>OX459028.1:160699238-163366443 GCA_949775025.1 Tricholauxania praeusta | reverse complement strand
TTTCCAATTTTTACGTTTATTTTGCTTTTTACCATCATAAAATATAAGTAGAGGTGAGTTGCATACAATTTTTGTTATCTTGGGATATATAGTCCCAGTTTATGTTTTACGTGGGACTTATTGATCCCAATATTGGTTCTTGTAGATGTGAAAGAAAAAGTGTTCAAAGGGAGAGGTGGCAGATATTTTGTCTGAATATATGGATAATGAGGATTTTGACGCATTCGACAGCAGCTCCGTGCCATTTTATGATGTTCGTCAGGAGGAATAGAGCAATGTTTCGTGTTCCAAATAAAACGACAAACGAGCACAAGAGGTGAAAAACTATATGAAGGTGATGAATTTAGAGCGGCTTCCATCGTCACGTGGACTTATGTTACTGATGATGTTGATTTTCAGTCAAAACTTCAATGCTTTTGGAAAGAGACTCACAAATTTAGAGGAAATGCTACCGAGTTCGATATTTTTTTTTTTAAAGTTTCTTCCAAGGAGCTTGGGCATTTTTATCGCACAGCGCACAAATCTACAGCTTAAACAACTGAAACAAAAGAATCTTAAGCATCGTTGCACAGGAGGACAGCCTTCTAAGCGTGCACGCACTGATCTTTTGAATATAGGCGATCATTTACCAATTAAAAGATATTTTCGAAGGCGAAACGAGAGCAATTTACGCTTGTTCCGGAATGTTATAATGCAATGCGCCATAAATGCTTTACTCCTTACAACAAATAAATATATGTTTCAACTGATAATGCAATTTCCTTCAATGTTTTTTGCAAATAAATTTAAAAAGAAAAAGGAATATTTGAATTTTATGCTTATGCTGCATAAGCATATATTGGGAAAAATATTGGGGCACATGATCCCAGCGAAAATCCTTATTGGGACAATATGTCCCAGGATAACGAGAGGATTCTATACTTTTCAAGTATTCAGACCATGTTTTTTAAGCTACTATTTTCATATTTTGAAAACAAAATTTTCAAAATGTTATCTGTAGTGGAATTAAGACTCCGTCGCGAAAGGGTTAAGAAAAGCTCTACCCTCTTTGAAGCTGTAGACGACTTTAATAAGTTCCCTGTCTTGCTGTATTGATATTATTGCACCTTTACTATACAGGCTTGTTATAAGACTTGCATGTAGTCTAACACAGTGCGGCAATTATATTCTGGTTTTGAAACTATATCTCTGCAACTAGAAGCGATATCTTTTAAAGTTATTATTACGTCATTTAAAATCTAAGCGAATTCTTAATTTTTTATTGAAATCAGTTAACAAATGTCAATTCAATGACATTTCGTTCATCGTCCAATTCGATCATAAAGCAACAGTGGATTCGGTGGATTCTTACTAAATCTTACGGGAGGGGGAGGGTGTTCAATGATCATCTTACGGAAGATTTAAAATGCGTATTCATATATAAAAGTTGTATTAACGCATCGTAATTTGTGACAGTAATTGAATTTTCGACAATCACAAAATAAAATATTTTTATAAACTCTGGAATGTTACCTTTCACCTTAACTTAATTTTATTTTTCTAGCTTTAGTCCAAAAAAAAGTCCGTATCGGACAGTTTTTTTTATATATCTGAAGAACGCGTCATCATAGATGAGAAATATATACATATGTAGATTACCAGTCACATGTCCTACATATTGGTATATGTAACAATATAGGTTCCTGGTGGGGCCTGATTCACCATGCAAACACTGCTAGACCCTTTCATCAAAATCGGTGTAGTGGCACAGCCGTGATACAGTTTTTTCTCATTTTGGACGATGTCACGCCCCCTTTAAGAAATCAGACTTTCTTATAATCTTTTTTAGAATTCAATCTACTAACTTCAAACAAAATTTCATCAAAATCGGTCCATTAGTTTAGCCGTGCAAACGTTTTTCATTTTTAGGGTTGTGACACCGCCTACTATTGAAAAAAAAAAGTATACATGTCCCCCCTTCTTTTCACAACCTTCCCAAAGAAAAAAAAATTGAGCGATTATATTGTGCTATGGCTGGGAAAAAGTGGTGTAACCGTTTAGACATTGCCTATTTATATATAGATTATGCAAATACAGAATTCCAAATTGTTGAATCAAGGCCGTGAGTTATTCATAATGATATTAAAGCGGCTTAGTTAACAAAAGCGACTTAATTAACAGGAAATATCCTTAAATAATTAAAATTTAAAGAGAAATTTTCTTTTGCCAAATAATATTTTAATATTTCTGTCCTGTAATTGACCACAGTAGTACTTTGAATGCTTGAACTTACACAAATGAAAAATTCTACATAAATATGAAACACTCACACACACACACGCATGCACTTCATATGTGGCATTAATGATCTCAATTTATGAGTTAGTTAGTGAACTTGTATTTTTGTTTCGAAAAACATGTTGTTTCTGTAAAGTTTAAACATACATTATGAAAACTCTTTTTACATGTGTAAGTGTCTGTAAATGTTCATATAAATTTATGAATGTGTGTGCATGTTGTGTATGCATTATTTGTTATAAATGTGTGTATGTATGTGCATACGTTTGTTTGGCAACAGCTGCACTTTGTTGGCTAACATTTTGGTAATTTACTTCAACATGTTATACATTGTAGTTGTTGTAACTTTTGTGGTTAACTAATCGACTCCTCCTACATACGCAAGCTACAAAAATACATTCAAGCCAATAATGCGAAGGGAGTGAGTGTGGATTCAAACGAAATAAATGCATTTTTAATAGCAGCGCAAGGAGTTTACTTTGTATTGAATTTTTTCATTAAAAGTTTTTTGCAATTTAAATAGAAATTGATTTTTATTAAATAACAAAAAAAAAAAAAAAACAGCGGAAAAGAAGACATAAAAATTTTATTTCATTCAGAAATTTTTGATTTCATTTATTGCTAGAGTAAATTCAGTTTCTTCGAAATGTATGAGATTTGTCACATACATTTAGTTGGACACCAAAAAAGTGCGAAATTAAATGATGAGTTGTGAAATAACTGAATGAAAAATTAAAGTAAATTTCCATGTTTGTTCGCCCTTTATTTTCGTTTGTTCACCTTTATTTCAAAATAAATTCAAAAACTAAAATTTTTCGATCAATTGTTCTGTTTGTCCGCCGTTTTTCTTTTGGTTTGTCCAGATAATATTAACAGTTTCTTTTTCAGTCAACAAAATCGACAAAATCTGTTTTCACTTTTTTTCTAATTTATTAGATTCTTGTGGGAGTGGGATTTTTTATTATTTTTTTAACATATTTTAAGCTTAAGTTTGATATGAAAAAAAAAAAATTGTGGACAAACATGGACATTCGTTGTAAAATTTTTAGTTTTGACTCACTTTTGATCGTTTTTTTTTTTCAAAAATAGAAATATTTGAGAACCACAAAAAAAAAAGAAAGAAAATTAAGATTTGATGCACAATTTGCAGTACTAAATGTTTGCATTTTTCTTACCTTACATTAGGTACCATTTTTTTGCCATACTAAAATTTTATTTTTTCGAAATCTTGTAAACCTATTTGGGACAAACAAGAAACTAGATTGGACGAACACGGACATTCATTGGACGTACATGGACATTCATTGGACAAACGTGGTCATACGTTGGGCTATTGAATAAAAATATACAACCAGGCGTTTTGTTTTTTTTTTTTTTTTTTTCAAAAATTGGAATATTTTTTGAAACCTAAAACAGTGAGCACAAAAATTGACATTTTATGCACAATCCATTTTGTTAAACTACTATGGAGTTTTACAAAAATTTTATTTTTTCAATATTTTTTAAGCCAATATGGGATAAACGCGAAAAAAGTTTGGACAAGCACGACCAATCATTGGAAAAACAAGAACATTCATTGAACAAGCATGGACATTCATTGAACAAGCATTAAAATTCACTGGACAAACCTGGACATTCATTGGACAAGCAAGTACAATCATTGGACAAACATGGACATCCATTGGACAATTTTTTACTATGGAGTTTTAGAAAAATTTTATTTTCTGAATATCTTTTAAGCCAATATGGGATAAACCCGAAAAAAGTTTGGACAAGCACGACCAACCATTGGACAAACAAAAATATTCATTGGACAAAGATGGACATTCATTGAACAAGCATTAACATTCATTGGACAAACATGGACAATCATTGGACAAACATGGACATTCATTGGGCAATTCTTTGCAGTATATTATACATTAGGTATAGTGAAGTTAAAATGCGGCAAGACCACTTTATTAAAAGAATGGGTTGCCTTAGAAACTTCTATTGTTACAGTAAATGCTTAAAGCACAATAGAAATAATAAGACTATCAAATGAAAGAACCAATAATTTTAGGACATGGGTATTTACATGAACAACGAAGCAAATATCGAAGGAATGAATACCAAATTTAACAAAACCAGAGAAAGAGAGAAGTTCATTTAAAATTACAATATTTTTTTTTTTTTTTTACTGGGCTAATCAATTTTATTCATAGCACCATTCATTTTTAATTTGGTAAGTATCTTCATGAATATAGAATTGTATATATTTCACAGGTTCTATCTAAAATAGTCATTAAAAATAGCAATTTACTAAAATGTCATTTTATTCAAAATTAATTAATTTGAATAGAAGCTTAATTTTGCATTAAATTGAAAAATCATTTATTAAAAAAACCATTTTTCCGCAACTTGAAATACCATTTACTAATGATGTACTGATTCAAGCTTCGGTTGCAAATTATTTACTACATCCAATTCTGCCACTAATTTTTTGCATTTAAATTAACAATCAAAAGGTGACAACAAAAACAAGCAACATCGATAGCAAACATTGCGTAAAATTGACCAATAAATGATAGCATCATTAAAAAGAAAATGCATCGATCGAAATTGATTAAATTGAAATACACTCTAATTTATAACAACAAAAGCAGCGGAAATAAAAACTGCAAATACAAAAAAGAAAACAAATATTTACTGCAAATTAACAAAATCAAAAAAAAAAAAAAAAAACAATAACAACAACAGCAGCAGCAATGCACAGGAAAAAGAGCAGTAATTAAATTGCTGTGCTGCTGTAGCGATTTCTGCATATAAAATTTAATCGCTGCAAATAAATCGTTGCGTAAAAACGCGCGCGCAATTGATTTTAATCCTCCACCTTTAAAAACAGCACCCACAGTGATTTCACACTTATGCTCTGTCGTCACTACAGTGCTTGTGTTGGTGTCTCATTTAGATTACACAGAGAAAATAATCTAATAAGCGATATTGTTATAGTTTTAAGATAATTTTCCATCAAAATTTAGTAACATTTTCTTTTACTATATGAGTGCCACTTTTTGTTTTCATTGAGACCTAAGTTTAAGTCAACTAAAAATTCCCAATTTTCCTTGGATTTGTCGATCATACTTTGTATGATTCTGCCTAAAAACTTTTTTTGAAAAAAAAAAGCTGTCCTTGTGAGCCGAAAGGTAAATATTTGCTATCCGTTTTGTCTTTCACATGCTAAAAATATTTCTAAAATCTACTCTAAAAATAGATAAACTTCTCGCATGCTTTTAAAACAAAAATTTTTCTCCGTGCAGAATAGCCATATAATAGGATGTTGTAGGATATCGAAGCACACACACACACACGCAAACTGAGACTCAAATTAAAATTAAACTATTTAATTCTATAGCAGCAAATAACAACAACGACACCAACAGCAGGTAACGGAAATGAAATGCGGCGATTGGGTGAACTTCCGGGTAATATAAAAACCAAAAAAAAAAAAAACACTTTAACACAGTTAATGCTATTGCGACAACCAGCAAGTCCTTATGTGTGTGTGCTTAACGCATGCACACAGCAGGACCATAGAGATGTAGATGTGTGGTGGTGTTGGTCACTATAGTATGTGCGCTTGTGCGTGTCTGCTGCAAACAGCGCACAACGCCGCGCTTCATTTGTCCTTTGTGTATCAATAAATTGCTCTGTGAAAAATTTTTGTCGTTGCAATTATTTTGTTGCTGCCATGAAATTTACGTTGGCGGCAAGGTATCTGCACAACAACAACAACAACAACAACTGTTAGCATGTTTTCTTATTTTCCAACAGTGTTTGCTTGTGTTCGCCATGCGAAAATGTGTTGCTACTCCAAAGTTTTATGTTGCAGGTAATAAAAGTTTTTATCGTCTACAGCAGCAACAACGAAAGCAATTCGTTGGTTTTATTTTTATTCACTTTTGACCTAAACCTTGTTATTGTTGTTGTTCTAGCTGTTGTTGTTGTTTTATTTTATTAGAGAGCAACATTTTAACATGGCAATTAAAAGGACATTACAATCTCACGCTAAAGTTTTGCCATGTACTATGTAGTGAATTTATAGCGATAGTAAAGTGCAATTTTTCTCTGACTTTGACAGTTTTTTATTTGTATTGAACTGAAGTAGCAGTGTGCTGAATGAGAAAAGTAGCAACATTAGTTTTATTGCACCAACCCTAGCGAATGCGTCAGTAAGTGATGTCTTTTGTAAACTAACTAACCTTAATATAGGTTGTGACGTTTTTTGCAATAACAGCATTGTTATTGGAAATAATTCATGGGCGCTGCACTGCTGTCGACCTCAACAAGCACTTATAGCAATTAAAGGTTTATCTTCATTGGGAAAAAGCAATTGAGGCTACAACACTTATTGGGGGTTGGGAAAGTTGGTATATAGCTTGAACATCAACAGAGACGTTGGCAAACCCTTCAAGTTAAAGGAAATCAATTGATATTGTTTTGATTAGCTAGTTCTATAGGTGTCCAATGAAGACGTGAATATCTCCGTGGAGATAAGCCATTGCAAAATCTTCATTGTTATCGCGGAGGTAATAGTAACTACTGATCCGCGGCGAAGTTAGAATAATCTTTTTCCTTTGCCTTTGTCTTCGAGAAGAGAGCCAAGGGGATATGTTTAAAGAAATATGATTTCTCTCCACAAATTTCAATAAAATGTATTAACAATTTAGTTAACTCAGAAATAGTTCAAGATCTTTATAAAATTATTCACGTTACAACAGCATTAATACATTATATCATTCAAAATTTTAGCTAAAACACTTTAAGCTGACATGATGATGATAGGTACAGATCAAAGCTTAAGCTCCAGCAGATATCAACTACAAAAACATTAATTTTTATATGAACTGATGCTGGCTTACACTAAGCCATACATTCTCCTACTATCAAATAATTTACCCAGTGGTAAATAAGCAAAGTACTCAAAAAATCCATCGATGAAAAGTACATTATTTGTTTGGTGTGTTTCATCGATACGATTTATTATTGCATTGGGGTCGCACTCGAACTATTCTAGAAACGAAGCAGATTCAAATCTCAGTCGTATCAAATTAAGTTATTTATAGAAATTAGTTATAATAGAAATTGCAAGTAAAATTAAGTTAAAAAGAACTACGTGTTCCAGAATTGGAACAAGCGAATTCTGTGTCTCAAGCAAACGTTCTAACAACCGACAATTAAAAATAAATTCCACTTCGATTTTTTGATATGTTGAAAAAGTTTTTGTAATAGAATTTTTTGTTTTCCTAACATTTCGCATACTTTGCATGTAGAACTGTAGGCAGAGTGCCTGTCTTCTGCTTACTTTGTATATGCAGATGTAAGGAGCTTTGCCTGTTGGCTGCATGCTTTGTATGTGGAGATGTAGGCGTAGGCAACTCAATAAACTATACAGGCACTTAGTAAGAGATGTTTAAAGGCAACGTGCCTTTCGTTTGATACACATTGCATATAGAGATGTAGGCAAGCTGCCTACAAAGCGGCCATCTTTCTGTAAAAAGAATCAGTTGCGGCTAGAGTTGTAAGCATTATTGTTTACAAAGATTGTAAGTATTCATCGGTTTTGTTCATAACATATTTGCTGCTGGGTACTGTTTTTTTATTTGGCAATGCCATTCTCAATGAATATCTAATTCAGTTCAAAAAGTATAGTTTACTGTGGAGATTTGCGTTGATATAATATTAGTGAGTGAAATTATTTGTATGCTGTGAATTTTCGAATTGCTTCGAGCGATGGTTTTTAAGATGCTGAAAAATCAAGAATCGAACTAATGATAGGCAGTTATGTCAATGATTATTATAATGTTTAACTAATTATGCCATCATCAAATGAGTGATCTTACTCTTGAAACCAGAATAAGTCTTCAACATCACATTGTTTTTAACTTTTCTGTTGATATCACAGGCCCTCAATCAGTACCGTACCTAGTGGGCGAAGGGGGTGGCGGTTACTTCGGGTGCAACAGCTTGCGGGGCGGCAGAATGTTTCTTAATTTTTATCATATTTAATTAATCCTATTGTCCTTAGAACGCGAAAAGTAAACAAAAATTTTTGGAGGTGAACATTTTTTCTAGGTAGGGCGGCAATTTCCATCTTCGCCCCGGACGCCGAATATGCATGGTATCAGAGTATTAAGGCATATTTTTCTTCAGTGCAATAAATTCTGCTTTGAAGCATACTTGAAGATATCTCACACTAACAAAGCTTTGTGTGGATATATCTGGTTATTTGCATAAGAAAAACTTAACAATCAATTTCCAGTTAGCGTGATATGTCTTCAAATATGCATCAATACAACATTTTTGCACTTTCAAGCAAGTTTATCTTCACCTTCTGTAATTGGGGAAACGTTTTTGTTATGCACACTAGAATCAGTTAAACCTACTTGATCTGATCACTCGGAAAAAAATGTGTATACCTGCATAAGTAGATTGATGGGAGCCTTGGACATACTTATACGTAGATCAGAATTTCCGTGAACACACGAAGCAAATTTCTTTGAAAGGCTGCAGAGGTTGCCATTCTATCTTGTGAGCGCTTTAAGCAATTTGAAAGCTCTAGTATCTCCTTAACTTCTTCTAACAGTAAGCCTATAAATCTATTGTTTTTGGAAGAAAATTTTGTGACGATCCTTTTTTAAGAATAATAAACTTGTTTTCTCAATTACTTTCTTAAGAAGACATTCACCAGCTAAAATGGAATAGAAAACAAACAAATTCGTAGAACTATTTTCCTTCAATTACTGAAGAATTAAACAGACACACCTTTTATTTAAACAAACGCACAAGCCAATTTCAAAACCACGCGCATTTATCAATTTCAACTTAATTTGAAACGGGTAATTGTTACTTATTTTACACGAATAAAGCTGAATGTAGCATGTTGAACATAGACCTCTTTAGAGGTTACAAGCGATAACACTGCACTGAAGATAAGCATAATTGTAACAGTGCAGAATGACTGAGACAGAAGAAACGCACAGCAAAAAAACGAGGATACAAAATTAATTGAAAAGTCGTTTCTAATTTCATTGAGCTAAAACAAAACCCCTTTCTTTTTTACACCATACCATACCAGCAGGAGCTCCCTACTATACATTCAGCATACAATGATGGTTCATTAAAAATATTTATTCATTTGAATTGTGCTGGCTGTGTACGCGGCGCTGCCGCGTTGTACATCCTTTGGCAACTTTTAATTTATGCAAAATTAATGACAAGACATTTAGGATTTTTCAACCCAACAAAAAACAGCGGCAAGGACAATGATGAAATCCATCAAATTGACATTATACATAAATGCCAACATTTTCCGAAATTGAAATGAATCAGACGACGACGATGACGAAAAGGAAGATACGACCAAGCGAGATAAAAAAAAAATTTGCAATTCGCATTATTATCCTTGGGAGATTTATGCGCGCGCGTTCAATGCTGCGAAAGGGCTTAGCGATAAAATTTAATGAGTAAAATGTTTTTGAAAGGAAATGAAAGGACATCATTTATTAGGTGGCGCGCACAAATGGTGGGGATATCAATTTTGATTGTTGTAAAAGTCAGATTTAACATTTTAATGTAAAATTTATAACGCGCAAGATAACACAAAGTGAACACACTGTGAGAAATTATTGTGCGGAAATTCAAATAATTGCACGGTTCTTATCGAGCGTAGAATTGAAAATACAAAATATCCTTTTAGAAACATTTATATCCTTGATTATTGAAAATACACACACTATAAAAATGTATTGCCTTTGACATTTACTTCACTTGCACATTTTCCAATTGATTAATCTCATGTTACTTTATTTTATTTGCACCCATACTGAGTGACCCTATGCCATTTGCCTGATGTTGTCGTCGTCCTTCACGCACAATCTGCAACAGTCATAATAATTGTTGAACAAACCAACACTAACGCACTCACACAATGAAGCCCAACACACATAGCCACAACAATGGAAAGTAATTTCTTTAATGTAGCAGAAAATATATGATTTTGTTGTGGTTAGTATAAATGTGTGTCTGCGTGTGTGTGTGTGCATATGTGAGTGTTAAAGTTGATTTATTTTTTTATTGTTTTTACATGTTACTTGAGTGTAGAAAAGAAGTGAATCGTTTGTTGAAAAATGGTCTTAAATTGCAAACTCGTGTTATGAAATTCTTGGAATGCACAAAATAATCTATCAATTTTCATTTTAGACAATAAAAGGATATAGGGACAGCATTGTTGTTATTCTGAAAATTGTGTTATTTTAAAATCTATTTATTAAAGGATAATTAATTGCATGTTGTGTGTCAGAATTTAATAGAAAATCATAAAGGATTAAAAGGTTAATTCACTTAAAACTTTAACAGTTTATAAAATTTTGTTCTACAGGCTGGTTTCTTTGAATTAAAAAACAAAACATCGTACAAAAATTCTTGGATCAATTGCTATTTTTTAGAGTAACCAAACTTTCACCAACAAAGTGGAATTTTTTGCCTTAGTTGCAGCAGGGATAAGAGCTTACATTCATATTTGCTACGAATTTACTAACGATTATGGCGGCGCCAATTTTCTCTTTGTTCAACTGTGTTACTTTTATTTCAGTTTAGTATTTCTTTTTTTGTGTTTCATATTTTATTGTTGTTCCATTTTATTTTGACCGTTTTACTCTAAATCCTTTTTATGGCGCACAAAACAATATTGCATGTATCTATGTATATGTGTGTATATGTACATACATATGTATGGTATGCCCTAAGACAGCCTGTAAAAAAATAGAAAAAAAAACTTAACTGTTGTGGATTTGGTGTTAATAATCTCCTGGGGAATGGCTTTGGTTTTGGTTTTTATGGCTTTTAAGAACTCAACCCAGAACAATTATTTTGTTTCGGGCATAAGGCAGAACACAATAAAGCACCAGAAAACATGTCCCTAAATAATTGCTTGTGCTAAGAGGGTTTTTCGTTTGCTTGCACTGAAATCCTTTTTTATCGATGGCTTTTAGCAAAAAAAAAAAAATAAAAATAACGTCACGGATGCTTATGCTAGGATAACTTACGTAATGGCATATGTATATGGCCTTTTCTTGATTTATGTTAAAGTAATCACATAATGCTTACCTGAAAAGATAAAAAGAGAATATAAATTAGCACGACATTGATAATAAAATTTTTAATGTTATTTCGGGGTAGAAAAAAGGGCAATTTATATAATTTAAATTGACAATTTTATTTGATATTCTTAGTACAAAGTTTTTAGTTTTAGTTTTTAAAGAATAAATATTTTGGTGGTTTTTTTTTATTTTAATTGGATCATACTGCAAATATGTTAAATTACACACGGCGATCTCTGAAAAAAATTAATACGAGAAACAGTTTGGAAACTGCAGCTGTAGATTTGATGAGGATGGAGAAATTTAGAAATTTGAGTAAGTTTTTCACTGACCATTCCATGCGGTCAAATCATCAAAAGGCAATAGAGATAATGAAGTTTTCAATGGCTAGGCTGATGTTTGCGTTGTTTGATTTCTTTAAGTAGTGATCAAAGTTTCATAAAGATAGCGTAAAAAAGTAGAAAAATATTCCAATCAGAAAAAATTAAGTGTCTCACTGTTCGCACCCTATCTTTATTTCACATTAAAATAAACATTTTATTCAAATAAGACTCAATGAATGCTAAATTTTTATATTTATTTTAATATAGTTTTTTATACGACTCGTTCAACCGAACAAGACGCATTCTTGTGAAGGACAACTTGATCTTTTTTTTTCGTTTTATCCCGCAATGAGTTTGGAAATTCATGATTTTTGAGCTCGTGAAATTGTTAACAATATGACTTTTGTACACTTTAGGGATTTTTGTATTTATGCAGAATAAAGATGCTGATATCAGTAAAAGTTCATACGTTTATTGAAATATGAGCTCGCGACGAAACTATTGTTGAAATGGGGCCAGAAAAACAGTTTGAAATAGAGTTATCAAGTTTCCTGCTTGATGTATATACAGCAGCCATTTGCAAAAGATTTTATTAATTCAAGCAACACGCTAGTACATGGAGATTTCTCTACAAAATCGAAAATCTACCAAGCGATGAAGATCTCAAAAAATATTGCTCTGAGCTTCAAAAGACTCTGAAACTCTAAGCAAAATCTGATAGTGATGACAGCAGTCTATATTGCGAGTTAACTAGCAAATGAAGTTAATAACAACTGAATTGTTTCCATTAGGTGTTTTCAACAGTGAGATTTTCTAAGAATTTTATTAATTACTCCAGCTTATATGGCATGCGGGGAAAGCAGCTTTTTACGCTGAAATTAATAAAAATGTTTTTAAGAACTATGATGAGCCATGAACATCTGAATTTCGTAGTGATCCTTTTAATCGAGAATGAAATGGCACAAAATATCTAGTTTTCAGAAGTTATAGAACATTTCTCTTGTCTTAAATCAAGAATAGAGCTTTTTTTCAATTTCATCAATTTTCAAATTACACTATTTTATTTCACAGACATCAGTTCGCAATATACCTAGAAATTGCTCAACTAATTCTATCAAATAAAACTATTTAAAAGAAGTATAAGACTGTGTTTTTGGTTTTAAAATTCCCACGTTGCAATACAATACAAGCATATTGTTAGTTAGCAGAAGTGGAAAAGTTCGAGGAGTCAATTTTCCTCAAGCCGGCACTGATACTAAGAGACGAAAATTGCGTATCCAATTTAGAAAAATATCTTTTTAAAAGAAAAAACCAAAGTTTATCACCCTTTCCACAATAGATATTTTTATAGATTATTTCTTTTAATTTCCAGGCCATTTCTTTATAAAAATTTTATTCAAAAATGTATGAATAATTTCCTAAATATGGAGGTCTTATTTGAAGGATATGTTTATATTATTTTTTTCTGCTTATAGTGTTGCTTGTTTGCAAATAATACTTTGAAAATAATACTTAACCCATATGGTACCCTTGATTCGTTAACGAATCACGAAAATTGCTCATATTTGGAAATTTTTTTCATTAAATTTCATTAAATTTTAATGCATTGGCTTTTCTTTAAAAATTTCCTTTCTCTTGCCACGCGCACTTGTTAAGATTAATTGGGAGTTTAAAAAACAATTGTTTTGGTTCCTTTTTTGAAAATTAATTAAAGATATTAAAATTGATCAAATATGGACAAGACTACACAGAATCTCAAAAGGACTAATGTTATTCTCCACAATAAAAATTATATATCAAGATTGTTTAGGTGAGCTATATATAGCACTCAATTACGGTGATGAGTATACGAATCAATGGCCACTTCTCAGGGTAGCTACTTGGAAATTTTTATTTTTTAAGATGTCAAATTGTTTAAGAAGCTTAAGCGCTAAAAAATTCAATGTCTTGAAGAAATAACATTTTCCGATTAGGTACAACGCTGAAAAATTCAAAAAAAGTTTTGGCTAAAAATTTTTTCCGACAGACCTTAAACTTATTTTCCGCCATTTTTTCCACTCAATTTACCACCTCATCACAATTTTTTTAAAAAGAAAGTATGTTGAGTGTTTTGGTACTATATGGGTTAATATCTTTTGTAGTTTTTAACTTTTTCCTTACTTTCGTCTTTGGTTTAGAACATTTTATTCAATTTTGTTTGGGATCAATTTAAATTGAAAATCCAAATACATTAAGATAAAATAGACAACCGATAACATATATTTTACGTCAGAAAATATGTATTTTTCTACCGTGTAATTTCGCAAAATGTAGGCGACTACACAAGAATTGCAAGAAAAACGTTAAGTTCATTTATAGTAGTATTTTATAATAAAATAAATTTAATTATTCTACAACAAACATATATAAAATCATGCCTGTTCTAGGAAATAAATGACCTAAAAGTTCATTCTTTTAGTAATAAAAGTAACTAATACAAACGTATAATAAGAAATATCGTAATAAACAAAACTCAGCTAAATTGGTGTACATGTAAGTAGAACATAGACAATGACAAAAACTACAAACAGCTTTAATTTAACCACATAATTAAGTACAAATAAGCAACACAAAACTTCCTTAGTACAAACCCAATAGGAAATATAGATCCCGCTCTTATTCATCTCAAATCGCTACTTTCGAAGCAAGAGATTGTTCCATTTATGATACAACTTTATAAAAATGTTTTCACCACTTCATTGAAAAGCATCAGGGGCTTGTGGCTTAGTTTTTTTTTCACATTAAGACAATGCAAAAAAAAAATAAAATCAATGCATCAGTGACCAATAAAACAGCGGTTTTTAAAGCTAGATGTCTCGGGTTCAAATATGAACCAAAATTTTTTTTTAACTTTTTTTTTTTAATATTTATTTAAATCGAAGTTTGTCTACACTTTTTCTATGTAAATCTTGTACTCCAATTTCTTCACTCCCGCATTTTCTCATTGGGAAGTAACAAAAGAAACAGAAATTCCTACAAAGTAAGTGTGCGTGCAGACATACTCAGGCACACTAGCATGTAGTTTAGGGAAAATGTAGTTTCTTTGTCTACATAGAGTTAATATACGCGTGTATTTGCTTGTGTGTTAATGCAAATAATAAATGAATTTGCTGCCGTGTTATGTAAGACATTTAAGTAAAAGATGCTATCATTACACAGGGTGTCAAATGAAGGTAGTTAAATTATGCACGAACTGTCTGCTAAAAGCATGTCCTGGCAAAAGGTAAGCATAAGAAATTAAGTTAATAAACGAAATAAGCATAATGTGTGAAAGGAACTTAGCTTTTCAAGGACACAAGAATTTTGTGTAAGAAAATTTTTTTAAATTTTATCAGAATCATAATAATAATACTGAGTAAAATTTTTTTTAAATGTTTTATTTCAGTCGAAAGAAATAAATTCTTTAAAATGTTACCAAAGTCCTTATATTTTACATAAGATTTAATTTCAAATATTAACACGAATATGGATTGTTTAAAAAAGTTCCATCAGATGCTGCACGGTTTTACTTTTGTTCAAAAATATGTTGTAGTTTTTAAATGAACGAATTTGCAAGTTTTCCAAATTAGTTGCAAAAAAGGATATACCGCGCACATGTGCTTGCAATTACAAACGTGCAAAGTATTTGAGCCATAGCAAAGCTCACAAATGTATGCTACCTTTTTACAGATTTTGAAACATATTGAAACGACGGTTTATATTTAATACAATAAAACTTTAGAAATGCAATACAAACGAAGAGAGTGAAAAAAAAACACTGTTGCACAACAAACGAAATTAAGTTTTTCAACATTTGTAGTAATTGACAGCGCGCACATGTTGCAACACTAATGACTAGATGTTGTTGTAGTATGTATGTATGTATGTGCAATCTATTGTTAATGTGTTCCGAAGTTGAACACAATGTAAAGAAAGCAAAGCACAGTGCATTACACTTAAACAAGCGTAATTTAATCATGTGCAATGAAAAAAATAATCAAAAGAAAAAAAAGGAAGGACCTTGTTGCAAAAGCATAGCATACACAAAGAAAACAAATTAAGCAATTGAGGTCAAACACAGGTAGCACTTTGCAACATTCGTTAAGAACTTACTGCAAGTTAATGTGATTCTAATGTGAATGAGTCGTAAAATAAGAAAAAATTTTGCAAGAAGTAAATGTACAAATAATGGGACTAATGCTTCCTTTTCCAAATTTACACTTTTCTTTAATGATTTTCGCTGTTAATTTATGTTGGCTTTCTGTAGTTAGTAAAAATCACAATTTAAGAAAAATATAATAGAAAAGTGCTTAACTTAATAGAGCGCTATATACATTATCATATTAGCTTTTAACTTAAAATCAAATCCATCTCCAGCGATACTCATAAATCCATGGTTCAGTTTTTGTAGTAAATTATTTATGTTAACTAAAGCCTGCAGCTTTCAAAGTCTTGGCTTTTTTGTCAAATCAAAATCGTCCACCTTGAAAACATTTCATATAATTTCAGAAGATATTTAAAATGAAAGTTTTTATAGTAGTTTTAGGGTGGTGGGCCAAAATTTGACAAGGAATAATTTGCAAATTCGTTTATCCTGAAGTTTTCGAGGTTTATTTCAAAGAAAGATAAGGCTTTTATTAGATATTTTTAAACAAAAAGTGTTTGGATTTTTTATTTTTTTTTTTGAGTTCGAAATTATTTATTTTTTTATGTTTTTTTTCTTTTCTTTAGTTTTCGGTAACCTTTTCCTTTTTTTTATTGAGTGTAATCTTCATAGCCAAATTTGTATCGATTTTGAATTCATACACTTTTTGAGGAGTAAGCAGATTAATTTTAATTAGTGTCGCTTATTAAGCGCATAATTTTTTATCATCTGTAGCTGATTCATACAGAAACCTTAACATATTCTCGTGTAATCTTGAAATCCATCGATCGAACGCTGATCTCTTCGAATATCTTATTTATTTGTTTTTATTTCTTTGAATTGTGACAGCATATGTTAGATATTTATACTTTACAATAATAAGTTGCTTGTCATTTCGGACTCAAGCTTATTTCACTTACGTTCATGGTGGAACTGGCTCTATTCATTCTAGCCATTGTTTTTGCTCATGCATGTTCATATTTCTTTACAGCACAGTATGGTTACTAATTTCTGTTGTGTTTTGCATATTAAATTAATGCAAAATTAAAACGACAATAGTAACAAAATAAAAAACATTCAAATTTGAGGCATTTTTTATTTTAAGAAATCAAACTAGAAGTCTCAAATACTTTATACTTTTATTTTATACAACTTTTTAAGTTTTCTGGCACTTATTTTTTATTTTTTGGAAAAAATTTTCGATTAAATTTCGACAAAACATAATTTTCGCTTCATTCCTAGAGTAATTTTTTTCGCTGGAAACATATTTATTCAACAAAATGTGTAATATCTTTATAACAATAACACTTAATCTATCGCGTTTGCTACCAAACTACTGTACCGATTTTACTAGGTATATAAAATGATTTTTGTTGTGATCCTAGCAGATGATTAATTTTAATAGTGGTCTTATAAAATTTCAAAAATTTGTATGCAAAGGGAGCTGTTGTTAAAGTCTTGTGCTGCTATCAATTGCTCTTGAAATCAACATTTTTACTGATATTCCGATAGCATTTATTCAATCGACAAATGCTGCATTTTAAAAAGTTTGAAACAGTTCCTCAAAGAACAAGTTTGATATTTTGCGATTTTCTGGTAGGGCCAAAACCAATTTCGTAAATATTTTGTTCATATTAAACATGTTTAACCTCAGGTTACTACAGAATACGATAGTCGCCATGTTTTTGTGATGTTCGTGTTTTTGATAATTTTTAATCCCTTATAAATCTTTCATTTATAATAATGTTCTTTTTTAGCAACAGTGAAGTATTTAAACTTTATTTCTTCTCTGTTAAAATTTAATATCACCTTAATATAAAACTGCAAACTGTTAAGTTTTGTACGCATAAATGTATTATAACTTTAAAAGAAAAATTCAAAAAAAAAGCAACTTAAAGCATCCAACTTCAAAGTACTTATCATAAACAACAATGCGAAAAAAAAGCACATCCTTAAAAAAATTTTCTCAATGAATTGAATATCCTTCCGTCTTTTTTTTAGAAATTCTAAGAAATTTCTTATTGTGCGCTCCCTATTTTTTGTTTCTCTACATACGATTTTCTTCTCTCCTTAGAAAGCAACATTTTCCACTGCTTTTTATATTTTCTTTATTCCCTATACCTTAGCTTTTCATGAACAAGAAAACACATGCATACACACACACACACATAAACTTACAATACAAATATATAATTGTAAGAAAAAATGTCATTAAGGATTTTCTACTATATAAGAAAACGCTAACAACACACACAGACATTAAGTACTTGACACACACTAGTGGGTCTGGTTGAAGACGAATAACGACATCAGAAGGAGCAGCATTAGTTGTAGTAAAAAAATTAAATCCTTAGCAAAATCTACATAAAGATAAAAAGGATGTTAAAATGAAAATACTGCTTTCTTACAAAATCATAAGGATAATGTATGATATTTAGTGTAAAAGTATGAAATTATATTTAAAGTTTTTAAACTGATTGCATTGTACGTCAAATAGGCAAATAAGTTATGCACATCAAATGTATGTAATATTGCCATGAATTTTATTAATAAACATATAATTTTTAATATTCCCATTCAAATGAAATATACAAAATTAATGAGTACATATATGAATGTTAGCAAACAATTTATGTGTATGAACATATGCATGACCTTTATTTGGTTAGGCCACAACTGCAGGCGTTCAAAAGCAACGAGTGTAAACATGATATCGAATAATGGCATGATTTGTAGCATACATTTGTGTGCTTTTGTCTAAAATGAGAACAAAAAAAAAATCTTATTACAATGTTTCAATTTTCGTTATCGGAAATAAAATTTGTTTGAGTTTGAAAATTTGGAAACAGTCAACAGTGGGTGTATTATAACAAGTGTGTTTGTGCATCTCGCTTACAGCCTGAAAGCATGCTACTATATCAGACTGGATATATGTATGGAAATGTATGCGCAATGAAACTAAAAAGAAGGATTATTCAAGTAAAGGTACATATTTCGCGTACTCGCGATCTTTGCTCACTAAACAAGTTTAAGTGACAAGTTGAATTACAACAAAAAATTTAATGGGGATCATACCTTTTTTTAATTCTATATTTTTTGTTTTTTAGTAATATTATTAATAATAACATACGTATAAAATTTTAAAAAAATATCCGATTTTGCTCAAATTTTGACATGTCCAAGAACCTTAAAAAACAGCCCCACAGCGCAAAATTTCAGCCTATCAGATTACTTTTTTTTTCACTTGCAGCAGTATCAAACTTTAAGACTTAGTTAACTATCGGCTTCAGAGCTAAGGCTACTCTGCTAGATCTAAAGCAGCGATGGGCAAAATAGGAATAAAGAGCCAAGGTTAGCTCTTAACAACAAATACGTCGTTTTTTCTTAAGAAAATTCTCAAAAACAACAAAAACATGCACTACGCACATTTTTATTGTTGTGATTTTTTTTTACGCGCTATGCACGCGACTTGTTATTATTTATTATTATTATAGTTATTGTTGCATCATTCAGAAAAAAAACAACAAAAAACTCAAAGCGAGCGAACTAGGAAACAACAATACGGAGATTGAGGGCAGCTTTTTTCGTTTCGTTTGATCAGTGTACTTTTATTTATACACTCATGTTGTTCTTGCTGGATTCTTGGAATTGGCTTTTGGTTGGTGGGGTGTTTTTCTGCTGTTGTATGTAGCTCCTGCTTCCAAAACTTTGCCCATCTATGAATAGAAGTGTATGGCTTTTTTCTCAATAATCGAGAGGCGTCACATTACTTTTATACCAAAATTTTTTGCAATTGAATTAAATCGATCCTCAAAACCAAAAAGTTTCCATTCATTCATCAATATACTATCAGTGCCCTTAGCTTTATTTGGCGTTGCCTCGCCTGGATGGCATATTCCAAATAATTTTTTAGTCAAAATAAACATTCAAATTTTACATTGCATTAGTTTTTGGAGTAATAATGATATTAAAAGTTTTCGAATAACATGTGTCTTTTTATGGAGTAAATAATGTATGTGTCTCTGGCTTTAATTGCCACTAATGCGCTGATAAGTGTATCAGATATCGATCAGTTTGAGGTGTTTATTAAGGTCAAGGAATGCTATATATTTGTAGTGGCATTAATAAAAATTGAAGGAGATTGTCGAGAGTCAGTGATAAATCAGAGGCAAAAAAATGTGGAGTACCAGACCCAGCATAGTATTCAGAAGAACTCCATTTTAATGTAAGACCATACAGCAAAGCTAATTCTCTCCACTCTTGCGTAGATTAGTTTTTAGGCTTAATTTTGATAAATACATAATAAATGATATAGTATTCCAGTATAAAAAAGAAAACGTTTAATCAACTTTTATGTTGTTTGATATTGAAATACAGCTCGAAATTTCATATTCATTAAAAATTTCAAAACGCTAGTGGGAGAAAGTTCTATTAAAATACTTTCAATAAGTTATTTTCCAAAACCGTTAGGCAGACAGACACTTAGACTGACAAAAAGACAGAAACACAAGCAAATTGACATAGAGACATGCAGGTGGATGGACACACAAAGAGACAGTTGGACGGACAGTCTGATCAAGAACATATATGTCACCGGCCAAACTAGTTTTCAGGACAAACTAGTTTATCCTAGGCCAAACTAGTTAATTTGAAGGCCTAAAAGTACGCAATTTAATTTTAATGCAAACTAGTTTGGCCGGTGACATATGCACTTTTCCAAGCCAAACACGTATCCCTTTACGTACGCATTACAAATGAAATAACAAAGCGAACATACTTTGTGTAAGGTATAAAAAGCCAAGAAATGCCAACCGAAACAGATTGCATTGACTTATTCTCGGGAAAAAACATAAAATGTTTATTGAAGAAGTTTTCAATGCAGTGGGCATCGCCAACACATGAGCAACATGCAGATACAACATCATTGAAGCCAAATCGCGCTAACCATGAGTATGTCGATGTGCCAATATGCAGTAAAAATAAGTTTCAAATATATATACATGCAACAAGGCCTAAACTACTGAAAAACTGAATTTTTTCACATAACAATAAAAAATTCTTATCTTCAAAGGATAAATTTTGACTAATTTCGTTGTATTAAAAATATATAAAACTTAAAATATATAAAAACTTACTTCTTGTGGTAATCGAAAAATATTTAAGAAACAGGAAAAATCACTGACAAGATCCTACTCTAACAAGGAAATTAAACTATGAGTGATATAGCGTAAAAAAAGTATTTTCCAAAATTAAAAATTCTGTTGACAGAAAACTTTTTGAGCGAACTTTTGTTCTTTGATTTTTGCTTGAATAATCACTTTAAGTTTGGAATGTTCTTCATATAAGATAGGGACTGAATTTATGGAAAAATTTCTTGTGAGATTTTGCTTCTTCTCTTACAACGAACCTTTTCTGATCAATTTTGTCTACTTCGCTTTAAAAAAGAAAAACTCAAAGTCTTTTAATCCAGTACTTACAACGTACATAGTTGATGAGCATGAAACGCAAAGTTTTGTTAATTTAAAACTTGGAGGGAAAAAAGTTAATATTTAAATAAAGCAGAGCACATCATGGATACAAAATACTTTCTCATTGTGTTGAAGCTGTGAGTTTATGGCATGACGAAGTTATGAATTTTTTTTTTTTTTGAAGTGACGTCATAGAGGAAGCTAAATACTATCAAACAAATACTGCATTATAATGCATTTTTCCATAAGCACACATATCCTTTTTTTTTTTTGCTTTCTTTTACATACTTTCTCTCACTACTTTGCATTTTTTGCCAAGCCGATATTGAAAATGTTATGATAAAACAGGAGAGAAAAAAATAGCAGACTCGCACAATACCCACACGCAGCGACATACGTCCAGTGTAGTAAAGTGAGCAGGCAAACAACCAGCAAAAAGAGATGGCATAACAGTTGAGTGAATAAGAATCTGTTCGCCAGGAAAAAGCAATTTAGACAAAGTAGTCACAGGAGAGATTTAATATGAGTAAAATGAAGACAACAAAAGCGTTGCTAATAAAAAAAAAAATAAAACTTTTTTTTCTATAGATGAAGCTGATTGTGGAATGAAGATGGGAACATAGTGCGTCGGTTGTAGATAATTATAAATGGAAAGATAATCCTTTAAAAATAACACAAAAGTGTTAAGAGAATAAATTAACAAGTAGACGTACAAAAGAATGAGTTGGAATTATAATGCACTCGAATCAAATTGCAAGATGATTGAAAAGAAGCTAAAATTCAAAATGTGATATGTCCATTTTATATGAAAGTGAGTTAAATGTGTATCTTGTGGCAAGGTAAAGTAGTTAATATATATTGCTTGACTTATATTTTATAGAAAATTTTCGCGAACTTATTTATAATCATTTTTTTACAAATGGACACATCACGTTTTGATTGTATAGCCTAAGTCAATTGACCCAAATAAGTATAAATGAGTGAAATGTTCTTTTTTTGATTCAGGTTTCGGGACTTTTTCAAAACTTATGTGGTTTTATATGCCAAAATCGCAGATTTCGGTCTTGGCCGAATTCATATATTAATTTCAGGGACAGTTGATTTTTTCAAATATTTTAAATTATACGAAAAGCTTAGTATTTTCTCTTCTAATACTACTTTTAACTATTTGACTAGATGTGGATGTGGATCTGTATATAGACCTGTGTAATACATTTTACTTAACCATATTTTCGAGAAAAAAAAAATATCAAAAAAAAATTTTAAGAAAAAAAAAAAAAGAAAAAAATGTACACAAAAATCAAAGGAGCAAAAGCAAAATTACGTTCAATTTGCCCATAAACATAGGCAGAAAAATAAAGAAAAACAATGTTAATAACCGAAAAAAATAGAATAGTAAAGTTTGCATAACAATATTTTCACAGTATTGGTTTTTTGCAGATATATCCTAAATAGTTTGTACCTTAAATGCTCAAAAACGTCGTCTGCCTGCGAAAAATAAGCTATAGAATCGTCTGCCTTTTCTATTTTTATATTTTTATAAGTAACAGTACCAGTCATCTAACAGGCAGACGCGACTAAGTGATTTATTTCTCAATTTTTATTGACATGTGTGTAGTATTATAATTCTTAAATGCACGCAATAACTAAGTGGCAGATGTTGTTTCTGTCGTTTTTTATGCCATAATCTTTATAATTATTGCCTGACGATATTGAAAAAAAAAATTTAATTACTCTAAAGCGCAGCAACAAAAAAGTCTGCCACTTACATTTATCTGTTTTATGTTTAGACATATATATTTTTAATAAAAGGCAGATGCGTTGAAATTGTTTACGCTACAGTAAATTGTCACAAGTAACAGTACCAGTTATCTAACCGGCAGACGCGATTTAATGATTATTGATATGTTTGTAGTAATACAATTCTTAAATGCAGCAATAACTAAGTGGTAGATGTTGTTTCTCTCGTTTTTTTATGACATAATCTTTATAATTATCGCCTGACGATAAAATCTTTTAAAATTACATATATAAATACATATATTTAAAAAAAAAGTAAAAACAAAAAAAAATTTTATATGAAAAAAAAATGTATAGCAAAATAGCGCAACAACAAAAACGTCTGCCACTTGCATTTATCTGTGTTTGTGCTCAGACACATATTTTTTTAATAAAAGGCAGACGCATTGAAATTGTTTACGGTACGGTTAATCTTTACAGTTTTAAAGGATTTTCAGTTAACAATGCAGA
The DNA here is from genome assembly GCA_949775025.1 of Tricholauxania praeusta. Taxonomy (NCBI): domain Eukaryota; kingdom Metazoa; phylum Arthropoda; class Insecta; order Diptera; family Lauxaniidae; genus Tricholauxania; species Tricholauxania praeusta. The sequence goes on along the minus strand of OX459028.1, from coordinate 163,342,823 downwards.
GACTACCCAAAGACAGCGCAAAGACAACACATTAGCAGAGATTTTTCTTCCTTTTTATATTACTTAGAAGTTCATGATTTTCAATCTCTGCCGCACAAGAAAATCCCATACAAATTTCGGACACCGGCTTTCTAAGCATTCAATTCGAAATCTTCATTTATTGCACTCTGTCTATTTACTTTAACTTAAAAGTTTGATAGACATAGCAAGACTGATTATGATATAGATCAGTGATGGGCACATAGTGGCTCTATTTGCTCTCATTGCTCTCACCGTTTTTCGACGCACAAGCAAGCGAAATAAAATTCGCAGAATTTCAACGCTATCGAGGCACAGCGTTGACTTGAATTCAAATGAAAACAAAACACAAAGGCATAAACGACAATGTGTCTTGACGAATGTAGCAATTGTTTTTGTTTGTACTGCAATTTGGTTTTTTTTTTTTGTGCTACTATAATAGCAAATTTGGAAATGAAAGTAAAAAAAAAACTTTAAAATTCCGTTTGTTGTTGCTGATATAGATTGTTGCTACGGCATCAGTCTCAATAGTTTTTAGCTGAATTATTTGCAAAACTCAATTTACTTTTGCTTTTACATAGGCTTGTTTAGAACTACAGAATTGGCAAAGCCGTTGAGAATGGTTTTGTGCTTTTATTCTGTATAGTAGATTTGTTGTGTCTTACCTCTTCCATACTGAATACTTAGCAAATTGAAATAATTTATCAACTCATTTATTGCAATATTAAGCTGTTACCTATATGATAGCGATACAGGAAATGCTACAGCACTTTACAATCTATAAGAATAACAAAAGAGAACCAACCGTAAAACAAAATTCACTAAAAACTTTCTGATAACACACTAAATTCCCTTCGCTTTTCTAAAGTCTCCTTTGCATTTATAAGGAATATTTTCTATTCAAACTGAAATAAGACTTCACTCATGTCTTGCACAAACTATGCACCAGGGAAATTCTATTGCAACATACATGTGCATGTTGCGGTATGCAAGACAAATGTCCTTTGAGAGCTATTGATGACGTGTACTGAGTGGCAACTAATAAACCGTAAAAGAAAATACTGGAAAACTATACAAGAATATTTAATAATATTAAAAATTCAGTAAAACAAAAACAAGGCTTTGGAAAAACAATGATAAGCAACTGGAAATACAATTGAAAGGATCAATACACAGCACGGTAAGAAAATAACTCAACTATCTTTATGAGCATTAAAAATTCAAAAAAGTAAATGTAAGTTTTTGTTTTAAAATAAAATTCCCTATAGTAGCAGAAGTGTTTATTGAAAAGCACAAAATAGAAAATTCAGCTGGCAAATATTTTATGCCAAAACGAAAAATAAAATACAAAAGGCATAAGGATGTCCAAATAAATTTATATATGGACAGTTATTAAATTGCATTTTTTAGTAATTGAAATCGAACACGAGAAGTTTCTAGTAAAGTGCTTTGAACATAGGAGGAAGTTAAGCCGAGTTCCACATACTGCAATGGCAGTTGCAAGATATCAGGAAAAACAAACATTAGAGTCGATTTATTTGTATGTAAGTCCTTTGAAATTTTTTTTCTTTTCAAAGCAACAAATGCATGCTATCACAAAAAAAAGCTGCTTACTTAGTAAGCACACATGACATCTTACAAGTTCCACAAATGCATACGCACATTAAAAATTTAAATATCAATTACAAAAAAGTAAACAACATCCTTTCTCTATGGGCTTACACATATTTGGTTGAACAAAAGAATTTGAAATGATTCTGGTATCTAGAGGAGAGCACACGTTGTGGTCATGGATATACATAAACTGCATAAGAGCAAGAATTAGCATTTTAATGAGCTTGAGCAAAAAAAAAGGGGGTTCATATAAGAAATCTACTTATTTTAAGTGTTATACATAGAGTGCATCATATGAATACTCTCTTGAAAAGTTCTCGTTGCAAAGTACATCCTTAGTAATTTTAAAAAGCTTAAGAACCAATATACTCTAAGGATTAAAATTAGAAAAAAAATTAGTTTTCCCTGAAAATTTACTAGAAGGTATGAAAATGATTTCAGTTGACATAAGTAATTTTAAAACCACTTATTCAATTAAGGCTTTGGTAAGAGCCAACGAAAGTGTTTTGTTAACCAAGAATATTTCGGGATATTAAAAGCACGTGATTTAAATAATCTGTTTTCCTTTCTTCGCATCCTTGTAGCTACAATAGTTTGCGCTTGCTCTCAAACCTTGCTATAATATTCCCACCATATTCTGTATTTATTTTTTGGATTAGATCTCAACGTATTTATTCTGATCATGATTGCACCTACGTCAACTGAAAATGTTGTTAAAGACGCTACTTTAATTTTGACATTCAAGAATAAAATAATTTGTGCTTCGGACTGCAATAACGACCAGAAAGCTTGGTTAAAATTCAGAGAATTCATTCTTATGACAATTCTTCAATGAAATATATGATTGAGACAGTGATCTTATCATCAGAAAGCAAAGTATCTACTAAAGTACTCGTAACAGTATAAATTGTCATCATTTCGATCTTTCGGCCTATTAGACTTGATCAATTGAATGCTATCGGCACATTAATACCAAAAAAATTAAACAATTGAACTTCAAACAGCAGTCAGTACTCTGAAGCACAAATATTTTAATGTCACAATTAGAAATCTTTGATGACTACGAGGTGGAGCCAAATCGCCAAAGTTTTGCATATTTCATTGAGAAAAATCATGGTGTACAAATAAAGGCATTATTAAGAAAGGAATGTAAAAGGCGTTGTTATGTTCGTGCGGAAGATGAAAATTGTTGTCATAATTTATGCCGCAGTTGGACCCATTGCATTTGCAGTTGATAGCTTCGTGTTATAAGCTTTGTAATGAATTTCAGACGCTTTTGAGCGATGTCTTCAAGAAAGTCAAAGAAATGGAATTCGATTATCTTAAAATGTTGGTTAGGTCCCTTACAAAGGTAATCAAAAACAGAATCTTCCATTTTGGAATTATTACAATTTCTACAAAAATCTAAGTTCTATCTTGAGTTAGTTTACTGTAACTACTCAAACAAAGATTCTCAGGGTTTGTCTTCTAATAAGATAATTTTTTGCGTTTTATAAGCATCATAACATCGCCAGATTGGCCTTGACATAAAACATGTTGTCTTGTTTGACCATCTCTTATTTTTTCCAATTTAAGCATTTTAAAACAATTTTGCAACTAATTCACAAGTTTCATAATGTAAGCTTTAGAGTTATGTCAATTTTAGAACCATTCCTAGCAAGTTCATTCGCGTTTTTATTACCAACGATCATGACTAACCACCACTATGTCCAGGAACCCAAAAGGTGCATTGCTCAGGTAAAGAAAAGCTTAGAATTGGTACATTGAATATCTTGGGAACAGATATTGAGCGGCGCATAGTGTTTTTGATAGTAGGCACTGGAAAGTTTCTTCAATCAATCGGTGACTATATTTGAACTTTATTGATTAAAAATGTCTTAAACGGAAAGAAGGACTTATATTTCTCTTTTCTATAACAAGTGTTTAGTTTCTCAAAATGTGGCTTGCTTTATAACAGAAATTGACTGTTTATTATTAGTTAATTAATTTCTGGAAAAATTTTCTTTATTTCAATTATAAAATATACTTATATCAAAATAATGTTTTCCTTCTTTTAATGATAAATTTACCATTACAAAAGATTACTTTAGTTACATGTCTCTCCTTTTTTTGATTAAGAATGATCTAATTTCAAAGGAAAACTTGACTTGGCGCAAGAAAAAATTCTTTAGTATGTGAAAAAATTAAATAATTTTATTTGAAACAAAATGTTACTAAAACGAAAGAGAGCATTTCCTTGAGTTTTGTTTTTTTTTTATAAGGAATGCGTAACAAGTATATTTATGCAGGCAAACTGTGAACACAGTGATGTTTGACAGTTCAGTAATCTTTATCTAATAATGGGAAAACGTCGAATATAAATATTTGACATCATTTAGGGTGGCTCCGGACCCTGGAAAGGACCGCTTTCGATCATTTTGGTAGTTTTCAAGTTCCGGAGCTACTCTTAAAGATATCCAAAACGCATTTTCAACCTTTCATAATCGATTGGAGCAAAAAAAAATTTTAGGGTGGTTCACAAAAAATTTTTTTTTTGTTCGAATCGATAGGGAAATGTCGACAAAAGTCATTTTCGAGCTTTATCTATGCATAAAAAAAATTTTATGAACCACCCTAAATTTTTTTTTTCCTCCAATCGATTGTTAAAGGTTGAAAATGCGTTTTGGATATCTTTTGGAGTATCTCCGGAACTTGAAAACTACCAAAATGGTCGAAAAGGGTCCTTTCCAGGGTCCGAAGCCACCCTAAATGATGTCAAATATTTATATTCGACGTTTTCCCATTAATTACAGAAAAAAACATTTTTTCCGAAAATGGGTCAAAAACGGTTTTTTCTCGGGGCCGGACTCAGGAGCCACTCTAAATTATGTCCAAAATCCATTCGACCTATTCCCATTTATTACAGAAAAAAGAAGTTTTTTTCGAAAATGGGTCAAAAACGGTCCTTTCCAGGGTGCGGAGCCACCTTAAATGAGGTCCAAAATTCATTTTCGATCTCTATTTAACGACTGGTGCAGACAAAAATCGAAAATGGATCAAAATCGGCACATTTTGGGACTCGGAACCACCTTTGATGATGACCAAAATCTATTTTCGACCTCTTTCCAAAGATTGGTGCAAACAAAATTTCGAAAATGGACCTAAATAGAGCACTTTTAAGGATCGGTACCACTTCTAGTGAAGGCCAATATCATTTTTAGACCTCTTTTCATTGATTGAAGCAAAAAAAACTTCAAAAATGAGTCAAAATCGCGCACATTTTCATACCGATGACCACCTCTGGTGATGTCATAAAAACCACCTCTCCATCGATTGGCGCAAAAAGATTCACAAAAATGAAAATCTGTTGAACAATTTTTTCAAAACAACGTAAAAAAATATTTTTTCCATATTAATAGTTATTGACAACTAATAAAATATTTCTTATTCATAATAATTATAAATCAATTTTTTAAAATAATTATTAAAATTGGGCAGTTTTTTCAATCTGAAAAAAGCAAATAATAGTTATTTTGGGTCCCTGATTTTAAGGGATTTATTGACTTAGTTCAAGAAATAATTTCTTAAAATAACTAAACAAATGACAAATACTAAAAAACGAACTCTTATCCAAGGAAATTATATTTTTGAGTAATGTTAGAATTCAATAAAAAAAAGATCCGGATGGATGGTACCATCAGTGCGTTTTTTGGTTATTGGAACTGAAAATGGCGTAAAAGAAAAGTTCGATATTATGAAGCAATATCCAAACCACGTTTATTTTAAAATTGAATTGGTTGCCTCTATGATTTATAAAAACTAACACTAACAATATATTTTAGAAAAAAACATTTTTCGACCCACCCTAATACATAGACACGAAAACTTAAATAACTGATGCAAATATAATTCACTTACAATATTTTATGCTTTAAAAAATATTCAAAAAACTTAGCAAAAAAAATTGATAAAAATCCTTCTTAGAAAAAATAATACAACAATTTTTATGTTGTATAAATTTTCCATTATCCTTTTGCAATGCACTGCAATGCTAAACATAAAAGTGGAACCAAAAGTGCGATTACAGCAGCAAAATATCACTAGCGAAAGAATACTCGATTTTTTTCTATACGGGAGGACAAAGTGGAAGAAAGAAGCGCAAGATAAAAGGACCAAGCAAATACGGAATAATAAGATAGGAAGCATATCCTGAGCGCATTTTTATTTGGCAGTAAAAATAAAATTAAACGACTTAAGCAAAAAAAATGGGAAAAAGGAGAGCGGCGCTTTTCATGCACACACACACACACACAAGTACAATAAGGAAACAGACACGAGTTGCAAATAAAATGCTGCACGCTGTATATTGTGGCATGGCAGACTAGCTGATGGACAGACAACTTCCGAAAGAATAGGAAAAACACAAGCGCGAACCAACTAAAGGGACAAACGGATGCTAGAAAAATAAGATGGCCATAAATTGTAAAAGAAAGCGTCGCCTGGCAGCAGCAATAGTAGTAAAGTGGAAAATATAACACAACAACAGTGGCGCACGGCTTAGCACAGGTAACCGAAAAAAGTCAAAAAAGAAAATAACCAACGTAGATGATGGAAGCAAAGCGTCTGCGACGAAACGAGTGAAAAGAAATTCAAAACGCGCAACAAAATTCAAACCATTTTATGGCCTAAAGGCATTCAAACTTAAATAATTTATATGGGCAAGCTGTAGCGCATCAAAAGCAAGGATAAACGAGTGTAAGACGACATACAGAGCTAAAGGGGGTCGGATAACGTAAGCAAGGAAAATAAAGTTTTTAGAGCGTTAGCGATGATATAGTTATTGAGCGTAATATTACAGAATGTTTTTCGAGTTTATGAGCATATAAGAGCCATACATAAGGTAGAATTTGCAAACTGAAATAAGGGCATTCTTTCTTTGAAGAACGAAAACATTTCTTTTACAAAAAAAAAAAAAAGCATTTTTATAAACGTAGTTTGTGAATAATGTAAAATGTATGGCGTACATATTCGATTTATTTACTGATGGTTATTTGATAGACTTAGTCAGATCTGAAAATTTGATTGAATTTGTGATGCGTTATTTAGTTTTTCAGTAAACGGCCTTTATTTCCTGCAAGTGCAGTCGCTAGATTGCGTTGTAATCAAAAAGACACTTTTTGATTTTCTAAAAATAACTCATTTATTTACTTTACACAATAGTTCACAAGCTATAGGAATTGTTCGATAGCTTTAGCAAATCATTTGTAGCAATGTTCAATATACAAGTCAAAGCCTCAAAGTAAATACCCTGTTATTCGAATTCACCTATTTACGTATATTCACGATGGGGTGGCATATTAAAAAAAATATGGCGAGGCACAGTGTGGCATTTACGTATTTTTCAGTTCAAAATTCGACTTTTTTTTGTCAATCAACCAAAATCAATCTATTTTGGTGCAAAGTTTTCATTATACTGAGCACTTTAATCAGGAACTGCGAAAATTGCAATTCAGTTTGTTTTTGACACATGACAGCTGTCAAGAGCCTGTAAAAATATAAGAACCCTATAAAGGCGGAAGGGTCTTAACATAGTCATTTCTTAAAATCATGATAAAATATGATATTAATGGACTTCCAAGGAGTTATATAGGAAAAAAAAAGTGGCTAGATTCTCATCTTATAGGGTTTTCACATTTATTACAGGCTTTTGACAGTTGTCATGTGTCAAAAACCATCAAAATTTCAATTTTATGCAATTCTTTCTGAAAGTGCTCAGTATTACCAAAATTTTAAATTTCAAACAGATTTGATTGAATTGAAAAGGAGAAGCCGAGTTTTGAACTAAGAAACTCGTAAAAATACATACATAAGACAATAAAACGACATAAGGAAACGGGAGGCTCGAAGATTAAAAAAAAATTGGAAGCAGTCGGACTGTGCGAACAAATGACGTCATAAAACAAGTGAGAGGACGATATCCTGCTCAATCAGCCTGTTTTGTAGCAATGGATATGAGAATATTCAAAGCTTCAAAGCAGCTTCTTATCAGAAATGTTATACGATTCAAAGCCTATAAAAGCTAACGCCATCATGGGCTAACTAATAAGCAAAAGCAATTACCTGTTCCAAAAAGTAAGAAGCTACTTGACTGGCACGGTGGAGATGAAACAATCTTTTCGGATGAAAAACTGTTCTTCCTGCAAGACAGCCACAACTAGCAGAGTAACCGTTTGTACGCAAGAAGTTTTGCGAATGCTCCAAAAGATGAATTGACTGTTGAGCGATATGAAAACGTGACCAAAATCAAGATGTATGGAGCAGTACCTCATATAGGAAAGGGGCCGATAAATTCGACTGATTTCATTTTTGCGGAAGATTGGACAGCATCATCACCGGATCTCAAGACATTAGATTTTTGCGTATGGGGCCATATGCTAGGTAAAGTAAGGTCAACAAAAGACTCAACAATTGATGGGACAAAATGGAGCAGAAAATGTGCATGCCGCCTCTGAATCGTTTTTCAAACGTTTATATCTTGTAAGCAAAGAAAATGGTGATAGTTTCGAACTTCATCATTAATTAAAGAAATTTTGGAACGTTGTTAAACGTTTGGAATAAATAAAATAAAATATTGTAGACGACTTTGATTTCTATAACACTTTGTTTTATGGACAGTTATTATGCGCCACACTGTACAAGGAAAATTTTGTTTCCAGAAGGTAGCATATATTTTCACATAAGAAATTCCGATTTCGAAAATGTGTTGTCGTTAAACTAAAAAATGCAAAACGGGGAATATCAGCCGTTATAAATTCAAATGTTTGACTTGGACATACAAAAAAAAAACATTTTAACTGACTAATTAGCTAGAAATAATCCTCTTGGCCCAACTGCCTGTCGAAAAACATGAAGCTGGGAGGAGGAAATGATTCTCAAATAACGTAGGTTTCGTTTAAATGCATTCATTTTTGAACTCACAAAATTGTAGTGATACTTAAGTAGTACTCATATAGTCACTAGTTATCGTATACATACGGTGGCATTTGGGTATGTTAACTTTCATTGTGGGAATAGCTTTAAGTAATCATGTCTGAACAGGTTTTCAAACGTAATATAATGAGCCTCTGCGTAAAGTAACATAGTTACCATTGAAATGAAGAGTTGACAAGTGGGCGTGGTAACATTTAATAACTTTTTAAATGGAATTTTTCTACAGAATTACAAAGGCATTTACTATCTGAATGAAAAGTGGAAGATATTGAGCAAGTAAGTGTGGCGCCGTGAAAGTTAATTCTGTAAGTTTCCTATTAAGATTTAGTGAAGTTTGGGAAAAACAATATCATGACGAAAAGCGTACGGTATTGCACCAGTAGGCGTGGCAGAGTGATTGAGACGTTAAGAGATGTAGTATAGATATTAATAAGTATATAGTAATACGTGTATAAAAAGACATGACGATAAGAACTGGGAAGTTAGAAATAGTCTGATAGAGAAATAAATTGATAAGGAGAAAGAAAAACGACAGTTTAATAATACTTTGCATTTCGTTGATTTTGTGACTGCTTTATTTTTTTTTTTTTTTTTTGTGACTCATAATATTTTAATGCCATTTTTTTTTGTATTTTATATAAATAAAATACGGAGAAATAAATTGAAAACTATAAAAAAAAATATGAAAGAAGTTACTGAATCAAACCCGATATATTACAATCATTTCGAATATTTTTAATTATAGTAACACTGTACTTAAAATCATACTTTCAATAAGGAAACTTTTCTACAAACTAAAATTTTAATAAACAAAACATTTTCATGATCTAAAGAAATATTTGCTTGAATAAAGAAATAATGGTTTTTTTTTTTTTTCAATTATAATGACAAAATCTTACACAAACAAAGAGTTTCTGGCTTAACCCTTTGACGACCGCTCCTGAACCCCTGAAAAATTTTCAAATCCAACACCGGATTCGTGTTCAGCGACCCCAAATTACTAAACAAAAGTGTTACAAAATATAAATTATTTTACGAGCAAAGGTGTGAAAAATCGTGGTACCTATATGTCCCAATGGTCGTCAAAGGTAAAAATGTATGAAACTGTTTTTTCACTTTTGCAGTATTCAGACGCATTCTAGAATGCATTCATAACGAGGACTGAGTGTCACTTTTGGCGGGAAAAATAGTTGTTGACACGAGAGTGTATCGAAAGGAGTGACAAATATTATCGCTTAACAATTTGTCTGGAATTTTATCAAATTTTCGTAAATTTCATGTCTTTTTTTTATTTGTGCTTTAGTAATATTGTTATCGTTCGACTTTTGCAGTGACAAAATGCCGAGATCACGCAGATTCTGCTTCACAGAGGAAGGAATCATTCAATTGATAAATGCCGAGGATAGCGATGACGATGAACGGGTATTCGAATTGGAAGAAGAAGATATGGCTTTTACAACAAAATCTCAAGTTCAAATAATGATCCATTTTCTAGATCTGCATTGGAATTCCGCGCGCAGCAGGCAATTCAAATGATCAATTCATTCACAAACCGCCAAAGACCGTCATCAGTAGTTGTAAGAGAGGGACCTAAGCGATTGAAATTTGCAGAGGTCGCTACTCTGTCCGGTCACTATCTCTGCAAAAGTGAACTGGGACGTAAGAGATGTATTGTCTGCTCCAAACAAGGCAAGGACCGTCGAACAAATTCTATTTGTGTCTTTTGCAAAAAACCATTTTGCCGCCAAAGACAGAAATTGCTTCGAAATTTATCATAAAAAATAAGCTAAGTATCGATCAAAAATGTAACCAAATTTATTTTTTTTTTTTTTTTCAAATAAATCAACTCGTCAACAAAACTAAAATATGTACTTGATTTTTACCGTTGACGACAATTAGGACATAGAGGTCCCATCAGATCGGGTGGTCGCGTGGGTGGTCAAAGTGGAATTTGGTTAATTTGTTTTTGCGTTGGAAAGAAGAAGGTTGCCCGTAACTTTTCCAAAAATTTTGACCCTGTAGCGCTTCCCACCTTCAAAACATTCCAGCAGGAATATGGGGGAGAAAAAGTTAAGATTTTTCAACTTTGGGGTAGTCTGGATGGTAAAGGAATAAATATTCCTTTATAAATTAGTTACTTTCTGTAAGCCACATTCATTCTCTATTGAATGATACCTTGATGATGAAAATCCATTCCATAGTTTTTTCAGGAAAAGCTCGAAGGTAAAAGGGTCACCGGTGTACCAATGGTCGTCAAAGGGTTAAACTTAGATTGAACAAGAGCTTTAGCTTGTTTCAATTAAACCTATACTCATTTTAAATGACTTTTGGCTTAGTGAAAGGAAACCTTTCTTAATGAGGAAAAATTATTTAGAGGAAAGTTTCTTGTATTACAACATAAGTAGTCAATTCATTGTTTTCGTTTAAGTTTTTTCTTTTTTTGCATAACTTCGTCTGATAACATATTTTTAAAACAGAAAATTCAGAAGCCCGTTCGACAAAAGAGATTGTTTTCAAGTGAGAGAAACATTTAAGAAGAAGAAAAATCAAGCAACCAACACACATTTAGTCTTGAATGCGAGGTTGAAGCACCAAAAGTGACAGATAATGAATGATGTGAAATAAGTTGAAAGGGGATTTATCGACCAGAACACATGGATGATAATCAATGGTGGGCACTAACATGCATGCACATTTTGTTTCCATGTAGTGGTACAACAACCATATGAAGTTCTACTCCGCTGAAGTAGAATTGAATCGTTGTTGTGCGCTCACATTTGTATACGTATACACAAATCCTCTCCCGTTACTCTCAATTACGCTCTCGTTAGAACTTGCAGAAGAACTTGTGCCCACCTATGATGATAATGCATCAGTAAGAAGTCTTTTTAAACAGCAGTGGTTCAATCTTTCTTTGGAAAGGTTAACGAGATCGGTTTACTACTGACAACAGATTACTTAAACTAGCAAACTCAGAAGATTTTGATAGCGGAACCAGTGACCCACATTAAATAGAAAACTACAGGAGTAAGTATGAGAAAAAAATCCAAAGAATAACATTCTCTTAAAGAAACCTTAATATTCAAATGTCCACAAGAAGACAAAATCACATAAAGCATCATATAAGAAAACAATAATCGCAAAATAAACGAAAAACCAAACCCACTGAGCAGACAAATTATTTTTTCCCTACATGACGTCTGACAATTTCATTTCGAACATTTGAATTTAAAAGAAAATTTTTACGATTTTATAATGTGACTTGAGCTCAATGTTTCCACTCGTTGGCAATGGCAATCACTAAAGAAAGTGAAGAGGCTGGCTCTCTTTAAATATCCAAAATTTGCAATTGCTTTTATTGTCTATGCAAATCGTATTTTTTCGCATTTCAAGTATACCAATGCTGTTGTTTTATTATAGTAATTTATTGGAAAAATAAAAAAATAGCATAAATGTATGGATGGTATGTTAGCTGCTATTACTGTCTAGATAGCACAGTGACTGAACAACAGTTGTACACACTAACTGACTTTTGTGTGTGAGTGTCATCTTTATTAATGCCAATGCATCACCTACTTTTTGTGAATTTGAATTTTTGGGTGTGTGTTTCTGTGTGTGTGTGTGTGTAGATGATAGAACGGCTGGCTGCTTGTCAGTCAGCATGGGGAATTGCTTTTTCTTTGCATTTGAGGACAATGATTTGTGATACCCAAATTGCGTTAAAGTGTTGGTATTTCTGTGCGTGTCGTTTCTGAGGAAATTCTGCTGCTTTTCGATTTTTAATTGATTTTCAACAGCAATAGGTACTGACTGATACCTGATATTCAAGTGATTGCAGGAGTTGTTTGATTGAAAAACAAAACAAAAATTTGATTTTACTTGGAAAGGAAGCTTTGAATTACTTTGTGTATTTGCAATGCTGAAGACTTAATTGTGTTAGAAAACAAATGGGGTTTTGTCTCATTTGAATTTGAATGCTTTTATTATTTTACGTTTTCAAATAGAGCATACATTTTTTATAGAAATAGGCCTGAAGTTTATTGATTGGAAGATTTTAGTTTATAGCTTTCTGTTCATATGTGTCAAAAGATAATTTTTTAAATTTTTTCTTGTCGATTAATTTCACCCAAAGGTTTGAAACTGAAACTTTTGGGAGAATTTTCTTTGTTGAGTTGAATTATTTTTTATATTGGCGGCGAAACCACATTAAAATTATATCATCAACAGAATGCAAATTAAAAAAACCCTAATAAAATTGAATATTTTTTCCTTATTCTCTTTAAAATAAAAAATTTTTAGCTAATTAAACGTTAATCATACGCCATGTTGTTCCATGCAATCTAATTTCTATTCAAAGTGTTTTTCTTCTTTTTTTCTGCTTTTTTTATGTTGCTGTAAATTAAAAAATACAAAACTTTTTCCTTAATCCTTGTATTTCGTTAAGAGTGAAAAAAAAAATATGAACTTAATTAATATACCTTCATCAGTATTTTCTTTTATTTAAACAAAACTTAAGTCTGTAAATTGCAATGCAAAATAACATAAAAACTTTTTGTAAACAAAAAAAAAATTCTCCTCAGAAATAAAAAAGAAAGAATGTCGGAATAAAACCCCGCTGGCAATATTAATAAATGAAAACAGAACGACCCAACAGCAACACAACGATCGAAGTGGGATGGTGTGGCCATATACAAGAAAAAAAATTACAAGTAAACTTTAACTTAGACCGCAAAAATCACATTAAAGCGGCATAAAAATGCCAAAAGAATCTTATATCGCTTGCTACCTTAACGTAATATTACATTGCGTTATATTACGTTACCGGCATATTAAGCAAGGCAAGGCATCATCGTGATAGTGAACGGTTGTTGTTTTTATGTAGCGAGCTCTTAAGCAAAGCGTCTCGTTGTCCACTTTTGTTTCTATTTTTTTTTTTTTTTTTTTTTTTGGTGCACCCTTAAAGGCTGCTATCCTGTGTTGTTACAGAGGACTTCAACCTTGTTGTACGCTTTTTTATTTTTTTCTCTTTTCTTGTTCCCGTAGGCATTGAAAAACACAAATTTTCTTTTTCTATGATGGCCTTTTGTGATGCTGCTGCTACTAAGAGCCCACAACTACATTCAATAATTGTTTTCGAATGATTCACAACAGCAGCAGTAACGTATACTGGGACGTTTTACTGTTGTTCCTGTTCGTCTACTTTCCAGCTTCCTTACGACTACCAGAAATAATAAAAAATAAAATTGGTACGAGTGTCCGTTACAGGTTGAAAATTTAATAGCCTTTTTTACGCTTTGGTACACTGAAAAGTTTTCCTTATTGGAAAGAAAATGATCTGAGTTTTATGTAGGTTTTAGCCACCATTATAGCAATTTAAGTAGTTACATAGTCTTTATGGGTGTTTCACGCTTTCTTGATTAAATTTATTTAGATTTCCATAAAGCATGATTTCTATACATCGCACTATGCTTTCCTGTTTGAGTAAAAACTGTAATACACTTTACATAAAGTCTGCTGTTTGCAAATATTGAACATTTTAATGAGTGTTAAAGTATCGAAAAATGTTTAAAGAATACTGATGAGTTATATCAAAATCAAAAAATCAAGCAACACTATAGATTAAATCGAAAACCGTTGAATAAATCGAAATATGTTGCAAAACATTGAAAAATATTTTAAAGTATCGAAAAATCATAAAATTGTGTTGTTGAATAAATCGAAAAACGTTTATCAGATCAAAACATGTTGAAAAGTTTCACAAAAAAAAACTTTGAAAAGTATTGAAAAATGTGAAAAAATCTTGCAAAGCATCGTCAAGTGTTAAAAAGGTCGTAAAACGTTGAATAAATTGACAAATGTTACAAGGTATCGAAAAATGTCGAAGTCGAAAAACCTTGAATCAAATGAGAATAATTTTTGTTTTCTTTTTATAAAATGTTTAAATAAAATTTTCTCCGTGTACTTTATTTCCTTTTGAGCAAATATAAAAACGATAAAATTACATTTCATCTTAAAGGCATGTTAGTTGGCATGTCCTTTTTTTATGTCTCCACGCATAAGGTGTTCGTGTTACCTTTATACGTATCAAGCCAAAGAAAAGGACAATTTCAGTGTCTATTTCATTTGGGTAAAATGTGATGATGCAGTAAATGAGCTTTTCCAATGTTTTTGTTTCCATGGGAAGATGTTCTGTTAAGTGGAAAAAATGTAACTAAGATATCAAATGATTTTCTTATTGATAGATTTAAAAGGATTAAAGTATTGAGTGGCATATTGAAAAAATATAGAAAAGAGAGATTTTTTTTGTTTTTCTTAATACTAAAAATATATCACAAGTTTTTTGGATATGCTACTTATTATTAGAAAAGTTTAATTGAAATTGATTCTAAGTTATACGGCGTTAATGTTTGAAGGACAATGATATAAAAACAACAACATGTTATGGAGACCTAAGGTTAAACCGTTTTGTTGAAACGCCACCTTTCGTTTTATAATGAATTAAGCAAGTTAAATTATTTTTAAAAGTTTTTGAAGCTACACGTATATGCATATTAAGTTAAAATGACGCATCGCATGCAATGACTGCACATTCGCGAAAGTGCTTAGTTTTGAGAAAATATGTGCGTTGCATAAGTTTTGCACAATATAAGCACGATGTTAATCATCACACATCAAAATTTTAACTTCAGCTAATTTCTTTTTATATCAAACGATGCTAACTTACACAAAACTCTCTAACACTCTTGCATAATCTTGAAATTGATCGATTTTTGCATGTGGCAATGCATATCTTATCGAATATCTTGTTTATTAAATTTAAGCTCATAGTAACGATGTTTTTCTCTCCTATACAAGAGACTTATTACATAAGTCATTTCCAAATTA
Organism: Tricholauxania praeusta; assembly: GCA_949775025.1. NCBI lineage: Eukaryota > Metazoa > Arthropoda > Insecta > Diptera > Lauxaniidae > Tricholauxania > Tricholauxania praeusta. The sequence continues at coordinate 163,327,337 of OX459028.1, read as the reverse complement.
CACTGTCCAACAGAGCATCACATTAGACTGACATATTTTTTTTACTTTTTACACACTTTACAGTGTAACACTTTTACTATAGAACACATTAACAACGTTTATTATGCAGCACTAATTACTACAAATATCTGCACATAATGACCAACCAACAAACAGTGCTGTAGAGGTCAAAATTGCTCATCATTTTAGTCAAATTATAATTAATTAATGCAATAAGAGACTAAATTATACCAACTTAATGCAGGATATACGACCATAATTTTCATAACATATAGAGAGTAAAAATCTTGGATAAAGAAAAAAAAACAAATTAAGCAACTTAATCATTTTCATCAATGTCAGGCAACATCTTGTCTATCTATAAAGGCAGCTAAAGCATCAATTTTCTGCACTTGAAAGCCGTAGCCTTGGTACTTGTTACTTGGATGCTTAGTAACCACCGACGAATATGCATAACCTGAGCAATCTCAAAGGACAACGCACAATAAAGGTATAGGTGTAAGCAAGGGAAAATTGATAAAAAAATTGTAAAAGGCAGCGAATTCAAATAAAAAACTTTGTTGCGACTTACAGTCATAATAATAAAGTAGCATAATTTGTAGCAGTGATAATAATCTGTGATAAAAGAAAATAACATATTTACTACTACTACTCGTGATTTATAATTGATTAGCCATGTGGGCTTATATAACATTTTATATTGAAATCAAGCTTCAGTTATAAAAAAGCAGCAAAGATTATATCCAGGATTATCTGTTAAGCACGCGCATAAACATACAATAAAACAAAGTAATTGTTTCTTTGATTGCATGGCAACGCCTTTTTGATGTTTTGATCTGCCGCCTGCTGTATTATGTCTAAGTCCTTTTTTTTCATCCTTAATATGCTATGCTGTAACCACCTTAGTTTTTTGCTACTTATTTTGTTACGGCTTTTTTCTGCTTTGATTGTGTACTTTTTTACACAGCATTTCATTGTCGAGTTGGGCACACTGATTGCTGGCTGTTGAAGTGATGAATGATGATGGATAGTTGGAGACTCTGGCATAGCGCCGCCGTCGCCACCAGCAACCAAGCGGCATAGGGCGGCACAAGGATAAACACATATTAGTACCTTTTATGCCGTTGGGTTAAGACTTGAGCGTCAGACAGGGAGCTGTATGTACTGTGAGTTTTTTCAGTTCGTAGTTGTAGTAGTAGTAATGGTAGTTACTTTATCTAAGGACATAATGTCTTGCGATAATGCATATTGATTGATTGAAGAAAAACACTTGCGTGAAGTGGAACAATCGATAGAAAGAAAAAAGAAAAAACACTAGAGAAAAATAAATAAGAAAAATTGTAGACCAAAGGCAACAACGAAATAGGCTGAGTGGCTTTCTGATGCGAGTTTAAGTTTAGGTCAATTGGATTGTAGCGAAGTATAAAAGAGCATATAGCCGCAAGTGAAAAATAAATATGGCATCGCAAATATTTATATAAATACTTTATTAACATAGACCAGTGTGCAAAGATGCGATTCATAGAATTTTAATCATGGAATATTGATTGAAAACTGATGCATGGAATGGTAAGTAAATAATTTTTAAGGTTGTGAGGATTTTTGTGACGATCTAGATGTTATGAAGATTGAAGAGCTATCTTGAAGTGCTTAACAATATGCAGTGCACTTTAACTTGCTTTTAAAATTTCTTAAAGACCAGTTTGATGGCAGATTACTTTGTAATGTTATTTTTAAAGATTAGTGGTTAAAGAAAATTTTTAAAAGCATGCTAACATTAATTAATATTGTTGAGCCAGAATCAAAAGGACTTCTCAAATTTATCTTATCAACTTAAGACAGCTTTATTTTAGCTCCGATGCACATTGGGCTTACACGGCTTGAATTATTTGTAAACCATTCAACGGTCTTTAATAAATTCAATTTTGGTCAATGGCCGTTCAGCATATAAAAAAGTTCACACTCATTTAGAGACGAGTTCATGACTTTTGCAGAAGGTTTTTTCTAAAAAAAAAGTCATTTGCAATTTAAGTATTTACGAGTAAAACAATTTCTTAATTTATAAGCTTTAAATAATTTTATCCATACATAGTTACTCTTTGTAATTAAAATAAAAGTCGTTTATAAAGTAAACATTTTAGTCATTGCTACTTTATGCACTGAAATAACGTATCAATTAGTTATACAATGAAAAAGTTGCGAAAAAAAATACCAATTGTTAAAAATATAATAAGAATATGAAAAAACATTTTCATGTTTATCAACTTTCAAACGCGATATAAGACATTGATATCTTAGCTACGATGTAACTGAGGAATTTTATCACAGGAAATTTTTTTGTTTTCTGCTTTACGCTAAGTATAATTTCGAGTAATTGCCACGAAAAATAATTATTGACTGATGTAGTTAAAGGAAAATTGCATAAAACGGTCATACTATTTATCTTTTGCTTAGCAAGATAATTTGTAATTATTTCGAAATGAGATCATAAATCGAATAACTTAAAAAAATATTACAAAGCTTCTCTAGATAGAAAAAATTAAAATTTTTGTAAGGAGAATATTTTTATAAAAAGGTATTGATAAGCTAAAATCAAACAAATACTAACAGTCCTGCGACTTGGAGTATTTGATGTAAATAAAATCTGAAAATTAAGTCTAATATGTTTGACTCAATATTAATCGTTAATATCTTAGTTCCGATGGAGCATAGGACTTATTTACTTTAGCCATCAAGCATGTTCTGTAATGCTCTATATTATATGCAATTATGGTTGATGGCCGCGCAACATAGTTATCAAAAGATTTTAAATGAATTTTCATATAAATCTTAAACTTTGTAAATATATGTCTTGGTTCGAGTTATAGACTCTATGGCGTACGTCAACTTTTAATAACTTTATTATATGAATACTAAGCGGGAAAAATTAATTATAGTATGTATGCATATGGATCTGAAATAGAACACATAAAATTGTTAGTCGATTTCTCAATTATATCTCGGTTACTGTGCAGTCACACCAAAATATATTTCACTTAATTCAAATTAACTTTTATATTTAAAGCATTTATAAGACGTAGTTGTTACAGAGATTTTAGCCATTTAAAACTTACTTTCATGTAATTAAAGAGCTTATGTTAAACGCGGCGTATGAGTGACATTTATTTACATTCCATATGAAATAAAAAAATTATCATCCACCATTATGTAGCCATAACTTTTGTAAAACAAATAAACAGTTAATAGTTTGAGCATCCATTTGTGAGATAAGAGTTCGTTATTTAAGAAACCATAATTTAATTAAAAACACATTTTATATTAGGTAAGTGGTACTTCTACAAAAATGTTCTCGAGCAAAACTTTTAGGTTTTCAATTTATAACTGGCTGATGGTCTTTAATAATTTCATTAATAAGTTTTTACATGCGACTGGATTCGAAAAAATCACGTATGGATCTAATTGTTGGGGCAAGAGGAAGATTCACCAATTCAAAGATTTGTCCAAGTTTGTTTATAAATGTGACATCTTTTGACAAACAATTACTCTATACCCCAAAAAATTGGGTGTATTTTCGTAATAACAATACTTGGAGAAAATTCGTAAGTTTGAGACTTTGAGTTGCGTTTTTTGAAAAATAATATTGCAACTTCAATATGGCGACCAAAAAATTAAAAATATTTTTTTTAAAACAGTTCGTTACACAGTTCAAGCTAAGCATGGACGAAATTGAATGATTTTAAATGGACAGAGGAGCACCTTAGAATTTCAAATTAAAATAAATATAAAAATTTTTGTTTGAATAATTTAAATATAAAAACCATAAGCAACTTTGTATTCCAGCGTATAAAAAATCAACTACATACAAAATATATTACAATGAGCCTCGAAAAAAAATTGTATGAATCAAACTTAACGCAGTCCTCGAAAACTTTCTCAAAAGCTATATAGTTAAAGGCAACTTTTTCGCTAAATTTGACATTCAACTTAGAAGAATTTTAATTAAGCGCCAATATAGTTTTCAGAGCATATATTTAACCCTCTTTTTTTATTTCCACCATAAAAAGTGACCATTCAATGGCAGAATCCACATTAGTCAGTAAATTAGGAGGAAGGAAATCACCTTTTATGCCGGCAATGAAAACTTTCATTAGCTAGGTAGTCAAAAAACTTATTTTGTTAAGGAGCATTTTTTCACAGAATCAATCAGTAGGTCATTAACCTTTTTTATATTGCCATTGCCACACCGAAAAACTATAAAAGAAAGACGCAACCTCACCTTGCTTTTCTTGTAATTAAATTTGCTATGTGCACGCAATTATTTGATTGCTATTTCTGTTAATACAAATACATACTACGTATATGAAAATACATAATTTTTTTGCCGCTGCTAAGACTGTTGAATAAAAAAGGTAGAAATACAAAATAAAAGGTCAAAATACTTGTCATTGCTTTAATATTGCGTGAGACAACATTTATTCATTAATGAATTATATTTTATATTTTTTTATACCATGTCATTTATTTTGTAGGGTTCTTATTGATCTTCGAAGGGATGATTTAGTCTGATAATAAATGATAACGAACAAAATATTTATTTGAGTTTTAATTTCATTATAAATCAAGTGATTTTTATTAATATTTTCTAAAATTCAACTTAGCTACATTAAGGTACAACATGTCGTATGAGTGACTTTTAATTAAATTTGTAGATCAACATTTGCTCTTCATATAGCATTTTCTTAGCTTTTAAAGCATTCGTAAATAAAGTAAAAGTCCACATGCTACAAAGCCGTTAACAGCACCATCCTCTTTTTGTCCAACAACAATGGCACTTCAATCAAAACGTTGCGCTTTTGCACTTCTTATTTATTTGCCAATTTATCTGTAATGAATGAATGTTAAGCGTCACAAATGTATGTCCTGTGCTGTCCTGCTGTCTGTTTATTTATTTGTCTGTCGCTGCCAATGCACTTGCACTGCGACTTCTCTTCTGCACTGCATTTTGTTTTATTTTATTTTATTTTATTTTTCTTTTTTAAACCATTAACTTTTTACGTAAGGATATCAGTAGAATAGCAAACTGAAGCAAAAAGTCAACAACTCAATTGCTTGGAATTTGTTTTTTTTTCTTTTGTTTTCTCACTATTTTCCTTGTTTTAGCTTAGGATTTTAAGTTTATTTCTTTTTTTTTTTGCAACAACATTTTTTGTGCAGATGAATTGCTGCAGTTGCTTTCTGTCAATGGGGAAAACATTTTCTCAAATTGTTGTTTGCAAGCTATTTGTGTTGCTGCAATAGCAACAGCGGTAACAAGAAAAAATTGCAAAAAACTCTTAAGAAATTTAATTTTAACATTTCTCAACAGTAATTTGTAAAGATTCATGTAAAACTGCATTGCAGTAGAAAATATTTAGTAGATAATATTTGAAGTATGTGCTTAATAGAAAACATTTTAGTGGACTAAAAAAATGCCATTAGATAAAGGATATAAAATATGAAAAACCGTTGCAAAGGCTCCTCACACTTTTAACTGCAGGTAGGAGAAAATAAGAGCTTGCTGTATTACAAAACGTTCAATTGCAGCATTATAATATGGTTATTCTGTTTCAAAGACACAGCAGCGTATAGTAAATATAAATTTTGTTTCGCCCACCTTTGAAACTTAATTATGTTTACTCCAATTAAATGCCCTTTTGGTTATACCCCCTACTCTCTCTCTATTTTAATATAATATTCTCATTAAAAACAAAAATCGTTCATCAAAGTCCGCAAATTAATTTCACAAAAACAGCAACAAAAACAATGTGTACAACAACAATGCTGCTTTAATTAAGTTGTCAATAGGAAAATGCCTAAGAGCAAGTGAGAGAAAGAGACAGAAATATACGGAAAAAAGATAAAAATATGTAATAGACAGATGAAAAGTGTGAGTGAACAGTTGAAGTAGTAGTAGTAGTCGTAGTAAGTGTGCGATTGTGTGCGAGTATATAAATTATAATTAAGCACATCCGTTGTATGTTGTCGTCTCGTAGTCATCGTCCTTTAACAGCTAATTTAATGAAATTTCTTTTCTCAAGGGACATTTAACAATATGATGTTACAGCGACAACGACAACAACAACAACAACAGCAGTAGCGACTGTGGAAAAAACAGCGTTAACAACGGTACAGCAACAACATTATCACCAACACCACGAAACACAGAAGCGGCAGTAGAACAGCAACAACTCAATGTTTCTTCATCTTCATTCTTCTTCTCCAGATTGACACAATCTCACTGACAGCTTTGACATTTCCTGCTACTGATGTTGTTTCGCTTTCTGTTGTTGTTTTTTCCTTTCTTTCATTTTGTTGTTTTTCGTAATTTTTATTAAATTTTCTTACTTGTCTTTTTTGTTTTTTTTTTTTTTTGTTGGCTGGGTCCTTGTCTCTTTTTGGAATGCTGTCGTTTAATTTTTCTTTTATTTATTTTTGGCCAAAAACTTGTGCCATGTCGTCGATCATCATGTCATGCTCGGGAATGTCCTTTTTGGTTGTTCTTATTTTTTTTTTTGCTTTCATGATATAAATTTCTTTTTGTTTTATCTTATTCAAGTTGATATATCCTTCAATACACATACGCATGCTTGTGGTTTAATAACCCGGTAGGAAAAAATTAAGTGAACCTTTTTTAAAGTAAAATTAATTTTCTCAAAAAAGTTTTGACACAATTCAGTCAAATGAAATGCTTCATTTTAGTAAAAAGATTTTTCTGAATTCTCGAAATTTTTCCACAAATTTTTCCTTGCACAAAGTCAATAAGGCTCTATCTAATAAGATTCAATTGAAAATAAAAATTCCATTGCATACTTTCTGTTGTTAAATTAAATGCTTGAAAGTGCAATGACTTAAATTTCTACTGGGTCATTGATATATGGGTGTTTGTGTACTTTTTCTGATGTTTTTGTTTGTTTTTTCTCTTAAAACAAAAACGTATTATTATGTTGGTATTGGTTTCTTTAAGGGGTCAGCTATATGTTTGCCATTTCCTTAGATTTGTCAAAAAGTATGCGCATGTGTATGTATTTAACTGCGTGTGTGTGTTGCTGTGTCGCTGTGTGCGTGTGTCTTTCCTGTAATATATCAATTGCTATGAATGTGATAAATGTACGTGGCTAATTTATTATAAGCAAATATTATTAATTTTATTAGTACATCAAATAAGTCATGTTAAGTGTGAAAATTGAATTGAAAACGTGGCCACATACTCGCACTGCGTTTCATATTTTTATGTATTTATTAGTTTTCTGTTACTTTGTTTAGGATTTAATTATTGAAAAATAAAATGCATAATTGAAATACAGACACAGCGTTGATAAAAGTTGAAAATATTGAAAAAGCGTTCTAAGTACTGAAAAGTATCCAAAAATTCCGTGCGGAATCAATGAGTCATAACGAATGGTACTATCTATTAGTCTTAAAAAATGGAATAGTATCACAAAATGTCAAAGTGAATCCAATTTATTCGAAAATATTTAAAAAATTCCTCCTAGGCCCAGAAGTACAGAGTGTTTTTTTTAGAGGTATAGAGCTTTGAATTGAAATAAAACACAAGAAAATCGTTTTAATGTCCATCAATTTGGCTTTATTGGAAGGATAATTTTATGCCATTAATGTTTAAATATGATTTCGGGCATGTGGCCGCCGCGGCTGGCTCGAATAAAGCCAATTCTACAGGTCCAATTTTGAACCACTTTTTCGAGCATATGGGGCCGTATGTCGGCAATAACGCCACGAATGTTGGCTTCCAAGTCCCCTAACGTTTCTGGTTTGTTGGCGTAGACGAGCGACTTCACATATCCCCAAAGAAAATAATCCAATGGTGTCAAATCACACGATCTTGGTGGTCAATTGACAGGTCCATTCCGCGAAATTATGCGCTCATCGAATGTTTCCTTCAATAAATTGATTGTGACGTGCGCTGTGTGGCATGTAGCGCCGTCTTGTTGGAACCACAACTCATCCACATTCATGCCATCCAATTCGGGAACAAAATAGTCGGTTATCATGGCTCTATACCGGTCTCCATTAACGGTAACTGACTCTCCAGCATTATTTCGGAAGAAGTATGGCCCAATGACTCCACCAGCCCATAGAGCACACCAAACAGTCAGTTTTTGTGGATGTAATGGCGTCTCAAGGGTCTCATGTGGATTCTCTTCACTCCAAATGCGGCAATTTTGCTTGTTGACGTAGCCATTCAACCAAAAATGAGCCTCATCACTGAACAAAATTTTGCAATGAAAATCAGCATCGAGATCAATCTCATTTTCGGCCCATACACCAAAATCACGACGCATTGCATGGTCTCGCGGCTTTAATTCTTGCACAAGCTGGATCTTGTAAGGTCGCAAGCCAAGATCTTTGCGCAAAATCTTCCATAAAGTTGATGGACAAAGCTCCAATTGCTGTGCACGGTGGCGAATCGATTCATTCGGGTCCTCTTCAACATTTTGCTCTACAGCGGCAATTGTTTCTTCGGTGCGCACTGTTCGACGTCTCTGCGGATGCGTATTATCACATAGAGTAAACGTAGTGCGAAAACGACCCAAGGTTAACCGAATTAATTGCTCCGATGGACGATTATGTCGACCATAAAATGGACGGAGCTTGCGGTAAACTTCGCGAACTGAACCATTATTTTCGAAATAAATTTGCACGATTTGCAAGCGTTGTTCTTTTGTCAACCTGTTCATGATGAAATGGCAAACCAAACTGAACATAAATGACATTAGAGTTGCCAGATTTGACCATAAAATGCCAGTTTTATCTCTATTCGAAAAACAAACCTCTAAAAAAAACACCCTGTATAAATCTGTTAAAAAGTGAAACAAAGAAAGATTATAATTCTTTTTTCTACATTTAGTTTGTTTTTGTAACTCATTTAATACATCACACTGGCTCAAAGGTCACTGAGGATTCCCTCTAGCTATGTATGAAACTAATGTGACAAGCTTAAGTCAAATTTTGTTCATATGTTCATGTAATTTTTTTGTTTTTTCACACACTGTACTGAACAGTAAGCTCAGTAAAATAATTGTATATTGTTTTCTGTTCCTATACTCTACAAAAAAGTACCTTTTAATTGTTATTCTGCACATGGAATAAATAAATCTGATAAACATTCGATATAAGACCTATTAAGCTCATTCCAAAATAGAAATTTCTTAGTGCCAAAGCTTATCCTATTAGTGTATGCATATTTAATAATTTTTTTTTTTTTTTTCATAGTTCTGATATCGAAAACAAACTTTTTCTCTATGAAATCCTCCTCAATACTTTTAGACATTTGTTATAAATGTCCTTACAGGTCAAAGCACAAAGCCGAACAGTCAACAATTCGAGTTTTTGCCATTGCCATCGCTGTGACTGCTATAGCACTCAACTTTGGCCAAAAGACAAAACTTACACAATAAAAAATGGAAAATTGGAAAAATCTTTAAAAAATGAAAATTCAATAGAGAAAACCAATAGTACAAGGATGTCAAACAAAAAAAGAACTGTCGCATCCTACTCAAGTTTCACGTTTACGTTGTCGCTATCGATAAATTTCTGCTGCTTTGACTTTTCAAAATGCTATCTAAAATCGTTGAAGAAATGCCAGAAAAGCAATCAAAAGAGGAAGTAAAAGGACACTCAAAAAAAAAAGAATGCCGGAAAATAAAACGAAAAATAAAATGGAAAATAAAGCAGCAAAGGAAAAACGACGACGTGTTACAGATAAAAAAAAAATGCGAAACCACGTTGAAGAATGCGACATCAGTGGCTTAATAACAGCAGCTAGCAAAAAGTTGGTGCAGCGTGAAAGAGAAAGAAAATAAAAGTTGATGTAATGCAGAAGAGAAAGCTTAGAGAAGCTTTAAGCAAGTTACAGCTTAAAGTAATGGAATCATTTAACGAGGTATTCATAGTATAGATGTTTTTTTTTTCTGATTAGAGTACACTTGGAAAAATGTGATTCGAGTATCAAAAAAAAAATTTCGAAAAATATGCAAATAAATAATTTTTCTGGTTTTTTTGAATTGATGTTTCAATAAAAAAATGTTAAGCTATGTCTAAGCTACAATATTGCGGAAGATGAAGAGTAAAAATTTTTAAAATTTTATATTCTATCGCCCAAAGATTGAGTAAGTAAAAGCTACCGAAAAACATTAACTTTTAAGTCCATAAGAAAAAACGTCAAATCATTACCTGCCCTAAATCATAAAATAACCAAACTGAAATTTTTCTCCAAGTGCATCCTTATAAAGTTTTTAAATAAACTTTTCAAATCTAAGCAAAAATTTCTAACCACCAGTAGCAAAAAACTCATATTGAACTATGGGGTAAAATTTATAAATAGGCTCTTGCTACTGATTGGGCTGCCTTTACCTAATGGTAACAATGGCGTTTCGCTATTGAAAAACTTGCCCTGAAGCTTTGACTGGCTGTTGTATGTTATACTGAAAGTTTGGTAAAACTTCTACAATAGAAACTTTTGGTTAAACATACAAAAAAAAAGAACTCTGTACCATACAAGCAACTATTTGTATGAAGAATTTTTTATTTTTTTTATTTTTTATTTGATTTTAGCTTGTGGCTTAACTTAAGCTTCCAACGACAAAATGCACTTCAAGCAGACTAACTTTTTTAGTTAAAAAAAAAAAAAATATTGAGAAGAGGACAAGAAAAAGGTTGATGTCACCTCATTATATGTTGCAGTTTTTGACAAGAACGCAAAGTAAAAGTATAACAAATGAAAATGTAAGGCAAAAAAACATTAAAAAATTTGCATAACATTGGTAAAAAATATTTTTAAAAAATTGCAAGAGTACGGTTATAAAGCAAAAATCTAAAGATTTAAATTCAGTTTGCTGTGATTGTAGAAAAAAAGGATATGCTGTGAATAGTAGAATAAAAAAACCTCACCAAACAACGAAATTTAATATTAAAGGAACATTTAAGATTTTTTACATCAATACCTTTTAATGTTGTTTGTCAGAATTTTAAAAACAAAAGCTTAACAAATTTAATACGGAACAGGACAATGAACAAAAATCAACGAACGATCAATTGTTTTGAAGCATATTTCATGTCATCGATATTAAAATGTGCAAATCACAGACGCAGTGCCTTCGTTAACAAGCAAAACTGCATGATTTAAGTTTTAATTAAAGTTGTTTAATCGAATCTATAATAGATTTTGGGCCCAACCCTTCAAACGTCATGTTTTGGACCCATTTTTCGAAAAAAGTTTTACTGCGCCAATCGATGAGAAAAGACCAAAAATAGATTTTGGAAGTGACAGGGGAGGTCGGCGACCCTCTTTAAGAAGTATTTTGGAACCATTTTTCGAAAGAAAATGTATAGCACTTATTGATGGGAAAAGGACGAAAATCGATTTCGAAAGCCACAGAAAAGGTCCCCTAAAGGCATGTTTTGAACCCATTTTTCAAAAAAAAACTTATAGCTTCAGTCGATTTGAAAAGACCGAAAATGAATTTTGGATTTCATGGAAATGGAAAATCTTTTATGAAAGTATTTGCGACCTTTTATTTATAAAAATTTTCTTTAACTTTTTGAAATACAAGTCAAAAAAAAATGACTGTGACTATTCCTAATGAAAAATTTTTAAGGAAACTTTTACTTTAAAACATAAAAGTCTTAAGTTAAATTTTACCTAAACGAAAACTTTCAAAAGTTTATTTCAAGCTCTCCTTGAAACACATAAGAATTTTTTTCTCCGCATATATGGAAATTTTGCTTGCTAACATACGCAGAAAGATGGAATGGACCTAATCAGAGAAGAAGATTTTGGGATATGGGTTAAAATTTTCAAAATTCTTTACGACATTCTCTAGGTATTTTTTAGATAGATTAAGACTAATTTTTTTTTTAGATTAATATTACGGACGTTACAGTGCGTGCCGCGGAGCCCTGCAGCAAAAAACAGGACTCGGGAGCAGGCATATAGTGAAGCCATTTTGTAACATTATTTAATAAAAAATATTTATGTAATATTTTTTTTTAATTCCCTTAAACCTCTTTATACCCGAAAAAACTCGTTACGTTTACGTTTACAGTGACTTAACCCCTTAAACAATTATTAATAGCTGTCTCATTTACAGGGCTGTCAATATAAAAAAAACGCTGAATTACACTGTGTATATGACAATAATAAATTGAAACTTACAATTGAATTTTAATCTATTGAATGCATTAGATATATTTCCGGAAATGCTACTATTATGCTGCTAATTATAATTTCAAGTAATTGTTGAACGCTTATTCCAAAAGCATACAAGAATGCTGCAGAAATGTAAAAATAAAATAACCTTGACACAAATATGCATAACTTCTATACCAAAGCTGAAAAGCATTAAATCAATCACGTTAAAATAATTAATTGTGTTCGGAGAATTTTTTTTTTTTTTTGTTGTTCTGTTTTAGATTTAATGAAATCATAAATATTCATTGGACTTAATAATAAAATAACTTACATAAACTGCATTCCAGTTATGTGTGATACAAGTAAACTTACCTAGAAAGAAAAGAAAAAATAATGTGAAAACAATTTTATGCAATCAAAGATAAATATTTAATAAAAATTACAGTTTCAGTAAAAGCTTATACTAAAAATTAATAATATATTAATTAATGATTTACTGTATATTTGAATGAATACCTCTCTTATAAACTTGAAATAGCAAGTATGAGACGGATCTTAACTTAGAGTTTTCAAAGTAAAGTTTTCGAATGTCATGTCATTAATCAAAAGTTTACATTTGTATTCATGTAAATTTTAGGGTCACTTACATAAGTAAAGTTTAGCTACTACACCTATTAGTCCTCTTAGCTATTTAGCAAACATTTTAAAATCATGTTGAAAGCTTGATTAAATAATTGAGACAAAAGAAAATATTCTAAGTTAGTTTTGATTTTGGGTTTTTTTAGTTCACGCAGAAGAAAATTATATGAAAATTAAAAGTTTCTTATGTTTTTTGTTTTAGACAAAAACATTAAGCTGCATCTTTCTCTCAAATTGGATACATCAGCGGCGCGGGGCTCTACAAATCGGATAGTAAATTTTGATATATTGTATAACTTTTTTTAAGTTCTAATAGACATACATGAAAATATTTCAAAATGATTGTTGCGCTCAGTTTATTTTTTCCACCATCCAACACGTCTCGTGAGAACAGCTTTTTTTTCATCTCATAATTCTGAATCCTTCCTCAAATAGATCAAGCAAGAATGTGCAAATTCTTGGTTTCAAAGTACACAGTATAGACTTAACTAACAAAATTTTTTTTAAGTGTAATGTGCCTTTGAAAAAAAAACCCTGACAATGCGATATGCATTTGTGCTTTTAATTTGCAGCAACATCCTTAATGTATGCAATTCAATTTCCACACAAAACACAAAAAAGGACCTTCATTGCATATTGTCAAAATTCATACACTGTGACATATTTGCATTGTCACGTGAACGTAAAAACATACCAAAATAAAAACCAAAATAAAAGATAAAAATATCAAAACATAACAACAACAAAAAAAATCCTTTAAAAAAATCCTTGCACTTCACTATGCTTTACACTTAAAATGCACAGCCACTGACACACACACACACACACCTACATCATCTGAGCTACACTACACACAACAGCAGCGAGTGGCTGCCATTTATCATTCGCCATAAAACCAATGAATAATTCATACAAATTATACAACACACTGCAAATATGCGACAGCCAAAAAGAGATAGAACATCAAAATGCACTACACTACAGCTACCACTGACTCTGACTGGGTGACAAATGTTAGAGCGAAAACGCAATAGCAATAAAATATAATAATAAACATTTGAGCATAAAAAAAGAAAATATTTAGCATTGTTTGTTTTATTGCAATAAACCGCGACAATGCCGCAGATTTCTTTTTTCTCTCCAGCTTTTTCTCATTTTTGTTTTTTTTTTTTTAATTAAATCAACGATTAAAAATTAAAACATGCAACAAAACGCAGGATATGCATACGTAAAAATCACAAACACACTGGTAAAAGCACTGTAAAAGCAAAAGTTCAAAAGTCGAGCAAAAATATACCACTGTCATACAGTGTCGCACAAATACATACATACACACACGCCCACCAACCAACATTATCATTTATTTATTTTTATGTCAAGCATTTAAATACGCTCAGTCAAGTGACAGTTTCAAATTATTAAAACAGACAGTGTATGAAAAACCAGTATGTTGTTTGTTTGACTGTCAGTGATTGCAAATCAGGGTGTTGTAAAAAATCTTTGGATTAGATGTTTGTTTTAGTCGCTTAAACTGTCCATAATAGAGGTAGCATAACAGACGAGTAGGACAGGCCTACTCCCTTTTAAATGCCCTTTTCTTGGCTATGAAATCATTTAGTTGAACATTACTTTTCCATTCGCTTACAAGCTCAAATGAGAAAAGTAAGCTCTCTTCCAAGTCCAATCAAGGATTTTATTATTGAAAATGTTACTGTTCTGATTCTGTTTTTAGTGCAAATCAAACTTTATTTGTCACATAATTACCATAAACTAGTTAAGAACTATAAATAGGCAGAGGCAAAACGGTGCCATTCCATTTTAACTGTAATAACACTACATAATCGCTTAGTTTTTTTTTTTTTTTTGTTGGAAAGGCTGTAAAGAGGGGTGCAGAAGGAAATATTTCTAATAGTAGGCGGTGCCACGCCTCTAATAAAAAAAATGTTTCCACGATTAAAGTAATCAACCGATTTTGATGAAATTTTTTATCGAGATAGATTGAAGTCTAACAAAGGGTATTAAAAGCTACATATTCTTTAAGTAGGCGTGACACCGCCCTTAATGGAAAAAAAAATGCTATCACGGCTGAGCCGCTACATAGATTTTGATGAAATTTGGTATGAAGATAGATTGATTCTCGAGTAACGATATTTGTTTTTAACAAGTGGTGCCACGTCTCTAAAAAAAACATGTTTTCACAGCAAAAAAAATTACCGATTTTGATGAAATTTGGTATGGAGGTAGATTGGACTCTAAGAAAGGGATATGGATTGCGATAAGGATAGGGCAACATGTTACCATGATCTTCATTTTTGATAGCCATAACATTTAATCGGGTAAAATGGTATGGTACTGTTTTGCATTGTCATTGTAATGGTTGAATTTCATTTAGTGGGTGAGCTCTAGTCAAAATATTATTGGAAAGCAGACTTTGCGGCTTCTTCCTTAGGTTCTGCTAATAGGACAGCTGTTATGTAGTACAATGGCATGTTTAAAATACCTCAAATAGACTCAACAGTAGGTTGTTTCAAAGAAAAAAGGTTTATTTTTATTTGACATTAAGGTGAGACCAAGTAATAATTAGAATTTCAAGGTGGTTAAGATATTTCGTTGCTTTATAATAAACGTCAACTGTACAAAGAAGGGTGGTCATAGTCATTTAATTCGCTAAGTGTGCTATACGTAGCCGAGTGTTGCGGTACAGTTCCTTTGGAATGAATTTCTCTTTGCATTTTTGGTACAGCTGGCGAGGACTTTTATCGAGAAGAAGATTTATTCGAAAAATTCACAATTTGCGGATATAGTTCAAAAGGTGAAAAGTTGCCAACTGTATTTCCTTGGTCATAGCGAGCGAATGGAAGATAACGCTAAAGCCAGCGATGGATTCAAGTAGGACTGCAGAGGGCTATAGTCCTAAGCTCCCTGATTGGGGTTTCTATCCAGCTCATAATTATGGTATAAGGCAGGACTTGGACTCTCACTAGAGGTTGTGCGGATTCGTGGGATCCATTTTTTTGATGTTAATACACATTTTTATTACGTTTTTAGAAAAGATATTACCTTTCTTATTTTGAAATTGAAGTTATTTTACTGTTTAGTCATAGGTGCCCATTTCCAGATTTTAGCCCCGGGCCCGCAAAGTCTTAGTCCGGCGCTGGCTTTAGCCAAAGGAATTTTCAATCCATAACCGGCTAGTTAATCGCCGGCACCAAAATTTGAAAAAAACTAAGACCGAATCGAGTTGGTGATGTAGATATTGAAAAGATCGATTTATTTTTGTATCGCTATTTCGAAATATCGTTTTTAGTCTTCGGTTTTGACACAAACCAATATACATAAATATGTACGTTTACGAAAACTCAATATTTTTTCCGTCAAATACATCATTTGGTGATTATTAACAAGTGAGTATTTACAACAAAGTAATATTTATTTCAATCAAGCTAGTATTTGGTAATTATTACCAAATATATGATTGATCTAATAATACAACTAATCAATTAAGAAGAATGTGTGACATGTTAGCTTATATCAAATATTTATTTGACAACATAATTAGTTAACTATTACCAAATTTCGATACATACAAACAAATCATTTTCTCTATGCACCCTATACACAAAATTGGGGTCAAATGAAAGCTTAAAATTTTGTTAATACCAAAATATCGTATGTTGAGTGATTGAGCCAAAAGTCTCAAAAAAACATCCTGATTTCATGTTTCTAGAACAAACAATTGGCTTCGCTGTTAATTCGAATTTAGTCAAAAGTAAGAGTTACTTTTCGCAACACACCGAAATGCTGGTGCGTTTAAGCATTACCTCGAGGATAAAAATCACTTTTCGCTTATTTAAAATTATAAAATCAACGCAGACAGTCATATTGTTCGTCTGTCAAATCAGTGCTGCCACAGTTTTACACTTTTGCGCCATAATCATAATTAGAATTTTAATATTTTTCGTTTCGTTCGCAAACGGTCTCTTTCCTGAACTTTACGTTTAGCGAGACTTTTTGTCGCGCCAACAAGTCTGCAGTGTCGGATGTTATTTGTAATTTTTGTCAGAAATGACAATTTCTGTATTTTTTTTTTTTTTTCATTTTGTTCCGTTTTCATTTGTATAAAAAACACTCAAATTTCAGTGACATACAAAAATAAAGCACCGTTTTTATTTCTACAGCTTACATTCATTTTAATGCTGCTTTCTCTTTTGCACACATTTTCTGTGACTATCTCTTTTTTGCCTCAAGCATATAATTTCATTCATGTGAAAATTATGCCAAATATGCATATTTCGTTTATATTTTTGCTTTTTTTTTCAAAAGAAAATCAAAATTAGCACGAAATGTAATTTTTATTTTCTTTTTTGCCACTCACTCCCTGCTACGCTAACATTAACACAAAGGCAACACTGAAATAAAAAGGGAAATTTTTATATTCATATTGTGATGTAATGAGCGGGAAAATGTAGTTGAAAGCGCTAGCAAAGTGTTGCCAGATTAAGTGGAAATGTATGTTAATTTTTTTGTGCATCAAGTCTCTGGGGTCTCACAAGCGAATGGGAAAAATCTCGTTTCAAGTTCTTTTAACTGCACTGACATAAAATCAATGTTGCGTTAAAATGGCATTTAATTCTAAAAATTACGCCTATGTTTTAGATAGTAATGATGCCAAGCAATAAAATGGGCGGTTTGATAATTCACAGATAAAGATTTTAATAGTTTTAATTTTTTTTTGGCAATTATTTGAAATTACAATTAAAGGGACATCCACTATTATTTCTACAGTTTGTACAAATATACACTGAGAGAAAAATTTTGTGACTTTAATCAGGTTACATATTAAACTGTGGGTTCTTATATGAATGACAAAAATTACTATTCATATGAGATGTGTTTTATTCGTTTTTTTTTTTATTTTATAGTCTGCCAAAAGAGAGATTTTTTAGTTGTCAAAACTCCTTAGGATTCGAATTGCAGACAACCAGTACTAAAATTACACCTACAATTACACCGTATTTTTTTAAACTTTTTCAAAAAAAAGTCATTTTTGTCAAAAGTACCCCGGCACGGGGCACTTGTACGGTGGTGTATATTCAGATGTCAAATGTACCACTTTGGCAGAAGTCAAATGTGCCCCAAACGTTCAAGAGGCGTTTTTCTATTTTTTTTTTTTTTTTATTATTATTAGTGTTTTATTTTCACAAAGCACACTTTAATTGTGTTGTTACTTAAACATAATGCTAACATATTTTGCCACTCGATTTACAAAAACAACCACACATAATTCACAAAACGCTTACGTACTTGGTATCGAAAATTACATCAGGGATCGCGAAAACAGAAAAACTCATGCTACTCCGAAGGGAGTTGAAGAAGAAGTGTCAAAGTTCATAACGTGTTTTTAAGTCAAAGTAGGTTGCTTTCTGAATTTAAACTTTTTGGCGCCTTAGTCGTTTTCATACTGAAATTGGCAAAGTCAAATGTGCCCCAGTGTCGAAGGTACCCCACTTTCCCCTACTGCGCACCAACTTTCAATACAATGTTTCGCTTAACCTGAGCGCTGATTTATAGCATTCTACAAAAAGCGACTGAGTTCTTACTGGAACATAAGAGGAATTGGTTCAAGGACACGCCTACCGCCTACACAAGTAAAACATTTAGAACGCTATATTGAGAGAGTTATTTGATGAATATATCAAATAAAAAGATTTCTTAAAAATATTAGTAGAAATATCCGGAAAAAAAGTTTCGACGAGAGGGCGTTGCACTTCCCATGCAAGCGAATACTTAAAAATGCTATACTGAGAGAATTATTTTAGTAATGGAACAAAATTAAACACAAAATCTAGGAATGATTCGGAAAAGCTTTGAACATGAACTAGGCGAATTTTTACAAGTAGGCGGGGTAACAACCATAGAAGCAAAAACTTGTATATACTCTACTCAGAGAATTACTCGTATTTTAAGTAATGAAACCGAATTTCACACAAATACAAGAAATGGTTCGACAAAGCATCTGACAAAAAATTAGCAAATTTCATTAAGAGGGCAAAAAATTTTAAGTTTTTTAACGTCCAATTTTTTGCAAGAACGCAATGTTAATTTTTCAAGCAAATTCAGGTATCCATTTTGTGAAAAAATAAAAGTTACGAGCAAAAAACACGTTTTTTTAGCCAAAAAGGACCTTCAAGAGAATCAAAAGTCCTCCATTGGTTTTTCTCGGAACGAAAAAAAAAATGATGCAGATTTCATTTTTAAGAGTCCTTCTAACTTTTGAGTCGGTATTTGGCTGACTTTGTTTTGCTTCATACAAATCGACCCGGTCTACGCACCAACAATAAAACTAGAGCTTGATTCAGTCGTCCACACATTTATTGTAGTTTGATTTAGGAATAGTTTTCAGCGAATTTTCTTCTATGGTCGAAACCGACTCAAAGCAATTTCTTCGAAAAGACTTTTGCTGAGGCTTTATACTACGAGGAACAAGATGGCATGTTCTTGAGATGGCATTCTTGAGTTTTATAAAAAATAATAAATCTCAAAATGCACGTTTCATACCTATATAATGTGAGTATTTGTTACTCATTCATCTTCAAAATGAATTTATTAAACTTCAAGCTTATTAATGTATCAAAAGTAATGCACACAACTTTTTTCTACTTCACCATACAAATACAAATAGAATTGATGAAATTGCAATCAATTGCACATACATCAATTCTATTCGTTCAATACTTTCAATACATTCAAACAAACCATTTTTTATTCATTGCAACTAAAAGATGATGGAAAAAAAAGAGTCAAAATCTTAAGTAATACAATTTATCATTCACACTTCATAGACGAACGCATACTTAAGCGCTGTGATGTTGACGTAGCGGTAGCATTAGATGATATGAAAGAAATGAATAGCAGCGGCAGTTGAAGAAAAGTGCGCGATGTTGATGACGATGGGAACAGCAAAAAAAGATGCAGCATTGACGTTGACTATGATGAAGTTGAATTTTATTTATTTGAGCGTTGAGGAGACGTCATTTTAGTTCTCTATGTTGCCGTCGTATAAGTTGCTGCTGCTGCTGACAAGCAACTTTTTTACGCTGTTACCTACGCTAATACCTTTGTACACTGAGAAAAAGCACAGTATTAAGCAAATATGCATTTGAAATTAAACTTTAAAGAACTTAATCTAAAAAAAGAATTGAGGTTAAGTAGTTAGTTTTTTCAGTGTACCTTAATAAATTTTCTTTTTTCCTTTAAAATTATGCAATTGAAAGGAGAAATATTTTTTTAAGCGTCAACATAAGCAGCACTAGCTGATTGCTTGCTTGCTTATGAGCGACGCAAGGGGTTAAGTAAGTAAAGTAAGTTGCATTAGTTAGTTCCATTCAATTTCCGTAGCATACATTAGAGCGCACACTGACGTGCACATGCACTAGCACACACACACAGACTAGAAACTAAAATGCTTATATACGCCAACATTAATCATCGAATGTGGGAGCAGCAGCTTCCAGTTGAATGTTGTAGCTGCCATTCAGCGACATGCAGCACGGCAACAGCAACAGCAAAAGCATATGTATAAATGACGTGCAGCAATTTTTCTCATGAAAGTTTTAAATGTAAAAAAATTCGTTATTTTTTACTGGATTTATTTTGCTGTTGCTGCTTTTGAATTTTTTTTTTTTTTTTTGCGAATATTACACATTGGACGCATGGGATTTGTCAAAGCGGAAAGATGAAAACTGCACTTTTTTTTATTTATTTTAATAATCGAAAATGTAAATCATGTGAAACTTTTCAAACATGCGAATGCGATGTTATCGCAAAAAGGCGTGAGAAATGTTTTCAGAAGAAATTGTGTGCATGTCTGTGGAAAATATGTTCGCATAACTTATGCAATCAAGTTGTTATCGAACGTTCTGTGAAAGAATAAAATGTAGCATACATTTGAATGCAACATATAAAGTGAAGCAAAAAAACCAGTGGAAGATTCTCAAAAAAGAAAGTGCTCCTTAAATCTTAACTCTTAAGACTATAAGCTTAAGATATTAATATTTCAAATCGTTAGCAACTATAGCCTTTAAAATATGTTATGCATAGTAGTCGGTAATGAAACATATTAAATGTAAAATAAATGATTTATACATAAATGTTTCTTAGGCAGGTTTCCTTAAGGCTGTTAAAAAAGGTTATGAAAATGTGTGCTGTTTGATACTAACATATTTTCCTTGTAATTGGAATCGAGGCTTAATTTTTACTAAGATGGGAGCTTTAGGCTTACACTTAAAATATTGGAATGTGTAAAACATTTTTTTTTTTTATGTTTAGTATCTTTTTCTTGAAACTTTTGGTGTTAACCCACAAGTTGCCATCAATCCGAATCATCAATAAGGAATTGAAAATGTACGACAAAAGTGTATGTAATGTAGCTTAGTAGTAGATTAGGTGAGATTATTTCCGGAAGATTATGTGACATCATAACTTAGGTCACGGATGGGCCCATTGTATACCCGATCTATGTATATATGTGACCTGTGTCTAAGAAAGACGGTTAGTGTCTGAAAATCTTTTTTTTTTTTTTAAAGGAAATTTCGTGCTCTTTCACGTGGGAGTGGTCTCAAGTTGATCCCAAGCTTCCTTTTTGAGTTATAGACGTTTTAAGCCTGAACAACAATGATTACCATTTCAAAATTTGGTTACTTTTAAGCTTTAAACGCGTTTTTCTCAAAAACCGGTTTTAAACACTAACCGTCTTTCTTAGACACAGGTCACATATAGTCGTTCAGCCTAATTGAACTATTTTGATACTTCTATAATTTCAATATGAATTCAAGAACTTTTGATGCTAGCTCATTTTAAGAGTAACTGCCGGAAGCCTTTAAGTGTGCGTTATGTTTAGTAGTACGTCTTTTAAAAAAAAAAGGGTTTTAAAAAAAAAAACTTCAAATATTTCAAACTTGCTATGATTCAGAAACTGCTTAACCCAACTTAAAATGCTTTATATTTATATAAAGCTGAAATCAATTTAGGGATCCTCAGGATTTCCTCTAAGGATTAAGCACCTCACGCTGGCTAAAACTTTTAGTCCGTACGTTTCCGGATATATAACTCTGTAAAAATTTTATTAACAATATCATTTAAATTTAAGATTTACTGGCGGTATTCGTCTCCATTCATCAAATAGAAAGCTCTTTTGGCAATTTCTCCTACACTCACCGAATTGCTATGAAACAAATTTGTGAAAAATTATGGAAAGATAAGGGTAAGGATAGATAAAGCTTCAAACTTCTAAAAACTTCGTCAAAATGTATCGATATATATTGAATTATTCGGAAAATCTCGCAAATTATCAAAAAATTAAATTTAAAACAAATAATGGCAAATTGTTGGGTAGACAATCGATAACTCGATAAGTGTGACGATTAGAATCAAAAAATCACCAGAAATTCGAGGAGTCTTAAACAAGCCGAAATATATAAATTTGTATTGATAAGTATCGATAAAGACGATTTAAGTCGAAAAATTTAAATAAGTGTCGATATTAACTTAAGAACCAAAAAATTGTCAATTAATATCGGAATATGTGTGATAAGGAAAAGACTTAACAAGCCAAAAAATATCGTTTAGTTTTGAAAAGTACCGCAAAAACTGATAAAAGTCAAAAAATTTTAACAGCATCGAAAGTATTAGAAAAGTCGATAAAACACAAACTGTTGCATGGTAGCGAAAAAGTCGATACAAGTCGAAAAGAATCGCTTCGCGATAGTGAACCAAAGTTCAAAAGTATCGAAGATTATCGAAAATGTCGAAAAATATCGAAAATTTCGATACATGTAAGTCAAAACCAAAAGATTTGTATCGGAAATTATCAAAAAAAAGTTTATGAATCTAAACTTACCATATGTGATCAGCACCACAATTGAAAGTCGCATGGGCCATGGTCCGGGTTACCCAGTGACCGGTATTCAAGATGGCCAGGAATTTCATGTCAAAGCGAACAAAAAAAAAAGTTTTTACCATATGATGAATGAATTTTGTGAAAATAAAAAAGGTCATCTTGAATTTCAGAGGGCCGCCGGGTATTGCTTCTGCACGACTTGGTTACCCAGGCCATGGTTCTTATTCCATGCTTTTTCAGATTACGCAGTAAGGAAAAGGGTGGAACGTATTGAATTCTCACTCAATGTCTAAGGAGGCATCTGAGTTCAATTTATTAAATGGGGAAGATTTTGCAGAACTGCCTACAAGAGAGTGCAAAACATTATCCATAGGTAAGAGCTACATGTTCTCAAGTATATTTATTAATATAACGTTTAGAAAAAAGATAAATATTGATAAAAAAAATTTAAAATTGATGCAATATAAGCCTAACGTAACACACTTTTGCAAACAACTCTAACATGTAGCACTAAGCACATTATTGCTCTAAGCTGGAAGTCAAAATGACCATGTAAAATAGACGCCAAGAAACTTTGCAATCAAGAAAATTGCAATTTTCATATCAAATAACGTTTATTAAAAATTCTTAAGGCTAAAAGATAAACCATAAATATTTATTAAAGTGCTAAAACCTTCAAACCAAAAAATAAACTGCAATAAAAAATCAAATTTTATTACCATGCCAAATGTGCATTTTTGTGAGGAAGGCACCAACTTCAGCAAAGAAATTAAACTTAAAAACATAAGCCAATATTCTTCTACTTTCATATTTCATCTATCTTAAACTTTTTTTCTTCTTCATCTTCTACTTCTTTTGAAGCTAAGCTAAGCTCCTCAAAGCAACATAAAACTGACAGCTCATACATAGAATTAAATTGCCCACTCTAACTTCCGGAAACTTTTTACTTTCGTTCAGCCACCACCACCACCAACCAACACCCGCAGCATGATCTTTAGTTGCGCAGCTTCTCTGTACTGCATCCTCATATATCTTCATTTTTATTGTTTTGCTCCCATTTCTGATGTTTCTGCTGATGTAGCTGCTCCAAATGCCCCGCTGATAAATGTCAAACTTTCCGTTTCCGGTCGCTCATTCACTTCCTGCACTTTCGTCGTAGTTTGCCTAGCAATAAAGAACAAAGTTAAGGAAAATAAAAAGAAAAACTTTTATTTCTTTTCATTTTCCTTTCTTTTTTTTTTTTTTTTTGTTCCAGTACCAACTCATACAACAAATTATTGGACCGTACGCAATATTTTGGGATGCTTTAGTGCAAACAGCACAACATATTTTTGGTTCATGTCCTGAGAAGATGTAGCTAAAATTCTTGAGGCCTTGACTGTCAGTGATTTATTTACTCAAAAAATACAATGAAGAAACACTAAGAGCCACGAGCAGTAACGGCAACAACAAAATTAAAGTCCAAGCATTTCGTATTGTCCACAATTATGGACGTTTATAGAGTGAAAGTCAGTTAACGAAAAGAATAAGAAATGAGGAAGAACGCTTTACGAGTGTCACTATTAAGCTACTGTGATACTTCTTTGTGTTTTAGGTTTTTTGTTTTTTTTTTTTGAAATTTATTTGCTAAGCTACAATTTTGATATACTTAATAATTCTGCTTTCTTCTTTGAATGAAACTTTTGAGTGAAATTGTAGAAATAGACTTCAAAAATTCCGGTAAGACTTTGTGCTTCCTATATATTGTTCATGTCAGAATTTCAAAATGTAACTTAAAATTTCTTTTCACAAGATGTTAACAACGCCATTAAGAATAAATAACTGCCAAGGAATATGGCATGAACTTCAAAAGAACCAATCACTGATAACACTTTGTCACCGAGCAAACACGCTCCACATTTAAGTTTTTCTCACGCCCACCTAATGTCTATTTTGTTGGCTGCAATCCAATTTAATTTCGAGCCACATTTTGTTTAATATTGAGCAATAACTTAACTAATTGAGCAAATAATTATAAGGGGAGTTTAATTACATGCTGAGTGGAGTTAATTTGCAGGTGCAAAATTACTTGAGCGGTGAATTATTCAATTTTGAGTGTTAAACAAAATTGGGTAGTGCAAAAAATGTTTGCATAAAAGTTTGGGTAAGCGAATGGTCTTCGGCTTGTGAGGAATAGATAATTACCATGTTTTAAAACAACATTTTGGTATAAAAATGTTGGAACCCTGCGCATCACTACAAAAGTATTTGGAGCGCACATACCAGTTTGCCCGCTTCTGGCTCTCAAAATGTTGTCTTCTACTTGTACATACATACACATATTACACAGCTTAGCAGTAGAACGTTTTTTTTATGCAATTGCAGCATAACCAGAGTACATTTTTTTTTTTGTATGCACTTTGCGCAAGCAATTGCAAGTGTACCTCTACAGCCTGCGCTGAATATCTGGGATGTTTTGTTCAGATTAAAAATCAATTCTACTGAAATAAATAAATTAATAAAGATTTATTTACCAGAAGAACTGATCTGAAAAGCACTCAACTTTCATAAAAAAAAAAAAAAGGTATCTTTCGTCATAAAAAGCTTTCCTTGAAATATTGCAAATAAACCAAAATCTGAATTGGAAGTTTTTAAATACATGTAATTAACTTATTTCGTAAATAAAATTAAATAAAGAGTATCCATACATATTCTTATGTATATGGGTAAAATTACATAAAAACGTACATGCTCTGTTGGGCATTATGACCGGTCAGTAAGTGAGCAAGTGCAAGTCCCGTACGGACATTCAAGATCATTTACCATGAGCTTTAAGCGTTGATCGTAAGATGTAAAATTCGTTAAGCCATTTGGCTGGCGACAACACATCACACAACATCAACGGGGAAAACAAATCTTCTACTTAGAAACGTGAATTTTTTCTGTAAGTAAAACTGTACATACCATACAGTTTCTTTTATTTTACAAGTTTTCTTATAATTATATAGGAAGTACATAAAACGTAGAAGATAAGTTGCGGTCCACGCAAAACGAAACTTCACTTTTTGTCAAAAACCAAATTTTAAGATTTGGAAAAATTTAATGCACCCATTGGTTCACACGCAATTCCACCAAAAGCAGATAACGTCCAGAAATTGTGCCGAGGAAGAAGAATACAATTAGTGGATGAAATCATATTCAAGGGCAAAATTCTTGGAAAAGCAACCAGCAATAATATAATAGCTTGTGTGGCTTAATGTAATTAGGGCCATCGCGAAAAAGTGCTAAGTTTTTTTTGTTCTTCACCAAACAAAGTTTCGGAGCACCCTGGATACCGGAATGGTACCAGGCGTTGCTCCCACCTCCTTTTAAGTACCGAAGTACAAAAATCTCTGCAAAGCTCTAAGAGAAAATCTATGTTCCACGTGTATTAGTGGCGGAATCAGTGCCAAAGGCAAATGAAAGTCATTGGGCTTTGAAATCCGAATGCGAAAAGTGGTTAAAATAATTATTATAAAATAAAAACTATATAATATGCATATAAAAATCGGAACACCCTAAAAAAAAAAATTTCATAATTTAGCTTAATTGCAAAGTTCTAAAACATTTAAAAATGACAATTTAAGTAACTATCTTTTCTATATCATGCTGAAATCTTTAAAATCTAAAATTTGAATAATTAAACGTCGATATATTTACAAGACTAATTATTATCTAATGATATATTTGAAATAGTGAAAAACTCAAAAGATGTAAAATTTAGAAAAAAAAAATACTTCAATTTTATCTAATGCATTCATTCTAAAAACATTTTTTTTTTTTGAGTAAAATCCAATATTTCTTACAGTGCCTAGTGTTCGATATTTTATTTGCTAAAATGATTGCAAGACTTGGTTATGTTTTATTTAATTTCTAAAGTTTAAAGTTCTAAAGTTCAAAGTTTATAAAAGAAAAATAGTTTGGAATGATTACATTGATAAAATAGTTAAATAAGATAATTAAAATTAAGTTAAAGTAAACGTGGCTAAATTTAGTTTGAAATCATAAAATGAAGAAAAAGTAAAGTTTAAATATGCAAACGATGCATCCTAAATGATAGTGCTATATCTGTATTGCAGTATAATGCGAGTAGTACTACAAGATACCTTTTAATTTTATTACCCCAAAAAACCTCCACTCAATAGCACCGAGCAGAGATCTACGAAGGGCCTTCAACGATCGACGGTGAGCAGAGCAAGGTATGTTGTTGTAATTTTTATCTTAGTTACTCTCTTTATTTTTGTTTTGCTGCATCAATGGAAATGGAAACCTTCAGTGTTCTTTTCCCATATTTTTTTTTGCTATTAATCAGCGTTTAATGTTCCTCTTTTAAACATGGGATTATCAACACAATTTCTCTTTCTCATGTCTTAAATTAATTTTACATTGTGTCAATTTCAATATTTCTTATTTTTGCTCTTGCTACCTTCAACTTATTTTGATAACCAGATGGTACAGCAAACGCTTGTTAATTACAATTAAGTAACTAAATATCAAATACCTTTTCTTCATATAATTGATTCATATCCATTTGTATACTTAGGTTTTTTTTTTACCTATTTTAAGAAGTTATATTTTGTATTTTTGTACATTTAGTATGACAAATATGAATTGAAAACTCTACCTATTTATAAGAACAATTTATTTTGATAACCCATAAAAATTTTTCATTATCCTTTTCGTACATAAATACTATGTTAAACATTTTTAAATATGTTAGTGGAACAAATCAAACTGTAAAATATAATTGAAATGATTCTCTAAATTTATTCTTTTTACTATCATGAGGCAATGTAGATTAATCTAGGACACTTTAAGGTCTATAGTGGGTTACCAAAATCTAGTTTTTTTTTTCTTTTGGTAACAGGATGGGTGTGTATAGACGAAGAAGGCAACACCAACTAGCTCCTTCTTTACAATTCGTGTGCACTGATCGTAACGATTTAGCTTAGGATAGGGTGCAGAAATCACCATAATATAGTTTCAGTGTTTAATTAAAATTTCTATTGGCGCTTTTTTTTTTCTTTTCTTGGATTTTCCCTTCATTCTACCTATCTGCACCATACTTTGGTTATGTGACATTTTCGTGGCTAGAAGCAAACCCCACCCCATTTTCCCTGAGCTAAGACCGAAGCATAGCTAGGTGTGCAGAGCCCACTTCGATGTCATGAAATCTTAGTCAATTTTCCACCATGGCTAAGAATCCTAAAAATGTTGTCCATCAATCGTTACAGGCTCTGGGCTTACACCCTATAGTGTCTCCAACATTGAAATTTTTTCACCAACTATTTTATATATTTTTGCATACGTTCACTTTTCAACCGCTCATAAAGCGCCTCTATTTTGGAAAACTTTTGGGAAATGACAACATTTTTATGATATCATATATTATCATGTTTGGTATCACGGAAACTTTTCGTTTGGCGTTTCCACGTCAAGTTTGGTAGATTTGCTTTTAAAGTGTCTTATCATAGCAAGAAACAATAAATAGGTGATAAGCGGTGCATTATGTGTTGAATATAAGCGCACTTTATACAGCAGAACCCAATCATGAACCCAATAGCTCAACTATTAGAGCGGATGGGTTCAAATCACACTTAGAACAAATTGATCCATCTAATCTAAAATGTTTGCTTAGGTAAAAGCCTTGATAAATTTGTGAAACTTATACGAAAATTTGCGATTCTTTATATCTGTTATTTCAATTAAATAAACTGTTCAGTAAAAATTAAAAAAATTACACAAAACAGGAATAATTCAACAAAAAAAAAGGGGCTTAAGCTAATCATACATGTTTCATCCATTGCTAAATGGAATCATCAGTGACCCTTAAACCGATTAGTCAGAAGCAAATAAATTACAAAAACTAAGAATTTTTACTTAGCTATTTTACTTTTTGCTAGGGTTCTCGACAAATCTATGCAAAAAGAGTACATATCAGGAGTATAAATTCTTACAAATTGATTTAAACCTATCAATCCGGTCGGAATAATACAAAAACATTTTTTTTTTTTTTTCATTCGAATGCACCTTCTGTTGATATTTACTGAAGATATTGCATGCAAATAAAATTTTTCCGTTTTATATTATTTTTAGTGTAAAATGTTGATGTTTGTTATTCAGGTTTTTTTTTGTGGTATCGAAATGGTCAAAGGTCACTGATGATTCTATTTTGGAATGAATAAAACTACAAGACGAACTTTAGTCCCCCTTTTTGTTGAATTAATCTTTGTTTTGTGTAAATTTTTTGATGTTGACATGCACTGTACTGAACAGTTAGCTCAGTAAAATAATTATAAACTATTTTTTGTCCCGATAAATGATATTGAGTTGTATCAGTACAAATAATGAGTTGATAAAAAGAAATAAAATTAAAATTTTTAATATTAAAGTTTCTCAGTTGCTTATTAGTTTTTATACTGCTCGCACATTTGATAGAATTACTGATATCGAGATGACAACTTTCGTTTCTGAAAATACCGAATTCCAAAAAGTGCTTCGGGAAGCAACCCAATTAACACCACTGTGATCAGTTTAGTTTGATTCTTTACACAACCGCAGAAAAACTTGACAAAACATTTTTAACATAACTTTTTCATTATATTAAAAGTAGTATTATACTGGCTTAGTGCTACAATGCTTATTGCAGAAAAGAAATTTGACTGCTCTTTATTGTTTTGCACCCACCCCAGCGGTAGTGGCTTGCTTACCTTTATTTTGATGTGTGTTAGTGAGAAAAAATTTTTATTGCTGTTTTTGTTTTGTTGTTTTTATATTTTGTCTGGCTCTTAATTTTTTCTTTTTTTTTTCACCAAAGTTCAGTCTAACATCAGTAATAACAACAATTAAGTTAAATTGCTTTTTGAGTGGCATTTACAGGACATTTTCAGGATGTACTACGTAGCGCACAGGCGAACAAAAAAAAATGGTGAAAAATTGTTTGCACTAAAATATAATATTTTTTTTTCTTATTCCTGTGCTCTTTTTTGTTCCGGTAACTTTTTTATATATTTGATTTTTTTGGTTTTTTTTCTCGGTTATCTGTTGCTGACGTCTTTGTTATTTAAAAAATTATGATGAAAACAACAAAAAAAAGGCAGAAATAAATATATTGTATGCCGGCAATAGCGAGAATATGGTGGAGTTTCAGAAAACTTATTTTTATTTGGTGATTATGTTGGTACCTACTTTCTTGCGGATTTGATAGCTCTCATAAACTTAATGCATTGCAGATTAATGATGCCATTTAAAGAACTTTGTATTAAGTAAAAGTTAGATTTTAAATTAGCCATTAGGATTTGCTTGAATAATTTTTTGTGCTGTTGTTGTTTTGATATTCTTAATCGGTACGATTGGCAATGAAGACATAACAAATGTCACTATGAAGGATATAGTGGGTTGTTTTGCCTATGAGACTACCGAGAAGTTTTTGAAGATTATTTTTAATATAGAGGTTTATCTTAAAAATGCAGCATAGAAACATTTTGAAGGCTTAAGTTAGGGAATATTGACTTATTCCTTTCAAAATTTCCGCGTAAAGTTGTCCTTTCTGACAGAACATGACTTTTGAAGCTGAATTAAATCGGTGTTTTTGGTTAAATTAAATTGCTCAAAACCTTTTCATGTTGTTTTATGTAAAGGTCAAGGCTTGAAGCATATCATATAGTTGATATTAAAGCTTTTTACGTCAAAAATTTTATATAAAAAAAGGTTTTGTTTAGCCCAACTTATAAAAACTGCATTTAATTAAGAAAAAACTTTCACCCTAGTAAGGAAAAAATCTGTCTAGCATATTAAACTAACAAAAAAAAAAAAAAAAACCTTTAGCACGCATATACATAAATTGTAGTCTCTCAAGGAAATGAAGAAAAAACTTTAAGCAAAATAAAGCATAACAAACCAAAGGCAGAACAAAGTTTTACAAAAGGATACAACAGCAAAAAATGTAAAAAGTTGCAAAGGAGTTGAAATGCAACTTTACAGCAACAAAAAAGACAAAACACAACAACTACGACTGCGTATAGCAACAAAGTGACAAGTCAGCAGATAAGCGTTAGCTTAAACTTTTGCCAGTAACTTCTTCCGCAAGTTCTAACTGCCATTTAACGCAGAATAAGGAACCAATCCCACAAGACCGAGACCAAGTGCTAAGAAAGCAGTGCTTTCGCAGTTTTAACAATTCCACGGGTGTTTTCAGGCAGTTTCATTTGAGGTTTAGAGAACTAATTTCAACCTACCGGTAGTGAAATTATAAGTTATGGCTTGTAATTTGTTTAAGACGACTGACGGGACTCTATGCAACCGCATTTTTAATTTTATTTAAAAATTTTGTATGTAAAGCAATCAATTAAACGTGCGTGAAATCGGTAATTTAAAGTGACGAAAATCGCAAAGGATCCACCTTCGGTTCATAAGATATTCAAAAAAGAAAAATTAAAGATTCCTTCGTATTCGATTGTTCTTTGAATGTCCATGATTGTAAACCTTTTCTTTGACTGTCCGCCTTTGGTACAAAAGAAATTGAAGATAAAAAATCCTAAGAAAAACTCCCCAAAAGCGAAGAGAAATTAAAATTCATAGGGTATTCGATTGTCAAGGTTTGGCCACCCTCTGTTTTCGTTCGTTCAATTTTGCTTCAAAAGGTATTGAACACAAATTTCTGGAAAAACTCAAAATTTTTTTTTTTTTTTCGTTTGCTTGACTTCAGTTCAAAACATTAAAGTACAAATTTTTTAGAAACGTTTCTCAAAAATGAGAAAAAAAAACTAAAATAAAGTTCTACATTCATTTATTCATCGAATGCCAATATTTGTTCCACTTGTTTTTAAACCAAACTCAAAAAGAACGTGGATTTGACCCCATGGAAATAGTATTTTAAAAACTAAGAGCATTTATTTATTTATTTATTTATTTATTTATTTCGAAAACCGGCACATTTTTGAATTAAGACTCCTTTTTCTTCTTTTGAACCAAAAGTGGACAAACAAATAGACTAACGTTGGACAATCAAATGCAATACAATTTTTGGTTCTTTCTTTTTTCTCTTGAACCAAAGTTAGACAAACGAAAATAAAGGTGAGACAAGCATGAACATTCACCTGCGGACACTTCCGATCACAGAAAGCGTCTGATCAAGATTGGATGGTTTCTTAGTCAGCGTTTTTTCGATGTTGGACAACTAATAAATGTCCCCAACAGTTAGCGTTTGTACTTAAAGTGAAGAACTGCAAAGGACGCCTGCAACCTAAGTTAGAACGACCAACGTATATCTGTATATATCATGCATTTTTAAAGTGGTAACACTGCACCTAATATTTCATGTTCAATTGAAATAAATACAAACGTAATAGAAACTGAAGCAAAACTCAGTTATTCCATAAATGCAAAATTTGCAAACATTTTCTCAATAAAACATCACAATCGAATTAGAAAGAATCAACATCAATATATTGGGGAAATAAAAATGCAGATAAAATAGTTCAGAAGAATTGACAGAGCCAATCTAGGGAATAATCTTTATACACCGACTAACCTTAAAGTTATAGCATAGACAGACGACATCGTTAATTTGCATTAAAAATGTACTAATTCAAATTAAAATTTTAACCTGACAGACGACAGTTTTGTGCATTTAGAATGTCGTCGCATGCTTTTCAACACACATAGGAAGCATCTTTTAAAATGTGTCACTCTCTTTTGCCATACGATTTTCTCAGCAAAAATGTATTGATTACAAATTTTGTTTTTGTCACTCTCTTTTCCCTTACGATTCTCTCACACAAAATCACAAATAATGACACATTCACTATGTTACCATATTGAAATAGCTAAATTCAGTATAAATTCACTTTGATTTCGTGCATTTACATCAGAGCTAATGCACATTAGGATGGGGATAAGTAAATTTGAATTAAGTCTGCTAATGCAAATTAATGATGTCGTCTGTCTATTACATGATATTCCAACGATAAAAACATCTTATAGCCAACTAATGGCAAACATTAACTCCTCACATGAGACAAGACAGACATTCTTACCTCAAGCATGTTATGGGACGAATGGCATCGGTACGGCAAACGGAAAGGACGAACTTCTTAATCAGCTCTGTGTTAATACAAGTCTTATTTTTCAGCATAAGCTAGAATTTTCAATTGAATCAAAAGAATTTACACATGATAACCGAGCAGAAAGCTCGATAGACCAGTTAGGTATTAAGAGGTCCTCGGAAAAAAAAAACCGACTTGAGCTCCGGTCACCAATTTGCTTTGACTTCTGTCCTTCTCGTGATAGTTTACATACAACAGCCTTGCGTAGCAACCAAAACATTCATCTTCTGTAAGCTCAAATATCACTCTCTTTGAAAAAAATCAATCGAAGAAGTGCAAACTCTACAACACTAACCCTCGAGATGTAGCACCCAGGCTGCAAATGTAAAATCAAACTTATTAATTTTATTTGAGATCACCAATCATATTTTTTATACATACGAGAAGTACTGGACGATGTGCTCAGTAGAATTTGAATTTTCAGCGAGCGTCTGGAAGACCTGAAATCAATATTAGATGAACAAAAACCATTAACATCCATCCAACTATTGCCAAAAGAAGTTTCATGGTATGTAGATGAACCCAGCATAAATAAGTTAGATAACTTCACATATTTGTGCCGATTTATAACTTTAATTATGCTAGAATCAACAAAGTGCGAAGCAACTTCACTTAGCCTTGTCATGTCTGTCATTCCTTGTTCCTGTCGACGATAACGAAGCTCATATTCTTTGAGTCAAATGTGAACCATGTTCTCTATACGGCTAAGAAATGTGTGTAATGAATAGCCGATTCTTTAAAACTTGGTGGTCGATCAAAAATGGAAACAGATTGGGAAGTTCAATAAGCATTGCAATTACTTAAAACCTTTTAGGGTAGCAAGATATGAGGCCATCGTAAATCATCTTGGATTCGAACGTTGAAAAACGAAATATATGAATCTGGGTAAATGTTGGGAGAATTGAAGTCACTCACTAAAACGTTTATGAATTCTCTATATTTCGGCAGAAGATAAAGCACACAGATATGTAATATACTAGCTAATCCCCGCGACTTTGTACGCGTAGCCTGTTTTTAATTAAGTTATAATCGAAGTTATTTCGGTCACTTATGAAAATAAAAGTAACGGGCAATAAAATTTAATGTGCCATTACCTTATTTACATCCAAAAGGTTAACGCACCAGGTTATAATGTTATGGTGCATATAAGTAGGAAATATATAAGCCATTAGCTCTAAGTTCCTTCTAAATTTATTTGACAAATTTTTGAACACAACTTTAAAAATTTTTCAAATATTTTCATTTATTTTAGGACATTTGAAAGTTTTATTCAAACCCATTCAACGATTTGTTATATTTACATGCTTGTTTCTATGTGTGAAATTAATTTTTTTAGCAATTTTAAGACTTAAATATTTTAATATTTAACAGGAATATCGTGACAATTTTAATTGGAGATTGAGACCAAGCGTCTAAGAAATAACCCTAAATAAATTTGATTGAAATTGATCAAGCAGTTTTTGCGTGATATGCGAACATCGAAAACAACTATCATTTTTTGTATAGCGCTTACAGAAAGAATGATAAAATTTTCAGATAGTTAGGTAGACTGAGCTACATCAGTCTTCAGAGAAGCCTTAGATTTTCTTTATGAAAGTGATGATCCCAGGTCAAAACGTTCTAGTAATTTTGTTGCTCTATAGTTGTTTTACAGCTTTTTCCACTATGTCTAGACCAGAAATGCATCACCAATTGTGTCAATAGTCTTTGTTTGCTGTTTTAACGCAGCTGCAATGCGATGATTACGAGAGATTAAAAAAAAATAAATTTATGTGGTTTTCCTAACATTCATCAATTTCGCCTTCTTCTTAGTAGTAACCAGTACACACCAGTAATTTACATATTCCACCTTGTATATTGTAGGGTGCATTTAATTACTGTCTGTACTCGAGGGTAAGTTTAGGAGGCAAAATATAATAAAACAGTTTGTCTTCGCTTTGCAACATAATTTCATGGCTCACTTAGCGTCTTACAAGTGCATGACAACAATTAATATTACAAAGCCCCCGGACAAAGGCAAAACTGTGCCTGTCCTAATGCTGTTGGAGGCAAAGTGCTGAAGCTCTGCCACCAGCAAAGGTAAATGAATGGGTGTAGGTGTGAAGAGAGTATACATTTATTTGTATATGTACCTGTTGTTGTTGTGTACATATCTATGTTTGTTTGTCATGCTGCTATCTCTCTGTCTCTCTCTGTCTCTGTCTTTAAGTGAAACTAACACATTTTCTTGTTGCACAATTTTTATTAATTAGCTGCAAGATTGTAATGAGTGGGCTATTTAAAAAATAAAAAAAAATAAATAAACAACAGCTGCGCACCGAGAAGTTTTAATAGTGAGGCGATAGAATTTTTGAAGAAGTTCAACACTTGTAGCCAGAATGGTGTGACAAGTTGTCGTAAAAGTTGTAGTTTTCTGCTTTGCTAATTTCTATGCATTTTTTTATTGCTTCCTAGTTGTGGGTGGGGGTGGAATGGAAAAGTTTCAGTTGCGTTTTTTAATATGCAATTTAAATGTTTTTAAAAAATACATCATTTGTAGCGCATTTGTTTTTTTAATTGTCTTAACTTTAATTCATTAAGTACACGGAAAGTTAAGTAATTTGAAGGGCGCGAGAGCAAAACGCGATAAGTGCTGAATTGGAAATCTTACAGCCGGGCACAAAACGTTCGCATTTCCTTATTTGTCTACATATTTTTTGTTTGAAAACTTTTACGATTCATGATTTTGAAATCTTATCGATGATAAATAAAGGTGGTTCAGGTGGTCAAAACGTGCTTAGTGCGCCTTATGTTCGAGTCTTAAGCTTTGAATGGGGTTGATATTCTTTGTATTGCATAGAACATTACATGTATTTTATCATTGCTTATACCAAATTTATATATAAATAGGCTAAGGCAAAACGAACCCGGAAATGTTTTGAAGAGAAGCAGTGCAACATGTAATTTGTTTCCAATAGTGGGCAGTCCCACGCCTCTAACGGGAAAATCTGTGTCACGACTAACCCAATAAACTGATTTTGATTCTTATAAGAACACAATAACCCATTATACGAGAGCCCTCCTAAGATTGGGGCCCGGAGGTATCTAACTCTACTTGCTACGTCAGCGACAATAGGTAGAAAAATGATAAAATATTCATAACTAATTGAATATCTAGGCGTGACATTCTTTATATAAACAAAAAAATTAAAGATCCGTATTCGGGTAATGAGTTATGACCTCAAAAGCTCTCTCCAGGTGCCTCTGCTTCGCGCGCGCCTTCTCCAATCAGTCACACCAAGCGTGGATAGGGTTTCTTCGGACTGATCTTTCTATCGGAGGTATGGTCTTCCTCTTCGTCTTCGCCCAGCGGCTTCCGCATCATACTCAATTGCGTACTGAGACCATAGTAACAGCTATTAGAAAATGTAAGTCTTCGCTTTATCTCCAGGCTGATACCGTTTTGAGTGTTCACGGCTGTGCCAAGATATGTGAATTCCTTGACAACTTCGAAAGTATAGCTGTTCGCAGTAACGTAGGATCCAATGCGCAGCGTCTCCCTGTTTGTGGACAGCATAAGCTTTGTTTTGCCCTCGTTCTTCGTCAAACTTACCTTCGCTGACTCTTTTTCGATAGTAGAAAACGCAGCAGTAACATCTCGCTTACAACGTCCAATGACATCAATATCATCGGCATATGCAAGGAGCTGGACACTTTTGTAGATAATAGTGCCATTACGATGTACACTGGCTTTTCGTAACACCCCTTCCATCACAAAGCTGAAGAGGTTGCAGGATAGTAGATCGCCTTGTCTGAATGTTCGGTGTCAAATGATTCAGAGTGGTCCATTTCTACCCTGACGGAGCTGGATGTGTTCTCAACGTCATTCTGCAAAGCCTCACTAGCTTCGCAGGTATACCGAACTCAGGCATGGTGGTATACAGGCAATCTTGTATGTGGGTTTTTTTCTAGGATTTGACGTAGTATTTCAATAAATAGTTTGGTTTACAGAACGATGACATCTGATTTTTTTAACCGGAATTGATAAGCTTGGATCTTGGAGATATGTAGCTTCAGCAGAATGGCGTAGTCTTCACACTTAGCGCGAAGCAACTGAGCTGATTGAATCAATTTTCAGGTCGTGTAATTTCAAGAAACTTAGAGCAGAATTGGACACCAAAATCGTGTGATATAACAACAAGCAAACTTATTTCTGTAGAGTTTTCTGAACTCACAAGTATACACAAATAAGCCACAAGTGATTTCTAAGCTTGGTACCAATAAGAGCATTCATGCAGGAATGAAGAAAGCAAAAGGTATTGTCGTAATATCTGGAACGAAGATTACGTTCCTGTCAACGACAACATTTGTATGTAGCTCAAAGTCTTGGAAATCGCGCGCTCTATTTTAATATACATTTTTCTTGCATTTAAGCTTATTTTCAGATCACACCGCATATTTATACCAGACACAACTTTTTTGGTGTCCGTATAGTATTTTGATAAATTTAATCAAAACTACAGCTTAAAATACAAAATACATGATCTTTTCGAATTAAAAAATATTATTATAACATAATAAATATCTTTTTTATTTTATTAGTAATACAGAATCAAGTGTCCGGTCAAAATAGCCAAAAACAAAATACAATGTTTTTTTACAACTGTGACCATAAAACTATCGCCCCTTTAACACTTAATTCAGCACAACATTGCACGAAATACCATCACTATCTCTCTAGATTGGCAACAAAATGAGTATCGTTAATTTTCAGCTTAGAAGAATAGAAAAACCATGACAAAATTATTGGGGTGCAAAGCAACCCTTAAGGCAGACAACAACTAAAACAAAAACAGCAGCAGAAACACCAAAATATAAGAAGAAGAAAAAACAACCAAGAGCTCAAAAACCCCCAAAGATATAATGACAACGATAATGTGCACATATCAGCTAACAAAAATAAAACAAAAGTGTAGTATGCTGCAAGAGACAGTGGGGCAAAATGGTACAATAACAGTGAGAAAAAAAAAGTAAATTTTAAAAACAAACAAACAGGAAAATTAAACATCATAATTTAATAATAAACTGATCTGACAATACACAATTTTAATTTGCCCAAACGATATAGAAAAACAAAAAAGAAAAAAAATACGCTGTGAAGTATCCTTTGTGACAGTCAACACAGGATATGTGTGCGTTTCAGCAACGACAAAAACAAAACATCAGATGCAGCAGCAGCAACTGTAGTACATATGAGAGCCTTAAGGGTCGCCGTTTGTTTTTTCTTGTATTTATCCTTCCCGGTTTGAATTTTTTTTTTTGTTTTTTTGCTTTGCGGATGTGTCCTCGGAAGTGTACCACAGCCACATTCACATCATCTGCGCAGCTCGCTTTGTCTGTATGTAAATGTGTTTGTGCTGTTCATTGGTGTTGTATGTGTTGGAAATTTTTGTTTGTATGTATGTACGTTATATCCTGCCATATCCTGATATGGTTTCTGAATCATTATTAAATTCGTATGTTTTACATTTTCATATTCATTATCCTTTTTGGTACGGATAGGTTTCATTTTTGTGCCGCTTCCTTTCGATGCTGTTGCTGTTGTTGTTGGTAATAATAACAACAACAACAACAACAACTTCACTTCTACTAATGTTCTACATTAAAATGTTATAAATTTCCAAAATGAAAAAGTGTAGAAAAAAGCTCTATCAACATAAATTTCAGTTTATTATCCTTGATCCTGACGCTACTCTTTGGTATGTAACGTAGGCAACATATGGCATATGTGTAGTAGGTATGTATGTATGCTTGTATATGAACTGTAGTTGTAGAATATCATTAGAGTTTGAAGAGCGTCAAAGGTGAAGATAATTAAGTAAATTAATGCTCCTAGTCGTTTCTACCTTGTCGGTCTAAAGCCGTATGTTTAATCTTTTGAGTTAATGTACTTGTACTTGCCGGCGAACTAATTTAGTTTTTCACATACAACAAATTGAGTTTTATTTTAAATTTGAAATTATGTTCTAGGGAATTGAGTTTTTGCTACGCTGTTTTGTAAATTGTTCATGGAATCTAACGTTTCCTACCACTAAAAAGTTAAAAATCAAAATCTATGCCTTACAGATTGACCGTTTTTGACGTACTTTACATTCATTTAATCTTAAGAACAATTCGATATCTTTATTATATGTTCTTAATTTTGACTTTGAGGATACACTTCATATCTTCTTAAATTTGAAAAATTTAATCTACCTTTATGTAACAATTAAAAGTATGCAATAGAATTTAATCCTTTTTCGACGACTAAAAATATATAAGTATATTCACTATGCTATTCCACTTGTAATCCAATGTGCACAAAAACGGATACGGATCCGTTTCGAATTCGAAACGCACATTCCCTTTTTCGTAAGTAAAACGGATCCGTTTCGAACTCGTAGCGGACCTCATACACGGATCCGTTTCAAACTCGGTTTTTGTAATTCGTTTCGTGTTCGAAACTGATCCGTCAGTGCGCATTCCGTATTTTTTTAAGTAAAACGGATCCGTTTTGAGCTCGGGATATACGGATCCATTTAGAACTCGTTTTTTGTAAGTAAAACGTATTCGTTCTGGATTCGTTTTTTGTTAATAAAATGAATCCGTTTCGGATTTGAATTTTTGTAACTAAAACGGATCAATTTCGAACTCGGAACCGGATCCGTTTTGAAATTGTTTTTTGGAAATAAAAAAAAATGCATGTTTTAAACGACTTAGAATTGCTTAAAAGTTGAAAAAGCTTATAAAACTTATATTTATATTTTTTACTTAAATTTTTCAGGAAAAACATAAACATTTTGGAAAGATTCCCGGAAAAATTTTCAAAAAAAATAAAAAACTATTATTTTTTTTAACACTGAAATTACATTCTATTTCGGATTTCGTTTCGGATTCCGCTTCGGATCCGATTCGAACTCGTTTTCGCATGAAACTCCTTTCGAAAAAACGGAAGGATCATCCGCTTTGTCGGATACGTTTCGAATTCGAAACTCTGTCGAGCTTCGACGAGTGGGCGTGACATCTTCCACGCATGAGAAATCTTCAAAATTCTATAGTTACTCAGAAAGTTTCTTAAGGTAATGAAATCAAATTCCACACAAATTCAAGAAATGGTCATATTTTTTGTCTCTTTTAACCTCTTCTAACATTTTCCATATCTCTTCGACTTTTTTCGACTCTATTCAACATTCTTCAACTTTTTTGACTCTTTCAATCACTTTTACATCTTAAAATTTTTTTAACATTTTTCTTATTTTTTCGCTTCAATATTTTCCATATTTATAGACATATTCAACCCCTTTCAACATTTTTCACACATTTTGATCTTTTCAACCTCTTTTTTTCAGCTTTTTTCGACTCTATGATTTTTTTTTCAATATCTTTCAATTTTATTCAATATTTTTTCGACTTTTCGACTCACAAGTTTATCCACACATTTTCATAATCGTTGGATCAAAACGAAAATAGTCGGTACATAAAAGTAATTTAATTTTATAATTTTCTCAATAGAGCAGTTTATATGTTTTCATTTGTAAAGAAGGTGTCACGCCCTCTTGCTCAAGTTCATAAATTTTTTTTTAGAACTTCAAACGAAAATTTTTAGTACTTGGTTTCATTTACTAAAATGGCGCTATAATATTTTTTATGTTTTGCAATTCGGTTCAGTACTTTTGAGTTCACTCCATATAATTAGGTAAGTCTTGAAGTGGGCTTACTTTTGTGAGTTAGATAGGCAGTAGCCGTATCTTTGGTCGGATTTGAAGTAGAAAGTAACTTGTAAAAATATGTAATTTATATCCCTTCGTTTACTTGTAACCTATATTTTAGCAAACGAACAGACGGACATGGCAACATCTACGCAAAAAATGATGCTGATCAAGAATAGATATACTTTTCTATACTTGAAACATGCACTTAAATGTATTGCAAACAGCAGAAAAACAACGTGTGTAGGGTATAAATAAAAAGTTGTTTGCATAGAGGAAAACTCTTCTTTTTTTTCGATAAATCAACGAGCTGTACTACCTCACGTCGTTGCTATGCCGTAAATACAGCAGCTTAGTTTTTAAATGGACAATTTATCACCTTATCACAACAACAACAAAAAATCGGCGTTACGTTAAAAAATTACTGCGCTAATCGCACATTCTAGCATTTTTTTTACTTGAACGTATACCTACTTACTAATTAAAATTTAGATTTAGCTAATAAATAAACTGACTAATGGAAAAACTGACGATTATATAACCCTAAAAACGTACTGGCCAGTTACATACATAGTATGCATTTCTGAGAGCACAATGAAATTTCAATTGTGAGTAATGATAAAGGTAATAAAAACAACAACAAAATGTACTTGCCATTGTGCTTTAACTAAATTAAATTATATATTATATATGTTTGTATTATTTGCATGTACTATAAACAGTGCGCGTCAAAAGAGTGCGATCACTTTATGTATTTAGTTTAATAGAAAGTTTCTCATTTATTGTGTACCTACTTTTTTATGCATTATTGGTAGCAGTTTGTTGTCAATGAAAATCAATGAAGGACCGAAAAAAAGTGAGGAAAAATTATAACGTATAATGTGAAATAGAGGGTTGGAAAATATGGACATTCAATTGGCATTCGAATGCAGTGTGTTGCAAAAAATTTTTCTAGTAATAAATTATTTGGTCTCAGAAAAAGAATTTTGTTTTTATAAGTCTTTAAGGGTGAACAATCGAATGCAACATAATTTTTAATTTTTCTAAACTCTTTTCGAAACTTTGTTTTTTTCCATATCTGTTGAATCACAGAAAGACAAGACATAAGAATGTAATATTCTGTAAAATGTTTTCATATTTCTGAATGACAAGTTCAAGTTTACTCAGAAGTTTTTTATTTTAATATCTTTTAAGCTAAATGCGTGCAAGCGATTTCAAAAATTTGGGAATATGCGGAAATTTATCGGGCAATCAAATGCTGCATTAATATCTTAAAGCCGTTTAGTAAAAACTCCTAAGCCTAATATATTTCACTTTTTACATAGATCGGTTGAGAACTCAAGCAAAAAGAGAAACAAAGCAAAGTAAAAATTCTATTGTTTATCTTTGTTTCTGTAACTCATATGATATTACGCTTTTCTTGGAGATGAGTTACAAAAACAAAGATAAGCAACAGAAAAAATAATTTTTGCTTTGCCTTGTTCTCACTTTTTGCTTGGGTTCTCAACAGGTCGATGCAAAATGGGAAACATATTAGGTTTAGAAATTCTTACAAATTAACTTAAAAGTCACTGATGATTCTTCTTGACAACTACATATATGAAACTAGTATGATGACCTTTAGCCCTATATTTTGCTGAAAAAAATCTTTGTTTTTTGCAATTTTTTTGGTGTTGACACTCACAGTTATGGAGAGTAAGCTAAGTAAAATAATTACAAGTGCAGTACCAAATTCAATTTTTTTTCCAGAATTTTTTTCTTGTATTATTTTTTAGGCCAAAGCAGGACAAACAAACATGTAAGGTAGACAAACATGTACATATAATAGACTACGATTGGCAGTAGAAATTTTCGTTTGTACTCATTTTGGAGGACTAACGTGAAGTTGGTTGGAAGTTGGCGATCACAAACGCTAAGAACGTTTTGATCTGCTTTTGATGACAAAATATTGGTTTGCTATACTAATTTAAGTCCTCAATCTTAAGCTCTTCAAAAAAATTCAATTGAAATTATAACAAATTCAAAATTTTTGCTGTCGATTGTGATTCATTTTGAGGCATTTTTTTGAAAAATCAAAAATTCAATTCGATCTTTATTATCACACAAAATTCATTCATTCTTTACATTTAAAGATAGATTCTTTCAAGTGTTGGCCGTAACTACGGCTAACATGGTCCATTTGGAAGTTTTAATTTTCAATTACGCTATCTGGCATTTCGAGTAGTATTTAACGAATGCGAAAGTAATGTTGGTTTCCAATTTCTCAATCGTAGACGGCACATTTATGAAGACTTTATAGCTTCAAAGGAAAAAGAAATCATGTGAATCTTAAATGAACATGATGTTTCTATGAATTTAGTAAATTTCCATAATTTGCAAGCATTGTTGCGATGTAAGTTTTTCCATGATGAAATGTCAAACAATACTGACAGTTTGGCAAGATCCACGCGAGATCTGTCATAAAATTTTACTGAAAAAAGTGTCTCTAAGTGAAGCAATACAATTCCAAGAAATGCTTTTAATACACGTTCTTTTCTGTCAGGACAGTAGCTTAAGAATCTGCTATAAATCTGATCTCCACTTGCTACATTTGGCGTTAAGAATTCTAGAACAAAAAAACACTGGATCTTTGTACCAATAACTAGTTAAAAGAAGGAACAAAATTATTTAAAAAAAAAAATTAAATAGAGAAATATTCATTTTATTCATTTTGTGAACAATTATTTTAATAAAGAGGTATTTGACCTAAGAGGATTCTTCAACAATCATACTCAATATAAATTGTTTACAATCACAATTTATTCGCCTCTACTGTATATAATATAATTATTAACGTGTAGTTGAACTTATACATATTTTTATCGATTATTTTGAATTCAATTTTTTTTTTTTTTTTTGTCGTTTTTGCTATACTATTTATTTTATTGCTGGTTGTTAGCATGTGCTTAAATATTGATTTTTCATGTGCACCACATTAAAGCTTTCAATTTTTCAGGCTAAGTAAATAGTAAGCAGTATTTTTCTTCATATCGACAATAATTTTTAACATGACAATATTGCAAAATAAATTTTCAAATAAAGTTATCAACGAATTTATTTATTTATCTTGTCTTTACTTTTTATTTAATTTTCATTTACACTTACACTTACGCACACATGCATACATTTATAGTATTATTTATTTAATTTTGCTCTCTTATTTGTTTAAGTAATTAACCCAAATATACCGTAAAAAGTAACTACTTGTCGTTTGGGTTGGTGAGTGCAAAATTATTTGGTTTCTCGCCCTGCCTTGCCGGTTTGGCTGTCAACAGAAACGTGTCAAGACTTTACTCGTATGTACGTGTATTTTGTTACTCAGAGCAGAGCATAGCGACGTGTATCGACGTCTGGCTCGGCGACGCTGAGCAGAGCTGATAATTGAGTGTCGTCGTTGTGTAGGAAAAAAGGGTGTTTAGCTGCTTCTTAACCAATTTCTTTTTCGTTTTTTGGAATTTTGTTCTAGACTTAACCTCTTCGTGTTTATTCTCACTTTGTGGGGCTGTCGTTAACTCATTTATCATTTCAGGGCGTTAATTTAAAATGCTTGAGTGGGGCTGTGAGAGTCGAGTGAAGTTGTGCCGAAGTGTAATCGTTGTAATTAGATTGTTGTGTACTTAAATGTCGATTGTTGTGCTGTTTTAGTATTGCTAATTTAATACCTTTGAGAAAAATTCATTCCATGACCTTTGGGAAGAAACTAGGCAAATTATTTAAGGAGGTCTTTGTTAACAACAAGTTCAGGATATGCTTGTTGGTGGAAATTATCGATGACGTAATAAATCAGATTTATATTCTCATGGAGAGCATCGAATACAAGAACTTGCAACGTGAGAAACACGTGTAAATACCATTTAGTTAGACTTTCATTAAGTCGATTTTACTTTCGATTTACTTTCGATTTTACCAATTTATCACAAGTCATGTTTGCGAAACTCTTTAGCTTAAAAGCCGGAAAGTAAAATACAATAAT
This sequence comes from Tricholauxania praeusta, assembly GCA_949775025.1. Lineage (NCBI taxonomy): Eukaryota > Metazoa > Arthropoda > Insecta > Diptera > Lauxaniidae > Tricholauxania > Tricholauxania praeusta. The sequence goes on along the minus strand of OX459028.1, from coordinate 163,282,750 downwards.
TTTTTTAACAATTTCCTTCAAAGCTTATTTGATGTTTTGAAAAAATCTGATTTTGCGTGTAGCGACTTTTGAACATTCATTCTAATTGTCAGCAAAATAGAGGCTCTTTAAGAATTATCAATGATAATTTATAATATAGTAAGTATCTCTAATAAAAATAATAAAATTGAGGTCGTAAGAGTTTAATGAGTTAATGAGTTGAAAGAAGTTATGATCTATAAAATTTTGTAAAGCTTTCATCAGAACTTATAATAAGTTTTATAAATAATATAAGATCATAAAAAAGTCATGTGATAATTGTGAGTAAAGTTAAGAATTTTCGTAAGATTTTTGAAGAGAGTCATCGTAATTCGCTTCAATTTTTTGCTTTTGTAGAGATTTTTGTGTCATAGCTATAATTCGAAATAAAGAAAGATTAAACGAAATTTAGTCAAAATAATTGTGTACGCGTTATAGATAACATATCGCACACATTTAGCTAAAGAGGCACAACTCAAAATTTTCATATTTTCAAAAAACGCCAAAAACTGTTTAGAGCTTGTGAACTATTTTTTATAAATAAAGTGTGAATTATGTAGATGCAGGTACTAATATGATATGGTTGGAAGCCACGTCGCAATCAGGACAGCTTGAACTCTCCGACACTAAAAATAGGACACTTTTGCATATTGTAGCCTAATTTCTATTGCAACATGAAGAAAGACATAACTGTTTTTTGACACCAAAGTACAGCAAAAAACGAGCAAATTTCTTTTGTGCTGACAGATATGTGGATGGATGAACAGTTTTAACAGTTTTTCGAAAATGGGAAACTTTGAGTTGGGCCTCTTTAGCTAAATGTGTGCGATATGTTTGATAAATTTTCTGAAAATCCCACAAAATTTTTTGAATAATATTTTAAAGTTTTGAACTTTTTACATGTATCTGAAAATTATAAAAACAAAGTTCCATAAAGAGAAAAAACAAAATCTTAGGAAAATATTGTTTTTTTATATCGTTTTATAGATATGGTATTTAAGAAAATTTAATTTTTATCAAAAAATCTCATGATATTATTTTAAAACTCACATGCTATTTTTTGAAAATATCATGAGATTTTTCAGATAAGTATAAAATTTTTGAAGAATTCTTTAAAAATATTTAATATCTCATAAAAATCTCATTATATAATATTTTTAAATATTTACGGCTTTGATGTACGGCGACATTTTTTCAAATTTTTAAAAGAAATAAAGCACGAAAAAAATAATTGCTATACAATTATGAAAAAATTATTTTTTGAAAATTTTAAAATGATGAACTAAAGTTAATTTCATTCCTTTCGATATGCCAAGTTTCATTTAAATCGGTTGGCTCATTCAAGAGCAGCAAGCTTTGATATTGCAGTCCAAATTGATTATTTAAAAAGGTCTTATTTAAGTTTTTAGCTTTAGCTCCGAAACTAACTGATCTTCAACTTAATAAATACTTTTTTTTAAAAGTTAAAAGTAAATGCTTAATTGCAGTAAATTTTTCATATTTTGCGACTGTAAAAAAAAAGTGCACAAGGAAATATGTGCATGCGTTGTTACTCATACGACATGATATGAATTTCTTTTTGACGGCCCTGTTTGATGTCAGAAAACCAAATAAGAACAAATCAACAAAATTCATTAGGTACAACGTGAGTTTTCATTTTAAATGACTAATTGTACTGCACTAAACTGTTGTAAGCTGCTTCAATGCCTTTTTCTATTCCTTGTCAACTTTTTTTAATTGAAAATGCTCTATATATAATTGAAAATAAATTTTAAAAGTTTAAATAAATCATCTCAATCCAGCGCAAGATATCTCAAGCGTTTAAAACTGAATTAAATTTTAAACTTTATATAACAAAGCACATGAATCAAACTTTTACCTTAAACAATTCACTCATTTCAGTAGGCAGTAGGGAAATAGGCGAGTTAAAGGAACAAAAAAATATATACCGAAAAAAATCAAATGCTCAATAGGTCACTCGGCTTACTATTTCAAGCAATATGACATGAATGAGGACAAACATACTGACAACCAAAGTTAGAAACACAATAACTTTGACAGCAGACAATTGGTCGGTCAGACTGTCGACGTTGGTCGGTCGGCATACTGACAAACTGTTAGACAGTTGATTTTTTAAACAATGCGCTGCTCAACAAAATTCCAAAAGACAATTGGAGCGTAGGCGTTTTGTGGTGTTGTGTGTGGACTACAAAAGGAGGTATGGGGATGAAAATGAGAGCAAACAAATAAAAGATACAAAATGAGAAATCCGTTGAGAATCAACCCTCAAATCCCATGACAGCAATGACATCTTCACAACAAACACAAACAAAAACGCAACAACAACAACAAAGTAAATAGATTATGGAACCACGACCCGTTACATAATGCGAACGGTTTAAGGATTCTGTTTTTATGATTTTATTTTTCTTCATTTAAATAACAAAAATTATATTGAGAAATGAGAAGAAGCAGAATGAGATACGCACAAACGAACAATACACATACATATACAAATACGCGGTCACACTCATTTACACAAAAACACCAGGGCCGCGCGCTGTGAGAGTGTCAGGCCTGGGGCGCATGAAGAAAAAATATAGATTTTTCTGGAGCGTTTTTTTTTTTTGCTTAGCCTGTTTTCTACTAACATCTGCAAAAGCTCCAACCCTTAAGGAAAAAGAAGTAATTACTACTCAACGGGATGTAATGGAAAGTGTGCCTAAGGAGAACAGGTTAGAAGTGTCACTGAGGCTTGAACATGGGCATTTCGTGTTATTACATGCGTAGTTTAAGGACAATAGCCAAGGTTATTATTATTTTTTGGCTGCTTAAAAGTTTTTATTTGGATCGAGTGGCAACTATATAAAACGAAAACTCAATGTTTAACTTTGACAGAAAAGTAATGTAGTTTCAGCCTTACCAAAATTAAAAATAGGAGTAGCTTGGTTGGTTAAGATGCGCATCTCAGAAAACTGGCATAAGCAGAAGTTTTCTTTATAGTTTTAAAAAACAAAAACGCAATTAAATTCCATTTTATGAGCTTTTTTGGATATCTACGGAAGCGTACATTTTATATGCTTCTACTTAACATTCAAGGAAGCATTTTTCGTATGCTCTCAAAGAAGTGCTTCTTCTTAGCATTCAAGAAAGCTTATTTTATGTACTTCCTAAGGTGTCCATCTCCGCAATGAACTCCGTTGTTAAAAAATGTAAGCAGAGAGATTGGCGTTGGGCGCAGATTCCTGCTTCCCTTGAAGCACATCCGAAGCGCTTTCGTTTTCCGTTCGTTATGAACTATTGCTACTAACTACCATGAATTATTATGTTTATTGATCAGCTTAGTCTAAAAATAAAAAGTTCTCCTATTTTATTATAGTAATCTCGCAGTTAATAAATTTTAGTTTAAAGAAGAGGCATCATTCAATAAACGATGTTGACAATAGATTTCAGTTTAAGGGACATAAATTAAGTAAAATTCCTGTGACAATACCTTTTACTTTAGTTTCCTTTTTTAGAAGTAATTTACTCTTATCATACAAAAATATTTTACGTCACAAGTTTATAACGTAAAAGTTAGTATAAATTCTGCAATTTGTATCGAAAAACTGTTCTGTGGGTCTCTCAAGTTACGCAGGACCCTTTTCAAATCATGGTGCCTGAGACGAATCGTCCATTCCACGAGACGGCCCTGCAAAGAACTCATAAAATAGCTGGCACTAGCGTATGGAAAGTTATTGCAAAAGCTATAACAACAAATATATTAAAAGCAATGGCTAGAGAGACAAATCCAAGCTACCCGTCTAAAGTAAAAAAACACACAACAATAAGCAGCGTTTCAATTCGAACCACAGTCATACAGCCACTGTTGGCACATACATAGGTTTTGGTCTGGCGATATATTGTACCTATGGCGCCTCATTTTGCGTACCACACCCCGAAAACGTTGGGCGAATTGGGGCATCGTCATGTTCTCCTCATCTCAGCATATCCTTTGAAAAAAATGTTTTTTTTTACGATTTTCATTTCAGTTCAAGTGAAAAAAAAACGAAAGACGACAAAAGAAACTCTCACAATAACAACGACGACGTATAGGCTAGGAGTAGTGAATAGGGAACACAAAATAAAATCAATAAAATATACTATAAATATAAAAGTGGGTATGAAGTGTAATAATAAAAATAAAGTGGTGACGTAGCATTGAAAAGAAAATACATACTTGCGTAAATGCTCTACAAAAATAATAGTAGTAGGAGCAGTAAAATTAGTAGTAGAAGTAGTTGTTTAGTAGACAGAAAAAAGAAAACGTTTCTAGAGGCATTCGAAAGAAAAAAAAAACTTTTCATTGTTAGTTATTTTTGTAAAAGTTCTTGCGATAAAATTGATAATTTCTTTCGTGACGCACGCGCAACTTAAGTGACAGCTGCGTAATTAACGTAACGTAGTGATTATAATTTAGGGCGATTTTTTAAGTTAACGTAACAATATTTACAAAATATTGTTGAATATAATATTTACATAAAAACAAGTCTTAAGCACAATGTATATCAATGTATTTGTGAGTATTATTAAAAACTAACAACGGACACGCCTACCTCCCATACAAAAGTGGGATGTGGTTGAAACTCTCTGCAAAATCGGTATCAAATTTCATTGATTTGGCAATGCTGATTTCAAAAATGTTACAAATCGTGCGATATCTTTTATAGTTTTCAAGTTAATAGAGAAAAACCATTTTGAGAGCTGTTTTTGAAAAATGGGATGAAAAGTCGAAAAAATGTCCCTAACTTTTATAATTTTTTTTTTCCTGACGATATTCGTAAAAATTTTAAATCCCTAACACTATTTTTTTTTTTTTTTTTAATATATAGCCACAATCTCCCACTGTGCGGCGATAGCTTTTTTCTTCATAAAGGTGCTGAATATTCGCCCTTAACTTTGTTTCGCCAAATTTTAATGGGTATGATAATATGTACCAGCTACATATTCGTATTTCTTATAGTATATCACACCAAAAACCACTAAAACACATTGAGAAAACAAATTGCGATGAATTTGCAATATTTTTTATTCCCTCATTTGATTTGCTTTGTCATCTTCATCTTGAATTTGTTTGAATAATTTTTACTTTTGTTGCACGTTATTTCACATTGTATGAGCTTTTTGTTGTGCGATTTAAGGGTCATTATCATCATCATCGTCGTCTTCATCAACGTCAACGTCATAGAAATAAATGACAATATAAAATATTCACAAATAAAGTTTCAATTTGTTGGTAATAGAAGATATAAAAAAAAAAACTCACATTTTATTTTTGCTGACACAAAGAATTTTTCTTGCAAGTGTATTTTATTTTTCTTCTTTTGGGGACTATTGAGAAGTTTTCGTTCATACATATATGTTTTTTTTATATGTACTTAATTAATTTATTCAATGCACGAGTTGGTTGCCATCTTAATCAATCCTTAAGAGAAGAAAAGGCACGCTTGGCATGCATTTATTCTTCGATTGGAAAGTATGTTAGAAAGGAATATTCTAATTCTGGCAACCAATAGGACAGTGACAAATTCAAAAGCTGAAAGAGCTGGAAACTATGATATCGAAATTCTTTTGAATAACAAAGACTTATCGTTGCTTGAAGTAGAGCTATAATTGATACTTTCCGGCGCTTATTTATATCAAAATATAAGCGAATGCCAAAAAAATTCTTTTACGATATATATCACTCAAAATTGTGGGTTCTTATTAAATATTTCATTAAATTCTCTCTCATATGTGATTGGCACTTTGAAAATCTCACAAGAGGTTCCAAGCTTATACTGCTTTGGGGACGTCAATAAATTACGTGAGTCAAAATAGGGGGGAAGAGGTCCCGTCAGAACTCATCAAATCTCAAAAGGGGAGGGGGGGCAATAACCCTCAACTTTTAAATGCAGAGACCATACATTATTATAGCAGATTACATTTAAAAATTATAAGGCCAGTCTCACGGGAGGGAGGGGAGTCCTATCAGAACTCACCTAATCTCACAAAGAGGAGATTTGAATTTTCAAAAAAAAAAAACCTCAACTCACGTGATGGACGGCCCATTTCTGTGAAAGCAATTTCCGTAATTTCAAATGGTTATAAATCTAAGGCTCGAACCGATTATTTTAAGGAGAATAATTTTATATTGAATATGAGTTGTCCTTAGAGTAAGCATGTTCTTATAGTGTTTGTTTAAGGTTTCAGGTTAGTTGCTTATCGATTTGGGGTATGATCGGTGCTGCCCAGAGAACGAGCAGGCGCTCAAAGAGCGTAAAAATGAGAACGAGAAGACCGTAGAAAAGCGTGCACGTATACAGAATCATCAACACTTGCTTATCGTTGCTTGTGGTAGTGGGCACCACTGGGTATGATTCTTGAAAAATTAATAGATTAAAGAAATTCATCAATTGGCCGACTCTGGAATATGCTACAAGAACATCGATATATTATACTACAGTATTTTTTTTTTAATCTTAATCTATACTATTATATAAAGAGGTAATGTTTGTTTTTTTTGTTTGTTTGTTTGTTTGTTTGTTTGTTTGTTTGTTTGTTTGTTTGTTTGTTCAGGGTAATCTCTGGAACTACAGAACCGATTCCAAAATTTCTTCTACTAATAGAAAGCTACACTATTCCTGAGTAACATGGGCTATATTTTATTTTGATAAAAGCAAGAGGCGTGGCACTTTACATGCAATTAAAACCTTTAACTCGCTATATCTTGGTTCATATGATAGCAAAAGTCTTGAAATTCGGTGTCAGGATGCACATAGCCTGTGTTATGCACATCACAAAATATGAACGGGATAAGACACCAGAGGCGTGGTGGCTATAAAACTTTAATTAAGGGTGGCCCTCATACGCAAATATTTTTAAAATGGCATTTTTACAAAGACCACTTAATCGATTCACATGGAATTTACACCTCATGTCTCTTATATTAAGACGCATAGCTAAGACGATGAAACTTTTATTTAGGGTGGCCCTCATACACAAATATTTTAAAAATAGCAGTTTCTCAAAGACAGGTAAATCGATTCTCATGAAACTTACACGGTATGGTTTTTATATTAAGGGGCACAAATTAGATTGTAAAAATTTTATTTAGATTGCATACTTAGGGTGACCCTCATACAAATATATTTTTAAACATAATTTTCACGAAGACAGGTTAATCGATTCACGCTGAATTTACACCACGTATTTCTTAGAAGCATAGCTTAGGCTACAAAACTTTTATTTAGGGTGACCCTCACACAAAAATATTTTTTAAATATCATTTTCTCAAAAACCGTTTATCGATTCTCATGGTCTTAACACCACATGGCTTTTATATGAAGGGGCACATATTAGACAGTAAAAATTTTACTTAGGGTTCACACTTTGGGTGGTCCTCATACAAAAATATTTTTAACTTTTATATTAAGAGGCGTAGCTAAGGCTTCAATACTTTTTTTAGTGAGCATATTTAGGGGGGCCTTCATACAAATATATTTTTTGAACATAATTTTCTCGAAGATCGCTTAATTGGTTCTCATGGAATTCACACCACGAGGCTTTTATATAAACAGGCACAGCTTAGAATAGATTGGGTGATGCCAAGCCCCCTTATCTAAAAGAAAATATGATTCATCATATCTTATCAACTATTTGATGCAGATAAATGAAACTTGGTACATATATAAAGAGTAGAGAAAGAAGTAAGATTCCATGCAAAAATGGGCAGTACCACGCTTCCATATGAGAAAAAATCAGCTTTTTTATGTATCAACAACTATTTGACGCAGATGGATAAGATTTGGTACATATGTTTCTTATAGTTTGTAAAAATTTCTTAACATAGTTTGGTTTGGAAAAAATTAGCCAAAAAGAAAGAAAGTAAGATTCAATGAAAAAATGGGTAGTGCCATGCCTCCAAAATAAGAAAAGACTATGACTATGAGACTCGATATATATATAGAAGATAAGGACTGTAACCAAATTAAACTCATACAAAGGTGCTGATTCTACTCATTCCAATCATTCCCGCAAATTCAATAGTTCATTTATGAGCCAAATAGAAAAACCAACAACGTTGTTTATCCACTCGCAATAAGATAAATATCAATAAAAATATTTTTTTACTTATTTAATCCAACTAAAATAAAAACACATTATATTTTATTTGTAGAGGAGTAGCAACGCGCGCCGGGTTTTGCTAGTAATATTATAAATGTCAAAGTATGAATATTCCTTAATCAAGCATCATAACGAATGCCTTTAAAATAATCAGTTTTTTCAGCTTTTGTATACGATACACCGAAAAAATGTTATCGGTAGAAGAGAAGAGGGTGTGCGCGAGTACAGTTATTAGTAAATATTTGCACATTTTTAATACATACATATGTAACCAAATATGTTTAATTTTGGAACAGATTTACTGTAGGAGGTGCTACCCAAAGCTCCTTGTTAATAATTTATTTACATTACACTGCTTGTAATTTCTCAAATAAAAAAAAAACAAACAGTAGCGAACGAAGTGAAAAATTCCCTTTCCAACGAATTGCGAACGAAATCAACGTTAAAACAGGAAAGATTGGCCTTTGATCAAATCGCCTTTAAATGGGAGGCTTGAACCGGAATCAAGGGGCTATACCAGTGTGACACTTTCAAAAAATCGATTTTTTTTGGCTTATTCGATAGTTTATACTTTCAAAAATATTCTGTGAAAGCGGCAAAGTCGTATCTTGAATAGAATTTGAATGGCAGCGTTCTAAAGAGCGACCGCTCGCAGGTACTATAAATTGATAGTTGAAACTTTAAACGCGTTTTTCTCGAAACGACATTTTTCAAAATTGCTGACATCATAACTCAAAGAGAAATTGACCGATCGTCTTCAAATTGAAACTGAGTATTTTTGAATATATTTACTATACAATGACCTACAATCTTTTTGATTGGTTGAAAATTGTCACTTTGGCATTAAAAAAACGACAATTTTTTACCCAAAAAAACGACAGTTTTTTCAAGAATTACGCCATTTTGTTAAGTTTTGATATTTTTCACAAATCGTAGGTCATTGTATAGGAAATACTTTCAACTTTAATAACCTTATTGAATTTTTTTATTTCAACTACTCATTCGGCCGAAATCATGTCAGCAGTTGGGGAACTTTTTTTTTGGCAGCACATAACTCAGGTATTTTTCAGTATTTTTATGAAAAAAAAAAATCTTAAAATATAGCTGAAAATATACCTTATTATGTCCAAAAAATTTCAAAACATTCTATCGAGTACTATCGTATATATATATATATTATTAACGATTTAGATAAAAATTTCTGGGCAAAAAGTCGAAATTATAAAAAATATCATTTTATAAATAAATCAATATTTTCTTATATCAATAACTATCACTACCATCAATATCTTAATTGTGTATCAAGCAAAAGACACTTCAATAGAATTTTACTACCAAATATAAATTTGACCCAACAAAATCTCTCCAATCCGCACACATGTTTGGTTAAACACACTAATTTCCAATTAAGAGCATAATTATATCTAAAAACATTTGTTCATAGTTAATAAATATTCTTTAAATATATTAATTAATTTTATTTACCGGACGGAAATATAACTACATACTCTATTTTCAATTTTGAAGATATAGCTTTTAGAAATTGCGCATATAGTTTTTTCAAATTTTGCTGTGCAGGGTTACCAGGTAACCCGGATTGACCCGGCCTGACCGGGAATTCTATATCAAAGCCGAGATGGAAATTCAAAATTCTGTAAAAGGCCAGCAATTTGACGCTGAAATGTGAAATGAATTTTATATTTTTTTAATCAGAAAAAAAAGAGTCATCATCAGCTCTGAGCAACACTGCTATTGCGCATATTGACTCTGTTTTTTTGTATATTTGTTGGAAAACTCAATAGTGAAAAATCTGAAGAAAATTATTTAATTCGTGGATGCTATAAAATTTTGGTTAAACATTTGTTTGGTCAGCGCATCGGGAAGGAGATATATATCCAATTGTACACCATAATTTGGCAGACATAACTATTTTGGATATATGTACATTAGAGCGGTTCAAAAAAAAAACTTTTTGATTTTTTCACGATGTGTCAGCGGATTACAATAGCCCTATATGTCTGGACAAGCCCCATTACTAGGATTAAGGTTAATATTGAAAACTGGATTAGCGCCCTCTGTTTTAAGTAAACAACCCATTTTCAAAAATCTTGATTTAAAAAATGCTGCAAGTTGTAGAGGTTATAAAATTTTTCAACAAAGTGGGTATGGTTTTCGGAAAAAAATCGATCGGGGAGTTCAAATCCGTGATTGGTTTTTCTTCTTCTTCTTCCTTTCTTACAAAAAAATTGACAATTGACCGGACAAAAGTAAAAAAGTACCGATTTTCCACTTTCTAGCTCCAACACCTCAAATATTATGTTACCGCCGATCCCATTTTACATCATTTTTAATGAACTGATATTCCCTTAAATGAATGCCAAAACCGCATATCATTATCTTATTTTAAAACAAAGATATCTGCATTTTTCTAAATTATCAGACCTGATTTTTTTCGAATCGTGGTCGACAAATTTGCATATTAAGGTGATTCTAATTTTTTTTTTATTTAAAACAGTAACCATCAATATGGGAATTCGAATTCGAATTCGTGATTAGTTTTTCTTCTTCTTCTTTTTTCTTACAAAAAAATTGAAAATTGACCGGAAGAAAATGAAAAAATTCCGATATTGTACTTTAAAGTTGCAAAATCACCCCATATTATTTTGCTGCCGATCATGTGTTACATTATATAGTAATGGGGCTTGTCCAGACATATAGGGCTATTGTAATCCGCTGACACATCGTGAAAAAATCAAAAAGTTTTTTTTTGAACCGCTCTAATGTACATACGTATGAATGAAAAAGCTTAAAATCACTTTCCTTCATCCAACCATTTGCAATATTTAACTACTCTGCCAACTTGTAACGGGGTGTGACACCTAAGTGGAATCACTAATCTTGAAACATTGATGCCATTATTGTGTCTCCTAAACGGAAAAGAATCTGTGTGATTGCTGGACGATACCTTTAATTAGCACTGTTTATTAAAAAGTACCAGTACCAAAATATGTTAACTTTTTCGACCAATATTTGTTATGGAAATATTTTTGTGTCGGAATCGTGTGAATAGAAAAAATTAGATGAATATAAGTTGCATTATGGAAACGTGCAGAAGCCTTAAAAGTCGCATAAATTGTAAAATAAATAAATTTTCATATGAAATTTGACAGTAAATTTAGTTAGATACGGCTTAGAAAGCTTTGTTTATGCATTTGCATGAAAACCGAAATTACAAAATAAATTAAATTAAGAAACAACAAAAATCTCTTTAAATGTCAAGTGAATTATACGTGAAACAAATACAGATAAAATTTTACTCAAGTTTTTCAATTCGATTAACAAAAACAATAACTAATATGACTCTGCTTATTAGAGCCGGTTCTGACTTTTATTCGTCGATGTCATTATCTTCCTATTCACCGGTGTTGTTTACACGCCATGTGTTTTCTGTTTTGTTTTATCTTTTTCTATTGTTACCGAGCGTCTTTTGTTTAAAGCGGTTTTTGTTTTAGAAAAAATTTTATTTCATTTCGAGTAACTCAATCTTTGCCTTTGATCTTTTTGACATTTAGTTGTTTGCTCTCTTTGACTTTTATTCTTCATTTCAGTTTTTTTATCTTATCACAGATTTTAAGTTAAAATTGATTGCGTGTGTTTTTCCTTAGCTACCTACACAGAATGTTGAATTTAAAGGAAATATTCGGAAACTTTTCTTTTGCATATTTGAAATTTCTTTGAATTTTGAGTCATTTCAAACTCTTTAGGGCCTGCGCACACAAGAGAGTATGCCATCAAACGCTTAAAAATACTTTTAATAGCTGACAATGAAAGTTACTAGTCAGTCGCATGTATTTTTTAATTTTTAATATTTTTTTAATGCTTATCTTTTATTTACTCTGCCGAATGATAAAAAGTCTTGAAATAAATTATAGCTTCCGCTATAAAAATCAAAATAAAAAAAGATTTTTTATTGGGATTGAGTGCACTTTTTTAGCCGGCACCCAGAAGAAAACATTTTTTATCTGAATTGGTTTTATGAACAAACATCCTAGATAATAGTTTTTAGCACTCAGAATTATATAATTTTCAAATGAGCTACATATTGTATACAGTGTGGTCCGGTCTAGTACCAATATCCAGAAATATTAGATGCCCTGGTTCATTGGGAGTAGGGTCTATCTTAAACACCCTATGAATAACAGGGTGGTAACCATAGTTGCTTTAGAGTAGTGCTTATAAAAGAAGACATTCTCATAACTTTCTAGGTAATATAGCAAGAATAATAGAACAAGTGAGTTTCATTAGGTAATTAATTCACATATTTTTCAATGGTACTAACTACTATTGCTTGCCGCGTTTTCAGTTCAAAATTATTGCTTAATAAATTTTAAAAAACAAGTTAAGGTGATATCTCCGGCCAGGCCGAAGCTCACATACTCTACACTGCACTGAAAGTCCCTTATGACCCTTTTGAATAAATGTTAAAAGACGTTGAAGAGGTTGAATAAGTCAAAAAAAAAATGTGAAATGTAAAAAAGGTTGAAAGAAGTTGAAAAATGTTGAAAGAAGTTGAAACAGTTGTAATAGACTGAAAAAATCGAAAAAATATGGAAAGCATTGAAGAAAGTTGAAAGAAATTCAAAATGTCGAAAAAGTATGAAAAATGTTGAAAAATGCTTAAAAATGTCGAAATGATATGAAAATGTTCAAAAAAGTTGAAAGAGGTTAAGAAATGATGAAAAAATTCAAAATCGCTGAAAAAGTCTCAAAAATAAAGAAACTAATGAAGAAAAATGAAAGAAGTTCAAAAACTCAAACAAATACATATGGGATATATTGAAAAAAGTTAAAAGATTGATAAAGTCGAAAGAATATGGAGAATATTGAAACAAATCGAATAAAAACTAAGAAATTTAAATGTGCCACGCCCACTTCTCCAGTTCCTAAATTATATTCATCAATGACATCCACATAGCCCAATGGGTTGTATAGTTTGCGATATATGCCGTAATAAGTCTTAAAATTAAGGGAGGTAACACACCCACTGGTGAAATATGGTCTGATTTTTATCCAGCTATAGCTTTCCATAACCAACACTCTTTCACCAAATTTTAGTATGATTGATCACATATTTCGATAGATATGGCACTTAAGGTTTTTTAATTGTATGGGGAGTGCCACGCCCACTCGTGCTATTTCGCCCACTTTTGATTCAGGTATACCTTATAGCAAGTAAACCACCTAAATCAAATTTCATACCAATTGTTGTAATAGTTCAATCAATATAGCGATTGCAACTTTATGGTAATATGGAAGGTGCCACGCCCACTACTGTAAACTCGTCCATTTTCATTTGATTTCAAAGCCCATAACATCCGACTCCTCTAAGCCAAATTTTATGAAGATTAGCTATTCTCATAGCACACTATATATAACAGTAAACCTTTTTTGCTTGTATGGCTGATGCCACGCCCACATGCTCCATCGCGCAAAATTTTTGCAAAAACATACCTTTTAGCAAGTTTATCTGCCTTATTAAAATTCATAACCATTACGTTGATAGTTCTCTTAATATAACGTTAATCAATATTGTGGGCTATGCCACGCCCTTCAACGAGTTTTTTCAGTGGCATCATCTGTAACATTTTTGTGAAAATCGTTTGAGCCACTTTTGAGATATATGAAATCAAAATTTTTAACTGTTGAAAAGTGCCACGCCCACTTAAACAAAGTTTTGATCTGGGTTGTGTACTTTTCCAGGTATAAATTTATTTCAATTCATACCAAATTGAGTTTTTGCCACCGATGAATTTTTTTTTTAAAAAATTTTGTATAGTTTATTTAAATTTTTTCCTTTTAATTTTACAATCTCCACTTCAAAAATATTAAAATGGCTAAAAATCTGCTTGAAAAATCATTTTTTTTTTTAATTGCACATTAAAAACAAAAATCATTTAGGCTTTTTTTACAAAAATCGTCCTATTACCGGTTTTTTCTGAAATTTTTCAATTCCTACAGCGCCCATTGACTTGTTACTTCGGGCTTGGACGGGTCAAAGCCACCCACTTGAAAAGAACTGGTTTTTAATTCAGAGTGAGCAACAATTTCGAAGATTTATTATATTTATACTGTCGAAAACTATTGAGTTGTTTGCAAAGTAAAATTTTCTATCAAATGATTCCCATATTATTGTTATCAGATTAGGAACTCCCAACATATTGCGATTTTTACAAAGACTACATCGGATCATTCGATTGGCTATATGTTCGAAACTATCGCAAGTTTGTTTCTTAAGCAGGAACCTTGTGTTTTTCAATGCAATTTGAAAAAAAAAAAAAAAAACTTTAATAACGGCCTCATATTACTTTCAAAAACGACAACTGATATTGAAAATTTCGTTCAACATGTGAATTCCAGATTTTTATTTGCCACGACTTATTTTTTATCTTTAGTTTGGTTATTTTTAAAGACAAACTCGCGTATCTATAAATAAACGTTGAATACATTGCACAATGCAGCGCAAAAACGAAGAAGCTAAGGAAAAAATAAAGTTGAAGTTAAACAGAGAAGTAGAATTAAAAGTACCTACGCATTAGACTGTCCATGATTTAACAAGTTTTTTTGAATTAAGAAGATCGGTGTATCAATGTTTTGTTTGAAAAAAAAGTAAAATCTTTGACTTCAAAAATGTTTATTAGGACTCAGTATAACGTGTCACTTAACGTTATTTTTAGGATTTTTTTAGTGTATTTTATTGCACGCAAAAAAAATCAAATGTTACTTGTTTTGAGGCACTCTATACTGGGATAAAATACTAATGATTTTAGATCCAAAAAAGAAAAGAATTATATGAGACGCTCAATGGAATAATCCCAATCGAAAGCTTACAAAAATTTTACTACTTGTAACAGATTATATTGCACTTTCAATGGTCTGTTGCACTGTTGTTAGCGTTGTATTTAATTTATTACTCAAAAATTAGTAGACTTACAGAAAAATTGATTTGAAATTTTTTTGTTAACTATTTAATAAGCTTTTAAGAAAAACAAAAAAAAAATTCTTCAGTCTATATTATTTTTTTTTTCTTAAAAGCTCACAAAATAATTAACAAAAAAAAATTTCAACCAACTTTTTTGTAAGTCTACTAATTTTGTGGTAAAAAAAAAATAAATTAAATAAGACCTTAAGTGCCAAGCTAGCTACACTGGGTTAAAATAAAAAAATTTCTATGTCAAAGTTTTTTTTTTTTTTTGTGTAACAAAAGCATTAAATTATCGCAAAATGCTCGAACAGTAATGTGGGAAACAACGGACAGTCTACTATTTACGTATAGACAAAGGTAACAAACAAATAAAACAATCGATAAACACTGCATACGTCATGTCGTCTGTTAATTATAACCGGTTTTTCACTTAGGCATTTATTTTTTATTGTTGTTATTTTTAAGGTAGATACTGTATTTTCAACTTTTTTGGAATTTTTTAAACGCAATGTAATATTTTGATGGTTTGTTTTTTTTTTATGTGAACTGCAGCCGAAAGTGAAACTGAAATACATTTCTGTTCAGAACCTTTTTATGAAGGTTCTTTTCTGCTACTGTGTACGTTTGTAGGCTGCTGAACGGTTCAGTAAGATTGTAAAAGAACTGGTTTTGATAATAGTTTATAGCTTATGGAATTTCATAAAAGCCTGAGAGTTGCCGCCAAAATCAGCGGGGCAATAAAGCAAGTTCATATAAAAAACATAAACTATATGGCTTTTGTTTTTTATCCTCAGTACTTACAACGTTTTATAAATAGACAGATTTGAAGGCCTATTATATTCATTTTATGCGACTGGAACAATGAACTTTTAAAATCTTATGAGTTTTAGTTTAAATATAAAAATAGATTTAGTTTACATAAATAATATTTTACGTTTTTTATAGATATAAACTTTTGAAAATTAACTTTAATCGCAACCTCGCCATTACGCCAGTTAGTAGTCCCAAGTTAATTAATAAATTTTTTTGTGTTTTGCCTTTTCATTGCCACTTTCCCAGCTTGCCAAAGCAGGTGGCTCAAAATTTAGATTGAAAATAATTATTCTCAACTCATTTGTTTTTCAGAAAAATTTTCTAGGAAAAATGTTGTGGCTCATATTTTTGAAATATCTCTGTATACTTTCCAAAAAAAAATTAAATTTTATGCTTTAGAAGTATTTCTTTTTTATATATAAGATATAGTTATTCTAGCAGTTTTGCTCCTAACACATTTACATATTTATATTCAGAGGTCTTGTTGTAGCAAAAGACTACTTAAGTTGAAAAACTTTAACGAGAGAACAAAAATGACAAAAGACCGTTTTTAGCATTTGCGGTACTAAAAACTTGTAAGGGGTCCCTGTCCTTCTGTTTCCATATTGGGGCTCCTCAAGGTCTGCAGAAGTATTTTAGCCATACGTTAGTTAATTCGTTAAATTAACGTTGGTTGGAGCCTCACTTCGCTATTCGGGAGGTCGGAGCCCAAAGCCAGAGCCTCGTATGCCCTTGCCTAAAGATGGTACTGCTTATAAATTCAAGGTCTATATCATTTTTGAGATCTGGGGCATGGTCATAGGTACATAAATTATTTGTTTGCTGTTGACGACATGGCTCTCATTTGAAAGATAATTTTTAGTACCTATTGAATCAATATGCATCATCTAGTAAATACCACTGATGACAAAAATAACTTCCTCGAAAAGATCAAATTCCCTTACACTCCGACAAATATCATACATCTTTTGAGTGAAATTTTTGGTGGAATCTGTTGCTTCCTCGGAACGAATTTTTGAGATTGAATAATCTCGTGGTAATATCGGGTGATTCATTTATGGGTATTTTTTTCAGTAGAGATTCTAATGACAGATTTCGCGTGAGTCGTGTTAAACTGTGATGGTATTTTTATTCAGTGTAGTCTGGCAAATCATCATAGAAAGTTTAACGTTAAAGCAACGCCCAGTGTCAGATAATATTTTGATGGATAAAACTAAAAAATTTCTAATTCTTTTTTTTTATTTTTTTTGGACTTCGCAAAATTTGACAGTAAACCAAAAATAACTCCGGATTTCCTTAATTTGTTTATACATTATTTAAAAAAGTATGGTTAACCAAAGTTTCAGCATTGAGTTTCCAGAAGTTTTTGATGCATTTTTTTTTTTTTTTTTTCAAAAGGAAAAAATATTTTTTTTTTTTTCACATTTTGCAAGGCTTTAATTGTTATTTTATCAATTGTAAAAGCTTATAACATGAGGGGAGGTGCTTAAATTCCGAAAGGAGTTCCCATAAAGAAAGAGGAACAGATAAGGGGCATTTTTCACTTTTCAGCCCCTTGGAATTAAGGATTTAAGATAGAATACTTTTCAAATACAGAAGATGACTTCTTCTTCTGATGACTTAAAAACTATAAAAGATATATAAAATTTAGAAAATTTTTTAAAATCAATATAAGCAAATTAATTGATACCCATTTTGGAAGAAAAAGTTCCAGCAACAACCCAATTTTGTATAGGAGGTGTGACCGTGGACAAACTTTATTAATATTAAAAAATTTTTGTTGTTTTAAGTCAAAGTATATCTGAACTAAATTTCAAGAGTCTAGCGCAATTATGACTATTTATTGCCATCGTTCCTCATAAGGCCATCCACTGTGCAACGCTTGCGAATTGTGAAAATTGACTATTGCTTTACCCAGAATTGGGACGGGTCGGGAAAGCGGCGACGATTACACGCTGTCAAAAACTATAACATACTTGATCATGTGAAATTGAACAGATTTGCGGCGTAGGACTGGTAACCTGCTGACGGGTACCCGTTGATTTAGAATTAATTATATTTTTACGTCGGATCAGTGTTGCATTTCTAATGTGTTAAAATGTGTCACTCTCTTTCCCCATACGATTTTCTCAGCAAAACTTATTGTTAACAAATTTTGTTTTTGTCACTCTCTTTTTCCATACGATTCTCTCACAAGAAATCAGTCGTCCGCCGCAATTGTGTTCATTCAAACGATTTCCGACTGGTTTTTTTTTTTTTTTGACAGCGTGTAATCGTCACTACTTTCCCGACCTCGTCCAAATTCTGTTCAAAGCATAAGTCCACTCAGATCTCAATTTTGATTTTACTCGAAATTCGCATGATTTTTAGCAACTATGAAGTAAATAGGCCATCAAGGTCACGTGAGATCAAACCACTAGACTTTTGAAAATTAATACGGACAATTTATAATTTTACAAACTTAAAAAATTTTCAAAGTAAAAATTCAACTTTTTTAGTAATACTAGAAAATAATTATTAATAGTCAGATATTTAACCGGTCATCACTCAATTATTATATTAAATATATTTAAAGTAAATAAAAATACGCATTTTAAAAAAAAAAAAACTTACCAAATGTAAAACTGTGTTGACGACTTCACGGTTTGTCACTTGTCCCACCTCGATGAGACCGATGAGGACGGCAAATTTTAGATTATCAGCGGTTGTCATTCTGACAATTTCATCTGGCCGCTTGATGTCACTAAACGGCGGACGTATTAAGTCCGCCATGTTGAATTTGTTATTTGGTTTATGTGTCAAAGTTGAATTAAAGTTATACGTTATAACGCGTGCAATATGCAAAATTTAATGGAGGAAAAAGAATAATTGAAAGATTTTTTATGTATTGTATTCTGTTTTTTTTTTTTTTTCTGTATTAATGACTTAAGATTTTCGCTTCACTTATTCAGTTGTCAAGGTTTTCATCATAACTTGCAACATTTACATAGACATCAAACTCATACACATCAATGAACACAAAACACTAATTAAAATACATTCATGTCGATACAAAGATGGCAGCGGCAGCGGCAACTGCTACAGCGGGGGGATTAATTATGTTTTATAGATGCAGTGCAAAGTGCAGGATGTAGGATACAAATTTTTGTGATTCAATTTGAAGTTTTTGTTGTTGTTCTTTTCTTCTTAATTACAAGTATATTTTTGCTATTCACAGAAAAAGGACATTGCTCAACATTAAGGATGCAATACAATATATCGTATTAGTAGTATTGTAGTTGTTGCTATTATGCTAATAATTACAATATTTAAAATTTAATGCTGGTTATTAATACAATTTAAAAGCACAAACACGCACATTTATCTTAATTGATATTGATTTTTAATAGATATTTTTTTTTTAATAATTTAATTACTTTTGGCTTTAAGGGGAGGGCATAAAGATTTTAATTGAAACTAATTAATATTATAGCAGTGACATATTTCTATCATGCTTTATTATAAAAACAAATTTTATCTGATATTCACATATTATATATTTTTTTTGTCAGTATATTTATTGCACAATTTATTTTGATTTTTTTTTGATGTTTTCTAAATAATTTTTTGAGTATACTGCGACACAAGAAACACACACTGAAAAGAAACAATAGAATACAGTGATATTAAACAGTGGTTTTAAAAATTAGGTCTAAATAAATCATAATTTAAGTTATGGGAAATATTTTATTATACATTGAATAAAACAAATAATATGTATTTATAATTAAATCAACCTATCTACATGTCACTCAAAACAGGATAACAGTTGTAGAATATTTTCTTGAGCAGCCGTAGCAGTATCGGAAACATTTGTTATATTTTGACGTTCGACACCATGGAAATACCCATGCCATACCCAATATACATTGTTAAAAATTACTATTTTTTAAACTTGAAATCTCTTAGTAATATCCTTTTAAAACAAATTTTCGATATGTTTTGTGAAAAGTAAGTTTAAAACCCAAATTTTTACCGATAAAAAATCAATTTGGCTAATTATTTGCGAAGTTATACGCATATGAAAAAAAAAAACCTAACTTAAGGTTAGTTTCCAAAAAACATATCTCTTAAATAGCTTGAAAAAAAAATTTAAAAAAATAAGGGAGAATGGCATCCGATTTAGTATGAAATGCCTCATGCAAATGCTAGTCCAAAATTATTATGTCATCAAAGTACTTTTTTGTGTGAGTTTTTAAATTCCATTCAAACTACGTATATGTAACTTATGGTTACATAGGGGGAAATTCAGATATTATCGATTTTCTTGTCAAAAAAAATCGAAATTATCGAATTCGTTTTTTTTTTCGATTTTCTCTCAGCTCTATTATTTATGAGAAAAGTCACGTTACTGAATCACCGAATGAATGTGACGTAACAACTAACTCATGCCTCTATTCAGACTTCGTCAAAAACTCGCTGATCCCTTCTAGTCGCGATTAACACTTTAGATACTAGCAGTGAGTTAAAATTTTTTTATTCGACTTTTTTTTATATTTTTTTTTTTTTTCATATAAGAGTCTATAAATATGCCGAGGTATTTAAAATTTCAGGTTTAAACTCCAAATACAAAAAAAGTTATACCGCTTTTTGTATAGTCATGTTTTAACGACGCTGCCTAAATTCCTTATCATATTATTCTTTGACGCATTTTTCAAATTTGCGCAAGCTTTATCTCAAAAACTTTTTATCCGATTTAATAAAACTTGACTCATTTTATTTATTACTATGCCTATTGTGCATTACACTACGGATCCGTTGATTTTTTTTTTTTTTTCTTTTTTTTTTCTTACAGACTAAAACTTTTTTTTTCAAATACGCGCTATTTTTCGAAAAAAAAGCTTAACTTCAGTTGGGGGGATGCACAACTAAATCTGCTTATATGGAAATGACATTTTACTTTTTTTTTTCAGAAAAAAATATCAAAAAAAAAATATTTTTGTTTTAAATATCGATCTTAAGTTATCAAATGTAAAAAAATTTAGTTAAAAAAAAATAAGTTTTTCAAAAAAAATAAAATATTCAAAAAGGGTGTTTTTTTAACATCACTCTCTAACCTGCCCTCAGAAGCGAAAAGGGCGTATCTCAAAAAAAATTCGTTTCCAGATTATTAATGTTTATTGTTGAAAAACCTGTCAAATTGAGATAAAGAAAATTCTCTTAGGAGATTTTTTAAGTGTTTGAACTTAGATACCGGCATTTGGAGTAGTTTATTAAACGCGTAGTTTCTTAGACTATCCGATGCCGTAAGGATGACGAATATGAATTTTTTTGAGTTACGACCTTTTCTCGCCCTTCTGAGGACAGAATAGTACCTTTAAACTTTTTTTTATTGCTCAATACACCCAAGGTTGCCAAGTTGAAAAGAAGGAATTCCCGGTCTTCCCAAAATAATATAATATTTATGATAAAACGTAAAATTTTTTGTTGGGAAAAAAAAAAATTTTTTTGGGAAATAGTTGATTTTTTTTCTGTGGAAAGAACTTGACCTTTTTTTTTTTTGATCATTAAAAAAATTTAAGTTCATGTAATCAAAATCATCCAATAACCGTCTTGTTCAGAAATTTTTCAATTCCTACAGGGAGCGCGGCTTTGAAATTAAAACTTTGGGCTTGGCTTGGGTCAAATCCGGCCACTTGACAACCCTGAATATATCCTACTGATCAAGCTTTGATCTGCGATTTTTTTTTTCTTTTTTTTTTTGTGGTAGCACTGATCGTGTACCTTTGCCGTTTCCCTCCACTACCATAGGGATGACGAAAAATATCGAAACAATGAAAGTTTTTCAACAAATTTACAATTTTTACTAAGGGAAATATCAGAATTCGTCAATATAGTTTTATCAGTTGCAACGTGATCACTTGACCGCGTGAATTTATTCGCAACAAATTTTTTTTTTAGTTAACAGCACTGTGCGTTATAGCGAGTTAGGGGGATTAGCTTGTATGGGATTATACGTACGTACAAACTTGCATATTTAATAAATGTATTTTTTTTTAACTTTTAGCCAATTCCTTTTGACGTTTTCTCTTACTACTTTTCGGGTTTCTTTTAACGTGACTTGAATATTAATCGTATTCCTCTTCTACTTTTAATTGTAATTAATAAGAGAATGTTAACAAGAGCAAAAACAGCAGTAAAAAGTTAGCAGCGCAGTAGTCGTAAAAGAGCTCGACAAATAGAAGTAAAAAAAAAAACGTTAAGAACGTAACATAAAAGAATAACGTAGGTAAACGTAATAGCAAATGCAATGCACTGGTAAAAATATAAGTTGCAAATATGAAACAAATTTCAACGAATGTTGAAATTTTACTTCTTTAGTTTCAAGTTTGCAATTGATTTTTTGCACTTTCAGATTTGTTTCCACTGTTTTTTGTACAATTTATTTATTAATAATTCAAGTCATTTTATATGTTCGGTCGTTGTTGTTGTTGTTGTTTGTCTTTCGATTTATACATTTTTATTCTTTGCTCTCTGATATCTGTTATTCTCCTTTTTTCTGTTACTATCTTTGCCTGTTTTCCTTTTAGCACACACTTTACGTACGCAAAAGTGGAAAAATCAATGAATGGCACCAAAAAAAAATCTAACCCTCAACTTCCTATTACGGCGACCCGTGTGCACCGTTTCTTCTTTTTTGGCTTTTTCCAACTTCTTATTGGAGTTTTTCTCAATTTCTTGCCAATTTTTTGTATAATAAATTAATAATTATGAAAAAGATTATTACATTTTGCTTGTTGTTTATTATTCCGGCTAAAAGTGCTTTGCACGATTTTCAATTTCACTTAGTATTTGCGTTTTTTTGAAAATTTTCACAACTAAATTTTTTTTTTTTTGCTTGTTTTCTCTGTTTGATTTTCTTTTTCACTGTTAAACACGGCCACGGTTCACGACGTCGACGACGAGAACGTTAAACCAACAACCATTTTGGTTTTTATCTTGCTGCATACTGTAACGTGTGTTGGTGTCAACGTTCCGTGGTAGCAAAATTTTCAATTCCAATTGAAGTCAGAGCGTGCTCTTTGAATAGACCGACTTTTTTCTCATAAGAACATCGCTCAATTTTCTCACGTATCCAATTGGGAATTGCGCGCTCCAGTCTTATTGCTACTTGCTGCTTTTTTGTAAACTTTATCCAGTTGTCAAATTCTTTATCGTGTTTTGGTAACGTGTTTGTTGTAAGCGAAAGAGACGCATATATGTGTGGAGGTAAGCTTTCTGTTATTCACCTTTTGCATTGCTAACAACCTTTAAATAACAAAACTTTCTTTGTAAACAATCATGCACAGCGCTGCCAGATAGATGTAGGCGTTGACTTATGACTTCTTGTAGTCCGAATTAATCGTATAAAGTTATGATTTGAGTTAATAATTAAAATCAAGTGTATTGAAAACAAATTCTTTAAGCTCTGTTAAATTTAAGGACAATTATCGCGTTCAGAACAAAAATTTCAAAATTAACACCAAAAAATTGTGCTAGTTCAAAACACCTGATGAACCCTTTCTTGTTATTTTTACAATCTCTCTAAACTCGATGGAACCTGTGCTATTAAATTTGAGAATTATTTTTAAAGAAGTATTCTAACGGCTTTTTGAGAGTAAATGACGGTGAAAGAAAAGGACTTTACACTAAGTCAGTTGAAAAATGGCCAGTTTAACGACGTCGATCTGTTGAATCGGACCAAAAATATGTCTTTCATGTAGTCATTTTAATTTGATAACAGCCTGCCATAGATCGGTGCATTTTAAGAACAGCGTACTCGTGCACACGAAAATTTGTTGTATGCTTACCCTTAATGCCTTACGTACTGCTTTTTCGTTTTTAATATGAATTGTAAGTCAGCGTTTACACGAGGAAACTCTTGCCGCAAAGTTTCCTTGTTTGTAAGCAAGAGGGGAAAAACGAAAGGTGGTGTACAGATTTTTCAGTACCCGCAAAATCTGTTTCGTTCTGTTCGTTAGCTTATTTTATGCTTTGACTCTACGTTTGTTGTGGTGGATCGACGCAGTAACTGCTTTTATATTCACAAGCAGAAAGAAATTTCAGTTTTTGTGTGTAAACGCAAAGCAAATTCACAAAAGGGAATGAACAAGAATTTGTTTTATCGAATTTCCTCGTGTTAATGCCTAAAGACTTAACCAAAATAGACGTGACGAGACGGTAGCAATTGAACGAACGTTTGCATTCGTTTCGTCTGTTTTGACATTTAACCCAAAACGTTACGCTAGCCAACGAGTCGAAAAACCTGTTATGACGAGTAGCAACGTTTTGAAGTTCGGTTCTTACGGAACAACTCGTCTCGTCAAAATGTTTCGTTCACTTTCGATCAATTACGTTGGTTCATTTTGGCTATCAACATTGGTTTACATACACTCGAACTTACTCGTTACGTCTCGTCTCGTCTATTTTGGTTTAGGCTTAAGTCAACGTTTACACGAGGAAAGTCTGAGAGACAAATTCTTGTCCATTCTCTTTTGTGTTTTTCGTTTCGCGTTTGCAACATATGACAAATTTTTTACCTCGTCCCTTTCGTTTTTCTCCTCTTGCCTACAAACAAGGGAACTTTGCCGAAAAAGTTTCCTCGTGTAAACCTTGACTAAACAGAACTGGGACGTGCTATTTATCTTCAGTGTCAAATCGCACCAAAAATAGAATTTTTTCTATTTCTCTACGATAAATTTTCTAGTGTCAATTTTGTGCTCATTACAAACGAAAAAAAAAAGAAAAATCGCACGTCCCAGTTCTGTTTAGATTTAAGCCTTGACTAATAGGAAACAAACTGACTGCACCGTTCACAGGTTTTATCTAGAAAGCTGATTTTTTAAGGGAATTTTCTTCAATCTCGATTCTATAATATAGACAAATAAGACCGCAAATTAAAAATAAAAAATTTAAAACACCTTTGGGTTTATTTTGTCCGCACTTTAAGCCACACGAAAAATTTGGGAGTGTTTTAACCATAGTGGGAGGCATCTACAATTCAACTAAAATACCTGAAATGCTATATCTTTGCACCTAAGGCAGACTTTTTCTACACTATTGGTTTTCCCGTAAAATTTCAACGAAATCGGACATAAACTTTGTCCGCGCCGTTTACAGGCTTGAGCTATGAGTCTCAAATATAGGGACAATTATTTTCATTCCTCAATCTAAAATATAGGTAAAAAAATAATTTACATCTTCAAAATTTTCAAAATAAGCACACTAAAGTACATATCGCACACATTTAGCTAAAGAGGCACAACTCAAGATTTTCAAATTTTCAAAAAAACGCCAAAAACTGTTTAGAGCTTGTTAACTATTTTTAATAAATAAAGTGTGAATTATTTAGATGCAGGTACTAATAGGATATGGTTGGAAGCCACGTCGCAATCACAACAGCTTGAACTCTCCGACACTAAAAATAGGACACTTTTGCATATTGTAGCCTAATTTCTATTGCAATATGAAGAAAGACATAACTATTTTTTGACACCAAAGTACAGCAAAAAACGAGCTAATCTCTTTTGTGCTGACAAATATGTGTATGATGAACAGTTTTAACATATAAACTCGAAAATAGGAAATTTCGAGTTGTGCTTCTTTAGCTAAATGTGTGCGATATGTAAGTATTTAAATTTTGTTTGATGGACAAAAAAACTTTCCAAGTTTTTCTAGACAAAAATTTAATTTTTAAGATTATATTAAGTATCACAAATAATTAAATTTTTTTAATATCATCATTTATTTCCCACAAGAAACAATTTACTTTTAACTATTTTATGAATGTCTGTTTTATCATTTTTTTGTAAATTATTTTAGTTTTTGGAAATCTTGTATGTAATAAAAAGTCTTGCTTAAAGTTTACAGCATCCACTTTTATTTGAAATGAAAAATATGCTCTGGGCTTCACAAACAGCACTCACACAGGTTGTACTATTATATGATACAATTAACATGGTAGAACTATCTTGACAATCTCATATTAGTGCAACCCATGGTACAATTATCATGGCAGCAGCAATTCTAAGTGACAGTTCTTCATATGTATTTATACCTACCTTTCCTGTTAAAATCAGCTTAGATAAAGCACCTACATTTCCAAATTATACACTCATAGCTAAAAGCGCGCGTTGTCAGATTTCTTGTATTCTTTTGTTTTGTTTATTCTTGACCTATATGGTAGGCAATTTCACGGTTGCATTATTTGAGCTTCACAGGATAGTTCTACCATGTATAATTGTACCACGTTATAGTTCGAAATTGGAGCGCCAGCGTCGTTTATCTGTCCAAAATCTCTCATGCACATATATTTTATGTGAAGAAAACCGAAATAAGCAGCGCTCTAACGCCAGCCTAATCGATTTTTCAATTTTGACAGAGCGTTGACAGCTAATTTTTTTAGTTTCTGTACAAACATTAAGCAAATAAATTCTAATGACATTTGGCGCTACGCTTTGATTTAAGTTTAGCGCTAAGCTTCAAAGCGTAGCGTAAGCAAACTCAACGCTCAACGCTTTAATTTCTGACATCGCGCGCTTAGTGGACGTCCATAAATTACGTGAGGTATTTTTTTGAAAATTCGGACCCACTCCCTCCCCTTGGTGATATTTGATTTTGTCGGGACCCCCACCCTCCCTCAGTGAGATTCGCCTATTATTTTTAGATGTAATCAGCTATAATAATGTATATTCTCTGCATTAAAAAGTTGACGTGAGATTTTCGTTGACCTCCCCTCCCCCTTGGTGAGATTTGGTGAGACTTTGTCGAGCCGCTCCCTCCTATTTTGACTCACCTAATTTATGGACGGCTCATTATAGTTATGAGTATGTAATTTGGAAATATCGGTCCTTTATCGTAGCTGATTTTGACAGGTAGGCCAAAACTCAAAATAGACAAGAACAGTAACTTAGAATTGGTGCCACCACGATAATTGTACCATGGTACGGTTAGATAAACAAGCAGAAAAGAAAACGTTTCTTGCGTTTACATGATCAAAAATTGTTTTATGCACATTTGTGATCATATGAACTGGCCTTATGAGTAGTCCCTTAAACTTGGCAGCACTGCTTCATGAAATTCATTGAATGTCAAAGTCTCATTGAAAACATAACACTGATGAAAACCACCCTTAAGAAGAATATGGATAACAACAGAGATAATAACACCAATTAAAAGAGAGAAAAAAAAATGTTCGAAATAAAACAGTGTTGCACACTCCTAAAATGCTAACTTAATATATGTACTTGTATTTTCAATTGCACAATGGAGCTTTTTAAAATCCATATATATGCACGTAATTGACTAAATATAAAATAATAATTTTATTACATTGTTTTTTTTCTTCTTGCATATGCCTTCAATGACATCAACAAACAAAAAATCATTTTTTTTACAAGGGAAAATTCTGAAGCTTAGATTTTTCTATACACATAAAATAACACCAAAGTCAAAATTTGCTTTGGGTTACAAGCAAACGAACAAAAAGCAATCGAATCAGAGTGAAAAGAGAGTCGAATACAAGCGGAACTAAAGTGAATAACAATTTTAATTGCCTAGTTTGAGTAATATAATAAAATTAGGAGATAAAATATATACATATATGTAATAAGTACAATTACTGCTAAGTTTGAAATTTTTCTTACTTCATGGCAGTTCAGAAGTGAAGAATTTTTAAATGGAAGTGAAGTCTGAAAGCTTTTATTCGACTTAAGTGAAAAAGTGTATAAAATAAGAATTTTTTAAGAAAAAGGTACATAATCTTATTTTCACTGTCAAAAAATCCCATTTTTGCAATTCTTCATTATTATATTTGTTTTAAAATTGTTAATATGTAGTTGCTGCTTTGGTTCTTGCAATTTCTCAATGTTTTTTGATAACTGCGTCATAATTTTCCCCCATTCGTAACACCACCAAAAAAAATTTTCCTGTCTGTTTTGTTTTCATAATTTTATATACAACACTGTAGGTGTTTTTGTCATTACACCAACAAAGAAATGCATACTTTGACAGAGTTGCCATAACTAAAATATTTTATCTAAAACAAGAAATTAAACTACAAAAATTTATATTCATGTGGGAACAAATTTTCTCAATGTAGCTCACATTCACAAATTTTTTTTTTTTTATTGCAAATAGTGCTATTTAATTAAATAAAAATTGTGCAAAAAAAGTATCGGTCGGATCTTGTTTCGGAAATATAGCCATCGGAAAATACTGTCGGGAATTCCTGTATTGATTTCCAAAATATAGGTTTCATATGAAAGGTAATTTAATAAGCTACAATATTGTGAAAATTTTTGAAATTTAACTTATAGTTTTCGACAAATTTATAGTTTTTCTGAAATTTTGACTGTTTTTTTTTTTGTTAAAAAAAACTGTTCTTTTTCAAAAAACTACTTTATTGGCCGTACTTAGCGAAAAGGGCGTATCTCAAAAAATTTCGTTTCGAGATAAATGATATTTTTTTTATGCCAATTTGTTGAAATACCTGAAAAATTGGGATAGAATAAATTCTCTTAGGAGATTTGTTATATAATTGAACTAAGATTCCGGCATTTTGGGCATTTCATTCTTTAGCTATCCGATGTCATAAGAATCTTGGATATTTCATTTTTTTTTTTGAGATACACTCTTTTCGCTTAGTACGACAGTATAGTCTTATTAAAATATTAAAAAGCTGTTTGATCATGTGAACGCTAGAAATAATAATTCGACCAACAGGTGTAAGTTTAAAAATTTTTTTTTGCTTTTGTGCTGGGTTGTCCAACCCTACAGCTTGTGTAAATGCTGCTTGTCAAGCTTAGCGCAAATTTTTCACTTACAATTAGATTTCATGCAATGAAGTTCGAGAGCTGGGAACTAGAGGTGGGTAAAATCGTTAACTATCGATAGACATCGATGTGAGTCAAGCATCGATAACTATCGATGTCTCTTTGCGAAACATCGACATCGATAAGAACTGATTTATTTTGAAATATAATATATGCATAATATATTTTAAAATAATAAATTTTTCATAAACAATGGACAATAACGTATTGGATAAATAACTACGTTATGTGAGATCAATAAACGCTTTGTGCGAATCACTATATGATATGGTACTTGAATGGTGCTCGAATCAAACGTAAAATTAGTGAAATTAAAATAAGACATGCTCATAATTTTGTTTTAAAAATACAAGTCGTTCTGCCAAATCAGCTGACAATTGGGATCTTCGTTCAGAAATTATGTTGCCGGCAGTAGAGTTAACTCTTTCGGAGGAGACAGAAGACGATGGCACAATTAAATATTTTAACGCAATTGTTTGCAAAGCTTTGCATGACGAATAATTCATCCAGTATTTGATGATGTCCGTATTTTCATCAACCAGTGGTTCCTCCATATATGTATTGAAATTAACAATTGCCTGCGAAGTTCCAGGGATCGTCGTAGGGACACTCGTGGTCCGATATTTGTGTAAAAACGAAAAACGTCCCGTTGTCTGCTGCGAAGATATCTGCTCCTTAATTTGTTCGGCCATCATACCTAATTATACCTGCAATCAAAAAACTTGTCAAGAGAAATAGAATACAAAATTTTATTGTCACATCTACAACCTCAAAAGCCCGGCAAAATCGCGAATATTGTCGTGAAAACTCTAGGATATCGAATTCGAAGAATTGGCATACTTTTTTCAAATAGAAATATAAAAACATATTCTTGGTCTTATCGATGTACTATCGATTGAAATCGATGAATTTGGAGAAACTATCGATGCATATCGATATTTTTTCTTAACGATTTTACCCACCTCTACTGGGAACCGGCTGTTAAATGAAACTTAAGAATTTTTTCGTACGAACATTTACGAGTAGAGTGTTTACATTAGACGCGACTTCGTTCATATTTTGAGTTGAAGTGCAATCCATCAGCTGTTTTTCTCCTTGTTTTCGTGCGACTGACTGATGAAAAACAAAATTTTTTGTTCGCATCAAAACAGTCGTACAGATTCGTAAGAATACGCACAAAGCATGCGTAGCCACTGTAACCGCATTCATATACACACATGCATTTGTTCAATTTTTGCAATTCTTACGAGTACGTACGAATTCGTACGAATTCGTACGGACAAGTTTACGCATCCAGTGTAACCGCAGTCTAAGGCCGCGGTTACACTGGATGCGGAAATTTGTTCGTACGAATTCTTAATAATTTGTTCGTGCGAATATATATGAACAGAGTGGTTACATTAGACGCGACTTCGTTCATACTTTCAGTTGAAGTGCAATCCATCAGCTGTTTTTCTCCTTGTTTTCGTGCGACTGTTCTGATGAAAAACAAAATTTTTTGTTCGCATCAAAGCAGTCGTACAGATTCGTACGAATACGCACGAAGCATGCGTAGTCACTGTAACCGCATTCATATACACACATGCATTTGTTCAATTTTTGCAATTCTTACGAATACGTACGAATTCGTACGAACAAAAATCCGCATCCAGTGTAACCGCGGCCTAAGTAATCGATTTGTTAAGATCCCGAGCAAAACGTAAAATTTTTGCGTTGCATATGATGTGAAACAGTTTCAATTTGGCAAACCATCACACAACATTTAACCTTCTGAAATTCCGTGTTCAGTTTTTTTTTACTTGTTAATTTTTTGAGATTTTTTAATGTTATCTTTTTTGCTCTTATCTAGGTCTATTGGTTATTCGAATTGCTCAATGAAAATTCTATTTTACTTTCTCAAATTTCGTTATTTGTAACGTGTATCAGTTTTTGCAAAAGCTCTGTAGAAATTTATGAAAATTGCTGCTTAAAACTTCCGCCGTGCTATTGGTCAGGCGATATAAAATTTTAATAGCAGGTTGGTTTCTAGTTGAGATGATTATGAGATAAGATATAATTCAGAAAAACAAAGCACTTTGCATCTTGGTTATCTTATCCATACCAACAAGGTGCAATATATGAAAAATAAAAATATAAGCTTCGTGTACTGAAATTAAAAAAAATATCAAAGTTACTCCATAAATTAAATTCTGCGATTTTGGTCAAATACTCTCAAAGTGGCAACCATCTACTTTAAAAGTTTTTTTTTCAGAGTTCTTATGTTGATTTCTCTTCGTCATCGATTCTTGTATCCATGTATGTATGAGGTAGAGTCAATGTATGTGGTGTATGGTTTAAATAGTGTTGCAATTTCAATGTTTATCATTTCTGATTATGTTTGGGGAATAAATTTAGCCCTACTATTTTTTTTAGTAAAAAAGAATTGACTTATGTCAGCAACTAACTACATTTTTAAGAAGATATAAATAAGAATTTTTGTAAAAACGACAAAAAAATGAAATGCTAAATATATTAAATCGAGGCACAATTACTCGGTGTTCCTTTTTTCCAAAGCCAATTTGGGTTTGGATCATAAATCGCCAATATTTCGAAAACAAGTAGCACTACAGCCAAACTCTCTTATTAGATGGCTTTATGTTTCATCGGTGGCGTATCATTAAAGTTAATTTATTTTTTGTTGTTTAAAAATTAGATTTTGGGCATTAATTTCTATCAAAAGATGTAAAAAAAATGTATATGCCTTTTGCAGATTATTTTTTGCATGTAAAAAAAATATCTGCACACGTAGACAAAAACTTTTCTAATAATTTTTTTTTGCATGAAAATTATATCATTTCACAAAACAACAGTATCGGAAAAAAAAGACCTCGCCAAAAATATTTATTAAGTTCGTATTAACTTCAAAGCTTCGATACCACATTTAAGGTTTTGTTAACAATTTTTCTTAAGTTTTCAAAGTATCTTAGATGATATCAATTTATTGGGGCTCCCAATAGCTATACTCTATAAATATTATCGAGCGGGAGTCGTGTGTATTTAAGATTTTTGGTCACGACGAGGACTAAAATAAACTTTAAGTGTATGAGAATTAGAGCTACCATCTGGCCGAATACATCCAGACATCACCAGCTTTTTGATGTATACTTTTGTACTCCACCCTGGCATTTTATTAGAAACCATACTCTTTACAGACTTTTCGGTCCGCTGTATTAAAAAACTATTTGGGTAATTAACATAATATAAAAGACAAATCTGGTAAATATCAATGTAAGCTACTAAAATTTTTTACCGATTTCATGGAGAAGCCACTGTGGCACTCAGCCACACAACTGTTAAGTCCCATGTATGCGCAAGTCTTAAAAGTTCGGGAATTTTTCGAGTGCCTGCTTCTTTGGAATTCTCGACAGTTATTAATTTTGCAAAAATTTCCTGCTTTGTGATTTTTTCTCTGCTATAAAAAACGTGCATCGTGAAATTTGTCAGTACTCCCGTAAAACTGTTAAATAATCAGTGCTTTCCCTTTTTGGCGTATGCTGATTAAACATATTTTTACCTTGTTTCGTATTTGAAGGCTGAAGATGAAACTTTTTCGGAAATAAGTTTGAATCGCTAGAACAGTATTTATATATATACACATGTTATTATGATCGCGAAGATATCGACCGCCATACGTACAGATAATTTCTCATGGAAAAATGTGTAAAAGCGGTAAACCGCGTCAAAGGAAAACAGCTATTAAACCATACGAAACTAATTTGAAAAAGGTCTCTGAAAGAAGTTACACGACTGATCCATTAAGTTCAAATTACAATAAGGCGGCAGCAGTGGCAGTTTTCGAAAACAGGTGTTTTTTTTTTATAATGCACTGCAATTGATTTAAACACAATACAGCAGTGGATGTTTTCAGCTTTGCTTGAATTAGATCCATTTTTAAATTTGGTGTCACTATAATCAAATGTTACTCAAAAGGTTGTCAATTGTTTTCCTTTGACATTTCTTTTGTTTGTTTGATTTTAAAAATGTACGAAAAATTAATTGGGAAAACAAATTTTTATATGATAAATAACCGGAAATTCAAATTTTATATAACAAGAAATGGAACAAGGAAAAAAATCAAAATGTCAAAACACACTGCCACTGCCGACGCTGTGTTATCTGTTCAATAGTAGAAAATGTCTTTACAGACATTGAAAAGAGGTTTTTTTGCTGCCATTACTGCTGCCGACGCGTTGTTGTAATTTGGGATTTAAATACCTAAAAAACAATTTTAGCTTCGAACATGCGTATACACCCAATTCTGTTTTTACACGGTCTTTTTTTACACGATTTTTATTTAACACGGTCTAGAAAAAAAAAACTAATTTCGTTCTTACACGATTTCCTTTGATTTAGCACGGTTAAAAAAACTATTTGATTGAAAATTAAAAGAAAAATATTTTTACTAACCATAATCTTTTAGAAATTTAGTTACAGAGTTGAAGGATATGGAACTAATCCCTTTTTTTCTATGTATATACATACATACTTTATGTCTTTTTTACACGGTTTTTTCTGGAACGTATCTACCGTGTAAAAACAGAATTAGGTGTATATTTTTTGTATTAATTGCAGTCTTTGATATAAATAGGGTATTAATATTTGCCCAAAATTTTACGTCATATCCCTTTATTTTGGAGAGTTTGGTGTCACTTTTCTGGCAAAAACATGGTATACGACATGGTTCCAAATGGGGTTGGTGATTGTGAGTCAAAGCAAAAGAGAGATCCAAAGAAATAGACGATTAGTTCAACTCAGCTGTTTTTGCATTTGTTTTTGTTATTTTGTTTATTTCTTTGCTTTTAATTTGGCAACAATGAAGCGTAGCGCTGTTTGTTTCTGTAGTCAGTTGATTTTCGAAATTCGTGGAAAACAGAAGTTAAATAGAAATAGAGATAAGTAGTGGACAAAGCCAAATGAAGGAAAAAATTTTGCTGTAAAAGAACCATGTTAATAGAGAACTGGGAGAGAAAAAGATTGAGCAAAGAGACAGCAATAAATTGAAGGAAATGAAAGAAGCAAAGTAGATTCAAATACGCGATTTCGTAATTTTTTCTTTGTTCAGCAGTGGATAAAGACGAATTGAAAATTTTATTTGTGTTTTTTCTTTGATTTAAAGTGCATATAAAATTGTGAAAAATTCCAAGTTAATTAATAAATAAGTAAATTTTTATAAAATTAAAACAAGGTGTTGTCAATTAATAAGCAAAATAAAATAAAAAAACAAGAATTGAAAATTACAAAAACAGCCCCCCCCCAACTTAAAATAAAATAATTATGTCGCAGTTATATTAAAAATTCTTAAAAGTTTCAAAAAATCGAACGGACCATAGGACAAGTAACCAGACGTTGTGCAGAGGTCGAGTTGTTCAAGTGTGGGCGTGGTTGCTATTACCAAACTTCTGAAAAAAAAAAAAAAAACTGATGAAATTTTAAATTGTGTTGCAGCCAATGTTAAAATTTTAAGAAAAAAGCGCATTTGCCAAATATTCAAAATTGTTTATAAAAAAACAAGAAAAACCCAAAAATCAACAACTAACGTCTTTACTGACCCTTGTGCTGTTTTTTTTTTTTATTTTTGTAATTAATTTTTTGGTGACTGACTTTGTTCAAATAACTACAGCTACAATATAAAAAGCAGCAACAGCAACAAAAACAACTATCTTGACGACGTTAAATTTGTCATCTTCGTTGCCGTCTTCGTCATCAAAACAAATTTTGCTACTGGTATGTATTTTGAAACAACAACAAATATTTGTTTATTTTATTAGTTAACATTTTTAAAAATTTAACTAATCTCCACTCCTTAATCTATTTGAAAGTAGGCGTGGCAATCGTTATAAGTATTTTGTAATAAATACATTTAAAATACTCCCAGTAGGCAGAAGCAGTAGGAGTAAGAAGCGCTACTGGATGGTCTTTGGAAAGGAACATGCCTTTTAGTGTTGCCATTGAGAAGTTTTTTTTTCCAACCAAACTTTCCTTTAAGCGCGAAAACTCGAAAAGCATGTAAAGCTCGAAAGTTTTCCATGTAAACGTGCAAACGAATGAGGAATGGCAATCAGACAGTTTGATCAGTGTTGCCGTAGCCATGAAAAAAAAAATGTATTACACCAAAAAGAAAAAATTCACTTTCCTAGGCTGCTTAAAATTTGCTTCGAAAGTTTTCGAGGTTTGCGTAAACTTTTTTTAATACAAATTTTTTTTTAGGCTCGAAAATATTCTTAGTTCACGCATGTTTCATCGTTTATAAATTATAATGCTTAAACCTTAACCAAAATAGACGTGACGAACCGATAGCAATTGAACGAACGTTTGCACTCGTTTCGTCTGTTTTGACATTTAACCCAAAATGTTACGCTAGCGAACGAGTCGAAAAAGCTGTTATGACGAGTAGCAACGTATTGAAGTTCGGTTCTTACGGAACAACACGTCTCGTCAAAATGTTTCGTTCACTTTCGATCAATTACGTTGGTTCATTTTGGCTATCAACATTGGTTTACATACACTCGAACTTACTCGTTACGTCTCGTCTCGTCTATTTTGGTTTAGGCTTTAGCCACAAATTGTCTTTTGCAAAATCATATGTATGGTACAATTGCCATTAAGATACGTGATAAAAATATTGTGCCAAAAGGAATCACGCTTTTGCAGTTTAAACGACGATATATGAGGTTTTCACACGTAGTTTCGTTTTAATGGTAAACTGTATATTAAACTCTTTAAAGTCGACGTTTACACGAGGAAAGTCTGGGAGACAAATTCTTGTCCATTCTCTTTTGTGATTTTCGTTTCGCGTTTGCAACATATGACAAATTTTTTACCTCGTCCCTTTCGTTTTTCCCATCTTGCCGTCAAACAAGGAAACTTTCCCGAAAAACTTTCCTCGTGTAAACCTTGACAAAGCACATTAAACTCTTGACAGCACATTTAAATTGCACATTCAACACTTGACATTACAATTGTATATCAAACATTTCACAACACAAAAACAAGACTACTTATGAAAATCTCTACTAAAATAGAAAGCGTGACTACAAACAAAAGATATTTAAAAATACAGTCTTAACATTTCTACGTACAGATTTCGATTTTTTGAATTTCATAAAAATGATTTTAAATCTAGTGATATTTCAAATCAACACTTTTTAGTATAGATCGCTATGTAAATACCTACATATTTCACAACTGCCGATTCTGGGCAGATAGTTCGTAATATGCATTATGATTACGTTACGAAATGATAGTTTGCAAATTAAATTTGAATATATTTTGCTTCAAGTAACGAATTTCAGTTCATGCTTTACGTCGTAATCCAGAATTTGAAAAGTTCAAAAGAGTATTTTAACTGTCTTCCAATTAAAAATGTTCAATAAAGAAAAATAAGGGCGCAAATGTTGAATATATATACATAGGGCTTTCTTTTTTTTTAAAAAAAATATCTCAAATTCATCAGAAAAAACAAGAATGATCAAAATTAAGTTCGATTTCAGAACGAGGTGCGTAGATGCAAAACTCGTTAAGTCTGCATCAATAGATTTGAAATAAAAACATGTAACTAGAGTTAATTAAGTACATAACAGCTATACTCATATTCGAATAAGTAAATATGTTTAAAGCCTGACACAATAACTTTTGTATTCAAAAAGAGAATTTAAATCTGGACTTAACAAGTTTTGCTTCAACTACTTTTTGTTCAGCCATAACATAAATTTTCGACATTTTTCGTTCTACGAGCATTTTTTAAATTTCATATGTCCGCGAAAGTGTTAACGTAAGAACATTTTTGCCTTCATAATTGGTTTTTTTTTAGATTAGTTACATGTTAATTTGATCTTGAAATGCGTGAATTATTAACTTAGTAGTTAGTTACAAATTTTATGAAGAAAACATATTTTTTTATTGTTAATGTTTTGTTTGTCCTTCAAATGTTGTTTATGTGTTCTTGTTTAAACTTTTTTTCTCTTAGTTCTACTGAAATATCAATTTTATTTGATAAAAATAAAAACGCAAAAAATTAAATTTTTAACGCAGTTAATTTAAAACAAATGCTTAAAAATATGAACAACAACAATTCTCATTTTCTGCTTTTAATTATTGCTTTTGTTCTTGTTTTTGTATTCGTTGTTACTATAGAAAGTCGCAATACTACAAAAAAGATACAAAATGCACACAGTTTACACAAACAAGAAAAACAACAAAAACAACCGCGGTCAATACAATGTTGTTGCCAGAAGTGCATTGATTGAATAAGTTGGGAGGTGGATGTAATTGGTAAGGGAACTCTTTGCGACAAGGCACCGTTTAGCAAAAAGTAATCAATTCCACTTAGTTTTTATTATTTAAAATTAATGTTTTAGGATCTAAAAATTTATCTTATCAAAAAGCTTATACCTCATAAAAATAAATTTATACATTATACATCACAAGTCTTTGAAGCCGCGCCGGACTTAGATTTGGCGTGGCCCGGTACTAAAAACTGATAAAAGGCACTTACAACTAAACATGAATTAAAATTTATTGATAAAAAGTTCATAATTTTCTTTCCTAAAAATATAAAATTACTTATTGGTGAACCAATTCATGCAAAATCTCGCCATCTTGGACGAGGCGCAGACCTCTTTCTTTCTTAATCAAGCGCTGCTTTGATGGTGTATATATTGAAGAATCCATCAAATATTTTGTAGCCAAAGAAACCGCTTAAACCATAGATGGGTAACATTTTAGGAGCAAGAGCCACTTGCAACAATTACAACAACAAAGAAAACTACACAATAAATTCCATCTTGATAGCTAAAAAAATCAACAATAAACCAAAAGCCAATTCAATAGCAATATGAGTGCAGAAATAAAAGAACACTGATCGAAAGAAACGAGAGAAACTGTCCTCAATGTTTGCTTATTCGCTCGCTTTTTTTTTTTTGAATGATGCAACAACAATGCAAATCCCTATTCAAATCCAATGTGAATATAGCGTGTATAAAAGAATGCCACAACAATAAAAATGTGCGTAGCAGGGTTGAGTACTTATGTTTGTGGCTTTGGTTATTTTTCTTGAGAAAAATGGCGTGCTTGTTGTAAAGAGCCACAATTGGGTCATTTTGCGTATTTTGCCCATCGCTTGTTTTGATGTTATTGAATTGTAATGCATTGATGTTATTGAACTAAATTTTTTTTTCGGAATTATTAGTAATCTATATCTAAATATATATAATAAATATCTATATAAATCTATATCTATAAATATCATTAAACTTTTAAGTTTTGCATAAAAATACTTTACTTGACAATTTAGGCTATATAAGATAAAAGGGACAAAGCATAACATTTTTTACAAAAATAAAAAAAAAATCGAATTTTTTGGTAATCTACGAAACTCTGAAAGCTAATAAACTGACGAAGTGTTAAATCTTAATGAAAAAATTAAATAGAAACCTTTCTATAGAAAAAAGGCTTTTTTTAACCCAAAGGTAAAATCTGCCAGTGATGGTTGGGTTAGACTGTTTTTGATTTGGCTTGTAAATGTAATTATTTATTATACCCAACAAAACTATAGATAAATAAAAACACTCTGATATCTTGAATCAATAAGTAGCTCCAAAAACCAAATTTTTAACCAAAAGTTGTTGAATTTCGAAATTTTTTAGTTACAAACTTCTGCTTCAGAGTGTAATAGCATGTGATTCAGTACATCAGAATTTCAACAAAAATAAATATGTACATATTGAATGTAGCTATATGTCTTTACGAAATTGCAATAACAACAACAACAACCAGCACCAATGCGTTAAAAAATGATAAAATTACTTCAGCCACTGTTGATATTAGCATTTTCTTGTTTGTTTCAAATCTTAAGCTAATTTTTTTAAAAATAAACTTAATATTTTTTCTTAAAATTCAAATCATGGCGATGATTTTTAATGAAAGAATTGTCAAGTCTTTTGATGCTGAAAACAAAAAAAAAACCTTTTATTCGTTTCTCGAATTGTACTTAAACTTAAAAGATTTTTAGAGAATAAATCACAAAAGCACTTGGTTTTTCTTTGTTATTTATTTTAGTAAGTTTTGTGAAACTCTAAAGCTCTAAAAATAAAAAAAAAATAAACTTTACTTTAATTTCGTGACGGGTGTGACAATAAGAATGAAATCATTGAATGTTTTTGTCTTCAATTTTTCTCTGCTTTTGCTGCATTTCCAATTCCTTGTAGTTTTGTTTATATCTTTCTACTGATTGATACATCATGGGTACACAAAATCTTGTTGAATGTTAACATTCGGCCAAAAATTTGTTTTCTTGTTGCAATATATTTCTTTATCTTCTTCATATTTTTGTTCTTGGTCTTTCGTCGTTTTGTATTTTTATTCTTTTTCTTTTATTATTTATTTACCTTATGATTTTCTCAACAATTTCGTTTATGTATTTTGTTTAGCTATTTTCCACACTAACAATCTCCATTAGCAATGCGCAGCTGCAGTTAAGAAAATTTCGAAGTTACAAAACGAAGCAAAAACAAAATAATTCGAATTTTCGATGAAAATTAAGAAAATTTCATTTTGCATTTTCAATTGGATTTCAAAAGAAAAATCAATTTAGACACTCTTATGAAAAACTTAATTTTTTAACATAAATTTTTCATCGTTTCGTCTGTAATATTTACATTTGAAGAAATGTAATTTTAGCATCCTTGATGTTAACATCCATACAAAAATTTAAGTGTAATGCTATTCCTTTTTGAAGGTAAGTTATTTTGTTTTTTGAAATGCTTTAATCCGATAAAGACTTTAAGGTATAAATATCGTAGTTAATGTAAAATTTTGACCTTTATATATTTGATTGTACTCTAATACAAGGAGAAATTTTAAGAAAATTCTGCGCGATTTTGGTATTGGATGTGATCTGATATCCTTTATATCGACACGAGCCAAACGGAAAGCAGATTCAAATTCCGCGTACCTACCTCGAAATCTTTGATAAAAAATAAAAAGTATTTCTATGCAATTTTCACTTCTAAGATCTCCAGAGCTCAAAATATATCCAAATACTAACCTATTGTGCTTTGTATTTGTAATATATAAAATATGGCCAGAAAAGTCATTTAAATTTTTAGTACAAATCATTGGCTTTCAGAGAAGAACTACGAGCTAAGGCCTCCACAGCCACAAATTGAATCTAAAATGGCGAAATGCATAATCTCGTCGAAAAGTATACTATCCAGCAGACCGTGTTCTGCCCTCCCTTTCCTATCTCCAGCCCCACACACCCCGATCCTGAACCGGTAGACGTTGTCCTGCCTAATAGTGTACATTCTCCATACAAAAATCTATATCAGATTTTAACGAATTTCTGATTGCTCTTTCGAATTATTCCAAACTTCTTTGCTAAAAACCTTCTACAGATAATAACGAATAAAATAAAAAATAAATCAAGCCAGGACCCCAAAACCTGCAAAATCTATAGATACATATAAAAAAATTTCAGCGAAAGTCATTTTCCATACAATTAGTGCGAGCGATCTGCTTTGGAAATATACTAAGGACGGTTTTATATGCAAACAGTAAAAAATAAAAAAAAAAAATTAAGTAAATTATTCTGTGACGAATATACCTGTTTTTTTTATTATTATTTATTTCTTAATGAAGCATAACCACCTGATGATTTCTTTCCAATTAATAATATAAATTGTTTTATTTTTAAAAGAGCTACTTGTTGTTTCGATTTTTTTCTTTCATTTTATGTAATGCCAACGTTCTTTGTTCTTAAATTTTGTTTAAATGTATTTCAAATTGTTTTTATTTGGTTTATGTTATTTTGTTTTTATTTTTACAGTTATTTTAATAACAAGACATATTTATTTTTAATTTGAATTTCTTGTTTAATCTTTTTGTTTGGGTTCTTTTATTTGTTCAACATTCACTCTTTCATTTAAGTTTGTTTTAGGAATAAAGATGATGCAATTTATTTCAAACATTATTAGCTTATTTGTACTTTTTCTGCAATTTACATATATTGCCTTTTGATGATTTTTATTACCAATAAAATTGGTTTTGATTAACATATATGTATAACAAATAATAAAGTCATTATTTTTGTTTACTTGCTTAAAAAATTTAACGAATTTTGCACACGAAAAGCCTCAAGGGGTGGAACCTCTTTAAGTCGAACCTCGATAAGTCGAAAACCTCCCAAACTCGTTAAAAAATTGTGTTCCCTTCCCTTCAAGCCCCAAAATCTCCATTGCTCGAAACCTGACCCCTTTTTGAGTCGAAATAATTAGTGAGTCCCTGCAACTAAATTCAGTACATGTTTTCCCTCTATAACTCAAAAAAAAATAAATTTGACCACTGCATCTCGAACATAGCTATGTTTAATTTTGCAACTTTTAAAACTATATTATTTGAAACGAATTACTTCTATAGCTCGAAGAAAAATAAGATACCGACTTTAAGAATATGCCGACAATGTACATCATTGTTTCTTAGAAATCAATGTAAAAGCCTACTTATACAACAAACCAATTCTATGAAATGATAAAGGAATTTATGACTGACGTTAACACGTGATTTGATTTGAACTTTCGCGAAGTTACTTTATTGTTGTTGATTGAAAAATTATCAGAAATAGTTTGGACCTACTGCAATACACACCAATATTTAATACCTCTATAACTAGGATTTTTATTTATTTCACCTTTCTAACTCAAAATTAGTCGGAATAAATCTTAACCTCTACAAGTCGAACATTTCCTGACAAATTCGCTTAAATCGAAGTCCTCCAAAGGTCGAAAACTCTTTAACTCAAATTTTTTAACGTCTCCTTTCAGGTTCGACTTACAGAGGTTCTACTGTATATTATATGTAAATAAATTGTAAGCGAACTTCTCAGTTCTAATATTTGTTTTGTCTATTCTTGACTTGAACCACTATGCAATGAAATTTTTGTTTTTTTATTTTTTAATAAAAAATTTTCATTTGTTTTTAATTCGACGATTGTTATTAATTACAATTCTACATTATTTCAACGAACAGTCGTTAGCAAACATCGATATGATGTAAATTTAAAAATCGGCCAATGCTTTTTCTTAAAAAACATGACAAAGACAAAAGATGGATCCATTTAACCTGGTAATTGCTGACATACATACTTTATACATATTCATATACATAGCCTCATCAGATCTGTTAATTTCTACTAGTATCAGGCATTATATTTAGAACATCCGCTTGCCAAAAAAAAAAAAAAAAATTACATGAATATCGGTGTTTGCTAATGACTGAACTTGAAACTTTAGATTTTTTCATATAAACAATAACAATGTTTGCTTATAGATTATTGTCATTGTGCTATCTATACTTTGGTTGAAGTGTTAGCTTACTTTTCAGGTCTTCAAATGTACAGTGTGAGAATAAATTTACATACAATACATATAAATTCTATCTTATCGATGAATTTTCGCCGCTTTCATTTTAGCAATAAAGGGTTAGTAGATAATCAAATTATCCGTTAACTTTGATTATCCTATCAAAAAACAACGAAAATTACTTAGTTCTGGTATTTGAAACAACATACAAAACACTTTGCGGCATGCTTTGAGCCGCAAATGGCCACTCACCGGACGTTGAGCTACATTATTGAACATATAGTGAACTCAACGTCAGATAAATCGATCTGCATCCGCAGCTTGATATTTCAAGCACTGTTGTCAAGCGGAACTCAAGATA
The DNA here is from genome assembly GCA_949775025.1 of Tricholauxania praeusta. Taxonomy (NCBI): domain Eukaryota; kingdom Metazoa; phylum Arthropoda; class Insecta; order Diptera; family Lauxaniidae; genus Tricholauxania; species Tricholauxania praeusta. The sequence goes on along the minus strand of OX459028.1, from coordinate 163,240,186 downwards.
GGCGTTTTTTAAGCAGAACTGGAGATCGATTAGTTCTTTCGCACGAGTATGATAAAAACTGTTCTTAAACAGAGAACTTACTGGTGTTTAAATTAAATACACTACACTCTGTAGAATTAAAAAAATGTATTAATTAACAACATCAAGTTAGCGGCATGTGTAATAAAAATTTTTCTATTATATGAATTTTTTCTGCTTACATTACAAAAATAAAAAAAACACATTAATTTTATATATCAAGAGCAATAATGCCATTCATTGTTCATTAACCGCAATGAACCCACCTTTCTACCCTTTCTATTTACTTTTTTTCTTTACCCCTATTTGAGTAGCGCTCTAACCCCTCCCTTTTCTTTCCACATACAGTGCAGCGTCAACTTTTTATATGGCTCTTCATAAAGGAAAGCATAAAGAAGCTGGCGTCTGTCTGTAGTAGTGTAATGATTCTTTTAAACTACTACATAAATTCATCACGAGCCTACTGTTTTATGTCTTTACTTTTGTATCACCAAATGTTTTATTATCGAGTTCGGTAGCATGTTCTAAAATACATAGCAATGCAAAAGATACCGCGCTTTCCTATAAGAAAACCGACGTATTTGTTGTAAAGTGCCACAAGTGGCACATTTATCGTATTTTGCCCATTGCTTCTCTAACTTATTTGATTATACGATTTAAAATTCTTCAAATTTAGTTCTGTGTGAGGAACCCTGTACATTAGGTCAAAATTCCTAGGTTAAGTTCAAATTTTGTGTGGCAATTCGAATGACAAATTTTGCTAATCTGTAACCTCAAATTTTATTGAATTTACTCCCTGTCGTTTTTACGTGGTCTTTAAAAAGACCATGCATGTATCATATGCCTTCATTAATACACTTTACTATATCTGCCACGCCTGTTATATATGAAGAAAGGAACAATAAAGTTCATATACCTATTGTGCATGTTGAAAAAAAAGGTCTGACAAGAAAAAAATGTAACTGGTGTAGCAAGTTCGAGGTTTCCCTCATTATTTTTAATAAACAAAAAATTGCTATTCACTTTATGTATACAAACAATTTTTCCATATAACCAACTAGTTTTAGTAATAAGAGCAGGTTAATATTGTACCAAGAATCAAAAGTACATAAAAAGAAGCAAAAATAAAAAATAAACTTATACTGTATATTTTTTTATTTTAGGGTGATCCTTATTATTTTAATTTTTTCAAATCAATTTCAATTGCTATTTCTGGTGATATATATTACGATCTGATATAATTTTTTTTTCAAAATTAAAAATTTAGATAAATTTGATTCCTATTCACTGGCACAATTAGTTTACGACAAATTTGTTAATTTCAGAATAAAATTAAAGTGATTGATTTATTTGAACTTATCGTGGTTTTATTTATTTACAAAAAACCTTAATTTTTTTTTTATTTCGTCTCACTGGATACATTACAACGTTTATTCAATAAAAATCAAATGAAATGGTACACCCAAACTTCTATGTACATATTTTTCTACTGCAATTATCAGTCAGTTACTTTAGAAGCGACACATATACCCTCAAATAATTTGTACTAATACTACTAACAGATACTACCACACCCAGCGAGAAAATTTATTGCTCCATGTAAAGCCTTTATCATTCCATTCAGACATAAGGGTAATGCTTCATTCGTCATGGAACATTACATTTCCCTGTTTATTTAGTGGTAGTGGAACATTTTTCAATTATAACTCAATTTAATGGTAATGAAAATTCTTCAATTATCACTAAAGTCTTGTGATAATTGAAAATTTTCCATTATCACTAGTTAAATGGTAATTTTTCAATTATCACTAAACTTTAGTGGCTATGGAAATTTTTCAATTATCACTAAAACTTATTCGAAAATTTCAATTATCACTAAATTCACTCACTAAACTAAACTCACTCACTATTTTTTTACCACTATATGAGTATGAGAAATTTTGTAGGCCACCCTCAACGTAAACATTTACATTTTCTAATATTTTGTTATTTAACACTGAACAATAGAAATCGTTAAAATACAATTACATAGTATTTGCTTTCACAAGAACAAGAAAACAAAGAAAATAATATTTCAGCATGTGCCGACGATGGAATGGGCGTATTGTACTTCATAAGTACTTTCTGGATAATGAAATAGAGCCTGATAGACGATTGATTGAGGTGTTCCGATCCAACAAGTAAGGACTGTCCCAGAAAAAACTTTCGGTCTTATTTTGTTTGATTATTTTGTTTAGAGTATCTACCTGATAATCTTATAGGTCTTAAAAGACACAATATTTTTTCTATATAAAGTAAATGATATAATATATGTATATAAAGTAAATGATGTAATATGATGTATAACACTTGGTGAAAGCACTTTTAACGACAAAGATGTATAGCAAGCAACAAAAAGTCTGCGAACTTATTTTGTATATGTACATGCCTGCAAAATCCAGAACTAAAATATTCAGCTATAGCACAAATAGTTGATGCATGAGATAGAACTGTTTGACGGTTATTTCTAATTATAAGAAGGGTCTACCTGTTTTACGAAAAAAAAGGTTCTGGCAGAAAACCAGAATTTTCTAACTCAAGGGTAATGGGGAAAGTGAATGGTCTTTTTAAGCAGAATCCCAGCACCTCAGTGCAAGATATGGCGGCTAGAGCAGGTATATCAAAATCTACTGTACAAAAAATAAATGAAAAAAATAAGCTGAAGACATATAGAGTTCAAAAAGTACCAGACCGTTCTGATGAAAAGCAGTTGATGGCTCAGATACGAGCCCGAAAATTGTATGAAAGGTACCTGACTAAATTTGAATGCTGTGTTATGAACGACGGAAGTAACGTCAAAGCAGATCTGAAGCCGCTACCTGGGCACAAATATTATGCGTCACCGAAGAAGGAGTATATGCCTAGTAAATTCAAAAAGAAAAATATTTCGAAATTTTCGAAGCAATATATGGTTTGGCAGGTCATATGTACCTGTGGCCTCAAAAGAAGCTTATTTGTTACGCAAGGCACAATCAATTCAAAAGTTTATACAGACGAGTGCCTCAAAAAACGTGTTCTACCATTTATTCGTGCACATGAGGGTACAGTGATGTTCTGTCCCAAATTAAATCAAATTAAAAAGATCAATTTTGTAACATAAATAGCAAATCCGCCCAACTGCCCAGGGCTTCTCCCAACTGAGAGATATTTGGTTCTAATGAAAGGAGATCTTCCGAAGAGTGGTAAGACTACAAAAAACTTACAAGACTATAGACTTAAGTGGAAAAGATCATTCCGTACTGTCGATGAAATACCTGTTCAAAATTTAACAAAGGGCCTTAAGAAAAAAATAAGAAATTTTTATAAAAAAAAATTTTTTAATTAGTTTTTAGTTATATATGTATATTCTCAAAGTTTATTGGGTATTTTTTTATAACTGACAATAAAACCGAAAAATTTTTCTGGGACAGTCCTTAAATCTCTAGCTCCTTTGTGTGTATTGTGTGTAATATATATTTTAGTTACAATAAAAGTGAAAGTTTTGAAAATTGAGTACAAATTAAATATTTGAAAAGATTACTTTTCACGACGCCAAAGTATAAAAATGGTTATGGATCAATTAAACGGGATTTTTTTAAAAACCGTCGTATTAACTTTTTCTATGAAAATCGTGTACTTCTTTTGTACTTATGTACATACGTATCAAATTGCTACTGCATTTTCTCGTTGGGTACTTGCAGTTTTCATCTTTTACTTTAATCAACAGCTGTTGCTGAGTTTGTGTTTTATTTATTCGATCGTTTGTTATGTCTTTTTGAATTTGTTATTTATTTTCTTGTTTTTGGTCTCATTGTTTTATTTTGCGTGATTCTTTTTTAGTCACAGATTAATGTTTGTTTCATACAAATACAAAGTTATAAAAACTCGTATGTTTTGTATCTGTGTATTTGCGTTTTGTTTTTGTATTAATGGGTCAGCTGTTTTCTGTTTATCTTATACCCTCTTTTTTGTTATTTACTTTTTTTTGCTTTGTTTGGCCGTGAATTGTTTAATTTTTCTTTGATATTTGTGATTTATTTTTGTTATCTAATTTTTACCCAAAGTGATTCGTATTTTTTTAAATTGTTTTTAATTCTTTTTAATTTTTTATTTTTTCCTAGTAAGTTGTAGTAGGTTTCTGTGTTAATGTCTAAAAATAGGTTTGACTATATTCTGATAATTTAAATAAATTTGCTGCAAAAATTAAACATTTTTCCGTAAAAAAGAATTTTAGCTTAGCTTTTATAAAATTTGGTATTTTGTCTGAACTGATAATGATTGGATTAAAATCAAAATTTGATAAAAAAGAATTTTAATGGGAGTTTTCTTGTAGTGTATTCGGGAAACTATACCAATATTCCATATGAAACTTTGAGATTCTATATTCAAAAGGTGTCTTATTCACGATTACGAGAAAACTAAGCAAGATTTGGATTCTTTCTTTGGAAATGGACGAAATCGGTTCACGGACACGCCTACCGCCCATACGAATAACATATTTAAAACGCTATATTGAGAGAGATATCTGATGCAGTGCAACCAAATTTCTCACAAATACTAAAAGCAACTTAAGCTCTGGAGGAGTGTAGAAAAATTCATTTCGTGAAGAGTTTTGTCTGCCAAAAGTTTCCAAGTGTATTCATTAAACGGTTAATATCCTCGAAACATGTATTTTTCAAATAAAATCTAAATTTAGTCACACTTAGCCTATAAAATCACATATTTACTTCGAGGTGATTTAAAAATATAGGTATATAAAGTGCAATCATTTGACTACAGCTCCCTCCAACCAACCAACCAGCCATCCATCTATTCATCCATCCATCCAACCAACCATCCATCTGTCTGTCTGTCCGTGCAACTGTCCCGCATTTGAATTACTTCCACATAAATGAGCAAAAGCTCTATTGTTTTGTCGCTATTGCGTTGCGTCCTCGATCGTTGTATTGGCGCGTCACGTACAAAAGTCCAAAGCATGTGAAGTCTGATATGGCAAAGTAATGCGCACACACTGTAGTACTGAATATTGTAGTAAACTCATGCATTAAAATAAACTAAACTCGAAGCAAAAAATTTAAAAAAAAATTATTTTATTTTTTTTTTTTTTGAAATTCCATACCTATCAGCTGCTGCATATGAGTTGCTTTATTATTTTATTTGCATTATTTTTATTGCATAAACACAAGAGACATAATTACGCGCTACTTTTAACTTTGCATAGTTTTGAATTTGGCGCACTTATGTACGGGTATAACATTTGAGTTGTAGCGAATTGAAATTTCAGTAAAAATCTATGACCTTTTATACAAATTTACTTAACATTTTTATTTATTTGCAATAGTTCGTTTAGCCTTGGTATATATTTTAGTTCTGATAACTACGGCGCTCGAATTAAAGCAAAAACTAAAAATATTATCTAAGTAATTTTCAAAATTTGACATTTGGTCACTTTTAAAGAAACGCATCTTAATGTAAAAAATCGCCTCAAACTCTGTAAGCAAAAACTAGCAAACAAATTGATATGTATATCGGAGTCGCTAAAGGTTTAAATTTGTAAATTTATATTTATATACTTATTTTATGCCAAACTTCTAATGTAAATTATGCTTTCAATGTCAATGATATATCGTTTGAGAAAGGCCTTTATCAGTACTTTAATATTTGCAAAAAAACCTAAAGTCATATGAATGCCATTTAGACGACCCCTATGTATGATACACGACTTATTTCAAATGTTATTTTGAGTATTCTAAGTTTTGAAGACAATGTGAAGTCGTAGGTTTTCCTATTGAGGCTTAAACATTGTCGTTGTATTTATCTTCAAGTTTTTTTGCATTCGTTTCTTTAAAATTTCATATAAAAGGTAGTAATGTACTCATATAACTTCTAGAGACTCTCACACAAAACTTACTAAATATGTAAGTTTTTAAGTGAGAGTTATGGCACTAAATCGCGGTTTGGAATGATGTATTGATCAAAAATAAAAATCATCTTGAATTTTGTTATGATAAACTATAAAAAGTAATACAAGCACAGTTTTTAACCTCTCGAGGCAGGATCTATCTATATTTGCAATATTTTAAGTACTTAAAATGGACTATCCAATGATGTCTATAGTTGCAAATGTACGATAAGGAATATAGTAATGGAACATATATGAACATCTGAACCCCTTAAATGCTGACTAAATAATGATATTTATTTTACATTAGGTCAAAACTACCATAAAAACAGATTAGAAAACACATAAAAAAAGAAAAAACGTTGACATTTTTCATGTATTTGGGTCGAATTTACATAAATTTTTTTTTTCACGATTATATGCTTTTTTTTCAGTGAAAAATACTGTTTTTTATATTATTCATGTTTTCAGTCAGCTTAATTTTTTTTTCTCGAGAAAATAAAGCACTATTTAACAGAAATTTGATTTTTGCGATTTATTTTTCTTAAGTCTTGTAAAATCTTTCCCTTAATTTTGTGTGAAAATTAATTTTTGGTTTTTGGACGATTTCATATGTGAAATTTTAATTTTTTTGATAAGAATCATAATTCATAAAAAATTACGGGTGATTTCAACACCTTGAAAAACAGTTGACTATTATGATCACAAGTATTTCACTAAAATTTTTAAAATCAATAGCAATATTAGAGTTTTTTTTCATTCATCTTTTCCCATCTTTTCCCACTATGCAGAATTAACATTTCAGCTTTAATTAACACTCTTACATCAAGTGACTGTTCAATTATTACATTTATCGGATTTAACTTTGTCGTTGGACAATAAATTGGTAAACTTATCCTTAGTAATGAAATTATTGTTATTATATTTGTTCAATTCAATTGCCCAGCAGTCAAATGAGCAAGGCCTGCTAGCACTGCTGCGATTATATAAAAACTTCTCAAAACTAGATTTTCATGCAAATAAAAATACAATCACAGAAGGCCTTCCCACAACAGACGTGCTATCAGGCCTGATATTAGAAGGCAAAGAAGAAGGACCCCATTTACTTACTTTAAAGCTTTTCTGTTTCTTTTTTTATTTCATGTATTGCAATGTTTAATGATTCGGCATTACTTTTTTGTCATATGCATTGTACATATACGACATGAAAAGTAGACACATGGTTTTGAAATTAAGAGAGGTGAGCATAATGCCATGTTGTTTCATGTTATGTTAAGGAGGTAGAGTTTTGTGTATTCTTTGTCAAATTGTAAATTATGAATCATCACAAAAAAAAAAAAAAAATCATTAAAGAAATACCAACGCAAGTCAGATGGCGCGGATAGAAAAAAAAAAAAAAAACAATTAATATTCAGAGTCTTTACGATGTATTAAATTTTAATTTTTGCCAGGTACTTCTGAGCCAAGTCCTACTTCGGTAAGCGGTGTTAGAAAGCCTGCATAGAAAGGCCTATTTTCTGAGGACATTTCATATAAAAAAGAAAGTACGTTTGAAAGGAGGGTGGAAGGCCTTATACTTACGAAGGAAGGCCTTCTAAAAGCACTGTTAGCTCCTGCCCTTGCCTACTGGGTGCTTATGTGGCGATATTAAATTCAACATACTACGAGTATGTATGTGTCAACTTTTGCTTTTGAAGTGCAGCATATTAACGAAATGGTCTAAATTGGCTCTATTTAAATTGTACTAATTAATTTGTTCTCATTGAACTTTGATATGCGGAAAAGTGATGTAGCTAGACAATTTATTCTAAAATGATGTATATCAAACATCAAATAAGCTGCGATTATACGAGTATGGAGGAAAGCGCTTTATCTTCCCTGACAAAAATCTATCAGGGGATCCAAAATCAAGAAACGAACTATCGATTAATTTATGTATCTTATCGAAATTTAAAATGTAATGACTTTTTTCGATATATTATCAGAACATGGTCAATAGTTTGTCTTTCGATATACGTTTCGAAATAAAAATTGAAAAATCGTATAGATTCTAGTCATAACTTTAGAAATATTCGGGCAACAGAAAAGAAGGCGTGTAGCACACAACAGAAGTGAAAATTGACCTTAAACTTTAATCAAACTTGAAAATTATCGAATAGTATCAAGACCATCAAAAAAGCAGAAAATTATCGAACTTAATCGAAAAAGTCAAGATATCATTAGATTGTATCAAAAAACATCGAAAAACTCGATTGAAGTCTGAAAGTAGTATCAAGTAGCATCGAAAGAACACTGGAAACAGTCGATAAAAGTCGCAGTACATCAGAGAAGTCGGGAAGTATCAAATGGTATTTAAAAACATCAACAGAAATTAGGCAAACACTTTCGCATTTGACTTTAAAGTTGATTAAAAGGGAGTGAGTATTGATTTGAAATTTATTGATTTCTTTCAGAATTTGCTTTAGTAAAAATAATGTAAGAGTCTTTTTTCGATCTGTTAGGGCGCAGTGCAGAACGGCAATAGATAGTATGTCCGGCAGGATCTTTTACCATATATTTCAAAAAGATATGCGTCGAAAGTTCTTACAGAACATAAGAATTATTTTTTTTCTTTTGTTTTGTGATGGGGCAAATAGAGTTGATACTCCAGTTACCAGTCAAACATTCGTCTATTCAAATTAGAGCCATGATTCGATATAATATTTACATTCTACCAAAATATTACCCCAAAGATATTTCATCGCATCAGGCAGATTTGTTTTTTTAACTGTTTTATCGCTAGACTTATGTTTCTCTTCTAGACTTGCTTGGCGAGACTTTTTCGTTGACTGGAGACGGGATTGCTATTCCTTCTATCAGCTTGCTTTGGAAGTTTGACAATTTGGTGAAAACCACGCCATATGGATGCAATATAGAGGAAATACTGTTACGTTTTACTACAAAGTCGAAAGCCGTTACCGTTAACCAAGCCATATGGATGCAATATAGAGGAAATACTGTTACGTTTTACTACAAAGTCGAAAGCCGTTACCTGATGATCTGAGCCGTAGTTGTTTTCTCCCCGATGTTTACATCAAAATTTCAGCACTCCTCCTGTGAACTTAATAAATTTATTAATTCTGTGCATTTATTCAGAGTAAATCAACAAAAACTTTGCGCAGTGCAAATGTGCGCCACACACGACACAATTCACTGCGCAAATACCCACAATTCGGCGCATACTTAACACAACTGCACTGCGCATGGCTCCATTTGCGCAATTGATTTGTGTCGTCTATTTGGCCCATTACTTTGTAACAGCAATTACCGTAGAAAATTGAATATGTACTCTCAATGATAATTGCGTCTTAACCTACATTGGTTTGTATTGTGCATTTTCTAAACTTCTACTGCGTCTTGCATTTAATTTTATCTTAACAATTCACTCACAACAAGGACAATTGCGTGCATTCACATTTATTACCGCTCTGCTCTGTCTTCTTATCGCTCCTATCTATCACATCAAGTAAATATTTATTTATTGAAATCAACAACATCGTCACTATTATGTTTAGATTTGTGACGTTTTTTTGTTATTGTTTTTATGAATTTTATTTATGTTTTTCCCATTTTTTGCACTTTCTTACCCCTCTGAATTTCGCACGTTTTTTAAATTTATGTATGATAAACAACTTTAAAAAACCAAAATAACAAAGAAATGCACACAATTAAAAAAAATCATCCCACTCAAACTGTTAAAAAATTATAAATTTAAATTTTACGTTAATTTTTCATGCACGCGTGCTTTTTATTTTCATTATAGGGGCGACGCGGGACATTGAATGAAGGTTAATGCGGGGAAACGAGATTATTATTTTTTTTTTGATAATAACACTGTAGAGCAATTTTCGCAAAATATTAATTGACAGAGATAAAAGATATATATTTTTTGTAATGTAACTTTGACCTGTTGAACTTTCCCAAACAATATTTATTTCCAACGCGTCACAGTTTTATTAGCGGAAGAAAATCTATGCTGAACTGAATTGGGGCTTCTTTTTTTTCCTATATTTGTTCTTCAATCAATCATAAGAATGTTTTCAAAAAAATTATAATAAGTTTTTATTATTCTATTCCCCATAGTTTTTAAGCTATTGTGTTTCAAAAATGTTCCAAAAAGATACGTTCGATTCGATGCACATCTTGACTTTTCAACATTGCTTAAAATTTTTCGATATTTCAACATTTTTCGACCTTATCAAGCTTTCTTACCGCTCTCAATTTCTTTTTTTTTTTTTCAAAAATGATCAGCACAAAATTGCCTTTCCAAAAATGTATGTATGTACAGTGAAATTCCCCATTACGGACAGCCCCCATAACCGGACAGCTCCCATAACCGGACATATTTCAGCGACACTCACGAACTTTTCCATACAAAATCAATTCCGATAGCCGGACGCTCCAATAACCGGACAAAAAAATACTGCGACGGTGGGTGTCCGGTTATGGGAAATTTCACTGTATTATTTTATGACAAATTTTTCTATTTTGTTCTACTGTGTAATCAATTCCTACGTTATCTAAACGAAAACAACAAAACGGGGTGAATTTATTGATAAACAAAATGTTTACAAAAAGTTTACAAAAAAAAAAAAACAAATAAGAAACTTATGGAGAAAGAGCTTATGGCCGATTGTTTTGAGATACTGTCATTGTCAAAATACTTTGTGGCACTTACTTAGGTGCTGAAAAAACTTTAAACTTTTTGGAAAAAAAACATGACAAAATATTTATTAAAATTTTCAAATTTATTGAAACGAAATTAATTCTAAAATAATTTTAAATGTTTAAGAAAAGTGTTAAATATATAAAACAAATGTGAGTTATTTAAAGTTGATAGAAAAACGAAAGCTAATTGCTAAAAATTAAGAAGTAACTAGAGCGATAAGTCAACGTTAACACACAGAAAGTTTTTCCAAAAATTCTTCTTGTTCGTAGGTAAGAAGGGAAAAATGAAAGAGACGAGGTACAGAATTTGTCGGTAACGCAAAAAAAAAAATCACAAAAGAGAATAAACAAGAATTTTTTTAACAGATTTTTTTTTTTTTGTAAACGTTGACTAAACTACACTGACCTACAATGTTTTTTTTACCCTTCAAAGGGTAAAATGTTCTGGGTCTACCAAAGCGCTGGTCGACAGGTTTCCCTAGCTAGGGTATTTTCTGATCATCTGATTGCCAGAAGTTGAGATAGAAGTGTGGTTGGCAGCTAAATGAAGTTTGTAATCCGTGATTGTCCGGGATTACCAAATCATAAATATCCGTCTCAAGCAGAAAAGATTGTAATTCTTTTTGTTGCATCCCATGATTTCCAGTAACAGTGGGTTTACAGTGGGTTTAGAGTAAAAAAAATGGCTATAAGACCACCGAAAAAAAAAACTAAAATCATAAAGGACGGCTATTTTAATCGAGAGAATACAGATAATAAATAACTATTATGCAGCAATTAGGGTAATTTTTGATCGAAAAAGTAAAAGATGGCAGCTATTATTAAATAACGATTATTTTTGATTAAAAAAAAAAGAAACATAGCCGTTACGGTTCCCGGTGTATATCTAGTATGGAATTTCCATATTTTTATTTTGAAAATTTAATTTAAAGTTTTATTCTTTTTCGTAATGCTGTAAGTTGAAACTTTATTCTCTTGTTGATTAATTTTAGCTTTAATTTTTTTTGTTATTATTATTTCAATTTGTCATGTGTTTTTGTTTTAGTTTTAGTCTTTTTTTTATCAAATGAAATATTCCTACTTCTTGAGGCATTCTGTCTGCTTACGTCTTGTTTGTTGTTTCTTTTTTAAAATTGTTTTAACCTGCGTATGTATTTACAAAACTTAGGCGCAATATACAATATATTTCGTATCGTCGTATATTGCGTATCAGTCCGGTTATTATTTTTTGCGCAAAATTTGGGACGTCATAAAATTGGTTTATTTTTTGGCACGTGTAATACTCTTGCACCGAATAAATTACCAATAAATTTTTAAGTTTGTTCAACTTTTAGACTTATCAGTTGGAACTTTTTTTTTTTTTTCTTGTTTATCAAATATATTTTGCACTAAGGTTATTGGTTTTTTTCTTTTTGATGATTCAATGAATGAGTTTCTTGTGAACAAAAATTGTGTAATTGTATTTGTAAATGTATATGTATATTCTTTGTAAGTGTTTTCGTTATCGACGCAAAGTTTAATATTTCATAAAAGATCGCAATAGCCATTGGAGATTTTTACATTTTTATTTTTGTTTTGAAACTAATCAGTTTCGTTAGAAATTTGTAAAAGAAATGTGAAATCAAAGTATAAAGTCGTAGTAAAAATGTTGGAAAATTTTTTAAATCACATTAAATCATTTTTTATTAAAATATAATTCGGTAAGATTTTGATATCGAAATATAAAACATGAAGCAAAAAAATATTTCTGAAAAGTGTAATTAAAACTAAATGAAATTCAAAATTGTTGTGTTTCTTAAGAAGTTGTGTATAAAAAAGATCTAAGTTTCACAATAGCGTTGGAAAGTAGCAATATTTTCGAGCTATATGCTGAAAAACGCACAAACAATTTATTATATTTTTTTTGCAAGTTTTAAAATTAAATTAGGTAAAGCAAATATATGAAATTTAACGAAAAAAGAAAAAATTACTTATTGCCACTTATTATGTTTATATTACATCAGTTTCATCTACAGCCCATTAAAGTAAACATCTCTGTTTCTTCAAAAAAATAATTTCATTCAATTGGTTGTAAACGGACATGAGTTAAATAAAAAAGCTTAAAATTATTTAAAAAAAATAAATTGAAAACACAAGCAAAGTGACAGCAAAAATGCAATATAGTTAGTTGAATCGAAGACACTCACCCCCGTATTATGTATGGCGACTGTGACTGATAGTGACGCATTCACAATAGCGTTTGAAACTTTTAATTATGGGCTCGCCCCGACTTTTATGTTCGTTTTAATTTGAATAACATAATGTGTTTCAATTCGGATTTACACTTTAAAGCAGCGATGGGCAAAACACGAAAAATGAGCCGTCGTGAGGGATCGTCGTGGTTTTTTTTATACAAACTTGAATTGGGGTTGTCTTAGTTTTTTTTTTTGTCTTAGTTCCATATTTACTGTTTTTTCTTTATATATTTGGGTTCAAAAGGGTGGGATTATGGGTTAAAACTGCATTTAAGGTGCATTTTTTGAAAGCTGTCGCTGATATATATAATAAGCTCAAATAAAGAAAATTCTATACATCAAAATTATTTACATGCTTTATTTTTGAAGCATATATTATATATATATTCAATATCATTAATATATTTTCTTTCTGCTTTCAGAAATCCTCAAGAAAATAAAATAAGCTAACAAAAGAAATTCCAATAATAAGAAGCTGAACAATAGTGACAACCAGACGCAACAGACAGCGTGTCCCCACCACACAGCGCAACTCGGCGCTCTACACTCTCACTAAATCGAAAAGAGAAACAGAAAAAAAAAACTGTTAAATTTTCACTCACTAAACGCATCATCTGAGGCGAAATAAAAGCAAAAGTGCAGAGAGAACGCAAACGTACCCGCGCATTTTGCGCGTTTTTGTCCAACTTCACACAATCCAAAATACGAAAACTTATCTTCTCATACCCGCACCCAAGTTAACCAAAACGAAATTAACGTTCAAACGCAGTTGACGACGACTGTTTTCACTCTCCAGGAGTCTAAGTTAATAACTTTGCTTCGACAGAGAGATTTGAAAAAGTAGTTGGCATTAGGCGAGCTCTCGTCCTCTCTTCATTACCATTAATTATATCATTGACTTAGAAGATAAGTTCAACTACAATCCCAGCTGCGACACAAGTATTTATCATCAGCAACAACATGTCTGCAGATTCCCCAAGACGTGGTCAACACACACGTGGCGGTATCGCTGTACCCGCAGTTGTGCCACCTCAGGTGGTTAGTGATCGTTCTATATTGGATTCTGCAATTGGTTTTATCAATGATGTAACTCTCGCAAATCAGCCACATACAGATCCCAAGGATACCATAACATGGGCACGTTTTGAAACAGTCGCTGACATAAGTGATCCACGCTTTGGCGAAGATTGGGAACTGGAGGGCAATGTTGCACCACCATTACTACTTATACTGGGCTACGGTTTAGGAATTCAAGTATGGGCTATACCCGCTAATGGCGAAGCTGTTGAAGTATTGTCTTGGCGTCATGGTACAGTTTCGGCTTTGCGTGTGCTGCCAACACCTGCCGTCGCCGCTGAAAATGATCGCGCCGATGAAGCTGTGGATGCTTATTCTGAAAAGCGTCCACTAATGGCCATGTGTGATAATGCTTCATCATCAGCTGGAGGTGGTAGCGGTATGCAGTCACAGTTTTGTGCTGTAAATTTTGTTTCACTCAAGACTGGCACACAAGTGAAAACGATCAAATTTAAGAATAATGTGCTCGATATACTCGCTAACCGTTCGTCGATTGTGATAACTTTTAATGAGCGAATTGCGGTGTTTGATGCACGTACACTGGAAGATCGTTTAGCTATAACGACTTGTTATCCGAGTCCAGGGTAAAAGTTTCTTTTGCTTTATAAAAGAGATTTTTTTTTGACTTTTAATTTTTGTTACCTACAGCATTAATCCGAACCCAGTTGCTTTGGGTCCACGTTGGCTGGCATATTCGGAGCACAAATTAATTCACACTAAACGTAGTGGTGGCGGTTGTGATGGTGAAGGTGTCGCTAGTTATACAGCGACCGTTTTAAATGCCGCAAAATCTTTTGGTAAAGGATTACGCGAGTTGGGAGAGCAAGTTGCAGCTGGTTTGACTGGCACCACTGGAAGTGGTGGCAATTCCAAAAACAATAGCTTTGACTCATCTGGCAGCGGTGATATAAAGCAGCCCGGTATTGTTACCATTCTGGATATTAAGGTAAGTAAAATTTCGCAATTGATATGCTTGATATAAACATGTCTTTTCTTATTCCAACAGCATCCTGTTAAGGATGTCAGCCCAACTTCGGGCACACCGATCTCTATAAATGGAAGCGATCCATTCGTTGCTCATTTTATTGCCCACTCTGAAGCTGTGGTTGCTTTAGAATTTGATAATACTGGCATGATTTTGGTGACCGCTGATAAGCGTGGTCATGACTTTCATGTTTTTCGCATTCAACCACATCCTGTGGGTTCCAGTTTGGCAGCAATTCATCATCTTTATGTATTGCATCGCGGTGATACCAGCGCCAAAGTGCAAAATATAACTTTTTCACTTGATTCACGTTGGATTGCTGTCTCAACACTGCGTGGTACTACTCATGTTTTCCCCATTACACCCTATGGTGGTCCGATGGGAGTACGTACGCACACATCATTACATGTGGTAAATAAACTATCGCGTTTTCATCGTTCTGCTGGCCTTTCGGCCGAGGGGCGTTCCAGTTCACCGATATCGCATTCCGAAAGCACAACCTTTTGTCAGTCGCTGATACCTTATCATAATCCTACATTGCCGCCGTATCCGCGACCAACTGTAGTTTTGCCGTTGGCACAATTGCGGCAACCATTTGTTTTGGGTTCACCACCAGGCTCGGCTGGTCCGTCAAAAAATTTGAGCTCTTCGGGAAATTCACAACGTCAACGTTTGTCTTCTTTGTCCGATGATAATGGTAAACCGTTGAGCGTTTGTGCAATTTTTGCAAAGTCACGTTCGTGGCTCTTGGATCCACCAATGGCGACTCGTGAGGCCCCGCATCGCATACAGCGCAAAGCGGTAGACTCACTCTTTGTGATGGCTGGACATGGTGCACTAATTCAGTATGATTTGGATACAAAACTTGCCTCAAGTGAGTATCACCCCATTATCAGGTATTTAAGTAACAAGCTTTCAGGAAGGACAGTTTGGTCTAAATGTTGAATCTGATTTACTCAGCACAAAACACTTTTTTTTTTTTTTGTAGGAATTTTAATTGAAATTTGTCTTAACACTTTTTCTTACTTTGTTTAAAAGAGTTAAAATTCTTCTAAATTAATTGAAAATTTTAAATGTTTTGGTTGAAGTCAGACATAGTAAAGTAAAGAGGAAGAGTATCTTTGTACCTTTGAGTAATGTGCAATGATTTTCCATGACCAAATTCAATTTCGCCACAAAATCCAGTCACATATAAAATTAGAATATTCGCAAAGAGCTTGCATTTGTTATATCTCTTCGATAAGTTTTACAGAAATTACTGATATTGAAATAAATAGAAATCACTTTTTGAGAAACATAAAATAATCCATAATTCTCTTAAAATAAATTAAGAAAACTAATACATATCTTTTTTATTGAATATGCTTAACACGCAGATGTGGCCAAAGAGAAGATTTGTGATGAAACTGCAATTGAACTTGAGGTGGAAGCTAAGGCTCAATGGAATTTAGGACGTAAAGATGGATCTCAGGAAATAATTCCACCACTTTCTTCAGACAATTGGCTAATCAAGGATCGAAATTCATGTATGTTAACCGACAGTACAAGACAATTCGATGAAACGGACGACCGTACCGATAGTTGGTTATCACAAGTGGAAATAATAACGCATGCAGGACCACATCGACGTCTATGGATGGGTCCACAATTTGTATTTAAAACCTACAATACGCCAAGCGGGTAAATAGTGCAATGTTAACAAAACAAAATTTTGTAATCATATCAAAAAAAAAAAAAAAAAAAAAAAAAACAGGTCAAATCTCAGCCACATTGAAGCAGAAGCTGTTGAAATCGGTGTTTCCGCTACAACAGCAAGTGCTGCAGCTACAGCCAGGGTAGAACGTTCAAGTCCTTTGAACATGCCACCACTAAGCGCAACAAGTCGTACTGCTGTGCCTGTCTTAATTGAATCCGGTTCGTATAGTAAGTTTGAATAGATTAATAAAAAAGTTCTTGAAAAACTTTTTTTTTTTAACCTAGAGGCAAGCTTCCGTAGGAATAAAATTAAAAACATTCTCTACAAAATTTGAGCTGATATATCTCAATCTTGTTGTTAACATATGCTTCAAAGAGGTTAAAGTTTTGCATGAAATTTTATATATGTATAAAAATTAAGAGTTAACTCTCATAGTTAACTCAACTGGAAAAAAAATTAAAATTTGTTCAAAAAGTTTTTATTTGTTACCGCCCAATCTAGTCCTTAGGATATGCCGGTGTTGGATATATAGGATAATCTAAACCCTAAACCAAGGTTGTAGGGTGCCCATGTACCCTAACTTTTATATAGAACTACTGTGGCTAGCGAATACGAACATGTGCTTCGCGAACCGGCTTCGCTATCACAGTGCTTTTGTATTAAAATTAAATTGCATACTTTTAGGCATTCAAATTAACTAGCTTGGCCTAGGAAAAACTTGACCGGTAACATATATAAAACGGGGCTTAAAGCATCTCCATGATATATTTTCTTACAGAAAAAATATCTCAAAATCCTGACGTAATAAAGTAACAAGCCAACCGAATTTAAATTAAGCGCACCAAAATCCATTAGAAGAGTGGCGCTATTTGGTTTACCGCGCATAATAATTATGGATAATGGGTCTATATGAGCTTTTTATCCACAAAGTTCTACATAACACTTACCTCTTTAGGGCACTTGTTGACATTGAGATATCTAGCTCTAATTTTGCAAGAAACTCTTTAATTTTTTTTGCTAGGCTTCTTAGAGGCACTTGCTTTTGAATTAAAATGAAAAGATTTTAAGAACCACTCTAATGTACTTAAATTCTAAACAATACTATGCTAAACATTTTAGGCAGCATTGAACAAAGCCCAAAACTTATGGATCGTTTTCGTCATGATCACTTGGACTCGGACTTTGCTGTTGCACATGGTGATACACGCTTAAAAGAAGATTTAGCTGATGCTATGCGTGAATCACCGTCAGTTTCAGCTACACTAAAAGAAGCAGGTAATTAATATAACTCATTTTTTGCTTTTTTTGTTACAATTTTGATGTGTGGTGTTGATTCGAATAATGATTTGATTTTCTTTCAAATACATTAATTTGCAATAGCTTTAAAAAGTTTTACTGACGTTGCAAATTCAGCTTACAAAATTCATTTAATTTATATTTTTGTTTTCGTTTTTTTTTTTTTGTTTGTGCGCTTGTATTTGTTACAGATTATAGTTTAATCCTCTGTTTTATTTATTTTAAATGTACGCTTATTTTTTAATACTGTTTCTCCTTAAGACTTCCTAAATAACATATGCTAGGGTCATAAACTTCGGGGAATGTGGGGTATAATTTGCCAAACGTCCCAGGCCAATAAATTGGTGATCTGATAGGAAAAAGATCAGTTTTCTTTTAAAATTATTTAAAAAAGGTATTCAATTTAAAAAAAAAAATAAATTAATTGTTAATTTCAAAAATTGAACCTTAAAAACCCTATTGAAAACGACAAAGGTAAAATTTTTTTATATGCATCCGGAAAAAAGTTACAAACGTTTGAAGAAAAGGCTTTGCAAGAAAAGTAAAAAAAATTGCACGCCCTCCACTTCAGTCCATATTTTTCCAAATAAATAAATCTTTGATGTGAAAAGTACCATCTAATAGGACAACAATTACTCCAATTTGTAGCTTTATCGGACAAATTTGTTTTTTTTTGGCGTGGGACTAAAAAGTAGAAAAAATCTTTTTTTGCGGTCCCATTTGAACAAAATACGAGAAACTCTCTCCCAAAATTTCAACTTTCTAGATCAAACCTGTGAACGGCGCAAACAGTTTCATAAAGATAAAATGACGATGTGAGTGGCACCTTACGTTCTGAAAAAACAGCGCGTAGGCCGGAACCGCGCACTGTGAACCCAAATCCTAAATTTCTTATTAAAAATTTAGTTTTAAGTAGGTCCATAGGTCAAATGAAGTCTTTATTAAGTGACTAGTTATATTACATTTAAATAAACGTAAAACATAAACAAAAATAAATAAAAATTATAAATTCATTTATAAAAATACATATGTATGACAAAACAAAAACTCTTTACATCATTACATTTTCACTGCTGTCTTCACTGTTCTTTACATGAAGAGTTTCGAAAACAAAATGTGAATTATGTACATATATAAAAATTACAAGCCACATCACACAATTCAAGGGGATTCACCAAATTTTATATGCATATATATTGCATGAAAAATAGTGCGAAAATATATTAAAAGAGAAATGGAGATCTACGCGCTGTTGCGAAACTTTTACCGCGCAATGCGAAATTTCGGTGGTAAAAACAAAATCGCGCAACTGCGAAACCGCGCAGTTCGAGGAATTACTGTACCTAAAACGCTAGATCTTGGCACCGAAGGCATATTCTTTATACGTTTTAGTAAGCTGGTTTTTTCGTAAAATATATGCCCTCTTCGCGCCATTTACAAGTTTGAGCTGAGAAAGCACAAATTTTTTGAAAATTGTATTTAAACCCGACGCTAAAACATAGGCAAAAAAAAAAAAACTAAAAAAATCTACAAAATTTTCAAAGAAGTTCATCCTGTTCGTATCCTTTTTATCCTCTGTATGCATACAATGGACTTTTCGCGTGCAATTTATGATCGGGAAAATTTTCGTTTTAGGCAACGTTTTGAAATGAAGATTAACATTTTACATTTTTTGGCAATTCACTTTTTTTGAAATTTCGACCGCAAAATAAGATCGCACTAAATAAACTGATTTTGCATTAAAGCAACATTTCGTTCCGTATATCGGTAAAATATTAAAAAACGCGAATTTAGTATGAATAACATATCCATATGTATATGGCTCTGTATGCAGTAGATGGAAAGTTTTTTCTATTTAAAAAAAAAAAAACTGAATTTTTTTTTTATAAGCGACAAATTTTTCGAACTTTAATAGTTTTGCTGATTTCAAATCTACCGACCGTACGGTCGGATATGAGGGAGGTGAGATGAAGGAGTGTGGCTTCAGGATAAAGTCGTTTCAAAAGTTTGGTAACGTTCCTAGTTTCGGAGATATAGCCAGCGGGATAAACTGAATGTAACACAGTACATTATAAAAAATTGCTCATCCATGTAATTATTTATAGCTAGCGTGTGAAAGTGGTTTTCTTAAAGCTCCTCAAAAATATAAACGCTGCGAATATAGTTAACCGAATGATTAAATCATATTTATGTACATTTTAATCGCAGTTTTACGCAAATTCGAAAACAATTGCGTTTCATTCATTCGGGTGAACATAGTTTGAACAGCTTTGAAGAGCTTTTGACCACCATGTGAAGCATGAATGATAAGTCATATATTTAACAACATTTTTATCGTTTACTGTAGCTTTTCAATTAATCGCATTGCAAGCACTTGTAAGATTCTGTATAACCTAAGCGCTTATTTTTATTCTGTATAAAAATTGGTTATCCATCAAAAATTATTTTGTCGCCCTCAAAGTAGACCCCACTGATCGCAACACAAATACTCCAGTCTCCATATATTTTTCGTAGGCTGATTGAGAAATAATTATCAGCTCCTTCAGAGAATTTGCTTTTTTGCGTATTTGTATGTTGTACTCGTAAACCCATGTCTCGTCGTCAGAGAAGTCCGTAAGTTAAAATGTAAAAAATTATTCATTCGCCCAGGCCCCTTAAACGCAAGAGTCGCCTCTTATTTTAATGTGTATATATCTATATTATATACAAAATGATGGAATTGTATAAATATTATGACTCAAGACTGCGATGATTTTAAAAATCTGAATTTAAATTTGATTACTGTTAATCAAAAGGTAATATTGTTGTAATTTTCTCTAAAAATATTCCATTGTAAACAGTCTCTTGTATCACAACATATGCTCATATAATGGCCCACAGAACTTTAATTAAGATAAAAAATAGTAGTCATGAAAAATTTGACTCAGCATAATCTTATCAAAGAAAACATGCGCTTATTTTAAAAACGTGCCTGCCAATTAGAAGAAAGAAAAAAAAATCTGCTTATCTATCAAGTTGAAGGGAACTACTTAGAAACTAATTTCTTTAAACACTCATCATAGGCCATATATAATTATATTTTTTTTTAATATATAAATTTTTTAGTTTTTATTAATTATTTTATCTAGACTTGTGTATAAACTTAAGATATTTGTTGTGAACTTACTTAAAATCTTTATGATTAAGGGCCAATTCAATAGTCAACACCGGAACAGAGAATTTTATTTTAATTAAAAACGCTCCTACGCGAACAGATACCAACATTGAGTCTATGTTGTTAAGTTAGTTTGCTAGCATATTATTTCAATCAGAATGACGAAAAGAAAGTAATTATGTATGTTAGTATACTTTGAACTAGGGACTCAGCCCCTGTTTTTTTCGCTTATCAACCACTGTCACCGCACTATTGGCTTTGCGCGCGGACTCTGGCCGTGCCCGCGACTTTCTCCTTTAACGTGATCTTTTTGTATAAGAAACATAAAAAAAATAACGTAGATTTCACTTTAGCTTGTCAGTTTTTATTGTAGTGCTTCTTCAAACACTTTCTTTTCTTACAACGTACGATTCTAACACCTTCTCTGCCTCTGCATCTTGAAAGAACAACATATAATTCACCGTGTGTATTGAAAAAAAGTTAATTCGCGATTCTCAGAATTTTTGATTTCTATAATTTGTTTTTTTTTTATTTTTATTCTTGATTGCATTTTATTTGCCAACTTTGTGCTACCTTTCTATAACAACTAAATCTATGCAATGAAATTTTTGTTTTTTACATTTGTTTTGTTTTTATCTTTCTTTTTTCATTATACGCAAATTTTCTGACACCGAAAAATATTTTATGTAATAGAAAGTTTATAAAAAACTTCCCTTTTAATAGTTTTAAAATTACTTTTGCCATTTAAAAAGAAAATGCTATATTTTTTATTTGTTTTTGATTGGAGTTTATGATAAAAAAAAAATAAGCTAATCTAAGCAACTGTGAAACTGAAAAATTGTTAAGAGTCTATGAAGCGCCCTCGTTCTCTTAGTTCAACTAAAGCTATGTATAATGTGAAATTGGGTCTAAATGATGCATGCTAATATAGAAATTTTTAAAATTAAATATAAAATTAATATAAAATATTCATTGATTTTCACAATGTATAAACGATTTAACATATTTCACCTGTTAATTCATGTACTAATGATTCCAGAAACAATGATGCAGTTTTTATGCATAGATATTTATGTATATTACAACTGAATGACAAGAACTGCCATTTTTTGAGTAAACTCACCACACGCATGTTTGCAGTACTACGTTCTCATTTTTTCCAAAAAGCTTTATTCACATAAAATACCTTTAGAATACTTTCATCATATCAATATCATAGATGTTTATGGTTTTTTCTTTCGCTCGTTTTCTAACTAAGAAAAATAACCATTGGTTTAATTTTGGAAAAATAAAAATTTTATTTTTCCTTTCTTCCTAATATCAAAATTATAAAATGAATATTTAAGAGTTGTTGTATTTTTATATTTAAAAATATTGCAATTGAAATAATAACAACGATTGCGAACATATTTTTTAAATTTTATTATAAAAAATAGTATACATCAATTTTGGATATTAAGAGTACGCATACTTTTTACTTCATTTTTATAGACCTAGTATTCCAAGTTTCAGATAATTTTATTTTGCTTATATAAAAAAACCTAAGGAACCAATATCATTCAAACTATGCCCATAATTTAATGTGTCACTCATATTTCATAATTGTGAAAATGTCAAATACTAATGGCTGAAAGGATAACAAAAAGTATTTTAGGTCATTCTCTATAGATAGCATATCTTTTAAAAGAATTAAAAATTTACCTTTCGGTTAATTATGTTTTGTGCTTTGTACCATAAAATCCTACTTTCTTACTCTCTATTATTTTGATTTGCAAAATTTTTTGTGCTCTTTTTCTCTGCTACATTAATGTGTGCAAAAAGAGCAAAAGAGTATGGAGCATCATTAAAGAGAAAGAAAAAAGAGACTAATTAAAAGTTTGGTTATTAAAAAAAAAAGCCAAAGACAGTTGTTGTGCTTTTCAATAAAGAAAAAAATATATATTTGTATATAAAAACGTAAAGATTCTTAATTTATTTTTTTTTTTGATAATTTTTCATTTAAAAAAATCTAAACTCTCAAAAAACTTATTTTAAAACCTTAAAAAGTGCTTCTCTTTATTTTGTTTTTAACATATTTGGCAACAATTCTCACAAATTATGGTGTTAGTTTACAATTTTGTTTTTAAGCTCAAATAAAAAAACGCTTTATTAAAAATCTGAATTTTTAGTAACATCATCAACATTTTTCGCATGTTAAACTGGCGCTTTACTTTACTTCTCACATTCACAAAAACCAATAAAAATAAAAATACTTTATTATGCGTTTCTTGCGTTGCGTTTTGCATTATTCTTTTATAATTTCATTTATTATTTTATTGAGTTTCTTTTCTCCGTATTCTACGTGTTTTTCTTTAGTTTGTTGCACCGTTTAGACATAAACTAATTGAGAATTATAACTGCGCTTTTTAAACGTTTGTTCAAATACTAAGAAAGAAAAAAAACCACGTTAAGCAAAAAAAAAAAAAAGAAAAAACACCACACACAAAATTTGTTGAATAACAAAACTGCCTTTGGCTTTTTTTTAACGCTCTTTCTCATTGATGTTCTTTTTCTCTTTCTCTTCTTTTTTTTTCTTCCCCCACTTTTGTTTTTTAACTTAAAGGTCGTTTATTTAGCGACGCCACTTTTGACGCGCCCTTCTACGACGCTCTTGCCGAACATGTCGATGATGACTCCTTTGATTCGATTTCAATACAAAGAACCGCCGCTTCTGTGGCGGCTCTCGCCAGTGTGCTCCCCAATATATCCTCTTCCTATGAAACAACGCCGTCGGCAGCGGCGGTTTCGTGTGCTGTAAGCTATGAGCACCCAAAAGCACCAAACTCCTTCACCTCCACCACATCCTCTTCAATTGAGAAAGTCGTTAATCCGCTTGGCACTGTGACCACCATCACTGCTGGTATGTCAGCGGAAGTCTCTACTGACATACTCGATGAAGTGGTGTCACAGTTGGCCGCTGAAGATACTGTGATACATGAAAACTGTGATGAATCGCTCTTTCGTCCGGTAGTGGCCATTTTCTGTGATGAGAAATCCCGTCAGTTGGGTGAGGAAGCTAGACGTAAACAGGAACTGTGTAAGCCACCCGAAGTCATGGGAAACAAGTTAGTTGTGCCGGTTATTGCAAAGGAACGCGATGATGAGTTGAGCAGAAAGGAGAAGCAAAAACTTATTGGTGCAAGGCAAAAAAAGTTCATTTCAAGAACAACTGAGCAGTTATCTAAAGAAGAGCAAAATAAATTTGCAGAGTTTGTACAGAAGAGCAAGAAAGGCAAAAGTCCATTGGAAAAGAATACTGGAAAAGATAGTTTTGGAATAGCGGAAAAAGTAAAAACAAATAGTAATGATAAAGTAATTGACAAAGATAAATCATTAGAGCTTGTAAAGGAGTTGAAAGATAAATTGCACATTTCGGGCAAACAAAGTGAACAAAAAAACGAAACGGGTGAAAAATGCTCAAAACCTCTGGAATCAGGTTTGGATGAATGTAAAAAAGCTATGGCTCATGAACATAAGGTAGCTCCCATTAGCAAAACTCAGAAAGAAACACCAATTGATAAAGTAAAACAAACCGTCAGTCATGAAAAAGATAGCGTCAAAAAGACAACTGCCTCTGCCGAAAATGCAAATTCACAGGCAAAGACAATAACTACTGCAAAACCAAAAAGTGAAGTGTCCGAAATGAAAAATAGTGATAATGAAAGGCAAGAAACAAAAGTAAAAACCGTTTCTTTGAATGTGGCACATTTAACTGACAGTCTAATAGAATTAACAGAAAAAGACAAACCAAATGAAGAAACTTCTGAAAGCAAACCAACCTACACTAAATCAATGAAATTAGAAACTGATCCACACATTAAATTGAGCGAACCAATTGAAATCTATGCCCAGTCTAAAATTAACAAAAAAAAGTTGAAAAAACGAAATAAATCAGGTTCCAGCTCAGAAACAGATGAAATAGTTGAGGCTACTTCTGGTGTTTGGGGTAAAGACAATCCAACTAAATTTCCAAAAAAGTTTTCAACAAGCTCTGAAGAGAGTTACACTGATTTGACGGTTAATCTACTGAAAAATAAACGAAGTTTTGAGGAAACTATGTATATAAGCTTCAGTGAGATTATGGATACGGATAGTGAAAGAAGCACTGAACTATTAGTCACTGACGTGCCTGTCACCTTCAGTTCAAACGAAAGCTCCACCGCAAGCGAGAGCAACAGCACGGAGCAATCGATAAAATCAACTAAAGATAAAATGGAACACAATGAGGGAAACGTAGAAAGTTTAGAGCAGAAGTCCAAAGACGAAACCGATAAAGCATATAAACCTATTGAAGACATGGGAAAAGCAACAATCAGAACGAAAACGGAGCAGGTAATGAAATCGAAAGATGACTTTGTGACTGAGGAGTGTAAAAATAAAAACACAAACTCAAATAAAATTGAAAAAGTTGTAGAAACTTTGGGCTGTGAAGGCCAGTCAATGGGAGCCGTAAAAAAACAAACCATAAGAGCAGAAAATACTGAGAAAAAAAAGGAAGTCAGCTCTAAATTTGAAAAAGTAAAGGAAAAACAGGAAGATGATAAAATCAAGATCGATAAAAAAACAGATATTGAACAAACTAGGGAAACATGCAAAAAATTAAAGGATGATGCAGCTAAAATACCGCCACCGTCATCACCTCTCGCAGAATTAAAGAAAACCAAGAGAACTAAAATTGAAGCAAATGCATCTGAAATAAAAAGAGATGTAGCAATAACTGAGCAGCCTAAACTAACGAAAAAAGAGCCTAAAGAGGCTAAAGACGAAACTCAAAGTACTAATGTTGGAACACAAAATAACAAAAAATCTAGTGGTTTAAACGCAAGCGCTTCTAACGTTGCTAAAGAAAAGCAAGAGCATAAAGCTGAAACATTATTATTCATTGACAAGTTCTCGCCCGAACCTAAAGTTGAATCAACCGGTAAAATGGTCAAAGAAACACACAAACCAACCGAAATTGCGGCAACGCCACCTTCCGCTTGGGAGATTTTAAGTGGTGCTGATATGATAAGCAAGAATTTAGAGTCAAAAACAGTATATGAAAAGAGTGGTAGTAAAACCTCAAGCAATAAGAACACTGAAAAGACGACTTTCGTAGAGCCTGTTTTAGCAGCAGCGACCAGTGCTTTGCCGGGAAACTCTAATAAAAATAATAAAAAACCAAAAAATTCATCACTTACAACCTTTGACGATTTTCCCATGTTAAAACCTTTGGATTCACTACCACCATTGCCTGTACTAGAACCATTGGAGGTACTTTCACCAACTAGTTCCAAAAAGCTTCACAACGTTAAAGATCTATTGTGCACTGATCAAGAGAGTCTCATTAATTTTGAAAGCCCATTACAAGAGAATCCATCACTGGAGCGTAAGATTAAGCCACAACCACGTGGTTTTACTGAACAAAATCTTATCTTTGCGCTTTGCGGCAGTCTCCATTATGAGAATGAGAGCAGCAATAATAATAACAAAATCGAACTATCCCCCACAACTACGCTCTCACTGACACGCTCTAGCTCGGTGCTGGGAGAAACAACTACGGCAGAATATAAAAGCCTTACCGAAAACAATGAGCAGTTCTTAAGCTTAGAACAGAGCTCACAAGATACAACGAAGTCTTCTAGTTCACAAACATCTTCGGCATCTGAAGAGATAATCATTGCAGTAGAGGAAAAAAAGTTTACCAAAAAGCAAAAGCGTAAAAAGCAACAACTGGAATTGGAAAAATTTCAGCAACAACAACACCACTATCAACAGCAGCAACAACAGCAACATAAAGGAAAGCATTTAGCTACTGCTGTTGATGCTGATGATGACGATGACGATGAAGAACTACGTCCATTGATAAGCATGTCTGAATCGCAACTAGAAAATTATGTTGACTCTATGATGCTTAATAGCAGCAGTGGTAATATGCAGGGTTTTACCACTGCAAGCTCACTTCAAATGGAAATAGCTGGTGTTGGTACAACTACAACTAACACTACCACCACCACCACTAGTGATAGTGATGGTCCTATGCCTCATACTACAACATCTGATGATAACAATTACTGCGTTGTTGCACCATCAATGGCATCAAATAGCACAATGGCGACTACACTGCAACATAAATTGAAAACTAAAAAATTGGAACATAAAATAAATCTTATTGCAGCAATTGAAGCAGCTACTTCATCATCGACATCATCTGAGGAAAGTGGTGTTGAAGGAGGTGGAGGAAGCGCCGGCGGACGTAGTGGTATCGGTAGTGATCCGGATACAGCTGTCGTCACCATGACAACAAGTACTACAGCCATAGGTGGTGTCGTTGCCGGCAGCAATGCAAATGCTTCAGGCAGCATCATTCAGCAATCGATGTCAACTCAGCAGAGTGGATCAAAAAAGAAGGCTAAACGCCGCAAAAGATAAGAATTAGCAATTTGTTTGATTTGTATTTTTTGTGTGGCAACATACTATGTATATTTCATTAATTTTAGAAAACGCACTAGCAATAATAATGATGACCGCTCTGCAGCAGTAGTGGTGTAATCATACATTGTCAATGCCACAATATCACAGTGATAAACAACTGTGTTGTGATTTGTTTATATTATGTATATCCTTTTTTTTATGATTCATATAAATTATTTAATTGTGCATACATACATACATATATAATGCAAAAGTTGTTATTTTAAAGTCAAGTAAGAAATTTGTTCAGCTTATTAAGAATTTTTCTTCTCTTCTAACAAAATATGACAGTGATAGATAGTAACTAATTTGTGAAACGAATGCGTATTCGGAATATATTTCGCCATTAGCTTATTCCTGTCATATATATTTATTAATTAATGAGGACTTGATAACATTACTTTGTTCTAAATAACTGATAAATAACTTTTTTAATTTATTTATCGTAGATTACAATCTCAATCTCGTGTCCGTCACGCGAGACAGATTTAGTTTTAATGACATTTTATTAGATCCTTAATTTTTAATAAGAAAGTAAAATAGAGTAAAAACATATCAAACCAACCAACAAAAAAAAACCTTGTTCAACCTTACTATCTCTAAAATTTGAAATAAAAAAAAAACTCAAAGTATTCATAAAGGGATCGTAAGGTTTTCTTATGAAGATACTTAAACCGGAAGTGAAAAATACAATTTTATCTTGTATATTCTTATGTTTCTCTTTCTATTGTACCTTCCAACATATGCCCGTTAGCGCCTAAACTAGAACAGTGGCGTGCCGTGCATATTCAGCGCTCGGGGCGAATAGTTGTGTTGCCGCCCACCGTGTGATTGCGCCCGGAGCGGCCCACAGGCCGTCCCCTCGAAAAAAAGGTTCTCACTTTTAGTTCAGCAAAACCCTAGCAAAATACGATAAATACAAGGACCATTTTGCCGCCCCCTATGTGGTTGCGCCCGGGGCGGCCGCCCCCTTAGCTCCCCTATAGGTACGCTACATTTCTAGAAACCATAGAAGTTGCTTTTCGTCTCTTTTTATAGTTCTCAAATAGTTAAATGATAACAATTAGTATACAGACAGTCAACAACGATCGATTTTCATGTAAACTTACAAAAAAAAAAGAACTAAAAGTTCTCAATTGCCTAGAGAGCGGTGCTGCCCAGAGAACGAGCAGGCGCTCAAAGAGCGTAAAAATGAGAACAAGAAGGCGCTTAAAGAGCGTAAAAAAGCGTGCACGTATACAGAATCATCAACACATTCTTATCATTGATTGTAGTAGTGAGCACCACCGTTCAAGAGTCCTTGAATTTTGTAAGTAGCTTGATATTAATCCTAAAAATGTTCTTTCAATTAAAGTGAAGGTGAAGTAAATGGCTTGGTTGGTTTGAAATGTCTTAATCAAATAATAAAAATAATCTATTTTTTTTTTCAATAAAAACCCACCAAAAGCTGCGTTAAAAATTAAAAAAACAAAAAATTTATTTATTCATTTCTTACAATCATATACTGTTCTCCTTAATCTGCCGTCTATTCTTTTTTCACATAGTCTTGTCTCCTTTGATTGTCATGGTAAGCTGAGCTTAAGTTCAGGACAGCGGAAATATGACTGGGAAATAGTACTAATGAAGTGGCTAGGGGCCCCCAATAAGCAGTGCTATTTCCCCTTTTGTGGAGTATAGTAGTTGATGAATTACTCTGGCAACTAAGAAATATCAGCCTAGAATCCGTTCTTTATGCTGATGATATTTCTAGCAAACTCTGTGCAAAAGAGTTCAACGACATAGTGATTAAATATCAATAACTCCAAAATTATTTCCTTTAATATGTTAGGCTTGTTGAAAAATTCATCAACTTTTCAGATTAGGTACAATTTTTAACCATGCCACTATACACACAATTTTTGATATTGGCTCACGCGACAATTACCTATATGACAGTGATATGAAATAAAAGATCCAATCTATCAACAACCACGAACAATTTGCGTCTGTATCACAAGAGCAACTAAGTTCCTCTCTCGGCTTTTATGGAGGTCTTTCTTAATCTGACACCACTTTACATTAAGTTGAACTATGAAGCTAAACAAGCTATTATTAAAATGAGATTTGAATGGCAAATTGGAATAATTTCTATCACTTACCAATGAAATTCCTATACTGTCCACAAGGATATCATGATAATCAAACTTAGCACAATAAACCAATAAAAGACAATTCAAGAGCATAGAGAAAAACTATAACCTCTGCTGTAATACAATAATGTGATGTACTAACGGCTCTCTGACCGATAAATAATCAGGCACTGTAGCACACAGGGTTCAAGCACTACAAATCTCTAGAATATGACCTGAGAGTCTTTCAGTTAGAAATATATGCCATAAAAATATGGGTAAAGTTTAGTACTAGCAGGAGGTATAAGAATATCGACTTTTGAAATTAGATAGAAAATGGTCTGAGATAGTTTACTTAGTTAACCTAAACCAGGACACACGGTGTGTGTGGATGGTAACGAAATGATTGATAAACTTGCGAATAAGAGTTTTATGCTAATCGCTCATATTTACAAACAGCAGAGTAGTAGTTTGATGTGATAATTTCAAGCGACTAAGCTGACGTTAATCGCATTCACATAACTTAAAAAACTATTCCGAAATAATAAACCGGCGCGTGTAAATAGGATAATGATGTAAGCTTCTGTAGCTACAATAGCAATACTCTTAGTATTCTTCTTTAGAAAGTTAAAGCACGATTTTAATTAAAAAAAAAAGTTGGTTTGCTAGAACGAAGATTCGCACATGTGATATTAAGTAATGTCGCGGTTCATTAAAAATAAAAAATAAATTAATTTTTAATTCAGCTTTTGTGAAGTTATGTTAAATACTCAATTATACAATAACACATTCATAATTTATATACAAAAATATTTAAAATTGCAATTCTTTAGATTTGTTAACTCAACTTTCATTCAATGAAAATCACCGTAGACCTCTGAAGGTAATTTTAGACCTCAATGTAATTTTGGAAGAAAAATTAAACAGTTGCTTAACAGTCGCACGTAATTTGCGATGTATGTATGTAATCAAAAAATACAAATTCAAACAAATTCTTTATAAAGTATAAGCGTTTTAATAAGCTATAATTATTTTGTTAAACATTGGGTGTAAAAATACTTTTTTTTTTAAAGCAAATTTTTAATGCTTCATTTATTGTATTAACTCGAAAAGCTCTATATATTTCATGTAAATTGTATAGGGAAATCTATATTGCAGAAAGTCCATAAACCTAAGGAATTTGTTTAGAAATGATTTCTTGTTCAAATCTTTAAGTTGACAAAGTTGTAAAATATAATTGCGATATGTAATTTAAACAATCCTCTGCTAAAATTAGCTTTTTCCGCTAAAAGAGTTCTGTAGGAACCGAAACCAGTAGTAGTCTGATGCTGCATGGTGAGGATTTGATACATCAAAACTTCACAACTAAATTTTCCAAATATTTCGTGACGGAACTTCAAAATGGTATTGATTTTCACGTGATGGGTTCCACATGATCTTCTCTGTTGCTGCTTGTCGAGATCAAATTCAATCATTTAACTGTGCGGCAGTAGCTCACAGTGAATATTTCATTCCGATCCCACGACGCATTTTATAATTTTTCTTGAACCTGATCTTTTTCGTAGTGATAAATGAAGCAACTACATTCATAGAAAAACACTTCGTAAGTGATTGTTGCAACAACAAGAAATGATTTCAAACAGTGTTCTGATCGAAATTAACATAATTAAAGTAATTGTGTCTTCATATTTTTTTTGAACACTTTGTATAGTTTATTACACTATACATCTTTAAGTTTGAAATTTCCAGACTTAAATTGAGAAAAATATTTTGGAGCTGTACACTCTATAAAAGTACATACGCCATATACTCGAAAAATTTTTCCCTATTCTGTTTAACCCTGGAACTGTAATCTTCGTCGAATCGACGAACACTGTTTTTTTTTTAAGTATTAACTATTTTCTTACTATTCATACTCGTAACAAGCAGTAATTCTTCATCATTTCAGAAGATTACACTTAACGTTTAAAAACTAAGATACAGTTCTAGGGTTAAAGAAAATTTGATCAGATTGCATTATTTGTTTTAAATTTTTAGAATTACCCTGGTAATAAGAATTTAAAATTATATCCATTATTTTATTATGTCATTTGCTTGTATTAAAAAACAAAGCTTTAGCTTGATTTAGCTCACTAGAGAAGCATTCTTTTTATGCATCCTATAGTCATGATATATAACCAACTTTATATAATGCGAACGTATCATTTGTCGCGCAAAATTTCTCGTCAGTTAATATTTTTAACTTTTGTGTGATAAGCGGATTATTTGCTCGCAATATATACAGATGAGTTATATGAGAGTTTAATCATTTAAAAACTTATATTAAAAACTTACAAGAATTTAATGGTGATGATAGAGAGGACTACAAAATATAATACATAAAAAAAACAAGTTAAATATAAACTGGTACATTTTATCAAACGACACAAATGCACACTTAAATTAGCGAAAAAAAAAAAGAAAATCCGAAAGTGTATAAAACATTACTAAACTAAAACTCAAATGATGAAATTTATATTCGGCAATCGATTTTAATTGTATATACATACATAGCTCATTTCAGAAGTATTAGGGACTTGAACGTTCACATATTATGAAATGCGATTGTCATCACTCTCCCCCATATCACAAAATGTCAACATCGCTACATTTTCATTTTTAGTTTAAACAGATTTTTGCCTCATAGAAAAGTTAAAAAAATGTTTGATTTGAGCTAGGTAGTGGATACTCAACGTCTTTGCCATAAGAGAACCATAGGGAAAATGAGTGATAACTATTTCACTGAACTGTTTATTCAGCTAAGTGTATGATAACATCAAAAAAGTTACATAAAACAAATACAATAATAAAATGGCTATAAGTAGCCATACTAGTTTCATCCTCTGCCAAATGGAATCTGGTCTTAGCGATACGGTTCTTAAACTGACTACCGCTTCTACCTAACCTAAGTATATGAAATCGAACTTTGTTTCAAAATTTCGCAAGCAATACACTAGAATGATAGAGGAAAGTAGTTTAAAGAGTTAAACTGCAATCTGTCTTTCATAATCAAGCTCAATTTCGCCAAAAATTTCAATCAAATAAAATATTAGAATGACCACAAAAAGCTTGCATTTACTACATATGTATATCCCTTCAATGTAACATAACATAAAAGCTTGTCTCTTTCCCTCATTTCACAGAAATTCATGGACCCCCTCAATAGCCGCGTTACTTAATATGTGAACGACTCGTTATAAGGCTTACTTACTGGCGTTAAAAACGGTTGGTTTTTCACATGCCGCATTTTTCAAAATAGCTTTCACACTAGAGCATTACGTCTTTTTGTAGAAAACGAAGTCCAAGATATTTTTGTTTGACAATTGATTTCTATGTAGTTTTAGGCTCAAAAACAAGGTAAATGAAAAACGTCCTGTTGTTGATGCCATTGTGAAAGTCTTATTAGAAGCAATCTTAAAAAACCGCAATAGTCTTTTGAGTTACAATTTAATTTTGCGTTGAAATTTGGATATGTTTGTTTTCTGATCCATTTACATATTTTATTTGAAAAAAAAGAAAGTATCGTCTTATTACTCTGACTCAAAATTTGAATTTTCTTCAAGCATGTACGAATTTAATTTTTTAAATACTCGTAACTTTAATAAAAACTGGCAATTTCAATCAATGGTTTTCGATATTAGGATTGTGATATCAAATATGAATTTCTTTAAAAAGTCATTGTTTTTATTTATCAAAAATTTCTTTGAAATCGAATTCCTCAAATCGCTTTTATTTAATTCATTTTATGTAAGTGACAGTAGACCACTATGTTAGCGACTAATAGCTCAAATTTTATCGGGGACATTTTTGGCTTCTTTCTGCACATTTAAATTGATTAGATCAGACATAAATTTCGTATAATTTATCGTTATTTTGGGTAATTCGATAACTTCAGAAAAATAATATATATATGTATGATGGAAGGATTTTTGGAAAAAAAAGGTCCTCACTTTTGCTTCTCCAAAAACCCTAGTAAAATGAGATAATATTTAAAATTCAATTACAAAACCCCATTTTTTGTAGTTGCTCCCGGGGTGACCACCCCCTCGGACCCTTCCCCCCCCTAGGTACGCTACTGCCTAAATTCTTAAGACATAAATGATCTCTGCCGGTAGGTTTTCGGAGGATTATGATTGCTCCAGATATCAGTTCCCGCTAGTAAGAAGTAAAATTTGGGTTTTCAGGGTCAAAGCAAATATGCGATATTTCGCAAAAACATTGGACTGCAGCTAAGAGTCTGAAAAACAACTTATCCAAACTTAACGTAAAAGACCCGAATGACTATTGCATTTCTAAATGGAATATACCAAATACAATTTAAAAAATATAAAATTAAACATAATATGACTTATCTTATAACAAATCACGTATATTTAAGATATTCTAGAAACTTCGTAAACTAATGTATTGTATAATATGTAAGAAAAATTTAAGTAGCTGGTTGTTGTTATTCTTGTTGCAGTGTTTTACACACAAATGAGCTAAAGTGATAATAAAGAAAAAGGCTTAAGGGGGGACAAATAATTAAGAGCAAAATTTTTAGCATAAGATTATTCATTTTGTTGTTGACAATTATTTATAAAAAGCTCTGCAAATTTTGGCTGACATAATTTTTTGATAAATTAAAGTAATTTTTTTTAAGAAAACGCCTGAAACGGCGTCAAACGTTCTATAAAGCTTATTGTGCACAAATCATTTTTTGTCGATTTAGATACATATTTGTGCTTTTTCCTTTTTAAATAACTTAATTGAGCACAATCAATGGGTCTAAAAACCGTTTAAACTTTCGACCACATAAGAACTGGTATAATTTTGCTGAAACTTTTTTAAATTTGATATTGTTTTTCGAAAATTCGAATCTGCAAGAAATGTTTATTTTTAAATTATTTTACTTGGATTGAATCTAATTATTTTTATATATTTTTCACAAACGTAAATTCTATAATTTAGATAAAGAATGCCAAAATAATAACTCAATTTTTAAAAAAAACTAAAAATCACCATACATCGGGTAATGCAATCCGATAAATTTTGTATTACTAAACCGACTCTGAGGTCAACAGTTTTTGTCACGTGGATCTTTGGCGATTTGAATGAAATTTATCATTTCTTGTGTGACTTTTTCCAAAAATTATTTTTAGCAAAAGATCCCCAACCCGGTATTCGTATCGTTTACAATAATAATATTAAGAGCCTAAACTTATACAATGCATACAAGAGTTATTTACGCCAGTTCTAATTTATATTGCACTGCATATTTTTTGGCGCTCAACATGAAATATGAGCGTTTTACTCATTTACAATTTGGAACAACAACCATTAATAAAATGTAATAAATTATGTTAAAATATGTTACATATGTAGTATTTAAGAAATCCCGAAAAATGTATTTTGCCCAAAATTTTGTTTAAATTTATGAATATTTTGCTTTTCTTTTGTATCTCAACATATTTTTGAATTTGATTTGTAAGTAAATTATAGATAAAAAATGTGTTAAATGGGTTATAGCAATATGTATGTATTTGTATATTGATTTTTATTTTTTTTTTGTATTGATTTTCATTTGTAGTAATTTATTAAGTAGGCTATAAAATTTGTATTCTTTAATTACGTTATAACATCATGGTGATTCATAAGCAACATCTTAAAATTAAAAATTTCTCAGTATTTATGATTCTAATCTTTACATACTTCTTACCAAATAACAATAAAAAACAACAACAAAAAAATTATTTCAAAGTATAAATCTAAAAAAAAAACAAATACATTATGTTTAGAAATTAAAAAAATTGCTAATGGTAAAATAAAAATAATAAAACTGTAAAAAAACTAGCGAAAAACAAGACAAAAAATTTAAAAAAAGTGATATCTAAGCAAACGAAAAAAAAAAATTAAAAAAAACCAAAATAAAAAAAGTAAAATACAAAAAAGTTTCGTTATTTATTTAAATAAAGATGGAACTATAGCTTCGCTGCATTATGTGAAAACTGCACGGCATGTTAGCTGGCTATTGCCAATCTCGAAAAAATACCCCAAAATAGGCAAATTTCCTTAAAGATGAAAATATTTTCAATATTTTGTATAACAAGTACTTATTTTCACAATTAACATTGAAGGTATTTCTGAAAACGCAAAAAAGCCTCGAAAACTGAGCAAATTTTCGAGCCTCGAAAATAATTTGTACGAAGAAAAGATTGCGCAACCCTCGAAAACTTTCGAGGGAAATTTGTTGAGCAAGTAGCCTCGAAAAGTCGGAAAGTGATTCAGTGTTGCCGTATATCGAAATAATTTGCTGCCAATTTGAAATTTCTTTAGAAATTTGCACGTAAACTTAACATAACAAGGGTATTCCTGTAAGCGCGCAAACTCGAAAATCGCGAAAACTAGAAAGTTTTCGAGCTTGCTTTCTGGAAAACCCCTATCAATACAAACGCATAAATGATTGAGTGCTTTCAATATACATTTTAGGGGGTTATAATTAGATTTTCTGAAAAAATTATTTGAAGTTTGAAATTCAAACCTCTTGCCAACAAACAAGAGGAATTTTTCTGTGTGTAAATGAGAAATTATTATTATTTTCATCAATTTTAAATGAACAATTATACAATGGCCATAAGCACTTAAGCACAGGTTCTTAAGATCTTGAAACTTCTTGTTTTTTGGGAAGCAATGTTTCATAATAATTGTTGGTGGTACACCTCTAGTATTTTATCTCATCTTAGTAACAATACTCATCTGTAACAATAAAGAACAACGGCTTAGGTCGACTTAAGACAATTGATGTTGAAGCTAATTCTTCATTAGTTCTTGGTAAAATTTGTTTTTGATAGACTTTACACTTAAATAAATACTAACGATTCGATTCGATGTAAGCAAAATAAAAATTTTATCTAAAACTATTTTATCTAAAATATTGACCCATATAACTATACTTGCCTTTAGTCGACTTAAGCTGTTTTTCCATTTTTCCACAGATATAAGAGTATAAGCACGCACTAGCCCCATTTTTACCCTTCGATAGCTTGATTTTAAATTTTCTTGAAATTATGCAAATCCGACATAAAATAAAGAGGTTAAATGTAAAAACACACTTTACAAAAGTTATTTTCTCAGTTACAAAAGTTAAGCCTCAGTATACCCTATACTAATTGTAACTTTTGAAATTTTTTTACAGGTCGCAGACAGAAAAATATCACCAAATTGAATGAGCCAATGTCACAAGATCAGCAAGAGACTGTGGACACTATCGACGCAGTTGTCGATTGTCAAAATAAGAAAAACAATCTTAGCAGCACTACAATCAGTAACAGCAATGGCAGTACCATATGTAAAAATATCACTGAACAATACGACCAGAATTTTAAGATTGGTGGTGGTGGTGGTGGTGCGAATGGACCAAGTGAAACTGATACCATTGTTAATATTGATATTTTTGATGATCAACTAAGTACGAGCAGCATTAGTTCAAACAGTCGTGTTTCTTTTGATGCACCATCATCTACATCTCCAATAATGAGTCTAATAAATGACGGAAATGGTAGTGGCGGTGGTAGTGTTGGCATTGACGGTGGAATTAGTGGCATTAATATTAATCTAATGCATTTTCCAGCAAGTGGTGGTGGCAGTATAAGCAGTAGTAGCGGAAATAATAGTGGTGGTGCTAGCGGAGCGGATTCAGGTGGTTCCTTGTGAGAGTTACTAAAAAATCCTGCACTTGCCAGGACAACAATCAAAAGTAAAAATTTCTATTTCAATAGAATTTATCAGAATATATTTAACAAATAGAAAGGAGCTGGGATTTAAAATGATATATGTTGTGTGTAAATTAGACTGTTTCAACATTGTATGAAAACACGTTACTTTTTTTTATTTTGTGCGACTTTACTGAAACATCAGTTATAGAAGTGTAAAAAAAAACTTGTCTAAATGTATTGCTACTTGAAAATACTTTTTTGGTCTTAGAGTATTTCCAATCATTGTAATTGGTAGAGTACTTGGCTTCATATTTACCTTTTACATGAAACTAACAATTTATACCTTCTGCTCTTTTTGACACCATTTCAAACATTTTTTTTGCTAATCTTCACCAAACTCCACAATTCGCATTCAAAGTGGAGAAATTCACATAAAAGCAAATATATAACACTTCATTTGTCACAATTTGACCACTCACCACTATTGTTTTTCATAAAATCGAGGCTTAAAACTTTAGTTTTTCGGCAAATGGCCATGTAAATAAAATTGCAAACTGCTTAAATTCGACCATTCAGTTTGTGAATTTCGATCAAATTTTAAGTAGAACATTTTTTGCCTAAAACTGTTATTACTTTGGAACATTGGGTTACTAAAAAATAAAGAAATACTGTAAAAAAAGGCGGCACGAAATAAATTGCTAAAGTATTCTTAGTGAAATGAAAATACAATTTAATTTGTAAAGATCTTTGTTAGTTCGAAAGGTATACCAATTTCAATTGTAATAGTAGGTAGACTTAAACTTAAAAAAATATTTTCAAGCTCAGTACTAAACAAAATGTTTTTCTACTTAATATATAAAAAATTTTGTTAGTTTTAAAACCTAAAGTTTCCAATAAGTCACGCGACTTTACTTTTTAAAACTTTTGTATTTTGGAACAGTCTAATATGTTTTGTATGTACATATGTGAAGACTTTGGTGCAACAAGGTGTAAACTATCATTTTCACTTATTTGAGAAAACGAAGATTTTTTAATAATGTCAGATATTAAGTATACATTAGACCGAATCGATTTTTATGCAGAAAAAAAAATAAATAAAGTCACCCTGACGGTGTCTGAAAATTTAGAGGGACTCTTGAAAGACGATTTCTACATAATATGTTTTTTCGATTGGAGAAAACCCAACGGAGCAGCTCAAGTCATCTTGAAGACTTTTTTTGTCAAAAAAAGAAAAATAAAAAAAATGTTTTTTGAGTGTGACTCATTTTTTCTTCACAGGACGCAAAAATAAATTTGCTAAAAAATAAAAAGCTCTTACAAAGAGCCAAAAATCGTTGTTTTGGTATTTTCACATACATTTTTTGCTTAAACCACTATAGAAGGTAAATTTGTCATTGGTTTAGATTCAAACTCCGTCGGGCCGAATTGAAATTTCGTTTGCATTTTAAATTGTATGACGCCATAGCCTCAGTTGTATGAACTTTGTAGTTAACACCTTGTTCCATTAATGGCTTTACTTATCGTTTATCGCTTTTATAAAACAAAACTGTGTATGTTTTCGACATTTTAACTCCGATATTTGTTTGTGATTTATTTTGTGTGCTTCTCTCTGTTTAACATATAAGAAAAGAAATGGAGTTTCGAAAATATTTTTTTGTATTCTTCACTCTTTAGTGATAGCATGTAAAACAAATTTTTATATTATTGCTTATATTGCAATAACATAGTTCATAAGTCTGACAATGAGAAAGTAAAATTAATTTAGTATATAATACAATAGTTTGAAATTTTTAAAAATATTTTATACTAATAGCTTAGGTTTTCTACTTCAAACACGTTGTTGTTTTAAATTCAAATCTTAAATTTTTTTTAACATAATTATTTAACGAATATATTTAGTAAAAATTATTACATTTTCCTTTGCATGATTAAAACTTACGTACTATACCTTCTTTGGCTATATGAATAATTTTTTTTGGTATCGACATAAGCTTTGCATCTGGAAGATAAACATTAAAATTACTTAAACCTTTTTCGAAAGTTTTTGGCAAAACTGAAAAGAAAATTTAATTCTATCAGACAAATAAATTTTATTCAAGTTTTAATTTATTCAACACTTAAAACTTTTTGTGTTGTAAGAGTATTACATATTTATTGAAAATTGTAGAGTTCTAAAATTTTGTAACTTGCGAGAATCTGATGGAGTGTGTAAGATTATCTTTCACTTCGAATAAATTTGAAAAAAACGGTAATTTTTTACTTGCATTGTTTTTGTATATTTATTTTTTTTTTATATGAAGCACATTTTTCGCTTGACTGAAGATTTTTTTGTTTTTATTCAAAACCGCCTGAGTGAGGAAGGAGGTGCTTTATTTGTAAGATAAACACAATGTAGAAATGTTTGACCCTTTAATATCACCAAAAGCAGCATTCTAAGCAAGTGTGCCATGGGCTTCTTTTCTGTTCTGCTCTGTTTTTGAAAAATCCCATAAATTTGCCATGTAATTGGATTTGTTTAACGCGCCACGCTTCCTTTTAGGCCGGATATACGATTTTGAGTCAGTAAACATTAGTTTTTTCCATTACATCCAGATTCTAAAACTAGTGCTTTTGGATGCCCCATAGTAAAAAAGCTAAACATTTTCCTATAAATATGACATCATTTTTCATTTATCTAAAAATAGCTTTTTTTGAAATTAAACTTTACTCTGGTTATCTCAGATTTCCGTTAGATAAGAACACGAAAATCTTTCAAATCTACTTAGTCCTTCTAAGTCGATTTCTCATGTACTTTCACGTACGAGTACTACGCGTTTAATAATATCTTATCTGAAAGTGATAATTCCGTGCTAACAACTAAGCATAATTTCAACATAACTTTAAAGTAATGTCGAATTTTCTACGTTATATAATTCCAATAGGCGTTTAGTTTCTTTTTGTCATTGATGGCACATTTCAGGATGTCACTAACACGATTGTTTCCAAGTTCAGTCAAGTGACCCTTCATCTGAGGCACCGAAAATCGCGGTTTGCTTGTGTCTGATCTAGTTGTTATAATTATTTTTACTTTTATTCTTCAATATGGCTTCGAATATATGGATAAGCTTAGAGTTTACGTATCTATCTATCTTTCTGTGTTGTTGACATGAACATCCTTTGTATCAATGAACTTAATAACACATTCGATTCCAATAGCAAAGAATTTTATTCTTCATATTTAGGGCTACCAGATGGCATACTCAAGTAGCAAAAGTGCTACTTTTGCAAGGTTGTGCTACTTTGCTAGTTTTCACTCGAAATGTGCTACTTTTGGTTGAAATGCGCTACTTTTCACTACTTTTGGCATTTGAAATATTCTTGTAATTTGCTGGGGTTTTCTCGTACAAAGTGAGGAAATATTGGTATGGAATTAAAAAATTAAAAAAATTTTTGCT
Source organism: Tricholauxania praeusta (assembly GCA_949775025.1). Taxonomy (NCBI): domain Eukaryota; kingdom Metazoa; phylum Arthropoda; class Insecta; order Diptera; family Lauxaniidae; genus Tricholauxania; species Tricholauxania praeusta. The sequence goes on along the minus strand of OX459028.1, from coordinate 163,199,332 downwards.
TCTCATTGCAAAATTGTAATTTTAATTTTGCTTTTCATTACTAAATTGAAATTTTTTGATATGTGCTACGCCATCTGGTAGCCCTATTCATATTCAGTTATATTAAACGCCGTTTTACCTTGATTTCTTCTCTTGCCTTTGAGAATCTAATTTCCGTTTTAATTGAACTAGAGTAGTTGGATGAACTGGTTGTTCTCCGATCTTGCATTTTCATCATGACTACCGTCTTATTCCTTTATATCCTTTTCTGCTTTATTAGGATTGATGTTTGCCGCTAGCGTGACTTGATTGTTCTAGACCGCCCTTATAGGCGCAGTCAATGGAGTGTTGATGTTGAGAGTTCTTTGATTGTTACCATATCAATTTAAGTTGAAACATAATAACATTACATTTATACATACAACCTAGCCAAAAGCATGTCCCATAAATCGTAGGTGAAAACATTTAAAATTTATTTCAACAAAAGAAAATTAAAAAATAAGCGTGTGATTTTATTAACAATTACTATTTTTTTTAATAAAAAAACAGAAAACAATACATTTAATATCTATGCTATTTATTATGGTGCTGTTTTCGAGCTTTTCTAAATGCAAAGAATTCAATATTTTCTTTTTAGTTTTATTTCAAAATTGGGCTTATTCTGTAAAGTCTTTTGTATTGTGTTTATTTATGTTATTCTAATGTTGCCAAATTTTCGGACTAGATACAAATATAAAAGAAAAATAACATAAACATAAAAAACGTTATATGTACTAAGTAGTTTTTTTTTTTTTAATAAACCCAATTGTTTGAAAACTTTCGAAAACTACGACAAAAATAAAAGAAACCAACCTCAGCTGAATGCCGTGATATTTTTATAAAATAAAAAAAAAACAAATGAATGAAATAAGAAAGATTTTATTAATTGAATTATATATTATTTATTAGCAAATACATACATTAAACACAATTTTATACAAAAGAAACCAACAATAGATAAATTGACTAGCAACAATGTTTGTGATTTTTTCTCAATATTAAAATAAACGAAAAAAAAACTTTTAGCTTAAATACTGTTGTATAATAATGTTTTTTTTTTGCAGATCGATAATGTTTAAAAAGCATTAATTTCATTCCAGTCTTAAGCTTTTAATATGTATATTAATTCTAATACATTCGAATTTTTGTCAATAAATTTCAGGTTATAATGAATTTTAAAGATAAAACGTATGTATTTTTAAGTTAATTACTTCTATATTAAACATTTTATAATTTTAGCAAAAAGAAAAACAGTTTTTATTTAATGCATAACACTACAATTTTTTTTAGTTTTATTGAAAAAATACAAACAACACACACGTCATATGTACATATGTAACATATGTATATTTAATTGCTCTAAAACTATGATAATAAAGCACTAAAAATTTTAAATTCAAAAAATGTACTAGTCCTCGGAAAATTGTTAATATACTAAGCACATATCAGTTGAATTTTTTTCGTCCTTTTACATTAAAAGTCTTAGATTTCCATATGATGTTTGTTGAATAAAATTGCCAAAAATACGACAGAACATCTGACAGTACCACTCATTGCTTTCAAAACCTATTTGGATTCATCTCAAAATATTTTATCTTTGAGATATGGCTTGTGGAAATTTATGGTTTTTCTAACCATTTGCACCGTATGTGTGAGGGAAAAGGTCGACAAAATCAAAAAGGTCCATAGGCGATATCTCAAACAGGATATTAGCATTTTGAGACGAACCCAAATAGGTTTTGAAGATAATGACTGCTGCTTTCAGATGTCCCGTCGAGTTTCATCCAACACTGAATCATAACATCCAACATGACAAAAATAAAACACAGTTTTTTGCACTTTTAGATTAAGATATTTTGAAAACGAGAGCTGATGGGTCAAATTGGAAGTCGAATTCGGATTCAGATGGTCAAAAACCTTCGGAAAAGTATAGTCTCGTTTCTGTATGATGCTAAGTGAAATTTTGTCGGCCTGTATAATATTGTATTTTCTGAAAATTGAATTATAATGTCAGATAATTTATGACAAAATGCTTTCGATCTATCGACCTTTTTACGAATAAAAAAAAATGATTTCTTGTTATTCGCATAGAAGGAATTACATATTATTTATTTTCTCCACTTTCTTTATTTGTATCGGAAATACTTATTTGGGTCGACGTTGATCACTTTTACATTACTAAGTTGCCCTAGAGTTTAGACGTCCGAATCGGAAATACACAATAAATCCGTGCTTAGCAATTAAAAATTAATCGAGGACAATTCGTTCGTTTTTGAGCTTAAAAAACATCTTTTAGGTATGTGTTATAATTAAGAATTGGTGTTCTCCAATTACCTTAGAAAATTAAGAAGACTTTAAAATATTAATGCTACTCAAACTAAGGATGTCAAAATTTGTTCTTTATTCTTAATATTCAGAACTTTTGACACTATATGTGTGCATACATATATGACAAAATTATTGTTGAAAAAACACAACCCAAAAATATATGGTCTTATGGAGAAATTTTAACTGACCATTTAAAAATCATGGAATAATAAGGCTCGGGTCAACCCTAAAAATTACTCTAAAAACCAAAAGTCAGTTAAGTTGATCGCTTCTAACTGAACTTTTCTAATAGGCCATATCTACTTCGTAGCATATTTGGTAAAAAGCTCCCCAAAGTTACACAACATCACATCCCACTTTAGTAATTTTTCGTTGATCTTTTTCGAATCTTGGGGAACTTTAATTTTAAGATTCGAAACTTTCCAGAAAACTCTCAAGCATTGCCACAATATAAATTCAATTTAAAATTTTCAATGTAAAAATTCATCACACTTTTTTGTTGAAAAAAAAAAAAATTTTTGTTTTATAAAGTAGTATCCCATATCTTAAGGAATCCATATCGTAATAAAACACTAAAATTATATAATAAAAAAAAAAAATTCTATAATATTATAATACTTATATGGCTGAGATATTGTTGCGCATTAAATTCAAAATTTGACGAAATTCGCATTAGAATAAAATTGTTGATATCACCATTTTTTCATATATTTCGCCCAAGTAACTTTGATTTACCAGAAATGCTTCTAGGTACTACTATCAGGGGTGCTCTGTAGGCCTATAAGGACCATTTACTCAATGCGCGGTTAATCTGAACTTAAATTTGCCGCTTAAGGTTCCAGTGAGAGTTAACTAGACATTGAGAAAACAACATTAATTTTTTTTTTCCTGTACATTAATAAATGTTTAATGGAAAGTTTCACAAGATAAGTTAGTCATTTGGTTTTAAACTGTATGCCAAACTGTCAGTTAATGTATAACTTTTGTAACAGTTTTTTTTTTTAATTTTCAAAGTTTAAATGTGTAATTGAAGTGAAACGCTATTTTCTTAAATACCTACCATAATTGCATATAATACAATACATACATAAATCTTTAAAGAAAAATAATATTTTTTATACTGGCTTCTTAAATATGCATTAAATTAACTTAAATCATCCTATACATACACATATAATATACATATACACATTTATATATATAAAAATACCTACATACATAAACTACATATATTAATTAATAAAATGTTTTTAAACTTAATACATACACAAATATTCATATATTTTAATTACCTTATTAAATAAAAATAAGATAAAAATTTATTGTAAACAAAAATAAAAAAAAATGAAATGAAAGAATTCTGAAGAAACAACTTAAATGTACTTTAAAGTGTCATATTTTTTAGAAAGCTAAATGTAATTTTGGAAATGATCTATGTAGAATAGAATTGTAGCGTGTGCGTCTAAAAATGGTCATCGATGAACACTTTTTCTAAGTGATATAATGAATGCAGATATATTCATTTAAAAATAATAAAAGAAGGAAAACTTAATAACTAAAATTTTATATTAATAAAAATATGTAAAAAGAAATAAAATATTGACTTGATGAGATGAGAAAGACGAAAACATGAGTGAGAGTTTTAATTTACAAAAGAGAATACAACTTGTATGGTAACATGGCGTGGGTTTGGCTAGAGAATATAAAATTAGATAGTACTTCAAAGTAACATTTTAAACGTGATATACTATCGGTGGCGTAGCGTGAAAATTTGCCACCTTGGGAAAAGAACTAATATGCCGTCTCCTGTCTTTAAAAAAAATTCCTTTCACCAAAAAAATTAATATTTACTCCAAAAAATAAAATCTCACTTTGCACATCAGCAAAACCTTAGCCACGAATTTATTATTTCCACCAATTGTTCATAATAAACAAAGGGGTTCATCAAATTTCATTAAATTTGCAAGTTTTAGTTTATTTTGCCGACCTCCAAGCCTTTGCATCCGGGTGCGTTTCATGAAGGTGAGGGGTCTATAGAAGACGTGCCTCATTTTAAAGCACTTTTTCAATGCTATATAGATTTATTCGAAAAACAAGGTCATACATCAAACACCAGAGAAGCACTCTGGAACGAAATATGTCAAAACTATTCCGATAAATCGTAAACGTAAGTATAAGCTATAATTTTGATATAGAGAATATATTATATCACATTTGAAAGATTTTCAATTCTTGCTAGAAATCAGTTTCATTAGTGGAGAGTTTGAGGAACTACTCTTAGACCTTTAAAATGAGATTTGAAATGTGGGATTAAAACTAAATTTTAAATTTTCCCATTTTCAAGACTTTGAAAAACAGGATTTTTTTTTATGTTTTTCCAAAAGAATTACTCGCTACTTGAAAATATAAGAAAACCGATCCTCGCAATAACTTCCTTAACGTTATGGCTTGAAGGTTAAATATATTCCTGTACTTATGTACACATTTCTTTTTTAGATTATATTTCCGCGAATAGGTTTGTTTTTATGCCCTATTACGTTAGTCATACTTTTGAATTGTTTTTTGAAAGAGAGCACAAAGTCTATGGTATGACGAAGCTGGAAAATTTATTGAAAATTCCTTATCAACAAAAACCCAATCGAAATAAAATAGCAAAAACAGCTTTAAATATTTAAAATTAAAAAAAGTTCTATCTAGCAGAACTTAACCTTGATACTTCTCTAATTGGACATGAAGATAATGTTACCAACCACCGATTATTAAGTTAGGACCTTTTTGCGTTGCTTTATTAAGTGCAAACAGAGTTTGTCAATGTATTAAGTCGGTGTAGATAAAAAGAAACAAATGCGAATATCGAGCTTTTCGGGAAAGTACCATACAATGGTAAATCCATATTTAAAATTACGCCATATACCACACCTTATTTGCATGATTTAAATTTAGATTAAGTAAGCTAATTCAATTAGGGAATAAGATAACGTTAGCTAAAAAAAGCTAGCAAATTAATATCCATATATCATAGTCATGGTAAAAGCACATGACAATAATGATAAGGAAACAAATTCCTTGATTAATCTTGACCATAATATAAAGCGCTCGAAACGTTTTGCCTTCACTCAGTATCTGTTAGTGGCGAGTCATCAAGTTCAACGGAGTAGGATAAAAATTTTATTACCTACCCACACTTTTAATTTCAAACGAATTAAAAGTTACTCGGTTCAGAATATCCTTTGTGAAGCGTTTAAGTGTAAATCAATCAAAATGTCGTAAGTTTATACAAAAAAGTTTAGTTTTAAAATTATAACGGGTGCGTCATCTTCTGCTGAAAATGTGCCAACATTCACTGATATTGATCACCACTGCTCTGAAGAAGAATGGCCTTATATGGTTTTGGAGCAAACACCGGCCCAAACAGTAGCACACTCATCGTGCAATAATAGTGTTTCGTGAAATATGTGAGGATTATCGATACACCAAAAGCGAGGTTGACCGCGTTATAGAGTGAAATGAGCCTCGTCGGTTATAAGAATTTGCTCCCAAAAATCCAGCTCAGCTACAACCATCCGAATGACGATATTCGCATAAGCCAAGCGATGCGGATTGTCCGTTTCCAAGAATCTATGTGTCAACTGCACTCTGTATGGGAACATATGAAGATCTTGCTTCAGAAAGTCGAAGTTATTCAATATTTCCATTGATCGGATTTAAATTACGCACTCGTTATTTAAATTCACTGGAGTTGCCTCGAATCCCATGATATTTATAATTTCGTTGCTTTCTTACGAGGCTTTTAATGCTTACCACGAATTTGTAATTAAAAGTTGAGGTACACACCTAGTTTTGGTGAAATATTGATTTAGACTCACGGATATAGTTTTTCAAAAAATCGTTATATGTTAGAAACTCCTTGATCGAATATATAGGCTTCATATGAAAGATAATTTACCAAGCTAGTCGTACGATATTGACATTGATTGAAATTCGTGCCACAGTTTTGAGATGTGACGGTTTTTGTAAATTTTTGAAAAGTGGTCAGTCTTATAAAAATTATTTTTCCTAGAATTTGTTTACCAACACTATTTCTTGCGAAAACTTAAATTTAAAAAAAATGTGTCTGCTTTTAAATCAAAATTCCCAACATTCTAATTGCATGAATTATATGATACTTATTTTCCAAAGTTGTGTCGGGAATTTCGATTTGACAGCATATACATACATTCTTAGGAATGATTGGAGAGTAACATATAAAAAATACAAAAAAGAGGTGTTATGTCACTTTTATAAATTAAAAAATTAATGTTTAAACTAATTTATTTAAATTTATTTATTATTTTTTATAAAATCAAAGCATTTTTTAACAATTCTGTGACTCTGTGCTTTTTATTCTATTGTTTTTGAGATATTGTGCTCATTAAAAACAAAAATCAACCAATTACTGGCTTTTCCACAAAAACAATCCAAATACCAGCTTTTCGGAAATTTTTCAATTCCTATAGAGTCTCCGGCTTTGGCCTGCAATTCTGGGCTTGCCTGGTCAAAGCCGACAACTTGGCAACCCTGACTATCGGAGAGCTTTAATGTGAAGTCGCTATCTATATGCGAATAAAACGACCAAGTTATTAAGTTCGTGTTCTTTCTACTTTTTTCATTTCAAACTGTTTTTTTTTTCGGAAAATTCAAGGAACGGGCATTTAAGCAACTTGCTATGTATACAACTATATTTTTACTAGCTAAGCTTATGATTTTGCTTTTACTTTCCCATGCAACTATCGTTGCTATCTATAGATAGCTTCACATAAAACAATAGGCTAATTCGGATCTTATACATCTTTTGATAGAGGACCTTTGAGCACAACAGTTTGGGTACTCCGAAACTACAACCATGATGTCTCCTAAATATGTCAACTCCTCAAAAACCATGAAATTAAAGCAATCAATTAGTTGTATTTTATCCCAGATAATAGACAGAAGTTCGTACACAACACAGCATGTACTTCGTTTGGTTTTGCCCTTGTGGATCGTCAGTCCCTTTCATATCGTCATATTTTTAATCTCAATAAAGGACGATCGCTGCAACACAGGCGGTGATATTAATATGATCTGCATACCCTAGGAGCTCTACAGATTTGTAATTGATGACACCTGCTTTGTGTTTGAGCAAAAGTTGTCTATTGTGGACCTCTTGGGCGAAAACACCATAGTGTGCATATTCCTTCACTGGCTAAAATCTTATTTGAGATTAATATGCAATGAATATTGAAAATCTTAGTCTTATGTTACTTCTTCAAATGAATTACGAATGCAGAAATATATCTTCAAAAATTTTATTTTGAAGCAATTTATTCAAAATGGAAATTTCAAACAATTCCCCATTGCTTGATAAGAATATTGTGGAAAAAAGGTTTGGCACACTACACATACATCGAATGTATTGGGGCTTATAAAGCTACTTGTTCCAACGTACAATATACAACATTCTTCTTATTGTATGCTTGGAATTAACATTCATTTATAGGATTATATCAAAATTATTGTGTGAATTGACAAAATAAAAACAAAAAATTAAAAATTCAAAAATTTTTCTAACCCGATTTTAGTCGCTGTTGCAAGAAATACGCCATTTTTTGGGTAATTTTAGCTTTAGCTGTTGTGGCCCTAACCCTAGGGCTTGTATTCGGGCTAAAGAGCAAAACTGATGACTTCGTCACACAACATAGAATTGGAGCTGTGGTTTCGAATGGCGCAGGATGTGCGGAAATTGGAGGGTGTGTTCAATATCAACATATTTAACGCCAAGAGCATTATTCAAAATAAATTTAATTTTCCAGTAAAATATTGGAAGATGGCGGCTCAGCGGCTGATGCAGCTATTACCACACTGCTGTGTGAAGGTATAATATTGCCGCATAGTTTGGGAATAGGTGGCGGATTTATAGCAACCATATATACAAAAGAGAGCGGAAAAGTTGAGACGTTGATAGCGCGTGAAACAGCGCCAGCAGATGCATATATGGATATGTTTGTCAAGAAAGAAATAACTGGTAAGTTTTCGAAAGTCAACCTAAAGTGGGGCCGTCAATTAAACATCATCAATCATATAATATAGGTGCTATCTCTGCTGCCATTCCTGGAGAAATTTATGGTTACTGGCGCTTACATCGCAAGCACGGTAACTTGCCATGGAAACAACTTTTTGAACCTGCGATTAAATTGTGCATAGATGGACACAAAGTAACGCGTTACTTGGCTAATGCCTTGGTATTAAATGAGGACCGTATTGTCAGTGAACCCTCGATGGCGGAAATTTTCGTTAATCCTGAGACTGGAAAACTATATGAAGAAGGCGATACTATGTACCGTCCACAATTAGGCGAAACATTGCGGTTAATTGCTGATAATGGTGCTGGTATTATGTATGACGGTGGTATTGTCGGTAAGCTATTGGCTGAAGATATTCAGGAAATGGGTGGCATTGTTACGCAAAAAGATTTGGAAAGTTATGAGTGAGTATTTCCGTAGATAAGAAGGTAAAAAAAAAATAAATTGAAATATTCTGTAATTTCTCAGTGTACGTTGGGAAGATCCAATTGTGGCCCATATTACCGGAAACTACACAGTTTACACGACTCCATTGCCAACTAGTGGTGCCGTTTTAGCTTTAATTTTAAATATCATGGATCCATTGTATACAGATGAACATGACATATATTGGCATCGTGTTATTGAGACATTCAAGCATGCTTACGGGCATCGCACTAATTTGGGTGATTTGCATTTTGAGCCGCAGATACAGGAAACTTTTGACAATTTAACAAGCGCTGACTTCGCTGCTGAAATACGAGAGCTCATCTTGGATGATCGCACTTTCGTTGACATGAAATATTATGGTGCCAACTTTACCAATGAAGAGGATCATGGTACTGCAAATATTGCTGTTCTGGCACCAAATGGTGATGCTATCACCATAACTAGTACCATAAACAGCCAGTGAGTACCTTAATTACAGTTTCTGATGTGAAGTGAAAATAACTTTTAGTTAGGAACAATAGCTTATACCGGAATTTTCTGGGCTAGCAAAGTTAAGGGATGTTTTGGGGCTAAATTAAAGAGTAATTAAAATGTTAAGATGATAACCAATTTAATAGCTCATTTAAAATGGACAATTGCTACTAATGTAAAAACATCCATTAACTTCGCCTAACTTGTTATACGGTGTTATATTTGCCGATTTAAAATTTTCATCAACATTTTTTTAACAGTTTGGGTGCGAAGGTACGTTCTCGCCGTACTGGCATAATACTAAACGATGAAATGGATGATTTCTCTACACCTGGTCATGTCAATACCTATGGTATTCCCTCATCTCCAGCTAATTACATCAAGCCTGGCAAGCGTCCAATGTCCTCGACTTGTCCCAGTATAGTGATTGATAAAAAGGGTAATGTTCGTATGTTGGTCGGCGGTGCAGGCGGTTCCAAGATCACAACTTCTGTAGCTCAAGTAAGAGTTACTCTTATATTCTCATGTAACAAAAAATTATTAAAACTTTATATTTTTCTTTGTTGCAATAGGCTATTTTACGTTACTTAGTTTTCAACGACGACATCCAAACATCTTTGGATGCTGGTCGAATTCACCATCAATTAGCCCCCATGTATGTTGATGTGGAGCCCGAGGTTGAGGATCATATAAATACCTATCTAATTGATGTGGGTCATGAACTCAACTTCTTACCTGGAGATAAGGCTTTCTCAGCTCTCACTGCCATTGGTATGAAGAATCCGACACCAGTGCCTCATTGTGATCGACGACGCATTGGTGGCACTTATTTGGTGCGTGAAAAGCAAAAATTTAATTAAGTGTGCATTAGGGAATAATTTTAATTTTTAGTGATGGAATTTATTTTATAAAGTGGTTTTTTAGTGAGAATGAGAAATATACATGGATGCTATTTTTTAAATGAATACTGACTTTTTATCTATATATAATCTACATGTGTAAATAAATATTTTAATATACATACATATATGAAAATGAAGTTTTCATTGTGAGAGAATTTATTCTTCAAGAGTACCTATAGTACGTGGAAAAAGTGCTGGAATGGCTGCTACTTGCGTCATTTAACTTCTGCACGATCATTACCGAGTAGCTTCAATTATATTATCTAGCGATCATTTCCAAGACGACTTAGAACGGCCACGTTTCGTCAGTGTTTCACACCAATGCTTGTCGGCAGATTCCATTTGGTGAGTTGCGCAAAGTGTGTCAAATCCATTTGATAAAAAAAAACCGCGTATACAAACTGAGATTTAATTTCGAAAAACAAACCACAATAGCCCACACCACAATTTTTTTATTGAACTCACGTTTTAAGACGCCGCGGCGCGCCGTGTCCAATCACAATGATTGCGTATCATGTGACGAGAGCGACATGAGTTAAAAAATTTTAAGCACATGATATCTTACGTATCCTCACACAATGGATTGCGTGCCGACAACTGTTTGCGGCGTGAAAAATCAAAATTATTCAATTTTCTACGTGAAGCTTTCGCTCCTAGTAGACCTTATACCGAGTTTTCCATAAATTGTATCATTTGGAATCTAGAGGACCTCAAGAGCTATCTTATTCACCCCAAAAATGTTAAGTGACTAAGGATCATTAAGAGTGCGAGCGTTTCTTCCTTATTCGCTACCATGTAGTTTCTGCAGTACATTTACTCTGTGATTACCTTGCACTTGCTTAGAAATGGCTTGGAATACTTGGACATGTTTCCGTCTACTCATTTCATGATGATGATGGCTGTGGTGCCTCTACAATATAGATAGTTATCTTAGAGTTTTTTTTTTATACATTAAAATTATTTTAAAGCATCTTAGACGGCTGGAAAAAACTCAGTGATTTTTAGTTAAATATAGCTACTGCAATAAGTTTTTAATATCTGCATTAGTTTACTGTTTAAAATTTCAAAGTTTTGTCATCAAAACAGTGCTAAAATTATTCACTTGTTATTTGCAGTATTTACAGCTATTAAAAATTATTTTCTTATTTATGTATAGGCAACAAGCCGTATAATCAATATTTGCTTCTCATAAAAAAATACAATAATTCACCTTATTTTATGGGAAAGAATTTTTAAATGGCTACCGTTCTAGAGATAAGACTTTGTAAACTTAGAGAATCAGAATTAAAAAATAATGGCGATTACCTTAATGCGCTCTTTTTGAATAATACATACGAATACTTTCTACACTTTCGGTACATTTGTACTTTTTTCAGTACATTTGCATCGTTTTTAGTACATTCGGTACTTTTAGTGCATTTTCAGTACATTAAGCTCATTTTCAATATATTTTTGGTACATATTCAGTACATTTGGACAATTTGGTTTTGAGTAAATTTTGCTGAAATATGCGTACAAGCCCCTGCCGTAAAGATTTGCTGATCTTTTTTTTTGTAGTAAAATAAGCAGTTTTGTTTGAACTTTTGGAATTGGAATTTTTATTAAAAAGTACATTTGAAATCTCAATTCAGTACATTTTCACAAAACTTATATGCCATCACTGATCAATCATCACATACCTTCATATACGTTTAGTGTATATTTGTTTATTTTTCATTTAACCATTTGAGGACCATAAGCTTTTGAAATGTGATCCAATGAAATCAAAGCATGAGTATGTTCTATAGGGCTGTTACTAAGCCACAAATATGCGAAAATTATAAAATATGATTTTAGATTTCGAGATATCTTATGGGACATATTTGGCCCTATGTGCCTGCAGTGAGTCCAATTTATTTGAAAATTATTTTCTAATGTTACATGATTAATTAGTATTCAAACCATTGTAATCCGTTTTTATTTAGAATTAAGGTTAAGGAGAGTCCAATTTATTTGAACATATTTGAAAATTATTTTCTATTGTTACATGAATAATTAATATCTTATTTTAATTCACTTATTGTATTGTGATTCACTTTTACATGTATGTCGAATTTAAGTTAAAAATATTCAAAAGTAGACATTTCTGCTTGCTTTTGTAAAACAACTAAAATGATTTCGTGTTAAACCTCTTTTTGAAGAATATTTTGCTTTTTGGGACACATGTGTCCCATGGTCCTCAAAGGGTTAAATCAAATGTAAGCAAATAAATTTTTACGTAATTCCTATCACATAAAGTGAGAGCCAGCGCCTGCTTGAATACGTCAAAGGTTGAAATTCTCACTACTGTACTGCCCTCATAAAAAATCAGCGTATCTAAAAAAAATGCATTTCGGGATAATTGATGTTTTGTGTATGTCATGTTGAAATACCTGTATATTTGAGATAGAGAAAATTCTCTTAGGAGATTTTTTATATGTTCAAACTAAGATACCGGCATTTAGAGTAGTTCATTAGACGCGTAATTTCTTAAGCTATTCGATGCCATAAGAATCACAAATATGAATTATTTGAGATCCGGTCTTTTCGTTTCTGAGAGTAGTATAGTTAAGAACATTCGGTGGTTGCAAATCTTGACTAGCGGTGCAGGTATCAGGTAATAAAGGAGCGTAACAAGTGGGCTCATTCACTTTAAAGAATGAAAACTGGGATTGCTATATTGTATTTAAACAGTAATTTTATGACAGTATTTAAGAACCCAGACACATCCGAAGGGTCTACCACACCTCCAGACGTAATAAAGGCCAGCTACAACTATACTTTGTGTTCCCTTTAAATTTCCAATGGCCAACATCTCGAGAACTATGTAAGATATTTATAAATATTTTATGCAAAAGCAATAAAGTTTCTAGGGGGCCATACATGGGGAAAAAATAGATAGGTGTCTTGAATGAAAAAAAAAATTCTCTATGCTTTTTAATTTTTGCGTAGTGATCAAAACAGTTTTGTTCAAAATTTCATCTTTTATCATTTATTTTACTACTATATATTATCAATTTTCAGTAAAATCGCAATAAGCAAAAAGTTCTTCAAACTGGTCAAAAAAATATTATTTTTATTGGGTTTGTTAGATTTGACATATGTATGTATGTTATTGTGTAGTTATCCATACGTTTCGATACACCTTATCGAAACGTATGTAGATATTTTTAGCTGGAATTAGATGTTTTCATCTCCTCTAAATCTTTAGTGTTAGTTTATTTCTCTATTGAGGTTATTGAGGAAAAACATTTGTTTACGACATCAAATTAGTTGAACTAAATATATTTTCAGGCGATATGAAATGCCGCGCATTTAAAAATGTTGCTGGCTCCCATACTACTATACAGGAATCATTGCCGTTATACCTGGTATTCTGCCAAGTGTAACCAGGGCTGACGACAGGGGGATTCCCCCGGGGCCATAGTTCTTCGAATAGGTCCGTAAATTTTTCATATCACTATTCAAAAATCGTCGTTGCAACGTGTGTAAACATTGGCTCAGTCCCTTCGGTTTTTTTCTACCTAATTTTCACCATATATACAGTGAGTGAAAAGATTTTTTTGTCTTGGAAATAAAAACGAATCTCCTGAACTGTCATGCCGTCAAGTTTACAATTAAACCAATTTTCAAAATAGTTACACTAATTAAATACTATTATACTATTTTTGAAGTGAAACTTCTTAAGTTTCTTCCTCTCAAGTTTCCATAGAAATGTTACTTTTACCATCTTACATCGTTTTTAATTTTACAATTGTTAAGGGGAGGGGAGGCTCGTGCATAGTTATCCCACAGGCCTGCATTTGCTCCTGGCGACCCTGAGTATAATAGTTAAAAAAAGTAACCTTAGATATTCTTAGTATAAAACCAAAATATTTATTGTGATTTGTCTTCATATTAGACCAAGTATAACGGTCATATAATCGCACAGCAGTCTTGGTATTGCACCAATACTATCAAAATTGAAACTACTTAGTAGGGTAAAAGATCCCTTCTTAAAACCTATACATATATATGTGCTCGTACGTTTGTTGTATATGTATATATATTTGTTTTTTGTAAAGGGCCATCAGTTTAACGTTGAAGTTTTAAAGTTTTAGCCATTAACGGCGTTACTTTTGCAGCAGTTAAATCAGTGCAATGCGAAACTTCGAACGTAACGTGTCATAAAGACGTAATTCATACCGAAAAAGCATTTTTATTAAAGATTGCTTAAGTGTCCTACGTAAATAAAAAGTAACTATTTTAAATTATAACAGCTGTTTTCTAATAACAAAAAGAACAAATAAAATTAACACAAAAGAGAATGAAGTAAGTTTAAAAATAAAATTGTGCAATCTATTTTATAAACAAAAAATCTGTGTTCAACTCTATTCGAGTTTCAATTTGTGTCTTTTTTTAGCTTTATAGCTAAGTTTATAGGTTAACATTTGCATGTGGGGTTCCAGCTCTAATCGGCTCCAAAATGGTTTTGACCATCTAGGATTACTTTACAGTGAGATTTCAATGTTAATATGTATAGCAAACATAATGGACCATATCAAGAACAAAAATTCTCACGAATTTTTTCTTGAACTCCCTGGTTTGCTATCACAGAAGATTTTTTAGGAATAAGTAAGAATTCTTTGGAAAGCCAAGCTATCGGCAATAATTTGGGGAGAGAATATTTTGACATTTGTAGTAAGAACTTATTCGTCAATTTTTTTAAAAAGGAAGGTTATATGAATATTGCACCAATCGAAGTGAAAAGTTCAAAATTAAGTTTTGGAAGGAGGAGGTCAAAAAAAAAAATTTATTGCAAAAATGGGGAAAAGAAATTCTTTGAAGGTCTCCTCCATCCTAAAATCATTTTCGACGTTTTCCCATTTATTGGTTTAATACATTATTATTTTTTCCTTAAATAGAGCCAAACAAATGGTGGGATGCAACTCCTTCCAAAATCGAGTTTTAACCTTTTCGCATCAATTAGTGCAATAACTTTTGTTCCTTAAGTAAGGAAGGAGAAGGAGATACCCTTCTTACTCTCAAAATATATTTTGGTGCCAGAGATTTTTTATCTTTAAATGAGGTCAAATCAACCCTGGAGGTACCTTTACCCCTCTCTTTCTTAAGTTCATTTTCTCTTTTGACCTGTGAGCAATTTTTATTGTTGAATGAGATTTTAAGGGCAAAAATGCAGTTACGAACTATTCGCGTACCACGTACAAAACTTCTTGCAGAGCTATATGAAAAACAAATAATCAGTTATTTTAAGCAAACATTTTTTCTTTAATTTTTTAAGCAATTGATTTGTTTGAGACTAATAATTATTATTAATAATTATTATTGTTATCTTTGTCATGTTTGTTGAATAAAAATGACTAAAAAAGTTCAATATTAAAATATTCAATTATTTTTTTTAATGTTTTAAGAAAAAAACAAGATAATTTCTTAGAATAACACGAAATTCTAATTAAAATCAGTTAGACGCTATGTCACGAGAAAGTTGCAATTCGTGAAAGCTAAGATATAAGAAAATTTTTTGTGCGCGGTGGCCGTGGCCGGAACAATTTTTTTTTAGCTCAGCAAATGAAAATATACCTTCGTACTACGTAATTTTGAAAGCGGTCTAATAAAAAAAAATATTGCATTCTAAATTTTTGTGGTTGTGGGCGGATAGACATTTTTTTTTTGTTTTATATGGGTTATATTTTATTCAAAAATTACTTTATTCTAATAAATCTTTATTTTGTACTGGTCGATGTGCGTCACCTTCTAGAATGTGTAAGTAGCCCTTTAAGAAATAATTCTCACCACTTGAACACCGACTTTATTTAAGTATTATAATAATGCAGTTGTGTCCTTACGCAAACCTTTATTTCGTACCTGCGGCATGGGCGCAAAAGCTCTATTGCCAGGCCCACCTCTCATATAAGCGGTATTTCAAAAAGATTTTAAAACCAACAACCAACTAACCAACGAATTTCAGCGTAGACATTCCTCACATCAATTGCAAAAATAATTGTTAATATGTGTTGGAAGATCAACTGCCACGCCTACTTCCCATGTAGGCCAAATTTTAAAAAGGTTATTATAATATAGCAACGAAGTTTTAGGACAGACCTCTTTTTGGTTAAAAAAAAAAAAATTTTATACAGATTAGGAAGGAATATTAAAAAGTTACTAAAAATTATAATAGAGCACGGAATTTCTGTACACATCTATCTCTCTTAGGTAAAGAAAATCAAAACGACAAGGTTGAAAAAATTATCATAGAGAAATGAACTTTTCACAAATCTGTCTTAAGTCAAGAGAAACTAAATTTATATAGATGTTTCGCTTTTGTGAAATATTTTTACTGTGACCTAAATTACACAAAATATAATTTTTTGGTCCGAATTTGATACAGAAATAAAAGTGAAATATTGGGTGTGAGCATAATCGAGAAATTATTGTCGCTTAAAAATAAGTCAAAATAAATAAATTAGAAAAAATTCTTTATTTTTTTGTGAAATGTTTTATTTATGCCTCAATTGCATATTCGGGAGTGCCTTAAAATCTATTTCTTGCCAATTTGTGTTCATCCCTTCGTTAAAGGATTTCGTGTACATTGAGAAATTTAATTACCTACAAAACAGTCATGAGGCCATGTTCACTTAAATGGCCTCCAAATTTGTACTACCTACATGAATAAGAAAAAAAACCCAGTTTAAAAAAAAAACGTTAACAATACCGATATAAATGTTGCTTAGGAGATAGTTTCCGGTCAAAAGATTTTTGTAAAAATTCCAAGTAGTTACTAGCGTAATATGGAATTTGTGAAAGATTTTTTATCTGATTCGTATTAATATGTCTGTTAAAGTGTTAAATTTTACATTAAATCGTCAAGTATTCAATGTGCTTTGTGCTGCATTTAATGTGCAACTTAACACTTTAAGACAAATACTAGATAGATTGTTTTCTTTGGCTTCAACAAAAGTTATATACCCTACACTGCATTAAAACTGAAAGTGTCCGAAAGCCTTAATTTTTTATTGACAAAGCCATGTCCTGAATTGAATTTGGCAACATTAACTTGCTATTCCGCTTGTAATGCATAGACGGAGGCGTGACATATATAGAAAAGTGTATATGTTACGTCATTCCGTTTGTCTGCCTGTGTTCCTTAAATAAATTAGATACACAGGCAGCACCTTCAAACAAGTTTCATGGACGATATCGGTTCACGGACATGCCCACCGCCCATACAAATAAAACAGCTATTTAATATAGTCTAACCAAATTTCTCACAAATACTAAGGATAACATGGACAAGCTCTGCTCAAAGAGTTAGCGAATTTCGACAAGAGGACGTGGAACCTCCAACGTTATACTGAGAGAATTATTTAAGGTAATGAAACCAAATTTCACACAAATACAAGAAAGAGGCGTGCGCATCTCTCCTGTCAAAGTCTGTCAACTTTTTGCCTTGTGTATTTTCTTAAAAAAAATTTCTCATTAGTGTTTTGAATTTTTTGCTTTTGTCGAAATTCGCCTAATTTTCACCAGAGCTTGCCCGAATTTTTCTTGTATTTTTTGAAATTTGAATGCATTATCATAAATAAATTTCTTAGTATAGTGTTTTAAATATTTATATATATGTATAAGCTATGCTTGAAGAGGTAGGCTGAGTACCTTCACAGTTCCTCGAATGGTTTGCCTGTAATCGCGATTCCTACATGAAGAAAGATTAGAGGATATGGCTAAATCGTCTGATGATAATCGAAATATCCTTATAATTACATATGTGTTTATATAAATCAAAAACTACTGTCCCTAATTAGTTGCACGGAGCTGTATATGCACTTTTATGTAAATATCTGCCACACCCTCTTCAATGCGTTACAAATGGAATGACTAAATGAAAACACCCTCAGTGTAGGGTATAACAAAACTAAGTGTGAAGAATTAATTTTATTATTTTCTAAGTGTCTCCAGTAGCCAGACATTTAGCATTTGGCAGTTTATCAGAGTATAATTCATACCAGAGACAATAATTTATCTTGAAATTATTTTAGCTGCTATATAAGATGTTTAGTGTTTATTATCAATTAAAAGCATATTTAAGTAAAACTTCGCTCGTAAAAATTGTTCTAATGTAAGTACTTATGTATGTATATGGGGTAAAATTTGCCAAGCGACAAGGTTAAAATTTTTTGTACTCCGAACTTGTTTCAATTGTTTTAATTGTAGTCTTAGGAGCCAACGCTCAAGGGTTTTGATTTGAATATCCCTTTTTTGCTTGGTTAACGAGAAGTGATTATAAAAGCCTTAGTTTTAGAAAGTAGTTCTTAAGTTTTGTTAAAGTCTAGGAAAAATAAATATAAAATTTTTTAAGAAAAAAAAAAACTTAAGTTTTACAAGTACTAGTCGGTAAAAATTCAATCCATTTTGATTTATTTTTCCAGAATTCATGTGATCCTTGGACTTTTCATACTTGCAATATCACTTGCCTTCGTTTTCGGTTTCAGAAGTAAACACAGATATGGTGCTGTTGTATCAAATGGTCATGGATGTGCCAAAATAGGCGGGTTCGTCGTCAAAACAATATAATTTTCTCATATGAATTCAAAATATATATCGTGATTCAAATTTTTTACTATAACTTTTTAGTAGAATGATGGAAGATGGTGGTTCAGCTGTCGATGCAGCTATTGCTACATTACTTTGTGAAGGTGTACTGTTGCCACAAAGCTTGGGAATAGGCGGTGGTTTCGTTGGTGCAGTTTACACAAAATCAACGGGTAAAGTTGAAACCATTATGGCTCGAGAGGTGGCGCCCGCGGCAGCACATCAAGATATGTTTATCGGAAAAAAATATATAACGGGTAAGTAATGGGCGATAATTATCATATCGTATCCCAGATCAAATGCGTATATAGATTGTGACCGTTACCCGGAGTATCAGCGCTCAGGGCTTTGGTCGAACCCCCAAGATGACAGATGCAGAGGCAGCATCGTGGAGACGAAATGGTTTTAATTTTTTTCTTATTAATTTGACAACATTTTCTCTACAATTTTCCTTAAAAAATAAACTTTCATAAAAGTCGCTTTCATAGATGAATAGGTTAAATATTTTTATCAATAAAAAGAAGAAAATTTAAATGAATTATAGAAAACCAAAGCACAACACTTACCGATTTCGGCATTGCGACTTGCACATTTGAAGGAACACTGCTAAAAAGTAATGTGCCTATCTCTTTAAAAGCACTGAAGTATAGCTTTGACTTGAACCATAACCGAATCCGCTCTCAAGCAGCAACTGCAATGCTTTTTAGCAGCAACTGCAATTCATTTTAGCAACTTGCACACTCACACCACTTTAAGGATTTTTAATAAATTATTTTCTATAAATTAAACAAATATTCGAAAAATTTCAAAAGAACTTAATATAATCTAAGCAATTGTTGCATTTTTTGGCAGAAAATGAAAAGATTTTTAATAAAACCATTTTTAAATTAACAACAAAAACAACTAAACACTGCACTCGCACTGGCTGCTCCGCCGACGGCACCGTTTTAAATGCGATTTCTTATTTTCACATAAATTTATTTAAGATTTTGTGGCTTATTCACTCGAAACTTGTTAATAAGTGGATATTACCATCTTTCATAATATTTTTATTAATTTAATATTGGAAAATGTGTGATTTTAACGTAGGAAATAAAACGTGCACATTTGCAAATTGAAGAAAAACTGAAGCACGCAGTAGACATGTCAACTTGTTTGCCGATTGCAAATTGAAGAAAAACTGAAGCACGCAGTAGACATGTCAACTTGTTTGCCGATTTGGTTAACCAACCAATATGTTGCTACACATTATACGCATCAAATTGTTGCACGTATTTTTTTTGTGTTGAAAAACGCTGATCAGAATAATAGGAAATATATACACATGTCATAGCTCCTAAACTGGTGCATCGGTTATAACAAATGAAGCGTTATCCTTTTTGTAGTTATTTGGACACCAAAGTTTCCTAAAATTAACAAAAATATTAAATAAATAAATAAAATAAATATTAAAAAAAGAGAATGTAATTAATTATGAAAAATAGTTCAAATCAGTGATGGCATTTGGGCTTTGTAAAAATGTACTAAATCGAGACTTTAAATGTCCTTTTTTTTAGATGACGAATGTAGTTGAAAAATGTTGCGTAAAATGTGGGTAAATACAAACAAAATTTTAACTTTTTTATTAAAAAAAAAGGTTGTAAAGCATTACGACAGGCTTGTACGCATATTTCAGCTAAGTTTATTAAAAAAAAAAATTGATATTTTAGAAGAAGTACAAGTGCAATGGGCCAAATGTACCAAATGTACTGAAACTTGTCGAATGTACTGACGACGATTTTTCGCGACGCAAATGTACTGACAAAAGAACAAATGTATCGAAAATGCCATCACTGGGCAGGCTTTTCTCAGTTGTGTGTTGAGTAAAATTTCAATAACTAAATTTGACCTACACGCCTATATATGGCGTGCGAATTTCAATGAAAAACATCAGCAATAGAAGTTATGATATCATATTAATAACTACTCAATTAACAATTGCAATTTTCTTGTTGTATATTCTGAAGGTGCTATTGCTGGTGCTGTCCCAGGTGAAATACTTGGTTACTGGGAACTGCATAAGAAATATGGTCGCTTGCCATGGAAAGTTCTTTTCCAGCCAACAATTAAATTGTGCAAAAATGGACATTTGGTCTCAAAAAATTTAGCTGATGTTTTGATATCACACGCAGATGATGTACGTAAGGAACCTTCAATGGCGGAAGTTTTTCTGAAAGAAGATGGTACCCTTTACAAAGAGGGAGACACTTTAAAGCGTACCAAATTAGGTGAAACCCTAGCAAAAATTGCTGAGCTTGGTGCTGGAACAATTTACGATGGCGGTGAAATTGGAAAATTACTTATTGAAGACTTAAAAGATTTGGGCGGCATAATGACGGAACAGGATTTGAAGGATTACAGGTATGCAACTTTCAATTTTATTTGGTTTTAATAATTGTTATCGATTTTTTTCTCATTATTCTAGAGTACGTTGGGATAGTACAGATCATATTACGGCAAATATAACAGGAGGTTATACATTATACGCAACACCCTTACCTAGCAGTGGTGCCGTATTGTCTTTCATATTAAATGTTATGTCCGATTTGTATACTGATAATCACGACATCTATTGGCAACGCACCATCGAAACGTTTAAACATGCTTACGGACAACGTTCCAATTTGGGTGATCTGAAAATGGATGCTGACATGGCTGAAACCATTACTGAAACATTCGATAAATTAACGAGTCAAGATTTTGCCGATGGCATACGCAAACTAATCGAAGATGATAGAACCCATACTGATGTTGAATACTATGGCGCCAATTTTACAGTGAAAACCGATCATGGTACTGCAAATATGGCAGTTTTGCACCCAAATGGAGATGCTGTTGTTATAACCAGTACAATAAATACTTAGTAAGTAGAGCACTTAAGCGAACTCGAAGTAGGAATTCTTATCAAGGAATACTAAGAAGAAAAGTTCCATTTTCAAAAATTTCAATCAAACTAACCGAATGCTCAAACGAATAATATATATGGGTTTGAATGACTTTTGATCCTCTACATTTCCAATAATTGTGTACCGAATAGTATAGTTTTAATTCGAAAGTCTTATTTTTGCAATGTATAAAAAGTAGAAATTGTTATATGTTATATAATACGTATATAATAGCACAGATCCATTATATCGTTTTCGGAAATATGTGGTTATAGAAAAACTAACTTAACTAACTCTTCCATCATAACATATAAAGTTTTTGCTTGTATTTGTGACACCACGCCCTCTTGTCAGCATTCGCTCAGGGCTTGTCGGAAGCATTTCTGTTTCTTTTACTATATGTCTAAAATAACGCCTCAGTTTACCATTTTGTGTTCGTGCACCGATTTCACCCATTTAGAATAACTGCAATTTTCCATGACTTCCACTTCCTTTTCTAAGCATTATAAATATAACAAACTTAAAATACGAGTATCTTGTGTGTACGGTATAAAATTAATAAGAACATGACGATGCCGAATAATCAGGAAAAATATGAAACCGACTCTTGTCCTTTTATTCGAATTATCCGAATTTCTTCAAATTTTCTAAAATCTGTCTTGGAGAGGTTTTTGATTAAGCTGCTTGGATTAAGCTTCTTCACTTAGTATTAGTACAGCAATATTTATTGAAATATTTTACGATTTATTTTTACAGTTTTGGCGGGAAGGTAATTTCAAATCGTACCGGCATTATAATGAATGATCAAATGGATGATTTTTCTACACCTGGAGTTGTAAACAAGTTTGGAGTACCTGCCTCACCGGCTAATTATATTAAGCCCGGCAAGAGACCTATGTCTTCAATGAATCCGTCAATTATTTTGGACCAAGATGGCAATGTACGAATGTTAGTTGGTGCTGCTGGTGGTACTAAAATAACAACATCTACAGCATCGGTACGTATTTTTACGAAAACTAAATCGAAATTTATTATTTTTTTTCCATTTTCAGGCTATTATAAGGTATTTAATTTTTAATGAGACAATGAATAAAGCTGTAAATGATGGTCGTCTGCATCATCAACTGGCACCAATGCGAATCGATTTTGAAGCTGACGTACCTGAAATCACCCAAAACTATCTGCGAAATGTTGGCCATACGCTAAAGCGTACAGATGGTTTAGACTTGGCCACAGTCACTGCAATCGGTGTACGTTATGGTAAGCCGGAACCAATTTTTGATCATCGGCGTGTTGGAAGTGCTGCTGTGATTCGAATGAGGTCTACAATACGTACTTAAAATAAGTATTACAATAATTTATAAGGATATTCAAACAAAGCTGAAGTCATAGTTTTATTTTTCAACACTTGCGTATATGAGTAGAATATGAGAGAACACTGAACAATTTTTTAACATTTTTTACGGAACATATACGACTTTGTTTGATTACCCTTAGCATATCTTTATTTGTTATAATTAGGGTGTTTTTTTACTGAAATTTACATGTTAATTTTTTAGTGAATATAAAAAGGAAAACCTTCGCCCAGGAAATTTTCCTAATTCGAATACTCAGAGGTCAATCAAGGTCGTTTAAGTATAATAATTTTTGCTTAAAGTGAAGAAATCAGACCAAAATTTCCAGATAAAAGGCTATGGTTGATACGGCATGCCAATTGCAAACTTTAAGTTGCTGTTAAAAGATGAAATGTCAAAAAAAGCTAACACAAAGTGGCAAATTTGTTTGATAAGTACACTTGTAGAAGATACTAAGGGTATTCCTCTAAACGCGAAAACCCGAAAAGCATGTAAAGCTCGAATGTCATCGTGCTTGCGGGAACACCCCTACCAATGCAAACGAATGAAGAATGGCAATTCGACAGTTTGATCAGTGTTGACGCAGCCATGAAAAAAATGTGTCACAACATAAAGAAATAATGTATGAAAATAGCTAGAATTAAGTTACTAAATAACAAAACACAAAAAGGAAAACAAACAAAAATTTTGAGAATCGCGCTTTTAAATATTTAAAAATCGTTACGTTAAATTTAAGTGCAAATATCCAAAGATATTTCAAATTGGCAGCAAATTGTATCGACAAACGGCAGCACCGATTAACTTCCGATATTTCGCGTCAACTTTCCTTCATACAAACTTTTTTCGAGGTTCAAAAATGTTCTCAGTTTACGAAGCTTACACAGTTTTAGAGGAATACCCTCATTGTCTTTACTCTCTACATATTATGTTTATACAAAACAGCACCTTGTTAATATTTAAACTTCTCTATCTTGTAAATCATTTATGTCACACGTTCAACTCAAGGACTTTTTTTTAGATAATTCAATTTTTTTTTGTAAATGATTGTAGAAATTGTATTGTCTTCGAGGAATTCGAACAAAAAAACATTCCTTAAAATTCAACTCAATGATAGCTTAATATCTAAATATTTGGCTCATATTAGGTAAAAATGAGGTATGACCGCAAACATTTTATATGTATGTATGAGCGACTTCTACATATTCAAATTCGGTTATTTTCTTGGATGTAAATATATCTTAATATATGTAGATATGCAAAACAAAAAATTATAATGTAAATTTCAGCATAAAAAAAATAATTTCTTAAAAAAATAAACACCCTAGTCTATACATATGTATGTAAGGATAGGTGTATAACCAAGTCAAGACATACAGAAATTAATTTTTTATCTGCGTTGATCTTTATTGTGATTGTAAAAAGAATTTAGCATATTGAAGTGATAAGCTACGGCTACGTTATTTGTAGGTACTATGAATGTTGAGATAAAATTTTAAATTGTTTAACTATAATACATTCAATTTACTTAATAATACTATTTTTAAGTATATATTTCTGTTTACAAAGTTTTCTGATTGCTATATATGTATATTATATATTACCTATCTGTAGCAAAATGTTGTTAGTTGATTTATAATATTGCTTATTATTCAAAGTTAAAGGCCCAAAAATAAAAATATTTTAAACAATTTTTGTAAAATATTGTAAAAAAAAAAAAATTATGTAAAAAAACATTAAAAAAATATTTTTATGTCTTAGATCAGTGCATGGCGTAACTAGAGTCTGAGAGAGAGAGCGTAAAAATCAATTCAGTTCGATTTGAAAAGCGAAGAAAGCAAGACTGCTTCCGCACAAATCTTAAAACACAACTACACATGAATTGAAGGGAGACTACGGGTGTAGTGGTGCCCAGCTCTGGTGTATGGCAAATCTAGACAGATGCATCTTAATGTCTGCGCTGAACGTAATAACTTAATGTGCACAAAAACGGATGCGGATCCGTTTCGAACTCGTTACTGATCTGTCAGCGCGGATTCAGTTTTTAAGTTTTGTCATTATAGCAGTAAAAGTTATTGGGATGTTTCAAGAAAAAATAGTAATGATTTGTTTGAAGAAAGAAGTAGGAGTCGTCCTTGAATTCACCAACATTGTAGTTGTGTATTTTATATTCTGAGTTAATATTTTTACCATGTAAGCTTGCCTCCACTATTCTCTTATAAACTTCCCCTTTTTTGAGAAGAAACGAGTTCGAAACGGAATCCGGAACGGATCCGTTTTATTTACAAAAAACAAATCCGGAACGGAGCCGTATATGAAGTTCGTTTCGAGTTCAAGATGGGTCTGACAAAGCGGACCCGCTTTTTCGAGAGGAATTTCATACAAAAACGAGTTCGAGACGGAATCTGTTTCGGATAAATTATACGAAGAAGCGAGTCCGTTTCAATTTCGAAACGGATTCGTTTGGCACACTGGGAATGTGATGCCGAATAGTATTTAGCAACGTATACGGCGATTATATATACATACATATGTACATGTAGCCTCTGCTTTGGCTTAGATCAGTGATGGGCACATAGTGGCTCTATTTGCTCTCATTGCTCTTACCGTTATTTGACGCACAAGCAAGCACGCTATCGAGGCACAGCGTTGACTTGAATTCAAATGAAAACAAAAACAAAACACAAAGGCATAAACGACAGCGCCGCATTGTGTCTTGACGAATGTAGCAATTTTTTTTGTTTGTAGTGCCATTTTTTTTTGTGCTAATTGCAAATTTGGAAATGAAAGTAAAAAAAAACTTTAAAATTTTGTTTGTTGTTGCTTTATGTTGTTGTTTTGCTCTTTTGTTAGATATCTATGCCCACCGCTGGTTTAGATGTATAGTTTGAATGATTAAGAATAGTTTTGGACCTTAAAAATTTTCTGAATAAATTTAGTTTTTGCGTTAGTAATAAAAACGGTTTTTGGAAAGATTTCACATTATATTATATTTCATATTATATGTAAGCAATATACTTAATTTTTTTAATTTCTATAAATTTATAATTTAATATCCAAAAATATGTGTCATTATAATTTCAGTGTTATTTAAATTTTTTCCTGAAGACGAACACCGAAGGAGTTCGAAATATCGAAAAATTAAAAAAAATTACATTAAAACAAAAAAGAGTTTTATTTTAAATAATTTAAAAAGATAAACGGACCTATAGCCTGAACAAACTTAGAAAGGTTTTTATTAACAAATTTGCATTTCGATAGCTACTTTTTTCCTCTGTCTGTCCGAACGTATGTACATTTGATATTGGTTGCCATGATATTGAATGCACAGAAAACATATTTGCTTCGTTTAACCCCGTCACAGACCATGAATCATAACTATCACCTTTGAATCACAGCATAAACGCAATTGATATTTGTTGCAATCAACCTTTTCCAAAATAAGTTCCTTAGATGATTCTGTAGTATCGGTGCTACAAGCTATTGGAGCAGATGATCTTTCATTTATCTTATGCATTAACACTGTTTTAATTCTGTTTTTTGAACTATTAATAGATAATCGCAAATTATTCGTTTTGTAGTTAATTCCCATCAATTTTTCGTTATTGCAAAATGTAATGGTCTTTACATCATCAAAGTTGATGATGGTTTTTGTACGCTGTTACTTTAGCACCGACTACCTAATACCAATGTGAATTGAATGAATGATGCGATCGTTTAAGATCTTCGTTGTGATAATTTTTTGAAACAATGAAGTCGAGTTGCTGTTGTGCAGCATTGTGTGGCAGTGTTTTTTAAAACAGGATGTCCTTCTGAAAGAGGACGTTGTTTTGATCAATTTCGCCGAACAAAGTTATAGTCCGGTCAGGTCACGTTATAGTCAGGTTTTTGAGATGTTCTAACTTAAAACTGCAAAAACTAAGTTTTTTGCTATATTCGATAGTTTATTACACCGCGGATTAATTTTTCTCATCAAAAATTGTTACGGCTTGTGAACGTACCACTCTTCCCCATAACAACCCACTTTAAATTATATCGATATATTTTTTTTTCCAAAGTGTCGTTATTTGAAACTTTGTAGATCTGTATGTAGATAATATATATGGAACTTTCATTGACCATAACTTTAAGACAATGAGTATAACAAGAATTACATTGATATTTTCGTATTCGGCACGTCCAATTTAAAGTTAAAGGTCTTAATTCTTAATTCGAAATAAATGGTAGCACTGGATTGTTTGCTGAAAAAAACCGAAGAATATTGAAAATGTAAAAATCAACGGAAACCAAACACAAATATTGTAAAAGTCGATTAAAGTTTTAAATGTAAGACCAGCACGATCGTGACGCGTCACTTTTCGTTCAATTTACTGTAGTACAGATTTTCCAGCCAGTTTTGCAGGCAATTTTCGTAGCAGTTTATAAACATTTTTTTTTTAAATAATCTTGCAAGTCATTTTAAATTGCAGAAAATTTTACAAAAGTCATTATTCATAAATTAAAATGTGATGGTCGTTTAATTTGTTTTGTAATTAATAGTTTAGTTCGAAATAAGCGTCGATCGACAGTATCGTCGTTAGGTCGAAAAAAACAAATTTTGCTCAACAACAACCAGCCCCACCACCAGTGGCAGATTTACGTATAGGCTGCAGCTTAGGGCGCCGACTTATAAGGGAGCGTAAAATTATGAAGTTGATGGCCTTTTTTTCCAGCAATATTAGAATTAATGTGAATTAAAAAGTTGATCATTTTTATTTTTAAAGTTCATATATCTCAAAAACTATTAGAGATAAAAATTCTTTCAATAAGTATTAAAAAGCTGTAATAAAAAGCAGTTCCTGTTGTGACATCAATTTTTAACTAATTTACGAACTCTCAGTGGCAGCACCGGACTAAGACTTTGATAAAAAAAAGAAAAAAAAATTTCAAAAATTCTTCCGATAAGACCAAATAAAAAAAGTCCTTATTTTCTGTTTCCACAAAACAATATGGAGCGCCCTTGAGCTCGAGGCTCGTGGCTATAGTCGCACCTAGCCCTACCTAAGGTCAGTGCTGCTCTCACTGAGCAGAAAAAGTTGACTGTGTGTCGACTGAGATTGAACCTTAACCAATTTAAACATTACTCTCTAAATACTTATTTACTATTACAATAACTAACTATCGTCGCTCTTATTGATGTGTATTACTCTCTTAGAATTATTTTTTTAAATATCACTACATTGACTTCTACTTAATAGAAACAACTTTTTTATAGGAATCAATTTTACACCTGACCGATTGTTAGTACCAACTTGCTATAAATTTAACTCATATTGGGTATTGATGTCGTCATTCTGTTAATTACAACAAATTTTTGTATTAAGAGTAAATCGCGCGCGCTCACTGACATTTAAGTTGTATTTTATTTAGTACAATATATATTATGTTTTGTTGTGCCTACAGGTTTTTTGTTTCATTGTAAAGCGGCAACATTTTGACGTTTGAGGTTTTTCACATTTTCTCTAGCTATTAGCACCGTAGCTTTTGCAGCAGTTAAATCAGTTTAATACGGAACTTCGAGCGTAACGTGCCGTGTGCGCGTAATCGATACCGAAAAAAGTGTTGTTACCAAAGTTTTCTAAAGTGTCCTATTGTACATAAATCAAAATAATTTGTTTTAAATTATAATAGCTGTTTTCTCATATCAAAAAATTATTTAAATAATATTCATTAAAAAAATAAAAAATGATGTAAGTCGAGATAGAAAATTTTACAAATCTTTTTAACATAATTTATTAAGCTCCAATCTGTGCTTTATGGCAAATAATTTAAATAAAATTGCAAAGTTGGTGAAAATGTTTACAACTTGACGTGGCGTGCATTATATTTAGAAAGGTTTTTTTTTTTTTTTAGCTATTTAAGCAATTCTAATGAGTATTTTTTTTATTTTCTCACACAATCATTAAGTTGTTAATTTTACATCGACGACTGTTTTGATTTAGCCAATTTCCTAAGTAATTTATCTTTTTTAATAACGGCACTTATTAATAAAATCTTTTGTTTATTTTTGCTATAAAATGACATTAAACATGACAATTAATACATACTGTGAATTTCAATGTGATTAAATGAAATTGATGGTTTCTTGGCACCAGCAATTAAAGTAAAAAAATTAGATGTAAACAAAATCGCGGCAATTTTTGCTGCCCAAATAAATTATTCAAGTCTTGTGGCCTTATTAAAAATGAAAAGGCGAACTAAAAGATCTGAAAAGGATACTAATAGCTTTCTTATTTACAAATAATTTAAATATACTTTCATTCTAAGGGGTCGTTAACATTTTACTTATCGCGAATTTTAAACTTTCTTTGACCCCTCTTACATGTCACAAAATTTCAACACCCGCATAGTAGCGTTACTCATTTTAATTTTTAGTTTGCAAATTTATTTGCTTTATTTAAAAAGCTAAATAAATCAATCATTGATTTATTGTTAATTAATGTTAAAGATATATAAATTTAATTGATAAAATAAATGAATGATCCTAACTTCCTCGACGTTGATTATAAAAAATGGATATTCCCAGCCCATTTCCTATTTCGACTGTTTTTTTTTTTATTATATTGCCTTGGAAAACTAAATGATATCTAGGCCGGGACACCAAAAACCACTTTGAAGCTGCTAGATCAAGTCCAGCGGCGTGTGCTGAAACTAACTAGCGATGAAGTTGTCATCTCCTCTATCGAACCGGTTCAATTAGTCTGAATTTTCTCTCGAAGCACTCGGGCGTTTCATCATGCCCATCCCTTTCGCATCACGCCGTTGCTCAGCAATACATCACACTTTAACATAAAAATTTTATAAATTAAACTACTTAATTCAAAAGAAATTTCATATACATATGTTTATTAAAAGTAGAACGTTGTATCAAATATCGAAAAATATAAACACTTAGAAAAATCATAAAAAATGAGGAAATAATAGAAAGTTATGACAAAAAAATTTTGCAAAATTATTAAAAATCACTTAAATTATCCACATAAAAGATCAACCATATAGTTTATGAAAAAGTTGTTAGAGTATTTTTTATATGTTGCGAAACTTATAAAAACAGTAGTGGATATTTTTTGTTGATATTACCATGTTCACATTCAATGTCCTCCAAAGTGGTACTACTTACTTGTTTGAATATAAAAAAAAATGTTTTAATAAAAACCCTTGCAATATTTGCATTTGCTGGAAGATATTATTCAAAGTCTTTTGGCTTTTGGACCTTGATTTTTTTCTCAACATTTTTTTCTCTCAAATGATAATAGTTAACATTTTTTTTTTGGGAAAGAGTTAATGACCTTTTATTTTTTTGTTGGCAGGTAAGTCACATGTTTATGCAGTCTCTCAAGGGGTTAAAACTTTTTGGATCTTTATTTTCTATTACAACTTAACAGCAGGTGTATATGGTTGTATATGGTTAAAATTTAAAAAAAACATAAATTGTTTTTGTGACTTGATTCACATGTGTTTTTAGATTATTTAAAAAAAAAAACAAATAATTCCATAGCAAGCTATAAGTCTGTTAACTAACTTGCCAACAAAATGTGTGATATAATATTATAATAATATTTTTCACAGCACAACAAAAAAATAGAGGTACGAAAACAAAAAAAAAAAAAAAATATTAAAATTCTTAGAAAATTAAGGGGCTAGGCGCCCTCAGATATTTAAATAATTAATTTTTTTACATTTTCTCAAAAAGCAATAATAATATTGTGTGAAAAATTAAAATTAATACAAAGGATTCTTGTACTCATTGATATCACATTAATCTAAGAAGATTAATTAAGACTTTTTAATATATATATAATAGTATAGTATACTCCTTAAGGTATAGTGTTGCTGTTGCAGCAAGCATTATTTTATAAAACCTTGGATCAACTATAACAAATTCGTCGGAATCAATTAACGGACACGCCTGGCGGTCATACAAATAAAACTTTTTAAATGCAACGTGGAGAGAGTCATTTAAGTTAATACAACCGAATCTAACAAAAGTATAAGGAATAGTTCGTAATTGTAGTAAATAGAAAATAGGCACAACTTAACAAGATTTCGTGGAAGCTTCCAAATAAGCGATAAGATGAAACGTATGTACCAAAATCCACCCAAATTCGACAAAAACACGTACAAGAAATGCTCCGGACAAGCACTAGACAAAGTAGGGCAGAATTCAACAAGAGTGAGTTGCACCTCTCATAGACTTTCACACCCACGTTACATACGGAATAACAAAATTAATATACCCTGAGTGTAGGGTACTACAGAGATAAGCAAAATAAAGTTGGGAATTCTTGAAGTGAATTAAACAATATCGGTTCATTATATTTGATTAATAAATAAAAGTTTCAAATCAGGCGAAATATATACAAGAAAAGTTTCTCAGTTGATATTAACTCATTTAACTAAATTTTTAATTCATTTTTTTCCCCGTTCTCGTTGTTTTTAATCTCCCTTTGAAAGCGACATCACTCTTACTCTCTGAAATTATCAGCATTGCAACTTTTAGCTAATACTGTAGGCATAAGGTTCCTTATCAAAATAGAATTGACATGTTAAGAACATAAGACAGCTAAACACAAGTTTAATTTATCATAAAGACATTAAAAATAATAAAGGTATTAACAAAACAATTAACGTCAACAAAAAATGATATGTGACATCACAACAAAGATAGCACAAATATGCGACTAAATATTTTGGATTGGTTTTATAACAAATCAACTTAATGAATTGATTCAATAGCTTCCGAAACCATAAAAAATTAATACAGGGCTGCCACTGAAATACTGAAAGGTTTGCTTTCAATCTTTTTTGTATTCAATGCCTTGGATATTAAAACGGCTACATATACAGTATATAGTTTTTAGTTATAGTAAAATAATAATTTAACGATAACTATCTGTTCATAGAATCAAAACATTCGTTCAAGAAGGTTGCAGGCGCCATATACAAGAAAATGTACAGACTTTTTCCATCTATTGATGATATTTTTAAATATACATATGAATGGGGTCGGTCATTTTTGAAAACTTTTTTTTACCACAACCTATCGATTGGTGTGGTAAAATTTTTTTAAACAAAGAGAATCAAAAGTTAAGATATCGGGAGCACACTGGTTATGTCCAAAAATTAAACTTGTTTCAACGTTTTCCTATCGATTAAGATGGAAATTAAGAAATCGAAATTGTCATCTTAGCCCGGCCCATAGTTTCGATTGTTTTTTTTTTTTATTTTTGTAGCACACTCTTCAAACATGGTTTCTCTTGAAGTTAAAACCATCTTGAATTAATATTCAAGGAGAAACAATTAAAATTAAAAGGGAGACATAGTTAAAATTTCATTTAAGTTATAAAAAACATGAAAAGTTACACATAAAGTTAAATAAAAAATAACTATCCGAATTTTAATTTAACAATTTTAATTTTAATTTTAATTTCTTATTAAAAGTTAATTTTACAGCATATATTGTTTAAAAATGTCCACCACCACATGCTGTTATAAGTACCTAATTGATAATTTTTTGATTTATTACACAGGTCAACAAATCGAAAAAAAAAATTTGGTGCCGAGATATAGTTAGTGGTTTTGTGTTAAGTATGTACTGGCAACATTAAAAATATTTTTATTTTTTTTTCCTACGTGCCATTTTTGATAAACGGTCACTTTTGAATATTCGCTGTAATAAGTACTTCCGTGTGCATGATTTGCTATTTTATCGATAAATTTCTAAAAATAAATTGATTTTTATATCATGTCTTCATCGCGAAGAATGTGTTTTGTTACCGTTGTGGTGAATGCACGGTAAAAAATTTCAGAAAACCTATAACAGATTTTATAAAAAGTGCTTATTATGCTTACTTTAAGTTGAAAATTGTGGATGAATACAAGCCGTGGATACCCCAAATTGTTTGTAAAATGTGCTATGAACACTTAAGACAGTGTATTAGTGGTAAAAGAAACCATGTGAGGTTCGGAATGCCTATGCAATGGAAGGAACAAAAAAATCACTTTGTTGACTGTTACTTCTGCTGTATTAATTTGTATGGTGTAAACGTTAAAAAAATGATTTATCCAGACTTAGACTCTGCTAGAAGACCCTTACCACATTCAGAGGAAGTACTTATTCCAGCATTTTGTTCCATTCGTGAATCATCATTTGGAGAAGTCATTTATGAAGTGAGTAGCGACAGCGATTTCGAAGGAATACCATCTACAGAGCCAAAATCTTTTTCCCAAGAAGAATTAAATGATTTGATAAGGGATCTTGAACTCCCTAAATAATCTGTAGATTTTCAATCGGAAAATGAGATTGTTTTTGTTCGGATGTGCAAGGCCTTATTCTTGAAATGGGCCTTTCAAAATACCATCCAAATGAATGGCGTCTCGTTATAGACAGCTCTAAACGAAGTCTTAAGTATGTCTTATGTATGTCTACACAATGGCAACAAATTTGGTTCAGTTGCTATTGCTCACTCAACAAAAGCCAGAAAATTAGTTTGAAATTGTAAATGACATGCCAGAACACTTTAATAACTTCGGATGTAATATGTCAATCAAAGTGTAATAAAGTCATCTTGACCAATTCCTAGACAATCTTGGATCCTATAGCGAAGAACAAAGGAAGCGGTTTCACCAGGACCTAAAGACTATGGAAGAAAGATACAAAGGCCGATGGGATACAGTCATCTTGACCAATTCCTAGACAATCTTGGATCCTATAGCGAAGAACAAAGGAAGCGGTTTCACCAGGACCTAAAGACTATGGAAGAAAGATACCAAGGCCGATGGGATCGCCATATGATGGCTGACTATTGTTGGGGGATGCAACGTGATAGTCCGACTACACCTCATTCGCGAAAAAGTCGCGAAAAAGAAAGTTTTAATTTAAATAATGTAAAGTGTTTTTCATGTAAGCCTTTTTTTGTACAAGGCAAAATCTAGAAAACTACACGTAGGATATCAACATTTTTGATAATAATGTAATCAGTATAAGGTCCTTAGTTAAAAAAAAAGTACAGCTTCTCGGCACCAAAACTAGTGTTGACCTGTGTTATTAATTTAGAATAAGGCGACATATAAATATTTGCATATAGTATATGGGCATTTCCACGAAAACGGTAGTTTTTTTCTCGTGCGACATCTTGGTTTTTTGCAACTATCTTGAAAACGAAAAATTTCCCAAATTCAACCTTAGCACCAATTATAAAGCTAATTAGGAGCTATAAGTTAAACCTATTGTCAAAATAAAAATCTGTTTTATTTTTACTTTTTTTTTAATTTAAATGTGTTCGACAGTCGAACGGGACCAATGGAAATGCCCATATGTTAATTAAATAAAATTACCCAATTTCATTGAAATTTATTGTAAAAAATGAAAACACCACTTTGATTTTTAAAATCTATTTATCATTTCGATGATGCTGTTGTTACCTAATGTTCGCTTTAACAATGATAATAATGATAAGTTTTAACAATGATAATAATCATAAGTTTTTACAATGATAACACGTTTTTCTCTCGTGTAAGTTCCATATTTACTATTCGCAAAATTGACAGATTTCATATGTACATGAAACTTTTCTTGCTGCTGAATCCAAGTGCGATGTGAAAAATTATCTATCACTTCAGAACTTTATGATAAGTGACATAAAAGTTTTGTTCTTATTACCTTTTCTTTCAAGGAAATAATGTCTTAAAATTTTTATTGAAAAACTGCAAGAGACTTAAGTCAGAATTTAAAAATCCTTAAGATTTGATAACTTTTATTCATATCATTAAATGATAATGAGATTAGCGACAATAAGCAAAAATAAAACTTTTTGTAACCCAGAAGTTAAATATCTCAAAATACTGGAGTATTTCGGTTTTTGCAGTTCAAAATGCATAGGCAGGGTTGCGAAGCGGCCAGTTTTAGCCTGGAAGTACACGTCGAAGCCAGAGGCCCTTTAGGAGTTGAAAAATTTCTGAAAAAGCCTGTAATTGGATGTTCATCAAAATTTCCCACACAAAAATATTTAATTTTTTAATATTTTGGCGGCTAAGAAAGTTTCTTCTTCCACACAAATATTAAGGTCGATTATATTATTAAATTTTTTATTTTTTTCCTTTTAAGGAATGGTATTTTTTTAAAAGGCCGGGAATTACAACTTATCAACGTGGCAACCCTGTGCATAGGACTACAGTACTGGCAGCCCATACGAACAGTACTTCCTCTGTAATTCTATAACAGCATTAGTAATATTTTCTAAGATTGAATCTAGTACAAAGGTCGCT
This sequence comes from Tricholauxania praeusta, assembly GCA_949775025.1. Taxonomy (NCBI): domain Eukaryota; kingdom Metazoa; phylum Arthropoda; class Insecta; order Diptera; family Lauxaniidae; genus Tricholauxania; species Tricholauxania praeusta. The sequence continues at coordinate 163,163,897 of OX459028.1, read as the reverse complement.
TATAACATCCTTATGATTATAACGCTATCAATTGGTTCGAGCAATTCAAGCTATCTTGAATCAAAACACCCAAACGTGGGCGAGTATTATCAAGAGTTTTTTATCACACTCTATCGATTATTCTGGTAAAAACATTTTAAATTCACACTCATACTGATAAGATCTTATAATGTCATATATGTAAATATTTATAAACAGATATGAGGAAACAAAACGTTTTATCGAAGTGCACAATGTTTTGGTTAACATGAAACATGTTACCTTAATTGTTTGACAATGGCCGTATTAATTGGAAACAAAAATACCGTTTTGATGTGCATTGTACGTAAAATGCGTTCATTTAACTTTAACTTTGAATAAACAAAAACAATGACAATGGAGATATACAACTTAAGCTTTTGTTGTATTTTTAATAAAGTTAATTTTACTTTACTTATTTTTGTTTACTCAGACGAGTTGCTTAGCCAAAAAAAAAAATTATTTAATCGATTATCATTAATACACGTGCTTACGAATGGTAATGGCTTCTTATGAAGTTAATAAATATATTTTTATTATATATTATTTGGCGTAAGTGTCATACTTAATTTAAGTGGGAAAATAATTAAAAGATAATTTTAACGGTGGTACAGGTGTGGGCTAAAAAATATTTGTCGTCACCCGATGAAAAATTTTGCAATAAATTTCAATAGCGAAACAAAAGCTGCTCTTATGCAAAAGTATACTACTCACTATTTCATGAAACACAGATTTGCCAAGAAAAAACCAAAAAAAAAAAATCAAACGATAAAGGATTTGTCACTTTTAGGCTAAAACTGCCTCGAAACGAGTCATATGACACTGTAGCGTTCTGTATGTGCTTCTTAAAAACTATGAGTTTTGACGGGAATTTTTTTTAAAAAAGTGTTATGATTTTTAATATTTTATATGGTATTCAAAATGATGGTTTTTTTCGAATGGCCCCAATTTTCCATATAAATGGCAAGATTCAAAAAAATGCAGTGTTGAGACACGCTTCACATAACATTCTAAAGCATTTTTTCTTATAAATGCTCATTATTTTTGAAATCGACTAAGGCGGACCACATCAATGTCATCAATTTTCTTAAAACTTTTTAGAGTCTATATTTTATTATTTTGCTTGGGTGGGCGAGAGTTTAAATAACATATCGAATCGATGATATTTTGAATTGAATAGATGTAATTAATTATAATATCAGATCTTTGTGGGGCCAATGCCCTCCCTTGCCTTACCCAATTGACGCATCTGATCATAACAGCCATATCACTAATACAGTACTAAAAATATGTAATTGGTTGGCTGACGATTAAAGTTCTTACAAGCATTTATGTAAAGTGTGTGCACTCAACACTGCATTTTTTTTAAGTTTGCCATTTATGTGGAAAATTGGGGCCACTACGATATTCGGATTCTATGGAAAATTTTAGTATAGAAAATATTATCGCCATTCGCTGTGGTGTAAGTTTTTGTAAATTTGTAGAGTAGTGTTATCTTTTATTTAATGTTATTTAAGGGACTTACAAGGAAAATACAATAAATTCAGATTGACCAAGTGGTTTATTTGAGTAAAAAGTCTTAGCTATCAGAAAAGTAAAAGCTGACAATAACATTTAATGAGAATAAGGCAAAGATTAGAAAGAACAAAGGAATATCGAAATAATTTCAGAATACCTAAATCGATTGAAACAAAATGGTTATCAGGTAATAGGTAGTAAAATATGCTATAAAATTAATTTGGAAACGCTATAAATCATTTGAATAACTTTCGATTAAAAACACATAAAAAATACAAACAAAGCAGAGGTAAAAAAAAGCCATATCAGTTTCAGTTGATTGAGTTATAAAATCAATATGAAAAAGTGTTAAATCGGTCCAAATATATGCAGAGATGATAGGTTTTAAAACATCACTTTCGAGCCATACAATTTGATACTTAGCTCAGTTAACTAAATTTTTAGATAATTCATATTCCTTACTTTTTGTAGTTACGTAAATCTCTCGTTGAGATTAGTTTCATTGATACTCTCCCTAATTGAGAAGTGGGCGAACGAAATGGACATGTCCAATTTCTAAAAATATTCAGAGGATCAGAGGAAAACCTTCACTTTTCTATCAAAAAAAGTATGATTAAAAATTACTTGAGGTTTAGTGTAATAACCGCGATTCCATCAAAAAACTGAAAACTACCATGAACATGTGCCGTTCTGTTCGCCCACTCCTCAATTATTTGCACCAAAATAGACGTGACGAGAGAATAGTAACTTAACGAACGTTTGCACTTGTTGTGTCTGTTTTGACATTTAACCCACAATTTTACATTAGTAATGACGGCTTGAAGCTCGGTTCTTACGGAACAACATTTCCTAATGTCGCTATCAGATATTTTGGAATTGAATTTTTCGGTGATATTTGAATGAAAATACAAGCTAAAAAATAGATAGGACAATCTCTGTGCTATAATATTTCATAATAAAAAATAACTTTCAAGCAAAAAATGCTAATTGTGTCGATGTGAGAAACCTTTTAGTGCAAATTTTATCTATTTTACTAAACTTACTTAAGCAAAGAAAAAAAAAAAATTACAAAATTTTAATTCACGTTATTCATTACAACATATTCATAAAAATATATTTTAAGGCAAAAAAAATATTTTTTTTACGCATGATCATCGACCGAGCGCTTTAGGGCCCAGTGTTCTGCACCGCTTTACCCTGTGATAGCTATGCGACGGGCCGATTGACACCAATTAAATCCTATAGTAATCGCATGCATGCGTGACCTCTAAACTAAATTTTTAATTCATTTAATTTGCATACAAATTCGAAATTATTAGTTTGATATGACAGGCTAATAATTTTTAATAACTTTATCAAAACCCCATAATAAACAAAATAATACACAAAAAAAAATTTAATAATAACATTCAATTTAACTAAATACCACATTTTTACGTAATTATCAAATTTTTTGGTAATACTGCAAATAATGATACAGACTTTTTTATGCGGATGATTTCTGATCACTGTTCGACTAATTTTCAACAATTCAACAGCACTAATCTACTTCTGAAAAAAAAAATTTTTTTAATGAAAGCTTAATTTGCACATCACCACTAATATTTTGAATGTTAGCAAATGAGAAAATTTCACAAAAAAATGTAGGTACATCAGAGTGAATCGCAAATTCGCTTATTTAAAATGTGTGTGCACTTTTAAAGTCTTAAAACAAAAATATCGGAGCTTTCTAAATTAAAAGAAAAGACTACCAACGTCACCTGTATCTCCTCCATAAATCGAAACTAGAATCGGTCAACAGATAAGTAAATTATAGCGCTAAAACTCACCTCGTAGTAAAATCACAAAGAAAATACAATAATATTAGATTAAGGGGGGATTCCCCTGCTCTCGGCGGCCACGATATTAGGCTTATTCACAGTTTAATTGCCATGTAGTATATTAAGATGAATACAAAACTGCAAATATGAGCATATATTCCGTAATTTTTGTTATTCTGACAGATTTCTCCCACGGCAGTTGCCAAAACTTTGTTTTGTTTTTCTTTCTCATTTGATATTAAAAAAAATGCTGCAAGCATCAGACATTCAAGATTTGCATAACTTTCTGTGCTACAAAGCGCTTTGGATATAACTTTACCACTTTACATAGCACTCAAAAATTTGCTGCCAAGTAGTTTAATTCTTGCAATTAGTGAAATCTCATGTTTCTATGGTAAACAATGGCAAAACAACGTACGAAATGGCATATTATTGCGAAATTATTACGTTGTAAGATTAACACAATGGATACTATGAACAGCCCTATTATAAGGTACTTACTATCGTATTGGTTTTACTACGAGATCATTACATGAACTGTGACTTTGAGAGCCATAATTTGAAAGCTCGTTTTTTTTTTAAATACATCTAGTAGAAATAGTTTTACTTTGTTGATGAAATACACAGCTTATATAACGTACTTATATTGTTTTTGGAAATGACGTTGGTGGCCCTTTTTTTAATTTAAAAAGTTCAGCTATTTTGTCTGAAATCACTTAATACATTTTTTGATATTTGATATATGATACATATATACATATAAGTATATATGTATGAGATACATATTTCTTTTTAATATAGTATTCTTTTAATTTTTCTTTTTATTGTAATAAAGTTGGGTCTTCGAGCCACTGTAATGTCCATATGTACATATTTCTATGTATGTTACGATAGTTCATAGCTAACTCTCTTTGCAATAATTAGCATTTTAATGACCTTTATCAAATAACGGTAAATACCGTTTCCATATACATGTTACTAAAAAAAAACAGAAATATATTACATATGTACATTTGTATGTAAATAAATGCTAAAATATGCACTTCTTTCTTAATTGAAGTGAAGTTTCAATAAATAAAAAGTATTATTAGAAGCAAAATACTAAAAGTGTCCAAAAAACTAGATTAAATGAAATATATGTAGAATGTATGTAAATAAAAGAAAACAGTCATTCCCAGATCCAGACAAAGAGATATCAAGCTTTGATAAGACCCTCAATACTACGGTATTAGTATATGAAGAAACCCAGTAGGCAAAAGCAATAGTAAGAAGGAGCTTACAAGGCCTTTTTTTCAAAGAAATACCCTCTCAACTGCATTCAAATTTACTTTCGTTTTTATAAGAAATGGCCGATAAAAGGAGGCATTCCATGAAAACTTGTATCCCCTCTTAGACCTTCCGTGTAAGGGAAAAAAAAGGTGTTCCGTAGAAGAAATAGAAACAATACTTCCGCCGTAGGAAGAAAGTAAGTGATGATTTTGGAAAAGAAATAAGAAATGAAATTTAGATAAATGTTTAATCATTTGAATGCCAATATTTTACATCCTATATCACATCGTAAGTATCCAGTAATTTTTGCGTGCCAAAAAAACTCAAACTTTATTACAAGGAAAAATTGGATCCAAATTTTGTGAATTCATGTATAACAGACCTTCTAAAAGTTGAATTTTCTGTTGGAAAGTCTGTTAGCAAGTGTGAAAGATCTCAAATAAAGAAATTATTTCGACTGTGCTAATGGGGTTGTTAGAAGCTATATATATTTACGAAAGCTGATTTTGAGAAGGCCTTATATAAGCGCTTCTCCGAGTGAAGTATTACTCTATCACCCACTGGGAAATAATAGATAAAGTAATTCACTTTCGATAATCTTATCGAATTTATGCAAAGATATAGTTTCACAAATAAGTATGTATAATTATTTTTAGTACTACATTATCTAAGCAATTAATAACACCAGTACGACTATACGTCACTAAAAATCTAAAATTTTTTTAATTTTTTTTTTTTTAGATTTCATTTTTCGAAAAAATCCATAATATGGATAGTGATCTTTGCACTCGTCATACTTGGAATAACACTTGGCTTGGTTTTCGGTTTGAAAAGTAAAAACGAAACAGTAGGAAACAGCAGACATGGTGCTGTTGTATCCAATGGTCGTGGATGTGCCGAAGTCGGCAGGTTTGTCTTCAAAACAAAACAAAAATATTTTTTCTAAGCCCAAAATGTATGACCCCAATTTGATGTACTAAATTTTTTTAGTTCAATGTTAGAAGATGGTGGTACAGCTGTTGATGCAGCCATTGCTACATTACTTTGTGAAGGTGCACTATTGCCGCATAGCATGGGAATAGGCGGTGGATTCGTTGGTGCAGTTTACACAAAATCAACGGGTAAAATTGAAACCATTATAGCTCGTGAGGCAGCGCCAGCAGCAGCAAATAAGGATATGTTTATCGGAAAAAATGAAATAACGGGTAAGTAATGGATGACAATTTCGTTAAAATATTCACCAATCAAACGCGCAAACAGGTTGCGACCCTAGAAATATATATAGACATAGTAATAGCCGTTCTGCGACGGGGCGAGTAGTACGCGTCCCAGCGCTTATTGACTAACACAGGTCAAGACATGAGACCAGGTTGGTCCGAAGATTTCTACATGCCAAGCAAAATGTTATATTATGTTTTCCTCCCTCACGTGATGAGTTTGAAATATCCTTGCTAAAAAGTGTAAAAATCATAGTCTTGAAACATTTTCGTAGATATCTCACACTAAGCGGAAACTATTTTGTTACACCCTTTTTAATAATTTGGGCCTTATGTTGAAAAGAGTCTCATCACCTTTTTTTTTTGACTCAGTGATTTATGATCGTGATACTTGTATAAATAACTACCATTTAAAATAGAAAGACTTATATTTGAAGTTTTCACCACCCAACAAAAATGTTCAGCTATATCGTTTTAGTGGACTTCCGAATACGAGATATCAAAATATACAGCCCTTTCATGGTTGGCTACTATCTCGCCGTTTTAGTCTTGAATTTAGAATTGACTTTATAATTATAAAGCAAATTATTACTCGACGACTAAGACGACGAAATAGTAGTCAACCATGAAAGGGCTGATAATCTATCAATAGGAAATTTTCACCTCGTTTGGTCATCCAAAAAACATGTGATAAAAATTGCGCTTTGTTTACTCGCTAAAGAAATACTGCGCAAACAACTTTTATGGATTTATTTTCTGAGGCGAGCAAAAGAGGCGCAATTTTCTGTAAAGTTTCATTTATGAGCAATAAGCAGTAAAAAATTATTAAATTTATTTGATATGGACAGATTTGCAGCTTTTTTTTTTTGCAATATTTTTGTTTTCTGGAAGAGCCAACGAGGCGAAATTTTCTATAGATGGGCTAAATTATGATATATGTATACATATGTAAGTTTTGTATTTTTAATTATGTTCCTTTATTTATGATCCATATCGGTTTGTTACAAAATATGAACTGATTACAAAAAATTCCCTTAAAGCTAAGCTAAGCTGCTTCCGGCCGAACGACTCTGCATTCTTAAGCGGATCCGCGTGTAGCAACAGACGCTTAGCTTGCAGAATATCGAGTTTCGTGCTTGTTGTTGAATGAATACGCTGCCCGTGGCAGAATTGAATGGTGTTACTTTATGGCATATTTTAATGTATCTTAACTTGTACACTGTAGGACAAAACAATATGGCTAAAATTTTTCCGATAACCCTGTTTATTCCAAAATACAACTGAAATTTGAATTAAGAGCACACTTTTCGAGTGTATGGCTAAAAAAGTTTTTTCGACTTCTTTAAACGGTCACCAATTAGCAATACCATCAGAAAGAAAGAGCAGTGTTATCTACCATTTCATTTGAATTTTTTTTTTTATGATTCGTACTAGCACATAATTATAAAATAATCATATGAGCCTAAACCAAAAATAGAAGAACTAAACGAATTACGTTTAATTTTTTTTATTATTTCTTCAAACTGGCACTATTATGAATTGCGTGTTTATTACTCCTCATTAAGTTTTAATTGTACTTAAGCTATCATAATTCACAAAACATAATTTTTCGAGCACACTTCCAATATCATAAATTCTTATCGACTAAAATACCAAAAAAGGCCTTTAAAGTGTCAAAATGATACGGTGAACAAAATGAGCATAGAAATATATGATAGGGTCAGCTTACAAGAGTTGTCATTTGAAATCAATAGAAAATCGTAATATGTACATTAGGGTGATTCAAATTTTTTTTTTTTTGGTTTTTTTTAAGGTGCTGTTGCTTAAAAAGTAAGTTTATGATATGAAGAAAAAGTTCACGAAATTTCAGCTCTGTAACTCAATTTTATAAGGTGGCGCCGGAGCCTGTTAGTTTTACATGTAAATTGTATGGAAAAATTATTTTTTACAAAAAAGGTATCTAAATGAATAGGTGATTAGTGTTGTTGAGCTGAAAAGGGTCGTTTTTCGACGTAATTTTTTACGCTAAATCCGAATCTGGCCTCAGAATTGACCCATCATGTCGGAATTCTGAAATATTTGAGGTTAATTACCTGAAACATGATGTTTTTTGTCTACTTTCGAGGTCATGTATAGGATTCAAAGAAAGTTGATCAGCTTATTTTTAACAAAAGCATCATTTAGTACCATCCTTGCCCTTTAAAATGAGCTTTCAAGTGGTGATCTGTGATGCTTCCTTGCAAAGTTGCAGCCATTTCAAGGTGACATGAATTTGAAACCCGTTGGTTAATATTGTTGGGTTGCAACCCTTTGTAGGGGATCAAATTCATGTCACTTTAAAATGGCTATAACTTTGCAAGGAAACATCACAGATCACCACTTGAAAGCTCATTTTAAAGGGCAAGGATGGTACTAAATGATGCTTTTATTAAAAATAAGCTGATCAACTTTCTTTGAATCCTATACATGACCTCGAAAGTAGACAAAAAACATCATGTTTCAGGTAATTAACCTCAAATATTTCAGAATTCCGACATGATGGGTCAATTCTGAGGCCAGATTCGGATTCAGCGTAAGAAATTACGTCGAAAAACGACCCTTTTCAGCTCAACAACACTAATCACCTATTCATTTAGATACCTTTTTTGTAAAAAATAATTTTTCCATACAATTTACATGTAAAACTAACAGGCTCCGGCGCCACCTTATAAAATTGAGTTACAGAGCTGAAATTTCGTGAACTTTTTCTTCATATCATAAACTTACTTTTTAAGCAACAGCACCTTAAAAAAAACCAAAAAAAAAAAATTTGAATCACCCTAATGTACATATATTACATAAATAATATGTAAAGATTAAATCTTAAGTAAAACTCTGAGATGGATAATGGATTTGGCAAATGTCTGCGTCGGTTCTGCCTACAAATGGTTAATCTATTGATGAAATCTTACATAATGTTTCCACTCACAAGATTTGCCATTTTCAAAAAAAAATTGCCAAATAGTTACCCAGGAAAGTGACCATTGATTCGTATACGCATCACCATAATTGAGTATCTGGATATATAATTTTTATTGTGGAGAATAGCATTAGTCCTTTTGAATCTATTCTGTGTAGGTTTTGTCCACATTTGATTTTTTTGTTATATTATAATGAAAAAAATTTCCAAACATGAGAAATTTTCGTGATTCGTCAACGAATCAAAGTTACGATATGGGTTAACCACCAATATTGAATATTTTTCAAAACTCGGAATCGAAAATTCCAGTTTTTCACTTTGGCTATTTTTATATTCGTCTGTACTATGTACTTATGTACACAAAATTGCTTATATGAAAATGGTTTGTAACGCTTTGGTGCAAAATATACTGAGCCAATTTTAAAAATTTTTATCTTAAATCAACACATTTGTGCTAAGGAAGCTTATTGCGTACTTATTGCGTATCACACAAAAATTGTCGTTTGATTTTTCTTTGCTGTTGCTTATGGACGTGTGCGTGCGAAGCCGCGGGTAACTCTAGTTAATATCTATTATATAAAATTCATTTTTTGTCTGTCTGTCTGTCCGTTATGGACGCGGAAACTATCCAGCCGATCGTGATGAAATTTTTACAGTATATTAGTATTAATCAGGCGGGTGTCATAGGATATAAAATTTTTATTTAGGATGTATATTTAGGGTGGCCCTCATACAAAAATATTTTAAAAATAGCATTTTCTCAAAGACAGGTAAATCAATTCTCATGAAATTTACACAGTATGGCTTTTATGTTAAGGGGCACAGATTCTATGGTAAAAATTTTATTTAGGGTGCATACTTAGGGTGGCCCTCAGACAAAAATATTGTTAAATATCATTTTCACGAAGACAAGTTAATCAATTCACGCCGAACTTAAACTACGTATCTCTTATGTTAAGAAGCATGGCTTAGGCTAAAAACATTTTATTTAGGGTGGCCCTCACACAAAAATAATTTTTTAAATATCGTTTTCTCGAAGACCGCTTAATCGATCCTCATGAAATTTACATCACATGGTTTTTATATTAAGAGGCACTGCTTAGGCAGTAAAAATTTTATTTTGGGCGCATACTAAGGGTGGTCCTCATACAAAAGTATTTTTAAATAGAATTTTCACGCAGACCGTACATCGAATCTACACCACGGTTGAGGTGAGGGGATGCGCACAGGGTAATGCTAGTATTATATACAAATAGTGATATGTATGACTTCGTTTTAAATGCCAATTCTGGTTCGATGAGAAACGAGGATGAGCAAAAGAATTATGAATTATTTTATTTTCTCTCCATTCCAACTACGTTAAATTTTTAAGGAATGATATTAAAATTTTTCATGCCAAAAATTGTTTCTTAGAATAGCAATAGAAAACAAATTTCTAAATCCAAATTGTAATTTCTGGAATAAAATCGATAAAGAAATCAATATCTACTGTTCTTGACTTAAAATAGTCGATTTTTTGGAAAGGAAGTTTTTCAATTCCAAATTTTTATTCTTGGAATGGATCGACATAGAAATCAATTAATTTTTCTATGGAATTGAAAAAAATTCGATTCAAAATTTCAATATCCTGGAATTGGAATCGAAAAGTAATCATTACAACCCAGCTCTGGTGAAAACTCCTATAAACTTCGATTAGCTCCACTTGTATTTCATCATTCGTTTTCTTTTCAAAAACAAAAATAAGTACATCACTGCCTAGTACTCAATTTTTTCCATTTTTTCAAACACAAATCTCTCACATAATATTTGAAGCTAAGGACTTGTTGAAACTATAAGAGCGATCGACATCAAAGAAACTTATACTGATTATATGTCGATTGAGTCGATAGTAAGGTGGTTATGATATCTGTAACAAAGTTAACACAGCAGGATTTTTATTTTCTGGCTGGATTTTTTCAACAGTTATTGCTGGAGGAACGTTGCATAGTTATACAAAAACCGACTTTTTTCAGCTTTGTTCTTTTAAGTAGAAATTTCATAATTTTTCCAGTACCAAGAACAATAATTTATTTGTGTCGGTTTTTGTCTCTTGTTAATGAAAAATTTGAAATGCTAATTTTTTTTAGCCCTAATTCCTCAAACTCCATAAGACTTTCCTTATAAGTTAATAACATCTGTATACATACATATACATATACATATATATGTTATGTACCTCGAAATAAAACATTTCGTATCGTAATGATAAACTTAATAATTTAAAATATTTACGGAGCAAAAAACAAAAATTTCATGTAGGTATGTTTGAATATTATGAGAAATAATTATTTTGTTTCTTTAAGGAACTTTAAAAATATATACCTTCAAACTTTTTAGCCAGTTAAAAAGCGGCTAATTCTTGGAATAGTTTTGGAGCAATTCAAGAGGAATAATGGATTATTCCCTATTTCTCCAATCTCATTGCGTGTCATTTGGGGGCGCAGAAATTGATTATTACACCAATAGCAGCAATCTTTATGTACTCTTTTGGGAGGCTGTAGTAAGATTTTGAAAAAAAAATTTCTTTGTTTTAAGAGATATTCGTAGTTAGATACAAAGTAAAAAATTTAAGGCTTATTTATCTGCTTGCTAAGCAAAAATTCATGTCACAAAAATAGTCCAATTCCTTGCTATTTCAGAAATTTTTAAACTCCTAACAGGCCCACGGCTTTGACATGAAATTCCGGGTCTGGCCGTGTCAATCCTGGTCACTTGGTAGCCCTGGTCTCATAAATTATGAAATTAACGTAAAACAACAATTATTTTGTATTAATGCCCATCTCCTGCCGAGGCCAGGTACTTATCATACGACCCTTAACTATAAAAAAAAACATCACCAATAGAAGTTAAGAAATTAACAACTATAAATTTCTTGTTTTTGATTTTTAAGGTGCTATTGCTGCTGCCGTCCCAGGTGAAATACTCGGTTACTGGGAACTTCATAAGAAATATGGTCGCTTGCCGTGGAAAGTCCTTTTCCAGCCAACAATTAACTTGTGCAAAAATGGACATTGGGTCTCACAATATTTAGCTGCTGCTTTGGTATCAAAAGAAGAATATGTACGTAAGGAACCTTCAATGGCGGAAGTTTTTCTAAAACCAGATGGTACCCTTTATAAAGAGGGTGACACTCTAAAGCGTACCAAATTAGGTGAAACCCTGGAAAAAATTGCTAATGATGGTCCTGGAACACTTTATGATGGCGGTGAAATTGGTAAATTACTTATTGAAGACTTAAAAGATTTGGGCGGCATTATGACAGAGCAAGACTTAAGGGATTACAGGCAAGCAACTTCCAATTTTATTTGGTTTTTAAAATTATTATATTATATTTCTTTATTTTAGAGTTCGTTGGGATAGTAAAGAACATATTATGGCACATATAACAGGTGGTTATACATTATACACAACGCCCTTACCTAGTAGTGGTGCATTATTAGCTTTTATATTAAATGTTATGTCCGATTTGTATACTGATAATCATGACATCTATTGGCAACGCACTGTCGAAACGTTTAAGCATGCTTATGGGCAACGTACCAATTTGGGTGATCTTCAAAAAGAGGACGACATGGCCGACACCATTACTGAAACATTCAATAAATTAATAAGTCAAGATTTTGCCAATGAGATACGCAAGCTAATCGAAGATGATAAAACCCATACTGATGTTGAATACTATGGTGCCAATTTTACAGTAGAAGAAGACCACGGCACCGCAAATATGGCAGTTTTGCACCCAAATGGAGATGCTGTTATAATAACGAGTACAATAAATAATTAGTAAGTACAATACACATACAATGTACCCAATTCTAGCTTCATTTTTAAAGTGATAAGAGGTCGATAAAATTAAAAAAGCACAATATCTCAAAACTGTAGCAAAAAAAACAATGTTTTCAATGTTTATTTTTGAATTCAGCGTAAAAAATTACATAAGAAAAGTAACCTCTCATCAAAGGTATGTGAAAAAAACCATTTTGTAAGCTAGTGTAACTTTTCAAGCTATAGAAATCAGGTTCAAAACTTTAAAATCATATATTCTGACTTTTCCCCTTATATCATATTTATCAATTATATTCTCAAAAATGTTTCACTTGGTTTGCATTCAGAAGGTATTAACCAAATGGTTATGCAACTACGACAGAGGCTTTACCTCCTGAACATTGTCATTGTTTGCTTACTTAAATGCGTGCAACTTTTTGACAGTTTTCATTTTTTACCCATTTTTGCGTTCCAGCCGAAATTGTGGTGATTCGTAATATTTGTAATATGTAAGTAAGTAATAATTGAAATGTGTTTTCTGGCTTAAGCGCAGTAATTCGCTGGTCACCTTTCACTTCAAGAAAATTTAAGCTCCAGAAATCTCTAATAAGTTTAGATGGATGAAGAAATCAGTGAAATTACACAGTTTATTGATTTAAATTTAAACTTTTATTTGCAGTTTTGGCGGTAAGGTAATTTCAAACCGTACCGGCATTATAATGAATGATGAAATGGATGATTTTTCTACACCTGGAGTTATAAACGGCTTTGGAGTACCGGCCTCACCGGCTAATTATATAAAACCCGGCAAGATACCGATGTCTTCAATGGATCCGGCAATTATTTTGGATCAAGATGGCAATGTACGAATGTTAGTTGGTGCTGCTGGTGGTACCAAAATAACAACATCTGTTGCATCGGTACGTACATACATATTTTTATGAAAACCAAATCGAAAACTTAAAACTGATGATTTTCTTTTATATTTTCAGGCTATAATGAAGTATTTAATATTTAATGAGACTATGAGAGAAGCTATAAATGATGGTCGCCTACATCATCAACTGGCACCAATGCAACTCGATGTTGAATCCGAGGTACCCGAAAGTACCCAAAACTATTTGCGAAATGTTGGTCATTTGCTTCAGGTGACAGCACCTGGTTCAAGCTTTGCCGCAATCACTGCAATCGGTGCACGTGACGGTAAGCCAGAACCATTTTTTGATCGTCGGCGTATTGGGAGTGTTTCTATTATTCAAGTGAAAAATAAAATGTATCATTAAATATCTACTTATCTATTATAGAGATTCTTTTAGCTTACTTACAATAAGTATTCCAACAATTACTAAGGGTATTCGAACAAAGCTGCAGTAATAGTAAAATTTATCGCTTACCGCATTGATTATTATGAAGAGACTTTTCAAAATACACCAAGTTAATTTCACAAGATTACTCTCTTAACACAAACTTCAATATTATATATTATGTAGTAAAGTTATTTCAAATAATATTGCTTGCAGAATTTTTCACTTTTAATTTGTTTATTTTATTTTTTACGCATTACGCTGGCGTTAATGATTTACACTAAAAATTTAAGAGTGTTTGCCGTAAAAAGTAAATATACGATTAAAACAATATAAACGGCACATACACGACTTTGTTCGAATACCTTTAAGATTCTTTTTTGTATATATGTAAAAACATACTTTCAAGTCATATTTTATCTACGTTGATCTTTATTGTGATTGTAAAAAGAATTTAACATATTGATGTGATAAGCTACGGCTACGTTTTTTGTAGGTGCAAGTGCAATGGTTTTATAGAGATAAAAAAATATTTGAATTTCTTTTAACTATACGTACATTCCATTTACTAATGCTGTTCTTAAGTACATTTTCGTCTGTTTACAAATCTTCTTATTTCTATATAAACGACTATCTGTAGTGAAATGTTTTGATTAAATATATATAGTATAATAAATTTATTAATTATTTATTTTACATAATGAATCTAACTCGTTTATATTCGAAAACCAAGGAATTTTGAGGAACAGTTTTGCTTTAGAGCACTACTAGGATTATTATAACATATAGGAGTTCTGGAGAAAATAATGAAAGTGTAATCAAAGGTTTGGGGACTCACCTATCATCAGAGATATATGTATAGCTATTGAAATTTGCGTAAATAGCCTTTCAAAAAATCGTCGTAAACTGAGAATCCCTGGATTGATGTAATATGAAATATAAATTAATTATAATGTTAGTTTATAAAAGTAATAGTTTTTCTGACAAACTTTTTAAAAAAACTTTTTTTTAAGAAAAAATATATTATTAACATACAATGTTATTAACATATCAAGAAAGCTCAATACGAGTATACGTACTTTCAATATATCGTTTGTTTCAGAATTTTATTATTTAAAGTTAAAACATTTAGCCCATCTTTGGGAAAGTATAACGATTTCCTTAGCTCTTACTTCCGCTAATGCATAAGTTTTAAAAAATTTTTAAGTTCTTTTTCGAAACCAGCAGCGCCACAGGCAAAACAAAAAATGAATAATAAGTCGCACGAGCTCGCTTATTAAATTTCTGGAAATCGATGGCCTTTGTTTTTTTGCTTTTAGAAAAAAAAATTAAGTACATGTTATATTTGGCAACCCTGCCTGTTAGCACGGTCGACACTTGCCGTGCTTAAGTTATTTTTAAGATGCCATTGTATCTTCCAAGAGCAGGCCTACACTATGTTGAAGCTAGTAAATCTATTTAAATTTTTATAAATTTTTCAGGAAATGCAAAAAACTGAGTATTGAGAAACAAAATAAATTTCCTGAATATTTGACATTAATAGTCACCTTGTCTAACTACAAAGTTCAAAAAATTTTAAGTTTTTTGTTGCAACAAGGTAACCACGGTATAATCCTGAAAGAGTCCGCACGCCCTGGTTTTGGTTATCTGCATTTGAAGGTCACAAGAGGTTAAGAGGTCGTATGTAGTATATGAAACTGTCAAAAAAAAGAGGTTGAAGTGTATTAAAAATCTGTACCAAGCTCATCGACTGATCCAATTCTTTCAAATCGCGCGAATAAGTTCCGAATAATAGTTGCGTTCCCGTACAATAATGCATTGGTACAATTTGCAGGTTTTTACAGGATTTTACCCAAAAAGCGTTCCCGTACACGAAAAACCTGTAAGTGAGAACGAAAATGAGAGAGTAATATATGGTCTCTCATTGTAAGAAGTTACAGGTTTTTATCCGAAGAATTTTTGTGTGTAAACTCATTAAAAGTGTCAAACTATCAGCTGTTCTATGTTGTGCAAGCTGAATTGTAAACATTGAGTTTATTTTGACTATTTTTATTTTCCATTTTATTGTTTGCGTTTGTAGAATTGAATTTATTGTTCAACTACATTCAATTTAAGATGTTTATTTATTGTCTGGACTTAGAAAATTAATTTTTGCACCAACTAAATTCAAAAAATTTTGACGTTTATTCTCGTGCTAAAAAAATGGTTTTTTCCGTTCCTGTACTTTTTACATTATTTCTATTTCACAGAGCGCAATCTTCTCATTCTCTCGTGTTTGACAGTTTTACAGGATTTTACGCAAAAAGTTCTGGAACGAAGCTAATGTTATCGCTAGGATATAGTCTGAGCCTAAAATGCTGCGGCCTTGATGTCGGTAATTTCGATTTGAAAACATATACATTCTTAAGATTAATTGAAGGATAGATAACACATGGAAGATATTTTGAGAAATATTTTTAAAAATAAATAAAATTAATGTTTTAACCAATTTATTTTAAGTTTTTTAATTTTTTCTTATAAAATTAAAGCATTTCTAAACAAAAGATATTGCATTTTTCTTTGCGATTTCTCATAGTTTTTTAAATATATCGATTCAATAAATATTCTAAAAAGTCAAAAAAAGTGTGCAGTTATTAAAAGAATGACCGATGTACATAAGCAACTACGATACAAATAGATGTAATCGACAATGGTGATTTGTGAAATATAATTAATACAAAGTCATTTTAGTCTCATTTTCATTCCCACTTAAGTTTATTATTTTCTTAATTATAGATTACATCATTTTTCGATACATTAGTAATAGTATAGTACTACGGTATTCATCTTTATTCATATCAAGGAATACTAAATGCGTTTCAAAGTTGTTTTCAGAGACATTGCGTATAAGTCTTCAAATAAGTTCAAAATCTCATGGCAGCCTTGAGTTTAGGATTAAAATTTTACATGGAACATGGAAGCGGGTATTCTTAAGTAATTTGGCAATCGCATACTAAACTCTGCCTGAATTTTTAGGAGAAGACAATCATTTTGTCAAGTTTACACTAATATATATGGTCAGCAAGCGTCAGTGGTTTCTTTGAACTCTTTGCCATGATCAATGCCATAAACTATTTCATTTCCTTTAATATAAGCCCATGCCATACGCTTGGAAGTCCAGTGAATGCCAATTTCACCACTGGCATCTATTGTAATAGCACCGCCAGTACCAATTAAGCGATTGGTCATTTCTTTGCAAGAATCTTCTGTGGCTTGCTGCGCTGACTTTTTTTCGTATTTGATTTTTTCCAAAATTTTTTGTGCTAAATTGAAGCGCATAATAGTCTCACCATGACCAGTTGTTGATACGCCACCCACACTATTGTCAGCATATGTACCACATCCCAGAAGTGGTGTGTCCCCAATACGTCCAGGCACCTTACCAGTGATGCCGCCTGTTGAAGTGGCTACAGCAATATTTCCAAACGCATCGATAGCCACAGCACCAACAGTACCCGGTTCACCAGGGCGTTCGTTCTCTTGTGATTTGCGATCCAATTCAGTACGCGCAAATATCGTATCCAATCCTAAGCGTTGACGTTCTTTAAATTCTTGTAATGCATGTTGAGCACTTTCGGTAACCAAGGAACCTGCTTTCAATTGCTCAAAGCCTTGTTCACAGGCGAATTCCATAGCAGAGGGTCCACCAAGAAATGTGTGATTTGTCTTTTCCATTACCTTGCGTGCTACGCTAATGGGATGCATTATATCATGCAGGAGTGTTACGCATCCAGCGTTAAGATGTTCTCCTTCCATGATACTTGCTTCCAACTCAATGTTACCATTGTAGTTAAGGCAGGCGCCATAGCCAGCATTGAAATTTTCATCCAATTCCATGGAACGCACAGCTGCTTCAA
This sequence comes from Tricholauxania praeusta, assembly GCA_949775025.1. Lineage (NCBI taxonomy): Eukaryota > Metazoa > Arthropoda > Insecta > Diptera > Lauxaniidae > Tricholauxania > Tricholauxania praeusta. The sequence goes on along the minus strand of OX459028.1, from coordinate 163,146,092 downwards.
CAGCGTCGAGTGCGGGTGAGGAACTTGCAGTTGTGCCGTGGACGTTTGACAACAGAAAAGGATATGCTTTGTGTAGCGCCGATTTCATACCTTCCAATTTTCCTCCGACACGAGCGTCGGTTATGTCGCCGGCTCCGCCATGTATTAACAGCAGAGGTTGTGACATTTTGTGCATGTGAAATTTAACCGACTTAATGTAAAGCTATGGAATGCAACTGAAATGTAAAATTTAGAAAAAAAACTATTGCTAATGGGAAACTTAACTTTTTCTCCATAATAAGTACTGACTTTATACTGGACAATGCCTTCTCTAATCAGGTTCAGCTTTACAACACATCTATTTGCTTTTATAAAGTATAAATGTAAATAATGCAAACGACGAAAAACAAAATATCATGAAATAGATAAGAATGAATTATAGGGTTGCCAGTTCAATCTTTCGCTAAAATAGAAATGATCACTTGTAAGAATAATGCCGACTTCCTGCCTTGACATGTGTCAAGAATCAATTAGCTCTTGATTCCAACCAATTGTTTACTTTTATATATTATGGCGCATATTCGTAGTTATTTTCGAGCTTGGATTGAATGATATCAATAGATTTTTGACATATATAGGTTGCATCAATTATAACGCAGAGTTAAGTTTTTGAATTAAATATATTATTTACTTAACAATACTTTTTTGAAGTGAAAACTTCTTATGGCACGTTGTGCGGCTGAGGAAAAAAGTATAATTTCGCGACACCGACCGTCATCGGGAAGACTTGGGAAACGAACTCGATTTTGGAATTTTGAAGACTTGGGAAACGAACTCGATATTGGAATTTTGAAGACTTTTGAAACGAACTCGATTTCAGAAATTTGAAGACTTGGGAAACGAACTCGATTTCAAATTTGGAAGACTTGGGAAACGAACTTGATTTTGGAATTTTGAAGACTTGGGAAACGAACTCGATTTTAGAATTTCGAAGACTTTGGAAACGAATTCGATTTCAGAAATTTGAAGACTTGGGAAACGAACTCGATTTCAAATTTGGAAGACTTGGGAAACGAACTTGATTTTGGAATTTTGAAGACTTGGGAAACGAACTCGATTTTAAAATTTTGAAGACTTGGAAAATGAACTCGATTTCAAAAAATTTATAAAACGTTGCCTACTTTTAGGTGCTATTAATAATTTGCCCCTAAAAGTAGGCAACACTTTCTGACAAATTTCAAAAAGAACGCCTAAAAGTAGGTAACGATTTTAAAAATTTTAGATAATGTGTCCTAATTTTAGGTGCTATTTTTGAAATTCGTCGGAAAGTGTTGCATACTTTTAAAGCGGCTCTCACACGATCAATATTACTGACAGTATAATTACTGACAGTATTTACATTACTGTCAGTGTACCACTCACACGGTCAGTATTGTTTATTGTCAGTAATCAGTTTTTTTGACATTCGACTGGTGAAGGTGCGAACTATGCTCCGGCTACGTGACCGACAGCCGAAAATGGCATGCCACTTTTTGGGGCAGATTCCATCCAAACTTGCACCACGCCTCCAGCTAGGCATCGGACGACCATACCCTTGGACGCAATGTTCCATGCCACTGAATGAGGAACTTTTTCAAGTTTCGCTGCCTCATCGTCTATCTGCCACAAAATGGGGCATGCCACGCCCCCTCCCAGGATTTTGCCGTCCCGTGCCTACTTGCACCCTCTGACCAACTTTCAGCCGGATCTGCCCCAAAAAGTGGCATGCCACTATTCTGTGCAAATAATACTGATGAACTGTCAGTATTCACCTCACACCATCAGTATTAAGCGGCCCTCACACCATCAGTATTACTGTCAGTATTTAAAAACTTCGTCAGTAATATCCGATTTTTTCATCAGTCATCAGTATCGTTTTTCTATACTGACAGTACATCAGTACTCACCTCATACGATCAGTAATACTGTCAGTACGCAAAATACTGTCAGTAATATTGATCGTGTGAGGGCCGCTTAATACTGATGGTGTGAGGTGAATACTGACAGTTCATCAGTATTATTTGCACAGAAAAGTGGCCAAAAAGTGGCATGCCACTTTTTGGGGCAGATCCGGCTGAAAGTTGGTCAGAGGGTGCAAGTAGGCACGGGACGGAAAAATCCTAGGAGGGGGCGTGGCATGCCCCATTTTGTGGCAGATAGACGATGAGGCATGCCACTTTTTGGGGCAGATCCGGCTGAAAGTTGGTCAGAGGGTGCAAGTAGGCAAGGGACGGCAAAATCCTGGGAGGGGGCGTGGCATGCCCCATTTTGTGGCAGATAGACGATGAGGCAGCGAAACTTGAAAGAAACTTGGAAAAGTTCCTCATTCAGTGGCAGGGAACATTGCGTCCAAGGGTATGGTCGTCCGATGCCTAGCTGGAGGCGTGGTGCAAGTTTGGATGGAATCTGCCCCAAAAAGTGGCATGCCATTTTCGGCTGTCGGTCACGTAGCCGGAGCATAGTTCGCACCTTCACCAGTCGAATGTCAAAAAAACTGATTACTGACAATAAACAATACTGACCGTGTGAGTGGTACACTGACAGTAATGTACTGTCAGTAATTATACTGTCAGTAATATTGATCGTGTGAGGGCCGCTTTACTGTCAGTATTTAAAAACTTCGTCACTAATATCCGATTTTTTCATCAGTCATCAGTATCGTTTTTCTATACTGACAGTACATCAGTACTCACCTCATACGATCAGTAATACTGTCAGTATGCAAAATCCTGTCAGTAATACTGATCGTGTGAGGGCCGCTTAAGGGTAAATTATTAATAGCGCCTAAAAGTAGGCAACGTTTTTTGAAAAAATTGGCCCATGAAAGTATGTAATTTTGTGGAAAAAATTTTTAAATTTGTAGCATACATATGTTGACTTCCGGTTAGTTGTTGCTCAGTAAGCAAATTTTTCTCTGCTAGCGCAGCCGAAAGCAGAGCCAGCAGCCCAAAGCAGAGAAAAATCTGAAATACCAGGCCACCTTGAACCAGCAGCAAGCAAATTTGGTTTTTTGAAAAACTTTAAAACGTTATATCTCGGCTATTACTAAACCGATTTAGACAAATGAGGTGTAATAGTTTTTTTTAAGAACAAGCAGATTTTTTTGAAGTCATTTGTATTATGATTAACTGTCACAAGATGGCGTTTTAAGCAGTTTGAATATTCTAACAGCCAGAACTCGGCAACGAATAAGCCGATTTTGATAAATGTGGTGTCATAGTGTCTGTTAGAAGAAGCTGATTTTTTTCTTAAGTTTAAGAAAAATTATGTTTAAGCTATTTAGTCACAGGTCCAGGTACTTTTTTTATCTGATTTTTTCTTATACTTACATAATTCGCAATGATGTGTCTTACTGCAATCAGAATAAATTTTTGTTTTTAAACATAAGGAGTACTTAGCTCAAATTTAATTATTCACAGTTGAGGCTACTGAGCCGAATATACTTCTTCCAGCAATTTTTGAAGTGAAAACTTCTTATGGCACGTTGTGCGGCTGAGTAAAAAAGTATAAACTCGTGACACCGACCGTCATCGGGATTCCCCGTCATGAATGCGATGGTAAAATTTTAATGTTCTATTGTTTCTTTTAAATAAAAAATATTCCAAGTAGAAGACAAAAAGCAAAGCATACACACTAACTGACACATTTAATTCTCATTCAACGATTGTTATGCTTACATGTTTGTTTCTTTCAATGTCCGCGTTGTTGCGTTGACAAATTGAGAATGAGAGCGAGAGTAAAATTTGAATACATATTCCGTTTTTGTCTTCCATTGCATTGCCATATAAAAAGAAAACGCACACATACCAATTAACGCACTAACTTGCCATTAAACGATTTGTTTTCACTTCTGTCGGCACTCCCGGAGTGCAACCCGCCGTTTTTTTTTTGTTGTAAAGTACATACATATGTCCATAAGTATATAGGGTCTATTTTGTCCGCATTTTCAGCCACACGAAAAATATGGGAGTGGTTTGACAACAGTGGGAGACATCTCTCATTTAACTTAAATACCTATAGCGCTATATCTTGGCACCTAAGGCAGATTGTTCTCTACGTTTCAGTAAGTCAGTTTTTTCTTAAAATTTCAACGATATCGGACACGAACTCTGTTCGCGCCGTTTACAGGTTTGAGCTAGGAAGCTCAAATTTTTAAACAATTATTTTGAAACCTCAAGCTAAAATATAGACAAAAAATAATATACATATACAAAATTTAATAAAACACCCAAATTAACATACGTACATATGTACATATGGAGCAAAATGTTAAAGAAATGCGCCCACGACTCTGCTGGCAAACTCTTTCCTTAAAGTTCTATCGAAAACTATCCATTTTTATTTTGACTGAAAAGTTCCTATTTACTAATCGAAAATTAACATACAGGCATTTTTTAGAGCTGCTAAGCTTACACAAAAAAACGGGGTCGAAATTAAAATCTGGTGGTCCTTTTGGTACACCCTTCATATACTTTACCATGGTAACCAAATGACCCCAGTGAATGACTAAACATTTTTAGATAACCTGTTTCTGTTTTTCCAAACGTTTTCAAAAAAGGTCCTTACATTTCATTGCATACTTAATTGATAGACAAACAAATAATTTATTAATTGAAAAATAAAATAATATGGACATTCGGAGGTTTTCGAAGATATTCGTTCAAAATCTAGGACGTCTGGTAAGCCTAACCTTACCCAACCAAAAGCTGTTGCTAACTTTAAGCCAAGTTTTAAGACTAACTATGACTTTATTGTATATTCTACATATTTACCCTTCAAAACTTAGTAAGAGTTCCTTGAATTCAATGATAAATAAAATTGAACGAAGAACAAAACTATTAAATCAACTAGAGATGGAAAAGAGTATATGTAAATTAGGGTGGAGCGAAAGCCTTTTATTGAAAAAAAAATAAAATCTTTTTTTTTTTTTGTACTTTTTTTTTAAGTGGCTGCTTGGAAGCCAATAATATGTAGAAGAAAAATGGATACTGTACAACGCATCGTGAGGTAGCGTTTTTCATTTTAAGAGCACATATGGTCCGAATAACTAGATTCCGAATATTGATTCAAAAAACCAAATTTAAAAATCATCATCATTTTCATTTTGTTGAAAAAAAAAAAACATATGCTATTTACATAGTAGAATATGAGCAGTACGTCGTATCTTAAAGTAATGTGCAATTATTTTCAGTGACCAACTTCAATGTAGCCACCAACTTCAAGCACAGGAAAAACTTGAATTGACTGCAAATTTCCATTTATTATATCTCATCGGCGCTACGAAATGGAACCCAACTTTTGCATACATTCATATTTGGTTACTATTCTGATTCAATTTGTGTCTTTCATTCGGTCCAACGAAATTCCAATTGGGGCTTTTTTCATTCAATCGTTTTTGGGGTAAATTCATTTTATTTGGCTGTTGTTTCATTAGACTCTAAATGGGCACAGAGCTTGCATCCTTTAATGTGTCAAACACCGGCCATCAGCCATGGTTCAGGTTTGAGTATATCAAACACAGGCTTTGCTAAACACAGTAATTCTACATAAAAGTTAGGGTGCAGCTCAGGGATTAACATTTTTATTTTCATTATTGTTGGGGGCTATGTCATTGGGAGGTATTTTATAATGAAATAAGGCCTAAGCATTGGCTGTTATTTTTTTTTATTTTTTTGGTGATTATTTCATAGTGTTTGAGAACTATTACATCATATTGTTGGCCATTATTTCATTGCGGGTGTTGTCACTGGGGTGTATTTCGTTGGGGGTTATTTCGTATACCCTACCTGATCAATCTGATATAACATCGAAGTATGCTCCCACCCAAGTAGCAGATTATCACAAATTCGATGTTGGTTTTTTCGATCTCTGACTGATGTACTAACTAATGTGCTCTTTGTAGATTTTTAATTCTTGCTATCCTTATTGATGAGGTTGGTTCTAGGCTATTGCTTTCCTCTTTGATTATAAGTATACTCACTTGCGATTTATGAGTGCAGTGATTCGTAATAGTGATGAATTGAAGTCATGAATTGTTAGCGCTGTCACTCAGCAACATGGCTTCTCTAATTACTGCCACGCAACACATTGGCCACAAAATAAAATGGATTTAAGAATATATAATCAGTTTTAACTTTTTTAAAAATTCATTTTATTTTATTATGCTCTTGTGGCTTCTCACTTTAGCAGATACAAGTTATAGAGATGCCGGCGACAATTAATTGATTCTGATTCTCATGCTTTTAAAGTTAATTTTTTTTTATTTGGGTGTTGGAAAGTTATTCTTGTTATTTATATTTGTTCGCTTGTTTAACTAAATTTCCATGATTAAATTTTATGACTTATGAAATATGTATGTATGCCCTATCAAAATGTTTTAACCTTGAATAAGGATTCCCCTTGAATTATTCTTCGTGTTAGCATACACTGTAGAAAAAAAGGTAAATTTTTAGAAATGGGAATCCAGCCCAAATCGGCTTCAACAATTATTTCAATAATCTAGCACAATCTTAAGTGAAATAGTAGGTAATTTAAGGTGGGAGGTAAGCCGCGGCTCAAGGTTTACATTCTATAGAATATCCAACTCCGGCATCGCTAGCCATAGTGCTTTTGCGTTAAAATTTTATAAGTTTAGTTTAGTTTTATTTTTCCTAGACAAGAGAGCAGCAAAAATTTATATGAAATATTTTTTTTTCAATTATAATTTGCTGTTTTTAGGTACCAGAAAGTAACATGATGCTTAAATACATTTTGGAGCTTGAATAAATTTTGGAGCTGAAGCCTCTCTTCTAAATATTTACCAAGAAAAGTTTTAAAAAGTGAAAACAATTACTAATTCTATTGAATTAAATTGCTATACTATGATATTACTTTCACCAAATTTGGGGTACATAACAAATGAACTTATATTCTTAGAGTTTCGTTTTTTACATGTCCGAAATTCATCGAAATCTCAGTATGACACCAAGATATTTTCTTGTAAGTTATCGTTTATTGAGAATCGGAAAAATTTGCGTACATACACACACTGGTTATGAAATTTTAAGCGTAATTAAATTCTTGAAAGCACTGGTTTGAGAATATTAATATAAAAAAATTAAACTACATAAGATAGATCACATATTATATAGACAATTTTTCTATACAATTTTTAATTTTAGATTTTATATACAATTTTACTAAATTTTATATAAGTTTTTGGCAGTCGTACTTAAATTATTGCGTTGTTTTTCAACTAAAGTTACGCTTATTACAAGTATTAATGTCATATTTTACCCATGGCTTAAAATTCCTATTCGACCTAAAATACTTAAAGCTAGGGTAACTTACATTCTAAACTTACTTATTTCTAAATGAAGTATTTATAATATTTAATGCAAATGTTAAATCTTTTTTTTTAATTCAATTTTTTAAAATGGTGTAGCCTATGATTCATTGATTTTACTCGCATTGTTTGTGGTTGGGCCTTTAATTAGCCAGTATTTTTTATTTTTTTTTTGAGTTATTTCTATGATGTTAAAATTTGAGTTTATTTGTTTTTATCGACTGATTATTGATTACAATTGAAATTATTATTTATTAACCTTGCAGTCAATACCTGTTTTCGTTTTACTTTTTAGTTATTTGGTAATCTTTCATTTGAAGAAATTGTATAAGCCTACTAAACAAAAAATTGAATAGTTACTTGTGGCTCTCTTTTCGAAATGAAAATCTCTAGAAACTGATGTACACTAGTCAATTATTTTTTCGTTTTAAATATGAAACATATTTTATTTTGGGCGGTGTTTAATTTTACTTGCGGGTGTAGTGCAAAATTAGTGAAAAAATGCATATAGTAATGCAAACAATTTCAGCAATAAACTCTAATAAATTGGTAATAACATATGTTTTCAAAAAAAAAGAAAAACGTCAATCCGCAAATAACAGCTATGTCAATGGGTTAGGACAGTTTGTAACAGATATGTGAAATATGTTTAATACAATTGTATCAGCAGGGGGAAGGGAAGTTGTCAAAAACTGTTATATATGCACAGTCCATTAAGAACAAAATTATAAATGGTATATACTCATGTCTACCAAACGATAGAAAAAAACTAATGTGCAGCACTTCCCGACACTTCCCTCTGCGACTCATGTGCCTCTGTTTGGCCGTAACAGTATTTTACTTCTGGATCGCGGTATCGATTTTCATGCTGTACAGAATGTGAGTTCGTGCGACACTTTACCAGACACAGTTCAAAATGATCTTCTACTATCGCATATACAACCGCTTGTCGGCCAGTTGTCTTTTGCAGAACCTGTTCCAATAATGGCCGCTTCGAAGGGTGCAAACAGCACGAAACACAATGTTCGTATACGGCACAACAGTGTGATTCATTACAGGTATCGCAAGTGTAGTATTGAATATCATTCAACTCTACATCACAACAGCCATTTTTCAGCAATTTATTACGTTCGCATACATAGCCGCGATCATCTGTGATGAGCAGCTTTCCCTGTACAGTGTTGCGGCAGCTTTGCTTGCTGTCATTTGTTTGGTTGCTGGGATCCGAGTACACATGCTCTTGCAGAGTGCGCCAGATAAGTGGACGTTCACGGCGAACAACAAAATCATCACCGTCCAACGAAAGGGAACCACCCTACGCATGAGAAAATGCATCAATATGTTTATATGCTAAAGAGTTGTGATTAAGGATACCTACATGACGAAATAAGTTCATCAAAACATATGTAGAACATAGAGCAAATATTAATATTAGCACAATACGTCGACGTAGATATCGTTGAATCGCAGCGTACCACATTGCAATTTGCTCCAAAAAATAAAAATTTTAAGGACGCTTTCTGCAACTACTGGTCACTGTAGACTGGGGGAAACTTATTTTGCCTGTGACACACATTGGCATAGGTTTCTAGTTTTATTGCTCTCAAATTATTGTTTATTAACTTTTTACTGTAACTTGTTTTTACTATTTTTTTGTTTTCATAATTAACATATTAAACAACTTTTGACATCAGGATGAAAACATTGTGTCAATTATTCATGACAGCGTTTGGGCAGTTCACATGATCCCTCATGTTGTACGACATGGCTTGACAGCTCAATGTTTTAAGCTGAGTTTTCAAGTGATTTCTCATGATTTTCTACTATCCCATGTCACACAATTTTTGCCATAATAAGCGAGATGGATATAGGCCATTCTAGCTATAAAAGTTCAACATTTCGGCATGTGTATTTGTAAACGAATTACACTTTATTTTTCAAAACCAAAATTTCCACCGAAACGAACGATTTTGAAAACGAACCATTACACATGTAGATTTTTTTTTTTTTTCAATTGAAAACTGTCTAAGTTTGACACCACATAAGCAACCACTATAGATATGACTGTTAAATTTTTAGCATGAAATCAAATTTTTAGCAAAAGTTAAGCAATTTGAACTTTCTTGATCTCATGAAATCACATGCCATTGCCAAGCACAATAGATTCTGCTCGTATACTTTCTTTCTTACAAAAATTTGATTGTGGATGATCAAAGAATATATAATGAAAACGCAGCTTAAAGTAACGTGTATGGCGTTGCTTATCAAACTTCACCTTGTGCTGTGTAGTGATCGCTGTGAGAGTTAACATAAGCGGATATTCCAAACATAAAATGTGGCATTTTGTACATATAAATGACAAGAAACAAACTTTTTTTCAGTTGTATAGAAATGTGCCAAATTTATGGAATTCAAACAACGAATATTATAAACATAAATTTGTGAGTCGCAAAGGCTACGATAAGCTCCTAGTCGAGTTAAAGAAATTTAAGTAAATGCAGCAGTAGATTCCCAGGGAACTGCTATTTCTGAAAACGTTACGTAGCACTAATCAACGGACAATTCGAAACACCTCCCATTTTCTGTACGAAATCCTATGTGATATTTGACATTTGATTTTTGCTATGATTCTCTTGCAAAAAACAACAACATTGACGTGACATTTCTGATGAAGTTATATTTTTAGCGCCGCCGCGGCTATATATTTTTCATAATAGTTCAGCATTTGAGTCAATTCGGCAAAGATATCCTAAAATTTTTTACACGTCCTTTGGCAAAAGGTGAATAAATTTCAATATAATTCCAAATTTGTGAAGTACATAAAAGAAAAATAATAGAAATGGCTGCTGTGGAAGCTACCGAAATAGCAACCGTTACGAGCTCAATTGCGGAAGTCACACTCGAAGACGTTAACAGCAGACACCGTAAGGAGCGAAAAGAGCTTCAAGCCAAAATTCAGGCGCTGAAGAAAAATGCGCCTAAATCGGATAAACGTAAACGGAAGGAAGTGATGGAGGATGTAGCACGAATGGAGAATGAATTAGAGCAGCGGCACGCAGATGAATTGAACATAATTAATAATGTGAAAAGCCAAAATCAAATTGACGATGCTAAATCAGCAGAAACCAATCAAATTGTCACTACCAGCGGTGAAGAAAATGAAACAAAAGAAGTTGCATTACCAGCGGAAACTCAAAGCCAACAACATCGCGTATCAAAAGCGCAAAAGCGTCGCGATAAAAAATCGCGAGAGGCTAAACAACGTGAGGCAGAGATTTTAGCTGCCAGCCAAGAAGACAGCACAACAGAACCAAAAACAATAGAGACGGCTGCAATCATTAAACAGCTAAAGGAACGTCAGCTAATGTTGCACCATATTCCCTCAGATGGCGATTGCCTCTACAATGCCATCCGACATCAACTGTTGGAAAGCGGTCTCGGTAATTACACAGTTTCCCAGCTAAGGACTGAGACCGCCAATTATATAGCGGCCAATAAAGATGCAATGATTTATTACATGACCAATCCACAAACTGGAAATCCACTCACCGATGATGAATTTATAGAATATACTGAAAATGTACGCAACACTCCGGCCTGGGGTGGTCAAATTGAATTGAAGGCTTTATCCTCCATTCTAAAAGTACCCATCGAAGTGTTACAGGCGACTGGCGCTCCAACATTGCAAGGTGCTGATGAGTTTTCTGGTCCAAATCTTATTATCACCTATCATCGTCATATGTATAGTCTGGGTGAACATTATAACTCATCGAAATCATTAGAGCATGATATAGACGAGAGCGATGCAGAGTAAAACAAAAAGTAACAAGACTTCTAGAAGGACACATTATTGAAAAGATTTTTTTGTATAAAATATTAAGGAAAAATCCATATGCATGCATGTACAACATTGATGAAAGGTTGATAAAAATAAATACCCAAACGTGTTCTATAAAAAAAATAAATATTGGATTGATACAAACATTTTGGGATTATTTACTGTCAACAATTAATTACATTGAATATATGAAAATTGGCGGAAAAAAATAGTTGGTATGAATATAATATATACCTATCTCTATCCTATCCTAATACTTCCTTTTTATCTGCCCGATATAGATCTTGGAATGAAATTATTTTCTATCCGATTTGCGTAAATCAAAGGAAGTGATCAAAAAATGTGTTCAAAATTCATCTTTAGATAGATTAAACCTTATCGGCACCATGGGGAAATTTTGTAATGTTTTTTCGAACTAATAAATACCCGAGTTTAGCCTCTGTAGCACAAACATTTTTTGAAAAATAACCCTAATAAACATTAAATTTGATAAAGTAAAATTATTTCAACACTCATTCACAGTTAAGAAGCCTGGAATTGAAAACTCGCTTTTTATAATTTTTTTTCAACGTGGGGTCGTGAAAGACCCCAATGTGTCGGATTGTTATAAAAATGAAATGGTGCCGCTAAGGGTTAATTTAAATTTGGAATTAATTGGTTTTTATTGCGTCTATCTCTTTATAATTCATTCATTCTTGAAAGAGAATTCAATTATAAAATTTTTATATACCTAAAAATGGTCTAGGAGAATTGGTTATCTTTGTATATGTATGTGCACGGAAATGGTCAAAATCGGTGTTTTCGACTATTTGAAACATATTTATCTAAAAAAAGACTAAATTTGAATTGGGTTGAATAAGTTGAAAAATTTGAAGGGGTGGAATTAGGTAAAAAAATATGAAAAATGTTGAAAAGACGAAAATATTTGAATAAGGTTAAAAAGACAAAACAAGTTGAAATGATGAGAAATGCTGAAACAGGTTGGAAAATGTTGAAACGGTTGAAAAGTCGAAAAAAATTGAAAGAAGTTGAAAGAAGGTTGAAACAGTTGAAAAAGGTTGATAATGATAATGAAAGAGGTTGAAAAACTCGAAAAAGTTGAAACAGGTTGATAAAGTCGTGTTGAAATATCTTGCGTAGATCAATGAAGTTTAAAGAGGCTAAAAAAGTCGATAGGAAAAAAGGAAACTGTTCATAAAAGTCGAAATAGTCAAAAAATATTATAAAAGATAATGTGATATATGCCGTAATTAGTCTTAAAACTTAGGGCGGTAACGCACCCACTGGTGTAATATGGTCCGATTTTTATCCAGAAATAGCTTTCCATAAGCAACACTCTTTCACCAACTTTTAGTACGATTGATCACATATTTCAATGGATATGCCACTTGAGTAGGGCTACCAGATGGCCTGCCTACAAAAGTAGTGTATATCAAAAAATTCCAATTTTGTAATGAAAACCAAAAATTTTTTTAGTCCCATAAAAATATTTTTGATGAGCAACAAAAAAAAAAAAAAAAAAAAAGAGGTCCTCGCTTTCTACGAAAAACCCCAGCAAAATTTTAAGAATATTTAAAATAACTTTTATTTTACAATGCAAACATCGAAAGTAGCAAAACCATCCAAAAGTAGTGCATTTCAACTGAAAAATAGCAAAGTAGCAAAGCCTTGCAAAAGTAGCACATTTGCTACTAAAGTATGCCATCTGGTAGCCCTACACTTGAGGTATTTTACTTGTATAGGGAGTGCCACGCTTACTGGTGTTATTTCGCTCACTTGATTCAGGTATACCTTATAGAAAGTAAACCACCTAAATTAAATTGTTGCAATAGTTCAATTAATATAGCGATTATAATTTTAAGGTAATATAGAAGGTGCTAACGCCCACTACTGTAATCCCGTCAATTTTTTTTTTTAATTTCAAAGCCCGTAGCAGCCGACACCTCCAAGCCAAATTTTATGAAGATTACTCTCATAGCACACTAGCATTAAACGTTTTTCGCTTGTATGGGAGGTGCCACTCCCACATGTTCCATTGCGCCAAATTTTTGCAAAAACATACCTTCTATTAAATTTCATAACGATTTCGTTGTTAATTCTCTTAATATAACGTTTATAAACACTGTGGGCTGTGCCACATTTCACCAAATTTCATCACAATATCTTGAAAGGCTTACGAGATATGGTGGTATAAAGATTAAAATTTAGGGCTGTGCCACGCCCCTGTAGAAAGCTTTGAAAACTTGAAACCTAGTCTAATTTTAATCTTGTTCGCATGTGCATCAAATTTCATCAAAATCGCTGCAACTTTTTTTAAAATTGGCCTGGGTAAATATTCAGAGAGCATAGGCGGTAGGCGTGTCCTTAAACCGATTTCGCCCATTTTCAATAGCAAGATGCCCTGACTGTGCTATTTTCATTCAATTAGCTTTCTTGGATTTCCCGTAAACCTGATTTCAACAGACGGACAGACAGACAGACGGACATGGCTAAATTAACTCAGGTAGTGACGCTGATCAAGAATATATATACTTTTCCATATCTGCCACGCCCTCTTTTATGTGTTACAAACGGAATGACAAAATAAATGTACCCTCGGTGTAGGGTATAAATATTCTAAGAGTAGGTGTCTGTCTTATTGAACATATCAGCGGTAAACCAAAATAACACACGCTAACAACCTTTTATTAACATGAGAGGTGTAACACCTACTGATGCAATTCCGCCGCATTCCATTTAATTTCAAAGTTTTTAGTAACCGACATCTCTATACCAAATTTTGTTAGGATCTTTCTATAGTACGTATATAGAGGGAAAATGGGTTAAAGCACACTATCTATTAAATACTATATTTACTACCTCTCATTTCCAGCGAGATATGTATGTAGTTGTAACGCGATGTTGAGAATAAGCACAGCAGCTGAGTTGTCGTTGCCACTACTTTAAAAAGTTAATACAGTCGAGATTCACTCATCAACCAGTGCAGTCATCGATTGGAAAACGGTGACGGCAACGTACTGCGATACTTATTATATTATTTCTGTTTTTTAATTTTTTTTCGCGACTTCTCAAGCAATTTAATTGTTAAATTACTGTACACTAAAAAGAAGAATTCACATAAGTTGTATAATACATTGATTTAAGTGTTTGAAGCTCAATTAAAAAGAAACAATTGTTTATTTGTTTCTCTTTCATGAGACGAACACATTAAAATTCAAGTGAAATCCGAAAAAATCAATCTAATTTTGATTAAACCGAAGCGAAACAAACAAAAACGAAAATAATAAAAAGTTGAGCGAACAACGACTGGTGTGAGAAGACAAAACAACGTGCTGCGGGAATCAACTTTAAACTTCACCATACACTACGGACAGTAGTATTGCCCGCTTATAATTTCTAGCGACAGTTTCAAAAAGTAACTACTATGGATTTCCTTGGAGATTTGTTGGAGCCGTACACCGAGGAGATTGGAAAAATCGCCGGCACAATAACGACTTTACAATTTTTGTCAGGTGTTTTCCTGCTGAATGATATACGGAAAAGGGGCAAAAGTGATACATATCCCGTAGAACCATTTCTTGGTGGTTTCGTGCTGTAAGTATTGTTACCATTGTTTTCATTATGTAGTCAGAAATATTCGCTATTCAATTTTATATTTTATTAGATAACACTGTAGAACGATTCGCTACAAAACTTTAATTCATAATGGTAAAATTATATATTTTCTGGAATGTAATTTTGAACTGGGCAACTTTTCTTTCCTTGTTCATTATTCCACATTTTTTCTTAAATGCACCAAGAGTTTCGGATTCATTACACAAAATTCTAAGAAAATCAATATTTCTCTAGCTAATTTCAGTAAATTTGATTGTGAAAAACTTCAAATGAAAGAAGATCTTTTAAAATACTCAGTATAGTGCATTTCTAAAGAATTTTGATGCGCTGAGCTCGAATCTGCCCTCCGATTTGCTCTGATATGTCCAGCTTTTAAGCATAGAAAACTGTGAAAGTCCGAAACTCTGAGTGCATTTAAAAAAAAAAGTTACGTGGGATAGTTGACAAGCACACAATTACCTTTCCGAAAACTTATAATTTATCTCTGTCAACTTTTTTTTTGCTCTAGCGTATAATCAATACCATGACTTTTAATTTTTGCATTACTACGAGCAACGCGTTTTGTTTTTGATAAACTAGACAAGGGCCTGATAAAGTTAATGCTGGTTAAGATTTGATAATTTACAGGGTGTGTTGTTTAATTATGAGTTAGTCATATGTACATACTAAAACGTCCATTATTTCCCAAATTGTAATCGAGAACATTGGTATGTGTGTTCTTACCAAGAACAACGAACATGTTTTTGACGCAAATCTGCTTCTGATGGTATTTACATATTCAGATAACTATACTTCGCAAACTCACAGGAAATCACATATGTAGTTGATAGGAGTTTTTGATTAAGAAGTTTACATGGGTTTTTATTTGTAATTAATCCAATCGATTATTAAACTATACTAGATCAGATCTAACATTTGCGAATAAATGAAAAAAAAAAACTTTAGATAAGAATATCTCAAAAACTTACAGGAAAGCACATATTTGATAAACATTTTCGATTAGCAACTGATAAAAAAATGTATGTTATATTTATAATCTGTAATCTATACAGAATTGTAAAAGTACACTATGTAAATTAAAATAAAAAAACTCATTTTGATAAGTTATCTTCACACAGGTATTTAATGAAGTCTTTGTATTAAAATCTTCAGAATAGTACACGCAAGGATCTATAGACTTAAAGCTGTTATAGCAGTTTTTTTGCACAGGAACTTTTTTGTTAAGATCAAGGCCGGCTTAAACTATGGTGCAAGGGGTGAAAGCGCCTGACGACTTTTACTTAGAGGTAAAAATCAGGTGTCATCATATCCTCCTGAACAGTTTGGTCAAAAATAAGTTATAAATGCCATTCTATGTTTTTCAATACCCTGTATCGACCGGTGTAATCAATATGTCATATATGGCGTAGTCATCAAGATTTTTTTCGAAAATACATACATATGTTCTATATACCACTTGATGATCTTTTTTTATTTTTTGCTTCTGCGTTTTTGTCTTATGGTTTCAAATTTCTCAAAGCGTCTTCTTCGAAGTGGTATCTTAGCTTCGGGAACAGGAAAAAATCAGAAGAGACAATATCAGGTCAATACGGTGCTTGGAATAAGTTTTACGGCCTTTCTACAAAGATTTATTTTTCGACGTTCACCTAAGTATACATATATTTGTATATGTAAAAAAATGCTGAAAAATTCGGCTACTATTGAAAAATTCGATAAAGATATTGAAAGGGTTGAAAAATCTATTACAACATATGTATGCATGTTGGTCAAGTTCAAATAATGTTGAAAAATGTTGAATAGGTCGAAAATCGTGGAAGTCGAAAAATATTAGCGGTATTTATTACAACGATCTGTTGTATTTTTAGTATTTTTTGTAAATGTTTACAATTTTTGCTACACATTAGGTTTGTTCGAGCCAGAAAAAATAGGTAAATATTTATAAAGTTTTACCACAAAAAGCGTTCGAGCCAGAAAAAATGTGGTGTTTGAGAGAGAAAAAATGAGAGTAAGAAACAGCTGATCACTTCCCCTCCCAAAAATAAGTTAAATTTTCACCCAGATAAATCAAAGAAGTAGATAGGAAAGAACTAGACTCCGAGCTTTTTGCCTGTATTAAATTTTGGCGAGAAGAATGAAAGCTGGAACCAATGAGAATTACGAAGCAAAATCCAATTGGATTTATTTCTGATTTTGTTCGGCTTTTGCAACGAACCGAACGAATTCACAATAGGTTTGTTCGAGACTGAAAAAATAGGTAAATATTTATAAATATTTATAAATATTTATAAAGTTTTACCACAAAAAGTGTTCGAGACAGAAAAAATGTGGTGTTTGAGAGAGAAAAAATGAGAGTAAGAAACAGCTGATCACTTCCCCTCCCAAAAATAAGTTCAATTTTCACCAAGATAAATTTCTTGTGGCTAAAAACAAAGAAGTAGATAGGAAAGAACTAGACTTTGAGCTTTTTGCCTGTATTAAATTTTGGCGAGAAGAATGAAAGCTGGAACCAATGAGAATTACGAAGCAAAATCCAATTGGATTTATTTCTGATTTTGTTCGGCTTTTGCAACGAACCGAACGAATTCACAATCTTAAATTCAGACCATTTTGTATTTTTTAATTTATTTATTTTCTTAAATTCATAAAAAGTTATTTGAATATTAGAAAATGAAAATAAATAAATTGAAATTCAAAAATAAGGAAAACTAGTTGAGAAAATTATTCAATTACGATGACTTACATTTAAACCTGCATTTGAGAAAATCAATTTTTATATCTACCAGGCAACCAGCAAATGCAATAGCATGATTTTTATTTTGACTCCTTCAAACTTGCAAATTTGCAAGTGATCCCGCGTAAATTTTGTTGTTGGTTTTTCTTCAGAAAAATTCAGTCGAAAAAATCCTAAAAAAAATGCGTGTATTTGTTGTTGCGTTTTTGTAGCTTACAACCGATGCCGTTAGTTTCAGTTTTGTTGGTATTTTTTCGGCAGAAAAATTGAGTGGAAAACAACAAAAATTATATTCATGTTGTTTGCTTGTATGTGTGCTGAAATTATGCTATTTTTCGCAACTAGGATTTTTCCTTTGGGGGCTATAAATATATAGAAATTATGAAGTTATATTTTTCAATTTTCTTGTTTTACTTGAAACGAATCATTAGTTGAAACAAGTTAATAATAAATAAGTTCAATTAGAATAGCTTAGTCACTAGAACTGATTCTGCATTTAAAAAAACACGAAAATCATATGTTCAAAGATAAAAAATGGAGATTTCTTTAAAATTAACACGGAAACTAAGTCAATGTGTCAAAATACACTACTACTATCGAAGTGTTATCTTAATTTGGGCTTAAACCTTTCCGAATCCAAAATAGTTCATGTAAGGGGCTTAGCACCCGTGATCCCTTGATCAAGTCCGTACATTTTTCGGTTCAAACTGAAAAATTAAAATGATATTCATGTTGTTTTATTTGCTGAGCGCCTGCTTCAAACAAAATTTCATTTGTCTTACGGATTGAATTAAAATTATTTTACAAAACTCAAAATATTTCTATAATTTCTATATTTTTCAACATTATCATGGAAATAAAAATGAAGGTTGTATTAAATTATTGTATTAAAATTTGACAGCGAAATGTGGCTTCGTAACTGTCTACTTCTTTGATGCTACAGATCGTAGATACCGCTATTAAAAAAGCCGAAAATATTGAAAAAGTCGAAAAATGTTGAAAAACTGAAATTGTGGAAAAGCCAAGAGCATTGAAAAAGTTGAGTGTCAAAAAAGTCGAAAAATGTTAAAATGTTAAAATATGCAAAAAAGAAATTTCGAAAAGTTGAAAATAATGCATAGATTGTAAATATTTTGAAGAATTCGAAAAATCATTACAAAGTTGTAAAATGCTGACAAAGTCGAAAAATGTTGAAAAAGTCTTTATACGTATTGTTACTTTTTTCCCCATTCACTGCAGTACAGACTTTCTTCCATGCCTGATAATAAAGACGTCCACACATCAAAATAAAAAAGGTTCAATTCAATATGCAAAGGGGTTTATATGTTGGCAAAGATATTTCTTTAGGAGCATAAATGCCAATTGAACATAACTAGCACATTCAAATTATCTTTACTCTAGAATCTAAACATCCAGAAAATAAAACTTTTTTGTGTGCCAAAGATGTACGAGTATCTTGATTCATTGAAGCATGTCATTCCAAAAAAAAAAAATTAGCTTTGAACAAATATTTTTGTTTTTTTAACGTGAACCGGTTAGACTGCATATTCAGAATTTGAGATTTGAGAAACAGATGCTGCAACAGTAAAACTAATTAAATACACTCACTATACTAGATATAAATACTAGTGATGTGTCAACTCGCAAATATTCCAAACTGAGTTGAGCGAGTTGAAAACTCACCCAAACCGAGTTCAATCGAGTTGACCGAGTTGAAAATTCAGCAAACCCGAGTTGACCGAGTCAACTCGAGTTATCTGAACCGAGTTAACTCGAGTTATCTGAACCGAGTTAACCAAACCGATTTTGTAGGAGAAATATGAGTGTTCGTCAGCAATTTTATAAATGTTAAAGTAAGAAGGATTAACATAAAAATTACACTTTAATATTCAAGATATAATAAATATTTTGAATTTAAGCAGATTAGGGAGCGTTCAAGTATTACGTAACACAATTCTTGAAGATCTTTAAAGTAATGCGCTGTTATTTACTTATATAATAAATATAATATTTATTGCTGTAGCTAATCTAGAAACAGTTTCATTATGCACACCTAATTTCAAAACACCCGTTGTTCGACACCTCCTCCCGCCCCTGTACCGCATCGTATCGTTTTACAAATTGCGTTACGTAATACTTGAACGCTCCCTTAGAGTCAGTTAATGTTTTTAGGCTTAAAATTACCTGTCAAATAATACTTATCGTATTAAAATCACCTTAGGGATTTTGGAAATATGTATCCGGAAATTCCATTGGCTATAATATTTGTGTAAAGACATGCTTTCCGCGTCCAACATATGTATGTTCATCCAATTGATGTATTAAATTCTATACTATATGCATGTCTGAGATGAAGCCCTTGAACTAAACTCTAAGATGAAGTCTTTAAACTAAAAAATTACTGAAAATTGCACTAACCAAATCTTACAAAAATCAAATAAAAAGCCATAAATGAAAAACAGATCTTATTTATTTATTATTTATTTTTACGCAGTACATTAAAAATAAACAAAATTAGTCCGGCTTTTGGCTGCTATTAAGGAAGAGCATTTGATTGAGTTTAGGAGCTATGCGGTTTCTTCTGTTAATACATAAAATGCCGGCTTTGGAGAATAATCGTTCTGATGGAACTGAAGTTGTTGGTATACAAAGATATTTGAGTGTCATTTTAAATAACATGGGTATAAATAAATATGGTAATTCAAATATTGTTATACCATCACGGTTGCTGAAGAATATGGCGTGTACTTAGCGGTTGTTTCTACTATTTTTTTTCTCCACAGGGCCTTAAATTTCATTTTCCGAAATCATCAATTCTGCATCATTAAAAGCACTTGAAGTAGGCTCGTCGTGTGTTAAAGATATGCATTCCTCTTCAATAAAATCTTTTAATCCACTTATTACCCGTATCTGCGCATTATTGGCGTTAATCTCAAGAGTAAATGCTTTTTTCTTAAAGCGTGGGTCAAGAAAAGTTGCTTTTGCTGCCTATTACAATCGTAAGCTCCAAGACGCTTCTCTATCTATATGATTATCTGGCATTTCTATAGTCGGCATAACGAGTGATCTTAACCTCATCGTATCTGGTTCTATAAAATGTGCTGTCATACTTATAAAGCTTTTATTGCTATCTGAAGACCAGATATCTGAGGTTAAAGCAATATAGGCAACTTTCTGCAAATAATTTCTTAAGGCTTTTGACTCAATGTTTTACCTACCTTCTAACATCTCCGCCAATTTTTGACGAGTAGGAAGCTCATAATCGGCATTAAGTGTTTTTGTATATTTTCGAAAAACTTTGTTTTCAACAATTTGTAAAGTTGAAAGTCCGTGACTATTAATTTAATCTACGCATCATCTCCAGATTTTTGCGAAATTTGCACAGATAATATAGTTTGCCTTAACCGCTTTTTTGGCGAATTTTCCTCCTCGACCCCAGATGTAGGTGACGATTCTTTTAAAATGTTACCTTGTATTATTTGACTCAACAATGTTGACGCCTGATTGTGTAGTAAATCAGTACAGGAAACTCAAAAATTTCCCATACAATTGATTTTTTTCTTGTAGGAGCCATTGTTTTGCTTTTCTCAGAAACCAATGTCTGAAAAATTGATAATAATACTTCACTGTTATAGTATTTATTAAATTTTTTTAACAAAGCACTTACGTTGACTTTCTGGAGATAAACAATAAGTAAAACAATTTATTTTCAAACATTTTTCAGAGCGGTTCGCTCATTATTCAACATACGACACAGCCTACTTTGTTCAAATTAAAAACTATTTTTCAAACAGATTTGCCAACTCGTAAACAAGTGAATAGGGCGAAATACATGAAAAGCATCCATGCATCGATGCCTGCGTCGTATGCTTTTCAACACACATAGAAAGCATCTATTAAAATTTGTCGCTCTTTTCCTATACGATTATCTCTGCAAAAATGTATTGCTTACAAATTTTGTTTTTTGTCACATTTTTTCCCATACGATTCTCTCACACAAAATCTGTCAATGTCTCGATGCCTTAAAAAAGTTAAAAATTTGCTAACTTCAGGCATGCATATTGAAGCATGAATGCATACTCACTTTTTATGTGCGTTACTTCATAAGCACCCGTGTATTTAAATGATATGTCAAATGCATTGATGCATGCATGCTTTTTATGTGTTTCGCTCCAATGAGTTCGTAGAAATGCACTCCAGTAAACAAGTGAACGAGTTGAATTCAACTCGAGTTGACAGACCGAGTTAGCTATATTAATTCGAGTTGATTTCAACTAGAGTTATCTCAACTCTAGTTGACTCGAGCTGATTTCAACTCGAGTTAAACCGAGTTCGCCATCACTAATAAATACGAATTAAGAGTTAAAAGTATTTATTAAGAAATTATCGCTATATTTGTTTAAGAATACTTAAAATATTGTGAACGAATGAATGAAATCGAAAATGGGCGTGGCAATTTTTCTCTGTTGTCTTTTTCATGTTGATATTTAAAAACAAATTTCAGTTGATGAAATTTGCTTTAGTCTTACTAAAAATTATGCTACCGAATTTTTGATGAAGGGACACTCAAAACATAATGCAGGACATCACCTTTTTATATACTTATATACATATGTATGTTATATATTAACACAAAATTTAAGCACTTACCCCACGGTAGATATTATGTCATTGATGTAAATGCACTGGCCTGTACGAAAGCCAATACAAAATCCTTTTGACGAAACAGCAGCAGATGTTCCGGCTTACAGCAACTGCAATACACATACACTACCACTACCTCCTTAACTTTTCACTGACTTGCCTTCGTATTTCACGATTTTAAATTATCGTTTTTTAATAAATTATGCAAACACTCATAAAATTTTGGAAAAATTATATTTAAATTTTATCTCTTTTTGCTTTTCTGAGCAATTGAAAATGCATTTTATGCAATTAAATTTAATTTTGTAGGGGAAAATAAAGCACTAAACATTCAGCTCCTCCGACGGCGCTGTTTGATTTGGATTTGCATTTTCATGCAATTTCACTGATACATTTCGATAAATTTATTATACAACACTCGCGAAGACATAAATTTCACATTTTTTATACACCTAACATATATTTTTTTATAACATTATAATAAAAAATACGAAAATTTTATTTTGTAGAATTTAACGCGCGTTTCTCACATAGAATTAAAACTAACTGATTAAAGTTGATTAGCGTTGCCACCTGTTCAATCTACACAAAAACAGTAGTGGTATTTTATGAGAAGAGAACCACGGGAATTTATCGAAAATTTGGGAATTCATAAGTTACAGTTTTAAATTTTAGGTTTTTCCATAAACATCGTAATAAAATGTGGTTTCCGGTCACCAATGTAATATACTAGATGATAAGGTAGGTGCCCGTTGTCAGCTTGTACCTCGGGTCTCGCAAAGTCTTAATCAGGCGGTGGCCGCATGGCTTGTTTTATACATATTCGATCCATTAATATCTTTTGAAATATTTCCTTTAGTCTATTTTCTTTTATTTTTAATTTTCAGGACCGTGCTTAGTTTTAAATTGGGCGCAATAATGAATGATGCGGCAATGATAAGAGTCAACATCATTGGCTTCGCTATTAACTTCGTCTTCACGGTAGTTTTTTACTGGTATGCAACCCCGGCGTTTAGAATGAAAATTTGGAGGAAAATTGGCATTGCTGGTCTAATCACAATAGCATTTCTTCTCTATTCAAACTTTGAAGATCCTGAAAAAATTGAGTTCCGCTTAGGCATGCTTATTACTGGCATCCTTGTTACATTGGTTGGTATGCCAATGCTACATTTGGGAAAAGTTATTGAAAAGAAAAGTACTGAGGGTATGCCATTCCCAATCATATTGTCTGGTACGCTTGTTTCAGCATCATGGATGTTTTATGGCTTTTCCATTAGAAATGGCGTTGTAGTGGTAAGTAACTTCGAATTAATGCATTGACTTAATTAATTAAATTTTAAATATTTTTCAGTTTCAAAATCTCTTCCTCTTTACTTTGAGCGCAATACAACTTTCGATGTTCGCTTTATATCCAAATACACCATCAGAATATCATCAGGATTAATCAATTGTTTTAAAAAAGAAAAGTAAACTTAAATTTAAATTTAAAACACTTTGCTTGCAACACAAAACTTTTTATCTATTAATAAATAAATGCTTATATATTTCTATGTAATTTGTAAATTTTGACAATAACTAAAATCTTCCAAATAGAAAGCGTAGTCGTTAATATTTATTAGCTAATTATCCAATGTACAGTAAATAAAAGTTTTTTACTAAACACAAAATTGTTATTATATTTTTACAAAAAATTAATTATTTATTGCTAAATGAATACAAAGTTTGTATTAAAATGCAACACAAAATATCTAAGAAATTGTTAACTATAATGCTTTTTTGACATACCTACAATATTAGTGGGAATGCTGAAACATTCTTTTGAAACAAAAGATATCGTCAGTGAACAATGAGTGAAGCAAAAATTACACAGTGGTACCTTTTTATAATAAATTATATTACATATGTAAAAAATTATTGCTAAAAGTTACAAATAGTTAGTAAAAAAAAAATAAATCAAAAATAAATTGTACAACACCAACCGCTTATATCATTTCGACTAAAATTTTATGGTGATTGATGGTATGGTAGTTTTTTTTAGTAAGTGGAATTATAAAATTAATACCTAAAATGACAACGTGAATGAATGTTTTTAAGAGTCCAATATTACAATTTTAATTTAATATTATAAACTAATTAACTACTCTACAATGGTTCGTTAAGAATACTAGCAGTAATGCCATCGGATTCCCATTTTAATTTATTTCAACATATAGTTTTTACTATGGAATGAATCACAAAACAAGGAATTTTGCCTTAAACTTATTGGTGGAGTATATATTTTAAAAATATTTGATATTTCAACGCAGTTTCTTTTGCCTATTAAGCATCATAGAGAAACAACATTAAAGAAAAATATGTTGTCTTTCGACGCAATGCAAGCGTAGCAAGAGGGAAAATCTTCATTCCAATTAAATTTATGTATTACATACTTGGAAAATATATTTTGTATTTTTTCAACACGGTTAGTGCTCATTATAATATTGATTTCTATTAACTGAACATTAACTAGTAAGGGTGTTATTTTTAGCTTCGCCAAAAATTAAATTCCCTACACCGCCTTGATAGGAAAAGTGCGTGTAAGTCTTAAAGTATTAATACGTAGAGTATTTCCACGCTACATGCAGGCTGGTTTCACTAATTGTACCTACTATACATTGGCAATACTTACTATAGTACTCTGTGTAGCGCTTATGCTTGTATGAAAGTTTCCGCTCCCTTTTTTTCAAAATTCTCTCAGTGAAGCTATTCAAATTTTTTGTTTTACGAAGGATAACACGCCCGCCCACTTGTAGAAATTCGCCTAGTTCTTGTTCAGAGCTTTTCCGAATCGCTCCCACTGTTTGTGTGAAAATTTTTCCATTTTGCTTTGTTTGTATGGATGCCACGCCCTCTTGTTGAACCTCTCAAATTTTTGGTATAATACTGGACCGAACCATTTCTTGTATTTGTATAAAAAATGTTTCCAATACCTTAAATAATTATCTCAGTATAACGCTTTAAAGTTTTCGCTTGTACGGGAGATGACCACTCCCTCTTGTAAAAGTTCGGCAACTTTTTGTTCAGAACTGATTGTCAAAGTTTCGCTTGTATATACTTAACCGAGATATGTGGTATATACTGAACCGATTTTGTAGTAACATGTTGTGTTCATTGAAACTAAAGGGTACAATTTGGAGAAATGATACAGGTTTTACAAATAGGTGACTCATTTTAAGCTACATATACATTTAAAGAAGTGATTTTATTTTTAATTTAAATTTTATTAGTTTTAGTGATACATTAAATGTGCTATAATTAAAAAAAAAATAGGAAAACAACTCGCAATGTTCGTTTTTAAGCTTCTTGCCGCAACACTGGTTTCTTTTTTTCCGATACAAAAGGTACAGTTCCTGGTTTTGAGTGCTTACGCACATTTGCCTCCTTTTTCTTTTCTTTCTCTTTGGCGGCACGCATTTTACGTTGCGTATTGAGGACATGACGTGGAACCTGTCGATGACGAGCAATGCGCTTAATTTGCGGATGAGCTGCATATTTTTCTTTTAGAGCCTCTTGATAATTGAATGCAGCACGTTCTCGGGGACGTAAAACACCAAGCTTTTCTGATGCATTTGCTTTCCATATACGAATGTTCATTTCATCCGATCCAGAAAAGATATAACGGTTATCAAGCGACCAAGCAATACACACAACATGCTGCATACGTTTGGTGTGATAAATATCACGTGCATGGCTCTGATGTGCATTGTAAATGCGTATGGTTTTATCATAACAACTCGAAACAAATTCACGTCCTGTAGGCGAATAATCTACATCTGTGATAGCAGAAACGTGATCAAAGTGAATTTTAAGTGGATTTTTCAGTTGACGAGTATCAAAAGTATATAGGCTGCAAATTAAAGAGAAAAAAAAATTAATACAGTTAGCAAGAGATCGACTCTATTACTGCCAAATTCAGACACTGTGCAATGAAAATGGTTTACAACCGCAAAAAATAATCAAAAGAAAAAGTCTTAAACACATAATTTTTGAAGAAAACTCTAGATAAAACATAATTACTAAAGGAAATAATAAGTACATACAATAATATATCGAAAGTTGTAGAGTGCCTACTAAGGCAAGTAGATCTATATGCCAAAAATATCAAACCTCATAACAAACACAGCAGCAACAACAAGAGAGGCAGTAGCAAAAATAACTACAGCAGCCATCACAACGACATTAGCCATAGCAGCGAATCCTACCACAAATTCAGCTCTAATCTCATCAACTAAAAGGACTACAGCAATAAAGTAGGCAGCCACAATGGCCACCACAGCACCCGAACGAACAAAGATTGCTACAAAACAGCAGCAATTTTATAAAATACTACAGTTCAATTGCAACTAGCTGTGGAGTAAAATCAAGAATTTTATAGAGTGCAACATCTTGATCGTTGCCATTCATAGATAACCAGATTGACACTAATGAAATCGGCCATACTCAGACAAGACAAACAAGAAAATCTCAATCATAGACAGCATACCGGCGGAAAACTTTATGGAACCGCATGGTATATCCGTTAAATCAGGAACAACCTAGATTCAAATCGTTAATGTACCGTTCACCAAGACGTATGGTGCTCCAAACTGGGCAATTACCAGAGCGGTATTATCATCGCTACCAGAGTTAGTGAGATCCCTTGATATCAGTATTGTCATGTGTGCATTTCCTAACAATGGATAAGTCCCGCGATTTCAACGAAGAACAAAGATGATTGGGCAGGGTTTCAACCGTTCACCGTACAGCCAAAGTAAACATTCCAGCAGGAAGAATCCGCCAAATCCGTTTAAACTACCTTACGAGATGCATTCAGTATAAAAAACATGCTTATATATCTAAGGCCTTGGGGACCGATAGCATACCTATGATATCGCTCAAACACCTGGGTTAATTGGGCCTGGAGTACTAGACATGCATTCTCAACGCATCCTATCATACCTACGGAAGAAAAATATGTGAAAATCATTCCACTGCGCATAAAGGGAATTCCTACTGTCCAAACTTCCTTTTTTCATAGAGGCAAAGGCGTTTGAGTCACTTCTATTTCCAACGCTGACCAGACACCTCAGGAAAAATTACAGCACAACAGTTTTGAACAAAATTCAGTCACAGATATGCCAAAGAATGAACCAAAAGAAACTCTGCTATAGAAAGGTGTTGGAAACGCTTGGGGTAAAAACAAGAAAATGCAAAACATCCTCTAAGCTGTGTAATCTTCTGCTGCATGTCATCATAAATCACCACATTCACGATCTGCTCGGTTTACCAAGACCACTACGCATCCTCCAAAAATGTGTAAGTGAATGTCAAAACGCCATAAACCAGCAAACGAGGGCGCTACCATTTGAACAGCTCGCTTATATGGTGACCCTCAAAGCGATCCACGCGGACCATGTTGCATTCGTAAAAGGAAGTCGGCAAGAAAATATTGAACAGAAAAAACTCCTTCTATAAATGATGAAGTACAACCTACACACTGGTGCAATTCCGGATGTTTCACTGCTACATTTTCCGTTCAGGCTCACACATTTGGAGCCTCTGTCGAGAATGCGACCTCAAAGATTGCGATACACACATTTTTGCATACTGATGGAACTAGTCAAATTTATTTGAAAAAATATTTCTAAAATTATTTCAACTAATGGACTAACACGAACCTCCTCAATTACTCAGATTTTTTCGATTTGAACTTAAATTTGACTATGAACTCAGACACTCCTACGTATGAAACATTTTAAAAACAGTACTCACTTGCAATCTTCATTGGCCACAGTAAAATTAAATGCTTCCATTGGATTCCAAGCCAATTTGTTGCTTTTCATGGTCATGACTATTTTACGTAGTGGATTGGATTCACGTTGATCATAGAGTATAATACTTCGATCACTAGCGCAACATGCCAACACCGATGTTTCCACCGGATTGAAGGTGATGCTGTGCAATGTATCTACGCCCCACTTCAAGGTCTTTAACGGATCGTTGCGATTTTCATCCCAAATAGAGCAAACCTCACCACAAGTAGCAAAGATCGCTTCTTTGCGATGATGAGAAATTCCCATTATCATGGTACGACTTAGTATTGTGTTAATTGGCTCTTCATCTTCACCAATTTCAGGGACCTCTGCATTCCAAACTTTAATAATTTTATCATCTCCAACTGTGAAAAAACGTTTACCATCCACATTATAAGCGATACCACGCACAAAACCTTCATGTGCTAAAAAGCTTCGAGCGCTAACTCGATTTATTAAGTCCCAAACTCGCACCTCACCATCGTAAGCACCTGTTGCCAAAGTGGAGAGAAGTTTCGGGTGCTTTCCAAAGCAGGAAACGCCATCACGGTGCCCGCTGAGATTTCCCACAAATGGTTTGGCAAATACTCGATCCAATTTAGTTGCATTTAGAGCACGCACGTATTCTCGTGTAGATTCCATGGGGTGAAGACTTGGATCATAATTGCGTGGTACTATTTCAAATAAAGAGAAAATTCACAATTTTTATGAATTTGCTAATTTAGAATTGTTTTACCTCTGTGCAACTGATTTTTGGTTTCTCTTACATATGTGTCCGGATTGCGGCTTATAACTTTAACTTTCATTATGAAACTGTTTTAGATAATAATTTTAGTTGAGTTTAAAATTGTTCAATTTTAAATGCCATCAAAACAAAAACAGTGCAATACACGTGCATATGTACTTTGTGATGTTCAATTCTGTCAACTAGAAGTCCACTTCAGATGAAGCAATGACTGACAGCATTTTTATGACATTCGATTTTGAGATTGCCGTTTGCTTTCATACGATACAATAGTTGCTCATTATAGGAAATTATAATGATGTCAGAAATTTTAAAAAAATCTCATGTCTTGAAAACATTGGCACAACATCTTAGCTAATTAAAGTACCTTTCATATGACGCTCGTTTTTTGGAAACCAAATTAGATGTGACGAGCTTTTAATAATTTTTTTAAAGCTGACTTCCGATGTCTATATCTCCGGAACCAGAAGCGTCCTCCAAAATTTGTTTCAATATTTGTTGTTAGTGTCAAAAGCCTCATAAGATAAGAAGGAGTTTTATAAAACAAAGAGGGATCCGGAAGTAAATTTATGCCAAAAAAAAACAAAAAAAAATTTCTTGAATGGATGCTCGTAAATTTTTTCGCCTTTTTAACCTCTTTCAACGTTTTAAAATATATTCTATATATAATCTCATTCAACCATATTCCACATTTTTCAATATTTCCCATATCTTTTCCAACCTTAAAACGATAAGCCAAACTCTGGTCGGCTTTCTGGTACTCAGGGCTTAAAATACATAACAGCACCAATTTTTTGTTTTGCATTGTTTGGTTTTAAGATTGTGTGAGCACGAGTTTCGAGGTACAAAAAACTTTCAAAGTTTGTGCGTGTGTAAATCGGGACTTATCTGACAACTGTGTTTCCACAATTTGACACAATGCCTTTACTGTAAGTTTGTGGGGTGTTGTGTTTTTAAATGTATTGAGTTTTTAAATTTAAAAAAAAAACAAACAAAATTGAAGAAACAATGAAGAAAGAATATCCTCCTCGCATCTTCGGTCTCTGCTCAAAAACTTAATATAGAAACTACGAAATCCTCGCGAGTAATGTGAAAACATATTGAACGAAAATCCTCTGCATCTGCATTAAAAGAGATTATTTTCCTCCTTTCATCTTCGCACTCTGCTAAAAAATACAAAATAAAAAAAGAAATCCTGTGCATTAAGGAAGACGAAAACTGAAAAGCGAAAAGGAAAATCCCGAAGAATTTTTGCAATTAGTACGAGTGAGCGTGCGTGTGAGTGTTGAAAATTTTTCTTGCAAAAAATCCGTGAAAATCTCAAAATTTTCAATTAGACTTAAATGCACAAACAATATATAGAAACGAATACAAATATTTCAATATAAAAAGTCATCTAACAAAACTAAGAAAATTGCGAGATCTCACAGTCCGTGGACCAGGAAAGGTGAAAGTTCTTCGTCGCCTGGTGTTGCTTCTGGGAATTCATCAGTTAAAATGAATAATTTGGTAAATTATTATATTTGCGTGAAATTTTTTCGATTTTAATAAATTAAAGACCCATTCAGGATCATGTTAAAAACTTCTATCCGGAAAATTATAAGTTGGATTTGTCGGAGACAATGAAGGCAGCGCTGTCAAAGGGCCCTGGAACGGGCCCTGCTGGAGTGGTACTAGGTGGTGGAGCTGGTGGCGGTGCTATTAGTGGTTTAGGTGGTAGCAGTGCTGTTGGCGGAAGCAGTTTGAATTCTTCTGGGCCTTCTGGTGGTTCACATAGCGATTTACAATCGGGAGGCGGAAATCCAAATTTACCGGGTATCGGATATGTCACAGAAAAACTTTATATGCTGTTGCAGCTGTATTTGCAAAATAAAGGCTGGAATCCAAGCGCAGAATTGTTGCAGTGTTTTACCGATTTAAAGGATAATGCGCTACTGCCTAGTGCCGCTTATTTGCAGTATGTAGTTTTGTATAAACATTTTATTAATTTTCCTGTTAAAATAAGCCATAAAAGACGCTTTCAGACGGTTTTAAAAGTTGCCCAAAAAAAAATTCATATGAATAAGTAACTTTAATTCAAACTTTTTATAATTGTTATCTAAAACGAAGTCCCAGGAAATTCTTAAGATTTTATTGTCTATGCCATTGAATATAAATAATTGTACGAATATAATTTTTTGAACTTTCCTAAACTATGATAAAGTTCATCAATTCTTAATTCGTTCAGAAAATATTTTAGGAAAATCTAAGTGAACTTCCCAGGTGAGACTAGAATTAAACCCTTTCTAACAGCCTTATTACTGAACAGAAAGGAGAAACTGTTTGTTTACATGGGCAAAAAAACATTTCTTTGACTGATATTCAGACCATAAACTGAACCCAAAACTTTGCAATTACACATGTATCAAGAGTTTATAATGCCTCCTTTCGAAATTATTGGACTTTAAAATAAAGACTTAAGTTAGTTATTCTGAATAAATTGTACACTACACTTTCTACTACTTTCCTTCCACATCATTGGTGAATATCTCACATTTTTTTATATTTGCACAATAAGAAAAGAAATATGAAGAACCGTCAGGTGTAGCGACTGGCGATGTATATTTTAAAATACATGTGCCGGTGATTGTGAAGGTATTATAATTTTGATAAAAATTATATACTTTCATATTAGACTGCTCTCTATTTTACTTTTTTTTTAAAATTTCAACCATTCCCGCTTTTTAAAACCTTTGGAGCTGTGAAAAATTCGGTACTAATTTTGGTCGAAGGGATAAGTTCAGGACCCTGAAATGTCTAAGGACTAGAACTTATGGTCACTAAGCCCATCAGAATTTAATCTATCATATTTGGAAGGGACGTAGTCTTACATGAAAATAACGCTTCAACAAGA
This sequence comes from Tricholauxania praeusta, assembly GCA_949775025.1. Lineage (NCBI taxonomy): Eukaryota > Metazoa > Arthropoda > Insecta > Diptera > Lauxaniidae > Tricholauxania > Tricholauxania praeusta. The sequence continues at coordinate 163,114,453 of OX459028.1, read as the reverse complement.
CCACTTTTATAGGAGCATGTTGAATTTTCGGTCACGACTTTAGGCGCTTATTTATGCCTAAGATGATTTAATTGAATATATGAGCAATACAGACATATTTTTTTTGCACATATTCATTTACGTATCTCAAAGTTACTCAAAATTCTGATGTGATAAGAAAAAATTATAAGGGATTGCTAACTTATTTCTGTGTTTGAGTTATCTAAGCACTCAAATTTAAGACGTAAGACCGACTTTCCTTACTAAAGGTATTCATAAGTAATAACGTTACTCCGTCTTCAAACTTTCATTATATTTTTACATTTTCTTCTAATAGAAGCTTCTAAAATCATCTATCTACAACACATATTTTTTTACAGAGTCCTTGCTAATCGCTTGACTTTGGATGCTCAAGGTCGTCTAATTTTACGCGAAAATGGTAAAATTGTTCTACCTTTTGAACATTTTGCCAACGCTGTGATGCTGAAACATATGTCTGGACCACATGGCTTGCATCTTAGTGTTGATGCCACAGTACGCGCCGTCATCGAATCTTACACCATTGGACGAGAAAATTTTGGTATGGAGAAAGAATTCATTATTGAAGTGGTACAATCTTGCCCCAGCCCTGCATGTCGCTATTATAAAAATCACATTGGCTTATCTCCATTACCATTTATGGATCAACAATTTCCTGGCGTTGCATCAGATTTTCTACAACATTTGCCACACATGGCGCCCCCACCACCACATCCACTATCAGCAGGGGCTGGTGCATCTGGTTCCAGCAGTGGCGCCAGTGGTGGTGGTTCAGCTGGCTCTGCTAATATTGGCTCCGGCGGCAGTACTGGTGGTAGTGGAGAGGTTGATTTAACAAAATCGTCACAATCGCATGGCCAACAAAAAATGCCACCGCAATTGCAACACTTAACAAAACAGCAACAGAATAGCATTCAGTCGCAGCTATCGCAACTAAGCGCTGTTGCAGCTGCCGCCGCTGCAGCAGCACAGCAATCACAACGTGACCGAGAACAGCAGGCTGCAGCTGTTGCCGCTGCAGCTGCAGCTCATCATCAACAACAGTTACAGCAGCAAGCACAACAACAAGCTGCCGCCGCCGCAGCAGCAAAACAACAGCAGCAACAACAACAACAGCAGCAGCAGCAGCAGCAGCAGCAACAACAACAACAACAACAGGCTCAACAACAAGCAGCAGCCGCGGCGGCAGCTGCTGCACAGCAGCAGCAACAATTGACTGCTGCTTTAATACAACAACAAAATCGAGCACTCGCACAACAAAGTTTAGAAAAGTTCAGTAATTTAAGTGCAATAGAAAAACAGCGCATCTTACAACAACTCGATCCTAAACATTTTGATCCAATGACAGTAGCTGCAGCAGCAGCCAATTTACAAATGCAGGGCTTAATGCAAAGTCAAGCGGCTGCAGTTGCCGCCGCAGCAGCTGCAGTTGGAAATTCGTCAGCATCATCGACTTCATCTTCGTCATCGTCTGCTGGTGGCAATGGTACAAATATGCAGTTATCTTCATCATCAGCAGTCGCTCATAATAACCATCAACATGCCCACCAGCATGCGAGTATTAGCCCATTGGCTGCCCACTTGCCACCTCCTTCACAATCACCAACAGTATCGTCGGCACACTCATCATCGTCGTCTTCATCGTCTTCCACACATTCAGCAGATCAAATGTGTCAAAAAAGTGTTGTTGAGGCTTTGCGGTAAGGAATAATAAAATATGTACGATTTTACTTCCAGGAATATTACTGACGGAACTGAAACCAGAGGGGTACAAGTGCAAAATTCTAATTTATGGTAAAAACTGGTTAGATTGTAAATTAAGGATGGCAACATTTTGACTACCGCATGAGACCAAAACTAATCAAAAGTACATCATATAAAAAATTTACGGTTAAAAGTTACCCAACTTTATCCTGGCGGAGCATCCCCAAACTTGCCTTTTTGTTGCATATAAGCAACAAAATATTTATTACTCTGCACAAAAAATATATAAAAAAAAAATGAGTAAACCTTACCAAGTTTCTTATTATACTTTTAAATTCGAGTAGCTTAGAAAAATGTGGGAACAAATTGTTATGAATTTCGTTTACCGACGTTAGGTTGTGGTACAAGAAAAAAAAAAGGTCACCTCTAAGGCTTATAAAACTTTACTTAGAAGTCCTAGAAATACTCTTGTAATTCGCTTTTAAATATGGTAGTTTAATGTGAGTCGATTGAGTTAAATATCCAGCAAACTGTTATACAATTTGGTATATGGGCGCAAGGTGTGAATTTCGATGATTAAATCTGTTTAATTGAATAAAGCTTACTTGCTCTGCCACAATCTTCCACTTGTTATTACCTCCTATTGAACACAAATTGTAAGAGTTCCTTAGCTCGTTCCGCCAGTCTAAATTGGGTAACTATTGATCATAAGCCTCTGAGTAATTCATGTCCTGATATCAACAACAGATTATTAACTGCAATACTATGTATTGCACGAATCATTCTAAATTATGTGAGAAATATTTGAGCAAAATGCTAATTTTAATTTTTTACTATAGCTCAAATCTAGAATCACTGGAATCAAATAAGGATTTATTGGCTTTGCACAATGGTGCTTGGGGTGCTCCAGATAACCGTGATGCAATGGTACTTGGCCAAGACAAAATAGTACGGGTTTTTGCTGAGCTTATGCGTAACATGGCACGTATGAAAACCTACATACGTCCTTCAATGTGTAAGCCTTATGGCAAACAGAGCGAGAGTTTGCAGAAAAGTGAGTATTATTAGGCATTTGATTTAATCAGTAGAAATATGAAAGCTGAAGAATATTCTTCGATGCCTTTTTTTCGGATTTTATGATTTTTATAAAATATAAAGAAAAACATTTTGTACATCATTTTTTAAAAGTAATATGAATCAATACTATTTAAAATACATAGTTCTTATACAAGTGTGAGATGCAAATTAAAACATGTAATTACAATCGATAAATCACCTACTGATCTTTACAATAGCTAAAGTTTTTTCGCTACAGATATACAATTATTAATAGAATATCAACATATTTTTTATTTTTTCAGCTCTTCTCGATACAATTCAAGTTGTTCAAACATTACGCACTTGCTTACCAGCTCCACACATACCAGTAACATCATGGAAAAGCGAAAGTGAAAAGCCACCAAATGGAGGTGTGACAGGTGGTGTACCAAGTAGTAGCATTGTTGCAGGTAATGGCACAGGTAATCTTACATCAAATAGAGTAGAAAATTTAAGTAACTAAAACACGTATGTTCATCCAAATTTTTGAAAGCCATGCATGCTTTTCTTTACTTCAGCATTATTTTTCTCCTTTATAATATACGCGTGTGCCAAGTTGCATTTTAATAAGTAATTACACGTTTAACTATACATGTCTGTAAAAGCATCGAAAAAATTTCATAATTATGAAAGTTAAATTATTGCTATAAAAATTTACTACATATAAAATGCAAATTAAATTATGCTTAGCAAGTAGGTACTTTATCTTGATAAAAATTTGATGATTTCTATTTGTGGAAAAGGTTTGGTTACATAGATGAAGAAAAAATTAATTTTCTTTAAAGTGTCCTTTTTTGTTATGATATGCATAAGTAATTATAATAAAATAAATATTGTAGGCCGGAAAATTTTGAGCTTTTGACTAAATGTTAGTAAAATGTGACTATTATATCTTATATTTTGTAAAAGATGAAATGCCAAACATAGTTGAAAAGCTATAGCTTTGAAAATATGAAATGTATACTATACATATTTAAAAATTGTATATTTTAAGCTGTTTAACATATCAGAGATGGAATTAGTAAAATTTAAGAAACTCAACAAACTCTCATCAAAGAAGCCAAATCCTCGGTATACTCTTTTAGTCCTATGTTGTATTCTAAGCGTAGTCTTTTCCAAAATAAAGTGTATTTCGAATTTTGTCACATATAGAATCGAATAGATAGATCGTGGTCACCTTTATCATAGTGATTAATTTTTATGGTACGAAATTTAAGGTTTCACAAGCCAAAGCGGTTCCAATCCATTAATGTTTATTTAATAATTCTTATTTGAATATTATTCTTGTTAATTTATAAATCAGGCAATGCTTTTCATGCAAATATGATAAGTCATCAGAAGAATGTTAAACAAAAACCTGACAATTGGTGTAAAATTATTCGGCATATATATTTGCATATATACTAGACCCAAAAAAATAACTTAATTTAATTCACCAATGAACTAAAGCTGCAAATTAAATTTAACTGCTCTCAAATTCGTTTGAGTTTTAGCTCAAAGTCTAAACGATTTCGAAAAATTGCAGGTACGCATGAACCAGGACCAGTGCAAATGTACAAATAAAAAACCGATAGACGACCTTATTTTGCATTATGTCATAATTATGACATTTTTTGCGTAAAACACTTAGAGGTTTGTTTTCTTTGAGAATTATTGAACAAATTTCGATTTTTGCCCATAAATAATGTATCATAATAAACATTTAAAAATATTGTTCCATCAAAATCAGTATTCTTTTCAGGCTGCGAAGTTTTGCCAAACTTCTAGCTTCAATGACTGTACTATTTTCTATAAAACACCTTTGGCGCATGCTTAGGCTTACAGTAATTTGCTGAAACCAGCATTTCGTTGTTTTTAACCTTAAATACATATGAACATCCTTTTTATTAAATTAAATACAAGTACTCGCAATTTATTAAGTAAAATATTTTAAGTGGTTTTCAAAACCGAACTTTGTGTGCAATTTCAACTTTAAAGTTGAGTTTTTTGTTAAAATATATATTTTGAAACTTTTCGTTGAAAAACAATAATGCACATAATAAAATAATATGTAACCACAATAACCCTTAATGGAAAATTAAAAAATATATATATACATACATACATACATAAATATCTATGAAATAAACTAAATCCGTGTAGCACAAGTATTACTAAAGTATTTAAAATATATTTAACATATAAGCTATTTTTGTTCAAATGGTATCTTTTCTTCATAGTGCCATTAGTTTTGTTTTTCAACTTTATGAAATATTCCTAATTTTGACTGATTAAAAATAATTAAAAATTTACTTTAAACATAAATGTTCCTACTGATAAAATTTGTGTAATTTTAACATATTTAAATTTTAGTTATTTAGGTGCTTGTTTCGGTATTAAAAGTGGTAAATTTGTTTTGAAACGAAGTAAATTATATAAAATTAAGAAAATTGGCTAAGCTGTGATATGAAAAAATAAATCGTTTTGTTTGCATTTTTGTTTCATAAAACTTATTTTAGGCTCCAAATTAGAAATTAACAAATGAGGAACACATTTGTATCATGATTATGAAAGCGCAAAGAACTGTGTTGAATTGAAAAAAAAAACTACTTGTCTTTAATTTAATTTAATATTATTATACTATGAATACCATTATTTTGAAAAAAATATTCGTAAAATTTTTAATTTTTTAGGGACATAAGGGGGAAGGGGGTCAACGAAAATCTCACGTCAACTTCTTAAAGCAGAGTATACATTATTAAAGCAGATTACATCTAAAAATTATAAGGCAAGCCTCTCGGAAGGGAGGGTGGGGGTCCCGCCAGAACTCACCAAATCTCACCAAGGGGGGGAGGGGTCCGACAAATTTCCTTTTTAAAGTTCGAAAAGTGTTTCTATTAGATTTTTGTGTGTTGATTACGAGAAAAATTGTCAAAAAATTCCATCACGTAAGGTTTTTGAGATACATATTCTAATCTTAAAGTTATATATATAAATCATAAAGGTAATGTAGCACCGTGAATTTTTTTTTTTCAAAAAATTATTCCTTTTTTTTCGCCGATTTATCGAATTTTAAATTTCATATTGCCATACATAGGGGGAAAAAATCAATTTTTTATTTTGTGCGATTTTCACTGAATTATTGAACTGCTCTCATATAATTTACTTATTTTGGATAAAGCTTTTAATTAACGACTTATTTCTCTCCTGTTTTAAATATCAAAAGAATACCCCCAAAATTGCAGTGTCTAAACTAAAAGCAAAAAATTGACAAAATTTGCGTTATTTTTCTAAGCCCTTTTTCTATGTTATTAATAATTTCTTTTATTCTAATACTTTTCTTTAAAAAAAGTTGAAATAAACATATTGAGCCTATCTATTTGTTGCGCTAAACTATAAGTAACTTTGAAAGATATTTTTAACATAATACATAATCATAAATAAATATTAGCATAAGCATATTTTGAAATTAAATACTCAATATTTGCATTTAATTTTTTACTGTAAAAAATCAATTACGTATTTTAAATTAATTTAAGTAAACTTCATAGTTAGAGTCTATTAGTCTTACGCAAATTTGGATATTCGTTGGCTTCCGACGCAAACCTTTTGAATTCAATTTTTGTAAGAAATTATATTTTATGAATCGGCAAAAAGATGAAGTAGAAAATAATAAAATCTAGCTAGCATTTCGTATTTTCGTCAAATGCTTAAAAAAACATAAATTTTGTTTAACACAATTTAAAAACTTAAATTAGTGGGAAGACAACGATGTTTTTTGCTACTATTGCTACTTTATATACATACATACATATTTAGAAAAAAAAATATTTAAATAACTGATAATGTAAAATTTTTGTTATTTTAGTTCAAAAGTTACTGCAAGGATTTTTCTGAAATAAATTGAAACATTAAAAGTATTAAATCAAAAAAATTTTATTAATGTTTTCAACAGTAACTAGTCTTCAGTTCTTTCGTTATTTTTGAAATATGCTTATAAACTTATCAAAGTGGGAAGAAGAAGAGCTTACCACAAATTTTAGTCAATTTTTTTTTTCACAAGTTGAATTTGTGGTAAGCTCTTCTGCTTCCCACTTTTCAGACATATTATACATGCAATAGCATGCCAGCGGCACAGGGTCATCTGAAATTAGAAATTGATTTTAAAAATTTTTTACAAAAAAAATTTTTTTTATAAAAATTTACCTTTTTCAAAATGCCTTATGGCTTTTATGGAAGCCATTTCCTTGGCTTCGTTTTACGTTTTATTTTTATTTTTGCTTTATACCCATCAGGGGTTTTCATTAATGTAGTCGACAGCCATTCCTCCATAACATGCCTGTATGGCTGTTTTTTTTTTAAATCTTTTTTATTATTTTTAATTTTTTGGTCCTTTTTTTTAATGGCAGCTCTTTTCCTGCTTTCTAAAGTAAACAAAAAAAATTAAGTAATCATTTAAAGAGAATAAATTAACTTTCTTAATATGATAAACTTTAACTAACTAAATGACAAGTTGAGTTACAACAAAAACTTGAATGTGGAATTATTTGGGATGTTGATCAAAGCAGAAATTCATCAAAAGGAAAAAAATTGATAAGCGGTCTTATCCTTCAAGTCTTTTTTTCCAACAATTGAATGGTTTCAGTCTCTCAAGTGCTCGCATTCAATCATTCAGCGTGAAAACAGGTTGACTCTCATCTGATAAATGGGATTTCTGTCTGATATCATGAACTATTTGATTTGATATTTGATCATGAACTATTTAATCTTAGATAATATTATTGAAAATATTTATTCAAAATTTGAATAAAAGCTACTTATTATTTTTTGGGATATACATACTTTGTATGCTCCACTGTAAACAAAAAGTTTTTACAAAAAAAAAAGAAAAAAATCAGCATCATGTTGAAAAAAACCGTACGCTACTTTATGGATGTGTTAATAATAATGTTAATGAAAACTAATCAAATCACTTAGGTAAAAGACTAATTTTATATGTTCATTTTCAATTTCAATATTTTATATATGAGATAAAGGCATGAAATCTTTAGAATTGTTGCTTTTCTCTAAAAAAATAATAAAAGCTTTTTAAGATTGGATATACTATTACAAAATATTTGTTTTCTTATGAAGCTCCTTTTGCTAAAATCATTTAATCCGATGGCCAATCGCTGTTCTTGGATTTTAGAAAAAAGCTTAAATTAATGAATACTTGATCAATTGAATTGTTAGTTTTATTCATATATTCTTGCCGACAATACTTTTAATTTAAATTTTTTTTTAGCATTTATTGAGATAAAATCTACACTGAACAATTTTAACGGTTGTATTAAATAATACTTTATTCAACTTATAACCTACATTTTATTTCCATGCAAAAACTTTAAAAGTTTTGCAGCAAATAAAAAATATAAAAATTATAGAAACATACAATATATCCACAGATATGTTGCTAATGCATAATAGATCGTAAACATCAGTAGAATATCAGCATGTATTTTAATGAAATCTCTGCTTAAAAATAAATAAAGAACTTGAAACTATTTTCTGCGTATGACTATTTTATTTAATTAAGTAATAATATTGTAGCGAAATTTGGTTTATGCTAGAAAACTCTTGAAATAAATACCAACGAAAGAAAACTAAACGATACTAGCTAGCATAAACATACTAGCACCATCTAGCGGCAAAATAATAAACTGAACAGACAAAAAGTCAACAACCGAGAGAAATTATCGCCGTCGTACAACGTACAACGCCATCTAACATCTAGCATAATAGCTAGCTCAACGTCAGTGCGCCATGCGCACCATTCACCATTGTGGTGAATTGTGGATAGTAGTAGAATGCACGCTACAAAGTAGCACTGGTGGGTTGTAGAAAATGGTAGAATATACGCCACTTAGAAGGTACTGGATTATTCGAGAGAGTGATGACTGCAGTATAAAAAGGGTTGTCATCTGAGCTGGACACACAGTAGAATTAAACCAGCGAAGCAGTAAGCAATAAAGTGAATACAGTGTGATCCGTAGTAGAACAAAACAGTTTTCTATACAGTGTTAAATTAATATTAGAATTTGAACGTTAATAAAATAAACCATTTTATAACTAAATAAGTTTGTGTGTTTTTAATTGTTACACAATCCAGTGATCGAACTCAGAAAAGTGTGAGAGATCGAAATTATCGTCAAAGAGACAGAAATTTCTTAACAATTGGTGTCAGAAGTGGGATTGTGTAAAAAGAATTAACAATCAATTAAAAAAAAAAAAAAAATAAATAAATAAAAATGGTTAAGTTTGAAGATCTGAAAGTGGATCAACTGAAGAAGGAGTTGCAGCAGCTGAATCTGCAATCTACTGGCGGAAAGGTGGAGTTACAGAAACGCTTACGGCAGGCTCTTGAGGCTCAAGGTGTAAACCTGGAAGAGCATGAATTTTATAGTGATGTATCAGAATCAGCAGCGAAAGTGGAAGAAACTTCTGGACCAGCAGCAAGTGGTGAAGTTGTAGATATGTCAAAGTTCGAGAAAATGTTAATGGCGATGACGCAGGCAATGAGTCAAAATGCACTACAGATGAATAGCAATATCCAGGCCGTTCGAGAAGAAATTGGTCAGAACGCGCTGCAGATCCAGACGGTTCGGGAGGAAATCGGTCAGAGCTTAAGTCAAAATGCACTTCAAATGAATAGCAATATCCAGGCGGTTCGAGAAGAAATTGATCAGAGCTTAAGTCAAAATGCACTGCAAATAGACCACAAGTTAAGTCAAAACGCGACGCAGATCCACGAGGCTGTTCGAACGGAGGTTGCCAAAATGGTAGATGGCCTCGATGCAAAAGTGACTGAGTTACGAGATGACGTTGAATCATTCAAGGAAGAAGTTCAAAATAATCTTGAAAAAGTTCAAAATAATTTTGAAGACGTTAATAAAAGGATTCAACAGTTGGAAATAAGTGAACCAACCACTCAAGTGATAAGAGAAATCAGCGCAGAGAGGCTTAAGGCACCCTCGTACGATGGAACAACGCCATTCAGTGTTTTCAAGCTCCAGTTTGAAACAACATCTGGTCACAACCGTTGGGATAACGAAAGCGCAGCTGCAGCGCTAATTGTGGCATTAAAAGGCGCAGCTGCAGAAGTATTGCAAACGGTTCCAGTGGCGGAGCAGAAAAACTACAAGGCGGTGATGGATGCCTTACAGCGAAAATATGGCAGTGACCACATGAAGCAGATTCACAGGTTGGAGTTAAAAAGTCGTATCCAGAAATCTGGTGAGTCCTTGCAGGAGTATGCTGCGGATATTGAGCGATTGGCACACCTTTCCTATCCTGACGAGTTAAGTGTCGTAGCTGAAAAATTCAAAATAGAGGCGTTTATTGACGGCATACGTGACTTAGATACAAAACGCGAAACAATGCGGAGCCCGAAGACAACATTTAACGAAACAGTAATGGTTGCCCTCACTGAAGAGATGATTGCGTTGACATGCCGCCCATCACTGAAAACTCGTCGGATAGAGGTGGAGGCTGAAAAGAAAAATTCATCGTTCGCCAGCGGTAGCTTCAGCAGAAAATGCTACAACTGTGGTAAGCAGGGACACATGGCACGTGATTGCAAATCACGATCTGCATCACGTTCACCAAGAAGAAAAATTGAAAATCGGATGGAGGTGGATTTTAAAAAGAAAAGTTCATCGTTCGCCAGCAGTAGCTTCAGCGGAAAATGCTACAACTGTGGTAAGCACGGACACATGGCACGTGACTGCGAATCACGTCGTAAACGATCTGCATCACATTCACCAAAGAGAAGAATTGAAAATAGGGTGGACGATGGCGAAAATGGTAGCGAGCAGCAGGCGCGTACGTGGAATCAGGGTTCGATTCCGGAGAGGGAGCCTGAGAAACGACTACCACATCGCAAAGAAAGCCAGCATGAAAATGCGGATGCATTTTTCCGTCGTCTATGTAAAATTGAATGTTCACGAACGGAAAATAAATCTGGAACAATTGATGTGCGCCGTTTGAACGTTTTGCCTGAAGAGGAGGTAAGATGGGACCAGCGCAGTGATCGGGATCGTGGTGATCGTGAACGAGAGCGTGAAATGGAACACGAACGAGAGCGGGAGAGAGAACTTGAAAGAGATCGCGAGCGTGATCGCGAACGGCGTGAAGAACGTGACAGAGAACGAAAGCGGGAACGTGAAAGAGAACGTGAACGAGAGGAGGTTAGAGAGCGCGCTGAAAGAGACAAAGTTGAAAAGAAGGATCCAGAACGGCCAGATAAAGATCGTGAGCGCAGAAGAAGAGAAAGGGAACGCGAACATGAGAAAGAGCGAGAACGAGAGCAGTCACGCCGAGAACGTTCTCGAAGTCGGGAGAAGTCTTCTAGACGTCGTTCTAAATCGCGTAAAAAGGAACGTGAGAAAGACCGTGATAAAGATCGCGACAAGATGAAAGCTCGGTGTGACCTGCGAGCAAATACTGAAAGGTTCAAGAAAGGTCAACTAGTGCTGCTACACAACCCACAACGGAAACGAGGCTTGTCTCCTAAGTTTCGGACTCACTGGGATGGACCTTACCGGATCGTCACAAGGATTAATGATGTTGTGTATCGAATCCGAAAATACCTCGGGAACAAAAATAAATTTAAGGTAGTCCACATCGAAAGGCTGGCACCTTATACTAGGGACGGAGAGACTCTTGTTCGGGACGAACAAGTTTAAGCGGAGGGCAGTGTAGCGAAATTTGGTTTATGCTAGAAAACTCTTGAAATAAATACCAACGAAAGAAAACTAAACGATACTAGCTAGCATAAACATACTAGCACCATCTAGCGGCAAAATAATAAACTGAACAGACAAAAAGTCAACAACCGAGAGAAATTATCGCCGTCGTACAACGTACAACGCCATCTAACATCTAGCATAATAGCTAGCTCAACGTCAGTGCGCCATGCGCACCATTCACCATTGTGGTGAATTGTGGATAGTAGTAGAATGCACGCTACAAAGTAGCACTGGTGGGTTGTAGAAAATGGTAGAATATACGCCACTTAGAAGGTACTGGATTATTCGAGAGAGTGATGACTGCAGTATAAAAAGGGTTGTCATCTGAGCTGGACACACAGTAGAATTAAACCAGCGAAGCAGTAAGCAATAAAGTGAATACAGTGTGATCCGTAGTAGAACAAAACAGTTTTCTATACAGTGTTAAATTAATATTAGAATTTGAACGTTAATAAAATAAACCATTTTATAACTAAATAAGTTTGTGTGTTTTTAATTGTTACACAATCCAGTGATCGAACTCAGAAAAGTGTGAGAGATCGAAATTATCGTCAAAGAGACAGAAATTTCGTAACAATATCTATGACTGTGCTACCTTGAGCTAAAAAATGTATTAAATTCAAATACTTAATACGGCTAATAATAATAAACACTTAAGAATGTAGCCTGAACTAAAGAAGCTATTGCTTCCCAATTTTATGAGCGTGGTCTCTGAAACGAAGATTGATTCTGCAATTTCTTCTAATGTCTGGCGGCTGTGGATTGAAGGTACTCTCTGCCGAAGCATTGTTTTACATAAGCTCGATGTATAGTAGTCTATCCAATTTTAACTGCTTGAATTGTGGTTATGTACATATCATCTGCATATCCTAGCAGCTGCACAGAATTTTAAAGATAGTGCTCTCCGTGTTTATTTTAGCACAACGCACTTTATGCGATGACATTTTTATTATCATACTGCACAGTAGACTGCGTCTTTTCAAGTGTTGTGCGGCATAACTGGATTAGTTTTGTCAGGATCTCAAACTCCACCATAGCTCTTTATTTTAAGTCCAGTAGGCTAACACTCGTATGCGGCCTTAAAACTGATGAACACATAATGGGTAACGACATGAAACTTGTTGGTTTCTTCAAGGATTTGCCTTAACGAAAATATTTGGTTTGGCAGTCGAGCTCTCTCTTGATTTGATCCTATAAGTGTGTTGCAGAAAAAGTTCAGACTTTCACATAGTACTTTGATATGTTAGGAGGTTCTTGGTGCAGTTTATGGCATATATAACCTAAGTCCATCGAAAAGTTTTATTACAAAAATATTATGGTTCATTAGAAAAAAGTTGATCACAAGTTTAGATAAATTGTCATACCTCGAAACTTATATCATAGATTTCAAACATACTAATGTTATCTATAGCTTATTAAATTATCTTTCATACGACAACCAGCAGTTCACATTATCACACATACTGTCCAACATGGCTTGAAAACATCAATACCCGCTAGTCACAAATATACGGATTTCAACATTTTTAATTTTTCAGTTGTCTTGTCCAACCATACAACCTGTGTGAACTGACTGTCAGCCTAGTGAACATTTTACATTGGGATTTCATGTAGACTCTTATAAATTGTTCTGCTCTACAGTCACACATGTTGACAAGCCATGTAGGACAGCATGTGTGATAATGTGAACTGCCCTATAAACTTTTTATACGCAAGCCCTCACGAGTGGCGTAGGTTGTGTGTAGTGAATTTAGCAGCAGTAATTCTGGACTTCTTAAGTTACATTTACGTTCTTTGACGTAAATGCCAAAAAAATACTGGGTTATACAAAAAAAACAGCTGATTTTACCAAACAAATGTCAGAGCAAAACAAAAGCGGCAGTGCAAAAATAGCTGAATAGCTAAAAAAAAATTGCACATATTTGATAGAATAACAACAAAATGGTAAGCAGAAAAGCAAAACAAAGAACAAACGATGAGATTTTGACAACCAAAACGAAAGCGAATGCAGATAAAAATAAAACAAAACGCAAAGACAATTTGACGGAGGTTCTGCCAAACAGTAGTACGACGATTCTCAGACAATTTGGAACGAAAAGTTGAAAAATCTGTGAGTGAACGCGTGTTTAATTGTGTAAATTGTTAAAAAGCAAATAAAAGTGTCAAGCTTAAAAATAGTGAAATTGCGAAACTTTGTTTTTATTAGACATTAAAAAGAACTAAACAAAACAGGGTAAGACGATGAAGAAAAGGAAAATGGCAAAGTGATATTTTTGGTGTCTGAATGTTCACGGAAAAATGAAAATGAAAGAACTGAAGGTTGCAGTCTTTCAAGTGGAAATCACAAATTGGGAGTGCAATCGCGACAAATAGTATTTTGTGGGTTTTTATACATATAGCAATTTTAAATGTATGCATATTTTGAGAAAAACAAAAAATGTAGTCCGTCAGGATTAGAGGTTTACGCGGTCACTTATGTTATAGAATTATATCGCCATCCCCAAACATTTGTTGTTACATTTATTTAGCTTAAACTTTTTTTTTCGTTTCAACGCTGTGATAAAAGCATGTGACACAACTCAAACGTTAAGGCCTACGCGAATGACTACACCCGAAACACTTCTTCTGTACTCCTCAACAGACAAATCGGAAGAGGTACATATATGTACGTCTTTTTAACCATAAAAATTCCTTGTCTTGGCTTATACTTTTTTATATTCGAGTAAATTTTTTGTAAACTACACCATAACCACAGAAAATTTGGTTTTGCGTTTCCTTAACTCACTGCCGAATTTATTTGCGACGCAATTGAATTGAAAATCTATTGAAGGCCACGCAGTTCGCAAAAGCGCCAGCGGCGCACGGTGGGATAGCTTTTACTTAAATCTAATCCAGCATTTTAGCGTTAGAAAATTAAATTTTCTTATAATGGTAATTTTCATTTGTAGTGTCACACTCGTTATATGAGAACATGGAAATTTTATGATTTTTCATGACTATTTTGCTAATTGTTAAAAAAAAGAAACGTGTTCCTTGACCATATAGGGTGGAGTATTTATAATTTTGGAATTTGATTTTGCTGAATAAAAAACGAATATACTTTCAATGTATTTTTTCTTTATTCGAAAGCACAATTTTTCCGGTTTATTTTATTCAAATAACTTCTTGGGCTCGCCTTTAAGTAGCCCATACGATGAACCTACAGCCCTTTCATGGTTGGCTACCATCTCGCGTTTTAGTCGTCGAGTAAGAATTGACTGTATCTTTATAAAACCAATTCTTACTCGGCGACTAAAATGGCGAGATATTAGCCAACCATGCTTTCATGGTTAGTGGAATCCTTTGTAGGCATTCTTAAGGAGGTGATAGAGAAATCAGACAAAACTGAACAACCAGGGGGAGGGGGTCAAATTCTGGAATTTTTGCGGACGTCTATTATGGGCGATCTCTATTGAACCAAAAAATTTATTATTTTAACAAGTTGGGGTTTCTTATTGACAACTCTAACCCATTCCTATTGAAGCTTTTTTTAGCTCGATTAGTCTCGATCCATAATACATACAAATGTGCCTTACGCTCCAAGCATCAGGTCTTCAAAATAATTTCATAAATCATCAGATGCAGTAAAATCTTGTCTCACTGTGCGACAACAGTCCCTTTCTTGCCGCTCTTCGCAATCAGCTCCATGAATGGAACGTTTGCCAGCAATATGTTTGATTTGGTTTGCTGTCAGAGTGCTGCGGTATTTTGCTCAGCATTAATTAAAAAGTAAAGCGTGTTAATTGATTACCATTACAAATTTTTGTTTTTATATTTTTGTCCGTTTTTTAACTTGTAAACAATTCTTTATCTGTTAAATATTTTTGCCATGTGAACGCTCAGTTTTGTTTGTTTGGTATAGATCTTTTAGGCATCAGCAGTTTGTAAACTATCCAACGTTTAACAGAAGGTGGTTTTTATTTATTTTTTATGTTCTATTTTTATATGTGTACTTATGCTTTTTACACTTTTCATTTGCGTTTCTATATTTGGCCTTTGTTTTGCCCAAAAGTCCTTCCTCAATATTTTTCCATGTATACACTTTGGTTATACACACACATTTGCACAAATGTGTCCTGTCCTGCGACGTTATGTATACCGGATATGCTAGAAAGAATTAGACCTTGTGTGCACAATGCCTCATCAAATCTATAAAGTCTTGTAAATGAAAAATGTTTGGCTTAACAGAATTTTAAATACATAATTATGGGAAGCAAAAGATTGTGGAGCTTCTTAGTAATTGAACATATTTTACTTTTTAATTGCAGTTTTCCCACTCATCACAAAGTCTTACTTAAGTGCCGAAATTAAAGGTTCTGTGGAATAATTTTCGAAGAATATCTACTAATGAACTAGAAATCCGAAGTCATGAGAAATTAAAATCAAATATCAAAAACCCTGCCAATAAGGAAGGTGCACGTTCACTGTAATGTTTAATGTTACCAAAAAACCTTGCCTCAAGTCATTTGAGACAACTTTCTTGAAGTCTTGGGCATTCTGTAGAATTTTGATTTTGTGTATTTATTATTTCGTTAACTTCTGCAGAAGTCGTACCAGTGATGCAATGCCCCGTAAAGATTCCTGATAGTAATAGAAAAGATGGTTAATTTAGGTTTACGAGTAATTTTCTGTTAAATGTTCATCTATGTATAGTTAGCTTGTTTTTCAGTCACCATCGAAAAGTTTGCGATCTGAAAGCTGTAATTCCATTTTTGAACCATTCCTTGGGAATGATTTTTCTACAATCAGTAACGCACTTAAATATGTTAAGCAAGGGGTCCAATGTACGTATTGCTTGCTCGTGGAAAACCCTTGCTGTTTGGGTGAATGGCGTTGATTGTGGCATGGAAACCGGTATAATAATCAGGGCATCTGTAAAATTCTAAAGTATTAAGATATTCCATGAAAAGATCTCTTTTTCCAAACTTCATTTTCGATATGTCAAAGTAAATTGGTATTTCATTCACAAATAAAAATTTTCTTAAGCTTAGAGATCTTTTTGCATTTTTTCTGCAAAGCTACCGATAAGCATATCAAGCGGTGTGGGATGCAAATTGTTCCTAAACCTTCAGGTGTTAATTTAAGTGCGTCAGAGACTTTTATGCAAGCCTAGCTTTAAATCTTATTGAGCTATAGAGGATTTGGTTTTAATTGGCTCCCATCATACCAATGCTCCGTTGAGTCTAATGATGGTAGTATATATCCACAGAACGATGTAAGTTTGCAGCTCTCATTTCTGTCTAACGATTCCTTTGCATGAACAACATATTAAAAGCTTATTTTAAAATAATTTGGGGTCAAATATTAAACGAAGGTATTTGACTTTATTAGATAACATTGATTCATAAATGGAAATAATAACCTTATTTTTGCTGAAGTTAATACCTAACCCATTATCTTTTGCCCACCTAGACAGTCCTTTCAATGCCAATTCATGATTCCATTCAACGAATCCAAATTTGATAATATTTATTTTTAAGTCCATTCCAGGGAATTACAATTATGAATCAAGTTTTTCGATCCCAGAATTGTTAATTTACAATTACTGTCAAGGAATCAAAAAACTAATTGATTTACTTATTAATTCCTTTCCAGGAAAGTATATTAAAATATTTTATTTTTTGTAATATACTTATTCCAATTATATTGGTTTACCGTGATATTATTGCGCTATTTAACATTCCCTTTTTGTTTTTTGTTTTGTTTAATAAATACGACTAAATATTAGATTTTTAAGTCTCAAAATATTCCAAGCAAAACTGAATTTCGAGATTTTCTTCTGCATCTCATTTTGTTGTTTTTAAAATATTTTTATTTTAATTTGAAATTCCTTTTTGCGTTTTTGGGAACGTGCCATTATTTTTTAATTTCTTCAAATTTGCCATATTTCGCAGATAACTTCGAGACCAAAATGCGAAATAGCAAAACTGCCAATTGTGTGTGATTTTTGCTGTTTTCCTTTCTTTTCGTAGATTCGACATAATGGTTAATATATTTTCTTCTTGTTTTGGTCGTTGTGGAAGATTTCAACCGTCTACGTGCATATTAATTCATTAATAATTGAACTTTTTTTTTAGAAACGAAAGTGACATCGTGCGGTGATCGTCGTCGTGATTGGACATTGTAATTGTGATCATTGAAAGATACTAAAAGTGAATTGTAGTAGATAAATCGACAGCATACACGCGATTGCGATATATTTGCAATAAGAATAATACTAAAAAAATAAAAACTTTAAAAGACAAAAACTTTACCATTATCAAACAGTCAAGATCTAATATATAAATTAGAATCGTGCTTAAAAGAGCTAAGCAAAAAATTTAAAAAAAACTAAAATGTTTAATATAAAAATGCCAAGTTGCACATTCATGCAATATGGATTAGTAGGAGTTGGATCGGCGCTTATTTTGTCATGGTAAGTAAAATTTCACATTATGTGTGCGTTTATTTATTTAAAAGTTTTTGCATCCAATTTATAATTTAAATAGGTTTTTTGATTGATATTTTATTCACTCACTATGTATTCTGAAAAGAAAAGTAACCGAACTGTATAGAAAATTAAAGAAATATGAAAGCACAAAAAAAAAAAAAAACATATATAGGAGGTCCGAATTTAGAATTACTGCTAGCGAAACCGGTGTTAGACATACTATCGTGAACTGCAGCCGAATGCCGCTGCGAAGTCGGTGTTGGACATAGTAGAGAATGTAAACTCTGAGCTAAATGTAAAGCCTTTTTAGTAGTTATTAACTGTAGGGTGAAAGCAATTTTGAAGCTAAAAAAATTATAAAGAAGACATTTCCGTGCCCATCATATTGATATATTCTTGATCAGCATGCTGTACTGTATAAAATACTGAAATTTCAAGACAATCGGGAGTACATAAGTGATAAGTTTTGCTTTACAGCTTCACAAAATCAGAATGGGCTACCAGCTTATACCTCTCTTATCGCTCCATATATTTTCTAGCAATATTGTCGTTGGCTTTTTGTATTATAATCGAAACTTTGTGGCAAAATGGTTTACTTAAAATAAATGCATTTTTTAGTAACCTAACATGATGGGAAGGGATTTGGCTTCGGTGGTGAAAAT
Organism: Tricholauxania praeusta; assembly: GCA_949775025.1. Classification (NCBI taxonomy): domain Eukaryota; kingdom Metazoa; phylum Arthropoda; class Insecta; order Diptera; family Lauxaniidae; genus Tricholauxania; species Tricholauxania praeusta. Next base: position 163,095,737 of record OX459028.1, on the reverse strand, counting down.
CAAGCAGTGCAGGATTTTTCATTTCCAAATTATCAACTTGACTTGTTGAATTTGCATCAAAAACCGAACTGGCTAATTTATTGTAAAAGTAGACTGTCTTTCATTTTCAAAAAGTTGTGCGTAGCCTGCAGCTACTATTTATTTATTATTATTTTTAAGCAAAAGTTACACTTTCTTGCGGCGCATATTTATTCATTTAACTTTTAGATTTCCCGTGTGTGATATTTAATGTCCCCTGCATGGGCTTACTCACACATTTTCAATAATATTATTTCGCATTTAAGTTGGTTTATTTTAATTGAATATTTTTTTTTGTCTGCTGCGTCTTTTGAACGTCTTAAGTTCTTTGACCTAAATTTAAAATAACGAAAATAAAGTTGTTCCTTGTCGCCGCCGCCATTACCGTCGTCGTTGGCGCTGTTTGTCATCTTGTTTACAATTTGGAAATATGCATATTTTTAGTTAAAAATTCACGTCGTACTTTTACGTAAAATTTATTAATTTTTGTATTTTTCAAAAATACAGCAAATTGCGGAAAATTTTAAAGAATATATTAACCAAATTTACTGATAATTTGAAAATTACGAATGCATAATTATTTCAAGTGACTCAAAACTTAATTTCACTTTTTACCTTTTTGTTAATGACTAAAATTATTAAATCGCAATTGATAGCTCAGTACTCATAGCTCGTCAACAATGAAATTAATTTATAGTGATTAAAACCCCAGTTAAAAATAAATGGGGCATAACTATAATAACGAAACTATTTTTATAGACGATTACAACCCCAGTTAAAAATAAAAGAATATGCAGCACCCTTAGGGGACGTCCACAAATTACGTGAGTCAAAATAGAGGGGGAGGGGGTCCGGAAAAATCTCACCAAATCTCATAAAGGGGGAGGGAGGGTCATTAAAAATCTCACATCTACTTTTTAATGCAGAGACTATGCATTATTATAGCAGATTCAAAATTATAAGGCAAATCTCACGAAAAATTCCGAATTTTCAAAAAACACCTCACGTAATTAATGGACAGCCCCTTATCTGTGAAACCTTTCAAAAACTAAACTGTGATAGAACGAGACGAAAATGTTCTGTTAAAATTATATAAGTTGATGGAATCTTGAATAGCTACATCAATAAATGATGCATCAAATTAAAGTACTCATCAAGCAATAGCAAATTACAATGAGAGAGTATTCGATTTTGTTCTCCCCGCTATGGCAAAGCTTTGGTAGTTAATCAGAGTGCAATGCTTGAAAAAATTGGAAATTTTTCCACGCTTATATCACAGCTTTTTTTTAAACGATCTTGAAACTGATAATTTTAGCGCAGAGTGCCCTCGATGAGTGCTTTAATTAGATGTATCATTTATTGCTGTAGTTATTTTAGATCCCGTCAACTAAACCTTACCTTCGAAGAAGAAACTACTAAGTGAAAGTACGGCTAAAAAAAATAGTGTCGCTTTTTGCGTTTCAGTTTACACTAATTTCTAATAACTAATTTCAAATCACACCCGTGCTAAAGAAGTTTCACTTCAAAAATAAAAAATAAATGATGCATTATGTAAACGTTTATTTAATAAAATAATTAAAAAAACAAATTACTATTCGCCATATAGTGCGCGAACGAAGTCGCGAGCAACTGATTGTAACAATGCATAAATGTCATTTGTAGATAAACTAAATCCAATTTGAAATATGACTTCTTTGCCAATAAACACAAGCTCTTTCGTTTCGTTTTTTTTTTGTTAATTTTTTCCTTTTAATAAAAATATATGAATAGTTTGCAAAACTACATACATACTTAGATTTGTTTTTATTTTATTAATATTTTGAAAACACAATAACAAAGATAATAATCGCCAATGTTTTCTTGCTGTTAATGGCGCAACTTTTATGATTTCTGCGTATTTGCAAAAATTTCTTAATTCCTGTTTATTTTCACATCTTGAAATATATCACGCCATATCCCCAAGTAGAACGTTACATTGATGATTTTCAATAAAATGTTTATGGAGTGAGCGAAATAATGTAATTCATAAAAAATAGCTAACGCCCGATAACTCGCACATCGTACAATTACCTCGTGTTGTTCTTTGTATTTACCAGCACTTTTTCGGTAGCGAGTAATAAAATTTTTATTTATTTGAAATAAACCTGAGTCAAAATTTTCGATTTTTCTTATTTGAAAATAACTTTGCACACATCATTATTAGGGTGAGAAAAAAATTTTTTTTTTTCATCTATTGATAGTAATGTTGTTTGTTGTATAGTTTAATATTTGCATTGAAAAAAAAAAAAAAAAATGTTCAATCGGATGTTACACTGAGTGATAATTTTAAGTTGTCTAACACTATTTTTAAAATGTCAAAGCACCGTATTCACCTTATACGGCCTCGTCTGAATTTTTCCTCAAACTGTATAGTGGATAGATTTGTATAGAACGGAGACTCTTCAAATTCGGGGCAGATGTTTTTTTAGGTTAAAACAACAAAAATATGTGAATATGAAAAAATTTGGTCACGGACACACCTTCCTCTTATATGAAGGTGGGATATGGTTAAAACATTTTCCTTAAAATGTGTATCAATTTCCAATAATATGGGTTATGGTTAAAAAAATTTCCTTAAAATGTGTATCAATTTCCAATAATTTGGCAATACTTATTTCAAAAATGCTAAAAATTGTGCGAAATCTTTTATAGTCTTCAAGTTCTTGGAGAAAAACCAAAAACGTTATTGGACAAAAACCAAAAACGGTGGCTACAAATAGTAATAATAGAGCTAGACTCTTGAAATTTGGTACAGATGTTCTTTAGGATGAAACATAAACAAATTTAGGGAAATAAAAAAAGGGTCCCGAGCACTCCTAAGTATTATCTGGCGATTGTTTAAAAAAATTTTAAGTCCCTAGCACTTTAATTTTTTTTTTTTTTGGTAATTATCTATGGTCATTTTTTTTTACTCAACTATGCCTTATAACTTTTGGGTCGCTCAGTCTAAATCAGATAACTGAAAAATGGCAAAAACAACTTGATGTGAAATTGTGGAACCTAAATAACTTTAATTTTAAATTTTTCGTAAACGCTTTTATCAACATACGGTAATGTTTTAAAATTGCCAACTATTCTCGAGCTATAGTATATCAAACATTCTTTCCAATTCTCCATGATATGTACACACATGGCTTTTGGCATTTTTCCATGTACCAAGTACTTTTGTTTTTGTTTATTCAGAACTTAAAGTTGATAATAAATGGCGAAAATTGGCACTAAATGAAATAGTTTTGTAATGAAGAAATATTCTTACTATGTACGTACATACATATGTACATATGTATGTCTATATTTAGATTGTTGTCGGTTGTAAGTAAATGTATAAAGTTGCACCTGAAGTAACAGAGACTAAATTAAGATATGTGGTTTATTCTCTCTTTTTTTTTTTTGAATAAAATTAAACCAAAAATAAATGTGAGTTAATTGCAAATATGTATGTATTGCGTTTCAAAGGAAAATATTAAATTTTGTAAACTTCTTCGGATTTCATAAATGAAATAATATACTTAGTTGAAGATTCAGATTGGAGACTTCTCTCATAATCACGTATGGTAGTTTGAAAGTAAAATATAGTCTGGGACATAAATAAACGTCATACATTGTTTACAATTGTTAGTGACAAATTCCTATCTTATCTTAATTCCACAAAATCACAATAACAAAACAGATTGCAATCTCTCTGTATTTATTATTCTCTACGATAACAGACAAATTAGCACTGCTGATTTCGCTGTTAAAATGATTTGCAAATACGGAAAAGTTACGTTTTGTTCGCTATTAATCAAAAGAAATAAAAACACAAAAAAGTGACCTCATTTCAATTGATATGAATTACGCGTTTATCGTTTATTTTTGAAATATTGTTCTATGTACTATCTTTGTTTATTGCTCTAAGCAACGGCGGGGTATCAACATTGCATCGATTGCTATGATTAATTTGCATGTAAGCAATCGAACCTTATCATTGCGTGATCGTTATTGCGCATGTAAAAAAGTATCGATACCTACAAGAAAAAATTGGCTTGTGTCATACTGCGATTTTGATGAATTTTGGTAGTGTTTTAGAGGTTAAAATTCAAGATATATAAAGTCGTTTTTATCTGCTCAAATTTTGTGGCTTTCTACATATAACATACTTTGTTGCCAGTCAATTTTGTTCGAATTTGGCATAAAACTGCGTTATTTCGGAGACTCTTTAGCTCAGCAAAGCAATGCTAGCAAAATCCTATGTAACCGATGCCATAATTTAGTGCTTGTTTAGTGTTAATTTAGTGCTGCTCGAATTTTTGAGAATATTACTGTTTTTGCAGAAAAACGAATGTTAGATTTTTTCTGCGTTTTAGTAAAAATTAAATAGGGAATGCAAACTGCTTGCGCCGTTCACAGGCTTTATCTAGGAAGCTGAAATTTTTTGAGAATTGTTTTTAGGTCCAATGTTAAAACATGGGCTGAAAAAAGTAAAAAATTAACAAAAAAAAGACTCTAATACATATGTATAAAAATAATTTTTTTCAAAACGGCTCGTCTGCCTTTAAAGTAACTTAAGGTAGGTGGCTTATCCATGACAAAAAATAGTAAGGGAGATATGTTAAATTGATATTTTGTAGAGTTTTCTCTGAATGGATTATTTAGAATCGCGCGATTTCGGCTGGGCTCTTTGTATCGTGATCATAAGTGTATTCTATGGTAAGTGCTATTTGCTTGATGTTGATAAAAATCTCAATATATATTCAAAAAAATGTAACTTAGAACGATGCATCTATGTATTAAATTTTCAAATTGTCACATCACTAATGACAGTGCTGATGTATTAGTGAGCTTTTTTTTGTTTTTTGTTTCTTGTTGTTGTGACACAAAAATGTTTACTTAAATACATCAACATGCCTTTTACACTGCCTGCCTGCCTACTAACGTTCACATTTCAATAAAAATAATGATAAGTTGTATAAAGCGTTTATTAACCTGGCGTGAGCCCCCTTTTAGTGTCCTTCGCATTTCAATGAGTTTCTTTATCACACCACTTTGCTCTCAGTTCGTGTTAGCGATCAACACTTTATTCAACGATCTTACAGTGTAAGCTAATAGATTGACTGTATAGCTGAATTGCAACAACTCATACCGATTTGAGCTACATTCTAAAGCCAGACAGCGCGGCAACGACTTTTAATATTTGCATTTAATAAAAAAATTTCGAAACCCTGAATAATCCTACATGTTAATTTCGAATTCAAATATCGTAGGTAAACCAAGTTTATTATTTTACAAATAATGACTTAAATCATTTTTAGTATCATTAACTTTTAAAGAGTTTCTATTTGTAAATAGAAACATTAATTAAATTGCAAAACAAAACAAAATGCTTATGAAGACTTGAGGCGGCATGTCTCGTGTGTTTCATTATACCTAAGGTCTTTATAATAATCCTTATATGAGCTTCAAAAATACATATTATAAACATTTTTACGTGTCTCTTTATTATGGAATTGTATCTTACTCTAGCAAAATATTATGTTTGCTCCAGTAAGGTATTATATAACCAAAATTTCGCTACATAAGCAAAGTATGTATATTTTTAATTACGATACCAAGCTATTTTAAAGACATCACTTCTTTGTTTTTGATAACTTCCCCTTAAGCTACTAGAGATGTGAAAGAAATTTAATTATTTTGCAGAAAACATTTTTTTTTGCAAAAATAGATAAAAATTTATTATCATTAATGATTTAAGGCTTGATTACCGTCTTATACAATATATCTTCGCTTTTTCAGCCAATGTTACCTTTTTGTCAGTCAAGTTTCGGTACACTCTGCTTAAGTTAACTTTAAATTTTTCAACTAAGTAAATATGATTCCTTAAGTTTTTTCTTATTTTTATTATAGCGCTTTAAATGGTATTTGTTTTTTGACACCACACTTTGCATAATACGTTTTAATAAACAGTTTTCAAAGAATGTACTCGTATTATTACCTATACAGTTATGCGTAAAATCTTCGTAACCACAACTTTGATAGCGATTGTATAAAGTGCCTCCTTTTTGAACTTCTACATAAACCGCTCTTTCAAGTAAGACACCAGCTGATGCTTTGACCTTCAACCCATGCTAACTTGTTTTATTAAAAAATAGTTTCTAGTTGTTTTTTTTTTGCAAACCGCTTCTCATCTTTTCATCATCATCTATTTCAAGCTTCCTGTAGTTAGAAAAACAATTTTTTAAATTCTTTTCTTGTTTTTCGTGTTTGTTCCAACATAAAAATAGTGTTTATAGAAGTTAATTTAGTAGAATCTTTATTAGTCTGTTGGTGCCACTGATAACCTTCAGTTTACCTTTAATTATTCTTTTTAAAAATAAATTGTAACAGCTAAGTGAATTAAAGTAACAGTTTTAATAATCCACATTTTTGGCAATTAACTTTATTTTAAAAGGTAATTAAATAATAAAAGTATTATTTATATAGCGCGTGTATGTAATAAATTCTGTGTACTAAATATCGGGAGTAGTTGGTGAAAACATTCGACATGTATAGATGGTACATACTAATTTTTCCGATATGGCCTTTATAGCTCCAACTGCGAATTTTATTATATGAATTCAATGGACTAAAAACGTTTTCAACGATGCTGTTGCAACTTAAGTTAGGATACATATTTAACTTGGTTGGTGATATTCGTTCAGTTTTTTGCAAAGAACTCGGGCAATATGTATGAGGAAAAAGAGATGAAAGAAAATATACTTTTCTTTTAGGGTGAACCGTTCTACGACGAATGCCAAGCACGTGACATCAACTATAATAGTGCAAGTTTTTAAAGGCTAGTCCAAGCTCTCCTTACCTTTAACAGCGATTGCTGGCTTTATAAGCGAAGAATTACAATTTCAAAATAAACGCTGAAACTTTCTATTTGTATAAGAAATTATTCTACAAATGCTTAAGAATCGATTAATTTCCCATGCAGCGAAAAAAAAACATAGAATATATTACATGATATGTATTAAGCAAACAATTTTCACTGTGAATCAGTTAAAAATGTTTGTTTTTCTTATATACGAGTATAAAGTAAATTTGATGTCGAAGTGATTTAGATGAAACAATCACATCGTGGAGTGTAAAATAAAAATTAAAAAAAGCAACTTTGAACTGGGTGTCACCCTTAAAAGTCACACTGCTGTTGTTCAAAATCTGAAATTTTGATACCCAAAAACTGTTGACGGTGATGATAACAAAAGTTCTAGAAGGTTGCACATTAATTTTTTTTTTTGTGGAAATTTTAAAGATGCATAATATAATTCTCACACATTCAAGCAAAAAACGCTGCTAAAAAAAAATATATGTTTTATTTTAACTAGCCAACTAAAAGTTTAAAGCTATCTGGGGAGCTTAACTACACTGGTACAAACTAAAGGGGTGTATGAGTTCACTCAAAACGCCATAAATTTCGAGTGCTTGAACGTTTAGAACATTTTATTTGCGATTTATTTGCTAGTGCAACACTCACCTTTCCTGCTTGGTGTTTTGATTTGATTTGTGGTTGTGCACATGAGCTCGATGGACTCACAACGTCGTGAGTGACATGATAGTCGTTTCGAGTACACTCATGCAGACCCCTAGTGCAAACATAGTTTCTACCCCCATGTGGTTCGCACATTCCATAATTCATAATCCATTCACAAATTCACCATTATGCGTGACAAAGTCACGGTATAGTAGTGCTAACTTCGCGGCGTTTTTATAGAAACTTTAAGATAAAATGCTTAAAATTCTAATTATAAAATAGTTATGGTAGTAACGAAAAAATTTTGATGCGTTCAAAAAACTTAAAAGTAAAACTTTTTAAACTAATAAAATAAGGTTACAAAAAAAGTAAAGGAGTTAGGATTTGGTAACAATTTTGAAAAAAAAAATGAAGGAAAAAAAAATGATATATTTTTATTTCAGATATCATATAAAATCATATATACAAAAGTTATGGTGCGAGTGAATAACATTTTTATAGTAATGTCCTCACTTGACCATCGATACGTCCGAAAATAATGAATCTTATTTGCATTAAAAAAGTTAGAGACAATTTAGTTCGAAAAAGCCATTAAATTAAAAATTGTTGTTTGACTACAATTGATTTATTTTGTTGGGTTAAGTTTTTTTCCATGCCAAAAGTAGTAAACTTGATCTTTTTGGAACATAAAATAAATTATAAACTCAAGTATACACAGAAAAATTTGTGAATTACGATCTCTTTTTATATACAATAAAATGTGCAAATTTATGTTCTACAAACAGCAAAAATGGTCAATAAAAAATTCAAAGCAAAAAAAAAGCAATATGTACATTTTAAATAAAGCAAAAATAAAACGTGTGGAAAAAATTAAAACATTTCCTGATACGAAAAAAAAAATACAGTACGTAGAACTCAAGTAAGAGTTGAAACGTTGACATTAATCTAATAAATGTTTTTGTTTTTGTTTGGATTGGAGATAAAACTCCATGTATGAAAATTGTTTTCAATACGAGCGCAATGAGAAAATGGGAGCAATTTCTCAAGGCGGCACTATCAGAGGTTTTCTATTTTTAAACTTCACCAAGGCTTCTGGGTGGTTCGCAACCATTGAGTGAAGTAATTTCAGGAAAAGGGAGAGCAACAAAAACATACATAGCTTATGTATATGTAGGGTATCACAATAGGCAAACTGCCTCCGAGGGAAAGTTTTTACATACAAGCGATCCTTTTAACCTAACCATTAGTTTAACTTCTTATGAAAAATCGCACAGCTCAAAATATTTCAGTGATTTTGAAAATTGAATCTACATATACATAAATATCTATAACTTTAAAAACCTTATTAAAATTTATTATTTATTTTTTTTTTAAAAAAATTTATTGCTTTTATGAAAAGTACTCATTCGAATGAATTAGTCAACTGATATTGCAAGACTTTTTATTTTATGATAGTTTTTGGTAGGGTGCTAATTTATTTATTTTGTAAATAAAAATTTATGTTTGTATGTAGTTTCATTGAAGTACTCTATAATTTTAAAACCTTTCTTTTTTAAAGCATAAAGGTTGTATAATCGATTGGCTCTTGAACAACTAAACGACCACTAATCACATTGATATATTATCGCAAATAAGCAATAGCCAACATTGAAAGAAGAAACTAGGTGAATGAGAATTATTTTTACGTTAAAACCCATGACAAATACAAATGCAATTTATTTGCAATTTCAAAGAGTTATAAGATCACACAAAACATCAGCAAATCAGAGTGATTATGTCAAAAGCCAACATTCTTGTTTTTTTTTATTCGCTTCACTTAAATGTTTTGTTTTTTAACTTTATTGCTATTTATTATTTAATGTCTTCGTTAGACACATTAGCAAGTATATATATTTACAAATGTATATAAGTATGTTTGCACATATGTAGTTTTTTTCCGATGCCTGATATATATGAACATATTGTTTTTATTATACAATGTGTTGACTTTGAGAAATAACAAGCATAACAAATAAACAACAAAATTTCACGGCGTTCTGAAGCAAATTGTGCAAAATATAAATATTGTAAACGAATACTTTGATAAAAAAAGCTAACAAACACTAATAATTGTCAGCCAATTTCCAAGGTAGAGGCGAGTCTTAAACTCAAATATGGGTAGACAAACTCAAGCATATACCAAGGAACACTGCAAATTAAATTATTTTTTTTTTTTTAAAAAAGATGGTCTTATCATTTCCAGAAGTGTACTATTATTTTTATATTTATTTACTATATGGGGCGTCATGTGTCAACGAAATTAGTTGGACCTTAATGGTTTCCTATTATTTGGAAATTTTAATAAGTATGTTGTTCTGAACGAATAAACAAAATACTCGTATAGAGTACCCTTACCACTTCCTTTAAAGCGTAAGGTATCAAATTTTCGGGTAGGCCAAAAACAACACTCTAACTAGTTTTCATCATATTTCAGTCATACTTTTAGAATTACATACAACCGTTCGGTTTTCTGGTACCTTAGATAAATTTTTCATAAAAATTAAACCCATGCGCGCTTAAAACGCTGCTTAAATTCAGTTTGATTAAATTGTTTATTCAAATTATATTAAGTATTTGAATAATATAGTTAATGTTTATTTGAATTTTTTTTTACAGGCTACATATACGGCCCCTTGGAATATTTTTTCTGGCGATATTCTCTTTGTGGTTCTACAAGACAAGATGCAATTTGCGAATTGTACCACCGCCTGAATTACAGTTAAAATTCGAACAAATTATTGAACGCTTTTGCTGTCTACGTGAAACAAATCCAAAAATGTTTTGCGCCGTCTCCTGTGGCTGTCTGGGTACATTAGCCATACTTGGACACTTAATATCTGGTTCAATGGTGGTGCTATTAGGTCTGGTACTAGCAGCGATTTTGTCTGCAAAATTTAATTTCAAGTTGATCAGAATTGAACATAAAGGTATTTTTTCTTTTATATATTATCTGTTGGAAAGCATATTTTTACATTCCATCTGTTTTATAGATTTTGATTGGTCTGAGAAATTAAATCATGATCCCGAACTAGATGATGAGTTTATGCCAGAAGTTAACGAAAGTAACCTTTGTGTACTTGAACGCGCCAGCGATTTGGCCACACTAAGTTCACCCACCGAAGATGCTGAAGAAGAAAAAAGCGATGAAATTCCATCTGAATTATTGATACCTGATCTGATACCAGAAATTGATGAAAATTATACAGACGAAGATGACGATGATGATTTGGTGCCGATAGTTCGTAATGAAGCTAAAGCTGCCAACATTTCCTATAATCCTGCCATTGGTCCGAAAGAAATAGAATTCAAAAAGGGTCATTTTAAACGTGATTCTTCGCTGTCGACCACATCATCATCTTCTGATGAAGAAAACCTATGTAAAGGACTTAAATTTCCGGACTATACAACAGTTGATGGTAGCTTACGAGAGCGACAACTAATGCCATCGCCGTCGTTATTGTCACAATTACCGACTAATGCTGATGCCAGCGATGTGGTTGCGTTGGCAGTAAAGTCACAAACACAAACGTTACTTGCCAATAGTGGCAAGTTACTCCCTAGTCTGATGTCAAGTCTTGTGCAGTGGGGAACAGGAGGAGCTGCCAGTAGCGGTAGCGCGTCGAATGCTGCAGCTGGCATTTCAAGTGCAACAGAAACAGCACAAAAGAGAGTTGTTACTGCATTGGACACTTCTGATGAGAGTGACTTTGAAATGTTGGAAAATGATGAATTCATATAAAACTCACAAAAAAAAAAAAAAATGTTATGTACTAAAGAGCTTGGGGGGTTTGGTTGTAAAAATCTAAAATGTATTCGTGGAGACATTGGTCCCTATTGCAATTGTCGATTGCTAAGCGTATCGATCACAGTCAGTCGTGCCGATTAAATTTCATTTTGGTATTGCGAAACACAGTCGACAGATTTGTTTAGCGAATTCAGAAAAATACTATTGCGAACATTGACGGAGGGTGATTTTGGCAGCTGATATCAGTTAAGGAAAGAGCGTCCAGCTTCATTTTGATGTAAATAGATTCTTTATAGGATGGACACTTACGATAACTAACTTGTTTTGTTAAAATTTATAGTGGGCGCAACTGGAATTGTTTTTTTTTTTTTGTAGTTTAATGTTGTAAAAAATATTTTTATTTGCTGCAGTCTTATTTTTCATTTAAAAAATTAATGAAGTTTCACAGCAATGGCACAAATTCCCATTGCGATGCTGTATATTCTACATCGACAAGAACTAAAAATTTTCGACTAAGAAAAGTGGTACAAGAGTACTATAGACAAAAGTGCTATTTACAGTCGACAAACCATCGAGAAATCGATATTCACAATACCAAACTCAGCAGTAGATAGATACCCGGCAAAATTCTTTTATCTGTTTTTTAATCGACAACCGCAATAGGCGCCATTATCCTTTTTGGAGGATGCAGAGTTTAGGGTAGGTATGAGATTATACTTGGCAGAATTGGTAATTTATTTAAATTGTGTTTTTATAGCTGAATGCATTTAATATGAACGCAATAATTGTTATTGTTGATCTCGAACAGTTTAATTTTAGTAACGAAGGCAGTAATCAAAAAAAAAAAAAAAAGTTGCCTAAAGTGTTACAAATTAATTTTGAATTGAAACGCTATTTATAATGTAATATTTTTCAGGTAGAATGACACCGCTGCAAAAATTTTAATTAAAAAGCATACAAAATTGGCCAAAGAATTTTTTTTGTTTTTCTTAAAACGTAATTTCAGTACATGCATAGAAGAATGTTTTTAAAATATTTCCATCTAAAAAGTTCTCAAAAATTACCTACTTTAATGCTGCATTCTCCCTTGAAACAGCCTTAAAAAATATTTTTTTTTTGTTTGCTTATAATTTATATGTATGGTTTTTATTTATGCAAAACGACCTTTGGAAAAAAGAAGCTATTTTATATACAATGTTATAAGTTTATTTATTATGCCCTTTAATTTTATGCTGTTTTCTCTGCGCTTTACTTAAAATTCTACAATCCGTTTAGACTTAATACAGCCTTTTTATTTAAGAAATGTGATTTTATAATAAATTAAACTAAATATAAAATTATTACAACTTATACAATATTATTAAGGCTTTGTGTGCTTTAAATTAAGTAAAAGTTAAACAATTCTACTGATTTTATTCAAAAACTTACTTAATGCTTTGCATTAAAAAAGCAAGAAGTAAACTCAAATAGAACTATGAAAAATTAAAAAATAAAACAGGTAAAATTACAAAAAATCAAAAAGTAGTTGTTTATTTTATCTCATTTACATTATTTTTAACAGTCTTGCGTTTCCTTACAATTTTCAATTTTTGGTTTTGCGCCTTTTCTTAAAGGAATTGTCTCCAGGATTGCATCTGTCCATGATTTCCCTTCAGCAACACGCATAATCATCTCAAAAACTATAGTGAAAATTTTAATTTGTTATAATGATATATAACTTCATGATAAGAATAAATAAATGAATACAAATTTAAATTTAATTTATAAAAAAATATTAGTGTTATTATTTTTTTGACTACTTCAGTACCTGGGACCGAGACTCGGTTTCATTATTTCATAAAAAAATGTTAATCACATGTTAAGGAAGAGGTTATTGCATTTTTACATTGAACTCTTTCAGTCATTTAAACTAATATTCCTGTAAATTCTTACAAATTGATTAATACTTTTTTATTCAAAAAACAGGACAAACATCATCAGTATCCATTTGTGCATCATTTTACAAATAACGATTATTGTTCATATCATACACAACTTTTTCCGCACTATATACGGGTACTTTTGACAAAAACAGTAAAATAAGTTGAAAATTTTTGACAATTTTCATACAATTCAGTCCATTTTCGTTCCAGTAGGAGCTTTTTAGAACCAAATTTACTGATAGCGTAGTCCATTTTATAATATAAGCTGTCGTTTCACTGCCACAGGCTTTGGTAGGAGGTAGGAAAAATTTTTAATTAACATAATTATTTACATTAAAGTGTTTAAATCCGATGTCGCTGCAAATGTCGCAGAATTTAAAGATATATAGACATCGGAAGTTGCAGATATAGATTTTCTATTAGTTGGGAAGAGCGTTTTTTAGCAAAATAAGTATAGTTTGATACATAATTTCATAAACTATGAAATTGACACATAAATATTTAAAATCTTCTAAAATAGTCTAACAAAAAAATGGTAACAGTTTAAAAAGTTCGCTATATGACAATTAGGCAATAAGTTATTAAATTACCTTTCAAATAATACCCACTTTGTTGAAGTATTTTCAGGAATTTTAAAATTTTAGAAAAGCTATCTCCATAACTTCCGATGTATAATAAAACTGATCATTTCCATTATAAATACTTTAATGTATAAAATACGGCAATCTTAATATTTTTTTATATATCCGACCACTCCGTTTTAAGGTATTTTTGAATGCTATTATAAGTAAAGTGAGGTCGTAATAAAAACTCAAATCGATACGTTTAAAGATAAAGTTATTCATTTTTAATGGAACAATAAATAATAAAAAGATAAAAATACGCTACCGTTCTATTTATAATACAGTAATTAATTACATACCGTGATATGTGCTCAGAACTGTGCGCGTCTTCATATCTACATGTTCATTAAGTGGTAGTCGTGCAGTTTTTAAACCTTCCTGTATTGCCCGCTGATGGCACAAACCTTTTTGATGATTATGATCAACAAGTCCACCAATTATATAAACTTTACTTTCTTCTAATGTATTGAGTACTTCATCTGATTCGCTTGTTAAGTAAACAATCTCTTCTTTGGGAAAAACATCGGTATACGATGTCCCAAAGTGATATTTTACATGCCAGTTTTCATAGCCATCATTTTTTTTAAAAGCTGTATGGATGCGTCCATTTGGTTTGATGCCAGTAAAATATAAATGCCCAGGTCGAGAAGATCTTCTGTTGATAGTGTATATACGCAAGCATTGTTTTACACACTTGGCTACGTCTTTGTCATGCATAAGGTCGTCATAATCCAAATCAATAACCATACGCAAGCCGCCTTCCTCTTCAGTTTTTGCTTGTTTTCTTTTTAACTCCCTTCGACTTGGTCCTGTTCGCGCCGGCAGTCCTTGTGCTATGGCTTCTTGACGCTTTTGTTTCAAGCGTTCACGTTCACGTAATCTGCGTTCTTTTTTAATTTCCTGATAATTTGCGAGTTTTTTCTTTATTTTAATCTGATTCTTTGATAGTGGATTTGGTGGCGTTTCACCCGGGCTCTTGAGTTTGGATTTGTTGACTTTAGTGTCTTCTGTAGAGTTGGAGTCTTTATTATTTATGATATCGGTAGGTTTTTGTTTTTTCGAACACGGTTCGGTAATTGTATCTTCAGATTCACTAACCATTACGAATATTTTAAAATTATTTTTAAATTTCAAGATGCACGTGAATTTCCACACTTTTATTACAAATAAAATCAGCTGTTCAGTGACAGTAGTCACGCTATTCACACACACCGAATTTGAGCGCCGGCGAATGACTTCAAAGTAGTTTTTTAGTTGTGTGAATGCGAGATACGTCGGAGTAGTAGTTCGGTGTCGTTACACAATGAACACGATCGCTGTCGTGTGAATGGAAAATTGTGCGTCGATGTTCAAATGTTAAAAATGCTCAAATTAATTTTTAAGTAAAATAAGTATATATTTAAAATAACATTAATCTAAAATTAATTTTATAATAAATAAATTTTAAAACAAAAATAATAGAAGAACATCTATAATTATTAAGTTTTTTTCATAATCTTAGCAAACTATGTTTTTTGTTTGTTTTGACATTTCAGCGCCGGCGTATGTGCGTGTAAGTGTCTGAATAAATGCCTAAGCAGTATTGGGACGTGCGATTTATCTTCTGTGTCAAATCGCAAAAAAAAAAAAAACAAAATTTCTTCTATTTCTCTGCGATAAATGTCACTCACTACAAACGTATGGGAAAAATCTGAACGATATTGCACGTCCCAATTCTGTTTAGACATGTGATAGATAATCAAGCATATTGTTGCCGTTGCTATAAAATATGAAAATAATGACATTAGTGGTTACGTTTATTTAGCAGTGAGGGCCTATCAACATATATTTACAAAACCTACTCTAGCGCTATGAAAGCAAATTATCAAATATTATGCACAGACTAGTCTATGATGTTATGCATATCAGCAGTTGGATGAGGTTGACAAGACAGTATGTACGCGGGAATGTGTTATTTGAAAATTCAACAAATAGAGTTTATTCAAGACCTTGTTCACGCATGCAAAGCTAATATGCTTTCTACCATGGTTCAATTATAATGGGTTTATACGATGCCAAAATACTTCTTTCTTATACATTTTTAGCTACTAAATCGTAAAAGCTCTGGAATCACTGGTGCGACAGGGCGAATAATTCGTACAGAAGCAATATACGGCCTTAAAAAAAAACGGTTTAAGGTTTTTGCGCGCTAAGTAAAAATTTTAATTATCAGTCGCAAAAATCGTAAAATTCCCGGCAGTTTCAGAAATGTTTGAATTTCTACCAGGCCCCCGGCTTTGATATGAAATTCCATGCTTGGCCGGGTCAATCCCGGTCAATTGGTAACCCTTTGCATATATTACTTTTTCCTTTTTCTTATGAAAAATAGCGTTGCTGAGAAAAATGTTAAGTTGTTGATGATCATAAATTCAAAAAAAAAAATTATGTCATTTAAATTTTTGTTTTCTTATAAATAGGCTTAGAGGAAATTAGATGATCAGATGGCATGGCATAGCAATTGAAGATAAATAAGTTTTGCTATAATAATGAAATGATAATTGAACTTACAGCCAGTTAGCAGTAAGTTTCGGTACATTTGTACTTTTGTTGTCGACAATACATACATTCGACAAGTTCTCAGTATATTCGGTACACTTAGCTCTTTTTCCGTACATTCGGTGCATTTCGATCAATTTCTAAAAATTACTATATTTTAGTGAATTTATTACGAATAAGCTTTGCTAAACCTTTTACTTTTGTATGAAAAGTAGAAATTTTGCTGCATTTTTGTAATTGTAAATAACTTTTTCATGCTCATGTCTAAAAAAAGTATATTCGGCATTTAACATTTCAACTCTCCATTCAGTACATTTCCACAAAACCGAAATTCCATCACTACTGCTTTGAAGTGCAGGCAAATTTACTCTTTTGTACTTTATTTTTCTAATTCAGGAAATAAGATATAATTAGTAGAATAACATTAATATTTTATATGAATGAAGTTCTTTTTTTTTTGGTCATTTATATTTTCTGCACTATTTTTTCAGTTCGGTTTCTTTTTCTCCAAAATAATTGGTCGTCACGTTAGGTGTGCCCACCGATTCTTTTTCGGGTAGTAAAAGCAAGCTAGTCAGCCTTCTCAGTAATATCTAACAAATTTGTTTGTTGTAAATAAATATTTTTAAAATCTGTTAACCAAATACATTTATTTGAAGGAAACATACTCTTTTTCTCAGTGTATATTATGTGAGTTATTACAATGCAGTGTGAGCGAACTACATTACATATCGTTACCTTAATATAAAAAGGCCCTATCTTACATTTTTATTATTTTACAGGAGAACGAAAAAACTTAAAAAAAAAATTGTAGTTTTTGTGAGTTAAAGTGAGTAATGGTTTTTTTTATTTGCTTGTAATTGATTTATTTTCAATCGTAGCACACTCATTTTTTTGTCAATGGTGTATTAGTGGGTGACCTACCGAAATCTATAAAAATCTCGATTTTGGAAAAAATGTTAGTTGAACCTTTCTATATTAATGTAACGATATATATTTTTAACGATAGTCCTTTATACTTTTTGTGGGATGTTTTTTCTTTAAGAGAAGTGGTTTAACGCATCGGGTGTCACAAGCGTTGGCAAACTCGTCTCTTATGTATGTGCCTACTTTTACTTGGTAGGACACAAATCGCAATCGTAAAATCCGCCAGATGAAAAATGCAATTTATTCACCACGCGAATAATAGCGCCACAGTTGTTTCGAAAAATTAAAAATGTCAGTCTTTTGAAATTTTTGTTTTCTTTGTATTTTTCTTCAAAGTTTTTGAAAATTTTGAAAACATTTTTCATTTTTAGGAATAATTAAATGTTTTCAATTTTTGGATTAAACGAAGAATTGATGTCAAAATTACAGTGAAAAGCAATTACATATTGTGATATCAATACGAAAATCGGCGATATATAAATTGTAAAATTTCAGTGCTAAGATTGTTTTTAAACGTATTCTGTTTTTATCGCAACGTACTATGATATTGCAAAACTGCAAGCAAATTTTATTTAAATGGGTAAGAAAGAATACATTCATTCATTGTAAGTAGTATTGGCAGCGGGTATAGTAGCATGCAATGTTTCTTTTAAAATTTTTTCTTCTCAAGATCAGGATGATTGAAGAATCGAAATCGTAGAGCTCTTGATAGGAAACACGTAGCCGTAAGGTCAAATGGTAATAAGATTGTTATTAGAGCTAATTGAGTACTGCAATGGCATCATCATCCTTCTACGTGCCACCTATCAAAAGCTCTGCGATAAGTTATCACATTATCTTAAAATATACGCTGCATCCCACATACACATTGAAAATAATGTATTTTCTAACTTATGTTTAATGTAACTTTTTTTTTTATAGATATTAGAGACTGGCTTTATGCAAGACATATGCTTCCATACAGACGATATCTGCATAGATGACTTCTTTCTTAGCTTATTTAAACATATACACACCGTTGGAAATCTTCCGAACTTAAAATCATTGCGGGATGAAAATCTACTGGAAGTCTTACACAGTATGAGAACTTATACTAAGTCAAAGTTTAGTATCTGTGAAGCAATATCCATGAACATACATTTTCTAAGGTTAAAGATTTATATCTGTTACAATCACCGTGTGATTTTATTTCAAAATCATTTCCTAAAGTTTGTGCATTAGGTACCCATGCCCATTTGCTCGACATTTTTCAGCTTATTCTCATTTTTCGACTTTTTCAATATTTCCTTTGCTAACATAACGCAGCATCATTAAGTTTACACAAGGCGACGAGAGTGCTTGCACTATGAACTATCTGACCTTTCACGTTACTCATACGACATGTGGCATGGGAAATTTTGATTGTTACCTGCACTGAGGCATTGAAAAATAAGAAACATCTCTGGGTCTGGGATAAGCGGTTAAGTTGCCAACCCTTGTTCAGTACATGATTTCAAAGTTGATGTAACTGCTATTAGCGGCTGGTACCGGCTCCCTTCATAAATACCTAAATATGCACTTTAAAGTTTTACAGGTGATTTTAATGTTATCACATTTAAGGTTCGATCAATTCAATCAAATTTTTGTTCTTGTCTTTACTGATACCTAATTTTGTAGTTAATTATGTGTTATTATTATGTTCAAATATACTATTTTTCATTTAGTTTTTACGAATCACACTCACATTTCTAAATCAAGATTAAATGACGCACACGTCTTAAGTCCAATTGAATATAGTTACTTATATTTTTTGTTGCTGCATTTTTCTTACGTGAAGTACTCCAAAACATTTTGTGGAAAGTTATGTAAGAAACTGTCTTTGGAGTCACAAGAGACCATTGCGAAATTTATGGCTCAATTGTACTATTGTCCAAGTGTTACAAGACAAACTATACGAGATGCTATTATTGCTATAACCTCATACGCAGAGGATTTGCGTGTAAGTGGTGTGAATTTGGAAATGAAAAGCTGTCCGTATTTTGAATCAACAGTTAAGATGTTTAAGTTAAATACGAATCGTGTTAAAAGTAAGCTGTTTGATCTTAAGGTGAGTACACGTAGAATCAGTGCTATAAGCCTAACGAAAGTGGCTCAAAACTCCATTTCGATTTCATACTCATACTCAATGGTGACCCAGAAAATCGAACATCCCAGTAGAGTACTCTGTAAATTCTATGATGAAAAGTAACTTATTTGTATAGTGCGTTTCATCAATGCTATCTATTTTTATTTTCAGCTATTCCCTAATTTAATTTTAATTGTTCAATTATGTCTCAGCAAACATGAACATTCTTTAGGCGAGTTAGCTAAGAACGAGGTCGCATTCAAACTAAATATTATAGAGACGAAGCAAGTTCAAATCTCAGTCGAATGAAGATTGTGTTATTCAAATCATTTTATAAACAAAAATTATGAGTAAAATTAAATTTAAAAGAATTATCTGTTCCAGAATTTGAACCTGCAGGTTTTGCGTCCCAAGCGAACGTTCTAACAACAGACATAAATATACATTTTTATTCATTATAGTTTTGTAAAAAGAAGCTAGAGCTGTAGCTAGAGTTGTGAGCATTACTGCCTACAAAGAGTAATACTCTTCATCGGTATTGTTTATAGCATAGTTTCCGCTGAATTATAGCATATTTGCCGCCGGGATTTTATTTTTGTCTTACTGATTTAAAATATGTTGCACAATTTTACTCACATACTAAGTATATTATTCAGCATCAATTTTCTGAGCGCTTAACATCAATCAATCTTTTTCGTAGATCTGTTCTTGAAAACTAACATTTAATACTCTGTTGACAGCTGTGCTGTTTGATTTTCTGAACTAACAACATAGGAAACTTGAATTGGATTACCCGTTATTTGATACTTGTCCATCAAATGACGGGTAATATTCTATTTAAAAGCTTACATAGCTTGAAATTAACAAATAATCAAATTTCTTTTCTTCATAACAGTCTGAACTGACGGCTAGCCGAAGTAAAAGTGATACTCGTATTTTAATGATAAAAGACACTGGAGACTATAATGAAAATTCATTACTAGGTTAGTATGGCCTAAGGACATAGTTATTTTAAATAATATTTTTATTTAATTAACCTAAGCGTTCAAGAAATATGGAAACAAAACTGCTTTGGATAAGGAAGAAAACAAACAGGTAATTTAATTGCTTAGAGTCAGGCGACAAAGATTTTATATATAGTCTCTAAAAGAAAAGTTCCATAGAGTTTGTTTCTCACCTAGTAGACTTTGGCAAAGACCTTATTTAACATCATAATGAGATTGTGATTGGTTTCCTTAACTTCATCCATTGACTTTCTATGAAGTGAGAGGAGATAAATTATAGTTTTTTTACGTTCGTCTTGAAAACACGATTTTTAATAATCGAAAATAAAAAGAATAAAACTTGTAGCTATAACATTTTTTGTATAAGAGCCGACTTACGAAAATTCCCGTAGCTATAAAATGTGAGATTTTTTTTTTTAAAAAAAGGATAATTTATAAAGGTATCAGAGGTGACAGCTATTCATCAATTCATAAGAATAACTTCTTAAGCATTGGGTTCAATATAAAAAAGTTTTCCCTTTGGATACTAACGGCAAACTTCTACGGAAGTTATTGAGAGAGAAGAAGTCTGGCTCTCCCATACAATGCCAGGGATATAATCTATTATATAAAATTAATTTTTTGTCTGTCTGTCTGTCCTTTATGGACGCGGAACTACCCGGCCGATCATGATGAAATTTTTACAGTATGTTAGTATCGATAAGGCGGGTGTCATAGGCTACAAAAATTCTATTTAGGGTGGCCCTCATACAAAAATATTTTAAAAATTGCATTTTCTCAAAGACCGCTCAATAGATTCTTATGGAATCTTTTATATTAAGGGACACAGATTAGATTGTAAAAATTTTATTTACGGTGCATACTTAGGGTGCCCCTCATACAAAACGAAGACACGTTAATCGATTCTCACCGAATTTATACCACGTAGCTTTTATGTTAAGAAGCATAGCTTTGGCTACAAAATTTTATTTAGGGTGGCCCTTATACAAAAATATTTCTTAAATATCATTTTCTCAAAGACTGCTTAATCGATTTTCATGGAACTTACACTACATGGCTTTAATATTAAGAGGCATAGATAAGGTCGTAAAAATTTTACTAATGGTGACATTCATGCAAAAATATTTTTAAATATCTGTTTCTCAAAGACCGCTTAATTGATTATCATGGAACTTACACCACATGACTTTTATATTAAAAGGCACAGAATAGGTTGTAAAAATTTTATTTTAGGTGCATACTTAGGGTGGCACTCATACAAAAATATTTTTAAATACCATTTTCACGAAGCAGGTTAGTCGATTCACACCAAATTTTCACCACGTAGCTCTTATGTTAAGAGGCATAGCTTAGGCTACCAAACCTTTATTTAGAGTGGCCCTCATACAAAAATATTTTTTGAACATCATTTTCTCGAATACTGTTCAATAGATTCATACTAAGGGTGGCCCTCATATAAAAGAGTTTTTTAAATAAAATTTTCACGAAGACCGCACATCGAATCTACACCACGGTTGAGGTGAAGCGAAGCGCACAGGGTAATGCTAGTATGTGATATACTATATCTCTATTTCACTACACATTTTCGAGAAGTAAACCTAACAATGATCAATTAGCAATTAGGTGACGATCCGGATACAGAATGAGTCACAGCAGTTGCTTGATTTTTTAGAAATTTCTAATATAATGATTAATTCAAACTCCATATATTTTATGCTCCTTTCCAATAGGCGGAAAGTTATCTTTTATTGCTCCAATAGGAGTACTCTCTCTATATTCCTCAATATGGGTACTCTAATATACTTATGTACATTTGTTTTAGATAGCAATTCAATGTCATGTTAATCTATATAATCAAAAATTGCATTTAATACATAAGTACATACTTTTTTAATATAGGTAAGAAAATTAATGCTCAAAGATATGTTCCAGAAAGAAAACAATATTTTTAAAGACTCTGATATTATAAGAACACTTAAAGAAGAGAAGAGTATAATACAAGAAAAGGTATTTTACTGTATGAATTTTGAAAATATCATTTTAAATTATCCTAATTTTTTTTAAAAAAAAAAACAGCTCAACTATGGAGACAATCAAGTTGTTATTTGTATGAAACACTTTAGGGATCTTGATAATAAATTAACTGAAGTCCGTGAAGAGTTAAAAGTAAGCCTATCAATTTTTATAATTTACAATAATACATTTCGGATTAATTTCAGCAAAAAGACGAAACTATAGAATACCTATGGGATAAAAAAGACAAAATGGAACAAATTCTGACTAAAGTGCTCTCTTTATCTAATTGTTCCTATGTAGATCCAAGAACGTGTTTTGGTTATTTAGGGACATCAAACTCTGAAATTGAAAATTTAAATTTGAAGAAAGAATTGCAAGCAATGCGATTAGAAAATACAAAGTTAACCAAGCAAATGCAACATTTGATACAAAAATACACTCAAGACCGGCTGACCAATATAGACAATATCAGGATGACGACTGACGAAAATGTAGCCAATGAAGAGCTTGAACACGAACCTATAACGGAGTCATTCGAAAGATTCACCAATTGCGTCGATAAATTAAACAATTTGTATCAGAAAGAAAAAACAAAAACTAAGCAACTGCAACAGGATATTTTCGTGATAGAAAACCGAAACAAAAGTTTAAGTAGCCGCATGCTTTATTTCGAAAAAGAAATTGAAGAAATGAGTGCATATGTAAAAAGTATTGAAGAAATGCAAAAAATCAATAAACAGAATATTTCCGAAATGGACAGTTGCAAAAACTCCATAAAAACTTTAGTTGAGAAGAACAATGAGTTATCTGCCAAATTAAGTAGTGTGAAAAATGAGTTCGAAGAGAGCAAACTGAATACCGATGTTACAGAGCAAAACTTCATTTCCATTATAGGCAGCTTGCAAAAAAGTCTTGAAGAATTTCAAGAATTAAATTCTCGGCTGATTCATGAAAATAAGGAATTGCAGAGGAATATCGATGCCTTGAATGATAAATTTGAGTTTGATAAAATGACTAATAAAAACTATACGGAAAAAAATTTCGAGATACTTCAATGTACCAATAAAGAGTTAGAAGACAAAAATCTAAGGTTGCAGATCTCTTGTGATAAATTAAATGAAGAGATGAAGCTTAAATCGACCGAATATCGGATTAATATTGAAACATTTTTTAAACGGCTATCGGATCAAAATGTCAAAATACAAGATCACATAGCTGCAGAGCTGAGCGTTAAAGACGAGTACGAAAAACTCTTGGTTCAATATGAAGACTTAAAGCGAGAATTGCGCAAATGCGATAAACAACTGGAGATCACGCGAAATGATAAGGCTCTCAAAGAGGAGCGTGAATTTGATTTGCGTACTGAAATTGATAGAATGCGAATCAAGAATGCTGCATTAAGAGCAAGGATAAATAATATCTCACAAAAACAAAAACACGAGAAGAAAACTGCAGATCTTACCATCAAAAGAAAGGAAAAACAAATTAAAGAGCTACAAAACGAAAAAGAAAAATTTGAGAATTTACTTCAAATGATGCAAACAGAGCATGAAAACACGCAAAAAGAGCTGAAGAAATTTGGCAAACAAAACAGAGATTTCTGCAAGGACATTGAAACTATTTGGACCATGCTGAAGCAAGATGATGCGCATTTCAATGGATTGTTTTATCAGGAAACTGAGAATGATCGGCTAACGGATGCAGAAAATAAATGCATCCTATACAACTACTTGGTAGGGATCAAGCTACGTTTAACAGAGTTATTAGATTACAAAACGGCTGCTGTCGAAAAAATTAAAGGCTTGGAATCGAAGCTGAACGAAAGAAACGCGCAATCGAGAGAGTACAAAGGAAAACTACAATTAGTCTTACAAGGTAGGGAAGAACTAATAAGAAACTATGAAAATATAGTATTGGAATGCAAGAAAGAGATCAGTTTCTCTGCGGATAAAGTGAGAGTGTACGAGTGTAAATTGAAAGATTTAAAGAGGGATGAAAGAATATTTCTTGAAGTAATGGAGAAACAACTGCACGGCAACATTATAGATACGCTAACACGTCTAACAGGTCACAAAGCACAGGTTGAAGCAGAGCTTAAAGAAAAACTGAACCAGTATGAGAAAAAAGTGCAATTAATACTGCAAGAAAACGCCCACCTAGGTGAGGAGATCAACGAAATTAAAACATCGCAAGGTGAACTATTTTCTCAACTTTCCAACCATATTGCATATCAGCGCAGACTTGCTACAAAACTGCAAAATAGCGAAAATCAATGCAAATTATTGGAAAAGAAACTGGACTGCACTAACTTTAATGAATATGGAGCGCAAATACAAAAGCTGAAGACCTATACAGCCGAACAGGACAAAGAAATTGAACTGCTTAGGAGTGAATTAGAAGCAGCTGCAGAACAAAAAGAGATTATGCTGACGAAATCAGAACTAAGCGCAGCACAATTACACCAAGAGCAGGAAGATAAGGCAGTGCTTTTGAAATCGCTGGAAAGTACAGCTGATCAGTTCAAAATGAATGTCGAGCAAATTGATGCATTAGAGAAATTATGCATTGAATTACGTAGCAAACTCAAAGAAGCAAATGCAGTAAATGAGAAACTACAGATCGATGCTGTAGCAAATGAAACAGATTTTAAGGCGCAATGCGAACAACTGAAGAGTGAGCGCTCAGATATGCAAAGTGAAATAATTGCCCTTATGCATAAAGCTGCCGAACAAACAGAAGAGTTAGAATCAACTAATACTGAACTGATCAATATAATAGACATATTGGAAGACAAATTAACTGCTATAGAAACATCAAAGAAAGCAGTTGAAGCACAAAACATTTTCGATATTAAGGCGGATAGAGACACACATTTTAATGAGCTGAAACATATACTAAATAAAATGGTGCATCGAATTTTGAAACTGAAAACTGATGCTGATGCAAGCCGAGAGGCTCTCGAGTACTTGCAAGTATTAGAGCAATGTAATACTGAGCTTGAAAATAAACTAAGTCAGAACGTCGCGAAGACCTATGTGCTACAAGAAACACTTGCATCGGAGGTGCAAACATCGAAGAATTGTTTGAAAAATATTGTGAAAATGAAAGAAAATCTGATAGCAGAAAATGAAGCATTGAAGTTAAAATTAGCTGCATATGGAAATGAAATTGATGAGTTAAAAGCAGAAATTGCCAAATTATTTGAAATAGAGAAGAAACAGACGAAAGCTGAACATTTGAATCTGGGAATTGTAAAGAATTTGAAAATTAAAGAAAAAAATCTAAGAGATAAACTCAAATCGAAACAATTGATGTTTAATGAGCTACAAGGAATTTGTTCAATGCAACAAGTGGACATCAAAGAGAAGTCATCGATAATAGAAAACCTTCAAAGGGATTTGGACGCATCTGTTGAGCAGAACTCTAAGCTACGTACACAAATGGAACAAATTCAATTAGAAATGTCTCTTAACGACAATAACATTAAAGTCTTAAATGAAAAGTGTCGTTCTATACTGGAATCCATTACGTGTCCTTCCGAAAACGATCTTAGCATCAAAAGTGGAGAATCTGTTGGGCTACAAGCAAAAATCGTTCAGCTCGCATGCGTTCGTAATAATTTAACAAGGTGTATTTTTGTTTATAAGCGACACTTGAAAAATTCAAGCAAAAGAAACTCAAAATAAATTTTGTTAATCGCGCATGCGTGCACGCCTGCACATCTGGTGAAATAATGTCGTGAATGCAAAAAATGATACGTTCATATAGTATTAAGAGCTCATATTGTAAAATTAATCGAAGATAGAAATTTAAGCTAAAAATCGATTATTAATAGCATTTGTAGTTATGCCATTGTTCTACCAGAGGTACGATTTGTGTTAGATACTAAATTTACGCTAAATATCGAATTAAAACTTGAAGCTTTTTGCTAGATACATCGCAATGAATTTTTTCTTAATATGAAAGACACAAGGATCAAACCGTGAGTTTGTGGAACCTGAGGCAAAAATATTGCGTGGGCCTTTTTTTATAAAAAGAAAATTTAAGGCCTTTATGCAAGCTGTCACAGTAAACAACATTTAACGGTTATTTAGGAAGTTTGCCGGTCCAACGACCAGAACTCTTGGAAACTGTAAAGGTCCATTGTG
This sequence comes from Tricholauxania praeusta, assembly GCA_949775025.1. Classification (NCBI taxonomy): domain Eukaryota; kingdom Metazoa; phylum Arthropoda; class Insecta; order Diptera; family Lauxaniidae; genus Tricholauxania; species Tricholauxania praeusta. Next base: position 163,069,125 of record OX459028.1, on the reverse strand, counting down.
ATGCCTGAATATTTGCGAAGCCCCTTTGTCATATTTCTTGCTAGCATGACTGAAACCACCCGAGTTCCAAATATATCTGACAAACTCCTCTATTGGTTAATTTACTACTTTGTTGTCGAATCTTCCGCAGCTCCGTGGCTTTATGCTTTGGAGTGCAGAGCATTCGCATAGGAAGTGCTGTACCAATTGTACTTTTCTTATCTTTGCAAATTGAGCTAAATTGCACATTGCCCCAATTAGAATACATATCAGCCTTTTATTGAGCCGTAAAAGAGCACTGGGGCTTTTCTGCTTCAAAGCGGCGAACCTCAGATTGATTGGGACACATTTTTTTATTATTTATTTACGTATGGAATTCATTCTTTCAAATCAAACTAAGAAATGGAAATGTTTTAAGCACACGTAAGCACGGAGAGGAACTCTCAGGAAGCAGGTAACGCCTGCAATCTTAATCATTGTGAAAGCGATCGCTAAAACAGGAAATAAGAGAATCGGGAAAATTTATTAGAGAGTTGAAGGCACAAGCTGCAGCTCGCGCATGTTTGAAAAGTGTTTTGAGGCGTTAGAAGAACCGCAAGAAACTTAAAAATTACGGCATAAGCGAAGCCGTCCTTAGAATTTGGGCTCCTTCTAAAAAAATTTTGTGGGCAGCATAAAAGTTTGTTACATTTAAAACGTGTACAAATACTTAATTTACTCGAAAAAATAAAAAAATCGTTAGAAATTAAAAATTTTAATTAAACTAACGCTGGTTGGGAGCCCTTAAGGTCGAGGCCCTGGGCCAGAGCCACGTAGGCCCGTGCCTAAAGACGGCAAATGGCCTAGCTAAAGATAGTGGAAGTAATCTCTACTAGCTTTTTTTATCAGAAAATTAACTTCTTTCTAACAGCTACAACGTTTGCAAACATATAAAGGCATCTACTTATGTATCTAAGCCAGTGGTCGGCACCGCATAGCACAATTGTGCGCTCAAATATCACACGCATTCTTATGCTCTTTCATTCAGTTGTCGAAAAACCATTGACAAAGCAACACCATGCGCCAATGTAGCTTTTATCGTCTGTTATGCACATAGAGAATTTTTTTTACAGCTATGCCAAATGAACGAATGCAGAACGAAAAAGCATTATGACACATTTCAAATGCCTTTTCGTCGTCAATTCGTTATTTTCTTATGACGACATACGGCAAAAATTGCATTGCGCTCTAGATTTTAGAATCTGAATACCTTTTCTAATCTTTTTTTATTTTTCAATTACTGCTGCAACATTCATTTCGCAAACGATTTCTGCGAAAAATTTCTTGCGGTGCAGCTTCTCTCCTCTCACCAACACAATCACACTTTTAGTTTTGCCGACCCCTGATCTAAGCATCTAAGTTAAGTGTACTGTCTTAATGAATTCTATTCTCATCTAGAAGATTTTAGAATTTTTGTAGATTAGAAACAAATTAAAGTTTCGGCATTCATTAATTAAATATCTAAAAGTGTGCAATGATAGAGTAAAAACGCAAAATATTTTGATTTTCTGTCTGTACTTGTTGCAGATCGCATAGTGTATTTGGTTATTGGACAGACCTCACTTTGTTAATTGTGTAATGGTCGCTGTGAGAGAAGAACAAAAATGGATATTCAAAAAAAATCATAAAACGCGACAATGAGTAGGTATAAATGAATGAATTACCTTAGGTAATACAAAAACAAAAATCACTTACATAAAATCCTTATTTTACAGTCTGGTTTTTTATATTAATCATTATTTCACTTATTATAAAAAGAGTTAACACATCCGCATCCACGAACGTTTACACTCGTTACGACTGTTACGACTGATACTAAACCTAACATAAAGGAACGAACATAATTGGAACGAGATGCGATAAGGAGGAAAATCTCAAGCTACATTTTGTATCTTGCTGTAACGTATAGGAAAAATCATGTTGTCTCGTTTTGTTTTTTTCTCGCTATCGCATCTTGTGCAATTGTGTTCAATCGTTAATACGTTAGCCAACGAACCGAAGTAGCTGTTAGTCAACGTTTACACACAGAAACTCTTTCCGAAAATTCTGCTTGTTTGTTGGCAAGAAAGAAAAACGAAAGTGTACAGAATTTGTCGTATCTATGTGTCAAAACAGACATAACGAGTGCAAACGTCTATTTTGGTAAGAACGACTCGTCAAAATGTTTCGCTCACTTTCGATCAGTTACGTACGTTCAATTTTGTTAACAACATTGGTTTGCATATACTCGAATCTACATGTTACGTCTCGTCACGTAGAAATGGCTGCATGACACACATGTTGTCGACTTTAAAATTTTTTTGATTTTTCTGCTGGCTCGTCGAACCGTACAACTTGTGTGAGCCCTGGCTGTCACGTCTAGTGTAAATTTTAATTTCAAATAAAATTTCACGCAGTTAACTTCGATGTAGGTTTGATGGTATGCTCTATCATGTGAACGCAAAGTAATATTGACAATCACACATATTCCCAAGTCATGTTGGACAGTATGAGGGCTAATGTGAACTCCTCAATAATGTCTTGTTGTTGCCGATGATATTTGGCAACACGTCAAATCTGTGAATGACGTCTTGTCTAATAATCGATAGTATAATGTATGCTCTTCTTATAATAATGGCAAGACGGCGTGACAAGTACGTTACGTGAAAAATAAAACTTTTCTAATTTTTCACGTTGCGAGCTCTTGTCGTCAAGTAATCCTTCATGCTAAGAAATCTGACAGCACGTATCTGTAATATATTTGACAATTCGTCTCATTCTCGTCGTTTTCATTGTTTTCCCAAAAACGTACGCTCATCAAATTGATCGACAAATCGTTTGGTATAAGCAAAAAGTTTTGATTTTCTGCATAGGTATATGTATTAGAAGCATTTTGGTGATGCGCAAGCTCATCAAGTGTTTCCTCTCATTTTAAATCAAACTTTAACGAGATTTAATTTGGCCAAATGTTTTTTTTTTTGGCAATGCAAAAGCTATGTCACGATTTACGTGTATTCGTACAGTAGCATAATTGGACTTATGTTAATGCATGCAAAGTTAAGTTGGGCCTTGACACTCATGTTTTTGATTTTTCAGTTGGCTTGTCCAACCGTACAACTTGTGTGAGCACTGTCCGTCAAGCCAGTAAACTTCTACGTGGATTTTTCTGCAATTGATGTTCATTGCAAGATGTATCATTTGAAGTCATATCGATATTGACAGTCCAAGCCATGCAGTACAACATTAGTGATCATGTGAACTGTCTTTTTGAGCAAAAAATTTATGTTCTTAAGTTTTTAAGATGTAAAAAATCAATAAAATACCGTGAGAATCCCTGAAATATATATACATGTGAAAGAACGTATTTCTATTTATCCCGAAACATTTATGCGTTTCACTTAATTTAGTTTCCAATTCTTACTTTATCAATAACATAATTATTTGCTTGCAGTGCGTTGTTCTTAAATATAATTTGCCTAAGATCTTGACCATATCAATATCAGTTGTTATACCAACATTTTCCTCAAAATTTGATCATGTGAACTCCGCTGTTGAAAGAGACGTTTCGTTCAATACTTGCTGAAATGAACGAAGGCTGCCGAGCGCGTCGGCTGTTTAATGTCAGAAGTGAATTTAAAAAAAATATACAAACGGCAGTTGTGATTTTTTCTTTCTTTAAATACAAAACTCTTGTTAAATTCAATTTATTTTTTAGGGACAACGTAAATAAAATAAAAATATTTTTGGAATAAAATAAAAGAAAGAATAAATGTGGATTTTTAAGGGAGAAAAAATTGTATATAAAATTTAACGTGTGTGCGCTTTGCTCTTACAGAAAAAGAAAATATTCCAAATTCAAAGCGTTTATTAATAGAGAAACACAGAAATATGGCGTCACGAAACTGGAAAAAGATATTGGTGCAATGGGTAAGTACTACTAGTACATTATGAATGTCGAAATAAACTTAATCCTCGCATTAAGCTGGAATTCCGCTAAATCCGTTAGAATATACTTATGTGGACACGAACGAATAAAATGGTTTGATCCAAACGAATTGTTTTAACAACATGGTATACTAAAGTTTAGGTACCTCCCACATGCGGTAGATAAGTTCCTATAAATTAAAGTTTGTTAAACTAACATCGATACCACGATTTTAGCGACAGTCCTTTTTTTTTAACCATGGTTATCTTACGTAGTTTTGGATTTTTAGAAAAAATATTTAATAAAACAAAGTTCACTCGCATCTAGGTTTTAAGTTACAGGCCATCGGAAGTTTTTCTAAAAAGTGGTATAACTAGGTAACACATAGATCATCATATCTCAAAAATTATGGGTTAGATTTCAAAGATTTGCTCACTATTATTGTATGTCATTCAATTGCCAACTTATATGGATTTTTACAAAAGCTGTATCCGTAACTTACGATGGCTATATATCCGAAACCAGATCCGAACGACTTTTTTTGATTACATATTTGCGCTTAGAATAAAAAAGCACATAAGATAAGTTTAGTTTAATTACCATTGGAGAATGTGAGCTAAAGTAAACTTAAGTCCCAAAATACTTATGTTTGTATCATATCAAAGTTAGTTTAATAATCAAGAAAATTAGTACATGATAGTTGGATATACTTATGTATGTTGTATAGTTTCCTAAAGAAGTGACATTTTTCTTTTTTTTTCAAATTTTGATTTATTATTATTTTTTTTTTTAAAATTCTTATATTTATCTTAAAACTGTAGATCTAACAAGTTTTTTCATGAAAAAATATAAAAAAAAATCGTTGGGCCTTACTCTGTAAAACGAATCGCAGCAAAATCTTATCGCAATTAAATAAATTGTACTCTAAAATGGTTTCAATCGCATTGGTTTTCGAACCGCATTGCTTTCACATCGCATTAATTAGTAGCGCCCCTGTCTTGCTACCTTTAAGACGGTGTATCATACTTTACAATAGTTAACATTATACATACCCTAACTACTTATATGCCGAGAGTCACACACTTTCCAATACAAGATAGCAAGCAGATTTACTCTTTTTACGAAAAAAATTATATAAAACATAGTTCAGTTTTGTTTTCCGATAAAGCTTTCAAAAATTCAGCAAATATACGCGACGCTACTCTTGTCGACGGTGCTCATTGCAGTGAGCTTTGATAATTGACATTATTTGGTTGATATAGTATAGTCTTTGTCATTTTTACTGAAATTCTATAGTATATCAGCTAACTTCCCAAGTCACATTATTCATAGTCCTGCAATTTTTATATCATGTTGCATGAATTAAATATGTACAAGTAACATGAGCACATAAAATATTTTAAATAAAATGAATTACGCTTACTTCAAATGTAAAATTGATCGTAAATTTATGTTTAATAACGAATTTATTCGACGGTTCCAGCCAGTTACCCATTTCATGGATTATATATGTATTAACCCTAAACATGCAACTTTTCAAATTATTTATTTATTTTTTCTAACAAAACCATACTTTAATTTTGACTATAGATTTCTGAATGCAATTTCGTTGACCACAACTACTTTAATATTGAACAAACTGACATTGAATTATTTTTTCAAAACTTCTGCCAACATATGAATATTCTTGGAAAAGGTGTTGCCTCAGCAACAGGTTGTGCCAATTTGGCAGAATTTTTACATGGTGAGTAAAACTTCGGTTTAAGTTTCGTCTTACAACTCTGACTTGTAACTGCAATTGAACTATTTCAGAACATTATCCTGCTTTTCAACCAAATTTTGATGATGATTATGCTTTAAACGCATCTGATTATATATTTGTATATTCGCTAATGTTGCATTTTTCATGTGTTAAACATCCAGAAGAATTTTTTCATAGAGTTTGTCAAAAACTTTCCGAGCAATCACAACAAGGAATTGCGTCATTTTTTAAACAGTTGCTAGATTGCTCAACTATTTCAAAGGATACTCTTCGTAGTGCTATCTCTGATACCACACATTTAAGTCCAACTTCAAACTCCAGTTATACAAACTGCATCAGTAATTCCAATTCGCCTAACGTTATGCGTTTTGAGTCTCCTCGGATGACACCTGTACGTAATGCGCCAAAAGTTTCGCCACCAACACCAAAGACTTCTTTGCTCGAGGAGCGTACACGTCAGCTGTATAATTTAAAGGTAAGTTACGTCATACTGGATATTCTATTAAAATAAATATAATTTTTTAAAAGGCGCAATTAGAAACAGAGCGTTACGAGAAAGGTTTGTTGGAGGTTCAAATAAAGCAGAATGAAGATAAGATACGTAAATTAAGTATGATCTCTAGATTATTATCTTAAGAAAACAACATTAAACGAAAAAAATAACTTTTTAACAGATTCGGACCATCGAAAATTACAGCAACAAATTCAGGATTTGAAAAATGATATTCTTACCAAAAGCAACGAGAACAATTCACCAAATAGAGATCTCAATGAGGTAAAAATATAAAAATGTCTACCTTAATAGCTTATACATGATTTAATTTGTATGACAAAGTTCAGTAACAAAATAAAAATGATAAAGGCTTTAATGACTTTGGAACTTGAAAACACACCTTACACATTGATTTGATATATTTTTTTTCATAATAAAATTATTTTTATTGTAGAATCAAGTCAGAAGACGTCTATGCAAAGAAATTTCCCAAAAAGAGCAAGAAATATCTAAGCTAACGGATATATTAAGCACCTTAAGGGAAGAAAAAAGTTTTATTCAAGAAAAGGTATGTTATGTCGAAATCACAAGTTTAAAGGGCATATATCTTTACTTCATCTTTAGAAAATTCCACTCAAATAATTTCTCTTTTATTACACGAGACATTTTCATAGTAAAAATAAATAGAAATATAAAATCAAGAAAAGTTCACTTATATAAACTAAACAAACACGAAAAAAAAAATATTTCACCCTACATCTAAGTAAGAGGTTGAGGCTGGTCTAAATGGACCAAGTTACCAAATTGTGATTTAAAGCCTTTTGTTATCTTTTTTGTGTTTAGAAATAACCCATTATACAGCTTTTTTGGTACACCGGTTTATTTCGATATAGCTGAATATTTTCATGCTGGGTTTTCCAGGTAAGTGGACACAGCTCGCGAACTTTTTGTTGATTGTCAGACATCTTTCTCATTTAAAGTGCTATCATCAATTGTTATATACATATAATTAACACTCTTATTTTGACCAATACGATTATCAGGTAAAACACAGTCTTATGAAAAGAAAGAGCCAATTTTTTCTGGGACACTACATAAAAGTAAAATTAACTCTTGTACTTCTACTTATACGAAATTTGATTTCCAAAGTAATGGTTTCAATCCCGCTTTGGTTTGTATCAGGAAAATAAACATAAGATATATTGATTTTGAAACTTTCTAGCTCTTACTAGATCTATTTCAGGATGGTTTTGTCGAGCTAAAACTCAGAAAGCAAACATAAGTCTGCGATATTTCTAACTTAAAAGTTAAATAATTCAGTACACTTATTTCAATAATTCTATAAATAAATGCAGGCTCACAAGTTTCATACATGAAGAGTTTTCTTAAATTTTTTTTACCATCATACTTATCTTGAGATATCCTGGTGGGAACTAACGCCATTTGAGACTTATCTCGTACAATCATTAAATATTGAAGTGAAATGGTTTTTTTCGGCATGTATTTAACATACATACAAATATACTCTTGTGTTACGAGTATATTAACTTTATGGTAGAATATCTTTGAAATGAACTGTTGTATTAAAGTGTTCAAAAGAGAAATACTTAATAATTTTGCAGACGGTAATAATTTAAATATTTGTGACAATATTCAAGCTCAATATTTTGCTCTTAACTGCCAACAAATAACCCACGGATTCCTAGCATTCTTGATCCTTAGATCAGAGTCAATAGCAAAGATTCCGTCATGTATGGAGGCACATACATATTTGTCTTAACTGCCAACACTTACCCACAGGTTCCTAAAAATTCTTGATCCCTAGATCAGGGTCAATAGAAAAGATTCCGTCATGTTTGGAGGCATTCATATATTTGCCCATTATCCTTTATCTCTAATATATTTTAGCTGAAGTTGATTTTTGCATTTATGTCCTTTTAGCTCTATTTTGAGCTACGGAAACATTTTTTAACTAACCTTTTGATTTATTTCAGCTAATATATGCAGAAAAACAAATTGTTGTTTGCATGGATCGTATTACGGAGCTTGATTATAAAGTAGACGAGCTAAATGCAGAAGTAGAAGTAAAAAATTGATAACTACTCAACAACATTTGCTTTAGAAATTAATATGATTTATATTTTAGCAAAAGAATGGTACTATAAGATATCTGACGGATAATAAAATTGAACTTGAACGCTTTATAGCTGAAACGCGCACAGCTTCGACGAATTACAAAGCAAATTTAAATTCGTCATCGGACTACTTGGATTCATCTTTTTCACGTACAACTAATAGCTCTGGTAGCCAAAGCAGTCCAGAAAATCTTGGTTGTTCCGTTATTGATATTCAATTGCGTGAAAAGGAAATTGAAAACAATCAGTTGAAACAAGAACTCTTAAAAATTCGTACTGACAACAATAATTTAGCTAAACATATGCAGCAATTAGCCATTAAACATTCAGAAGATTGGGAGATCAATATTGACAATGTAACAGTAAGTGAAGATGAAGCCATAGATCCAACTGCACATTTTTCAATATTTGCTAATTGTGTTGATAAATTGAGTAAACTCTACAAAGATGAGAGAAACACAGCAAAAAAATTGCAACACGAAGCGCAAATTCTAGAAAAACGAACAGAAGAGCTAAGTAGGCGTGTGCTGCTATACGAAACTGAAGTTTCTGAGTTAAAGCTGTGCATTAAAAATATCGAAGTTATTAATCAAGATTTAGATAAATCAAGGACAGATTTACAAGATAAACTCTTCAATTGCGAGGCGGATATTGAAATGCTTAACAAACATAAAAATGATTTGGCTAATAGACTTGAGACTTTAAAAAGTGAATATGTTTCGCATAAAAAAGCATGTGAAGCGAAGGAACAGGATTTAACAAACCAAATAGCAAGTTTGCAGAAAAATTTTGAACAGAAATCTTTGGAAATACAATCTTTTCAAGGTTCTAATACACAAATAATGAGCGATAACCAAGAATTACAGAAAAAGCTCAATGAACTCAAGGAAAGGCTTAGATCTAAATCAGCGGAGTATGAGTTGGAAGTCAAATCGTTGAACGAAAGACTTTCCAGTACTTTACGAGAATTGGAAAGACACGAAAGAGCTGAATTAACGGTAAAAGATAAATACGAAAAACTTTTTATACAATGCGAAGATATGAAGAGAAATGCGCGCGAGGTAGATGATTACCTCGAGCAAATGCGCAATGCGATGGCTATTAAGGAAATGCAAGTGTCAAAGCTAGGTAATGAAATTTTAGAAGTACGTAGTAAGAACGCATCGTTGGAGGAGCGAATAAACACTATAATACATGAGCAAAAGATTGAGAAGGAAGCAGCCGAATCATTGCTTACAAAAAAATCAGATGTTATAAAGGAGCTACAAAGTGAAAAAGAAAAATTGCAGGATGTTTTCAAAAGTTTACAAGCAAAGTTTGAAGAAACTCAAAAGACAGTCATAGAAAATGAAAAAGAAATAAATAAATCAACAGAAGAAATGAAAGAAATTGTACATGGTGTTGAATTGCTGAAGACTATGCTAAAAATGCCAATCGAAAAATCTCCTGTTTTTGATAGCTTGGAAGAGATAGCTGGTAAAGTAAAAGGATTGCTCGACTTGAACGCTGCTGCTGTTGATCAAATCGATTGTCTGGAAGATAACATATTAGAATATACTTCGAAAATACAAATGACGGAAGAAAGTTTGCAAAAGGAAATAAAAGAAAAAAATCAAATAATGCAGAGACATGAGGAAGACATTATTGAATTCAAAACAGAATTAAGTTTGTCGGAGGAAAAAATCAGAGAATATGACAACCAGTTAGATCTTCTGAACGTAAACCAAAATTCATTTATTGATAATTTGAAAGATCAATTACAAAGTAATGTGGCGCAAAACACTGAACTCACAAAAAAAATAGAGGAAATAAAGGCAGAAAAAGAACGTACAGTGTGTCAGCTTAATGAACTGCGCAAATCTGAAAAGGAAAACCATATGCGACTTGAACGTGAGCTAATTATTGTTATTGGTAACCATAATGATATACAGTCAAAGTTGACCGAAGCGGAAAGTAAATGCGCACAAATATTAAATGAAAAAGCACGTATACAGAAAGAGTGCAATGCAAAAATTGCTAACTTTGAGGAAAAACTGCAAACTATTTCTAAAGAGAACAATCAGCTTAGAACAGAAATAAACGAATTTAAGGCAGAACATGCGCGTATAGAACAACTATTGCTACATGCCAACACGGCGCTTAATGAACTAGCCGATAGATTGAATGAAGAAAGTGCTTCTAAGAGTCAATTAAATTTGAAGCTTAAAGATAGCGAAGTGCGTTTGCTCGAAACTGAGAAGAAACTACAAAGCATCTTGCAAGAGAAATCTTCGACTATCAGTGACTTGCAATTGACTTATGAAAATCAATTGGAAAACCTTAAGGAAACTGTTAAGCAGGTGCATTACTTAGAGCACACTAAGCGAGCACAAGATGCACAAATTGAAGAACTTAATACGAAGTTGCACAACGTTTTGTCAGAGAATGAAGCGCTATCGCAAAGTAGTAATGATGCTGCCGATCAAATACAACGTGAACAAGAAGAGAAAGCAGGGCTTTTGGATTCATTGGAAAAAACAGCCGATCAGTTGAAACTGACACTAGAACAGTCAAATTTGTTAGAAAAATCTTGTGTAGAGCTTGAAAAGAAATTTATTGAAGCTCATGAATTGAATTGCAAACTACAAAGTGAGTTTATAGCAAAGGAAGCTGAATTGAGCTTACATATGGAGGAATGTGAGCCAGACCGGTGCGATATGCAAAATAAAATAGCTTGTTTAATACGCAAAGTTTCTGAGCAAGCAGAGAAATTAGAAATGAATGAACTTGTGCTAATGGAACTTTTGGGAACATTAGAAAATAACGCAGAGATGTCAGCAATTACAAATCTATTAAATAATGATGAAAAATCAGAAATGCTAAATATTTTTAATGCTGATAAGGAGGATGGCACCGGAACACAATTAAATCAGCTAAAAATTTTTATGAACAAATTAGTGCATCATATTAGGCAATTACAATCGAAAGTAAATGATATTGATGAAATGCGTAAAAAATCAGTTGATCTTGCAGAGGAATTGAAAAAAGCAAATACCAAACTAACAAATCAGGTCAAGTTTAATAAGGCAGAAATAACAGAATTACAAGAAATGCTTGCAGGCGAAGCAAAATCACTTGAATCTAAATTATCTAACGAAGTCCAACGTTTAAATGATGATTTACAGAATATAGAAAATGTTAATGAAAAGTTAACAGGAGAAAACGGCAAATTGCAGTTCAAAGTAGCATGCCATGAAGAAGAAATTGCAAATATAAAAATAGATCTTAAAATGCTCACTGAAGAAAAAAATGAACTCGCAGAAATTCGGAAATTGAATCTTAAAACAATTGAAGACTTAAAACAGGAACAAAATGAGACAAACGAACAACTAAAAGAAAAGCACGCCACTTTGGACCAGCTGAAATCAAAGTGTGTCTCTTACGAAGGAGAAATCAAAGAAAAATCAATAAAATTAGTTAGCTTGGAAACTGAATTGCAAGAAGCTAAGGAAGATATAACTGAATTGCAAGCTAAATTGCAAAGGCTCCATAATGAATTTAATGCAAATGAACAAAAGGCAAAGGAACTGAATGAAAAGTGTCGTATTTTGCTAGAAGCAAATGCAACCATTGAATATGATTTCAGCTCCAAAAGTAAGGAGTTTATTGGTCTACAAGCAAAGATTACGGAACTGTCTACTGTTCGCCGCAATTTAGAAGAACAATTCAGGACTGTAAGTTCACGTTTAGATGAATGCATTGAAATGAAACTTGAAAGTGAAAATAAGTGTGAAACTCTTAATTCACAAATGCAGCAACTTCAAAGAGATTATAAATTCTGCAAATCACAATATAAATCTTCGTTAAGTGATATCGAAAAACTTTCAGAAGAAATTCAAGCACTGAAAACTGATAAAATAGCGCTTAACAATGAGTTAAAGGATAGCAAACGCGATTTGCAGCGTGCTAATGACAACGTCTCACAACTTATACAACAAATAGCATCTATACGCTTGGAAAAAGATGGAGCTGTTGAAGAGAACCAATTGCTACGCAAACAGCAAGAAAGTAGTTCGAAATATCAAACATCTTCTGAAAGTAAACTCAAATCTATTTTCGAACGGTCACAGGCGCTTGAACTGTCGTTGCTAACATCGGAAAATGATATGAAATCAATTAAGTCACATATGGAAAAGAAGACAAAACATACCGAAAAATTATTGACAGAAAACCAAAAACTACGCGAAACACAAGAAACATCTACAAAACGTATTGAAAAGTTAGCACTTAAGTTAGGAGATGCCCAAGCCCGTTGCTCTAAGCTTGAACGCGAAAATGAAAAACTTATAAAAACTATTGAAGCAAATAACGGAACAATAGATGCGCTCCAACGGGAAAAAGATCAACTTCATGTCGAAAACAAATCCCTAAAAGAGCGGCTATCACGCTTAGAACGAATGAACGAGCAACTTAGCACAAAGTTGCAAACACTGGAGCAAACGAATGCGACTTTGCAAGAGGATAAACAAAAATTAGAAGTCGCTGAGTTAGATGGCAAATCAAAATTGACAAAACTCGAAAAAATGCGTGAGGCATGCGAGGAAAAAATACGCAAACTCAATCTTACAATCAATACCATTGAGCAATCAAATGTGCGTTTAAATTTAGAAGTTGGTGCACTAAATTCGGAACTTAATGAAGAAAAACGTGTGACAAGTTCAATAACAGATCAATTAGAAGAATCTCAAGTAAATCTCATTGACACACAAGAAAAAGTCAAACATTATGAAGAGCTGAATGCAAAACTAGAAACTGAGGCTGAAGAGCTACGCAAAGAAAACATATTTATTGCGGATCAACTTTCGAAAGTATCATTATCTCTGCAAATTACTGAAGAAAAGTGTGAAACCCTTACAAATGAAATGCAGAAACTACGTTCGGATATCGAAACTTTAAGCGATGCAAAAGAGCAACTGGATAAACAACACGAATCTACTGTTTCAACTTTTGAGTCATACAAATCTCGTAATGATATTTTGGTTGCTGTAAAGCAAAATCTCATTACAGAATTGGAGGAAAAAGTTAACAATCTGGAAGCGGAGGTACTGTCAAAAACTAGACAATTAGACAAACTACAAATAGAAATAGAAGAGCTGCGCTCGCAAAACTTAGAAAAAGAAAAATCAATTGAGCTGTTTAACTTGCAAGCCACTGAATTAAATCAAATACGTTCCCGTCTATCTGTGACTGAAGAATTGTTAGAAAAAGAACAGACTGTTACGGCACAATTTCGTTTGGACAATCAAGTGTTGCAGGCCAAATACAAAGAAGCTAAGCAATGCCTTGATGATGAGCACAAATCCAGCGAGAACCGCATTAAGGAGAATCGTTTGGAATTAGAAGGGAAATTAGAGAAAATGAAAAATAAAATGGTAAGTGCCTCTTCAATTTAACTCAGATTTTTATGTCTAGTAGTTTTGTTAAGAAATCATAGGGCATCACACTGAACAAGACGTAGTTTAAATGTTATTTTAGTTTATGTGTGCATGCAAGATCTTTATGTGTAGTAGTTTTGGTAATTTTGTATATAACTCTGTTAACAAATCATAGGGCATCATACTGAACAAGACGTAGTTTAAATGTTATTTTAGTTTATGTGTAGTATGCATAGATTCTTTGTTTTGATTAATCAATATTATATTTGTACGTAACATGCGTTTTCCACATCTATGTTCTTATCAATTCAGTCAGTAATGGTTCTTTTTTAAATAATTCTTGTAAATATATTTTTTTTATAGCCTCGTAATGGCTGAGGCGATATTAGAAATTAAGAAGTCAAAATTTTTTAGATGTCTGGCATGAAAGAGTATTTGATATGAATAGCTTTTATGATCAAAACATTTTCCACTTATTGCTTTGAAAATATAAGTGGCATAGAGGTTTTTAAGATCGATTAGTACGAATCTGATATCGGTGCCTTAAATGCTGAACTGATTTTGCAACTAATCTAATCGTTGTCCTGATTCAACCTCCATTTAAGTGACATTTCTACATCGACATGCGGCAGCATCACATCTTTTAGTAAGTCAATGATCCAAAATATACCCCTAAAGCTTGGATAAAGTTTTTGGTTGGCCTGCCCCAACCTGAATCCTTTTGAGATCTTGTGGGATATTGTTAACATGAATATCAACAGAGAAAATTGCAAAACCATTCAATCCTGAAAAATATCTTGGGGATGGATATCGCAGGATATCATTAATAATGGAATATCCTCTATGCCTTAAAGAGGAGCGTGTGTCGTCCAGAACGAAGGGTTCGCAGCTAAGTACTAATATAAAAAAGTTTTAATTTACCATAAAAAAGGGAGTGCTTAATTTTGTCCGTTAAGTTTTCGGGTTTAAGATGTTCCTTTGATGTTAATTTTCTAGTAAGACTCAGATTTTTTTTAATTTTTGTTTGTCAAATAAATAAATAAAATAAACACCCAATATGGTTCAATAACGTCGTTTTCATAAAAATTTATGATATGAAAAAAATTCACTAAGGGGGTGCTTAAGTTTTGGCCAATACTGTAAATCTGTATATTTGACCAAAATGATTTTTTTTTTTTTGAATTGTAAATAGTTGTTTCTTTCAATTATGATTTTATCCTTGATCCATTCCATAAAGAATTTTTACATACTCCTCAGGATGCTTAAAACTCAAAGGCGAAACGTCGGGTGAGCAGATGAATTCAACATAGATTTGTTCATAAAGTTATAATTAACCAAATAGCCAGATTTTCATAAAAAAATGTGCTTAAAATATTTGTGTTTTTTTACTGTATAACTAATCCAACAAATCATAAAGCTAGCACATTTTCCTTATAACACATACAAATTTATTTGGTTATGCATTATTTCTTTGGTTACAAGTACATATTTATGAATAAAACAAAGGATCTGCGCTTTATAGTATTTACTAGTAATCAAGAGAAAAATTAGTTTTTTTATATTAAAAATTACGAGATTTTATTGTTTTCATCCACATAAACGCACATACACTTATACACATTATTGTAAAATCAGGTCTTTTGATTCTGTTATAAGTAATCGGGATTAAATATTATAGTTTAATAAATACATCCAAGAAAATCATGTCTTAATAAAAGCTAATGAGGGTATTCCTGAAAACGCGAAAAAGCCTCGAAAACTGCGTAAACTGCGAAAACTGAGCACATTTTCGAGCCTCGAAAATAATTTGTATGAAGACAAGTTTGCTCAACTTTCGAAAACTTTCGAGGCAAATATGTTGAGCAAGTAGCCTCGAAAAGTCGGAAAGTGATTCAGTGTTGCCGTTTGTCGAAACGGCATAATTAAATTGTTTATAGTATTTTCTTCAGTAAATTGAATCAATTTATTTTTTTCACTATTTTGCGGCATTTTAAGGATTCTATTTTATTTGACAAAAAATTTGATGAAAAATTTAATTATTTTTCAACAAAATCAGTCATAACTGTAATAGTCGACGTTTTGACTAAAACACTGCAGCACGGCAGCACTGATCGAACTGTCAAATTGCCATTGCTCAATCATTTACGCGTTTGCATTGATAGGAGTGTTCCCGAAAGCAAGCTCGAAAACTTTCAAGTTTTCGCGTTTAGAGGAATACCCTTAATATGTTGAATTTTTTAGAGTGATTCATTATTAAAAAAAAGTAATTGTTGGCAGCCTAAAACTCACCCTATGTATATCATTATTGTCGTGAGTAAATGATTAAGTGATATTGTTATTTTTATATAATCGTGCAAGGGAAAATTGCTTAATTGTTTGGATAATTTTTTATTTTTGTTTTCATTGCTAGAAATAAAAAAAAATATTGTAGAAATAATGGAACAAAAAGAATAATCACATCATCACACTCCACACACTCTTTCACAAACGGAAAGCCTCAAAATCAATAATATTTTTAATTGGCCAGTTGGCGAGCCTAATGCAATTTGGAAATAATTGTAAATTAATTTTTTTACAAAATATTTATCTATTTCACTCTTCTCATTAATCCCTAAAAGTTCGAAAAGTCGCTTACGCTAGTTCCTCTTAAATCATTTGTTTTTGAGAAATAAATTTCAGGTAGTTTCTTGTAGCACAAGCGATCACAGTCTCAGAATTTGATAATGCGTAATATAGACAACTTTAACTCCTATCATAAAGAGATATACATACATTTCCTACCTTTGAGTTATTTTATTTTTGAACTTTTAGGGGTAACACTGACCTCTTTCATTGGTGATGAAGGGGTTACTACAAAAAAAATAAATCTTGTAAAGAAATGTCTTGTTTGAATTTTTACTTTTCAATAATACCACTATGTCACCTGGCCTACAAACATTTTTATTTCTATTATTTTTGAAGCTAGTTTATTGCCTTCGCAATTTTTGCTCACATCGTTTTATTTTTTTCTCTTCCCTTATGAAGACGCAGTGTCGGGTGTCTGAAATCTGTGGAACTGGGACGAAATGGAAAAAACGCTTACAATCCTGTGTAAAATATGTTTTTGTTATCATTATATGCCAAGTCTTTTTTGCAATTCTTATCAATTATTTTATGACAAAAAATGATTTGCAGTTAATGTTCAAGAGTAATAGACCGCCAGTATTTTAACGAAATCATCAGCGCTAATGCAACATAGCTGCTACAATGTACCTTATAAATATTCTGTTTTGTGTATGTCGTGTATGAATACTTGTTTATGTGTTATAGTTTTATTTTTAACAAAAATTGTGAATAAAATAAATGTTAAAATTTTATGTAAAGCTGTGATGTCCTATGCTATTTTGTTATTTATGTGTTAACACTATCTTGTATTTGCACTTAACCTTACTCTTAGACTACAAGTTGGTTCATAAAATATGTATAGGCAATTCTCTACTAATTGCAAAATCGGTGTCATCGGTGAACTTACAGTCTTTTATAATTATTTTTTCATTCTAACGCTAATGCATGACTTAAAATTGATTTTAGTTTTTTCGCAGCATTTTTCAAAAGATATAAAAAAGAGTGCCTTGGTGTCTCCTTATTCCAAAATCATTTACTGAAGTCGTGATTATAACTAAAAATTTAAGTTTAATAGTGATATCAACAGGCTCAAAGCTCAAACCAAAAAAATTAATATTTTGCCAAGAAAAAAAAAAAAATAGTTCTACGAATCAGGTACACCTTTTTTAATTAAAAAACAAAAAAACGCAACTTTGTAGGACGATTTTGCAATTAGTTGAGGAATGCACATAAACGTGTATAAAAAACATTTGTATTTGCCTATCTGCCTGGATGGTATTTTAAAACTTAATCATGTGGATTGCAGATCAATGTGTATGGGAGAACGTGGCAAAAATTGATAATTTGCTATAAAAGCATTTCTAATACATATGTACTTCTATGATTAGTATATGCATTCGAACTTTTTTCTAGTTTGGCTCATACATTCTTATATTACCATAATTTAACAGACATTTATATTAAATTATCAATTTCTAAATATCAACATCTTGCGGTCTTTGAAATTAACAAATTCGCAAAATTTGTAGAAAACCCTGTACACTGAAGAAATAACAAAAATGAAGGTAAAACAGGAACGTGAAACTGCCAGCATTATATCAGAGTTGGAAGTGTTGAAAGCACAGGTAAATGCGTTATCATTTCTTTGTTTGATCTATGTAACTATTGAGACATGTAATTTTTAACATTTTGTTGTAATTTAACTTTTTGTTGTTATTGAATAGAATGGTAAATATGAGGAGCACACACGAAAGCTTTCTAACCAAATTGTGCGTCTTAATGATAAAATTCTGGAGCATCAAAAACAAAACACTATATTAGCAACAAAATTGAAACATTTAGAAGAATATGAGGCACAAAAATTTAAGCGACCGAGTTCTCATATTTCCACATTAGCAGCTGCATCGTCAAATATGGGTACCAATTTGGCAATGGAAGATGAGGAGGGTGAAGTATTCAATAACACATATTTGACGGATTTGAAAAATGGTCGTATGCCAGATCATATGTGTAGAGATATATCGTAAGTATTTAGCTAGTTAATTTCTTATAGACTTACAGCCCTATTCATTATAACCTAAATATATATTTAAGCATTTTATGCTATTGTGGAGAAGGCTTTAACTTTTAAAACAGAGTGTGGGGTTCCACTTTGTTTTAGTTCAAGAGACGATCCTATTAGAATATAAAAAGCAATTAATTTTTTTTTTTTTGCAAAATTAGAAATCAACTACATTTTTGTTCGGGAATTAATCACGTCCAAGATCTGTTAATAGGTGCGTTCCAGAACTTTTTGGGTAAAATCCTGTAAAACTGTCAACACGAGAGAATAAGAAAATTGCGCTCTGTGAAAGAGAAATAATGTGAAAAGTACAGGAACGGAAAAAAAACATTTGTTTAGCACAAGAATAAACGTCAAAAATTTTTGAACGTAGTTAGTGCAAAAAGTTAATTTTCTAAGTCAATAAATAAACATCTTAAATTGAATGTAGTTAACAATAAATTCAATTCTACGAACGCAAAGAATAAAATGGAAAATAGAAATAGTCAAAAAAAACTCAATGTTTACAATTCAGCTTGCACAACATAGAACAGCTGATAATTTGACACTTTTAATGAGTTTACACGCAAAAATTCTTCGGGTAAAAACCTGTAACTTCTTACAAAGAGAGAACATAAATTACTCTCTCATTTTCGTTCTCACTTACAGATTTTTCGTGTACGGGATCGCTTTTTGGGTAAAATCCTGTAAAAACCTGCAAATTGTACTAATGCATTATTGTACGGGAACGCAACTAATATTAAAATTTAAAATCCTATCATCGACATTTTAAAAAAAAAAAAAAAAATTTGTAAAAGTTTGAATTTGCTTGAAATGGATTTTTCGAAACTATTTTTTTTATTATCGTTTCCTATGAAAATTTCTTTACTAAAAGCAAATCTGGCAAGCATTTTTTCTATCACGCTTGGTTTTTTAAGATAAACGGGTTCAAATGTGTCAAAAATCAATGCATTGCTTGTATCAACCTAATGTCTCTTAAAGTTGACATCGCAAACAAAAACAGAATTTCAGAGTGGATTATCGAAATTCTGAAAAACTGTCACTAACTGAACATTTTTACCGCACCACCGCCTGAACCAATATATTATGAGAGTATTTGCCACCTTAAGCGGAATCTGGTTTTCTTTATGAAAAAATACGTAAAAATCTTTTTTGAAAAAAAAAAAAATATTTTTATTTCTTCATAAAAAACCAGCTTCCGATGAAAAATCCAGCGTGGCTAACACTATCAAAATACAATGGTTAATGCGGGCATGTAACGTCGATTAATCGCAAACTTTACATACAAATAAAACAGTTCTGGGAGATTAAAGTAAGTGAAGAGACTTATTTCAATATACTAGAACGATCCGGTTCGGATTTTATTGACTTCGACTTTTCGGAACTATTCGATTCTTATCGACTTTTCCTTACTTTTCATCACTTCTAAACTTTTATAGTGTTTTTGATACTTTTTCGAATCGATACAATGCATTTTTTACACTTATCGACTTTAATATTTATTTTTTCCAATTTCCTCATCACAAAAAACCAAATAAAACAAAAATTTGAGCTACACTAACCATTTATATATTTCTTTTATTTTTATATTTATTGCAGTCCAGAAGAATTATTACGCCGGAATTCACAATTACCACCACATCTGAAAAGTGCCTATGCAGCTCAATATGCTCATGGCTTAGCTGAGGATGATTTGAAAGTAAGCATAAACACCACCAATGCACTGCATACAACACCGCTAAGGGATAATATAAATAAGTCTCCAATTCCCAGCTTGTTACGCAACTATTCTTCAATATATAGAAAATAAATAATTGGACATGACAAAATTGTGCAGCAATAAATAAAAACATAAGCGATTGAACGCTTAAATCATTAAAATCATTGTCAAACTTAACTGATTAAATTATATTAAGTAAAATATTCAATATATATTTTTTTAATTGACTTATATATTAATTACACAATAAATAAATTAATTTATATAAGAACCTATTAGTCAAACTGCTAAAAGTTTTTTTTTATATTTTGTTGTGGTTGTAAATGTACTGTGCATTATTGTTGCGTTTTGTCCATCCATTGTGTTTGTCCTTGTATAACTTGAATCTACTAATTTAATAATATTTGTTGAAACCAACCAATAAAGAAATATATTAAATGCATTTTTTTCCCCTCAGGATGGTCTTCAAAACTTAGATGACAGCATGAGTGCATTGCTTAGCACGACCGTTGGTGGTACTCGTAAAAAGATCAGCGGTGTAACATCGTATAAACGTCCTGGCCCACCAACACCTAGCAAAAATGGTGGACGTCTTTCATTCGGTGGAACATCGGAGCCGGGGCGAGAAATACTTAAAGAAACATTTGATAGCAACCAAGCGGTAACATCATCGTCAAAAACACCAGCAAGGTTTAAGCTTTTTGCTTCAAGATTTAGTTTGGGAAACGTTAAAGATGAGGTGAGTTGTTATATGAAACGAATACTTTTAAATGTATGCTTATCTTTTCTGTTATTTTTAAATGAAAGATATTCACCAGATAATCCAAAAAGCTAGAAACTTAAATTTTCCTCTTATTAGACAATTTTCGTTTGATTTAAGTAAAAGTTTTGTTATGAAGTGCATTGAAATTTTTATAAGTAAAAGTATGCATATTTCAAGAAGGTCTCATCGCTGTTTATCGGCAATATTTTAGTTATATGCCTCGTACAATTAGCAATCGAGTAGATAAACTAATTTTTCTACTTTGTAATAAATTCCTATCATTTTGTGAAACTAAAGATAGTCGTCCTTGTATTTTTGACCGCAGAATATATATGTAAGAATAAATGTATATATTTAAATAAATGCGAATAAGCCTAGAAGTCGCACACTATAAGCACTATGCGAGTTATAAATTTATGCACAATTGACAAATATGTAATATTGGTTTTTCTGAATAAAAAAATGTTGTTAAAAATATGTATAACTTTGAATTATGGTCCTTTAAAATCATGGGAAAGAGGTAAACAATAGAATGTAGTGAGCCATTGATTTTGTGCACAATCTCTTCTAGATATTTATTTGGTGCAAGGCAACATGTGTAGTTTCGACTATTTGATTTTAAAATTCAAGACTGGCAATACTCGTCATTGTAATTGCTGTACTTTCAGTTATATATATGTCACCGGCCAAACTAGTTTTTAGGACAAACTAGTTTATCCTGGGCTAAAATAGTTAATTTTAAGGCCTAAAAGTATGCAATTTAATTTTAATGCAAAAGCACTGTGAAAAGGGAAGTCAGTGTGGTACATATTATAGACTGAACCGCGGCCGAAGGCCGCCGCGAAGCCGAAATTGGACATACTAGAGGATGTAAATCCTGAGCCGCGGCCGAAGGCCGCCCAATTGCCCCCACTTACGACATGCCAAGTATATAATAAAATTGACAAATTTTGTTTTCTTACTTTGCAACTGTCGTAGTCTTCACTAACCACAGTGCTTTTGCATTAAAATATCGTTTCACATTTTTAGGCTTAAGCTAACTAGTTTGGCCTAAAAACTAGTTTGGTCGGTAACATATATATTATGGGCATTGCATATGCGACTGCGATGCATAATCAGACCAAATATTTTTAGACACTAAAATAACAAACATTTCTTAACCTTTATAAAATGAAGAGCGTTTTAAAAGTGTTCCCTATGCCATTTTTTTTTTTGGTTTCGCATACACCTAATCTATTAGTTACCGGAATTTTGGTTTTGAAAGTAATAAAATTTGTTCTCGATTAAATCAAATATTTTTCCATAATATAAACTAAAGCAAAAAAGTAGTCAACAAGCCCAGAGATCAAACAATAACAATAATTTTCTTTTTTAATTTTGCCTTTTAACATTTTCACTACGAGCAAATCACCAATTTATGCTAAATACTGAATCATTTTTTTCCAAAAAAAAAAAAAAGTAAACTTAGAAAACTAGCTAAGGTGTTATCTTCGGCCAGGTCCAACCTCACATACCCTACACTGCATTAAAGTACCTTTTAAATAAATGGTAACAAGACGTTAAACAGGTTGAATAAGCCGAAAAAAAAAAAATATTTAAAAATAATATAAAACTAACATTGTATATTTCCATAACAAATCTCATAACTCCTACAATTTTCAACCATTTTCAAAATTGCCTGATGCTCTTTTGAAAAAAATTTCGGCGGTTTTTGAATTTTTGACACCTAAAATTGAAATGTGCATAATTTCGTAAAAAATGTTTTTCATTCAAATCGGGGGAATAAGTGTCCTCTTTTGGATAACAACATCTTTTATCGCAAAGCGATTCCGCAATTTGAAGTCAGTCAGATTACATGATTTGAAATGAAATTGAGGCGCGCACCAGTCTAATTGTATGATATTTGTTAAAGTTAACTGTGTCGGGAATTTTGATTTGAAAGCTGATACATACATTCTGAGGGTTGATTGAAGAATAACAGAAAAAAAAAGTTGTTAGGTAGAAGATGTTTTCAAAAAAAAGTTTTATAGAAAAAAAAAAAAAATTATTTTAAAAATAAAAGAACTAATGTTTAAACATTTTCATTTAAAATAATTTATTTTTTTGTAAAATAAAAGAATTTTTAAACAAAAACGACGCAAAGTTTTTTTTTCATTCCACATAGTACATAGTTTTTGAGATATTCCGTATATTATTGTGGAATCGAAATTATCCATTACAACTTGTGAATAAAAATGATTTCAAATCACAAAATAAATAGAAATCATCTGCTATAAAGCGTCAAAATAATTTCATATTTCAGTGTTGACAGCAAGTTTTCTCAAGAGGTAATTTGGTTTCTGATGTTGAAAAACGTTTGCATACATATTACAGAAAGAAGTTCAGTTGAATTAACTGCATACAAGTCAACTTAAATTATGTTGTCATTCACAATGAGGCTTAAATATCGTTGTTATTTTATATGAGTGAAATATATAATGCGTTTACATATGTTTGTTATTGTCGTTGATCTAGTCTGCTGTTGTTATTGTGTTTGTTCTTGTATTTTGTTCTTGTGCGTTGTACCCAAGTTTGTTACATGTTAACACATCAAATAACATTTATTTCTGTTCATATTCGTAATCATAACTTTGCTTTTACAGCACGATACAAATTACATTAATTTACGCAAAGCAATATGTAAGACAAATGTTCGGAATGTTTGTGAAATCAGTGCTGGAGTCGTTTGCACCTCAACCCCACGCAAAAGTAAAGAATATTTTGATCAACAGCGCGTCCTTGATCAACTTATGGCCGCATCACCATCACCTTCAAATATTTGTAAAGCTGACCCTAAAACAACAATATGTGTTGTTTCAAGTACAAATGAAACTAAAACAGAATCAAACGTTGCGCCTCATACCACAAAGTCATCACTACATCCAACTAGGCAAAGACGAATTTTTGAACGAAGTCGACGTAGTTCTCTATTAAAACAAAAAATGGCACGCAAAATTCAGCTGGATGCAGCCGCCACTGGTGACACCGCCTCTGGTTCATCAGCTAAGATTGATGATTCCCCACTTGGTCTAGAGCGTGTAACATCGGGTACGACCAGTTCAGGTGGCGAAATAATGTCATCTTTGCATAAGCGTTTAAGGCGTCGTCCCAAACGCGAACGCGGTACACGCCCCTCATTATATTTGAAGGGTAATGTATTTTATAAAAATCAAACGTCAACACGCGGCTTAACCTATCGTGATTTGAAGAAAAAAGCGCACAAGCAACGTTTTGAAAATTTTAATAAACACCGCACGAATAAATCACACATGGAAGTTGAAATAAAAGATGGAGTGTCTATAAAAGAAGGTGAAAATTATGCCACATGTGATATACAAAATAATAATTATGCAAATTTTAATCACAATAAATTGGGTAAAACAGTGTTAATTGAAAAAAATAGAACACATGCTGTTGGTTCCGAGGAATCAAATATTGAAAATGTATTTAAAATAGCAGATGAAAAGTTTTATGAAGATGATAATGTAGAGTATGATAGTTTTGCTAAAGATCAGGCTGATGATCTTGATAGTTCTGATTTTGAAAAGCAACAGATTCAAAAAAGCAAACGATTTCAAGAAATAATTGTCAAAACTGAGTCACATGCTCCATTCGATATTGAAAAAATAGATTACGAATCAACCATTCAACAGCAGCAGAGCCTACAAAATGTATCATCGTCAACGTCGCGTACTTTTTATGGCAGTAGCACCATTTACAATCGTAAGATTCCATACATCTCTACGACTTTTGTGCGTAAATCGTCCATTTATATCAAGAGAAATGGGGAGGACGATATTATATTGTTGACCGATCAAACGATAACGCTGATGGATTTGATCCGAATGTGGCAACAAATGAACAGTTCGGTTCGTCTTACCTTGGGCTTCGCTATATTAGCATCGCTTATAGCATTAGTCTTCATTCTTTTTAACGTTTTGTGCAATCCTTAACTATAATCGATAGCAAGAATTAATAAAATTAAATTCTACAATCATAATTGCCTTAAAACAAAATAAAAAATACACGTAATTGTGTGCAAAATTCATAGTAAATACTTAATTTAAAATGTTGGAGCTTAATAAATTGTTAGAATACACTGTAAAATGTTAAACTTTGAGCTGGATGTAAGCAAAAGTAGAATAAAACTAAAAAATCGTATTCTGGTACGCTATTTTTATTTAAAAGTTACGTAATTTTTTGAATAGGGAACAACCTTGATCGTAGTTATAATGATATAGAGAGATGTGTAGAGATATGAAAATTTCATACTATTGACGTTATAAAATATAGACCACTATGCTCCTTCACCTAAATATGTAAATTTGCGAAGAATTAGATCACAACAATTTGATCATTTTGGCAGCAACTAAAGTAAAATTTACTATTCTTGCATAACAACCAATAGTCGCTATCTTGTAAAAATTTAATTTTTTCAGTTGGTATTGAATAATTCGATTTATAAAGTAAACAGTTATGTACATATGTATTCGACATTGATTTACTTGTTTTATCTAATGAATATTACTTTGACAGTCCCCTTCCATTTTCTACCAACCAAAAGCTAGACTACTTTAACCCGAAATTTGTATTTTTATTCTCCAAATATGGTGTTTTTAGATCGTTAGCATTAAATTTCATAGATATAGACAATTGAATTCGTGGGTATAACTTTTCTTAAAACCGCTATAAATTCAAAATCATCAAATTAATTTCGATGTCATTTGAAGGACAACTTTATTGTACAAAACTTTGAAATCACTTCAATTGTTTTGAAGTTATTGCGAGTTATTTTTAAAAACTGGTATTTTGTCGAAAAAATGTTTCATAACCCAAGTTGTTATTAACAGATTTTAACAGCCTATATAGGCTTTAATAAAAGTATTGACTTAAGGTGAAATACATTTAAGCCCTCATGACTTTAATTATAGACCTGAGCAAAAAGCGTAGCTAAAAATTTATTTCAGTCATCGTGGGTTGTTTTGTATATCTATTTATCGCAGGGATTGAGGTGATCGAATTTGATATATTCTAGCCATTCTTTTCTGCACATTTTTTTACAACTTTTGTTGTTTAACAATTAACAAAAGACAATTTGAATGAAGTGCTTTGGACCGAATTTTTATTAGCTGCTATAGCCTTAGGTGAACACAATCTTCAGATGACATGTTTCGCAACTTCACGTAACTCAGTTGTAGACTTGCTCTATAAAATCCAATTTTAATTTTTGTATTGCGAATTTTGTTAGAATTATGGCTGCACGTAGGTATATTATTTCATTAGAGTGCTGTTTCCGTATCCGTTCGGGCTTAAAATTGATTACCTGTATTGACTTTACTATTCTATTTTTCACAAAAATATAAAAATATTTCACGTCCAAACCCGTTTTTTGTTAGTTGTTTTTTGATTATTAGCTGAATTTTCAAATATCTTTTTTGTATATGTATGTATATGTATCTTGGAACTTAATATTTTACAGAACTCACCACAAAACAGACGTCGTTTGAGCAGCATGTTTAAAAGGAAATAAATCTATCTGAATGTTTGGCAGTTTTTCGGTAAACTTATCGAGTAACATAAATGGTTTATGGATGGATATTGTACGTGTTTTATAAATAATGTGTGTGACATATGTAGTTGAATGTTTTAGTATTTTTTGTTTGTTCTATGTTTTGTATTAACATTATTGTATGTTTAACACCTTAATTTAACATATAATATTCTTTAGCATTTAATAATAGAATTACAAAATTTTAATTTAAATATTGCTTAAAAAAGCACAAACATTTTGTACCTCATTTTATATGACTTTGGTCTTATTTACGTTACTTAAATAAATTAATTTAAACTATAAAACTAACATTTGAATGTATCGAGGGCAGCTGATATGAATAAGAACACATTTAACATTTCAAGATATTTTCAACAATAAAGACGTTGCCGACGATGTAAAAACAAAAACTAGGAAACATTTCCCTGAGAGAATGTAATTTCTTCGAGATTCATAATTTTTTTAAACAATATTAAAAATTATTTTCATTTACTGTAAGAACAGTATTGAGATCTAAAATTATTAGTTAAAGTGCTATTTTTTAAAATATATTGAAATTAATTAAAAATAACTTTATTAATTTAGAAACTATCAATTTATGAAATCAAACAATAGTTAGTATTTTTTATTAATTTTTTTTTAAATGTGTCTAAGGAAATTAATTTTAACAGGAATTTATTTATAACATGATTTGAAGATATTTTTCCAAATTTTACCTATTGTTTTAATGATACTATATATTCGTAAACTTATTTGGAATTGTAACTACTAAAATTTTATTTCGAAAAGTGCATGAAAAATGCTAAGAAACTGAGAGCATTTGCTCCACAAATTATTATTACCTTAACAACTTTTAAGGTTTGTACCGTCGGTGGACCGCTGATCATTGATCTCATTGGTATACCTGATAAACTTGATTTCTATGACTCCAATTCTGACAAATGAAGTTGTTTTGATTTGAATTGTAATTACTTTATCAGGCAATCCATCCTTATCAGGCAATCTTGAAATGTTAAATTATATGAATGAAAATTTGAAAAAATCGTTGCCGAATATTATTGAAATCTAAACTGAATAATATTGAAAAATTACTAAATTTGTGTGAAATTATTAAAATATGACTATTCGCGAAAAACATTTGAAGTGCAAATTATTCGTGAAAAAATCTTGAAATGTGACTTTATTCGATAAAAAATATTGAAATTCCTGAAAAAATATTACAACGTGCCCTAATTCGTGCAAAACCTCGAAATGTGACTTAATTCGATAAAAATAACTTGAAATGTATTAAATTCGTGAAAGAATTTTGGGATGTGCCTTTATTCGAATCAGGCGACGGATACATACATACATATGTCGTTTTTGTGCGCTGTTGTTTTGTTTATTAAAACAAGACTTGTTTGTTTTCGTTTTACCTTTTTTATAAGAAAGTTGGCGCGTGTTAGAAAAAAAAATTAAAAAAACAAAGTAAGGAGGCTCGTCAGTGCGTTTTGCTGTACATACATATATTTGTTTTTTAGTTTAATGTTGATAATTATACTTCTGAGAACTTCATCTGAGTAAAGATATTTTGCTTACTCTTACTGTTTTGCATAAAATGTTGCTCTTGATGTAGCCGTCTCGTTATTTAAGGTTACCATGTATTTAAATTAATTTTTATTTTTTATTTTCTTTATATATTAATTTATTGAGCTTGGGTATATTTTGTAAACAAATCAAATAATATGTGTGTATATTGTATACATAGTTGTTATTGCTTATTTATTTATATATGGCGCAGTTGCAAGCCATTTACTATGATTCAGCATTTATCTGCAAGTTCTTTGATACTAATGTTAAAAACAACTGGGCATTAATCGACAGGTGCTACAAATAATGGGCATAGCTACCGCAGATATTTGTTTGCACATAGTATATATTGCATGAGTTACTTGTAATTGTACCTATATCATAATTAGTTCACCAATGGATTTTTCTTACCTAAGTCGTTTTGCAAAAAGTGGCATTTACACATGCAAAAACTTATTGTCTAATAGGCCCTTTATAAGCAACCATTTATTTTGACTTATTTTTTGTTTTTTTTTTGTTAATCTTTATTTAAATGACCAAGTCCCGACTTAAAATAGTTTCATCATATTTAGATCCTCACCACGCTCTAGATTCAATAAAAATTAGCTCCCCTTTAATCTGAGCATTTAGATCTGATCTATTTAGCGGGATCGGAGATGCAAATTTTTTTTTAGATTGAAGGTCGATACTTAGGAGGTCGTCAACCTCATACGTTTCAAGAGCATAAAAGAATTCACCTAAATTATTAGCCCAAGGAAGAACTATTTTTACCAGAAAAGAATCCCAAGGTTTTCTCCATCAGGAATTTTGACACCTCGTTTCAGAATCGTTTTAAAAATCATACGTTCAAAAATTAAAATAATCAGCACTGCCAACACAAAACTCACCAGGTTTCCAAAAGTGAAGAAAGGTGATGGAAAAAGCAAGTGAAAAAAGGATCAGTCAGTCAGTTATTACAGTTAAACTTCTTTATAACGAACTTCTATGCAACGAAGTTCTCTCTACTACGAACTGAGTTCAAGTACACAGCTTTCTCGTTGTATTTTCAGTGTATTTTGATCTTCTTACAACGAATTTCCTTATAGTGAGATTTTCTTTAAAACGAAAAAATTTCGCTGCTGAAAATCAAACTTTTAAGCGTTTCTGATCTGCTTAAAGCGAATTTTGTAAAATAATTTTCTGTTAAGCATGTCAATAAAACTACATACATACGGAGAAAAAAAAAACATTTTGAAGGGATCCCCAAAATATGAAAATAACAACAATCGAAAGAAAGATAGTTCCTTCACTATTAATGGTGACTATAGTTCAGTCAGTGTTCAGTGATAGAAGTGAAAATGTTGCAACTAAGTAGCCTTTCTCTCGAAAAAAAGTAATTGATAATAGAAAAAATTGAAGAAGGCGTGACATTTGACGAATTTCGAAACTTTCTGGAGATAAGGAGCAACATAACGACTAATGAAGCATTTCTCTTAATGTATTAGATGATTTTATTGAAGGAGATAAATGGAAGAGTGTAGTGCAAACCAAAATTACTGACTTTTTTTTAATAAGTAATAAAAAAAAATTATATCTATATAACGAATTTTTTTTCTGGTCCATGCGTATTCGCTATATGGAAGTTTGACTGTAGTTGCAGATAACGTCGGTCAAACTTCTTGGAGTTCATTTTTGTTGTAAAGATCTCTTCTATAATTTTTTTTTGTGCGAAACGAGTTTTAAGAATATTGTCCAAAATTGAAAAAAAAAATATAACTTGAACAAAAAAATATGGAAGGTACCTTCTGGTTTTCGCAAAGAAAGTTTTAACTAAAACAAACTTAAGCTAAAGTGCACAGTGGTGAAAATAAAGTAAAAAAATGTAAATAAAATTGTTGAAATTGATAAACAAAAATATAAAAGAGAAAAAGGCTACACGATTATTGTATAAGTGCCAGCAAGAAATATATAAAAACAATTTTTCATGTGCAACAAGTTTGACTATAAGTAATGCTGTAATTAGACGACAATTTTCAATTCTTTTTAATGAAATTTAGCATCTTGATAAAGGCAAAAAATTAAAAACAAACATCTCAAAAACCTGTGATTCATAAAAAGGCTACATATGGAAAACTAAAAATTAAAGTTTGGAAGCAGAAGGACTTACGCAAATTTATAGCAAGAAATTAAAGCTAAGTTAACTTTCTGATATATTATGAAATTAATATCTATGTATATATTTATATTTGATTCTATGTATATGCAGGAATAAAATTATTAAGAATTGTTGAGTCATTGATAAATAAATAGAATAAAATCTATTTGGAAAAATAATTTTTTTTTTTGCAAGTTATATTGAGGTTACATTTTTTATCGTATTTTTTTTTTGTTGTTTTGTGTTTTGTATTTGCTACAGACTTATGTTTAAATGTATAATTTATGTAACCCTTCTACACAGTTTTGGTTTAGTCTTGAAAAAAAAAGAAATATTTTTTGTGTACCATTAGTTCCACTCTAGGTAGTGATTATATAATGATCAGATTTTAAAACGCATAGGTTGTTAAGAAAAGATTTAATCTAAGTTTAATATTGGTTTAATAAATAAGAAATTCACTTTAATTTTTCTTTTTGAATTTTGTTTTCTATGTTAGTTTTGTTTTCTTTAGACACAAAAAAAAATTTAGTTTGTTAAAAAGTTCTATTGGTTTAAGTTGATGTCTCAAAATACTGATAATAATTTTGTAAAGCAAAGTAGCTTAATTTAGGAAATGTTGACAAAACAAAATATATATTTTACTAACTTTTTTTTCCGTGGAAATATTTAGGGTGGATTACAATAAAGAAAATAATGTCTTGAATGGCTTATGGTGTCTTAAAACCAACATTTTCTGCAAAAAATAACTGCTATTGAAAAAAAAACTTAGTCAGAAATTTAGATAAACTGCCTCGAAAACTATAGCACAGATTGAAACTTTTATGAACCAATACATAGCTTATTAAATAAAATAAAATCGATCTTAACTATTCCCAACTTAAGTAATGATTTTATTAAAAGCTACTATGTCTCCGACTTCCGATATCTCTGAAACTAGATGTGTTCCTCAACTCCTTATTCCATATTCGTTGTCAGTATTAAATGCCTCGTAAGAAATCAATGGCTTAGTAAAAAAAAGGAGAGAAGCTCCTAAAGTAAACTTATGCCGAAACTTTAAATTATGGAATGTCAAAATACTTATGCAACTCAACAAATGGGATTTAATCTCTGCAGCACTAAGAAAACAACGAAAATGCGCAACTTTTTTGCTCTTTTTGATGCCTAGCATATCTTTTATTATTTAATGTAAGCAATTGCAGAAATATAACAAAAAAGGAAAAAGTTTGTCGAAATAGTTATGCGGACCACTGTAATTAAATAAATGAGTGAATGTGAATGGAGAATGTTGAAGTGTATCTCAAATTTTGGTACCATTTTGCTAGTGTTTTTCGTTGAGGCAGTAGTACCTTTTTTTTTGCTCATCAAAAATGAAAAAAAAAAAAAACATTTTTTGTACTAAATGAACATTTTTTGGAGAAGGGGGGGGGGGGGGGAAATTTCTTAATCCGTCCCTGCAAAGGTAGGTAAGAACAGTTTTATTTCGACGAAATCCTTACTACGCTAATTACTTCTTAAATTGGAATTAGATGACCAATATATGTGAGCATCGATAGTTAATGAGAGAAAATTCCAAAAACCGCGGCAGATCTATTCAATCCTTTAAAATATTCTGGGAAGGGATATCATGGAAAATTTAAAATCCTCTATATCTTAAAGAGGTGCGTATGTCGTCCAGAATATAGGATTCACAACTAAGTACTAATTTTAAAAGTTTTTATTTACATACCATAAAAAAGGGGGTGCTTTAGTTTTGTCCGTTAAGTTTTCGGGCTTAAAATGCTCCTTTAATATTAACTGTTTATTTATGAGACGCAGAATTTTTTTAAATTTTGTTTGCCAAAATAAATACTTAATATGGTTCAATAACGTTGTTTTCATAAAAAAATTCTGATGTGAAAAAAATGTACTCAGGGGGTGCTTAAGTTTTGGCCAACACTGAATGTATGTATGTATGTATGTATATCCATGGATTTCCAAAAGTTTTTTAATATTATGTAGGAAAGTATGGTTAACCAAAAACCAAAGTTCCAGCGGTAGCTTTTCACATTTTTTTATATCAAGTTTTTCCTAATGTAGTTTTTGAAGGAACGAAATATATTGGGTTATAAGAAATGCGCTTATTAATAATTTGTATCGAAATTTACTAAAATAGCGTATTGGAATAAGCTCATACATTATTTATTTCAAAAATCGTTCATTTGTGGTTTTATATTTTATGAGTCAATTATGCTGATTTTTTGAAAATTAGAGCTTAAAAAGACATAATATTAAATAATTTTTTTATATATGAATTATGTAAGAACGTATGGTTGACTAAAATGCAAAGTACCATTTGCAGCTTTTCACAAATTTTTTTTATGAATTTTTTCTGTTGCAATATTTGAAGGAAAAAATATTTTTATTTATTCACATTCTTTCAATACTTTACAATAATTGTATCTATTGTAAAAGCTTACAGTGGGGGTGGAGGTGCTTAGATTCAGAAGGGAGTTTTCTTAAAGAGAGGGTGACAGGTTAGGGGTATTTTTCGTCAGTCCATCCTCCTTTGAATAAAATATATAAATTCGATAGATTTATTAATATGTGAATTTATAAGTTGGGGTTTAACAAAAAAGAAAGTTTTAAAATCTTAACTCAAAACTCTTGTCAGACAATTATTACCATGAGCCAACTATGATGCAATTTTCAGATCAATATACAAATCCGTCTTATTCCAATATGAAGGAAAAAAATATCCAGTTAATACCCATAAATTTATTGCAAAATAAATTCATTCACTTTTACAAATTGTATGCATATTTTGATTTTGTTTTTAAGTTGATTTTCAAGAATTTTATTTTTCTCAATCAAAACAAAAACAAAAAAAAAACAAGCCGCCTTTAAGCCAAGTGGTATTATAAAGCTGCGATTCGACAAAGTGTTGCTCTACACGTTCCTACTAGCACCAAGCAAAAATTTAAATCTTAGTCGTTATAAATTTGTAGATTTATAGTAGCTTAGACTATGTGTGTGATTACAATTTGCATATGTATTGAAAGAGCAAGTAACCAAGGGTGAATTCGTAAGTATTACGAGTAGCATTTGCTGTTAGAAGAAAAACGAAACGATTGTTGTTGTTTTCATTACTGCTGCTGATTCGCAACAACAGCTCTCACTATGTGTGTGTGTGTATCCGTGTCACCATCGTTGTGCCAGTATTAGCGGCACCTGAGCAAAAAACCGATAAAAGCTCAACCCGATTCGATATGTGGATCAGTTTAGTTCAGCAAAGAATCCAAACGTAACAAATTCCGTTAAATTTCAAAAGATCCAGTGTAGATTTAAAGAATATATATTAATTTTTTTACTTACGACAAATAAAAGTATATAAATGTAACAATTTCTCCAGAAGGTCACAAACTCTTCTGGTCGCAGAGAATTTTGAACACATGGTCGTTTGGAACGATAATCAGGATACTAACTTTAAGTTCATCTGAACAATTGCCTTTTGAAATATTATAATTTGTGAGACATCGAAAAAAAATCAGTGAAATCATAAGATCGAACTCTATCATTTTGGTTCAAATTTAATTTTTCCACCGAAGCATTCATTAGTGATAACGTTGAAATATTTTGTTGGCCGCAGAGTTTTTTTTAGTTTGTGTTAAACTTCGTTATTTTTATTATTTATTTATTTTTGTTTTTTTTTTTGCATACGCATACAAAAAGAAAATTTTGAAATTAATTTTGTGTGATAATGCCAATAAGTGGTTTGGATAATTCTATCTCATCAACGGAAGAAAACAAAGAAATAGAGACTTCGTCTCTAAAGCCTGTCAGCGGTCGTCAAGGATGGAATATACATGCTTCGAAATTGGCTAAAAATACGCACAATCGTATTCGTGGCATTGTGGAAACATTGAAGATAAAACCGAACCCAGCGAAACCAATGATACCGTTGTCAATTGGTAAGTACATACATATATCAAGTAAATCATATTAATACTGACAAACAAAAATATTAGGTAGCTGAGAGTTTGTCGTATACATATATGTAGGTCCTCTGCGTGATAAAATTTGACTCCAGTTAAGCCGCGTTAAATGCGTTTTAAAACCAATTTTTTTGGAAATTTTTGTATTTCGGAAAAAAATTATAAAGTTCAAAGTTGTGAAAAAAAAATTCTATAAAGATTTTTGGTTCGTAGAATTAGTTTTGACTTAGTGGTTTTTGATTTAGTTATCTTGATTTGGATTTGAAATATTTTAAGATTTTCATACTTATATGTACTACAATAAATGTATATTAGGGTTTTTTTTTGTTTTAAAGAAAATTTATGGTGCAAGGAGAGCTCATAATAGTAATACTTACTGGTGGCTCATGGAGCTTTTTAGTTTTCCACACGAGTTATATGGGAAAAATTGCAACATTAGACAGTTTCGTGTATATCTCGTGAAATAAAAAGTCTGAATAAAATTTTTGTCTAAAAAAAAAAAAACAAAAAAAAACCAAAACAAATTTATTCTTTTCTCATTCTTCGAAATATTCCTAAACTCTGAAAGCTAATAATCTGTTGAAATTTTATTTTCACGAAAAAAATAGCAGGATACTTTTTTAAGGAGAATTTTGTGTTATCTCGAATAAGCCCCGTTTGTGTAAGATTTTTCTTTCACGAGATATAGACGAAATTGTCAAATGAAGCATTCCTTCGCATATAAATCGTATGAAAAACGAAAAAGCTGGATGAGCCATCAGTAAATATTAATATTATGAGCTCTCCTTGCACCAGCATTTTTTTTCATTATTAACTACAAGAAACAAAAAAAATTGAGTCACCCTAATGTGTATATAATTATGAAATTATCAAAACATACTCAACTCATAAAGTCTTGTATCACATTTTGGACTCTCCTCCTCAGGAGAGCGTTACTGCCAATGGCATGCCGTAGGATTGGCAGGTTTTAGAGGAAGGCAGTTCATTATTTAGATAAATATGATTCTTCTCTTTGTAACGTCACACATTTTCACATTTCACACTTTTGTCTCACTGAAAAAGTAAATTAAATAAATTTTGGATTTCTTCGAATGTATTGATATTGATTGCGAAAGAAGATGTTACTTTGAATTTTCTGAAGCTACCAGTTTTTCAGTTCGATGGTGCTGATATCACTTAATATTTTCGTTCATTGGAATCAAATTTCATTACACCGCTTTGGCAAAACTTCGTTGATGTGATAGTTTGGACTGGACGATTGATCTTATTTGGATAATGTAAAATTTTGCATTTGATGGTTTTGTAGAAGTGTGCCTCCTTAGTACTCGAATCTCACAAAATTCCTTTTCAAATTACGTATATGGCTATCTCCACCAAAAAAGGCCTTTTAGCAGGCCTCGTTTTTTTTTTTTACACATCCTTTAGCCATAGTTTTTCTTTGAATTTGAATTGCTCCTCCTTGTATAATATTTCAAGATAGTCTTAGCTTCAAGAAAAATCATATTTAAAGAGTGTGCTCCAAAAAAAAAAAAGAATCGAAACCATGGGACGAGCTAAGATGAAAATTTCGTTTTTTTAAAATTTTTTTTTGGAGCACACTCTTCAAATATGGTTTTTCTTGAAGTTAAGACTATCTTGAATTAATATTCAAGGAGGAACAATTAAAATTTAAACGGAGACATAGTTAAAATTGCATTCAAGTTAAAGAAAAACACGAAAAGTTACATGTGTATAAAGTTAAATAAAAAAAGTAGCTTCCTGAATTTTAATTGAATAACCTTGAATATTAATTCAAGACAGCCTTAGCTTTAAGAAAAACTATGGGTGAAAGCCAGCTAAAAGGCCTTTTTTGGTGGAGACGACCATATATCCTGAAAAAATCATATACTTCAAATCTTACGTTGCTAGGGCAAACAGTTTGAACAACGCAACTGTTTTTCTCATTGTTTTCAACTTCACTTCAATTTTAGGAATGAACTCTGAGCCTTGTACATTCATACGAAATTTAAAAAATTTCCATAAATGATAGAGCTTTGAAATCACGTAAAAATTTATAGTAAAAAACGATATAGGGACTGTGCAAAGAGGGGAACATTTGAGAATATACCTTAGAATAATGTGTAATGGTTTTCCATGAACAATCTCAAGCTTGCCACAAATTTTAGTTACATGAAAAATTTAAATGATCACATTTTTATGCATTTTACATAAAGCAAAATACAAAATTTTTAACATACTTCTTTTTAGATTAACGTAGCTAACTTTTGAATTCAGTTTTTTGTAATAAATGTTAAAGTTTAATATCTAAAACGGTGCTAAAATTATAAGTTCATCACCATTTAAAATTTCTTCGCTTGCAAACAATGCACAACGTGGCGTATGAGTAACCTTTTTTCGCTTAGGATGTTAAGCTTTAAAATTTTAATATAGCCACATCTTCTTTACAAATAATAACATATTAATAGCATCGTTTTAAGGATACATCTTTAAATTTTGGAGAATAAAACTGCAAATGGCATTCAGACAGTGCAAAGGGCAACAGTTTGGTACTTAGGTGAATTGTAAAAATTATCAAATTTAAAGAGACTGGCTTAACATTTTGACGCATAAATGTGTGAAAACCCTTAATATAATTCTCCATGGTGTTATAAAGTTATTCACAAAAGAAAAAATCTATTTTTTTTTTTGGAGTGGTGGTAGTCTTCTTCTTTAAATAGCCACCAAATAAACAACATTTTTGCACATGAAATTCCAACAAAAGCTGTATTACCATATTGCCAGTAGCTTCAGTTTCTGTTCTGAGGGAGAAAGCCTATGATTCATGAAATGACTTACACAAAAAAGCCGTTGAAATAATTTCGTTCTTTTACAATGCGTTGTAATTATTTACAAAATGCAAACCATTGATTTTGACAATTTATATTAAAAAATAACTCGATTTCACGGTCAGGATAAAAGAGTATAATAAGATTTGAATAATGGATAATGGACCATTTTGATTTTGCACATAAAGAAATTTCAAAAATCTAAATAAAAACGAGTTTTCTTAATTTCATATACATGTGTATAGACTTTCTTAACAAAAACTTTATGCTTAATATAACATCTGAAACAAGTTTAGTTTTTATTAATTTTATTCAATGCAAAATTATTAAAGACCTGCTTTGAGACTTTTAATGAAGTGCAAAGTTGTGTTTCTTAACCCATTTCTTTAAACATTTGGTTCAATAAACTTAAAAATCATATACATATGTGATGAAACATGATAGATGTTCCAAAATGTTTGATAATGTTTTTCGACATTCTTAAAATTTTTTGAAATATGTAAAGATGCTTTATGAAAGTTTACAAACAAATTTTAAGATCAGAGTTACCAACTGGTTCTAAATTAGGGTTGTTGCATAATTGTAAACGCCATAGCTTCTGAATTACTTATTCGATTCTAAAGATTTGGTCGATTTCGGATAAATTTAATTGTTATTTTAACTATTTTGGTCTGACAAAAATAAAATGTTCATTTTTATTCCTTTGATTTTGTCTTTCTTAAAGTTATTGGCGCAATCACTTGAGGGCGACAAAATAGTCCTAGTAATATGAAATTAAAATTTTGTTTTTAGCATAACGACAAAATTTTGTAAATGCTAACAATTCGAGAGAATGCGAAGGTAATTTTGTAATTCAATGTGAAATATATCTCATTTTGCTAGGATTTTTGAGGTCCAAAAGTAAAGATGGCGGCAAATTTAAAAAGATACCTCAAAGTTGAACACCCTTTATAAGCACAACAGTCGGCCTATCAAATCGCTTCATTTTAGGCCAACTTGGAACGTGAGCAGACAAAAAGCCACCTTCATGTTTTCGCTGCATGCTAAGCGTAGAATCATCTGGTTGAATCGGGTTTTATTTTTAGCCATTTTTTTTTATTTATTTTCAACGTGGTAGTATGCAATTGTGAGTGCAAAAATTTTCCAGTGTTCACCTGTTGCCGTTAATTTTTTTTATTTTTTATTATGGGTTCAGAAACCGATCGAACTTGTCGCTGTTTTTTTCTATGGACACTTGCACTTGTGTTTGTTATTTAATATATATTTGATAAAAATATTCAGTTTTTAAATTGATAATTTAATGCGTTCGCGTATTGGATCAAATCCTTAATTTGCATAAAATGTTGTTTTACCGGCTGTTTGTTGTTTCTGCGATTTTAAATTTTTTTCGCATTGGCCGAACAGGCTTTGATTTCATATAAAGTGGAATTTTGTAGTTATTTTTATCACAACAACTTCATTAGAAATGTTGAAAAGACATCACGCGGTAAACTTTTTCTTTTGTGAACGTACATATGTGTAGAAAGATATGTATGCAAGTGTATGTTCTAATGCAAATTTAGGGGGGCGTTATTCTGGTTTTTTAAGTTGAAAAAATCGATTTTATAATTTCTATCGATTCCCTTATGTCTCTAGATAGCTGTGTGTCAAGATTTGTATCGAAACTCAAAACTCGAGACATATGTACATTAGGGTGATGCAAATTTTTTTTTTGTTTTTTTTTAAGGTGCTGTTGCTTAAAAAGAAAGTTTATGATATGAAGAAAAAGTTCACGAAAATTCAGCTCTGTAACTCAATTTTATAAGGTGGCGCCGGAGCCTGTTAGTTTTACATGTAAATTGTATGGAAAAATAATTTTTTACAAAATCTAACTAAATGAATGGGTGATTAGTGTTGTTGAACTGAAAAGGGTCGTTTTTCGACGTTTCCGA
This sequence comes from Tricholauxania praeusta, assembly GCA_949775025.1. Taxonomy (NCBI): domain Eukaryota; kingdom Metazoa; phylum Arthropoda; class Insecta; order Diptera; family Lauxaniidae; genus Tricholauxania; species Tricholauxania praeusta. The sequence continues at coordinate 163,030,230 of OX459028.1, read as the reverse complement.
ATCCTGAAATATTTGAGGCTAAGTACCTAAAACATGATGTTTTTTGTCTACTTTCGAGGCCATGTATAGGATTCAAAGAAAGTTGATCAGCTTATTTTTAACAAAAGCATCATTTCGTACCATCCTTGCCCTTTAAAATGAGCTTTCAAGTGGTGATCTGTGATGCTTCCTTGCAAAGTTGCAGGTCCTCGTTTCTTACGAAAAACCCCAGCAAAATTAAAACAATTTTTTAAATAACTTTTATTTTACAATGCAAACATCGAAAGTAGCAAAACCATCCAAAAGTAGTGCATTTCAAGTGAAAAGTAGCAAAGCCTTGCAAAAGTAGCACATTTGCTATAAAAGTATGCCATCTGGTAGCCCTAAGTATACAGGTTCTCGCAAGCTATTTTTTTAAATTTTACATGTAATGTACGTTATTTTCATGAATTTTCCTAATATTTTGAGTATGGTTATAGGTGGGTACCTATAGCGTCTTCGCACAATGTAAATAATAGATAGCTCCAAACATTAGAAATCCGGTTTTGTTCCGCGACGTTGGATCTACTCGGTTTGGTTCTGCTACAAGTTCGACTTATTCCCATTTGCACCACAGAGACATCATAATCTGTAATGGCAAAAATTGTAAGTGAAAGAAAACATTATAATATAGTGACACCGTTTTCAATAAAAAAATATTTTCCATTTCCAAAATCAAAGGAAAGGAAATATTTTTTGAGTTCATTGCTCTTGGATGCTGCCTTTCATTCTACCACGTTGAATGTCATGAACAAAAATAAGAAAAGGTCATCAGTTTTAACATTATAAAAAAAAACTCTTAAAAAAAGTAGCCCCTTTAATTCCGTGATGTTTTTTATGAGCAAAACAATCTCATTAGGGCATTGTCCTGAGAGGTGGGCGTGACTGTCCCACGTTGAAGTTAACAATCAATATTAAAGTTTATTTATATGAATTTGCTAACGAAGTTTATTTTACTGTTAATGCGATGTAGGGTAATTAATTTTATATGTACTTTAAAACTTTAACCCCGATGGCAACAAGGTTAGATACGTCCTTGAAATCATGCTTTCATAATACGAAAACCAAGTGGTTGCGCCCTAGATATTCTACTGCTTTGACGTATTTTTTATTATTGAAAGTAGTCCACAATTTTTCATTATTCACCTTTTTTTCGGAGAAGAAATCAAAACTAACCAACATAATAAAAAATATCGTCATATCGTGAAAACTATATGAATGTTGTTAATTTTTGCCATATCAATATTTTAGCTTATTAAAATATCTGTTATACGATACCAATATTTTTAAATTGGTTCGGCGGAATTTGGATATTTGGTTGACAAAAAACAAGTGAACCAATGATTCCTAAAATAGGGTGTCATATGAAATATGGGGCAACAATGGAGCCAACTAAAAATATTTAGATAACTCAAATTTGTTTCTTTTTGCGTAAGTTGCAGCTCTGGAAGTCCCTTATCAGTATACAAAAAAATTTATCCTGTGTGAAGCCTAGGTACAGAGTTACGTGTTTTTTAAAATCTGATTTAGAGTTGAGTTTCAAAGGCTTAGGTTGATATGAAAATAACATAAGTGAAATAGTGATTCAAACGCAAACTATTATTAATTGTTTGCGCTTGAATGTTATCAATTAGTATAATTAGTTAATTAACAAAAAATCGAATGGGAAATAGCAGTGGTGTCATTTCACCAAAAGCTTGGGTGACGAGAGTTTAAATAACATATCGAATCGATGATATTTTGAATAGAATCGATGTAATGTATAGTAATATCAGATCCTTGGGGGGGGGAGGGGCAATGCCCCTCCCAAGCCCTGTCCAATTGACGCCTCTGGGAAACAGTAATCTAAATTCTTTTTTTCGATAAACTTTTCAATTAGTAAACTTCCTATTAATTTGCCACAAAAAATCTCAAAATTATTCACATTTTTGGCAAAATGTATGTTATACAAATAGAATTGGGAAATTCCTCCGCGCGATCTTTTAGCATATAAACATCAAGCTTAAATTTTTAAAATTGGACTATTTTCTAGATCCGGAAAAGATTTTGCGGTGTTTCGCATCGAAAACATATATACAATTATATAGAAGGATTAAATGAAATTTAATTTGATACATAACTTTAAGTGAAACGATACACTCAAGAATTTTTCTGTGCGAGAAATTTTTAAAAGAAGTGAAATAAGCCATCGTTTTACGCTTGAGATGACTTTAATTATCGATTATAAAACTTTTATAGACTTGTGTTCATAAATATTAATGTTAAATACGTAAATAAAATCCAACACGCGTTATATCAAGCGAATAAATTAATTTCACCAATCAGTGGACAGGAACAAGTTCTCAAATTGCAAATCATGATCACACATATAACGTTCAGCATCATTAGTTTTGAAACAAAAGCCATAGAGCTTTTTTCTGATAAAAAAGTTATTAAATTTTATACTTGAAATTTAAGTTCAGCTCAACTATGTACTAAATTTTTCTATACTTTCTATGGGTAAAATATATAATTTTAATAAAAATTTGAATGAAAGCCATTCATAGTATTTAGGTACGAAATTTGGTTCAGTGCATTTTTGACTTGTTTTCATAAAAACTCATATTACCGATCGATAACTTTTCACAAACAAATAATTAACGAATGATTTGATATTTATGTTTTCTAGGTGATCCGACAACGTTTGGTAATCTCAAGGCTTCAGATGAAACGTTAAAAGCTGTCCTCAGATCCCTTGAAAGTGGTAAATTCAATGGATATGCCCATACACAGGGACATGAAGAGTCCCGGAAAGCGATTGCTAAATACAGCGCACACCAAAGTAAGAAGGAGATAGCGGTTGATGACATTATTATGTGCAGCGGTTGCTCATCGGCATTGGAATATTGTATTCTAGCCTTGGCAGATCGTGGACAAAATGTTTTAGTGCCACGTCCTGGGTTTTGCTTATATCATACATTGAGTGAAGGCTTGGACATTGAAGTGCGTTACTACGATTTGTTGCCGGAAAAAGGTTGGCAGGTCGACTTGAAGCATTTAGAGAGCTTAATAGATCAGAATACCGCAGCGTTGTTGATCAATAATCCAAGTAATCCATGCGGTAGTGTCTTTACCAAAAAACATTTACTAGATCTAATAGCTATATGTGAAAGAAATTATATACCAATCATTGCAGATGAGGTAGGTTGAGATGACAATAAATTGGTTTCAATATTTTCGATTGTTCATTTTTATCAAAATAATTTTTTTTTTCTATTTCAGATCTATGAACACTTTGTATTTCCAGGCTCTAAGCATATTGCAGTCAGTAGCCTTTCAAATAACGTACCAGTCTTATCTTGTGGAGGCTTGACAAAACGTTTTCTTGTACCAGGTTGGCGTATGGGATGGATTATAATTCACGATCGTGAAAATCGTTTCGGTGATTCTATACGTGGGCTTAAAAATATGAGTGCTCGTATATTGGGTGCCAACACCATTATACAAGGCGCAATTCCAGATATTTTGGAAAAGACACCGCAGAGTTATTTTGATGGTGTTATTAAAGTTCTCCATGTAAGTTCAAGTAGATATAGTTTTCCTAAGACATGTAATCATATACCGTTTTTCTCGTTTTTACTCAGTCTAATGCCAAATTAGCCTATAAAATGCTGAAAAATGTACGTGGCCTCAAACCAGTTATGCCCAATGGTGCCATGTATATGATGATTGGAGTTGATATTGAGCACTTTCCTGAATTCCAGAATGATACGCATTTTGTTCAGGAGTTGGTCAACGAACAAAGTGTTTTTTGTCTACCTGGAAGTTGCTTTGAGTATCCTAATTATATGCGTATTGTACTGACTGTCCCTGGTGATATGATCGAAGAAGCTTGTTCACGTATTGCTGAGTTTTGTGAGGTTCACTATAAGATGGACTCTAGAATAATTGAGAATGGTCTGTTAGATACTGTAAAGTATTGAAAAAATGTTAGTAAAAATAAGACGAATCGTTTATACGAGTATGAGAATTAATTAAACGTAGATCGTTTACTTGTAGTAAAAAATAGTTTTAAAATTTTGAATATACGAGTAGCAAAAGAAGTATTCTTCTTAAAAACTTTGTTTTGTAAAAATAATCTCACTAAAATATGCATTTATTTTTTAATTATAAACTCTCTATTAAAGAGTAAATAAATATGATACAAAAAATAATATAAGAACAAGTTTGGATTTTATTTGATTTATCGCGAATCCTACATCGGGCATATTGAAGGATGTAAGATGTAGAGGAGGACTTCTTTTTCCTATAACTTACAATTATCCATATGGAACATGAGCTGTAATAGTACTTAATAAACATTGTGATGTTTTTGAATAAAAATTTATGTTTTAATCGCATTTTCTTTTTCATTCAATATCATATAAAAATAAATTATTGGTATGGTGTTTGTAACAATTTTGTGTCGTACGTGTATGGATAAAACAAAGCTTTGTTTTTGGTGGCGTATACGGCAAACTCGTTCTGAGAAAAAATCGGTGTAACTAAAAAGTTGAAATTTAAATTCTTTACTTAAAGTATTTAAAATTTTTTTTTTATTAGTTTGCTTATAATTCCATCACAACCTTTAAAATCCGATTTCCCGAAAATGTAAAATTGGCATATACGGCAAGACAATGTTCAGTCGACAAACTGCCTCCATTGCAAAGTAACTTGCCTGAACTGTCTTTCAGTTCTCATCAGTCAGTGGAATAGATGTTGTTAAATGCGTGTTGAAGATAAGTTCTACTGCTGTCGGGAACTATTTACTTATATTAATAATTTTTGTTCTACCTGATTTTTGGAAAGTAGCAAGTGTAGTTCTTATTGCCAACAATAATGCTGCTTCAGTTTCCAAAGATACCTGCTTTTTGGAAAGTAGCGACTGTAGTTCTTATTGCCAAAAATAGTTCTCCCTCATTATCTAAAGATTTATTACTAATAGTTTTTTACGAACCAAATAACTGCATAATATTGCAATCAGACTATTCTCGTTAATATAATCTCCATCTTTAAAATTTGCATAGTTCACAAAAATTCGGCATTTTTATACAATAAAAATAAAAAATTTAAGAAACAAATTCACACGCGAATTAAGTATTTCGAATATATTGCCACCGGAAGTTGCGGAAATAGCTTTTCGAATTAAATTGAGAACCCAGAGTGGCGACACAGAAAAACGAATAAAATAACTTTAACGAGTACAAATCAACGAGTAAATATGTTTACACGTCAATAATCCACAACAGCTGATTTTGACATAACATCGAGAAGTTGATGCGAAAACTAAAAACATGAAAGATTTTGAAGAAAAACTTACACCCAACCCACTCCTCTCAATAAAAAGGGTTTTAAATTACATTAGACGCTCGAATAGTTAATAAAATTGCCAAAAAATACAAAAGAAAATGCGGCACTTTAATTTTCTTAAACAAAGAAATATAGCGTGGGTGCTGCTGCAACGTGCGTACACGCAAAAATCGAGCAGGACTGCAGAGACAAATTCGGTAGCTTTCAGCGCCAATTACTGCATGAATTTGGTGGAGTAGGTGAAACGCCAAGCGTATTTGTATTTGTTATATATAGAAAAATGTTCATAAATAAAATTAAATTTAAATATTCAATTCATGCTTAGAAAAAATGATCACGAAAATTATCTCTGCACATTGCTGCTGAATGGCGAAAAAAGACGAAATGCCTTTGCTCTACGTGCATTTAATGTAGAAGTGGCAAAATGTGGCGACTCAGTAAGTAGCAATAATGAATTTTCATAGATTCTTTAAAAGTGCCGAAAAGTTATATTAATTTTTACTCAAGGTCTCTGAAGAACATATTGGAAAAATAAAACTTAAGTTTTGGTACGATTCAATTGACAAATGCTGTGCAACCGAAACTTCTTATGTAAGCGATCATCCTGTGCTGTGTGAGTTGAAGCAAGTATGTAAATCAATCTGCCATTTGTATGTTTTGGAAGATTAAATTAAAATAGAGACTGTATTTACAATGTCATACAAATTATTTCTTGTCTTAATTCAAATTAATAATATTTCTTAATATGCAGTTAAACCGCAGCCGTCACCAATTTGATAAAATTTTATCGAAATGCCAGTTAAGACAAAAACTTATCTGTATGTTGAGAAACGGCCCCTTGGTGATCTGAAATCAGTGAAAAATTCTTAACGTTTATTGCGCATACTTTCAAGGGAAAATAATTTGTACCTGAAACTCTTTCATTTGACCAGTGGCTTGCTATGAAAAAACATTTGTATATTATGTTCACTTCGACACCGTATAAAAATGTTTGCATAGTTTTCTATGTGGGAACTTAGGGGCTGTTCATTTATTGCAAAGTCAACTCTTTCCGAATTCTTCTTGTTCCTAGTTAAGAGGGGAAAATCGAAAGGGACGAGCAAAAATCACAAAAGGGAAAAGACAAGAATTTCACAGAATTTCCTTGTGTAAACGTTGATAAAACGTAATATTTGACATTTTTGTTCTCCTCCCCCCTGTGTCCCAACCTGTAACATAAGCCCGAACCCTCTGTTGCGTTACAACGTTGTATTTTCCTTTCAGCCTGAAAACTTAATCTATTATATGGGAATTTCGTACAATAAATCAATAAAAACATAATATGTGAATGAAATTAAGTTGACATTTATCAATAACTATCGTACCCGGCAGACGTCGTTCTGCCCTCCCTGTCCCTATTTTGAACCCTATATCCATCCCCGTCCCAAAACCGGCAGAAGTTGTTCGCATTTCTTTATCTAAATCACTATAAAACACAAAATACTATCGTATTTACGCAATTTTCCGGTTTTTTTTTAAATTTTTCCAAACTTTTTTTTTGTTTAAAACCTTCTACAGACAATGAACAAAATAAAAAATCAAGCAAATCCGTCATGCCGTTCGTAAGTTATGTGGTCGAACGAACAGGATTTCATTAGTCTTTCACAGCATTCCACTTTTCTAACTTATCGATGAATATTTTTGGACCAAAATTTCAGGGATAAGTCTTGAATAGTTATACTTTAATAATGCAAAAAAAATGTTGGTCTAAAACAAAATGCAGCTTAAAAAAAAAATTAAAAAGTGTTCTTTCATTTGTGTTTTTGGAACAAAATTTCATAATAATATTTTGTATTTTAAAAAGTGTCTCTCCCAGAGGCCCTTAAAGTAGGGCTACCAGATGGCATACTAAAGTAGCAAAAGTGCTACTTTTCATTCGAAATGTGCTACTTTTGGATGGTTTTGCTACTTTTGATGTTAGCATTGAAAAAAAAAAGTTATTTGAAATATTCTTTTAATTTGCTGGGGTTTTCTCGTACAAACTGAGGACCTTTTTTTTTTTTTTTGGTCATTAAAAATATTGGTATGGAATTACAAAAATTTTTGGTTTTCATTACAAAATTGGAATTTGCTTTTCATTACTAAATTAAAATTTTTTGATATGTGCTACTTTTGTAAGCACGCCATCTGGTAGCCCTACCTTAAAGACAATAGCATAGCTTTTCCAAACAATGCACTTTAAATGTTACACTCAACTTTTATTTCGGCTTACTCTATTATTCTTATTCACGAATATTAAAATGTACTAAAACTTAGCTTCCTTTATTTTTATGTAATTAATTCGCAGACTCTTGATTCTCATAAATTGAGCAAAATGTACCTAAAACGACTAGTGACGTCACGAGATCGTCCGCAAAATCAACAATTTCTTACTATTAAACAATTAGAGGAGTATGCGGAGCAGTCATTTTCGTCTCTTTATTATCTCTTAGTTGAGCTTCATGGCGTAAAAGATGTGAACGTCGATCATGCAGTTTCGCATTTAGGTAAAGCACAAGGTATTGCGACTCTCTTACGTGCAGTCCCTTACAAAGGACGAAGTCAGGCTCTTAATATACCGCAAGAAACATTGATTAAGCACGGTGTAAGTCAGGAACGTGTGATGCGAGATACCTTGAAGGATAAAGGCGTTGAAGAGTGTGTCTTTGAAATAGCTACTGTGGCGCATCAACATTTAGAAAAGGTATTGAATTATTATTACATTTAGATCAGGGGTGGCCATCTACACCAAGTGTTAAATGCTATACATGCATTTAGAGCAGGTGTTACCAGTTAAACTGTCTTTGGGAGCCAAATTTCAAGAGTAAGACTTTGATCCAGGCTAAGCAGAAGGAAGAAACGTTCTATCCACTGACGAGAGACCGTCAGCAAGTAGCAGTTCATCTATAAACATATGGTCTAACGTAGTGTAGAGCTGTATCCAGCAATCACCCAGATCAAGGTCTTAGCAACACTTCCACCTATACGCAGTGCAGATGGGTGGCAGTGATTTCTGCATTTTCATCGATTTTTCAAGGTCTATTATGGATAGCACTCAAAGAAATTCAAAATATGAATTAGTTTCTTCGCTTACCTTAGTAAGCGCTTTAGTTTACCATATTTGGTACATATACGCACACTTTACTTGTGTAATAGCCGCGCTATGGCCACCCCTAATATAAAACCATCCTCTAACATTATAATGTATCATGCAGTCCTTTTTTCAATTTCAAAAACCCAATACCACAAATTCTAATTTGCCCAAAAGATCCCATTTAATTAAGAAATATTTTACTAATAAATTTTACTAAAACATTTTTCCAATAAAATTACTGATTTTTTTTTTCAGGCACGGCAACTTTCTAGTAATTTACCAAAACATATTAAAAAATTACTTTTACCAGCTGTAGCTGTGGAACGCTATCTCGATCGATTAAGAAAAGCCAATTTCAGGTTAAGAAATTTTTTCACAATTTTTAACATAGTTTAATATCATGCTTTTTATATTAACAGATTAACTAATCAAAATTGTATACGCCGTGATAACATGCTGCCTATGGCACTCTATTGGCATAATTTGCGTGGAAAATTTTAGCTCGCAAATTCTACAAAATCAGGAGGTATAAATGTCCAATTGAGAGCTATCTCACGTAAGCCCTCAGCAGTTAATTGACTTAAAACGCTTAAGATACTACTGTTGAAAGAGAATAAAAGATTGTTATGCATTAGTAGATTTTAATTGTATCGCATTTAATTTTCTTACTTTTTATTTACTCCAAATTTTTTTGGAGGCTTCGGTGGCAAAAAAGGCAGTCTTAAAATTTGCTCATAATAGAGTTCATCATCTATTTCTGGCTTTTTATTCTCACGCATGAAGTTTGATTTTGCCAAGTATTCCCAGAATAGTTGTTCAAAAATAGTTGTTGTACGCTTTTTGGATTTCGATTGTCTTTGCGCCGGCGGATCCCATACTAATTCGGGACATTCTTCTGGCTTTAATTCGACTTTTATGTTAATATGTAAAAAAACGTGCTCCATATAGCTATCCTCTTTCCATTTAGGATCATCAATCGATTCAACTTCTGTCAAAAGTTCTTTGGCTATTTTTGTAGACTTGTCGAAAATGCGATGCACTTCCAAGACTGCAGGTGTGTTTTGAAAATACATTGGACGTTCAAAGACACGTAAATTTACCATACAAAGTTTTGAATGATGTGGCTTAAGACGAAAAGTATCTGGTTCATATGATATCTCAAATAGATCATTTATAATGTAGCTAAATTAAAATTAAAACATAAATTTGGCTTGTTGAAATTGGTATATAGAAGCTGGCATTGAAAATACTAAATGATTGACTGCTGATTACCATAGTTATTTACTTGAAATTTTTTCAAGCATGAGTTTTAACTTTGTAAAAAAATAATATCGAAGATTAGCATTGTATTCCTAAGATCGGTCGTGCTGCACAAAGTTCGAAACCTTGTTATACTTAAATCCGTTGTAGATAATTTTTGTATTAAAAAATATTTGTTGGAATTTTGGAAGGAACAATTTATTTTAAAAACCTTTTAAATTATTTAACTTTATTTCGGTTACTCCGAAATACAAAAAACTAATTCGAAATGATATTTTAAAATCAACTTTCGTATTCCATAATAAGATTTATGATTTATGAATTAAACTCCAATCTGCAAAATTCTTCTGATTCAATCGGATTAAAGAACGAAATAACTTATCTCTATCAGATTATGTGATAGCTATGAATAATAATAATAAGGAAATTGTGTTGAGAAAATGAGAGAGACTTTAAATGGCATATTACATCATGATTTCTTATGCATGTACTTATCTATATCAAGAGCAGCATCTGCTTTTTAAGTCAATCTAAAGTTTTAAATACCAGCTTGCTATTTATTCAAGTTAACCAATGCTCAGTCAAACCCCAGTTATTTTATTTAAATCCCTTTAACTTTTACATTAAACTCAACTGAGCATTGTCAAATTGGTCTAAAGCAAATAAAAACCTTTGCCAACGAAACTCAAGACATTTTTGATCATAATTGTGTACTGCAACTATAAGACTTCGTTCTGTCAATATCTCTGCATCAAAATCTATTCTGTTGGGATAAATCACGTATAAAAAATCGTGGCAGTCGTTATCCAAAATCGGTACTGTCGATTCGAGTTTTGTACTTTCCAGTACACCTGGTGCATTAATTGGAAACTTTGAACGTATATTATCATACGTTAATGATAACTCCAGCTGTAATAATTAAAGGTGTTATTAAATTATTAATTGAATATCAACAGCAATTATAGTTACCATATTTTCTAAATCACTTGGTCTATATTCAACCATTAATGGCCATACACTTTGTCGTGGCACTATTAAGTTTGGATTGATTATTTTTAAGCCACGCTCACGTGAACCATATTGAAAATTTAAAGTTTGCATTGTTATATTTCGGACCCAAATCGCCTGCGTTATGCGGCGATGCTCTTTTAAATTAATGGGAAGTAATTCTTTTGTTATAATACATTTTTGTGGATCGAAGCCAATGATATCAAGATAAAAATCCAACATAATTTTCCGTCCATCGTTAACGCTAAATATGTATTGTTGAAATAGAAAAAAAAGTAGAGTTCAAAACAGTTAAGATTTGCCGTAGGTGAAAATCGAGACTTAGCCATAGCGTTTTACAGGACAGTATGAGCAAAAAAAAAAACAAAACTTACTTTGCCAATAAAAACTTAAAAAGTTTTGTGTTTTAATTTTGGCCTCTTGTGAAACCCTCCCTCCGTAGCTTACGTGGTTTTTCCGTTAACTCTCTCCTCCCCAAAATACTTCGAAGCCTGTATGGGCTTGTAAGCGAGCAAATTGAAGTTTGTCAAATTGTTGGACTAGAAATTTGCAGGCACATGGCATTTTGTCAGTTTAGATGGTTGGTGAAAATAAAAATTTAAAAAGCTGCAAAGTACAGATTACGATCCCCTCCCCGCACCCACATTATATGACGTAGCTTTCTACCGAACCTCCTAAGAATGACATGGGGCTTATAACTTTAACAATTCAAATCGAGTTTTGAACTAAAATCGAGTGAACACTGTGTGGCTTCGCTCTTACAAGATTGGACAGATTTTCACAAACAGCATCACATATTAAAAAAAAATATTACCTCAGTTCATAGGAAATCTTGAATTCTCCAAAAAGAAAGTGAAACCATGTTATGCTCATTGCTGCCATTTCGAAGGGCCTGATGGGTATAAACTCCTGCAAGATATGCATAAGGCGCCGATGTGGACAATGATATAAATGCCGGAACTGATTAAAGCCAACTCTCGTCTCTAACGGTACACAGTCGCAGTTCTTTATGCGTTTTAAGCTCAATTCAATCACATCGTTGTGATAGTTTTTTATCCATAGAATTATTTTTAAAGGCTTACTATTGATCTGAACAGTAGGCATTCGTATGGAATGCACGAAACCATCTAAGCCGGATTTAAGTTGATTGTTCAACCTGTCAATGGTAGTTTACAATTAATTTTGAATCTCAGCAGCGATTTAAATTTCTTCAAGAAAACTTTACTCTTCGACTCCAAGATAATCCCAGTAGTAAGCCTTCACCATTGGAGCTTTAGTTACCGTTATATTATCTATCAAGAATTTCTTTAAATTTGTTTCCTCATCCATTGTTATGTGCGGTTTGGAGAGATTTCTGTTTTTAAAATTTTCTTTATTTTATATAAAAAAATATTTAAAAAAATTACAAAAAAAAATAACTTCAAAAAGTGAATGATGAAAACTATTTTTGAATGATTTGTATAAAGGAGAAATTTATTTTGGAAAAAATCAGTCAGTAATTGCGGGTTCAAAAAACTCCCACTATTCGTGTTATGGTAGCCAAATTTGAGCGATATGGCAACATTGGAGATGTTTCGTTCCAGTTTAATAACTTAAATAGAAAAACAGAGGCGTCGATTCGGTAGGGAAAGGGGAAATTGACCCCCCCAAGGATCTGATATTACTGCACATTACATCGATTCTATTCAAAATATCATCGATTCGATAAGTTGTTTAAGCTCTTGCTCCCCCCCCAAGCTTTTGGTGGAATGACTCCACGGTAGAAAAAGATTAATTTATAAATTGGAAAGCTTTTTTAAACGTCCCGTAGTGATGAATATTAAGAGAATTATTAAATAAATAAATCATGAGTTGCGAGAAGCTTGACATTGACGTTAATAGATCAACAAAAAAACAAAAATTAAACTGTAATGATTCGCCAGAACAAAAAGCTATATCAAATCCACTTCGGCGCAATACTCTTTCGTATTGGTTAACACTTAAAGCCTGAGGATACATAGGTACAACTATTGTGCGACTATTGACCTCAATCATATGTGAAGTTGGCGTACAATTGCTTGACGATTAAATAATTGTAGGCCAATTAAATAAATGCTGACCAATAAGTTTTCTAGAATAGTTGTTTTGTTTTCATGATTATAACAAGTATAGCATGTTAAATAAAAATTGTGTATATTTGCTATTTGTCAGATTAGGAATAGAAAATCAAAACTCTGTATACATCCAGTAAGAAATTATAATACATTTTTAAACTAAGGTCGCACAACTTTTATTGAAAGTATGCGTTGGATCTTATTTTGCTTTGCAATGCCGATCCACATAACATTTTGTTAAAACATCTTGCTGACTTAATTTTGCAACTGTCATTCCTCAGTATATCTCACTTACTCAAGCACACTGTTGCGCTCACTCACTCCTATGTAAAGTGGGAAAGAAAAAATATAAGGAATACAAAAAAAAAATACTGTACGCATGACATTTTGCATTGACTCATGTTTTGGTCATTTTGAATTGAAAAAGTTGGGGAATAGTAGTGTCGCGGATAAAAATAAATCGGTACGGCTTTCGACAAATTGCAATAAATGATATTGTTTGAAATAAAAACAAAAAATTAAATATAATTATCTCCGATAATATCACGCAACGAATTAAAACAACACATCATCACAGCTCTTTCCCCTTTTATCAAAAATCCTTTTTAGCGCGCTGTTCGCTGCGTTTTTTGCATTTTTCTCGCGTCTTTTTTTGTAATATCTGCTTGACAGATATTCAGCAAATTTTAAAGAAGCACAAGGAACAAGTTAATTGGTGAACTCAAAAAAATGAAATGAAAGTAACAAAATAGTGTGAAAACAAAAAAGAAAACAGATAGCAAAAAAAAAAAAGATCATTCCAAGAATATTTTTCTTGAATTAAAAAAATTTTGTGAAGAATAATAAAATAACGTAAATTTTAAGTGAAGACGTTGACAAAGATTCTCAAACCGCAACACAGCAGGAATTTCGCAAAGAACACAAACAGAAAAATTGGTAAATAAGTTTGTTTAATTGATTATTGCTGATAAGAAAATACAATAAGAAAAATGAGTTGCAATTCCGTATATATGTACGTACTTTTCAAAAGGAAAAAAGAAATCGCTGATTAATTTGAATTTCATAAATTTTACTAAATAAAGCGGAAAGAGAACCGCAAAAGTTTCTGATTTTTCATTCAGTTTTACGATTTCGCAGCGCTCGTCCCAATTTTGTCGCCAGTGTTATCATCGTTAACGTTGTGATTAAATTGCAAATGAAAAGAATTGATTACGCAGCAGTGGCGTCGTCGCATATGAAATGCATTGAGCGGCCAACGCCTCGCCTGGACCTCGCCCCAACGGTGCTTTGTTTTTGAATCTGCGTTTCTTATTAGCTAACCTATGCAGAACTGCAAGTGGACAGGTTACTTTAGGAGTCTGTCCGTCTTTTTTATATTTTTATTGGAGCAGTTATATGTTAGTAAGCAATATATTTTTACATAAAATATGGGTTCTTCAAAAAACAATTTGTCAGAAATAATTAGAAAAATCGTCATACTTCGAAATCTGTGGTATGGTACCCATATTTTGGAAATCAATCCAAACCCAAGTGCTCTAACTAATAATGAATAGCTATGTCCGAGACTTCCCATGTCTATATATCAAAAACTCGGTACGCCTTAAAAACTTTGGTATCAAATTCGAAAGAGCACCTAAAGTAAACCTATGCCCTTCAAGCATAAATGAATTGCGATAAGTTGTTATTCATTTAAAATTCAACAGTTACTATTTAAAGTATTATATTTGCAGGAAAATGAATCAGCTGTAGGCACGCTCTTACGCTTTCTCAAAGCTGTCTTCCATTCGTTTTTTCTTATTGACACACGGTATCACTTAGGCGTCAAGTCCAGTTTCGTTCGCTTTCAAAAAAAAGAGAGGCAGCTAGGCCTTCCGAACTCGTTTCCAAATAGATGGGAGAAAATAAACATTCCACTGATGTTCCAAGTAGACAAGAGCAGTTCAGAGGTAGGGTGACACCTCCAAAATTTCAATATTTTATGGGCCTAGCAAAGGCTTCGTGGTAGTAATACATACATAAATTTCACGAGCCAGTTTTAAGTTTGAAAAATATTTAAAAAATAAATCTTTTTCATTCTCTTTTTTCAAAAAGTAAATTTTTGCTTATACATTAAAGTCTTTGTAAGTGAGCGATCTTCGCTCGCTGCTCAGTATTAGTATTCTATAGTGTGTCCAATATCGGCTTCACTATTCACATTACATCTGCGTGCGATTTTTTTAATGATACTTTTCAAGTGACACCCATTTTGTTCAAATTGGTGTAAGGGCGATATTTATTTTCGGAGTAGGTATGTACATATGTCCGAAACTTCTGATATTGCACCTTAAAAACCATTCGAATTCTGATTATATGCGACGGAGCATAATGAACCGTTTAAGGAATAACCTATAGTACTCTGATGTTAACCCATATAACTCAAATAAATTATACAAACGATATGTGACTCAAATGGACCTATCCAATCAGTACGAACACTAAATCCAAGTGAAATGAATCACTAACTTTAGGACCAAATAACACAACCACATCAAATCTCCTTTTTTCTATTATTGCTGGTGGTATTAATATAAATATACGTGTTGCATATTTCATTAAAAAGTAAAGGAACTTGGATACGATTTTTTTTTAAGCTCAAACCAACGTTTTGAGGATCTCATAATGCAATATAAAGTGCAGGTTTGATGAAAAGTTGATAGGACAGTCGAGAAGAGCATAGATAGAGATAGTATTGTACTTAATCTTGCATTCGATTTTCCATCAAGCAAAGAATATCTAACTGATAAACGCTGTAGAATTAAAACAAATTGACCAAAAGAACAAACTCCAACTGTTTCCCTAAGCTCTAAGTACTTCGCAAGCTTATCCTTTCAGATAATGACTACAAGCGGTACTTTGTAGTGATAAAAAAAAAAGATTTTCTGAATCATTAGTTTGGCTGAATTTGTAAGCAGTCTGTATTGCCCTATATAGGGACTCGTCTGTCACACTTACTTAAGTCCGAATTTTAGATCATTAGTTAATAACAGAAACTCATGTTTCTTAAATAATATCCTTCCAAAAAAGTTTTGTAGTAAATTTTATCACCTTAGTTATCTCAAGGTTAGTACCGCCCACTTTTTCCCCAGTGTGTGCTTTTGTCATTCAGAGCGGTGTTCTCTGAGAATGGTATCCCCATATATACTCAAGTAACTGGAGACTATAGAACAAAACGAGAAGTTTTTAATTAAATTATGGTATTCCTCTAAACGCGAAGATGTCTCGAAAGCTGTGTAAACTTAAATTTTCGAACTTCGATAAAATTTGCATGGAGCCAAGTTTACATAAGCCTCGAAAACTTTCTAGGCAAATTTAATAAATCGTGTTGCCGTTTGTCGAACAAATTGCCGCCAATTTGAAATTTTCACATATGGTATATTTAACTTTAGGATTTTTAAACATATTAAACTTGTGATTTTGAGAATTTTGTATTGTTTTTTCCTATTTGTGTTTTGTTATTTATTTACTCAATTCTATCTATTTTGATACATTTTTTCTTTTTAGTATGATAGATTTTTTTCATGACACTGATCAAATTGACAGTGCTCATTTCTTTGTATGTTTGTATAGATAGGGTGTTCCCGTAAACAAGCTCGTAAACTTTCGAGTTTTACATGCTATTCGCTTTCGTTTAGAGTTTAGAGGAATACCCTTAATAAAACATCCCACTAATCTAATCTCATAACCTTAATCATGATATTAAAAATATGTTAGAGGACTAACAATACTAAAGCCGAGTTGTGCAAAAAGTCATTCTGACTAATATGTTTAATCTAATGGTTGATGATATTTTTTTTATTCAGTCAAAACTCTCAATGGCGAATCTTATCAGTTAAATATTTAAATGAATTATTTTATAAAAAGTAATCGTGCTTATTTTATTGACACTGGTTCTTTTAAAGATTTCACTTTTTTTTCACATTATTACTATTGTTTTTTTTTATTTTTACCATGGCAACAACATCATTTCAATAGTTGTTTGTGTAAGCAATGCGTTTGCGTATTTGTAGAAAATAACTTTTTTATACCTCAAGTTACTGTGCTGTTGTATTTATGGTATTTTTTTCTTGCATTCACTCATGTGATGTGAACTTAAAATTAAACACTACGTGCGAGCGGGTTGTACGCGTTTTTTTGTTTGTTTATTTTGTCCATTGTAAAATTGTTTCATGTGAGTCATTTGATGAATTTAAACAGATATTTTAACTTTAATTGAATAGTTCGAAAATACACACTTTAATACCAATTTAATGAGTGTGACTGACGATGAATTTGTTTGCAGTAATATGTAGTGTTTTCTTGTTATCAAGACTTAATCACCGCGTCGAACTGATTATTCCCATTAAACTGTAAAGGAAGTTTGTTTTTTTTTCTTGCTGTCTGTAATCATTTCTATCTTCATAAATTATAGCTTTCGTTAATGGCATTTTTTTGCAATTATTGCAAGAAAAACTACAAAAAACATACTAACTATACAGCAAGTATATGTGTTTTTGCTAACATACTTAAGTTGGGTAGACATTTTTGAAGTGAAATTTATCGTTCATTTTTTTTTGTGTAAAATTGATTTTAAATTGTTGTATAACAGTAAAGATCTCTGTAGTTTATTTTTTTTTATATGGTAGTATTACAAATTTTTAAAAAATTTAACTTTTTAGTTATGTGACAAACATTTTCATACAAAACTCTTGAAAAATCACTGTCAAGTAGCTACTTTCCACTTAAAACTGCTAACATTTTTAGGGTTTAATTTTTAAGGTTATATAATTTTACTATTAAAATATTTTTTGAGGAAAAGTGCTTGGTTCAATATCAGGAAGAGTTGGGTAGGAATCATTCTTTTAGGTATAAAACTTCTCAAAATTCCAAATCCAAAAAATCGATATAATTTTTTTCATTCATTGGTTGATTCTATTCCAGGAATACAAATTTGGTTTTAAAAAAATTCAACTTCATTTGAAGAAATTACAAAACGGCATCGGATTCCATTGACAAAAGACATTGTTTTCTTTGTCTATTCCATTTCAAGGATCAAAATTTGGATTCTAAGGAATTGGAATTTAGATCTGAGTCGCAAATGCAAAAAGAAAATCACAAAATAGAATATACAAGAATTTGTCTCTCAGACTTTCCTCGTGTAAATGTCGACTAATCAACATTTGCAATTGAAAAAATTCCATTCCATGGAATTGTTACAAGGACTTTGATTCTTTATGGAATCGAAGAAACGAAATCTACTTGGAATGGTATGCAAATTCCAAATATTAATATCTAAAATGGAATCGACGATTGAATCAATTCCCTTTGCAGTGATCGATTCGAAATTCCAAATCTTTGGAATGAAATTAAAACTCTTCTATAACGAATTTCGATTGAAATTGAAAAGTCGATTTCGAATCCCAATTCATTGGAATATATTGGAATTAATATGTTTCAATTTAAAATTTTGATTTCAGGGATGGAATTGACAGAGGACTCAATTTCTTTGCAATTGAACTGAAAAAGTCTATTTAAAATTCCCATTCTATGGAATAAAATTAAACTCTTCTACTTAAAATTTTGATTCCTAAAATGAAATCGAAGAAGTAATCAATTCCTTTTCCGATGGAATTTATAAAGTCGATTCTAAACTCCGATAACCTGAAATTAGTGTCGAAAAGTATTCAAAAGCTTTCATCTTCTTTGAAGTTAGGAACAATTTTCTCATTAACTAAAAGAATTACTAAAGACCGATATTCCTGTAAATTTTGAAATATCTTAAACAAATGTGATGAAACGCACATTCGTTTTTGTTGTTTTGTGTTTTCTAAAGAAAATAAGAGCCCAGTGGAGAAGAAGGAATTGATAAAATTCAAATCTTTAAACTTAATGCTATGCAAATGTTTATTGAATCAACAAACACTCCTTAAATAAGCATTATAATTTTGAATTGACCCAACTACACAAGCCAGAAATTAATCAATGAAAATAGTTTTCTACGGACTGGTCGAAAATAGAGGTCTTGTAAGTTTCATTTTTATTTTTATTGGAGTAAGTGAGTTTTTTTTTTATTGAATGTCTGTCACCTCAGTCGTCATCATTTCGATAAAGAGAGTCGCGCCTTTTTTCTGCGCACTGTTGCGGTGCTGCTATTGATGACTTGGTAATCAAGCTACGTTGAACGTTATGATTGTTGTGCCGCGACATTAGCGTGTTTTACTTTTCATGCGCTTCAGCGAATTGAGTTCATCGATTTTTCGTACTTTTTTGCTCCTGCCTGCACCTCACCAAGCTCCACTTCTTTTCGATTTTAATAGCGCAATCAACGGTCGTTTGCTTTACTTTATCTTCCCTTCCTCTTTTTTTGTTTGCTGCTCTTGTCGTTTTTGTTTTGCTTTTTGCTGTTGATGACGTTTGATGTAATGTGGAGCAGCATACTTGCTGTTGATTACTGCATACTCTTAGATGCTCACGTATCGCATAGATACGGATGGGTTGCTAAAATTGACCTTTTGTTTGTTGAGGCTTTAAGTTGGTTTCTTTTTCTTTTTCCAAACATAATTTATTCAAGTATTCAAGCTGTGAAATCTATTCAAGCTACATTAAAGGCGCTTCTTGTAAGTTATTTCATGAATTTATTGTTTAGTTCTGTAGAAAATAATTTCACATTTAAAGTTCGTGACTAACATTGTGTTTGCAACAGCGCGTTTACTAACCGAATCTTTAAAATATGACACAATTTATTTTACAGTTTATTTAAGTTTTTGCTTTCTTTTTATTCATTCTTATGCAAGGTACAGACGCTCCAATCTGTTGTACAACGAAGCCTTGTTGTGCCAACGCATACTTTTGGAAAAACAACGAAAAACATTTCTTCATCTATATCATCTTTGTACATTGAAAATTTAAAACCTATTTCCCACATAAAAGTTTATAAAATTTCTTACTCAAAAGACGACAGATTAGACTTTTCGAGTTTCATCTGCTTATGTTTTTTAGAAAACAATTTCGGACTTGGCGGGTTAGGGTTCATTGAAAATGGACTTGACTGGTTTTGACACAACGAGTAATCGATAAATTTTTTTTGAAAAAATGAAAAAAAGTAGACTTGACCGGTTTTGATATCAATGTACTGGACTTCGCCGGTTTTGAAATCTACGCATCAAAACTAAATTTAAAAAATGATATATTTCTGTCAAAAAAATTTGTTTAACCTGAAAATGTAGTAGAAAGATAAAGTATGGTCTAGATTTTGATATACATATGAGAATATCTCAAAATTTGATTTTTTTGGATTTGGCCGGTTTTGCAATTGGATGCCTCATATCGTCGTTTATTGTTGGCGCGTGATAAGTCAATAAGTGACTACTGAGCTATAGCGATTGAAAACGTTGAATTAAAATTTTTTTGTCAGAAAATTCATTTTTCTCCAAATACCAAATTTTGCTCCATAATTTGTTTCTTACTGCGTTGTTTTTCTCATCTTCCTCTTCCTATAATTCGAGAAAATCTTTGATTTCAATACGAAAGTCGAACTTTGAGCAGGGAAGGAATTATAAGTTCTATAGTAAACTCCTAGTATGTATAATCTGAAAATAAAATGCGTTACCAAAGCGCAACACCTGTCATTCATGCACAGCAATTCGACACACATTAGCTAGTAATTTCTGCACTTTATTGGGTTGAACCTGAACCTAACCCCTTTAGAACAATTTTATTATTTTCCTGCGATATTACTCTTCGCTAAAAGCCTAATTAGTAAAAAATTAATATAGAGAAAGTTTTGACATTAAAGTGTATTTTCACTCCGAATTTTTTTTTTATTCAAAATTTGATCTGTCTAACGCTTCGATTTCAATTTGCTTTGAAAACTTAAAACGAATTATAATACAAAAAAAAAATATTATTTCCACATTACGAAAATAATATGTACCTGAAGGAATACATATTTACTGGTGTAACCATCCTTTCTATTCTATTATGGGCTATAAAGACGTACTTCCATCATGCTTAAACAAAACTTAAAGGACATCATAGAATTTTTAACTTTTAATCGTTAAAGGCAAACGAAACTTGAGGTCTATTTTATTTAAATAACAATTTTTTATTTTCCTTATTGACAACAAAGGACATCTTTAGACCTATGCCAAAAAAGTAGCAGTCAATGGTTTGCTAAAAAATCAAATTCTGATAGAATTTCCTTCACATAAGAAAATATACTCGTACATGCAACTTAAGGCTACGTTCGTAGTATTGAAATATACTGTATCAGTGCAAATCTTATACGATCAAAGCATTATGTTCACGTGTGTTAACTTTTCACACGAAAAGACAAGGGCAATAAAATTACAAAGCTGATAACAAGCAAAACCCATAAATTAAGATGACACTCTGGTACGCAGTTACATGAAAATTGTGTAAAGTTTCCCACGCATTTAAACAAAAATAATGAGTTTATTAAACAAAAAATGTAAGATGAAGACGAATTGCTGTATGGTACATATTAAGTTAGTTCAGAAAAAATTTTGACTGTGGTTGAAATTGGGTTTAATTAACATTTGGTAGAAAAATATAAACATATAACTAAGGTATAAAAACTTTGATAAGCAAAGTGACTGCTAATAAAATAAGAGCAGTCTGTAGAACGCAGTCAGTCAGCTAAAGGCTTTAGTATTTTAGATGGTATTTTATTTGAAAGACAGCTTCACACTTCACAAAGAGACAGAGATGCTTATTAGAAATTGTAAGCACTTTGAGTTAACGAAACGATATGGTCTAAGGAATCTATTGCAGCTAAAGGAGTTACGTCAATATGAAAGGAGTACACATAGACAGAGCTGGGATATAATCGTTTCATTGATAATTAAGTTCCTATTAGGAATTGGTTTTTCTAATTCGTTGGTAAAAGCAATTAATTAATTTTAGATTCCATATAAAGAGTAAATATTTGAAATTAAAGAAATTGAAGTTAAGAAATCGAGTTAGAGTTTCGAAGTTTTTTCGAAAAATGAGCCGAAATCGAGCTTTCCAAAGTCCTCCTATCGTTGGAACTTTGTTTTATTATTCTAAGATGGGCCGTTTGTGTTGGTTTTCCAATTTCTAGTGTCAAAAATAATTCTTTACAAATTTTGATTCCTTGAATGGAATATAGAATGAATTCTTTTTGCATGGAATTGATAAAGTCGATACCAAATTCTGACTTCTTTGAATAAAATGAAAAACTTTAAACTCAAAATTTTTGTATGGAATCAAAAATAAAATAACTTTTTTCATTTGTCACAAAATTGTAAGATCCAATCCGATCCGATAGTCCTCAATAAAGACAATTAAATTTTTATTTTGAACCACTGCAGCGTTACACTCTGCGTTGGGATCGACAACATAAATTCTGTGTTTGTAGGAATGGTCTTTAACCCGCTGCCTGAAGCGATATTTGAAAAAATGTGTGGCAGCTTATGCTTACGAATCAGAAATACACATGGAGCTCATATAACAGAAGAAAAAATGGTGAAGCCTTTCAAGCCATTCACAAAATTGAAATGGTCCAAACTAGAAGTTTAAAAAACCTTACCATAAATGCTTGCTTCATGATATAAGAAACCAACCCTTGCATATATTCTGACGATTTTACTGTGTTTTCCGTTACTAATATGCTTCCTGCATCGATTTAATTGTTTACGACCTAAATAAAACTAAGCTACTTCAAAAGAAATTATTGTTATAATTATAGGTCTATTCACAGTTCCGTGGTAAAATTGCCATGCAGTTTGCTAAGATAAATAAAACACTGCAATTGGAAGCACCTGTCATTCTGACATTTCACTGCTGACTGAGTACTGCCACAAAAATCCCACTAGTTATTGTAAAAATGATATATTAAAAAATGCCGCGAGCATCGGGCAATCAATATTTACATTATTTGCTGTGAGACATAACATAACATAACATAAGACATAACTTTACCACATTACAACAATCAAAAAATTGTTGCTAAGTGGTTTAATTTTTACAATTAGTATTATTTATTTATATACATTACGTAGTAAACAATAGCAAAACAGTCTACAAGGTGACGAATTATTGCTAAAAATGTAATATTTGCACAGAAGATACAATGATACTGTGAACAGCCTAGATGTCAAATGCAAAATCTTATTCAACTTTTGCCCAATATAATAAGCACATTTCATCGCTGTTGGAAAAGGTGTGTCTTAACATTTTATGAACCAGCCCATCATTGTTCATAAAAAAGCCAAGAGAATTTAAAATAAACATTTTTTTTTTCAAAAAATATTTATTTCTTTTTAAGTTTACCTTGTAACGTAAATTTACAAACAAAGTACCTCACTTTTAACCACTTTGCGTTAAACAGTTTAACGTTGAAAAAAAAAAAATCAACTTCCGCAAATACTAAGTTCAGTAAACCGTATAATAATTGCGCATTGTGGTTCTTATTGTCAACTAACTTTACAGAAAATAAAAAACAATACACGGCGAACAGCCGGAGAAATCCCATGCGCTAAGATTTATTTTGACTTACATGAAGGTAAATTAATGCAATTCTCGCTAGTGCTCCACATTTTTCACAAGCAGCGCACAGTTGTGGCTTAAATTGTAATGGAAATTCCGGGTGCAATGTAGACATAAAAAATCCGTATCGTTAAAAATTTAATTTTGTTATTTTAAATATTTTAGGTAAAATTTAAAATCCAAGTTGCTCGTTGAACACAATTGCATCACGAACGCTCCAACAAATGAACCAACATGATAACATTTATAACCACATCAAAACAGCTCACTTACTTGCTTTGTGCTCCCTTTGTGGAAAGCTTCCATATCTGCATCTTGACATGTTAAATGTGTGGCAACAAAAAAAAAAAAAGTCAAAGAACTTCAACAACGTCAACACAACATAAACTTTGCAACACTTAAGATACTTTAAGCCCTGCGCCGTGAAAGCGGGAAAAATTTGAAATTGTACAGTTTTTCATAGGTTTTATTACCTTTCTTACAGCTCTTATTTTCTCATTGTTGCTGTGTGGGAATTTTTTGTTGTTTTGGCTTGTTTTTTTTTCGCAAAGTACTACTACAAATATTTTTTGTATGTTTGTTACACTTTGAATTTCCGCAGATATATAAAAATCATGACTCAATTTAAAGATTTTGTTATTTACAGAAAAAGAAAAGTGCCAACATTTTGTGTTTAGCTACTACAGTTATTACCCTTCTTAGCTAAGTATTTAGCTTAAAGGCGAGTCTTAATCATGCACTACTTGATTAAAATACCCTCTAGCTAATCAACTGCAACTAACTTTTAGGCAAAACTACTGATATCCCATTTGAAAGTAGGATGAACTCAAAAGAGTTCAACCTATTTCTTCGAGCTTCTTGTTTAATCTTTTAAACAGATCTTTTATTGCTTTAGTAACATTTGTTCCTTTTGAAAGCTTATAGGTGTTTTCATCTAGCTAGTATCAAAGAATATGAAATATTTACTTTATTTGTTAAGCTTTCATTGATACGCTCAATGTCTCCAAAACTTTTGAAAATGGTTACAAATTTCATCACATTAAAATTTCTACTGATTCGACCTAAAACTTGTTCCATACGAAATGTTAGTGTCTTTTATCAATACTGTGTAGGCAATGAGGAAATTTTCTTTTTTCCTAAGCTAAAAGTCTTTTGCACAATTATGATTGCATTTGTGAAATTTTAAGAGATTACATTTACATATAAAAAAAAACTGTATAGTCTTTCTCCTCTTTATAAAACCCAGCAAATATGTTTGGAAAATACTTTTTCAAGCTTACGTTTGTAACGAAAATGTAACCAAATGTTTGCTCGAAAAGCAACAAAATTAAAAATATCGACAAATTGTCTGTGCATGTGGTTGCATGCACAAACATATGTCGTTGTTGTTTTACAATATATTCTATAAAAGTCAACCATTTATGAAATAAACATGTTATATTTTTATAAGTCATTAATTTTTTATGCATACAACACATCATGATCAAAATTGTGCTTCTGAAAGCAATTAATCAAACGTATTGTATTAGATTTGACTGAAGAACTTTCTGATAGAAATTTTACGTGTGAAAACTTTTTTATACTTTGTATGCATTGATTGAACAATTTAAAGAAATCGAGTATTTTCAATCAAATGTTATATTGCTTGGAGTTTCATATATGATATCTAACTTCATATTAATGTCCACCGTGAGACCTACTGCAAGACGCAATCCTTTTGGGGAAGCTTTCAATGAATTTTCTGCACAATTCGGGCTGTAATCCGGCTATAACTTGACGAATGTTGGATTTTAATAGCTCTAGAATTAAAGAATTATTTGTGTAAACGTAATCTTTCGCGTAGTCATACAAAAAATAATCAACGGCGTTAAACTGCACGATATTCAAGGTTAATTGACATCACCAAATCTCAAATTAGACACCGTCTTGTTGAAACCACAAGATCGAAATCTTTAATTGCAAAGCAAAAATGTCGGTTAGCATACGACTATAGCGCTCAGTATTGACAGTAGCTGTTCTTCGTCATACTCAAATAAATATGGGTCAATAATACCTGCAGACATATTGCACACCAGTTATGTATTTATTTTTCGCGGATACAATGGCTACTTCAAAACCATTTGTGGATTTTAAGAGTCCAATATATGCCAATTTAGTTTATTCTTGTAACTACCTTACTAGCAATGAGCTTTATCGCTGGAAAAAAAATTATTGGAAAGTCATCATTCAATGCCTGTTGTTCCAGTACCCAATCGGCTTGTCTTCTGAGCATTCCATGGTCGGCAGGCTTCAATTCTTGGGTGACTTTAACTTATATGGATAAAAATTTAAATCTAAATGCAAAATACGTCATAATAAGCCGTACGACAAGCCCAAATGTTGAGCGCGTTGAGGAATCCACAAATTTCGCTCTTCGGCCACACTTTCACCAGCAGCATCGATATGTTCAATAGAGCGTGCTTTACGATGATGCACAAGCCTTAACGCATCAATGACAGATGCAATTTCTTTCAATTTTTTCAAATGTGTTGGACTGATTTCTGCCACGGCAGAAAATTTAAAAATTGTGAGCCATCGTGCTTCGTAGTTAAACGACCCATAATGTCCAATGGCTAGCCTTAAATTAAATGGATGGATGTCACCTTAGATGACATATGAGCCAAATCGATTAACTCCACTATGTAGATTTTTTGACATTTTAGTGTCAAAACACTTGATTGATTCCTGTTTATATTCAAATTTCTCTTACAATAAGGATAAACTCTACTAAATGTCAATATCTATTTATCGTTCGTCATACATAATGTGTGGAAGTTTTATATGTGTTTCTCGACTTTTTGTTTTATGAAGTTAATCCATTCGGTAAGTGAAGCATTCATTTATGTTCGACAGCTCTACTTTCCGATACACCTAGTTGATAACTCGTAATTTCGCCAAAAATGCAACTTTTTTTCTTACATACTCGCAGCTCTTACGATATTATTCCACCTGTATTTTTATAAATTTTGTTCTTAAATAAAGATTTTAAAAAATATAAAACAATCTATGGTTTTCAGTTCATTGTTTTCGAAATGGGTAAAACTAAGATGTGCATGTGGACACATGCACTAAAGCTAATTCATACTACATTCTGAACTCCACGCCAAGAATGTATAAACTCATTTGCTAAATGAATAAGCAGTAATTCGTCGTAAGGAAAGCTTATTTCTTTTAACAGCTGGTTTCTGTTTTGAAATAGAAAAGTGAAATTATATATACGAGTTTGAATAAAATTACTTTCTATTTCCTTTGCAGATATACATATATATTATATTATTAAGTCAAATAAATAAAAATTTCAATGACAAATAAAAACCAGATACACTTTTTTCATTTCATATTTCAACTACATACAATAAATATAGAAAATTGCAAATAATTGATACAAAAAAACATTTAAGACCTTATAAATAATAAACACGCTTAACGTTAAAAGTTTGTTGTCTTTCGAACTATGTATAAACAAATAATTTCTTACCACAATAAAGTAAAATTACAAAATTCACTTCATACAGTCGAAGCTTAAGCAAAATATTTCTCAAGAGCTTAAGAAATAATGGGGAAGTTACATGTAGGAAACAAACTCAGACAAATGATGTGTGTTGCTTTAGGCAAACTCTTGGTTTACTTACAACATGATCAGCCCGTTGTTGTGATAACTCAATCTCTGTACTATGAAGTACAAGTAAACGGAAGTAACCAGTAGAAAATATCAGAAGAATTCGTTTATAAAATAGCCATTCTACTCTATTTGATTTGAGTGAAACATAAATGTGTGCGGAATACTTCATCATTGATATTGACATAACACAGACTACAAAACTTTTTTTTTGGAAACAGAAACTTGAATATACATATATTTCCAAAGGATTTAGTTGCGTTGAATCTGAATCTGGCAGCAGAATTGCTCTATCACGTCAGGTTTTTGAGATATCTTAACCTAAAAGTGCAAAAAACAACGTGTTTCGTCATCTTTAAGGTTATGTCGTAATGCCATCTATTCTTTTTAAAAAAAAAAAAAAAAAAAAAAAAATGCATTGAATCTAAAAGTACAAGGCTTCCTTCTTCGAATGCCGTTGAGTTTGCACAAATATCGTTTTTTTTTCGTTGAGATATCACATGTTGAAACTTTTTTAAGTTTCTCAGTTTCTTAGTATACGAAAATCTA
Source organism: Tricholauxania praeusta (assembly GCA_949775025.1). Lineage (NCBI taxonomy): Eukaryota > Metazoa > Arthropoda > Insecta > Diptera > Lauxaniidae > Tricholauxania > Tricholauxania praeusta. Next base: position 163,002,659 of record OX459028.1, on the reverse strand, counting down.
CTAAGGATTCCTTAGACATCAAGCTGTCGATTAATATCGATTTCTTGATGTCTTTGATATAATACCTTTGAATATTATGAAAGTTTTCCATGCTTTACATACTAATCAATACTTTTTGATACTACTTAATACTTTTCTCAATGCAAAGCATTAAGTTCACACGCTGTCTTTTGATTCCACCGAATGCCAAAAATGAAATTAGGTATGATATTTTTAGTTTATAGCTGTGCAGATTAATATCTCATGTCTTAAGATTAAAAAAATCTGAAAAATTTCCTATTGGGTTTCTTGAAAGAACGTCAAGATGGTTTTTATTTGCAAGGGAATTTCTTGTTGGCGCTGGGATTTTTTTTTTCTGTCAAGTGCCTCATGCAATATTTTTCTTTTGTAATATGAGCAGTGTTGCTTTGTTAAATTAGCGGTAAATATAATGAACAACTATTAACTTAGTCATGGTGTTTCTGAACTCAAGAAGAAAATTGTGAGTAAAAACAACTGTTGGTTGCTTACGATTTAAACAAAAAAAGAATGCTATACGATAGTAAAAGGTATACACAGCTTGAGAGAAGACTAAATTAAATGAAGTTCAGTGGCTTGAATGCAATAAAAATCTGAACTTAATTAAATAACAATATTTAAAAAAATGTATTTTTCTACAATTAGGAAAAAAAAATCATTAACAACATTAACAAAACCATTAGTTTTACACGCTTCAGAGTCATGCTCTCAAGCAATTTTACTTTCAATTTGGAATTAACACTTTGGGGCGTTTTGTTACGCTACGCGTGGGTAAATAATTGATAATTATGGGTTTTAAAATATTTTATCGTTGAAAAAGAAATTATTTCAAATTAAAGCACAAGAAATGCAATCAAAATCGAAACATTACAGCTAATATGCCTGGTACTGACCATTAAATTTAATTAGCAACAAATAGCTACCAAAAATACAAAAACCATGAAATGTTCGTATCTTAAAGAACGTAGGTGGTAGCGATAGCTACCACCGAAAAGCATATGAAATTCAATAAATTGTGGCGATTGTTGAAAGAAAACAATGTGTTTCGCCGCAGGAACAATAAAATTAAAATAAAAAAAAAAAACGTTCAAAAATTCCATTTCTGTGACGTCACAAAATAGAAGATGATTACGTATGGGACTTAAACAATAAGAACAACAAAAATACAACAGTACTAAAGTTTCTGCAAACAATTATCATTAAGAAAAAAAGAAAAGAGAATTCATGGTCAAAACTCAGTGGCCCAGAAAAATACGCCATACAAAAGAGAATCTGAAAATCATGTTCATGATCACAATAATGATCATCATGATGAACTCAATAACCGACCATTTAGGTAATTTAATGATGCCAACCGATTGTTAAAGAGAATTTAGGGTACGGAATGAAGTTTTCTTTTGTTAAATCGGATCGCGACACACAATCGTAAATGATAACAATTTTTCAGAGGTCATTAAAAGTTGATATTACGAATATGTATGTACTTCCGGAATTGCTTGCTTTCTCTTTTGAATCCTTCAGCTACATTAGCCTTCTGTCCTATCTCTAATTTCATGCGCTAATTATACAGGTCAACAAAATTAGAATAAATTTCATACCCAGAGACAAGCTATATGTTTCCGAAGGTTTTCGGCAAGCTGAATTTGAATCTGATCTCAGAATAGCTCTATCATATAAGGTTTTCGAGACATCCTAACCTAATAGTGCTAAAAACAGGTTTTTTCGATATATTGCGTGCATATCGGGGCCTTAGGCTGATATGCCATTCACTTTACTGCAATTAAACAGCATCCAAGCACAAGAGCGATTTGGGATTAGGGTCATTGTCCTGATACAATTTGTATCATAACTTTTCGGTTTTTTGAGTGTCACTGAAGCCGAAATTCTGAGCACTTCATGATATCAGTAAAAACTATCAATTCACCAACGCCTTCACATGATATGTATCCCCATGTCATCACGAACAACTATCCACACTTCACAGTGAGTATTAAACTCTTCGCTGTGTGCGGTTTCCGTCAGACTTTATTAGAACCATCGTTATAATATAATATGATTTTTGGTTCACCGCAGAAAATTACGTTTTTCTAATATCCCATTGACCCCGCATTAAAAGAGTATAATACCCACTGTAAAGACTGTGTGGTATGTGGCGATTTTTTCTGCTGCAAGCTGTCTGTACGGAGAGACAACAGGTGTTGATGACAGCGTTAATCTTGCTTTGGAGCTCATACGAACCAAATTACCCATAGAATCCGGAGAAATTTGTGCTCCCGTAAAATGACTGATTGGTGAATGTGGAAGTAGAAAGTATAAACTTGATGATTGGCTTAGAAATTTTGCCTCTAAAATATTTTTTAACGGACGCCGTCTGAATTCTGGTTTCGCTGGACTGCACGAAGAGCACCGTGGAATTATAGTGAAAAATCACTAGATGATTTCTGTCATTCAAAACCAATTTGCCTTCAATGCGTTTTTTGATAGACAATCAAACCTCGATTAATCGTTTTAGTTACATCTATTTCCAACTTTTAATCTCACACAAGCCCGTGCGCGCGGGGGTTTTGGTGGTTCAAACCCTCCCCTGAAAAGTTTCAAACTATTGATCTTAATGCATCGTCATCATCAGCTGAAATAAAACGATATTGACATTTGAAGAAGCGTTTGTTGTCTTCTCATCGGTCGGTAGCGTTACTCATTGAAATCTTCCTTGAGTGAATCGATTTATGATTATTATTATTTCATGAGTCGAATGAGGGAAAACTTTCGGTATGGTTGGGAGATAACGCTTTCCATCCCTCCTTTGTGGTACCTAACGACTTTACAGTCGACTGTCGCTTAAAGTGTTGGGTGTATGCCAAGTTTGGTGAAGTTTGATAAAAAAAAACATCCCCACTCACGAGAAAATCCGCCTACGGCCCTGATCTCAAAGGCCGTCTAAGCTTTAACTAAAGTTTAATTTTTCTAAATTTAAGAGAAATCGGTCGAAACATAATTTACGTAGAGAAATAAACTCTGATGAGAAACCCCCTATTCTTAAACTATTAATCATTTATGGTAAAATTATTGAACGAATTGATTATAAAATCATCAATTATTTTCATTCAAGCCATTGGCTACTTTATGATCTTCGATTTCTTTGGTAGCATGCAATTTTTCATAAACAATTGATTTTTATTCTTAATCATCAATATATTGTTGGTATATAAATGAATTCCACAAGATAAAAGGAACAGAAAAACAGAAGAACATATGAAAAGTCTTTTAAACAACAGACATTTCTAATCGATTGATTACAATTGAACAATAAACTGAAGAAAATTTCGATTTAATTCATGCAACTTATACTGAGCAAATGCATCATGCTAATGCGGATGCTGATGCTGTTTGGTCCGTTGCCCAATAAATGAATACTGGTAACTGATGCTGCTGCTGTTGTTGTTGTTGTTTTTTTAGTATTTTTAGCACAAACCCAGCTGCAGTTGTAACCATAAAAAGTTCATTCAACTACCCTCTGCAGTGCTGTCAATTGAAAGCTAACGTTGTTTGTACGTAAACTCGTGTTTATTGACGCAATAGTTGCACCAAATTCGCTTTTCCTTTCATATTTGCACATGTTATGAATTTGTTATTGGATAGTCCAATGGTTGATATCAACCATAATTAGTCGTTGACAACTTTGATGTTGTATCTGTTTTATAGTATTGCTTTTAACTAGCCGCTGCTTGTTTAAATGGAAATATCTTAATGATGTTAAATGAATACAAAGAAAGTCATTTATATGTCGCATAAGAAATGAGTTAAATATTTGCAGTATTTTAGATATAGCTTCATTTATTTATATTTAATGAATACTTCTTTGGAAGAGTTAAAATAGATAAAAGAACATTTTATGTGTGTCATTTTACAACTACATACCGTATTTTGTAGTTTTAATAGCTGAAACCCGCGCCTCAATCCTATTTGGGCGTTATTTCGTTTATTTTCTTGGACATTATTGCTTACAACTGAACTTTTTAAATTCGAATGATTTTCAAAAACCGAAGGGATTAGACTTCAAAACTAGTTTTCTCTAATAACTTGAAAACTATGAAAGATATTGCAAAATTTTGAGCATTGCCAAATTAATGGCAATTGATATCCATTTTCAAGAAAAAGCCTCATTCTCATCCCACCTTTATACAAGAGGTAGGCGTGTCCGTGAGCCGATTCTTTTTTTCATATTCACAAATTTTTGTTGTTTTAACATCTGTGCCAAATTTCAAGACTCCAGCGCTATTATTACTGCTTATGGCCACCGTTTTTAGTTTTCCTTTAATAACTTGAAAACTATAAAAGATATCGCAAAATTTGTAACATTTTTGAAATAAGTATTACCAATTTAATGATAATTGATTTTGAAGAAAAGGTCTCCACCGCATCCTACCTTTATATGGGAGGTAGGCGTGTCCGTTAGCCTTTTTTTTTTCATATTAACATAAAAAACATCTGTACCGAATTTCAAGAGTCTAGCGCTAATATTACTATTTATGACTGCCGTTCCATGCAAACCCATCCACTGTGCGGCGTACCACTCTGCTTTGATTTGTGACCAAATCATTTAAACAGTGAATCGTGTGGGGTGTTTTATTGAAACCTTAGTGGTGTTTTATTTAATTTTGATCATTAAGCATATTACATACACGGCTTCGATAGCTACAGTACTTTTTCATTAGAGCGAGGGTCATAGTCAAATCTTATGCAATTTTTTAATTTCTTAAATTAAAACAAAAATAGTAAATAAAGTTAATAATATTATAAATATGTAATTATTTTAAAATAATAAAGTAACAATTATAAATTATTTGTTTTATATTTGCTTTCTGACATACCACAAAAAACATTTGTTGCTTGTAAAATCGAAACGCTTGACGTCAATTGCGTTCCAATTTAATTTCAATTAAACCTCTCAACATTTTAAGTTAAAAATATTTCAAAATATAAAGCATTACCTGGATAAAAATAATTTCAAAATTCACTCATAAAATCTCTTTAAAATTTATATCAAATTTTATGAGTAATTTCTTAGAAAAAATATTTCAAACATTATTTCGAGCAATTTCTCATAATTGAAAAAAGTAAAAAGTTTTTATAATAATCTCATAAATTATATAAGTCCGGAATATGTATAATTTGTTTTTGTTGATTTTTGACCACGATCGAATTCTGTAATATATCAAAACCTTTAAAAACGCTTCAAGTTTTAATTAAAAATGAAAAATCTATCGAATATAGAAAAATCAAACGAAACATTGTGGTTTGTTTATCCTAAAATTATGCAATAAACATAAACAAACCTTTAGAAAAAAAAGAAGAAAAATCGTTAAAATACAAACAAAAATTAAAAATAGAAATAAAAGATAAACAACGCCCATTTGATTTTATAACAATTGGCGTTCTGTTCTGTTGAGTTCGGTTTTTTATTATGTTTTTTTTCCAGCAAAAATTTCAATTCATTTTGAAAAACTTTTAATTTTTTTGCCATTTAAATCTTTAAAACTTTTGTATTATTACGCCTGCTAATTACTTTTTGCAATTCGGTGTATAGCCGGCCTGTGTTATTTCAAAAGATTAAATGGATAATATTGTAAATCAAATAAATAATTTTTGCTTCTGCTAAACTTATCCAAACAGAACAATTGACCGAGTTTCATTTTCTTCATTGTTTCAGCGGTTTTTGCTGCTATTGTTTTCTTTTTTTTTTTAGTTTTATTTTATTATCATTTTAATTTATTTATTTTTAATTTATTTTATTTTCCATTTCATGTTAGTGTCGCGTCAACGTAATTGAATTTTCTGTTGTTGTTATTTTGCATTATTTTCAATTGTGTTCATATCTCATTGACTGACTAACTGACTGACTGACTAAGTTTTTGTTTTGTGCACACTATGTTTGACGAGTCGCTTTTATCGGGCGGATAGTAGGTCTGCCTTAGTCATCCAGAATTGGTCATAGATTATGTTAATTTAATTTTGTTTTATGGCACTTGTATATGAAGTTTTGTTGTTAGCAACGACATTTGAGTACTTGTTCAGGCTTATGACTCGTACATTTGTACATACATACATGTGTTCGTCTATTTGTCTGCATTGTTAGATGAGTTTTTTCCTAAATTATTGTTTTTTTTTCGATTCAGATTATTTTGAGTGTGGGTTATATAAAGAAAAGACAATACCGATCATTTACATACTATATTGTATAAGTTTTTTTTTTAAGTTTATCGAACTCTATGAGTAATTCCGTTTTTAGTATCACATCCGTTAAGCGAAAACATGAAGTTTTGATAAAATTGCGTATGACTGTTCTGCATAAACATAAGAATTGAAAGCTTATTATATCTTTACAAAAAAACTTTAAAGAAGGCGTGACTTTTATGACTATATATGATTTTTGGTGACTTTTTTGCATTACAGAAAAGATTTGACAAATTTTTACCAACGATATAATAAACCTCATTAGAACCACAAATAACACATTTAAAAACACAGATAAAAATTTATGTAAATTTGAAAGATTTTCAAAATTTATATATCAGATATCGCTTTGATTGGAATTATGTTATTTCGAATTTGCAAAAGGGTTTTGAAAAAAAATTTTAATTGCATACTCCGGAGAAGCACATACCAACAGACCTAGTATTTCGAATCGAATAAGAGCAATCATTTTTCTTTTGTGTAGTAAATCGACACCAAATTCAGGTGATGCACAGTGGCGTACCGTACACATTCGGCGTCCGAGGCAAAGATAAAATTTGCCGCCCTCTACCACTCAATAATTTGTTTCTATTATGCTAAAAAATAAATCTTTATTTCGAAAACCATTTTGCCGCCCCCCAAATGGTTGCGCATGGAGCGGCCGCTTCCTCGACCTCCCCGTAGGTACGCACTAGTGATATATGCTTAATTTTTTTTAGCGCCAAATGCTTTTTGGGCGTTATTGTCTACAGCTGAATTTCCACATCAAAAACTTGGGCTTAAAATAAGAAAAATCGAACTAAGAAAAATCTTCAAGCAATAAGCTTTACAGATTTTTTCCTTTTTATTTTTTTAAAACAATATTGTGAAGTTTTTCTGGAGTGTTTACTTTATTTTATTGCCCGAGATATTTATACGGGAATATTTTTAGAGTGAACAGTACTACATGAATTCATGTTTTACAAATTTTTAAAAAAATTTTGTTCTGAATGTTTTTGATAATAATTTATAAGGTGTGTTTGGTGACAGCTTTAATTTGCTTTAGAATTGTAAAATACAAACACTTGCTTTAGAGAACTCTAGAACCGGCCCTATGATAAATGACGCCCAGGATGAGCCCAAGCAGATTGTACGTTAATAAAATAGCATCCAATCCTAAATATGAATATCGCCCAAACTAATTTACTAAAAATGGAATAATTTTTAATTTGGTATAAAATATCTTAAAGCCAATGATTTCACTATATCTCGAAAACGGTACGTGCTAGAATTTTTTAACTATTTTTCCCGGACAGAGGACCCCTGAATCAATTTTATCTCAAGAACAAAAACCTTGTAAACTAGTGTAATTATATTGAGAAAAAAAAAACAGATGAAAACTACCTCTAAAACACGATGCAAAAGCTTTAAAACAACAAGCAAAAATCTAAAACAACATTCCATCCAACAGTTTCGAGCGCCGTCAAGATCAAGAATGCAATTTTAACTGACAGACAAAATCAACAATACATAATCAAATGGCGAATTCGACAGTAGGGAAGATATTTTACGAGAACTGATGCCAATGCAAATGATGTGGCTTTTTTGTTGTTTGTTTATTATTGCTGTCCGCTATGGGAAAACATCAGTGATGTAAACTGTAAAAGTTGCAGGATGTTGTAAATAATAAATATGATGATTTAGGTGACGATGATACGCCTGATGATTGTGCTGAGAACTTTTACAGCGGGAGTTATTTACACTTGATTTATTATATAGAATTAAATGCAACGAGTATGTGTGTCTGTCCGTTTTTCCTTTGTACATCTTTGTCCGATCTTACACCCATGTTTTGCGTACATCCGTTGGGTATTCGGAGAAGGTTAGAAGAGATATTCGTAGGACTCAGAACAGGACTTCGAAAGTTAGAGCACAAATCACATACCCAAAAAAAAACATGTTTTTCCATGCATTTGCAAAATTTTGGCGTAATTGTGTAACGGGGCGTGGCACCACCAATATAAAGAAAATACTCAAAATGCTATATCTTTGCCAAACGCTGTATTGAACAGTAAACTCAATAAAAAAGCAATTTTCGTTTTTTATTATTATTTTAAGTTAAAGGCCATTAAAAAATATTTTAACATTTTTATTGGTTTCAAAAATGAGCAGAGAACGCAAATCTTGTCGTAAATGAAGATTTTTTTTTTTAAATGGAAGCTTAATAAAATTCCAACAAATTCTCGTCGTCCAAATTTTTAAAAAATTTTCTTTTAAGTAAAAGCCAACAAAAAAATGGTTTAACTTACTCGTATAATTATAAAAAACGATTTTTTTTTTTAAAAATTCGTGCTCCAAAGATTTGTTGGCATTTCGATTGGCTTCAATTAAAAAAAAAAAAATTTTGTTAATTTCCGACAAGATTTGCGCTCTCTAGATATTTTTAACTAAAAAACTTGATTTGAGACTAGTGTGCCACGGGCGCAGCTAAAATAATAAAAAATAGTAAATTTACTATATTGATGCGAATTTGAATTTTTTCGAAATGCTATTCTATCATTTAAGGTCAGGCGTATAACAAGGCGTTTGTTTTCGATTTATAAAACTTGCTCAAATTTCAGACTAACCATAAAATTAGCGAAATAAGCGTGAAATTCTAGACTTAAATGAAATAGTATGTGGTTTCTACTTAACGTGTCACACCATATTAAATAATAAAAATTCTCGAACTTAAATGGTGAAGAACAAACCCAAAACATCATTAATACACGCTAAAGTTGAGATTTAATACGGATTTAGTTAAAGTCGAAATTGGTTACGAGCTTCTATATGGTATTGTGGTAATGACGATGAGTAATTTTTTTCTTCGCATGTAATAGCAGCTGTTATTTAGCGTGAAATTGTAATGTTCGACGAAAGAAAAAAAAAAAAATATCAATGAACATATTCTATGTAGAATATGATACGTTGTGTGATGACACGAAGTGTGCCAAAGCCATATTAAAAAAAAATAGCAAAAATCAGGTACAATAGGCTGCGGTTGTATGAAATATACTATATAAAAAAAATCTGATTTGAAATGGTGACATCAACACTTTAGACATTTTGGCCTTACAGTTAGAACAAGTTTATGCTGATTTTTGGTATTGCGTTTGGATTCTTAAGTTTTTTTTTCTAACAATTTTTGGCATATATTGGTTAAATGTCTCAAAAATCTGACAAGATGAAAAATTTTACCATCTGATTCAGATTCAGTGCTATCTAGTCCTCATGCGCCATAGTTTGTTTTCAAAACTTTTTTTTTTTAAATCTGTAAGTTAATGTAAATGTAACGATAGAAATAATTTCCATAATTTTTCTTAAATTCCTGATACTCCGCCCGCTCTGAAAATTTTGTGCAAATAAGTTCTAACTGCTGAAAATATAAAAGAAATGCAAAAATGTTTGTTACTTTTCATATATCTACGTTCAACAAAATATCATAAAACCTATAAATAAAATCAAGTATATGATTCTTATAATTCTTAGTAAATTATAAAATTTCCCCATCATAGCTATCAGCAGAAATAATTTAAATAAAAATAAAAAAAAATTCTTAAATAACGCTAATTCTAACGTGAATTTCTTCATTCTTTCTTTCTCTTCAGTTAAACCAACTTTAGTATTAATTTGAACAAATTTATTATTGCTGCAGGCTAAAAAAAACGACTCTTTTAGTGACAACAGCAGCAGCAGCAGCCACTAGTAGCAGTAACAACAATAACAAAGAAAAAGAGCGCAAAAACGAAACAGCTAAAATGAGCAAAAAACCGGCAGTTGGTCCCGCTCTCCATAAAGTGATAATGGTTGGCAGTGGCGGTGTTGGCAAATCAGCGCTGACGCTACAGTTTATGTACGATGAATTTGTGGAAGATTATGAGCCAACCAAAGCAGATAGTTATAGAAAAAAGGTATGATTATTTATTGGCATTTTTATTAAAATTTCGTTGTAAATGATTTTTTTTTTGTTTCTTTCAAAAGGTTGTTTTAGATGGTGAAGAAGTACAAATAGATATTCTCGATACAGCCGGCCAAGAAGATTACGCTGCTATACGTGATAATTATTTTCGCAGCGGCGAAGGTTTTTTGTGTGTTTTCTCAATAACAGATGATGAAAGCTTCCAGGCAACACAAGAATTCAGGTAGTGAAGAAATGCTTATAATAATGTTAAGAGTATTACAACTTTTTTCTCTGAATTTTATTACAAAAGACTAATTGGAAAAAAAAATTATTCGCTGCTTTAAAGCTTATGAAAAACGTGATTTTTTATCTTTTTAATTGTCTTGAATTGACTCAATAAATAAAACACACTTTCTTGAGCTACAGATTTATTGAAGTTGTGGTAATTCACCCATCACAATTTCGAAGAAAAACGCAACTTCATTTAATACAAAGTTTTCTCAAAAGTAAACTTTGCCAAATTTCGCTTATGGTTACAGAATTGCAATATGTAGTTCTAATTATTTTGTTAAATTTTTGATAGTTTTTAAATCGCTATACTGAGAGCTATTTTGTAAATTACCCTTCTAATAAAAATGTATGAGTTACGCGCACCTTAACTGCTAATGCTGTATTAAAATTTTGGCAAGACCAAAGATTTCACCCTTACCTACTATCTTTTTTATTAACATATTTTATTGCATATTTTCCAAGAAAACTAACAAAAACTGAGGAAATGACTATATAAAAATAACGTCACTCAAGAGAATCTTATCGTGCAGAGAATTTGTGTTTTTTCTTGTATTACTTTGTAAATGTGGATAAATTTATCTTTGACTCCTTTAAACGGTCAACGGTGAGAACTGTCAACACATACGAATTCGTAATAATTTGCACATTTCAAATTTATGTAAAATAAAAATGCGATATTTTGACTGAGAATGAACCTTAAACAGTTTATTTGTATTGCTGCTATATCTGTTCATTACGTCATGTCATTTGTAAATAAATATTATAGCTTGTTTTGAAATTAGCACTAATGATTAAACATGAAAAATTCACACGAAGTGACTTCATTGTTGTGCGCTACTTAAAAGACACATTTTTTTATGATATAAAACTTTTCTACAAACCTAAAATTGTAATGAAAAGATCATTTATTATAACAACGCCAATTGACTGAGTCTCTTCTAACTACAACATAGAATATGCCGTGCAATTTGAAATGAATGAAATTTATTTTCTGTCTTATATGAAAGCAAGAATGATAGTAAAATGATTAATTTTAATCGAACCGGCTAAGTTATTTGTTTAACCCCTAATTCAAACCATATTTGTAATTTAAAATTATTTTCACTCTAAATAATTGAAAGTTAAATAATGCAAGCATGTCGCTTCTTACGAACGAAACTATGTTTTTGAATAGAAAATATGTATTTATTGTTCCACGATTTGAATGAAACCTTAGTTTATTCCTGATCTATAAGATTTTTACACATTGCCATTTATATATTAGAATGTCTGGAATACCTTATCATTTTCATTCGCAAGGTATTTTAAAATACTCTTAACAACTTAGTCATCAGCCCAGTTGTATGAAATGCAGAAAGACCACATACCATCCAATGTCACAAAAAAATATTGCAAACTGTTTATTTCGAAAGATTATAAAGAAATAAAAACAAGTATTTTCTAAAGTTTGCTAACAAATCTTTATCTTCTCTTGTAATTGCAAACATCTTCTGCAAATCTAATTGTTATTATTTGCGGTAATTTTTTTTTTTATTGAAATAATGTTGGGAAATTTCTCAGCCGTACGCTTGCGCATTGTTAATTCACTTTGAACATATGTAATTTTATGTAAGATGTGTAAACAAAAAATGTTAACGCATGAACACTTATAGCATGTAAAAAAAAAAAATTCTATTAAAGCAATTCTTTGTTAGAGATCTGTAAACCATTTTTAGCTTTTTTTTTTGCGCTTTAATTAAATATTTTAATTAATTCAATGCTACAACACAGCATATTATGAAAGACTTTACCATTCTGACAAATCTTTAATGAAGTTTACTATGATTAATGAAATGATTTATTAACACTGCCATTTCCCATGACTGTAATTGGTTTTTAAAGAAACTCAACTAAATCTTATTTTCTATTTGTCCTGTGATATGTTATATTGGATGTTAATATAAAGCTATCTTAAAACTAAAATTAAAAGAAAAAAGAAATGTTTAATCTAACACTTTAAAGCGCTTCTCTAAGATATGAGCTCACATGAAATTCGCAACTTATCAAAAGTAAAATTATCTATTTTTTTTTTTTTTATATTTCGTTTTTCAACTATTCTCTCTATTATCCTGTGAAGTGTTTATAACCTGTTGCCTTATATACATACATATATCAAACACTAATATGTATGTATTTATGACGTAATTTTCGGTTTACTTATTTTGCATAACCCTCTGAATATTAGCAATCTCAATTTTTTGTGTATTTCCGTTTCAGCCTTACTCCCAAGTTAGTGATTCCCCCCATAATCGATTTCTACTTACTTCCCTTTTATACAAATGACGATTATTTGTGGCAAATACATATTTTTCGTGCCTAGCTCACATTCCTCTTTTATTATTCTTTGTTTTTTTTAATGTTTTCACTTCTTTATGACACATTTGTTTATATGCCACACCCTTAACTTAATGCAAGTGCAAATCATAAGCCAATAATGTAAGCATGGGGAACATGCATAATGGTACGCATTGTTTATTTTTTGTTTATTTATCGTAATGATGATTACACTCATGATCAAACTATTAAATATCGTAGTTTTAGTATAAAGAAAAAGGTTTTTTCTTAAAAATCTACTTAAAGTTCATTCCATTGTAATGGGTCGGGATATTATGACTCATTACTAGCCAAAGTAAAAAATATTTCTATAAAATAATAATAATACCAACTAATCATTTTCAAATATTAAATTTAAAAATACTTATACAATTTAAAAATACTTGCATAATTTATTAAAATATTACTTGCAAAAACTCGACTATTTATTAAAGTAAATATTCTTAGACGAATCGAAATGTGGCAGGTGTGACGATTAAAAAATAAGATAGATGAAATCAGATTGATATTTACGATTTTATCTGCATTGTTGTTTTCGTCACTTCATATTCCGGTAGAAAAGGCTTAGGAGTTTCTCCGGAAAATTTATTTTAAGATTAACATGTGTATAAGACGCAAATCGAAATGAATAAAATTTAACATTTTTTTTTTCGATGTATTTTTGAAGATGAAAATTAAAAAAATCATTATATATTAGCACTCATTTAAAAAAAAAGTTTAGTTCCTACCCGTTGTACCCTTAAACATATCTTAAGTTAGAAATATAGGTGACTTTTTTATATTATTTTAGTTCTTATTTTTGTTATAATATTTTTTTCTTAATAGATGATATTTTATTAATTATATAGACATTTTTCGTTTCGATTTTGCCTACACATAACTTTGGTTGCTAACGCTAATTTTGCCACTGCGGTTAAACAATAGTCTGATTAAGACACATATCTCACTTATAATATAATATCATAGTTTATTGTCCTCTAAGGAATTCCTTATCTATTCTAAAATATTTTATTACCACTTTTTTCGGTCACTCCTTCATTTTCAACATTAACTCATTGCAGGGAACAAATATTGCGTGTCAAAAATGACGAAAGCATACCGTTTTTGCTGGTCGGCAACAAATGCGATTTGAATGACAAGCGTAAAGTACCGCTTAGCGAATGCCAGACACGCGCTCAACAATGGCAGGTGCCCTATGTGGAGACATCGGCAAAAACACGTGAAAATGTCGACAAGGTAAGTTGAGGTTAAATTATGCGATAGGATTTTATGTTTTTTCTAAATCCTCATGAAAACTTTTTTGAATTAGAACAAAAGGAATAAAACAAAAAACGAAAGCAAATTTTATGTTTAATGCATCCTCGCACCCTCCTCTCAAGCAAGAAAGTGGCGGATAATTGTTGTTAATGTCATTGTTGTTATTTTTATTTGTTTTTTTCTAATTTTTGTTTATTTTTTAAGTTTATTTTTGTTTAGTGTTGCTTACAATGTCGCTGCCATACCTTGTTATAAATTTCCTTCCCCGATTACACGCAAAGTAACGCACTGATACACAGAAGCAGTCACCACATGAACACTATCAGTCATATACCCTTTGTGTGTTTCCAATATATATATATATTAAAGCATATTTTAAGGCGTGCCACTAATAACTAATTAAATCAGCAACATTATAAAGTTAATCATATCATCAATATATGTAGAGGTTGTTTTTTGTTTGTACATCATTACATTTAATTAATTTATTGATCTTACTTTTTACTTGTCACGTAATGTTGTTGGCGTTACAGTGATGACTTTCTATAGCTTTGTCAGAGCTGAAACCTTGTACATTTCTCATATCGAAAAAAAATGCTCCTGTTGTCATCTTAGGTCACTTGAGCTTAGGATTCGGACCATAGCCCTGCCAAAATACAATAATCCAGCGCTGCCTGGGACCGCCCTCATGTGGCTCGGGGCTATTGCCCCCCCTAGCCTTACCTCAATCTAGCGCTGGAAATAGTTAGCTCTATTTCTTCAAACTTGATGTTGCTGATTTTAAATTTAACTTTTTTCATTATGTTTTGCAATTTTGTTTTTTGACAATTTTAATTTCATTTTAATTTATCTTTAATTAATCGATATAAAGTTCAGTAGAAATACCGACTACAATTTTTTTTTGAAACGTCTTATAAAAAAGAAGCCTCGTATGGCATTAATATTTAAACGTTTAGGTGGTAAAGTTGAAAATGGTTTTTTTTCTAAAGAACGATATTGATGAGACTTTTTTAAAATATTCTGTTATGCTATAGTCCTGCAAGTAGCCAAAAAAAAAAAATGATATTCATCTGCGCACTTTTCTAATATTTATGTTAAGCTTGCTCATGTTCGCCTGAACACAATGCCGCCAGTTTGCCGCTCAGTTGGTATAACGGGGTCGCACAATTGGCCCAAATTGAGACCCAATTGAACAAAATTTATTTCCTGGCTCAAAGTGAAAGACATCTTGCTAGAGCTTCGTACTCCAAAGATTTTTTGATTACTGAACTCGCAAAGTATGCTTTAAATTCAAAAATATATATTATAAACAAAATTATAGGGAAAAATTAATTTTTAATAAAAAAACTTATGTGAATATTTAATATAGCTTTAAGGTGGCCTTATGTTCAAACGATCATGAGCTAACTATATAGCCATATTTAAAAAGTGCGCAAATGGTGTAATATGAGACTTTTTTTTGAATATTCGTTGTTACATGTATTATTTAAAAACAGACACATACATAGAATAAGCCTTCCTTCATACATATATGTTATATGTTTGTTTAAAAACAGCAATTTGTATATTAAAAAGTTATATCAATTGACTTTTTTTTTCAAGAAATAATAATGTGAGTGACATATAGTTGCTAGACATTATCATTGTAAAAACGGCTTAAAATATGGGCATTTCCACGAAAACGGAAGTTTTTGTCCCGTGCGACACCTTGTATTTTTGCAATTATCTTGAAAACGAAAAATTGCCCAAATTCAATCTTAGCACCAATTATAAAGCTAATTAGGAGCTATAAGTTAAACCTATTGTCAAAAGAAAAATCCGTTTTGTTTTGACTTTTTTTTTACTTAAGATGTGTTCGACGGTCGAACGGGACCCATGGAAATGCCCATATGTTAAAAAAATGTAGATAAAAAAAAAAATCATGTTCTGTGTATTATTTTTATTTTTTTTGACAATGCAAACTTGTATTCATTTAGGTTCGATTTAGCTAAGGATAAGACCATTACTTGTATGGATGCCTTTATTAACACTTTCTATTAAATATCTTATTTTAAATTAACTTTACAATGTTTACGTTCCAAAATTTTCCATTTTTGTTTTTAAATTCTTTAAAAAGATTTGTTTTACTTACATATCCACATGCAAAGCTACAATACGAAACGAAAAAAAAAAAACAAAAATCAACATTATCATTAATTGTTGCAGTTGTGTGTTAATATCATTATCATTGTCTCTTGTCTTCCTCTTTTACTTCTACTTCACACAGGTATTTTTTGATTTGATGCGCGAAATAAGATCAAGAAAAACCGAAGATTCGAAAGGGACGAGCGGGCGTGCTAAAGATAGATGCAAGAAACGGAGGCTTAAGTGTACTTTACTTTAGATAATAGGTGCGGTGCGCTTTTTTCAAGCAAACATACCACGAACTATTTATGTACCCTCTTTTTTAAACTACCAGACACCACTAATACATTTATCTTTAATTTGCAGATATGTATTACTATGTTATTTAGTTGTGAAAACTTTAATTCTTTTTTATTTATGCTTTTTATTTTTGGTTTAGCTATTTACATATCGTATATGACTTTATGCTTTTTCCCCTCCATAATTTAAGATTGAAATATTCTTGCTATGTATATTGTTTTCCTAACTATTTTAAGACCTTAAGATATTTTTTACTGTATGCAACTTTCTTCACTTGAACTTTTCAAATAAAACTTATTTTTAAAGGGAGCGAATATTTGATTTCAATATTCAAAAAAAAAAAAAAAAAAAATAAAAAATACATAATATATAACAATATAAATAGGCTTGGCAGTATATACCGCTGGCATTTTTCCGGAGCTTTGATAAAACTTGCGATTGTTGGTTTCTTCTGCTTTTGCAGATCACTGACGGTTGGATATCTCTAATAATTAATAGCTTCTGGTGTATATAACACTTCCTCCCATTTGTTGTGCATTGTATAGTTTACCTAATCTTAATTAAAGCGAGATTTTTCGCCAAATTACAATGCTGTCAGTACTGTTGTTTTCTTCATTTTCAGTTAGTTTTCACAAAGATTTCCAACGAAGTTATCTTTTAAATAATCCTAAATTCCAGTCTAAATTATGTAAAATTTTACGCCTTCGATTTTGAAAGCATCAGTAAAACACTTATCTAATACATCCGGCTCAAACTCTTATTATTATTATATTATTAAAGCAAGATTATTTAATTAAATTTGGTATATTTACTACATTTTTAATTTTAGTTCATAATATTGAAAATATTATATGAAAATATCTGAAACATTTTATAATATTTTACTTAGAAGGCTTTTACACTGGCGTCAAAAACAATCCGGTTTTCATTTACCTCGTTCTATCTCATTTCTATAGCTTTCACATTGGCATTATCGAGTTTTTGCTGACTCGTCTTTGCTTGACTTCAGCAGTCTTGTAAAGTGCAAATGAATATAATAACAAAGTTTTTATTTGATACTGCATATCAAGAAATCACTGTGCAGCAAATTCAATCCAAATAAATTTATCCGCTTTGAAATTCAATCTTGTATGTATTTGCTTACTTTGTCTGTTTGTTCACTTTTGTACAATTGTTTTAAAAGCCATTTGATGATAAATTTTTTAACATGTTTACGAATAATTTAACAAACCTGACGGCTCATTTATAATATCACTGTTTTTTTATGAAAAAAAAAAAAACTGGTTTTTGTAGAAAAAGAGGTTCGGAGCTGAGTTAGAAGTTAGATTTATATGAAAATGAGGTGTTTTTTTTTTTTAAAAAAGACCGTTTTTGATACCAGTTTGAAATCTCTATAAGAATGGTCGATTTCCAAATGTTCAGTTATATCTGAACTGCAACTTAAACTACCAGAAAAAAAAAAAAAATTCAAATATTCAAAAATTTTGTGTCAAACTGCCAGTTATAGTTTAACTGGACATTAAGAAAACACCCTTTGCTCTAGAATAATAAAAAAAAAAAAAAAAAAAAACTAAAATAGACGTTGTGTGCAAATAGTCTCCTTCATACCTTTTATATTTAAATTAATTTAAAACATTATACACTTTTAATGCTTACACTTAACTTATTCCCGTCCAATTGGCTTTTTTCAACTTTCAAAATGCTATCTATTTATTATCTAATTATTTTATTGTTTTTCATTTGTTATATTTTGTTATTCATCTTCTTTTACATTTTTAAATTGGGTTTGTTTTTGTTCCTACTTAATTAAAAAAACATTTTTTTTTTGTAAATATATATATTTTTTTTCTAATTTCTCCTTGAACTACTATTATTTCTACAGAAATTCATATGTCCTTATACTAACTTATTTTTCTTCTTCAAAAATCATTTAGGTATTTTACGATCTTATCAGGGATATTTCATCACGCAAGAAACAACGTCAAACCGATGTGCGACAGCCGACGAAAACCAAATCTCATTGCTGCCAACTGCTGTAATATCAAAATAAAGAACAAAAACTTAATGTTTTAGAAAAAGAAAAAACCAAACCTAAATCAACTTTCAATAAAACGGATCATTAATATAAAATAATATGCAAATTTGAGAAAACAAACCATTTTTATAGAAACAAAGTAAAACAGTTTATCCATAAAACACTTGCATAAACATATGGACAGTAGAAGCATGAAACATTTTTTCCAGTCTCTGATTTTAATTATAATTTAGTAATTTAAAAATAATAAAAAAAAAACAACTTGTACATTTTTTGTTTAATAACTCGCTTCTTAAATATAAATTAATATATAAATGCATAACGTGCGTAGGTTTATTTGTTTTGAGAATTACAATAAATAAGAATAACTTAAAAATTAAATTGTAAATATCCTAGTGTACATAAAATGTAAACTTTACATAGCATACAAGTAACACAATCATCCTTCTTCAAATGTAACAACTAACATTATCTTTTTATGAAACATTAGAATTATATAACTGGACTGAGTTTGGTAATAACATTCTTAACTTTAATGTGCTATCCCAACGGCAAATTGTAGAAATTGCAACAGAGAATTTAACTTATTTTGATTTTGCGAAGTAAAATCTTAAAACCAATAAAAAAATCATTTCAACTTAGTGATATATAGAAATATACGAGTAGCATATTAATTTTTAAACTTATTATTAAATACAGTTTGTCAATTTGTCAAATGAAAACTAACTGTAGTCCCTAAATTAAGCCGTTGGGCGTTAAGTTTGCTAGCGTTACGCTTTTGAATTGAGCGCTAAACTTAAATCAGACCGTAGCGGACAAAAAAAAAATCAGCACAATAGAATAAAAAATTAGCAGCCATTTCGGTTTGCTTTATATAAAATGTATGTGCATTAGAGAATTTTGACAGATAAACGACGCTGGCGCTCCAATTTAGCGACTACAGTAAGAAGTTTGACAAATGATCGGCTTATTTAACACTCAAGTAATAGACAATTTTTTGTTTTGTCTGTTTGTATGTGAATTAAAGAAATAAATATTCATATCCATTCCTCAAAACATACTAAGGACATTTCTACCCTACTTTGTTAGAACGCATTATTTGCAAATTTCTATTTTCATAAAACAATGTTAATATGTTTTGATATCGAAATGCGATCTAATCGGTTTTTTATGGAATGAAGCTAACTACAAATTCTTTATGAAAATCATCGCAGGAATGCAATGGTGCGGGCTATTTTGTTCCAAAATAAGCATAAATGGCTTAAGAAGTGCTTTAAAAAGTACAATTCTTCCCAAAACGTGACGTGAACAGTGTTTATTTTTTCTAATATGACAAGTTACCCTAAAAGTTCAGGTCACATTTTGAAAATAAACGATTGAATTAGTCGATTAAAAAAACCATTCCAAAGAAAATGGATATATCGTGAGGAGTTCATATAAATTTTGTATGTTTCCCTTGGAAAAACACATCTTGTCGCTTATTGCATTATTATAAGTGTATTCTGATTGTATAGGTATTCGCGGCTTCTTTGAATGTCTTGCAATGTAGAGAGGTTTTTATCTTTCCTTAATGTGTTCTGTTGGAAACTCAAAATAATTGAAGTAGATTTAAATGGTACCTAACAAAAGATAATTCGTTATCTTACGCTAAAAAAGTGGAAAACTGTTTTATTAATTTGTTAATGCAAAATGAGATTCACTGATAAACTTAAGTGCATACTTGCCAGACAGATTATCGAGATACTAAATCCATCCAAAGTAAAAATGCATGGTATGATACGATTGTTTTGCTTAAGTAGTAAAAACATTTTTCTTTTGCATCAATTACGCTGGTTTATTCTTAGGAATTCAAAGGTTTGTCATTATACCAAAAAATGCTGAGCCCTGTTTCTTGCCTAAAAACATTCTACGTCTTTTGTATAAATTTTTTTTTTATAAAAATTTTGCGTATTTTTTGGGAATTCAGGAAAATACACTCTCTTTTTGCGTTGCTTATATGCTGAAATATGCTAAAATATAAAAGATCCCTAAATTATAAATATAATTTTCATCTGTGTCACCGAAACTAGAGTAGCGTACTTCCAGGCATACGAAAGGAATGCAGTTTTCAAAAACATGGCATTATGCTAAGAATTATTTACTTTTGGATGCCTTAGATATGCTGAAATATTTTGTACGTATATCCAAAAACTAAATGAAGAAAATAAAAATTGTAATTTACATTTGTAAAAAAATGTAAACTGATCGAAACTAACGTAGTATACTTTTTGACATGTGAAAGTAATACATTTGGGTAAAATGGCATAACCCGCGTTCGGCGTTTTTGGTAAAGTGAATGCAAAAATGTTAAAGTAATTGGTCAAGCCAACAGGGGGTTTCACGCTTTTACTATCACACTCACATAGTTTTTGGTTAAGCCTAGAGATTAACTAGATGGGTCCGAGAGATTGATTGCTTCCTTACACGACCATATTTTAAGTTTTTTCTTATCACGTCAGGAAACTCCCGCCTGAAAGTATCAAAAGCGTAGTTTTAAGATATATTTGTAGTTATCTCTCGAAGGAAAATGTTTAGTACACTTCTTAACAAAAGGTGTGCGTCTGTATAAATTGGAAAAATTTAACATTAAATGTGCGATGTCTAGGAAAGAACGAATTGGTCGATATGTTCTCATTCTTTGCTGCTCATTTTACCAATTTGGATAAATAGAAATCCTTTAAATAAAAGATCAAGTGATGATTACTTCTTCATTTCATAAACTATCTGGGTTTGTAACATCGACAACGAAGTGCTTTGCATTCATTTTTCCTATAAAAATTCGTCATTTTGGCGATGATGTTATATTTTTGTTACGTTATGTGCAGTAATGAAAGTGCTATTGTAACTGCGCAATTTCGTAAAGTATTATGTTTACATTATAATGTTCACTGGGATAAAATTAAGAAAAACTACGAAACAAAAAAGTACACTGATTTATAGTGAAAAAAAAAAATTAAAATAAAATACAAAATGCGACAAATGATATTAAATTAAGCTTAAATTTATAACTTACCAAAAGAACAACAAAAATCGCTTATTGCAAAAAAAAAAAAAAAAAATGTTTAACGACAGATAAAACAGAAACATTACGCGTTTTATGATTGACTTTTTTGCATACACATAAAAACTTAAAAAACAAAACAATTTAACACCTTATTTGTAAACAATGAGAAATACTTTAGTTAAAAGAAATTTGTGCAAAGTTTTGTAATTTTCTATAAAATATATATATAATAAAAAAAATTTTAACATTGTAACTTGTGTAAACCAGTAAAATTAACTTATAAATATGTATCTTAGCAACTAAAAAAGATGCATGCAAATTGTGTGTGTATTCTAAGATATTAATTAGAAATATTTAAGTAAATTTATGTTTCTATTTTACATACATACCTACCTTTGCGTTCACCGATTTTCCTCTAGTAAATATTATAAAGCAAAAGTTTAAAACACGAATGTAACAAAAACCAAGCGTTACACTTGTTACAGCAAAGTGTAACATTATTATTACTATCATCATTATTATTATGATTATTATAATTGTATGTATTACTATTCTATGTATTAGACTATTTTTATTACTATCCTCGTACACATAACTGTATTACAAGAAGAACAACAACAAAAATATGATATAAATTATACAACAACATAGAGTGCATTTTTTTTTTTAAACAAAAACAATTATAATATAATAATAGCTTACTTGAGAAAAATGTATTTGATAATGAAATTATAATAAAACGCAAATTTTACAAAAATAAAATAAAATTTTTTTATTTCTTAACCTTGACGTCCTCCTACAGGATTATACCATGGTTACTCTGTGGCAAAAACACTGTTGACCTGTGCGATTAAGACAGTTAAAGTCATATTTGATAGAGCTTACTGTCATTTGTAAAGTTTTTACAAATTGATCCGTATATTGTTGTTCAACAAATATGACGATAAATGGATCAATTAAACATGCAAACTGGTGATTTATGTTTCGGCTATTACCAAAACTGAATATGCATTCCATAAATAGCTGAACACTTTTTTGATAATTTTCTCAAATATTATTGATGTTTATATATTGCATATAGTTTAGTGCTGATCTAAAGCTGAATTTTAAGCAAATAAAAATTTTTTCAAAAACGCTATGAGTATTTTGAAATTTAACTCAATATTTTCTCGAAACGGAATATCTCAAAAACTATGGGGAATTGAATAAAATAACATCACAATAAATCTTTTTTTGATTGTTTCATCTTCACTCAATCCTAAAGATGTATCTGCTTTCGAATCGACATTGCCGACATAACTTTGGAAAATATCATACAATTAGACTCAATAAAAATTTATTATTCCAAGTTATGTCGGAAATTTCAATCTTATACAATACATTCTCAGAATTAATTGAAGAAAAAACAAAAAAAAATCAAAACAAAAATAAAAATGTTTTTATGAATAAAATAATTAATTTTTAAACAAATTTATTTAAAAAAAATTATTTGTTTTCATTAATTTTTTCTTTTTTAAAAAAAATGATACCAAGTTTTTTTTGTAGGCTTGATACCTACTTGCAGAGATAAAAAAAAAGTTAAAAAATTAATTCAATGAGCCGAATTATGCCAAAATGAATCATAATAAATCATCAGATAGTCAAATACTACCCACAAAGAACCAATCAGTCAAAGCGAAGTCCTCAAGGTCCAATTCCATTCGTTTTGGCGAATCATGCTTCATACATGGTGTTTTTTTTAGAGGTATAGAGCTTCGAATTGAAATAAAACACAAGAAAATCGTTTTAATGTCCATCAATTTGGCTTTATTGGAAGGATAATTTTATGCCATTAATGTTTAAATATGATTTCGGGCATATGGCCGCCGCGGCTGGCTCGAATAAAGCCAATTCTACAGATCCAATTTTGAACCACTTTTTCGAGCATATGGGGCCGTATGTCGGCAATAACGCCACGAATGTTGGCTTCCAAGTCCCCTAACGTTTCTGGTTTGTTGGCGTAGACGAGCGACTTCACATATCCCCAAAGAAAATAATCCAATGGTGTCAAATCACACGATCTTGGTGGCCAATTGACAGGTCCATTCCGCGAAATTATGCGCTCATCGAATGTTTCCTTCAATAAATTGATTGTGACGTGCGCTGTGTGGCATGTAGCGCCGTCTTGTTGGAACAACAACTCATCCACATTCATGCCATCCAATTCGGGAACAAAATAGTCGGTTATCATGGCTCTATACCGGTCTCCATTAACGGTAACTGACTCTCCAGCATTATTTCGGAAGAAGTATGGCCCAATGACTCCACCAGCCCATAGAGCACACCAAACAGTCAGTTTTTGTGGATGTTATGGCGTCTCAAGGGTCTCATGTGGATTCTCTTCACTCCAAATGCGGCAATTTTGCTTGTTGACGTAGCCATTCAACCAAAAATGAGCCTCATCACTGAACAAAATTTTGCGATGAAAACCAGCATCGAGATCAATCTCATTTTCGGCCCATACACCAAAATCACGACGCATTGCATGGTCTCGCGGCTTTAATTCTTGCACAAGCTGGATCTTGTAAGGTCGCAAGCCAAGATCTTTGCGCAAAATCTTCCATAAAGTTGATGGACAAAGCTCCAATTGCTGTGCACGGTGGCGAATCGATTCATTCGGGTCCTCTTCAACATTTTGCTCTACAGCGGCAATTGTTTCTTCGGTGCGCACTGTTCGACGTCTCTGCGGATGCGTATTATCACATAGAGTAAACGTAGTGCGAAAACGACCCATAGTTAACCGAATTAATTGCTCTGATGGACGATTATGTCGACCATAAAATGGACGGAGCTTGCGGTAAACTTCGCGAACTGAACCATTATTTTCGAAATAAATTTGCACGATTTGCAAGCGTTGTTCTTTTGTCAACCTGTTCATGATGAAATGGCAAACCAAACTGAACATAAATGACATTAGAGTTGCCAGATTTGACCATAAAATGCCAGTTTTATCTCTATTCGAAAAACAAACCTCTAAAAAAAACACCTTTTACATACATAGTAAGTGTATGCATTTTAGGGTGGGCCAAGTTGTTTTGTAGAACTTTGATCGACCTATTAGCTATCCCAGGCATTTGCTAGTACCACAAACTAGAATACATATCGCAAAAAATGACACTTGACTTGTTAAAATTGGTTTAGTAATAGTTGTGCAATATTATTTTCAAGAAGAACAACTAATTCGTAATACTTTCTACTGGTTTCTGATCGCCTGGAGTTTTACACACTTTTATATGATAGAATACGTCCCACAAATATAGCTTGTCGAATTTTATTAAAATTGGTGTAAAGTAGCCGTTATCAAGTTATAGGCATTTTAAAATTTGTTTTGACTACAGTGCTCTCTATGTGCAATGGATGTTATTAATTTTTCTATTATCAAAAACTAGATTATCTAACGAAAAAATTGACACCCCACTTGTTAAAATCGGTTCATTAATAGCCGAGCAATAGCCTTTGAAAGTGAAGCAAGAAAGTTCGTTACTTGCTGTGCGTTTATGATCGCCTGGTGTTTTGCAAATTTTGCATATTGAATTTTTTCGTGGGGCAAGAAAATTCGCTCGCTGCAAGCGCAAAGGTTAATAAAAAAGCATAGCTCCTGAACTACTTAATCGATTTTAACAAATGAGGTGTCATTCTTTTTATCTTACAGAGAAGAATAACATTTTATTATCAAAGTTTGAAAAAATTTTTCATACAGTGCGCTGTGGGCAAAACAATTATTCTTTTGCCAATATAGCAGTTACTGCTTACTTGTTTGATTTTCTAGCTCAATTTGTAAAAAAAAGTAATTTACAAATTTAGAGATTATGAAATGAAAAGTCTGATTGCGACTATTTTTCGCAAAGTAGTTGTTAGTATTTGAAAACTTGTTTTGACTAAAACACCTCCCTATACATAAATTAAATAATTACATTTGCTAGCACCACAAACTTGAATACTTAACGCAAAAAATGACACCTCATTTGTGAAAATCGGTTATGTAGTTTAGGAGTTATGGTTTCTTTTTTGTCAACCTTATATTCATGTGCGCTTGCAGCGAGCGAATTTTCTTGCCTCACGAAAAAATTCAATATGTAAAATTTGCAAAACACCAGGCGATCATAAACGCACAGCAAGTAACGGGTTTTCTTACTTTACTTTCAAACGCTATTGCTCGGCTATTACTCAACTGATTTTAACAAATGAGGTGTCATTGTCTTTGTTACAACTTCTAGTTTTTGGTAATGGTAAAATAATTAAATAATTTGCACATAGATGGCGCTGTAGTCAAAACAGTTTTTAAAATGCCTGTTATTTGATAAAAGCTTAACCAATTTTAATGAAATTCGACAAGCTATATTTGTGGGACGTATTCTATCATACAAAAATGTGTAAAACTCCAGGCTATCAGAAACCAATAGAAAGTAACGCAAATCGGTGTCTCTTCTTTAAAATGATATTGCTCAACTAGTACTTAACCGATTTTAACGAATCAAGTGCCATTTTTTGCGTTAGGTCTTCTAGTTTTTGGTAATTTATTATTCTTAAAAAATTGCTTAGGTCTTAATAACAAGTTTTAACAAAACACTTCTCAATTAATGTCCCAAATATTTTTCTTTTTAACCAACGCTTAGAGAATGTCTCCTATACAAGCAATGTTGATTTGTACAAAAGGCAGATACATAGGTTAGAACGAAGGGCGATAGAAGCTTTCATTCTTTCAATTTCTTTTCCCTGCTGTCACACCAGACAATTCATGGAAAATTAAAGGAATCAAATAGAACAATTAATTATTATTTAGGTTTTGGATGTCTTACAATTTTTTTATTTTAGATGAGATTTTTTTATGTAAAATTTAAATTTGAGGAATTCGGGGCTATAATTTGCGATGGTGGACTTTGTTTCATTCCATCAAAAAGCATACATCAGAATATTTGAATAAACATTTTCTTACCATAAAGCCATTGAAAAATGAAAAACAAATTATAAATTTTTAATTTATGTATTATATATATTTATGTAAAAAATTCAAAATAATGACACAATTTCATTTAATTTATTTTTTAAACAGTTATTTAATTCTTTTAATTAAACAGATTAAAAGAAAAAACAAGGACAGATTTTTTTAAATTTTCATTTTTTTGCTTGAAAATTATTGATTAATTTCACTCAAAATGATTACCTAAGTGTAACTTAAAATTATTATGTAAGAAAATTATTTTGTTTTAATTTTTTTTTTTCGATAAAGTAAAATGATTTTCTTAAGCTTTGAATAATAAAAAAAAAAAAAAACGTAAATTTTAATTTTATAAGAGACAAACTAAATATTATTTATTGTTTTACACTTAATTGTTGCTTTATATTTTAATTAATGTACAAAAATACTTAAATTAAAATAAAGTTAGAAAACAAATGATGTACTTAACATTCCGTAACTGTATGCACAATTTTGAAAAAAGTATTTAAATTTAATTTAATCTTTATAGTTTATTGTTTTGGTTTTTGTCTTCTCTTGTGTAAACTTGATAATTTTTGTTTAGTTGTAAGTTATTGTATGGGATTTTGTTGTATTGTTTGTCTTACGTGAATACTTAGTTGTTGTAGCAAATTAAAAAAAAGATCAATTAAATTTTGACTGCAATATTATACATATTTTAAAATTGTAAGCAAATTCTTAATAAAAATTGCATTGTTGCTCACATACATTCTGAAATAATCATTCAGAGTACAATGTGAAATTGCACAGTATCTGAAAAGGATATTTACATAGGCTACCTCACAAACACTGGATAAATTTTAAAAATTTTGAAAGCTAAACTAAGCTGATTTGCTGGAAACATAATTTGCCGAATATAATGTGAATGGACTATATAGGTTAGGTAAGAGTGGCGACTATATAGTTTTACATTGGCATGGATATGCCATAATAGCCATAATGACGAATTGCGTACTCCATCGTAAGCAGTCATAATTTTATCTTTAGTTTTGAATGAAGTGCTGTATAATGTGATTAAAGTCATTATTTCTATTACAAGCTGAGGCAAAAGTCCCTTACGTGATTTATCTTCTCACGGAGCATAGGGCCTCGAAAAAACTCTTCCAGCGAGTGCGTTCAACGTGTCCCCGATTCACGTACAAGTATTTCTTGTTCTAGCTATCATTTTCACGATTCCCACGATTTAGGACGGTAGCGTTTCAATTCTGAAGACCTAAATACGTTATAAGTGTAAAGCTCATTTTATTGTTTCACTTCAGGCATTAAGTTTAGAGACAAGTATTATGACAACATAATCGATCTTTTTAAACCCCATTATTTTGGTAATATAAAATTATGTTGCTGAAAATACTCAGAACAATTTTATGATTTCAGTAGTATATCGAAGGTATTGGCCAATTTCTAAGAGAGTTCACTGTTTACATCATATAATATCGATATGGCCGATCTGCCTACTGTCAAATTTTTCTTTTGACATGAAGCAGTTAACAACGTAGTGAATAGGCAAACGTATATATTCTGTTCTGATAATATTATCGATCGACCACCAACGTAGTCAAAACAATTAAGAGGCGTGGTTAATAAATTTTATCAACTATAAATATTGTACCGTGGTGGTTAAGAATTTAACCACGCTTCATTGGTTAATTTGAACACGCTACTTAGTTGATGTAAATTCAACTAAGGTGTGTAATTGATTTAACTAATGGATTCTTTCAGTGTAAAATAAAAAAATTGACAAATTCTCATGAGTTTTTTGTTTTTTGAAGAATATACATTTTGGTGGAAAATTATTGGTTGACTAAGCGCCAGTCTTGAAAATACGTTCCAATACTTCTGTATTCTGGAGACACCAAATTTAGCGAGGCCTCCGTTACTAGCTAGGCCTTCAAAACACACAACGCAACTATGCGTAAGGGAAACACTTCAGATGCAATTAATTTTAAAAATTATCTAGGTTTGAGAGTATGGTGTAAATATCTTTCAGCAGAACAAAAAATTATATATTGTAGCTTTAAGAAGGAAAATATAACATAAAATCTCATGTAGGAATACAACAACAAAGTGCTTAACACTGCGAAAAATATTTTTGATGTCATTACAATTTTCATAAAATTTCGATTTTACATTATTATCATTGTTGCTTTTTACATATAAATTCATTATTGTTTTATGTTGGTTTTTAATTTAAAGTTTGCATTATGTATAGAGTTCTTTTTTTTGATCTTTTTTAATTTAAACTTTTTAACATAGATGATTATTATTTATTGTTTTGTTTGCTCTCTGTTTTGTTTAGTTTTAAAACAAAAACGTATGTATTAATTTATTTTTGTTTCCTTAATGAAATGATTACTCATACTGTTTGTTTTATTATCGATTTTTACGTTGTTTTTTCTTTTCTTGATTTCTCTATCCATTATTTCTTTAGTATTCTTAAATTTCTTTTCGTAGGCACTATTTTCTTAGAAAAAATTCTTATATTCTTTTGTTTTATTTTATATTTTGTTTAAAATTTATACTGTATGCTGTTTTATTTAGTTTTTTTTTTTAAATTTGTTTACTTGCAGTTAAATTTAAATACTTTTTTTTAGCTATTTCACTTTTAATTTATATTTTTTTTAAGTTTTTTTGAAACTCTTGTTTTTGCTTATAAGTATTTTAGTTTAATTTTAGTACTAATATTACACTTAATTGATTTTAAGTAGTTGACTTAAACTAATGAATTTATAAATATTTAATAATAAAATTTAGCTTAAACAACAAATACTATACAATTGTTAATTAATTACTTTGCTTTATTACATATACATTTAAATCAATTTAAAAAAAAAAAAATTTTAAATAACATTTTCGATTTTTTTTTAAGTTTTTTAAAAAATTTTATTCATTAGACGGTGGATCGTTTGCAGTGTAAAATCATTAAAATGAGTTTTACTTTTTGATAAAAAAATTAAATTTTTTTTTATATTTCGTTTTTAGTGTACAACTAAGACATTTAAATTTAACTAAAATTAAAAGCCATTAATTTGAAAAACATATGTATGGTATATATAGAACTATATGGGTAGTACATATTGTAAAAGAATTAAACAAAAAAAATATAAAAATAAATAAAAACTGCAAAATGGCGCAGCAGTTGTTTGCAATGGCGTGTTTTGTGAGCTGTGTTTAGTGGGCGGGAAGATATGTTTAATTTTTTGTAGTTTATTTATTTTGCTTGTTATTATATACAATTATTATTAGTTATCTTTTAAAGCTGTATTTATATTTGTTCAATATTTGTTTATTTTTAAAATTAAAATTAATAGAATTGTTTTTCTTTATATTATTAAATATTTTTTTGTTTATTTTGTTTGTGTCTTGAGATCATTTTAAACAATTTGTAATATTTAAAAAAATATAAATACACTTTTTTTTCAGTTTCGGCAGCAGTTGACTTATGTATTTATGACATGTTTTGTAAAATTTTAATTAAAAAAAAAAATTATTTTAGAAAAAAATTATTAAGAATAAAAAACAAAGTCTTTTATTTTATGTCTCATTTGAGTGAGAGTTAAATTTGAACCATTTGATGAAGCCTCTTTGCAAAACATTTCATGTCCTTACGAACGCGAGCGCAGTAAAGGGAAAATTGTTTTTTTTTAAAGGAGAGCACTTCAAGAATTCTTTACTGAAATAGATGCCCAAATAAGAAACTTAATCAATCCAAGGTTTTTGTCACGTCTGAATGCAGGGTGTTGCTGTGCTCGACTTTGAACCAGAAAAGTACCAAGGGTCTCTAACGGTTAAATAAATCGAAACCTTAGCTGGAAAATTCGAAACCATACTTCATCGCTTCTTCGGTGACTAAAAAGTTCAAAGATTTTAGCATGAAAGTATGTAACAGATTCTTTCATAGATCGCAGGTAGTTTTAATAATCACAGGAAGAAGCGCGACACTCTTTCAAGCCTCACAATAAGAATTTAGGACCTCCGTCTGATAGGCAAGCTACTTGAACTACCATAGATTTTTTAATTTGATAATTTAGAATTTTAAAATATTCTCAAAGCTACATTCTGTATAAGTCTGTAAAAGGCAAATTTATTCACGAACATTTTTTTTTAAAATTTGATTGATTTCACGCTCTCCACAATTTGCATTTTCCCTTTACGCTACTCGATTGCACCTAGTAAGTTTTCTACTGCACTTTGTCAACTCAAAAACCGATTTCACTTAATTTCGCTCACAAATATCGCCACTCGTCACATTGGCCACTGCAGCTGCTGCCATGGCTGCTGCAACATTTACACGTCGCAACATTAAATCGCTGTCTGTTACCGCTGATGCAGCAACAACTGCCGACGGCAATAGTTGATGATGATGATGCTGCTGCTGTTGCTGACTCTTCCCCATATGACTCAAATTCAAAGCTGCATTTTCGGCCGCACTGTTATAATCTTGCGCTGATAATTTTAAAAATTGTTCGTAGGCAGAGAGGCGTGGCGGCGTTGTCGGCGGCAACTGATCTATGTCGCCAGCACTGCTTACGCTACTAGCGTGAAACATTTTGCCAGTCGTCGCATGATATGGCGGCGGTGGTGCACGTTCACCCAACTGCAACTCTAAATTGCTTGCTGTAATACCATCCGTTGCTGACATAGCTGTGGGTGTTGTTGCCAATGCTGTTGCAGACATTTCACAATGCATTTGCTGCAGCTTATTGCTGTTGTTACCATGTTGTTGATGCTGCTGTTGATGATGCTGCTGATTTATGTTGCTGCTCGAGTTAGCAATTTGTATAATGTTGCTAAGCGTATGTTGCCCACTATTGTCATGTCTATGTTGCTGTTGTGTCAGATGCTGTTGTTGTTGCTGTTGCTGCTGCATTTCGAGAGTATCAGTTGGTGTTGCTGCATACATTGTCTCATCAGTGTTGACATCACCAACTGAAATCGGTGTAGCAACACTAACCAACTGTTGATTATGCATGGCCGTTGTTGCTGCTGTCGCTGTTGGTGGCGGTGGTGGTGGTGATGTTGGCGATTGTTTAATTATTGTTGCTATTGTAGCAGCATTACTGCTGCTTACATTTTGACAATCGTTGCTGATGCGTAGATAACTATTATTGGCGCTGTTTTGTCGACAACTAATGCTGCTTTCCGTATTGCCAGCACTTAGGTCAGCATTAGTAGCAGCAATATCAGCGGCATCTGCTTTAACTCCTCCACCACGACTATTGCTGCTGTTATGGTACTCGAGCGTTGATGTTGCTGTTGCTGCTGCTTCCACCGCCGGATGTTGTTGCAGTTCTTGCTATTCTTTTATTAATCGATAGATGTGATGAGTAGCGGCGCTGTTAGGCGCGGCCACTTCAAAGACGTATGCTATGCAGAGTAGCGTCTCTTGGGTTTCCCTTGCTTGCATTACCTGTAAGTTGAGAGAATGCGAATTTTAAAAATCAAGCCATAAATCGAGAAATAAAACAATGTGCTCTTATGTAAATGTTTTATAAGAAATTAAATTCAGACGCGTTTCTAAGAACTTGAGCTTGAAGAAATGCATGAATTGTTTTCGATACCATAGCTTGGTATTTCATTTAAGAGATACTTTTTTCTTAGTACTACGAATTTTCTGTAGCAACTAAGCTCATAGATTTTACACTAGAGAAATTCTACAGATTCTTACTCGAAAATTACTTTAGTTTTCACATATCCCCAAAGTCCTTTGGTATATCAGAAATTTCTGACAATGTTACCTTATTGATGTTGAATATTTATTGATTGCCTCACTGAAAGAAGTTCCGAATAGATACCATACCAATTATTTTCGACCTTTTTCGGTACTATTCAATTCTTTTAAACTTTTCGAAAGTTTAGCGATATTTTTATCGACCTTTTCAATAAGTTTCTATGTATGTTTTCCGATACTTTTTAATGATATTATATTCAACACTATTTTATAACAATAGGCTTTTGTAGACTATTTAAATGCTATTCAACTTTTTGATGCTATGCTTTTGCTATTCAACTTTTATTCAATTTTTAATGTTAATCGTACGATTTGACTAATTTCGAACTGCATTGAATAATTCTCCATAGGCAATTTATGAACGATGAAATTTAAATTTGATGACTTAAAACTATTTCTTCATCCACTTGTATCTTCATTTATCAAAAGATCATTGACTTATCTGTGCCAACAAGGAATATCAGCTAAAGTCGATTTTCGATGATAAGGCAAAACAGTATAAGTCACAGGCTTATGTACAGAACTTATGCTGCTTTGCCTTGTGATCACAGTTCAATTTAAGCTGTTATTTCTAGTAGCCACAGACATATTTTATACTTTCTAAAAGTAAAAATTATACCACAAGTAAATATCTTTTAAATGAGACATACCCAGTGTGGCAATTGTATTCCGGGATTGAAGCTACAAAAGTAAAATTTTTTTTAAGTATCTCATTTTTGCTTATTCTAAATATTCTTCTTCTGATTCGATGAATTTTATAAAGCGACTCAATAGTGATTTAAATGCCATCTCGATTTCGTTTTGTGGAATTGCTTCGAAGGTGCGTATTGAAGTTGTTAATATTCATTTTTGGGAGTATTGTGAAGTCAAAGTGATCCAATACACAGACTTGGTTTCATACAAAAATTGACTATAAACTATGTGTGACTCGGTGCATAGAAAGCACCAGTAACTGTTGGATCAGTGGGGACGAATTCGAGGTTAATGGTACTCTTACTATCGAAGAAATCAATGCACATTGTCTTGATTTTTAATGGAACTTTTCGAGTTTTTTGGCATAATCCTACAGTCTGCCTTCCTAAAATCGATTATGCCACTCAAAAGCCTTTGACTGTGATAGAAAATAGCCCCCCATTGACATTTTGCACAGTTTTGAACGTTTCTGTCACTAATGTGCCAAGTTATACGTGAAACAGCGCGTTGTTATATTTCAAAAAGTGTTCGAATTGTATTGACGAACGAGATATCATAAGACAGACTGTATTTAAGTCGACTTCAATAAGAAATTTAGGGTTCCAAGCTTTAAAATGACGTGACACTCCAATAGATGGCGCTTCTAGTTGCTGACATAGGTTCAGTCCCGGAATATAATCGCTGCACTGTATGTATAATAAGAATTTCATTGCTTTCATCAGCCAATGCCAAGAACTTTGACTTTTCAATATGACGAATTTCGAAAAAATGGTCAGATACGATTACACAACGATCTGTTCCTTGTCCTTTGGAGACAGGCCAACAAAACTGCATATTAATATTCAGCTGTCAATTAAGTTGAACTTAGGTGTTGAGTAGATCCTTGCCTAGTTATGATCGAAGTTAATTTTCGAGCATTCCTCATCAATTAAAAAAAAGGCCCTTACTGTTGCTTAAAATTGGTTTGAACTTTTTTGATTGATTGAAGTAAAAATTAATATATTTTTTCATAAATAAGGCCAAATGGTATTTGTGATCCAAAAATACATTATTGATCTAAAACTGAAAACTAAAAAGACACTAATTGTTATAAAAGGAAAAATAAATACAAATCAATTTATAACGATTACGCAGTGATTTTTATTTTAAAAATGATTTTTATTTTAAAAATCATAGTCGCTACGCTTCCTGTTTATTTCTAATAAATTAGTTATTTTTCAAAGCTTAATGGAACATTTCAATAAAATCATTTGCCATAATGCAAAATAGCAGAATTACATTTGTTGATCACAAGTCAAATCATAACTTAACATAACATAACTTTTTTTTTTTATCATAAATTCACTTATGCTGTTTTGATTTGCAAATACAGATATAGAAGCAATAAACGCACATAAAGCGTCACCAGAAAACTGGTGAGCTTATTAGGAAAACGGAAAGAAAACTTACTTGTAGTATTGTAAAGTTCTCCAGTACGCTATTCATCATATATCGTTCAGGTAAATTCTTCAGTTTTTGTATGAAATTAATCATGTACTCGCACATAGGTGACCGATGTATGCGATACACAAAGCGTCCATTCTCCAGACGTGAGTATTCGGTTTCGACTTTTTCGACCACCTGCTTGCCGAAAGAGCAAACTTTCGTTGAGCAAATGAGCACAACATTTTCATTGCTTTCGTATCTGTTAAGAGAATACATTATTGTAGAGAAAAAAGTTCAATTTCCATTAATTTATTAATCGCTTACTGGCTGGTTACACCATAGAAATCACCCGTTTCAGTGCCTGTTATTTCAGTATTCAAATCGGCCCAACATTTTACCAAATAGAAAGCATTTTGCGGACCTTTTTCGTAGAGATCTTTAAGACCGCCAGACTTTTCGGGAAATTTATCAGAAATTTGTCGAATATCAACAGTCTCTAACAATGGATCGGAATATGATGGCTTACCGCCAAGCTGTACAAACAAGTGCCGGTGATACTGAAGGCAGAAATCATTGGTTAGAACAAAAACATCTGTCAATTGTATGGTGAGAGCCAACTTACGATTTCCTCTCTTTGGATTTCCATAAACGCTGAGAACTCGAGTAACCTAAATTTGTGCGTCGCTATCGCTCTAC
Source organism: Tricholauxania praeusta (assembly GCA_949775025.1). Classification (NCBI taxonomy): domain Eukaryota; kingdom Metazoa; phylum Arthropoda; class Insecta; order Diptera; family Lauxaniidae; genus Tricholauxania; species Tricholauxania praeusta. The sequence goes on along the minus strand of OX459028.1, from coordinate 162,967,506 downwards.
CTTCCCAGGGCAGTTGTGCTGGCGGAAGTCCTGCTTCTATATCGCCAGACACAGCTGTCGATGGTTTACCGGCGGGATATGGTGGTTGTGCAAATGGCTTGATGCTGTAATCGTAAAAACTGCGGTCAATGCAAAATATTTAAATATCTGTTAATTGACGGTTGTGTTTTAAGCAAACTTACTCTTGTGAGGTGCTCGGCTGTAAGCCGGGTTGCCAGAATTGCTAAAAATTGGAAAAAAATAGAAAAATAGACAAATATTTTAAAAACATTGAATAAAAACATAATAGTTGTTTGTTTGTATGTATATATGTATGTATGTACATAAATTTGGCGCACAATAATATCAAAAAGCAAGTTTACAATGGGTAGCGATTGTGTCAGTTTGATGAGAACTTAGCGTTAGAACACTCATATTTATATACTTATTATTATTATTATTTCATATTGTAGTATTTACAACTTAAGTAAAATTGAAGCACTTAGATAAACAAATATTTTATTTGAAGAAAAATTATTCGAGACATTTTCATTTATTTATTTGTTGAGAATTATCATTTTGGTATGAAAGAGTTGGTTATAAATCGCATTGATTTGACTTTTTTAAATCAGATTAAGAGTTTGTGATCTTCATACGTACTAGTATATTTGTTAAAAATAAACATCATGTGTTTTTGATTTCTTTAACTTGAATAAGTAGATGTATAGTAAATAAATTACACAAATTCCCAAAGATTATCCCTAGATAATATTTCGTCTATACAAACAAAAATTCAAAAATTTGTCACGAGGTTCCACAGTTTAGTCACCTACCTTACTTCGAATAAAATCATTTTTGGTAGACATTTGAATTACGACATTATAAATATGTACATAATGTGGAAAAATTCGGTCCATAGTTTGGAACATTATTTAGCGTTCAAAAAGCACTTTTTACCGTTTATTTAATTTACACAACAGTTGAACCACACTGAACGACTTTGATCAGCGCACTGTTTTAACTGTTCTGTACATTAAACGCATCTCTATTTATATCATCCGATGCTGGCTTATACAAAACTCTGGGAAATCTAGTATGTCTAATATAAAAATTTTTAGCTGAAAACACCTGATCCAATCAAATATTACTCGCTATTTTGTACGTAATATGCTCTATGTACTTTCGTTCACGTTGTCCTAAGCTCAGTTGCGGTGGAATGCCAGTAATTGTATAAAATGGTACAGCTATGGCGAGCGATGAGCAGACAGCGACGTACCGTGCCCGGAGAGAAGACGCAAATTTGCTGCCCCCTATCTACCAAATTTTTGATTTTTTATTTCAATAAAAATTGTCACGACATACACCGCACCCTTTGTTCTCCCATCCTAGGTACGCTAATATGAGCACACCTTCAAGCTTTCTCCCGTAGTATAGCGACGGGCACGGTTACCAATTGTTCGGAATTGAAAGAAGTCATCAACTTTTTTCCACAAAATATTTTAGCTTTGAGCATTTTTTGAATTAATTTTAGTATTGCTGACCAATGCTTCTGTAAGACTTGGTAACCCTGGCGACGTGTCATAGTAGCAATTGCGTTTCTTCGAACGAATTTTACGTGGATCAGCTTAGTCCTTCTCATAAAATTCAACGAGAAACTGGAGCCCTTTCCATTATCTTGAAACAAATAAATAACTGAAAGCTTTCATTCATTTAACCTTCATCAATTACTGCACTGCTTTCCATAGCTTCGCATGGGATCCCAAGATCATTAACCTCATCAGGATGCAAAACGAAAGCTTCAATTATAGAGAAAAGTTTTTGATCTTTTCGAGACTGCGTTTGGTGGTTGTCTGCCGCTAACAATCCTGTTTTGATAGTACTAGTCGTTAATAACAGGAATGCTAGAATAAAAGTGAAAGCCTCTTTCGCTCAGATTCGCTAAGTCTGGCAATTTTTATTTCAGTCATCCAAAAAAGAAGATTGAAAATTATTGATTTGAATGTGAAGTAAATTCTTTTATACGGTTCACCAAAGCAATTGTCTTCACCGAACTCTTAAATTTGTTGGCCCAACATTATCTCAAATAACGAATTGGAAACAATCGCTAGAACAGGGAATACGTAAATTGGGGAAATGTTGAAGAAAATTGAATTGATTGACACTCGGTAGATTTTTGGAAGCTCTTTGCTCCACAAGTGGAATATACAAATAAGATACTTAAAAAAACCCGATTTCATGTTCTTTGACTTCAAATATCTTTCCAAAGTACAATATTATCAACTGGACTTCTAGTAGAGAGCTTATTTCTGCAAAAAATTTGATTTTCTCCTTGGCATATAACCAGTAAAATTGTAGGCCAATATATTTTCGAAAATTTATATTGACATTGAGGATCTATTTGAGGACATACTTCTCGATTTTAAAGGCTGATACCTTTGCAACTCATCAAGCGGAAGAATCTTTTTAGGAAAAAAATTTAGGATAAAAATATGCTATTACGTTATTAGTCAGTCCTTAAATACGATTTATGTTAAGTCAGGAATGGTTCAAGAATGCCTTAGGTATATGCTTATAAAATTGGAAGCTCTTATACAAAAAGATGTTGAAGATGTACTTCTACTAGTATTTTGTAGGTTTAACTATAAGTGAACGCAGTTTACTGACAAAGGCTATGACAGATCACTGCCTAATGAACCTTTTTGCATTAAGAACAGATATAGTATCCAATGACTGATGCAAAAACATGGGATTGACTAAGGATAGAAAATACAAAAGTGTAAATAGAGCAGATCGAGCAGTCAGTATTCATTTCATTGAAGGAACTTCCAAACATTCATCTATAAATAGAAAGACAAAAACACTAAACAGAGCAAATTGGATGGCAGACTTAAGTCTTCCGCATCACGATCCTTTAGCAACGCTTTCTACTTGAGTCTTACATTTTTTAAAATCAAAATTATATTAAATAGTTTAAAAAAATGTTGAATTTTCTAAGCCTTTTTAGGTAAAGTTCGAAGCTTTGAATGGTGCATTTAAGAACAAATTGTTGGTGAACTTACTTCTATACACTAACAGCTTTCTCACATATATGTTATTAACATTACAGACATATAACATTCGAATTTTCTTCAATTTAAATAATAGAGAAGTTAAGCGGCACTGTTCAAGTTTTTTTTTTAATATTCTACGCTGAAATTCGCTCTGTCAGATCTCTAGAATTTCCTCAGCTACTTATCACATGAACATAGAAATATAAAAAAAGTTAACAGTGTCGCCTAACATCTCTATTATTTATAGCAGCTATGGTTAAAAGTTAAAAAATATAAATTTTTTTTAGAAAAACATTCGCTGTTAAGTTTTTAAATTATGTTTTGCCGAGCAAAAATAAACATGGTCTTAATATATATGATGGTAATGAAATGCTGATATGATTTAAGTACAAATGTTATTATGAACACCAGTGTTAGAAGAGTTAGCATTCCAAATATGATAGCGGCAAGAGAAGCCTCTAAGTCCATCGATGTTAATGATGAAATTATGATAATGATACAAATGCATATGAGGACAGTAAGCGCGCAATGAAACCGCAACCAGCGCAAATAGGCATTAGGAAGCAAAACGCTGCTACTCCAGTCGCTTCTTTATTTGGCTGGCCACGGCCTAAAATAGATAGCGAGCGATATTAAAAAATGTAAGTCCTTACGCCCGGATACAACGGCGGATGATGCGGTGGTGGTGGTGGCGGCTGCAGTGCGTGATGTGTATGCCCATGTGGTGGTAAACCTGCTGCAACAGCCGCCGCCGCCGCTGCTGCTGCCATATGTTGTTGAGATTGTTGCTGTTGCAGGGCAGCAGCATGCTGCTGTTGTTGATGTTGCAAATACGATGGCGTTTGATGTTGTTGCTGATGATGATGATGATGATGATGTGGCGGCGGCAAATGTGTGAGGTGCGCCGCATGTGGATGTGCTGCCGCTGCTGCTGCAGCGATGGCAAGATTTTTGGCGGCCTGTACAGAAACAATTTGTGAGCTTGTCATGCCACTCATAGCTTGCAGAGCTTTTTCTTTTTCGCTAAGGGCATGCAGGGAAGCGACACCGTTTGAAAGCCCGAAACCGTTAGGTTCCTGGAAAAATTCAAATTATACGGGAGAAATGTGTGAGGTGAAGATGCTTTCTTATTCAGTTTTTAGGGGTAGCTACACACTTAGTTTATGTTTTTTTTTTCATTGATCGATTGTTTGGTTAGTTGTTAGTCCAGTATTTCCACGGAATTGTTTCGTCGTCCATAAATTACAAAAAAAAAAATCTTTTGGGTAATATTTCTGAGGGTTTTGGTATTGAAATGTAAACCGTTTATTTTGCTGCCGATTTTTGTTTTTTCTTTAAATTTCCATTTAAGATATCTTGAGATCCATCAGAGTTATTGAAATGTTACTAGAAAATTTTGGAGAGAAGGGGCGGAACTGTTTAAGAGGGCGTGGCATTATATCACATGAAAGTTTTTGATTTTTTTGGTATTTTAAAAACAGCGCCAACAAGAATGTAATAAGAAGATAAAGGAGGGTCTCAGCCTTATTTTTGGCAAGAAGGAGTGGCAACTCTAAAACAAGAAAGGTTTTATAAATTATAAAAACTTATAAGAGCAACATTGATGAAATTTTATGTGATTACTTTTATTTCATTTATCTTTCGTTATCTCAAAAACGAGTCGGAGCGGTTCAGTGCGATTGCCGCTTTTCAACCAAAGTCTCTAGCAAAAGTGAGACATTAATAGTTTTTAGTAAGCTAAAAATGGGCGAACTCGAAAATGTGGGTGTGGAACTTCACATTGAAGTAATAATATAAGCATATGTTTATGTGAGGGCTCTTCACCTTATTTCATTTATGAACTTTTCTTATCACACATTACACACATTTCATTGCAATATCTTTTACGGCTCTTGAGATATACCAAATGCAAATTTAAAGTTTCAGGCGTTGCCACACCCTTATTTAAGGCTCATTAAAGTAAATTTTCTAAATCTTATTTTAAATATATATAGGTTCATAAGTACTCCCTTAGCTTTATCAAAATTCTTCGAAAATATATTTTCTCAGCACATGTTTTGGAGAAAATGAGAAAGAGCGGTCAAAAAATACGTTAAGCATTTCATTATTTACCCTCAGATACATTACTCATAATTTTAGTTTTTTTTTTTTTAAATTCTGGACGTTGAAAAAGTTACGGAAAAAACCTCTACTGAGACCAGACTATGTTTTAAATTTTATTTTCATGTTTTTATATGTATGATTTGCAGCGTTTTTTTTTTAAGTAGTTATGCGTATGTTATATGAATTGAGTTAAGATGCATCGTTTAAGAGGCTTAGATCTCATAAGGTAAACAATTTTCTAAATTTTTGTTTAAAGCTTTATTAAATCACTTAGTTTTTTTATATGCCCAGTACAAAAAAAAAAAAACATATATCTTAAGTATAAAAGAAAATAGAACTGTTGGAAGAGATGAAAGAAATTATCTAAAATCCTTACAAAGTCGAAGAGCCAAAGAACAATGCAGCCACCAAATACATTAAACTGCTATCAGAACTTTTTAGGGTAGCACAGATGTTTTAGAAAGTTACATTGATAAAATCATTTATCAAATTTCGGCAGGCGACCTGTCCCGTTTACAATAAAAAGCTATTGAAGCATATCCCTGTTTAAAGATATATTAAAGATCCTGATATTCTATGTCAAAGCCTGAGCTCCTGTCTTCTCTGAGCCAGTGGGATCGGATCGTTAAAATTATAGTTTTCACCTTAACCTTAATTGACTATAAATCACTTTAAGTCACAAACTCAACGCAAGGCTTAAACCATTCAAACATACACCGGATTTTTATACTGTCAATAATATGAATAAATGAGGATTGGGCGAACAAAACAGCACATGTCCATATTCGGTCATTTTGAGTTTTTTGATGGAATCGTGCACTAAACTTCAAGTAATTTCAATCTCAGACTTCAAAAAGACACTAGATATCATACCTTTTTTGTTAGCAAATTGAAGCATTCCCTCTGATGAGTTAAGAGCCATAAACATTTTTTTTTGCGATTTCTGAACATTTTTAGGAACTCGCCGTTCCGTTCGGCCACTCCACAAAAATACTATCACCTACAGATCTGTTCAACGACGTGGGCGAATAGAGCATAAAGTTAAGGCGAAATGAGTTAAGCTGGCGATAAGTAAAAACAAGCCCGAGTACGTACACAATGGAGCAGCCTTACATTAATATGAAAGTTGAAGAAAAACCATATCTCCTTAAGCATTGAAACACGACTGTGTGCCGTCTGGGAAAAAATATTAATGTCAGCATCTATTATTTCGAGTAAGCCAAGGACCTAACCTACAAACGACACGTGGATGAAGATTCTAAGGAGAATTATCCAAGGGAATTTATATTGCATCGGACATTGAAACGGCCACGTTTAAAGTTTATGGGAGAGTCCCAACTTCTTACAAAAGTTTTCACCAAGTATGATAACAAAATGGCACACACTCTGGCAAGAAAAGAAGCTTCAGATTAATTCATACATTGAATGAAAACTCATTAGCATAGAAGCTTTAAGCTCTCAAGCTTTAGCTTAAAGAAAGACACATGACATTATGCAGAGTAATTGAAGGTAGCAGACCGGCAAAATTATTCATGCCAAAAGTTTTCACAAGGAGATTACGTCAATTACTGAGCTTCAATAAAAGTTACATCCAAATCGTCACAGAGTTCCTAAATAATTCTAGTGTTAAAAATAATCTTTTGAACATGAACTAGCACATGACGAGTGACACAGAGTATTTGAAGAATATATATATAGAGAAAGCAGATCACATTTAATATAAATTTTCTGGTCTAGCCAGAACCAGACTTCGTCAGCAAGAGCATTTCATCATAAATTCGGACGAAGTTTCCTTAGAGGTTGCAAAGCACAAAGTTAAAAACCGAAAGACTCAAGAAGAAAGATATGCTGATCTCTTATTTCAGAGGCTTATATCGCTATTATCCAATCTTTTGATCTAACAAACTGAAAAGAGTTTTGGGTGGTTTTAAGATTATGAAAGGAACCCCCCGCTAATGGGTTTGCTGTAGAACAAGTAAATTTGTATTAAATAATAATTATATGAACATATTTTCTTTGAATCATTCACGAAAATGAAAATATTTTTAATTTCCAGAAGGTTGTTATAAAAGCAGTTATTAATTGAACGAACAAAAGTAACAGTTCTATTTAACCTCGTTTAAGGCTCACATAAAAAATGCGGCATTTTGTTTCCTAAAACTTCCTCACTTATGTTACATACAAAGTTTTGTGTATGAATTCCTTTTAGTTGCTCTCAAAGTAAATTCACATACCATACATTTTCGTGGTTTATGTTGAAGAAGAAAGAAATCCAGTGTGTGTTTGTGACAAAAGCAAGTGCAAAGGACAGGTACGGGGATGTAAGTACTATGTAGTGGATAAGTGTAAAATGAGTGCTACACTGTTGGAATCTGTGTTGCCACTAAAAAACAACTACAAAGTGACCTAGAAAACTTCAAAGAATTTACAGAAGAAATTTCGTCTTTTTTGACAATTATTTTTTTTGCTTTTTTTTGCTTTTGGTGAAGTTGACATGTAGTTGTATCCATGGAAATTGCAGCGATAATATACATATAAAAGAAATAAAACGAAATTTTTTAACTTTAAATTATTGAGAACAATTTTTTTTTTTTTAAATTAATGCTGAAAGTGATTTTGTTCTTACTGCTATCTTTTTTAATTGGAATAATTTTGAAAGTTTCTTCATCAACAATGTTCACAATGACATTGGCAAGCAGGGTTGCCACGTGACCCGGTCAAGACCGAAATTTCATTTCAAAGCTGGGCGCCTGGTTGAGTTCAAAAACTTCTGAAATAGCCGGGAATGAGAAGAATTTTCGATATGGGCTTTTATATGGTAGCAAGGACAATACTAAGTAGTTCTAAGCGTGGCATCATTCTTTTTTATAGACATAATTTAAATCAATTTGTAGGAGGATAATTTGCTTGGGAAGTTTTCTATATATTTGACTATTACACTAACAATGTTCAAGAGCATTGATTTTATTTTGGAAAAATGTTTCTTATGATAATCTTTAATGACCATGTGAATTACGAGAGCGCTTTGAATTGATTTTGATGATAGAGTTGTTGATGTTTCCACTACATATTTTGTTATTTTCCATACCTTAAAAAGTTTATAAGCCTCTATCCGGAATTAGATTAAAACTTGTTACACAAGGAAGTATTGCGCATGACAGATCTTACGAAGCAGAAAAAAGGTGCGAACAGTGAGACAACAACTATTCTTTTCCTAAAAGCATGCCGATGTTGTGAAATATATATTATTTCTGTATCCTATGCTTTATTTTCTATTACACATCTAAGCTTAGAGAGCCAACTTCGAAAAAAAGAGAAGGGCCTATTTTTAATGATTTATGAATTTGTTTAAACAGTGGAAATATTTATGTGAGTAAAACGATTATTTTCTAAATGTGATGTTGCTATGTACTCTTTTAATATCAGAGATGAAATGCAGAAAACTATAATAGTAGTTCTCAAGAACAATTTTTTTTTTGTTGAAATCTCAATAAACGAACAGTGAGATATTTTCAGAAGGCATAGCTTGTCTTCAATGATTTACAAGTTTAGGAATAATTTTTTTATAATTTCGGCCTTAAAAAAATATCTTTTTGTCTTTATTTTATATATGACTCTGTCGATTTTGTATTTCGTCATTAGATCCTTATTAACTCTTTATTAACATTTTGTTTTGCAATTTTATTTCACGTACTAAGCAAAAAGGACGTATCTCAAAAAAAAAAAAAACCGTTTCGAGGTAATTGATGTTTTGTTTATGTCAATTTATTGAAATACTTGTAAAATTGAGGCAGAGGAAACGTTCTTAGTAGATTTATTATATGATTGTACTAAGATACCTGCATTCGTAGTATTTCATTAGACTCGTAATTTCTTAAGCTATCCGATGCCATAAGAGTCTCGGATACTTTTTTTTTTTAGATACGCTCTTTTCGCCGGCAGTACGGCAGTATACATATGACGTTGAAGCGCTATTTTTCTAAACATATTTTTACTTTGTGATTGTTTCGCACTGTCTCATTGTTCACACTGTCTCACTATTCCCACTGTCTCACTGTTCGCACTGTCTCATTGTTCGCACTGTCTCACTGTTCGCACTGCCGGTAAACGATGTGAATTTTCTTGTACAAAGATCATTACTCCGCTAAATTTGAGATGTAACTAAGCAATACTTGTTATTACAAATATTTACTGTTCGATGAATACGATTTAAATACGGATTATTATTTTAAAAAAGTTTGAATTCGAATAAAATCGTATTTTTTCGAATTAGCCTGGTTCGCTGATGTGCTTGACTCCCATTGTACAAAACAACAATTTTTTAGAATTTAAGATTTCAATTACATTTATCTATTGGTTTTTTTGTATTTCTCTAAACTAGGTACGATTGTTTTATAATTTCCCATCTTCTATCTCACTTATTTACTACGATTATTTATTCACTTTCTCTTACTTACCTTATCTACGTTCTTTAACTGACCCTTTATCTCTACCAGTCTAGCCTCATTTTCTTAATTCTCTATTCTACTACCTTTATTGAAATATTTTCATTCTATCTTTTTTTACTAATATTTTGTACTCTTTATAACTTCCCTAATCACCTTTATTTTCTTACTCCTTTTCTCCTACTTCTTTACATTTATCTACTAAGTTTTTTTTACTTCCTCCATCTACCTTAAAATTTCTTGCCTACTACCTTCATCTAATTCTTTTTTTTACTACCTTTTCTACTACCTTTATCACTACTATTTTCAACTTGACTTTGCTTTTAACAAAACAACTCTTTGTCAGAATTTTAATAAATATAAATAAATTGCGTTTCTTCGTGAGTGCAAAAATTCCAACTTTGTGAGCAAAAAAAAAGTGAGTTGCAGCGTTCTGAGCCAAAAGAAAAAGTAGTTAATGGCAAAGGTAAAAAAGTGCTTTATAAAATTTTTCATTGTATATTTCTGTCTACTTGTGTTATTCCCCCCCTCTTGTATTTATGTCTGTTTGTTGGTTTGTTTGTACTTTGACCATTTGACTTTTTCTATGAAAAATGTAGCAAAGGTAGGAAAAAAAACGAAAAAAAAAACTACTACTAGCATTCAGAAAAACTGCAAACTACACTACACTTTGTGCTGAAAGTGTGCACAAGTGTGTGTGCGTGCAAATGTTTTCTGTAGTTTTGCAATTGCTGCACTTTATTTTAAAACAAAAAAAGAGAAAAAAAAGTACATAATAAAAATCGCACACAAAAAGTTTTCCACATTTTCAAAGGAAAAGCAAAAGGGAATTTCATGGGGAATTTCAAAGTACAAGAACGAGCACAAAGTGCAGTCAGAAAGTACTGCAGCAAATGAAAAACGACGACGCCGATGACGACTACCAAGAATGCAACGAACCCAATATAAAGTACGATAGTAAACGAAAAAAAAAGTAGCAAAAAAAAGTAGTAGTTGTAGTAGTAAAGAAATAAATTCTAAAAAAAAGTTTGAAAAGTTTAAAAAAAATATGTTAAGTTTTCGTATTGCAATCAGCAGCAAGTGAAGAAAGTTTTATTGGACAAAAGGTTTTTGAGTCCAAGTCAAGTTTTGTTTTTCAGAAACAGCGGCGTAACTTTTGCTGATTGTTAGTAAAAATGTTACGTTCAAATAAATGTAAACAAAACATAAATTTTAAAAGTAAAATGTAAACAGTTAGTAAAGTTATAAATAAAAGAAAAAGATACGCGGACAAAAACTTGGCAACACTTTGATAAATTTTCTTGTGCCTTTTGGCATGTTGAAAGTTAGATAGCCTTAGCACTCAATAGAGGGGCTGCAGCTGTTGGGTTCAATTCCACTAAAACTTGCTTTTTGAATTATGGCACAAAATAGTCGTAGTTTTGATATGTTCTGCTTATGAAACATTTTTTTGTTTTGTTTTGCTTTTATAAATAAAATGAATTGATGAATTAAGCGTGATATTCCATAAATGAAGTAAAATATTTGATTTTCAACAACTTACAACTTTTATTTTCGCCTGAATTTCACGTAGCTTCCGTCTGGCCAAAACCTGTATGTGTGAGCTAACCTGCTTACGTGTTCTCGTCTTGCCTGTGCGTAATTTAATGTAACGTGCTATGAGTTCATTGCGTCCTAAATAGAGAAGAGAAGAAATACAATTTAGTTAAATATTTATTGAATTTATAATAAGATGTCCTTTAATAGAATGGTTGGTGAGAAGTATATTTTTTTTTTTTTGGTTTTTTTCCTGTAAAACTATGAAATATTTGGAGTGTTAAGTGCTTACCAATTGCTATACTGCGTAGGGAGTGCTTACAATTCACCTTACTGCGTAAGCAGGTTTGTAAGTACATACATAGGAAAACATATATTGTGTTGCGATATAATAAGAAATCGCCAACAATTTGTAACAAAAAAATTATAGTCGTTTTTATAGCGATCTTTCACAGTGCGACGGCTCGAAACAGTGAAATATCATTACGTTTAGATATCACATCCCAAGTGATTACACTCAGCCTCTTTTTTTTAAATGAGTAACCTTTTTATTTCTAAATAATTTTTAAAATTTTTACTAAAAAATTAGATTTTTATTTAAAATTCAAAGTACCTACTCGTAGTAATTTTATAAAAAAAAAATATTGTTTTGGCATAATATAATAGCAACTCTGTTAAAGTATTAAAGGAATTACTTACAAAAGCCATTGGAAACAATTGCAAAGGACTCCACGAATACACAAACGAGAATATCTATCTATACCTATCAATAATAGTCTACAATTAAATCCGCTTGACGTAATGTTTCCCTTACCTTTTTTTCTTCCTTAATTTCTATTTTCGAGAAAAGTACAAAAACAATGAATATTGCAAAAGCTTAAAGGTCAACGTTGTCAAATTTATTGCCAGCAGTGTAGTTGTCGCTGTCACCCTCAGATGACCAGAACATTTAATGGCAAATGGAAAAAAGTATCCAAAAAAAAAAAACCAACGCAATTTGTATGTAATTTTGTGGTAAATGTAATAAATCTGCGCAAAATTTCTTTTTCCGTTCTTTTATGAGAGTTTTCCTTGTTTTTGCCAGTATCTCATTTCATTTTAGCCCCACAATATTGGCAGAAAGAAACTGATAAAACAAATTGAATTTAGCAGATATCATTTAGATGACAGCGCACATTTACTGAGGAAGCACTGAGGTTACGATTTAATTAGTAGGATTTGCGTGAAGCTAACGATGCATTTGTTACGTTAAAATGTTTTCGCTTTAAGAAAGAATTTTCAATTTTTAAAATGTATGTAAATTATGAGGACATTTACATTGCACAGTGGAAAACACAGCAGTTCCTTTGGTACAATCCCTAATTTTTAAGTTTTATAAAATTTTGCCAAGTGTGCTTAACACCCAGCAGTTTAATACAGTCAACTATAAAGTCGTTAGGTAAAACCAAGGAGGAAAAGAAAGCACTTTAACCCAACGTTACCGAACGTTTTTCCGCAGTCGATCCATGAAATTATAATTCGACAATAGTGCCTTGTCATTTCGAATTGCAATGAACTGTTGATAAATTTTCTTGAAAAGTATATTAAAAAAATTTAAGAAATATACTTTAAAACCTTCCTGTGGGGTTTTAACACCCCCTGTGCACACGATCCTGGCGTCTGGGACCACCAATATTGAATTGGATTTCCAATCAAATCATTGCGAAAATCACCAATTGAAGATTGCCGGCAAATATTGGAGTAGTACTCGCACTTTATAATCGTGGAAACTACATGGAAATACATGAATTGGTGAAATGTTAGAGAAAGTTGCAGGCACTCGCTACTGATCGTGATTAGAAAAGTTTTGTGGAGGCCCTATGCTCCATGAGGAAATAAGGGACACAAGAGAAGTAAATAACAGATCATCCAAGAAGAGTTGTCTTTTATATTACGTGCCATTTTTGAACTGCCGATTGAATGCTGGAATTGAATGTTAAAAATCATAATTCTTAACACAAAGTTATACTAAGTGATAAGGCTCATTTCTATCATCTGTTTGGGTATGTAAAAAACAAAGCTGTCGCATCTGGGGTTCCAAAAACCTAAGAGTTATGTAGAACATTGGTGCAGTTTTTAGGCAGACGTTGTCATTGGTTCATGTTTTTTCGAAAATGATGTTCCTGAAAGTAGATGACGTAATTTTCAGCAGAACTGAAGCTTTTCAGAGTCAGAAATTAAATTCTGTCACTCTGACTTAAGAGGGCAGAGGTAGTCAGAATTTTCAAGAAATCGATTTTTTTTGCATTTTCTGAAAGTATAATATCTTAAAAATATATCATCTATATTAAAAATATATATGAAGTCAATCCGACAATTACTTTTAGAGTTATTCGGCAATAGCCAAAAGGCTCTCTCTCTCTCATTAATGAGTTTCTCGTCAGTCTGTGTGAGATAGTTGAACTTTAAATGCGTTTTTCTCAAAACTATGTTTTCGGCACTGGTGATCACTGTAACTTGAAAACTGCTCGATAGATTTCAATAAGATTTACACAGTTTTTGAAAAACATACATAAATAGCTAGTGCCTGATTGAAGGATTTTTTTTTAAATACCGATTTTTTATAAACAATAAATTGTTGGTATATTACCGAAAATCTGGAGGTAAATTTCCTGAGGCCGCCATTTAGTAGATTTAAAAAAAAAACCCATCGATCAGGCACTAGAACTTTTATTTAAATAACTAATTTTTCTTATCCAATTGATTTTAGATGATTTTCCAAGCATTTGTGATGACCACCGCAAGGCACTCTGTATGGGACAAAGTCCAACACAGCCAGCTATACTTTTTTTATTTTTAATTTTCTTTTTTAAACTTTCGTCAAGTCAAGTTGAAACATAATGCAATGATGCCATATTATAACTTTAAATAAATTAAATTATTACAAAAAAAAATATCGAAAATGCTCTATTTTTCACGCGTCTGACTGCCCCTGCCCCCTTAAAACAAAATTTCCTTAAATTAATTTTCGAAGTATCACATCGTTTAGATAAATTTATATTTCATTTTTCAGATAATGATTTCTGTGGAATCAGAAAAATGTTTTTAGGAAATGGCTCTAACTGGCAAAGCGCTCTTAGTTTAGATAAAGAAAGAAAGCCACCCACATGAAATTATTTTCCATAAATATTTGGATAATATGGTATGCTCTCTTTGATCATTGTGAATAATGATTGTGAAAGTACTTTTAATATTCAATACAATAAAGTAAGTATTACAATAGTAATTCCATACAATTGTCCTGCTGGTGAGTGTTAATACTACACATATCTACTTTTATTGCAGACAGCATCTATCCTCCATTATATACACGTAATTCAAATTAATGCGCGCTTATGTCATTACTGAAAGTGTCATTCTATTCCAGAGCTGCGTGTCTATTTCGATATGATTGCATAAGTTGAAGGTTGCCTTCAAAAGATTTTCATACCATAGAGCTTTGTACATTACCTTCAAAAAAAAATGTTTCTTTTTCTATCTTTCTACCTTCAAACACCAAAAATATATAAAAAAAATTTTAATATCATATTATTGATACTTTGGTAAAAGATACGTTTTCAATAGATCCTTCTTGCGTATTTTTACAATATTCACTCATCAGTTGCTGTGCTTCACTGAATGCATTCACTTTTTCAAAGTCTTTGCTTTGTGTACTGCATTAAAATGTTTTTTTTTTTTCAGAATATTAAATTTTTTTTTGTATACTTTTACAGTTTCTTTTGCTGTCCAGCACAGTCCATTTCAAATATATTTTATTTATTCCTGAAATACTACATTTTTTTATTTGTAATTTTTTTTTTTTGATGTTGTCTGTCAAGTACGTGGCAAATTCTGAACTGTTGTATCCTTTTGAATACACACGGTGTACAAATGGGGTAATTAAATGAAAGAAACAGGAACGTATTTTTTTCTTTGCTTTTAAAATGTAAGGTCTTGTGTCAAGATTTTCACCGTTAACTATAATATCTTGTCATTGGCTTTTTTAAAATAAAAAAAGTCTGAAAAATACAAATATGCTTGAAATATTAAATCTTAAAATTTATTTTTATAAATTTCTTATGTTTTCTTTTGACCGCTTAATCCGAATATAGTACTTATTTTTGTCTATTAAGTGATGTATTACAAGTTCTCGATTTGAAAGTTATTCCTAAAATTAAAAAAAAGCAGTTTTTCTAGTCCTTTCATTTAAGTTATCTATTTGACCACCGTGTACTGTAACTAAGACAGCTTTTTATGATTTTTTTATTATGTGCTTTATGTTTAACTAGCAATCCATTCCGGCAATGCTCGGGTGGCAGTAGTTACTTTAAAGTGCACTTAAAAAAAAAACAAAGCAGCAATGATCTGCTTATTTCAACTGGAAAAGTGTTGGTTTTGAAATCATGTTAATGTCTGGTTATTTTAAGCCAGCATCTGGTAAAAATTAGCCAAAAGTATTCTGTTAATCAATTAATAATATGACCAGACATCAGTAGTCTATAGGGCTCTTATTTTGAAAATAAAAGATGTATTGGATCAACGAATGGAAAAGGTGTAGAGGTGGAGTGAGCTTCAGGTAAGAGTTTTTTGACTTATCATACATACACTAAAAAGTTCTGATTTATATTAAAAGTTTTTTTTTAGATCAATCGATAGGATGCTGAAGCGGTCACGACTTATCCACGTAAAAACTATTTTTAAGCAGTTTTTACGAATAACTTAAGTTCTGCATAGGAACCGCCAAAGATCAAAATACGGATAATTTTCCTAAGCTCCATCATACTGAAATTTCAATCAATTCCACTAAAAACCCATACAGAAACTGTGGGTGTCCTTTATAACCAATTTATAAAGAACATATAGAATATCCTTTAACGCACATATTTTTTTTTGCATTATTAAATTACTTGAATCTGCTACTTTGCTGCTTCACTTTCTTTATTGAAATTGCATGAAAATAGAATACGCGCAGACATGCAGTTTTCCATTTGACCTCATCATAAAATGAATTTGGTGAATGAACAAAAGGACAAACGAACAAAGAAGTGGACACAAGGATAAGACGGTATCAGAGCCTTGCTGGCCAGCAAAGAAACCGACTGACTGCAAAAGCTAAAACTCTACAAAATCCAACCAAACTCAAAGTAATAAAACTTAAATTTTCTTGAAAATCAACAACAACTTAAGAGGGCGGTGGGGAGCTGCTAAAGGGTGACACCGGGATGTTAGTGAGTTGAAAACAAATAAAATAGGACTCAACTTCGTTTCGTTTCGCTTTTCACTGAAAGATATTAAATTATGTGCGCCTCACAGACTTGACAGAGTCAAATAAATAAACAAACAGACAGACAGACAGACATCAAGACAAAAAAGCCAAAATGAATGAAGGTTGGAAAGACAGACCAACGTAGAGACAGAGAGGAGAATAGAAGAATAGACGAAGAAGTGTTTAAGGGACAGTTTGTAAGCCATGAGATAGGAACACAAGCAGAGAGTTAAAGTTACCAGCTAGTAGACTGTAGAACTACGATGGCAAGCAACAATTTTCATTCTTACCAAGCACCAAGTTAAAAGAACCGAAAAAGTACCGGATTTTAGTTTTCACAGTGGCTTAAACCTTACAATTGAAGACAACAAAACGGTGGTAATAATTTTGGCATGTTGCACGAACATCAGAGAAATAGACAACCAAACAGATAAAGAAAACACACATTTGAGGACAGTGTGGTGTTTAGTGATTCTGAAGGGATATGTAATTGGAAAAAACATCTAAAAAAATCATTTTAACAAATTTCTTTTAAATGTTCGAATATATATTTTACTAAGTGATTCCCGCGACTTTGTACGCATTTCCCATTTCAAAGGTTCCCATATTTAAATTTTGAATCTTAAGTCCATATTATATATTAGCAATAATTTTTATTTTTGTATATCACTGTGTTTTGTATTTCTTTACTTTGATTTTTCAAAACAAACTCGAATCCCCAGAAAAAAACCATAAAGGTGCAGTCATAAGAAAATTTGCTTACTCATCGGCGATACCTCCATTCACATTGAATTTTATTATGTTTTAGTGAGTCTCGTTTTGAAAAATGATTTACTCTTAAGCGCTCAATGAACTCACCTTGTATAATTACAACACGCCAAAAAACATAGGCAAAATGAATACACACAAGCACATTAACTTGCCACTAAACGGTTTGTTATGTTTGCATGCTTGTTTCTATTTGCGCAAATAATTATTTAAGGCATTTTTAAACTTGAATAACTTCATATTTATAAGGTATATCGTAAAAATTTTTTTTTAGGATTGAGACCAAGCGTCTAGGGAATAAAACTAGACAAATTATAGGCATTTTGGAAATGGAACTTCATACACTGAAAATGAAAGGAATAAGCATAGGAATTCAATTCCGGTGTACAACATTTGGTCACTACCCATGATTAAGGATATGCTAATGAGCGAATTCGGTCAAAAAGTGTTCTTACAAGCAATGACAATATCACAATATCGTTTTTAAATTCTTATACCTTTATTATTTCTTTTATTTTTTATAAATTATTTTTTTTTGTTTCCAATTAGTTGACTCAGTCAAATCTGAGGTTTGAGTAGAAAATTTCTCATAAAACTTTTGTATGCTATGAACTTGACTTCAATTATGTTGTTTTTTTTTTAAGCTTATATGTCCCACATTTATATTATGTATAAGTTTTCTGCTACACATAGAAAAATAAATGTGAAAAACTACACAACGAATGATTTCGTTTCCAATTAGTTGTCAACAGCTGTATATACATATAGTGGCTGCAGTCTAATTTTGAAACTTATAAGGATCAATATTAATGAAAAATAATTGAATGAGATGTGTTGTTTGTCTCACGAGCTTCATACTTTTTTTTTTTGTTCCTGTGTAATAAATATTTACAACAGGTCGTATGAGTGATTAATGATTACAATGCAGTACAGAAAATATTGTATCACATAATATCGCATAATTTTCGATTTGCAGTATTTTTCATATTTGTCAGTATACTTCATATGAAAATTTTCTAAGAAGACGCCGAAAATTGTAATAAAAAGTGAGGGTTTTAGCAACAAAAATAGAACACTTAAGGAAACAAACGCAATCCAAAGAAATCCACGCACATAAGCGAAATTTTCAACTGTGCCTCAAGTTGCCACTGACTGTTTTTCTCGAATTAAAGAAGTTTGCAACAAATGTTCGCTGAAAAGTCAGTCATAAAAAATAAATGTTAACACACGCTGTTATCTAAGGATTGGAAATTTTGGCGCAATTTGCCAAAAATAAAAGAGAGAAATTTTCATTTTTTTTTTATTTGAAAGGTTTTTCTATTACCAGTCGCTATGAGTTAAGTTGATGGAAAATTCGCTCACACTAATGGGTGGAAATTCACAAGTCGAGGACAAGGGCAAAGGGTGGTGGTGAGACGATATTGTGCTTACAATTTTCAACTGTAAACAAGGGCAGCCAAGACACATTGTCTACAGAGGAGCGGCGAGTGGGGAGGTGTTGAGTGTGAATACAAATAGTAAGAGGAAGTAAATGTGTTCATGACTTAAAAGTGCATGAATGGGTTTATGATGATACCCTTCCTTTCCTTTCACCAACACCACCACCACAACACCAAATTGCACACACACACACACACACTTGAATAGTCTGTCCGTTACTGACTCGCTGACAGTTTTGCTAAGGGTTGTGCCAAAAAGGCGAAAACCGGGTGGTCTGTATTGTTGGGAGCTGGGTGGTTTTGCAAATAATTTTATTCGGTTAGAAGTGAAACTATGCCAAGAATGTGCAATTAGTGAGCTGAGCAAGTGAAGCTACAGAGTCTGTCTTTATGTCTGTCTGTCTCTCTATTTGTCTGTCGACGATTGTTCGACGTAACAACAGTAAAAGCAGTAAAAGTAGTAGCAGCAGTAGCATCAACAAAATGAGGCTGCAAACTTTTTGAACTCTGCCATGACGCACACAAGACGTTTCGTTGATGTAGTAGCAGTGGCAGCCAGCAACATCAGCTTTTCGCAGTGCAACTGAATTCTGTAGCCTTAGGAAAGAAAGTACGTTGAAAATTCATAAGATTTTAAATATATGTTTGTTGTTGTTGTTTTTTTTTAGTTTTCTTAAAAAAGTTAAAATTTAAGCTACGGTCAATTTGTAAAGATTAAATTCTCTTTTTTTCTATTGGTCATAAAGTCATTGAAATAATTAATTTCACATGTTGCCGAAAATTTAGTTTTTTGTCTTGAAAATATTCCAATTTTTGATAACTGAAAATTTTTAAATTTAAATTTATAAAATTGTTACCAACCAATAAATGGGCAGATATAAAAAGTTTCCAAAATTAAAGATGAAACAATAATAACAACGGAAGTAAGCTACTGCAGCTACTAGCCTTCTTAGCTATTTAGCTGGAAACTTTGAATCAAGTAAAAATCATTTTAGTAAAATTGTGAAAATGGTACTTCTTCTTTTTTTATAATTTTTCCTTAGAAAATATGAAATCATTTAAAAATAACTTTTACCAAGAGGTTTTGGAAATTAAGAATTATTATTACATCAGCTGGTTTATTGTTATAGTCAGTAAAAATTCAAAGCTTCTATAAAGCAATTAAAATGCACTATATGATTTGCCTTTTTACTCAAGACACGTACACGCACGCACGTATCATACGCTTTATCTCTTACATCAGTCAATGCTGGCTTATACAAAAGCTTAGAAAATTCTTGTGCACGTCTGAAATTTACCGACTTTTCCATTTGGCAATATTACTTTTGTCGAATATTTTACGCAAGTTTTTTGCTCCAACATAACTATTAATTGCTTGCCAAATTATCTCCCAAATTGTTTTAAGTCCACAGACTTAATTTACTGTGGTGAGCTCTGGAACATCGTAATATGCTACTTATAATATTTGAAGGGTTTCTAACATAAAAACTTTTGTTCTTACATCCTGGTTATAAGTTGTATATATGAGGCTCCAATAAATGATATGTTATCGACCTCTGTTTCGCCTAAAATCTGATCGGCGGACTTTTATCGTAATTTTAACGGAAAGTAATTTTTCACCTACAGAAAAAAGCATACCGTGTCCTTATAGTACAGAAAATATTTTTATTTTTTATTAGGTATTTAATCTTCCCCTTTCATGAGACTATGCAGAACTGAAATAAGATCCAAAGCAGTAGCGTTTCAATATTGGTGCTGAAATGGAAACTTTCTTTTGTATAATTTAACATTTAATCAATGAATAAAAAGTTTCAATTGAAAATTACTACCCTTTTCGGTTGATACACGTCAATAATTTTTACTTCAAAACAATTATATGAACATAATTTTATACTTTAATAACATGGGAATTTAGTGCAAGGAGAAGCCAACTCCACTAGAATAGAGGTTGGACAACCCGGAATTGCGTGCAGTGAAAATAAGCTCTCAAATTACCCGAAAATAATCACCGACTAGGACCGTACTTTCAGGAAAGTCTCAGTGTTGGTAAGACCAATTGATGTCTATTGCCTCAATGAGCATACCGGTATAACCATTCTAACCGCACCTGTATAGATCATATGTTCGGAAAATTGAATAAACTATTTGAAGAAATGCAAAATAGAATTCACCTCTGTTGAAGAGGTGCAACATAGAATTCACCAATGTTGAAGTTTGAACTATATATTTCAAATGTATTTGACCTAAACTCGAAAGTTTAATTCGGAAATAAGGGACGGGTTTTCAAGAAATTTCACCTCTGTAAGAAAGACTACTAAATTCTAAACAAAGTCTTAGCTTAGCGCAATAGCAGCGAAAATTATGTGTAAAACTCTAAGGATTCACTTAAGGATATAAAATCCTTCAGACGTGTTGAATTTCACATTTGAATGCATTAAATAGATGAATGTCAAGTATTTCAGATTTTTTTTCTTTCACTTAAGAATTTGTTCTTCTTGTTGCTTCTTTTCCGTCTTATATTCAGCTTGGACCTTAGAGCATAATATCAAAATAAATCGACTGGACAGCGAAAGGATGTAAATTGAATTTTTCCACTTGAAGCATTTATGTCATGTACAAGAAAATTCAGAGAAGTAAAAAGGAACGTAATGTTTTCATGCGGAAAATCAATGCAAATGACAGTAAAGTTTGCAACAAACATAAAGGATTTCTTTTATGAACGTTTCAGAAAAAAGTATGACTTTAATATTTAAAGCATAAAAAGATGTAAAATATATACCAAAAAATTTTTTTATGTGATTTTAATAATGAAACTAGCAGTGATAGTTTTTTATTACTTTTGATATTTTTATATCCTACACAAAAGTGCAGTATCTTGAGTATCTTTGGAGATAAAAATCACTTTTTTAAACATTGAAACGAAATTGAAACAAGCCTTACGCTATGAATCCTTGTGATAAATTTTTATAAATCTACATAGCAAATAAAGTGTAAAAACTAATTTTCAACAATTTTACAATGCTTTCAACAGCATCACGAAACAATGTCAGTAACATAAACAAATATTGTCATATTGTTGTCGATAATGTCAGGGATGCCATTTATACTCTTGCACTTCTTGTTGCTCATAATAATGACGTCAATGTTGCTGATGATGCTGCGAAAATTTGCATGAATTTCAAAAATGTTATGGAACTATTTACCACATGCAACGACGACGTCAGCCATGATGAGCAGCAGCAGCATAAAAAATTGTTGCAAGAAAAAAAAAAACTTGCAACATGCTAGAGAGAATTGGCAACCCAACGACATCATGCTGCGGCTATTGGTTGACAGCTTAGCGCACGAAGCGTTCAAAGCGTCAACAATGCATAATGAAAAGTTTACTCATTGTCGAATTTTTTGCAGTACATATTTGCTAGTACATGGAGAATATTAAGCTGTAGATTTTAAAAATTTTATTTGAAATGTAGCCGCATTTATACAACTACTTGGAAAAGATGGCAAGAAACAATGAAAAAAATGAAAGGCGCGGCACCGCAAAGACTTTTAAATGCTGTATCAGACAAACAAACATTCGATAAAAACTGTTTGGGATCGAACAAAAGGGTGTGTTACATCCTACGCAAGCAAGAGATTTAAGACTTGGTATGATAACGTTCGGTGATGCAAAAACGCATAGAATCAGTGACAAGGCAACTACCATTCAAGCAGAAATCTGATACCAGTATATAGACTAAGTACTTTCTATTTAGTTATTAACACACGAACGAAGCCGCAAGGGTTAGCTTGGTATATTATATGTGCAATAATAGTTAACCCTACAATGCACACATTTTTATCCTCAGTGGGCATACTATAGCAAATGCAGTCAAATTTGGCTTCAAAGCTCAACCGCATATAAAAAACAAACATAATGTATTGGCGAATTCATGCTTTTCCAAAACTTTCCAAAGTAATGTATGTAAATCCTAATATAACGACTTAAGCCTTGACTCTATTGGCTACACTTATACTTGTGAAGGAGAATTGAAAATGTATTGGGTATCCAAATATAACTGTGCAACCACTTTGAGTGCTATTCCAAAATTTTGTGAATGATTCTACAGGAATTTTGGTTTCAAGTTTAGGATCTAAATCATTTGTGGACTATTCGCTAAACATCGATATTTCACGGTATTCTACAAAAAAAAAGTCAAACAGCTGATAGGTGTTCAATTGACATTACTAAGACGGTTGATTACACGTTTACCGAACTTTGTGCGTAACGGATGTTTGATGGGCTGTAGAGCATGTCACACTATTCTGCTGAAATCAAAGTGCATGCAATCAATTTCTGGATACAAGATACCGGCTAACTGCGTTTCCAGCAACATTTTCAAAAAAGATATGGTCAATGAAGCCAGCATTCCATCATATGCACCAAACCGTCACTCTCTTAGAAAGCATTGGCTTCTCGACGATAACTTCCAGGTTTGGCAAGCCCCAGATGCGGCAGTTTTGCTTATAAACATAGCCGCCGAGATGAAAATGCGCCTCATCAGAAGAGATGACTTTTTTTTTTCGAGAAAATGTGCTTCATTTCAAAACACGCAATGTTTGGGCTGCAAAACCACCACTTTGGATATAAGTTTTAAATATTTCCCATTGTTGATCAACAGTAAATCAGTATATTTCATTCTGTGGAAGTATGTTACTTTACTGACTTTTGGTGTTAAGATAAAGTACGATTTAAGAAGAAACCACCAGATGGCCTCCACTGTATACACGAGTATATTTTTTCTCAAGCTTTAAGATACTCGTAAGATGATGTACGGACTGTGTTATAGTTTCAAATTTTAATTCATTTATAATGAGATGCTAAGGATCAAACGTTAGAGGCGTTCAATGAAATGCTTATAAAAAATGCTATACCGAACATTAATACCAAAATTTTCAATAATCCAAAATAAGACATATTAGCTATCAAGTGGTGTAGTAATTATTGAAGTCCGACATTGAAATCTAAGCCATGCCGTGAATTAAGTAAACTGTTAAGAAGTTTTCGATATATTTTAATTTCATATATTTTATTTCATATAAATTTCGTATATACCTTTCCTTTTCATCAATTTTAGAACATTTATAGTTACATATGTGTTCAAAGATTGGCGTTGTGTCCATGCACAATATTAAATGTCAAACAAAAATATTTCCTCACAAAAACAGGTGCTATTGTGAATGAATAGCCAAGGTTGCTCAGTTATTTATACTCATGTGAAGAGATCAACATCAAACAGCTGTTAAAATAAAGAAACGAAAAGTAAACAAACAAAGTAAACATACGAAAAAAGTAAACACACGAACAATATATGCAAACACAATTATCAAAGCGATGTAAGTACTTTTGTTTTAAGAAGTAGTTTTATTTTATAAAATATGTTACGTTTATTTAGAAGTAAAATAGAAAAGTAAATTTAAGTAAATATATATAACATACTTCTGTACAAAACAGCTGATAAAAAGGAGTCAGCAAAAATACCAATGTGAACGTTGTTTTCAAAAATGTGATACAAAAACGAGATAAGTGAAAAACGTGGTATTTTTGAATGCCAGTGTGAAAGCTTTGTTGACATAAGATTTATTGATTAGTTCTTTTTTGTGCACAAATATTTTAATATTAATTTTCTAGAAATTTTATGTGTTTTCGTAACAATATAACTGAAGTTAACAACAGTTTTAACT
This sequence comes from Tricholauxania praeusta, assembly GCA_949775025.1. NCBI lineage: Eukaryota > Metazoa > Arthropoda > Insecta > Diptera > Lauxaniidae > Tricholauxania > Tricholauxania praeusta. The sequence continues at coordinate 162,943,178 of OX459028.1, read as the reverse complement.
GTCATTGATTGAATTTAACTTAAAAGATATGGACGGTAATCAATATAATGAATTTTTTAACTACAAAGTAAAACTCCCCAACTTCTCCATAAATTTTCTCAGTGTAGCGTAACACTTTTTTCTCTTTTCGACAAACTGCGCTTATCCCATAAATTAATAATTAACAAAAAATATCTTTGGCTAACCTTAGCTAACCTAGGCGTAACATGTTGGTTTTACACACAGCAGCAGTACCAGCACCAGTGAAAAATAAAAAAAGTCCATAAAAATCAAAAAAACCAAAAGTGTGAAATGAAGTTTTTGAAATTTTTACATAGCGCGAAATAGAAATTTTCCGTGGTGCATATTAAAACAACAACAAAAAGGTTCTTTAACGATGTGAGGATGTATGAAGATGGTATTTATTTATGAGTTGCAGCGTTTAACGCTGCAAATTGTATTGAACTTTTTGAACTACTGCTGGCAAAATAGTTGGTTAACTTACGCGTACGAGTAACGAATATTTTGCTGTGATGAAAAAAATTGGGAAAATTAATTAACAGCATATTAAAAGTTGCTGCTGCAACATGCGCGCGCCATACCAACAACAATTGCAAAACTGGGGAAGCCAATTAGCGGAAAATACGCATTATGTTGGGACTTTTAGTTGGGTCAAAGGCGTTACTTTAAAACTTTTTCCAATAAAATGCAAAATACACGGGGCAATAAATAAATGAAAAAATACTCGCATCTACAAATGATATGTATGTATAGCGAGTGGTATGTTGACTGGCTACTGACTGACTGTTTTCATTGTTTTTGTTGATGTTCCATCGTTAAAAATGTTTACTTTTGAAAGGGTGTTTTATTTAACTTAATCCGGGTATTAAGCGTGAAGGTAAGATAAGTGAAATAACGTCTTAGTGGTGGCAGTTTGTTATTTGTTTTTAATTCCTTAACAATTGCACTTAACTGACAGACAGACAGACAGTTTTAGATGCGGCAATATAAAATCAATAACTATTTGAAATTCTTTTAGCAGCAATGTCATGTGGATTTTTACACAAAGACGGTGGCAAAACTGTTCAACACAATCAACAACATAATCGCTTGATTTGTTTTTTTTTTTTTTTTTTGCCAAAAGGTTGTGAATAGCGGCAGTGTTTTTAAACTAATTAACAGATTTTGATGAAATTTGGCTTGGTGATAGATTGAACCTTTAGGATTGGTATTAAAAACCCTTTGTGGACGTAAAACAGACCATAATAGGAAATAACTGTTCCCCGGCTGGGCAGCCCCACGCCCCTAACAAGAAAATACGTTTTCAATGCTGAACGAATATACCGATTTTGATGAAATTTGGTACAAAGACATGTTGAAACCTGAGGAAAATAATTTTTTTAACTGCACGGTGCCACGCCCCTAATAGAAAATATGTTTTCACGGCGGATTTTTATGAAATTTAGTTTGGAGATAGATAGAACCCTTTTAATTACCAATTAAGCATTGTTGTTATTTATACATCAAAAGCAATAGCAAATTAGAATGAGAGAGAGTAGTAGATTTTGTTCTCCTCGCTATGGCAAGGCTATGATAGTTAATCAGTGCAATTCTTGAAAAAATTGTATATATAGGAAATATTTTCACGCTTATACCTCAGCTTTTGTTAAACCGATCTCGAAGCTGATAATTTTCGAGAATTCTGCTCAATAATTACTTTAATTTGATATATCATTTATATAACTTTTCTGTTTGATAAAACAATTTTATTGTCTTTAAATTTGGGGTTTTTTTTTTTTTTTTGAATCAAATAATTTTCTCGGTTTTGTATGCCCATTAATAAATTTCTTTTTTATAATGTTAGGTATAGACACAAAAACTTTGCTGCTAAAAATTATCTAAATTGCATTTATTTGAATAAATTAACGATGTTAATTTAAAACCGTGAACCATTTTTGCACTTTTTACTAAACGAATTCAAAGCTCTCTAGTAAAGTCCCAGTACATTCTGAAAATTAAATGATTTTCTTCGCGCCTGTGAGTCACATTCCTCTATCATTTTTTCATAATTCGACACACGTTAGCTACTCATTTCTACACTTTAATCCAAATTTAATCCAAAATGTTACTTGTTACACTTGGCAAAAAACCTTAACATATGTAAAAGAATAAATAACTATTCAGAAGGTATAATTTTATTACGGCTGTTCACAGTATCACAGTATTTACTGTGCTAATTTTACAACGTAGTAATTTTGCTATATTTTGCCATCTTGGGCGTATTTTTATTATTTTTTACCATAGAAACCTGAACTAGCAATAGCTGCAAAATTTAAACCACTTGGCAATATGTTTTTGAGTAGTGTAATATATTAAAGAAAATCAGCTGATTACTTTGTTTTGTTTAAAGAAGATTCAGAATCGTTTTTATTTTTTTTTGTTTCAGACAATAAAATCGAGCTGTATCTTTTCCACCAGGATACTTCAAAGGGGGGGAAAGGGAATTTCCTTATAGCTCGGCTTAAAATATTTTTTTTTTTATAGTTCAAATATAGAACATGAAAATATCACAAAAAGTTCGTTGGGCTCAGTGGTTTTTTCCCTTGCAAAAACTTTCCGCGAAATAGGTTCTTACGGAACTCATAATTCACGACCCCCCTTAACTTTAGATATGATAGCAAATAAATAGATTGTTTTTTTTTTAGTTTTTATTGAAAAGTTCTACAAGTTACATACAGCGGGACGCCAGGATATATCGTTAGCTTTTGCTTAAAGTTTTATAGAAGAAATTTCACATTAAAGTTTATATACTTTCAGCATATGAAAAGCCCATGAGCAACCCATGTTAAGAATAATTTTTATATTTTGTTTTTTTTTTTTTTTTTTTTTATACAGAGCTAAGCAAATATTTAAAATATGCAAAACACAAGAAAAATTCTACAAACTTCATAAGCAAGTTTGTAAGCAACATCAAAGAGTACCTTTTGTGTTAGCACCACATTGTAAAAGAAAAACAACATCGAAAGTCCTTAAAACAAAACAACAAATAAATGTGGCTTAGAACATTGACGTGCTATAAAAGATAAATGTGGGATACTAAGTTCTCAGGCAAGTTTTTCGATATCAAAAGTTCTATAAATTAATGAGAATTTATAATCTTAAAAATGAATTTGTCAGTAAGATCTGACCACACACATTTGTTGACTAAAATTTTGAGTAGAGTCTGGATGTGTTCATGGATTTCAAAGCTTATAATCTCTGGTTTTGTTTCGTAAAACCCGTTACAAGCAGTAAAGTTTATATTTGAGTACTACGTCACTGGTTTTAAGAACTTTTTAAACTTCATATGCAGCAGCACTAAATATAATAACAATAACTGAAGTTACATCAACATCAACAAATATGGCAAACACAAATATGTCAAGCGAAATATTTACAACCTGACTTGGGGTAAATGTTGCTGGCTGTTGACAGCATAAAGAAAACACTAAGAATTTAAGGTTTTACAGAAAATGGTACGGGACGGACGCTGCGGGGATAGAGTTGTTGTGTATTGCAAATGCATGCAGAGTTTTGTGATTAATTTTGCATGTTTGATGACAAAAAATAAAAATGTTTTCAAGGTAAATAAGCTTTGCTACATAGAAAAGGTAAGGATGAATTCCATTTTATATTTTTTGACACAAACATAAAATTATGAATTTTACTAAAACTTTCAGTAAACCATTTTTATGAAATTTTATATCCACAAGAATGGAGTTGAGCTGGCTTATACACCGAAAGCGTCGTCAGTTAATCATATGACTTGCAATAGTTGCGAGTGTATTCAAATTTTTAGTTGAGAATATAAATTGTAACAAAGTTACTAGGATAAGTATTTCAGAATTCACGAGAGTAAATCTTCACTACGCACTCAAAAGAATTAACCCAGCAAAAAAATAAAAAAATAATGATGGATTTTGGTGGAGCTAACTACATATGTAGAGTTGTCTTGCCAGATCACGTCTCGAAAACTGAAAATAACCTTTTGCTTTTGTTATATTCAAACAACTCATTTTTTCAGTTGTATTTTTGAATTCTTTCCCAAACATGGGTTGCCATCGGTATTTTTGGGTACATTTTTTTAAAAAAAAGAAATGTATGCCAAATGATAAAGCTCGAAGAGCTCATATAGAATACATAGGGTTACCTTGATGAATCCTGTCCCACACCCATTATTTGGCCATTTTCTAAAGCAAAAGTGTATGTGGGTGGCAACACATGATTAGGACATAACTCATCGAAGCGATTCACTTATAAAACATAAGGAATAGTTTTAATATCTAATAGTTAATTTTTGTAACGTTTCATAATTTATAACTGAAAATTAATATTAATACTTATATACATTAATAAATTCACGAATTTCTTACATTTCATGTGTACAACGCAGATAATATAAAATAATATCGAATAATGCATTGAAAGGGCAATTTAACTCTTCGAGAGGAATCCTAAATACATCGCCTGAAAGATGGGATAACATTAACTTTTAGAAAAGTTGCCAAATAGTCGCACGGATGATTCAAAATCAATTATTTTTATTTTTGTTGCCATTTGTCTTCTAGAGAAGCGTTAAGAGGTGCGCTCATAGATCGTGCTAAAGTTCTATCCCGTAAGACTCTTCTAGAAGAATTATAAATTCTACTCGATGAATATGGAAGACTTAATAATCTTCTAAGTCTTTGCTGGGAAGTATCAATAAAAAACATTAATCATTAAAATAATTACTTTAACACATACGCACACACGAATAGAAAGAGAGCCCCGAGAATGAATGCCAATAATTTCACAGCGGCAAGAATAAAGCCTAAACCAAAATAGACGAGACAAGACATAACGAGTAAGTTCGAGTATATATAAACCAATGTTGATAGCCAAAATGAACCTACGTAATTGATCGAAAGTGAACGAAACATTTTGACGAGACGTAAGAGTTCCGTAAGAACCGAACTTCAAAACGTTGCTACTCGTCATAACAGCTTTTTCGGTTCGTTGGCTAGCGTAACATTTTGGGTTAAATGTCAAAACAGACGAAACGAGTGCAAACGTTCGTTCAATTGCTACCGTCTCGTCACGTCTATTTTGGTTAAGGCTTAAGAAACATAGAATGCCAATGTGAGAGCAAAACTAGTGTACGTGAGATACGACGTTTGGCATTGCCAAACGAAAAAATTTATAAATTTCAGGATTACACGAAAATTTCGTAAGGTTTTGTCAGTTGAAAACTTGGTAACGGAAGAATCGGTAAATTTCAGGATTACACGAAGTTTTTGAAGGGTTTTGTCAGTTGAAGCCTTAAGTTGCCAAATTTTCGATTTTATAGGTAGTGAGTACGCAAATTTAGATTTAAATTACGTAATAATACGTTATGAGTCAGTTATTAAAAATTTTAATGTTCAGACGGAACTATAAAGATATGTCATCAAACTTCAATTTTAAGACTTTCCTTGAGAACTCGTGGCGTTTACTACTTTTTTTCTAAAAACTATACTTAACAAAAGATTTTCTTGTAACATATAAAAAAAATCTACAGCAAACTACTCTGTTTTATAGGTTTGCATGGGCTTGGCTCGGTTTGGGAACAGAAAAGCGTATTGTGTTTTCATGGTTTTCAACTATAAAATTTTATGGCAAAAATCATAAACTTAGAAGTTTCTGGAAAGTTCTTATAAATAAAAGTTCAAGCACTTAGATAACTATACTACCCCCATAAGATTGAAAGCTCTACAGAAAATAAGGAAAACAAATTTCTGCACGTGCAAAACTGTAGTTAGGGTCAGTTTCAATATAACTCCCCAATGAATTGGACTTAGAGCTGTCTAATGTCATTAAAAGGTGCAATTTTTTTAGGTGATTCAAGGATTCTATAATATAGACATTTAGAAAAAAGTTGAAGTTAGAGCATTTTAGCTTATCAGGGCAGTATATTCATTCAAAACTTATAAAAACTATAGCTACTTTTTCTCCATATTTTAAGAGCTTTATTTTACATTTTGAATGAGAATCTGAGAATTAGAGAACTGTGAAAATTTAGTTGTCAGTCGATCAAGTAACTCACAGAAATCTTTTCTTTAGAGGCTTTGTTCTTCAATCGATAGAATGGTTAAGGAGCAAGTGGCAAAGTTCCAGAATATAGATGCTAGAATTCACAGAATATGGAACAAAAATATTTTATGTTGTTTTGCATAAACTAAGAGTGTCAAATCAATAAATCCAACAGAACAAAAGCAACAAGCTTATGCAATTTCTATTGAGTACTTTAATGATTTCATCAAAAATTGATCAAATATTTTGGAAAAACTGAAAAATTCCTTCGCAGCGGCTAGTGCCAACATAAATAAACATATTTTAAGGACATGCATTGTTTTTGCTTTTCACAACATTTCATTAAAATATTTACACACCCCCAACTAACTGAATGTAAGCCGTTGTTCAACTAAATATTGCTGTCGGAAAATTGTGGTACCACTCATTTTGGCTTAAATTCAAAATAAAAACATTTCCAAAAATTTTAGTCAATGACTTTCTTCAGCTACTAAGCTACGCCTGACCGTTGTTGCCATTGAATGTTTCTCATAATAAGTTTTCTAGCAATGAACTCTAGGTCCTTTGGCTCATGATTCTTCCAATGCGTACGTACTGGAGAGCAATGCGATGCAAAAGCAAGTGAGGACGCATACAACAGCACAGCTCGACATCGACGATAACAGGATGTTACAACAAAATAGACAATTGTAGGAAATATCGTTCGTTTCTGGTGAGCGCGCCGGGTAGACAATGGTGTGGTGGCAAAGGCAACAGGACTCATCTACGGCTATTTTGGGTTGTTGTCACATGTTGGCTTCGCAAAATTAATTACTTTTCCAAATAAATATCGTCCTAGAAAAGCAGCCATAAGAGAGACGGCAGAGCGAGCGAACGAACGAACGCCGGCAAACAAACGAAAGACCGAACAACAACAACGACAAACCGACCATAAAGCGAAAACAATATCCTGAAGGACATAAATTACAAAACTCGGTCGTACGGTTGTACGCTTGTTCCGACGTTTGCATGGGTTGGTTTGGTTCTTCTTTGAACAGTGGCGGTAGTAGTCGTTTGGTTGGCTGGCTGAATCAACGGACGGACAGTCATATGGTCGTTCGCACGTTTATATCTTTGCTTTGTTTCAAAGGGGTTACGAGTATTTTTCGGTCGCATCGCAAGGATACACGTTGCATAAGAGCAATTGTCGTTGTTGTTGTTGCTGCGGCTCGTAGGTATAAGAAAAGCTTCTGTGCTGTGCTGAGCTGTCCTTTTGTAGTTTTCAGCAGGCCGTTAGCTATAATTTTTGTGTTTTGTTTAAAAGTTGCATATTGTTTTTGTTGCTAGTAACTTTGTTTTAAATGGATTTTTTTTTGTTTTCAATTTTTTTATGTGTTGAGTTGAAATTATTTAACCTCTTTCAGTGATTGTGTTGCAAATTGTTGTTCCAGTTTGTTTTGTTTTGTTTTATTTTACTTTGTTTAGCTTCCTGCTTTGGGTTTTGTTTGCTGGCTAAAGTGTTGAAAGCTTTTTTCTTGTGTTGTTTTTATTTTTGACTTTTTGCTTTGCATACTTATTGGCGTGAAATGTCGCTTTTAAATAAAATGAGTTGACACTTTTGGCAAGATTTATTTTGAGAGTTTTGGCAAGTTGTTGTTTTTTTTTTCTAGACATTTTGTTACAATTTTATGTGGTTTTATTGTTTTTTAGAAAGTTATTGGGCATTTGGCAAGGGTTAGGTTAAAAGTGAGCACATATTGAATATTATTCATTTAGTAAAAATGTTTTTTAAAGGGATAGGGATATTTTTTAAGCGCTTTTGCATATAACATGAAACACAGCAACCTTTGAGTGAAGGTTGTTCAACTTTAAAGATATTCTTTTAAAAAGTTTTTAGTTAACAAAAAAAAAACATATGTAGGAATTCTTCAATTTTTCCAACTGATATTGCACAATTTTTATATTTTTTTTTTTGGGTTTACTAAGACTTATAGGATCAACTGGTCAAATATCCATTACTACCAAGAAGCCCCTAATGAAATTTATGGTTTCAAAGCTCAAATTGCAGCAGATTCGATAACGTAAATTCACCTTCCATTTGAATTGCTGCCCTCTCTGTACGGAAATTGTAATTGAAGGAAAGAAAGTTTTTGGCTTTAATTATGTAGAAATAGCAATATTAAAATTTACTACCTTTGCTATACTTTTCCACAGGATAAATATTTTTTTTCCGGAGTGACTGAATGATAAGAAATCAACGCTCCGGTTAAAGAGTGAGCCACAAAAATATAAATGATGGAATATGTGACCTTTATACTTCCCCGAAGGGTTTTCGTTAGCTTAATTTGACGATGACATCGGAATTGCTCCATGAAGTCAGGTTTTCGAGGTACTTTAACTTAAAATAAGAAAAAGCTCTTTTTTTTGCTATATACACGAATTAACTTTTCTCTTTAAAACTCATTAGGGTATGTGAAAATACTACGCTTTCCCTTCAAAACCTATTTTAAATTTTTCAATATCTTCTTTCTCAGATATCTTTAGTTAAAGAATTTCTTTCCTTTCTTCGAAAAGAAATAGGATATCTGAAAATTCGAAATAAATTTTGAAGAGAAAGAGCCATAACGAGTTTTGATGAGAACAATTTTCATGATAGGATATCCTGAAAATCTGACCTCTGTTCGGCAAAGTAGTAATTCTGTGACAAAAATACTATTGATCAATGTGACTTATTTTGGTACGAGAACATAAAAGAACTTGGAAAGTTGGGCGTGATTCTATCATAAAAGCAACAAATGTATTCATCAAATAAAATTGAAAAAGGAACTTAAAAGTGGTCTGGATAAATCAAATAGGCGTGGTACTTCCCAATGAAGAAAAAACTTCTATGCCAAAATGTTTTTTTCAAAGGATATTATGAAACTTTTTACAAAGTCACTTAAGCGACAAAAGCATTGTTTAGATTTAACTATATATAACGAATTTTAGAGAGGGTTGAGTTGGCACCTCCGATAGAAGAAAGTTTTCAAAGAAAATGGAATGAAAATTTGCACAACGACACTATATGACACAAGTGCCATCAATACATTAAATAGTGAGAAGTTTGATAAATAAATCGCCAGAGATGGAGGGATGGAGAGTGAAAAATTCATATAGATAACTAGTTGGGGAAAAATATAGTAGCATGAAAAAAGAATGATAAGATCTTAAGAAATGAAGAAGTTGGGAAATACTTAGGAGGAAAAAATGATTGAAAAATATAAATTTAATTTTGAAAGCTTAGGTATAATCTATCCATATCTGTGGTTAAATTTTTCTTGTACAGTAGTTTGCTAGAATAAAAGACTTCTATATTGGCAATTCAGTCTAAAAATATTTAGGGCAACGAAAATACTTGAAACTTTAGTATATATTACTCCTTTCTTATTTAGTTTTTGACCTTTTGTTTTATTTTTATTGTTTAAATTAAGCTACAAGTCAGTAAAATATATACTTCAATTCGAATTGTTGTTAATATTCAAATTTTCTCCTTTCTTTATTAGATCTTTTCATTATAAAGGGCTTTAAATTAGTTTCGTAAGGTATTTTTAAGCCATTTGGATACTTCTACTCCCACGTCAAATATGGTAGCATAAAAATGTACCCATTATATGATCGAGTATAGAAATAATTTACCCCACTAAACGCATTACGTACTTAATGTATAGAGCAAGTTAACACAAAAAAGCAGCGAAATGAATAAAATGGTAAGCACAATAAATAAAATGAAAACATGGCGGAAAAGCAGGTAGAAGACAAACTGAAAAATACATTAAATCTGATGACAACGATAACTTAATGTTGATAGAAAAAGATTCAAACCGATAGAAAATTCTAGATACATATGTATATAATGATATAAAAGTGATGATAAGTTTTGAATTTGTGGCGTTTATATCGTATCTCAAGTAAAATATAAAGTTTGTGAAAATTTTGTATAAGTTTGTGAATTACTTTCAAAAGTGAATAAACCATGTATTTTTAAACATTTAAAAGTGTGCTTTTGAATACAGTTCCGAATAAATAAAGTTCTCTGAAACTAAATTACAATACATTCACAGTGTGGAGAGAAACGCTATTACGTATTGCATTTTTAACGAAGAACAAGGAAGATTCACGTGGATTTCGTGTAAGAACTCAATACGATGGAAATGTTGCCAAAAGACTTTCAAATGATTTTACGTTGTTTGCATTTAAATGATATATCATCTGATACGGAATATTGCAATTCTTTGCTTACAGTTTGGTTCACGAATCTTATGATAATTTGCTGTTAAAAACAATAAATTTTTTTCTCACATTACAATTTATAGATCTAATTAATACAAAGCTTATATTTTTATCAATTTAAAACAGATAATATAGGGGAAACATTAACGATATACTACAAGCATTTTACATATAATAAACTTCCTAAAAGCCACATATACCCAACATATCATATGATGCTATAACGTAACATTAATGTGGGTAGCATGAAAATTGCATCAACCAAACCATTAATAACATTAGTCCGTATTTCCTATAACTTAAGGCTACTTAAATACAACGCTTATCGACAATATGAAGCCCATGGCAATTGGCAAATCCTTATATCGGTAAGTATGAGTACTAAGTTAACGTAACATAATGTAATGTAACGTAACACCAACACCCACACAATGCATGTGTTGGTAATTTAGAAGAGGAATGACTAAATCTTTATACGACAGTCTAAAACAACAAATCGTTTACACAAAAAAAAAAAAAAAAAAAATATGAGAGAAGAAAAAAAACTTTACTAAACACCAGAAGCACTTAACTACTCTCCCTGAGCGGCACCGATACCTTGTAGGAAAAATTTAATGAGATGATAACAGAAATGTTGCATTACTTATGCGGGTGCTATCTCTGTTAGTAATTGTGCTTAACATAGTGATCAATATCATGGATATGTGGTTTGAGAGAGATGATGTTCAAATATATATATTGTAGTTCATCACATTCATCAGAAATGATTAACGCTCTAAGTACCCCAAAGACATTGGTGAAAATTTTTAGCAGCAACATCAAGGAAAGTGTCAAAATTAATTGTCAAATTATTGACACGGTTGCCGACTTTAGATTCAACAATGAGTGCTAGCAAAATCGTTCAAGGTATAATCGTCAAACAAACAATGGATTAGCAGTTAAAGCAAAAAAATAGAGTGGGATAGTTCACAAATAATAATGAATCTTCAGTAATTAAAAAGGAAAAGCTTCAAACTTTGTTAGCGGTAAAAAATATCTATCTCTAGATAGAGTTTTCCATACAATAGCATTTTTGGAAATGGCATATGTTAAGTAACGTGAGAATACACGAATGTATTAGAGGGGACCTTATTTAGATTTTGTTCAATTCTTAAATAATAGGTAACTCCGTCTGATATAAACTGGAATGTAAAATCTGCGTGCTTGGAAAATTTTACAAAACCTGATATTTTTTTACCCGCCGTAAACTTGAAGCATTTAGCTCAGTTCATGCTGTCCAACATGGCTTGACCACAACAATGTTCGATAATGTGAACTGTAGGAACGACCGCTTGACACACATGTTTGATGGATTTAAAAAATTTTTGATTTTTCTGCTGGCTTGTCCAACCATACAACCTGTGTCAACTGACTGTCAAGCTTAGTGAACATTTTTCATTTTAAATAAGATTTCATGCAGTTTATTTCGATATGGACTCTCATAAATTGTTCTGCAATTGATGTTTGATGGCATGCTCGATAATTTGAACGCAAAGCAATATTGACAGTCACACATGTCGTCAGGCCATGTAGGACCAGCATGTGTGATGCAGCCCTTTTGTCAAAAATTTTACGAAAATTTTACAAATGCGAACGTGCGGCAAGTTTGCAGTCACTTGAATGTGATATTTCGCTTGCAAATATGCAAACGCATCGCCAGCGATGTAAAGTCTGCGTCAGCTGATACATTTGAGGTTTGCTGCAAAAATTTTGCAATGAAAATGTGATCAAAATGTGGAATGTTTTCAAGCACTCGAACTGAGCTGTGGCATGTGCCGGATCGAATAAACACAAAATTTTATTTTTTAGAGAATTATTGTCTATCCTTCTTAAGTGATGCGAAAGAAGCAAGAGTTTAACGAAAAGGATTTCCGTAGGAAAGTTCAACTTCAAGTCGCAAGTTCACCAGCCTACAATCGCTCCATATATGCATCGTCACAAAACTTTTGTCACCCGCAACAATATTTCCTGTTGGGTACATACCGGCACGACTAGCATACATTGAAAAGCGCGCAAAAAACGCACTCCATAAATAATTGGACTGTTTTGCAAATGCGGTTGTGGTCGTCATTGTTGACGTTGCTCGCTCACTCGTGGTCGGTACGGGAATCGATGTTTTTTACTGATTTTTTTCTTTACTTCGAGTATTTTTAATAGACAACCAACGCCTCCTTCATGCATTCAATGAATGAGCAGCCAGAATATACGTAAGCGAATAAAATAAAATAAAAATAAATAAAAAAATTAAAAAAAATAATATTTTCCTATTTAGTTGCAGATTTACGCGATGTCTTTTAAGAGATTTTTTTATCTCGCCATTAAGATAAATCCACAACGTACCGTTCCGTATGTGTGCCAATTGCAGAGACAACAATGTTGGAGCCAGTAATTTTAAATCTTTTAGTTGGATCTGCTCCATCAGTCGCTATACTGAGGGGACACAGCCAGCAAACAGCCGGCGTAAGAAAAAAAAACAAAAATATGAACCAAGTCGTAATCCAACGCCCACGATTTCCTTTTTTATGCTATGAAATCCGTGCGCTAGATGGCGTCGCTGTCATTGTTGTTGTAAAAACTATTATTATTTTTATTATTACTGTAACATGTCGCTTGTTGTAATTTGCAATTTTTATCTTATTTAATTTGGTTTTATTTTTTTGTCATGAAATTTCGCAACAATTTTTCTTTATTTTCTGCTGTTGTATATTTCGATTAAGCTTCTTAACGAACAACATTTGTCTGTTGTTTCTATCATCTTTATCTGTTGTTTATTACTATCTCTTTCTTTCTGTGCATGTCGCCATATTTAATGATACAGAGTACTCTGTGACAGTCGTGGTAATTTGTTTAAAATGTAAAATTTGTCAAGGAAATTCGTCATTTTGGGTGATTTTCTGCATTTTCCGCATTTTGTTGTAGTTCATTTTGTTGCTGTTGTTGTTGTTATTACCGAGACAAATTAATGTGTTCACTTTGAGTTATGACATCTGCCGGATTAAATGTGAACGAAGAGGATGTACAAATTTTTATTTATTTTAATGTTGTAGGTGGACGACTGACTGCTGTGAGGTTTTTATGTAATCTCTATAATATGATGTAATATTTAAATGAATTTCTTTTATTTTTTTCGCTTTTTTTCGCATTTGCTTCATTGGTTTGCAATGGAAATGTTTTTAATAAAAATTATTAAAATTGTAGTCAAATGAACAGTACAGTAAAGTACAGGCGGTTGTGCTGTGTGACATAATCCGGCCATATTTTATTTGCATGACAGATTTTTTAAAAATAAATCAAGTTAATTCCATAAGAAGACAAATTTTCATGATATTTAATTTGGCGAATGTTTGCAAAAATAATTAGATTTTGGCAAATAAGTACACGTTCGAAAGCATTTTTGTTTTTATTTTTTTGAAAAACTCATTGGTGGTAAAAAAAGATATTGACGTAAATTCTACAGAAAGTTGAATTTTGTTCTCACTTAAATGTCTTTTTCACAAAAAATGAATTTATAATTCACAAAACATTTTGGGTAATATACATGAAAGAAAAACTTAGTGGGCTTAGTCACAAAACTATCTAAAAAATGTTTTAGTTACTTGAAAAACAGTGCCAAATATATTCAAAACGTACCATTTTCTATGAAGCTTTACATAAGAAATGAACATTTATTGTTAAATTTTGTCACAAATGGATACGAAACTTCTTAAAATCAAAACTTCTACAGAATTTTCTAGAGATAATTCAACTGTTCGCGAACATATTCGAGTTTCGGATTTGTAGAGCCTTTTAAAAGTAGCCTATTCAAAGTTAGTTTAAAGTTTGTGAACATTTTTTTAGACTTGTGAATTATGTTGAACAATAAGCAAAGCAGATATTTCTGAAACATTAAAAAGTGTGTATTGATTGCAACACAGTTCACTGATCGAAGTCTTTATAAATAAAGCTTAATGGGTTAGTGTCTGAACTAGACAACAGTAAGAAATTTTTGAAACAGAAAAGTTTTGACCCGAACTGATGATTTTGAGCTCTTAAGGATTAAAATCAAACCCACTAGAACAAGAACAAAGCAAAGATTGACTTATTCACAAAAAAGTATTTTATAGTGTTAATTTACTATTCAGTAGCGAGTTCCAATAACGTCGTTTGTATTGTATTTAAGCAAAAAGTTCGACAGTTTCTATAAGGTAATTTTTTCAATCACTTTAGGAGCTAACAATACTTCAATTTGTCATCAACACTACATACTAATTGAAATTTGAAACAACAAAGCGATCAGATATGCTGAATAAAATTTCAGGACATTTTTTGTTCAGACTATAGACAATGTTAAGCCAACAAGTTATATGCTATAGAAAGAATCACCAGTTCATCAAACAGCTCCTTTGTCTATAAGTCATCAGGCCTAGACGACATTTTTTGGCATGACTTGACGTAAAATACTACTCTGAATTACAGAGTAAGCAAGGGGCATTATCATTCTAAAGGTGAGTAAAAGTGGCGATGAGTTTGTAAAGTAATTTAATTCAATCAGTTTGTCCTCTTTGTGCCAAATATGCTATATGGAATAGTAAACGTTCATATCAGAGAAAGACAAGATGGTACCTACGTAAATATCCGCCAAGGCTATTAGGGGTTCCCAAATGTTTGTCAGTTCGCAAATACATGCTTTTTAGATGCCAGAACAACTTTTAACAATATTCAAAATGATGCTTTTCAAGAATGCCCTTTATACAATTCATTTCAAGTTACTTAATTTTTTTTTTCCTTAACGAATAGGGACTTGCACCACTTTCAAAATAAAGAACTCAAACATTAAAATATTCGCAACCATATGAATGATTACAGATTTTATATTCATAGCATTTTTCTTTTCATTTTTCCTTTGAATTAAACGATAACAAAAACAATTTTAAAATATTGAAAACATTATTCATCTCTATAAACTTACCATACATTTTGCCCTCATCGGAAAGTATAATTTTCCGTCGTCCACATGGTGGATATATTGAGAGCGCCTCTTGAAAACTTTGTTCAATATCAGGACTCCAGACACCTTCAGCATCGGCGGAAGAGAGATCCTTTTCGTCCTGTAATGCATAAAGTTGATGAAGTTGTCATTTTAATTAAAATAAAAATTTCAATTGTTGAGTGGAAAAAATATGAGTTAATTAAAGAACAACTTCGTTTAACATAATAATTATTGTTGTCTCTCTCAGTTTAATATAATAATTATTGTTATCTCTATCAGACACAATGTGTTTCCGTCACTGTCATGCGGTCTATTGGTTTTCAGCTTGCGCTACTACTGTTTGTTGCACTTGTTGTTGACACTAATGAAGTGTCACAGGGATATGTCATAGCGATGTGTGTAACTGAAAGTAATGGGTGTTTCAATTGAAGATTACAATTTTAAGTGTTTCAATACTTTTTTGCTGACAAAAATATACCACTGATATTTGATATTTTAGTGTAATTAAGTAATGACATTTTATATTTATGAAGTGGTATTCAATCGAAGAATGGATTTAAATTGTTTAAACGTAACTCTAAAGTGAAGAGAATTTCGCTAAAAAATGAAATGATTTCGATAACCATTTTTTTTGTGCTATGGTTAAATTATTAATCGATCCATATCACGTCACATGGATGGGTTTGACTCAAAAACGATTCTACAGTTAAAAAACGAAATTATAGATGAAAAGTAATAGAAAATTTCATCAAAAGTGCGGAATTTTGCAATGCCGCTCGTGTCGGCCACTATGCCAATATCGGTTTCTATATTTAAAATAAATGTTTTAATATCATATCGAGGGTTAACAATCGAAATTGTCCCGGCCAAAATTGAAGTTTCATGTCAAAGCAAAAGGAATTCATAATTTTCTGAAATAAACGGAAATTGGACGGTTTTTATGATATAGACTTCAAATTTTCGATTAACGAACAAAAAAAAGGTCACCAGATTTTATCACACAAAAATTTAAGTTTTTACTATTTTAAGAATTAATTTTCTTATGTCGCTGAACATTTTCCAAAAAAAAAAATTTAGTTCTTTAGTAAAGAGCCTTTACCATTTGAGTGAAAAATAAATTTTTTTGAGAAGGCCTGGAATTGCATTTGTACAACTTGGCAACCCTGATCACATCTTAATGAAAATACTATCAACAATTTATCAAAATCCATTTCGCTTCATTCCAATATTAAATTGTAAACTCCAATTGAAACACCCTATACACACATGTATAAGTGCTTACATTTGTATTTGTAAGTATACATGTGTATGCGCAAGTGTTCAAGTAGCATTAATTTTAAGTACCTTTTAATGAGCTATAAATGAAATAAGTAGTGACAGAGATAGATTTCGTAGAAGATCTTTCATACAGAAGTCATTCATTATTGAGTGGCAAGTGTTAAATTACACTTTTGTTGGTTGTTGTTGTTGTTGTTGCTTCTATCACTTACGTTTTTCTTGTTATGGGTCAATGATGTTTATATTTATGTAGATACTTAAATTTTTGTTTATTTTTGTAATGTATACATGTGTTTTACGTAATTACTCATAGTTTTTGAGGTAAGCCCCTACAAAGCGGCAAGTTTTTATTTTTGGAAATGCATCATTACTAGGGGACATTGTCACATTTTCAAATTAACTCATATTTTTGTGATTTAAAGTTGGAAATAGATTTAAGTAAATATTAAAACTTTAGACTTACGTCACTCATATCGCCGACATCTAAATTTTTACTATCCGCCATGCTGCCATTTGTGTCTGCCGGTCCCAATGGACCTGGGGGACCGGCACTCACTGGTGTCCACGGCGATGTTATGGTGCCGGGCCCGACAATACCGTCTGAAAATAAATTTAAAAAAAATGGAAAAAGTCAATAATATGTTGCAGTAAAGAGTTATAGAAAAATTAAAAAAAAATATTGAAAAAAGTCAATCAATGCTGCGCGGCGTTTTTCATTAAAAAAAAAATTACTGTAAATTAAGTTTTCGGTAACTTTGTAAACCATTCAATTCTGACCCAATGCTTCAACTAAAAGCTCCAAAATTGTTTGCTTGTTTGCTAAGAACTGTAGGGAAGACTAAAGTGAACTGAAGGAAGCGATAAAATCGGGTAGAAAGGCTTATCGTATCTGGTCCAATAAAATCAATCACCAAATGATGGATGAGTTGTTGCTTAGTAA
The DNA here is from genome assembly GCA_949775025.1 of Tricholauxania praeusta. Lineage (NCBI taxonomy): Eukaryota > Metazoa > Arthropoda > Insecta > Diptera > Lauxaniidae > Tricholauxania > Tricholauxania praeusta. The sequence continues at coordinate 162,925,638 of OX459028.1, read as the reverse complement.
ACTTTTTGGCTGATTTTTCATTTATTGAGAAATGACAACTCTAATGAAATCCATGTGCATGACGTCATCCAATTGAATTAAAATTTTTTTTTGTGGATTTTCTTTTTTCCAAAATGGAACATAAATTTTCAGTACGCCATTGCATTTTCAAAACCTCGTAATTTTTGTACCACCTCAATTAATTAAGCAGTTGGACAGAATATTTTTCGGAGACCATCATCGTTATCAATTGTGATATTGTTCTCCTTGAGTGAAGATCATAATGACTAACCTCGAGCCCAAAATCTTTTGAAAACAATAGAGCAGCAACAGCACTTTATTTTGTTGCCGTTATGTTGAAAGTTTCCCCGATGTTCACCGCTGATCTCAAGTGCCCTGCTCTTATCCAAACTTGGGAAAAGAACGAATGACTGATAACTGGCTCATAGAAACCTTAATGAATCCCAAAAAAATGTGACTTTTCGCATCGTCAGGACTACAGGAGCATTATAATACTGTCGATTTTGGTCAAGATCATAATAAAAATCCACCTCACCGGAGTCGGAGAGATATAGAACTTTGTCTAGAAAAAACAGAAAGGTTTTCGTCTGAATAGATATTGTAGCGAAATTTGGTTTATGCTAGAAAATTCTTGAAATAAAAACCAACAAAAGAAACTAAACGATACTAGCTAGCATTCTGGCTGTATATATACTTTTACATCATCTAGCGGCAAATAATAAACCGAACAGACGCTGCAGTACACTATAAAAGTCAACGCCATCTAGAGCATAGTAGCAATATTCTGGATAATTGTGAACTCAACGTCGATACGCCATACTGGTAAATTATGGATGATGGTAGAATACACGCCATCTAGGAGGTAGTAGATTATTCGAGAAAGTGATGCCTGTAGTATAAAAGGGTGTCATTTTAGTTTTCGGACACAGTTGAATTAAAACAGTGAAGCAGAACAGTGTGTTCCGTAATAAAGTGACTTTAATTAGTAAAGTAAAACAGTTGTGTATACAGTGTCAGATTAATATTAGAATTTGAGTGTTAATAAAATAAACCATTATACCGTGTAAAAACTAGCTATTGTGATTTAAATAAACCATTTTATAACTAAATAAGTTGGTGTGTTTTTAATTGTTACACAATCCAGAGATCGAACTCAGAAAAGTGTAAGAGATTGAAATTATCGTCAAAGAGACAGGAATTTCGTAACAATATCATTTTAATAGCTTTGTCACCAATCTCGTTTTTGATACTTTTGGACTCTACATATCATGACATTTAATGGACCTTCAGCTAGCACTTAGAAGACCTCGTTTATATCGCCTCGCTACCAAGCAAATCCATCCCCTCAGTCAAAATCAGTAAAAAACACGGCCACCTTAAATCATCGTGAAAACGATCGTTAGGACAAGAAGTAGTCGTATAAAATGTTGGAGAGAATCGAAGGCTACTGATCGTAGCAAGAGTTTTGTGAAGACCCTATGCTCCATGTGGAGTGGAAGGACATAAGGGACGAAATATTTACTGCCGTTAAACATTTTTGTGAAACGTTATTGCCAACATTTCTATTTGCCTGAAAGCTAAAATTTATTGGAAAAATATCTTAAAAAATTGCTAGCTGCCAATGTTTATGAGCACGTTTGTTAAATAACATAAACGTACGACAGATTTGGGCACTTTTTTTTTAGACACAAATGCATTTTAACTTTTCAGTTTTTTTCTACCTAACTTTTAGACTACGCAACTTATGAGGTGCTTTAAAGACCAAAATGCCAAACTTTTGAATTGTAAGCTTGAAATTAATGTTCCGTTTGCTGTCTCTCTTTCTTTAATTTTTCATGTGTCCCACCCGTAATGCTCATTGTTAGTAGGTTACAAACTTCAGTGAAATTTCAACAAGAAACTACAATCTAATGATTTTTTTTTAACTAAAAAACTCAATAACGATTTGAAATGTTTGGAAAGGAATCCCTACCCGCAACAATAGAAGCATCCCAGTAATAAAATAAATACGAAAAAATATTTACCACAAAAGACAACGAAAAAAAGTCTTAAACTAAGAAACAACTTAATTAGCTACAGTAACGAAAGTCACCATATCAAAGTTTGTAAAAAAAGATGACTATTTTGCAACTCTGTGCAACATGACAAAGCGTTGCTGAAGAAAATTCACTTTGTCGTAATTAAGATTTAAAAGCTGCACAGAGTACCAAAAAAAAACCAAAGAACTTCTTGTCAAGGCAAAGACAGATGATAAATGGATTTTCAGCACAAGGTTTGAGAGTAAAAGTTCTAAGAACCAAATTATAGTGATGATGTCTGGGCCTTAAAGACTTAAGTACAATTTCTGCTAAAAGAATAAAAAATTAAGAAAAAGGTGAGGTCACATCAATGGTAAGAGTTTTTCAACAAAAATTTGCTTTTATTGTTTTTCACCTTATGATCTTTTATAACTTGGCGACATAAAAAAAACTTAAAATTTGATACATCAAAAAAAATTGCAGCTTGATGTATAACTCAATGAAATAACAAAAACTGCACATTTTTGTGGCTGCAATTGTCACACTTCAATTACCAACACAGCAATGACACCCCCGTCAACGACGCACCCTTTAGGTGTCCTTCGAAATGCCACTAAAAAAGACACGAAAAGCCAAAATCACAGATAAGTTACAAAACAAAAATTGCAGCAGCCTGCAACTGTCAGGAATTGCAGCAGCAGCACAACAACAACTCAAATAAAAAAATACTGCACAACATTTCAAGAGTTGAACTGAATTTGAAACTGAAACTGAATGCGATGCTTGAAGCACCAAAACTACAACAGAAACAAGAACGAAATGCGCTTAAAACCGCAGCAGCAGCAGCAGTCAAAACAAACTAACCAAATGACACCGAGTGCGAAAAAGAGACACAAATTGAAAAAAGTCTTATAGACCAAAAAAAAGGAGCAGCTTGCTGAAAATTCATCACAATTCAGTTCTGAATCCATCTACATAGCGATTTTTTTTTGATTAACTGCAGCAAAAATATGGGAAAAATCTGCACATTTTTTATCTTTTACTGGAGTGTTTGCTTTAATCCAACCCAGTTGGAATTTTTTGTAATGGTGTCAAGATTATTGGGCTTCAATTGAGCTGATGATATGGTTTTATGTTGAGTTATACCAAAACAGAAACCCTTCATCGGTCATCGATTTTTGCTGCCGCCTTTCGAAATCATTTTATAATTTTCAATACAAGGCTTTCATATCATCTGATACCTTTCAATAAGGACAAATCACTGCCATACAATCCAATAGTATTTAAAATCTTCTGATACCATTCAATTTCATTCAATACTTTTCGATGTCATCCGCTTTTATTGAAAAACGAATAAAGACTTACGAATAAACGAGGTCTGCATGGATGCACTTGAATAGATCATCAAGTTATTCGCCACGATAGCGAGTCCATCGAGCCTTTATGTCCGAAAATCACAAATCAAATAAAAGCAAAACGAAACAGCAAGCAAGAGAGGTGAGTGCTGCACTTGCAAATAAAATGTTCTTTGAGTTCAAACATTCATAATTTAAAGCATTCGGCAACGAGTGACTTTGCAATCTTTCGTATGTGCTTTTTGAAAAATCTGGAAAGCCACTGAACACATTTTCTTGATTTATTGCTAAAGTATGCTTTACACTTCCAGCTGAACACTTATAAAATTTAACACAATTTCAACATTTAATTGGAATAGAATTTAAACTTGTATACAAATTGATGAAAAAAATGTTACTCATACGCTCTGTTGTACTTTGAAATTAAAAAAAATGAACAAACAATGTTTGCCATAAAATAATTAATAAATTTCACATTCCAACCAAAATTAAACTTTCACCAAAACCAAATCCAAAGACTTGTTGACATTATTGACCATTATCTTCATATATACCACCGATAGGTTCCATTACCATAACATCGTCAAGCCTTAATTTTGTCTTTAGTCCTTTTTCAAAACTTTGCGAGTTTTTTTGAATATTTCAAACCAAATTGTTTGCAATGTTTTCAAAAATTTTTTTAAAAGGAGAAATAATTTTTTCGATCTGCTTTACGCTTTTTCAGATAGTCATAAGCACTTTCTGGTTACATTCCTCGCAGGGTATGGTCTCTCCGTCTGTCTTTTTAAATGAAAGTGTTGTATGTTGTTTTTTTTGACATTTGTTATGCCACCACCACCGCAAGCGGCGCAAATGTATTTGCGCCAAAAATATCAAATTGCACTAATTTTCATTTTTCGAGCGCTGAAATATTAAGCGAATGTGGTCCGGGAGGCCCATTAATTGTAGAGTACGCGCTAGACGCGCCGCGAGTTAAAATGAGTAACAACAGTCGAGTTGAGTTGAATTACGGGTTGACAAAGTTCGTTCTGTCAGTAGCTGTTGTCTGCTTGTATTCAATTGTTTTATTGTTGCTTTTTTTCATTCCATTCTGTGATGTTCATTGAATGTCAGTCAGCCTGGTTTTTTGTGAATGTTGGGTGTGCTGCTGTTGCTGTTGTTGCTAGATTGCAAATTGTCAAAAAAGTGACAGTTGCGCTTAAGCTGAATGATGAAGTATTTTATTTCGATTAAAGTTGGCTTAAGAAATACAACATTTGAATTGATGTTAAGTTATTGAAAAGTATTAACATCAGAGTTTACTCTTTCATGGTCTCTAGCATTATTATTTAAAATTGGCTGCCATGATTCTAGATCTATAAAATGTCAACAAGTGTTTGGATATGGTTTTGATGAAAGTTTAATATTGGTTGAAATGTGATATTTGTTTATTTTTTTTTTGCGACAAACATTGTTTGCTCATTTTTAAAATTTAAAATTCAACAGATCGTATGAGTAACATTTATTTAAAATTTGTATAAAAATTTATTTTGTATTCTAATTAAATGTTGAAATTTTGTTAAATTTTATAAATGTTTAGCTGGAAGTGTACATCATACATTGGCAATATTTCGAAAAAATATGTTCAGTGGTTTTTCAGATTTTTTAAAAAGCACAAACTATTGTTAAAAGTTTCAAATAAGTCTATGCAGTTTTGAATTAAATTTGGATATATTAGATATTTTCAATTAACTGACACGCGTTACTTACCATATGTATGCTTTTAAAATATAGTAATAATCAACAGTGCGTATTATCAATATTTCTCAACAAATTTTATTGAAATCAAAATTGTTTTCTAATGACTTTTATTTTCTGCTACACTGTGTAGCTATCGGAAATCTCAGATCAATTAGCCAGAGAGCCGGTGTCTTAAATTTCTATTTGATTTTAGTATGCGGCAGATGTTGAAGGTTCATAATCATGAAGTTCTAAGCAATATCAGTTATACGAACAATCTCTGCCTCTCTCTTTTGTATACAAAAGGTACCATAAACGATTTTATTGCATCTGCCTATTACATTAAAAAATATGTCTATACACAAAAACAGAAAAATGCATGAGGCAGACGTTTTTGCTGCCGCGCTTAGGAGTAATTAAATTTTTCACAAAATTTTATGTTACATATAAACTTAAGTAATTTTATCGACAGGCAGATTGAGATTATTATAAAGATAATGTCATAAGAAACGAAAGAAACAACATCTGCCGTTTACTAATTTCCACATTTAAAAATTGCGATAACACAAACATGTAAAAAAAATTGAGTTTTATCGCGTCTGCCTCTTGGCTGACTGTTTTTTTAGTTATAAAAAATATAAATATGGAGAAGCTAGATGATTCCCGCGCTGCTTTTTCGAAGGCAGACGTTTTTGAGCACTCAAAGTGCATATTATTAAGGATATATCTCCATATATAAAACTAATACTGTGCAAATTTATTTAACTATTCTATTTCTTCGGTCATTTATATTGTTGTTATGTTTTTCTAGCTGTGCTATGGGGCATTCCATGCAAAATCGGACACTATTTTGCTTTAGCATTTCTGAATTTTTGTGTAGGTTTTTTGCTTTTAGTACTGGTTGAGACTAGCCGCAATATTTTTTTATTTACATAAGTTTCCGTTCGGCAGGACAGCTGGAAAACATAAATTTTCGATATCTTTGAGACAAAAAGATTTCAATATATGTAATTCAAAGTGGGTTTTGAAGAGAAAAGGTGAAGATTTTTAATTAAGTATATAATTTAATATAATCGGAAAAATCTGGCGTCTCTAAAATTATTATACAATTTTGAGCAAAATCGATGATTTTCACTTATACATACAGCCCCATACACTTTGAAAAGGCAGAGACATACACGTCTGCCTGTTGTATTTTCAGCTTTTAGGAGCAATACTGAAGAGAACGAAACTCTGGAAGATAACGATTAAAAATATTTAGCAAATTTTTTTTTTTTTTTATAAATTAACAATTACTACTGTTAAAACTGCAGCAGTGTGGACGTCTGCCTCTTATATTTTCGTCATCTATACTATGCCGTTAACATAATATATCAGAGGCAGACGCGATGAAATAGTTTAATAGTTTTTTTTTGCAATTTTAAAATTTATTTAAAACAAGCGGTTTTATTCTTAATTTAAAGCTTTTTAGCTTATAGAAAGTTTAAGTCTATTTACAAAATTTTAATTCTAAGCAAATATTTATACGCCAGTGAGCAGCCAATCCTTTCTTAACACACACACACATACCATGACAGCTTACAGGACATTCCGCATATGCATATTTTTATTTTTTTAACTGATTTATGCGCTTAAGTTTCGTTGTTTGCTTACATTTCGCTTACAAAACGACTTATGGCAATTGCAAAAAATACACGTATAGAATGGACAGAAAAGGACAAAAAAATAAAAAATATAAAACATAAATAAATAAAATGTATGGCGCTCCATTGTAAGAGACACACACTAAGGGACACTTATATAAACGCCTTCGAACATCTACGCCACCCGCGCGCTACTCAAGCGTTGACACATTGAAATACAAACACACACAGTCACACACTGCAGTGTGAAATTATTTATTCATTAGAAGTTTTGAAGTACCTACGTCTGTCTGTATGTGTGCTTTGTGTCCAAAGTGGCGGCATGACGGTCTTGAGCGAGCGCGCGCTTCCCCTCAGTGGCCATACATCATTGTCACACGGGGAACAACTTTACTTTATTATGTGCGGAAAGTTTGGAATGTGTGCACGTTTAAATGTTAGACGGCGATGAAGGATGACGGACCAAAGTAAAGCGACCATGGAACGGATCGGACCGTAGCGGCGAGTCCGAGCGAACGGTTAAGTAACGCGAAAGAAGTACAATGATGCAAAAGAAGTACACTGAGAGAAGAAGAAGAAAGCTGAAGGACCAAAGATAAATAAAAATAGCTCAGACCCAAAACTTAAGAATAAAATCTTGAACAAAGTTTTCTATAAAATTCGACCTTGAAACTCTTTTTGCAAAAGATTTTTGTGCAGCTTTTCGTTTAAGATTTGGGGCCATTTTTTTTCTTACGCGAAATCACCAAAGAAAATAAAATATGGGTAAAATTTTTGTGAAATTAATTTGGGCATTCAGACCTTCGACGATTCTGTATTCACCCTTTATTTTTGAGGATGATTTGTGGACATTTTTCTTTCAATTTTAAAGAATTATTCTTTTAGCAGGATTGAACTTTTTCCCTCTTCAAAAGAATTACTTTATATTAACATATTCAATTAACTGTAGACACTTCAAATCTCCAGCATATTTTTCTTTTTGTTAATATGAAAAAATTCTTACAACTCTCAGTGTAACAACGGCTTGCAGAAAAAAATTGACCAAGTGCGAGCGAATATGCAAGAAAACTGTACGTGCGCCGAATATGGGAACAGACGAAGAGCAGTAGCATGGCAAAATGTGTCCTTTTTGTTCAGCGCGCGCATTATGCACAAAGGGTCAACGGGTCTGTGGCATGAAATGGGAGAAGACTTAGTATGGGCGTAACGTCCAATAGCCGTATAATCAAAGAAAGGTTTTGGTAGTACTTACTATCAAGTTTTTATTTTATTGTGTAGTCTGCTGTGCTTAGAACGAAAAGGAAAAGAAAAAATAAAAAAAAGGAAAAAGAAAAAAGAAAACAAAAGACAATAAAAAAACTTATGCCGGACAGTTAGGTTTGGTGCAAATTATTTGCATTCCTGACTTTTCATTATGATGAATATTAAGTGTATGTGAGCATACTAAAGTAATTTTTTTCAAAATTTATTTGCATTTTTCTGCAGTTGTTTTGTTTTATTAAGTAAAAATTTAATGAGATAATATCAGAAATTACGAAGAGCGCTTTTTGACCAACATTGAAGAACGATCTAACTTGATTTGGTTAAGATTTTGCATGAATATATCTTAGCATTATACTACTTAAGTAGGTACTATTTTGTTTTAAGCTCTTTAGTTGTGGAGATATTGCAGCTCAAAAAGTGGAATTTTGATAAGTGAAACATTCTTCAAAAGATTTCCAAATATTCACACATTTATTCAACGAAAATTATTTCATTATTTCAATGAAAGCAAAAAAAGAACCAACTTTTCAGAAGTGAAAGTTCTAAAAACATTACAAAAATTCTTTCAAAAACATCAAAATCAAAAAAAAACGGCGGGTTGCACTCCGGGAGTGCCGACAGAAGTGAAAACAAATCGTTTAATGGCAAGTTAGTGTGTTAGTTGGTATGTGTGCATTTTCTTTTTATATGGCAATGCAATGGAAGACAAAAACGGAATATGTATTCAAATTTTACTCTCGCTCTCATTCTCAATTTGTCAACGCAACAACGCGGAATTTGAAAGAAACAAACATGTAAGCATAACAATCGTTGAATGAGAATGGAATGTGTCAGTTAGTGTGTCTGCTTTGCTTTTTGTCTTCCATTTGGAATATTTATTTAAAAGAAACAATAGAACATTCAAATTTTACTATCGCATTCATGACGGGGAATCCCGATGACGGTCGGTGTCGCGAGTTTATACTTTTTTCCTCAGCCGCACAACTTGCCATAAGAAGTTTCACTTCAAAAATTGTTGGAAGAAGTATATTCGGCTCAGTAGCCTCAACTGTGAATAATTAAATTTGAGCTAAGTATTCCTAATGTTTGAGAACAAAAATTTATTCTGATTGCAGTAAGAAACATCATTGCCAATTATGTAAGTATAAGAAAAAATCAGGTAAAGAAAGTACCTGGACCTGTGACTAAATAGCTTAAACATAATTTTTCTAAAACCTAACTTAAAAATCTGCTTCTTCCTAGAGACACTATGACACCACATTTATCAAAATCGGCTTATTCGTTGCCGAGTTATGGCTGTTAGAATATTCAAACTGCTTAAAACGCCATCTAGTGACAGTTTATCAAAACATAAATGACTTCAGAAAAATCTGCTTATTCTTATTTGTTTAAATCGGTTTAGTAATAGAAGAGATATAGCGTTTTAAAGTTTTTCAAAAAACCAAATTTGCTTGCTGCTGGTTCATGATGGCCTGGTATTTCAGATTTTTCTTTGCTTTGGGCTGCTGGCTCTGCTTTCGGCTGCGCTTGCAGAGAAAAATTTGCTGACTGAGCAACAGCTAACCGGAAGTCAACATATGTCAACAAATTTAAAAATTTTTTCCAAAAAATTGCATACTTTCATGGGCCAATTTTTTCAAAAAACGTTGCCTACTTTTAGGAGCTTTTGATAATTTACCCCTAAAAGTATGCAACACTTTCCGACAAATTTCAAAAATAGCGCCTAAAAGTAGGCAACAATATCTGAAATTTTTAAAATCGTTGCCTACTTTTAAGCACTATTTTTAAATTTGTCAGAAAGTGTTGCATACTTTTAGGGGCAAATTATTAATAGCGCCTAAAAGTAGGTAACGTTTTTGAAATTTTTTGAAATCGAGTTCGTTTTCCAAGTCTTCAAAATTCTATAATCGAGTTCGTTTCCCAAGTCTTCAAAATTCCAAAATCAAGTTCGTTTCCCAAGTCTTCCAAATTTGAAATCGAGTTCGTTTCCCAAGTCTTAAAATTTCTGAAATCGAGTTCGTTTCCCAAGTCTTCAAAATTTTAAAATCGAGCTCGTTTCCCAAGTCTTCAAAATTCCAAAATCGAGTTCGTTTCGCAAGTCTTCAAAATTCCAAAATCGAGTTCGTTTCCCAAGTCTTCAAAGAGCATTCAAATTTTACTATCGCATTCATGACGGGGAATCCCGATGACGGTCGGTGTCGCGAAATTATACTTTTTTCCTCAGCCGCACAACGTGCCATAAGAAGTTTTCACTTCAAAAAAAAAAAAAAATATGGATGGTATCAAGCTATGTCGAACACCTACAAAATTTCAAATGCGAAATATGTCGCACAAACCTGTGTAAGAATCTATCCTAATTGATATCTTTTTACTTATAGCCGTTGAACATTTTAGGTATATGACTTTATCGGCGCTTTTTTTTAAGTGAATTTTGAATTTGGAAAAAAAAACTATTTTAAATATTTTAATCGCGTCTGCCTCATATATTGTCTCAAGGGCATAGTATAAATAATTAAAATATAAAAGGCAGACGTCAACACTGCGTCATTTTGACAACAATTGTTCTTTTCATCTTGAATCTTGTCATCTTCAGTATTGCCTCTAGAAGCTGAAAATACAAGAGGCAGACGTGTAGGTCTCTGCTTTTTCAAAATATATGGGGTTGCTTATGTTAAAATTTGTATATCAATTTCAGGGACACCAGATTCTTCCGAATATTTTTAATATAATTAAAGTTGAATACCTTATCATTTCAAAACCAACTTTGAAGTATATCGATATTTTATTTTTTCTACGAGATATTGTTAATTTCAATTTTCCTTATATTCTGCCGTACTGGAACTTATGTACTATAGATTTGTATATAAACCTGTGTAGTAAATTTAAATTAAGGATATATCGGAGAAAAAAAATTTTGGAGGCTAGTCTCAACCAGTACTAAAAGAAAAAAAAATTTCACAAAAATCAGAGATGCAAAATGGTATGCAATTTGGCGCATATTGCCCCATATGCATAGCAAGGAAAAAAAAAAAAAAATTATAAATGACACAAAAAATAGAACAGTACAACAAAATTTGCAACGCATTAGTTTTATACATGTAGGTATAACCTTAATAAAATGCACCTTACGTGCTCAAAAACGTCTGCCTTTGAAAAAAATACTGGAAACTCGATATTTACGTTTTTATTTGTAAAGCAGCCAGTCAGTGAAGAAGCAGACGCGATAAAATTATTTATTACTCAATTTTTGTATATGTTTTTTATATTGCAATTTTTAAATGCAGCAATTAGTAAGTGGCAGATGTTGTTTCTCTAATTTCTTGCAATAATCTAAATCTGCCTGACGTTAAAATCACCTAAGTTTGCGTATATCACAAAATTTTGAAAAAAATTAATTACTAATAAACGCAGCAACAAAAACGTCTGCCTATAGCATTTATCTGTTTATGTATAAAGATACATTTTTAATATAAAAGGCAGACGCGATAAAATCGTTTATATTAAATTTGTTTTACTGTTTCAAAGTACTCTCAATTAAAAACGCAGAAGCAGAGCAATGGCAGAGACTGTTCGTATTACTCATATTTCTTAGAGCTGCATGATTTTTGAACTCTTGAAAAACATTTTAGCTCTTGGTTTATTTTTCCTTAAGTATAAAAAACGCGCTCTGGGACATAACATATTTTGATTAAAAAAACATCAGATTTCTTTATGGAATATCAAAAAAAAAAATATTAAAAGTATCCATCTCAAAAAAAAATTTTTTTTACATTATGGAAAATCAAAATCTATTTTTAAAATTTTCGAGAAATCATTATAATCATTCGAAAGGCTGTTAAAAATATATCTAAAGCACTTGAACTAATATTTTTTATACTTTGTTCTGGAAACAAATCTCTAATTATCATCTTCTCTACTTCTTCCAGTTTTTTGAAGAAACAAAAAAATATTTTGGAGCATGCTAATCATCCAATCGGACAACACTTTGCGCAAGTTTTAGGTCAATCGGTTATGTTCGATTTTTGGCTTAGGACATTTGAAATGAAATGCGTCATATGTTGAGAAAGTTAAAATATGTTGAATATGTCGAGAAAATACTAAATATGTTGAAAATGTTGATGATTTTTAAATACCCTAGCTAAAGACATTTTTTTTTACCATTAATTTTTGTTCCCATAAGTGACTCATACGACATGGTTTTCCAGGCGAACATTTTCTCGCGGCAGCTCGAAAAACATTGCTAAGTCAATAACAATTGCCTTCAAAACAATAAAAACGTAATGAATAAAATTACAGTAACAAACAAATTGAATTAAATATTATAAACACGTACTTTACACAAAGGGTTAATGCCTTATGTACAGTAAGTAAATGCAGCGTCGACATAAAAAATTCAGCCAAATCAACATAACAGACATATTGACTACATTTTTTTGGTTTTTATTGAAAATAAAAACCCAAAAAATGTTTATGTAGTTTATAGAAAAGAGTATCTTAAAATCAAACTTAACATTTAAAGCAAAACTTTGTTGCTTTTATCTTTTTATTTTAAGCTCACGCTTTGTTGGAATTTTTATTTTTATTGCATCTGGAGAAAATTTTTAATATACGCGTACTATTGAATTTCTTAGCCAAATAACAATAAAAATAGGCGCCAAGCTGATCTTTATCTTGTCAATGAAAATCATCTATTCAAGAGTAGTGGACGACAGCATATCTATGGTACTGCATTTGACCATTAAGTGATTTATTTTATGATTTTTACTCTTTGGTATAAAAAATTTAGTTGATTTTGAATTTTGCACTTTTTACATATTTTACTAATAAATCAGTTTGATATCAAAAACTTTGTTTTGTATCATATCAAAAACGTGCATTGAATAAATATTGTTGTAATTTGATATTTGTGAACAATGTGAATGAAATGTGCCGCCGCTTAAGGATTATAATAATAACAACTGTGACGCGCTTTTCAGTGATTCAACTTTTTTTCGGTTTGTATATCAGAAAAGTTTCCGATATGGATTTGATGACTCTGTACAAAACTGATAGGCGCAAGCCGTAATACGAGCATATTGGGCGTCATTGATATCCCTAGTTGAAATGCAATACAAAGAAAGATATTGAGTCTTAAACAAAATACAATTTAATGATATTTAAAATGTATTAATTTGATGCGTTGTATTCTGCAAATATCAAATGACGCATATTATTATATCAATAATACGCATATATTCAAAGAACATCCTACAATGAAATTATATACAGATTTTATTCAAATATCGTTTTTTGGCCATTCGTGAACATTACATTTTGGAAAGCAAGTTATATTTTAACAGTTTCTCGATGCGTAATATTCTACGAAATACTGAATTAATTAAAATGCATCTTATCTTAAATTGCTCATTTGAAGAATATGATAGAAGAATAAAATCAAAAAAATATTTTGTCAATTTGATGAAAACGATGCGTCAACTTGATGAATATTTTGTTAATTTTAGTGACACGAATCGTTAAATTGATAAATATTTTGTCAATTTGAAGAAGAATAAAAAATGTGTGCAGTTCACAGTTGGTAGAAGTGAAACCTTTAGAAAACTAAACTGTGATAAAATGAGACGAAAATGTTTTATTAAAATGAGACGGGATCTAGAATAGCTACAACAATAAATTATATATCATATTAAAGCAAATATTGCCCGAAAATTATCAGCTTCGAGATCGGTTAACCATGAGATGAAATATAAGCATGGAAAGATTTCCTATTTTTTAAATTTTTTCAAGTAATGCACTGATTAACTGCCAAAGCCTTGCCATAGCGAGGAGAAAAAAATCTACTGCTCTCTCTCACTGTAATTGTTATTGTTTCCCAACTAAGCGTTGTTTTTATTAAAATATCAAAAGCAAAAGTTTAATTGAAGTCGGTACTAATGGTATCAGATTATTTGTAGTAAACTTAAGAAAACTTTTTTCAGTTGAATAACCTTTGAGAATACCCCACTGGGCTGGCAGGTAAGAGGATTGTTTACTATGGCCTGATGCTTCGTATAAGTTGGAATAGCACAAAGCTTAGCGAATCCTCTTTTATGCTTTATGTCTGATTTGACACCAGACTTGAGCAAAAGAATTACAAAAGATGCTTTCGCAAAGCAAGGGACAACCCACAGATAAGTTAAACAGGATTAAAAATGTTTTCCTCCTTCCAACGAAAAAGTTGGTTTACTAAAGGAAAATTTTACTAAAATCACTTGCTCTATACTTGAAAGTTTTTCTACTATAACGAAGGAAATCATTTTCTTAAATTTAAATGTTATTCAGAATTTGCATAATAAGATCTTCATGCTGAAAAACTATGTTCAGTTGATTTATGTCTGCCAAGCAAAACTATAGAAAAAAAAATTTCCCAACTAACCCGCATTTTTAACGATCGTATTTATACTTTTTGCTCGGGATACTCCTTTCTCTCAGTTGAGATAGCTATACCGTCACAATTTTCTTTTTCTTATTTTAAGGAAATATTTACTGGAACTAAGATATGAATATACTGATAAATTGTTTTCTTTCTTTCAAGAAAAATTTATATTTTTTATTCTTCTAATAACAAAGGAAATTTTTATTACAAATATGCGACCAATGTCTAAGAAAGTGCTTTTCAATAGAATATGAACTCATTTCAAAGTACTTTTTTTCTTAATGTAAAGAAAAATTACTTAGTATTCGGAAAAAAGTATTTATTTTGGTTTATAAGTGAAAAACCTTCTGAATAACTACTGAGCATTTTAGAGAAACTGAAAGTGAAAATATGTTACACACAGCATCGATGAATAGTTATAACCAATGTAGGCAGTAATGATCACAACTTCAGCTACAACTGTAAATTCTTTTTACAAAGGGATGACCGCTTTGTAGGCAGCTTGTCTACATACAATGTGTCCATATACAATGTGTAACAAACGAAAGGCAGATTGCCTTAAAACGAGTTGCCTACATCTCCACATACAAAGCATGCAGCCTTAAGACAAGACCCCTTACATCTCCACATACAAAGCAAGCAGCCAGCAAACAAACTACGTACAGCTCCACATACAAAACAGGCAACCAGCAAGCAGACTGCCTACAGCTTCACATACAAAGCAGGCAACCAGCAAGCAAATAAACAAAATATCACAGCAACAATTTCATTTGTGAAACATACAACACGAAGGGTATAGCTTTTCATACATGAAAAATCAGAGTACTTCATCGATTTGCCGCTGGGTAAATGATAATGATAATGATAAAGCTCAGAATGAAAAAAAAAAGATCAGGAACAGTTGACAAAGCAAAACTTAGAGTAAGACTACAAGTCAACGATTCAAGAAAGTCATCTAGGCTAAAATAATAAACACAAGCGCTCTTCGCTCAAAAGAATATGGAGTGACATTTCCCATTACAGAAAACAACTTTAGTGGAGATCATATTAAGCAAGTTTTCGTACAAATGCACAAAAAGTGGTCAAATTTAAAGAATAGAACTAAAAATGTTAAGTATATGGGAAGCTGGAGAAACATCAAAATAAAAACAGACTTATCATAAGATAGGTAAGGCGAAAAATTCATCAAACGAAGTGTAAGCAAAAGTAAGTTCTCATAAAAAGCAATACCGAAATTGCTTAAAGCAATAAATGTTATACCTTTTTAAGTTGAATATATAAACTTTACTAAACTAAGAACAAAGTTTTATATAAATATTTAAATTTTTAATTATGAATATGAACACAAACTTTACTTGTAATGACATAAAACAAAAAGTTAAAAAGAACAAACATTTTCAAAAGAATATACCCCGCTTATCGCTCAAAGCATATTGTGCAAACACAAGAATGTCTTTTATCTCAATTTACCTTTCAACTTGTTGTCTAACCCTTTTTTTTATATTCTTTGTTCAGTTTCTGTTACATTCAGAATTGTATCCCCTTCGAAAAAAAAACATAGCTTGAACATCACTTGCAACACATTTTGATATCTATGAAATACCAACGCTTATTTTAATTTTACCTTTAACTTTTTTTTTGCGTTTTCGTGTATTCGCTGTATTGCTCTTAACTTTCATTTGAAATTTTGGCACCCCCAACAATTTAACCCTTTTATTATTGTCTCTGATGTTGTTGTTGTTTTTGCTACTTTTCGTTACATTCATTTTGTGAAAAATGTTTATCATTCCATCTTTTAAATTAATAAACATTTTGTGTGCATCATCAACAACAAAATTAAGAGAGAACAAAATAACAACTTAATGTGAATTTTGAAAACGCAATAATTATGTGAACTAAGTATTTATGCGGCTATTGTAAGGTAAAATGGAGCTGACAAGAAAAAATCAATACGGTAGCATTTTTTAATTAAAAGAAATAAGAATATTGAAAATGTTAACGTAAGCTTTAAAGTCTTATGCCATTTTTGCGTACTCAAAAATAGTAATGGACACCAAATTGACAAGAGAAAATAACCTTTAAAAAGACATCAATCGATAAAGAAACATATTCGAAACTAAAAGTTTTTAAATTTTAGTGGTTTTTGAATGTAATGTAAGTGGATTTTGCATTTAGTAGTAGATCTACTACCTTTTCAAAATATGTTTTAAGTGTTGTAAAAGTACTTAATAAATTTAAATGTAAAGCAAATCATAAAAATATTTATTTTAAAAATGTAGTAGATCTACTACTATTTTATGTAGCTATGGAAAAACGTATTTAAGTATCTAAACATGCAGTTATAGATGTCAATATCAAGTAAATCATAAAAATATTTATTTTAAAAAAATAGTAGATCTACTACTATTTTTAATAACTATGAAAACACTTACTTAAGACTCCAAACATGCATTTAAAAATTTAAATACAATAAAAACTAAGCAAAATATGACACTAAAGACATAAAACAAGTTTTACTTGAATTTAATTGGAAAGAAGAAAAGTAAATTAAATAAATTTCTTAACATTCAAACATCTGTTAATTTCTCAGCACACTTCAAACGCTTACACATTTAATCAAAATTCACGGCAACATAATTTGTCATTCTTAGCAGCACCACCACACTTCTCTCGTAGCAGTGCATTACAAAGCTGAATATAAAAATAAATACTACCTTATTTAATAAAAGTAAAAATTGCATACGCACGAGCGCACGAACAACAATCATGGAATCAAATAAAAAAAGAAAAAAAAAATTTTAGCAAATGAACCGCAGCAGCAGGGAGAACAACATCAGCAGCAATTGTTGGTATGCAAGGGTGGTCGGGCTCATAGGCTGTAGACAAGCAGTCAAACTGACTGATAGACAACCGTAAATAGACAGTGAAAAACGCATATAAGAAGCTACGCTTAGATTAACAAAAAAATTATATATCAAATAAAATTTCTAAGGTGCCGTCGCTGTCCAAAACATAAATCGCAAACTAAAACTTCAACAGTTTATAAAATGTTTCTTTAGTTTGAAAAATTACTTGCACTCTTCAATGTACATGACGGCAAATGGCATAGCTACCCTAAATTTGTAATTGGAACGAACCCCCTGCTGAAACCTTTAAAAAATATGCGCATCACTACGTTTTGCACATAATAGGAATTTACAAATGAAAACAAGTATTTTATCTTTTTTTTTTCAGATGATTTTCAATGCTACGCACTTCAAACGCGTGTGCATATTTTCGAGCGTTTTTTTTTTCCTATTTGAAGTTCAACTTTTTGATACTACGTTGCACCCTTCTGGAGCTAAGCAGGCAGTATTTGCTTGACTACTTATTTTTTTTTTCTCTCTTTTTGAACGTTAAATTCATAAAATGAAATAGCACTTCAAACCTCGAACAATTCAAACTTAAGTGTGGCACTGAAGAGCTTTTCCATTATATAATAGCAGCCATAACCAAGCAGGCTGTATCTCCCCCTAATCAGAGTTTACATATTGTACATTTATAGAAAATAGATTTAAGCAGACCTCTTCAAATAGCTATGCAAATGTCGTAAGCGGTAGGTAGTAGTTATAAAAATATGGTACTTTCTTATACAATTTGTTTATTAAGTTTAAAACGCTTCGCTGCAAACGAATTATGGAAGCATTCCAAAAAAAAAAATTTAAAAAATAACAACACACAGTGGGTGAAAATAACCAAGGGAAGAAAAATAGTGCGTAATTGAAATACAAGCTGCAAGATTTTAAAAAGTATTCAAAAAAGTTGACAAAAGGCGAAATGCATAATATATAACGAACAACAAAATAGTATTGAAAGAGTCAAAAAGTATCAAATATTAAAAAATCCAGTAAAGCCAAAAGATTTCGAATGGTATTGAAAAGAATTGAAAGATTCCGAAAAATTCGAAAAAATGTTGTATTTACTAGATAGTAAGAAAAACTTTAGTACAAACCTCTTAAAAATTAAATGGTCATTTAACTAATAATAGTAAAAGTGTTATCTTTAGTCTCGCCAAAAATTTCTGTAGCCAAAATTAAAAACAATTTAAGTCGACATATGAAAAATGGAGTTAAGTGCAATTTTTTATCAGTCCTGAGTAAAATTACGTTTTCGTTTTTTGGTAATTTAATAGTACTTCTAAGAGACTTAATAGTGTCCAGTGAACAGAAAGCAAAGTTTTCGACATAAGCTCCTTTTTTCCACAGATTTAACACCCTACACCGCGTTAATGGTAAAAATGCGTTTAAATTTTTATTAAAAGAGTATGAGTATTCATCTAAGCGCGCAAAACCCTCGCAAACTGTGCATTTTTGCGCTCTTGCAAATGAACTCTCAAAAATCATATGGCAAGTTTTTTGAACAAACTACAAAATTTGTCGCGCAAACTTGCAATTGTTGTCACTCTCTTTTCCCATACGATTCTCTCAGTAAAAATGTTTTGCTTACACATTTTCTATTTGTCACTCTCTTTTCTCATACGATTCTCTCACATAAAAAAATTACATGCTCATCAACTGCCACAAATTGCACTAAATATTCGAAGGGGTGTTCGTGAAACACATTGCGCAAAATTGCCTATTTGCACAAGTGAGAAACTTGCGCGTTTGGATGAATTTGGCAACATTTACTTAAATAACCCTCTGTGTAGCGTTTTGAAACTAATGCTTGCATGGGAGGTGCCACGCCCTCATGTACAAACTTGAAAAATTTTTCCCAGATACTAGACCTGAAACTATTTCTTACAATTGCGCGATGTTTCGCTCCATTATCTTAAATTATTCTCTCACTATTGCGTTTTGATGTTTTCACGTTCATGGATAGTACCACGCCTTCTCGTTGACATTCTTTAATGTTTGTTTAAAGTTTTTTATGTTTTCCTAATATTTTTGGGAAATTTGGTTACAACTTTATAATTAAAGTGTTAAGTGTTTTACTTAGATAGAAGGTCCGATAGGCGTCTGCTGATTACGCCCATTTATAATTCCAAAAAGCTTGCTTAAAGGTGTAACCCGCTTGCTTGGTTTTCCCGCAATCGTAATTTCTACAGATAGACAAACACATAGACAGACAGACGGACATGGCTGAATAGATTCAGTTGGTGACGTTTATGCGCTACAAGCGAGTTGACATCGTGAGTATAAGGTATGGGGTATGAAAAGGTATTGAAAAAAGTAACATTTTTAACAAAAACTATCAGTGATACTAAGGCAATCATAAAAAAAAACACTTTTGATCACTAGACCGTTGTTATACAAGCGATCACAGTCACTGATTATTGCTTTCAAAGTCAAATTGAAAATTAAGCGAGACAGAGGAAACAAGTTTCGCCTTACATTGCAACAGTCTGTGGTCGTGATCGTCCTAAGAGAAACACTTTTTACAATATTTTAATCAGCAGCAGACATTTTGCGAGATCAGTCAGTAGGAATCACACTAATGTTAAATATCATTTTTCTTAAGCAAACATGATAAGACAACAGATGGATGAAGATTTCTGATTAAAAAAAAAACCAACATAACGGTCATTTTAGATCGAAAAACATAAAAATCCGAAATAACGATTACTTTTGATCAAAAAAATAAAAATCCATTTATAACGATTATGCAGTGTTTTCCAACATAAAATTCATAATCGTTACGGCCCCTGGTAAATTTACATGAACATCGTTCTTTGCTAATGACAGAAAATTGAAACAATGTTCAATATAATAATTAGTCAGTAAAAAATATGTAATAATTTTTTGGGTGATTTTTGTTTTTAATTTTGTGAATTTTTTTTTATAAATTTTCAAATATCGTGATTTTTTATAGAAACAATGATTTGAAAATATACTTTACAATTGATTTTTTTGCCGATATTTCTATTAACCTTTAAATAACTTTTATTTCTGTTTCAAGCAAAGTTTCTAGCTCTTTTTTTTAATGATTTTTCAAGGCCTCAGTTGTTGGTAAAAATTTTTCATTATTTTTTCGGAAGAAAAACCCCATTCAATTTTGAAAACGTTGATATACAATGTAACTTTTGAGATTAAAAAAAGTTTAACTTTAATAACTGCTGCTTCTCACCTTAGCATCATAAAATTATTCTGCCACTATTGCATTAAGAAGCTGAATCTCTTTGAAAGGAAAGTTTTTTTATTGTGAAATTCACCCACTGTGCAGCAACTGTGCTACTGCTGTTGTTGCTGCTGTTAATCTTCAAAATCTACGACAAAATTTAAATGCGCGTTTACTTAATTCATACATTAATTTCTCAGTCTTTTCGTCTGTCTGTCTGTCTGTCACAACCACAGTAACTTCACCCATAAAATATGTAAGTTATAGACGGTCGCTTTAGCAGCCAGCCAACTTAAATTTCCCTCGCCTGCCCCTGCGTATGACACGCTTACCGTTTGAAGCCGCTTCTAATTATAGCTGCTGATTTCTGGTATGCATGGAATTTGTCAAAATGTAAATTTTTCGAATTCTTCTCATGGCTGCGCTGAATGTGGAATTTGGCTTTTTCGACTTTACCATATTTTTGAAGTTATCAATATAATAAACTGTGTTTTTATTAATTAATTTTGTTTTGTTGACACTTTTGCAGCTGAACTTTTTTATTTACCTTAATTTTGTTTTCTTTTGTTGTTCACAATTTAAATTTTTTCTGTTGCAGAGTTTTTCTACTACTAATTTCATTATTATGTTATGTTGACTGTTTTTGTATGCATCACTGGTTTACATCGTTTTAGTGAAACGATGAGCTAGCACTGCTATGTTATGTTTTGCTTTTCTACGTTTATTTCTTATCTTTTTATATATCACTTCTAAATTGATGAAGAAACCATAAGATTTCATTAAGAATAAAAATTAAAAATAAACAAAAACTATTAATAGTTGTAAATGGGTAGTATTAATGGAACTTAAGGTCATGAAAATTAAAAAGAAGTTTCTTTGAGAAAAAAAAAATCTTTAGTAAAAATTGTTGAATTCTTTTGAAGAAAAATATTTCTGACGTGTAAACTGGAGTGAAGTGGAGCGAATTGGCAGAAAATTAACACACACGCGTGCTTTTTTTTTGCATTTTAAGACTTCTGACTTTATTGTGACTTTTTAAAACATTTTTTAAGTATTCTAATTTTCAACATTTGTTGATTTTTTCAACATTTTTCAAAATTTTCTATGCCAACCAGAGATGTGCACGAATGCATTCATACGCAGTTGTGAAACACTGACAAAAAACGAATTTTGAATCAACACTATGCATCAAACGTGTGAAAAGAATGAAAACACTGCTCACTCAAAGCGAATGCGAATGCTGACGTGCGGTACTATTTTTATCGCATTGCCGTTGCTTGCCTTTGTTATCTTTGAAGGCAACGAACACACTACAAAAGACAAGCACTATTCACTCAAAGCTCATTCATTCGTTTCTATTTTTATGCAACGAATTCTATGGCTATGCAACGAATGCTACGGCTATGCAACGAATGTCATTACGCAGCAATAACTTTTTTTATAATATTTTCCTTGATTTGTGTATTTTGTCTTTTAGAAGAAACTCAACAATCACAAACAACGGCACGCAAAGTACTACTCTACAATAGCATGAGCTCAAATCGTATGATGTATTCGATGTTGTGCAATAGCATTCGTTGCATAGCCATAGCATTCGTTGCATTGCCATATAATTCGTTGCATAAAATAGAAACGAATGAATGAGCTTTGAGTGAACAGTGCTTGTCTTTCGAGTATGTTCAAAGAAAGCAGAAGCAAGCAATGGCAATGAAATTAAAAGGCAATGCACTGCAGCACTCGTTTCATATGTTGTCGAATAAAAGCAAGCAATAGCAATGAATACGCGAATGGTAAATAAAAACGAGCCACTCATTGCACATCTCTGATGCCAACACAACGAAGCATTATTAAGTTTATATCGCGAATGCTTACAGTCACCTCTTTAGTTAACAAATTTTTCGAAAATATCTTGGCTGGGACTTTACTCGACTTTCCTTTCATGGCTTAGTTTTTATCTTGCTAATAGAATCCATTTGGTGGTTATAATGGAAAATGTTCAGAAGGATTGGAAAAGCCGAAAAATATTGAAATATTCGAAAAAAAGTGAAAAGTTTGAAACAGGTGAAAAAGAAATATAAATAGAAATAGTAAAAAAAAAAAAAAAAACAATAAGAAAATGTTGAAAAAAGTTGATACATGCTGAAAAATATGGAAAAAATTGAATGAGGTTGAAAAAGTCGATATAAAATGAAAGAGTAGAAAAATTTTGAAAATGTTGAAAAAGGTTGAAACTGCTAAAAAAAGACTGAAAAGGTCGTAAAAATATGGAACCAATGAAGAAAGTTGATAAGGCTGATAAGTCGAAAATATAAGGAATATATTGATAAAAAATGAAGGATATGCAATAAGTCGAAAAAATATGGAAAATATTGAAAGACTTGAAAAATGTTGAAAAAGTCAGAGATTTTCGAAAATGATTGAAAAGCCGGAAGAAATTCAATAAGTCGAATAAATTGAAAATGTTGAAAAAAGTTGCAACAGGCTGAAAAATGTTGTAACGGTTGAAAAAGTCCAAAAAATCGATAAGATATGGGAAATGATGAAAAAGTTGAATAAGTTTGAAAAGTCGAAAAAATTGAAAGAGGCTGAAAATAGTTGAAAGAGATTTAAACCTTTGGAAAACGTCAATAAAATTTAGAAAATGTTGAAAAAAGTTCAGAAGTTGAAAAACTCGAAAAAAGTTAAGAGCTCGAAAATCTCGAAAATAATTGAAACAGGTTGAAAAAGTCGTGCTGAAATGTTGAAATGTCTTGATAAATTCAATGAGTCAAAAGAAAAATGTTAATAAATGCCACGCTTACAACTTTTTTTTAACATGGGAGGTGCCATGCCCACTGAAAGGCGATCCAAAAACCACACCAAACAGTTGTTTGTCGACTGTGCATTGATTTCCCGACAAAAATCGAAAAATTTACGTAACCAACGAGGTGGAAAAGAGATTCGCCAGCTCATCTTCTTTTAAGCGCTCCACAGACCAAATTGCCAACGTTATTCAAGCGTATATCAACCCATTTCCTTAAGCGGAGATATAAAACTTTCTGTCATAATACGATTTGCAGTAGACTTACTACACTCAAAAAAAAAAAAAAAAAACAAGAAGTACGAATTTTAAATACTAGCTGGACCATCGGTATGTCAGTCCTATGACACAAAACTTTTGTATACATTTGTATATGTTACCGGCCAAACTAGTTTTAGGCCAAACTAGTCTTAGGCCAAACTAGTTACCGTTAAGCCTAAAGATATGCAATGAAATCTTAATGCAAAAGCACTGGCTAGTGAAGACTAAGATAGTAGCAAAGTAAGAGAATACAACTTATTAATTTAATTGTAAGCTTGGCAAGTGGTAAGTGAGAGTAAGTGGGCGGTCTTCGGTTGCGGCTCAGGACTTATGTTCATCCTTTAATATTTTCAATATTGGCTACGCGGCGGTTCACTTAATAATATGTGCAATACTGGATTCGCTATCCATACGCTTTTGAATTAAAATTAAATTGCATACTTTCAGGCATACACATCAACTAGTTTGGCCTAGGAAAAACTAGTCTATCCTAAAAACTAGCATAGTAAACTAGGCGGTAACATATACACACTTTAAAGAGACCTACAAAAAGCTCAGATTTATCACACTACTTAAGTAGATTAGAAAAATGCTATCCGCAAAAGTTACATCAATGAAACTTCTTTTGAGGTTATGTCCTATTTGTTAACACCTCCAGGAATCTAACCCACACCATAATTTAATTTTTGATATAATTAATGTTTATAGAAAATAGAAATTCTTTCTAGTAATGAAATCTCATAAAATCCTTTTCAGTGATTTTAGGTGAAAAAAAAAGGATTTTTTTTTGACAGAAATCCACTAACACTTAAGTGATGATTCTTGCCAGTTAGTTGAATGTGTAAAGTGTTGCTATTTAACTTATCATACATCATTAGCACGTAAGGGTTTGCAACGTAAAATTCTGATTTCTGAGTTACTTTGACGAAGAATTTAAAGGAACACTCACCGGACAGCGCCTTAAACTCCTCCAGGTAATCCAAATTTTTCGATAGGGGCGCCACGTTGTGGCCGTTTATTGTACTTTTCAAAAAAATTTTGATGACTTTTTGTAGGAGTAATGTGAATTTTGTGTTATTTTTTGTTTGACAAAATCAAAACATAAGCCTTTGATAAACGCAACTTGCACATATACACCTTAACACATTGAAATACAGACACATGTATGTGTGTGTGTGCGTGTTATAAAAACGGTTACAATTTAATGACCATGCAACAGCAGCTGCCAATCTTTTTTTTCATATAAAAATGAAACAATTGACACCACCACGTTTCAGTGGGCGCGAGAGGGTTAAAAATTTATGCAAAATGATATTTTTCTTTTTCTACGTTCTAATTTTGTCTTTTAAAATTTTTTACAAATTTTTCAATGGCTTTAATGTTTCGCCGAATAGAGATAGACACACAGGTAGATTAACGCAGACACGCACACACGAACAGCGCCGCTGGTGACCGCACTTTTTGAATTCAAAAACGAAACTATTCGAAAAATTTCATAAAACACAATCAGAAGGTTCATTTAGCAGGGTATGTGCATACACACACATACATACACTCATACAATATGAAGAAGGAAGAAAAGTCCTGCCATTCACCCTCAACGTATGGTGGTTTACATTGGCAATGTGACTGTGAGTGTGGCTGTGTTTGTCTGATTCTGACTCTGAGAGTTTGTGTGCTTCTGCTGTTCAAATTTTTGTTGAGTCACAAATCGAGTGAGTTTTTTTCTATCGGAATTGGTCAATTAAGCGCCGTTGATTCCTAAGCAAACTCATATTAACTATGATGATTGTTAAGTGGATATGACTTCATTTTTGTAATAATTTTAAATTACTCTATTAAGAATTGACAGATTTTGATGAATGTATTTTATTGAAGAGCTATATATAACTTTTTGTATTGGTTGACGTTAAGAAAAGTTGAGGTCGATAAACTTTAATTATTATATTTGGTAATAATTACCATATTATGCTTGCAGACAGTTTTGTTTGATACAATCTAGCAAGCGAAATTATTCTTAGTTTCATCTTAGCATATTAACTTCCCAGCTCCCCACCAATCAACTACTTTCTGTTGACTAAATGACCTTAATATCTTGTGAAGAAAAGCTATAACTCCTTAAATCATATTCTCGTACTTTCAACCAGCATTCCAAATACTCATTTGGTCTTGGCAGTTAACTGTTCAATGAGCAACTTCGTGAAATGTTTGAACTTCAAAGAGTAGAACACGCTTTGAAAAACAGTCAATTGTTTCAACAAATTAGCTGTACGAGTCAAATCTTACCGATGCCAATATTTAAATAATGACAAAATAGCGAAGGATAGTGTACGTAAAATATAGGTTTTTAAAATAATTGTTATTTAAGAAAAATTGTTTGAAAATGAAGAGCGTGAAGTTAAATTCGGAATTTAACTAGCAAAGACACAAACCATCTGACTTAACAGAGCTCTAACAGAGAAATGTTTACTTGACGCTGAAGGAGATTCAGATAGGGTCAATTTAAAACTGTCCAATCTTTCCAAATTATTCAGGGTGCAGAAATAACTATATGTGAACTCAATAGAAACTAAAACTATGTTTCCAACGATAAAAAATTTTGGTGCAGTTTCTATCTTTTAGTACATAATTTGGTTATGTGAAACTTCTAATTATTATTGTGAAAACCTAACACGGTCATCTGGTCACTGACCATTATTTCTTGAGTGTGCATATTACAGACTAGGTGGGTTCGATAGAACATGGTCCGACGTTTAAAACTACATATCACTTTAGTGCCGGTTCTTTTTTGAACTAATGACTTCTGGTCAGTGACCAGATGAAAATGTTATGTTTTCACCAAAACAAATCACGAATTTCGGCAAAGAAAATGATTAGTTCAAAAAAAAAGCGCCACTTAGTAATATATACACACAATGTAAAATTTATATAGATATACATATTGTTACGAAATTTCCTGTCTCTTTGACGATAATTTCGATCTCTCACACTTTTCTGAGTTCGATCACTGGATTGTGTAACAATTAAAAACACACAAACTTATTTTGTTATAAAATGGTTTATTTAAATCACAATAGTTAGTTTTTACACGGTACAATTGTTTATCTCATTAACATTCAAATTCTAACATTAATTTAACACTGTATAGAAAACTGTTTTACTTTACTATGGATCACACTGTATTCACTTTATTGCTTATTGCTTCACTGTTTAAATACAACTGTTCTGCTGCACTGTTTTAATTCTACTGTGTCACTCAACTCAGATGACAACCCTTTTATACTGCAGTCATCACTCTCTCGAACAATCCAGTACCTTCCAATTGGCGTGTAATCTACCATTATCCATAATTTACCAGTACTTTCTAAACGGCGTATCGACGTTGAGTTCACAATTATCCAGAATGTTGCTATTATGCTAGATGGCGTTGTACGACGGCGATAGTTTCTCTCAGTTGTCGACTTTAGTACTGCAGCGTCTGTTCGGTTTATTATTTTTAGTACAAAAACTGCACTTTGCCGCTAGATGGTGCTAATATCGTTTAGTTTCCTTTGTTGGTATTTATTTCAAGAGTTTTCTAGCATAAACCAAATTTCTACAATATGTATTTGAACAAAAAGTAGTCAAATTTGAATATAAAGCCATGGAACCTCCCTTAAACGTAAACAAATTTAGATCGTCATATCAAAAAAGTTGTTCCTAGAGCTTGTAAAAACTTGCTACAACTAGACACAAAGATACACAGCCAATGCTGAAATATTTTTAAGATGGTATAGTCAAACTTGATACATGAACAGTATTGGACAAAGCTTGGTACGGCCGAAAAATGGCTGGGCTTGGACAAATGAACGCGATATTCACTTAGAATAAAAAAACCTAAGTGATCAAATAAAGGAATTTTTTCAAACGAATGTAATATGGCAAAATGACTCCAGTGATTTGAATACTGTTTGGCCGAAAAGTCGGCAAGGTATGACAAGTGACCAAAAAATCTTTCTCAGAAGCAGTAACTTTAAGCTCAAAATATATCAAAAGAGCGTTTTCTAAGGAATAAATGTAATGAAATTTGGTACAAGAATACTAAAAGGCATTATCATTACAAAAAAGAAAGAAATTTGGGAAAGAAGGCGTGGCACCACCCATTTCAGCAACAAAGGCTAGTAATAAAATGTTAAAAGAATGTTTTTCAATGAAAATATATAGAGACTAAGTAACACAAGTACCGCCAAGATTGAAAGTGGGTACGTTCAATCCAAACGTCAGCTTTTAAATGAATTTATTATGAATGTACCCCCTGTAGGAAAAAGCTGTTATCTCCAGCCTTACAAAAAATTAAATACTCCATACCACCTTCGAAAAATTTTTAGTAATTTTTCAACCTTTTTTAAAATCTTTCCATGTTTTTTTCGATTTATTCAACCTCTTTCAACTTTTTTTAACATTTTCCGAAATTTTCATCTGTTCCAATATTATTCAACTTTTTTCGCGTTTTTCAACCTCATTCAACTTTTTTCAACATTTTCCATATTTTATTGTTTGCTCAGCCTTTTTCAACTGCTTCAAATATTTTAACTTCTTCCAACTTTTTTCGAGATTTTCAATCTCTTTCAAGTTTTTCAAAATTATCAATAACTTTTTTCGAGATTTTCAACCTCTTTCAACATTTTCCAATTTTTTTTTTACGTTTTAGCCTATATCACACTGTACAATAGTTTTCAAATTTTTCGATTGTTTCAAGTTCTTTCAACTTTTTTCTTATTATTTTGTTCAACCTCGAAACCAAAAACCGAACTAGGGGCGGTCTACTGATACAAAATGTCAAAGCTATTGCAGTTGTCTCATTCCCAGTCAAGATGACATAATCGAGCAGGAAGTATTGTACAGAATTGAGTGGAAGAAGCAATAGCGAAAATCAGATAAATGCAGTTTTGAATAGGAAATATCATAAAAAGATTAGACGACGATCAAGTAGATTCAGTAGTTGCCTACAACTTTTAGAGAGCGGACAAAACCAAGACATTACAAATACTACGAAGTGCCATTATATTCCCATTTTCAAAAACTATTCTTCAGAAGAAAAGAGTTTAAAAAATCTGGCTCAAACTCAATTTTAAAATTTGCTCTGGAATGCTAAGAATGTTCTTAAATATTTTTCACATTATTTATAATGGACTGTGTTTCAACCCTCGTAATGCAAAAAAAAAAAAATACCAAAAACAAAAGTGCCGCTATTGTTTTTGTTTGTGTAACGCATGCAATTCCAACCAATCTACCACACATTGGAGGACGCACAGGTAGGGTAGTCAACGCTATGCAAGGGTAGTTATGAATTCAACGTGCCACTGGCAGTAACGGAGGGTTGTCAATGACGGTATATCGTCCGACTGACTGACTGAATGACAAACTTTAGTTTTGATTAGAATTTCATTTTTCAAAAATGTGTCGTGCATGTTTCAGCTGCTGCCAGTGAAACACCATGCAATCGACAGCAGCAAATCCTGCAATATAAAAATGTTGAGAAAAAAATGTAAAAATCCTGATAAATTTACTCACAATAAATTAAAATTCCAATTGACGAAATGCAGTTTATTCTTGCATGTGTGTGCGTGAATCCTGCAGATGTGCTGTTTTATTTCATTAATAATTTTTCTTTGCTGTTTTTGAGCATTTACACCCATAATATAGGAAATATTTCTGCTTTGCTTCATTATGATCCTAATTAGAAAGCGTCATGAAACTATGCAGGATATTCAATGGGATTTGAATTTTTCTGCACTACGCGCTAAGGGTGGATGTTTTAAAAACCAAAGGTTGAATGGGTAACGAAGAAAAAAGAAAAAAAAAAAACAATTTTTTTTCTTGTAAAGGGATGCGCTAAAGATTTTCGGAAAACTTGTTTTACTTTTTTTTTTTGCCTGGAGTTTTTCCGAGGTTAATGTACGCTCTAGAATGCCCTGCATTTTAAGATAAAAGGTTTTTTTTCTTCTTCTGTATTAAAAGGGATATGAGTTAATTTTAAATTTAGTTAGAAAATAAACAAAATTGAGTACCTGAAGTGTCAATACACACCCTCACTAGCAATTATAATGTCATTTGTGTAGGCAGTTTTCATTTCATTTAAATTTTATATTAATGACATTTAAAAGAGGACTTCAAAATCACGTAAATTTTAACAAGGACGTGTTACAATAAAGAGACATCAAAATGTATTTTCCCATACATGTGTGCAGGTAAACATATCAAACGACATATGAAATGCTTTGCTACTCATTTTGACTTTGAAATCTCTGCAGCATCACCATCGCAATGAGTCATGCTTCTTAAAATCAACCACATGGTGAAATATAGCATTTCCCAACTTGCTGATGAAGTTATCGTCATACTATACACTAGGACTTGCAGGCATAAAACTTGAGTTATCAAAAAAGACTTCAGAATGCAGATATTGTTAATGAACTTTATAGAATATTTATCGAGTGATTGCAGAGCACACTGATTTCTTCACAAAAAAAGATCAAACACATAAAAATCTGGCATGTAAGCAGTAATTTGGGCAAAGTATTTTTTCCTCTTTTTGCCATATTATAAATCTAATCAAGTAACCCTAATATCTGAATAAAATCAAAATTAATTCTGCAAAGTTAAGGTAACATAGATATGTAAGATCAAATATAAAAAAATGTTAGGTTAAATTAGGCAGGAGTGGCAGTCAGCTTAAGAGCCGACTCACTTTGACCAAATCATCATCCATTGTAATACCACAGGGTATATAATAAGACTGTGAAATGAGTCCAACTCGTTCGAACAAACACGAAACTCACGAGCTTTTCATAAAATTTAAGCATCGAACCAAGTTCATTTAACTCGACACAACTCAGTTCGTTTAGTTCGATGTGTTCAATCACATCTCGTTATTCTGCTGGTCTTTGTGCCTGCTCCGAAGAATAGAAATGAAATTTGCGGTACAGTTGTAAAAGAATCGAAAATCGAACAAACGAGTAGCTCAAAACTCATGAGTTCCAATCGTATGATATGGACAACTAACGAACTGAATATAAATTGAGTTCAACGCAACGAGTTGTTCGAGCATTACTCGTTGAGTACGAAAAAAGTTCGAGCATGTTCGATCAACTCGTTTCACAGCCTTAAGCCTTCACCAAAATAGACGTGACGAGACGGTAGCAATTGAACGAACGTTTGCACTCGTTTCGTCTGTTTTGAAATTTAACCCAAAATGTTACGCTAGCCAACGAACCGAAAAAGCTGTTATGACGAGCAGCAACGTTTTGAAGTTCGGCTCTTACGGAACTCTTATGTCTCG
Organism: Tricholauxania praeusta; assembly: GCA_949775025.1. Lineage (NCBI taxonomy): Eukaryota > Metazoa > Arthropoda > Insecta > Diptera > Lauxaniidae > Tricholauxania > Tricholauxania praeusta. Next base: position 162,894,750 of record OX459028.1, on the reverse strand, counting down.
TCAAAATGTTTCGTTCACTTTCGATCAATAACGTAGGCTCATTTTGGCTATCAACATTGGTTTACATATACTCGAACTTACTCGTTATGTCTCGTCTCTTCTATTTTGGTTTAGACTTTAGTATTTAACTATATCCTTTTGTTGAACCAACCAAAATTCATTGTAAAACTTATGTTAAGTAGCTGCCATGTCTGTGGCAACAAAGAATAACAGCTAAAGTCGACCAGTGATGACAAGGCGAAAGAGTAAAAGTTACTTGCTTGTACACAGAACATATGAACACAGATCAACTTTAGCTGTCATTACTTATGGCCACAGATAAAGTAACATGTCTAAGGTTACACAGTTCATTAAGTATAAGCAAAAGGCGGGACAGGAGCTGAGAGAAGTTTAAAGTTTTCCTGCTCCTTCACATCCCATAAATTCTTACAGAAGTCAAAAGACTAAACACCTAATCCCTACATTCCATTTCGGCCAGATTTATCTCGTTATATTACAAATTGAACCTTGGGTCCATCTTGTGTTATCTTTCAAAGCAGCAATCAAAATGCCAACACCAATGTCCCCATACCCAGGGACCCAGATGAGATGAATGTTAAAATGCTGAGTAACCTCATTAAGAGATAAACGGTATTCGATTACCTTAATGGTCGTGTATCATTACACTTTGTCCAGTGAAATTGGAGGAACATTGTCTGATGTATTATGGTGTCGCTCATGTCTCCCATGTTTAGCTGCTGCCAATATCGATTAAATATAGAAAAACGCCGTGTAGATGAAATTATTTTCAAAAAGCCTGATTTTTAATTTTACTTAACTAACCGTTAATTGTTCAACCCCCGATCAGCAATTGCTTGATACTATAAAACCTCACCAACAAATTTTTATTCTTCATTTTCGCCGTGCTATGGATATCTATTGTGTCAACTCTTACCATCTAAATGTCAACATATATACATAGGTCAAAGGTCACATAAGTAAGTTATTTGTTTATATATTAAGCAAAAGTTATTAAAAAGTAAAAACAATTTCAAGATGTTCAAGGTCAAAGGTTAAATATCATTATTTTGAGAAGCTCTCGCCTTCTATGAAACGAAAACTAAGTAATTTCAAATGAAAATAATTGTTACACATACATGTTTATGTATGATATATACATGTAAGTGTAAGTTTAATGGTTTGATACTGGGCTACGATTTTCTGCTTTAATTAAAAATTGAATGTAATTTCCTAAGTTTATCTATCGCATAGCACCAATCAACAACAGAGCTGGGTAGGAATAATTTCTTTGCGAATGAAATTTCTCAAAGATTATAATTCAAAGGAACTGATTTTTACAATTATTTCTTTATCGATACCATTATAGCAATCAAAATTTACAAAAAAAAAGACTTTGATTTCATTCCGAGAAATTGGAATTCGGAATTAACTATTTCTGTTCCAGGAAGTAGAAACATACTATTTACTTTTCTGGGAAATGTAATACGGAATTTGGTTACTTCCGGAATTAAAAAATCCAATTCAATAGATTATTTTTCTCAGACAAATGGTTACGACAATCAATGCGAAAAGGTCGAAAATGACTCATGGTCACCAGCAAAGATGATGCCGGGCACTCGAAGAAAATCCATTCGGAAACGTTGAAAATAGATTTCGATTATCCGGTACCACACAGAGCACGTTTTTTTGTGCTTTTTCGGATTTTCTACCTCCATTCTAGCAAAAAAAATTCTCGGAAAGTGAAAAATACCAAATTTTCGGGTAGAACAGCCTTTGGTGATTAAGTGCACAGCTTTTTCATCGATTCATATACAACCTTGCCGAATTGATTAGACCAAAAATTTGTGTTAGAAAAATGACCAGAAGGAATCGAATCTTCGATTTCTCAAAGAACTAAGTTCCTTTGGAATGGAACTAAAATCTTTCAACTTCACATTTTGATTAATGAACTGGAATCGCTAAAGAACTCATTTCTTTTGTCATGTAATTGAAAAAGTCGACATCGAATTCCAATTTTTTGGAATGTACTCAACATTTTGCTATTTCAGATTTTCATTCCTGTATTGAAATAGACAAAGAAATTATTACTTCTGCCATTAAATTGAAATCGAAAAGTATTCATTACTCCTTAGTCATAAGTTGACAAAACCTATCCATACCTCTATTTGTGATCTAAATATTAAGTAGCTAAAGTTTCGTATACATATTATTTGTTTCGTTATAATTATTTTTGAGGAATACTACAATACTTCCTCACTGGGTTGTATGCTACAAGCCATACTATAACACACAAACGACCTAAAATTTGTGGCACATAAAATGCATATAATAAATAATTATGATGAAAGGACAACGACAAGTAAAATCGCCGCAAAGGACAATCGTGCATGCAAAATGAAAATGCAACGTGCTGGGAGCACAGCAAAGCGTTGCGTTGCTACAGAAGTTTGAAAATGAAAAACCGCAGAGTACAGACTGTGGAAATTATTATTACAAGAACAACTTGCTGTTGTTGTCGTATGGAACCGTATTAATTTACATTATGCGGTTGCAATTTAAAGGTGGAAGGTGGTTAAGAATTTTTAAGTGAACTCTTGATATGAAGACAAAATGCCGTGCGAAAAGCTCACTAGAGGGTGCCAATAAAACCTAAAAGCTCTAACTAAACCACAAAATGACAAACAGTGGGATGTGTCAGTAATTTCAAAAAATTAAATTGTTGAACTTAAAATGTTTTGTGAATTGTATTTTGTGCATGCGATCGCATGCACATCTGCATGCGCTCGATTCTTATGCATTTAATCATATTTATTTTTGGAAAAGTTGAAAGAAGATCTGTAAAATGTTTTAAGATTCTGTCTATGGCAATATTCTTTATAGTAGTCCTTAAGGTATTGTTATACACAAAAGGATATCGTAGTATTAATTTACCAAGCAAAGATTCACCTATTAGTGAATTAGTCGATATAATTCAAAAATTATCTAAAAATTCCAAAAATTATTGAAAAAATGTCGAAAAATATTGAACATTACCGAAAAATGTCAAAAAGTCTAAGGACATTGCAAAATATCGAGAAGTATCGAGTCTTATCGAGAAATGTCTATATGCAGTGAAATTCTCCATTACGGACAGCCCCCATAACCGGACATATTTCAGCGACACTCACTAACTTTTCCATACAAAATATATTCCTATAGCCGGGCGCTCCAATAACCGGACAAAAATACTGCGACGGTCGGAGTCCGGTTATGGGGAATTTCACTGTATATCGATTAGTCTTCAAACATCGGAAAAGTTGATAAAAGTCATAAAGCATCAAAAAAGTTAACATGAGTTGGAAAGTATTGAATGGTATAGAAAAGCATCGGAAAATACGATATAAGTAGAAAAGTAATGCATAGTATCAAAAGGCAATGAAAATCTCGATAACTGAAGAACATCGAAAAAGTCGATGAAAGTCAGAAATTATTAAATAGTGTCAAAAGGCATCGACAATTTCTGCTTATATCGAGAAACATAAAATTATTCGTAAAGCATCGATTAGTATTAAAAATCAGAATCGATCAAAAAGTATCGATAAACATCAGAAAAGTTACAAAAATTCAATAATAGTTATCGAATAAAAATGGGAAAAATCGACAAAATGTCGAATAGCATCGAAAACAACAAATAAGTTGATTAGAATCGAAAAAGCATTGAAAAAGGAGTCAAGAGTCAGAAAAAATCAAATACTATCGACATAGTTAATAAGACTTAGAAAGCATCGAATAGTTTCAAAAAACATCAAAATAGTTGGTTAGAGTCAAAAAAATGAAATGGTGGGTAAAAATTTCATTGAATCAAACAGTTATCTCCAGGAATATTGTTAAAAGAATCACGATTTGTCTAAAACGCTACTTAAAATCATGTGGCATAGCTAAGGTTATTAGCGCCTACAGATAAACGACACATTTGACGCCCCCTTTCGTAGAAAAATATAGAAAAATATTTGGAATTCAATGAAGAAAAAGTCTGCCTGCTGCTAATAGCAAATTGTTGAAGCTTCTATTACTATTCCATTAGAAGTGTAGGGCCAGAAAAATGGTCATATAGCTAGTTGCATTCCTGGCTGATATTTGCCATTATTTTAAAATATCATTACCGACTATTTGTTGTCACGAAGTTCTAGGTCCACCCATGCATTTGAAACAGTGGAGATTCCAACAAAGCGGTTTAACTATTGCTATCGTTTTTCATAATCACAGTTGAGATAGGAGTACGATTGGTAGCCAAATGCAGTTCGAGATCATACAAGATCATCATATTCTCATCATATGCTTCAAGCGGACATTTTAAAATGTTTTTATTTATCATAGGAGAGAGAGATAGTGTAAAAAAAACGACATTTCAGTTATCCTTGCTTAAGAGAGCAATTAATGATTGCATTGTCTCACTGTTTGCACCTTTTGCTTATATATAAGAAATTTTCTCTACAATAACTTTTCGACCAATTATAAACGTTTAAGGGCTTAAATTATAACACAGCAGTTTGATGATTTTGATCCATAAGCATTTTGAATGTATTCTTCCCACAGTGCAAATGTCAAACCATCTTGTGCGAGTAGTTGTTGGTACTGTTATGGTTAACATGTTGGACATCCTCGTATGAGCCAAGTATTTCATTTATGGTTTTGCTCAAAGTTTCTAATATTCAAGTCAACTTTGGAGAATATCGCATGATTGGTTATTTGCAGCGGTTGTTTCATTTATCGTACAGCAAATATTTGTAATTATTGTTGTAGTAATTTTAAAAGGTCCTTAGCGCACATTTTATTCAAGTAAATTATAAAATTGTAGTTGTTCATGTAGCCACTACCACCCTTTTGATGAATAATATATGGAAATTTTAAACTTTGAATGTTGACTGATTGCAACACCTGCGTGGTTTGCGATAACTTTCCACCGAGCACAAGTAGTTTGTCATGTACAAATTGACCATCTGGCATTATTACGCAAATTACATAGATTATATGTGTAGTTTAGTATTCGAAGTAATGGTTAAATTGAGTTGTCAATTTTATGATAAAGTGTGATTTCCTATATTTATTTAAGAAGTACTATAATGATTATTGAGATTTTTTTGCATGTGCCTTACTTGGAAGGATCATAAGTTATTTAAGCGGTTTGGGAAATATGAGGGTTTCAAGATATTTAGACTTTATCAAAAAAATATATATTTTTGGCTATGAAATATGCAGTGTTTTCCATATAACAAACTTCAAATGCACACAAAAATGTTACAAAAGAAACTCTAGAGTGAGGGGGTTGTAAAAAAAAACGCCCTGTAGCTATGTTCTTTATTTAGACTATATATATTTGCAGATAGCTATGTATTTATATTTCTACAGAAACAATGGCATATGCATAACAAAAAAACACACGTTCACTCATGCTGAGTGTTGAGTGCTGTAACTCGCGTACTTTATGGAATTTGTCTGCATAGGGGTTGTTTTTCTTTCTGTGTTGCGTTGACGTTATTGTTTGTGCCGCTTCCGTTTTTGTAGCGAAATATGCAAGAATGAATGTAAAATGCATGAAAGTCCTTGCAAGGATAACGGCTGCCAAAACGCATTTTTCAAATACCATGCAACATTGCAATGGTGCATGAAAACGAAGAAAAAAAAAGAAAAAAAAAAAACAGAGAGAAATAAACACAACAACTACAGTTAAACAAACACAAATAAATAATATCAATACATTTGAAACGCTCGATCGCACACACACACACACACGCGTACTCGTGTGTTTATTGTTTTCACGGTAGGACGGAAATTTGGTGCGAGTCCTATGAACTGCGTACGTAACGTCCTTAGCGTTGTCGAAGTTGAATTTTGTTTTTTGTTTTGTTTTCTATTGCGAAAAGGACGACAAGAAATTTACTTTATGAGTTTTTCTTATGCGCACCGCCGTTGTTGTCTATGAAAACTGCAAGTTGATATTTTGAAAAATATGAAAAACTACATATCCTTTGGTGTATTTGTTTTTGGTTTTCATAGGTCAATGTCCGGAATGCCGTTAAGTGCACGACACCTTTTGGAAGACTTGGTGCACAGTCTTATGCTTGAGCAAAGGCATTAGAGGAAGACTAAGCAAATGCTTCTGTTAGTCAAATTTTGTATTTTTTTTTTTTAAAGCATAACCCAAAGCTAAGAGGATGCCCACTATAAATGCAATCCACCGTGTTGGCTTTAAGAAAAGGAAAAAAGTTAGAGGGAAGAGGGATAGATGGAGTAGGGTCGGTGAACATTCATCTTGAATTTATCGATGTCACAACTGCCAGGGAAGGCAGACGCAGGGAAGCTGTTTCACAACTTAATAGTTCGGCCAAAAAAAGAATTAACGCGAAAGTGTGATGTTCTGTTGAACACCGGCGTAAAGCAAAAGAAATGAGCCTGATGGGATGACGAATCATTTGCCGAAAATGCTTTTAATTGGTCGACATAGATTTTCATATTCCAAAGCAGTGGTGGGCATGGAAATCTAACAAAATGGCTAAATAACAACATCCTCTACTTAACTGTCAGCAATGGTTTCTTGTGGGAGATTCGTCCATGGAGTCCAGCCTCAACCAATCGACAAGTGACAGTTCGTTTGGATATTTGTGCATTGTACTGATCAATTATTTCGCATTAGATTTCTGCAGAAGCCTTACGAGAATCCAATTTCGCCTTGCGCACAATCTGCCGATTCTTCTGCTCAGAAGTCTTACCGAGGTCTCTTTCTACGAGGAACATTTTTTGCTGTGTCATACTTATTAAAATGATCAAGTGCATTGGATACCATCTTATTGGAGCAATTTGGCTGTGTTGCCATCGCCTCTCATGTTCGTCCTTCGAAGCTAAGAAATTGACGTACACGTGGCCGGTGTGCAACATTATGTCACTACCCATGATTAAAGATATGCTAATAAGCAAAGTTTGGTCAAAAAGTGTTCTTCCTAGCAATGAAAATATCACAATATTGTTTCTGGAATATTTTATCTATTTTTTTCTTTAATTTTTTGCTAATTACTTTTATGTTTCCAATTAGTTGACTCAGTCAAACCTGAGGTTTGAGCAGAAAATCTCTCATAAGACTTTTTTATGTTAAGAACTTGAATTCAATTCTGGTCTTTTTTTTTCAAAGCTTAGATGTCCCAGATTGATATCGTATATAAATTTTCTGGTACACAGAGAAAAACTGTCAATAACACAATGAATGATTTCGTTTCCAATTAGTTGTCAACAGCGGTATATACCAGAGTACTGCAGCCACTCAGCATGTGAGCCATTCATGAATCTGTTGAAACTTTCTGGACATTCACACAAATTAACCGCTTACAGAAAATGTTGTTTTACTGATTTGTAATGTTTCTGTTATGTTTGTTTTGTTTAAATTAAATATATATATTCTTCTGAAACTAAGTTTTAGTTTGGTTTATTGTCCAGAAAAATCAAGATTTTTTTTTCAAGTGTCCAGAAAAATCCAGATTTTTTTTGTTTTTTTTTTTTAAATGTCCAGGTGAAACACAATTTGGATCTGGCAAGCCTACCTACACCAAATAGTTTGACCCAGAAGTATAAACGACGGAATATTCACTGAGCAAGCATTTTTTGATATCCTCAATATGTGAGAATTTCGAAATCTGGTGGGATGATGACATCTCTCAGAATAGCAAATATTGCATTTTTTCACACAAGAAAAGTTTTGTTTCTGTGTAGGTAGAAGGAATAATTTTTGAGATTTGAAAGTGTAAAGGTTCTCCATAGAAAAATGCGATTTTCTACCTAACCGATGACTGATTGGTTTGCAGCAAAAAAGGATAAAATTTTGCTTTGCCTTTGCAAAAAAATTCTATTATTTTAACTACTTAATGTGGTGTCATCCAACTGACAGTTTTAAAAACATAAAGTTTGGAACAAAATTTATCCAGCTTTCTTCAAATAATTTTGCAAGATTGTAGGTTTTTAGGGATATAATTGTTTTTCTCATATTACAAATCATATATCAACGAAAGGCTACGCCTATTCCTCCAACTTACCACATAAGGAAATTAAAAGGAAATCATTAATTGATATCCGAAATAGAAGTTATAAAAAACTTTTTTAATAGACTCAAAGTACCATAATTTCTATATCATTAAAGGCGAACTTTGTAATGCAACATGCTATTCCCCATAGCCAGCTAGTGCCATAAAATCATGATCATATCATCATTTATGACTCATACTTAATAACGCACACACTCACACACAAAAAGAATGATCCTCCTGGAGAAAAAAAAAGTAATTTAAATAAAGAAATCGCTAAAGAGCAAAAACAGCAAAATTGCACATAAAAGTCACTTTAAAAGACACAAAACAAAAACAACGTTGAAACCGCATGAAAAACACAAATTGAATGGAAATGTTGAAAGGAAAGAATAGAGAGAGAATGAGAAAGAAAAAAATAACACGTAAAGAAAAGGATCAGCGACCGTTTAAAATCTGGTTTCCGCGCTCTGTGGCTGTGTATGGAGTTGCGCTCCCCTTTTTAGTAGCAAACGAACATAAAACATGAAACCAGTTTGCAAACCATGGGGATTTGTAGAGTAGTTTTTTGGTTTCTGTTGTTGTTGTTGTTGTCGTCGCTGGAGCACTCACTGATGATGATGTCGATAGTGGTGTATCTGTCTGTCCGAGTTTCTGTCGTTGATCTTTTGTGTTGCACATCTGGAAATGCGTCTGTCGCCCCAAATCACAACGTCAAATTTTAGACGAATTTTAGCGTCATTCGCTATATGTGCGATTTTTTTTTTCAGTGATGCATCTTGCAAATAATTAACCCGCTTTGATTTATATTAATATTTTTTGAAAAGCAGTTTTTAAATATTAATTGGGAACGGAGAGAAAGTGAGCTTGCAAAATATCAGGGTCAACATGTGGTGAATGATTCATATACCTGTGACATTAAAGTACAGGTAAGCGCAAAGTGCCGGCAGTGTATCGTGGTCAGCTTGCACTGTTAGAAAGAGTGCAGGGTAGTCGGAAAAGAAATGTTGCATTGTTTCTTTGAAAAAAGTTTTGGTTTACGTAAAATTGATAAAAAATAATTCGGTCAACTTAAAAGCATTATAAATCTTAATTGAAAGAAGTTTTCAATGAGAATTTTCAAAAAGCCATAAGTCGCTGAAGTTTTGAGCAGTTGTCTTTATGTCAAGAAATCGATGTTTTTTACTGTTTTAGATAGTAATGATTTGATAACCAAAAAACTATTCTTCGAGCATTTTAACAGGCCAAAAGTACAAACTGAGCACGATATACTGCTGCCAACCTGTGTCTCTATATACTTTAAGGTCTCTGGCACTCGCATAATTCACCAAATCTTGACCCCTCTTAATTTGAAGAAATGTTTTTAGCGCCCTGTCTGGTGGGTTTTTATGATTTGCCTCGATAATCTGTATCAATTTTGAAACCCCACATAAAAATTGCAACACATTAAAATCACATGACGAAATATTACAAATATATACGATATTTAACTATTGAAACAATTTGATACTTTTCGACTTTTCGATACTGTTTAGTATTTTTCAATTTTAATCAACTTTTTTGAAGTTTATCGATACTATTTCAGTATATTTATTAATGTTTTTCGATATATTTCGAAGTTATCGATTTTTTGATACTATTCGATATCATCCGAATCATAAAAATTTTCGATATTTTTTTAAAATATTGGATAATTTTCAAATCGTTTCAACTTTTTCGATGTATTCGTTATTCTACGACTTTTACAATACCATTCGATACTTTTCGATTTTACCGACGATTTGATATTTTTCTTCCTATTCGATACTTTTAGACTCTTTCATCGTTCACTAGAGTCAACTGACTCTCAGTTCACTGGTTGAAATTCAACCGTTATAATGACAGTACAATACAGTTCAGTACCATTATACCTGATTAAATATCATCACTGCCAAAAATATAAATCATGGTATCATGTTGCCCTATCAATATCTCGATCCGTATCTTTCCTTCTCCATACTAAATTTCATCAAAATCGTTAAATTGGTTAAGCTGTGAAAAAATTTCTTTCTCTAAAGAGAGTGTAACCACGTTAAAATAAATATCTTTGCTCAGAGTTCAATCTATCTAAATAAGAAATTTCATCAAAATCGGTCCATTAGCACCTATAGCTGTGAAGACATATTTTCTGGGAAGTTGCGTGACACGGGCCGTCAAAAAAACAAATATCTCTCCTCAAAGTACTGAATTTCTCTCTGTACCAAATTTCATTAAAATCGCTCTATTAGCTTAGCAGTGAAAACGTATTTTCATGATAGGGGCGTTGCACCGCCCACTCAAAAACTAACAACATTACTGAGAAATATCTCAGTCTCATCAATCTCATACTATGTAAATCAATGAAACGGTTCAGTCGTGACAGCATTTTATCCCATTAGGGGGTAGTGCTACGCCCACTTAAAGAACACAGAGTTTTCCGTACCTATTTTTAGGTTTGAATCTGAGAGACCCATTTCTTGAAATAAATTTTAAGTTGAGGGACCTCAAATTCCCCACTTCAAATTCAAGTTGCCTTGTCTAAGGATCATGGGCCATAGTACATTTAAGTAACACAAAACCATTAGAGGGTTAATTTGCTATAAGACAAGAGAAGTTCACTGCATAAGAGCGTAAAAAAAGAGGGCGACATTAAAGTAAAAATCACTGCGAGGCAATCATTTGCAAACGTTTCATTAAAGTTTTTCCATTCAGTTTTTCTCTTTCAGTTGGTCTTTCGCTGTTGTTTTCATTTATCGCGGTTTTTTTACATCTACTTTTCGTTGTGTTTTTCCTTCTTTTGGTTACTGCTGCTGCGGCGAGTGTAATGACATAAACAGCCACTGGGACACAGATCGACAACTGTTTCCTGCAGCAGCCAGTAAACAAAAGCTGACTGACTGGATGGATGGATGGATGCTGTTGTTGCTGGCTGGTTGGCTGGTTGGCTGTTACATGTTGTTGGCCAAGTTAAAACACTCTAGTTGGAAATGTAGAAACCGGTTCTTGCTGCGTTGTATTTTCTGTGCAGCAGTTTAACAGGCGCTACACCATCGATGAAAAACTGGTTTTGGCAAACAGATGCAAACCAAAAAAAAAAACGTATTGGTTCTACGTCGGATGCTGTATGCTGCTGGAGCAACTGTGTTGATGCAGTTGGTTTTCTTTAGAATAATCGACTTTTTCTTACTATGTGATGCTTAGGCTACCTATTTTCTATGATGTGTTTACATTTGAATTAAATGTTTTTCGTTTTTTTAACTTTAAGTCTGTGATTATTTATCTAAGATCGCTCAAAAAAAATAAAAACTTAATTTCTTAAAAGTTTCAGACATTTCAAATCACCACACTTAATTTGTTTATCAATTTTATTTGAGTTATTGTAATGCAATTGCCAATGTTTTAATTGTTTGTTAAAGACGTTTTTTTTTGCTGTTTAGCAATTGCTAGAAATAAATTGCAGATGGTTTTCAATTTTTTTTTTTTTTGTATTAAACTTAAGTTGTTTGCCGCATATTGTTGTTAGTTGTATATTGCAACTCTTTTTGTGGCAGCTTGCAATAAACGCTTTGTTGCTATAAAATTGAACACAAGCGTGTGCGCGGCTCAAAACTGTATGGCAACAATAACAATTACAACAATAATATGCCTTAAATGAAAACATTTTTTCTTCATTTCATTTCTACATATTTTTTCTATGTTTTTTTTTATATAAAACACAATTTTTCTTTTTTAATTTTGTTGCAACATCTTTTTGTGGTTGCTGCTGCATTGGAATAATCGTTTGTTTCTGTGCATGTTGTATGAGCTGGTGCATTTATTTGGTAATAAATATATTGCACTTGTTGTGCAGCAAAAGGTAAAGTATTAGTTTTTTCATATTTAAATAAAAAAAAACAAAGTCAATAATACATATAAGCCTCTAGAAAATTATTTCATTTGCAAGGAAATTTTTAAGCTTTATATGAAATTTTAATGATATAAAATGACTTTTGAAAAGCCATAGAATGATTAAAAATAAGGCATCAAAAAATGTTATTAAAAGTAATATGCAGGGTGCACTAGAGACCGAAATCTAATCCTAGTAAATTTCATATTTTTTTGTGTGCCACTGTAATATAATTTTTTAGTTTAGCAGAAATGTTCTACATTTCACTTGCGTGTGAAATTTATGTGATTTTGTTTTGTCTTCACTTGGAAGTGAAATGTGGAACATACCTGTATATTTATTTCCTAGAATTTTAAATCTTCTTCATTAAAAGAGTGCGTGAAAAATTAATAATTTGCCATTTTTGCGGATAATATAGTGTAAAAATTAAAAAAAAAACATGTCGTATACGTAACATTTAATTAATACTTTTTAAATATTTTATGTGAAATGTTTTTTAAATAACTATAGCTTGTGTAAAACTAATGACGGAATCATTTTTTACACACAATTTCTAAAACAATATTTTAAAAATCTAAAAAAAAAATAATTTTAAATTTTAAAATGTATTGCAATAACTAAGAATGAGAGAAAAAATAAGAAGTCAATTAAAATTTTTGATTTTGGCAACTCTTTTGATGCCATATATTTAATCATACTATAATCTCTCTTAGAAGTGGATCCATATTATTATACATACATAATTGAATATGAAATTCAATTCTCCTTGGGTCACCATATTATGTTTGAAATTAAAATTATTTACAAGTGTTCAGAGCACTTTAACGCTCTTTTGCAGTGCGCTGAATGAGGTAAAGCGCCTTTAGATCCTCTTTGGGGCGCCATATTATATCTGACACATTTAACCTTTCACAAGTTAATGTTACCTTCTAAAGTACAGATATTTACGAATCCTTACAGTTTCTAAACGTTATTTTCCATTACTCTTTGTGAGTTATTTAAAAAAGTGGTATACGTAGACATGCAAAGGCTCATATAATCGAATACATTATTTTCGTCGCATAGGGCTTAAGCAAATAAGGTAATGGAAGCTAAATTTACTCAAGAATGAAAAAAAAAATTACAAAAATTATGTGGGGAAAAAATGATTAAATCTCTTTTTAAACACCAAAAATAACTCAAATCTTAACCAAAATTTTAACTTTTTTAACGTTCAAAGTGGCGTAGCACAGAGAAATTTTCATTCAATTTTCTCGAAAGACCTAAAATTTTAAGCTATTACTATCTACTCCAAAATGTAGAAATTTTGAAAGGATTGGTTGCAAGTTTGCTCAGTTAGACCGTAAGCCCAAAAGCGACCATTTTCGCTTCTAAAGGATCATCTATAAGACCATTAGTTTTTTATGTGGCAAAATCTAGTTAGATCGAGTGCTAAACTAACAAGTAGTAAAAGTTTTGACTTTAATGCTAAAAAAATAAAATTCGATTAAAATATTTCTGAATCTGAATACCCCTAGCAAAATAGCTATAGCCTTACCTTAATCCAGCGTTGGTTTTTTATGATATAAAAAAAGGTTGGAGCGCCATAATCAAAAATGTCGCTTTGGAGCTATCATTCAAACTGAGACAATTTCAAACCAATCCTTTTAAAATTTCTGCGTTTAAGAGGAAATAGTAAGAGCTTTAAACGCGGTAAATTTTGGCAAAAAATTCTTGGCGTTTGGCACAGAATTAATAGCTTTGATTTCCATTACCTGTATTTTTTGTAGTTTGTCTATTTTTTGAGTACGTTTGGCTTCCAATAAATGATTTGCATAAAACTTTTGCGACAAAAATTAAAAAGTCGGTTTTCTGAGCTTTCGAAAAGCCAATTTTACATAATATCTTAAAAATCGAAGTTGTTTGGGAAAAATTATCATTTTTTGAAATCAGAGGATAGAGATTACCAAAGAAAGTGAGCTTAGAACTCTGGTACTTTTCTTTTTTTCAGAGCAGTACTACATACCTAAGTGGTAAAATGTCATGTGTCACCATATGAAGACTTACCTAAAAATAGAAAAATAAAAATAGATTAGAATTAAATAAAGTAATAAATATATTTCACAATATTATTTTTAAAAAAACATATAACGAACGATAGTAAAAAGTTTTACCTTTTACGACTATACCTAGGTTTTGCTTAAATTTGTTAACAAAGATTCGCAGTCAGCCTTGAATCAATTGGCAACAATTTTTTTATATTCTAAGTATAAAGTTCCATTATTTACTTAAAAAATAAACATTTTTTTTACTTTAATCTAAAAAAATTAAACTTTGTTTTAGGAAAAAGCGAACAGTGAGACACTTTAAGTTTTTTGCAATTGGCATATTTTTAAAATACTTAAAGCTAGCTTGACCTTTATTTAAAGGCATATTTGGTACATTGATATCAATTTTTGTTTTTGAACGACTTTCCTTTGTTGGTGCTTTATTTTCACATTTTTGTGCTTTATTGTTTAGCGATAATACTTAGTAATTTTACCTTAGAGCGTCATTCTTAGATGTTATTGGATGGTTTTTGGCCATTTTATCAACATTAAAAATTATTTATGTATATATCACATTCAATATATATTTAAAGTTAAACGGAAAAAAGGTTATTTTTACAATTTTTACTTTCAAAATTTGCTGTTTTAAATCAAAACTAAAATTTTCAAATTTGTAATGACATTTTTCTCGGAGTGCAATGAAATACTTATCAATCAAAAATAACTTTTATAAGAAATATGTGTCTTAGGTTTGAAGCTTTTTTTCATATTAAGTTTTCAATTTCAATTTTCTGGTTTCGCAATTTTTCAAGAATTTTTAAAATAAAAGAATAAAAATACTAAGCAGGCACTTAAAGTATTTTGTATAATCTCTTCGCCAGTGCCTAGATCATATTTCTAGTCAATAGTTATCTCAGCTATAGAAACTTAAACTCAAATTGAAGATATGACCAAACATTTTTTTGCAACTTTCGTGGTTTGCCCCATATATATTTGTACATATATGTATGTATCCGTATCTATACTTAAAAACAATAATTAAAGTTTAGTAAATTTTCCTTGTAAGCCTAGAACAAGCATAAAACCTTCCCTAAATTCCTTATTGAGCTTTATTAATAATTAATCATTTTTCAATGCTCTTGTCGACATACTACACATAAATATTTCTTTTCTTTTGAACTCTTTATATCTTTTTTTTTTTTTTTTGCTTGTCTGAAAGCTTAGGCTTTAATTGCTTTGCCTGACGTGTTCTATAGAAATTAATTTTTGTCATTCCTAAAGCAACCTGTACTCATACTAAAAAGAACTAACTTTTGACAGTTAATGTGTGTGTGTGTGCGTGTTATGGCAGAACAACAAACATTTTTTTTTTACAATACAGCAACGTTAAAACAATACGAACACCTTTATGGCACGCCTACTTTTTTTTCTGTATTTTACTGTAAAGTTGTTAATTATTTTGTTGCTATCCATCCTTGATGTCTAGTGTCATCCATTATGTCCAACTTTTTTTTTTATTATTTATTTGCTTTGGTCTGTTGATGTTCTTTCATTTTGCTGCTGATGATGATTGTTACGATGATGATGATTACAATATTTGTAGTTATTTAGTTTATGGCCTTTTGTTGGTGTTTATGAAAAATGTGGCAGCTCCTTGCTGCTGACAATAATTTATGTTTTAAATTTTTTTTTTTTTTTTCTATTATTTGTGAAATAAGAATTTTTGACACTTACGTGTGAGTAGAAACTTTATGAATATTTTAAATATTCGTGCACTATTTTACAATGGACAACACTTTTGGGAAAATTTATTGCCATTTTAAAAAAAGACAAACCATGCCTTAAGAGATAGTATTTATGCACATATAAATATATGGGGCATTACATGTCAAAATGAAAAGTGCCCTTGAGGTTTGTGGATGATGTAGCATAAAACATTTCACCATAAGTTGAAGAATTGTTGCGCTACATTTTTTTGCAAAATTTATGTGAAATCAAAAGAGCTAAGTTTTAAATTTTTTTTTCAAATTTTTATTCACTTAATAACTAAATAAAACTTAAAAACTGCCCACAGTTCAAATTTCGTTATTTTCAATTTTTTTATATTTTTTTGAAGTCTGCACTAAAGGAAACCCTTAAAAAATCTAATAAGACTATTAAGAAATATCACAATATCTTCAATTTTACTGAAGCTCGGAAAACTATCGATTCTATTTTTTTCGCATAGAATATTGTGAAAAAAGAAATCCTTATTTTGATAAATAAAATGGCTTTTACGAATGATTATCATTTTTAATTTTAAATTTATATTAATTATAAAATTTAGCATCAATCAAAAAAAAAAAAAAAATTTAAAGCCGAAAACTGAATAAAATGGGGTTTTTCATAATATAAACTAAATACATACATAGATATCAAGGGCTGAGTTAAAATTTCGCAAAAGAAAAATTGCCTTTCTTAACCACAACCAATTTAAAAGATATTTTTAGCACTAAGGCCCTTAACTCAGAACATAAAGTTAAAAGTTTTATATAGAGATTACACAAATCAAAATATGCTATCTATTTAGGAGCGAGTAGATGCAATCACAAAGAAATGCATGCAGATTGAAACACCTTGTATCTTGATTCAAAATCGTTCACGACAGTATCCAAGTTTTAAAAAAAAATCCATTTTATGTTAATTTTTCAAAGTCTGTCGGCAAGCATTGGAATGGGGCTCAGCAGAAAACTCGTCCATCTTACATCATCGTGGAAACGATCGTTGGAATGGGAAATACGTGAATAAGGTAAGTACTGGGGATAACTGCAGGCATTTCCTACTGATCATACACTTTAAAATAGTGTTTTGGATGCCATATGTGATAACAAAAAAAAAAAAAAAAACACAACAACAAAAATAAAATAAAAAACTGGGGTAAAGCTAGTCATACTTGTTTCATCCATTGCCAAATGGAATCATCAGTGACCTTTAAGCCGATGAGTGAGAACTTCTTTGCTTTGAGGCTTTGCTTTGCTTTTTATCACATTTTGTTTGGGTTCGCAGCAAATCTATGCAATAAGGAAAACATATAAGGCTTAAAAATTCACACTCGTTGGCTTAAGGGTCACTGATGATTTCATTTAGCAATGGATGAAACAAGTACGATAAGCTTTAGCCCAGTTTTTATGTTTTAACTTTCGTTCTTGCAATTTTTTATGATATCACACATTGTATGAATATGAATTGATCTATAAATAATACCATTGATCATTGTACAAACGATTAAGTGCAATTTGTAAGTAATCTCATGATGATCTCATATAAGTAAGTCCATATGTTAAAAAGCACAAATATTTTGAAGAATTCGAAAAAGGTTGAAATTTGCAGTAATTTGTTGAAAATTCGAGAAACGTTAGAATATATTGAATTAGTTGATATACATATATTGAAAAAGTTGAAAAGTTTTGAAATAATCTAGAAATAACGTACAATTTGGAAAACCTTGAAACGGTCGGAAAGTTTTTGAAAAAAGTCGAAAAATGTTGAAAAAGTGGAAAAAGTGATGTACTCGTAGTTTTAAAAAAAGTTTTGAAAAATTCTAACGAAAAATTGACAAAATCGAAAAATGTTGAAGAAACCAAAAAATGTTCAAAAAATCGGATAACATTGGAATATATTGAATAAGTCGAAAATGTTGAAACACAATTGTTCAGAACTGCTGAAAGTTTTTGAAAAAGTCGAATAAGTGTGAAAAAAAAAACATTCCGAAGAAACGTTGAAAAAGTCGAAAAATGCTGAATAAGTAAAAAAGCATTGAAAAATTGGAATAAATAATGATAAAGTCGAAAGAACGTTGAAGAGATAAAAAGTTTCATAATGTTGATAGGTCGAAAAATGTTGAAAAAATTGAAAAATATTGAAAATTTCGAAAAAGTCAATAAAGGCTATACCCGCCAGTAATGTTGATAATGTTCAACATTCAACTTCAATAAAAAATCAGCAAAATCGAATTCTATGTTGATTATTCATCAATAACACAAAAAGCAGAAGAGTTTTGTGCCAAAAACTTGACTGATTACAAAATTCGTAGTTTTTTCCTCCCATATTCAGGCATATTTAATTATTCGAACAAAAACTAATATTTTTAATAGTTTTTTTGAAATCATGTCTAATAATTTTTAATATTTTAAAAGTTTGACCTTAAATAACAGCATAATTAAAAAATATTTTGTCGTAATTTTAAAAATAATTTCTTCAAGTAAGATATACCATATAGCATGAGAAATTCAAACAAATTTGAGTGGATTTTATCGCAAACCATAGCACGTTGAAAAAATCTGTGAAAGCAGTTCCAAACATCTCCATTGAATGCTGCAAGCCTGGTAGAAAATATTCTTAAGCCAAAATCAATATTTGAAATAAACATTTTCTAAAATATTTTCAAAAAAAGATTGCAAAGAACTCATAAAATTATTTTTAGCCAAAGAAATTTTTCTCGGAAATGGCTAAACCTCACAGTTAAAAATAGTTTTTAAAATTCGAAAAATTCATACAACAAACGATAGTTAAATTTTTATTAAAAATACTTATATTTTAATTAAAATGTCATTCTTAAAAAAACAAAAAAAAACAAAAATGTTTAATTACAACAACATCATTGCATTTCGTGTTTATGTCAATTTTTATTTGACAAATTGGCCTTGTTTGTCACAAGCGTTTACACAACGACGGTAGCGCGACAACAGCAAATCACAGATCGGACATAAACTGTTTGCGCACAAATGAACCATGCTAAAAATGCTTTTAAGATTTCAAATTCTTATACTTAAATGCATAATTTAGCAATAAGAAAATACTATAATTTAAAAGTGAAATTCAAAAAATAGTAAAATTTTGGCCTGAAGCCAATAAATAAAAACTTTGTGGTATACGTCAGAACCGTTCGTTTTAATGAAAATGCATTTTCAAAAACTTTTGTTGGCATCATCTATAGCTTTTTGATTAGTTAAAGTTATATATCGATCTTTTAGAAATGTTTACTATATGTTGCTATTTGTTGCACAAAAATAAAAAAAACGTGCTGCAGCAGCAGATGTTCACTTTTTCAGCAAAACTTGGTTAGATAACCTTTAAGTGATGTTGTTGCTAATATTAGTTCCTTTTTTTTATAGTTTTGTACAGCTGATCTTTTACAAATTATTTGCATAGTTTCAAAAGAAACAGGTTAAAATAAGCGCAAACCTGTTGTTGCCAACAAATGGAGCAGATGTTTTGTTCTCTAACTGCTGGCAACATTTTGGTTTGATTAAGATTTGGCAATATTTATTTGTGTTTTGATAATTGGTAGCTTTTGCTAAAAATCTGTTAATTTATTTTTTATTTTAAAAATATGCTGCCAAAGCGTTACATGTAACTTATTATAGATTTTTATTGACATTTGTTATAGTGCAAGGTCCTAAGGCTTTAAAATTTTGAGTTTTTCAGAGGAAAGCAAGAAAATAAATGTTACAAATGTAACTCCTAAAAACTTGAGAATATAGACTTTAAGGGTGTTCTCACTACCAACAAATACAAATGCATACTTTGAGCACTATTTCGTAGCAAAATTATTTCAGACGACTATTCCGTCATTACTGGGTCATACAAAAAAATCATATTACATTAAAATAATATAATTATTTCCAAAGAGCTGCGACAGTCGACTGTCAGTTATTGCTATCGCAGTTGTAGCAGTTGCTGTCATAGTTAACTTTGTGACAATTTTTCTCTAAAGCACACTAGACTCCCAAATTCCAATTTGAAACTATTTGCTCCAAAAAAATGTTTCTAAATTAACTACGACAGCAATTGTTACGACAGCAAAAAGCAATTGTTTCGACTGACAGTCAACTGTCACAGCTCTTCGTGAACTGTTGCTTTGACTATTTTATTTTACGCAGCAGATAGGCAGCGCTATGCAATTATTTTTTGCGAACGACACATAGTGGCATAAAACTTTTATTGGATACTGCATATTTAAAATATTTAATAAATACTTAGATCTTTTGCGTAGAGGCTTCTTCGTCATATTTTTCGCTACAAAACATATAAAAATTGTTCGAACATGCCAAATAAATCATAAAAACTTAATGTTTCTAAGAAATGTAAGCGCTCTCCCACAACACAAGTACTCTGCAATATAAAACAAATTGATGATGTCAATGTCAAGGTTAATGCCATTCCTACAAATGACTTAAGAAACACTTGACAAAAACCAATCATAAAAGTTATGAAGCTTGCACAAATTACAAAAACAAAAGCAATTAAATAAAATGAAATTAAGTGAAAATATTGCAAGTACACAGTGGCAGTCGTTGGTAAGAAGTTCCAGTAAAAGATAAAAAATAATGAAAAGCGCATCGAATTACTTTAGTTATATGAAAATGTGCACAATACATACAGTTACAAAAAAATGATGAAATTCTAGAAAAGAATGTAATAATAAAAAGACTCGGCAGTTATAAAATCAACAATTGGATCTCTGCAGTTACATCATTTGTGCCTTACAACAGCGCTGTCATTAATAGAAATAGAAGAATAGAACTAACTATGTAATTTTAGAATTAAATATTTCGGAATACAAAAGAAAACCGGAAGAAGAAATAAATATTACATGGGATTGAAACTTAATTAAATTTTTCAAAAAGATCTAAGCGGCGAACCTGATTGTTGTTATGAATAATCAAAAACTGAACTGAAAGAAGAAAAAAAAAAATGAATGTAAAAATGTTCTGCTGAAAAGGGGGGAAGGGGTCCGGAAAATCTCACCAAGGAGGAGGGGAGTCAATAAAAGTCTCACGTCAACTTTTTAATGCAGACACTATACATTATTATAGCAGATTACATTCAAAAATTATAAGGCAAGTCACACAGAAGGAAGGCGAAATCCCGTCAAAACTCACCAAATCTCACCAAGGGGAGTAAGAGGAGTTTCAAAAAAAAAAAACACCTAATGTAATTAATGGACGGCCCCTTTCAGACATTCTAAAAATATATAAGCTAAGCTTTGGAGAAAAACTTTCCGTAGGGGTTTTTAACCTGTCGTCAAAGAGATTCGGAAATGTAACATGGCCAATGAATGACGTGGGGTATGAAATACCCCAAAAATGTTTGACTATGTTTTGTCAAATATGCTACTATTTTAATATTTATTTTGACGTTTTACATCATGTATTAGACTAATTTAAATAAGCAACCATCAAAAAAATATATTAATAATAATATTTTTATTTAAAAGAACATTTTTAACATTTATACATAAAAAGCATACAAAATAATAATCTTATAAGAAAACTAGTACGTAAGATTATGTATTAAAGTTAATTGAACTCCTTAGAATATACGGATTTATTTTTGTATAAATTCCCATGTTCCATGCAAACAGATCGATTGCAGTCAGCGCAAGTATATTTTGTTTTCTCATCTTTGTTTCGGGAACACTCATAATATATCCTGCTGTATTCTGATTGCCCTATTTTGTAGTTCCTTCTACGTTTTTCAGAGCTTCTAACTATTCTATTGTGAAGTTTACTAGTCATTGAGGTGGGGTGTGACAAGTAATTCGAATCAAGACCAGTCTTCAAATATTTTAATGCCTTTGTGTACACTAAGTGAGGAGCAAACAGTATTTCTTCAGTGGAGCATTGCGGAATTGTAGAAAACGTAAAAGCAAATCTACTAGAAGTCTCAGCAACTATCTATTAAAAGATGGAGAGCTACTTTCAATAGCAGAAAATAGGTGGTATTTGCACATTATTCTTCAAAACCATTTTGAGCATTTCCATTAAAATGGTTACTAAATATTTGTTATCTTTAATGCGGAGTGAATGAGACATATTCACCACGGTTGTAACTAGCCACTGCCTTACTGGACAACTTGCTTTTAGAATTGGCATAGTAACTATATAACGACTGGAGTAGAAATTTTCCTGAACCTTAGGAAGAAGAAACCATGGATTCTTCTTCTTTCTTTTTACCTTGCCTTGGCAGTAGTAGTAGTAGTAGTACCTTACCTAGTACAGGCATGTCAGAAGTTATGGAGAAGCTTTACGAGAGGAATTTGAGAAGTTAGTGAATTTTTCAATTTCCCGCGCAGCAACTTTAAATGCAATAGACTACTGTCAAAATTTCAGCTCGCTGCGACGCTAAGTTTGTGTTTGGCAGCCATCTTGTGAATTTTGGCGAAAATGGAAAAAAGTGAATTTCGTGTGCTCATCAAGCATAATTTTTTGCGCAAAAAAAACCATCAGCCAAACCAAGGGAAGGCTTGATAAGTCTTATGGGGACTCAGATAAGAAGGATTTTTCCGTCGAAAGGTTGAGGCGACAGTATTTTGGGATGATTGCGGTATAATTCACATTGATTACCTTCCACCGAAAAGAACCATTATTGGCGAATACTATGCAGCCCCATTTGGCGAGGAAAAAAGTGCTCTTCCATCAAAACAATGCGCGCGTTCACACATGCCCAGCTCCCATAGCTAAATTCCATGAATTAAAGTATGAATGCTCCCTTATCAAGATTTGACCCCCAGCCAATTTTCTGTTTCCAAACTTAAAAAAATGGCATGGCGGAAAGAAATTCACCACCAGAGAGGAGCTCATCACTGAATCAGAGGCCTATTTTTGGAACTTTCCAATAAAGGTATTTTTCGGATGGGATCAAAAAGCTGGAGGAACATTGGACGAAGTGAATATTGAGAAATAAAACGTTTTTTTTTTGCCATAAAAATCATTTCTTGTTTCATTTTTCTCAGAATTATCAAACGGCCCTCGTAAATTTAGTAAAAGCGCAAAAATTAGTTTAATCTTAAAATTATCAACTTCTGAAAAAAAATATATATAAAAAAAAAACTGTTTGATCAAAAATGTAGTTAGTTATATTAATTACCTTTAAATTGCTGCTAATTTTTTATATGAAAAAACTTAAGAAAAAACCGAATGTATGTTTGAATACCAAGTTAATTATTGATTTTCTTAAATTGATAAATTTTTAAAATTTCTATAACTTGGTCAATCAGTAAAAAGTTTTGCAGCAAATTAAAAAAAAAAATTTTAATAAGCTCCGAATCGCTTTTCAAAATATGTAGTTTGTGATTCTTAAGCTATAAAAATGAAAAGCAATGTTTTTATGTTACGAGCCCGATAAATTGAGCTCATGGTTACTAAATTCATACAGTTATCATTGTCGTTTTTATCAAGTTCCATTCATTTCTGAAGTTTGTTGAATTTTTCGTATGCTTAGTTCGATTAATTTCTTGTATTTATCTTTACATAATACAACTTTAATGTAAAAATTTTTTCTGATATATAATTATTTCTAAAAATATAGGGAAAAACTCGATTTCCAAACACTTTAAGACATAAAGAAAATTGTTCTTTTAAGGTTTTAGTACATTTTTAGAACTCCTGAAAGTACTATACATAGACATACCCGTGAATGTATTCTCTAAGAAATTCGTTATTCTCAATTTTTTTTTTCCTTGAAACTTTCCATATGGACTATGCTGAAAAGTATAAAACAGCTCGATTACAAATTGTACCCAGAACCATTACATGAATGCATTCAGAATGAAAAATCATTCTTATATCATATTGCACACGTAATATTAAAATGTAATAAAAGAAGAAAACCAATTTCTAAAACATTTGGCTGACTCTCTAAGCGATTACTTAACGGAAACCAAAAGTTCAGCGAAATTTCAAACATCTGTTTTCGATTTTTTATTTTGGCTAATTTGGTGCCCAAAGTTTACTTTCAAGAGCAGACAAAACAAAATAAAAAAAAAAAACGAATGATATATAGCAGCCCCCCAGCACAGCAAAAACTAAAACGCTTTGTAGACTTCATCCGTTAAAAAGTCTACACAACATTGTATAAGAGTCGTCGACTTGAGGAGAGAATTCACTAACAAAGGCGTGCGATCACACAATTCGCGAGAAATAGCAGCAAAACAAACGGGAGCGTAAGCTAAATGAAAGTGTAGACACACAACAACAAAAAAGTCACATACATTAGCTATTACGGGAAGAGTCTACATACATACATATACAACGAAAGTGTAACGCAATATAAATAAGAAGAAACAAAAATTAAAATTCCGAGAAATACCTACAATACATCAAAATCAGATGTTGTGCAAATATTCTACGAACAGACTCCCAACTATATATACACTAGAACATACATACATCGGCCATAGTCTCTCAGGGAAAAAAAAAATTCAATACAGCAGTCTGTCACTCGTCAAACTAATGTTGTCGTCAACTAATGATGTTGATTCCACCGATGATGACTCATACAGGTGTTTAAAATTTTAAAACAAATACTAATATATTCCGTAAGAGTTTGCAAGAGCGCCACACGGCAGAGAGAGTGCGAACGTGAGTATGTGTGTGTGTGTGTGTGGTAGGAAGTACAACAAATTGATACTGAATAATATAAATGGGAAGGGGAAACTTTTAATTTTAATTCATTGCAAAAAACTAAAAACTGACAATAAGCGCAAATTAAAATGTAAACAAATAAAATTAAAATAAACAAATTATTAAAAGTAAAACTTTGATATGTGGGTAATCCCATTCCCTCTCTGTCTTGCTTGCTGTAGATACGCAACTTTCCAGTTTCTTTTTAAAGAACATAAAAGTTGTTAAGTTTTTTATTTATTTTTATTTTTTTTCAATTTTATACTTTGTATTCAATATTTACAGAAGACGTAATCGAAGCCACTAGAAATTTATTTTTATTTTTTTTTTTACTCATACGATTTAAAGTGGGGCTCTGCTCACTTAAGTTGGAAATTGTGTTATTAATTGGATAGCGAAAAGAGCAAACAAAAAATGTTGAACTTTCTGAAAAACGAGTTTTAATTTTAGGTTCCTTTTCATATTAATCTTTTTATTTTATTTTCGCATTTCAATACCTAAACTTGATTTTTGATATTTTGGGAAATCTGTGATTTACAGTGCCAACTCTATTGCGGGAAAAAAATATTCATGAAAAAATTATGTCAAAAACTTACAAACATTACAAATATTTTTTAAAATTTATAGCCCTGAGGCATTATTTCAATCTGGCAGAACTTATGCACGTGATACTAAGATGTTATTTTAAGTACTTCAACATTGGAACCCAAAACTGTAGTCTTACAAGCTAAAAAAATTTTACAAAAAATACCAGTTGAATTACGCACTATCTAAAAAGTGCCCGGTCTTTTTTTGTGGAATATGCGCCGTAGATTTCCAATTGAGTACAACAGTAACCTTAACGTTTGGCGTTGGAGAGCTAGGCAACGCCAGATTAATAATATTCGGGGAAGTGAAAAAAGTACCCCTCATAACAAAACATGAAAACATTTTATGATCAAAATAAAAAAAAAATTATATTTCTTCCCTAAAAATGCATAAAAATATAAATTACGTACTAAAAACAAAGATTTTAAATAAAATAAAAATGTCTTTATACAACTGAAAATCAGAAAAATCGTCGAAATGGTCACCAAAAAAAAGAGAGGTCTTTTTGTTTCGTTTCCCGCAAAACATGCATAAGTTCACACAACATCTTGCCTTTGAGCTCGGGGTTCGAAGTCCTACCCTATTTTAATACAGCGCTGATTACGGGCTCCTTTAGCCCAAAATTTTATTTGTCTTAACGATAACATTGTCTTATTCCACGCCCACCTCAATTGGAGTGTCTAAAAATGGATGACTATATAGTTTTCTAACAAATTCAATCATAACTTGAAAGATTCGGATGGAATAATTCGTATACGCAGGCCAAAAGGAGAAAGATGGAATTCTAAGTATTGCAAAGCCACTGTAATGAGTGGAGGTGGCAGTGTAATGGTCTGAAATTTATTTTCTGGTCAAGGGATTGGGCCAATTCATAGGATTGAAGAAATTATGGATCGCTTCATGTAGATTGATATTCAAAAGATGTGATGCTGCCATATGCCTATGCAGAGAAAGCACTTGAATGAAGGTTGCATCAGGACAAAGACCCAATATATTCATCTAAAGCTTGTAAGGCCTGGCTTCAGAGCAATAGGATAGAACTTTTTGGTTGGCCTGCTCCAACCTGAATCCTTTTGAGATCTTGTGGGATATCTACAACATGAACATCAACAGAGAAAATTACAAAAACCGCGGAAGATCTATTAAATCCTTAAAAATATCCAGGGAAGGGATATCATAGGATATCATTATAAATTTAATATCCTCTATGCTTTAAAGAGGTGCGTGTGTCGTCCAGAATGTAGGATTCGCAACTAAGTACTAATTTTAAAAGTTTTTATTTACCATAAAAAAGGGGGTGCTTTAGTTTTGTCCGTTAAGTTTTCGGGTTTAAAATGTTCCTTTAATGTTAACTGTTTATTTATGAGACACAGAATTTTTTTCAATTTTGTTTGTCAATAATAAAGGTACAGATAAATAAAATAAATACTTAATATGGTCCAATAACGTTGTTTTCATTAAAAAAATTATGATGTGAAAAAATGTACTCAGGGGGTGCTTAAGTTTTGGCCAATACTGTATGTATAAGATTCTTTCATTTTTTTTTCTACAAAACTTCTGGAGAAGCTAATACCATCATCAGAGCAGGAATATTTCACTAATGTTTAACCCAATGATGTAAAAATTTACTCTAATGTTCCATGACTTAAAAGGTCAAAGTTCAACTTTTACAATTTGGTTTCAAATTGCATGACTTTCAAACAAGAGTTCATTTCAATGTCCCATTATAGTGGTTAAATAAGGTGTAAAAGATTTCCAATAAATTGTGATTAAAATCACCTAAATATTTATTTAAAAGAAAAAATACTTAATTTTAATGACACTTGGAGGCATTTAGTAAAGTGAGGAGGCTGATGTTTTCGACAGTAAGATTTTTTGCGGTTAGTAATAATAATAAAATTGGCTATATTCCGAATCAATAAAGTTAGCGTGATCAAAATTGTATATTTAACTCACACAATATATTCTTTACTTTGGAAGTTCTTTATGTGAAATGAGAGGGAAATTTTAACAAAATTTTTTTAAAAAAAGAAGCGCCTCAAGTTTGAACTCCCTCCATTAATATTGAGCTTGGAAATGATATTGCAAATAACGAACTAAAAAGAACCATCCCATGCAAAAGTTCATTTGAAAAGAAATGGAGTCTGAAACCGTACCAACGAGTATACAAAAAAGTTAAACAGATCAGTAGCAATTGGAAAATTCGTCATTTTAGGAGATGCGGTTTAGACAGAAATAAATGTTGCGAAAGTCGAAATGGAGGATGTTGTATGAAAAGATATTTAATTTATAATGGGTGGAGCCACATCTTTAAACAAAAAATATGTTTTCATAGCAATATTAATGAAAGGATTTTGATGAAATTTAGTAGGGAGATACATTGAACTCTGAGGAGAAGTATTTGTTTTTAAGTGGGCGGTGTCACGCCCCCAACAGGAAAATAAGTTTTCATAGCTTAACTATTTACCGATTTTGATAAAATTTAGTATAGAATAAACTGCACCCTAAGGAAGTGATGCAAATGGGATAAGGCAACATGATACCATGATTGTTGTTTTCGGAAGCGATGACATTTCATCGGGTTAAATGCTACTGAAGTTTTTTCTAAGTATTTAGTCTGAAGAAATTTGTTTTCACTGGCTAAATAACAAGTTTGAAAATCATTAAAAACTATTAATTTAATTTTTTTTAAGACAATTTCACTTAGCGTTTTTATTTCACTTTATAAAACAACACAATCTCAATGATATTTAATCTAACGTATTGTCGATAACACGGAATCATTTTCATCACTCTAAGAAAATTCGTCCTGTACATAAAAATACTCGAGAGAGTATCTACTTAAATATACAGACAAATGTATGTTAGTTCCAAAGGAATACTAAGTACTTTTGCACAGAAAAATTTCCGCATATACTCAAAATACTCTCCCATATTCTGACCATTTGAAAGCCTTAAGTTTTTCTAAACTATTTCATTAATTATTTTCAAACTTTGCTATTCCAAATAGAGACATTTTAATACATTGTGAATGAAAAACTTCTTGATCTGATTTGTTATGCTGAAACATTTGTTTTTCTTAATTAAAATTTGATTTATTTTTAATAGCCTCAATTAGGATTGGAACCCTTACTTACAGACCCAATGCGTTGATGGCTGTGCGCACGTTACGCTAAATTTTTAATTCGTTTTCTTTAAATAAAAAAAAGAAGCGTTAAATTACTAATAATGATGTAAGCTTTAATTACAGAGAACACTTAATAATCGAGCGCGCTGTGATAAATTATAGCGTCAGCGAAAATTTCTCAAACACGATACCGCGGCGACTCTCTTTGGCTGTTGTTGTTGCTGCTACCGTCACTTTTGCGTCAACGTTTGCTCGATCGGTAGAACATCTTATCAACATTTGTCGACGATAAAAATGAAGAAAAAGCAGAATAGTCATAAAATAACAATGAAAATTACAAACACACACACACATAGAGCAGAAGAAAATAGCAACAATTGCAAAAAATTAAAAGAGTCAAGTTAATGAAAACAACAAGTCTGATTACATCTAAGTACTTTAGAAAAAACAACTGAATATACACCATATAGAATATATATAAATAGCTTAAGAAGAACAAACGTAATACAACACTTTCTACAAATTTCAAGTTTCAACGATTTCAAGTATCTGCCAACGAATCTACCAGCCAATATGTGCCATACCACAGAGAAGAAAATGCTGAAGCAGAAACAATCAAAAAGAATTAAAAGCATGCTAATTACAAGCGGAAATGATGAATATGACACATGAAGGCGGACGGCATAGACTGAGGCACAAAAAAAAAACCACTGAAAAAGATGAGTAAAGTTGCCCAAAATGTATGCAAATTCTAAAGAATAGAAATATCATAGAAACAACTGGACAGCGGTGAAATTTTAAGACATAAAAAAATAACAACTGAGCGCGAGCAATAGCAGCGAGTAGTCAAGAAGTACAAGAGAAGTGGTACAGCAGAAAAAAGATGTCAGCGATATAAAAACACACCTAGTTGTTGAGTCGGACCTCCTAGGCAATAGGCGGTCGGGTGAGCGGACGTGCGGACGCAATTAGAACGTGATACACACGTATAAATAAAAAGAGTCAAATATAGATACTACTTAGGAATAGATAGATTACGAGTAAACGAGTATTTGTATAGGGTGCTTGCTGTTTTGCCTGAATTAAACGTTTGCGGCGAGTTAGAAAATTTATTGATTAAATTTGAACAAATAATTTGTAAATTTAAGATGTTCTCAAGATTCCACTAGATAGTGCAAATACCTTGAAAACTTTTGGAGTTAAAAGGGATCTAGATAATATCCCAATCCAAGATAACGTAGGCGTGAAACAAATTGAACTGTCAAAACAAACATTTTGGAAATTGATTAATACTCGTAAATATATACACTGGGCGAATATTTATCGAAGTAAAAATGGTCAAAATTTGTGTGGACTTTTTTTTATGGTCCATTTTGTATACAATATAACAAAAAATATTTCCCTTATAAAAAATGTGTCCTTAAACATTATTATTATTTTTGTATTACAATAGAGAGCTCTCTCCCCTATTAGCTTCGTTCACCAACTTCTCAGATTTTTTGTTTTCTTCTTATATTTGACAGCCAAATTTTACCATTTTTTAAATATTAAAAGCATGCAATGGAATTTTTGTTTTCTTATAATTGTGTTGTTTTGTTATTTATTTATTTTATTTTGCACATTTTATGATACCGAAAACTTATTTATATTTAATGGTAATTAAAATCCTTTTTGTTGCTCAAAATTTGTGCGTTCAAGGGAAATTATTATTATATTATATTTTATTATTATATTCTATAACACAAAATATTTCGCTTGTTTTCGAGGAATTCTCGACTTCTTCAGCTTTTCTCAAGTTTTTAAAATTTTTCAATTTTATTTAAAAATTTTTGAATTTCTCCAGTTTCGACCCTTTCGAAATTTTTTATATCGCTTTCTAGCATTTGCTCATTTTTTTTGGATTTCTTCATACATTTTAGACTTTTACTTTGTCCTCTTTATCATATGATTTGACTTTTTCAATGTTTTTGAACTACTTTTGTATTTTTTAATGATTTTCATCATTTTCCAACATTTTGGAAATTTTATGGCGTTCGAAACTTTGAACGATTTTTATGTTTTATGCAAGTCTTTGAACCGACGGTTCAACAAGCTATGCATTAAACAAGAAAAAATGTCAAAATAGATGACAGATGGCGCTAAAATGTGCATATAAAAGTGCGCTTTGTACATGTCATTAGCAGAACCTCTATGTCTCAGGTGCTAAGAGCGGCTATCCACATATATTTCATGGAATGGTCGGAGTTCACATCTCATTACAAATTAACCAAAACTGATCTGAAGAGGTTCTGTATATGTCAATGAATATGTATATATGTGGTGATAGCCGAAACATATGTCACCAATTACCAGGTTAAATTGTTCCATTTGTTATCTTTGTCATGTTTGTTTTCAAAGCATAAGTCGATTTCTGAAATTTCACATGAATATTGGCTTCTGCAAAATGACTGTAAAATTCGATTAAATAATTTTCAATTGATTTTTATCTCTTTTATTTACTCTTTCGTTTTTTTAACATTTTTAACATTGCCCGACTTTTTTCATCGTTTTTAATGTTTTTCAAATTTTTCAATCTGAATCAACCTTTTCTTTGAACATTTTTTAAACTCTAACCATATTGTTTTAACCCTTATCGCATTTTTTCGAAAGCATTTTAATATCAATATTTTGCGACTTTTCTAATGTTTTCTTACATGTTATTTCAACATTTTTTGACATTTTCTAAAATTTTTCGACCAACAACATCAATCAACTGCTTTAGCATTTTCTGACAATTATAGTTTTATCAAAATTTATCGATGTTTTCAACATTTTTTGATATTCGAAATGTTCATACATTTACTTTTACTCAATTTTCACGATACTTTTTAAAACTATTTTGAACCCATCGATTCTGTAAATTCGATACTTTTTGATAGTGTCATCTTTAGGCAAGATCCTACGGGGCTCTGGACCCAACTTTCTAAACTGCGAAAGGAAGCACCAGACAGTTTTAATTAATGTGTTAAGATAGAATTTGACTACCTCTACAGACCTCGAGGAGCCGTAACATAGGAATAGAAGTACCATTTTTATTTTGTTTAAGGACAGCCCTGCGTTTTGGCACTGCTCAATACTTTTCTGTACATAGTAACATAACGTAACATAAATAAGTACACACATTACGTCACGAGTGCTTGCAACCATGTGTTTTTTTACTATTTTCTATTAATCAAAATGTTTCACATTAATAGTCGTACAATTACATATTGGCCATATTTTTTTTTAAAAAAAAGAACTAAAATTTTAAGTAATGTACTAATGTTTAAGTTTGAGTGATTTAGTATAAAAATTTTTGAGAAATAAGACCCAAATTACTTAAGAGCAATCATTCCAAATCTTTTTGGGTGACAAGGACATATCAGCTCAACAGCCCTTTCATGGATGGCTACTATCTCGCGTTTCAGTCGCCGAGTAAGAATTGGCTGTATGTTTATAAAGCCAATTCTTACTCGGCGACTAAAATGGTGTATTTAATAAATTGGGATTATAGGCCGGTATCTACTTAAACCGGCTTTTTTTTGGGGTCAAAAAAAGTTTTCAAACCGAATCAGTTTTACATGAGAAGAAGTAACTTTTCTTGCTCGTATAAAAAAGAAAATACAACGTTAAAATGTATGTTGTTGTTTACGTTATTTTTTTTTTCTTTAGAAAATCGATGTGTTTGTTGTAAAGAGCTAAAATTGACTCATTTTTCCAAATTTGCCCATCGCTGATTTATGATTTCATTTCTTAAAATTCGAACTCTGGGAATAGGTTTGTAATAAATAAACATAAAAAAACTAAGTAAAATAAAAGTCAAAGTTTAGATTTTCGTTAGTTCTATGAGGGGTCATTGCCACAATTTTAATATTTTATTTTGGCTTTCGAAAATTCAGTTTCTACAAAGTGAAATCTTTTTCAATGGAAGAGCTTTAGACCAACACTCATTCAAATGCTGTGTCATACAGTGGTGTAATTGACTGCAAAGTTTTTTATGCTTCTTTTAAAGAGATCAAAAATAAACTCTCTGCCCTTATTTTTTTTTGAGATTTTCTCTAGAAAACAGCAACAAATCTTGTTTGAGCGCTGTCAAATCATCACTTTGTGACATCGCACTAATGACCAAAAAATCTTTATGATATAATATGATGAAATAGAAAATCGACTATGGTGCATATTTCTTTACCGCTTTTTTAGAAACACCCTGTAAACGCAAAATATTAGCAAAAGTAGCGAGAGTTAAGAATTAAAAGCCAATCCGCGCATAAATCAAATAAAACGAATTAAAAACCAAAAAAAAAAAAAGAAGCAAAAAACAAAAAAACAAATCTGTAGATAAAACTAAAAGAGACACACGCCGAAACTAAAAAAGAAAAAAGTCTGAAAAGAATATACGGGCAAGAAGCCACAACGGCTTTTAAGAGTTCCAACAACAACAACAACAACAGCAAGAACTAGAAAGAAAAAACGGGCGCGCCATTTGACAACGACGACGACGACGGCGATGAATTTTGAATACGAAAATCAACAGCCAGGCACAGATGAAGAAATCAAGGCGCACAGTGTGGCGCGGTATGGTGTGCGGACCAGAAAACTGGTAGGACAACTTTTGCGCTAGAGGCAGTACAACAAAAACAACCACAACAACAACAACACTGAAAAGCATAAAACTAAAAACTATAAAGAAAAACAACAAACAAAAAAAAAAAACAAATAAAAATTAAAAGAAACCTTTGAATAAATCTGTCGAGAGAAAGAGGCGCGCTCAATTGCTTGATCGTTGCTGTTGTTGTTGTTGTTGCTGTTGTTGTATTTATTTCGTACGTTTTATGTCGATCGCCCGAATGTTGCTCACATGCAGCGACAGCCACCAACAACAACAACAGCAGCGCCACCACCATATCTTTGAAGGAGTGCGAGAAGAAGGTGAACAAGCAAATGAAATGACAGCAACAAAACAACAAAAATAAAAACAGCAAAACAACAACAACAAAAAAACAGCAATAACAACAACCTGGTATACCTGCTTGGCATATAACTTGTTGTTAACAAGAAACTTTTTAAGGCACTGAGACTGGTACTTTTGTAAGATGCACTGAGAGAAAACTCGTCTGTCAGTTGGATAGGCACAAGATATACGGTTTATCAGTCGTTAAGAAAGAAAATACTCAAGCCTATATGTGTTGTGCAACATAGATCTTGTCCAAATAGTTTTTAGTCGGCTGGTTCCTCTGCTTCACTGCGTGTTTGATGCGAACAAAAACCTCGTTTTGCTAACTCAAAATGTATGTATCAATCAACCAATTAATATTCTACTCGAATGCGTGTTTATATCCTTCAATTGGATATGGTATTCGTCTAGAACAGAGATGGGCAAAATAGTAAAAATGAGTCAATTATAGCTCTTTACAGCAAACTTATCGTTTTTCTTAACAACAATGCGCACATTGAGGACAGCTTCTCTCATTTCGTTTGATCAATGTACTTTTATTTCTACACTCACGTTGTTCTTGTTTGATTCTTGGAATTTGCTTTTGGCTTATTGCGGAATTTTTTTTTACAATCGAGATTAAATTTATGTTGGGGGTTTGTTTTCTGTTGTTATAGTTTTTGTTGTACATAGTTGCTTTTGTTGTAAGTGGCTGCTGCTGCCAAATTTGTGCCCATCCATGGTCTAGATTAAACGAAGTATATAGTGAAAGCAGCCAAGTTTCACATTCGTATGACAGTACCGACCGAATATATGTATGAAATGCTAGGTGTTTTGGAAAGTATTATTTTACATCTTCTAACATTTTGCTGGCAGTAGGTAGGAATTCGGATTTCAAATAAGGTAGACAGAGGAGGTCGGTAGAATAATTCAGAAAACTTATTCTTTCAGTAGTCAGTAAACTTTTGTATCATTAACATGGTTGAGCATGAAGTGTATTTATTTATTACTTATATTATGAGTTTGGATGGTTTACAGTAATAGCTCGAATCTATTAAGAATGATTCGACAAATTCCTATTACGTAAACTTACCTTAGAAGGTAAGCCAAAATTGGTAGGACTATCAGACATCAACGATGAAGTGTATGATTCGAACAAGTCCAATATTAATTTCTGTAGATTTAGAGCTTAAATTTAGAATTTATCAAACAACTACTTTAAAGGACATCAAAATGTTAGGCTTTGAGTCGAGGCATCACGTTTGGGTATCACACGAACTTAGCGAAAAAATTTGCTGAAACGAATGACCATTTGTTTTTCAAACATACTGTGAGCGTCAAAAGAAAGTAAACACCTTAATCATTCATATTAAAAGTTTTATTAAAATGAAGTTCAAAAATAAATATAAGGAGTTCAAGAATATAATAATAGCTGATTTCGATATAAACATTTAACAAAATAAAAATTTGCTGTCATCTGTATAAAGCATAGTTTCCCAAAAAGATAGAGCCTTATTTTTGTACTTTTTAGCAACATCCATACGCTTACTCTGATTTACTTTGGATATGTATGGCTTCTTGCGTGGTATCCTTCCATGTAAGCCATTTTTGTGAATCGATCTCCTGACTGTAGGTACTCGCACTTACTGGATTGCCTGATGTGTGCGTTATGTTCTCTGATAATTTAACTGCACTTGAGGCTGGATATGCCTTTACTTCTCTTACTACAGTTCTAACTTCAGTACCCCTATGCCGCTGAGGGCGTTCAGATCTCGATAAGTCTTCAACCTGATGCTGTTTAACGTAAAGCCAAAAGCTTCGATTTCATAGCCCAAAGAAATGTCTTAAAGCTTAGGACCGATACGAGCGTAATCTTACACGAAAACGTTTTTATAGTCAAAGTCTTATAGAATAGGCTTGGGCAAAATATATCCATTATCGATAATTCCGATATTTGTTTCGATAATTATAGGAGATATTTTTTATTTTGATATATCGAAATTCGATTTTATTTTTCGACTATCAAATTTCGATATTTTTCTTTAAGGCTAGCTCTGTATTCAAGTGATTGTGTCGCATATATTGAATCTTCTTGTGTTTGTGTAATGACGTTAGCTAACGCGAGTTGAAAAACCACTTGTGTAGTCCCAGCTTAGCAAGATAGCTATTTTTTTTATGCTCAAATAAATGCAACCGTGAAATATTACCATCGCTGGTAAGAATAAAATTTTTTCAGTAAAAATATCGGTTTTCGATATATCCAATGTTTTTTTCTCGATCTATTTCGATACTATTTCGAAATATCGATTATCGATATTTTGATAATATTTTTTATTTGCCCAACCCTGTCATAGAACATAAGAATATTTTTGTTTCCAAACTGTTGGGGTAGATCATAGACTAATTGGTATTTACTTTCATAAATTCGCTGAAAATCATTTGCTGCTTCGAAAGCAATGTGTTATTGGTTCAAGGCTATACATATTGCATAGTTTTTACGAAGCCAGTTAACAAATAAAATATATTCTTTACAGTGTACCCACTTGTCTAATACCAGCAGCACACACGGAAAGAAAAAAAAAAACACCTTAACAACAAAAATCTTATAGGAAAATTTAAAGATACAAAGAATACGGAGTGCACCTAACAACTAAGAAATCAAAAGATAAAAATAAAAATGAAAAAATTACGGAAAAAAAGAACACTATAAAACTGGAAGCAAAAGCAAACTGAC
Organism: Tricholauxania praeusta; assembly: GCA_949775025.1. Taxonomy (NCBI): domain Eukaryota; kingdom Metazoa; phylum Arthropoda; class Insecta; order Diptera; family Lauxaniidae; genus Tricholauxania; species Tricholauxania praeusta. The sequence continues at coordinate 162,858,926 of OX459028.1, read as the reverse complement.
CTTTAAGCTTTAATTCGTCAATTGTGCTGATGTTGTTGATACTGATGCTGTTGCTGCTGCTGTTGCTATTGGCGAATAGATTGTTTTGCAGTTGCAGCAAATTGTTGCTGCAAGTGCTTGAACTCGTTATGTTTTTCATGCAGAAAAGTTAACAAGAAAATCAAAAAAAAAATAGAAAAAAAAGTTCCAATCACTTAAATTGTGCGATTTATATCGGACAGATGCAGAACGGAAACTTTTTTATTTTGGCACAATATCTATCGACAAAAATCTCAAAAATATGGCAACGAAATTTTCAACTCTCAAATTATTACACTTCACTATGTTGTAACCTACAAGATACTTTTTTTTTATCTATGTATGTATCTATCGGATAGCGTTACACGCAGAGAAAACTAAATGAAAACCAACGGATTGTTTTCTGCTGTCGTCGTCGCCAAAGTGCAACGAACATTCGAATCCGATTTGTTTTATTTTTATTCCGTAATAAATATTTTTATTTTTTTTTGCACAATTCTACTGTCTCGCCTTCTGCTTCTTTTTCGTTGTTTTTGTCGTTTTCGTACACAATTCTATTTTACTCAATTCCATTTAATTGAAAATGTTCTTTATTTTTTCAATTCAATTCCACTTTTTTTCGTTTGTTCTTTGTTAAAATTTTGCTGTTGTTGCTGTTTTCCTCAACTTAGAACGCATACTCAACTCATTTCGCGTACACGATCACATTCACGATGACACGCACCCGATCGCGCGACGATGACGTTCGTTCGAAAAATTAATTTCAAAGAAGGGGAGCCAGAACGTTGGGGACGCCGCGATACGAATAATGCGTTGGAAAAGTAAAAGAAAAAAAAAACACACAGTCGCAAGAACTTGACACAATCGACGACGATCAGATCAACTCACTTCAAGTTGTTCGTCTTCTTCTTCTTTTGTTTTCTTTCTTTTTCGCAAAAATTAAAAAAATTTCAAAATAAAATGAAAAAAAACGAAAAACCCAATGCTTCTTTTTTTCCACAATACAATTTTTCTTTTACTATTTTCAGCTGAAGAAAGAAACCTTTAGCGTATGGCCCTGCCGTTCAAGAAAATACAACAACGCGCAAAAGCGAGAGAAACTCACAGACTGATCGTGGCGTTGGCTAGCACCATCGCACAGAGTAGTAGGGCCCAAAAGTTGTTGGCAACAGTAGAGGACAGACGACAACAAGTGTGTGCTCCCAAAGTGGAGCCTAACAAACAACAATGCGCGCGCGAGCAAGAATTCTCTCAAAGACTTCGCCACCAACTATTTCGTGTAGACATTTTTGTACTTCATGGTATTCATCGAGGAATGCTGAAAATTTCGCGAGAGTACTTCTTTCGTATGCAGTCCCTCTCTCTCTCACTCTCGTTAAGAATTCGTACAGCAGAGAGTGCCGGAGAGCGTATTGCCAGAACATTTTGTTTGATTTCGTACATTGGTGTGCGTGTGATCGTGAGCGCGCGCATTTAACAGCTGTTAAAATAAATATTTTATACATTTTTCAAATACTTTTGTGTTGAGCTGTTACATGGTTTGGCGCTGCATGAATCTGGGGAATGTTAAGCGTCAATAGCTGCCAGAGAGCATGCATGGGTTAAAGTACTGAGAGAGAGAGAGAGAGAGAGCGCGAGAAGAATCAGCTGTGGCGAGTGTTGATACAGCTTGGCGTAAAAGTTTCCTGGCATTATTTCAGTGAAATCAATATCTAATAAGAAAGATACCAAATGTAATGGATAAGGCTTCTTCTCGAGGATAATGGCTAAACAATTTTAGTCACAATATCTGGAGAACCAAGCAAGTAAGAGAAATTGTTTGTTTTAGCAGATTGAACTCCTAACTTTTAGGGTTCAAACTATAGTCATGTGAGTTGATGATGCCTGGTATATGGCATCGGCAAGTGTTTTAGTCACTAATGATCGTAAAGATCAACCTTTTAAGTGGCCACTGTCAAGCTTAAAGCCAGCTGCGTCATTCAGTTAGTGTGTGAAAGCCATTGAAAGCGAGCAATTCTTGTACTTTTACGGAACAAAACGAAATTTAAAGCGATCAAATCAAGAGAACTCGGTCAAACCCTTTTGTACATCAAATTTTTAGGTATTAAGTCGATATGTTTTCTTACTTAGCACAATGTTGCACTCAATCTGAGTATGAAATGGAATGTGTTAAGCTGATTGCCAGACCCCAAACTGGTCGCGAATTTTTCAACCAAAGCATTTCCATTCAACGAGTTGAGGAGAAACGGCACAAAATTTATTTGAACTGAACGTCAAGAAAAGTCATTTAAGGAGCTAAAGGATTCAATTATAAAAGTAGGCGTGTAGAAACTTATTCTTACTTAAATTTCCTTATGTCATATAACTACCAACGGCCAATTCTTAACCAGTGATAAAAGCACTACAGTCCATATTTTCTATAGAAAGTATTTGAACTGATAATGGCGCTCAATTCACTTCCCATCAATTCAAGCAATTAGAACTTTTAAAGAATCCTTTAGCCAAATCTTGATTGAAAAGAATGATAGAGTACGATTTATAAATATTTGTCAACTTATAGAACCACTCCAAATCTTTTAAAGGGAAAATCAGCTGTGGAGTTAATACATGGATGCTAACCAAGCACTGTTTTGTCGGCTTTATTTCCAATTACGGCACCAACAGAAAAATACTTATACTTATTAATGCTCGTATTTTTTCATAGTCGGAATCGTTGAACGTCTTTTAACCCTGGAACGTTAGTAACCTATTTTGCATACGTTAACGTTATGCTTCGTCAGATCGACGAACTTTTTTTTCAAAAAACTATTAAGGGTAAAATTTTCGAATCAAAAATTCATTTTCACTAAGCTCATTGATTCAGAAACACACAAAAAAATAAAATTTAGAAATAAATTTTTCCTTTGGCCTAAAATCAAAAGTATTTTCAGTAACGTTTCTTAGTTATTGTTTTTAGAGGAACTTTTTCATAGTACGAAAAATGAGGAAACAAAAACAAAATTTTGTTCCAAAAACACAAATGAAAAACAAATTCTACTTAGTACACTGAGGCCTGTTAACTTATCACTTTTCTTAATACCACTTTAATCGGAGATTTTATAAACTGCGATTATATCTCGAGTGAAATTTGCTAACTTATCTCTGAATTTATTGAGTATTAAAAAATCTCAGTTTAACGAGAAATGCAGAGGGAATCATGTGGGAAAAGAGCGATAAAAACAAAATTCGTTAGCAATATATTTTTGCTGAGAAAATCGTATGGGAAAAGAGAGTGACGAATTGAGTAAAACAAACGTCAAACGTAGTCGAGTTAACTGAGAAATTTCTCGTATTAACTTTAATCGACGATTTGCATATTTATCGCCTATCACACGACATAAGTTATCGATGCTTGTGACTAACCGGCGATTAAGATCAAATCGCAGTTTAAACTACGATTAAGTTGAGATAAGTTAACAGGCCTTACAGTCTTTCAACATTACATATTAAAAAATATAAAAAAAGAAAAATCCATCATTAAGCTTATTTTGAGCAGGCTTAAGCTTATTTTGACAAAACTCAGCGTCTCGTTTTGACAACGTTGTACCGCTGAATTCCACGTTTAGTGGCTGTTTACGACAAGCTCTCGACATAGGTTTAAATTTTATAAAAAAAAATGAAAGCGTAATATGCGCGGTATAAACAAAATTAATGAATAAAGAGTGAGAGCGCGTCGTCGATTCGACGAAGTATAACGTTTCTGGGTTACAAAATAATCTGTCACCGCGAGTTTCCACACAATGGAAATTCTCCTAAATCCTCAAACTTCAATGGGAATTTCACCCGAACCTCTAACTTTAATTTATATTGAAAATGGTTCTTCACACATTCCAATTCCTAGTCAGCAGGCAAACAATTAAACAGAGATATCAGTATGCAAAGAAAGAAGTTCAGCTGATGTTGGTTCTCCGCTACGTCGGTCATAGAGATTGCCTACAACTCTTGGATCCAATCCCCTTCGAAGATCAGAAGACTAAGAATGAGTACTTATATATCAAATAAAGTTCGTGAGAATGTTAGGACTCTATCTCATATAAATTGTAGTTTACATTTTCATTATTGTACTTTTAATTTGCATTTAATTCATTTCGAAGACTTTATACTTTTTTATTCTGTCTTGATAGAAGCTTAATATTTTCTTATTGATATTGGATAACCAATAAATAGTACAATCCCTGAAGTTTCTAGGGATAGAAAATCATGAACATATTCTTGTTCAGCGTCACTGGTGGAAATCACGATTACAGGAAAACCATGGAAGTTGATCAACAAATGGAATGTCACACAACCACATCTTCAAACATGGTTCTTGGAATTGAAAGTGGGTGAAATCAGTTAACAGACACGCCTACCGCCGATACATGTTAAACGTTTAAAACGCTATACAGAGAGAGTTATTTGATGTAAGGGAAATTCCTCAAAAATACTAAAAAAGACTTAGACAAGTTCTGGAAAAGAGTTGGCAATTCCTATGCAAGCGAAAACTTCAAAATTCTATACTGAGAGAATTATTTAAGGTAATGGAACTAAATTTCATACAAATGGTAAGCAAGATTCAGTAAAGCTCTGGACAAGAACTTGACAAACTTGGCAGGGGCAGCATCTCCCCTAAAAAAAAACTTTAAAACGCTACACTGAGATAATTTTTTAATATAACGAAACCAAATTTCACTCAAATACATAAAATGGTATGGTAAAGCATCAGACAAAAAGTTGGCGAGTTTCAAAAAGAGGGAATGGTACCACAAGTGCATTTACTTACTTAGATGGCCATAACAACCCGTTGTCAGGTTACGGCCAGGGAGAGTGCATTTATGTTGTTAAATTTGAATACCTCGAGAGTTATCAATTCTACACGTTAAACTTTTGTTTCCGATTGGATCAATCGTTTAGCCACACAAATCAAATAAAGCTTATTTGTGACAATAGATTTGAATTTGAAGACCTGTAAATTTGGAGATATTTAAATTAAAATCACTTAGAAAGAATTAATAAGCTATCTAACAAATGCCAACAATTTTTGTTCTGTGTCTGAAAATCCGACCGGTCATTTTCTTCGAGCTTGAACGTCGTCTAAGTAATCAAATATTGAGATTTGCTTGGAAATGCATTTCTTTCTACATATTGGGCATTTTTTGTGAAATAATTTTTGAATTTAAAGGAAATAATTCAATTTTTCATAAACTTTGAAACACAGTAAAAAATTTATGATAAATTATAATCTAGTGAAAGACTATTTTCAACAAGAAATCTGGCAAAGCAGATTCCTTAAGTTTTAACTTTTCTCGTTAAGTATACCCCACCCAAAACTCACATAAAGCAAAAAATTATCATATAAACTTCAGTACAAGAAAAAAAACCAAAACACCCTAATGTAGCTATAAGACTCTTGCACTCAATTAATAACGACATAGAGGCTTTGACCCCAATAAAAAACCGTTCTGTTCATATAACTACATAATTTAAATAGGCTTGTCCACAATTGAAACGCAATACAAGAGGAGAAATTTTTTTTTTTTTTACACAAAATTTTCACAGTAACTTGTGAAATTCAATTGCAAATAATTTGCAGAATTAAAATAATAAAACCAAGAAATCCAAGTAAGACAAATAAACATTTGCAAACAAATAGTGGCAAAATAAACAAACAAATTAACGCAAAAAAAAAGTGGAAGATTCTACTACACGCTACTTAACGCTTCCTATGGTATACAAAAAAAAACTGTTATTTCTATCAAAGCAAAAACGCTTCACAGAATAAACAAAAAATTATGACTGATCAAAGTGACAAATGCTGCAATCAATGAAGGCAGCCAGCCGACCAGCCAGTCATTGGCGCAACAAGTGATAAAACTGGTGCGATAAAATGTACGTCAATGCGGTTGAAAATAAAAGAAGCAGCAACTTGGCAACTTGTGGGTTGCTTGGTCAAGTCACTCATGCCGTTGGTGCAAAAGTCAAGAGGGAAATAAAAAATGGCCATTAAAAAACCCAAGACAAAAAAAAAACGAGAAAAAAATGAAATGAAACAGCAAATTAAAATCATAAAAATAAAATTTTAACTGATGTTTAATGCGAACTCTTTATTGTTGTTATGATTGCTGTTGTTGCTGTTGCCAATTGCCAATTGCTAAAGCAGTGCTGCCAACCATCAGCGATAAAATTTGTTAAAGAAATGAAATCAAAAGACATAACGACAACTACAACAAGACCGAACAGATAATAACCGCAACTTGTTCTTGTTTTAGCTTTGCTAATATACGCGCAAACCGACCATGTACTATAAAGGGTGATTCAATTGTAGATAAACAATTTAAGTGTGAAATAAAATGCATTTGATTTTGAGACTTTGCTTATATTTTTATTTAGCTATGTTGTTGAAGCATTGACATTGAATATAGAAAATGATATCAGCCAAATTGTAGCCACGAGTAGTATTTTTTTAAAATGCTCTCTAAGTCATCACCGACCTAAAATCTCCACCAACCAGCGATATTTTTTGGATGGATTAGTTGTTTCTGAATGACTCATGGATTTCCGATAACCTAAATATGGGTCAAGTTACTTTCTATGTGCGACCAAGTTGCTAAGTATCCTACTCGCTGTTAATACGAGTACTCGCTCGTTGATATTTCTTCTTTCATTACTTCAAATTCATAGCTCTTTTCTTATAGTTTTTAAATGCACAATAGACGAAATAAAAATTTGCTGGCTAGCCCTGGCACTTAAGCAACTTGCTATGTATACATAGCAATTAGAATTTTAGTCGTTAAATTTGCGATTGCTTTTTTTTTTTTTTTTTGCTTTCTCTCACAATTATATTTGCTAGCTATAGATATCTAGCAGCGAATGGCAAATAAAACGCAGGTATTGTTAGTTAACTTTTCTACATTGGATTTTGAACACTTTTGTGCAATGTCTTCAATATTGTCGAAGAAGTGGCATTCGAATACCTTGAAACGCCAAGGTTCTAGCACTCGCAAAGATAATGAAAGAGAGACTCTTCGATGTCAGTATCTTTAGAACTTCTGCAAAGATGTCCAACGTCAGTTAGCCCTAGTCTTGAGGACCTATGAAAAAGTGCACTGTAATGACACCAACAAAGATTGTCCAATAAGATCACTTTTCGTATCATAATAGGGCCATATTTCTAGATGTCATACGGTTAGATTACATTTTCCTATTATGTATTTTGAATGGCGATTTCGTGCAATTTAAGACTAAGTGTAACTTAATAATATTACAGTCTTATGGCTTATAATGTCTGATTGGCTATCGACGTATGTATGTATATGAAAAATATGCCACTACACTCAAAAATCTCCGGTTTGATAATTTGGCATGTCTTCCAGACAGTTAAAATTACCGCTTGGAATGCTCTACAGTAACAGGATACAGCAAAGAATTCACTAATGTTCTAGACATTGGAAAAATTTCCAACCCCCGTACCAGACTCCATTTTCAAACCGTCAGTGTATATTTCTTTAGAATTTCGAACCGTAGTTCAATCCTTTCTTTTAGATAAGTATTTTCACATGAAAGTTGGTATAGCACATAAGAGTGGTGGTGCTTTGATCAATACCACTTTAAATGTCATAGCCAGGAATCGAATGAAGATAACACCATTCGTTTCGATCCAACCCCTTTACTGAAAATGTCTAGAGGTTCTAAATGAAGTAAGCTGTCGAGAACAGCAGATGGAATAGTATTTATTGTTCCTCCTACTCCAATACACGATATTCTTTGAAGTTTTGATAAGATTGCTGAATAATTTTGCTAATCTAAAGCCTTCCACCATTCAAGTTTTACATACGTTAGAATTAGTACTTATGATGATGGCTTTGTACATCCACAGAACTATTTCAGCTAAAGGCTCCAAGATTTCTTGAAAAACCTATTTAATGTATAAAAATCATTACATGTTTTTCGTGCCTTTTTGTCTGCGTTTAACTTTCAAGCCAAATTTCTGTCAGGAATTGTACCCAAATATTTGGCAAAATCTTAAGGAAACAAAAAATGCCTTTAAACATTGAAAGCCTAAGACTTGGGATCTTATTTGTGAAGACCACAAGATCTATTTTCTGAGCGTTAATGATCACTTTGTAGTTCATAATTTCATATTTTTAAGACCTTGGAACATAATATCACTTACAGCATTTAAGTGCTTACCAGACATAAGCAAAATAAGATCATCAGTGTTACACGAAAGTCGAAGAATGATTCGTAGCAAACAGTCTACAACCAAATGAACTTAGACGAAATTGTCCCAGGGAGCGTTCAAGTATTACGTAACGCAATTTGTAAAACGATACGATGCTGCACAGGGGCGGGAGGTGGTGTCGAACAACGGGTGATTTGAAATTAGGTGTGCATAATGAAACAATTTCTATATTAGCTACAGCAATAAATACTATATTTATTATATAAATAAATAACAGCGTATTACTTTCAAAGATCTTTAAAAATTGCGTTACGTAATACTTGAACGCCCCCCCATCCAGGAGCATGTTTTTATAGTTCAATGTGCACATCCTTCCATACCAATGTGGCATGGTGCCGTAAAATATGGAAAAATATTGCTAAAAGCTCTTTCAATATCAATAAAAGGTAGCAAGAGTAAATTCTTTATGTAAAACTTCCGTTGTTATCAATGTAATGTTTTGCTTTACGTGGCGTATGAGTGACATTTAATTATTTTGTGCAGTTTTCATTTCAAGTAATGCATTAAATAAAACTACAGAATATTAGAAATAAAACAAAATTTAAAAAATTAATTGTTGCAGTTGTATAGCAAATAGAATAAAATTTTCAAGTTTTTGATGTTTGTTTCACGCTGTACGCATATTTTTGCTCCATGAGATTATCCTTTTTGATTTTATGTAACCAGTAAACAAAAGGTCATCCATAAGGCTTTGAAATGTAAGCCTTGTTACAATGTTTATGCTGCTTCAATTTCAGAGACATGAGGGCAGTCAATAGTTTATAGAATGACGCATATATTTGTAAGTTTTCGACACAGGATACTAAGTACTGATTAACTCGACTGAAAATCTCTATATGAGAAGAAATTAGCCTTATAACTGTAAGCGAATGCAAGATGATATTATTCGGGAATAGATGTGTTATATATCGTTTTAAATGCTTTTCAAATTACTTTTACAAATATTCTGTTTTTACACGGTCTTTTTTTACACGGTTTTGATTTAACACGGTCTAGATTCGTCGACTTAGCACGACTAAAAAAAAGAAATTTGATTGAAAACTTAAAGAAAAATATTTTTAGTAACCGTAATCTTTTAGAAATTTCGTTAGGGAATTGGGTTAGAAGGTTAATACTTAGGTTTGAAGATTATGGAACTAATCCCCTTTTTTCTATGTATGTACAAACATACTTCATGTCTTTTTTTAAACGATTTTTTTTTACACGGTTTTGTCCAAATTTATTGATTAAATTCACTTGAGCTGAGCGAGAAGGCGCTTGATGTACGAACTGTAAGAGTTGGTTTTGCGTTATTTTCTCCGTCTTTGTAGTGAATTTTCGCTATTTCTTCATGTAGTGCAAGTGTGTAACGATCCATATTTAGTAATCTTCTAAGTTTTACTTATCATAAGTTATTTCAATGATAGCTGAGTAAATGGCGCGAAATTAAAAATCAGTCCTTTTGTTGTATGAGCCCTTACAAATAAGCAAACATAAAATCTTTTGGTTTTGGATTGGTTGTTAATCGTTTAAATATCATATGCATATACAACTATTATTATAGGATTTGGTTTTTCTCAAATTTTCAAGTTTAATTTTTAAAACTCAATTTAAATTATTAATTTTTTTTGCTTATTAAATTTGTGGTGAATGTGTCGTATGAGTGATGTTTAATTTTTGATTAGAGGTGAAGTATTAAGAGAGTCAGCCAAACGTCATGTTGTACATAAATTAATAAGGAATTTGAGATTTCATAAGTTATTAAGTCAGAATATGTATGTATGTATGTATGTAATTCATTAAAACAACGATATATTCGTTCAAAATTTGAAAATATAATCCCGTTTACAGAAAGGTCCGCATATCAAATTTACTGCATTGAAAGTTAGTGACGCAAAATATAAAATTCGAAAACTGTTAAAAAAAAAATAATGAAAACATTTCAAAAAAAAGAGTAGCAACAAAAATTTAGTAAGTCTTATAATGGAATTACCAGTATTAAGCCATGTATCTATAAAAAGATCCAAAAAAAAAAAAACAAAATCGCTATTAGCCTGCGGACTGGTCGATGAGTAAGCGTTGCTTTTAATAAATAAAATTGAAGAAGAAAAAATTATTATGAATTTAAACTTTTTTTTTGTATTCTGTTAACTTTTTCTTTTATTAATTTCATTTTTTTTTGTTTTTATGTGTATCACGTTGTTGTTGTGACTTGTGCTACTGCGATTGCTGTTAATCTGTTTATTTGCATTAATATTGTTGTTATAAGTTTCATTTGTTGTTGTTATTGTTGTTGTCGCTGCTGCTGAAATTCTAACGAATTGTCGTCGTGACACAATCAACGTAGCAAAAAACGAGTTCCACACACACACATGTTGCTCACTGAACACCGAACGTTGCGTCGTCGCTGCTCATCGCAACGAAGAGCATAACCTGCAATTCTATTGTATGTAAACGTGACGTCAATTAAAAATTACAGTAAATTTGATGTTAAGAAAAAAAAAGTCAATGTAATAAATAAAATTTATGTGTGTGTGTGTGTAACTGTAAACAAGGGTTAGAACGAGTTTCGTCAATAAAATCAAAGTAGGTAAAGGTACCTACGTATGTATGTAAATAAAGTTGTATGTAGGGAAAAAATCATTCCGATATTGACTAGAAAAAATGTGGATTGATGAAGCTTAACCTTCGCGGGCGCAGGTTCTGAAGACTCATTGAATATAATTTAAGGTAATACACCTAGAATTTTAGCGTTTAAAATATCGATCATGTATTACTTACTCAGTTAGAACTATGCACAAAAGTTTGTAAGGTATTTTAGGCGAAATTTGTACTTTGAAACCCTAATCCATTCTGAATTTAACACATTTTTATAAGTTATTCTGTGCAAATGAAAATAAAATATCTGACATTTTTTATTGACTCTTAAGTACACTTTACGGTATGATTAATTTTCCGAGTTTTCCAAAACTACGAAAATTTTTTACATATTACATTATGCACTTTCAGAATAAGAGACAGACAAATATTCCATGCCGGGATTTTTTTTTTTCTAAATAAAATAAATTTTCCGAAAAAGTCTTGTGTTCTTATATGTTCTTATTTTAAATATTTCTTTTTCAAATGCTGCATTAAATTCTAAAATTTTTGATACCAAACTTAATTTAAAATGATTTTTTCTTTTGGAATTGGAAACTTTCAAACTTAAAACCAAATAATATCATTGGTCGAATTAAATTGAAAAAAAGTTCAATATACGAAAATTGTCTTCACTGCCTATAAAGCTATAGATTCTCTATCAAAGACGCAAAATCAAAATATGTTTTTTTTTTTTTTTAGGAAACATGGTGCGAGTCAGCAGTAAAAAATTCGTAATTTCCAAAGTTATGGCGGGAATTTCAACATAAAAGCACATGCATTCTTAGGATTGATTGAGAAATGACATAAAAAAATAAAAAAAAAAACGGAACATGTTATGTTGAAAATATTTTGAGAAAAATTTTTTAATTAAAAAAATTAGTGTCTTGACAAATTTATTTAAATTTTTTTAACTTTTTTCATAAAGTAATAGTCTTTCTTAACAAATATGATCAAATGATTTTTTATCCTATCTACTGTAGTTTTTGAGAAATTTCGTTTCAAAAAATGTTCAAAAACGTCAAAAAAAAACGAAGTGACCAAAAGAATGACCGACATATAAATTAATAATGCCGGAATTTTTTTTATTTCTTCTAAAGAATAACATTTCAAAATTCAAAAAGAAAATTGAAAGACATATGGTACAAAATTTCACCTAAAATACATCATATTTAAGCATACGAATGGAGCTTACATGAAGGAAAAGAAAAAAAAATTTAAAATATGACATAAAAGATTAGAGTATTTTGTTGAAATACTTCGGTTTGCATTTTTCTAAGGAACCATTATTATTTCACTAGTGGTACCCGTGGCTTAGCACGCGCACGTTTAGCTGTTTTTTTTTGTCCATAGTGAAATTACTCTTTTAGAAGCATATTCTATTTGCTCTCTTCAGAAGTAACAAAAAAATAATAATTTAATGAGATTTTGTTCTTTGAACTTCGAAGCCAAATACAAATGAAAACAAACAAAAGAAAAACAACCATAACAGCACAGAATTCAAGAAGCAGCAACAAAAAATCAGGGTTTAATCCTAAAAAAAAAGTATATTTAACTTTATAAATAAAAAAATAAGTATTCCATAACCTTCTTTAGCATAAATATTTTATCTTAAAAAAGAAAATATTAAAATTGGTTCAGCATATTTTGCGCCAAAGCGTTACAAACCATTTCAATATAACCAATTTTATATAAATAGCATAGATGTTGCTGAAGACTAAGAACAGTAGTCACTACTTTATTTTTTTGAAAAATGTTGATAACGATTCTGATTTATTGAACTACTATTTAGTGCAATTTGGTTTTAAAGGAAAGACATTGTTTTAAGCTGTGCTGGTACTGCTTTTGTCGACTACTTTTTTTAATCGTTTATAACTCAAAACGCTATATCCCTGCAAAAATTATTGTTCAATACCTATGAAATGCACCTTCTTCAAAAAGGCATTTTTAGTACTTCAACTTTTACTAAAAAAAAAAACTTCATAAGATCTAGGTATTATACCAGATTTAGTTAATTTCTTTTAAATTATTTTCATGTCGTGTGTCAAGAAATTACTGCTAATTAAATTCAATTCATTCAAATGTCAAAGGTTCAGAGTTAACATTAAAACCGCTTGTAAACAATGAATCAAGGTAACATCAGCAGCAACCAAAAAAAAAAAAACCGCAGCGCACTCAAGAGCAAACATAACATATACTGCTCGTAAGCTCAGGAGTTGCAGGCCAAAATTACCGTTATTTGGTAAAAGTAAAATGCAGCAAAGTTAAAATACGCGCGCACGAGTTGCTGCAATTGCAGTTAATAAGAACAGCAGCGAAAATGGCAAAACCGCAAAGCTCAACGGCAGCAGTTGCTTCAAATCTAAAAAGAATAAGACAGCGAACTGAAAAAAAAAAGAAAAGAAATTGAACAAAAAGCGATTTGATGCGCACAACCGCAGAAAGTCAAACCAAAAACATAGAATAGGACAGACAGAACAAACAGCTGAATAAACAGACAGCAAATGTGAAAGCATGAAATTGCAATTGCAGCTTCCGGGCGATAAAGATGATGCTGCTGCTGTTACTGTTGCCCTTGCTGTCAAGATATCCTGCGAGAGCCCGCAGTTGTAACCACTGCGCACAGTGGTATAAAATTAAGTGTTTAAAGGTGAACTTATGATACCAATTCCAAGAATGATCTTCAGCAGCAATTCGTTGCTAACTTTGTCTCACTGTAAGCTGCAAAATTTTGTGTGTCAGTTGCATGACTCCTTAGCCGCAAGACAGGTAGGCGTTAATACAGCTTCCTTCTAAAGAAAAACAAAAATAAAAAACTTCGCCGATTCACCATTATGCTATTAATGTTTGCAGTATTTTTTCATGGAGTAACAAAAGTATTGCTGCTGCTGCTACTGCTACCGCAAACAATTTTCACCAAATTATATATTTTTTTTTGTCTTCTTTGCAATATAACCTACCAAGTGTGAAAGGCTGGGCGGCAGCAGAGGAGGTGCTAAAGATGGAGTTCAAGATGAAGACAACGATGACATGACATCTTGAAAACCGCACAAAATCAGCGTTAGCATAGTAAAAGCAACAGAAGCATCATCATCATCGGTGATGCACGATTTGCACATCGCCAACAATTTAAGTGTGCTTAAGTTTATGTTTGTTGTATGTAGTAGTTGTTGTTGCTGTTGTTGTTGCCATTATTGTAATTGTTTGCTGTGTGTTACTGCTGTTGGTGTTATTGCGGGCGCACGCCACACAATTATCATTAACAGTAACACCATCAGCTGCCGCTGTTTTTGCTAGTAACAATTGCTGTGTTTGTTACACGTGATGCTGTGGCAATGATAATGATGATCAACAACAACATCATCAGTGTGTAATGCGGTTGGTTAAGGTGACGGTACAACAACAACAATTTCGAAATTTGAAGGCGTTGAATTGATTTGGCCTTTAATGATGGAAAATGTTGTAGATAAAGAATAAGAAAGACAGTATATATAGAAATGAAACCTTAAGATAATAAAGAAACTTTGAAGTAATGTACTGCCTTAGACTGTTCGCAATAGAAGACTGACAGTCTTTTTAAGTTCGAAAAACTGTGTAGTAAATGGGAAGAAGCTCAGGGCTATACAGTACTAGTGGTACAAGCGGCTTTACACGCGCACGTTCCGCTGTTTTTTCATGATGAAATTAGTCCCTTAACATCTAACTCTATCTTCTTTCTTTGCCCTTTAAACTTTGAAGCCAAATACAAACGGTACAAATGAGAAGAAAAAGAAAGAAAAATAACATCTATAGAATTCAAAATCAGCATTAGCATAAGCAACGAAAAATCAAACGAAAATTTTGCAAAAACTTAATCCTAAAAAAAAAGATATTTAACTTTGAAAAATAAAAAAAGTAAGTACGCAATAATCTTTCTTAACACAAATATATTGTTGCACAAAAGAAATTAACAAAATCGGTTCAGCATATTTTAGGCCAAAGCGTTACAAACCATATTCATGTAAGCAATTTCATATGAATAGTATAAATGAGAGCAAGTGCCACAAAATTAAAAAATCGTAAGCTGAAAAATCACAGATGAATGCTTTTTAACATGTAATCCTTATGGAAACTCCTACATTTTTCAAGTAGGGTTCAGATAGGGTTCTTATTCTCTAAGTGCTCGCATTGAAAACAGCATAATCGCTTTTTGCTGTCAATTATGCTGATCCTTGGAGTAGCCATTTAGCCTGAGTAGCCGTGTACACTTCCTACATATGAATTTATATTAATTAACATGAGCTCTTAGCTGTCTATCTTCCAACACTTTTTTCAAGATAAATCACAACGGAAAATTGCGGAAAAAACTGAATATTTTTATTTTTTTCATTACAAGAAATCCCATTAAATTTTATGAAAAAAAAAAAATCAAAACTTCCAATACAAAATTTTAATTGCAAATCGAATCGCAAGAGAACATGCACAAATAAAAAAGTCACCTGCTAATTTTGTAACGCCCACTTTAATAAAACGGAGTTTAGTTTTATTCCTACACGTAGGTAATAAATGCAAAGAGTCGCTTAACTTTATGCGCAACATAACATCACCAGCGATTTACAACTACGTATCCGTATGCTAACGTAAAGCGTAACATATTTTCCATTATGTGGGTATCGCAATTTTTTTATTTTTATTTGTCTACCTTTTTGCTTTATTACAAGTGTTATTTTTATTTATTATTATGATTTTTTTGAGCATAACAAAAAAAATTCTATCTTGTTAGGCTGGGACCACACAAGTGGTTTTTCAAGTCGCGTTAGCTTACGTCATTACACAAACACAAAAGAAGGTCCAATTATGCGACGCAAACAATTGGATACAGAGAGCTATCTTTAAACAAAAATATCGAAATTCGATAGTCGAAAAATAAAATCGAATTTCGATATATCAAAATAAAAAAGTCGCCGATAATTATTGATTCAGCCGTAAAAATGTATTTTCCTACTAGGGGCGTGGCTCCACCCACAAAAAAAAGTACCCGATTTTACGTGATTCCAAACTCTCAAACCAGTTCCTTTAATAAAGTCAGGTGAAGAGTTATCAAGCTTAGGGTTGGGCAAATAAAAAATATTATCGAAATATCGATGATCGATATTTCAAAACACTATCGAAATGTATCGAAAAAAATATCGGAAATATCGATAATCAAAAATCGATATATTTTGTCCAATGCTAATCGAGCTATGAAAATTTTCTTAAGTCCCGGGCGAAAGCAAAAGAGTTTCGATATTAGATATACCCTTAAGTCTAATCGGACAGCTTAGCTATAAATGAGAAATAAAAAAAAAGGAAAAGGAAAATCTTTTAAATGGTTCTCAAGATATGACAGAACAAACAAACAGACAGACATTGCACTTTAATGAGGTACTTTTCAGTAGAGATCTTATGACAGATCATACATTTTGTGACAGATCATGTATGAGTCAACCCTCAGTATGATTAAAACTAATAAGTTTTATATTTGGGTAGGAGTCTGAAAAAATTCGTTATTTTGCTATTTCAAAGATGGTAAGTTTTTAATAATAAAATAAGATATCAGAGCAGGTTTTCTGGCTTTTAAAAAAATCACCAGACTCTGACCCAAACTCATTTTTTAGCCTCTCCTCAAAAATGGCTTCGGAAGGTAAGGGCTTTTTTCTCTTGAATGTTAAAAATGACGAAAAAATCTTTAAGAATTAAAGAAGCAAGTGGACACTAGCCGAAAAATGCCAAAAATTCTAACATTTAACATTAGCGTCTTGCATCACGATCCACACAGTTACATTTCAGCCAATACACTCCAATAAAATATTCATTTCATACCCGCCAGTAAAGATGTTCGTTCATACAACAACTAACAACCTAAGCGCATTTTATGCATCAAATTTCATGCGAATTCAAATGAATTTTCCACGCTGCCAACTCAGATATGAACAACACGCAGTTGACGTTTGATTTTGGAATCAAATGAAATGTTGCTCAATTTTGAATTTAAATTTGATGTGAGTGACAAGAAAACAAAAAATAAAATAAAAATTTGCAGTTCGTTGATTTTGATGTGGGGTGAAGACTCCACCAAAGAACACACAGAGACCTAAAACAAACACTGCGGCGCAGCGTGAGAAATTTTGCAAAATTTGATATAATTTATTGAATTCAAATAAAAAAACTAAATAAAAACAAAATAAAAATCAAAAAAAAAATAAAAATATGGCATGATAAATTAATGCAAAAGCAAAACAAAGCCCACGTGTTTTATGGCAGCAACAACGTTGTGCTCGAATTGTGCTGATGCATGTGCGCTTGCTGAAGGAGCAAAATTTGCACCAGCAGCAAAGAAAAAATTTACATTTTTTTCTTATATGAAAAACAATAATTTGAGAATGCTAATTTATGGATTGTTGTGTAGTATTTTTTTTTCGTTTCAGCATTTACTGCTGTTGCCGTGTGGAAAAAAAAATATTGCCATGATCTAAATTTAACTAAAAATTTTTAAGAACAATACTGCTAACATAAAATAATTTATGACATGCGAACAAAATTAAAATTAAGAAATATGAAAAGAATTTTGGAACTATGAAATATTTAGTATTTTTCTGTCCAAAAATCAAATCATTTACTTAATTTGTACACAAAAAAAGAAACAAAAAATAAGCCACATTTACGGCCTGTTTAGCAACACTTTTGCACATTGTCGCATAATAACTTCTAAGCTTACAGCTACCACGCGTCAAACGACACTACAGTGACTATGATTTTAAGTCCATTTAAGGAGCGTATCATGCAAAAAAAAAGCTCAGGTGCAAATGAGCAAAAAGTGAACTGAATACAAAAGCGTTCAAAAAATGTATAAAAAAACACATACGATAACAAATAAACAAAAATCATAAAAAAAACCCACCATAATTGAAATTCACCAAAAAAAACCCAAAAAAACACACGAAATATCCCCTTATGAAAAGCAAATGACACGCGTATAACGCTGTTGCTGTTTATTTGCTTGTGTTGCCGTTTAAGGCGCCTTTTATGGCCAACGATCAATTACAATGAATAATGATTACTTTTGAGCAAAACAGATCATATAATATAAGAGAATATGCTACATATATGGCAGACATATTGTGAAATTTTGAGGAGAACTAATCAAGCAAAGGCAGCTTTATAAAAATTTCAAAAAAAAAAATCGGTAAGCCCACGCAGCAGTTAAAAAATTATGTTATGAGCATTGTGTTCGCCATAAATAAAAATGTAAGCTCGCAATAAAAATGTATGAAAAATCAAAACAAATCAGAGTTTTTTGTATCAACTCATTTAAAAACAAATGTAAATTATGACATAAATGTAAGCAACAACAATCAAAATGAAACAAAAGTAATGAGTTACAAAAATAAAGATAAATAAACCAAAAAATAAATTTTTGCTTTGCTTTATTTCACTTTTTGCTACGGTTCACAACAAATTTAAGCAATAAGGAAAATATATTAGGCTTTGAAATTCTTACTAATCGGATCAAAGGTCACTGATGATTCTGCTTAGCAACGAATGAAACTAATATGACTTTAGCCTTAGCTCATTTTTTCTGTATAGTTTATCTATCTTTAGTTATTTTTCGGTGTTGACACACATTGTATTGAACAGTAAGCTCAAAAAGATAAGAATTGTAATCAAATATTCTTTTTTTTTCAAAGCAAAATATGCCGCAGTTTCGATTCGTACATCAGAAACATTTTGACACAGCTAAATTAAGGGACCGATTAGATCCTAACCAAATTTCATCAAAATCGGTCCATTTAGTCCAGTTGAGCAGTGAAAACGTTTTTTTTCTAATTAGAGCCGTGGCACCGCACACTCAAAACAAATATCTTTACTCAGGACTTAGTCTAGCTCCATACCAAATTTCATCAAAATCGAAGAAGCAGCTCAGCCCAGACAGCTATTTTTCCTAATGAGCTCAAGCAAAAGCGAGTTTATCAAAATTTGACTACTTGGCGTCACTTTCAAAAAGGGATGTTTTTTTTGTTTCGTTGATTCTGAGAAATGAGGTGGCAGACGATTTTCCAAACGCGGGAGTGTTCTGAAATTTTTTTTTAATCAAAAATTTGAATAAATTCCAAAAAAAAAATTAGACCTATAAAGTTGAATTTGGAGCTAAAGTTCCCGAGATACAGATATTCGAATATAGGGCAAAAACGTAAATTTTTGAGTTTTTAAAATTCATATCTTTGCACCAGGGGCATTTGAAGGCCAACAATTTAGGAATCGTAGTTTTATATAATGTTCTTCAGTATTCCAAAATTTGAACAAAATCGATGAATGCACTAGTATTTATTTTCCTATAATTCGTGGGAAAACAGACTTTCCATTATATCAGCTTATGCTGGTATATACATAGGTATACAAAATCTACGAATATTCTCGTGTAGTCCTGAAATTGCAAGATTTTTTTATTTGACAATACTGATTTTATCAAATATATCGCTCTTTCAGTTGGCATTGTCATGTTGTTGTGCACTTATTTAAGCATTCAATGGTTGATATTTCAAGCTTAGATCTCTGCTACACTCGATTTAGCCGCTTTGAAATTAGTCAAATAATAGTTTTTCTACTTTTTTATTACTCCTGCTGCTATATAATTGTTTTGTGGGCGTGGACTCATTTTGCTGCTGAAAAAATATTATTTTTTTGTTATGAGTTTTCGAATAAATGTTTTCAATTATATAAGTTATTTGGTTATTTTTGTTTGATTCTAGAACATATTACTATTTTTGTAACAATAAAAAACGGTGCTGCAAAATGCAATCTCATCTGACCAAAAGAATTATTCAGCCTATTTTACTGCAGGGTCTTTAATGGATGATATAAGGGAGTACTTATAATGGAGAACATTGGGCTAATTGGACAAACTCAAAGCGCCCTCATCACCTCTAGTGGTAAACGGAAGAAATTGAAGAATTTTTTTTTACCATACTGTCAATATACATCCACAAAAGTTTACTACCGGGGGCCCCTTGAACATCGCCTCTTCAATGATTTTTGTGATCAAATCAAAAATAAAAACACCACAGAACAAACATCTGAGCTCGCGTATTCAGCCAGATGGTATGAACATTTTACAAGCATTCAGAATCCTGACTGAAAATATGCAATTAACAGAAAATGCAACAACTGTAAATTCCACAGATCAACATGTCAACACTTTCAGAGACATGACGTTTATTTTTACTCTGACTCCTTTTTTTGAAGATAAAATAGTACCCATTCGAAATCTATATAAATAAAATCATAGCTGTCTTCGATGTTCGCATATCACTCAAAAACTGCTTGATCAATTTCAATTAAGTTTATTTAAGTTTATTCCTTAGACACTTGGTCTGAATCTCCCAATTAAAATTGTCACGATATTCTTGTCAAATGTCAAAATATTTAAGTTTTAAAATTGCTAAAAAAAATTAATTTCACACGTAGAAACAAGCATGTAACCATAACAACTCACCTAGCATTATCTTAGATGATCATTTTTTTTAAATCACCTATAAGAGTCATTATTAATATACTATTTATGACCAAAAAGTGATTGTAAGAAATAACTGGGAAAAAACATAAAAGAAAAATTCCAAAAATCACATTTCGATATACCCAATGATCTAAAACTGATTGTACAGGAAAACAGTAACAACATCATCACTTTTTGATCTACGTAATGATTCGAATGTGACTTCAGAACTTATTCTTGAAAATATGTATTTTAAATTGCCTTCTGTTTTGTAGTTCACAAGAACTTTACTAGAAGTAGATAATATATAAATAACTTTCACAATAAGTAAAATTATAGATATACGACTGACGATGAGGAAAAGAACGGCAAGGACACGCGAAAGAACGTGAATGCGAAAAAATGTATAAGTCAAAAATGACAGGAATAAATAGTCTAAGATATGACGCGAAAAAGACTCGCAAATTCTTAGAAATCTGACTAAAATATGACTCGAAAAAGACTCGCAAATGCTTAGAAATAGGACTCGAAAAAGACTAGTAAATGATTAGAAATATGACTAAAATATGACTCGAAAAAGATTCGAAAATGATTAGAAATATGACTAAAATATGACTCGAAAAAGACTAGCAAATGCTTAGAAATATGACTCGAAAAAGACTCGCAAATGATTAGAAATATGACTCGAAAAAAACTCGCATATGACTAGAAATATGACTCGAAAAAGACTCGCAAATGCTTAGAAATATGACTCGAAAAAGACTCGCAAATGATTAGAAATATGACAAAAAAATTTAAATTGAAAAGACCCGCATATGACTAGAAATATGACTCGAAAAAGACTCGCGAATGCTTAGAAATATGACTCGAAAAAGACTCGCAAATGATTAGAAATATGACTAAAATATGACTCGAAAATAATTAGAAATATGACTAAAATATGACTCGAAAAAGACTCGCAAATGTTTAGAAATACGACTAGACTAGTAAATGATTAGAAATATGACTAAAATATGACTCGAAAAAGATTCGAAAATGATTAGAAATATGACTAAAATATGACTCGAAAAAGATTCGAAAATGATTAGAAATATGACTAAAATATGACTCGAAAAAGACTCGCAAATGCTTAGAAATATGACTCGAAAAAGACTCGCAAATGATTAGAAATATGTCTCGAAAATGAGTCGAAACTGATCAGAAATTCGGGTCATAAACGACTCTTCAAGAAGAGTCACGGATAGGGTAACATTTTCTCCCGTTAAAAGTATCATTTATGATCAGAAAATAAGCGCATTTATGACCATATTAATCAGACAGAGGACTCGATTTTATGTTCATGAGTGACCGAAATAACTTCGATTATAACTTAATTAAAAACAAGCTACGCGTACAAAGTCGCGGGGATTAGCTAGTTTAAAATAAATAAAGCACCCAGTTACGACAGCATTCTACGAGAAGCTTTAAGAGTTGATTCATCTTAATGACACATCTTTGGCTTTCTACTTTGTAGCCAATTGGAAAAAGAGAAACACCCTGAGTTTACTTGTTAAAATTTCTACAAAAGGCCGTCTGACAATTTGTAAATAGTTCCGATAGTTAAATCAGAATATTGAGCTCATATTCTAAGTGAATTCAAAAGAGATCACAGCGAAGACAATAAACTGGCACTTCGTTTCCGCACCTGCAACTACATTGAAGCTTCAGTTCAACATCATTTGGTTTCAAGCAAGAAACTTCACCAAATCAAAAATTTCTTTTTATTTCTTATCTTCTGAGGGATTTTTGGAACATCTGCTTTTTTTTCTTTCTTTGCAATAAAAGAAAATTTTTCAGTGTATCGCTTCGAACAGAAGCCACTTAAAAAAATTATTTCGCACTCTACGAACAATTCACAAAATAAATTTGCATTTTAAAAGTACAATTCACTGAAGACCTTTTGGCTAAAAGTAAAAAAAAAAAGAAAAATCATCAACCAAAAGTTCAACGTGCAACGGCTGCTAGTGCTGCTGCTGCTGCTGCATTAAGCGCAAAATAAAACCAGTAGCTACCTGTTGCGCATCAATTTTAAAGAACAACAACAACGGCAACAACAATGCAGTTACAACAGCGAAGAAAGCAATTTAAGCTAATCGCTTGTTGGCAATCATTTTGTTGCCAATCAAACCCAAAAAAAAAACACAATGAAACCAAAAACAACAACAACAACAAAACTATGCTTGAAACTTTGAGCTTGTGCTGAATTCAAGTGTAACCTCGGCTGCCCCTTTGGATGCGCACCGCCTGCTGTTGCTTTTGCTTTTGTTGTTGTTGTTGCTGTTGCTTATTGATATTACTGTTGTTCTTGCAATGCTGCTGCTGTTGCTGCTTAACCATGGTCAAGTGAGGGCAATTGTTAATATTTTTTGTTATTGTCGTTCTTGTTGTTGCTACGATTATTGTTGTTCCTTGGGTTTTTCATTGCTTTTTTCTTATTTTTTCTCAGTGTATTTGAAAGGAAATCGAGTTCTTTTTGGTTACGCTTGATTGCTTCATTTGATTTGTAATACGATTTTCTGGTTGTTGTTGCAACCTGAGTCATGTTTGAAGTTTATGAAGAAAAAAAAAGTTGAATGCGATTGCCATTGATTTGTTGTGTTGCCATTGGAATCGAATTACAAGCTTCAAGGAGCAGTTAAATAAGAAATATACATAAAAGTGCTAAGACTTCAATGAATATAATCGTATCTATAAAGGAAAACTTGAAATTACTTAAATGTTTTGTGAAATGAAAACTAAACTGTTGATCAAAACGAAAGACTTAAGAAGCAAACTTTTGTTAATAATGGTTTTCATATAATTAATAACAAAAAACTTTTTAATTTTTTAAATGGATTATTTTGGAAAAAAGTTTGTATTTTGAGGAAGAATACTAAGTTAAACAGTTTTTAGTTGATTCTTTCTGTTAGAAAGCTGCTGCTACAACCGGAAATCTAAGCTGCGATCAATCTACTCAAAAAAAGCTAACAAAGCAGCCGAACTTGATGGCACTCCAGCTGAGTTCCTGAAAGCAGATTCCGCCACAAAGGCTAGTATTTTACTTCCGCTAATACAGGTCATTTGAGTAAATGAACTATATCCCAGTGTAGAGTCATTTGAGTAAATGAACTCTATCAAAGGAACTAAAACAATGGGGTTATTGTTAATAACTGGCGTGATATCGCAGTTTTTTCCTTTTTTCGAATCTCGTGGCAATTATAATTCTCGAGCGGTTAAAGATTTAAATTGAGACCACACTCGAGAGTATCCGGAAGGCTTTCGCAGTGGTCGATCGTGCATCCACTACACCTTGCGTACCATTCTCGAGCAATCAGCTGAGTTCAGGTCATCACTTTATCTCATGTTCGTAAGTTTCGAGAAGGCCCTTGACCGAGTGATATTGCATATGGAGAGATCTCTTTTCTGGAGAAGAATCTTGCCAAAAATAGTTGCTATTATAAAATAATGGAA
This sequence comes from Tricholauxania praeusta, assembly GCA_949775025.1. Classification (NCBI taxonomy): domain Eukaryota; kingdom Metazoa; phylum Arthropoda; class Insecta; order Diptera; family Lauxaniidae; genus Tricholauxania; species Tricholauxania praeusta. Next base: position 162,835,032 of record OX459028.1, on the reverse strand, counting down.
GGTATTTTGTTCTTCACAACAGCGCATTATTCTAAAGTAGATATCGGGTAGGAAATGTCAAACAGTTTAACTAACTAAGATTTTTCTTATCACCTGATGGCGAAACGGACTTTGATGTCGAAAGCAAACTTAGTACATCTCACGCTGCCTTGCAGATCCAGTCTCCAGTTTGAATAACCAATCAAATCTGCTTACGCATTAAGTTCTGACTCTACGAATTCAATTTTAAATTCACTATATTGTATGGCTGGCAAATATCACAAGAAAATTACAGATTTTAATTAATCGCTGTCTGCGATACATCATAAAAACTCTTTGGTCGTAAATAATATCCAAGCAGAAATTGTGGCGTAAAATGAGTCAACAGCTGTTGGATGTCGTAATAAGGCAGCGTAAATGTAGCTGGATTGGAGCCAAACGACAACATCGCAGAGTAGTTCTTCGAATGAAATCCTCATACCGAGTTGGAAGACCAAAAACAACGTGGGGATCCAGAGGAAAACGTTGCCACAGCTGAAATATTTGGCTGCAGACCGGGAAAGATGGAAGATGACTTTTGCAGTCAGGCAGCAGCAGGTTCAATAAGTTCAGTACACAACGGACCGTTTTGATTATTGACAAAATCACTTAGTTTGGACTCAGCGTAATTTTTCAGTGAAAAGGGGACAATTTACGATTTATCTTAGAAAATCTGGAGGAAATTATGATCGTTAGGATTTGTTCTTGGAACAAATTGCATTTTGCAAAGATGCAAATTTTGCGAAACTTTTTCAAGATAGTGAACGGGCAGAGCCATCTAAATAAACAGTTTTCAATCATCAGAACCGCTCACTTTTACAACAGTGAAACTTTACCCGGCATAATTTTTAACATTTTTTGTAAAAAAATTCTCATTATTAAAATTTTATGTCTATGAAGTTGGCTCAGCTCTTGTGGATTTTTTTAAAAATAAAACTTGTGCTGTAATGTGCCCGAGTTGTGCTATGATGTGCCGTATTTAAAATAAAAATTTTTCGTAAAATTCGATTTTAATGAGCAAAATAATTTTTTAGTGTGAAGTTGGCCCAGCATTTTTCATATTTTTAAAATAGGAACCTTGTGCTGTAATGTGCTCAGGATGTGCCGTAAAGGCTAAAAATAATTCCTGGAATTTCGACCATTATGAACAAAAATATTTTTTGAGTGTGAAGTTAGCCCAGCATTTTTTGATTTTTCAACTTGTGTTCAACTTGTGCTATGATGTGCCGTATTGCAAAAAAAAATATTTCGACTTTTGCTATATGAAACTTGCAAAAAACTATAACTCATACAAAAACTTGTATGTGAAGTTGGCCCAGCATTTGTCGATATTCCAAAAAAAAACTGGTTGTGCTATAGCAAAAATTTTCTTTTTGCAATACGGCACATCATAGCACAAGTTGAGCACAATACAGCACAACAATTTTTTTTTGGACAATCGACAAATGCTGGGCCAACTTCACACACATTAAAATTTTTTTATAAAAACAATCTCACGAAAAATTAAATAAAATTTGATTAAAATTAGAAAGGTCAACAAAAGTTTCACCTAAATCATATTTAAATCCATGTGGAACCAGTCATAACTGTTCATTATAAACAAAAGACTTAAGGCACAAACTTTACAGAAATATATTAAATAAATCTTTTGTATTGTAAAATTGTCTGTTTTTTTTTTTAGTAGAGATTGTCAGAATAGAACACAAAAGTAATAACCATAAATAAGGTGAAAGGATGTTGACGTCACATAAGATCTTAACAACAGCACAGCAGATTTTAACGAGATCTCACCAATCAGCACTTGTTGCATGTCATGTTAAACCGAAGCGTTCTAAGCTTTAACTACAACTTTTACAATTTAAGAAAAAAGTCGGTTTTTTTTATCACTAAAACCTTGTTTTTTCTTTTTTTTGCAGATTTTAGCACTTTCAAAAATTGATTCTTTAAAGTGAAATGTGGCTAAGAAAAAAAAAACACTTGAAGCCAAGACACTACCAACATTCACTTAAAAATTGTGCGCTAACTTTTACTTATCATTGCTGCAGGCGCAACAATGAAGCAACATAATGCTCATGCTATTTAACTAACTACATTTACATTAGGGTGGACCTGTTGCTAAGAATTTTACCCATTATTTGAGTATTCCGAAGCAGACTTTGTTTTAAGAAAGACTTTAAAGACGCCCAAAAACTGAAATCTCTTATGAGAATATTTTCTTGGAATTAATTTCCCTTGAGTTTATAGGAACTTTGCTTATCTAAATCATTGTTTTTTTCTTTTGTAATCTTCATTGAAAGTACTTTTCAACAACATTATTTTCCAAAATAAAACAAAAAAATAATGCTTACATCAATTCCACCCTAACTAACGTACAACAAGTGCTGCACAATAATTTTTTGCAATCATTTTTTTTTTTTTTTAAATTTTTTTTTGCGATTTCGATGTTTCTGAGCAATTTATTTTATTTCAGTTCATTTAATTTTGCATGCTCACCTGAACTTTTTAATTAAAACATTTACGAAATGTGAATGCTTACTGTGTGCTGCAATTACTGTTGCCATTACGGCTCTTAGTCATTTTTTATTCGCAGTATTTTTTTGTTTAGCTGCGCGTAGTTTGCTTCACTCACCGCTTAAGCTGCTGCATGTTATCCAACATGCTTAACAATAATCGCGCGAACAGAAAACATGCTTTTACTTCCTTTTGAAATTTGTTGGAAATGTGCAAATTTGCATTTATGCCATATTTAAAAGAAATAAAAATAAATGGAGCAAATCATTACGATTTACAGATTGCGAGTAGTTTTTTATTGTGAAATGAAATGAGTGCGGTAAAGCAGCACTCGTGTAAAAACCACGTCTTGTTGTTAAATGCATGTTAACATTTTAATGTTGAAAACTAAAAACAATTGTTGTGAATTATATTGCTGAGTTTTATTTTATTTGTTATTCTATTTAAAGCAAAACGAAAGACTTAAGTGGCGAACTCACAAAGTTGTACAAAGAAAAATAAGTTGTAAAATTTAGTACATATTTATATTCGGGAACTTAGGTTCATAAAAAATAAAAAAAGTTAGTACGATTTATTAATGTTACAGATGTCATTTAAGAGCAGTCATTTCTGATTTCTTTAAAAGTAAATTGTGCGATTTTTATGTCACCCTAGTGACATGCACGCGCCATAATAACGGCCTCATTGCTGCCTGAAATTGAAGCCCATCATCTTAGCTTGCCACACACAGCCCGTGAAATCATGGCTTTATTGAGAGTAGGTTTGGACCCGGCGAAGCCCGGATTTGCTGGTGAATCCGGCGACTCAGTAAAAATTGCTGACCAAAATAAAAGGTTTCTGTAACTAAATCAAAAAATATTATTTTTACCATTTCAATGAAATTTTTCTTTATTTTGGGATAGGCCGGGAATATCTTCATTTTAACTTGTAACCCTGATTGCGAAAGTAATTCAGTGAATAGTTTATTTCACGCTTAGCACCGGTGAATTGGCCCCCTAGATCACGTGATCTCACACCAATGATGGCATTTGGGTTTTGTGGAAATGTACTGAACAGAGATTTAAAATGTACTATTTCGAAAAATTCTCACATACTAAATACCCAGTGGTAAATATATTATAAGCAACATCGATGAATAGTTATACTCATTGTAGGCAGTAAATGCTCACAACTCCAGCCACAACTATAAATTCTTTTTACTTTGTAGGCCGATTTGTAGGCAGCTTGCCTACATCTCTATACACAATGTGTAACAAATGAAAGGCAGATTGCCTTAAAACATCGCTTACTAAGTGCCTACATCGTTTAGTGAGTTGTCTCCACATACAACGCATGCTGCCTACAGACAAGACCACTTACATCTCCATATGCAAAGCAAGCAGACTGCCTACAGCTTCATATACAAAGCAGCCAGCCAGCAAGCAGACTGCCTACAACCCCATATACAAAGTAGGCAGCCAGCAAGCAAATAAATAAAATGTCATGTCATCTTGTCACTTGATCATGTTGATAAGTATGACATCTTAAAAAATGTTCCTCGCAAATTGAAACCTCGTAAGACTTCTGGGTACAAGGAACGCCAGATTGTGCGCAAGGCGAAATTGGATCCTCGTTAGACTGCTGCAGACATCAACGCGAAATAATTGATCAATACGATGCACAAATATCCAAACGAACTGTCGCTTGTCGATTGATGGATGCTGGACACCATGGACGAATTTCACGCAAGAGCCCATTGGTGACAGTTAAGCAGAGGAAATGGAATATGGAGATGTTTTGAGATGTCGTCATACTTATCAAAATGATCAAGTGCACTGTATTCAATCTTTTTGGAGCTATTGCGCTGTGTTGCCATCGCCTGATATCTCATGGCCGTCTTTCGAAGCTCAACAATTGACTTATGCATGGCCGGTGTACAACTTTAGGCCACCACCCATTATTAAGGATATGCTTACAAGCAAATTCGGTCAAAAATTATTCCTACAAGCAATGACAATATTACAATATAATTTCTGGAATCTTTTATCAAGTATTTCTTTTAATTTTTGCAAATTATTTTTGTGTTTCCAATTAGTTGACTCAGTCAAATCTGAGGTTTGAGTAGAAAATCTCTCATAAAACTTTTTTAAGCTATGAATTTGAATTCAATTATGTCTTTTTTTTAAGCTTATATGTCTTATGTTTATATTTTGTATAAATTTTCTGGTACACATAGAAAAATAAATGAGAAAAACTACAAATAACACAACGAATGATTTCGTTTCCAATTAGTTGTCAACAGCTGTACGAAAAACAAGAAAAATGCATGGTGTTTCTTCGACCAGTGTTAAGTGAAAAAAAGAAGGCCAGCATTTTCCTTAAAGCATCGTTTTAAATATTAAATATTTTTTTTTTGTAATAATTATTCTTAACGATAATTTGAATATATTGCTGTTAACTAGGTTTATTAACAAGCCGAGTATTTATAAATCATGGCTCTCTTTAATGCAGTAGCTAACAAAATGGATTTTTAATTTTCTTTTTATCCCTAAGGTTACAACAAAATTACATACAATTTTTTGAAGTTAGCTGTTTATAAACGACAACAACAACAACAAACAGTCAACAAGATAATCACAGTTTAATTTTAACAATCAAAATTCGTTTAAAAGAAACTTACGTTATGGTACGTTATGTTAAATATCGTGAAAAATAAAAATAAAATATAAAAAAAAACATCGAAGTCAAATAACATGGGTAAATAGTCAGATTTTTATCATTAAAATCAACTTCAGCTGGAAGTCAAAACCAATGACCGGTTGTCAGTTTCACAAAAGAGTGGTGGTGGTGGTGGCCCAAGGCGCTAATTGTTGGTGGCAGCAGCAGTATAGAAATGAAAACAGCACTGGTGTAGTAGCAGTAAATACGGAAAAATTGTTTGAAAGTAACGGAAGGCTTTATTACGCAGAATTAACTTTGATAGGTGGCAATAAAAAATGGGCGTCCTTTTGTTTTCTATCTCCAAGGGAAAGCAGCAAAATTTATTGTTAATACTACTGCTACTGTTTATTGGTTTGAAATGGGCGTTGAATTTGAAAAGAATTAAAATTATGCAGGTGAGTGTAAATATGAAAAATTTAGTTGTATTGAAAAAATGAAAATTTTTCATTATTAATAAAGTTGATAGATGTTGTAACAGCTGAAAAATAACGAAATAAATCGAATGCCAGAAAATTTCAGAAAAAAAAGATGCTGAAATATGCCAAAGAAGTCGATATAAGTACTTATATCGATTAATTTCGAAAACATTCAAATTAGTTACTAAATATCGAATAATGTTGAAAAATACCGAATAATGAGAAAAACTACCGATTAATGTCGAATATGCTGAATAATGTCGAAAAAGTCAATCAATCAATACAAATAAAACTATAGCTTTGTTCGCGATGTCTTCAGAAACTACAAGATCAATTTTTATTAAATCTATTTAGTTTTATTCCTTAGACGCTTGATCTCAAACCCACATAAAAATTAACACGATATTTCTATTTATCATCAGGTTATTAAAGTCTTAAAATTGCTTTAAAAAAAAGTTATTTGCGCAAATAGAGACAAGCATGCAAGCACAGCAAACCTTTTCATGTGTTCGCTGTATTTATGTTTTTTACATGGTATAATAATACAAGGCGAAGTAACTAAGTCCATTCTGAGAGCGTAAGAGTAAAGCTATTTTTGAAACGAAACTAACCAAAATATAATAAATTTCAATGCGAAAGAAGGAATTGCCGGTGAGAGAGTAAATTTTCTTATGACTTCATTTTCATAAATTTTACTAAGAATTTGAGTTTTTTTTTCTTTTTAATTCAAAACAAAGACATACAAAAATAAAAATTATTCCAAATATATAATATGGATTTAGGGTTCAAGATTTAAATATGAAAATCTTTAAAACAGGAAACAGGCGGGAGCAGCAGCAGAATGTCAAAAAATATCAAAAATATCGAAAACTTCGAATAAGTCGTTAAATTTTGAAAAATGTTGAAAATGCCGAAAATTATTGAATAATGTGGAAATTGTCGATCAATGTTGAGTGATGTCAAAAATGTTAACATATGTTGAATAAAGTCAAAAAATGTTGAATAAGTCGTTATAAAGAGTGATTTCTTAAGCGTTTGGTTTTTCAAAATTAAAAACAAATTCAAAAGTTATCAACAGTGAATAAAATATTTATTTGAAACGATACATCAATTTTTGCCATTTACTTTTCGAAGGTTATTTTATATAAATATTGCCTACAACTATACCTTAGATGGTCCATCGGTAAGCTCCAATTTTGGCATACTTTTTTCAGCATTTTAGCCGGTATTTCACCAATGGCAGTTATAATGTTGACTTTCAGGGCTGCATCTGTGGCTGACTTGTTCCTGTTCACGAAAGACTTCATGTAGCCTTACAAAAAATAGTCCAGTGGGGTCAAATTGCATGATCTTGGTGGTCATTGGACTGCTACAAAACTTGCTTACCAAAATCGCCTCTCAATAGGACCATGGTATCGGAATGTTGAATAAAGTCAAAAACTGTTGAGAATTTCGTTATATGTATGTCGAATAATGTCAAGAAACCCCAAAAATGTTCAAAATTTTGAAAATTTTGAAAAGCTTGATAAATGTCGCATATCTAAATAGGTGAAAAATGTTAAATAAGTTGATATATGTATGTCGAAAACTGGGAATAATGTCGAGTATTGTAAAAATATGTTGAAGGAATTGATCCAAGTTCATGAACGATGAAATTCAATATGTTTAGTAAAAAGTCGATAAATGCCAAAATTGTGTAGAGTTTTAAAGTATACAAGTCATACAAATTATGTAAAGTATGTAATGTATATATTCTGTATTAAGTATACATATTAGTACGTAAGATCAGCATGACCCTTTTGATACTAAATTTCAGCGTGATCCTAAGCCATCAGTAAACTGCATATTCACTCCAGCACTGACTTTCTTGCACCACTCATACTTTCATATCCGCCGGTAAAGATGTTTGCACATGAAGACCTATTAAATTCTGATGAAATACATCTATATATTTTTATGTTCAACATACATACATACATATGAATTTATTGGTAAATCTTTTTTTTTAATTAAAAAATAAAAAGTAATTCTCTTAAATGTTAACTACTATTTTATTTTTAATGTCAAAACGTTTTTTGCGGAAATAGCTGCTGATTGTAAGCTGCCACTTCTAAGCAGCTGTTTTTATATTTATTAGTACTTTTTCTCAGCTTCTATTACTAAGCTTAAAACCTGTTTTCAAGCTAAGCGATTGCAGCATCCGCTGTTGGTTTTATTTTATTTCTGCATGTTGTAGTTCGAAAGAAATAAAGATTTATTTATTTCATATTCATATTCATCGAGCTATCGTGTGGGTTTCTGTGGTTTTACTCGTTTATACAGCATAGAGTTTTTCTGTTACATAATATGTGTATTAAGTATAAATTTCGAATATGCAACCACTATGCTATGCTATGCTATGCCATATGTATTAGATTTTAATTAAAAACTCGCTTTACAGGTTTAGTTCTTAAGTCTTTTGTTTTATCTTTGACATGTCAATCGAAGTCATTTATTATCGTCACTGTTTAGGAAGAGGGTGTTCGGAATAACTTATCATTGCAATTAATTGTAATTTTTAAAATGTTGATGTCTGCGTGTTGTGTGAAAAATTTATATAACTAATGATGTACACTTTCTATATTTTTTCGTAAAACTTATTGAAACGACAAGCATTAGAAGACTTAATGAAACCAAAAATGTTTTGATTAGTCTAAAAATATTTTGATTAGAGTGATATCTTTGGACCAATTAAAAGTTAAATAGCACCAAGTTTAGCAACATTTTCTTCAACAGTTTTAATTAAGTTCAACATTTGAAGCTATTTTTGGTATGGGCGTCACCACATCCACATGTCAAACACCGCCTACTCTTTCTCTGCTACTGTTCAATTCATTTCAAGTACTTGTGGGAAATTCGATTGCATTTTCTTAAAAATGCATAAGTAAATATGGGAGATGCCACGCCTCTTGTAAAATTTTGAAATTTAGCTAAGTAGTTTCTCTAATCGCCCATTTCTGTGCCCATAAACTACAATATAATTGAAGTAGTAATCTGTGCAAAACATTTCACAATTTTATCTCCCTTTGTTTTTTCGAAATTGTGATTTCCAAAAGACAGACATAGATAGATCAACTAAGAAGCTGACGCTGATCAAGAATACATACATTTACTTCTACATATAAATGGCTCCCATAAGTATTTTTGTTAGTGCAAGTAAAATGGTTACTATCAGTTAGTTGCTAAGTTTATTTGATAAAAAAATAGGTCATTAGTTTTGATTCGATGGGCAGAGGAACATCACATATATTATCCTGGAAGTGGAAAAAAAATCATCAATTTTGAAACCATGAATAAAGAGAAAAAGATCTGAAACTTACATTTAAAAAAAAATATAATAAAATATTTAAAGAAATTCTATTCAAAAGGGCTCTATAAGCTGTAACTATCGTAGGCTGCAAAAAATCGGAAAGACAAAGCAAACATACTCTGCGTATGGGGTAGAAAACTCATAAAGTGTCGTAGAGTCAAGATATATCGCTTAATACTAAATAGTCCAATAATATAGAACGAACTCAAAATCACCGGAAAACTCAAGTTGATAGTTTATATCGTACATTATAATACTGAAAGTATTTTTCAGCCAGAAAATAGCTCGAAGTTCATTTGAAAAACATATTCCCCAATTACCGTAAATAATCGTTATTTTCAATAGTCGAGATCAAAAAAATCACAATGATGGAAAAGTCGAAATTTTAGTTTATGTACACAGATGTGATTTTATCTTAAAAAAAAATCGTTATTTTAGATTTTTATTTTTTTAGATCAAAAATAATCGTTATTTTGGATTTATGTTTTTTCGATCAAAAATAATAGTTATTTTGGATTTATATTTTTTCGATCTCTATTTTTTTTAGATCAAAAAATACTAAATTTTTAATATTTTTAGATCAAATATATCCGTCATTTTTCAATTTTTATTTCTATCATTGGGGGCATCTTAAGTGCTATTAATTTTATTTTTTGCACCGATCTATGAAGCTTGCAAATAGATTTTCTTTGGCACTCACTTTGCACTGTTTTTCGGCTTAAGCGAAGTCTAAAGATACCGAGCGATGCTATTGGACTTTGTTGACACTGGTTGATGTTCTTCAATATAATTCCATACTTTTCGACTTTTCGAAGGTTTTCGATATACATAAACTTTCTTGATGTTATTCGCCTATTATCGATTTTTTCGATGCTTTTAATAAATTTTGACGTGTTCGATTTTTTTCGATGATTTTCGATGGGTTTCGACTTACCTTGAATTTTTCGAAAAGCTTTGGATCTATCAACTTTTCATAGGTTTGAATTGTTATCGTTATTCGGTCGAAAATGTCAATAATTTTCAAAGGCTTTCAAAACTTACCGAAAAAATCGAACATTATCGAATATCATTGGAAATATCGAAAATAGCCAAAAAATATCGAAAAAAACCGAAAAAGTCGAAAATTATGGAAAAATGTGATACATAAATAGTTGAAACTAATTGAAAAAATTTTAATGTTTGCAAAACTATCGTAAAAATCAAAGAAAGTCAAAGGCTTTCGAAATACTCGTACATCGATAAAAATCAAAATGTATCAAAAAAATCGAAAAAGTATGGGTAGTGATGGAAAAAAATAAAATTCAAAATATCGATTATTTTGCACCTAAAAGGATAGAAATTCAAAATTAATATTAATTTTGATCAAAACATTATAAAAATTCATAGCTACAATTATTTTTGATCGGGAAAAATAGAAATCTAAGCTAATTGGAACGAAAAAAAAACTAATCAAATCCAAAATAACGACTAATTTTTATCGATAGACATAAAAATTCAAAATTACAATTATTTTTGATGGAAAAAAATAATAATCAAATTATAACGATTATGCGACTATCGCAAAGTTCATAATAGTTACAGTTCCTGTAATTTTTGAAGCATTTGCTACAGCAATGCATTTTTTTTTTAGTTTCTACGGAAAATTAAAAATTTTTAGAGCAGTTTACAAATACTGCGCTAAAGCTGAAAAAGTTTTTAAATTCATTGACTAACAGCATTTTGTGATACTCAAACTCTTTCTGCAGTTCAAACCAAGTCAGAAAATCTGAGTCATATTTTATAATACAATCAAATGTGAAGATATCATAAATTACATACCATGTAATTAGGGCTTTTTCCACAGCTACAAAATTTTTCCCCTTTTCTAAATAAACACTCTGTGAAGTGTTTCATTTATTAAATAAACTAACAACATTATTATAATGTGGCAAATAACCAGCTTTATCTTAATCTGAAAATATTTTCAAACTGCAAATTATTCCAATTAAATAGCAAAACCTATTATTAAAAAGATAATTTTTGCACAAATATGGTTACAAAAAAAAAAAAAAAATTGAAGCTATAAAGATAAACTTTAATGAGATTTTCATGTTTTCAAATAATTTGCATAACTATTTAACTAAACGTTGACTTAACTTTAGGATATAAAACTTTTGTAAAAGTAAAGCGGCATTTGGCTTAATTAGAAGGCAGCTGAGTCAGTCGTCGTTTTGATAAGACCACAAGTCAACATACCAAAGTTGCAGATAAAATTTAGAATGTAAACATTTGGTTGGTACATACCTGTAAATAGAAAGAAAAAAGATATTCATTTAATAATAAAATAAATAAAGAAATTTGAAAACATAAAATGTTTCTGAAATAGAAATTAGTTTTAATATACTTAATATAAATTCAAAATTAGTCTATGCATTTTGTTTCGAATCAAACAAGTTTCCCCAAATTAAATATACCAAGTCAGAGTGCAACAAAAATCTTGAATGCACCTAAATTGCTACGCTAAGCTTTTATCTCCATATCTAATTAGGTCACAAGATACAAATTTTATTTTTATGTTGTCAACAAAAAATTTGTTTTGTTTTGTTGCTTTTTTTTTGGTTTTAAGAAAAACCATTACAACAAACTACAAAATTAAAAGAAAAACATTCTGTTAGCGATAAATATTTACATAATTTCAACCGGTTTTCGTACATGACTTTAGTAAATTTAAGTTAACAAACTCTAAGAAAATAGAAATTTCAAGCAGAAACTCTTTTCGACATTATGAATTTCTCAGAAAATTTCCGCCATGACAACAAAAATAAAAATAACTTGTTGACTCATGTTGTGATTTGTGATGATTATTTTTATTTGTTTTATAAAAAAATTTAAATGCGCATAACTAAAGTATCAAAGATAGTTAAGATCTTGTCGTCACTTAATTTAAAACTTACTAGTCCAATGATTATTTAGTTAGTAGTTAAGAAAATTTCTTTAATGATGAAATTTGCTGAAAATGTTTGAAGCAGTGAAAGAAAGTAAATACCAAAAAGATTAAAACTGCATTTAGTGGAAGTCCTTCAAAAATGGGCATTTTGAAGAGATTGAAAGACGGGTAGACAAAAAAACCTAATTTTTAGGTACTTAACCTCAAATATTTCAGAATTCTAATGTGATGTGTCAATTTTGAGGCCAAATTCAAATTCAGCGTAAAAAATTACTTCGGAAAACTATCTTTAAAAGATATATTACCCGAATTTACAACATTTAAGCTTGAGTTTTGGCCCGAGGGTTTTTCATTTTTCTATTACTCTGATCTTCTGATAAAAAATACTGGAACATCAGGACCAGTCAGAATTTTTTCGTCTGTTTTCGGACTACAATGCTAAAGAATATTAGATCAAGAAAAAAATTTTATTCTTTGAGTTTACCTCGCTTAAACCCAAATTTGAGCTGTTTTTTCGCTATTTTCTGGGAGTTTTTTGATGCCATCAAAATACCCAGCCACTATATAGCAAAACAACCACCACCATCATATTCAGCAGACCCGGAAATATGAGAATCAATACCAACAGCCCGTATCTCATGCGGAATTATCTTTTGGTCATTGGGGCCATTCTATAGCGGGTTTTCAGTTTCGCTGGCACTTCAAAATGGATTTTGGAGACTTTAAGGCGATGTTTTCAAGAGATTCGAAGAAGTCGCATGCGAATACTTAGTCGGACTGACTAACAAGACAAAAAATTGACTGTCCATAATATAACAATTGCATATGACTATTTCAGCCCAGAACTCATTGACTTGAAGGTCTTCCATGAAATAATTCACTTTTTCGCTTTAACTGTCGAACTGCACGAGATGCCACCCTGTTTTCTAACACTCGCTTAATGTTCGCTGACTATAAGTTCATTGTAAAGTTTTTGTTGAAAAAAATATTTTATCAAATTAAAAATTGTAAAGGACAAAAGCATACCTCGAGGTTTGGCTAAAAAATTTCACTACAAAAAAAAAGGTTTTTTGTCTCAGTCAGCCAAATTTTATCATATTTGCTCATTTTCCAGCGCAATATGTGAAGTAGCTAGTTAAAACTTGATATTATAAAAGCTTAATGTTCACTGAAAACAAATTTACTGTAAACTACTTTATTTAACAATCGGTCGCTCCAATAAGGTTAGTTTTTGACTTATTAGTCTTAGCAAAATTATTTAATTCTTTTATTTTTAAGTAATTACAACACTTAATCATTCGTACTTTTAATTAAAATACTTTAAACATTGCATCACTCCAGACTCACATTGTTCATGTGTAAAGAGACTTATTCTTATATCAGCAGAAGCTGAATTTTACAAACCCCATGAACATTCTCGTGAAATCTTGAAACCAATTGATCTTTCTTATGGGAAATGCTAATTTCGTCGAATATTTCGCTCATAAGCTTCTCACTCTTTCATTTGATAGCATAGCATAGTTACTTTGCTCTCCCACTAGACGCTCTGCAATTGTTTGTATTCGTTCCAGCCACTGTTTGTCTATTCTCGCTAGCAAATGTCCCAATTTTCTAGGTATTTCATTTGTTTGCTACATTTCTATCTTATAATTAGAAAAAACATCAACAGAACAATCCACGTGAAGATTTTATTAAAATCTTATTGAGATAACAGAAAAAATAATTCTTGATTTGCTTTGTTTCATATTTTGTTTGGGTTCGCAACAAATATATGCAAACAGGAAAAGATATGAGCAGTTGTGCAAACTACCACAAGCATCGATAAGCATGTGTTGATGATTCTGTATACGTGCACGTTTTCTTACGCTCATTAACCCTTTTTAACGCTCTTTAAGCATGTTCTCATTTTCATTTTTACGCTCTTTGAGCGCCTGCTCGTTCTCTGGGCAACACCGTATATGAGGCTTAGAAACTCTCACTAATAGTCTTAAAAGTCACCGATGATTCCATTTAGCAATGGATGAAACTAGTGTAACCAGCCCGATTTTTTTTTGCTTTGATTTTTGTGTTTGTTTTTGGTTATGCACACTGTACTTTGTGACGACGAAAGTCGGCAGGTGCCTTGTTTTCGTCCACGACTTTAGCAGCAGCAGCTGAGCTAAGTTTTATTATATTTTTATATTATTTTTAAGGTAAAAATACCATAAAGACATATTAATTAAGTTAGAGTTTGTTAACTAGAAAAATTAGTTTATAATCGCATGGAACGCGTGAGAATCCGATCAAAGTTGCATCGAATTCAGCTTAACGCCCAGGTCAGTAGTGTCAACGCATCAGCGATGTCAACGTACCAGCGATGTCATCGATCAGCTGTTACAACCACGCAATGGTGAAAACAAACAGAGCTAACTGAAATAAAAGCGGTTGTACAGCCAAAAATCGGGGAGTTGTGTCGGACCGCCGGCGAAGGCGGACCTAAGTCACAGCAAGCCAGCAAGCAGTGGTAGCAGCAGTAGCAGTGGCAGCAGCAGATACAGTACCAGCAGCGTGTATTTCAGGTACATTTTCAAAATTGTAGCTTTGACTGTAGTGAGTAGAGTAGGGGGTAGTGACTGAGTAGACAGTATAGTGACCACTGTGAGCGTTGAGTCTGAGGCTTGCAAGTGTACGCGCTCCTGTATCAGTACATTCGTGACCTGGGAACCAACACACATGTGGCTAGCTAGAGCTTGAGGTTCCAGGGTGCTTTCGCTCTCCCGTATTCGTTAGCTACGGTGGAACTGAGAGATCGGCTGTGTGTAAAAGGGGAATAGCAAGAACGTAGAAGCCGTCGTGGGCGTCGGATTTAGGTTTTCGGGAGTAAGCGCTCCCGTATCCGTACACTCGTGACTTAAAAGCCGACACACATGTGGCCAGTTAGAACTCAAGGTTTCACGGTGCTTTCGCTCTACCGTATTTGTTAGCCACGTTGAAACTGAAAGCTCAGCAGCGGGTAAAGAGACAGGAGAAGCCGTCGTGAGCGTCGGATTTTCGGTTTGCGGATGTATGCGCTCCCGTATCCGTATATTCGTGACCAGAGATCCGACACGCATAAAGGCAAGCTAGACTCAGCGTTTCCCCTCATGGTGTTTGGGCCCCCCGTTAGGATATGAGAAAGCTAGGAAGCAGTAGAGAATAGAATTGGGCACCGCATAGGCAGAAGAATCGGTCACGCTCCTCTCATGAACCTCACTACAACGACAAAGCTAAGAAATACGACGATCAGGCGAAGAAATACGACGGCAGAGCGACGAAGTACAACAACCGAGACACGCTGACGTGGTAACAGTATAAGTTTCATTGTTAATTTTATTTTTATATTTATGTATCGTTGAACTAAAATAAATATTTAAGCCGAATTAACTGTGCGATCCCCTCAATTTATTAAAGAGCCACTCCTTGCAAAATACAAATTTTCGTGACCGAACCTCTGGACTCCGGCGAGTCAAGACCCCCCAGGCGTAGGTTCGTTACTGAATTAGTAAAATAATTTAAATTGGCAACCTTTGATCAAATCCTCGTATTAATCTTCTTAGTAAGTAGTAATAAATATAGTGTTTTATTTGACAAAATTCGCTCGTTAAATTGGAAGCTTATTTGATTAAATTTTTTTAAGTTTGAATATACCCAAACTAATAACTGTTTTAATGATTTTTTATTAACAGAATACGTCTGTAGTTTTTCAGATACTTAACATACTTCATCTAAGAAATTTCAATACTAACAACTCTTTTGCCTCCGATCTAGAAAGTCCTAGCAAAATAAGTTATTAGCTCAATAGAAAATTATATGCAAGAATTTCGCAACTCATTTCCAGGACTTGATAAAATGGGGATTACAACAGCACTCAAGACGGTTGGTCACCTTATAATAAGTTGATTAGATTTTCGATTATACACATAGCAGAAATATGATCTGCAAAAGCCTCCAATATTCCAAAAAACAAAAAAGAAAAAATACAACAAGAAAACAAATGAGTGAGTCACATTTCTAAATCGTCTAACTCACCATGAAGACAAAAACAGAGTAAAAAATAAAAAAAAACATAAAAACGAGTAGATAAAGCAAAAAAAGTAGGCAAAAAAATATTGTGAAATATTTCAATGTCAAGAAAAATATTTATGATTTTTTAAATGCGCTCTCTTTTCAGTGATTCTCAGAATATTAAATTTCGAATAAGTTGTCGGGTTGAATGTACAAGACATGACGTCGCAATAATAAAAGAAATATACTGAAGTAAAGCGAAAAAAAAAGAAGAAACCAAAATATTTGATGTACGAAGAAACACATCAGAATTGTTAATAAAGAGAAACAAAACGTTTGGATGGCATACAAAAAGATATTCACAAAAAAACAAAAGATGGAAAAAAACATGAAATAAAAACTAAAACATGCACACAAATAACATTAAAAATATTAAATAACTTTATATATTTTTTTATATTCACTTACATTGGAGCGGAAGAAACAGGAGGAAGCAGGTTACAACTACACAAACGCAGCCGCAATAACGAAGGCGATGAAGTGAAGCGAATTGAAGTCAAGTGAACTTTTATCTATGAAGTACGAGTTATGTGGCATGGCGTGATATTTTCACTTTATTTATTGCAGCAATGTTGCCAGATGGCAGGATATTTAAATAAAAGTTTAAGATTTTTAAATATTTTTTATCACAGTAGGGCGTTGAATTTTCGCAAATCAGAAATCATCTTCAGTGACGAGAGCCATTTTTATCTTAGCGGTTATGTTAAGAAGCAAAAAATGTCGCAGAGAGATTGTCAAAAAATCGATGCATCCTCAAAAAGAGGTGTGGCTTTTGAGGTGAAGGAATTATTGGGCTGCTGTTTACGTAATAGCTAGCTTATTCAAATAAAAACGTATATGAGAGAGACATTTGATGAGATCATTAGTGCTATCAACGAGAAGTTTCGGTAGATTTCAAGTGTATACAAGAATGTTCTAGAGTTTTGTATAAGCCAGCATCGGTTGATATAAAAGCGAATTCTTTTAATGCGTAGAGCTCAGTTGAAAGTTTAATTTGTAATGAACTTTAAGTAAAAGCGCGATTTTCTTATTGTGTTTTAACTGTTCTATACTGTCCTCAGAAGCGAAAAGGGCACATCTCAAAAAAATGTATTTTGAAATAATTGATGTTTTGCTTATGTCAACCTGTATAATTGAGATGGAGAAAATTCTCTTAGGAGATTTTTTAAATGTTTGAACGAATACAACGACATTTGGAGCAC
Organism: Tricholauxania praeusta; assembly: GCA_949775025.1. Lineage (NCBI taxonomy): Eukaryota > Metazoa > Arthropoda > Insecta > Diptera > Lauxaniidae > Tricholauxania > Tricholauxania praeusta. The sequence continues at coordinate 162,817,827 of OX459028.1, read as the reverse complement.
TTCATAAGACGCGTAGTTTCTTAATCTATCCGATGCCAAAAATAAGCATTTTTTGAGACACGCCCTTTTCGCTTCTGAAGGCAATATAGTGAAGTTAATAATTTACAAACAAGCTATCGAACTTGGAGTTTTAAGTAGAGCTATAAATTTATAAATTTTTTTCTGAAAAAAATCAACACTTTGAAAAAACGACGGTGTATAAAAAAATTCCTTTCAAAATTCACAAAAATGGTGTAACCAAATTCATTTTATCTGGCAACCTTGAAGAACATGTAAAACAGCTGAGTGCATGTGTTTGGCTTATAACTGTATAGTACAGATACTAAAGTGCATGTAGTAGTTCTGTAAAAGTACATTTGTGTGTATAGCTGTGTGTGTTTAATATAAATTTCATTTTATTCATTGAAGCGCAATGCGAAATATAAACCGCGCTTTATTTTAATTTTTTTTATTCTCTTTTTTTGTCTTTTAACATTTCGCTTCATTTTCTGAGGCTGAAATTCTTCACTTCTTTTTTTATCCATTTTGTGCTTGTTGTCTTTGAGTACTTTATTTTTGTTTTTTTTTTTTTTTTGTTTGCTTGCTTTTTATTTAATTTAATTTTATTTACTTTTTTTTATCTTTATTTTATATGATTTTCATTTCATTTCGCATCAAATTAAGGAATTCCAGGAATTTCATTTTTTCCCTCGCTTTTGTTCTACGTTGATTTGTACGTACGTCGGTTTAATTTGGTTTGGCTTCATTTTTTATCTGTATATCTCTGCGTCTGTATCGTCTCTATATGAGGTACGAATAGTATCTGCACAACAACTGAGTCCAATGTCTATTAAGCGCTTTCAACCTAGCAGGAATTTTTTTTATGATGCCTTAACATTGATTTCAACCAAAGAAAATCAATGGACAACATGTCTTATACCTATTGAATGCGGGAAAACTCATGCTGATATTCAATATAATTGGGGACATGCTATTACTTTAACGTTTGAATATCGCTACATATTGGTAGAGCAGACATCGCTGCTCGCGAAAATTCAGTTTCGGAAGACGAAATCGCAGTCTTCGAACAGAATTCTAAAAATAAAAATTTCAAAAAAAAAAAAAAAATTCTCAACATAATCCAATAATGGCACACTGCAAAGCATTTCTCTACTGGGCCATCAAATGTGCGCTTGTATATGCACTACACTTTTAAGTCGAATTTTACAACAAAACAACAAACAGTACAGCAACTTCATAGATACAATATTGACAAGTGTGTGTTGTGTATCGCGTAGATATAAATGTTGAATTTACATTTGAAACGCTGTCGGCGCTACTGCTGTCAGCATGAAATTTGCACATGCATGAAATGCGTCCTCGTTGTGTGTGTGTGGCCCATTTGTTTGTGTATTTTCATGCGTATCGTATGCGTGCGTTTGTGTGCGTGTGTGTAAAAAAAACCACACAAATGTTTGTTTGTCGTAGCCCAACCTTTAAATCTGCAATCAACTTCTTTCTGTTTCACGCTGTCAGTCATTCATTTATTCAGACTCACAGTCAAACAGTGCCAGCAGCAACAACAACAACAACAACAACAACAACAACAACAACAACAAGGCAACGCCAAAGGCTCAATAGCACATCTCTTATTTAACAGGATATCAATTTGTTTGTTGTTGGTTTTTGCATTGTTTTTGTTGTTGCTCAGATTGTTTTTTAATATGACACTCACCCACACACACACTAATACTTTGCATACGGACTCTTTTTATTCCTCTCTTTGGTTTTCTCTTTTACTCTTTCCACCTGTAATTGGTCTTTTGTTTTTGTTTTTTCACTTTTGTTTTGTTCAACCAAAAACCCACGTATACCCAGTGGGTGCTCTTTGAGCCTGTAAATTAAATTTTCTTCTTTGTTGTTGTTTCTCTTTGCTGCAGTTTTGTTTTGTATAGCGGCTAGAGCGGCTGAGTTGGCTTTGCCTCAAAAATTCTTTTGAAAATCCAAGTTTTGCACACAAGTCGTAAGGCAGTGAAACATGTATGTTTCACTTTTGACATTATTTTTTTAGCACGGAATGAGTGAGCGCCTGTTTTAACCTTGTTTAGGATAAAAAAAAATTAAGCTAAAATTTCCGAAAGTTACTGTGCACTTTAGGGTGGTTCTTAGCAGACGTTTTTTTGTTGTCTTTTCAGTTTCTACACGTGCCCTAAAGCAACTGAAGTTCTGTATGGTAGAATTAATGCTTAAGTTTGATCTCGGCCTTAACATGCTGTTGTAGTGTACTGCACTTACAACACAGAAGACTCGGGTTCAATTCCCGGTTCAGGTGTGAAAATACATTTTCCATATTTAATAACCTTACTTTTTTTCTAATTACTTCCTTCTCCTCTCCTTAATTTTATTTTTTATAAGATTTTTTCAAGCTTTTACTAAATCAGCACCAATGTTTAGCTTTTCAGCTGTGGTAAGAAAAGTATATTATATCGGCAAAGCATCAGTAACTGAAGTGCAATGAAGCTTAAATGAATATGCTTTAGGTCACTTACTTTCGTTCATTAAATTTCTCTTCCTAAAAAAACCCACTCTTTTGTCTCCCCTTTCGAAATTAACACACGACGTGTCAAAGGCTTATCCCCTTAAGGGTTGGCGTTCGAAACATAAAAAGAAAGTGTGTAAATTTTATTCAATAGTTCATAGATGCGTCAGCTTTAAATTCCCGCTTTATGTTTATTGGTAACTTTATATTCGCAAAAGTTACACGGAAGTACATTTTGGACTATTTTTTTTTTAGTAAAGTTTTATGTTTCTTATAAGATTTTCAAGTTTTTTACCGGGTATGTGGGCAAAATACTTTTGCTCTTCAAAATATATATTCCGACAATACCCAGCGACAAATATGTTATACACAACATCGATGAATAGCTATACTCATTGTAGGCAGTAATGCTCACAACTCCAGCCACAAATGTAAATGCTTTTTACAAAGGGATGGCCGCTTTGTAGGCAGCTTGTCTACATCTCTATATACAATGTGTAGCAAGGGAAAGGCCGATTGCTTTAAAACATCGCTTACCAAGTGCCTGTATAGTTTACCGAGTTGCCTACATCTCCACATACAAAGTATGCAGCCAACAGGCAAGACCCTTTACACCTCCACATAGCTAACAGACAGACTGCCTACAACTCCATATACAATGCAGGCAGCCAACAAACAGACTGCCTACAACTCTATATACAAAGGAGGCAGCCAGCAAGCGGACTGCCAACAGCTCCATATACAAAGCAGGCAGCCAGTAAACAAGTAAACAAAATATCGCAGTAACAATTTCATTTGTGAAACATACAACACAAAGGGTATAGCTTTTCATATATCAAAATTCAAAATACTTCATCGATTTGCCGCTGGGTAATAGGCGGAGAGCCCGCTGTAGAAAAGTCGAGTAGATAAGATTACAGGACGGAATGTACGGCAAATATAATGAACCATTTTGGTGAAACTAACGAACCAGATTTGTCTTGCCGAAGCATGTCCCAAACATACTGCAGCTGTTGACAACTAATTGGAAACGAAATCATTCAATGTGCTATTGGTAGTTTTTCTCATTTATTTTTCTATGTGCATCAGAAAATTTATACATAATACAAATATGGAACATATAAATTTAACAAAATGAACATAATTGAATTTAAATTCATAGCATAAAAAAGTTTTATGAGAGATTTTGTGCTCAAACCACAAATTTAACTGAGTCAACTAATTGGAAACAAAAACATAATTTGCAAAAAATAAAAGAAAAACTTGATAAAAGATTCCAGAAACGATATTGTGATAGTGTCATTGCTTGTAGGAACACTTTTTAACCGAATTTGCTTATAAGCATATCCTTAATCATTGCTAGTGGCCTAAAGTTGTACAGCGGCCATGCGTACGTTAACTTTTGAGCTTCAAAAGACTGCCATGAGATATCAGGCTAAGGCAACACAGCGAAATTACTCCAAAAAGATTGTATTCAGTGCACTTGATCATTTCGACAAGTATGTCAAAGCAAATAATATTCCTCGCAAAAAGGGACCTCGTAAGACTTCTGGGTACAAGGATCACCAGATTATACGCAAGGCAAAATTGTATTCTCGTTAGACTGCTGCAGACATCCAACACGAAATAATTGATCAATACGATGCACAAAATATCCAAACGAACTGTCGCTCGTCGATTAGTTGAGGATGGACTTCATGGACGAGATTCACGTTAGGATCCATTCGTGACAGTTAAGATGAGGAAAAGCCGCATACAATTCGCTAAGGCGCTTGCCGGTTGTCCGTCGATTTCTTTTTTTCAGTACACTCCCAAAAATTACACTGGCATCACTGGTTTAAAAAAAACTGATGAAAATAAATAAAATAAAATAATAGAAATTGCTCATACGACACGTTATGCGTAGTTATTGCGCGTGGTAGGCTAAGCAACATTGTTTAAAGATGAACAAAATGAACGATTTTTCGATGAATTCATTTTTTTTAATATCATATTACTATTTTATTTAGGTATTTTAGGTATAGAAATATATTGATTTTCTTGATCAACATCACTACCTTTATCGGTTTAGTCATATCGCTTTGTCTGTCTGTGGAAATCAGGAATACGGAAAACGAAGCGAGATAGTTGAATGAAATTTAGTATGGAGACTACAACTTAAAGCATAGGTCGTGGGAGTGAAAGTAGGCAAAATTGATTGACGGACACGCTTTCAAACGCTATATTGAGAGAGTTATTTGATGTGGTGTAAAAAAATTGCTTACAAGTACTAGGAATAATTTGGAAAAGTTCTGGACAAAAAGTTGGCAAATTTCGACTAGAAGGCGTGGCACCTTTCATACAAGCAAACACTTGAAAACATTATACTAGATAGGTTATAAGAATCATTCGGAAAATCTCTGCACAAAAACTAGGCGAATTTCTACAAGTAGGCGAAGCAGTGTAGAGCATGTATGTTTTGTTCTGGCCATAGTAGTGGTATTCAGCCAAACGCGCAAGTTCCCCATTTTGTGCAAATAGGCAATTTTGCGCGATGTGTTTCATGATCGCCTCTTCGAATATTTAGTGCAATTTGTGGCAATTGATGCGCATGTAATTTTTTTGTGAGAGAATCGTATGGGAAAAGAGAGTGATGTGTGTAAATAATAAATTTTTGCTGAGTGAATCGTATGGGAAAAGGGAATGACAACAATTGCGCCCAAATTGTCGCACAAGCTTTTCTTTTTTGTTTAAAAAACTTTCCATATGATTTTTGACAGTTCGCTTGCGACGGCGCAAAACTCTGCACGACTTGCACAGCTTGCGAGGCTTTTGCGCGTTTAGATGAATACCCATAATATCTTAAGTAGATTGCTTACATTTTTTGCAGTTTTTTACAAATTTCTTTTGTAATTTTGCGTGCATATTGCCCATTTTTTTTTATTTAACAATTATTTTTGTAAATTTTTGAATAAACTTTAGTTTGTTTTTCTTTTTCAATCAACATTTTTGTTGATTTTTAACTGTTTTTTATTCATATTTGAATTTTGCCACAAGCAATTGGCTTTCCATGGAAAGTTTTTCGAGGCACAAAAGCTACATGGAAGGATTTTCCTGAAAAATAAATACTCTAAATAAAAATTACACAAAAAAGGATTTTTAGTCTTTTTCGAAACATGTTGCTTAAAGACGAAAATATAATTGTTTAAAAATTATATTAGTTTTTTTTTTATAATTTGTGATGTTTTTTAATCATTTATATATGTACATGAAAACTTAAAAAAATATTTATTTAAATTTAAAAAAAAAAAAAAAATTGGTGTGGCCATTCAAGTATCAATGCAAATGGTGTGCCAATGTTTAAGCGTTATTATATTGCAACATGCAACGCTTACAGCAAAAACAATGGCAAAGAAAAAATTAAAATGAAATACAAAAACAACAAAACATGCAACAACATAATTACTAGAATCATGTAAAATTCAACTAAAAAACCATTAATTAAAATATTATAAAAATTTCAAAATACCAAACACAATAAAAAAAATTCACCACAATGCAATTAATGCATTTTTTCGGCGAAAATTCACAAATAATTGAAATACTTTCGACAAAGCGTAACGCTTCCCGGACCTTAGCATTATACACAGTTAAAAAAACCGAAATTTATCAAAAAAAAATTTTGTTAAAATTCTAAATGAAATCACTAACCGACGGCATTTACAACTGAACGTAAAATATATCCTTTTTATCGTAACATCAAACGTAAGCAACTACGTCAATACGTGTGAGGAAAACATGTTTATTTGTTTGTGAAAACACTATTAAAAATCAAAGTGTTTACGGCTCAGTGAAAACAAAACAATTCAAAATTTTATTATGTTTGATTGAAATTGTGTTTCCGTGTTCTCTCAGTGCAAAAAAAAAAACCAACCCAATGTGGCTGTCTGCTTACGTGTCCAAATAGAATTTGCTTCTGTCAATCTATTAGAAATCCACATTTACTCCACAGCCGTCCCGTTTCTGCTTAGCTACATAATTTCGCAATTTCGGCAGAAATCAGCGCAGTTGTTCAATTAAAAATAATTTATGACATAAAACAAAGCCATCGGAAAACGTCAGAGGCACACAATAAATTCAAATCCAAAGAGCTTAAGAAAAATGCAAAACAAAATAAAGTAAATCGGTGCCTAACTTCGAAACACAAATGAAAAAACAAAAAACTAAATCGTATTAAAATTTTAACGTTTCCAAGAATTTTCAAGTTTATAAAAAAAAACAAAAAATTAAAAATAAATTTTAAATTTGAGAAAAATGAAAACAACAGCGGCATATCAAATGATAAACAGAAAAATAAATGACTGCAAATTTTAATTTTGGCAAGGAATAATAGCTACATATAGGAAATACAAAAACATCAACAACATGTGAATACCCCTAAGGTCCTTGTGTGGCTGCAATCTGGCTTACTTGAGAAGTATTCGAGGCGTGATATGTGACCCCACATGATGCTTCAATACGATGGTTCTAATAAGCTTTTTAATTGATTTATAGCTTCAAGCTTGATAGCTAAGAAGGCTAGTAGCTGTAGTAGCTAAAATTTATTATTTTTGAATAGAAAATATTAAAGAAATATTAAAAAAGTAGAAAAAGTTTTGAAAAATTCCATGAAACTTTGCCAAAGTTCCGCTAGTCTCGCGATAGATATGTTACCGGCCAAACTAGTTTTTAGGCCAAACTAGGTAGTTAGCTTAAGCCTAAAGCTTTGAAATTACATTTTAATGCAAAAGCACTGTGGTTAGTGAAGACTACAACAGGAAGAAGAAAACAAAATTTGTCAATTTCATTATATACGTGACAAGTTTTAAATGGGGGTAATTGGGCGGCCTTCAGGATTTACATCCTCCAATATGTGCAATGTCAGCTTCGCGGCGGCAATCGGCCGCGGTTCAGTCTATAATATGTGCAACACTGACTTCGCTATTCACAGTGCTTTTGCATTAAAATTAACTTGCATACTTTTAGGCCTTCAAATAAACTAGTTTGGCCTAGGATAAACTAGTTTGTTCTAAAAACTAGTTTGGCCGGTGACAGATACATCGCTTTTTCAACCAATTCATTACGCTATTGGTTTTATTTTTCTTATTCTTTCTTTCATTACTGGCCAGTAGAGATACTCATGCGTCATGAAGCTAAAAGCAATTTTTAATTAAATTGGTTTAAACACCCCCTCAAGGGGTCAGTAGAGAGATAGATCGATATGACTAGAATGACACAAAAGATGACACTTATCAAGCTTATTTTTAAAATTTTTTGTCTTGCCTCCTTCTAAGCGTTGCTAATGGATGAATTAAATGAATATAAAAGGTATCCGAAATTGATTTTCACATCGATTACCGCATTGTGGTACACTATAAATTCTTTCCAGAAGCACAAACGGTAAGTAAGGAATATTAATTAGAAGTGCTTGCATGAAAATTTTCACAGAAAACGGACAGATATGTGGAAGCACAACTCATGAATTATGCACCCCAACTATACACCAACGCATAAAGTCATCATTTTGCAAGAGTTCTTAGTCAAAAATTCAACGAATGTCATCGACCAACCATCGTATGCACCTGGTTATGCCTCGTCTGATTTCTATTTGTTTCCAAAGCATAATATACCAATTCGAGAAACCGCTTTGAGTCAATTAAAGCCATAAAAGCAAATTCGCAGAGTCCCTCAACCAGCCTACGATAAATGTATGGAGAGCGGGTTCAAGCAAAGTTATATAGCAAGAGGTGGGAACTACCCTGAATACAACAAAATAAATTTTCATGAACAATTATTTGTGTTTCGTTTGATATAATAATTCCGGAAACTTTTTTCACAGAATGTACCATTCCGCTCGGCATATAACGATTCAGAAACCTTTCAGAAATCTTTCGCATGAAACTTTACAAAAAAAATTCTAAGAATAAATAAATAAAATTTATTAATTTTTTGTTTTTTTTTTTTAATAATTATTTTTTCCAAGCCCTCTTCAACGATTTTGAATTTTATATAGAGACTTTCAGTTTTATATAGCAGAGAAAACGATTTTTTTGTAAATATCGAGATTTGTTAATAATTAAAAAATTATACATTTGATATATGCGAAATAAATATTTGATATAAGCTGACATACTCGTATCACACATTCCGCTGAATTGAATAATATTATTGGATTACTTATATATTTATTAAAAAAATTCGTAATTATATTCAGGCAATTATACTAGATCCATCATATATTTAATAATAGTTTCCAAATACAATTTTGGTTTTTAGAAACGTTCACCGAATCATGTATTTGAAAGAAGAAATATTGTGTCTTCGCAAACATATTCACTTATCAATATCGATTTGTGTTAAGAACCAACGACTAAAAACGATATTTTAAAACATCTATCCATAAGTAAATCGATATTTTCAATATCGACAAAAAGTAATGTGGTGTTTTACTATTGAGTCGGACAAAACCTCGTATTGTCTCTACTAAATTCGAAGACAGCTTATTTGGATAAAACTCCAAACTTCTTGCTTTGTACTGGGTTACAGCTTTCTTTATTCTCTTTTTAACTGTAGGTATTTTTCAAGACATGGAGAAATTGTGAATTTTTGATATACCATGGAAAACTTGTTATTATTAGAAAAGTTTTGGGCTAGAAACGCAGCAATATTTCGATGTTTCGATGTGTAAAAGTTTTGTTTAATAGTGACAACCTTGAGTTTTTGTTCAGTAACCAATGGCGACTTTTCAGCTTAAAGTCCAGTAATCGATTAAGGCAGCAATCAATAAGAAATTAGGGAAAAAATTGCAAAATCGCATCCAACATAAATTGAGTTAAAAATTGTATAGCCTTTTGAAAGACTGAGCGCCCTTTTTCGAATATCGTTCACATATTTATTCAGTAGAAATTAGTAATTTCTTTGTTATTAATTCATTGCAATAAAATTGACAAGTGAAAACACAGCATCAGCATCATTTCAAGCAAAATCTCATAAACAAACTTAAACGATTTTATCGTGAAAACATTCGCAAAAGAAAATATAAAGTTTCCAAAAATTTAAATTTTCGTATGTATTTTGCAAAATTTTGGCGAAAAGCCAATAATTTTTGAGATTAAAAGTTAAAAATAGCAGGGAAAATAGACGTGAAAAAACAACAACAACAACAGCAACAATGTGCGCGCTACGTTGGCAATACGATTCGAGATACGCAAACGCATTTGTTTGAATTACACTAAGCGACAAAATACAAATAAGCGAAATTTAAAAACAAAACTCCTTACACAAAGATGCTGAACGATGTATTATACATCGTGTGCTCAGTTAAGTAAGAAAATATAATGAGTTGGGACTCAAAAGATCTTACTATGGACTGGCATCCAATAAATTATAATAGTCCGTAGAGTGAAAACAAAAATGTGGCGGTCCTTTTTTGAACATAATTCCATCGAACGCATTTCAATTTATTTTATTTAAAAAAAAATATATAACTTAATTTGGCAACGAATTCTTATCTCATGCGAAATCCAATGTTCTTGTTATCCAGTGTTTTTTGAACGCTAACTGATTGACTGCCAGCCTGAATGGGATTTTGGCATCAAGTTTTTTGTTCGCAAGTTTTTTTGTATTGATTTGTTTTCTTTTTTTAGTTTAGACATAGAATAGAAATTTTTAAACAATTTTATTCACAATTTTTTTGTTATAGACTTGCTGCCACTTATCCTGAAATGTTTTTATTTTTTGTTTGTTTGTTTTTTTTTTAATAACCCAATGTATTTTTTTTGTGACGTCTGCGTCTGCATTTAATTTAAATTTTATTATTTTGCTATTTATTTTTTCTATTGACCATTTTATGTTGCTTTTTAGCTCTGCATGTGGGTTTTTGTTTAGCGAAATTTTTCATGGGATTTTCCACTCTCAGTGTGTGTCGCAAGTATTTATAAATAAAACATTAAAATTTAATTACTTTTTTCTCGCAGCGAAAACACTGCACAACTGTACGAAACGATAGATTTTTATTTTCAAGTACAAGTAAGGTAGACCCCAACGTAGTAGCGTCAGTGATTGCGATAGTTTGTGAGAGTAACTTCATTTCACAATGGTAATGATTTAATTTAAAGGAAAAAATTGCGGCTCTTAAATGAGATGAGAAACAGAATTTTTAATCACAATATTTAAAAATTTAAATTTGGTATTAATTTCGTAATGCACTCAAAAATTAAGATCGAGCTTGGTAAGAAATCTATAACTTTTTTTGAAATTTATGCAGACCTTTGAAGCAAAAATATCATCAAAATTGCAGCAACTTTTATACAATTTTCGAAGGTCTTACAATTTCTTAAAATTGTGGATCTCGTTTTTAATTTTAACTTCCAAGTTAAAGTTCACTTCAAGCTGATTGAAGAACTAGAATTTTTAGTTCGGCTGTAGTACTTATTTTTGGAACAAACCGGTCTTTAGGGTCTCAGTCAAAGTCAGCCTAAAGTTTTGTCTTTTTTGATTTCCGAAGTAAAGAATGGAGTGATTCTCCTTTTAAAAATTTGATTTTAACTCTTATATGTTAAAAACGTTCGACACATGGAACTTTTGGCATAAGCAACGAAACATATATGTAGTTTTTTAAGAACTAAGAATCAAAGAAAGTGACATGAGCCCGTATGGCTAAAAATTTCGTTGATTTGAAGCAGCCAGCCTATATCCACTCGGCAAGTAACGTTTCGTAAAGCTTTCAGAAATCATTCAAAAGAAATGTTACAATGTATCAGTTAATTTTCAATTCTATTTCAGAAATCTTGCTGTAATGTTTCAATATCAGAATTTTGATTTCACTTAATACGTTTGTGAAATGTTTAATACGTTTATAAATAACTTTTTTAGAAAAAATGATATATTTTTTGCCACATTATCGGACTCTTAAGGCTTGTTTTTCATATACGCATCACTTGCGCTAATATTTCTCTAAGATTATTGCAACATTTGATAACACAAAACTATAATTAACAGAAAGTCATCCTGGCGACATTCACACACTTCTTTACCAACCATGTATCTGCATTTGCTGTCATATATACTTATGTACATATGCAGTGCAAATTACGAAAAAAGTATCGAATCATAAACACTGGCATACCTTGGGGGACAAGGGGGCAGCTGCCCCGGGCGCAACTGTTCGGAGGATGGCAATATTGTCCTTGATATCAATGAATTACACTGTGTAGTGGCCGCATGAGGTTTCGCAATGTGAACAATATCTTATTTTCCTAGGGTTCTTGGTACGCGAAAGTAATGACCTTTTCTTTTGTTTTTTTAGTAAATAAAATTTTTTTATGGTGAATTTTATAAGTAGGGTGTGGCAACTTGCATTTCTGTCTCAGGCGCCAATTGTGCATAGGACGGCATGGATTATAAAACATTATTTAGATTTTATTAGAAAAATACTTTAAGTATGAAACCTTTCAGAAACACTTTAGTATGATTACATGTGAAAGATTAAGTTTATAACGTGTCAGAAAGAGTTCATTCAAAAGGTTCATGAAATTTATAGCATTTCAGAAACACTACAGAATGATTGCATGTGAACATTACATTACAAATATATAAGAAATATTTCAGTAACGTTCCGTTCGCAATATTTCAAATGAAACATTTCTGGTACTATTTCTGAAACTTTCTGAAACGTAACGTGCCGAGTGCGCATGCGAGTAAGTTTTTTTTTTAGAGTTTTCGCTCGTATACAAAATGAGTAGTTCAGTTACATTTGAGACTTCGTACAGTAAGATTCGCTTTGCTTGTTCTTTTCATTGCAACAACAACAAAATTCTAGCAATTATTTCAAAGCTAAAAGCTTTTAATTTTTCTCTCTTTATTTAGTACAATCTTAAAATTGAGATATTCTCTTTTGCCAACACTGGTATTAAGTGAAAGGCGTTGAACCAAATATGGGAAAAGAAGAATGAAGATCAAATGGTCAATAACATTAAGTGATAAAAAATGATAAAAAAAATTAAGAGTAGAGTTGACATAAGAGAAAACTTCAAAAGCTTTAAGCATTGAGAGAAAAGTTTTTTGTTGATGCAATTGATCTACTCATTTGACACACGCAAGAGTGAAAGCTCGAAAAAAGCTTTGCGAAGTTCAACAGCTTCAGATATTAAAGTACGATATTACGGGCTTGGATTGTATTGGATTGAAGCTATCTATGTCAAAAAGTAAAACCTACAGCAAAGAAGTAGTAGGGGCGTGGCACAGCCCTAAATTTTAACCTTTATACCACCATATCTCGTAAGCCGTGCAAGATATTGTTATGAAATTTGGTAAACGGGTACATTTCAAATATATCTTGAATTGTGATAAAAATGGGCGGAATAGTAAAAGTGGGCGTGGCACTTTTCAACAGTCAAAAATTTTGATTCTATATATCTCAAAAGTGGCTTGAAAGATTTTCATAAAAATTTTGCAGATGATGCCACTGGAAGCAGTCATCAATACAAGCTCAGCCACTTTACTGAAAAAACTTGTTGAAGGGCGTGGCACCGCCCACAATATTTGTAAATGTTATATTAAGAGAACTAACAACGTAATCGCTATGAAATTTTATGTGGTGGATAAACTTGCTATAAGGTCTCTTATTACAAAAATTTGGTCCAATAATACCTGTGGGCGTGGCACCTCCCATATAAGCAAAAAACGTTTATTGTTATAGACAGAGTGCTATAAGAGTAATCTTCACAAAGTTTGGTGTATAGATGTCAGTTACCATAAGCTTTGAAAATAAATGAGTTTTGATGGGATCGCACCAGTGGGCGTGGCACCTCCCATACAAATAAAATACGGTAAGTGGCATATTTATCGAAATATGTGAGCAATCATACTAAAATTTGGTGCAAGGGGTTTGCTTATGGAAAGCTATTTCTGGATCAAAACCGGGCTTGATTGTACCAGCGGGTGTGTCACCGCCCTAAACTTTAAATTTAACTGCGGCATATATCGCAAACTATACAAGATATTGTGCTGAAATTTAATATGAGGATGTCGCTCACGAATATAATTTATTGAACCAAAAGTGGGCGGAATTGGAGAAGTGGGCGTGGCACATTTCAAATTTTTCATTTTTATTCGATTTTTTTCAACATTTTCCATATTCTTTTGATTTTTTCAACCCTTCCCCTTTTCCAATATATCCTATTTATATTTGTTCGACTTTTTCAACCTCTTTTAACTTTCTTCATAAGTTTCTTTATTTTTTCGACTTTTTCATCAAATTTGAATTGTTTCAAATTTTTTCAACCTCTTTCAACTTTTTTCAACATTTTGCATATATTTTCGTCCTTTTCAACATTTTTCAACCTCTGTCAACCTTTCTAACATTTCACATTTTTTTTCGACTTATTCAACTTCTTCAAATCTTCAACGTCTTTTAACATTTATTTAAAAGCGACTTTCAGTGCAGTGTAGGGTATGTGAGTTTCGGCCAGGCCGAAGATAACACCTTAACTTGTTTAAATTGCAGAAGGAAATTCTTTTATGAAATAACCCAAGGAGTTTAAAACGTAACGCATCAGAATATAAAAGTAGATTCTACGCATTATTATGAACGTAGGTTTTTTGTTTTTTGGCACAAAAAGCTTTACAATTCACTATGTTCGTAGCTCGGAATATCGTTCTTTATATTTACTTTTCTGATTTTGGCCAATTAATTAAAACACCATGTATCCAGGTAGATGAGACCAATTCTATAAAATTCAACATTATTTCCATAATTAAAGGAATAAATCACATGAAATGCGTTACATTTTAATTCATTGAAATGAAAATAAACACAAACATATTTAAATGTTAATAAAGAAATATTTTATAAAAAGCATAATCGTTGGCTGTTTGATTTCAGTAAGCAAATTAATTATGAAGTTAATTACATTACAACGCGATATAAAGATCAACATAAAAATGCAAAAATTTTACAAAAACATAAAAAAAAATATATCGTTTTATTGCGTTGAAATACAAATGTAAACGTTGCATGAGTACAAAATAAACAGGCAAATATTTTTTAAAGCTAAAGTACGAATGCCAAACATTGTAGAGGTGATAAAAAAAAACTTTTTCGAGACAGCAGAACTTGATATAGAAAAAAACTTCTTACCCCAATAGAAAAATTTAAAGTAAATATTTTAATGTTGTTGACATCTTTTGTCAATTCTTTAAAGTCTCACTTGATTTTTACTCACATATTTTTTAATCATAATTTACAAAGAATTTGAATTCATAAATGTTACTTAATAAAATACTCGCAAACAGTTGGCAACTCTAGCTGCTGGCATACCAACCAACGGCAGCAACGAAAATAACAATAACAAGAGCGACAACAACAACAACAATAACGTCACAACAGTGCAGTAAAATATTTGCAACAACATTTTCATTGCTAAAATTAAAAATGATGAAGTTATGAAAATGAAAATTGTTTTCATATCGATGCGCAACTTGACAGCAGAACCAGAGAACAGCGAGCGCTCTACGTAACAGTGAATTGCATTGCAATACCGGAAACGGAAATAAAGCAGAGTAAATTTTAGTACCGACAAAATGAATGGTAGCATGGCAAAAAAACAAAAATAAAAACACAACTGCAAAAAAAACAATGCAATACATGAAATGAAACATTCCAACGTGAATGCCAACTGCGGGGTAGAAGCGCAAAAGGCAACAACAAACATTCTGCCCAACAACAGGATGCTGTAGGCCAATCGACAATCGAGGCTAACATGCATCCAGGCGTGCACGCAGGATGGTAGTTATTCACTCAATCAAGTTGGCATTTTTGCTATCGAATGAATTAAAAGTGAAACAAGTGATTTCGTTGCATACTTTTAGGCGCTGATTAATAACTAAGATTGGAGTTATGTTCGCATTTTTTTTTTGTTTCCCTCTTTTCACTTAGCATTTTTCTACTTAGCAAATTATATGGACACTTAAACAAATAAGACAAGAAATCGGAAAACCAAACCCATATCCCGATTTTTGGGAAAATCGAATGCTCAACGCACCAGCAGAAGATGAGAGACGGAAAAAAAGATAGAATAAGGTTGAAGAAGGATTAACGGCTTGGAACCATTCACTTCTTACGTTCTATGCATGAATTTTGGATCAGCGACATTAATTGGATAAGGCAGGTGGGCTAAGGGGCATTAATAAAGAACGCAAAAAGGTTGCAACGATACAATTCTATTGTAAAGTCCCGCAGAAATTGATAACCAAAGGATACCAAGAAGAGAATTTTTACGGGAAAGAAGAATTTTGAGCATCTTAAAAAGTATTTGTGCAATAAAGGTAGCATATCTCATACGGATCAATTTTAATCATAACTGACTTATCAACTGAATGGTCAATCAAAATGTTAACAACTAACTTACGAAATGATGCATGTAGACAAGCACATATATGATAAAGATACCAAATATAGCAGCACTACCCAGTGAACATTTGGAAGAGGAATTTATTACTCTTCTAAAAAAAAGGATATTTTTAAATATCATATTTTTGAATGCATTATGATTCGATATTATATTTTCGTTAATGGAATAATTGAAAAAAGCATGTTAGTAAAAACTGGTGAAATGCGAATGATGCGGAATAAAGCTTTACTGTTCATTTCAACGTAAAAAATTATTTGAAAATTGAAGGCATTATGGCACCTGACTGAAATTTTAAGCAGAATTTTTAAACAAAGGAAATCAGAAAGTACAAACCAGGGTTCAGAAATATTCATGTTTGAGCACTCAAAATTTCGAATTCATGATATTATTCATGTATGAATCTTCTTAAAATGTTTTTCATTCGCCCATTTTCATGAATTCAATCTTGAAACTCGTTCTTTTTTGCACCGCAATCGTATGTGAGAACTGTTTTTTTTTTTCAATAACAAGTAGTATTCCTACATGATAGAATGCAAGCCAACAATTTTTCGATCTATCATTTATGATAGATATCATAATTGTGATAGATATCATAAGTGATAGATATCACAAATGATAGATTGAACATGTACGAACTTTCTGTCGCTCACAGATTGTTTCAAAAAAGTTTGTGATACTCTCGTGGAACATTTTGGAAAGTTTTAAAAGATATGGGGAAAGGTCGAAAATTGTTTTTTGACATATATAATTTAGAGTAGCTCCGTATCCTGGAAAAGACCGTTTTAGACCCATTTTCGGAAAAACTTTTTTTTTGTGTAATTAATGAAGAAAGGTAGAAAATGGTCCGGACCGTGGAAGGACCGTTTTTGACTAATTTTCGTTAAAAATTTTTTTTTTGTAATTAATGGTAAAAGGTCAAAAATGGATCTTGGACATCACTTAGGATAGGTCTGGACCGTGGAAAGACCGTTTCTGACCCATTTTCGGAAATTTTTTTTTTTTTGTGTAATTAATGGGAAAAGGTCGAAAATGGATTTTGGACATCATTTAGGGTGCGTCCGGACCGTGGAAGGACCGTTTTTGACTCAGTTGGTCATGGTAATCATTTTAAATTAACATGATTTCATAATTACTTCAAAGTTTCCTATATGATACAAAAGGAAATAGAGAGCCATCATATGATTCATACCATCGCCTTAGCAATTGAAACACAACTCAGTTGCGATTAAAATTGTTTACTGGGTGCAAACACATCTCTATCAGCTTAACATGATGATGAAAAACAAGAGATAAAACGAAAAATCAGGAATCACAAAAAAACTCGGAAAAATACAATTGAAAAATTTTGTTGGCGAAGGCACCTTAGCAGACCGAGTTAAAAATGCAAAAATTGAGGCATGAAAGGATACAGAGACATCGATGAAGTAACAACGTAAATTGAAATGGTACAACTATGATGATATGGATTGGTTCGGTATGGTATGGTATGGTATGGTATGGCATGGAATGGAATGCAATGCACAATTTTGTTCATATTGCACAAGAATGGAATGCGCTCGAACTGGCTGGTAGAGTACTGTACGGCTGTATGTTGATGCCGAAAATCTACGAATCTCAATTTTGTGCACTGATACTGTGATTGTGCTGATGATGCTGTTGGTGTTGCTGATGATGATGATGATGTTGATAACGTTGATGTGAGTCCAGTTGCAAGTGCATACATATTTGTGCTTAAGTAATGGTGTGCGTGTGTGTGTTCTACTGAGCTGCAAATATTTTAGGTTATTTTTCACTTTTCACAGACATTTGAGCTCTGTATTGTGAATTTTTACTCACTGACTGACCACAACTCGGCAGCCGTACATTCATCTAGTTGTATTAGTTTTACATTTTTCTATTGTATTTGCATGTGTGTGTGCGTTGTGTTTGTGGAATTCGGATTTGATGAAATGTTGATGGTTGATATTTGTTATTTAGTATTAGATTCATGATTAAAATATTTTGACTTTTGTTTTACAGACAATTGCACATTTTAATTTTGCATTCATGTAATTGAAAACTGAAAATTTTTAAATGGAAAAAATTTATTTCGTATAATGAATCAATGGTAGAAATGTTTAAATGCCAACATAAAAATGTGGTTTAACATGACGTATGTGTAATTTTTTATTACAAACCAGAATTAATGCATAGATCACTCATACGCCATGTGCTGCTTAATTGCGGTTGCAATTGATTTTTGTGGTTTTCAATTGTAGTCGATGGAGTACTTGAGTTTAGTTGTGTTTATGTGGTTGAAAAAAAAAATGCAAATTTATTAGAAACTATTTGCTTTAAACTGCACAGTTGTAAAATAAATTTCTGTTATTAAAGGTGAGATACAGGCACTAACATTATAAAATATTTTACATGGAATAAATGATGAAATACTTAATAAAATTATATAACTTGTTTAAGCAGATAAGTTCAAAGTTATCAGTTGGCTGCAGTTGAGTTCATTATATAGTTGAAATAAAGACTTTGGTATATTTATTATTGAAAGTACTTTGATTTCTTTTTTTTACTTTTCTGTTTCATAATTGATTTTGTAAAAAAAATTAAAAATTTCAAAATGATTTATTTATTATTGTTTGATTGAGAAGGCTATTTATGTACTATTATGCTTTATATGCATTTCCTTTCTTAAAAAATACAACTTTCCTTAGTCCGTTGGAAAGTTGTACTTAGTAAGTTTGAGCCTCATAGTTTTGTAGTGAGTCACGCAAATTTTCATCACAACTGCGTATGATATTAATATTTACATTTTATGTGGTAATAAAGTCTTAAATATAAAATTCTCTTGCAAAAATGGCAAACGAGGAATATACAACGATCTCGTAGCCAAGGCTCAATAAGCTGCAGAAATCAGAGATTTTCGCACGTCTTATGAAATAGCACGCAAGATTCAGCTCGATGAGGTCTGTAAAGTTAAAGTGAACAAAATTTTTTTTTTTTTTTGAACGGAAAAAACTCAATTGAACAGTATTGGTTCTCTTGAAGGCCCTTTTTTCCGAGAAAAAAATGCTTTTTAGCTTGTAACTTTTTTTTCTACATAGGACGCTTATCCGAATTTATTAAAAAAAAATTTAAATTTAGTTCAAGCGAACATTTTTCCTAAGAGCAAAGCAAAAATTAAGCGCCACTTTATGTATCACGATTCGTCTTGTTTCGTCGATAATTTTCAAGCCTGAAAGTATGCTATTATAATTTAATTTAAAACTATAATATCCAGCCTGTTTTTAATGAATAATTAATTTTAAATATCAGAATCGTACTAGCATTTTTTTAGGCATGCAAATTAGAGATGAAACGAGATGCTTAAAGAGGTCCTAAATCTACGTTTTTTTCTGTTTTCCATACAAAAAAAAAACACGTTTACGGAAAACTGTTTTGACGGGGCCAGAACGCCACAAAGTGTGCAAGTGCGTGTGGGAGGCAGAGCCCAAAATATTTATATATTTATTTCGTATATTTTTGGAGTACCAAATTTTTACTTTTCCAAAGTTTTTGTCACTCGCATACTTTGAAGTCGACTAGAGCGTTGCAAATCAATTGATATGTGTCAGTCTTCTTTGAAATCTTTATATCACTCATATGACTGTTTTTTTGATGAACACAATTCGCCGTGGGTCTGGTGCAACATTTTGAGTTATTCGACATATGAAATTTCTTTTGTAACACAAAAGGAGACCCATATTTCTCCGATTTCATTAGAAAAATATTATAAAGTTATGGCCATTTTAAGTTTTGCCTATTTCAGGCTGAAAATTGTTTCAAAAATCGGCATTTCCATCCAAATCAAAATGCACTCAAACTTGTCAATAAGAGACTACGTCTGGGGATTTATGTTTTTCTCCTATTCGCAGGTTTTCTCTTATTCGAAGTGAAAGTCAAGATTTAAAATTTTGTGCTGTAACACACTGGAGGTATTCGACGGGAAAGAAACATTGGTTATGTTCGATAAATCCATTGATAGTCCATGAAAAGTTGATTTTTACATTATTGTTATTTCATTCGGTCATTAAACTATGTCAACCAAGTATTCATAATGACAGTAGTCATCCAATCAGTTTTATTCCAAAACCAATGAACTGGCATCAAGTTTGTATCGATGTTCTTAAAACAACGCGTTGCTGTATTGCCGACGACAAGTGACTTCTCGAATGTCCCACCTGCAAGCGCACATAGCATGACACGTAGTCTTTCTTTCAATATTTTACCGCCTGAACATGTTTCTCCTTTGAACACTATCGATTTTTTTGGAACTGCCCGAATCTTTAAAAAAACTTCAAAATGGTTGAAAATTAGCGATTTTTATGAGAAAAACAAGGATAATTTTCTGAATAACCCCACCTTTTTTTCGCTTAAGATTTTATTTTAGACTTGTACTAATATAAGAAAGAGATAATATGAGCTTAATGCGCGCTTACAGACATTTGAGGTGAGGAGAATTTTTTTCCCAAAAAAAAAAAATTTAAATTTGTGTTTCAACCTTGCCAGCCATCTGTGATACTACTTACTACTTTCAGCTTATTTTTAATAGTAACATCATTTAGTACCGTTCTTTCTCTTTAAAATGAGCTTTCAAGTGGTGATCTGTGATGTTTCCTCGCAAAGTTACAGCCATTTGAAAATGACATGAATTTGATCTCCTACGATCAAACAATATTTGCCAACCGGCTACAAATTTATTTCATCTTATTCGTAAATTTTAGATCAAAAATATTTTTATTTTTTTTTTGTTTTTGAATATAACAAGCGATAATTCCGGGTCAAGAAGCTTAGAAATTAAGACATAAGCCCTCAAAGCTAAATATATAACATAGAACATTTTTAAAATTATGGTATTTTTTCAAAACCAAATATCACTTAAAGAGGATGTTGTTGTTCTAATCAATTTTGTTTAGCAAAGTTATAGTTTTCGAGAAGATATCTTAACCAAAAAATGCTCATATCCCTTTTTTTCTGCTGAGCTAGGGAGTAAATTAAACCGCGAATTAATTTTTCTCATCAAAACTCGTAACGGCGTGTGAAGCACCACTCTTTCCATTTGGGGCGAAATGGCATTTTCATTTAATCAGGATGACAATATTACAAATTTGTCGATAAAAAAGTTCAGTGAAGATATCTTTGTACTTTTCTTAAAAAAAGTAAGGATTTTGCTACATTAATAAGTACGAAGTATGTTTCGCAAGTCATTGGCAACACTGCGAAAGTATAATTTGCCAAGAATAGGTTCACCTCATTTAGTCGTTCTGATCCAACAATCGGAGCCAATAAGTTGTTTCTGGAAAATTCATCATGGACACACGCAAAATATATGGGATCAAACTACGCTACATCAGCAAAAATATTAATGTATATTTTTTCTAATCCTTGAGCAAAAAACGTGCTCATATAAAAATTTTTAACAAAATTGAAATTCAATATACATATTTTTTTTTTTAAATTTTATTCAATTACTGATAATTAAGTTCAATTATTATTGTTGAACATGGTCACACTGATAACTTAATTTACCATAGTTTACCAGAAAAATTCAAATTCCACACATTCGCACATGAAATGCAAAAAAAAACGATTGAAAATTTTGCAAAACACAGCAAAAATTCCAAACGCAATATCCAACATCAACCGCTGCTTCCACACTTTCGATTCCCAATTTTGTGCCGCATCACCACATACATACATATATAGGTATATATATACAATAACTATATATATAAAGCCATATGAGTGGGAGGAAGGATAATTTTAATGATGATGCTCTGCTGATAATGATGGATGGAGCATATTAAATGAATTATGCAAAAGTGTTTTGACCAAAATGAACTTGGCTAAAACCATAACCCCAAACAGTACAAAAATCAAATTGAACCAACCGCAACCAACGGGTATAGTGTTGATATCTGGGCTTTAAATTTAAATAGGGACGGCTTGAAAAGCAAAACAAAAGAAAAAACAAAACATTTGTGCGCCCTAACAGACGCACATTTGTAGAGAGTGAAGGACATCATTACAAGCACAATAAATACCAATCATATTTCAGTTGCAGTTGTTGTAGTAACCGACAGCAACAACAACAACAACAAAAACCATATACATACATATATATGAATATATATTTCATATGCAATGGCCGCCAACCATTGCTGCTACTGTTGCTGACTGACTGTCTGCCTGACTGACTGACGGTAGCAACAACAGTTCGGCGTGCAAATCAAGTTAATTAAAATTTTTAACATTTTGACCAAACAACATACACAAATACACTCATAAAAACCACTTACACATACGAAATATGCATTAATATGAAAATACATTAGCAGCGCATATATGCGACATAAGGTAAAGTGTGCAAAGCGTACGACGCGCATAGGCGAAAATGTTTCAAAATATGAAAAACATGTTGAGAAAGCTGAAATAGAATATTTTTTTATAAATTCATTTCTAAAATTTATTTTTAAACAGCTTTTTACTTGATTGAAGACTTTAGGCTAAATAGCTAAGAAGGCTTAAAGCTGTAGTAGCTAAAGTTTATTATTACTGTTACTAGAAATCGCGCACTGGTTAAAATGCAATCATTATAGTGAACTACAAAAAATATGAAAAAATACTTTTTGGTATTAAAAATGGACATATTAAAGAAGTTTTTCCTGTCATCTCTATCTCTTTCTTAAGTTTGAATCTATCTCCATAGCAAATTTCATCAAAATTGGTCCATTAATTTACCTGTGAAAACATATTTTTCAGTCAAATGCCTTTCCTCAGGAGTCAGTTCATCTCCATTCTAAATATCGGTTCATTAATATAGCTGTCAAAACATATTTTCTGTTTAGGGCGTGGCACCACCCATTCAAAAACAAATCTTTTTTTTCAAGATCTCAATCTGTCTATACACAAAATGTCATTAAAAGTGGTAGATTATTTATGTAGTAAAAACATATTTTCCTGCTAGGGGCGTGTTACCACCCACTTAAGACCAAATACCAAGAACCGATCTATCTCCATACCAAGTTTCGTCAGATCAATGTAGCAGCTCAGCCGTGACAGCTTTTTCCCACGCCTACTAGAAGGAAAAAGATTTTTTATACTTTCAAGAGTTCAATCTATATTCAAACCAAATTTTGTCAAAATCGGTTAATGAGTTTAGCCTTGAAAACGTATTTTCTTGTTAGAGGCGTGACAGCGCCAACTATTTGAAAAAACTTGACATTTTTTAAGCGATTATGTTGTGCTATGGCAGTTAAAAAAGGATGAAACCCATTTGTTAAGCTTAAAACAAAAAGTACTAATTTCAGCAGCACGCTTTGCTTAGCTTACCCTATTCGAGTTTGCATGTTACGAGTATGTTGCAAGCACAATAATTTCCTTTTTTTTTTCATTTAAAATTTAACATTTTAATTTTTTATATTCCTGCACATTTTTATTTGATTTACAAGTTCATCATACTGTATGCCAACTGACGCACACATACATACATAACATCCTTGCACATATTCTCTCCAATACCACAACCCATGTCAGTAGTCCGTAAAAGGAAAACACATTTATTTTACTTAATAAAAATTAAGTAATCCTCAAAAATGTTTCCAAACGAATGAAAATCAGTCAAATGAAAAATACATTTTCTTTTTCGTTTCATTGTGCTCCATTTTCTGTAAGGGGGGCACAAAGGGGTGTGGCATCAATATTTCACTCATGCAAAGAGTGTGATGATTTTTTTTATTCATTCAAGTTGTTGTTAATCAAAGTGCATTTTTCACATGTGCAATTTTTATTATTTTCTGCCTTGTATTTGATTTGATTTAATTGTTTTATGAATACGAAACACACCTCTTTTTGAGCAGTATTTGGTGTATTTTTCTATAAAATAAATTTCTTCATAAAAATGATTTTGAGATGTTAGCAGAAAAAATGAAAAAAAATTATATCGGGTTAAAAATGACATATGCGGTTAGTTCATAAAGACAAAAACGATCTACAGGACCTCCTCATATCCTATAATTATGTTTGTATGACGAATAGTCTTAGTCTAAAAACTAATTACGGTTCTAAAATTGTACGTCCCGCAACAAAAAGTTTATGCTTCAGAGTAGCAAAAAAGTTTTAACCCGTATAATCTAATGATGTAATAGATTTTTAATTAATACCCTTATACTTAACGTGACCAACTATTTTGGAGCTAAAAGAAGTACAAACCAAACTGAAGAGAATGTATGTAAAATATGTGAGACTTCAGGGACATTCTTACAAAAAATCTAAAAAGTTTTAACAAAGGGGTACTGTACAAGTACGAGAGGCCTTAAAGAAGAACTATGGAGCTCTAACAGAGTCTGGCTACATAAATCAATGCTTGAGAATTTTTTTTTTTGGGCTTCACCCCGATTTTATCAAAAACGAGACTTTAAGTCGTTTTTGTTGTTGTTATTGTCCAAAAATACATATTTTTCAAAAAAATTTTATGAAATATTTTTTTTTGGTTTCCGTTAAACAATGAGTTAATATAAAACAATTAATACAAGTGATCAATTATTTTAAAGGAAAAGAATTAAGCTTTATTCAAATTTTGAAAAAAATTATGAGTTAATACTTAATTTTTTTTGGGAAAAATAACGGTTTCTTTAAAAAAAAAGATTAACATTTAACAAAAAATTGCATATCCCTAAAACTACACTGCGTATTTCAAATATTTTTATGTTCATTTTATACCTCATTAAATTATCTGACAAGTGTTTCCTAACGTATACCGTGTTTTATAAAAGCCATATCCGCAAATTCCGATGGCAATATCTCCGAAAACAGATCCGAGCGACATTTCTTTATTGCATATTTATTATTTACAAGCCTACATACTTTAAATTGTAAAAAAAAATGTCCCTTCAAAAACCTTTGATTGCAAAAATTTCTGATAAATTCTTTTTATAAAAAACCACTTTTTTATCAAAGTCCACATTTCTAAAAATCAAAACCCGCCAAGTCCAATTTTGTGAAAAAATTATGGTATTTCCAAAAAATTAGTAATCCAAATTAAGAGTAATCACTCCTTATTAATAGGATATGAGATTAACGTTAAGTGCCCTATTACCGTCCACTTCCTAATTCCGTCCAGTAGCTTTTATGCCAAATATTTAAATTGTAATGAACAATTTCAAATCAAATCTTTTCAAAATATATAGCTGTATTCATCTGTTTTTATATTGTTAACAATTTAAACGTATTCTGACCTTTATTAAGTAGCAATTTGTCATTCAACGCGAAGTGACGTGAAAAGAGGTTTTTTTCACAGAGAAATCGTCAAAATCACGATTTTAGAAAATTGCTTTTTTTAAAAAAACTGTTTCAGTTAAGGGTGAGTATAAGTTGTTCTATTTATGTATGTATTATTTAACCATGGCTTAAATATAATAGTAGTCATAGTTTTTAATAAATACGGGAAAAAATCAAGTAAATAATGTGGACGGATTTAGGGACATTGAAAAATGAGTGAAGTCCTAATTCCTGCCAACGGACGGTATAAGGGTATAATCACACATGCAATTTTAATGATAAAAAAAATATATTTTACTATAAATTAGGCTTCAAAACATTGTTAACTATTAAATTACATGTGTTCTTAAGACCCAATTTCGTCCTACCTTTAACTAAATAAAAATTTATAAAAACATGGTTTTTGTGTCTGCAAAATTTGTTATTCGCTATGTTTTTTTTAAGAAAAGTACTATGGCTCTTAAGCGTATTTTAATAAATAACATTTGTTGAAAATTAATTTAAAATTAAATTTTTATCAAGCATTATGTAAAGATTGATATTACTTAAAAATATTTCAAAATGTTTGCGATCCTTCCGAGATATTCATTATTTAAAAGTGGCCGGGACCTTGGGACTTATTTTTGCAATGTTTCCTAATTCCGACCACGTGGTATAATGCTTATATCACATAGAATAGGAAAAGCTTTAAGCAACCTTGTTAGTTTTCATTTTGTTTAGATTAACTACTAAAACGTACATTTAACTAAAACGTATTTAGTGTAAATTCGGTGTGAATCGATTTATTTTTCTTCGTGAAAATTATATTTAAAAATATATTTGTATGAGGGCCATCCTAAATAAAATTTTTACCTTCCAATCTGTGCCCCTTAACATAAAAGCCATACTGTGTAAATTTCATGAGAATCGATTTACCTGTCTTTGAGAAATCGCTATTTTTAAAATATTTATGTATGAGGGCCACCCTAAATATGCACCCTAAGTAAAAGTTTTACAGTCTATGACACCCGCCTTATCGATACTAACATACTGTAAAAATTTCATCAAAATCGGCTGGATAGTTTCCAAGTGCAAACGAGACAGACAGACAGACAGACAGATAGACAGACAGATAGACAGACAGACAAAAAACGAATTTTATATAATAGATTTCCCTTAAAAAAAAAATAAATCGGAGAGTTGTCCCTAAGGTAAACCTGTTCCAATTTCACTGTAGTATCTGCTATTTAAAATAGTACGCATGTTCCATTTGCTAAAAGCATAATTTTTTTATAAGTTTCTTTTCAATTAATTTTGTACAGATTATAGTTTCTTTGGTGAATATCAAGAATTTTTCGGATATTATAAACAATCCACCGCCACTTGTTAGCGTTTGTCATTATGCTCAATTCCATTAACACAGATTCAGTCTCTCAAACACAACACTGTTCACTGCAGAAGAAAATCGCATTCTTGAAAACTGGCTTATAGCAACCTAGGTAAAAACTTCACAATAAAGGGGACATGGTTTTTTTAGAAATACAAGACCATCATTATATTACGAATTCCACCCAAGGTTCTGAAGAAAATTATTCTCACCAGAGCCAGCGTCAAGCTTAAGTAGCTTATCCGCAAAACAACAGGCAGCTTTTTGCTGGAACTTGTGGTGTTCGAAGTAATTCGCAGTAGGGCATGCAAGAAAACTCCCCGCCATAATACCTTCTTCAGAACAAGTAGGTCGGAAAATCAATATAATATAAAGAAAAATCATGTCCACTTGCCTAACTAGTGTCAGTAGTATGATAAGTGAATTCAAAAGACAGCGTCATAGCACCTAATAAGGACATCCATGCTTGAATCAATAAAGTGAATCGCATCTACGCTCAACTTCTTAATGCCTGGCAGACTTCATTCCCGTCAACAACATCGTTGCTCAAACACTTTGAGTCCAACATGAAGGTAGTTCTTGAAACTTGACTTACCAACAGTGTTCTGCTAAGCAATTTACAAGAATTGTCTTCTCCCAATTTTGAAAATCCATGACCATCTTCAATGTTGAATTGCTCATCAGATGCCGTCAAGATCAGATTTCCGTTCAAATAAAATGAAATAAATAAATATAAATAAATGGAATCTTCAGAAACTCGGCAGTCCTAAAACGATCGCCAGAGCAATCGGGAAAATGTTGGCGACAATTGAAGGCGATCGCTGATGACGATGCACGAGGAGATAAGGAACATAAAGAGAAGAATACAAGCTATCAGCAAGAGCAGCACTGGATTAAGGTAGGTTATGAGGAGGCCACAGCCTCGAGCTCAAGGTGATCCCAAGCCAGCGATCTATTAAGGTATTTCCTAGGATTATAGACTGCAATATGACAAGAGGTTGCATGGATTAGTGGCTGTTCATTCTGTGGTACCCAAAGTAAAGAGACTTTGGCTAATATACGTAAGAGCCTACTGGAGGAGAATTAAGAAAAATATGCAACCAAATATTAAAAATCTAATAAATTCATAAAGTCCTTAAACTTAGTTGAGTTGAAACAAATAAAAATTAAATTTTATTATAATTTCTTTATGCAAAAATAAACGATGATCGCGACACAAAACTATGTAAATGAGTCCAAATATTTTTGGAATTTTTATACTTTTCGTTTTTTTTTTTTCTTTTCGTGCTCATATTCAATGTCACTGCTGTTGATGCAGTAAATAAAAATATAAATACGAATATTTAGAATAAATTTGTGACAAATTTCTTTGACGTTTCTACTTTATTTTTATGACATCCATAAAGATGCTTAAGAGGAAGAAGCAGATTCTAAAGAAAGTCAGGCATAAAATATGTAAAATTACAAAATAAAAAATAAAAATTTGTGAAAAAAAAAAATAATAAAAGGAAACTTTAGCACTGGACAAAATAACAACAAAAAAAATCGCTTGTTGACAACAACAACAACAACAGAGGGCGCTAGCCGCTCACTCAGCATCAGTTTGATAAATTTATGCCATATACAACAACAACAACAACAACCACAACAACAAAAACAACAACAACAACAACAACAACAACAACAACAAGAATAAGTTGTATCGTCGCATATTTAACCAAGAAATGAAGATATAAAGACTTGCGATACAACAAAACGTTGCAGTCAGTTACAGCGATACAAAGATATGTACGCACGTACTTCATATTCATGTAGATACGAAGATACGAATCTGCAAACACTTGAAAGCAGCAGCTGCTGTTGCTGACGAAAAACTGCGGCGTTAAAAAAAGAAAACAAAAAAAAAGAGAAAGAAAGAAAGACACAACATTGTTAGGTTATACGGCTGGCTATATGGGGTGGAAGCTGCCCACTATAAATGGAAGGCGGAGCCGATTAATCATTTCTCTGACTTGATAAACTGATAAACTGTTAAATGCAGTAACAACACATTAAGGAGAGAGAGAAAAAAAAAACACAGTCAAATAAAGACTGGACATGAAGATGGGAAGTTCACATGCTCTACAATGGGATGAAAAATGTTTTGCCAGAAATGTTTTGAATGTTTTTTCTTTCGATAAGATAAAAGAGAAAAAATTGGCACACGACCCTTTAATCTGCAGCAAATTCAATTGCATTTAAAAAAAACAAATTTCTCGAACAGAAATATGCACCAGTGACAAACCAAATCCAATTGGGTACACGCCAGCCGGCAGCATTACTAATGTGTTTAGCGATCAACAGTAACAAGGTTCTGAAAAAATCCATCCAAAGACGGCAATCTGCACTAGTGGGTGACCAACTTTTGTTGATAAGATACCTCCTAGCAAGGGATACCACATCGACCGTAAACTGACGTCGATTTACAATATGTACCAACTTTAATTTAGTGAAGGGCTCTGTATTCGTTCATCGAAGTCCCTAAGTGGTATGATGAAGTCCAATCGACTTTTTACCCTTACCATTATCTCCACAAATTGCTATCGTGCTGTTGCCGAGCATAATCCGCAGCAACAATAAGCAAAACTTTTCTCCTTCGACAAAGATCTTCTTCAAGCGACACTTTCCGGCCAAGACCTTGAAGATCAGGATCTTTGTCAAACACGCATCCAAAATTGCTCAGAAATATGTGTCTTAGTGCAGGACATGCACTGCTGATAAAGAGTTGGGAAAACTTGCTTCGTTTAAGTCCCTAACCGCGGACGAGCCAGGCACTGGCAACTCGAACCATTGCCAAACGAATTGGCTAATATTCCAAATAACTACCCACTCAACTTCGAGAAAAACTTTCAGTTGAAGAGGGGAAGAGGGCACTATCAATCAATCGTTTAGCATACCGAATTCAGCTAACGTCTTCCAAGGTGTCAGTGGATAATTTTTGTATGGGAAAACACGCAATCTTATCCGAAAGCCAAACTGCCACCAAGGCTTTAAAAGCGAAGACGACAAAATTGAAATAATTAGAGCAATGCAGAAAGGACCTAGGTAGTCTGGGGCCTCAGTTCGACAGAGCTCGTGAGGGTAATGAAAAGGCTGATAAGATAACAAAAGTTAAGTTCATCTCTTAACGAAACCGGAACCTCGTTATAGTTAAGAAAAAGGACTTTTCACCCTCAAGGTAGCAAAAAACTGGAGAACCCTTAAAAACTATAAGTCATCCAGCGTAATGTGACTACCCTATTACAATTCAAAAACCACTGACATATTATCCAAGAGTTACAGTGACTTAGCGAGAATCACCGCAAAATTTTACTGAACACTGAACTATTGGCAAATTTCCTGTAAGATTTGATATCCTACTCAACCCTTTTTGCCGCAGTTGTCCAAAAATAAAGGAAAAAGAATCAGTTGAGCACTTTCTCTGCAACTGTCCGACCATTGCCAGAATCTGACTCATATATCTAGGAAAAGCTTTCCTTAACAACCTCAGCGAATTGACTGAAAATTAAATTGGATCGCTGCTTAGCTACCTCAAGAGTACCCATAAGTCCTCAGGTTCAATTTCTAGTTCCTATTTTCTCCCAAGCTATTTTCTTTTCTGGAAGTTTTTTTAGCTTTCTAGCTGTTATTGGAAAGTATACTTTTTCGAAAATTCAGAATAAAGAAGATGTCAAGCTCCACCTTAGACTTTGATAAATTTTAATAGTTTCTTTGTGCAAAAATCAGAAAAATATATCAAAAATAAAAAAAAAAATATTGTGAACTTATGGCAAAAAAAAAAGTCATTACCAAATAGCTGTTCAAACAAAAAAGCAAACAAACAGACAAAGTAAATGACCAAATACACAACACAAGCCGTGTGCGGGAATCGGTCGTTCAACACGTCGTTGTAATGACCACACACGCATAGACAAGGTTTGCGCAAACCAAATTTTTCATTTTAATTTGATATTACGATGTGTGCGTATCGTGAGTGTGCTGCTTCTATATTGTAGGCCGTTGCATTCGAACGGAAAGGGAAGTCGAAGAAAAACCAAATGCATTTCATGTTCGCCCACTACCGGCACTCAACAAAAATTAAAATATTATTCATGAATTTCACCTCACACGACACAGACCGTTTGCACAAATTGAACAAAAAATTTAAAATTTTTGACGGTTTGCGCAAACACGAAAACAGCACCTTACGTGGTATACGTATAGCAGTCTGGAAACACACAGATTTGCGCAAATTGGGTTGTCTAGGGGCCCCTTAAGCAAATACAAAATGGAATCTTAAAGTAACATAATTTTATGTTGAAGAAAAGATTTGTTTAAAAAAGGTTCCAAGAAGGCGGAGGATAAATTAAAAAAAAGCGGGTTTGCCTATAATGCGGAAAGCGTATGTACGTGCAAATTTGCAAAATCACACCGCCATATATATATATAACTTTCCAAATACACATTTTGCACTACTTCACAAAACAGTTGGCCCATGTGATGTCAAACAAAAAGAGAATTAAAATTACGAATTGAAACGAGAATTAAAAACGAGATTTATGAGAAACGGGCTGTTTTTAAATGCCAATGTGAAAGCGTTTTTAAGCATAATACATTTTTGGTTTTTCATCGTTACTACACACAGTACATTGTGGTCGTCAATCAAACTTTAAATTATAATTAATGTTTATGTATACAGCTGGATCCCAATTTTTAAAACAAACACTGTAGTAAAGTTGAAGGCTACCGTAGATTAAACAAAACATAGAATCAAATAAAGTAAAACATCAGCATGAATCATCATTTGAAATGGCAAACAGAATGAAAATATAGCAGAGTTTTGCATGAATCAATTATGCAAAAAAAAAAATTTTAAGATTTCTTCATCTTATGTTAAATTTCCTCAACGAAATGAGTCATACACCAACAAAACTTTACAAAGAAGACACACAATACTATAGCAATTGCATTTACAGAGTGTATACTGTAACATTGTTAAGCCTTGCACATAAATCATTCATTTATAGTCAAAGGGGAAGCTATTGCAAACGAAAAAAAAAACATTAACAACTATCGTACATATTATAACATTTAACCAAATGCAACAATAAGAAAAACATTTACAACAAATTGCAACAAGTTAAAATCTTGCTAAAACAACAAACAACAAACATACAAGCGGACCAACAGACAATGTAACAAATAAAATATAAATCTGCGTTGAAAAACCTCTTTACTTTTCAAGTAGCAGACAGTTGCTGCCACATGTTTTCGTACAACTTAGAAAAAAGTTGCATAAATTATGTTGTGGTTATGTTACTGTCGTTAGTTTTGTTGTTGTTTTTGCATGTACTTAGTTGTAACTTTAGTAACGTGAGTTGGTAGCACTCTATTTCCAATTGAAATTGTCGCTAAGAACAAAGGGCAAAAAGTACTTTGTTCTTTCGCAGTGAAAGGTATTGTGTTTAGAGGCCAAATGACTTTATTAATTTTGTGCTGATGTTTTAGAAATGCTCACTTACGTGAAAAATATATTTTGTTGAATTAGATTAGATAGTTTTAAGTTTTTTAACAATTTATAGGCGGCGAAAGCTAGACAAAAGTCAACACTATAGACCATTGCCATGCAAACAAAATTTAAATTAAGTAGAAGAATTGAGGTATAGAGGTATTTTCCTTCAATTCTTAATATTATTTTTCACTAATTCGGTACCCCGACTTAACTTTCACGGATATATACCTCAAAACTATTTTGGTTCATAATCCACATACATTCAAAAGCCTTCTTACATCTTGAAATTTACAAAAAGAGTTAAAAAGCTAAATGGAAAAAATGTTATTATAAGGCATTATTTTGGGAAGATCTTTACAATTGTATAACAATCAAAGTTTGATACCATTTTGAATGAAAATTATCTGGGTGTTTCATTTTTATTAGAGATGAAGACTTTTTTGTTAACTAATTCATATAATTTTGGGTAACTTTTCCCAAACTAAGTAAAATTAAGAATGAACATAGATAACCGGAATTCTTTCCGTTGGATTTTCGTTATTTACTCAATTCAAAGCATTCGTAGACTTGAAATATTTTAACTGCAAATATATACATCCATCACCTGAAGGAACTGTTGGCCCAGTATCGCACAAGCCAAACATAATCCAAACATAGTGTGAGACGCAACAAATGAAATCACATAAGTAACCCTTGACGAAAATTTTGAGAAAGATAAAAATAGCATACTACTACATTCGAAAGAGGATAAACATATTTTCCAGCTATTCAGAAGCCATATACTTTACGAGAATACCCACATCATTTGCAGAAGTTCTGTTCCAATAGAACATCATTACCAAAATAATGTACCAGTAAGCTACCAGTGAGATATCTGTAATCAAACTATAACTGTACCAGTAAACGCTCAAAAATGAATCACCGAATGCTAAAATATAACTTAATCACCCAATAAATAATTGACCAAAAATACCTGTACTTTTTGTGCAATCGTTCACTGTGAAGAATTGCCCAAATACATAAAGTCCCAAACAAATTTTTGGGTGTTTGATTATGGGTACAGCCTGAAACCACTTCCCAATGACATGGTAGCAAGGATGCTAGGATTATTATTTTATTATCCCATCTAAACATAACCATCGATTTGCAATGCCGTAGAAAGTGCAGTTTCCCAGATGAATGAGCAGATGGCGTAGCTATCAAGATTTCAAAAAGTAACGTATCAAGCGATTGTGATAACTAGGGGCTCATCGTGTGGCATTTGAAGTATTAAAGATTATAGAAGACAAGGCCTCATCAACGCGTGGGAATCATTATACAGAAATTTTCTGATTATTTAAACTGGCTTCGCACCAGATGTTTATTGATTTCGAGAAGTCTTTCCACAGTCTTCACCACCTTTTTTTTATGTATTTCGTTACAAGACATTCTGATAAGAACCAGCATCGTAATACAAACAGCATGTGAGGGGTTAATTGTCGTGTATTCAACAGAAGGAAATTATCTCAATACTTCTTACAGAGGTGTAAGTCAAGGTTAGATTATAGTTGGATATCTTACTACTATTAATTAGGAATGTACTAGGGAGATATTAAAGGGTGTTTTTTTTAGAGGTTTGTTTTCCGAATAGATATAAAACTGGCATTTTATGGTCAAATCTGGCAACTCTAATGTCATTTATGTTCAGTTTGGTTTGCCATTTCATCATGAACAGGTTGACAAAAGAACAACGCTTGCAAATCGTGCAAATTTATTTCGAAAATAATGGTTCAGTTCGCGAAGTTTACCGCAAGCTCCGTCCATTTTATGGTCGACATAATCGTCCATCAGAGCAATTAATTCGGTTAACCATGGGTCGTTTTCGCACTACGTTTACTCTATGTGATAATACGCATCCGCAGAGACGTCGAACAGTGCGCACCGAAGAAACAATTGCCGCTGTAGAGCAAAATGTTGAAGAGGACCCGAATGAATCGATTCGCCACCGTGCACAGCAATTGGAGCTTTGTCCATCAACTTTATGGAAGATTTTGCGCAAAGATCTTGGCTTGCGGCCTTACAAGATCCAGCTTGTGCAAGAATTAAAGCCGCGAGACCATGCAATGCGTCGTGATTTTGGTGTATGGGCCGAAAATGAGATTGATCTCGATGCTGATTTTCATCGCAAAATTTTGTTCAGTGATGAGGCTCATTTTTGGTTGAATGGCTACGTCAACAAGCGAAATTGCCGCATTTGGAGTGAAGAGAATCCACATGAGACCCTTGAGACGCCATTACATCCACAAAAACTGACTGTTTGGTGTGCTCTATGGGCTGGTGGAGTCATTGGGCCATACTTCTTCCGAAATAATGCTGGAGAGTCAGTTACCGTTAATGGAGACCGGTATAGAGCCATGATAACCGACTATTTTGTTCCCGAATTGGATGGCATGAATGTGGATGAGTTGTGGTTCCAACAAGACGGCGCTACATGCCACACAGCGCACGTCACAATCAATTTATTGAAGGAAACATTCGATGAGCGCATAATTTCGCGGAATGGACCTGTCAATTGGCCACCAAGATCGTGTGATTTGACACCATTGGATTATTTTCTTTGGGGATATGTGAAGTCGCTCGTCTACGCCAACAAACCAGAAACGTTAGGGGACTTGGAAGCCAACATTCGTGGCGTTATTGCCGACATACGGCCCCATATGCTCGAAAAAGTGGTTCAAAATTGGACCTGTAGAATTGGCTTTATTCGAGCCAGCCGCGGCGGCCATATGCCCGAAATCATATTTAAACATTAATGGCATAAAATTATCCTTCCAATAAAGCCAAATTTATGGACATTTAAACGATTTTCTTGTGTTTTATTTCAATTCGAAGCTCTATACCTCTAAAAAAAACACCCTGTACATCCACTTCCTGACAATAATCTGAAATGGACAATTTCAAAGTGAAAGTTCGCCGTCATAATTGAAAAAATTCCACAGAAGTACATACTGTTCGATGGTTTTTAGATCGATATCACTTGCTAAATAAGAAAAGCCAAAGCTGATTTTGTGAGAATAGTTTGAGCGCTGAAAATCAGATTATTCATGTCAAACTTATAACCAGCACTGCTGTAGGGCTGTTATATCCATACGGAAATAATGACAACATACTATAACATGACAGTAAGGACAAGTGTCTCCAGAACATAATTTAATTTTTTTTTTATGGCCAAAAGCGACTCGAACGAGAATATAATCCGGAGTTTCAGAACGGCATATGGGTCAGAACACAAAATTACTGCGGCAGTATTGTGAGTGAAGCCCAGCAGTCAACCTTCTTGCCAGCAAATGAAGCTGAAAAAGAACATTCGACAGAGAATCGAGTTTAATGTTAGCGTCGTTGAAACCCATAATCCGCTTTGGATTGCTTCCCATTTACTTTTTTACTCGTTAATCCGATAATTCGATAAAAATGTAACGAATAACGACTAACGAATTAATGACGCCGGTGTGAATGCCACTATCATTTTTGGGCTGCTGAGCGGCTTTCAGGGGAATATGAAACGCTCAAGTGCAGTTCAATTGTGATATGTTGATTTTGTTGAAAATTTTAACGAAATAACAGCATGATTTTTGAAAAAAATAAGTAAATTATAATATTACGCTTACCGCTTACGTATACAAGTAGTTAGCACGTACTTATGTTTTATGAATCGGAAATTTTCAATTTATGTATTTGGTTGACAACTTACCTGTAAAGAAAAATATAATTAGAATTTTAAATATTTTATTTAAAAAAAAGACTTAAGAAGTAAATACAATCGACCCGCAGTAATCCGACAAAAGGTTTGCAAGGCGGTGTCGGATCATCGAATATGTCGGATAATAGAGTGCTGCACCGACGACTTGTAGCCTGGCACTTTCGAAAAAGGAGGTTGTAATCCGAGAAATCATGAAAATACTGAAATAAAATCGGTACTTACTATATGTAATTGACATGTCGGATTACAAGGCGCGTCGAATTAGTCAGGGGCTGGATTACCTTGGGTCGACTGTATTGCTATATAAAACGAAACGAAAATATTCTATCGATCTGTGATCTCAAAGAGATCGAAAATTTTTCCCATTTTTACTAATTAATTAATATTACTAGAGTCGCTTTGACGAGCGATTTTACTAATTTTGTACTATTGAGGCTCTTAAAAGTTTTCGAAAACTCTTTTTGTTAAAACCCAGCGGCAAATTGATGAAGTACTCTGATTTTTCATGTATGTATGAAAAGCTATACCCTTTGTGTTGTATGTTTCACAAATGAAATTGTTACTGTGATATTTTGCTTATGTGTCAAAAAAAAAGAAAAAGTCAAACGGAAATAACTTGCAGACTTATCTAATTCGTGCTGTTATTGCTATTCAAGAGCCACATTATATTAAAGTTTGAGTACTGAATTACCGATTTTGTTGCATGCTTTCAAAACTTAATCAGTCTGTTTTAGCTGCCTGCTTTGTATATGGAGCTGTAGGCAGTCTGTTTGTTGGCTGCCTACTTTGTATATGGAGCTGTAGGTAGTCCACTTGCTGACTGCCTGCTTTGTATATGGAGGTGTAGGCAGTCTGTTTGTTGGCTGCCTGCTTTGTATATAGAGTTGTAGGTAGTATTTTTGTTGGCTGCCTGCATTGTATATGGAGTTGTAGGCAGTCCGCTTTCTTACTGCCTACTTTGTATATGGAGCTGTAGGTAGTCCACTTGCTGACTGCCTGCTTTGTATGTGGAGGTGTAGGCAGTCTGTTTGTTGGCTGCCTGCTTTGTATATAGAGTTGTAGGCAGTCTGTTTGTTGGCTGCCTGCATTGTATATGGAGTTGTAGGCAGTCTGTCTGTTTGCTGTCTGATTTGTATATGGAGATAAAAGGGGTCTTGCCTGTTGGCTGCATACTTTGTATGTGGAGATGTAGGCAACTCGGTAAACTATACAGGCGATGTAAGTAAGCGATGTTTTAAGGCAATCCGCCTTTTCCTTTCCTTTGTAGGCAAGCTGCCTACAAAGCGGCCATCTCTTTGTAAAAAGCATTTACAGTTGTAGCTGGGGCTGTGAGCAATACTGCCAACAATGAGTATAGCTGTTCATCGATGTTGTTTAAAACATATTTGCCGCTGGGAAGTCAAAGTCAAATAAAGTGATGATGATTTTGAGTAAATGTTTTTGTTTTCTTTCTTAGAACATTTTTTTCATTAAAGTTTTTTTAAATTTTTTTTTTTTTTTGATGTTGTTTTCAGTTCACATTTTAATATTATTCTATCGACTAGCTCTTTAATTTTAAGTTCTTCCGGAGTCTAAGATTGCCTCTGCTGTTCGAGACTATTTTTCGATTTATTTAATTTTTATACGAAAAAGGCTCGGAAAGGGGTTTTGTCTGGTTTTGGTGATCAAAAATTTCATTCTTGAACTCACTTTTTTTTTTCAAAAAAACTGAAAATTTATTTCTGAACTACGTCCATCGATGGGTAAAATGAAAAGTTTATCGACAGTTTTTATTGTCATAGGAATTTGTTTTGTGGAAGAAAAAAAATTACCAAATGTTTTTATATGGGTCATGGAGTGATACTTTAATGTACTTCCTCTGAACTGAGGAAAGCATGAGGAGCTTTTTTTTATGATTAAACTACTTCCACAGCTGACACCCACTCAAGTGACGCCACTGAGAAGAATCATGAATTGAATTCCAACCTAGTTTCTTACTCGTAATAAAGAAACTAACATAAAATGCATTAGTTTAAATTAAGATTTCTTTAAATTTTATGATCTCACAGATGGAAAATCCAAACCTCGTTCTCTTTCACAACCAATAAATTAAATCAAACATAAAATGCGATTAACTATCGCTGCTTGCGGTTAATTTTCGTATCAATGATACAAAACAAAAAAAAGAGCCAATTCCGGTTAACAAATTAAGTAGATAAATAGAAATGAAGACTAAGCTGCCTTAAAATTCACTTTAAATGTGGCCACTCATAGCGTAATGCAAAATATTCGTTAAATTAAAAACGCAAAAAATAAAAATCTTTTCAGATAAAACGCACAAATTACAGCCAACTTAGCGGTGCGTCATTCTGGCGGAAGTTCATTTCGTGCAGACTATGCGACTGACTATACATCATGTTTTCTATAGACAAAAATAAAACTTTTTACTCATATGAGTTAACCCATAAAGCTATAGCGAAAGTACAGATATGCGACGATAACACTTTCTTGCGAATTTAAGAAGAGCAGTCTAAATTGTCATTAAATTTTGAGCGTAAAACAAAAATAATAAAATAAATAGCTGGGAAATTTTTCTTATAAAATATTTATTTTATTGTCGCGTTTTGTCAATGCGGGGGGCAAAATGTTTCTATGTGATGATTTTTTGTGCCTGACAGTTTTCGAGTTAATTGTTGTGCACAATTTAAATGCTTAATGGTGCGTTATTTCTTTTGAAAAACATTAAGTATTAAGTGCATACATAGCGAGTAGAGAAAACTTATACGAAAAGAAAATAAGTAATGAATTAATCAAAGATATTTCAACAAATTTAAAATCATTAAAATTTAAGAGAAAAGTTTTTAAACGAAGTGTGTGAGTGTTTGGCCTCGTCAAAATTTAAATGCCCTACACCGCATTAAGTAGCCGTCTATTAATTACGTGCTGTGTTTTTTTGAAAATTCGGATCCCCATTCGGATCTTCTTTGGTGAGATTTGATGAATTTTGACGGGATCACCATCTCTCTTCCGTGAGACTGTATAGTTTTTAAATGTAATCTGCTGTAATAATGTATACTGTGGGCATTAAAAAGTTGACATGAGATTTTCATTGACCTCCCCCCCCACTTTACCTTGGTGAAATTTCGCCGGACCCCTCCTCCTATTCTGACTCACGTAATTAATGGATGGCCTCTATTACAAAAATTGCGCCTTAAAGTAGTAAATGTTTCTAGAAATGGCATTTTTTCCGCCAAGTCGCTGGTTGGTTTTACCAAATATTGCAATGTCGAATGTAGCATCATTGATTTAAATAGTTCCAGGGTTATCATATTAAGTTTTTTTCATCTATGAGGGGTGCAACACCCTCTTAGCAAAATGCGCCCACTTTTTATCTGCTGTCAGACCGAATATATTTTTTATTTCTGTGAAATGTTTTGTTTGACTGTCGAAAATATTTCACTCAGTATATCAATTTAAAACTATTGGTTGAATAGGAGGTACCACGCCTCCTTATCGAAATTCTTCCAACTTTTTTTTTTGTGGAGCTTATCGGAATCGTTACTGGTTTTTAAGTGAAATTTGGATTCTTTCCCTTAGGTAACTCTCACATTAATGGCGTTTTGAAGTTTTTACTTGTGTGAGACGTGCCACGCCCTCCTGTTGACATTCAGTAAATTTTTGCACAGTACATGTTTGAATTAATCCTATTTTTGAGAAATTTTATCAGACTACAGCAAATAGCTCTCTCATATAGTATTTTAAATTATTTATTTGTGTGGGCGGTAGGCGTGTCCGTGACGTAATTTTAATCACACTAGCAACAATTGCCTTGAGTACCAAATTCATACAATTATTACGTTTGGTTTTCACGCAATATTGGCTTTCACATGCGGACATGGCTAAATTGACTCAGAAGGTAACACTGATTAAGGATATATACTCTTTTTTATATCTGCCACGCCCTTTACTTTGCGTAACAAGCGGTATCGAATTCAATTTCTTTAATTTTCTGCCGAAAAAATTAAACGGTGACCTTCTTAATGTTCTTTCATCCCTAGCGGGACATAGGGATTCAACTACGCCTACGCGCCATCGTGTTCGGTTACTGGCAGTTGCTTTGAGCTCCCTCAAATTCTTTCCAAGTTGACTAGCTTTACGTTCCACCATTCTTCTACATGTTTCTCGTGGTCTACACCTCGCATCGAGGGGGTTCCATTCCATTGCCTTCTTTGCAATGCTGTTGTTGTCTTTGTGGAGAGTGTGGCTTATCCACTTCCACTTTTGCCTTCTAACCAAGATATCAAAGAGCTCCATGTTTGTTCTACGGAGCAGTTCTTCATTACTTATTGTGTTAGGCCAAAAAATTCTGAGAACAATTCGAAGACAACGATTTACGAAGATTTGCAATCGCTTGGTGATTACTTGGGTTATTTTCCAGCAGCCGTATAGAAGTACAGATAGAACATTCGATTTAAATAGTCGAACTTTTAGGCTGGTGCTCAGGTTGTTGTTTCGCCATATATCGTTTAACATAACAAACGCCGCTCTGGCCTTATTGATTCGGCACGCAATGTTTTCTTCGGTTCCACCTACGGCGGTAACTTCACTTCCCAGGTATGTAAAACTATCGATCGACTCAATGGGATGACCAGATATCGGTAACGGTGATAGCAGCTCTTAATTTTTTAAGTTTTTTATTTTCAAAAACTAGGGGCCTCCACAACCTGCTCGCTTCGCTCACAAGCCCCGAGTTCTGGTGGGCGCTTCTCAGAATTTTTGTTGCCTTCTTTTATTTGACAACTAATTTCTAATTTTCTTTAACAAGTAAAAGTATGCAATGGAATTTTACCTTTCTTTAACCACTAAAAGTATGCAATAGAGTATTTGTTTTCTTCCTACACTTATTTTTTTTTTTTTGATATTTTGTTTTTCTGTTCTCATTATTTGCAAATTCTTTGACACAGCGAGTTATTTTGTATAAAAGAACGATATTTTTCTAAAAGTGAAAATTTTCAAGTTATAAGCGTTCCCGAAAAGTTCAAGAACATGCGATTTTTCGAAGAACTCTAATACGCAACTTTATCCACAAACATTGTATCACCATTTCCTTTTCAAAAATGATCGAAACGAAGCACCACTTCAAAAAATGTTTCTCCCAGACTGAGGTTACGAAATCGTCCATTTTTGGACACCAGCACCAGTAGGGCTCAATATCTCAAATTTGTTATTGTTCTATTTTTCGAACGCTCCATTGGTGCACTTTAAAATCAACATTTGCATAAATATGATATGGCGCGGCATCCATTTGAATATAATTTTGTGATATATCGCTTGCAACGATTTTGGAAATGATGGAAATTAGGAAATGCACATAACACAGATTTGCAACTGCAATTTGAGTGCAATTCAATTTTTTTTTTTGAGTACTTGCTGCCATTATGTATTTCAAAACTTTAATGTGCTCAGCTGCAACTTTTTTTTTTTTTGGTTTTTGCTTTGTTTTCTGATCGATTTACTACGTTGCGTACGATTAAATTTTCGTTTGCGTATCTGCATCTGTGCGTTGCAACTTCATTTGTTGTGCGCTTCATTGCGTAGCTTATTCATTTTGTTGTTGTTATTGCTTGCGCTCTTTTGTTCATGTTGCTGCCATTTGCTTAAGCAGCAACGGCAGTGGCAGCAGCAACAAATGTTTCAATGTTTTGTAATTTTTTTGCTTGCGTTTTGTTTTTGTTGAAATAAAGAAAAAAAAATTATAAAATTTTGAAATATTTCAACAATTTTTACATTAAATGCAATTCTTTTCTTTGCAATTTCAGCTGTGCATTTGCAGTTGTTGCAACTGTTGCTGCTGCAATCGGCACACATGCGCGCACTACCTCTAAGTTGTGGCCAAGAGTTGTGCCCGTTGTTTTTTCATCGCTTGACTTGAAAGCGGCGGCGCGCTAACGAATTTTCACAAATTTTTAAGTAATTAATTTTTTTTTTGATTATCGACGGCTTGGCGGCCATTTGTGGTGGTTTATTAAACTTTTTAATTTTTCATAAATTATACATTATTATAATTGTGCATTTATTTATTTATTTTTCTGTTTTTTACATTTTTTTTTAAATGGCAACACCATTAGCGCAATTAAATGTTGAAAATTGACGTTATTATTTTTTAATTACTTGTTAAAATACTCAGTTGTTCAGTTCAATTAAGTGAATTCATTATGAAAGCACTGTATGTAGCTGTCTCATTTTATTTAAGTTTTTCAGTTATAAGACAAGTTTCCCATTGTAGGAAACATATCGGGCATTTCACGCGAAACGGACAGGGGAAATGGGGTTCATGTTTCCAATTTCAGATATATTTGAATATGTTGTACCTGTATATGTCCTCGACACAGAAACAAAATATTTGTATAATGGCAACACTGGCTTACATGATATGGGTCTTTGAAAATTTGAGAAACCGTAAGGTATGTACTACTTCAAATGCCATTATTCAGCTTAAAAAAAATTCTGATAAAATGAATTAACCACTGGATTTTATACTTCATTCATTGGCCTTT
Organism: Tricholauxania praeusta; assembly: GCA_949775025.1. Lineage (NCBI taxonomy): Eukaryota > Metazoa > Arthropoda > Insecta > Diptera > Lauxaniidae > Tricholauxania > Tricholauxania praeusta. The sequence goes on along the minus strand of OX459028.1, from coordinate 162,775,399 downwards.
TTAACCTCATAATTATATTTTAAAAATAAATAAAAAATACACTGAAAAAAATGAGAAATATTTTTCTTTATCGCTTTTTTCAAGGTTCGTCTAAGAAAAAAATTTGTTTTTTAAGTGCATTAAAAAAAATCTTATATTATGCTTATACTTCGTCCCAAGTTTGCTAGTGGTCCGCCCAGCTGTTTTGAAGCTATATGCATTGCAATGCCGAAACCCGAGTCGAATCAGTTGGTATTCCCCGCGTAAAATGCCCGATATGATAAAATTACCATAACTATCAACGTACATTGAAGGAAAATTAAAGATTTCATAATTTTGACCTAAATTACAACATTATGTTTGGTGAATATTTTTAACATATGTATGTATCATTTTTCTTTAAATATATTTGTCCTGAAACCAAAAATGAATTGTAAAAATTGTATAGTAAAGAAATGGGCAAGACCATAACTGCCCCGAAAAAAAAAAACGAAAAAATCTTTGATAAAAGGGCATTTAATTTTGACCCATTTTGCCAAAAAATAAAAAAACTAGTAACTCCGTGTAACGTTTTGAAGCTTATGTTTAATGTGAGGTGCCACGCCCTCTTTTTTGAAATTCACAAACTTTTTTTTTGATGCTGGACCGAACTATTTCTTTTATATGTGTGAAATTTGAATTTATAACCTTAACTAACTTTCTTGGTATAGCGTTTTGAAGGTTTTTCATGTATGGGCGGAGCCACGCCCTCTTATCGAAATTCGCCAAAGTTTTTTCTAACACTAGATCAAACCATTTTTAGTATTTGTGTGAAATTTGATTCCACAATATTCCATAATTCTCACAGTATAGCGTTTTGAAGCTTTCGCTTGCATGGAAAGTGCCACGCCCACTACTAAAACTTCGCCAAATTTTTGCCCAAAGTCTAAATTTTTCTTAGTATTTATGTGAAATTTGGTTACACTGCATCAGAAAACTATCTCAATATAGCGTTTTAAGTGTTTTACTTATATGGGCGGTAGGCGTGTCCATAAACCGATTTCACACATTTTCAATTGCAAGCAACTTATAGCAGCTTCATTCAATTATATTTCCTCGTTGTTCTCGTAATCATGATATCTACAGTCAGACAGACACATAATAAGTTCATCCATCAAATGGTAAGATCTTACAATTTTCTGTGGAACAAACTTGATGATTTTTTATTTTATTTTTTTTTTTTTTTAAAAAAAAATTAAACAAAATCATACAAGAAAAATCGTAGAGCCCCCCGAGTTTATTCTTTAGATTAAAAAAAATATATATAACAAAATTTCACAAAGTTATTGCGTTTTTCTATGGATTTAAGATGACCAGGGGCGTCGCAACCGAGGGGCAGCTGCTCCCCACCCCACAAATTTTGGCAGATGGGCAGTGTATTCATTTTGCCCCCCTACTCGGAAACAAGTTACATATGTATATCATAATTCGATCAACATTTTTAGGACTCTGCATATCGTTTTATTAATGTGATCATTTCAAATCTTGAGTCCATCGAAATGTGACAAAATGAACATTTAAGAAAGAGTATATGAACTGAGCTTCAAGCCGCTGAGCTTCGTAACCACTGAAGAAATTTTGGACATTTTCTCAGATGATTTTGAACTTACCAACCTCCTTCCTCTACTCCAAATATTGAAAAACAAGCCTGGCAACAAACCAACATGCACTCCTGAAATCGCTGACCAACTTCGGAAATCATCTCACACAACGAAACACCTTCTAGATCAAATTTATCGACTGGTCAATTAAAAATTATAGTGCCAGGCTCAGCAGCTCCTTGTGAATGGTCACTTAGCACTTTGCGACGGTTAAAGACTTATCTCCGTTTACAAATGATCCAAAAACGTCTTACCCATACAACGCACCTTCATGTTCATAAAGAAATAAAGAAAAAACTGAATCCTTAGATTTGCGAAGCGCTATGAAAGAATTCATCTCGTGAAGAAATCGAAAATCAACTTTTGGAAACATTTGAACAAAACTTACTTACTTACTTACTTACTTACTTACTTACTTACTAAGATGGCCATAACAACCCGTTGTCAGGTTACGGCCGACCTCATTAGCTCTCGCCAGGCGCCTCTGTTTTGCGCGCGTCTTCTCCAATCGTTAATGCCAAGCGCGGTTAGGGCTTCCTCAGCTTGGTCTATCCACCGGAGGCATGGTCTCCCTCTTCGTCGTTGACCGGGGACCTTCCCTTCGAATACCTTTTTTGCTGGAGCTTCTTTATCCATTCGATGGATATGACCCAGCCAGCGTAGTCGCTGTATTGTTATACGCTTAACTATGTCAATGTCGGCGTAGAGCTCATACAGCTCGTGGTTCATTCGAATGCGATAGTCGTCGCCAACTCGAACAGGACCAAAGATTTTGCGGAGAACTTTCCTCTCGAACACCCCAAGAGCGGCTGCGTCTGTTGTCGAAACCACCCATGCCTCAGCGCCATAAAGAAGCACAGGTAGAATGAGCGTCTTGTAGAGTGTTAGCTTTGTCGATCGAGAGAGAGCTCTGCAACGTAATTGCTTACTGAGACCGTAGTAGCACCTATTAGCAATTGTTATTCTCCGCTTAATCTCCAGACTGACATCATTGTTGCTGGTTACGGCAGTGCCAAGGTAAATGAATTCCTTGACAACTTCTAATTTACAGTTGCCCGCTGTAACATGAGAGTCTAGATCCCGTGCTCTCTTGTTGTTGTTAGTAGACATAATGTATTTCGTCTTGCCCTCGTTTACCACTTTGGCTGATTCCTTTTCAATAGCAGTGAAAGCAGCAGTAACATCTCTCTTACTCCGACCAATAATATCAATATCATCAGCGTACGCAAGGAGCTGAACACCTTTGAAGAAAATGGTGCCATTATGATGCACACCGGCTTTTCGTACGATCCCCTCCATAATGAAATTGAAGAGATCGCACGAGAGCGGGTCGCCTTGTCTGAAACCTCGCTCGGTATTAAAAGTTTCGGATAGGTCATTCCCTACCTTGACGGAGCTACACGTATTGCTCAACGTCATCCTGCAGAGCCTTATCAACTTTGCAGGTATACCGAACTCAGACATTGTTGCGTATAGGCAATCCCGCACTGGGCTATCGAACGCAGCTTTATAAGATGATGGTGAGTGTCGATTTGATATTCATGGGTTTTCTCCAGGATTTGGCGTAGTGTAAAAATCTGGTCTATGGCAGACTTACCAGGTCTAAAGCCACACTGATAGGATCCGATCAGTGTTTCTGTATACGGCTTCAATCTTTCACACAATACGCTCGAGAGGATCTTATATGCGATGGAAATAAGACTGATACCCCTGTAGTTGGCGCAGATTGTCGGGTCTCCTTTCTTTATTACAGGACAAAACTTACTTTGTCTTTAATTACATCATACAAAATTCTCTTTATGTCTCGTCCTAAAATATATTTTTTTCAGACAAATTTATCGACCTTTTTTATTTGAGTTTTTCCCCCCATGAAAAATTTCGTTACGACGCAATAGTTCATGACGAGCTGTCGGCAGTCGTAGCAATTGCTGTCACAGTCGACTGTCGTCTATTGCTATAGCAGTCGTTGATTTTTGAAGCTGTCACTAATTCTTACGCAGCAATTTAAGCTCAGATTTATATCCGATCAATTTGATCTCTGAATTTCGGTTTGAATCAATTGAATTTGAATTAAATGTAATAGGTTCATTAGGCAACATAAGGTCTTGAAGTCTCAGTTGTTTCTTTCGACTTAATTAATGATAAAGTCTTCTGTAATTGTTAAAGGGATTGAATTATTTTCTGTTGTACTTTAATAATATCTACATAAATCATATTGTGACTTTGGAAAGATGCTAAGCATCAGTGACCATATTTATGGCTATTTCTATCTTCCAGCAAACACTAATCAGCACTTGCAGTTTAGTGCAATTTAGTATTTTTTAACTTTCAGCTTCTACAAGAACTCAACACATGAAATATTTTTTAAGGCAAAGCTGTATTCCTTAGAATACATTTTTGATGCAACGCAACTTTTCGTTCAGTTCATATCCATGCAAAAGTATCTGATAAATGCAACAATCTACCTAAAAATTGTTAAAATGTAAAATCAAAGGGTTTCTTGTGAAATATTTTCTGTTTTAAATTTTCTTCCTTTAATTTTTTGGTTATTTTTAAAATGAAAACGTTGTTTTCATCATGATGACAATTTTCAAATTAAATCCGTACACCATACACGCACACATATAAATAAATAACTCACAAACTGCCGCTAAAGATACAAGGCGGAGATACAATATCTTTAAGAGATACTTTGGCATATTTTTAGACCCTTTTTTGGTGTTGTCTTTCTTTTGAAAAACTTTATATTTTATTTGGGATATTTTGCTTTTAGTTTGGAATGCGCAATGCTTAAGAAATTGCGCTCAATGTAGATTTTAGTGTTGCTGTTGCTGCTGCTTGTTGCATGCTGCAAATTACTTGCGTAAGGGATAAAAATGCTTCAAACGAATTATTGCCGCCTTTTGCTGGATGCTGCTGCTGTTGCTGTCGCCACAAAAACAAATGCACTGGCAAAGTTGTGTGTCTGCAGCATCATTGTTGTTGTTGTCGTTGTCGTCGTGGCAATGAACGCAACGGCAACGACGTTGCAACAACGTGACATTCTTTGAATTATTTGCTCTTTTGAAAACATTAAAAAAAATTTTTTTTTCCTGTATTTTTAAGATGGTTTTATCTTTTGCTGAAAATATAAGTTGTTATTACTCAAGATATATATTGTGGCAAGTGTTGAAGAGCGGCGACGGAATAATAGTAGTAGATAGTAGCAAAAAAGAAGTGTACTTTTCCGTGAATACAACTTAGAAATCAATGGGCCTTTTTTGAAAGCTTAGAATAATCTATAAACTTGAAAGATTTCAAATCTTTATGATTGCAAAAAAAAAAATGGCTTAAAAATGAAAAATAGTCAGACACTTTGAAAAGCATTGTTCATCTGCTTAAGGAAATCTAAAGCTGGTTTATACAAAAACCTAGTATGTTCTCGTGCAATTCTGGAATTTACCGATTTTATCCAACTCTAAGTAATGAAAAAAGAAAAATTAGCAAGTACTGGAGTAACACTTCAACCTAATGCACTCATGACTCTCTTACCAATGACGTAACTGACACTGAAGTTATTAGTTCCAGCACCAATCACTCCACATTCATACGAAAATATTTATGAATACAGTAAGCAGTTTACGTACATTGTTATCCTTTTTGAGAATCAAGAGCACTATCGGCCTTAGATCTAAAATGATGTTGGATTGATTAGTATACCTAAACAAACTTGGCAAGAATAACAAATTTTGTGACACATAGCTTTAGACAATAACAAAATGTCTTATAAGCTTAGGAGAATAAGAGCTTCACTAGGTTTACTATTAAGATCAGGAATAATTTAGCTCCAACAGAAATAGTTCATTTAATTTAAAATATTTTATTCAATGTAGACAACAAATTAATCAGCACACAGTAAACTTTCAACTACATAACGCATCTCTTATGATATAAGCTAAAGCTGATTTATACAAAAACCTAGTATGTTCTCGTGCAAATCTGGAATTTAACAATTTTATCCATCTCTAAGTAATAATGTACGACTATGGGTCAAAGAAAAAATTAACCAGTACTGGAGTAATACCACAACCTAATGCACTGATGACTCTCTTACAGATGAAGGAACTGGCACTGAAGTCATTACTTCCAGCACCAATCACTCCAAGTTCATGTAATAATATTTAAGCATAAGTATATGTCATTAATCTTTTTGAGAATCAAGCTGTCTTAGGAGCACAATCGGCTTCAGATCTAAAATGATGTTGGATTGCTTAGTATACCTAAAAGAACTTGGCAAGACAAACAAAGTTTATCTTTCATTTATTTCGGGACACATAGCTTTGGACAATAATAAAATGTCTGATAAGCTGAGGAGAAAAGGAGCCTCACTATTTTCCCCATCCAGAAGAAGATATTGTCTGGCAATAATCCAACATATCTGTGGACATTTGACAAATTTGACTATATTGAATTATTACCGTAGATCGAAAGAGGTTGTTTTGCCAAATGTCCACAGATATGTTGGATTGGTGCCAGACAATACCTTCTTTTCAGACAGTATTACTCTAAGTAGTGGTTTCCCGAAAGCCTCTTTGTCAAATGTTCACAGATATGTTCACCCTCCATCAAGGACACAATGCTATTGTTGATAGCTACAACTTCGAGTTAGTTGAAAAGTCGGCCATCCTTGGAGTAAATGCGAACTCTACAAACGACTTCTTGGTGGAGATTCAAAGAATAAATTCATTGTATATTTGGACACGAAACTCTACTTTTTAAGGATCAATCAGATAGTAAAATCAAACCTTAAGTTAAACAATGGCTATTGGAAAAGTCAGTTCAAACTAAGAATACCTAAGTCTAACAATCATGGGATTAAACTAATTTTGGACTTCCAGAGAATAGTCGTCGATATATTACACAAAAGACCAAATAGTCACAATGTGCAATCTTCTCTTATAATATCAATTTTGGAGACTATTTACCAACACAATAGGCACTACTGTGGCCTAAGTGGCAATTGTCATCCCATGTGCTAATCTAACCTTAGCATCCTTATAAGATTCCAAGCCAACTTTAGTGATTTAACCAATAAAAGGGGCACAGATAAAAACACACTACTAAATACACAATCTCTACTACTTTTTTTCCGCAAAGTACCAACTGTAACCCTTCTCCGAAACCATTTGCAACGAAAAATGCGTTTCAACTCTGAGAGCAGCGGAAAATGAAATTCTAAAACCACATTTTTTCGTAACTTAAAAACACTTTTTCTCGAAAAAATAACTTAAAGTAAAAAATTCCAAAAAAATCGTTTAGGGAAGAAAAACAACAACAGAGAGAATATATTCCCTACTTTAAGGCCAGCACGCAATGCAGACAAGCAACACAAAATGTTGCCAACATGGCGGATGTTGCTGCTGCTGCCGCTGCTGATTGAAAATATTTTTGTGCTTTAAAGTGGAAGAAAAATTTTTCAAATTCCAGTACGTTGAAAAATGCGACAAGAAACAGCTGAAGATACGGCGGCGACAATGAGGACAATAATGATGATGGTGATGATGACGACAAACGGAACGATGCCGATAAAAACGGATGCCTCGAAATAGAGAAGAAAACGAAAAAAAAACTGAAACAGCAACTGTTGCTCTTGGAAGGAGTCTTGGGAATAAATTGGCGACAAAGCATAGCGGCTACGATCGCTGCACAAGATCACTCACTCTACATTCATTTCAAGGGGTTATGCGTTCGCTGCTACTTTTGTATGGGTTTTTTTTTTGCGCTTTTTCCCTCATTCTGATGGAGCAGCAAACAGTTCACAGCTAAATAATAAGATAAATTATAAAAGTTTTCGGTTTAAACTGAAAACATAAAGAAATCACTACTTGATAATGATCAACAACAACAGCAACAACAACAATTTTGCAGTCATGTTTGACTTTTTGAAGAAATACTCGTACTAAAGACAAACTCGTATGTAGATCAACGCATAGATACTCGTACGTACATGGCATTGCTTCTTGTGTATTGTGGATAGTCTGTCTGTGTGAAGTTTGGTGACGCTGTTTCATTGACCGTGAGACTTTTGCTGGACTACGCTATTTGTGAGGCATTCAAGCATAACATACTGACTGTGGCAATAGGGAAGCGACAGCAACGACAACGACAATGATCATGTTGGTGGTGGCGTTGTAGTTCAAAAAGATCAATTGGTTCTGATCATTTCTACAGCTACTTAAGCTATTGATGTCGTTGTTAATTTATCGCATACAATTGATGACATTTGTGCATTTTTTATATACTGACCGAGTGACGATTTCAAACTTAGCTTTTGTCATTTGACTTAATCTTGAAACTGACTGCTTAGAAAAATCATATTAAGTAACTACTGAAATTGTTAGAAAAGATCCTTAAAAAATGACAAAAGCTGCTGGGATCGATAGCAGCAAAAAGTTGTAAGAAATTGTGATAACTTCCTTGGATAAGTTCATTTATATTTTTAAGTTTAATAAATATTAAAACAACATTCTCATTACATCGCCTGATTAACATATGATTCGGTTGGTCAAGTTTTTTCAAGATGTGCTAAAAAATTCTTTCATTTTACTGCCACTAACAATGAAGTATTAAGGCTCTGACGTCGTTTCTGAGCAGAACAAAAATCGCCCCACCTAATCTATACATTGGTTGAATTAAATTGCTTTTTTCCTATATTATTTTTTGCATATTATTATGCCTTTAAAAAAAATAAATAACAACAAAAGAAAGTAGGAAAAACACCCAGGTTTTAACACTGCGGAAAAATCCAGTGTACTTATGATTCGCAACTGGTTTACGCGAAACGTAACATAAGTATAGCATCACTGCTTGGTGAAGAGGCTAATGCTGGTCAGAGTCGGTACTGTGTTGCTTACGCCACGACAGTTATTTTGGGAGCTCGCAAAAATCTCTGCGCAATATTGGTGGCTGAAAGATTTTTAATAGAACTTCGCACCAATAGTTGAAACGACGGACATTGTCGGGAGATCGTCGAATACATTTTCGTAATATTGGTGGCAGAGTGATCTTTAATAGAATTTCACACCAATATTGACACCACGTTGAATCAAACCTACCCAATGTGTACAAAAATGAATACGTGTCCGTTTCAAACCCGTTACGAGACCGTCAGCACGGATTTCGCTTTATTATGCTTCAACGGATCCGTTTCGAACTTGTTGCGAATCCGTTTAGACAATGCACAGATCATTAACACAGTAGGCAGTTTACAAGTGGTTATTTTAAATTAATCGGTGATGTGAACTACAGTTCTGTTCTTACTTTTACTTTAACCCTTAGCGGCATCATTTCAATTTTATAACAATCCGGCACATTGGGGTCTTACATGACTCCATTTATAAAAAAGCGAATTTTTAATTCAAGACTTCTTAACTGTGAACGAGTGTTAAGATGACTCTACTTTATGAAATTCAATGATTATTAGGAATATTTTTCAAAAAATGTTTGTGCTACATGAAACTAAACTTGAGTGTTTTTAGTCAGTCGTTCTCAACCCCATGGTGCCACTAAGTGTTAAATACTTTTCTTACATCATAAGCCACGTGCTTCTGAAGCTCTTTTTCAAATGAATGACTTATCAGAATTTTCAAATAATTCTGATGAGTGAACAAGTTACGTGTGACTTTTACTTAAGAAAACGAGTCCGTCTTGAATTCCCATTACTTAAAATAAACCGTTATGAACTCGTATATGAAGTCCGTTCTGAGTTCGAGACGAATCCGAAAAAGTGATTCGCGTTTTTGAGAGGAATTTCATACGAAAACAAGTCAATTTCGTATTCGGAGCGGAATCGATTTCGGATAAAATATACGGAGAAGCGAGTCCATCTAGAATTCGAAACGGATCCGTTTGGCACACTGAGATAAGGTGAAGTCATTAGGGAAAGACATTTGCGTGAGAGTTAATCGATCAAAGCAAAGGAACAGGTGCTGAAGAAAATAGTTGCTGCACAAAAAAAAATTATTCCAAATACATAATATGAATTCGGGACTTAAAATTTAAACTTAGGAACCTTTGAAAGAACAAAACTGCTGAACAACTTATCCCTGCTGTGAGCTTCAGTTTTTTATATTGAAAACTTTACAAAACAACAGGCAGAAAGAAAGGATGAGTTATGTTTAAACTTGAATAACTCCGAAACTAATGAACCGATTTGAATGAGAAAAACGTAATTTTCTTGAAAAACTTTAAAGTTCTTAAAACTGCCACCAGATGGCGCTATAAGCAGTTTAAATAGTTTTAACTGCTTCAAATAAGAACTTGCAAGCTCGAAATTCATTGTAGCCATATGGTGTAGTGGATTTTTTTGCTTAAAATTTGATGAATTTTCAGAAAAATAGAGTATCCGGACTAAGAAATTTTTCTCCACACAATTTAATCCGTCCTAGTATATATACTTCTAAAGTGAAATCTATTTCATATTACGGTTCCAAAACTTAAGAGATAACCAGAATTATTGGCGAGCAACTGCAGCACTTTTTGACATAAACCTTAGGACACTTTTAAAGTATAACCCTCTTTCCAACATCATTCTACTCTATAATATGCCACTGCTATATAACACTCCACCAAATGCAAAAAAAAAAAAAACATGTTCCTCCCCGTTACATTAAATGCATTAAAAATTGTTGTATTTCATTTTTATAACACAAAACATAAAAGAAAATCATTTGCATTTCCTTGCGCCATCGCTTGCAACATACAGCGCGCTTACAATAATAATAACAGCCAGCATAGGAAAAAGCATTTCCTGCTTTTAAAAAAATCTACGGAACGCGTATGTTTGAACCCCTCTATCGCTCGAGCGCGTTAAAATACATCATCGCATCGAAAAAGCATTTAAGAAAGAATTATTTACTGCCAAAAATCATTTAAGTTTTGCAATCGTTTTTGCCTTTCGCTTATTTTATGCTGTTCTGTTACAATTTATGTATAAAATCAAACATTTTAATGTGCAACGGTTCTTAACCTCAATGTGAACATTCGAAAATAGCGCACTGTGGAGCAAAATAGAATTTTAAGTTGATAATAAACGAATTCAGACTGGAGAGAAAATTTTCAAAGGATTACATGATGACAGGAATAGAAAAATACGAGTTAACGAGTTAATTCAGAAAAACTCCACAAACTGGTGGAACTTTCCAAAGTTTTCAAAAATTATTCCATGTTTTAATAATGGGGATCGATCCCCCTCTTTGAAAGATATAAATTTTTAAAAATTAAAAAAAAAAACTTTCAAAAAAAGTTTGTCCCACTGTCCAGCCTGCCAGTGCATGGCGCAAGAACGACTATTGCTGATTTCTCTTGTAATGAGCTCCTGCAGTTTTGCGGAGATGCAAAACTAAAAATAACCGCAAGAGTTGGGAAAAACCATGGGCAAACAACAATAAACAAAAAAACAAAAACAAAAGTGAAAACTTTAAACCAGCGCTGCTGCAGTTGATTTGGTTTAATCAAAAAAAAAGAACAAAATTTTGTTTGTTTTAATGTTTCACACACGCGTTTCATTGCATATTGTGCATTATAGTGAACCAAAGAGTTTTTTTTTAATTTTTACTTCCTGTTTCATGGTTTCGCTTTTTTTCTAAATTTTTTTTTTTTTTTTTTTTGTTGCAAAAATTAACTTTTACTTAAAATTCATAATTCGTCATACTAAAAAAAAATATGTTTACTACAATTCACTTTTTTTGCGTTTTTACAAAAAAAAAAACTGTTAATTTTTATTATGAATTTTAATTACGATTTAATACTTTTTTTTTTTTTATTTCACTTACAAAAAAAAAAAAAAACCTGGCAAATTCACTACAGTAGCTCACGTTTTTGAAACATGGCATCGTGACAAATTGGCAATTTTTCATGCCATCAACTGTAAATGCGTCGAACATTTGAATGGAAAATTCTGTTAAATTGACAGAAAATCACATTCAATTCGTAAATGTAAACAGCACATGTGTACTTTTGTACTTTTTACAAAGTACGTACTATCACTCTCTACCTTATTGAAGGGACAGTGATAAAAAATATGGTAAAGGTGCTTCAGAGATAATGCTGGTGGTATGTGTACGAGAGATAATGTTGAAAAGGTACGTTTTATTTTGTAGAAACAAAACAAAAAACACTACAATTGATAATAACAATTAACAAGTATATATATACCTATATCGTACACGCATGCAAAAGTCAACTGACAGATTAAATAAGATGACGTCGTACAGGCACAATATTTACTTTGATATGAGCCACTGAAAGTTACTTTAGTGATTGCAGTTTCAATTCTGGCGTGCAACAATTTTCTAAGGAAATTAGTTCCATTAGCTCTACCAAGCATGACCTTTCGAAAAAAAGGTCAAAACCTCAAAAGTGATTCATTGAAATTATAAAAAATTTGTTTTTTTACGCTAAAAGGTTTAAGGTTTCATAGATGATTCGCCATATTATAGCGGTCAGGGAAAAAAATAATGGAGAAATACATTTTTTTTATTAAATTAACTATAAAGCAAATCTGAAAATCGTTGAAAAATGTCACAAGAGGTCGCACAGTTGTAGGGTTAGCTTAAACATTAACTTTTTTATAAATAATATTTTATTGAGTTTGCTGTACAGATTCGTCAGTGACTTTTAAAACGATTTGTAAGAACTGTTACGCCTAATATGTCCCTTTTTTGCATAGATCTGTTGAGAATCCAAACAAAAAGTGCAACAACGAAGAGCAAAAAGGACAAAATTGCAATCAGGTCAGTTTTGAATCGGATTAAGTTCGGAGTTTAAAGTCCGAAGTCGAAAACAATAGCTTTCCTAATAAATCCAATGGTCGGAATTGAGCTGTTATACCTCCGATAATTTAACGGTTTCCTATTTATGTAATATCCAGAAATAAACTTCGGATTTTAATTCCATTTTCGAAGCAAATCTACAAAAGAATACGAACAGGCCTGATCATTTTAGTTTTGTTCTTTTTCATGCCAATAATCTATTTTGTAGGGCTGTGCGAATTCCTCGAAAATTTCGAATGATGCAAATAGTTCGTATCGATTAGATCGAATAATTCTAATAGTTGAATTAGTTTAACTCTTCGACTTATTCGATACTCTACGACTTCTTCGAATACTCGTCGACTTTTGTAATGTTTCTGAACACTTTTTGGTGCTTTGTAACTTACATTGATTTTTCGTATTTATTTTCAATACCTATCGACTATACGCCAGTTTTTCGATACGTTGAACCTTTTATGGACTTTTTCGGTACTTTCAATATTTTTCGATTTACATCTTATTTTCGATATTTTTCGACACTATTCGATATTTTTGGATTTTTTGATTTTTGTTATACTACATTACTTTTCAAATTTTCTGATAATTTTAAAAAATATCGATTTTTTTCATAGCGTTCGATACCTTTCGTGATTTCTATTTTTCTATACTACTAGTATTTGACCTTTTCGAAACTTACTGAATGGTATCTATTTTTTCTATATTTTACGCTATTATTCGATATTTTTGAACTTTTTATAAAAGGTATCTCAATAAGAATGCACTTTTTAATTTAAAAATAAAAACACGTGGTTTTTGAGCGAGTTGTAATATTTTTATTGCACTGTAGAGTAGACATGTTCCGATTAAGTATGGAATAAAATATCCGGCAAATGGCCACCGCGGCTCTAATGACAGGCTATTGCTCTTTTCATGAAATTTTCGATGGCTTTTTCACAAAGATGTGGCGTTAGATCTCGACCTTGAGCTCAGGAATGTTTTCTGGTTTATTCACATATGCCCGAGATTTCAAAAAACCCCAAAGAAAGAAATCACATGACGTTAAATCACATTATCGTGGTGGCCTGTGGACATCAGAATTTCGTGAGATGATTTGATCGTTGCTGCAATAAATTGATTATTTCATGCGCAGTGTGGCAGGTGGTGCCATCCTGCTGAAACCACACGTCGTCCAGATCTATGCGGTTCAGTTAGGGCCACAAAAACTCCGTTATCATGCTCTTGTAACGAATGCCGTTCACAGTCACTGCAATTCCGGCCCAATTTCCAAAAAAGTAAAGCCCAATCACGCCGCCTGACCCAAATCCGGATCAGATAGTTGCTTGTGTGGATGTAGTTGCGTGAGGATTTTCTGAGCCCCGAATTCAAAAATTTTGTTTATTCACGCAGGCATTCAGATGGAAATCATCCGTGAAGATGATTTTTTTTCGAAAAATCGGCGATCACTTCACTTTGCTCCATTTTACCCATTGAACGAATTGTAGGCGCTTTGAATGCTCTGCTGGTTTGAGCTCTTGAGTAAGTTGAATCTTGTACGGGTAAAGATGGATGTCTTTTGCTAAAATTCGCTGCGTAGTGCTTCATGAAATTTGAAGTGGTTGAGAACGATGCCGAATTGATGTTTTCGGATTTTCGGCGACACTCGCGTTTACAGCAGCAATGTTTTCAAGAGACCGACCGGCACGTCAACGCAAAGGAGACTTACTGAGTAAACTTTGACTTTTGATTTTTACATATGTGTAGAACTTGATGACATATGGTTTTCGAGCTACACAATATGTAACTTTTAACTCTACTGGGACTGTACTTCGTATAACATCGCATATCTCGAAAATAAAATGAAAGGTTAACTTTATTTAACAAGGTATGAAGAATTTTTACTTAGCTCAGTAAGTTCTATTAGAATCAGATTTTAAAACTTAATGTTTCGTAACCAAAGTCTCCACAGAGAAAGGGACAGAAAGCAATTAGTTATTACTACGCAATCAAACAACTTTGACATAATTTTACCGAGAACAACTTGAACTTTAATGCAATATACGTGATAAAACTACCTGAGTTATTTAATTACTATACATCGTGCATTCTTATTAAAAAAAATGGAAGCTTTCTTCTAATTGTTTCTTATTGTAACAATAAATTCATTAAAAAAAATTCACCAAACATTAAGTCCAGAATCTTTCAGAAACACTTCAGAATGATTACATGTGAAAGATTACATTTGAAATACGAAATATATGAACGATTTCTATAACATTCCAATTGAAAAATTTAACATATTTCTAAAACATTTTGAAACGTTACATGGCGAGTGGATATATCCGCCAGAGAAGATTTTCATACATCTCAAACTCCCAGAAATTCATTAAAAGGTCCAATCCAAAAAAAAAAACACAATTTCCACGCTGTAGCCAAAAGATCACGTCAAAAAAATCACATGGCACAAAATGATTCATACGGTGACAATTGCATTACAGTGCATTCATTATTCGATTATTGGTTACCGGAGAGAAAAACAGCACAGCAACTACGATAGATAATCTCAACAGCAACAACAAGTGACAGACACTCTACGTACAACAACAAATGCAATTCACTCTTAACGAGAGTTCAATTCAATTCAATTCAACCAATCAACGCAACGCCATGCTGTCTAAAAGCGTACCGCACGCTCACAACGACAGTCGGTCGGATGGGTTGATAGCTGACGCTTGATGTCTCTGATGGCTGTTATTTAGTTGCAACCTAATCAAATATTAATTATTGAATTGACACCCTGTGTTCAAACGTTGTTACAGCTGCGAGTGTTACCATATGTTTAGTAAATTGGTTCGATTTTAATTTTCATTTCAACTTTTCCAACAACACGAAAAGCAACAACAACAACAATTACCCTGGAGTGTTACACTTGATTTTCAAGCGAATTTTACGTATGCGTCAGCAAATTGATTAGTTGAGCTGTTGAATTTTGTTGTTTCTGGTTTGCATGGTTTGGAGCTAATTTACATGACCTTGACTGTAAACAATGCTAATTAGTTTTTAGGGTTGCCAAGTGTTTGTAATATTAAAGCGAAAAAATATATGCATGTATTCATTCACATTGTCTGAAAATTAACAAAACGTGTGCGTTTTAATAAAAATTACTAATTTGCAAAAATTAAAACAGATTTTTATTTATATTTTCTATTTAATTACCTACTGCTTTTTAAAAACTTTTTTTGGTTTTTCTTTTTTGTTTGTTTTGCTTTGCAGTTTTAAGTACACAAAACACAACAACAACAATAACAATAATATTTATGTACAGCTGTTTTTGTTTTTACGCTTTATTTAGTTTGTGTATTTCTGTTTGGAATTTTTGCCATTCTCGAAAAAAATTCCAAATGTGCAGGTTGTACACAAAATTACAAATTTATTTGATTATTTAAATGAGTAAATTTCATTTCTAAATGTTTAATTGTTACCTATGGTGCTGAAATGAAGCGTTAATTCGTATGTACTTGGTTTGTTTGTAAACAAAATATTGAGGAATTTCCAAAAATGTGGGCCAAAGTAAATTGAGCAATGCCTTTATTCGTATTTGATATATATGTAGTATAGTAGTTTATATCAGTAAGAAATTAAACATCTAAAAGTTATCTTCTACTTTTTACAAACAGAAAACCCCTTTTTTCTGACTAACCGACTTGGTATTATCAAATCAGAAACACCGAATTCGGAATATGAGATCCTCCCAAAATTTAATGTCTAACGTGCCACGTCAGAAAAGTTTTTAAATCATTTAAGTGAAGGTGGCACCTCATATGGAAACGTATCTCTGAGTATCATGAGCTACCCGGAAAATGTAAGTTCTATATTATTTCATTTAATTTATGAGGAAGAAGATGAATGGTATAGGCGTGATCCTTTCAAGGAAGAAACTAATTTTTTGAACTATACAAACGCCAGACTAGCAAGTTTGACAAAATGTTAAAGTATAAACATTGTATTGAAGAGTATTTCGAAAATCTTATGTGAAAAATATTTTGTAAAACATTTTTATGTCACTTTTCTAATAAAAATGAATATATACAAAACTGATTGGCTGATTAATATAGCAATATAAAATTTATCAGCACTTTCGAATTGTTCAAGTGCTTCATAATCGGCGTAGAGGCAACGATTGTAAAAAATTATCAAAAATTTATTTGAGAGAAGATTTACGATTTTATTATTAATTGAAAGTCTAGCGAGACTTTTGCTCCAATTTGCCGAATATATCATATTGTTTTCTGCTAAAATACTATCGTATTGATTCATAAAAATCTATTAATAATCTTCAATTTATTGTAGAGAAAACCATAGTCGATGAATCAGTGAAATAAAGATCTTGACCTCAATTACCGATGTGAAGTTAGCGCCGAATTTGAGCGCCGAATAAAAATGTTATTTACATTTTCTTAACAGAGCGCGGCGAAAATTTAACATAGTGGTTTTTGCGGCGAAAAAAATAATTTTACCGGCGAAAAAAAAAATTTGTATGAACTAACGAATCTACTCGCTGTTTTCATATAACGGATTTGACATCAACATCAACAAGCAACTGTGGAGCAGCTGTAGTGTGTTGGACTATAAATCGCGTATATGTGGGTTCGAATCCTTTTTGATTTTTTTTTTTTTAATTTCATTGCTAAATAAGGTTTTTTTTCATTTCATTGCTAAATAAAGATTTTTTTTTTATTTCATTGCTAAATAAAGTTTTTTTTCTTATTTCATTGCTAAATAAAGTTTTTTTTTATACTGCTACACGTAATAAAAATAATTACAGACTACAAAAATTCTCAAAAGTTTCACAGAATCAGTAAATATATTTCAGTTATCTTATAAAAAATATTTTGATTACTAGCCCAGAAGAGCTCTCTGCTACAATATGACAACGTCTTCTTAAAGATAGAATCCATTAACATTCTGTGCAAACAAGTGTTTCGTGGTTTGGTCGCTTTAATAAAATACATACAAGGTATCACATCTAAAAACCTGGTGACATCAAGTGAAACACGCCCTTTCTGAATTGCTTATGGAATACTATCGAAATATTAGAGCCGAACTTTGAGTAATTCTTATTCGGTGCTGTTAAGAAAAATTAAAACTAAAGCTTGCTTGCAGCTCGGTCAGAAATCAATAACATCCAAAAACCTCTTAAACCCATGTGGAGTAGACCCTTTCTGACTAGTTTATGGAATATCATCGAAATATTGAAACTGAGTTGTAATTTTCAGTCGATTCTGTTAAAGAAGATGAAAAAGTAAAAGAAACTTTGTCTCGAGTTCGATGCTCACAGCTCAGTCAGGAATAAATGACACTTAAAAACCTCTTAACCCCATGTAGAGCACACCCTTTCTGACTTGCTAATGCAATTTCATCGAAATATTGAAACTGAGTTGTAGTTTTCAGTCCATTCTGTTAAAGAAGATGAAAAAGTAAAACTTATGCCTAATTTCCATGTGATCTTTCTTGAACTTATCTTATCAAATATCAGGGAGGACAACACTTGCTATAAAAAAAGCAAATGTGTGAAAGCAAACCTCTTAAAAACCTGTGAGGCACATCCTTTGTGACTTGTTTATGGAATATGATCGAAAAATTGAAGCTGAGTTGTAATTTTTATTCGATTCTGTTAAAGAAAATGAAAAAGTAAAAGAAACTTTGTCTGGTATTCAATGCTCACACCTCAGTCAAGAATAAATAACACTTAAAAACCTCTGAACCCCATGTAGAGCACACCCTTTCTGACTTGTTTATGAAATATCATCGAAAAATTGAAGCTGAGCTGTAATTTTTGATCGATTCTGTTAAAGAAGATGAAAAAGTTAACGAAACTGAGTTGTAATTTTCAGTCGATTCTGTTAAAGAAGATGAAAAAGTAAAAGAAACTTTGTCTCGAATTCGATGCTCACAGCTCAGTCAGGAAAAAATAACACTTAAAAACCTCTTAAACCCATGTGAAGCAGATCCTTTGCGACTTGTTCATGGAATATCATCGAAATATTAGAACAGAACAATGAGTAATTCTCATTCGGTGCTCTAGTGAACCGAGCTTGCAGTTCGGTCAGAAATCAATAACATTCAAAAAGCCCTTAACCACATGTGAAGCACACCTTTTGTGACTTGTTTGTGGAATATCATCGAAATACTGAAACAGAAAATTGAGTAATTCTCATTCGGTGCTGTAAGGAAAAATTTAGAGTTAAATCCGGTTTGTTTCGACTTCAATGCTTGCAGCTCGGTCAGAAATGACTTATTCCCAAAAACCTCTTAACCCCATATAAAGCACATCCTTTGTGACTTGTTTATGGAATATCATCGAAATATTACAATAGAACATTAGTTATTCTCATTTGGTGCTGTAGTGAACCGAGCTTGCAGCTCGGTCAGAAATAAATAACATTCAAAAAGCCCTTAACCCCATGTGAAGCACACCTTTTGTGACGTGTTTGAGGAATATCATCGAAATATTGAAATAGAAAATTACGTAATTCTCATTCGGTGCTGTAAGGAAGAATTAAAAGTTAAATTCGGTTTGTTTCGACTTCAATGCTTGCAGCTGGGTCAGAAACGACTTATACCCAAAAAAAATCTTAGCCCCATGTGAAGCACATCCTTTGTGACTTGTTCATGGAATATCATCGAAATATTAGAACAGAACATTGAGTAATTCTCATTCGTTGCTGTAGTGTACCGAGCTTGCAGCTCGGTCAGAAATCAATAACATTCAAAAAGCCCTTAACCCCATGTGAAGCACACCTTTTGTGACGTGTTTGAGGAATATCATCGAAATATTGAAACAGAAAATTGAGTAATTCTCATTCGGTGCTGAAAGGAAAAATTAAAAGTTAAATTCAGTTTGTTCCGAATTAAATGCTTGCAGCTTGGTCAGAAATCAATAACATTCAAAAACCCCTTAACTCCATGTGAAGCACACCCTTTGTGACATGTTTGTGGAATATCATCGAAATATTGAAACAGAAAATTGAGTAATTCTCATTCGGTGCTGTAAGGAAAAATTAAAAGTTAAATTCAGTTTGTTTCGAATTAAATGCTTGCAGCTTGGTCAGAATTCAATAACATTCAAAAACCCCTCATCGAAATATTGAAACAGAAAATTGAGTAATTCTCATTCGGTGCTGTATGGAAAAATTAAAAGTTAAATTCAGTTTGTTTCGAATTAAATGCTTGCAGCTTGGTCAGAAATCAATAACATTCAAAAACCCCTTAACACCATGTGAAGCACACCCTTTGTGACTTGTTTGTGGAATATCATCGAAATATTGAAACAGAAAATTGAGTAATTCTCATTCGGTGCTGTAAGGAAAAATTAAAAGTTAAATTCAGTTTGTTTCGAATTAAATGCTTGCAGCTTGGTCAGAATTCAATAACATTCAAAAACCCCTCATCGAAATATTGAAACAGAAAATTGAGTAATTCTCATTCGGTGCTGTATGGAAAAATTAAAAGTTAAATTCAGTTTGTTTCGAATTAAATGCTTGCAGCTTGGTCAGAAATCAATAACATTCAAAAACCCCTTAACACCATGTGAAGCACACCCTTTGTGACTTGTTTGTGGAATATCATCGAAATATTGAAACAGAAAATTGAGTAATTCTCATTCGGTGCTGTATGGAAAAATTAAAAGTTAAATTCAGTTTGTTTCGAATTAAATGCTTACAGCTTGGTCAGAAATCAATAACATTCAAAAACCCCTTAACACCATGTGAAGCACACCCTTTGTGACTTGTTTGTGGAATATCATCGAAATATTGAAACAGAAAATTGAGCAATTCTCATTCGGTGCTGTAAGGAAAAATTAAAAGTTAAATTCAGTTTGTTTCGAATTAAATGCTTGCAGCTGTCAGAAATCAATAACATTCAAAAAGCCCTTCACCCTATGTAAAACACACCTTTTGTGACTTGCTTGTGGAATATCATCGAAATATTGAAACAGAAAATTGAGTAATTCTCATTCGGTGCTGTATGGAAAAATTAAAAGTTAAATTCAGTTTGTTTCGAATTAAATGCTTGCAGCTTGGTCAGAAATCAATAACATTCAAAAACCCCTTAACACCATGTGAAGCACTTCTTTTGTGACTTGTTTGTGGAATATCATCGAAATATTGAAACAGAAAATTGAGCCATTCTCATTCGGTGCTGTAAGGACAAATTAAAAGTTAAATTCAGTTTGTTCGAATTAAATGCTTGCAGCTTGGTCAGAAATCAATAACATTCAAAAACCCCTTAACACCATGTGAAGCACACCTTTTGTGACTTGTTTGTGGAATATCATCGAAATATTGAAACAGAAAATTGAGTAATTCTCATTCGGTGCTGTAAGGAAAAATTAAAAGTTAAATTCAGTTTGTTTCGAATTAAATGCTTGCAGCTCTGTCAGAAATCAATAACATTCAAAAAGCCCTTAACCCCATGTGAAGCACACCTTTTGTGACTTGTTTGTGGAATATCATCGAAATATTGAAACTGAAAATTGAGTAATTCTCATTCGGTGCTGTATGGAAAAATTAAAAGTTAAATTCAGTTTGTTTCGAATTAAATGCTTGCAGCTTGGTCAGAAATCAATAACATAAAAAACCCCTTAACACCATGTGAAGCACACCTTTTGTGACTTGTTTATGGAATATCATCGAAATATTGAAACAGAAAATTGAGTAATTCTCATTCGGTGCTGTAAGGAAGAATTAAAAGTTAAATTCAGTTTGTTTCGAATTAAATGCTTGCAGCTTGGTCAGAATTCAATAACATTCAAAAACCCCTCATCGAAATATTGAAACAGAAAATTGAGTAATTCTCATTCGGTGCTGTAAGGAAAAATTAAAAGTTAAATTCAATTTGTTTCGAATTAAATGCTTGCAGCTTGGTCACAAATCAATAACACTCAAAAACCCCGTAACACCATGTGAAGCACACCCTTTGTGACATGTTTGTGGAATATCATCGAAATATTGAAACAGAAAATTGAGTAATTCTAATTCGGTGCTGTAAGAAAAAATTAATAGTTAAATTTATTTTGTTTCGAATTAAATGCTTGAAGCTTGGTCAGAAATCATTAACATTCAAAAGCCCCTTAACCCCATTTGAAGCACATCCTTTGTGACTTGTTTATGGAATATCATCGACATATTGAAACAGAATATTTAGTAATTCTCATTCGGTGTTGTAAGAAAAAATTAAAAGTTAAATTCGGTTTGTTTCGAATCAATGCTTGCAGCTCGGTCAGAAATGACTTATTCCCAAAAAGCTCTTAACCCCACGTGAAGCACATCCTTTGTGACTTGTTTATGGAATATCATTGAAATATTTGATCAGAACATTGAGTAACGCTCATTCGGTTCTGTAAGAAAAAATTCAAAGTTAAATATGGTTTGTTTCGAATTCAATGCTTGCAGCTCGGTCAGAAATGACTTATTCCCAAAAACCTATTAGCTCCATGTGAAGCACATCCTTTGTGACTTGTTCATGGAATATCATCGAAATATTAGAACAGAACATTGGAATAGTGTGATGATAGTTTGAAGATTTTCCTCAACAATTTTAAATGATTGTACAAAATTGCATTGAATCAATAAAATCTAATGTTTATGTTTTAAGACATCTTTGCCCTAAACTTTCAGTTAAAATCATTTTAAAAAATGAACTACGTCTTAGATAATTGTAAAGTCGTTAGACAACTTAATTAACACGTTGACGAATACATAAACTAACTCTAAAAAAAAGCAAAACATGATTTAATCACTTTAAAGTTGATTCAAAAATCATTTTCGGATTTCTGTGCCGATTCGCATGACATGTAAGAGTTATGTATGCCAAAGTGATATTTAAAAATGCAAACAAACACATATCGTACAAATAGGCCTTAAGCTTCACTAGAATAAGCAGAAATATGCGCGCTGGTGCACAACTGGGACAGCAAGCAACAAATAAAAAGATAATTAAGCAAATGGGTCTCCATTGCATTATCACACTGAATTGCGTTAAAATCATTTATCGTTTATGCATCGCGAACTATCCTTAACTGGTTAAATTTTCATAAACATCCCCATGCGCATTCATCTTTTCGATGCTCAGGTTGATAAATGTTTTTTTTGAACATCTCAAAAAATAATTTCACACTGACTGATCTTAGTTCAAAACAATAAAACAATAAACATAAATATTTGTTATATGTATAAAAATTTCGTTTTTATTCATATAAGCAATTTCATCATACATAAATTATATTTCCCTGAAAAAATTACATATTTCAACAAAAAACAACCACAAATCAGGAGCGATTTCTTGCAAATTTATTTTTCAACATATGGTAACTCACTCGATTTCTTGTTTACAAAATTTTTGACAATTAATACGTGTGAAGAAGAACAAGATCTTCTTGTCTAGTTATTCTATGGTCTATTTGGCCCTTTAGAAATAGTCATTAAATTTCATATAGAAAGACATTTTATAACAAAAACTTAACCACATCATAGCAGCATAGCGAAAAAGAATTTTTCTCAGTACTTGCAGCTTTCTCATTCCCACCTCTTTTGAGCGTAAGAAAATATTTGCTGTTTGCGCTCTGCCGATCTCTTATTTAATTAGAGCAGTGGCCGGCACCTCATATGCTCGCAAGCGAGCGAAGAGAATGAGCGAGTGCAAGCAAACTACAAAATGAGTTGGTTATTTCGTTAATGCACTGCAAAAATGTTTAAAATCAAATTGCAAAATAAATATTTTTAGCGAAAATTTTTTTGGCAATGCGTAAATCTTAATCTGTAAGCGAGTTTTAGGGATGGTTGATCAATTACATATAGAAAGGGATTTTATAGCTAAGATTCAACTCATGAAACAGGGTTGTTATTGTT
This sequence comes from Tricholauxania praeusta, assembly GCA_949775025.1. Lineage (NCBI taxonomy): Eukaryota > Metazoa > Arthropoda > Insecta > Diptera > Lauxaniidae > Tricholauxania > Tricholauxania praeusta. The sequence continues at coordinate 162,752,083 of OX459028.1, read as the reverse complement.
GAGCATTTCCTACCAAATTTGAACCATTTCGGAAAAAAGGGGTACCATGACCCGGGGATCCATTTTCGAGTCAAAAACGGTTCTTTCCAGGGTCCCGAGCCTTCCATAGTGATGTCCAAAAATATTTTTAAGCAATCTTTACTTTGAAAAAAACTTAATTTTTTCCCGCAAATGGGTTAAAAAACGGGTACCATGGCCCGCGGACATACTTAAGGGTCAAAAACGGTCCTTTCCATGATCCCGAGCATTCTTAGTGTTGTTCAAAAATATTTTTGAGCTATCTTTCGTTTGAAAAAAATTATTTTATTTCCCGAAAGGGTCAAAAACGGATAACATGGTCCGAGGACACATTTTCGGGTCGAAAACGGTTCTTTCCAAGGTCACGAGCCTTCCTTAGTGATGTCCAAAAATATTTTTGAGTTATCTTTCGTTTGAAAAAACAAAATTTTGTTCTCGAAAATGGGTCAAAAACGACTACCATGGCCCGGGGATTCATTTTCTGTTCAAAAACGATTCTTTCCAGGGTCCCGACCCTTCCTTAGAGATGTCCAAAAATATTTTTGAGCTATCTTTCGTTCGAAAAAAAAAAATTATTTCCCGAAATTGGGTCAAAAACGACTACCATGGCCCGGAGATCCGTTATCGAGTCAAAAACGGTTCTCTGAATGTCTCAATGACGTTCTCTGATATGGGTCGTCGGAGCTTTAGTCTCTTTATAACCCCCTACATAATTGGCTGCATGTAATTTTCTACGAAGTGCATTTTGAATGTTCATAAAAACTGTACTTTTGAGATTAAAATTTGCAACCTTGAATTTATGTATGTATACAAACACATATTTTTCGCAATAAAACTGTAAAGTTGAACTGAACTTCCAAACCTCGTGCACAAACACAAAGCAATGCAACCATTAGATTCAATTTAATAGGGTGTCGCTCGTGAGAGTAACTTCGCCACTCGTTCGCCTGGTTTGCGTACACTGTATAAATAGTGAGTTGTCAATTGCTATTTTTTTTTTACACAATACGTCAGAAATTTTTTTTTTAGATTGATTCGTGTGGAACTTGGTGAGGTAGAAAAATATTAAATATTTAATAAATTGTATTGAGATTTTCGTTTTTGCATTGCAAAAATGTTTGAAATCAAGTGACAAAATAAATATTTTTTGCCGAATATTTTTTTGGCAATGCACAATGCCTAATCTGCAAGCGAGACTTAAGGGCCAAATAGACTACGCAGACCGTGTGCGCAGACACGTGTTTGACGAAATTCACGCAGACTCTTCATAATCGCGAAAGATTCGTAGAGTGAAGACATACGAAGAGCAAAAATTGAAGCCTAAAAATTGTTTCTTGTCGAATTTATTGAAAAAAATCTGGTCTGCGGTAATCAAGTCTGTGTAGTTTATGGCCCTCGCTTCGACAAGAAAAACGACGTGTTTGCGCAGACGGTCTGTGTAGTCTAGTTGGCCCTTTAGGAATAGTCAATAAATTTCATACAGAAAGACATTTTATAACTAAAATTTAACCACATCATAGCAGCATAGAAAAAACAAATTTTCTCAGTACTTGGAGTTTTCTCATTCCCACCTCTTTTGAGCGCAAGAAAATATTTGCTGTTTGCGCTCTGCCGATCTCTTATTTAATTAGAGTAGTGGCCGGCCCCTCATATGCTCGCGAGCGAGCGAAGAGAATGAGCGAGTGCAAGCAAACTACAAAATGAGTTGGTTATTTCGTTAATGCACTGCAAAAATGTTTAAAATCAAATTGCAAAATAAATATTTTTAACGAAAATTTTTTTGGCAATGCGCAAAGCTTAATCTGTAAGCGAGTTTTAGGGATGGTTGATCAATTACATATAGAAAGGGATTTTATAGCTAAGATTCAACTCATGAAACAGGGTTGTCATTGTTGAGCATTTCCTACCAAATTTGAACCATTTCGGGAAAAACGGATACCATGGACCCGGGGATCCATTTTCGAGTCAAAAACGGTTCTTTCCAGGGTCCCGAGCCTTCCTTAGTGATGTCCAAAAATTATTAAATATTTAATAAATTGTATTGAGATTTTCGTTTTTGCATTGCAAAAATGTTTGAAATCAAGTGACAAAATAAATATTTTTTGCCGAATATTTTTTTGGCAATGCACAATGCCTAATCTGCAAGCGAGACTTAAGGGCCAAATAGACTACGCATTGAGGATTCATTTTCGGGTCGAAAACGGTTCTTTCCAAAAATATTTCTGAGCTATCTCTCGTTTGAAAAAACAAAATTTTTTTCCGAAAACGGGTCAATAATAATAATAATAGAGTTTAGCTACTACAGCTATTATAGCCTTCTTAGCTATTTAGCATTGAAGCTTTATACCAAGTAAAAAGCTTATTCAATAAAAAATGGAATAGAAAAAATTATCATGCACATTAATTTGTTATTTATTTTATAATTTTTTCTTAGCTTTATCGCACTTTCTCAACATACCCACTCACACCATGTAAAAATAGACATATAGATATTAAAATAATTATATGTATAAATTTACGTGGTCCAAGGCATAAATGTTAGAAAAAATTTACCCAGCATGCTGTGGGGCTCGGACAACACAAACAAAAAATTCACACCACCATTAAGCTACAAATTTAGCTACAGTTAGTTTTCAGTCTAAGCTTGAGTTGACCTTTTGACAAGCTACTGTTATAAACTTCGCAATTATTAATAAGAGTTGTCATGCGATTAAAAGGAGCTGTAGCCATATAATTAGTTCTACTAACCGGTTGGTAAAATAGCTGATAAGAGTTACGAGTACTCCTCCGATTACTATTAAAATGTATATAGTTAAGAAGCTCTGGTGCAGCAAGAGACCCAGTTACATGTTGATGCAGATAAAGTATATCCGCAATATTTCTACGCGAGCTCAAAGACTGCATATGTAATAACTTTAAACGATCCTCATAAGGAGGAAGGTTTAAAGGGTCAATCCAATTTAAGCCATTGAGAGCAAAACGAATAAAATTTTTTTGAATTCTTTCAATTCTATTTATATGAATATTATAAAATGGTGACCATACTTGGCTGGCGTACTCTAAGTGAGGGCGCACTATTGTATTATATAAAGTCACCGTTACTAAAGGGCTATTAAATTCTTTTGCCCACCTCTTAATAAAGCCAAGCAGAGATGAGGATTTTTTACAAATTTGATTAATATGCTCATTAAAAGTCAACTTAGTATCAAAATGTATACCTAGGTCTTTGACTACATCGACACGACAAATATTTTTATCTTTTAATTTATAATCAAATTCCACAATAGTTTTCTTCCTGGTAAAAATCATAGCTTGGCATTTATCAGGATTAAGATGTAAGTTATTCTTAGAACACCAAACTTCAAAGGATTTCAAGTCAGACTGAAGTGGAAAAGTATCACAAACCCCCTTTACGTTCCTGTAAATTTTCATATCATCTGCATATATTAGCAGATGGGAGTTTTTAATAATATGTGTAACGTCATTTATTGCTAAAATGAACAGGAGCGGCCCCAGGTGGCTTCCTTGTGGAACACCTGATGTCGCGCTAAATGGGGAGGAAAACACTCTCCTAAATTTTATTTGATACGTACGATCAGATAAATAAGATTCAATCCAGCTGACAAAACTTAAAGGAAATCCAAGCTTCTTTAACTTAAACAAAATCAAGTTATGTGGTAATTTATCAAATGCTTTACTGAAGTCAGTGTAGATGCAGTCAACTTGCCCACCGGAGTCCAAAGAGCTTAATGCAAAAGAGGTGAAATCAAGGAGGTTAGAAACTGTAGATCTGCCATTAACAAAACCATGCTGACGAGTTGTTATGACTTCACTACAGCACTCCTTAACCTGATCGTATAAAATATGTTCAAAAACTTTCGGTATTGATGGTAACTTAGCCACAGGCCTGTAGTTTGAAACATCATTTTTACACCCTTTCTTGAAAATGGGGCTAATGTATGCATTTTTCCAAAATTTAGGAAAATAGCTTTCTCTAATTGATCTATTAAATAAAAAACTGAGGGGCTGACTCAGCATAGAGCTGCAGTTAACTAAAACTGTCGCAGGAATACCATCAGGCCCGGAGCTGAAATCATCATTAACAGATGAAATATATTTCTCTATGAGGTCAGGAGAGAAAGATATCTCATTAACCGAAACTAAAGGGTCGTTATCCATATATTCAAAATAGTTGATTTCAGGGCTAAATAAATCCGTAGAAAATGATTCCTTAAACAAATTGGCAAAGAACCCGGCTATAATTTGTGGGTCGCTAGTGAGCCCATCAACTGTTTTAAATTCAGATGGAAACCCGTCAGATTTTTTTTTAGAATTAATAAAACCCCAAAAATTCTTGGGGTCATGAAGAATATTCAGCCTAATTTTAATCAAAAATTCAGAATAAACTAAAGCTGACATATCTTTAAATTCAATAAACAGTCGCTGATAAGCAACAAGGTCATTTCGGTCCTGGCTACAAACGTATTTATTCCATGCCCTATTACGGCCATTCCGAATTTTTTTCAAATCATTTGTATACCAAGGGTACGAGGAATTATTAACGTACCTTTTTGTATATGGCACCGACATTGCTATGGCAGAAAAAAGTTCACCATAGAAAAATTTAATGCAATCATCAAATGTATTGTTATTAAAAAAATTAAGTAAGTCGTCTAATTTATTTCTTAAATTTTCGTTCAATTTCAAAAAGTCAGCTTTCTTAAAATTGAATTCGTAAATATTAATGGATGAACATGCATTAGTCAAATTTTCATTGTCAGATTGGTACACAATACTCAAAGGTGGATGATAGGAATCTACCGTAGACAGAGCATGGATAGCATTTCTTACAACAACATTGCTACTATTTGTAGCCAAGACTAAGTCAAGTTGTCGTCCGTGGCAATTAGTTATACAACTTACTTGTTGTAAATTTGAAAGTATTTCGTCAACAAAAATTTGTTGTTGTCGAGTTTTTGGACAAGATGCATAAAAATATGTACCATCGTCCGAAGGAGTCCATTTTAGGTCAGGCAGATTAAAGTCACCTAACAACAAAATGTCGTCATTAGCGTCTAGTTCATTAATAATATGTTCTACGGCCATCGAAAGACATTCGTAGACATCTGCGCTACTATTTGGAGGAACATAAGTGTTAAGAATGTATAAATTAGTGTTACAATGTGTAACTTTAACACATAACAGTTCAATATTAGATGCACAGGCAATTTCGACTAATGAACTAGTTAAATGATTTTTTATAGCTATTAAGACGCCTCCACCAACAGAAGAAATATCTTCCAAGTGTCTGTCTCTTCTGAAAACTTGGAAACTATTATCAAAAAGTTCCATATTGAGAAAACTGTTATTTAACCAAGTTTCGGTAAACACGATAATATCCTCAGAGAAATTCTGAGTTGATAAAATGATATCTTGCGTCTTGGAACGCAAACCCCTTACATTTTGATAGTAAAGGGATAGCCGTTTCAGTTTTTTGAATTGGAACGGACAGTGTGTCGGACAGTTTTATTAATTTTTTTCGACTTGAATTCAGAAATAAAGATATTATCTACCCATGCATTAGAATTTAGAATGGCAGAAAAATAAGAAGTCGCCACTGTAATTTTAAAAGACGCATGAGTTGTTTTATTACCGATTTTCCTGCATGAAATGAAGGCGTCGGCAGGAATAATATGTTTTTGTCTGATAAAGTTTTTAACATTGTCAGTGGTAGTGTTATGTTGAAGTCGTGAAATAAAAATAGATTTTAACCTTGGCAATGCCTGCAAAGAAACAGGAGGCACAATCGCATCAACCTCCCGTGGATTTGGAATAACTGAAATCGAAAGAGGAGTAATTAAAGAGGAGGAAGGGGACGGAGGGTTAGTTACAGAAATAGTAGCAGGAAAATTGCGAATAGGTGGAGAAGTAATTAGAGAGCAATCCACGGAAGTTTTGTCACGACTGATGCCCGCACTATTCGCTCTCCCCACATTACCCAGATTCTTGTTTAATTTCCTTTTAGATTTTCTTTTCTTCTTTAAGGGAATAGCTTGTTTAGGTAAAGAAGAGATCGAAGGAGTGGAAGCAAAAACCAAAGGAGCCTCGGTAATAGTTTTATTTTGCAAACTAACATCAGGTGAAATAGCCTCATTAAGGCATTTTTCAATTTGGGGAGTTGAATCTAGATAATTGTTGAGAATATCTCTGAAATTAGTATTCAGATTGTTAAGATTTTCCCCAAATTGCTTAATTTTTTCGAAAAAAAACCGACGGGGAAAGGGCCCTGCACGATGGACAGTACCAATGCAGGCCCGAACGTACAGAACATAATAAATCTGTAATAGATTTCGTCAAGTTTGCACAAGAGGCATGAAAAACTTGTTCACAGGGACCTGAACAAGAAAACATAGAACATAGTATATTTTGGCTTTTGCATTGATCTCCTAGAGAGCAAGCTAATAAATTTTCGGAAGAAAAATAATCCATCATAAAATATGTATGTATGTGGAAAATATGGCACCCAAAAAAATTAAAAGAAAAATAAAATAAGAAAATGTTTTAATGTTGCTTAAAAAATTTTAGTGTCGTGAAAAAAAAGGGTTAATAATTGTACAAAATGCACCCGTTAATCAGCAACAACAAAAAACAACTGAGTTTAAAGTCAAGCTTTGTATACGAATATAGCATAAAAGCAAATCAAAAAACAAAATTGTCGCACTGCTTACAATATTTACGCTTGCAGAAAAAAAATATTCACATATGTGTGTTTGTATGTACAAATGAAAAAACAATATTCAATAAACAAAAGCACAAAATTAAAGCAAAATTATTACTACTAGCATGCAATTTACTAGCAACGATACTGCAATTAAACACAAGTTTAGAAAATTATTATTTAGTACACTTAAATGACAAAAAATTTATAAACAAATCACGATACACTTAACAACACAACCGACACTGACTAAAGGACGATGTCAACTGATAACATAGCCCGGGGACACATTTTCGGGTAAAAACGGTTCTTTCCATGGACCCGAGCCTTCCTTAGTGCTGTCCAAAAATATTTTTGAGCTATCCTTCGTTTAAAAAGACAAAAGTTTTTCACGAAAATGTGTCAAAAACGTATAACATGGTCCGGGGACACATTTTCGGGTCAAAAACGTTTCATTCCAGGGTCCCGAGCCTTCCTTAGTGATGTCCAAAAATATTTTTGAGCTATCTTTTGTTTGGAAAAACAAAATTTTTCCCGAAAATTTCAAAAACGTGTGCCATGATGGTCCGGGGATCCATTTTCGGGTCAAAAACGGTTCTTTCCAGGGTCCCGAGACTTACTTAGTGATCTCCAAAAATATTTTTGAGCTATCTTTAAAAACAATTGTTTCCCGAAAATGGATCAAACAAGTGTACCATGGCCCGGGGATGCATTTTCGGGTCAAAAACGGTTCTCTGAATGTCTCACTGACGTTCTCTAATATGGGTGGTCAGAGCTTTAATCTCATTATAACCCCCTACATCATTGGCTGCATGTAATTTGCTTCCAAGTGCATTTTGAATGTTCTTGAAAACTGTACTTTTGAGATTAAAATTTGCAACCTTGATTTTATGTATGTATACATACACATACTTTTCGCAATTAAACAGTAAAGTTGGACTGTACTTCCAAGCCTCGTGCACAAACACAAAGCAATACAACCATTAGATTCAATTTAATACGGTGTTGCTCGTGAGAGTGACTTCGCCACTCGATCACGGTTTGCGTACACTGCAAAAATAGTGAGTTGTTCTCATTCGGTGCTGTAAGGAAAAATTAAAAGTAAAATTCAAATTTTTTCGAATTCAAAGCTTGCAGCTCAGTCGGGAATGACTTACACTCAAAAACCTCTTAACCCCATGTGAAACACACCCTTTGTGACTTGTTCATGGAATATCATCGAAATATTAGAACATAACATTGAGTAATTCTCATTCGGTGCTGTAGTGAACCGAGCTTGCAGCTTGGTCAGAAATCAATAACACTCAAAAACCCCTTAACACCATGTGAAGCACAGCTTTTGTGACTTGCTTGTGGAATATCACTGAAATATTGAAACAGAAAATTGAGTAATTCTCATTCGGTACTGTAAGAAATAATTAAAAGTTAAATTCAGTTTGTTTCGAATTAAATGCTTGCAGCTTGGTCAGAAATCAATAACATTCAAAAACCCCTTAACACCATGTGATGATATTCCACAAACAAGCCACAAAAGGTGTGCTTCACATGGTGTTAAGGGGTTTCTAAATGTTATTGATTTCTGACAGAGTTGCAAGCATTTAATTCGAAACAAACTGAAATTAACTTTTAATTTTTCCTTACAGCACCGAATGAGAATTACTCAATTTTCTGTTTCAATATTTCGATGATATTCCACAAACATGTCACAAAGGGTGTGCTTCATATGGTGTTAAGGGGTTTTTGAATGTTATTGATTTCTGACCAAGCTGCAAGCATTTAATTCGAAACAAACTGAATTTAACTTTTAATTTGTCCTTACAGCACCGAATGAGAATTACTCAATTTTCTGTTTCAATATTTCGATGATATTCCACAAACAAGTCACAAAGGGTGTGCTTCACATGGTGTTAAGGGTTTTTGAATGTTATTGATTTCTGACCAAGCTCCAAGCATTTAATTCGAAACAAACTGAATTTAACTTTTAATTTTTCCTTACAGCACCGAATGAGAATTACTCAATTTTCTGTTTCAATATTTCGATGATATTCCACAAACAATTCACAAAAAGTGTGCTTCACATGGGGTTTAGGGCTTTTTGAATGTTATTTATTTCTGACCGATCTGCAAGCTCGGTTCACTACAGCACCAAATGAGAATTACTAATGTTCTATTGTAATATTTCGATGATATTCCATAAACAAGTCACAAAGGATGTGCTTCATATGGGGTTAAGAGGTTTTTGGGGATAAGTCATTTCTGACCGAGCTGCAAGCATTTAATTCGAAACAAACTGAAATTAACTTTTAATTTTTCCTTACAGCACCGAATGAGAATTACTCAATTTTCTGTTTCAATATTTCGATGATATTCCACAAACATGTCACAAAGGGTGTGCTTCACATGGTGTTAAGGGGTTTTTGAATGTTATTGATTTCTGACCAAGCTGCAAGCATTTAATTCGAAACAAACTGAATTTAACTTTTAATTTGTCCTTACAGCACCGAATGAGAATTACTCAATTTTCTGTTTCAATATTTCGATGATATTCCACAAACAAGTCACAAAGGGTGTGCTTCACATGGTGTTAAGGGTTTTTGAATGTTATTGATTTCTGACCAAGCTCCAAGCATTTAATTTGAAACAAACTGAATTTAACTTATAATTTTTCCTTACAGCACCGAATGAGAATTGCTCAATTTTCTGTTTCAATATTTCGATGATATTCCACAAACAAGTCACAAAAGGTGTGCTTCACATGTGGTTAAGGGCTTTTTGAATGTTATTGATTTCTGACCGAACTGCAAGCTCGGTTCACTAGAGCACCGAATGAGAATTACTCATTGTTCTGTTCTAATATTTCGATGATATTCCATGAACAAGTCGCAAAGGATCTGCTTCACATGGGTTTAAGAGGTTTTTAAGTGTTATTTATTCCTGACTGAGCTGTGAGCATCGAATTCGAGACAAAGTTTCGTTAACTTTTTCATCTTCTTTAACAGAATCGATCAAAAATTACAGCTCAGCTTCAATTTTTCGATGAAATTCCATAAACAAGTCAGAAAGGGTGTGCTCTACATGGGGTTAAGAGGTTTTAAGTGTCATTTATTCCTGACTGAGCTGTGAGTTTCGAACTCCAGACAAAGTTTATTTTACTTTTTCATCTCCTTTAACAGAATAGTATAAAGATTACAACTCAGCTTCAATTTTTTGATGATATTCCATAAACAAGTCAAAAAGGGTGTGCTCTACATGGGGTTAAGAGGTTTTTAAGTGTTATTTATTCCTGACTGAGCTGTAAGCATCGAATTCGAGACAAAGATTAGTTTACTTTTTCATCTTCTTTAACAGAACCGACTGAAAATAACAACTCAGCTTCAATTTTTCGATGACATTCCATAAACAAATCAAAAAGGGTGTGCTCTACATGGGGTTAAGAGGTTTTAAAGTGTTATTTATTCCTGACTGAGTTGTGAGCATCGAACTCCAGACAAAGTTTTGTTTACTTTTACATCTTCTTTAACAGAATCGACTGAAAATAACAACTCAGCTTCAATTTTTCGATGACATTCCATAAACAAGTCAGAAAGGGTGTGGTCCACATGGGGTTAGGAGGTTTTTAAGTGTTATTTATTCCTGACTGAGCTGTGAGCATCGAATTCGAGACAAAGTTTCGTTTACTTTTTCATCTTCTTTAACAGAATCGAATAAAAATTACAACTCAGCTTCAAATTTTCGATGATATTCCATAAACAAGTCAGAAAGGGTGTGCTCTACATGGGGTTAAGAGGTTTTTAAGTGTTATTTATTCCTGACTGAGCTGTGAGCATTGAATTCGAGACAAAGTTTCTTGTGCTTTTTCATCGCCTTTAACAGAATCGACTGAAAATTACAACTCAGTTTCAATATTTCGATGATAATCACATAGTGTTTTCAAATAAAAGTTTGTTCTCATTTAGAGATTATTTAAACTTACATATATATTTATTTTATTTTTCCATACAGCGAATGCTCATTTGAGAGTATTATGTACATATGTACATTAGGGTGATTCAAATTTTTTATTTTTTGTTTTTTTTAAGGTGCTGTTGCTTAAAAAGTAAGTTTATGATATGAAGAAAAAGTTCACGAAAATTCAGCTCTGTAACTCAATTTTATAAGGTGGCGCCGGAGCCTGTTAGTTTTACATGTAAATTGTATGGAAAAATTATTTTTTACAAAAAAGGTATCTAAATGAATAGGTGATTTGTGTTGTTGAGCTGAAAAGGATCGTTTTTCGACGTATTTTTTTACGCTGAATCCGAATCTGGCCTCAGAATTGACCCATCATGTCGGAATCTTGAAATATTTGAGGCTAAGTACCTAAAACATGATGTTTTTTGTCTACTTTCGAGGCCATGTATAGAATTCAAAGAAAGTTGATCAGCTTATTTTTAACAAAAGCATCATTTAGTACCATCCTTGCCCTTTAAAATGAGCTTTCAAGTGGTGATCTGTGATGCTTCCTTGCAAAGTTGCAGCCATTTCAAGGTGACATGAATTTGAGACCCATTGGTTAATATTGTTGGGTTGCAACCTTTTGTAGGGGATCCAATTCATGTCACTTTAAAATGGCTATAACTTTGCAAGGAAACATCAGAGATCACCACTTGAAATCTCATTTTAAAGGGCAAGGATGGTACTAAATGATGCTTTTGTTAAAAATAAGCTGAACAACTTTCTTTGAATTCTATACATGGCCTCGAAAGTAGACAAAAAAACATCATGTTTTAGGTACTTAGCCTCAAATATTTCAGGATTCCGACATGATGGGTCAATTCTGAGGCCAGATTCGGATTCAGCCTAAAAAATTACGTCGAAAAACGATCCTTTTCAGCTCAACAACACTAATCACCTATTCATTTAGATACCTTTTTTGTAAAAAATAATTTTTCCATACAATTTACATGTAAAACTAACAGGCTCCGGCGCCACCTTATAAAATTGAGTTACAGAGCTGAAATTTCGTGAACTTTTTCTTCATATCATAAACTTACTTTTTAAGCAACAGCACCTTAAAAAAAACAAAAAATAAAAAATTTGAATCACCCTAATGTACATAATACTTCACAATATCACTTATTATGGCTTGATTTTAATTATCAATATACAAATGTTTCAATAATATTTTTCGCAGATTTTTATTTCTTAAAAAAAATTAGTGAAAGCGAGTTCCTGTTTAATGCTTGTCCACATACTGTTTATAAAATATTTAAGATCTACATATTACAGGTTTTGAAAAATAAACAAAGGTATATTTTTTGAGTGGACCAGAGTGTATTATAATGAAATATGAAAGTTACCCTCCTTGAAAACATTTGTTGAGTATTTATTGAAAAAATAGATCAAATGTGTTAAAGTCAGTAAAAATATATGTAATTGTTTACTTGAAGTAAATGTAATTTTTCATTGTTTATTAAAAATAATACTCTCATTTGTTCTTATAAATTTAAAAAAAAAAATTGAAACTTCTGCAACTTATCTAATACAGCGGAATGAAAAAATTGATATTCAATATAAAAAAAAACAAAGAAGTAATTTTTATGTCAGTAGCGAACCGCTAACCATGAGGCATTATAAAAAAAAATAATTGATATTCAATATTAAAAAAATCCAAAAAAAAAAATTTGGTTGAGTCGAGTTTCGAACCTATAACCTTATGCTTTAAAGGCAATTGACTTACTCACTACGTTACAGACACATGTTGAACGAGTGCGGTTAAGTTCGATAGCAGCTGTCACATCGTGTTTGTATTTCTTTTCTATGTTAACATTTATGCAAAATAAATAACATTTTAATGTAAACGTTCTGTTAAATTAACATTTTCGCCGCAAAAAAGATCATTTTCGGTTCTTCGCCCGGCGCTAACTTCACACAAGTACCTCAATTAAACTTTGAAACGACGAAACCTCAACAAACTTGAGCGAAAAAGACAAAATGCTCGTAAATCATCGAAAAAAGAAAAAAAAAACTAGACAGAATTTACTTGACAAGCGGCTGTTGATAATTCTTCTTCTTTTAGTTATGAAAATGAAAAAATTTAAATTTCACGATACTGCGTAGAAAATCAAAATACAGACAGCGTGTAGCCAAAACAAGAACTTATGTAAAGAAATTATATCGTAAGAAAAAGTTATTGCTATCGAAAGAAAAAAGCAAAGTGTGATTTTCATAGAGTTGATATTTAAGAAACTATTCTAAGATATTTATTGCTTAAATATAATTTCCGGCATATGTCCTTCACAGCTAATAGATGAGTGGGAGGTTTCGCTTCGTCAATTACGTCAACGCTTTTGATAACGTCGACCTTGAAGATCCATTGAAGAGGCGTGGTGCAACACCAAATATCATTAATCTTCAACACGGAAGTTTCCAATGTAGAGCGGGAAATTTACTGATACTTTTGATTTAGTGTCAAGAACACTGTTCAGTGCAGTCAAAAATCTTCTTCTCATAGTACTGTGAAATGTCCGCAGCAGACTCTGCATACTGTGGCATTCAAAAGCTCGATTATGCCGATGAACGATATGTAACTTCACCACCAAGTAGTCCAACGTGCTAGAGATCTCTTCCTGAAGAAGTAGAAGTAGAAGTAGAAGCAGAAGTAGAAGTCGAAGTCGAAGTCGAAGTAGAAGTAGAAGTAGAAGTAGAAGTAGAAGTAGAAGTAGAAGTAGAAGTAGAAGTAGAAGTAGAAGTAGAAGTAGAAGTAGAAGTAGAAGTAGAAGTAGAAGTAGAAGTAGAAGTAGAAGTAGAAGTAGAAGTAGAAGTAGAAGTAGAAGTAGAAGTAGAAGTAGAAGTAGAAGTAGAAGTAGAAGTAGAAGTAGAAGTAGAAGTAGAAGTAGAAGTAGAAGTAGAAGTAGAAGTAGAAGTAGAAGTAGAAGTAGAAGTAGAAGTAGAAGTAGAAGTAGAAGTAGAAGTAGAAGTAGAAGTAGAAGTAGAAGTAGAAGTAGAAGTAGAAGTAGAAGTAGAAGTAGAAGTAGAAGTAGAAGTAGAAGTAGAAGTAGAAGTAGAAGTAGAAGTAGAAGTAGAAGTAGAAGTAGAAGTAGAAGTAGAAGTAGAAGTAGAAGTAGAAGTAGAAGTAGAAGTAGAAGTAGAAGTAGAAGTAGAAGTAGAAGTAGAAGTAGAAGTAGAAGTAGAAGTAGAAGTAGAAGTAGAAGTAGAAGTAGAAGTAGAAGTAGAAGTAGAAGTAGAAGTAGAAGTAGAAGTAGAAGTAGAAGTAGAAGTAGAAGTAGAAGTAGAAGTAGAAGTAGAAGTAGAAGTAGAAGTAGAAGTAGAAGTAGAAGTAGAAGTAGAAGTAGAAGTAGAAGTAGAAGTAGAAGTAGAAGTAGAAGTAGAAGTAGAAGTAGAAGTAGAAGTAGAAGTAGAAGTAGAAGTAGAAGTAGAAGTAGAAGTAGAAGTAGAAGTAGAAGTAGAAGTAGAAGTAGAAGTAGAAGTAGAAGTAGAAGTAGAAGTAGAAGTAGAAGTAGAAGTAGAAGTAGAAGTAGAAGTAGAAGTAGAAGTAGAAGTAGAAGTAGAAGTAGAAGTAGAAGTAGAAGTAGAAGTAGAAGTAGAAGTAGAAGTAGAAGTAGAAGTAGAAGTAGAAGTAGAAGTAGAAGTAGAAGTAGAAGTAGAAGTAGAAGTAGAAGTAGAAGTAGAAGTAGAAGTAGAAGTAGAAGTAGAAGTAGAAGTAGAAGTAGAAGTAGAAGTAGAAGTAGAAGTAGAAGTAGAAGTAGAAGTAGAAGTAGAAGTAGAAGTAGAAGTAGAAGTAGAAGTAGAAGTAGAAGTAGAAGTAGAAGTAGAAGTAGAAGTAGAAGTAGAAGTAGAAGTAGAAGTAGAAGTAGAAGTAGAAGTAGAAGTAGAAGTAGAAGTAGAAGTAGAAGTAGAAGTAGAAGTAGAAGTAGAAGTAGAAGTAGAAGTAGAAGTAGAAGTAGAAGTAGAAGTAGAAGTAGAAGTAGAAGTAGAAGTAGAAGTAGAAGTAGAAGTAGAAGTAGAAGTAGAAGTAGAAGTAGAAGTAGAAGTAGAAGTAGAAGTAGAAGTAGAAGTAGAAGTAGAAGTAGAAGTAGAAGTAGAAGTAGAAGTAGAAGTAGAAGTAGAAGTAGAAGTAGAAGTAGAAGTAGAAGTAGAAGTAGAAGTAGAAGTAGAAGTAGAAGTAGAAGTAGAAGTAGAAGTAGAAGTAGAAGTAGAAGTAGAAGTAGAAGTAGAAGTAGAAGTAGAAGTAGAAGTAGAAGTAGAAGTAGAAGTAGAAGTAGAAGTAGAAGTAGAAGTAGAAGTAGAAGTAGAAGTAGAAGTAGAAGTAGAAGTAGAAGTAGAAGTAGAAGTAGAAGTAGAAGTAGAAGTAGAAGTAGAAGTAGAAGTAGAAGTAGAAGTAGAAGTAGAAGTAGAAGTAGAAGTAGAAGTAGAAGTAGAAGTAGAAGTAGAAGTAGAAGTAGAAGTAGAAGTAGAAGTAGAAGTAGAAGTAGAAGTAGAAGTAGAAGTAGAAGTAGAAGTAGAAGTAGAAGTAGAAGTAGAAGTAGAAGTAGAAGTAGAAGTAGAAGTAGAAGTAGAAGTAGAAGTAGAAGTAGAAGTAGAAGTAGAAGTAGAAGTAGAAGTAGAAGTAGAAGTAGAAGTAGAAGTAGAAGTAGAAGTAGAAGTAGAAGTAGAAGTAGAAGTAGAAGTAGAAGTAGAAGTAGAAGTAGAAGTAGAAGTAGAAGTAGAAGTAGAAGTAGAAGTAGAAGTAGAAGTAGAAGTTGAAGTAGAAATAGAAGTAGAAGTAGAAGTAGACCATTTCCTCAAACTGTTCAAAACTTCAAAGACAACGTCATCGAGCAAATATCACTAATTAAAACATTACTATGCGAAAGAAATATTTTGGTAAAAGATTGACAGCTTGCCGAGCTAGCAGAGGAGATCACTTGAACGATAATCATTTTCATATTACCCGAAACTATGAACTTTAAATTCCAATGTAAATAAAGAAAGATTTTACACAGTATATGTCTTTAATATAAAGTTTAAAAAGATACCTCAAATTTGAACACTCTTTAAATAGTCTTTATAAAGTCTTTTCAACGTCTTGCTAAATTTTCGTTGAACTGTGAAAACTTGCTGGCTCAGTACAATTTTTAATATCGAATTGTTCACCAGATGCCATCCAGATCCTATTTCCATTCAAATCAAACGAGAACAAAAGTGGAAATGGATTGGCAAACGTACAGGAAATACGTTAATTCGAGAAAAGTTGGTCAGAATTAAAGGCACTCGTTACTGATCGTGAACTTTTCATTTTGCAAAGGTTTAACGCTCCATAAAGAGATAAGAGATATGTCCTTCATGCCATTTTTGAACATATGAAGGTTGATTTCCGAAATGATACGAGTTATGTAAGTTTCCAAAGCATTGCTTACATGAAAAAATTTAGTTTTATTAAAAAAAAAATATTAAAATACTATGAAAAGCACAGAAAGAAATTTAGAAAATGAAGGACAATTTAATGAATATTTATGAGCTAATTTTTTAAACTTTGATGTTGAAAAAATCGTCGTAGTCAAACGCCTTGGTGGTAAGATGAAAATGGCCTGGTTACCGTGGAGAGACTTGAAATCAAATTTTTAATTTTGCACAATGTAATTAATTCCTTATACAAAAAAAAACTATTTAAGCTAAATTTATATGTTTTATTTTTAATTTAAAGTTCTATCACCCTGAGGTAAATCACCCTTTATTAAAAGAATCATTAAAAACAAAATTAAAAAATAGTTTACACTTAAGAAAATTAAAGATTTGTTGAAAGTTTTTAGCATCTGTTTTTTGTATGTGCTAATAATAAAAAAAATATATATAAAAATTAATCAAAAATTTTCCTTCAAAACTTATCACGAGCAGACTATGCCAACAGTGGCGGTCATAAAATTTAGCAACACCTCTTCTAATTATTAATTAATTTAATATTTTATACTTTCTTTTAAAACGTATTTTTTATTTATATCTGCTGTTATTGTTGTTGTTGTTTTTTTTTTATTCTTTCATTGCCGTTAATTTATTGTTGTCAGGTTTTTGCATTTAAGACTTAATTTGTTTTTAATTAACATTAATGGCATTCAATATTTTATGTCTTTATTCTTGTTGTTGTTGGCGTTGGCGCTGGCGCGACTGCTGGCTACTGCTGTTGTATTATGTACACTTGTAGTGCCAGCCCAGTTGGTCTACTGGGCTCTTCGTCGGCTGACCCCTACACGGTACGCCAACGTATCCTGACTTTCGCTTTGCAATTTGTCATTCGCTGTAAAAGCAGCAGCAGCGTGTTCCATACGCAGAATTTTTATGTCTCTGGTTTTTTGTGTCATGGCGTTAATTTGTGCCACAAAATGTGGCAAAATTATACAATTTATAATTTTTCGTTTTTTTTTTTTTTTTGCTTTTCTAAAAACATTGCCTGTTTTTATATGCAGCGTATGGATGGACACTGACACTGAGTATATGCGAACAGAGTTCTCTTGCATTGACATTTATCGCAAAATTTGCCATGGAGCAAAATTTATGATTACTTTGACTTTTGTCACATTTTTCTATTTAAATTAATTGACATCAATTATGATTTTTATGGCTTTTTTTTCACTTAAGATTTTATTAAAAATTTTAATTGTTCTAAAAATAGCAGCTTCTTTTTGTAAATTTATTTTTATAGTTGATGTATTCCATATGGTCGTCAGAAGAATAATCTACTCGATGTTCTACTCCAACAAAATGCTCTTGCGAAAGAGCATTCTCTCGTATAATACCGATTAACCTCAACTTTTTCCTTCTTTAACTCATTACTGTCTATTGGGTATTTATATACCCAAAAGAAGAGTGCATTTTAAAAAATCCTACCAACCGACAGGTAAAGAGATGTTGTGGTTTTTAAAGCTTTTTTGGGTAGTGGAAGGATTGGTCTGAAATGAATATTTTTGTTTTTCCGAACTTCTTTGATTAACCTATATTTTTGTGAGGTAGAATTTAGGTAACATAAAATTTACAAAATTTTGGTGGAAATCCAGGTAAATTGGAAGACTCAAAGAAAAAGGCTCGAAACAGATTCAAAGGTCCTGTGTGGAATGCTATAATAAAGCAGATTTGATTGAATGAAAAGTTGGACGATAAATTTTTTTTTTTTTGTCTCATAGAGGGCTATTGGTTAAAAATTTACCCATATTATATCTCCGGTGTGCCGATAGGGAAAAACTTAATTTTTTCATCAGCAACTTCTATTGATCCTCTGACCTCCCACAACAAATTTTATCAAAATTGGTGTGGGTACCAGTCTGGAATGGGTTAAGTCATGGAGAATTTACTAGACAGTGATACGTATTGAAATCCTTCCCTCAAAGCAGCCATCAATATGCTTACTGAGTAAATAGGGAAATCAGCAGGGAGTTCCATTGACTTCCTCACAAATGTCATAAGGAAAAGCTATGGAATTACTGCGAATAACCTAATGTGCCTTTGTGGACATAAGAGGAAAATACGACAAATAAGGCAATAAAACAAGCCATGATCAGAAAGAAAGAACAATTTCCATATAAATCTTGACTTATCAGATTAGACCTTCGAAACTTACTCAAATCAATTAAGGTCACACTGCCCTCAGAAGCAAAAAGAGCGTGTCTCAAAGAAATTCATATTCGTGATTCCTATCGATCGCTATCTATATTGTAGAAGGGTAGTTATTCCAAAAGTTGAAAACATCAACATTATTTGAAAGCCGCTTTGTATTAACAAACGATTCAATTTTATCTATTAATGATTTATTTTTGAACTCCGTCTCAGGTTTCCCAATTTCTTTCAAAATTTCATCAATTTTCATATTTAACAAAATAAGAAATAAAAAAGTGGGGGGATATTTATTTATTGAAAATTGGTCAGAATGAACCCTGAAACCTTTATAAAAAGTGGTTCGGTTTTCGGTTCGGATCAAAGCTTTGTGGAAAATTGCGGTTCAATTATTGTTTCAGTTAATTAGTAAAAAAAGCTGTTTTCCGGGTCAGAGCCGGTTCGGTTCAAAATCGGTTAATGCCCCTGCTATAAACTGCGTAAGAATCAATATAATAAAAAAAACTTGGTCTCAAATGTGAGGGGGTCAAAAATTGTTTATATCAAAGCGCTAGCACAAGAAAATATAAAATATATTTCTATATAACATTAAGTACATAACTCATTTGAAAGAAATGTTTTGGTACAACAATTTTGATCAGAAAACCGATGCTATTATGTAGTTGTGCCCGAAAGTTAAAATATGTCAAAACTCGACAATATTTTTGCTGGTTTTTGAAATATTAAAACCATCAATAATATGAATTTTAATTGAAAGGCCATACTTTGAAGTTTATTGACCAAAATATCGGTTATATTGATCGAAAAAATAAAAATCCGAAATAATGATTATTTCTAATCGAAAAAAATAAAAATCTCAAAATAACTATTATTTTTGATCAAAACAAAAAATTCCAAAATAACGATTATTTCTGAACGAAAAAATAAAACTCCAAAATAACGATTATTTTGGATCGAAAAGACAACAAATTCAAAATACCGACTATTTTTGATCGAAAAAAATTAAAATTTAAAATAAAGTATCACCCTAATGATACGTACCACCCTAGCAATGAAAACACATGTATGTTAATTGGTTTTGATTTGGCGATTTGAAAAATTTCACAGAATTATTTGTCAACTGTGAAAGGTGACGACTGAATGAAGTATTATGCAATTTAACCGATATGCAATGTATTTTATCCCAACGAAATTTAAAAAAAAAAAGCCATAAATCAATCAGCTGTTATTTTCGCAGTAAACTTTTGCCTTTTATTGCAAAAACCATAAAATTTCGAAAAACTACTTTTACTTGCTTCTGAAAATATTGGGGAAAGAAAAGATTTGCACGCTATTTTTATTTTTATTTCATTTTCAAAGTTTTGTCATTAGTCATAAACTTTTTTTTTTACAAAATTCGTTCACGCTACATTGAGACAGCGATTGATAAGCTATCGCAACAACAACAACAGGAGCAGCAACAATGAAGCCAAAGCAAAACTTGTTGCTGATAAGCAGAATCGTTGATAAAAATAAAAAATTGTTAACAATATCGTCGTGTTTTTTTTCTTGTTTCATTAATACTCGTATATTTTTAAGTTGACTGACGACGAAACGCTATGATTGAAATCGTATGCGAAATCAATCAAGTGGAAATAATTGAAAAAAAAATACAACAACAACAAGAACAAATGAAAGAACGTCCTTTATAAAAATTTCAATTATTTATATATTTATGTATGTACGCTTATGGATTTTATGTACATAATAAAATTCATGCCTGCGGTTCTGACCGCGTGCAAAATTATTTTACTTAGCTAGTGGAAAGCATAATAACTCGCAATCAAAAGTTGCAAAAGCTAATGGGTGGAGTAATACTTTCTTCTAAATGATATTGTGATGTATCACAATATTTTTTAAGAAATTACAATAAATGATTTATTTGCCTTTAGTTTTTGACTTGAACCCACGTGGAAAAGTCTTATTTCACAGTGTTCATGGAACATACCCGTAAAACAACGCGTCGGACGGTACTCCTTTGATGCAGCACAATACAGTCGAAGACACCTTTTTGTAGCCATACAAATGAACGTGTACTTGACTCCTGATCGTAGCTGTCGCGTATCTTAAACATCCGTCATTCTCTCGGAAATGGCAGCCGGTTGCAAAGCAGCTCTAAGACGGAAGGTTGAACTCCCTATTCC
Organism: Tricholauxania praeusta; assembly: GCA_949775025.1. NCBI lineage: Eukaryota > Metazoa > Arthropoda > Insecta > Diptera > Lauxaniidae > Tricholauxania > Tricholauxania praeusta. The sequence goes on along the minus strand of OX459028.1, from coordinate 162,731,581 downwards.
CGCGATTTTGGGCACACTACAGCCACCAGCAAGCTCCCACATAGGCGTCAACTTAATGCCAGGCTGGAATTAAGATTCTAGGGCATCCTGACAAGCCGTGCTACCAAAAAGGTTCCGGTCCGACTTTCCAGCATTGCATTACTACTACCAGTTAATGTCACCGCCTGCTTTGAAAGCTTAAGATCATGGAATGCCACTCAAATTTTTTATATACATCCCTAATTATTGCAATTCAAAAACAGTTACCAAGTAAGGTTATATTTAAGGACATAACTTCACCCTTGGTTTGAGTTGAGGCCCATCTCTTGCCGTCCTTAGGTATGGTTATTAGGTGAAGAAAATAGAACTCCACACTGAACGTTGCATTTTGCACACCTCGCGTTTTAGGTTTCAACCACAGCCACCACGATGTTCCCCCGAAGAGACCAACCATATGCATATCACCTGAGTGGACTTTCCACAACTGCCAGGGTAGGACGGAAGTTCCAAGAGCTCCTGACAACCAGATTGATGAGTGCACTTTCACCTCTAGTCATGCTAAATACAAAGTACACACAGATCAAGACTCAAGGTACAACGTACAATGTGCCAAAGTGCAGTACAATGCACTCCAGTTTAGGCTTATCTTATCGCGCTCGCGCACTGGTAAGCCCCCATGCGTGCAGATAGCGGCCTTAACAGCTCACAATGCAATCTTTTTAATATTTCCTACACGTTTAGTGTTGCTTTAATAAAAAAGATGTTATAATTACTGGCCAATTTCTATTTGTTTTGCGTCTTACAAAGTTTAGCTTTCTACTTGTGAATTACCGGGAGTTCAACGAATTTTTCTAATCGATAATATCGTCTGCGCAGACCACGCTCTACCAGAGATCTGATGGCACTACTCGCTTTAGAAAAATACTTGAACTGGTTGCATCAGTTTGGATATTCTCTCGTCGCACTCGAGAGTTCACACCACTTGCATCACTTCATCAATTCGTTATTTGATCGCACAATAAAGCCATGTGATTGGTTTTCCCGACAGCGGGGACATCTGTTTACTTAAAAGAAATTTCAACAACACTACTACCCAAATAGTATTTTTGACAAAGGAAGCTTTTAATGCGCATTTACAGCGCTTCTACAGCTGTATACACCTAAAGCAGCTGCGGAAGCGCTGTGAATGCGCTTTAAAAGCTTTCTCTGTAAAAAAAAAAAATGCTACTGGGGTACATTCATGCCGCCCCCCTTTTTCTTTGGCTTAAAGACCAACGGAGTGCATTGAATTTAATGCAGGCATCTCCTAAACTTTGGTTTAAAGTTGAAAATAAGAAACCTCTACTCATAATACGGACCGACATCACTATTAATTCAAGGCAAATTTTTAAATAATTTATTAAGTCTTTAATGTAAATACATAGAATATTGTAGCTCTTTAGCTTATCAGTATTAAAGGGATAGAGTTGTTTTTTTTTTCAATTTTTTTCCTACTAAATATCGCTATTCTTTTGAGAATTGCCGCTTTCTTCTATTCTGTTTACGTCGTATTTGTGCCCTTTTCCACTTTGCAATAAATGAGTTTAATCACTCTTGTTTAGTGTTTTTATTTAAGGTAGTTGTCAGCTTGGTTTAATTTATTTGTTAAATATTGTTATTGATTTATTTTTAAGGCTCACCTGAACTACTTTAGTGGTAAGAGGCGTTTCTTTGTTTTTTTTTTTTTTGAAATGCCGATATCTTATCATTTTCTATCTGTAGATTTGTTCAAGTTTACTCAGTAATTTTGCAATTTTAAATCAATAGTTCGTTTTTCTGTATAACAATAAAAACGATAGATATGGCAGCAATATTTATTCACATATCACTAAATGTATTAGAGAATCGCATGTTTTATTTAATGAATGACGAATTTATTGCGATGAGGTAATTTTTATTACATACTCAGGAAAATCTAATGCTTTTGCATCTTTTCTGTTATTTTTAGAATATGTATGTGCACTATGTGTTATCTTCAATTAATTGAATAAAAAATATGAAAATAAAAGTTTTTAAATTTTATTTTTAGAAAAATGTTTGTAAAGAATTGTTAATTCCACAGCAAACTTAAATAAAAAGTATCAGCTTTACTTGATAAATATTTGAATAGCTGCAGTTTTGTTTGATGAATTGTCATAGTGTCAAGAGTAATGCCAAAAAGTTCTCATCGTATCGTTGGAGTAAAATTTTCTGGTCTTTATGAAAATTGTAGCCAATATATTTTGCCAAATTAAAAGTTCAGTAATATTTTTTCATAGAAATTATTGATCGAACTTATTGATTGATTTTTGCATTTACTCAGATTTTTTAAATAAAATGCAGCCAATTTTGGATTTCCTTCCCAGAAAGACGGCTATAAAAGCAGGGGCTTTAAAAACAAGGATCATCATTATCAATAATTGAGGTCAAAAAAGTCACAATGAACGAATAGACGAAAAGTGACTTTAAGAAGCGTATAGGATATGTGACATTAATTTTGTGATTTTAATTTTAAAAATCAATAATAATCGTTATTTTGGATTTTTATAATTTTTTTCGATCAAATACATATAATCGTTATTTTGGACTTTTTTTTCGATCAAAAATTTCAGTTATTTTTTAAAACTAAAATAATCGTACACTAAGAAAACGACTTGGTTTAATATAACAAATCATATATAAACAATATTTGACCAATATGTTTGAGTTTTTAGAATTGTAAATAGTGTTTTCTCAATGAAAACCGGGTTATTTGGTCACTTCTGGCTTACTGAATAAAACAATGCTTAGTTCATCTTATTCAGCCAACATTTTGCTTAAGGCTTTTAAGCATCTTCAGGGGTATGTCTTTACATAAAATATTGTTGATAAATTTTAAAATTATTGCTCTTAGACATTTTTTTGTGACAATTAAAACTTACATAAGACAACATGTTATAAACAAATTTTTTGAATTTACAAAAAAAAAAAAAAGAAATGAAAACTTTGAAAACTCAAAAACAAATTATATTATTTGATTGAGTCAAACATAAAATGCTTCAACCAACATTTACCACTATTTGATCCAAATACAATATGTTTGACTCAAATAAATATTTGTTTGCTCCATGTGAAATAAATATATATTTTATTCAAATACATCGTTTTCTCAGTCTAATTATATATTTTTAGATCAAAAATAATTGTAATTCAGGGTTTTTTACCTATCTATATCTTATATTACGTCATTTTCTATTAAGAAACCTTCAACTTTTCTTGTGTTTTTTGAAAATTTTCGATATTCTTCAATACAAATCAATATTTTTTGACTTATTCGATACTTTTCGAAGTTTTTTGATATATTTCAACTTTATTGATAGCTTTCCAACTATTTAACTATCGCATATATGTAGTCGAAAACTATCGATAAATTCGAAAATTATCGAAAAAGTCGTTATATGTCAAAGACTATCGGGAAAACAATAAAAAATATTGATCGAAACTTATCGAAAATTATCAAAACTTATCGAAAAAATCGAATTAAATTGAATAGCATTGGAAAAATCGAAAAAGTCACAATCTATCAAAAAACATCGAAAATTGAACATCAAATCGAAATAAAAATTAAAATCCATGCAATTTTTTTTATTCGTTATCATCGAAAAAACAAAAATATTTGCAATATGATGAAGACAAGTCCTGAGCTTAAGTTCGGACTAAACTTTTTCCCAAAAATTATCTCATGCAAGTCGCGATTTTTTTGGAAAAAATAAAAATTAGGGCGTGGCACCTCTAATAAAAGCAATAAATATAAAAAGATGTAATGAAAGAGTTGCTTAGCAAAAAACTTTAAAACACTATACTGTACGCAAAAATTGTGGTAATAATGAACCAAACTTCTTACATATACTAGAAATTATTCGGACAAGCATGAGAAAAAAATTTATAGACGTTGACAAGAGAGCATTACGCGCCCCATAATAGCAAAAATTAAGAAACACTGTGATAAGTATTGGAAAATTCAGTATGGGAACGTTTGGAGAAACCAGCCAGAACGTAGCTTTTCATAGAACAATTCAAGACTAATGTGCAATCGTATTGAAAATTATTATTATTATAATTTTTTGCATAGGGTTTTTTTTAATAGCGATGCCAAACACAATATCTTTTCTTGCTTGATATTGAAATCTAAATAGTTTATAATTTGCTTAACAAAAATGTTTAAGCACAAAAATTCAATTGAGTTGGCTTAAAACAAATTACAAGAACGTTTTTCATTTTGTACAGTACAAAGTATTTTGATTTTTTAAACGAGATATCATTTGACAACACTTAACAACAACAAAAAAAACCCACAACAATAACAAAAACAGCAAAAAACAATGACAATAACAAATAAAAATAAACAAAAAACAAAAAACAGAAACATAAACTGCAAAAAAAAATGTAAACAATCGGCTGACTTGTTTAGCCAGCCAACAATAATGTTGCATGCGACAGCAACAGCAACTGTAGCAGTGATAAACCAGCAACAACGAGCTGCAAATTTAGATCACAACAACAAAAATTATAATGACAGCAACAATAAATACATTATTGTTAGAATGCAATATGGCACGGCTTAAATAGACTTTTACTTTTATTCTTTTTTTCAGAAAATGAAAGAAAAAACCAGACCCCAGACAGACGAATAGACAAACAGACAGAAATGCGGACGGAAAACGGAAAATGTTTATGTTTTTTTAGACTTTTTTTTCAAGTTGAATTTGTCTTTTAAATAAAAATTTTGCAAAAAAGAAAACAAAAATATCATGCGATTTCTTGTTGCTGTTATTGCAACATTGCTGCGATTTTTTTTAATTCGTACTCTACACACAGATATTTGCACTTTGTTATTTCGTTTGTAACTCATAGAAGGGGGCGTGTAGTTATAGAAAATAATATAGCATGCATTTGATTAGCATCACCAACTGAGTCCATTTAGAGTGTTATTTTATGTCGCATAACCACATCTCTCAGAAATATTTTGAATATCGTGGAAAAGCTTTAAGCAAACAGTTAGCTAATTTCGTCAAGAGGGCGTGGCTGCTCCCATACCAGCAAAAGCTCTATACTGAGAAAATTATTTAAGGTAATGAAACCAAATTTCATACTAACAGTAGCCCTAGGTAAGAGCTAATTGAACTTTAGCAAGTCGGCGTGGCACTCCCAAAAAACAAATATTTAAAATAATTTAAGTAATGCAACGAAATTTCACACATATACTAAAAATGCTTCGGCCTTATACCAGAAAAAAACGAATACATTCAGAAGAGAGGGCGTGGCACTTACTATATTAGTAAAAACTTTGAAATTTTACACTGAAGAAGTGAAGAAATATAGGGGCAACCAAACTCTAAACTTAGGTTAGGAATTTTTTGGTAAAGCTCTTAACAAAAATTGGATAAATTTCGACAAAAGGGCGTGGCACTTCCCACAGAAACTTTAGATAAAAATGTTATGTGTTTTCCACAGAATCATAGAAATAAAAATGTTATATTAAGAAGTTATAAGAAAACAAACTGCACACAAATATAAGAAATACATAGTTCGATCTAACATCAGAAGTAAATTGGACTATGTCCGTTAGTCGTGTCGTTCCCTGTCATTCTGTCTGTAGAAATCACTATTGCGGGAAAACAAAGCGAGTTTATTGATTGAAATTTGGTACTTCTTCAAACAAAACAGTTGACTTAATAAATTTAATATCTCTTAGGATTGTAAATCAGCTCACGGACACGCCTACCGCCCACGAAAATAAAGCATGTAAAGCGCTATAGTGAGCCGTTTGCCTAAAGTAATGAAACTAAAAATAGCACAATGTCATAAGTCTTATGCATTTAATAAGTACTTTCAATCCAGTGTAGGGAACATAATTTTCGGCCTGACCGAACATAATAACCTTACTAGTTTTTTTATAAGTTCCTGGACCAAGTGTAGATTTAAATTTTTTGTTTTTGTAAAAGAAAAATGGCATGTCAGCAAGTAGTTTGGTATTTTTCCACCAAATTGTTTGACGTTTTTCTTTTTTTTTTGGCTTTCGTGGGTTGTCTCACTGATTTAGTTGTTGGCCAGAGCAAGGATTTTTCCAGCAGTTTTTTTTTCATCCACTCATTTGACGCGACACTACAGGAATTTCAAAAATGAGTCAGTGTTAATTATAATGGTACGACAACATGCTATATGTACATATGTAGTTTCAAATATGTGGAAATAAATAAAAAATGATATTATCTTTTTTATAATATTTGTGCTTATGGTTTTATTTAAATTTTAGATGAAGTGCTATCATAATTAATATTTTTAATTAAGCTTATTTAAGCTTTAGAATTTTATTGAAATGTATAGACTAAGTGGTGTCATTTTTGCGGCATAACTTTATTATTGTGTTTTATTTTATGCAGCAATAAAAACTTAGTTTTTAGTTTTTTATTAAATAAACAAATTATGACATATATCAAATAAAAATCATAGCAAAACAAAATCGTTCCTCACGACCATTTATGCTCCACTTAAAAGTCGAAGAAACAAAATTCGTGATGTATTTTGTTTTTAAGATTTTGAGATATTTACGATAATACAGTTTCTTCTGATCGCAGTAATTTCGCTTCATTTCACTTAGCTATTTATTGAGTCAACTAACTAATTTAAAGATAAGTCATACGATAACGTAAAGAATCTGCTATGTAAATATTTTTCATATACGAGACGAATGCTTGCCCTCAAATATTTGCACGATAACGAATATGAGTGTTTAATTCCCAGTGATACAGTGCATAAAATTCATTCAACAAATTTTCTTACGAATTAGCAATAAATTGAGCAAGCATCTATACCAGTGGTGGGCATGGAAATCCAACAAAAGGGCTAAACAATAACATCAAGCAACAACAACAAAATTTTAAAGTTTTTTTTTTACTTTCATTTCAAAATTCGCCAACAGCACAAAAAAAAATTCCACTACAAACAAAATACATTGCTACATTCGTCAGTCGCTGTGTGTGTTGTTTTTGTTTTCATTTGAACTCAACCCAACGTTGTGCCTCGATAGCGTTGAAGTTCTACGAATTTTTTTTCGCTTGCTCGTGTTTCAAATAACGGATCGGGCAATGAGGGCGGATAGAGACACTACGTGCCCACCACTGATCTATACATTTCATTATCACCCAAATCAAAAATTTTGAACTTCTGGGCAACATGACGATATTTTGAATTGCTAAGGAAATGCTTCGCTTTGATGCCAATACAAATTGCAAGCTCGTAGTCGGCTATGATATATCCGCGGCCTTGTTTGTGATCATTGTCGTAGCCTTCAGAGGCGATCAAAATAAGTATCAATTTTCGTCTCAGTTGACTATACGCCTTCTTTCTTTTGAAACTTGAGCTGAAAAGGGTCGTTTTTCGACGTAATTTTTTGCGCTGAATCCGAATCTGGCCTCAGAATCTGGACCCATCATGTCAGAATCCTGAAATATTTGAGGTTAAGTACTTAAAACATGATGTTTTTTGTCTACTTTTGAGGCCATGTATAGGATTCAAAGAAAGTTGATCAGCTTATTTTTAACAAAAGCATCATTTAGTACCGTCCTTCTCCTTTAAAGTGGTGATGTGTGATGTTTCCTTGTATAGTTACAACACGTTTCAGCTCAACAACATTAATCACCTATTCATTTAGATACCTTTTTAGTAAACAATAATTTTTCCATACAATTTATAAAATTGAGTTACAGAGCTGAATTTTCGTGAACTTTTTCTTCATATCATAAACTTACTTTTTAAGCTACAGCAGCTTAAAAAAAAAAACAAAAACAAAAATTGAATCACCCTAAAATCACATAGCATTTTTAATTAAAAATTTGACTGTTTGAAATCATCGGTTCTCATTCTTTTGAAAATGTAAAAAGAGTTCGCATTGCTGTTGAAAGTGAGCGGTACAGATCGATGATTATGGACTTTTAAGGCCTGAAGTGGAATTTATTGCGTGAAAAGCTCGGAAGGTTAATAATCTATAGAGATGCAGTTGTCGTATGAATTCACAAACAAGCTTTAAATTCTCGCAATTTATTAAGCTTTTTACTTTACTTTAAGCTTCAAATACAATAGCTAAGAAGGCTAATAGATGTAGTAGTTGAATTCTGCGAACTGGCTGCTTTGACTAAACATACCCCCATTGAATTTGTCTCTGCATAGCGTTTTGAAGCTTATGTTTGTATGGGTGACACCACGCCCTTTTCGTTAAGATACGCCCATTTCATTTCTAATGCTAATGTGCAAGTAGGCTTCATAACTTCTTAGTATGACGTTTTTGATTTTTCGCCTTTATAGGAGGTGCCACGCCTTCTTGTCGAAATATATCTAATTGTGTCTAAAACTTTTTCGAACCAATCCAAGGTTTAAGTGTAGAATTTCGCTGCCCTACAGCATAACGTTTCTAAGATTTTTTGTTTTTATATATCAGGTGCCACGCCCTCTATTTAAAATGTGTCTGCGTTTTTCTGGTGCTAGAGTGAAACATTTCTAGCATGTGTATGAAATTTCGTTGCATTACCTGAAATAATGTGCACAGTACAGCGTTTATAATGCTTGTTTCTTTAAGGGGTGCCATGTTAGGGCGTTTTACCCCCCATTCAAATATAAAAAAAAAGTTCACCCATCACCAGCCACAGAACATTTTCAATGCAATTTGTTTTTGGATTTTTTTTTTTTGTTAAAGAGTTGTTATCAGAGTTCGGAAATATTCATTCCTGATCGCTCGCGAATATGAACGTGTACATTTTAATTTTTGCTGAATCTATCATATTCATGTATGATAAGATGCAAACATTTCCAATCGATCGGACACATGAACTGTTGGAAATTTTTTTTTTTTTTTGTCATCTATCGTGTGCGAATGTATGTATCCGATTCTTTTTACTAGCCTATCATGAACGAGTAGAAGCCAACAATTTTTCAATCTATCATTTATGATAGATATGATAAATGATAGATTCATGATAGATTCATATGTACAAGTTTTCTGTCGCTATCAAAAAAGTTTGTGATACTCGCGTGGAACATTTTGGGAAAGCTTTAAAAATATGGGGAAAGGTCGAAAATGGATTTTGGACATCATTTAGGGTGTGTCCGGACTGTGGAAGGACCGTTTTGGACCCATTTTCGGAAAAAAAATTTTTTTGTGTAATTAATGTGGAAAGGCCGAAAATGGATTTTGGACATCATTTAGGGTGGGTCCGGACCGTGGAAGAACCGTTTTGGACCCATTTCCGGAAAAATTGTTTTTCTGTTATGAATGGGGAAAGGTCGAATATGAATTTTAGACATCATTTACGGTGGCTTGGGACCCCGGAAAGGAGCGTTTTGACCAATTCTCGGGATAGGTCGAAAATGGATTTTGGACATCATTCAGGGTGGCTCCGGACCCTGGAAAGAACCGCTTCAAGATTGCATTCATGAAAATGGGCGAATGAAAAAAAATTTTAAGAAAATTCATACATGAATAAAATCCTGAATGCGCCATTTTGAGTGCTTAAACATGAATATTTCCGAACTCTGGTTGTTATGAATTAAAACTGAAGATATTGACAAAAAATTTCTTAGATTCTAAGGAATTTCATTTGAAATATGTTTTTTTCCTAGAAAAATTTGACAAACTCAAAATAATAGCAATTCAAAATTTTTTAATTCGCCCATTAAAATGTAAAAACAAAAACCATTAGTCCATTAAAATTATTATGCAATAAGGAACAAAAGCATACGCCAAAAAGTATGCAATGATAATCACGCTACAACAACTTGTTGACAATAATCCGCCTGAAAGTAAGTAGCAACTACACTCAATGAAAAATTTTAATGGTCACATATTTTAAGCCATAAAAATCCCATAAAGACACAAAGAAACAGAACATAAAATTTCGTAAGCAAAAATTAAATTTAAAAAAATAGACGACTTTTAGTACACAGCAATAGCGGCGACAGCAACAAATAGCAGCATTAAGGGAAAATAAATCATGATAAATCGAAGCAGCTGTTGCTATGCTCTAAAAATAAGAAACCCCATTAAAACCATAAACACACGAAAAAAAAATCTGGCTCTCTGGATATTAAAGCAACTACAAGAAGCTAATACCCTGCCAACAAAATAAGCAGCAACAGCAACAAATAATAAACTTGGCTAAAACAAGCGATTTTTATTGCATCATCATTGTGATAAATTGATGAAAAACTAAATCAAAAATGGAAAAAACAAAAATAAAAGTGCGATGATTGGATTGAAAACTAAAAAAAAAAATAAAGATTTAGAAATTTATAGAATTTCATAATGTTTGTAAAAAAAATATTTAAAAAAAAAACCACAAGTCATCAAACTCTGTTAACCCATTGTTGTAGGGATCTAAGCGCTTAAAGTAGTTGAAGTTTAAATAAGATATATACTTTCAATAAATTACAATTTCAGTGTGTGTCACTTTCCTTTTTCAAAAATGATTTCATGTCCCACTGTGCAACAAAAGGTTAAAAAAAAGCGCAAGTATTGCTGCTGATTGACTGTATGGAAATATTGACGCGCGATATGTGCAATGTAATCATTAAAATCACATCAACCAGTTCAATCAACAATTCAAAATTTACCAGTCATCAAGATACGATTACATCCAACAGTGGAGTTGGATAGATAGCTAGATACCTGTGACATCAGCATGCAAAACGCAAGAGAGAGATACATTTTTTTTTTCTTGTTTGCTTTTTTTACCATTTCATCATTGACTTTTTTTTTTGCAAAATCATAAAGTTTATTGTTATTATTTTTTTTTTATTGACATCGTCATTTAATGTGAAACCCGGTGACGAAAGTTTATTAACTTGGTCAGCAGCAACAATTTAGAGCAGTTTTTGAGCAATATTTCCAAGACTTCACTTCATCTCAATTGTTTTTTTTTTGCCCACTTAGTTGCATATTCTTTTGAAGATTTAGCGCAAGATTATTTCACTTTTTTTTATTATTTTTTTTTATTTTAATATAAATTCGTTGTAGTTGTTGTATTAATTTTTATTACAACATCGTTTATTTTTATGCATATAAACAGGAAAAGCATTTAAATTTAGATTTTCTTTTGTAATCTTTGTATTTTTAATGAAATTTTGGAAAAAATAAACAGTTTTTATTATTGTTTTGTTTAAGATTATAAAGTTTTTGTTAAATTTTATATTTTGCGATTTTAGTTTTTTGTTTCAAAATATTTTTATTTCGTGTTGTTTACGTTTGATTAGTCATCTTTGGAACATAAAAACGTGTTGTTTTTATCCATTGCACAACATTTATTTTATGTGTTTTTTTTTATTTATTTATTTTATTGTGTTGATCAATTTTCCTAAACAATATATATCAAGTAATAACTCTATTTTTTAACAGAGCATACAAAATTTTGTGATTATTTAATTCAGCGTATCAAATAAGTTAAGTGACGCGCTTTTAGGATTTTTTTTATTAATTTTATTTTTCTTAAACTTTTTCCAAACAAATTACAACAGTTAACTGTAAATTAATAAATTAAAATTATCAATTACCAGACTTATCAAAATATCAACATTTTAGCAAATGAAACTCTGACAAACAAATATCTTCCAATAATCATCTAACCTACATTGAAAGCAAAATTAAAAACTTTTTCTTTAAATGAAATCTCAAGAACATCAAGGAAAATCCATTAAATTTCCATGATGTCGAATTTAAAATGCAAACTTGCATAAATGCAGTTTTTCCTTTTTTTCTAATATTGCATAGTATTTTGCCTTAAATATTTAAGTGTGTAAGAGAGGTGATACATGATGATAGTCTTTCCGAAAAAAATCTCTCTTCCAACGTCAATTAGCTAAAAACAATGCAAAAAAATCAAACCAATCTTTATTCACTGTAAAATTTTAATTTATTTTAGGTCATGTTCTAAAGTCACAAATAACATAAAAAAACATCATATGTTCTCATTCCGAAATTGATAACAGCAGCAAGTGTGTCAAAATTTTTGCACAAACAGAGTTTCATGTACATAATTAAGAGAAAAAAAACGAGTGCAAAAAAAATAAAATTTTGAATTTTTGGAGCTGTTTGAAGTTGGTCATGTTCGCAAACATAAGTGTAATAAACGTGTGTTCAAAACGGTTAAGCCACTTTTTCACAGCCATAGCACAACATAATCGCATTTTTTTTTTTTTTTCGTTGGAATGGTTGTAAAGAGAAGGAGGGACATATATACTTTATTTTTCAACAGTAGGCGGTGCCACGCCCCTAACGGGAAAAAACGTTTCCACGGCTAAACTAATGGACGGATTTTGCTTAAAAACAGATTGAATCCTAAGAAAGAGTATTAGAAACTCTGGTTCTCTAAAAGGGGCGTGACATCGCTCTAAATACGAAAAACCGGTATCATGGCTGTGCCACTACACCGATTTTGATGAAATTTGGTATGTAGATAGATTGAAACTTGTGTAAAAATATTTTTTTTAGTAAGCGGTGCCACGCCTCTTACAGGAAAAATGTTTTAACAGCAAAAAGACTAGTTTTATATTATTTTAAGAAAAATATCTACTCCTTCCTCTTTTCTTTGTTAAAATTGATCTCTCTAATCAACTCGATAAATATAAACATTAAATTTGTTTTTTTTTTTTTAATTACTGTATATATCTTAAATATTATAATTTATATAAATATTAAAGTCGTTTTGAAAAATTGCCCAAGTGAACCAAAATGGCAAAATGTGTCCCGTTCGAATGGATTATTATGAATTGTAAGAAAAAAAGTAAATAAGATTTTTCTATCAAACGAAATCTATTCAAAATTTACATTATTACATAACATTTTAAAATTAGTCGCATTAAAAATGTTGCCAGGTTTCGTTGACTTCTGCTTTTCTATAGATGGCCAAGAAAAACACTTCCGTTTTTTGTCCCATTCGAATGGCATCTTGGAACCAGTATTACGTCTGGCATCAACTTTACCACTCAATATAGTGCTATCAAAGGGCTATTCCTTAAAGGGCTATTTTTCTAAGTTTTGTTCAACGTTTTTTTTATTTTTTTTTTTTATTAAAAAAAAAGTACTAGTAGTCCTAGGTGTGTACATTGTGTGGGGATCTTGAAAGCAAAGAAAACTTTTTCATTTGTCCTTTTTTCTAGATGATTCAAAACTCGGTGACAGACCTGAAAGTCAATTTTTTTGTGGATTAGTCTGACTTAGGTCGTCAGGAAATTAAATTCTCTAAAAAAATTATTAGATTCTAAGCCATAAAGTTAACACTGAAAGCTTGTAACTTTGATAGTAATTGAGATAAAGCAACCAACTTTATACCTAAAAAATGTACTTAACTTTCTGCACTATAAGCAAAAACTGTGATGCGGCTTTGGATGATCTCTAAGTATTAGATTTCAGAAAATTCCTTGGTATACTAAGAAATTGTTTTATAAATTTCAGAAAAGAAAATACTCTACCTAATGTACTTATTTCAAATAAATAACTTCTAAATAAAATTTTGTAGCGAGTGAGAGAGTTTAGTAAGAAATTTGTTTTGAATTACAAATTTTTAGCATAGGCCCAAAAGAGATTATTAGTCATTGTTTCTCTTATTTTAAGTTGCAACATTCATTTCTTAACTTATTACTGCAGCTCCAATAACAAACAGTCTGCCTCAATTGCTGATGACCTTTTAACCCATTAACCGCTTACTTTCTAGCTCACTACCTACAACTCGCACTACCCACAGTATTGACGACAAAGAACTAGTTAAATAAATTCAATTAACTTGTCCGCTGTCACCAAAGCAACGTAGGGGCCTAAGAGTGCTGCGGCGATACCGCCAATGAGGGGCTACCACCAACTTTAGTACAATGCACATTGCAATTCTTTTCAATGTTTTTTATTGTCTTTCACGTATAAAAGAAGAAACAAAAAAACGAAAACTTAATGTATTCAATACGCTTCAATGTGTCCAGTTCAGCGTTGTAAAAGTTGAATACAGAATTTTATTTAATTTTATTTAACAATTTCGAAAACTTTTTTGTCGAAATTTTGCATAAATGTGGCTGAATTTCATTGATACAGCGCTCAATTTCCCCCCTAATGGCGTATGCGGTCGTGGACTTATTGGCCTTACTTTAGACTTCAAAAAATCACAAAAAAAACGAACTGCGTTAAGTTGCATGATCTGGGGGTGAATACAAATTACCAAAACGGGAAATCATACGACCAGGAAATGTAGCATGCAGTAGTGGAATTGTTTCACGAGCTATATAGCACGTTGAATCCACATGTTGTTCACATCCATAACTTTGCGATATAGGCACAAAAAACTGAATTATCAAGTCGCGATAGCGAATACCATTAACTTTTATTGCCTGAAAAGCCGAATTTTCAAAGGAAAATGTTCCGATGATGCTTCCAGTCCACTATCTGCACCAAATTGATACCGTGAATCTATTTGTTTCTCAAGATTCACTCGTGGATTGGCTGAACCTCAAATGCTACACTTTTGACGATTAACGAAGCAATCAAGATGAAAATGAGTATCATGGCTGAAGATGACTTTGTTTAAAAATTCAGCATCTATATACTGTTGTTCTACTTGTTAGACGACTTGTTAGATGACTTGTTGGACGACTTGTTGGACGACTTGTTGGACAACTTGTTGGACAACTTGTTGTACGAATTGTTGAAAAACGGCCATAGTGTCTAAGATCACTAATTGATACAGTCTTCCTGAATTTTGTAATTAATCTGTTCACACTTGATGAAGTTAAATCACTTTTACGAGAATATACAAATACAAAAATTGTATGCTATAGCTGCCAAACCTACATCATTTTAAAATATTCCTTGAGAGTGAAAATGCGTTGCTCTTTCGTGTAGCACTCCATTTTTAATAACCCTGAACTGTCAGCTATCTTTTTCAGAACAACACTTAACTACACAAATGGCAAGAAATATAAATATTGCGTGTATTTCGGTATACCTTTTATATAAATAATCTCAAATAAATTATTTCACTATTTTTTTAAAAATTGATTAATTATTTGTTAAATTTCTATTAAAATTAATTCATTTTGATGTGAATGCATTCTTTGGCAACGCTGTTGTAGACAAACTCAAACCTCTCTCGCTTAGAAGAGGAACACAATGAAAAAAGTAAAAAAAAAATGAAATGAATAAAAATAAATCGCAAACAAAAAGTAACAGTAAAGAAGTGCTTAAAAGCAACATTGAAACAATATAAATGTGTCTACAATTGGCAGCAGCAATTAGCACTCGTAAAGTGCTCCAAATGGCCAGCGCTATTGATAAAAATGAGGTTTTTCTTCAACTTTGGGTACACCCAACACATTTTTATTTCCGGCGCCAAAAAAAATACAAAATTTAATGTTGATTTTATTTTTTTGTTCAAGTTTTACACACTTGGCGCGCACGCGTATAGCGTCGCTTAATTCGTTTTTTTTTATTACATCCATTATGATTTTTTTTTTTTTTAACTTTAATGATTTTAGATTGTTAAATATAAGCCACCATTGTTAGATATGTAATTAAAAATTTATTTTTCATTTTTAATAATATGTTTTGGTTTTTGTTTGGATTTTTTTTTTTTTTTAATTTGCATTATGTTAATTAGTTTGAGTTTTATGTTAGTTAATTATGTTAAAACTATAAGCAAATTAAAACTGGCTGATTATTTGCGCCCTTTCCACTCAACGGTGTTTTTTTTTTCAGAAATGCATAGCATTTTCAACTTCATTAACAATGCCAAACCTTGATATCTGATAGATAAACTTTTTTATTCAATAATTTTTACAAAAGCCAAAGTTGAAAAGTTGTACTAAAGGAGCAATCGGTTTAAGTAGCCCTATCGGTTGCTTTTGAAATAAATTATACAACGAAGCATGAATTATTATAAAAATCAGTGCATATTAATGTTTGATATATGTAAAGGGTTTTTCAATAAGAGCGCTACAAAAGTTTTTTTAAATAAAACAAAAACGGTTTGGGATATCAATGAAATTCTTTATTCTTGTAAAAGAACATTCACTGCCATTATGTATGAAACTCAATTTCTTTTGCATGACCACCACGGGTACGCCTGCAAAAGTTCAGACGCTGAACCCAATTTTCGACGGTTTTCAAGCATAAATCGACCGATACTGCTGCAATTTCACGTTCGATATTCGTACGAAGTTCATCAATCGTCGCTGGCTTGTTGGCATAGACCATAGACCTGACGTAGCCCCACAGGAAATAGTCTAACGGCGTCAAACCGCACGACCGAGGCGGCCAATTGACTGGGCCATTTCGTGGGATAAGACGTTCACCAAACTTGGTTTTCAATAAATCGATTGTGACATTCGCTGTGTGGCTTGTGGCGCCGTCCTGTTGGAACCACATATTGTCCAAGTTCATATCATTCAAGTTGGGCCAAAAATATTCGATTATCATTGAGCGGTAGCGATTCCCATTCACAGTAACGTGCCGGTCTTGATCATCACGGAAGAAGTACAGCCCAATGACGCCGCCAGCCCATAAACCGCACCAAACCGTAATTTTTTCGGGATGCAATGTTGACTCATGGAGTACGTGTGGATTGCTGCCTGACCAATAACGCATATTCAGCCAGAAATGAGCTTCACCGCTGAAGATGATTTTTCGATGAAAATCCGGATCATTTTCAAGTTGTTGCTCAGCCCAATTCACGAACGTACGACGATTCTGGTGGTCAAGCGGCTTCAGTTCTTGCGTCAATTTGATCTTGTAAGGATGTAGGCCAAGATCTTTTCGCAAAATTCGCCATAACGACGTCACAGAGATGCCCAACGCTTGAGAACGACGTGTGATAGACTGATTTGGGTCTTCCTCAATTGATGCGCTAGCGGCAGCAATATTCTCGACACTAAGGGCACTTCTTTGTCTAACTGGCACGGGAACAATTTGTACTGTGCCTGTGGATTCAAATTTTTCCACTAGACGCTCAATTGTTGGTCTGACAGGACGATTATGACGACCAAAAATTGGACGTAGCGCTCTTAAAGTTGAGGTCACTGACTCCGAATTTCGGTAGTAAATTTTAATAATTTCGACTCGTTGTTGGATCGTATATCTATCCATGATGAAATGGCAAACCTTAGTGAAGAGAAATGTCAAAAGAATGAATATTTCAAGAACACGACATTAACAATACATCAATTTTCTTGAAACTCATTTCCAGGAAGATAACGCTTCGGTGCTTCTAAGGGCAGTATATGTCTCTTAGAAGAAAACAATTTTTTTAAGAATTGATGATTTTTTAGTTCTTGTTTGTTGACTTCTTCGAAAATTATGCTCTATATGAAAACATTTATTGAGTTATAGAGAAGAATTGAAAATATATCACGTACGAGGCGGTCTAAAAGAACTCACCACTTCAGAACTGGTCGATAAAACTCATAGTATGATAATTGACGATCGACAAGTTAAGTACGTGAAATTGCTGAAAAATATCTTGTATGAATATTTGGGAACAAGAACTGTAATTCGCAATACACTAGAGACCAAGGCGCAAGTCTCTTGGAGAATTGAAGCTGAAAAACGCAAGTTGATTACCTTGAAAAAAGCAGAATGACAAATATTCGGAGCTGTTGAACCGATATAGACGGATTTGAAACAAAAATGACTGCATTTAGCGAAGAAAACAGTGGGCTTCCCCATTCAGAAGTGCTTGTGCGCAGTCATTATGGAAAAATTAGACCAATTGCGCTACGAATAGGTTTCTCATGAACCATATTTGTTAGATTTGGCTCCTAGCGGCCATTAACTGTTTCAAAACTTGAAGAAGTAAGTCGATGAAAAGAAGTTTGGGTCGTATGAAGGGGTCATCGCTGAAACGGAGGCGTACTTTGAGGACTTTAACAAATCTTAATATGTGGAAGGCATCAAAAAATTCGAGAACAATGTTGGGAAATCAAAATGTGTTTTGACCGAAGAAGTTGTGTTTTCTTGCCTAGTTCGATTACTATTAACCTCACCGTCATATGAAGAGTTTTAAGGGTGAGACAAATTTTTTCGGGCATCGTCTCGGGAGAATTTGCTGTCATTTTGGCTGTCCTTGGATTAGTGATATAAACTTTACTCTTCAAAAATCTATACAAAAAGAAGTCCGATGAAGTCAAATTCGGAGATCTTGGTGGCCAGTCAATGTCGTCGTTTATCGACATGATACGTCTCGGAAACTTTTGACATAAGAAGTCCATTGTGGAGCGTGCAGGGTGAACTAAAAGTGTTTCAGACCGCATTTCCGATAACACAGAGTATATCAAGATTCACTTATTAAATAGATCGTCATTGCTTGCCTCACCAGCTCTAGAACAGAATGCCCCAATGATGGTTTTGATGTAAACACCAGCCCAAACAGTCATTTTCTCATCGTGCGATGGCGTTTCGTGAAATACTTATGTGAGAATTATCGGTGACCCAAAAGCGACAATTTCGTTTGTTGAAGGCACCAGAGCAATGTGCAATGAGACGCATAATGACCACGATATTTTGGTTGATTCGCAAACTGTATTAACTAACACAACTGAGTGATAACTTTCAATGTAAGACGCCACTATTTCGGGGGATTCTTCTGGTGTATATCGAAAAATTGTTAATACTTTTTGAATTCACCTTTGCACGTGACATGCTTAATGACGCCGTTCGGTTGAGAATTGTCAAAGTTTTTTTAAAAATTCCATTTGTCAGATTGAGATGGCGCACCAGTTTGCATGACATTTCAAATGTCAACACATTGTTCCACTTTGCATTTTGCCGACGGCATTTTGAAAACCAAAAATTTAATAGATTTCGAATATTTTTTCACGGTAATTAGCAGCAGCAGCTACATATGAAAGTGTAAGAACTTACCGAAGGCGGTGCGTGCAATTTGTTGTTCTTATTATTGTTGTGCTTGTTGGCAACACATGAAGAAGTAAAAAAATACCAATTAACACATAAATCACAGCAACATAAACACGCAACGCAAACAGACAACAACAACAAAAAACATGCGTACGTTTTTTTTTCTTTTGCAAGAAAAATGATTTTTCCGGCGGTAGTGCTGTCAACAATGGCAACAACACGAAACCTACGTAAAAAGTGTTGCCAAAAACGAACAACAAAATGCTATAGATGTTGGCAACAGCACCAGTAACAATAAAAAAAAAAACCGCAATTCATCATTTTTGTCAAAACACTCGACAACAGCGGCAGCAGCAGCAGCAGCACATGGAAAATCTTAGAGTTCTATTGTTAAAAGACAAATCCGCCCACTTAATTTATCGCAGGGGAAAAATAAACGCTAATTTGTTGTAATTAGCAGCAGTTGCTAAAGTTACGTTGGATTTATTTTTGTCAGCTTTTTTATGTTTTTACAATTGAAGTATTTGATTCCATGCTATGAGAAGAAAAAAAAAGAAACAAAGCATCTGGCAACCCACGAAGTGATTTTTTGATTTGATAAATTGTTATTTCGCATTTATTTTGTCGTTTTTTTAAATGTTTTACTACTGGAATACGATTTTTTTTTTTAAATCAACCAATTAATTGTTATGTACTGGTAGGCTTAATGTCAAAAAAATATAAACTTAAGACCTGCTGAATAAGAAATTTCCAATCTGGTAACCTTCAGCAATGGAAATTAAAAAACATCAGTGGTTAAGTTCACTAAATATTAGCTAGCGATAAAGGAATTTTGCTAAATACTACTACGTCATAAATTGAAAAATAAATCCTAGTGCAATTGAGGAGGTTTGGTTGGTTCAAACAAATATTTATTATAGTCATTTCATAATTTATTTCACATTATCTATTATATAAAATTAATTTTTTGTCGGTCTGTCTGTCTGTCTGTCCGTTATGGACGTGGAAACTATCCAGCCGATCGTGATGAAATTTTTACAGTATGTTAGTATTAATCAGGCGGGTGTCATAGGCTATAAAATTTTTATTTAGGGTGCATATTTAGGGTGGCCCTCATACAAAAATATTTTAAAAATAGCATTTTCTCAAAGACAGGTAAATCGATTCTCATGAAATTTACACAGTATGGCTTTTATGTTAAGGGGCACAGATTCTATGGTAAAAATTTTATTTAGGGTGCATACTTAGGGTGGCCCTCAGTAAAAATATTTTTAAATATAATTTTTGCGAAGACAAATAAATCGATTCACACCGAATTTACACTACATATCTCTTATGCTAAGAAGCATAGCTTAGGACACAAAACTTTTATTTAGGGTGGCCCACATACACAAATATTTTAAAAATAGCATTTTCTCAAAGTCCGCTAAATCGATTCTCATGTAATTTACAACACACGGCTTTTATGTGAAGAGACACAGATTAGATTGTAAAAGTTTTATTTAGGGTGCATACTTAGGGTGGCCCTCATACAAAAATATTTTTAAATATAATTTTCACAAAGACTGGTAAGTCGATTCACACCGAATTTACACCACGTAGCTCTTATGTTAAGTGGCTTAGTTAAGGATACAAAACTTTTATTTAGGGTGGCCCTCAGACAAAAATATTTTTTAAATATCATTTTCTCAAAGACTTAATCGATTCTCTTGGAACTTACACCACATGGCTTTTATATTAAAAGGCACAGATAAGCTTAAAAAAGTTTTATTTAGGGTGCATACTTAAGGTGACCTTCATACAAAAATATTTTTATGTATCATTTTCACGAAGACAGGTTAGTCGATTCACACCGAACTTACACCACGTAACTCTTATGTTAATAGGCATAGCTTAGGCTACAAAACTTTTATTTAGGGTGGTCCTCACACAAAAGTATTTTTAAATATAATTTTCTCGAAGACCGCCAAATCGATTCTCATGGAATTTTACACCACGTGGTTTTTATATTAAGAGGCACTGCTTAGATTGTAAAAATTATAATTTGGGTGCATACTAAGGGTGGTCCTCATACAAAAGTATTTTTTAAATAGAAATTTCTCGTAGACTGAACATGGAATATACACCACGGTTGAGGTGAAGCGATGCGCACAGGGTAATGCTAGTTTTAATATAAAACTAATGATACTCTCAACATATTTCGTTAAATGCAACAGACCTACTACTGGGTGCTTAAGGACATTCAGTATAAGGGGATCAGTATATTGTTTAATATCGATGTATTTGTACAATTTTAAGAATAACATTCAGATCGGGGAGTAGTAAAATTAAAATTTCGCTCTGGCTTTTGAGATAAATGGAATCAAGGCTATCAAACTTGTACCAAAGACACTACTTTCTTTGGAGCAGTTCGGAGTACACAAAATACGAAAGAGATAGCTCTTTTTTTAAAAAAAAATCATTTTCTCCTTTGACCTTAAAATTTTCACTTAAAGTACAGTTTCTGGATGTAAGTACTTGATACTCTATCAGATATATTCGCCTCAAAGTTTATTATGGTCAAATCAAACGGTTAACTACTTAATTTTTGTGTGCTCAAAATTGTTCCAAAGTAATTGGTAGAAGTACACGATACGTTTATCCTAACGTGATCAGATATTTTTCGGAAAAACTTGATAACCTTTTTTTTTTGGGTTCTCTCTCACTTTCACATTCAGATATATTTCAACAATGAGATTTAATTCAGTAAACTAAAAAAAAAAAGGTTCTCACTTTCATGTTCCGAAATATATATGAGATATATTTCATAAAATGAAAACGCACGGGACGGAAAATCAAAAACGCGGATCATATGGTTAACATACGTTAGTTAAACCCCATTTATGTATTTAAAAACCAAACGTGATTTAAAAAATTAATAAGTGAAAAATTCAGCGTCAAAAATATCATTGGAGACGTTAAAAAAAATTATTACAATATTCATATATATATTCCAAAATAAAAGATGTTCATGTTTCTTTCATTAACGTCGTCCATTTGAAAATGTATGTACATACCTTATATACAGTGCGGCCCATAATAACTGTCAATAAATTTCATTGGATGCATTGCTTTTCAAAATTTAATTGTACACAACGAAAGTACTTGTAGAAGTCCACGTAAGTGGGGAAAGTCCTGATCGCCACTCACTTGGGAGTGGCCAGAGATGATTCTTTTGCAAGCAGTTCAAGCAGCTCACAAACTTCCGGCCTTTTTTGGCCAAGTATCCTCTGGAGATCCCTTGGACACCCGTCCGGGGGTGAGCTAGTTGTGAGAAGGCGGGTCTCTCCTAGACTTAAAACTTGGAATGTGTGCGTAGGGTTTGGGTCCCACCACACATTATCATCATTTCCAATGAAAACCAAATTAGCCTCGGATAATAGCCCCCACTACGATGACGACCACTGCAAACGAAAAACGGACAATGATTTACGGATATGCACCTGGAATGTCCGGACCCTCCATAGGGAAGGTGCAACTATCCAACTGGCGGAAGCCCTCGTAAAAATAAAGGCTGACATCACCGCCATCCAGGAGATGCGATGGAAAGGACAAGGCTGCTCTAAACGGACGAACTGTGATATCTACTACAGCGGCCATGCGGAGAGGCGCGAATTTGGTTGCGGATTCGTTGTAAGTCGAAAATTACGCCACCTAGTTTCCCGGTTCACGCCAATAAACGAAAGGCTGGCTACGATCCGTATCAAGGCAAAATTCTTCAACATAAGCCTAATTTGCGCGCACGCCCCGACGGAGGAAAAGGACGATGCCACCAAGGATGATTTCTACGCGAGCCTAGAGGACGTGTATGACCGTTGTCCGACCCACGATGTAAAAATAGTCCTCGGCGATTTTAACGCGAAGGTCGGAAGAGAAGGCATCTTTGGCGCTACAGTCGGTCAGTTCAGTCTCCACGAGACCACTTCAAACAACGGTCTGAGACTGATCGACTTCGCCGCGGCGCGAAACATGGTAGTTAGTAGTACCAGATTTCAACACCTCGACATTCACAAGGCCACCTGGCTATCCCCGGATCAAAAAACGAAAAACCAAATTGATCATGTTGTGATCGACGGAAGGCACGCTTCAAGCATTCTAGATGTGCGTACATTTCGGGGGGTCAACATTGACTCCGACCACTATCTTGTTGCAGCTAAGATCCGCATGCGGCTATGCAATGCGAAGAATGTACGCACGGGCATGCAACGAAAGCTGGACGTCGCCAAGCTGCAATCACAACGGACTGCCGAGGCGTACTCCGCTCAACTCTCGGTTAAGCTCAACCAACCAACCTCTGGAACCGACGACGCCGGTGGACTTTGGGCACACATCTCCCACTCCATGCGTGCTGCTGCCGAGGAAGTCATTGGTTTTCGACGCCCACAACCTCGAAACCAATGGTATGACCAGGAGTGTCGCGATGCGACTGCTGAAAAAAACGCCGCATACAAGAAGACGCTGCAGTCAGCCGCAACGCGAGCCGTGCGAGAAAACTACCGCGAAAAGAGGAAGGAAGAGAGGCGCATTTTTAGACGTAAAAAAAGGGAGCAGGAAAAGCGTGAGCGTGAGGAACTTGAGGTGTACCAGGGCAAGAAGGATGCACGAAAATTCTATCAACAAGTTAAGCGTCTAACTCAAGGTTTCAAGCCCGGAGCATCCACTTGTAGAGACGAAAATGGAAATCTGGTTACAGATACACAGAGTGTACTGAGGTTATGGAGGCAGCATTTCTCCAACTTGCTTACGGGCGATGATCCCACCAATTCCGCCCAGAGAGAATGCAGTACGATACCACCAATCGATGATAACGCAGTGGAAGTACCATCACCTAGCCATGAAGAGGTTCGAGTTGCTATCCAGCGACTCAAAAACAACAAAGCAGCGGGTGCTGACGGCCTGCCAGCTGAGTTGTTTAAAGCTGGTGGCGATGAATTGATAAGGTGCATGCATCAACTCATCAGCAAAATATGGCTAGCGGAAAGCATGCCCGACGATTGGAATCTCAGCGTGCTTTGTCCTGTAATAAAGAAAGGAGACCCGACAATCTGCGCCAACTACAGGGGTATCAGTCTTATTTCCATCGCATATAAGATCCTCTCGAGCGTATTGTGTGAAAGATTGAAGCCGTATACAGAAACGCTGATCGGATCCTATCAGTGTGGCTTTAGACCTGGTAAGTCCACCATAGACCAGATTTTTACACTACGCCAAATCCTGGAGAAAACCCATGAATATCAAATCGACACTCACCATCTCTTCGTCGATTATAAAGCTGCGTTCGATAGCCCAGTGCGGGATTGCCTATACGCAACAATGTCTGAGTTCGGTATACCTGCAAAGTTGATAAGGCTCTGCAGGATGACGTTGAGCAATACGTTTAGCTCCGTCAAGGTAGGGAATGACCTCTCCGGAACTTTTAATACCGAGCGAGGTTTCAGACAAGGCGACCCGCTCTCGTGCGATCTCTTCAATTTCATTATAGAGGGGATCGTACGAAAAGCCGGTGTGCATCATAATGGCACCATTTTCTTCAAAGGTGTTCAGCTCCTTGCGTACGCTGATGATATTGATATTATCGGTCGGAGTAAGAGAGATGTTACTACTGCTTTCACTGCTATTGAAAAGGAATCAGCCAAAGTGGGTTTGACGGTAAACGAGGGCAAGACGAAATACATGATGTCTACTAACAACAACAAGAGAGCACGGGATCTAGACTCTCATGTTACAGCGGGCAACTGTAAATTAGAAGTTGTCAAGGAATTCATCTACCTTGGCACTGCCGTAACCAGCAACAATGATGTCAGTCTGGAGATTAAGCGGAGAATAACAATTGCTAATAGGTGCTACTACGGGCTCAGTAAGCAATTACGTTGCAGAGCTCTCTCTCGATCGACAAAGCTAACACTCTACAAGACGCTCATTCTACCTGTGCTTCTTTATGGCGCTGAGGCATGGGTAGTTTCGACAACAGACGCAGCCGCTCTTGGGGTGTTCGAGAGGAAAGTTCTCCGCAAAATCTTTGGTCCTGTTCGAGTTGGCGACGACTATCGCATTCGAATGAACCACGAGCTGTATGAGCTCTACGCCGACATCGACATAGTTAAGCGTATAACAATACAGCGACTACGCTGGCTGGGTCATGTCCATCGTATGGGTAAAGAAGCTCCAGCGAAAAAGGTATTCGAAGGGAAAGTCCCCGGTCAACGACGAAGAGGGAGACCATGCCTCCGGTGGATAGACCAAGCTGAGGAAGCCCTAACCGCGCTTGGCATTAACGATTGGAGAAGGCGCGCGCAAAGCAGAGGCGCCTGGCGAGAGCTAATGAGGTCGGCCGTAACCTGACAACGGGTTGTTATGGCCATCTAAGTAAGTAAGTAAGTAACGAAAGTACACTACAAAAAATATATTCTTTATATCAAACTCAGAAGCGCCATGAAAGGTAAACGTGACTTAGTTATAAATTTAAAAAAAAAAAATTATAGAAATTGTGACATCATAAAAACACAAACACCTCTCAGAATAGCAGAAAAATTTGTGCATAAGACACTAAAACGATATAAGGAAACGAGAGGCTCGAAGATTAAAAAAAAAATTGGACGCAGTCGGACATAAGACAAGTGACACGACGATATCCTACTCAATCAGCCTATTCTGTAGCAAAGGATATGAAAATATCCAAAACTTTCAAGCAGCTTCTTACCAGGAATGATCTACGACTCAAGGCCTATAAAAAATAATACCTTCATGGGTTAACTAATAAGCAAAAGCAATTACCTGTTACAAAAAGTAAGGAGCTACTTGACTGGCACGGTGGAGATGAAATAATCTTTTCGGATGAAAAACTGTTCTTCCTGCAAGACAGCTACAACCAGCAGAATAACTGTGTGTACGCAAGGAGTTTTGCGAATGCTTCAAAAAATGAATTGACTGTTGAGCGATATGAAAACGTGACCAAAATCAAGGTGTATGGAGCAGTACCTAATATAGGAAAAGGGCCGATAAATTCGACTGATTTTATCTCTGCGGAAGATTGGCCAGCATCATCACCGAATCTCAAGCGATTGGATTTTTGCGTATAGGGCCATATGCTAGGTAAAGTAAGGTCAACAAAAGGCTTAACATTTGATGGGTTCAAGCAGCGTTTGACAAGGATTTGAGACAAAATGTAGCAAAAAATGGTGCATGCCGCCTGTGAATCGTTTTTAAAACGTTTATGTCTTGTAAGCAAAGAAAAGGGTAATAGCTTCGAACTTCATCATTAATTTAATAAATTTTATAAGGTTGTTAAACGTTTATGATAAATAAAAAAAAATTATCCTAGACGACTTTGAATTTTATAACACTTTGTTTTACTGACAGTTATTATTGGCCACACTGTAAATAAATCGAAATTTTCGAATGTCAATTATCTGTTTAACGATTTAGTCCAAAAGTTGATTTAAAAAAAATTATATACATAATACATATATTTAAAAAAAATATACAAAATAATTTTTTTTCGAATGCATGAATTCAAAGAAATAAAATTTTGAAATCCTTTGAAAACGAAAAGTGCAATGGTCATAGTTTCTAAGGACTTATCTATTCTGAAAATGAAGCGGGTAAAAAGTTTAAAAGAAATTGATGTTGGTGTAGACGACCCTACAATAAAACCGCCTACAACTTCTGACAAGTCTTATTCACACTACGTAGAGCTCAGAAAAAGAAGAAACAACACTGATGGAAGCAAAATCACAAAATCAGCTGAATAACTGCAAGAATCCTATGTAGCATAACGTGAAAAGTGGTTCTTCAGAAAAGTGGACAGTATATGATTTTTTCACAAACTCGATAAGGCTTATAATTTAGCAGGACATGATTCCATTTCATTCCTGTAATAATTCAAAGAGCCACAGGTATTTTTTGATTTTATTGAAAGTTAAAGTGACACATTGCAATAGGGGATTTTTTGTTATTTGTTTTTTCAGTGTAAATTTTTTGACATTTTACACTTGATTCGTAAAATGTGTCAGCGCTAGAAATGCTCAGTAAAGCTTGCCATTTTACTATAAATGGTGTAACAAACGAAAAACGCTTGTAATTCATTCAATTTTACTATCAAAATTCGTGCTCTGTAAGAAATATGAAAATGAAAAAATTTTCTTCAGCGACGAAACTCTTTTTTGGTTCAATGGTTACGCCAACAAACAAAATTGTCAAATTTGGTCTGAAGAGCAGTTCAAGAGCTGCCAATGCACACTGAAAAATCTACTGTTTGGTGCAGTTTGTGGGCCGGCGTCATCATTGGACCGTACTTTTTCAAAAGTAATGAAAGTCGCAACAAAACAGTCGATGGAGCAAGTTACCGTGCGATGATTACCGACTTTTTTTTTGCACAAAATGGAAAAATTGGATTTGGTTGACATATGGAGTCAACAAGACGGTGTCACATGCCGCAAGCCAAGCGAAACCATGGACCTATTGCGAGGTGAGTTTCATGAGCAATTAATCTCACATTTTGGTGCAATTCATTGGCCGCCAAGATCATGCAATATGACCCCACTGTACCATTTTTTGTGGTGCTATGTAAAGTCTCTCCAGCCACAATTGCAGCCCTGGAAGACAACTGCCATTGGTGAGATACCGGTCGAAATGCTTGAAAAAGTATGCCAAAATTAAAACTTCCAAATGGATCACGTCAGGCGTAGCCGCGGGCAACATTTACATGAAATAATTTTTATAAAATAAATGGCAGTAATTGATGTATCGTTTCAAATAAATATTTTATTCATTGTGGCAAATTTTTTGTTTTTTTTTTTTGATTTTTAAAAACCTAGCACTTAAAAAATCACCTGTTATAAAGATCTAATACGTTAGTAAGTCATAGTCTAAAGACTTTTCTATTAAATATGTCCTGTAATAAAACCAACTAAGATTCTCACGGTTTGTTTATTTAATAAGATCACATTGAGGGTTCTATTAGCATCATAATATGGTCAGATTGCCCTCGACGTACAACATGTTGTCATGTTTGAGCATCTCATATTAGCCCAATTTTTAGTCAATTTTGGTTCTAATTAAAGCTTAATGTAAGGTACAGAAATTATGTCAATTTTAGTGCCTTTCCCAGCAAATTCATTTGCATTTTCATTGTCAATGAAGTCACAATATTCAGGAATCCAACATGCGGTTTGGAATGTGATGCGATTATTTATGAAAGACCTTAAGTCCATTTTGACTTTGATCACTAAAATCGTTAGATAGCTTATATGTTTATTCATCGTTTTAGTTTTAATCAATTCTATTGTCAAGAAAGTTGAGGCAACAAAAATGCTGAGGGAATATTAAATTATTAAAAGTTTGCTTTTTGTAACAAGATGCATTTCTCTGCTTTTTCTCATAGTGATTTACTGCAATCTAGGACCAAACATGACTTAATATTATTGGAACCAATAGCTGCTTGGCTATCGACATATGTATATGACAAATCTGTTACTATTTACATTAAAATATTTTAGAATTTAATATAATTTGGCATAACTTCCAGATAGCTAAAACTTGAGCATGAAGCGTACTACAGTAACTGCGTAAAGCAAAGGATTCACTGATGTTGAAGTCATTGAAAAAAATTGTCAGCCCCCGTACCAGACTGCATTTTCGAACCGTCAGTGCATAATATTTTGAAATTTACAATGGGAATCCTAACTTTCTATCAGGTAGGATATGAGGGTAATATAGTCAGTGAATTCATCGCAGCCAGGAAATCGAGTGAAGGCATTGCCATGGGTTTCGATCTCCCGCAGTCTAATAGCGCTTTTTGCTGCGTTCTACGGCAGGTTAAGTAATATTAAATACTTATTCCGTCTATATTAAATATATCATTTGTTAGCTATTATAAAGTCATTATTTATAAAATTTTTTCTGTGTAGAAATATGCGAAAACTTTTTTTTTCTCAAAAGAGTTAAAAAAATACTTTGCTGACAAAGTTAAAACTCCTTAGAAGGAAACTAATTTCATTGCATAAAATTGTGTGAAAAGATAAGGCATCTGATTGTAAAATTTGTCCAATAAGATAGATGTTAAATGTGAGAATAACGTACTGCAAGAACAAATTTTTTAATTTATTTTAAAATGGGCACCCGACGGGTTTGCTGTGTGGTGCATGAGTCAAACTCTCCGACGGCAAAAAATAAACTAAAACAAATTTATTTTAGTATTCTTTAAAAAATTCAATTTCTTAACAAATTGTACAGATAATAGCAATATTTTGACAACCCTGTGCGCTTTATTGTCATTTTCTAATTGGAAAAATAAACTTACGTTTGTATAGAAATTTCGAATAGTCGCAATCCATATTTCAGCTGTTTTTTTGTGCCCAAGTTAATTAACTTTTGTTGAAAGGGGGAAAAAAATAAACACAAAACAAAACTACTCACTTAGTATTCACTTTTTAATTTAATTTTTTATTTAAATCACTAACGAAATGACGTTAAATTTGTAAAGGGAAACCAAAAAAACAACACACTTCCTTCAACAACTTAAAGTGGAAATGAACAACAACACTTTTTGGATTTTTTTTTTTTCTTTTTTTAACTATAGATAACTTTGTTGTAACTATTTTTTTTTTTTAAATTTTTTTTTAGTATTGACTTTTTGTTAAACGCGTCGGTATTCTATGAGTTTACAGATATTAGCGCAAAATTGCTATGCGACTTCAAACTTAAAATGAAAAATTGCATTTTAGTGCTTATTCGGAAATATTTTATTGAATTTTTGTTTTAGTAAAATTGTAAAAGTAAAAATTTTTTGCAAAGTTGCATAAAATATTTGAAATTCAAATGGATTTGTAGCTCACAGATACATTGAGTTTTATGTTTTTTGTTGCTAATGAGTGTAAAATTTCCAATTTTTTATGCTTAGTACACTAGCTGATAAGTGAAAAAGCCAACTGTATTTTCATTTTTACGTTTTTGAGCGTAAGATCACGTGTAGATACATTTGTATCTAAGCTATTAATATGCCGTAAATTCAAATTTGAATGCAATTTTTTTTTCTTTTTTTTTGCACAAATGCTAAATTTGTTGTATTCTTTGCATTTATAATGAAATTTTGCACCACGTTTATTATTTAATACTTTTGTATATTTTCTTTTTTTTTTTTTTTGTTGAGCACGGCGTATCTTATCGTAACATTTGCCGTTGCGTTGCTACTAACAAAAGCAGGTGATTATGTTGTGTTAAGCGTTTAATTTTTTATGATTTTTTTCGATTTTTTTATTTCAATATTTGCGCGCAAACACTATGTTTATGCGTATCTTGCAGATACTTTTCATTTGGCAAATAAAACAGTAAATTTAGCAAACAAAGTAAAAAATGCAATGACAACGATAAGGGAAAAACAAAACAACAGCCAAAGTTAATGAATTGCTGCATTAATTAATACATATTTTTTAGAGAACAATTAAACGAAAACTATCCAGCGGATACATTTTGATTTGTTAATGTTTTTTAAAGAAAAAAGATACAACGTTGCGCGGCAAGAAAAAAAAAAGCGCGCAAAGTCAGCCGTAATCAACAAGTTAAGCGCGTTTTGTTTCAACACTTTTCAAGCATAACAATATTAGGCGCGTTTTAGTTAGAAAATATCTTTTAGAACCAAGATTTTTAATTTTAATTTTTGTCACTCAGAACTTTTGCGTTTTTTTGAAAACACACACGACGCGTCGTCTTCTACAACAACTACGATGTGTTGTGGGGCGACGTGACGGCTGTTGACGGTTGATTTTTCATTTGGTTTTTTATTTATTTTTTTTTTTGTTTCTTTAAGTTTTTGTATCTTTTTCTATTTCTCTGAATACCGACGGAATCGACGGCGCGGCATTAACAAAACTGCCAGCACAAATTTGGCTCAAACGCTTTGCAAGCAAAAATCTGCTGCTCTGCACGAAAGTTTTGTTACGTTTGCCGTTTTGCGGCTCGCATTGCAGACAACAACAGGCAGTGGCAGTGGCAGCGGCAGCACAGCAACGGCAGCAGTAGTAGTCAGTCAGCCAGAATCAACAAAAGCAGCCAGCAGCAGCCAGCAGCAGCCAGCAGCAGTTTGGAGCGACAACGAGTTTCATTGTATTGTTGTTGCTGTTGTCTTCTATTTTGCATGCGCTCTCTTTCGTTCTCTCACTGTTTGAGTGGCGCTCTGTGTGTTTTTTGCTCTGCTCTCCGTGAATTGGCGCTTGTTTTATCCACACAAACATACACAAAATGTGGAGCTATGCGCAATCTTTAAGATACGAGTTGCAATCTATGAGATACTTTCAAATGAGTGAGTAATCAAATGATAACCACTCACTCACTCGCTCATCCGTAGTCACTCAATTTACGGTGT
This sequence comes from Tricholauxania praeusta, assembly GCA_949775025.1. Taxonomy (NCBI): domain Eukaryota; kingdom Metazoa; phylum Arthropoda; class Insecta; order Diptera; family Lauxaniidae; genus Tricholauxania; species Tricholauxania praeusta. Next base: position 162,700,268 of record OX459028.1, on the reverse strand, counting down.
CGCGTATTATGCACTGGTGTGCTGCTTTCGACAGCGCGGCACGATTCGATAATTTGTGTGTTCACGCGTACGTGCTGTGGATTTATTGCAAGCGTGTTGCATTTATAGTTACAAATATATCTTACAGATACCTTTTTTTTGCATTCTAAATAAAGCAATACGAAGACGCATTGCGTTAGAAAGCATGCGGGGGGGGGTATGAAGGAGGGTTTTGTAAATAAAATTCTATTTTCATTCTGATTAATACCTTAATGATCGACAAATTGTTGGTGATCTGGAAATTATTCAGGTTAGTTGTTTTTGAAATGGAAAGAGAAGAATTAATACATCACTCGCATCTCGTAATTGCGGCTGTTAAATTATTTAGTATCTTATCGAACTTTATGAAAGTGTATGCTTAAAATATGCACCTATGTTCTATACTTTTTGAACGTCAGCTAATTACGGCTTTAGAACTTGTTTGATAATCCAAACGTATATACGCACTTGGGATGTAACGTTTCAGAAATACTCGTAGTATGTTAGCAGCGGAAATGTCTCATTTGACATACTGCAAACGGAACGTTACAGAAATCTTTGTTGTGTATTTTTAATGTTATGTTTTACATGCAATCATTCTGAAATATTACTGAAAGGTTCCAGCTTCTACGATTCAAAATAAAACTTTCTGACGCATTATAAATGAGATTTTTCGCATGTAATCTTTCTGAAGTGTTTCTGAAAGGTTCCAGTTTTAATATTTACTGAATTTTTTAATGAAATCTAAATAATGTTTTATGATTTGATATTACATTTTTGATATCTGCATTTTATAAACACGACATCAAATGTAGCTGTATGGTTAGTAAATAACTGTGTAAATACTACCAGGCTTTTTTTGTTTTCCCTTAATCCTACAAAGTTTCTATAATGTTTAAGAAAGATTTTAAATTGAACCGAAAGTCAGACATTGACACATTGCAGAAAGCTTTCTGAGATAAAAATGAAAGATTTCTGAAACGTAACTGAAACTTTGTAAGAGTTCTGAAGGTTAACGAAACTTTACATGCCGAGTGGGAAATATAATGTGTAAAAATTATCTGAGATTGTTTACATAAACTTTGTCGCTTTTAAACGCTGAAGAAGGCATATTATTTAGACATACAGCTGCTGACAACTAATTGGAAACGAAATCATTTATTTTGATATTGGTAGTTTTTCTCATTTTTTTTTTTTCTCTGTGTACCAGAAAATTTTTGTACAATATAAATCTGGGACATCTAAGCTTTCAAAAAAAGAACAGAAATGAGTTCGAATTCCCAACATAAATATGTATTATGAGTGATTTTCTGCTCAAACCTCAGGTTTGACTGAGTCAACTAATTGGAAACATAAAAGTAATTAGCAAAAAATTAAAAGAAAAACTGGATAAAATATTCTAGAAACGATATTGTGATATTTTCATTGCTAGCAAGAACACTTTTTGGTCAAATTTTGCTTATTAGCATATCCTTAATCATGGGTAGTGACATAAAGTACTACACCGGCCATGTGTACGTGAATTTCTTAGCTTTAAAGGCCGGACATGAGATATCAGGCGATGGCAACATCGCTATATTGCTCCAAGAAGATGGTATCCAATGCACTTGATCATTTTAATAAGTATGACACAGCAAAAAATTTTCCTCGCAGAAAGAGACCTCGTAAGGCTTCTGAGCAGAAGAATCGCCAGAATATGCGCGAGGCGAATTGGATCCTCGTAAGACTCCTGCAGACATCTAATTCATAATAATTGATCAATACGATGCACAAATATCCAAGTCAACTGGCACTTTTCGATTGGTTTAATGCTGAATACTCCATTCTTTTGTGTGTTATTGAATAAGTAATTGTTACTTTATTTCAAAATTTTCCTTTAAAGATTCTTAAGTTCCCGAGTATGATATATTTTACTCGCAAAAAGAGAAAAAATATTGCGAAAACTCTCTTTTCACGCATAGAGCAACAAGTCTCGGAAAGTGGATTTTACTAAGCGTCAACTGAAAAAAGTTTTTCCAGTTGCCACTTCTTAATTATTTCTCACATTATTATCTAAAAGGAAAAACAATATAATCTCATTATTAGTTTTAATTTTTCACACTCTATTTCTTCATTACTCTACCAAATCAGTGTACTCGTAGTCGTGTGTTTATACAAAAAATTATAAACAAATTATATGTTAAAAAAAAATGAAAGAAAAAAGAATTCATATCAAAAGATTCATTCAATCTACCGCTGCTGATTACCATATCAATTCGTATCGACAGCCACATCGGACTGACTTTTCTAAATTGGGTCAAAAGGCTGGTCGTGGTTCAAATTGCAGCACCGTGCGGACACGAGATCCACATCAATGGATGCATAGAATGCGGCAAAGTCGAGAAATAGAAGAAGAAGAATAAAAGTAAGAGGAACGGCGCAGCAGTAGCATGTGATGATGATAACAAGTCAAGACAAACGACATGGGAGAACTCTCAATGTAAAAGCCGCAAAGCGCAACACATTAAAATTCTTAATCGTCAGGGTGTTGATAAAATTAATGAATGAGGAGTGGAAATAAAAAAACAAAGAGAAATACTATATTTAAAAAAAAAAAAAAATTGAAATTAGAGCAAAGTCGCATGCGCATGCAAACTACCTCAATCGGGAAGACTCCTAAATGTTTGACCGACTTAGATCAAGAAAGCTTTAGATGTCGAGGTATATCGTGAAGCAATTTATGAAATAAATTGAGCAATACACGTGGTTTTTAATTTTTTGCTTTTGGGGAGTGCTGCCACGCCCATTTGGCGAAATTCGTAAACTTTTTGTTCAGAGCGGGTCTGAGTTATTCCTAGAATATGTGAGAAATTTGGTTACACTACATCAAATAACTTTTCAATACAGTATTTTAAATGTTTTACTTGTATGGGCGGTGGGCGTGTCCGTAAACTAGTTGCGCCCATCATTAATATCACGTGATAAGTTTGAAAATATAGCATATGTACCAAATCTCATTCAATTTCTCTTAGTTTTTCTGTAATCTTGATTTCCACAGACAGACGAACAGATCTGTGGACAGACAGACAAACAAACAGACGGACAGAAAGATAGACATGACTGAGTCAAGATTATATGTATATATTTTTCTATACCTACCACGCCTTCTTCTAAGCATTGCAAACGGAATAACAAAGTGACTCTGGGGTATAAAAATGGACCATAGCCAAACATTTTTCTAATGAATTTGATTTTATATATCCAATTTTTGAAATGTTTTCTTTTTCTCAAATAGCAGCGCAGATAAGCTCTAAAATTTCAAAAATATACATATTGAGCTCATTTTAATAAATTGGGTTTTCTCGATAAACTATGGGTCAGTAGCAATTTTTTTTTTTTGAAAAAATTAAAGGTTTAAAAAAATCGGTGTAACTTTAAAAAAATGTCATATCTGAAAAAACATGGAATTAATTATAAATCAATATTAAATTAAGTCTGTCATATAACATCCATATTTCGGAAATTGATTAGGAGTTCTGAAAAGCAGTTCTGAAAAGGAGTTTTTAGAAAAGCACCAAATCCTACTGATTTCTTATTCGTTCTCATAGAAAAGCACTTTGGTTTTGTAAAGGAAACCACTGGGGCATAAAGTTAACTAAAGCGAGTGCGTAGCTTCCAAAACCTTTGATAGAATGCGGCATTACAACAGCAGTTACGGAAGTGTTCAGTGGAATCTGGAATGGTTGGCCACCTTCCAATAATAAAGTTGTACTTTCACCTGTTTCGTTTATCACATAACCCCACCACAGAACATCCACAAATCTGCACAGCCCTGAGATCGAGGTACGGCCCCTAGCTCTATCAAAACTCCTACTAAATACCTTAATCCAACGCTGGCTGAAGGACCCTTTAAGCTCGGGCCTGGGTCTATAGCCCCCTTTAGCCCTATCTTAATCCACCACTCTGCTTCATGCTTCCGGATCATGGTCCCTCACATGCAGACTGACGAGACGAATTCCAACTTTTGTAAAGTCGAGCTTGAGTTGGATAATATACGACTATCCCTTCTCGTCGTAATTCGTTTTTTTTTTTTAATTCAATTTCGGAAAAAAAATGATTCTTGTGGGCTTTTATCATTTTGTTATAGAACTTCTTGAATAATCGCTGATTATTTTTTTTGCTGGACTGTGTAATTGGAACAAAAGCATATGGATTAATTACTCAGAAAAATATGATGTTTTTTTATAGAGTCCTTTATCTTCTCACGAAGCATAGTGCCTAAACAAACTTTTCCGACGTGAATACTTAGTGGCGAGTGCTTCCAATTCTCTCCAACAATTCCACAATTCACGACGCTGATCTTAGGTACGGCAAACGATTTCCGTGTTTATCCCAAAATAAGAGATATTTTTCAGTCGTATGAGCTTTGTCCTTAATCAAATGTCTTTCTACAAAATATCCAATTTTGTGTAGAAGTTTTAAGAAAATTTAAAAAAAAAAATATTAAGCTTTCAGAATGATCTCTATGAATTATTCTATTAAGAGTTTAAGTATCAACTGCATCCATCATGAATTTGATTTCAACTTTAACTTTTACTTTAACATAAACGCAACCTGACCTTTTCATATCGCATACACAGATCTCTTTCCCTCCATGATTCTTGTCTCTTTCGTTCATTGTTTTAGTTTTAATTCTACTAATCTGTTGCTGGTTGCATAAATTAATCGAGTTAATTTATTATTTAGTTGATAATTCTATGTTATTATTATGTTTTAATGGGGTTTTTTCTTTTAGTTGAAGCTAACGAGCAGTGATATCTAACTGGTTTCGTAAGAAAAAAAAAAGAAAAAGTTTTTTATTGTTCGAATACAATCGGAAACAGGTTTTTATTTGGCCTAAACGCATACAACGTTTGTTTTTTCTCTCATAGGATTATATCTTAACATTTAAACAAGTAAGTATTTTCGATTTAAAATGATTTGTAAAGGGCGATTCCACGTGATACGATTTTCGACATAAATTTTTAGATTACAGTATTTATTACTTTCTTCTATGCCAATACAAAGAAAAAGGTGTAAATTAAATAGTAAAACAACTTTTAATAAGCTAAGTTCATGTTTGAATTTATTAGCGAGTTCAGAAACGGTGACGCCTAAAGTCTAGATTTAAATTGTTCATCCGCACTTGATAAGTTTTTTATTAAATCGCTGTTACCGATAGTTGTAGGTTATATTTCACTGGTTAATATTGAAACCATCACACTTGTTTATTGTTTAATGCAAAAAAAAATAATTATTTGTTATTACTTTTCAAGCAATATTGATAAATAAGAAGCCATTTTTCGTTGGTTGCACCCGCGATAAAAAATATATAAAAGTTTAGTTTTCTTACAGAAAGAAATTACTTAAGTTTTGAAACTTTGTAGAAGTAAGAAGAAATAAAAGGGTATCTTGAATTAATCGTCATTAAAGGTATGTTGCCATTTAAATTAAAATAAACGTTGACTGAAATTGGTTGCACCCGCGATCGCAATATCAGAATAGCGGGTGCAACAGTTTTATTTCTTAAGATTACGGTGTTATTTTTCATATTTTTTTAATTTAAAAGGTTTTTGAAAACATCTAAGAATCCAGAAAAGAACAATGGTTATGAGCGTCCGTGAAGCTTTCGAACAATTTCAAACAAATTTACCTGAAACACCAATTGATAAGACTCTTTTTTATAATGAAAGACCTGCTTACGTTTTGCCTATCAGCGACACTCCTCATAATGTTTGCGTATGTACAATACACTCAAATAATATTAATCTTGTTACTGCTATTTCGAAACATGTGACAGAATTTCCCAAAACGCACCGAGACCTACTAAATCAGGTATAATGTAGTATCGACAATGAAAATTGTATGTAAAACAGTTGCGATGTATGCAAAAATTCGAACATTTGGTACACTATTCTAGATTCAAATCCAAATGTTCAATGAAAGACCTGAATTATGGAGCATCAGAGACCAAAACAGGTCGTAGTTAGCAAACCTTTCAGTAAAGCGTTAGACGAACTACGTGGGAACACTACTAAATAGCTGTATTTTTTAGTTAAAAATGTCCAGTCCGAGTACTTTCAAAATGCAAAGCAAAACTTGACCAGCGAGAAAGCCATTGTACAAATTGACTTTGCCGAAAACTATGGGTTAGTTAGTCAAGACGAAATACAATCAGCACATTGGTTTCATGGACATGTGACATTTTTTACGTGCAATATTTGGACTACCGAAAAACATTACTCAGTGATCGTAGTAAGCGATGAATTAAGCCGTAGTAAATACACTGTGCATGTTTTCCTTCAGACAATTTTTCAGTACATTCAGTCGCTAAATAATAATATAACATCCATACATATCTTCAGCGATAATTGTGCCGCTCAGTTCAAGAACCGATATGTAATTGCGAGTATGAATACTCTTAAAACATTAAACATTTCTTTCAATTTGAAAAGGGTAACAGCATTTCTATGGCGCAAACGTCCAAGTCTCATTTTAAGAGCAAGTTGGTTTTGACAACTGTCATTAGAAGAAAAATTATGCAAAAAGTTACGCAAAAGTTACGCACTTCCGATGCTTACACCGATTCTGATGATAATTTTAGGCTGATAAGTCTCTGACTATGACAAACACTAACATAGAAATGTACCAATAGACAATATTGCATCTTTGATCTAATTCCGTTAATTTAGTGTTACTTTATGATGTTTATATTCACTACAGTCAGACGTGTTGCACCCGTGATAATTTGACGTTGCACCCGCGACTGTATAAAACATGGATAACTTATAATATTTCTTTCTTTTAATAATTTTATTTAATTTGAGAATTGAATTGTTTTGTACCCTTTTAATATATAAAAAAATAATTTAATAAATGTTTCACAATTAACAGACTTTTTTCATTCTTGCTTCATAGTATTTAATGATGGGCCGATTTTGTTGCACCCGCGATAGCACTTCAAACCTATCTTGTGCCTATTTATACATTTCATCAAAATTCTTATAAAGATATTTTTATAAAACAGATTAATATGTTACCCTCCAAACAATAATTTTTTTAAAAATATTTTTTAATTCATTAGTAGGAAGCTTTGAGTGAGTCTAAATGTTGCACCCGCGAGAATGGAATCGCCCTAAATTAATTTTTAGCTGTCAATAATTTAAATTAAATGTACAAGTTCATAATTAAATATTGATCTGTGGTTTCAACGCTACGACAAAGCGGCTTTCTGAATTTGGTTGGCCTGTATATTTAATGCTTATGATTTATATTATTCTATATATCTTGTAAAGTTTTTGAGAACTTTTTTCAACTTAATATCCATGTGTGAACATGATTCTCTTTAAAGTTTACCATATGATGATGATGATGGAAAAAAATGCTTGAACGCGTGCTTGCAATCAATTTTGCTTATACCATTCATTCATGATAAAATGACTGATTGTTTCAATGAACTGAAAGAGTGACGTGTTTAGACTTCTGGATATAATTGCAGAGATGTAAAAGTATGAAACTATATAATAGTTTAAACTGACGGTAGCAGAAGACCGACCATAGTTCAAATTTTTGTAAAGTAGAGTATTGAACGAAATTGAATGCGTTTGAAAAATTTAATAAATCGAAAAAAAAAATTTTAAATCTGTGGAAGTGTGAAATAGGCAGAAAAGGTAAAGAAATATGGGAAATGATGGAAAAAAAGGTGAAAAAAGTCGAAGAAGTATGGCGAATATTGAAAAAAAGTCAAAGAGGTGAAAAAATTTTGGGTACTTTGAAAAAGACCAAAAAATGTTCGAAAATTCGACAAAATGTGGAAAATGTTGAAAACAGTTTTAAAATTTAGGGCGCAGATATATCCACTGGAAATATTCAGCCCGATTTCGATGCTTTTTATAACATTCTTACACCAAATTTTAGTATAATAGCTCATATAGTTTGCTAGATATGTCATTTAAAGTATTTCACTTGCATGGGAGGAGCCACGTCCACTGAGGCTATTTTGCCGATATTTGATTCAGATACAGAACTTCAGAACTTTAAAGCGAGAAAATCACTTACATTAAATGTAAGACCAATGGTTCACTTAAAATAACACTTACAAAGCGTTAATATGGGAGGTAGCACGCCCACTGATGTGATCCCGTCTAATTTCATTTACTTTCAAATTTTATAGTAAATGACATCTGCACACCAGATTTTATTACTATTACTACCTTAGTAGACAAAATTTAACATAAAAGGTTTTTTGCTTGGTATGGATAGTGCCAGCCCACAGGTACTATTGCGCCCACTTTTGGATCTGAGGTACCTTATAGCATTTAGTTCTATCATATTAAATTTCATAACCATTACCGCGGTGGTTTTCAATCGTAATTTCTTCTCAAAAATAGAACACTTGTGGAAAACAAACTGTCTTTTTACATTGTATTTGAAATCAGGCAAATGTGTGAGTGAAACTTTTTAAAAAAAATATTAGGTTAGATCAGTTTTAAAGTATATTGTCTTGAGATCGGAAAGTTTTCATGCATTTCTACAGAAACAAAAAACATTTCTTTATTAGAAGTGCCAAATGCATCAAACACACAAAACAAATCAAAGTCCAATTCCTTTCGTTTTGCAAAAAAAACGCACCATGAAAAATTACCAAATCGAATAAATTTAAATATTTTTTTGCGCACGTTATACGCCCTTTTGCAGCGCTGTTACCAACACATGCAACGATCATAAAAAGGGATTAAAATACAAAGACATACCAGGAACAATAACAATAATATTAATAATAAAATAAGAATAATAATTGAAATGCTGACAAAATGTAATGAATTTGTATGGAACGACAATTTGAAGTTCAAGAAGAAAAAAATGAACAAAGTGAATTCTTGACTCATGAATTATTCAACTCTACGACAACAATTATTATATTGAACTCAGCTGTTGTTATTGTTGTTGTTGTTGTTGTTGTTGCTGGTGTGGTGGTGTAAATAATAATGTTGGTTTTATTCCTGTCTCTGTCATTTCTACTGATAATAATGATGACAGCGCTAAGTGTCCGACAACAACAATTACAACATGTATGGAACCACTGTTGTTTGACGATGATGAGACGATGTGATATGGAAATCGCTTTATAAATTTCTGCAGCTTTTTTCATTTATTTTAAATTGATAGCAAATACTTAACCATAATTTTTTTAATTCGCTAAAGTTGTTATGGAATAGGAATCACAAAGCGCACCGAGAAAATATATCATCAGATATACGTACATATATCAGCTATAACAGATGGCCATTAGTGCTACGGATTAGCTCGAAGATGTGCTGAGCCAAAAGACATACATACTTGGGCCAAAAGATGGCCCAATGTGTTGATACCATACGTAGCAAGTGCCAAAATCTAAAGACGTGAAAAGAACGAATATCTCCATATGTCTGTCCCTTGTTCGTATTGAGAGATCTTTTTAACTGAATTGATGAAAAACAAAATAATTCCATCCATTTTCAAAAATAAGGGGTCTTGGCGGTCGAGTTAAGCCTCCAAAAACGGACTTCATACAGAACTTCATAAGTTCTAGTACGGCAGGATGAGTGGAAAATTTCAACTTACAATTTATTGTAGAGAAAAATATACCGATATAATTCAAAATGGTTTTGAAAGGGATAAGTTGAGCTATTCAACTTAAATTCAATTTTTGGTGCCCCTGAAATTTAAGTGAAGTTGAACAAAATCGACGATTTCAACATGTACAATATATAAATATCCTAGTAGCAATCGGATAAGTTATCAAGACAAAAATCCAGCTTACGATGTCTTTAATATAGCTTGGTGTCGTAATTAAAAAGATACTTTGCCTTTGTAGCGAGCTTTTATTATAATTTGAAATAAAACCATAATAAAGAGAGTCGTAAAAGTGTCTTTAATATGCACTTCCAAGGCTCATAATAGGCTAATTATAAAGACATTATGTGACACGACTCGTATATCTGACTATATTATAAACTGTCACATATTAGATATGATACCTCATGTCTCGTATGTGTCTTCATACCGTTCAGAGCAAAGTATTTATTAGAAAATAAGGTGGCATGTCTCGTGTGTGTCTTTATAGTGTAGACATAAGAGTCATGTAAAAGACATGCCATCTCATGTTTTCACACAGTCAATTTTTGTCTTTTTAAGGCGCTTTACCAAAACAAATGTGATAGTAATATGAGTAGTCTTAAAACGTTTTATATATTAAGCCATAGATAGCCTAGTGGATAGCTTGATGGACTATGGATCGTTGCGACGTGAGCACAAGACCGGTGTATGAAACGTAATTAAAAATTAAATTCGATAATAAAATAAAATTGAATATTCTTAAATTAAATAAAGGGCGTCAAGTAACTTCTAACAGAAAGCTAATGTCAGTTAAATCACGATAATGCCAGTGTGAAAGTAATTTTTTAAATTGCGATGCAAATTCGAGATAAGTGAAAATCGTGCTGATTTTGATGCCAGTGTGATATTTCAGTTTCAAATAATCAATTGTTAGGCAAGCAACATCCTCTCGATCAGAATTTTTTTCGCGCCGATGAAGTACATATCGCTCACTTACTTCAAGACTGGCATAACTCAAAAAACATAAAGTGGGAGAAAAACGCATTTTAGGTTTTCAATAACTTACTTTTTATATGAAAATGAGGAAAAGTATGTCTACATAAACTCTTCTCACAAAGAGAGTTTATGAGATACATTTCTGATTTTTTCACACAAAATAGAACTTGAAATGGCGAATATTTCTTAGCTCAAAAATCACATTTTTTTGAGTTATGCCAGTCTTGAAGCAAGTGAGCGATATGATATCGATACTATTTATCTTTTACGTATTAGAGAATTACAAGCGTTAATCAAATAAGTTTTATATCCTCAAAAGAAGCGTTATTGCTCCATTAATTTGTTGCAATCTGTTTCAAATTGAAATTAAATCGCATTAATCAAAGATTTGCGATGCATTAGAGATAATTCGTTTGCCAAGATAAGAAGAAATTACGCAGGCAATCGCACAAGATTTCCACGCATCCCATTTAAAGAAACCATCACCACAACGTCTTCGGGCGAATAACATTACAAGTGACAACAGCAAAAACAACAACAACAATAGACTTTGATGAATGTCACACAATAAGCAACGCAAACGCATAAAAACAAAATCGAACACAAATAAATAATCAATTACACAGCAATAATAATCACTTACACATCCAGACACACGCACGTACACAAAAGCCAAAAGCACACACTGACAATGAGCAACTGCTGCTTAAATAGGCAGCTCCTATTAAAATCCTGTTCAAATGGCACCATTCATCATTCAACATGCAATGAATGCCTTGATCCAACCATCAGCGCACAATTTCTTGAAAGCGATTAACACACGAAAAGACAAAAGGAACTGCACACACACACACACGCACACATAGTGCTATAAACACACACACATATGATAATGGTAGATAAAAATTCAATAAAACCGCGCAGACATTAAACCGCCCATTAACACCCTTTGTATGTAGCCACACACTCATATGTTCGTATACCACCACACCAATACGTCCGCGCAAGAAGAACTGGTAGGCAGTAGTAGTTGCATGGTTTACATTCAATTTTCTCTATTGTGATTTGACATTGAAAACAATTTGCAAAACAAAAAAAAAAAAATGTCACGCATTTTATTAATTTTACGATCTGTCCTTTTGTTGCTTTTGTAACTCATCTGAGACGCTTCGTAGAAGGAAACTTTTAGTTGACCCAGTGAGAAAAAACGCTAATAAGAGTAGAAAGGAAATATGTGGGGTTATAGATTATAAGCTTCCCGTCTTCAGCACAGTATCATTAATTTTTTAATTTTATTTTTGCTGTTACGCCTAAATTTCTTTCAAGACTTGCTGGCGCCACAAACGTTCTCCTTCTGGATTTGGTTGCATTTACCACAGCGTTCTTATATCTTTATAAATAAAGTGATAGCCGTTTTCAATGTTCGCGCATCACTCAAAAATTACTGGACCAACTTGATTATATTTATTTAGATTTATTCCCTAGACGCTTGGTCTCAATCTCCAATTAAAATTATCACAATATTCCTGTTAAATATCAAAATATTAAAGTTTTAAAATTGCCAAAAAAATTAATTTCACACAAAGCAACAAGCACGCAAGCATTATAAATCGTTTAATGTGAGGTTAATGTGCTTGTGTGTGTTTTGTTTTTGTCGTTCCTATGGCAATACAATGGAATATTTTTGGAATAGAAACAACAGAATATTCAAATTTTACTCTCGCCCTCATTCTCAATTTGTCAATTTACACTGCAAACAACAACAATGCGGGATTTGTGAAAAAAATTTGTAAACAAATTTGAATTGTATGCCTTCGCGGAACAAACTAAACACAGGCTACGCGCACAAAGTCGCGGGCATCAGCTAGTATATGAATATATAGAAAGTACCATCAAAATTCATGGTCTCACCTTTGGTGAAAATCAAAGCATAAGCTTACTTGCTTTATACGACTACCTTGGTCTGAGTAAAAGAACCTTCCAACTTTCTCGATATCGGACAAATTCTTTCCAGTTTGGTATGTGAAATGAACTGCTGTCGGAGATCAGTTGTAGATTTCTAAAAATAAAGTTTAGTCTGACTTTTCTTCTCTAACTAAACCATAGATGGGCAATATTTTGAAAGTAAGAGCCACTTACAACAAAAGCAACAAAAACAACAACTACAACAACAGAAAAAAAGCCTCTGCACATTCGATCTCGATTGCAAAAAAAAATCTTTGCAATAAACCAAAAGCCAACTGCAAGAATCAAACAACAATAACAGGAGTGTAGAAATATAAGTACACTTATCAAACGAAATGAAAGAAGCTGTCCTCAATGTGCGCATTGTTGTTTCCTTGTTCGCTCACTTCTTTTTTTTTCTAAATGATGCAACAAGAATGCAAATCCAAATGTAAATTTAATGTCTGTTGAAAAGAGTCACAGTTGGCTCATTTTTCGTATTTTGCCCATCACTGAACTTAATGACTGTGAAGCTGAAGCGTTGTTTTTCAATCGGTATATGCGGCAAAGCCAATAAAGTCGACGGATGCTCGATTAAATATTCGTATGTGCCCTTTGCGCGAAATCATCGCATGTGCCATTTTTTCGAAATTGACTTTTTGATGCAAATTTGTTCTACACCCCAAAGCGCATCACTTGATATGATATTGCAGCTGAAATTCTTATAGTTACGCCAAAGTTACGCTTGAGCACAGAAAAGTAGAGAAAAAAAAACCTTCCCTGGAAAATTTGTTTTTTGGCACATACGATGATTTCGCGCAAAGGGGTCGATATCACTTATTCTAAAGATATAATGTTTTTCCAGATTACGGTCAATTCTTAATTAAACTAGGTTCTTTCAAAAGAATTATAGCGGATTATTGGTTATGCTGGACTTCACAAAAGATATTAACCCTCGAATGACTTGATGCCGTATTGTCAAATTTCCTATTAGTGGGAAACTTTCAGTAACATCATTTTCACAATGAAAAAAACACACGGAAAGCAGATCAAAAACTCATTTTTCACAAGTATAGCAACAACAGCATTCAACAACAATGAAAGTGATAGCAACTCAAAGAAACAACAAAAATAAAAAGCAATAAAAAAAGACCCTTCCACTTATTGCACCAACTCCTTTACATTTCAGAAGAAGAAAGCAAACGGTGGCGCGCACCCTTCAACACGACGCTTATGTCAATAAACACCCTTTTACAGCAGCAGCAACATTGAGGGGGTTGTAGGGAGACAAACAAGTGTGCCCCATTATCTTAATCACCACGACACAAAATGATAATTTGTAATCTGACTCCTCACAGGCTTAACTTTTAGCCACAGCCATCAAGTCATAATAAAACGTACGATGGGTATACTATGCTTGTGCCATACTAAGAGCGAAAATAACAACAACAACAACAATAAGAGAAACAACAACAACAAGAAGAAGAGCAATAATAAGAAAAAATACAAACAATAAGGAGCCACCAGTTACACACGATGTTAAGCGCATTCAAATAGCAAAAACAAAATCTTCATTTATTTCACTCACCATCATCATAGCGCTGTTTTCATTTCATGCTGCTGCTTTTCCGCGCTCCGCTCCGCTCTCACTCCATCCACCACGCTTTTCTTTTCGTAATGGCGCAATATCCGCCATAATAACTTTAACGTTTTGACCCCCTTTTTTTCTGTTTTGGGGTTATATTAAGAAAACCAATAAACATGAATCGTCGTCGTCGTCGTTGTCGTCCTCATCATCATCGTCGTCGTCGTTTATTAAAATCTACTTCGTATGACTTTCGTTGATTCGTATTTCATGCTCCGCGCGGCATTTAATAGCTTTGCTAAGTTTTGCCGCCAAAAACTCTAACGGAGTACCCTTCTATCCCTTCCTAATTGTGGATTTAAGTTCTGACCGAAACTTTAACCTACTCACACCCGATAATAAAAATAAATAAAAAATCATGCGTTGCCTTTAACTTTTTGACGTTATCGTCATTTGTCGTTGTCACACCGTCGCCCTGTTGCATGAAACGCGGCGATGGCGTCTATATAAAACAATAACGAACGTTTGGAGCATCATCATCGTCGCTATCAACGTGCTGACTGTCGTGCGAGTGAGCATCTCTGCTTTTCAATGTCCTTTGTATGGTACATCGAGCAGAACAACGAGAATATCATGACGACATGACCTTTGGTGTTAAAATTGTTTATTTGCAGGGTGCATAGCAAAAAATTGATGTTTAAGGATATCTCTCTATAAGGGGTGATGTTTTGGCATCGCATAATCACTCAGATTTTGGAAGAAGTACGATTGCCACTGAAGTATCAGCTTTATTTGCCCAATATCCAAAAATGGCGATCCTATGTCCAGCAAGAACAGAATGTCTAAGGCCCTTATGCACCATAGTGATTGGATCGCATCTCTGTGGAATCGACTCTTACAAAATCTAACAAATCGATACTTTCTACCGATTATAATTCATTTATCTCATGCATCGCTGATGTTTTGGCATCGCATAATCACGCAAATTTGAAAGACGTACATTTCCCACTGGTGTATCAACTTTATTTGCGCCCAATATCGAAAAATTACGATCTTATGTCCTGCAAGAACAGAACTTCTGAGGTTCTACAGTGCTTAGATCGCATCTATATGGTCTCCACTCTAACAAAATCTACCAAATCGGTAACTTAAATCGATAATTTCTATATGCTTATCGATTTTAGAGCCGCTTAGGAGAGTGTCAACCGATTATAATCGATTTATCTCAGGCATCGGTTGAAAATACGAGATGTAATGTGCAATATGATCTGGGTATTTCCAAATCTGCACCAGATTTTGCAAAGGGAACGCACTGACTTGTGGTTTTAGCTTCATGCTGGAACAGATAGTATGATGGAAAACACACAATGCACTATCCTTAACAAATCTGTTCAGCTGCTGGAGTATACAAGTGGTATTGGTATCATCATTGTCATTAAACGATCTCTCTGCGAAAACTTTCTTGAGAATAAAAATGTGTAAAACTACGAAGAAACACCAAGTACAAATTGCCTAGTAAAAAACTAACATCGGTCTACCATTGATAGACACAATTTTGAGATAATTAAGTCATTTTCACAATCGACATCTTGACGAAGTTCCAAGAAAGTGTAACCTCAAGCAAAGTTTTTATTTACGGACTATAGAAACTGCTGGTCTCGATACTTCTCTCTTAAGAGTAAAAAGTTCTGCATTAGACATTAATTGAACCTCTTTTTATTAGCAGATTACCGGACCAGGTCATAGTAGGAAGGAAAATCTCATATTTGGTATTGGAAACGAGAATAGTGAAGAAGATTCAACCGATATATCTATAAGTTGCACATTGATGTATATGAAGTCCAAAGGATAAAAATTCGTAGACTACTTTAGCCCAGACACATCGAGGTTTTTATTTCACATCCGCCAGGTGCAAGAAGAATAGTCAGGTTAAGCCCAGAGATCAGTTAACCGTCGGCACCAAATCATTTGGTTCACAAAACCAGAAGGAACTCGCCTTGGGCCGAGGTAGCTGAAAGGCTTATGTACATAGTTCAAACTATGAGCTTACATGACATAGTAGCCGTGTCGAGACAAGTAATTTCTAATAATTTTTTGTTGGATGCGATGTAATAAATGTTTGTGAATATTCACTTTAGAATATAGCGTAATGCCTTCTCAGTCTACTCGGCTGACACATATCGAACCAAATCTACTTGTAAGACTATTAGATCTCTTTGTGATAATCATCTTAATGATCTTGTGAGATGAAAGAATTGACAAAGAATGATAAAATTAGAAGGCATCAACATCACCTTACTTAAACCAGGGCTTCATATTACTACCACAACGCTCTAATTTGGTTTCATTAGTAAATTTAGGTTATTGTAATACTCGATCAATATGAAGACGCCTGTCGTAATTACGGATTGATGAAGAGCTACTGAAAGTGATATTTTCTTATTTCAAAATCAGTCTAACAAATGTTTTATTCTTTTCAAAGCATGGATGTACTAAAAAGTTTAAATTTTGTACACAAAATGCCATCACTGGTTTAGATAAGCGCACAATGCGTGAATATTGCGGAATTGCTGATCCCGCTCGATTTCTAATCATGAACTTCAGACTTCTGTTATATCTTAACTGAGATACCGAATAGACCCAGCTTTGGATGGGAAAGATTGATTGAGAAAATACTCGATCAGCGTTATTATAGAACCAGCAAAGAGGCAGATACAGAGGAAGAACTCGTAACACCGAATGAAAAAATTTGATTTGTTAGAATTGGAACGAACTGGCAAAGTATAAATAACTAGCATGGGCTAGAAATAGTTACATAATCTTGTTTGAGCCTTATGCTTTTTATGGAGTTTTAGAATATAAATTTAGTAGTACAGTAGTCAGTAGTACTGTCAGTAGAACCTCTGTAAGTCGAACTTGAAGGGAGACGCCAAAAAATTCGAGTTACAGAGTTGTCGACTTATGGGGGACTTCGACTTAAGCGAATGTTGTCAGGAAATGTTCGATTTGTAGAAGTTAAGATTTATTCCAACTAATTTTGAGTTAGAGAGGTGAAATAAATAAAAACCCTAGTTAAACATTAAACATTGGAGTGTATTGCAGTAGGACCAAACTATTTCTGATAATTTTTCAATCGACAACAATAAAGTAACTTCGCTAAAGTTCCAATAGAATCACGTGTTAACGTCGGTCATACATTTTTTTTATCATTTCATAGAATTGGTTTATTGTATAAGTAGGCTTTACATTGAATTCTAAGAAACAATGATGTACATTGTCAGCATACTCTTAAAGCCGGTATCTTATTTTTCTTCGAGGCAATTCGTTTCAAATAATCGAGTTGTAAAGGTATATGGTATAAAATCAAACATAGCAATGTTCGAGATGCAGAGGTCAAATTTATTTTTTTGAGTTATAGAGAGAAAATAAGTACTGGATTTACTTGTAGGGACTCACTAATTATTTCGACTTATAGAGGAGTCAGATTTCGAGCAATGGAGGTTTTGGGGCTTGAAGGGAAGGGAACACAACATTTTTTCGAGTTTGGGAGGTTTTCGAATTATCGAAATTCAACTTAAAGCGGTTCCACTATAGTATAGTATTTAATTAAAATGGAGCCAAAATTGTTTATAATGCTGTATTTTAATGAAAAATATTGTGCTCCGGCTTGAAAAACTTCAATTCCTTACTTAAAGTAATTAAGACGTAAAACCCATTCTAAATGTGGTCTCGGACTTTATGCAAACATACCAAATATGTATGCTGAAGAAAATGAAAATTAGAAAATGCAGTTTTTTGGGTTCAACATGATTCGCCGCTGAATTCGTTTCTGCACCGTTTAAAATCGAATAATAAGCCTTATGCACATATGTATGTATATGTAAATATTTTTAACATCTGCACTCGAATGATACCAAATCAAAACTCTAATTCCACTAATTTATGCTTCCCTAGGGACCTAAGTCTAGGTATTAAAATGTCAAAAACTTTTTACAAAAAATCAAGTAGGGAAAATTAAAAAGCACCCTATAAACGCTAAAAAACTTCACAACAACTTTCTTAATAGAAAACTTCATACACACACACACACACACAAATTTCAATTTAATTTGGGTCCCCCAAAAAAACAAGTCACAATACTTAAACAGAGCAAACACGACACTACCACAAGCTAACAAAAAAAAAACACACACAAGACAGAGGAGTGCTTATGCGTTGCGAGCATAAAACTTTTGCATACAACAACAATAGCAATTACAACAACTACAACATCAACGATAATGTGAACATACCAGAAAATCCCTTTTATTTCCCCGGTACTTCATTGTTGGCTCTTGGCGTTTATGTTCTGATGGCTGTGTATGCGGTCATGTTGTTTTTGTTTTCGTATTTTCGTATAACAGACACTCGCAGCAGCAGCAGCAACAACAACGACAAATACACGCAAATAATCAACCACCACTGCCTCCCACTTTCATGCATATAATTCAATGAACAACGCGCGTCAAGGATACGAACCATGCTTCCTTCCTAACATAAGTGCTCACTCACTCTTATCCGCATTTCTTTCTTTCTCTTTCTTATGTTTCAACTATCTTTTTCATACATTAAATGTCATTTATCGTTTCTTCATTGCACTCTCTCGACAGCTACAAGTTTCTCTCTTATCCTCTTGTGTCATCGTCTTTTCTCATCAATTTTGTACTCTGCTTTCAAAAGTTGCAGATTAACGCAATGGCCGGATTCATGAAAAGGTTTGGGAATTAATAGTCCTTATAAATGTAGAATACTCGTAGGACATGTAAAATTTATGAGTAGAATATGTAAAATATGCTCTGCAAGTACAATCGCTGGACTGTTGTGCCAAACAAAAACACACTTTTCGATGTTTTAAAAATAGCGCTTTTAGTCATTACGCAAAATAATTCACAGAGAAGATTCTCTTAGAAGATATTTTATATGTTTGAGCTAAGATACCGGCATTGGAGTAGCTCATTAGACGCGTAATTTCTTATGCTATCCGATGCCTTAAGAACCGCGAATATGAATTTTTTTGAGACACGCCCTTTTCGCTACTGAGGGTAGTGTAGCCGAATTAACCTTAAGTGTTAATACACATCTTAAGCCAAATCTTCTTAAATGTGCTACCTTGTCCATTAGAATTGCCAGTATAAATTTTCCGAAATGTTAAGTATCCAATACACAGAATAACCGAATCTGTTGTTTTGCCGAATTTTTGAAATGTCTCATACTTTGTATTGAAAATTTTAACGATATATTTTGTTCGGAAATTTTTAAGTGGATACAAAGTGAAGCCGTTAAAGCGAAGAATACGTTTAGCAGATATGCATACCATCTAAAGCAGTGATGGGCAAAATATGAAAAACGAGCCATTTCTGGCTCTTTGCGCTTATATAAAAGAAAGAAAAAAAGCTCAAAAAATCTTAATAATGGAAGAAATTCTTGCTTTGTTTTGTCTCTGCAATTGACAAGCAAAGTAAACCAGCTTGCATGTAACTTTAACTGTTACTGATCTCATTTTGTCAGTGGCTTGGGGGGACGAGAGTTTAAGTAACATATTAAATCGATGATATTTTGAATTGAATCGATGTAATGTATAGTAATATTAGATCCTAGGGGGGGGCGATGCCCCACCTAGCCCTACCCAATTGACGCTTCTGCATTTTGTTTATTATTTTTGTTAAAATCAAAAAATTTAAATTCATTTCATTTGTTTACATTTGTTTTATTGGATTTTGACAGCACTGAGGTTAAGCAAAAGCATGCAAGAAAAACATTTTGTACTTTTGCACGAATATTATCTCATGTATGAGTGTATTAAAGCGTGTAACTGTGTGAATGTAGGAAATGTAAGAAACTCAGTAAAGCAAAGAACAACTCTTCAAATTCAATTTTGCCATGTGTAATATGTTTTTAGTATTTAACGCGGCTCTTTGTCATTTCGACTGTGTGACTATCAGTCCGGTAATTTTTCTGTCTACCCATTCGTACATTTGCCCATCGGTCCCTTTTGTCCTTTCTTCCGCTGAAACTTAATGTATTCTTACTTTTTCACTCTCTCTATCCCTCCCAGTCATGAATTATTTTGCACTTACTCTCTTATGGCATACCCCATTCTCTGCCTCTTTATCCCCCTCCAAAGAGCACCAATAAAAAAGCATTTAAAAATTAATCTAGTGTTTGTGTCACGTCTACACATACAAAATGTGTGCTAAGAGGAAACAATGATATAAGGATACTACAACAACAACAACGCAAGCTCAAATGCAAGGAAGCGTGCAGCGTAGCACCGAAGTGTAACAACAACAGCGACGGACATGGAGCGTATCAGCTCGTATTTTATAAAGACATGGCGACGAAAGGTCCTTTTACAACAATTTACAAGCAAATACGAGTACACACACACACACAGGCACACATCCACAAACATTTACTGTTACTGATATCCTGGCAAATATGTCGCTCTCATCTTTAAATAAGTAATTGTTTTGTGATTATTCGCTTCAGGAGAGTGCAGAGAATGAGTGGTATAAGTACTGTAAGTAAGTAAATCAGTGAGTAATTTGAGTGGCAGTGACAAAATGAGTTGGGCAATAAAGCTATTAGTGACTCGTCGTTATGTATATAATAAGTAATGAGTAGTTTTTAAGGCGCAGGACTAGAAATCTCAAAACTCAAAGATAGCACAAAATACTCAGGAATAATGTTAAGCTGAGAGTAATAGAGATTTTAGAAAATAAATTTTAGCCTTTGTAAGAAAACCTCAAGGATTTTTGCAGGTAACTTATACAGTTATTTGTCACTTGGTATGAAGTAACTTGTATGTACTGAAAGCAGTACAGGATTTGATATTTATATATTTACTAAATCTCGAAAAATGCTAAACTATTTTCAATCCATGTAGTTTATCTTTAATCCTCCGATGAATTACTACTTGTATTGGCAAGACCAATACTGCTGGTTCCAGCTTTTTTCGAACAAGTTACTGGAATTTTTACAAAAGTATCAGGTAAAAAGCGTGCTATCTTTTTCATCCTCAGGGTAAAGAAAGAAATTTCGCAAGTTAATTGCTGATTACTATTTTAGTATATTTAATAGATAGGACGCTTGCTCGTACTCATTTTGAGAGAAGTTGAAAGCAAGATTCATTCAGTCGTTTGTAGAGTAACTGTCCACAAAGTAATAACTGCAGATCGTATAGTTATAGAAAAAACTTTGTATATATTGTCTATTTTAATCACCAAGCAAACTCGTTTCGCTTTATTTTCAATACTTCCAAATGTTGCGCTTGATATTTACATTAAACCTTGCGTAATTCCAAACTCCGTAACGACCGAATATAGGTCAAGTTGGTTAGTACTATCGTTTATGGTTTTCAAATTAAAAAAAAGACAAATCAGCGCGACCGTAACTCGAGCTTGCCACTTCCAAGTGCAAGAAGTAAACAGGGTCACTATACCAGGGTCATATGACCATCGTGATTTTTACCGAAATGTTGAAAAACAAGTTTTATAAGATCAGAATAAAATTTCGATTATTTGTTTTTAAATCCCTTTTTAATTCCGTCGTGCTCTATATGATGATTTTTATATTATTATAAATAATTTATTTCCCAGCGGTAAACATGTTATACACAACATCGATGAATAGCTATACTCATTGTAGGCAGTAATGCTCACAGCTCCAGCCACAACTGTAAATGCTTTTAACAAAGGGATGGCCGCTTTGTAGGCAGCTTGCCTACATCTCTATACACAATGTGCAGCGAGGGAAAGGCAGATTGCCTTAAAGCATCGCTTACCAAGTGCCTGTATAGTGTACTGATTTGCCCACATCTCCACATACAAAGTATGCAGTCATCAGGCAAGACCCCTTTCATCTCCATATATAAATCAGACAGCAAACAGACAGACTGTCTACAACTCCATATACAATGCAGGCAGCCAACAAACAGACTGCCTACAACTCTATATACAAAGGAGGCAGCCAGCAAGCGGACTACCTACAGCTCCATATACAAAGCCGGCAGCCAGCAAGCAAATAAACAAAATATCACAGTAACAATTTCATTTGTGAAACATACAACACAAAGGGTATAGCTTTTCATACTCTTTTTAAGTGAGCCATTTTTGAAATCGAAATTTTTCTATTGTATCTTGTCGTATGGAGTGCTCCACAGCATTTCTTTTGACGAAGGTCCTTTTCTCAGCCTTTTTTTTTTAATCTCTTCTCACAAAAAATTGACAGAGCTAAAATCGGTTGATTGCACCGATCAGCTGAAGTTGAACAAATCTCCTTTCCTTTCTTTTTTTTCTGGGAGTCCCCCACATAGTTTAGAATGGTTCTTGGGATTGTAAGCATCCTGCATTATAAACTCTTCTCCAATTAAGTTAAGATCAGACGGCATAGCTGTTGTTCTAAAAGATTTCACCGTGGGATCTACACAATCTGGGAGCATTTATTCTCTTAAGTTAGTCTTTCCTCTCCAAAGCTTTCAAACTTCAAATCGTCTGTCCAAAAAATCTTTAGAAGTCTTATTATGTCCAGTATTGAAAACTTTTAGTCTATTCTAAACGTTTCTTCTTAAAGGCGGGTCGCAGGAAAGGTTTTCGTTCTGCTATATAGCCATAAAATCCAGATTCTCTGGTTTTTGGACCGATTCTTATTGATTTCAGAGAAGATTTACTGAGATGTTTTTGTTCTCTTCTGCATGTCAATTGTTCTGATGAGTGTGTTGTCTCTGTTAGTTTTAATTTCTGGTCATCCAGAGCAAAACTTTTAGTTCGTCGACATCGATCGATCTTACCGTGAACTCTAGTCTTCTTTAATTCTTACACTCCCCGGAACACCTAAGACGAATTCGCCCATGCGTACTTTTGGCTATCTCTATATCTTGAAAATGGCATGTGAGCGTGGCTTTGGAGCCTAGAAAAGTTTTCAAACTTGACATGGAAACTTCTGGTGATACAGTTAAGCATTAGAGAAAAAGTTGGCAAAAAGTAAAAACAGTTGACATAAAACAACTGCAGTTAAGGTCAAGTTTCTATTAGTTCTAGATGAAATTTCTCTCTAATTTTTGAGCATTGATAGTACTCATTTTGGTCTTTATAATTCGCAAAAAAAAAGAATGCAAGTTTCTCGATATTAAGTATTACTACAAATTTATTTAACCTTACCAAGTCTTAGTCAATATTTAGCATAACAAATGCCAACTTATTAACATTATTTGAGAGCAACATGTGTATTCTTTTCCAGTATAGTTTGCTCTATGTTCTCAACTTTGTACAGTTCATATATACATCTAACATATGTATCTTCCAAGCTTCAAATTTTTTTTCCTGTAGCAATATTTAGGTTTTAATTAACTTAAAAATAAATTAACTATTTATCCAAGGTTCAAGAAGGCAGAAGGTCCAATTAACAAACATTTATATAACATAAATAATGTATCCCAAACAATTTACAACCTAAAGCCAATTAGAGACGATTAACCCGCGAGCATTACATATATTAAAGGCACGCGTTAAGCCTTTCCGTATAATTGAAAATTAGTTTTAATAAAAAATAAATGGCATGTTACCTTTAAATGTGGTGCTACAATTGTTGATAAAGACTCTTTTCTTGTGTTTCTTTTGCAAGACTTCATTCTAAAGCGTATCAAATGATTATGACAACTTAAGCTCAGATATACAATATTCAAATTTAAAATCAAGGCATATAAAAGTTCAAAGCATTATTAAGATATTTTGTAATAAACCCTTTGCATGTACAACATAAGTAAATGCTTTGTATCGATAGTTATAGTAAATGGGTGGGACAAAAAATTATTTAATCGAACATTAACGAGAATAATCTTTTTAAATTAAAAATAAAAGTTTTCCGCTTTATTACGAGCAATATAGGAGCAAAATGAAATTTCAAAAGCATAAGCAAGAAAAAGACATAAAAAATCCATTAAATCCAAATGAAAAAATTTCATAATCATATTTAAAACATCTCAACGCATGCGTTCATTAATCATCCACGGCACACGTTGCAGTCTATCGCTTGTAAAATCAAAAGCAAAATATGATAGAGATGGAGCCTTACAATTACTATGTGATATCAGATACAGTTTGGTCCGGATCCGAATTGCCATTGGGAAAATTAAATTTCCTGGTTCATTGTGAGTGAAATATTGCATGTGAGAGAAGTCCATCTTAAACATCGTACTTTACATAAAGATACATTTGCTTGTTTTTTCATATGATTGTATGTAATGTTAGTTAAGCTTTTGAAAAATTTATAAGTCCAAAAATCGATAAAAAAGCCAAATAGAACATAACATACCTGCTACAAGGCATTATAACTTTGTCAAATTTGAACGTATAAAAATATTTTTGTGTAAAAATCTGCAAGAATCTAGACTATATGATTATTTTATAAGAGAATCTAACATCGCCTTTTTCTTTCTAGCACGAAAATGACCGTTTACACACAGAAAATACGATTTATTTATACGTATCAAAATTTGGTATTAATTAAAAAAAATATATATTTGATATATAAATATTTGATATAAATTAACATGTTACACATTCCGCTGAATTCAATAATATTATTGAATCGATCATATATTTGGTAATAATTACACTGTGCGACAACCAAAATCGGCGGGGGTTCTGAGTACCGGGAAAAGTTATATTGGTCAAAAAAAAGTTATATTGTCCCGACGTTTCGCTGGATCACGTCTAGGAATCGAAATATATCGATTTGAAGTTAGTATGTATCATATGGGGAATTTGTCACGTTTGGGGCTCTTTTGTTTGACAAGTCCGATTTTGCGGCAACAAACTGAAAACAATTAAAAATTATAATTGCTTTAACCTATTGATATACTGTTTCTCTACAGAATCAACAGTTTTGCAGTTATAAATAAATTTATGAAGAACAAAAATAATTTTGTGTGTAAGAAATTAAAATTTTTTATTTTTAAAAATCATGTAAAATCAAAAACAGAAAAAAAGTGTCAAGCCTTATTACTTTAACGTAAATTCACGTAGCCTATTAGCAAATTGAGACATAAATCTTGAAAATCGATGAACGCGTTTTGATTTTATTCACAATTACATAATTGACGGTATCTCAATTTGACAAGAATATTGATTTTTTGTTTCAATGAAGATACCTTCACTTAATCGTGAATAAAAGCAAAACGCGTTCATAGATTTTTATGACCTATGTTTTATTTTCTTCATAGGTTATATAACTTTACGTGAAAGTAATAAGACTTGACACTTTTTCCCGTTTTAGATTTTTTATGATTTTTAAGATTAAAAAATTTTAATTTTTTAAACAAAAAATTATTTTTTATTCTTCATAAATTTATTTATAACCGCAAAACTGTTGATTATATCGGGAAACAGCATATCAATAGATTAAAGCAATTGTAATTCTTAATTGTTCTAAATTGGTTGCAGAAAAATCGAACAATTCGTTCTCGAGTTATGTCAAACAAAAGAGCCCCAAACGTGACAAATTCCCCTTTATGATACTTACTAACTTGAAATCGATATATCTCGATTCCTAGACGTGATCTAGCGAAACGCCGGGACACGTATAACTTTTTTTTGATCGATATAACTTTTCCCGGTACTCAGAACCCCCGCCGATCACTGACCCCTACCATTTGTCGCACAGTGTCACCAAATCAAATATTTATTTAAATTAATATTTCTTTGTTGCAAACAATTACTTGTAAATAATCACCAAATCATACAATTGACGGAAGAATAATTTTGTTTTCTCATACGTCGTTGTTTCCAGTATCGTTACATCATTATATTGGATGTTGTTGGTATTTACACAATCATAGATACCTAAACTTGGCAGCTGAAGATACTTAAGTAGTGTTTTTTTAAATATGTTGAGAGTAGCATAGTTTCCATATTAATGAGAAGTTAAATCAAATAAAACTAGGATTATTACGTTTATATTCAAACTAACCAAGTCTCTTCATCGATTGAAACCATTTAAAAGGTAAGAATTCAAGTTTTTATAAAATTAATAAAAAAAAATTGGAAAACAAAAATGAAAAATTGGCTAAACTTGATTCAAAAGTCATTAAAAAAGTTGTGGAAGCAGTTCTACCGTACTAAGCGAAAAAGACGTATCTCAAAAAAAAAAATATCCGAGATTCTTATTGCATCGGATAGCTTAAGAAATTACGCGTCTAATGAAATACTCCAAATGTCGGCATCTTAGTTCAATCATGTAAAAAATCTACTAAGAAAATTTCCTCTATCTCAATTTTACAGGTATTTCAACAAATTGACATAAGCAAAACATCAGTTATCTCGAAATGAATTTTTTTGAAATACGTCTTTTTCGCTTAGTACGGCAGAGTTCTAGTCCCAATTAAATTTGAGAAGGAAGTTTTAATGCAGAGGTGCACACAAAAATCAGCTTCGGAAGCTGAGTAAAAAACTTAAAAATATTTTACGGAAAAAACGCAAAAGCTGAACGACTTGAAAAAAAAAAAATCACACAAACAAAAAGCATGCAGTGATTGCGAACCGAAAGTCTTTACCTCGAGTAAGGGAAAAAGCTACACGAACTGGCGCTTTGAGGACAGAATTACAAAATCAAAACGTAAGTGGCAATAGCGAACCAAAATTATTTAATTAAAGTAACGGAGAGTGTGCGAGAAGAGCTAGATATTTTTTGTTATTGTAAGAGCTGGAAGAGCTTCAACCTGTACATCCTTAATTTAAAGAATATTTTGACAAAATTGAAAAAGGTTGAATAAATAAAAATACGAGGGCTTATAGGGAAATATTACAATTTTTACGTTTCGTAAACACTTTGAACTGTTGTTTCTTCGGTGTTTCTGACATATTGGAAATTAATAGGAAAATATTCCAAACAAAAAAATAATTTTACCGAAGATTTTTGGGAAATGTTTCTTCTCTTATTTTAAGAACCAAAATTGGAAAATTATCCAAGTCAAGCGAAAAATTTATTCGGCAATTAAATTTTTTTTTTTTTTTTCTGATATGTATTTTGGAAGTGATTCTGTCTATACTCTGAGTACATATTTCAACATTTCAACTACAAAGTAAGCAGCACAAGTATAAACAAAACAAAAATCATTAATAGTCGAAATTAATGCACATAAAACAGTCAATCAATTATAAAAACAATAAGAAGCCGCACTAAAGTCAGTAGGTACAGCAAAAATAAAAGCAACACCGGCAACAGCAACGAACAACAATAACAAATGGAAATTGCTGACTGTAGCATTTTGTAGGCACCACCCACTTGAAGTGAACAAAAGGTGAACTCGTGAAGATAAGCCGCTATTAACGTACAGATGTAGGTACATATGAAAAAGATGCAACAACAATCAGTTAATACAACAACAACCATTAACAAGCACAATGTTGCAATGAACTTTCTTGAGCAACAAAATGTTGAACATTTGAAATTTTGAAATTCAGTAGCAATTTGTTGCTGTTGCTGCACTTTGTTGCTCTTGCAACAAGTAACTGTGATGTTGCTGATATGTACATCGTATGTCTTCTAAGAAATTTCTAAACGAAAGCATTAAAAATGGCACAAATATCTTGGAAATTAAATTAAACATTTAGCAGAAAATTAAAATGTCAACAACTTAAGCTTGAATGAGCAACAGTTGCTCGCGATTTAATTGAATGAGTTAAGTTTCAGATTGACATGGACAACAGCAATAAAAAAAATTACAAATTGAGTATCGGAAAGGTAGAAAGAAGCATGATGCACGTACAACAGACACAACTGAGCAACGACAGCAATTTCAACTCAAATGAGCAACAACCTAGTTAATCGGAAATATCTTGTGAATGAACGAGCAGTGGCAGCGATAATAAAAAGCAACACAGATACAAGATACGCGTTACAAGAGCAACAGCTCATTTTTTGTTTTAGCTCAAAGATATGGAAACCTTAGCGAAAAGAGCAAAAAAAAACTAAACGCGAGAGCTGAAATAACGCGCATATTCTCGCGCAATTCTCTCTGCACGCCATCTACATCGAAAAATTCCAACTACAATTAACGGTATAATAAAATGTCTACAAACATTCAAAATACTTGAAAAATTCACCGGAAAAATGCGCTGAAGAATGTGAGGCGAAAATACCTCGCATATTTGTCGCCATGTGTATCTGCAATGTTAGACAAGAACAGCAACATTCGAAATGCAGTAAGTGCGAGCGAGTTGCGAATATTGGGGAAGATACACTAACACATGCAAGTGCTATGATAAATTCGTCTTATTCAGCTGATTCAGCCATGTTTATTTATTGTTTTGTTAGTGTAATTGATACTGCGCTCAATGCGCAATTGCGGCGAATTCACTCAGCCACTCATGTTAGCGAATACTAACAAACATTTTTGCGAATTTTTAAACGCAACAGATATCTGTACTTGTTTTTTTGAAGTTTGTGTGGGTGTTTAAGTTTGTACGCACAGGTGTTGGTAACAGTGGGTAAAAATAAATTTTATTTGTACCAGAAGGGGAGCGCTCCACAAAAGGACTCAGAAAAAGGTCCCGTCCTGTATTTATTTTAAAACTTTAGGTGACAACACATCAAAAACATCCAAGTTCTGAGCTATATAAGTGCTCTTGGCAAATGAATGCGGGGAGCCGTATCTGTGATCGCATCGAGACCAAAAGGCACCCGCTTATGGAGCGTATTCGAGTGTTGTTGGAGTAGTTCTGAACACTTCATTAATGTACAGTTGCAGCAAATTATTTAATTGAAAGTATGGTGCCGCACCAAAAATTAAAATTTTTTTTCAAGTATGTTCTAGAAATCGTTTTCGATCGAAATTGAAATCAACTTTGGGTGTTCCACATTTCGATCGGTCGGTTTTAAATCGATACAATTCCGATTGTATGTTCGAATCGAAATGGACGTGTTCTATAAATCGATATTATCGATTTGCTATCTGCTTGATTTCGATCAGCTGTGACAAAGTGAAATCAATCCAATTTGAAATTTAAATAAAAGATGTAACTATAAGTTCGTGCAATTTATGTATTTAATATTAACTTAATTAATTGTCAAATTTAGGGGAAACATAAGAATGTGAGACAGGAGTCCACCATACTGCAGCTCATGAAAGAAAACATAGATCATGCTCGAGAGTTCACCAAAGGTGTCCGCGTTCTGATAGAGCTACGCTTTTAAGTAGCCAAGGTCCACCGGTGAAAGATGCCTGTGATTGGAGAAAGGCATCTGAGACGTGATTTTTTAAATATTTCATTTTATCAATATGGAGTCCGCAAAAAGTTGGCCCATAATAAAAGAGTGGATTTCGGTGGTGGCCTTTTCAACCAATATACCTTTACTGCAAGTGAGGATGCCATAGTACGAGTTTGCGGTATTTATGCCATAGTTCAAGGATTGCAGAACTCAACATCGTTTGATACAAGCGAAGCTACTGAAATTGAGGCTACACACACTTTTTAAAATAAAATTCAATTGTTCGTTACTGAAAAAGTGTTTACGTTATGGAAGAAAAAAAGAAAACTGTCAAACTTTCAAAGTATTTACAAAAAAAAAACACATTTTTCTATGCTAAACACATCCCTTTCCATGTTGATCGCAGCTCATTAAAACTCAACAGCTTTTCGAATACTTTCACCAAATCGATTCAGCTTCTACTCGAAATTGCCAAATCAATCGATTTACAGAACACGTCAAACCATTTCGATCGATTTAGAGAACATGGCTGAATATCTTTATTTTTTAATAAAAATATCGTTGGGATAACCACCACCGGGTAGGGGGTATTCAAGAGGTACCATAACCTAACTAAATTGTGACTCCCAATTAACCGCGATGATGACCGGAAACTTAAAAGCTCTCATACTCATACTCTCATTTACAAAAAATTATGAAAAATTAACCACAATTATTATAGAATTCAAGTTATGAACATCACGTGTAGCTAAATATAAAAAAATGCATAGCATGAGTCTCGAAAAGGTGATGATTGCTCATAAGCAAAATAAGTTAGATTCGTATTTTTCAATTGATCTTAACTCGTATTCAAACCGTTTTGAGTTCCTCTCAGAAGATGAAGCGTGACAGACTTAGAATATAAAAATCAGTGCTGAAGATACAATCTCTAAGCTTGTCCCTGTTTTGTATTGATGAAATAGTAAAGGTCCAGCCACTTCAATTCATGCTTAATAAATATAAATTAGGCAACTACGAAATCAATTATATATGTCATTCAATTAGATCAAAATTGAACTCAAAAAATCAATAATTTTTTCTGTAATATGAAACATAAACACACAGGAAGACCAGTTCTCATGCTCATTTTCAATAAGAGCGCACAGTGATCTAAATGGCTATCAGTAATGTAAATAATAACCCCAAGCAGTAGTACACATATCAATTAATTTTGGCTCTCCTTCATAAGGGCATGTGGTACTCAACCCCCGTATTTTATATAAGGCGAAACAAATGAGTGACTGATTTTAGTTTGTCTATATCTTGAAGAAGTAAGCCTAAATGGAAACTTTTTTTTAAATTATGTTGTCGAAAAATGTATCGAGGACTGGATCAAGCGGTGGGCGAAAAATTAATTTCAATTTGCGCATTTTCGATTTGCTTATCAATTCCGGATACTTTTAACACAATACATATTACTTTATAGAGTTGGAGAAATTAATGTTGTTAAAAGCGAAAATCAATGCTTACCTCAACGAATACAAAAAGTAAGGCAGCCGATTTTAACAAATTCCACTGTAGCAGCAAATTTCACAATAAACAGCTGAAGCAAACGCGGCGAATTCAAATAAAGGGGGTTTTCTATTGTTTGGTTTTTGTTACGAATGTTCTCACATGATTTGCGACGAATTGCAAACAAATCAAGAAATATCTAACAAAACAATGCAATGAAAAGAATAAACAATTAAAAATCACTGGCGTTTTTATTGAATACAAATGTAAACACGGATTTACAAGTAGAATGTTGATGCTTTTTTTTTTTTTTTGCAAAATAAATAATTAATTCGCTTGAAATCGTATTAACACAATTCTTGTTGTTATTGTTGTTGTTCTTTTTACTTCTGTTGCTGTTGTCGATTTTGTTATAATTGTTATTAACTCGGCTTAATTAAAGCAACCGCATTTTAGCGCTTGTTTTATTCACATTTTGTTATTGTACTCTTGTTGGTTTTTTTTCTCATTTTTTTAGTTGCCGCCGCCAGAAGAGAAAAAAACAACATTGAAAAAAATAATTATTGTTTCACAAAGCAGCTGTAGCTGTTGTTGTTGTTGTTGGCAAATGAAAAACTTTGGAATTTTCATTGGCAATTACAGTAGTGGTAGCGAAAAGAGCGAACGAGCCGAACGGACCAAATGGTTGAAGAATTCTTAAAGCCAAGTCTTCGTCGTCGCAGCTACCAGTCGCAGTTGAAAAAATTCCACAGCCAATAAAGAATTTCACATTGCCGATAGTTGCGCGTTCCCGTTCGCATTGTTTGTTGCCGCCGCAAATCTAAACAAACACCAACAGTCCAGCGAAAACTTTCAATGTTGCAGATACGACAAGTATCTGCTCGATACAATGAAGAAACAATTTTTTTTTTTGTGCAGCAACATATGAAAATCGAGTTGCACGAACCTTAAAGAATCACAACATGCACCAGCAATAGCAACAACAAATGAAAGCACACCACGCCACAAAAAAATTTTAGCAATGTAACACGGCGAATGTATTTGTAAGATACCCGTCGAAGGCTGCAGTGTAGCGGTGTAGTAGCGACGTCGCACAGGGGTTCAGTTCAGGAAAGGAGTTCGTATGGAACGTAAATTTAAAAGAAATTATTGGGAAAACTAAAAAACTTATACATGACATATATATAAAAGACGTTAAATAAATGAGTACGATTAAGCAAATGGGCGTGGCAAAAAAATAATATGAAATATGTTGAATTTTAGTAGGGTATACGATGAAACTTCTTAAGAAGATGGTTGGCACCTCAAAACAATGTTTTAGATAAAATGAGCAATATAGGCGCAAGTAGGCGTGGTGCCTCCCACACAAACAAAAAGTTACAAAATATATATTAAGAGTTTAAAATGGGTACATAAAATTGAAGAAAAAGTAGTCGATTTAAACTTTATCTGAACTAAATTTTACCGGATTGCATGGGAGATGCTACGCCTTCTCGGCTGGTCTCACCCACCTTTGGCTTAAAGTTTTAATATGTTGCTCTACGTATCTGCACCAAGTTATGTTATATTTCAATATAAGACTCTCAAGAAATAGCATTTTCTAATTTTTATTTGCATGTAACTAGCCACCCTCCGATCACATCGCACCCACTTTTTTTGAGCTTTTTTATTTTTGTGGTGTCACCTGAAGCTACCATACCAAATTTCATGGCGATCCCAAAGATACCTTCCTTCAAATGATCTATTAACTTTATGAAAATTTCGTAATCTTAAGACTACTACCGTCTCCCTCTGAAAAGCTCTTATTCATTCCATTTTGAGTGTCATTTTATTAAAATTTGAGTGGAGATTGAATACATTGAGCGGTAAGCTTGAGTGTAATTTTATTCAATTTTTATTGGGGAATAAATTAATTGAGTGACGATTCTTGAGTGGAGTTTATTTAGATTTTGAGCGGGACTTTATTAAATTTTGTCGAAATTTCATTAGGTGCTGTTCATATATTACGTTAGGAGACGTCCATAAATTACGTGAGTAGTTTTGTTGAATATTCGGACCCCCCTCTTCTCGGTGAGTTTTGGTGGGACCTTCCCCTACCTTCCCTGAGACTTGCCTTATACTTTTTGGATGTAATTTGCTATAATAATTATAATGTATACTCTCTGTATTAAAAAGTTGACTTGAAATTTTCGTTGACCCCCTCCCCCCTATTTTGACACACGTAACTTATGGACGGCCCCTAACGCTGTTTTTCGACATTTTTTATCCTCCCCAACACTGTGTCACAGCCTTTCATATGAAAAGACATAAGAAATTTCAGAGGCTGTCACATTTCCGGAACGTTTCACTCCCTGCCCCCCTAAGGACGTTACGTAATATATGTATAAACAGCCCTTTATATGAAATGCAATAATTTCGCATGGTCAAGCAGATCTTCATAATATTTACTGTAAGTTTCGAGAGAGAATTTTAGCCCGTATAGGCCATCGAACTTCTCATGCTACCGGTCGTATGAAAATATCAAAATATTTAGTTTGACTTTATCTTACGACTTGCCCTCCGACCCTACGGCTTTTTATATGACTTCGTAATAAGTTGTAAGAAAATTCGTGTCGTCTGAGGGCACTATAAGCACTCTTTTGCAGCCGCAAATGGTCCATGTGGACAAATTACGAAAACTGTGCCTGTGTACTTAACCTCAAAAATATGCACACTTACCGATTGTGTTCATAAATTATTCACAAAATTGAAAACGCGTTGCATGAAATTCCTGAGAAAAACACTGTAAAAGCACTGAAGTGCAGACCTTTGGAAAACCACAGCGGATACTGCACTGCAGCAACTGCATGCAGTTACGTACACTACTAAATGTTTTTTAGAAACTATTTGAACCACTTGTTTATTTTTTGAACAAACCAAAAACTTTCTAAGAAAATTTCATTTAAATTCGCAACAAAAAATAATAAGAAACTTGCACTGGCGCCGGCTCTTCCAACGGAGGAGTCACTTGATAATTAACATGCAATATCGATTATAATCGATATTCTACACTCATGCACCCAGATATTTTATGCAATTTAGCACTTAAAACTATTGCAAACATAAATTTCACTACATTTTAAATTTTGTTTTAAATATTAATGCAGAATTTCAGAAATTTAACTGAAGAAGAAGAAAACAGCGAGTACTTCACATATGAAATCAAAACAAACGAGTGACAGCTGACCAACGTTGCCACCTGCTAAATTTGAGGATCGCAATTTGGTAAAAGCTTCGTATGTGTGAGACCCTAAGGTACTTACAAATACATATTGCCGCCAAGTTCATATCTTGGTCAATTTCCGCTGATGGCCGCTGAAAGTTGCCGAAAAATGGATTTTACTCACTAACTCGAAAGCAAGTCTTAAAGAATCTCAGCTCAAATATAGCAATGTAAAAAGTCGATTTCTTGCTCAGAAATCCTCTGTCTGAGTTACGCCGTTTTCAAATTTTTTTATATATCCGGTTTTTTGTTTCAAAATCACGGTTTTTAAGTTTTTGTTGATTTACTCTGAAAATGTGCGCCGAATAAAAAAAATTATAGTAATTAGGGTTGTATCTGATAAAGAAAAAGGCAAATTGATTTCGGACGCACAGAATTTGAGCACATCGTAATGAGCCAAAAATTATTTGGGTGTATAGCTCTGTATTTTTCAAAACAAGCTGGAAACTATATGAAAAAAGTTCCCCACAAATTCCCAAAGAGCTTTTTGCCGAGGGCTTGGCAATCAATGAAGGGTAATGGCTATTTGCTTTCTGGTAGATTGTTTTTTAGCCAATTTATAAATTAAGTTAGCACGCTCAGAAAACAAATCGTATTAAGTTTACAATAAAAAATCGTAGTATTTTTCAGCTCAATTCTCACATGTCACTCTAAAATGAATGTTTTTTTATTAATAAAAAATTTTAATAATTTTGTTCTTTAAGTGTCTCATGCTTAATTTCAAAATTATTTTTAACAAAAATCGAGTTGAAGACTTTATCTTCAATTCTTCTGAGTACAAAAACAGTAAAAATGTTATCGTTTGCTTAGAGAAAATGATAATGATAAAAGCAAGGATTATCTTGAGTAAAATAAATTTGTTTGTAAGATCGAAGTACTAAAGTCGTGAATATTACTTTAAGCTCAAAATATTTTCAGATACTCTACTTGCGTGAAATAATTATGCCAGGATTTTTTCTGTTTTGCGGTGATTTCAAACCACTGTACGGCGGCGGCTTTAAATGTTTATCTACGGTCATTCAGGTTTTTTTTTTTTTTTTTGTATAAATTTATTAAGAATTTTTTAGATTTACGTTATTTTTTTTTTTTTTTTCATAAGCCGTACGTTAGGGAATGCTTGGAATTAAGGCAAAGAATTTAGAGATCGTAAGAATCGATTCATTCAAATCGACAACGAAAACAGAAACGTCGATGACAACATAAAGTTAAACTTTGATAACAACATACATACTTTGTCAGGGCTACCGTTTTCTCCTTAGAAACTAAACTTACAATGGCAAGTCATTTCAACAAAGTTCGGACCACCAACTCCTACTATATCTTTTTTTGCCAGAAGTGAGCTATCTAGGGTGCTTTTTTTAGAATTGTACTTTAAAAAATTCAATAAATTTGCAACGCTGTTCAGGTGAACTCACCTAAACTTCAAATCTAAGTGACAAAGTTACAATTTCAAAATAAATCATGAGCCTCAATCACAATGGTAACGAGAGCGAGACGAGAATCGTTAAAAATGTCAAAATTACTCGTCGTCATGCAGTAAAAAACAAAGGCAGCGAGATAAGCATCAACTTTTTATTTGAATATCATTTTGCTAGTCAAAATTTTTCGCAAAATTAAATTCATTCGTTGTGCTAAATAAAATCAATTCAATTTATTGCAAACACAAAAAATATAGTTCTATAGAATTTAAATAAAGAAAACATCAAACAGCCATATATGTATGTCAAAACTCTAGTCGCGTGAAAAAATCAACAGTTTTTATTTTACACGTTGCGAGATCTCGTTGATTCATTGAACGAAGATACATTAGAAAGCAGAA
The DNA here is from genome assembly GCA_949775025.1 of Tricholauxania praeusta. Classification (NCBI taxonomy): domain Eukaryota; kingdom Metazoa; phylum Arthropoda; class Insecta; order Diptera; family Lauxaniidae; genus Tricholauxania; species Tricholauxania praeusta. The sequence goes on along the minus strand of OX459028.1, from coordinate 162,664,292 downwards.
GTTTCAAATATTTTTGACAGTTTGTTTCACTCTCGTCCGGTTGTCTCGTTATCATTGTGATTGAGGCTAAAGCTCATTTTCAAGCGAGATGCTCTGATAGCTACATATGTCAACAAAATTTAAGATACTGCCACGCCTCCTTAAGAGCTTTAACAAAGTAAAATGTATATTGTTCGCATTTTCAGCCACAAAAAATGTGGTCGTAATTTGACAACGAGCTTGGCACCTCAAATACAACTAAAATGTCTAATAAGCCATATCTGAGCACCTATGGCATATTTTTTCTACGTTTTAGTGGAACATTTTTTTCAAAACCTCAAATTTTTTTTACAATCTTGAAAGTATTTCTAAGCCCTGAAAACTAATAAGCTGACGAAATGGTATCTTCACGAAAAAAATGATTGTGTGCTTTTTTGCTTAAATTGTATGCTCTTTTTAATGGATTTGGTTCCGTTCGTGTGAAATTTTTTTTTCACGAGATATACATATGTAAATGAAACTGTCAAGAAGGCATTCTTTCCCATGTAATTTCTATGGAAAACTAAATTCAATGAGCCATCAGTAAATATTAATATTATGGGCTCTCCTTGCACCTAGGGCTACCAGATGACCTGCCTACAAAAGTAGTGTATGTCAAAAAATTTCAGTTTTCGAATGAAAACCAAAAATTTTTTTAGTCCCATAAAAATATTTTTGATGAGCAAAAAAAAAGTTCCTCGTTTCTTACGAAAAACCCCAGCAAAATTAAACAAATATTTTAAATAACTTCTATTTTACAATGCAAACATCGAAAGTAGCAACCTATCCAAAAGAAGTGCATTTCAAGTGAAAAGTAGCAAAGCCTTGCAAAAGTAGCACATTTGCTACTAAAGTATGCCATCTGGTAGCCCTACTTGCATCAGACATTTTCATAAGACAAAGAAATATTTATTTTTGAACCCCCCTAATGCACATGTACACACAATTTGAGCTCATTTGAGAAGAATAAAAGGAAAAATTAAACGGAAATACATACCCATTATGAACTTATATTTCCACGCTCCATAGAAAAATAGCTATCTGAAGTTCCTGGGTCGAACATTCTTAAAAGAAACTCTTTTGAGAAGAAACGTAAACTCCTGCACATCAACAGCAACTGCAAATCACACACGCTCAAACATTTTTCTTCGAATGATTTTGATTTTTGAAATCTAAGAAGATGACAATTTAATTTTACACCACACTTTTGCTTTTTAGAACTAATGAAAAACTTTCAATAAACTGCAATTACATTTCTAAGACAGACAATAAACTAAAACAAATCACAGCACTTCCACTGGCGTCTTTGTCAACAGCAACACTGACTACGGTTTTGCATTTGAATGCAATTTTTTTGAAACATTTTATTGAATTTATCACAAAATACTGTAAAGAAATATGTAAATTCTATTTGCTTTCAAATCGAATGCAGAAAATGCAAAATTTTATTTAACAAAAAACGCGCAATGCGTAAATGAAAATAAAACTAACGAGTGACAGTTGACTAGCGTTGCCACCTTTTTATACGGAGCTTCTACTGTGAACTTTTTTTTAACTGTTGAGTGAATGTGTGAATTTATACAAAAAAGTAGAGATTTCGATGATTTTATCTCTCAAGCTCAGGGCAGTGATGTTGAATGTTAAAAAAAGAGAAAAGCTTTTCAGGTACTCCATAATAAAATAGTTTAAGACTTAATTTTTTCGCATTGAAGGGATTTAAAAGCCACCTGACTGTCATGACTATGTGGAGTGCATTTTTCTATAATTTAACTATGCAACTTCGGCCCAAAAATTGCTGATAGTCTTAACGATTTATCCTCATCAAAATTGAATACAAAGAAAGCTTCTCGTACTCCCTTCAATTAGTTTCGAGCCATCTGTCCATTGCATGAAAATCAATTAAATTTTTTTAAATTTTATTATGAATTTGAAATAAATTTAAATTTAGTACAATTTTTTTATGTAATTATAAAACAAAATTAAATTTAAAATGAATTGCCAATTTCTAAAAACTTGAGTATACAGTTTATATTTTTACTTTCAATTAATATATTTTTTACAGTTCGTTCTGTAGCTACGTTTAAAAATTTTAAAACCATTTTTCTTTAAATTACTAAAAGTTTTAAAATAAAATTTTAATCTTAATGATTGCTACTTGAATATCAACTCTTAGATGTTATATTTATTAATTTTTCATAGTTTTTTTTCTGATTAGTTTATTTACTGATTCCTATTGCAAACATTTAACTTTTGTCAACTTTTATTTACTTAATTTTCTTTTTGCAAAAAATTAGTTTTCTGCAATATACATATCTAGCACAGGCAAATTTTTTTTTTTTAATGAAAAGTTCCTAACTATTTAAAGTTTTAACTCTTCGAGTTGAAAAAACTAAGATTCAGAAAGTTGACATCATAGTTATTTAATAAGCACAGCTAACATTCGTCTAAAACTGTGTTTTAGTTTATTTTCTCAAATAGCAAGCCATTGCTCAAATATTTTTTGTTTATTTATATTTGGTCCTATGTAGAAAATAACTATTTTCCTTGGAATCCTAAAAAATAATTTTTAGATTAAAAATATTGTAATTAATAATTAGCGGATAAGAAACAAAATAACTAAAAACTTATATAATTTTGAAGAATTCCGTTAAACTTCAAATCTAAGTGGTAACATTGTCAATTTGAAATAAACATAGCTTGTACTCAAACCAATGGTTTGACAGCTGTCGTAACAAACGTAAATATTGACAAATACAAAATAGGGCAATTTGTTGCTATACATAGATCCAGAATAGCTCGTAGATCCAGAGCAGCTGTCCTAATCTGATGAGAATATAGAGATTGGAGTTCCTCACAATGAATTTTGCATATCGATCTTCACTAATGACATTTTGCAAGTATGGACAATTTTTATGAATAATATATTTTGGTATTAAATTTTGTTTTGTATTATTTACTGAATAATGCATAAGTCAATACGTAAGTTTTTCTACTGAAACTTTTGCTAGGCTTATTAGTTTATTGAACAAAACTGAAATAAATCCCATTGCGGCCAATGTTACTTTATGGATCTTAATTTTTACATTACTTAGAGTTGAAAACGTCAAATTCCAAACATTTAAGATGTTTCTCTTTACATATTTTTTCTTGTCTGATTTCCCTGTACTAATAAGTTCTAAAAATATGTTGCACTGTTTTATTTAAACTGTTCATTTAATGTTTATTGAATATTAAAACCTTTAAACTATATACAGCATTGTTTCGCAATATAATTTTTTCAAAGCTTTCGCATAAATCATTTAAGTTTTTTAAGCACAATTGATAAATACACAATTTTTAAATTAGTTAAATAAAATCATATGTAACTTAAGCTCTTGACAAATTAAATCGGTATTTAATTAAGTCCTGAAAACATAAATGAACAATTTTATATAAAACAATATGCCATAATTATTGTTGTAATTTTTATGCTGATTTTAACAAATTGTGTGTCAGTTTTTCGATATGTTACTCTAATAATATTTTTTTAAATTTTTTATAGAATAATTCGACAGCATATTGAATATTATTTCGATTTATGTAAAGTGACTAGCTTTAAGATAAATTTAAGTATTTAAAATAAACATGAAGAAAAAAAAAAGATTTTATAAAGAAATTTTGCTATAATTAATTCTATGAATTAAATTGACTTGAGATCAGAAATCACAATTTTACACTAAAAATACAGATTATCTAATGTAGCTACTTAAAAAAATAAAATCTGTGCAAATGGTAACTAAGGTAGTTGCATACTTGGGCGGTTCATTTAAAACCTAGATTTTTTTCTTCGCTCCCACACGAAAATCTTGTTGAAATGAAAACTCTGTGGAAATTTTAGCCATAAATTTTAGTTTCAAGTGGTAAATTATTGACAGTTTAATTTTTCCATACAAATTACATGGGAATGTTTTTGATTTTTATCTTCCAAAACATAACATTTCAGAAATCTGACTTCACATTGTAACAAGTTTTTAAAATTATAACTTATTTTCTAAAATTTCGAAACTTCACTTTAAAATGTTACTTAAAAAAATCAATTTGTCTGTATTTAGACAGATGTAAAAATGTGTAAAATAAGTACCCATATAATTTAGGTACACGAATCAAGAGTTACGTATACAAAAGAGCTACCTAAATTAAGTTAAAAATGCACATGAATTTTCATTTCAGACCAAGCTGCAAAATATTTATGTGAAAGCGAAGGATAAGAACTGTGTATCTAAATGAGCCCTAACGTATTAATATGCTAAAAAAAGCTGCTTAGATTTGTGCAGTTTTGCTTTAAATACATGTGCGTATTGTACATTAATGAACTGTTAAAGTGGCGTTAAAGATGGTCTTTATAGCGAATTTTTTAGAAAAACTTGAAGGTTCACAGACGAGCTGCAGGGCCGCAATACCACCAACGGCAGCATACCACAGGTCTTAGCGAGCAATAGTTTCATTATGGAAAAGGTTATCAACTTTTTTCGCTGCACAGCAACATAATTAAGGATTTTTAGTAATTTAGGAATTAGTTAGTACTTTGAAATTAATGAGCAAAAACCAAAAGATCATTTCAAACAGAATAAGTTTTAAGTGAGTAAGCTTTAAATAAAACATTTCGAAAACAATGGTAACATGCCAAATGTTTCCAGAGCCAAAAAGTGTAACCTGCAATCATGCATACATAGAGTTAACAGATAGTATTTGATCATTTCAACGTCTAAGTGTCAATAGCTTGAAGTTTCTAAAAGTGATAAATGCAGGGAATATTTTTTTGAATAAGTCCTGGAATATTAGACATTCAATATGGTAATAATTTTTAACAAGTAGAATTTTTGCATAAACATTGGTATTGAGGCTCTAAATAATGCGTAAGTCCTCATTGAATCAAAAGCTGATTCGTCAATTATGCAGCACAAAATTATGTAGCACAAAAGTATTTTTGGTCATTAACTCGAAATGAAAACTTTAAATTAAAAACGTAACGATTTTATACCCTACAGATATAACATGAGAAATGTTGCAAAGATTTATATACAGGCTGAATTCAGAATCGAAAGCTTAAAAGTTTTTCCGACTTTTTATTGTTAGCCTCTGTAACTAATAATTTAAATTTACTTTATTATTTCAACTGTCGTATACGTAATGTTTTTTATTCACTGAATTTATTAATTAAAAAAAGTTACGTATACGACATGTGATGTCTAAACAACATATAAGTATATAGCAACTACTTATAACTTCTGCAAAAATAATGAGCATTTAATTTCAAATTTTGAGTTATAATACAGGAGCTAAGAAATGGAACAACATATAAGAGGCCAGGAAAATTTTTTATTTTTCGGAACTTATTTTATCAACAGGTTATTTTTTGCAGTTTCAACATGGATGTTGCAGAATCCTGACATCATGCAAAATAAAAATAACAAATAACAGATTCTTATTTGATTCCTAAGTAATCAGTAATTACTTTTTCTATCTAGTTTTGTGCTACCTAGATAAATATTTTTTTAAATGATGCTCAACTCTGTGTGTATGCAAAAACTTAGCCTGTTACAAATTTTTTCTAACTTTTTTGATCCTATAGTAATATATTTTTTCTAAAATCGTCTTAATTATGTAATTCAATTTAATGTAGTTATATTTTTAAATTTTTTAAACAAATATGAATGTGAAATTGCACAAGCAATGCGAAAAAACTAAGAAATTGTGATTTTTGTCATCTTAAGTTCATAAAATCATTAGACAATTTTAATAACAAACAGTTGTAATACTGAAATAAAATCACCTACAAGTTTGCTGTATATAGTACTTTTTCTTAAACTTAGCAATTTTTGAAAAGTTATTTTTGATCATCTTTTAAGATTATTGAATATTTATATTATTTGAAAATTGTATAGCTAAAAATCGTAAAATAGTATTTAAGCCATAATAAAACTGTTACAAAATAAAAGTTCTCTTAAAATATTATTATATTTTCGTTAAATACTAATAAAATAGATTTACAATACGTAATAAATATTAAAATTTCACAAAAATAAATAACCTATAAAAATATAGAATTTGAAGGTAGAAGAAACCCGTATGTGCAATTATATGTAATACTCGTACTATTTTTATACTTATGGTATTATATAGGAGTTGCAATAGTTTGTTTACTAAAATGTAAGATTTTCAACAACATATTGGTTAACTTTTTTTACAATTAAATATGGGTTTGTTTTATTTCAAAAGATTTATATATGTAATAACTTTTCTTAAGTATTTATAAAGAAGTGCAGTTTCTGTCAAGTAGAAAATTTTCTTTTGCGAAGGTACTTCAGGGGGGACTTGAAGTTAGCGAATTAAAATAAATAGCACTCAAGCTATGTTGATTGTACTTAACTAAACAACAGAGAACATAAATTAACTTAAGTTTATAGTTACATAAGTAAATATTCGAATATTTTTCAAGAATTTTTTACAAGTACAAACTATTTAATAAATGAAATTAGCTACATATGTTTAAGGCTTTCTAATATCAGACAGATAACCCGATGTATGTAGGTACATACATGCAAAGATAATCTTTATAGCCCAGTCAGTAGACAAAAAAAATCGTTTGCCTTGAAAATAGATGGAATATGGTCGATTTTCACATACTTATGTTATAAGATCGAAATTTTTTTAAAAAGGTCAAGTTTTATAACTACAGTTTGAACATGCCCAAAATTGTAAATTTTTTTCGATTTGATTTCTTAACTGATTATTCTGCTACAAAAAAAAATATATATAGCAATCTTTAAAAAACAATTAGCTTCACACTTTTTCCTTCGGCACCTTTATTGTTTATTGCAGTAGGGTAAGTTTACAAATTTTTGTATTTTAATATTAAAATAACTCTACAACGGCTTCCAAGTTCAAATCAAAAAATTTCGAAAATTGCAAGATAGTGTATGTTATATTAGACTCTCGTGATTCGATCTGTCGAGCCGCAACCTCCAAACAGTTTCTCCCGAAAAAAAAACTATCGTTTTGCAACTGAATATGAGCCACCTGACCATCGTCTCGGCGATTAAATTTATGATCCCTCTGCGTTTAATAATATTTTCTGGGTACATATAGTAATTTTTTCGATATTTTTATGCAATTTGTAATCATTAATTTCTGTAATGCATTACACTCAGAAATATAGAAAAAATATATAGGCAAAAAATGTGGGAATTATTCTTTACTCATCTTATCACAACGGTGGAAAGCTTAAGGACTTTAACCTTAACGACATATTCCAAAAACCAATATTGTTTCACATATTGCAAGGCAAAAATCTCAACTGACTGGACCATTCAATTTTTAATTAAAAATTAATTTTTTTTTTAAAAGCTACCAGAAAATTTCACATTGTCGAAATTCTTAAGGAGGAACTAATAATTTTCTAATGTTTACTCTCATTTTGTGCTGCTGTGCGAAAAAAGAAAGACTTAGCACGTTGTTAAAAGTACAGAAGAAACAAATTCAAACTGGAAGCGCGCTTAGGTTACACATTTTCATTTCATTTCCCTTAGCATAAACTTGCTCTAATCGATTTTTTTGTTAACAGTGTTAAGTAATTGCTCCAACTTTGCTCGTGAACCTTGCACAATAATCATATACTGCGATGGAAAGTCCCATATTATGGTGAAATGAAATAACATATTAGCGACAGCGATCAAATACTCGAAAAATGCAAACCAACTGAAAGCTAGAATTAAATTAAAAATTTATTTGCATTAATATATTCATAGAAAAGATGAAATAATTTTTTTAACAAACCTAAATCATGACAATAGAAACGATGCTTGGCAAAGAATATTAACAAACCGATTGTGCTCGCGATTGACATGACAAATAGATTTTTCTTCCATTTGATCGAATCGCGCTGTTCACTTGTCAATTGTTGCGGATCTGCGTGTAGCATACCATGCAGCTTAATGGTTGCAAGCATGTGGCATAAGGAGCAGGTCATGAATGTGATAAAAATGCGCTCATGTACCGCTAGAAAAAAAATTGAGTCATAAATAAATGAAGCTTCATTGCGTAAATTTCAAATTAAATATAGAAGAAAGGAATATTACTACTGTACCTATTATTTTTTTTTTTTCATAAATAATAACAAGTTTTAAACCCAGAGGTCATACTGTGCTGTGATTTTTTTTCAGAATTCTGATATATCGAGAATTCTGAATAGAACGAGAATTCGAAATCCCAGTTCGGCTGTAGTTGAGTTGATGATCGACTCACACATCGCAGATTCTGATTGTTAAATGGAATTCAATCCTTATCGTCCTGGAGATGCGTCACAAAACATGCACCAATTATGAACATTTTTAATATGACTTTTAAGTTAGTTCAACGCAATGCCATCGGATTCAGCACTCAGCTGGTGGAACAGGGATGCACTGTAGAATCGAATATAAGTAGTATCCTTAGATACGCCGAATTGTTGTAGCATAAGTCATTGAGATTAATAACTTATTTTCAGAAAGCTTATCAAGTTGATGTTCACTTTCTTCTCGGTGTAGGCAATACTAATTCTAAGCTCTGCTCTATGAGAAATACGTTGAAACAATCCGTTTTACATTGAATTGCATATCAATTTAATTCCTACATATCGCACAGTGGGAGATCGTGGCCATACCAAAAATAATTAAAGTGCTGACGATTGAAAAATTTTTCAAGAGAATCGTCAAATAATACTTAGGAAAGGAAAAAAAAAACTATAAAAGCTTTAAATTTTTGAAGTGAAAACTTCTTATGGCACGTTGTGCGGCTGAGGAAAAAAGTATAAACTCGCGACACCGACCGTCATCGGGATTCCCCATCATGAATGCGATAGTAAAATTTGAATGTTCTATTGTTTCTTTTAAATAAATATTCCAAGTGGAAGACAAAAAGCAAAGCAGACACACTAACTGACACATTCCATTCTCATTCAACGATTGTTATGCTTACATGTTTGTTTCTTTCAAATTCCGCGTTGTTGCGTTGACAAATTGAGAATGAGAGCGAGAGTAAAATTTGAATACATATTCCGTTTTTGTCTTCCATTGCATTGCCATATAAAAAGAAAACGCACACATACCAACTAACACACTAACTTGCCATTAAACGATTTGTTTTCACTTCTGTCGGCACTCCCGGAGTGCAACCCGCCGTTTTTTTTTTTGGGGTTTTAATAACAGTGGGCTCAAAGTTGAACTTTGAATGCTCTATGGAACTTTTTATATAATATACATATGTACTGAATTAGATGAATCAAAGCTCAAAGATGGGTGTGGTTTTTCTTTTTCTTGAGTACATTTGATTCCATATGCTAAATATTTTGTTACATTATAATTCGGCGTCAACTAGACCTGATGGAGAAAAAGCATCCAACAAAGTGATTTTTGAACTCTATATCAGTTTTCTTTTGTAGGGCAGTGTAATTTATAATTTCCGAAATTAATTTCACGATTTTTTTATTTCATCACATGTTCCGCATATTACCCAATATCAAACAGATGAGTTAATCCAAGTCCAATCACTCATAAGATTAAACCAGCTAAATACTCTTTCAAATTCATTTCGCACAACTTACGATAATTTTCACGATTCGATATATAGGTAACGCCTCCTAACGATGCCACTTCAATGATGTTTAATACCAATATTAGGCTTATCAAAAAATTTGCCTTCGTTGTAACATCCGAGGTTGCTCGACGTCGCTTAATTTCGTTAATTTGACTGCGATAATAATTTGTGTAGACAAATGCAATCGGTATACGGGGTCCTATATGTAAGGCAATGCTAAAACGCCAGAAATAACGTTGCGGGCTAACGCCAGTAATTGCACTTATCGATGGTATTATATTGTAAACCTAAAAGAGAGACCAAATCCAATAGCAAATCATATTATTATTGGCAGAATTTCCAACTTTCAATTCAATTTGATTTGATACTTACGCGACAATGTGTTTCGTGCACTTCATCATATTGGAAGACATACGCAGTGACAAAACATGTGAATAACGTGACAAGCGGAAGTAATGCGGTAACGACGCAAATCTGATGGAAGCTGGCTATAAAGTGTAATGCAAATGGTATTGCAGTAGAAGACATTGTTGTTGTTGTTTTTGTTGTTGTTGTAGTTAATGATAACCGCTGCAAAAAATAATGAAGATATAAAATTAATAAGTATGAGTTCCATACAAAGAATTACATATCGGTCATTCCATAAATAGCTAAACACTTATTTTCTTTCTTTTTTTTGACTTATTGGAAATTTTTGCTTAAAAATACTTTGTGATATTATAAAAAAAATAAATTTAAATAAATAAATAAATTATATAATCTGGCACGCACCTTCTCTAAAAACATTTTCTTTATATTCGTATTAACAAGTTGAAGAAGGTTAGGCCATATTAGATGATAAATGAAAAGCGTTGAAAAATATACTAGGTATTCTATCAAAACATTTCTTCTAATCTGGAGAGGCAAACAGCATTTCTGTGGCGCAAACCTCTAAGACTCCTCTAAAGTGCACGTTGGTTTTGGATACTGCCACCAAAACAGAAAGTGATTGGGAAGATAAAGATTTGGAAGCTCTTTCACGTTAGGTACAGAAAGAAACTCTATATCCTGATGTGTCTGTGCCTTCTGTATTGGATCAGAGAGAATCTTTCATACCATGTAAAAATAAGCCATTTCAGATGTTTACGGCAACTCAGATGACACATTTTTAGATGATTAATCTACGACAACCTCTTTGGAACCTAAGATTACTAGCAGAAATATGCCTTGAAACTGGTGAAATCACCGTTGTCTTATCAAAAGATATTTTCGCTGGAACGTACGTGATTAAACCCCCTATGTGGGGGTTTGGCAGGTCGATATACATGAAGACATAGCATATTTTCTAAAATCGATTGATGGTAAGCACCTCATTGAAACCATGAAGAAAGCAGATGCTCAATTTGTAGTCATTATTGTGAAATTGGAAGCGCCAGAAAATAAAATTGATGACAATAATATGTTTTATTAATAGAATTTTCGACAATATTGACGAATTGACGTATACATCGTTTGATCTCTAATTTCTTTTATTTATTTGTTTATAAAACATTTATGTTTACTTAAGTTAGACGCGTTATACTGGAGATTATTTGAAAAATAAATAATTTATTGTTTATTTATGTTTTCTATAATTTTAAATTACTTTAATGGTCGATTGATTTCTAGTCTTTCAAAATATGAAGGCATAATCATACTTTTCACAATTAACAGACTTTTGTGTTTTTGTGCTTATTTGGTATGGAGATAAATTGAGCTCTAAGAAAGTGTATTAAATACTCTGTAATCTTTTAGCAGGCGTGGCACCACCCCTAGTACGATATAACGCTTTCGCGTCTGAGCTGTTACACCAATTTTGATGAGATTTTTAGTGGAGATGAACTGATTTCTGAGCATAGATATTTGCTTTTAGAGGGCGGTGCTACGCCTCTAACAGGAAAATACGTTTTCACTGCTAAATTAATGGACCGATTTTGATGAACTTTTGTACACACATAGATAGAACCCTGAAAGAAGATATTTGTTTTTAAATGGACTGTGCTACGCTCTTATCCAAAAATATGTTTTTACAGCTTAACTAATGGACCGATTTTTATGAAATGTGGTATGAATTGAACCCTAAGAAGAGGTATTTGTTTTTAAGTGAGTTGTGCGACGCCTCTAACAGCAAAATATATTTTTACAGCTTAACTAATGGACCGATTTTGTGAAATGGTATGGAGATATATTGAAGACCAAGGAAGCGATAGAGTAACATGATACCCTGATTATTATCTTTGGGAAAGATGACAAAATATACTCATAGTCAAAATAATTGCACCTAGGGCACTGTTTTATACCCATAAGTTCAATATTATTTCGAGAACGGCATCAACAACGCTATGGCTGGTAAGCTCTACAGAGCTATTGTCAACAAGTTCTTACTGCCGCTTAGAGTACATATGATTCAACCTGGGCGATGCAACCGCATACACAATACAAGCGAGATCATCTATTCATGTAGTCATGGTCACAATAATTATGAAAAAATGTAACAAACATTTTTCTACACGAAAAAATTAAAATTTTAAGCTTGTCGAGATTTCATTGCCCATTGCTGTAGAAATGAGTTTTTTAGTCAGAGAGCTGCACATTCCCTTTACAGGCATATGATCAAATCTAACAATTTAACGTTTCAGAAAAACATGTGAATTTTTTAATTGATGTGTAAGATTTTGATCTCAATGTAAAAACTGGAAGTACACTTGGCTCTTTGTTCATTTAACATTGTTTGACCTTGCTGCACTTGTTTATTGTACTACCTACAAAAGCATATGTGTGCATTTGAGTGTTTATCGTTAGATGATTTAATATATCATTAATTATATAAGCGCCATTTGAGAGAAAATTATTTAATATGAGATCAAGGCGAAGTACTTTAAGCTATTGAGACAAATGGTTGCTACTCTTGTAAGATACTACCTTTGGCCAGAATCAGAAAAAACGTCCTTAAAGTGGGTCAGATTGCTTGAACAAAATATTTGTATAATTTTTGAGTAGAATTGGAAGACATGCAGCAAGACCGTAAAATATTTACAAGAATCTCAAATCTCAAAATGAAAAGTACTGATCGGGGTATCATGTTTCCGCCGAATGAATGAATGAATTTTTTCTAGTCAATTGAAATTGCAGAGTCTCGCTATTATTTTCGAGTCTCTGCTTGCATTGCACAGAAAAATAAACATTGAAATTTAACAAGAAATAAACAATCACCTGGAAACTATAAATAAAATTTACTGTAAAAAATCAATAAAAGCAAAATTCGAAAAAAAAAAACACAAATGAAGATGAGGAAGCAAGCAATCAAAAGCAACACGCTTGGAAAGAAAATAATAAATTCAAATCTAACGAACAGGGATATTAAAATGAAACATAAATAAAACGACTGACTAATAAAACGGTAAGCAACAACAATAAGGGTAGATGACAACGAGGGCAACTACAACAACAATAAGAAAGCTCAAAACGCAAAATGCTAAATGCTAAAATTTGTTTGGAATTAAAAAAAAAATAAAGCAAAATGTGCACGGAATGGGTAGGGAATTATGTAACAAAATAATATTACGATGACAATGACGCTGTAAATATCAATCTAAAATAAAAGTATCGAACTAAAATACATGATATCGAATTCGGTGTGGCTTTACATCGCAATACATGGATCATTAATTGAAAAATGAACAGCCCTGCATTTGATTAAGTTAGGAAAGTTGCTCCAGAACATTTTTAGTCAATCGGAGTAAAAAGTTTAAGTTTTTCTAAACATTCTTAATTTGTCTCTTAATCATTCGATAACCCTGAAAACTTTATGAGTGGGTTTAGTAACAGTAAAGTCCCTATGGTGGGTACCAACTAAAAAACTTTTTCATTTAATTTCATTCCTTAATAACACAGTAGAATAATTTTTAAAAAATGTTGAAGTACAGAAATAAAATATATATTTTCTGAAAGTTAATTTTTATCTAATCACATTTCCCAAAATTATTTTTCGAAAAAAATATCTCTGCTAATTTTTTTTTTTTTTCTACTATTAATTGTCCGCTTTAATTTTGCCGAGTTTACCCCTAAAGAGGATCGTAATGAAAACTTAGAAATTTGAAACATTTCTACTTGAAGAAATTCGACCAAGTCTTGTCTCAATTAAAAAGAACCCTGAAGTAGAATTAAAAAGAGCAAGACATATAAAACTTAGGATTTTTGCTCCACCCTGTATATCTGTAGCCATAAGAAATAACAGCTAAAGTCGATCTGTGCTCTCAAGGCAAAGGAACACATGTCAAAGAATTAAATGTTAAAGAATTTTGACAGCTGCGAATCCAATTTTGCTGCCAAATTTTAATGTGTCAATTTAGTATAACCTTTATTTTTATTTCCGTTATAGTTTTGAAAAATATAGAAATTATAGAAATATTTTGAGTTTTGTAAAATAATTTCAATTCAATCCGTAAGACAAATGAAGATTTGTTTGAAGCAGGCGCTCAGCAAATAAAACAACATGAATATCATTTTCATCTTTCAATTTGAACCGAAAAATGTAAGTATGTACGTACTTGATCAAGGGATCAAAGTGTGCTAAGCCCCTATATGAATATTTCTGGATTCCGAAAGGCTTAAGCCCAAATTAAAATAACACGGCGATAGCAGTAGTGTATTTTGACACATTGATATAGTTTCCGTGTAAATTTCAAAGAAATCTCCATTTTTTATCTTTAAAAATATGATTTTCGTGTTTTTTTTTTTAAATGCTGGATCAGTTCTAGTGATTCAGCTATTCTTATTGACTTTATTCAATATTAACTTGTTTCAACTAATGATTTGTTTCAAGTAAAACAAGAAAATTGAAAAATGTAAGATCATAATTTCTATATATTTATAGCCCCCGAAGGAAAAATCCTAGTTGCAAAAAATAGCATAATTTGAGCACACATACAAGCAAACAACATGAATATCATTTTTGTGATTTTCAACTCAATTTTTCTGCCGAAAAAATACCAACAAAATTCCAAATAACGGCATCAGTTGTAAACTACAAAAAACAACAACAAATACACGCATTTTTTTGAATTTTTTCGACTGAATTTTTGGAAGAAAAACCAACAACAAAATTTACGCGGCAACTGCTACAAATTTGCAAGTTTGAAGAAGTCAAAATACAAATCATGTTGTTGGATTTGCTGGTTGCCTGGTAGCAAAGAAATGAATTTTCTCAAATGCATCTCAATAAAATAAATTAATTACTATGGTAATGCAAAAAAAAAATGGCGGAAGAAATTTACTTAGTGAATTATTTATCATCAGAATTTTCCTCCTTTTAATAATCACAATTAATATTGAAATTATTGTATAACTGCCGAAAGGTTTTCCCCTTTTTTTTAACTTTTAAAGAAATAAAATTGAAAATCTTAATAAAATACAAAATGGCAGATCAGATGGAATTTCAGCTTCATTGCTAAAAACCTCAAGTGCAAAGTAAAATAAATTTTTCTATACACTACTAATGGAAGCCATTATCCTGAATATACCCTGAATGTAGGGTATAAAGGCATCTGTAAACCAGACGAAAGCATTTTTCATTATCAGTGCAAGCATTCACATTATGAAATTTTTCGTCAAATTTTAGTTATGCTTTGAACACCAGAGGATGTTTGAACGCACAAAGGGTGTGTGCCAGATATAAAAATTTGATACCGATCACCGTCTTTATGGCTGTCCATCTTTACATATTACGATTAAAGCCTAATTTCCATGCTATCTTTCTTGATCCCATATCAGGGATATCAAATCAAATTTTTGGAAGAAAGAAAAAGCATGCGAACAGAACCTAATGCGCTTGGAGAATGCGAGAGTGAATAGCATACATTTGCTCTCTTTATAGCATGTGATGTCCTCCCTGATATTTGATAAGATAAGATCACAAGATCTTATCCCATATCAGGGATATCAAATCAAATTTTTGTAAGAAAGAAAAAGCATGCGAACAGAACCTAATGCGCTTGGAGAATGCGAGAGTGAATAGCATACTACATTTGCCATCTTAATAGCATGTGATGTCCTCCCTGATATTTGATAAGATAAGATCACATGGAAATTGGGCTTAAGAGTACAAGAAACATAAATTAATAAAATAGGTACGCTAGCTACACATACATTTAAGCTTTGTAGGAATGAAAATAGATGAAATCGGTTCAAGAACATAACCACCACCTACACAAATCTAAGCCCACCACGAGATTTTTCCCATAACTAATGGGTTATCTTAGAAGCTATCAGACCAAGCTAGAAAAACTTGATACGATTACCAAAAGTGGGCATTACAAGAGAGCTCAATACATCTCCTACAAGTAAAAATATAAATTCGATATTATGAGGGTGCTATTTATGAAGGTAAATGTTTTGAATTTCAATATAAAACCGTTAAGAATCTCAAGCAATCATTGAACGTAAATTGTACTGTTTCAGGCAGATGGATGTGATACATCTAAGCAAACTCTATTTGATTCAAAATTGTCAAATACAGTGAGGCAACATTTAGTGACAATGAGTGGGCAGGCTCCTACAATGGCCATGGTACTACTTTTGCAAGAGCTAAATTTGAAATCCTATGTAAAGGTGGCTTCAAATTTAAATACGTTACATAACATTTGATGGAAAAAAACTTTATAATAACTACTTTTGCAAAGAGCATTACTGAATACCTTTTCCATATAACTCCTCTTTGGTCCCAAATCGAGGTTTTTGGCTTAAAATTGCTATAGGGCGTAAGTCGTCCGAGCCCGAAATAAAAACACATTTTTTATTTAGGTTCGGGCACCGAGAACTTGCGCAATCACTTAAGTTTTTGATTGAATGGAAAATTACTCAAGAAATTATTGGTCAAAATATTTTCCAAACAGAAAATCAAAATTTTTTATTTTTTCATCAGACGGTTTGACAAACATCTTTTTCTTGATAGTGAAAAATTTGTTATTGTTTTCTAGTTACTTTAAAATACGAGTATCAACTAACGAGGTATCGAATAACGAGGTCACATCTTTGGCATTAGAGTAGCATAAAAAATTAAGGACGTGAAGAAATGCAAAAAAAAACAACATCTGTTGGTATGATAAGATGCTGAACAAGAATGATAAAAATCTATAAATAAATTAAATAAAAAATACACAAAAAATTTTATATAAAAAGGACAAACGAATCTTTTTTATGTAAGTCATTAAACTACAAAAAATAAATACAAATATCTGTAAAATGACCTGTTCCATATTTTTGGCAACATTAGAAATATTCGTTGATTTCTCTTCGACGCTTCGCGACACGTTTCCGGTGTTGGTAATATCCGTGTCCACGTCCTCTGCTTGACCCACTGACGACGAGGATACATTACTTCCGGTTGTGACGTTGCCGATGACGTTGACGTCGCCGCCGTCGTCTTTAGTATTTGGTAGAATATCGCACATTTCCTTGTGATTTTATTTTTGATTTTTAATTTTCTTTTTATTTTATTTTTTTTTTTTTTTTTTTCAATAAAAATCCTTTACTTACAAAAAGAAAATTTAAAAATACACTTCTCACTTGCTATTGCGGTTTAGGAAAAGGAAGGATATGCACAAATTGATTTTGTAATTCCAAGCGCTGATGTTGAAGAAAAATCATAAAATTTTTTTTCACTTAAGCAGTTTTTATATATCACCGAAAATTTTAAACTTAAATTTTTTATATTATTTTATCTCAAAACGCACAATTTTCACTTTAGCCACACGTTTTCTTGCAAGTTTTTCTAAATTTCTCGACACGACTGCGAAAAATTCGATTTTTCCATAAATTCGCTGATTTTGCTGCTACATCCCCTCCAGAAATTGAATGCTTGACGTTTGCTATCCATGCAGAAAAGAAATGCACAAAAATTAACGGCAAATGAGAGACAAACAGAGCGCAGCACCAATCGAGTGGGAAAACTTTTACAACTGACCTTGCCATCAACCTGAAAATTTGAACTTTACGTGTGCTAAATGATTCAAGTAAAAAGCTCGTGCAAAAGTGGGATATAGTAATATTTAGAAAAGCACAAAAGCAGAACATGAATTAATATGCTTGTATGTATATTTTTTTCAATTATTTAGTCAATTAACGGTTCTTTTGAAAACATTTACGAAATATTTTATTTGGTTTTGAGACAGTGAGGTGGAAAACGTACCGAAAATTGATTTCAGAACTCTGCTTAAAAAGCTAATGAATGCTAAAATAAATTTTTAGGAATACAACAAAGATATTCGGCCATTTTTTGACAAAATTTGGTTCAAATTAAACTAATTTGAAGCTTATCAACTTATAAATCTGGCAAATTTTGTCATACGTCTTCCGGCTACATCTCTATGATGGACACAAAACAACCTTCACGTAAATTTCTAAATTAATTTCTTACTCAAATCCCAAAAGAAAAGTAAGTTTTCGGTAATTTTTAAGATATCAACTAGGATGGATGGGACTATTTTTTTACCAATCGGACATATGTACATGAAATGTGAATCGAAACTTAAATGCGAGCAAAACAATTTTTATTTTTTTGCTGTGGACAATTTTTGTTGAAAACATCATTCATATTTGCTCATATTTATTCCTGTCATATAGTTTGTATGGGTACTATGATATTCAATTAAGACATTTTTTATATATTACAGTAATTACTGCAACAATCCCTTGTTGAAAGCATTAGGAATTTTACATAACAAATTCTGAAATCGAAAATTATACGATGGCCTGACAGTTCATTGTTCACCCCTCTTTTTTGTACCAAGTAAACGAGAGAGTGTGTGAAAGCATTGCCGGAAGCTTAAAAATGCAAACTTTCCGGCTACACGTATATGTGTGTGTGTAGCCAGAGCTAAAAGCGTCATCTATATGTGAAGTATTTTTTAAGAACAGCTGATTTTGACAGTGTCGATTTTTTGATAGCACTATTTTCGATAACCAGCTCAATGTTTTGAAGTAACGCGGTCGAGAAGAATATTAGGAAAAATAAAATACAAAAATTATATAAAAAATGAATGCACTTACCAAACAGTTTATACGATTAAATATTACACGCGTTGCGCTAACGCAAACGAGCAGTAAATTACTAGCGGCGCCGCTGGCCAGCGCACTTCAGACACCCGGCAGCCTGCGTACTAAATTCAATAAATCACATACGGGGCCACAAAAGTGGCTGCAATATAATCGCATTGTGCATCCACCACAGCTTCCGGAAGAGGAGGTGCGCAAGGCGGTAAGTAATTTATATGGCTTTCCAAAACTGAATAAATACAAAACTTTTCATATAGTACGTTTGTCATATGCGCACCAACATCAAATACAGCCCAGACAAAATGTGGTACATTGCCAGCCTAGTGCGCGGTATGTCGGTTGATGAGGCTGTCAAGCAATTGAGTTTCGTGCTGAAGAAAGGTGCTGTCCATATCAAAGAAGTGATACAAGAAGCGCAAGAAATGGCCGTCACACGTCACAATGTGGAGTTCAAAAGCAATTTATGGATAGGTAAGACATGAATTTGTAGGGAAAAAAAAAGTTTAGTACCAGACATTTTTATAAAACTAACATAAGGAAATCAAATTTTTCCGATTCGTGCCGAATTGAAAACATTTCTTTATTCATATCTTTTGGAACAAAAAGAAAAAAAAAGAGTTTTAGGAAGTGTTTACACCTATGGTGTGTCTGTTTACTCGCCTAAAATAACTTAAGGCACCTTGTTGCCTGAATCTGTTTGTTCCAAAATGTAGTTAAATGAAAGTATGAAAACGATAGAAACAAACAGGTGTTCATGCCCGTTCGGAAATATAATAAAAATCACTTTCAGAATTTGTGTAGTTAAATTTTTTTGTTAAGTTTAAAAACAAATACATAGTATTATCATTCATAAAAAAATAACTTTAATTTATATTATACATTTGTATAAAATAAGGCGTGTACGCAGACCAAAAGGTGGAGACTGAATCCTATATATTGCAAATCCACTGTAAAGCAC
This sequence comes from Tricholauxania praeusta, assembly GCA_949775025.1. Classification (NCBI taxonomy): domain Eukaryota; kingdom Metazoa; phylum Arthropoda; class Insecta; order Diptera; family Lauxaniidae; genus Tricholauxania; species Tricholauxania praeusta. The sequence goes on along the minus strand of OX459028.1, from coordinate 162,644,632 downwards.
GGAGGAGTCAGTATAATGGTCTAGGGTTGCTTCTGTGGTTATGGTATTGGGCCAATTCGCAGAATTTAAGAAATTATGCATCGCTTCATGTACGTTGACATACTAAAAGATGTTATCCTGCCATATGCCGATGTAGAGATGCCAACGATCTAAAATATTCCTAAAAAGCTTGTAAGACCTGGCTTCAGATCAATAGGATAGAAATACTTGATTTTCCTGCCAGACCGGAATCCTGACATCTTGTGGGATATCGTTAACATGAATAGTTCTCGACAGAAAAAATTGCAAAAGCACTTAAGATCTATTCAATCCTCAAAAATATCCTAGGGAGGAATATTACAGGATATTATTAACAATTTAATTTCCTCTATGTCATAAGGAGATTAGAATAAAGGGTTCGCAACTAAGTACTAATTTTAAAAGCTTTTATTTACAATAAAAAAAGGGGGTGCCTTAGTTTTGTCCGTTAAATTTTCTGGCTTAAAATGTTTTTTTGATGTTAACTTTTTATTTACGAGACGCAGTTTTTTTTGTTTGGTAATAATAAAGATATAAATAAATAAAATAAATACGCAATATAGTTCAATAACATCGTTTTCAATTGGGCTTGAGTTTTCGCCTTTTATTGTAGGCTCAAAACTATTTCATACATTATTTCTCAATTTATTCATATTCTTCACTTACAGCTGAATCATTTGTGGGCAAGGGACGTGTCCTTCGTGGCATGCGCCGTCATGCTCGTGGTCGCATGGGTCGTGTTGAGTACAAACACTGCCATTACTTTGTACGTCTAGAAGAGGGTGAGCCACCAAAACATTACTATTTACCGGAGCCACAAACGCCGCAACAACAATTTGAAAAATGGTTACAAGAGATGCGCAGTCGTAAAGTTATTAATTCGCTTTAGTTACTTTTTATTGTTATTAAAAAAAGTAATAAAAATTTGAAATATACTACATAAACCATATTCTTCTGATTTTCATTTTCACTGAAATGGACCCTGGATAAAATTACCAATCCTCCATTATTTTCCAAGTTTATTTGATCGAGAGCTCGTAATACGAGTACAGCATTTTAGCATAACGTGCCTGAGTACTTAAAGTAAAGTTTTATTTATTTTTTTTACTTCAAGACCAGTTAGTACCAAACAGAAGCAAGCTTTTTTGCTTATTATTTTTTGAAATTTTAAGGAAAAAACTAAAATGCTTTCACGATTTTTCATAAGAAATTATTATATTTGTTTTCAATCCTATGAAATAAAAATCAAAATATACCAACCGAATCGAATAAAGCTTGGAAATAACAGATAGTATTTCCAGTATATTTATTATTTGATTTCATAGACAAAAAAACAAGTGTTATGAAACAAAGTTAAAATTTAATTAAGAACAATTAAAGAATAAATAGATAGATTTTAGCAATTACGTCCTAATCTTGTAGTGCAATATTAAGTAAATTTTCTATTTGCAACGCTTCAACTTGCGTTCCTTCTTTCCTTACTTCTTTGGTCACACTATCTATGTGCTTTTTTTCGCATTCCAGTTCAGAGTCTTCTTCTTTGGCACTTTCGTCATGATAATTTTTTTGCAGTATTGTTTGAACATCATGTAAAGCCGATTTCTCACGTGTGCGCAACAATTTATCTGTAGTTTTATCTACGACCAATCCAGAGAGCTTTGCCAAATTGGACATGACAGCTTTTCCAGCATCTTTTCTTTTTCTACGCTGTTTTACAGAATCAGATTTCACTTTCATAGTTTTCAGACTGGAACTCGTTTTATGTTCACGTTTTATATGATTGTGTAAATTTTGACTACTGCTAAATGCTCGCTCACAGTCTGGTATGGTGCACTCAAAACGTTTTCCAGAATGAGCGGTTCGTTGATGCTGCTTCAGATTACGCTCGTACGCATAAAAACGAGTGCAACCCTCTGCTAAGCATTTGTAAACTATTTTCTGCTCCTCATCTAAATGTTTGTTGTCGATGTGCCGCTGCAATTCTCCTGGTTTGCTAAAAATCCGTTTACACTCTTCACATTCATAGTGTTTGCGCCCATGTTGCTTCTCTTTGCAATGCTTAATATAAAGTGACCACTTATCAAATTGCAATGTACAGTTGGCGCATGAATAAATCTTGCAGACTGGTGCATGCTTTTCATATTGCCATTCCTGATAGAAACCTTTTTTGCATTTAGCACAGCTAAAAGTTGATATAAATTGAAATTATTCAATTATTTATCTTTGAAACTTTATGAAGATAATTTCTTTTAACCTACTTAAATGGATACTCCTTTGTGTGTTTAGTTATTTCATGTCGTCGCATCTTTAGACGCTGTGTAAATTTTTCCTCACAATAATTACAATGATAAACTTTTGGATTCTCATGCACTTCGCGTATGTGTCGCTGCATATTGCACGTACTATGGAACATTTTACCACAGCTGTCGATACTACAAGGAACGTTTTTTGTGGACGCCACGATTCGTTCGTGTGTGCAGCGCAAATGACGTTTCAAGTGGGTAACAATGGAATAAATTTTGTCGCAGCCCTCATATGTGCATGCATGTTTTTTCTAAGGGCAGAAATGTTATAAGAAAAGCGAACGTTTTTATTATGGATTGCATGAACTTACGATTCCCGTGTGATGATACTCATGTCTGTCCAAATGATCCAAGCGCTTAAAAGATTTCCTACAGCCATCGATAGTACAAAAATATTTTGGTAGCGTGCTATTCCAACGTTGTTTAACCCTAAGTTCTTTTGTAGAAATAACACTTTCCAAGTCGCTATCCGAGTTTAATTGGGTACCAGGTGGCATTTCTTCAAATAAATTTACTTTAATAGATTATTATTAAATAACGCACTCGGCTATCGTAATAATATTATTTACTTCCACCGCTATCAAAATAAATTGCCTTAATTCCAATTTGTTAACAAACGCGCAAGAATTTTTGTTATTCTACTTTTTGAATGACATTCAGGTTTTTTTTTGTAAGTGACAATACGATAAACACATGGTTTAGTGAGAGTTTTTATTTTGGAGTGATACTTTTCCATAGAGATGAAACGTCAAGACTTTCATCAAATCTGGCAACGTTAGGCAATCACTTTGCGCTATATTTTGGTAAGTTGCTGCGCTAATTTGCTCAAAATCTTATAAAAGTATCAAATGGCTTAAACGTTTTTTATGAATAAACCAAAATTTTGATCATTTGCACAATTTCACATGCTGTCATTCCAATTCAAAACTACAACAGTCTTGATAAAAACATCTTAACAAGGTATATCTATACCGGAATGCTCCACATTAGGTTTCGCCGCATGAAATGTTATGACATAACTAAAACAAAATAAAAATATCGAGCGTCACCTTGGAGGAGACGAAACTTGCTATCACTAAAACTGATTCCATCATATACATTAAACTGGGCAATCTAGCAGTAAATCAACTTTGAAATTTAGTAAAAAATATTTTTTAGCAAAAAGTTATTGTATGGGTGGTAGACGTGTATGTTTCGCCCATTTATAGGTCCCATTATGATTGAAGATGTAGACTTGTACCAAATTTCATTCAATTGTCTCGCTCTGCTTTGCCGTAGTCATGATTTCCACGAACAGACGGATATGACTAAATCGGCTTGTTGATGCTGATCAAGAATATGTATGCTTTTTTATACTTGCTACGCCCCCTGTAGCAAGGATATAATCAATACGAAAAATATCATGAAAGGTACTTATGCAAAACTGTCGCACAACCGTCACAAAACTTCGTATTTTCTGTATGCCACCAATGCAGAAAAGAAAAAAATGAGAAGCAAAATCTGAAAAATATTGCAGAATAAAATAAAAATTTCTGCAATAGACGGTGGTTGCAGCATCATAAGTTTATATTTTCAATACCCAAAATTTGTACATTTTAATAAATATAAAAAGTAAAAATACATACATTTTCGATTATGGAAATTAACTGATTACTGATTAAGTTGTGGGCCAAATTAATCAAATACATACAAACATTTCAAGAAACAACAAATCAAATTTGGTGAGTGATTTAATCTAATTATAGCAATTACTAAACTAAAATTACGAAAAATATAATTAAAGTAATTTCGAAAATAATAGTGAATTGATATAAATATTAAACTTAATGTAATATACGATTTATTCAATTTCTTTGCAATATCGATTTTTTCATTACTTTACGATTATCGAATTTTCTATGAAGAAGTGGCTGCTTGGATACGATAAACAACATACAACTCACCCCAGTAATGACAAATACAATTGGTCATTTATTGATGACTAGAAATTGGAAAAGGCAAGGCCATTAGACGGTTGTGATACATTAGCCTTTCCATAGAACTTGCATAAATACCTATAATAGTTATAAATATAGGCTCTTTAGGGTTTAAAATAAAAAAGCACAAATAAAGTTTTCCTCGTATCTAGCTTAGGAGATATATCCCTCGGAAGTTGCTGATATTGCTTTTCAATAAATTTACAAACCCCTTGATTGATTATTTTAAAAGGGTTGTCATAAGAAAGGCATCTTAATAAGGTAATGAATTACACTACCTTAATATGTTTTAATTGGTGAAAGTCTTAGTCCAGATTTCAAACTTGAATAAACAATTTTATAGCTTATTAAATTACCTTTCATATGCTGTAAAGATTCCCAACGTACACCGCTTTTTAGAAAAGATATATCTGCAGCTTCTGATGGCTATACTTCCGAAACTTGAGCGGCACTTTTTAATTATATTATACATTATGTAATTTAAAACCACTTAAGAAAACCTAGGTTTGATAAAAAAAAAGAAGAAACCGCTTGTGACTAAGCTGGACTTAAACCCTTAAAAAAAATTGGTCGAAATGATTTTTTTTCTTAATTTTTCCCGAAATTTTCCAAAACTTTCGTTCGGCTCCAAACATATAGTAATCGGATGTTGTGGATGTATGTTTTCTAAAAATCGTTGCAAGTTTGGACAAAGTCGGTGCCATTTAAAAAGTAATTTAATAAGCTATAATAATGTAATGTGTCAATGAAAAGTCAATTCAACGAGAAGCTCGTCCAAACTCTAAAACTATATATTTATATAAAAATATTAGTTTCATACTAAAAATCTTAAAATAAAAATATCTAAAAATTTTAACCCTTTTAAAATTTCTAATAAATGCTGGTATTTTTAATATAAATAGTTATTTTGGGCGAAAAATTATGTTTTCATTTCTAAAAAATTAATAAATAAATTTTTTCTACTTCCAATGAGTATATCTCCGACACCAAGTCCGGCACACACTTTTTGATTAGATTTTTTTTTTTTTTTTTTCATCCAAAAAATCTGCAGAAATTATTTCTATATGGTACAAAAATTTCACTGTGCCATGAGTAATTATGGCCATTGGTCATCGGTCGACTTCGTTTAAACTTGATCTTATTTTAAAATGTGCAAATTAAACCACGCCATAAAATATTCAAAGGAATGATTAATTTTTTTATTTTTTCTCTACACACTAGAAACTGTTGCCACCGTAACAAGGAAAGCTAAGCGAAAAAGAAAAACCGACAAAAACGACGGTCTTAAATATGAGTGCAAAAACGCGTCGTCCCGCCACCGCTGCTAGCAACTCAGCGCCAAATGAATGCGTTCAGGTAGTCGTGCGCTCTCGTCCCATGAGTAACCGGGAACGCGCTGAGGGTTCACCGGAAGTAGTAAATGTTTATCCAAATCGCGGTGTGGTTGAAATAACGAATTTGAATGAACCCAACAAGGTTCAACGCAAAGTCTTCACTTATGATGCTGCCTACGATGCAAGTGCTTCACAAACGACGATCTACAATGAAGTGGTTTTTCCACTGGTGAACTCAGTCCTCGAAGGATTCAATGGCTGCATTTTTGCATACGGTCAGACTGGTACTGGCAAAACATACACTATGGAGGGTGTGCGCGGAAGTGACCAGATGATGGGCATCATACCGCGTAGTTTCGAACAAATTTGGTTGCACATCAATCGCACTGAGAATTTTCAGTTTTTAGTTGATGTTTCCTATTTGGAGATTTATATGGAAGAGATTCGAGATTTGCTGAAACCAAATTCAAAAGCCTTAGAAGTACGTGAACGAGGATCAGGAGTTTATGTCCCGAATTTACATTCAGTCAATTGTAAGAGTGTCGATGATATGTTGCATGTTATGCAGTTAGGAAACAAAAATAGAACAGTGGGATTTACAAATATGAATGAGCATAGTTCCAGGTAAATATATCAACCATATTTATTATAGTTAAGATTTTCAAAGTATTTTCTAAGCAAGTAACTAACAACACAGGATTTGAAACCAAAGCTTTACTCGAGCAGAGACCGTGGGTTTCTTCCTTATATGTATTTAGGCTTAAAAAAACCCGAAAAACTTGTTTTCGATACTCCCTTATGTGCACATTAGGAAAATCGAAAACATATTAAAAAAATAATATTACAAATAAGATTAAAATTAAATTTTCTTAATTTTTTTTGGACAAATTCCGAAAAATTAAAATTTTGCAGCTCTGATAGAAACCCTAAGAGTATTTTTTTCTTATTTTCTAAATGAGGATCGAAAATCGACTGTTCCCGAAGAATTCTAGAACATGCCATTTATTTGAACATGTCTAATATATGTACATACTAAGCATGTATATTTGCCATTTTGACTGAAAAATAAACTTTTTTTTTATCTTTCAGATCTCATGCAATTTTCACCATCAAAATAGAAATGTGCGACATTGAAACCAACACTATTAAAGTTGGCAAATTAAATCTTATCGATTTGGCTGGTAGTGAACGTCAATCTAAAACGGGTGCATCAGCTGCACGTCTTAAAGAAGCAAGCAAAATTAATCTTGCTCTCTCTTCATTGGGAAATGTTATTTCGGCGTTGGCCGAAAATTCACCACATGTTCCTTATCGTGACTCGAAACTCACACGTCTGCTGCAAGATTCTTTAGGTGGTAACTCGAAGACTATAATGATTGCCAATATTGGTCCTTCTGCTTACAATTATAATGAAACATTAACTACCCTCCGCTATGCTTCTCGTGCCAAGACCATACAGAATCAACCAGTGAAGAATGAAGATCCACAAGACGCCAAACTTAAAGAGTATCAGGAGGAAATTGAACGTTTGAAACGTTTAATAGCCCCCAAACAGCAGCAACAGCGCACTGAAAAGTCTACACGAAAGCGCGTCAAAAAACCAAAGAAGGAAAAGCTTAGCAACGAACTCAAGGAAGAAAATGAAATTTTAGAAAACGAAGAAAGTGAGGATGAACCTGAATCTGATAAAGAAAATGATGCTGAAGTTGCTAAGTCCTCTGAAGAGCTAGAACGTGAACGTATTGAAAACTCAAAACTGGCTGCTAAGTTAGCACAACTTGAATCACAACTTGTGCGTGGTGGAAAAAATCTTCTGGATACATATAGTGAACGTCAAATTGAGCTAGAAAAAAAATTGGTCGAAATTGCAGAGCGTAAAAAACGTGAAATTGAAATTCAGCAACAGCTGGAATTGCAGGAGGAAACAACTTTGGAGATACGAGAAACAGTAACATCACTTGAGCAGGAAGTAGAATTAAAAAAGCGCAAACTCTCAAAATGCTATGCGAAATATTTGGCATTACAGCAAGAGCTAAATGATTGTAAATTCGATCATAATCAAGATTTGCGAGAGCTTGAGATGGCACAAAATGAATTGGTCAAAGAACTCAAAAGACAATTACTAATAATTGACAATTTTGTACCAGTTGAAGTAAAACAACGACTTTATACACAAGCTAAATACGATGAAGAACTTGAAGAATGGAAATTTTCTTCATTGCCCATTGCTAATGATGGAAATTTTTCCAATAAGCGGCCTGTTTCACATCCTCAACGTCGTCGTCCTATATCCGAATATGGTCTGGTTGAGTCTAAAATAAATACACCGGCAGCGTTGCGTTTCAAAAGTGAAAATATCGTATCATACGAATTAGAAATGCCATGTCGCACCACGCAGGAGTATCGTTCACCCAAGGTTTCGGCTTCCCTTCAAGCTGTGCTGGCACAAGCAATGCAAACTGGAGATGACATTGATATTGTTGATTCTCACACCAACTCGATACGAAATCGTTTGGAAAATATTATCAATGCAAGTGCAAATGCAGCTACTAATGGCACAGCTACTGTAGCGACACATAATGGCATTGCATCTGCAGCTGCTGTACGTTCGATTAAATCAAGCCGTGGCATCCCTTCAACGGCTGTAATAGATTCAAACAAACGTCCACAAACTGGCCGCAGCAGTACACAGTTAAAAAAGCCTGCTTCAGCTTATCCAAAAGCAAGAGGTTTAGTTAATAAGTAAAAGTTATAAGACTTTTTTTATCATATACATACATACTTTGGAGTGCTATGTTTCTCGTCATCATTTATGTGGTTGATATAAATCAATTGTCTATATTTTCATAGGTTGGCATTTTGCACAACTATCGGATATTGATAGAAAAGCCGAAACGTTTTTGAGTTATCAAGGCTTAGTTTTTATTTAACGGTGCAATATTTAAGAAGATTGAAGAAAGAAAAGGAAATTCGAATAAACGTGTTCATATGACGAAATAACTAATGTGAATCAAAATTATGTCTAATTTTAGCTCAAACATTATTTGCTTATTTTACGCTGTCACTGCTTTTCGTATTTATTAGCATAGCCTTACTTTATTTACTATATTGTTTTTATATTTCACTTTATTATTAAGTACACAGTGCAATTTAGTATTATACCACATAGCATTACTGATACATACTTTTAAAACACATTAATGTTTCAAAATTTTTAAATAAATCACAAAACCAATTAAAAACATAATCGTTCAATTAAGCATTATTATTATAATGTACTTTACTCAAAGAGCATGTTTATCTAACGAGGTGTATCTTATCCTCCGAAATCATATTACTCTGAATGAATTTAGGGGACTTTAATTTTTTCGAAAATTAAAAGAGACACTTAAGCACTATCATATTAGCCTACATACCAATTTTCAGATTTTTATCTCGACCTAAAATATTTTTGACACGGAGAGGGTTAACGGTTGATTAAATTTAATTAATATAAATATATAATTATCGAATGGTGGCACTACTTTACAAAAAAAAAAATTGGGTTTTAATTTTCTCGATAACTTAAGATAGCTAAGATAAATACCATAGTTAGTCAGAGTTGAGTAATTCCTAAAGTAAGCACGAATTTGATTTTTTAGAAAAAATTATGTGGAATAATTCACCAAACGGTTGAAAAAAAAAAAATATACATATAGATTTATTTCATAGAAAGGAATAATAGTCTTAATTATCCGGTTCTGAACAACCATACTCAAGAATACGGAACAAGTTTACTTTAGTACAAATCCCCCAAATTTTTTAAGCGCTATAAGAACTAAAAATAAATATGCAAAAAAAAAAAGAATCGAACGGATTCTTGGGAATTTTAAGTCCTGAGCTGAGCTTATGTTAAACTACTGTGACTAATAAACCAGGTGTTGAATACGTTATAGGCTGATCCGCGGCCGAAAGCCGGTTGCTGTTGTAATATTTGTTATAATAGTAGTTGTTGGTGTTATTATCGTTGTTTAAGTCGTCGTAGCTGTCCATATATAGTTTTCAAAAAAATTTTGTTAATTAATATTTTTTCATTCCGGTAAAAAATAAATAAGTATAAAAAAATGTTGCTACATCATTTTAAAGCAAATAAATTGAGCTTCTTATGGTGCTAAAAAATTTTATATGCTAATAATACAAAATGAACGCTTTTTAGAAAAATAAGGGTCAACATTTTACAATAATCGTTATATCTCGAAAGCTATACAACATATTTTAAATGTGTATTCGTCAATTTTGTGCAATATTCAATTACCTTTCATATAGTACCAATATTTTGGATATTTATACAGAGTTTTTTGATAGTCCCTGACAATGTTTTAGCATCTGAGAGACAGACCTGTGGAATTTGTTTAGACGATCATGAACTAAATAGGCACGTTTACTTTCCGAAGTAGTTCCCCAAAAACCGAAAAAACACAGTTTTGGATTCCAAAAATGGAAAAAGTATGAATTTTTATGATAACTGAGCTCGATATTTCACAACTACTTAATTTTCTGTAAACGGACTTGCAATTCAACTAAACTATTTGGTCGGCGACCAATAGCACGACCGACCAAATTATTTGATTGAGGTCAATAGTTATCCAACTATTGTCTCGTGTATATGCATGCCCTACAAGCTTAAATACAAATAGGCGCCGCCTTAGGAAAAAAAATTAGCAATTGTGTAAAAATGCATGGAGACACCCACATGGTATCGCTCATTCCATATGTAAATATCAAAAGATCAAAAAAAAAATTTTTATTTCGATAATCAAATTTCTATAAAAAATGATTTTATTACACTAAGCTTTGCTGGAATTTGTCTATTTTGGGTCCATTCGGCTTTGATATAATGAAACACCCATTATAGTCAATCTTAAAAACAATCTATATTTTTTCATTTATATGGCTATTACGAGCTGTCAAACTCATCCCTGAAAGTGATATAGTTTTAGTCTCCGATTGCCAACTAATTTTGAAATTGGAAGAAAAAAACAACTAAATTATGATGTGTTTTCCACATATGTACATACAAAACAACCATCTCTGTTAAAGTTTGACATTTCCTGAAAATAATGCAGTAATTGGTGACATTTCTTAAACTCTCCATTTAACAAATTCTACCATCGCTCTTTTTGTTGCATACATCTTTTTCCTAAAATCGGAGCGAATTGCTGTCAAAACTGTCAAAGAAAGCATACCAAAAAGTGAGCAGCAGTAGGAAAAATAAACCACCAGCAGAATTAAAACTTTTTTTTTGTGTGCAACGTAAGAGAATTTTGGAAAACTAAAAAAAAAAAAAACAACGGCTAAAAGAATTAAGATAAAATATATTTAATACAGAAGAAAAACAAACTTTAGAAAAGAAACAATGGAATATGAAAGTGTTTTAATTGTAAAACCAGAAGTTTTCATCTATAAAATTCCACCAAGAGCCAGTAATAGAGGATACAGGTGAGTAAAAATATGATGTGGCTGAAAATTTGCCAAAAAAAAAACTTTCGCATTAAAATTGTGGAATTCCAATTTTTTTTTTTCGATTTTTCTTTAAAATAAAATTCTTTTGTGCTATCAAATTTTTCAATTTCTGCGTATTCATTTTTGCTCATTTCTCTGCATCTTATCCCATCACAAGGTTAAGTGCAAAAAGAAATAAAAACAAAAGTTAAAAAACGCCAGCAAGTTCAATACAAATTGATTTTTTTATTTATATTTTTTCTATTCAATTTTCTTTTTATTGTTATTTGTTGTTTTTCACAGTTGATTAAACTCTGCTGTGTTTTTGCAGTTGATTTAATGTGGCGAATGTTTTCTATTTTTGATTCGAACATCTTTTGAGATCAGAGCTACTGCACTCGGTTAGCACCTCCGCATATAGGTTTTTGTCATTTTTCGAGAAAGATTTTAATAAAGACGACGTCAGCAAATAACTCCCCCTTATTTAATTTTTTATAGTAGGGCTGCCCAAAAAACATCGCTATCTTAAGTTACATGGCAGTTTACGTATCTATTAATATAATCAAATAATCCATGAAACAATAATTTTATTTTCGGTGAAATGGTTTATTTTTTATATGCAAATTAGTGTCAGTTTTTCAGTGTAAAGCAAACTCTGTTACTAGTTTAAATTTAGCTTGTAGTTTTTCAGAAAACTGATCGTAGCTTAAGCGTTAAATACTGGGCGTTTTAACTCCTATCAGATCCTGGTAGTTGACTTTTCAAGTCAAGTTAAATCTAAAGTTAAATCCGGTTTAATGTCAAACGGCGTTTAGTCAGACTTAGTTTAAACTCAAACAGAAAAACTGCCATAAGACCAGTTTTTCAGTGTAAGTTCAACTCAGTTTCTGCTTTGAACACATACGACTTTTTCAGTCGTAGGGTAAACACCTAATTTCGCCTGTTTCCGTTTGACAGGTGCTTCTAAGCAAAATCAAAGTTATATAAATAAATGTGAATGTTTCAATGCTATGGTATTGTCGCTGCAAGTAACACAAGTCCAAATATTCATTGGAAAAGAAAACTTAAGCACTAAGTGCCTGAAGCAGCAGCATCAGTACTAAAGGCAATACTATGGACCCTGATCTGGTTGACAAACAAATTTATTTATTTAGATTCCATTTAGGCATACAACGCTATTCGAACGCAAATACTTTCATAACATCTACTAGCGAAGATCGTCTCAAAAAATTTATATTTTTGAACTGAATCCGAATCTGTCATCTTAATTTTTATTTTTGAAAGGTACTTTTATGCTAAGAACAACCCTTACTTTATATCGGTTTTTAAACAAAAATTAAAATATTTCATTGGCTTCTGCAGTTGCTTTGCATCGACTGCTATGTTAGTCAATGATATGCTATAACGAAAGCAAATGTTTTGGCTTCCAAAAATGTGCTTTGCATTGTATTGCTAGCGATTTATCAGTAGTTAGTGACAGAATTGGCAAATCATTACTGCTTCTAATTTTTTTTTTTACTGCTAGAGCAAATGCGGTGCTTATGGGCAGCAGAAGCGAAAAGGGCGTATCTCAAAAAATGCATATTCGTGATTCTTATAGCATCGGATAGCTTAAAAAATCACGCGTCTAATGAACTACTCCAAATGCCGGTACATATAAAAAATCTTCAAGCATATGAAAAATTTCCTAAGAGAATTTTCTCTATCTCAATTTTACAGGTATTTCAACAAATTGACATAAACAAAACATCTTCTGAGGGAAGGCCTAGGCCAAACTAGTTCATCCGAAGCGTGTTAGGATGAATCAGTTAGGCCTAGAACAAACTAGTTCATCCGAAGCGTGTTAGGATGAATCAGTTTAGCCTAGAATAAACTAGGATTGTTATTTACTTTAACGAGCTTACTCCCGATTTTCTTAAAATGTTAGTATGTTAGGGGAAGTGGGCTGCCTTCGGATGAACTAGTTTGGCCTAGGAAAAACTAGTTTGGCCGGTAACATGTATACCGTAGGCGTAATTGCGTTTATACGCTGTTTTTGCAGGAAGCACCTTTCTTTAGTTTTCAGCTTTTGCCGTTTATTGAAAGTGTCAGCTTTGATTCAGAGCTGTCAATTATTTCCGAAATTTTTATATGTATTGTAGCAATATGGTTTGCATGTTACGAGAGGCACCCTCTATGTACCTTCACTTTTTGTAAATCGTCTTTATATGGCTACTCTTTGCCATTCAAATATTAACGTTCTGTTTGTATAACATTGTATGTCAATTATTCTTTTCGTGTGTGTATCTGTTCTTTTAAGTATTTGTAAATATGTATACAATTGTATAATATTATAACACAATTATTTTGTATTTGTTCACATGTTGTTGTCTCTTTCTAGAACATGTAAGTATCGTAAGTTCTTTTTTGTGTATATGCAATTGTTAGAACATTTTTGAAAATAAAGTTCAGTTGGAATATAACCAGCATAACACAAGGTGTACTTTTGACTGCGTTTGATTACTACAATTCTTCAGAAGTGGGATCAGAACTGAATAATTACATTTTTTTCTCAGTTTTTAATTGTTCTTAAATACATATATAAAAAAGAACACGATTCAGTTAGTTTGAATAGTAAAAAGCATGGATAAGTCGGTTGATATGAGCAATTACACGGTGGTGCAACTTCGCTTGTGGCTGGAGCGTCTTGGTTTGTCAACGAAGGGAACCAAAAGTATGCTGGCGTTGAGATTGAACGATGTTCCTTTTGAACAACGTGGTACGTACCAAGATGCAGTACAGGAGGAGGCAGAATATTTAATAGAAGGTAAAAATGCGGTAGAGTGCAGTAGCGTGGTTGGTGTTGATAATGAAGATGCAGGGTACGAAGGCGAACAATGTGAAACAAATTTACGTGACTTTGAGCAAATGAAAAAAGAACTATCTTTACTGAGGCGTGAAAACGATTTGTTACAAAGGGAAAACGAAATTTTCAAACGTGAGTCACTGGCCGAAAATTCTTTTCAAGTAACACGTCCGTTGAACTTCAGAGAAAGTGAGCTTACGACAAGTTTGTCATTTGCTACTCTTAAAGATTTGCTACCAGACTACGACGGTGGCAGTAGTTTCGATGTTTGGGCCACTCAATTAAAAAGTTTATGCGAAGTCTATTCAGTCAACCAGACAATGATGCGTGCGCTCTTTATGAGCAAACTTGTTGGAAATGCTAAAACTTGGCTGCATTCGAAGTCGTTGTATGCTTCTCAGAGCCTCGATAGTTTGATGGCAGAAATTGTGATAAAGTGGTTCTAGCCAACAGTGCCCATGTGCCAGAAGAGGAGTTGGTCGAGTATGTTATCGATGGAATACCAGATACGCAATTGCGTACCCAGGCTATGTTACAGTGCTTCACCAGAAAAACTCAACTGCTGCAAGCGTTTGCCCGTATCGAAATGCCGTTGCAAATGCGTGCAAAGGAAGGCTGTCAGTCAAAAGATTCTGTTGCTGGTGATGCGAAAATAAGGTGCTTCAATTGCAACTCCTTGGGACATTACGCCTCAAGCTGCCAAAAGCCGAAGAGAGAGTATGGTGCGTGTTTTGGATGCGGAAGCAAGGAGCATCGAGTAGCTGCTTGCCCGGAGAGAAAAATGGTCCAGTTTGTTGAAAACGAATACGTAAGGTATTATGAAATAGTTATAGAAAATAGTATTGATTTTTCTTTGTATGTAGAATGCCTTATAGACTCGGGAAGTCCGGCCAGCTTTGTTAAGAAGTCAAGTTTACCACAAGAAATGAATTTTAATGAGTTAGTTTGTGAAAATATTTCTTATTTTGGAATAAATAAAAGTCCATTAAAAGTTTTTGGAAAAGTTTCGTGTGTAGTAATTTCAAAAAACCAAGAAGTTGATTTAAATTTATTGGTGGTGGCAGACGAGTCTATGGGGTATGAGGTAATTTTGGGTAGAGATTTTTTAAAAGTAAGTAAAATGAAATTGATGTCTGAGGATGAAATAGAATCTAAAGTAAAAAGTAAAGAAGATTATTATATAAGCATTGAAAAAAATTTAAGAAAAAACGAGAGTGTCGGTAAGATTAATAAAAATTTTATTTCAATGAAAGAAAGTTCGAATAAAATGTATGGTGAAGAAATTGGTATAAGAAAAAAGAAGTGTACTATAAATGATAGTACAGAAGCGATTGATCTTAAAAATGATAGAAAAATTGTTAATACATATGAAAATGATGGAACAAAGGATAGTTATTATAATTGTAAAAATGATAGAAAAAATTTCAACTGTATAAATGACCACACAAAAGATAGATGCAAGAGTGAACATGATAATGCATGTAGAAACGACAGAATTGAAAACGATGGAACAAACGAAAGTGATGAAAATAAAAATTTTGAGAAGTCACTTTTGTTGATTTGTTGCGATAATGATAGTGAAACTAATTTGATTGTTGACGAGTCAGTCCATTTTAATGATAAGAAAACTTTGTGTGAAATTTTCGAAAAAAATTATTTGCAACCTGTTCGACCTGAAGAGCCAATAGTTAAATGCGAAATGAAATTGTCGTTGGAAAACTCAAAGCCTTTTCACTGTCCTCCAAGGCGGTTGTCATATTCTGAAAAGTTAGAGCTACAAAAGTTGTTAGACGAATACCTATCTAAAGGTTATATTAGAGCCAGTGAGTCAGAATTCGTTTCACCAATTGTTTTAGTCAGAAAGAAAACTGGTGACTTAAGAATGTGCATCGATTTTCGAACGTTAAATAAAGCGACTGCTAAAGATAACTATCCTATCCCTTTAATAGATGATTTGTTAGATAAAATGTCAAAAAAAACGATTTTTACGAAACTTGATTTGAAGAATGGATTCTTTCATGTTTATATGAGTCCTGATTCCGTAAAGTTAACATCTTTCGTTACTCCGCTGGGTCAGTTCGAGTTTTTGAGAATGCCATTTGGGCTAAAAAATGCTCCGTCCACTTTTCAGAGATTTGTTAATAAAATTTTTTCCGATATGGTTAGAAAAGATGAGGTAATAATTTATTTAGATGACATAATGATAGCAACGGAAGATATGCAAGAACATTTTCGAATTTTAACCGAGATATTCAAAAGATTAGTAGATAATAAACTTGAATTAAGATTAGATAAGTGTGAGTTTTTGCAAAAAAGTGTTAGTTATTTGGGTTACACAATAACGGGTGAGGGAATAAAAGCCGATGAAAAAGGTATTTTAGCAATAAAAAATTTTCCGATACCAGATAAAGTGCACGCAGTGCAAAGTTTTTTAGGCCTTTGTTCATATTTTAGGAGGTTTGTTAAAGATTTTTCAGTTATTGCAAAGCCGTTATATGATTTAACAAAGAAAGATTGCAAATTTTATTTTGGTGAGTTTGAGCTGAAATCTTTTGAAATTCTAAAACAGAAGTTGTTAGAATCACCCATACTTGCATTGTATGATCATAGGGACATTACAGAATTACACTGTGACGCAAGTTCGATTGGTTTCGGTGCTATTTTGTTACAAAAAAAGGAAGATGGCAAAATGCATCCTATTTTTTACTTTTCGAAACGAACAACGGAAACTGAGTCCAGGTATCATAGTTTTGAACTTGAAACATTGGCAATAATTTACGCTTTGAAACGTTTTCGAGTTTACCTTCAAGGTAAACCGTTCAAAGTTGTTACGGATTGCAATGCTCTTACGATGACTTTGAACAAAAAAGATCTAAATCCAAGAATTGCAAGATGGGCTTTAGAATTACAAAACTATGATTATATTTTGGAACATCGTTCAGGAAATCGTATGCAGCATGTCGATGCTTTAAGTAGATGCACAAACGTTTTAGTACTTGAAGCAAATACTTTTGAGGAAAATTTAGTTATATGTCAAGGGAAAGATAAACAGCTGAGTGAAATCAAAAAAATGCTTGAAGAATCAGAACATAGTTTGTATGAGATGCGAAACGGTGTTGTTTACAGAAAAAACGCTGATAAGGCACTATTATTTTGTGTTCCTGAAGCTATGGTGGACCATGTATTGTACAAGTACCACGATGAAATGGGTCATATAGGGACAGATAAAATGGTAAATTTGATAGCTAAGTCCTACTGGTTTCCCGCTGTTAGAAAAAGAGCAGACAGACATATTAAAAATTGCTTAAAATGTATCGTATATTCGTCAAAGAGTGGGCGAGTGGAAGGTTTTCTCCACAGCATTCCAAAAGCAAATACACCGTTTGATGTTGTTCATATAGACCATTACGGTCCTGTGGATAGTTCAAGCCGTGCCAAGAAGCACATTCTTGTTGTAATTGATGCTTGTACTAAATTTGTACGTTTGTATACCACAAAAACTACGAGCACAAAAGAAGTAATACATGCCTTGGGAGATTATTTTCGTGCTTATAGTAGACCAAGATGTTTAGTGTCTGATAGAGGGAGCTGTTTCACGTCAGGAGATTTCAAAGAATTTTTAGAAAAAAATAACGTGCAGCATATAAAAATAGCAACTGGTTCGCCACAAGCTAACGGTCAGGTCGAAAGGGTGAATAGAACTTTGGGACCAATGATTGCAAAGTTAGTTGACCCAGAAAATGGTGTACATTGGGATTTAGTAATAGAAAAAGTAGAGCATGCTCTTAATAATACTTTACATAGGTCAGTAAATGAACATCCTAGTGTAATGTTGTTTGGTACAGGACAAAAGGGAGAAGTCGTAGATGCTTTAAAGGAAAATTTGTTAGAAGCTCATAGCGTTAGAAATCAAAGGAACCATAGAGATATACGGGAAAAGGCTGAGCTTAGGCAAAAAAGAATACAAGAATATAATAAAGAGTATGTAGACAGAAAACGACAAAAACCAAACGAATATAGTGAAGGAGATTATGTGATGATAAAAAATTTTGATTCCCACACAGGTGTATCTAAAAAGCTTATTCCAAAATTTCGAGGTCCGTATAAAGTTAGTAAAGTGTTGAGGAATGACCGTTATTTGTTGGAGGATGTTGAAGGGTTTCAACAGTCGCGTACACCCTACAAAGGTGTGTGGGCCGTTGGAAATATGCGGCCTTGGTTAGAAAATCGACAGGATGCAAATAATGATAGCTCTTGAGATCGGGAGATCTCATGGTCAGGATGGCCGAATTGTAGCAATATGGTTTGCATGTTACGAGAGGCACCCTCTATGTACCTTCACTTTTTGTAAATCGTCTTTATATGGCTACTCTTTGCCATTCAAATATTAACGTTCTGTTTGTATAACATTGTATGTCAATTATTCTTTTCGTGTGTGTATCTGTTCTTTTAAGTATTTGTAAATATGTATACAATTGTATAATATTATAACACAATTATTTTGTATTTGTTCACATGTTGTTGTCTCTTTCTAGAACATGTAAGTATCGTAAGTTCTTTTTTGTGTATATGCAATTGTTAGAACATTTTTGAAAATAAAGTTCAGTTGGAATATAACCAGCATAACACAAGGTGTACTTTTGACTGCGTTTGATTACTACAGTATATATATAAAAATACCGACAATAAGTGAAAAAAACTTAAATTGACACAAAAACTTACCTTTAACAAATGGTTACTGTTGCAGTTGATTAAATGTGTTCGATGGTAGTGTTCCAATTGCTCATTTGCCGGTTCCAAAGCCTAAGTTTTCTGTTAAATTTATTGCTGGATTTTGATGAAATTCTTTTCAAACAAATTGTACGTGTAAGCTTGACCAGTTTTAAAGTTGTACTTAAACTTTTCAAGGATGGTCATCATTTAAAACTTTCCTCAACCCATTATTAACAAGATCATGAGTATCATTGGTAAAGAATTTTGACAGTTCATATACGCTTTATACGCGGCATGAATACCATTATTTCATTGGTAAAGAATTTAAAAGGTGAAAATACTTTGATATGTGTAAGTATACGCCGCCATTTACGCATCAAAATCATGTCGTATACTGATATATCTAGTGTATTTCACCCATAAAAATTTTGACAGTTCATATAGGAAATGTAAACTTTTACCGATATATTCCTTATATGGGGTAGATATGTACGTCCATCGAGCACACTTGTTTACGCTTACGTTTATTTAATATTTTTTAGTCAAAAAATTATTTTGAAACTTAAGTAATTTTTGATTCCGGTTTCTCGAAATAATGAAAGTTTGACGAAGAATTTAGCAGTATCAAATAATAAAAGTGAGCACTACATGTCTTTTTTTATTATTTTTTTTAGAGCTGCAGATTGGAATTTGGGTGAACCCACATGGACTGGACGTATGCGACTAGTTGCCAAAGGCACCGCCGTTAACCTTAAATTAGAAGATAAAACATCGGGTGCATTATTTGCCAACTGCCCCGTCGATACATATCCTGGTGTGGCTATCGAATCAGTATCAGATAGCTCACGTTATTTCGTAATACGTGTGCAGGACGATAATGGTAAGAAAAAATTACACACACTAAAAATATCCATTACTTTAATGTGTTCTTTTTTTACATGAAACTAAACAGGTCGGTCAGCATTTTTAGGGCTTGGTTTTGGTGATCGCTCAGATTCTTTCGATTTAAATGTAGCGCTGCAAGATCACTTTAAATGGGTTAAAAATCAAGAGCAAATCGAAAAGGAAAAAACTGAACCTAAACAAGAATTAGATCTCGGCTTTAAAGAAGGCGAAACAATTAAAATAAATATGCGAATAACTGTAATAAGGCTTCGACTCTATACAAACGTAGTGATCAAATGTGTAATGACTATTTTTCTGTTTTGTTACGTAGAAAAAAGATGGCTCCGAAGGTACTTCACGCACCGCTAAATCAAAATCATCGACCGGTTTCTTGCCGCCACCTCCAGGTGGATTGGGAAAAATTGCGCCACCACCAGCCGCTGCCGCGGGAAGCAGCATGCGAAGTCCAGGTACATCTCCTGCCCATAGAACACCAGGTGCTGGCACTGAGTGGGGGGATTATGCTTCAGCTGAGTAGGTTC
The DNA here is from genome assembly GCA_949775025.1 of Tricholauxania praeusta. Classification (NCBI taxonomy): domain Eukaryota; kingdom Metazoa; phylum Arthropoda; class Insecta; order Diptera; family Lauxaniidae; genus Tricholauxania; species Tricholauxania praeusta. The sequence continues at coordinate 162,624,535 of OX459028.1, read as the reverse complement.
CTTAAAATAAAATTGATCACAATTTATTTAAAAAAAAAAAATATGTTTCTTTCAGCGCAAACCAAGCACAAGACCAACAGCCAAATGCGACACAAGCAAATGCAAACTGGGTGCAATTTTAAAACACCAACAACTTAAAACAGGCAAATACACATGAAAAGAATTTCTAAATTAATTCAAGAATATAAAGTTTAAACTGCTGAAAGCATAAAATGCATTATTGAACATCAAAAACAAATCGAAAGTAAGCACATACAATATACATAAATAACTAGCTGTATATGTTTGTTTACCGTTAACATGTAATATAAAAATTTCAATTTACATTTAAAATTTACAATATGAAAATTATAAGAAAATAAATCTATGCATAAAAGTAAAAGTGATAAGTTGATTAAAAATATTAAGTAAAATATTTTGTTTTAGAATTGCAAATATGATTCATTTCCTTTATGCAAGAAAAAAAAAACTATTTTTCATTTTCAAAACATTCAAAAAATTTTAAAGATAACATCATTTCTAAACATTCTTTTTTTAATATTTTGTTCATATGCAAATTGATGGCATAGCACATAAACATAAGCTTAGTTAATAAAATATTTAATAATTATAAAAGTAAAGTCTTAAATACAAAAAAAAAATCTATTGCTGATTTACATAATATATAAACATATATAATGTTATATTTACTACAGAAACCAAGTTATAATGAAATTAAATAAACATATGTACTACTAACATAAAATGTACTACTAAATTTAATACAACTTAATTGATTGCTAAGTTATACAAGTAACAGCTTTATTAGGTTTGAATTTTTGAATAGTCTTTTAGATGCAAAACTCGCCTTGTCCATTTCGAGTAAAAGTGTTTTAAGAAGTATTGAACTTTGGGTGTTTTACACATCCCGGTAACATAATTAAGCAATATTTTTTTTTTGTTTTAAAAAAACTCTTAACAGTCCGAAACCTTGATTCAATTGCAATGAATTGGTTAGTGTTAATTTTGAAAACAATTGGAAGTTTTATCTAAAGTATTGCAATTAATAGTCAACAAGAAATAATTCTATTCCAGTCTTGTATTTGCTACACATTTATAGTCTTTGCTATTTTAAACAAACTTCAAAATATTTTTAACTCAAATGTTACCAATTTTAAAAATATGTACTTTTTTATGAAAATGAATATTTTCTGTAGTAACCAACTTTTATCATTAAAATTTACCATATTGTTGGTTGTTAATCAATAAAGGTTTCGGTGGAATATGCAGTATAAATAGAAGAATAAACTACATACCTATGTATGCACATACCCATCTCATTTTTTACTAAAAGTGGAAAAGGCTAATTTTGCATCTACTCTACTCAAATAATATTCTGTTTAGAAAATATCTCAAGGGGGTAAAAGAGCGCTTCAAAAGACTAACAAGCGTTAGTTTCATTTAAAAATTGTTTAAAGACGCAAGACGTGGCCTTACAAATAAGCAGTGTGAAGCGCTTAATGCAGCCTTACAAAAAAGCACAATAAGCGGTCTCTTAAGAAAAAAAAAAGTTTCCACCGTCACATGGATTGGAACCCGATGCTCACTCTTCAAAGCTTATTAACTTCTTAGCGCATCTGGCTATAGAGCTTGTTGATTCATATACAAAAATCGCAAACATTTTTTTTTTAATTTTAATTCGCTTTCTCATTTTTACTTTATATAAAATTTTTACTCCGACTTTAAGGCCAAGTCGTTTCAGTCACATCCTTTTGAATTTTCTACAAGATTCGTTTGTCCAAACTGGAACTATTCAGGAATTTTTTCAAAACAAAATCTTTATCTGCTGGCGGAGTTTTTGTCAATAGTTGCACTAAAGCTACTGTGTAACTTGGCCATTCAATTGGTTTAAGTATATTCATCATAAGACCAAGTCTTGCAAAAGTTAACTTTTAGTCTATGATGTTAACATTTCCTACTGCTGATCATAGCCTTAAAAATAATCAAGACGAAGCACTTAAAATAGAATAATTTATTCGAACATTTTAATCGATTTTTGTAGCCTTCCAAATAATGGTAATGCAAGCTCTTGTGAAATTTTATATGACCATATTCGTGATTTTTAACAAGGCCATCGAAATTTCCCCCTTGCGAAATAAATGCATAAATTGAATACAAACAATATTCAGTTACCTAAATAAAAATGTTATATTTTTATTTCAATTATAAAAGCTAAAACATATGATGATGAAATAAATATAAAATACAGCAGAGTAGAAGCTCGCTCTGCAAAATGACAGCAATTGTTTCTTTATGCTCAGTAAGTAAAAGTTTATTCCTTCAAAATCGTGACTTAGAGGACTATCCATTTTCAGCTTTAGTATGCTTTTCGAATTTTTCTTTTCGAATATTATTTGCTTATCAAGTTACCATTGGATTATAGTTTTATTTCTGAATAAACATTTATTCTACTTTGAAATCTCACAATGAGAAAGAACTATGGCACCCAGCAGAAAATATCTTAATGTTTTCAAAAACTTTCGCATCATTACAAAACAAAAAAAAAATTTATTGTGAACATGATTTAACTATATATACCATGATTCTGAAGGAAATTTTCAAATTTTAGAAAATTATTTCCTTCAATCAATTTCAAACTGCCGAGGGTGAGAAGACTAATTTCAACGTAGCGGCTGCAGCGCCCTACATCAGATCCGCGCACAGAAGACTTACCAGCATCACATTTAAATATCCATTTATATCTTTATATATATTTTTTCAGCTATAAAAAACTAATCCTACTTCGTGGCACAGGATTTGATGGTTCTGGAATTTTGCCAAGCGGAGGTCATTCTTGTGTATTTACAGCTTTGGCACAAATGTAGCCAAGCGTAGTGACATTGTTATCTGAGTACATCCGGACTTAACAACAAGCTTTTGTCAAGCTAAAAGAGTTGCTATCATCTCCACCAATACTTAAAAAATTACAGATTTCGGCGTAGAGCTCAAATGAATGAAAGAAATTTTGGAAAACAATCGAACCCAGAGATTGTCAATGAAATCGGAAAAACTTGACCTTTTTTTGCTCGTTGAACAACAATTTTAAGCACATGTCACAAGCACCGTAGAATTCCCTATTTCAGAAATTTTTGAATTCCTGCCAGGCCCCCGGCTTTGACAGGAAATTTCGGGCTTGTGCGGGCCAATTCCGGCTACTTTACAACCCTGGTCAAGCCTCGATTATCCGTACCGAAAGCATTCCGGATAATCGAATTTCCTGGTTAATTAAGGTAATTTTTTTTTGGGTTTTTAGATGATTAATGGTTTAAAAAAATCGTTTAATGTTGCTTCTTTTTAACCTTCATATTTTCTGTTACAAGCTTTTCTTGGATTCGGTGAACTTGAATTTTATCTTGTTCTGTGATGTCAAAACAACCATAGTTTTCTAAAAAGTCCAGCAGGTACTGGATGCGTTTACATCAGATTCCTGAGAGCTCCTTTCTGTATCAGATTCATCAGAATTATTTGTCAAACGTATAATTTTCTTTGTCTTTTAACCGATTTACTGATAACGATGCAATTATAAAATCAAACTCCAATAATTCGTAATGTTCAAAACAGTGATTGTTTTGATAAAAAAAAAATCCAAGCGTTGAGGCGTGTATGTTTCCATGATTAAATTGCAAACCTTACTGAATACGGCTGACTGACACAAGATTTTGACTTTTCAAATATGGCCATACTGTCGATTTGAAAACCTATTACTCCTAATCGAAAACCCTTTATAATAATAATTTTCCAGCATTTGATTCGATCGTTCAGGTATTTCGAAAGCTATTACTTTTTGTGGATGATAGCATGTTTTGTGAAAAAAAAGAAATTTGTCATTTTTTAACCTTTTTAGCAGAAAAATTAAAAAATAGGTGATAACTATTTTTGAATAGCTCCAGTAAAAGTTAAGATGTCGACTCAGAATGTCGAAAATTAAATTTTTCATACCTTCCAGTCTTCTTTCATCGTTTTAAAACAAAGATTGTAATTTATTGAGATTTATAATAACAAAATAAATTATTTGTATATTGTACCATAAGCATATTTTATAGTTACATAATTTCAACACCAGATTGGTCGTGTGACAACTCATATATTAAAAACAAATTAAATGTTCCTGAATCAGAACAACCTTTAAAAAAAGGAAATTTTTTGCCACTGTATATCAAAGGGTTTAGAATCTGTTGTATATAATTTATTTCTCTCGTAGAATCCTCCATTATTTCATAATAGGAAATCTGCGTCCAATCGAACTTTATAAACGAAATAGTTACCAGCCCACTACACTATGTTGCTAGATTGTTAAATGCAGCTTTATTCGTCGCCATCATTATTGTTTTTGTTGTGGCTTCAATTGTTGTTTTGGCTTTGGTTTTGACTTTGGTCGTTTTTTTGGCTTTGATTTCTCTATGCGATTTACTACCTTTTCAGGCTCACATCGAAGAGGAGGAATTAAAAAATCACCGAAAGTTAGCTTATGTTTTGAATGAAACATACGATTACTCCCTTTTGATTTACTTATGGGTTTCTTTCCCCGTATAGCCTTTGAACTAAAAACTTCCTCCGCCCTAAAACCAAATATTTCCTTCGCTGAAAGAGCGAATATTTTGTATCGCCTTTTTCGAAAATCATATTTTCCTTCCACAAGAAATTTTTCTTTTTCATAAATATCCTTGAGTTGTTTAATTTTACAGCGTTTTATAATACGATTTCCTTTCTTATATTTCTTCTCTTTATTTTTAATTACAAATCGAATACATTTTCTTGGCAACTTGTATGTTGTTTTCAGTAAGGCATAAACAAATTGAATTTGATTGCCTTGAATTTGTACAACATTCTGCTTTTTATAGGGCAGTTTAACTAGAGCTGTATTTGCAGCAGCACCCTTCTTGCATAGCCTTACAAATTCTGTCAAAATAATGCCATAACATTCAACATTGGTAATGACTGTGACCGTATGATTTTTAGCTCTTCCCAAGGATATGTTTATTAAAGGTTTTCGACCACCAGTATCCTTAACTTTGCATAATTCATACGAAAGTAACATTTTTTCTAATATCAAATTGAACATTTTACTTGGAGGTGCACAGGAGCACTCACAAACCTCTTGCAAAGATAAATACAGTTGATTTACTTTTTTTCTGCTATTGGAGTGTTTGTACACAATTTTTTTTATTTGTCCTTTTGAAAGACCATCTCCACATTTATAACCCAATTGGATGAAAAACGGGGCAACTGTATCAGTTACAATATACATTTGAGCTAATTTTGAAGAAAACAGTGGCTTAGTTTGATCAATGGTATTTGTTACTATTTGCCTTGTTTTAAGTTTAAGCAACTCTGGATGTTTAAAATTGATAGCGAAAATGGTATATACACCCTCAGATTCCTCACGTACTGACAAAAAACCCTGATCCATCATTTCAGACAGAAAATTGGAAAATTTTTTATATGTGGTTTTTCTCAAATCGATTTGCTTTTGTGCCTCTGGTACAACGTACATACGAAAAAAGGTACTGACTAATAATGGTAGTTGCATATTTTTCCGTTTATTTCTTAGTGCAGCTAAAAATGCATTTCTTAGTATCAAATCTGATGAAGGTGCGGTAGAGTTTTCCTCCGTTGAACTCGACAAAAGTACTGGAAGGACTTTATTCGGAAAATCTACAGGCTTATGTTGCAGTACAGGTAACTTTAGGGTGGGCACGTTTGCCCAAAGTTTGTCTCCGAAAAAATGCAATATTTTAATAGCAGTTTTACAATTACCCACCATGTTCAGATAATCACTGGAATGTGCCAAGAAACCGACACCTACTGCTACTCCTCTTGATGTTAGATTTACGGCAACCAATTGTCCTTTCATATAGTTCCCGTACATATAACTTCCCGAACACTGTGGTTTAATATTTTCTAACATGAGATCTGAACCATTTACTAATTTTGGTAGCATACTTGGAAAGGAAGAAAAGTAGGGCAGTAAATCAGGCACCATCCATATGGCGTACAGCGTTGGTACCAGTGTACCACCCTCAATTTCGAAAAACATCGGCAGTTGCCTAATATAGAAAACGCGTGTTTTGGATTTCCCATAAGTAAACAATTTCGACGTGGACACATTTGCTTTATTTGGCAGCAATTGTTGCAGTTGCTGTGCTTTTAGATGGAGAAATGACTGTTCAATTCGCTGTCGCAGCCGCTTAATATCCGACCGTTTAAGAAGTTGATTACTTTTGATTTTGTACGGCCTCATAAACATTTTCTTCTCAAAAAAAAAAGAAAAAGCAATTACTTTTTAGCAGGATTAAAAATAATATTAATACCTACGATACTGAAATAGGTCACTGAAGGTTTTCAATACATAGATCATCAACAAAATTGGTTATCAGTAATAGATATGACTTTGTAATCCTCAAAGTTCTTCAATTCCCTACCATAATTAACACCCGGCGCAAACCTGTAAACGAGAATTGCGGGCTGAACTTTGCACCGGAAATTGTTAAAACTGTCCGTCCAGTCAATTTATGTCAAAGAATATCCAAAGAAGTGAAAGTCTTTTGCGCCAAAATTTTTCACTCTCACCTATTGATTGTCAAAGTCCGCTAAAAACAGTGTAACCGTATTTTGGAAACTAAATTTTTTGGAAATTTATTTCTGATTTTGGGCATTATTGGGCGATTAAGGAAATGCTTGGGGAATTAAAAAATATTAATATGTACATAGCACAATAATTAGTTCTTACATGGATTAAATGTGATAATGCGAACATATGTTGTAAATTAATAAAATTTATGTATCACCATCTATGTGTCTTGTTTTTTCATATATATATGGTTTATTCTCATAATTAAGAATTGCTTTGAAAGTCCCTTATATTTGTTTTACAAAATATGCAAACGGTAATGAAAGTTTTTTCTTTGTCGCTGAAATAACTTCCTTAACTATGTTCGCGTAATAAAAAAAAAGATTTTAGTATGAAATTACTGATGTGGGGGATTATCGCAATGGTCGCATTTTTATTTTTCAAATTCAATTTCAACTTGCAATTTAGCTTTTGTTGCTACGTCTATATACGATTTTGATTATAAGCAAATAGATTCTTAACTTTTTTTCACCGCTGTCTTCTTAATTCAGAAACACTGACTTATTAATAAATGGATGACCTGTCAAATATGCATACAACATGCCAAAAAGTGGAATCCGAGCAATTGCAAGACACACAAAGATTTTGGTGCAAATATTAAGTTCTATGAAAAACAATATTGGAAAAATAAATTCTATAATGATGATGTAAAACTCAAAACATTTGATGATAAACATCCACTAAGTAAATTTTAAAACGAAAGTTTGGACTTAATTTTCACGAAAGAAGAAATACATTCAAACTGAACATATAATAGATACCAGTGAAATTAAAAATTGGCCTTCTGTATAAATGTAAATATAGTAGTAATCTCTCAAGAATTTATGTTTCGAATAATTATATGAAATTATTTTTCAAAATCTTAATGGGATGCAAAAACAATAATATTGATATTTTCATTCAGGGTAATTGAATTGCTTAACGAGAATACCTTTCCACACATTTTACGGCACAGACGATATGTATTTCACAGTAGTGGCAACTTCTTAACACCGTAGTGAAACGAAAAAATATTGAAAAATATGCAAAAATATGAAGATTTCAAAATGGATTTTCAATGATTTTTGGATCTTGCAAGAGAACTTGGGTACATTTTTGATTTTTAAAAATCTTTATGATTGTTTGGGTGTCTATAAAAATCGTCATATTATTCACAGTTTTGCATAAAAAGCTTATGAAAGGAGGTAGAATATTAAGAAATTTTGTGAAAAAAGTGTGGTGAAAAAGTTTCACATTTGTTGGTGCGGGGTTTTTCTGAAACGGAGAGGTGTAAAATTTTGTCCAAACTTGTACTAGAGCGGGGGAAAAGGAAAAGATTAATGCATACGTGGGTTTGGTGAAATTTTTTTAGCTTTGGTGAATAAGGACAGCTGATTTTGAAGTTTCTCCAAATATGACAATTGAAAAATATCAAAACAGCGTAAAAGAAGGTAAGCGATCACATAATTTAAATGATTGAATTTAAGTAATTCAATTCTATTTTATTATTAAAATTTCAATAAAATTAAATCAAAAGTAATTTGGTTTCCTTGTAGCTACAACACGGACTTACTGCTTCTCTACAACTGTGGCTTTCAGGCGATGGTCGTGGGTACTGCCATTCATCAGAAGTTGTTGTCGCATACTGTTTCCGTGATTTTACTCATGCGCTTGGCGTAATTCCATCATCATTTGCTGAGAATACTAACCTGAATCCAATCGCAACAGTAACAGCAACGAAATCATCATGCTCAAGGTGAAAGAAATGCCAGTGGCATTAATGTGCGCGAATTCAACAACATATTTGCTGCTATTACGAATAACAAACACTCATCATCATACTCGTCAAGTTCCACATACGGCAGTGCCATAACCACCACAGTTGGTGGCGGAACCACAGTAATGGGCACCTTCTGTCGCCCCGGTCATACTTGTTGCAAGCAACAGTAAAATAACGCATCTCTGCCGACAAGAGCTGGTGCCAAACCACCACATACAATAGCTACTGCAATCAATCACCGCCATTGCGCCGCCGCAATGAGCTGCTGCTTTTACTAATGTTTCTACTTCAACTAATGTAAATGATGTGCAGTTTTATGTGACAAAACATTGATAAAAGTTTAAGTTAATTTGATTTTATTGGTTTGTTGTTTATGATTGAATATACTATGTTACGAATTTCAATCCAATTTTTTTGTTGTTGTTTTACCCTCTCAAATGGAAATAAAAATAGTGAAAAAAAAGTGACGTTCGCATCTGGTTTCGGATATATAGCCATCGGAAGTTGCGGATATAGCTTTTGTAGAAAACCTTATAAGTTGGGAACGCCTGCATAGATATCAAAAGTATGGATTTCATAAGATAGATAATTTAATGGCCTACAATAATGATCTGCAAATCTTTGATATCTAACCCATAGTTTTGGAGATATGACGATTTTTCTGAATTTTTGACCAACTTTTTTTCAAAAACAGTTATTTTTTCCATAAAATGTATTAATAACTTGTAACTTTTTTAGCATGCTAAGAAAGCTTAACTTATTTCCTTTCAAATGGTATATAGTTTGTTGTAAATTTTTATAATTTACCCCCTTCTGAACCGAAAAATAAAAAAATGCAATGAATTCTTATGGAAACTATGTATTTATTGACAAAAACAATGATAACCAACAACAACAATGACTATTACAACAACGATAATTATAATGTCGAATTTGACAGATTAGTAAGTTGCCATATGTGATGATTTAAGGAAAAATCAAAAACTAAATTGATTATTACATATAAAAACGATGAGAGTATCGCTTACTATTTTATTTCTTAATTTTATTTAATAATATCCTATATTTTGTCTAAAAAGTAATGAAATTTTCATTTATAACCAAAAAAATTTCAAGTATATTCCAAATTTGGAATAAAACACCCTAAGTGGTAAAGCCACATATAAAATATTCACCACAATGGGGTGAGTTTCAAAATGTGCATAAAAAATTAATTTTTGTTTTGCGCTGGTATTAGTATTCTGCCGAGACTTTCGCTTCTTTGGATATTCTTTGATTTATGTTGCCAGACTATATAATTATCCTTGTTTTATTTTAAGGGAGTACATATGTAGCTTAGATCCTATCATGATTGAATAATATAGGCTGGTGCGATAAACAAAATGCTGCTTCTTCCATTCATACACAGAATGTCAAAAGCAATCGACCACAACAAAAGGATATAACATTTTCGATTCAATTTAATTTTTTTGTGTGGAATTAATACACAATAAATTTTCAAATTTTAATAGATTTCTGATTCTGTGCTTTGTGTTATAAATAACTTTTTTTTTTGGAAATATGCCACAAATTTGTGAAATATGCTACGCATATTTCCGCGCAGGAATGGCATTTGCCATTTTAATAAATCAGGATATAAAATCAATTTACTGCTCTAGATATTTGTATTAGATTTGTTTTCATTTTTTGTTTTGAATATCAATTTTGACGCTCAGGCTTGCATGACGTTTAATACTTTCAGATGAGTTTGACAGCTTGCTAAAACCTATATTATTCAATCTTGGATCCTATATCCTAATCAGAAAATATGATTCAACTTACATGATTTTCAGCATAGTCTATGATTCTCAGTGCTCCTCTCACGCTACGACTTTTTCAAATGACTTTTCACCCGACTTAAGCCTAAACCAAAATAGACGAGACGAGACATAATGAGTAAGTTCGAGTGTATGTAAAACAATGTTGATAGCCAAAATGAACATATGGAATTGATCGAAAGTGGACGAAACGTAAGAGTTCCTTAAGAACCGAACTTCAAAACGTTGTTACTCGTCATAACAGCTTTTTCGGTTCGTTGACTAGCGTAACATTTTGGGTTGGATGTCAAAACAGACGAAACGTATGACAAATTTTTTAACTCGTCCCTTTCGTTTTTCTCCTCTTGCCATCAAACATGGAAACTTTGCGGCAAGAGTTTCCTCGTGTAAATGCCGACAAAGCAAACTAAATTAAATTTTGGCTCTCTGCTTTATATACGTATATGAAAAGTTATTCTCATTCTGTCGCAGTCCCGTGCGCGGTACGTTTTGCCCAGCCACGCGCATAATGCTTGTTATCTTTATTGATCTTGTACTATCCGATATCAGGGAGGATACCACATGCTATAAAAATAGCAAATGTATGCCTATTCACTCTCGCGTTCGTCAAGCGCATTAAGTTATGCTCGCATGGTCTTTCTTTCTTACAAAAATTTGATTATGGAAGATCAAGAAAGATAACATGAAAATGCGGCTTAATGGTTTTGATAATTACAAAAACAAAGAAATTATATAATTCTGTGTAAACGCAAATCAAATTCATAAAATAGAATAAGCAAGAATATCTATTTCATAAATTTCTAGTATAAGCCAGCACTAACTCTACTCTAATTATTGATATTTCGAAATCCAAGCAAGGTATCGATTTTATTAAAGATTTTCGATTTATTTTTACGTGTTCATTGAAAAGTATCGTTAGATTGCGGCGCCACAGATATCGTAATATCCCTAAAAAATTATTTTGAGCACTAAAACTTAACTTCAATGTTCACATATTTTTTCACGGTGCATTACAATTTATTTGCAGCTCCCATTTATGTAGCTGTCAAACGAACAGCTGATACTGAAATTTGCTTGTTTGGATGCCTGATCCAAACTTAGGAAAGACAGCGCAGCAATTTTCGTATTTAAATACTATAATAACATTTGGATGTTTCATTAATTAAATTTAGAAGTTAAATAAATATAATGTACACTTTGTTCCATGGATTTTACAAATATCTCACACAAAAAGATGAATACTGTGTTGTTATTCTGGGATTGGACAACGCAGGCAAAACGGTAAGCCTTAGCATCTATTACTTCAAATGTGGATCTAAAAATTAAGTGTAAATAACACATTAATTTGCTCCTGTTGTTGTAGACATATTTGGAAGCGGCGAAAACGAAATTTACAAAAAATTACAAAGGTATGAATCCTGCCAAAATTACAACGACTGTTGGCCTCAATATTGGTACAATTGATGTGCAGGGCGTGCGGTTAAATTTTTGGGATTTGGGAGGACAGCAAGAATTGCAGTCTTTATGGGATAAATACTATCAAGAATCACATGGTGTCATTTATGTGATTGATTCCAATGATAGGGAACGAATGGACGAGTCGAAAGAAATTTTTGGTAAGTGATTAATTATTTTTAATGTTGAAATTATAAAGCTCAAATCAATGGGCACCATTGTAGCTGTCAATAAAATTAACGGTTACTATTCAGGTATGGGGCTCCAGCGAAGTTGATGCCGTGGCCGAAGATTGCTAAGTTAGGGCTAGAGTAAGTAGGCGGCCTTTGGCCGGCTAATGGCTTACATTCTATAGTACATCTAACACCAACTTAGGTAGCCACAGTGCTTTTGCATTAAAATTTCGTAAGCTTATAAAATTTGCCTTAGCGAGAAAGAAGAAGAGAGGAATGTCGTCCCGCATCATACATTTTTTTCTGAAAGTCTACAAAAAAATAAAAAAGATTTAAAATATCGGTAACAAGCTACATTGGGTTAAAATAAAAAATGTGTCAAAACTTTTTTTTTTGAAGAATTATAACGGAGGTCATCTACGCGGAGGCTGCGAAGTCTTAACGGAAGCGGAGGTGGACAAAACAATTTGAAAATATTTAAAATTCAAGATTTTATAAAAGTTTTAGTTTTAAGTAAACATTAGGAGGCATCTTAGATTTCTAGCCTGACGAAGAACTATTTTTCAGAATTTATTGTGCCACACCCAGTAGAAGGTATGAATATAATTCTTTTCAGGATCAATAAATACACTCTTGAAATACACGAACAATTTTTTTTAATTCATTTAAAATTATATTTATATTGCAAAATAGCGCCATCTGCGTAGCCATACAAAAACAACTGGTGTCAACGGAGCCAGTGATTTTGCAGAAAGGAATCGCCTGAAGCACAAAACCCCAAAAAAAAATTAGATTTAGTATAACGGTGGCTATCGCCTGAACCAGGATTATTATATCTTATGCAAAAATGACAAAATGGTGGTTGTTTAAGCAGAAATTTTCGAAAAATTAGGATTTTTTGGGTGATTTGTGGGTTTAAAAAAATTTAAAAAATCAATATTTAATTAATAATAATCAGTCAACTAAAAACAAAACAACATTTTCAGATTTTTAGAAATATATCGGTCAAACCTTAACAAGTTTTCGTATTCGTTCCTGGTACATGAGCGTAATAAAGATACCACGTTTTTAATTGTTTAAGTGGTAGATGTACAAGCTATAGGAAGTTGCGCCCATATTGTATCGATAATATGGTAACTTGGATATGGAAGGAATGGATGTTATAAAAACGTTATAAATTAAAACGTTTTCTGAAAACATAAATGATTATTTAACTCAATTATGGTAAAGCGAAATGGTATAGCAAGAGAGTTTTGGTCACGCATTGTATATTTTGGTTACAAAATATCGATATAAGCACATACATACAATAATAATAAAAAAAAAAATATTTCTTAATTTTTTAGATAAAATGATCAAAAACGATTTACTCTCAGGGGTGCCACTACTTATTTTAGCCAACAAACAAGATTTACCGGATGTAATGGGTGTACGTGAAATAAAACCTGTATTCCAACAAGCAGGTGCCTTAATTGGTCGCAGAGATTGTTTAACTATACCAGTATCTGCATTAACAGGGTAAGCACAATTTCTTTTTAAATTTTTTTTTTAATTAATTTTTTTTTTTTTTACTTTATAACAGTGAAGGTGTTGATGAGGGCATTAAATGGCTTGTCGAAGCCATCAAAAGACATTCCATTGTACGTCCGCCAAGAGAAAATGATTGATAACAGCACAATAGTAATTTATAATATCGAAATATATTTGTATGTATACATTATTTTTTTATTGTAAAATAATTCCAATCACTTTAATTAATATTACATTTAATAATTGTAAAATAAATTTTATGTGTAAATATACAAATACATATTTACATATATTAATAAACGTGCATGTGTATATATTATGCGCATTGCAAAGGTATTAAAAAATACACTAGTTATTTACAACTTTTTTCTCATTCAAATATTGCCCTCAAGAAAAACTTGCAATGCTTCAAATTGCAGATATATAGAACATACTCATTAGATTCTTTTAGAAGCTTAAACGAAGGTTTCAACTAGCCAACATTATTTCCTAATGTTGCTTTCGGCTGCGTATAGGTCTCTTTAGTCAGCATTGTTTCCACCACGATTCTTCTCGAATGTATGGAGAGCGATTGGAGTGAGAAAAAAAAAATATTGAAAAAGTTAACAGTTTTTTTTACGTTTTAATGAAAATCAAATCTTCATCAATATTATTGAAGGTAAGAAGTTTGGTGAAACCAGTCACCATAAGCCGTGGTGGAAAAAATAATCTTTGGGGCATTAATTTTTGGCGAGACCAAATAAAATTAAATAAGATATTTTTTACACTGTGAATCACGTTGCTTTTGATAAAAGTAATGAAGAGGAATGTTTCCATAATCATTCTTTAAGTAGCGAAGAGGAATTTTTAACCGCAATGACATTTAGTATAGAATAAAAATGGAATATGATGTGATGAGGAATGCTTCTAATTTTATAGGGAGTGCTTTTAGTATGCACAGTAGACTTTCCGTTATTTCCAGAAGATTGTTAAAAAAATATTGATAGTAAAATTTTTGTCTTAAGAAATTTAATTTTTGCACAGTACGTCGTGGCACCCATCCAGTTTTTTAAAATAAAAAAAACTTAAACATTAAAAGACTTTATTTTTGAAATTAATTTTGTGAATGAGTTATGTTCATATGCATAGCTGGGCACCGTTAATCAAATAGTTAACTTCGTTAATCGCTAATCCTTTAACAAAAAAGTTAACTTCGTTAACGTTAAAGCGTTACATTTCGGAAGATTAAAGTAAGTAAGTTAACGTTAATCGTTAATCCGTTAACACGTGATTAAAATTGCATTTTTTATATCGTTGCGTTAGTGATCTTCTTATAAAAACTGTTGGATTGGGTTCTGGAAGTTAACAGGTTAGGAGTAGAAAAAAAAGACATGTATAATTGAAGTGTGTAATTTAGTCATCTGGCACAATGTGGATATTCCCCTTCATGGACATTAATGTGTTGAAGTTCTCGTCCGAAAGCGAGGCTCGTTTCGGCTTTAAAATATCTTTGACCGTGGAAAAAAATTTTTTACTGCAGCGCTTGAGGGTACATCGTTGATCAAGTCTTTTGATTTCATCTCTAGCCTCATTTTGAAGAGATTTTGAGCTTTAATCTTTAAAGATTTATGGCCTTTAGGTTTTTCTTTAGGCTGAGTGACAGAATTGAAAAAGTCTTCGTTTTCAGCTCTATCATTCGGAACGTACTTATTGTCAGAAAGTGGTATCTTTTTGGTAAATAGAAGAATAGAATAGAATCTTTCTGGATTAACGATTAACTGACTTGAGGAACTTTAATGGAAGTTAACGAGTCCGCTAACTTTTTTTAAAGTTAACTTAAAAGTTAATCCGTTAGTCTAAACGTTAACTTCGTTAATTAACGGATTAACGAGTTAATGCCCATCTATGTACATACATATTGTAAATGTATGTCGGTGAGAATATCTTCAGTTTTATGCACTTTAGCCGAAAATCATCTTAAACGGGTTAGATTTAGGGGAATATCACTGTACCCTCTTAAGAGAAATTTAAGACTTTCGCGAACTTTACATAACTATTTATGCGGTGTAGGGCATTTAATTTTTGGCATGGCCAAAGATAACACCCTTACTTACTAGCATTTTGTTTTGAATTAATTCTCGCAGTCGTTTTTTCACATCAGAATACAAGAAAACAACGATCTGAGTTGCCAATTTTTTATGCTTTTACAACATACCATACTGTATTGTTCGAACATTTTTCCCAACTGTTCGTTTTATGTCCTCGTGTTAAAACATCTAACTACAACAATTAGCCAGTACGAATTATACCTTGTATTTTCTCATGTTGTGTCGAATGCTTGCTTTTATGTAGATTTGCTTAAGCACTCTACGACAAAATTATACACAGTAAAAAAATTTTAAGAACGAATTTCATTGGCTTTTTCTCAGATAACTCAAAATTATATTTTTTACAAAGCAAAGAATTATTTTTTAGTCCTAAGGCAACGTTCATATACTACATATTATCATATGTATTTCGACGTTAAGCGATAATAAGAGGATCGGATAATTTGTGACAAAGTACAAGGTGTGATCAAAACGTAAGGTGACTTTTTGAATTTCGCGGAATACCAACAGTCGATTTTCTTTTTTTTCTTATGTTGGTGTAGTTGTCCATGGTGATAGACGACTGAAAATTCTTTCATACACTTAAAATTATGAAAAAACATCTGAATATGAATACTTACCTAACATAAATATGTATGTGTATGAAGAAAAAAACTTAAAAAAAAATATCTAATTTTTGAATTTTTCTAACTGGCACATAGATGTTGCTTGAGGACCCCGTTTAATTTTTTATAAGGAATATTTCTGACTAAGACCGTTTGAACAAATTCTCAGTCCCGCATGTACATTTTTTCAGTAAATTTGACTATTATAGTCAATAAACGGAGCTAAGCAGTTTTGCTGGAAGGATAGTATGAATGAAAATTGTTTTTTCTTTTTGTGAGAAAGAACTTTTCCTCAGACACAAAACCTCTGAGACTTGAAATAAAAAAATCCTAAAAGACTAATTTACATTATCTCGAAACGCTGACGTATGGGTCTAAGTCTAATGGCAGATTTGAGTTCAACGACCCCAAATTGTACTTCATAATTCATAATTGATTAAAAATTATAATTCCACATTCTATAGCTTTTGAAATACTAGAAACGATTGCAGATTTACATAAGTTTACTATCACAAAGAATAAAATAAGAAATAAAAAGAAAATCTTTTAGAAAATAAGGCAGATCTTTTGCCTTTCGAATGATGTGTGTTATATCATTCTGATATGATTCAAACTTAATGTGATTTATAAAAAGGCTAGAGATCATGACCTAACCACGTAAGCTTGAAATTTAATTTTCAATAAAAGTATGCAGTAAAAGATAAGAAGTATATGCAATAGTTTAAGTTTTTGTAGTGCAATTAGAAAATTTCAATTTAATTGAAATTTCATTATATGTTTTAAGGAGTTATCAACAGTTACTATATAATGTAAAGTTTAAAGTTAAACTCAAGATAGCAACGCGAATGGGTTGATAATTGAACTCTCTAGCTCTATGCTGACTTTTTTCCTTTCCCATCTCCTATACCTTTTTTTTTGTTTTCAAAAACATTAGAATCTCAGCAATTGTTTGTCGTATAGTGTAATTATTTATCAGTGCAATAATTTTTTCTACTTTTGCTGATAAGAGGTTTCGCGCTTGTTAACTCTTTTTTTAAATTTTCTCTTTATTACACCTTGAGATAACGCGTGCTTTTGTGATTACACGTACAACAGGTAGGTTGGCTTTGCTCAAAGGTATTTTCAAAGAATCCACGAAGCTAGTGGGGTTCAGTTTGCGTTTGGAAGTAGGGTGCACAAACAGACGTTTAAATTGAGTGATATATGTATTAGTAGTGATTAAAGCGGTTTCAAAAATTACAATAGTTCGGGATGCATATGTGTATTATTACTTGATTACAGAAAGGAATATTTACGATTTTAAAGTATCTGAATTAAAAAAATGACAAAGAAATGTTAAAACAGATATGAGAAAAATTCATATCTATAGAAAAATAGATAAAAGTGAATTTTTGTGTAATCAAAGTTGTTATCAGTGCAAGTAAAAAAAAAAAGTAATAAACACCTTAAATCTAATAAAGCCAAAAAATAAAAAGGAAAAGATTACAGTGAATTCGTGATTCGTGACTAGGTGGAAAGTGTAGTTAAGTTAATGAACCTAAACATGTACCCATATTATGAACAGGATTGGAGTGTTTTGCCACCTGAGAATAACCGTAGGTAAGTTGTAGCAATATTTTGATCAACCTCATTTTATAAAGTGTGGTTATGTTCTGCGAAAAGATTGAGTCATTAACTTTTATAAACGTATATATCATATAAACACATACGTCTTCCTACCCCATGAAAATTTGATTAAGATTTAGATTTTGTATTTATTTTATAATTATACACATTCATACATATGTATGCATGTACCTAATTACTTATTTGAAAATGTCCATGTTCCAATATTTATATACTTTTCACCTCTTTCCACTCGATAGTGAGTGAGCGAGATAACAGAAAAGTAGTATAGTAATATAGCGTCACCTCCTCCTGCACGTATCTAAATTTGTCGGTGTGTGAAAATCAATAGGGTTTTTGAACAAATGCTGTTGTTGTTTTAACTCGATTTGCTGTTAAATTCAGGATAATAGCGGGCCGCATTAGGTTAAGCCGATCGTAAAAAAGTGAACAGCCTATTCGAAAATATAGACAAGATTATGACCAGCTCAAGAACGAAATATTCAATAAACAATGCAGGATAGGACTCGGCTGGACTTAGTCTAAGAATTTTTGTCTAAAAAGATTTTTTTTTTCGGACAATATAGTATAAATTGGACTAGTATAAATTATAAATTATAGTATAAATTGTACGTGGAAACGCAGCTAATGTCGTATTGAAAAGATCGAGGAAAGTGGCCCTAAAACATTTAATTCTCTCAAACTGTAAGTTTTCCAGAAAAATTACCATAAAGTTTTTATAGCCAAGAATAAATCTAACCGAAAATTTTTTTGTTTCCACAAATATTAATATCTTGAGATTTATTTTTACATTGCAATCAAAGCATGACACTTTTAACCGGCTACATTCCAAAATTAGTGTTTATGAAAAGCAAAGCTCAGGAGGAAATGAATTTATCACCATAATTTTTAACTACGTTGGCGAGTACACGACGATTTGATTTGATTTTTGTTTTCACATCAAATTTCTCAATCAATACAACAAGAAAAGTTTAAGTTAATTTAAAAGCAAAAACTGATCAAAATTGTGTTACTCGATTTAAATAATTTTCAGCTCGGAAAGCAATTCTCAACTTCAGATGTTTAGAATTGGTCAGAGCTTGTATTTAATATTTAAAGATGATACGTTTTTAAGAGGATAATATACTATATTGTGAATGATTTTTATTAAAAAAACAAATTTTGAAGAAAATTTATGGTATGTGAAAATTGTTATACATACATAGTCTTATTCCTCAAGTTACAAAAAATACATGGGCAACATTTTTGTAATACGAATGATGTACATAATTAAAATTGAAATATGAACATTAATTTTGAGAAACATCTTTTTAAATAAAAAAGAGCAAATTAATTTGAAGTAAATTATTTTTATATTTATTAGGTTTTTTTACACTATACCTTATAGTTTTGAGACATTTTGTTTCAAAAAAGTTAAAGTCAATAAAGTGTGTCAAAAGTCTCCGACTGTTGGGCTTACGAGTATCGAACCCACGCACTGTGAGCTATGAGTTCACAGTCCTAACCACTTCGCCACGCTGTCTGCCGTCTTCCAGCCTATTATTGTTCCTTTTGTTCGCTGTGTCTACAATGTTTTGTGTTAATAACGCAGGGTATTCTATATTTTTTTAAAAAAAATTTTCATAATTTAATGCAAGTTTTTTATTTCTTTTATGGGGTCGCTCTGTATTTTCTATTTTAGGCAAAAACTAGGTTTTAACTTAGAGCGCTCTTAATTTTGCGACTATAACCAAAGGGTAAGTCTTAAAATAGGATAAATAATTACAACTTCTATCGTATTTTCACACCAAGAAACCCAACGGTGCCGGCGACAACGACGGATACAATGTAATAAATTGTTCGCCAAACAGAGCTGAGTGTGAAATCTCTTGTTTGATTGCATTGCCTACAATTTTGGAATTTGTGTTATAATCATATTAAATCTGCTTAAAAAAGTACTGTGCTTGTAAATAGACGAGACGCTTTATCGCGTCAGGGCTTTCTACGATTCACGGTTTTCGGGTTACATGCCGTGGTTCTTCGCGTCAACCTTTTACCCTTTCAAGACGGCTTTCTCCCGGTAATTTTAGAATTAAATCTTTGTATCGAATTGGTTGTTTAGACGTTTTGAAAGTATTCTGTCATAAATACGTATTTTAATTTTTAGAGATATTTTGACTTTCATTGGTACATATGGTGTACCATGCGGGCCAAAAGGGTTGAGAATATAAATGAATCAAATAACTAATCAACCATCACGACGCGGGAAACCGTAAAGCAGTAACTGAACTTTTCGCAACATGCAGTTTTCTACGCGTCGTGCTATATAACTAATGGACGGTTTTAACTTTTTCTGATAAAAGCGAGTGCCGCGATAAAGCTGTGACGCATGGTCTATAATTCAATTTTGAAGGCTTAATTGCAACGATTATGCGACAGCTTGACGAGAGTGTGTCGCTTAAATCGTTAAAAAGTTTTATACACGCTATCTTCCGAAGCGAAGACAACTTCGCTCTCTGATTTATATACCTATATAAATGCCGCAGTTGCAGTTGCGCTACGTTTTGCCCAGCTACGATATTGAGCCCTTACTCCAGTGTTGTCGTGTCTACTACAATAGCACTTTTGTACTATGCTTCCGACAAGCATATTACTGAACAACCTTATCACAATGTGTACTACCCTGCCATACTTCAACGCTCCAGTGCCTTTCATTTGTTTGTAATAAAAGGCATTACACAAGCATCAAAAAAAGAAATCAATTTTCGAGAGGTGATGAAAGGTTAAGACGTTCGTACCTTTTGAACGCGATTAATTTTGATAGTGTGTGCTTATTTTCGTTTTGTGCTTCCATGGTCAATTATCATGGCATCAGCGATGCTAAATGATGCTTCTTCCTGTTCACTGGTAAATCAGCTTGATTTGTTTCTGTTTGGCTTATTCTTTCACGGTTGCATTAATTTGTGTTTAACAAGATAATTCTGCATATATAATTATACCATGTTTGAAACCATGATTCAATGTTATATGTTTCCGCAGGCTGCAAATATTTTAAATGCAATAATTTCAATTATGGAGGCTATATATATATTTTGGGAACAAAATATGGCTTCATACTTGGCATGTTGGCTTAACAGTTTAAGCAATTTTTGTCTACAGTTGTCTTAAATTTTAACAAAAATCAAGCCATAATCCCCTCTAAAATTTTTATTTGACAAGTTAATGCAAACTCTATTATTATGTCATGGATGCAAACATACGTGGACATCTTCCACATGACATTAGTGATTTTCATTGTGTATAGTGTTGTAAGGCTACCGCAATTACTGTATTTCAACTTCACCTCGTCAAAATGTCATCGTCACAGCAGCCGCAGTAGCAGAGCAGAAAGTGGTCGCTATTCTTCGTTTGTCGGTGGAAAAGAAAATTATAACAAAATAAATGTCATTAAAAATTAATATTGAACCTTTCGATGTGTAAAATATTAAATGAAAGATAAAAAATGATATAAATGAAAAGTAGAATAACGCAAATCATTTTAAAATTTGTGAAAAAGTGAACGAAAAACTTTTGTCGCGTTGGTTGTGAAAAAATTAGCATAGAGCAAATAAAAGAAAAGAAAAAACGAAGGTGAAGCAAAAAGTGGAAAAAATGTGTTTGTGTATGTTTTAGGAAAAACCCAACGTAGGTTTGAATTACAATTGATCCAACAGGAAAAGGTTTTTACAAAAAGAAAATTTCTCAATTAACATTTGTTAACATTAAATAAAACTACATCTTTTATGTGCTTCATACTACATGTGCCATTTCTTTTATGCGTCAACGTCAATGGGTAACGGAGCACCTCCTTTTCTATTATGCACTTCGTTTCAATCTTAAATTCATTTTTATCACTGTTTGATCGCTTATTAGTAAATTTGGTATTGCAGTCGCAGCATTTTTTGTCCATTTTCTGAATTTTGTTTCCACTTGGCTTAAAAGCTTTTTCCAAACATGATTAGATAAATTCTACAAAACAAATATTACTTTTTTGAGTGCAAAGTGCTAGTTACAGAAAAAAGGCTACAGCTGGCAGGTACGGACGAATAATATTAACACGTTACAAAAAATTTGGCAAAGGTTTACTTAAAGACTAACTAAACCATAGTTTCTTACCAGGCTTTTAATACTGATAACAAATGTGAACTCAGAAGTTCGGGGACGCAATTACAAAATATAAACTTGAAAAGTTTCGAATATAGGTTTTCAAAAAATCTTTATAAGTTGAACTCCTGGACCAGATTTTAAAATATGACTGTCATATAAAGTTAACTCAATAAAATTTAAAATTATGTGCCATAGTTTTCATGGCAGGCGTTCCCAACTTATAACAATTTATTGAAAAGCTATATCTGGCTTTCTTTAAAACTAGCTGCGATCTCCAACTTACAAATAAATTAAAATAAAGGAAAAAGACCGGATAAATTCGTCAACTAAGCAAAAGAAACAAAATCATGTGTCATTTCTTGATCTCTTCCAATCGGATCTTGACGGCATCTGGTGAGATCTCGTCGAAGACAATTGTTGGTGAACTTTAGTATATTATGCATTAAAGCGCTGTTAGTAATCCAAGTTTCACGTTTAACTCACAGATTTTGAGTTTCGTTGTCGTAGACAAGAACCAAGATTGCCGAGGATTACTGACCGAATGTACCTTTCGCTTTGTTGATTCTAGTATGGATTAGTATGTACTACCATCAGGTGTTATCACGCTGCCCAAGTAAATAAAAATATCCACTTTTATGCTGTTTTCACCTATCATGAAGTTATTGCTGGCATTTGTTGGGCGAATGAACACGCTTTTTGTTTTATTTGTGTTGATTTTCAGACTTACTTCTTCCGAAGATCTGACGACAGTGATTTTTTCCTGCATGTCAGTCTGCTTGGTGGCAAGGAGGCTTCCAGATGATTTCTGAATGACCATTAAATTCCACCGCTTGTAGAATCTAGAGCTCGTCTGAGGACATCGCCCAGTACCATAAAAAACAAAATTCGCGATAGTTTTGGCGCACACCTGAGACGAACTCTAATACTCTACAATTAAAACCTTCGTATTGAGCATTGATGAGATTAATGGTCTTGGTTGCTGTACCTCGTCTGTTCAATTCATTTTCAGATGCAAGGTCGATGATATCAAAAGCGTTAAACGAAGATATTAAGTTAATCAATACACGATTTGGCGAAAACCTGCCTGTTGTTTCCAGATAAATGGTCCTATTTTTTCTGAATCTGTTAAGAAGTATTTCTGTTAAGACCTTGGACGGAATTGACAATATCATAATCCTCGTGTTGTTCTGACATAGCGATAGGTCCCCCATTTGGGGATTTTTACAAAGGTTCCCACGTGCCAGTCTTCTGGTATTCGTTGTTCCCAAATTTCAAGTGTTGTTGCTGGTCTTTCGTCACCAGTTGTTTGTTTAGCTCTAGCTGTTTCCCTCTGAGAGCTTCACATAGTCGGCGCTTACACGAGGAAAGTCTGACAGACAAATTCTTGTCCATTCTATTTTGTGATTTTCGTTTTGCGTATGCGACATATGACAATTTTTTTACCTCGTCCCTTTCGTTTTTCCCCCTTGCCTACAAACCAGGAAACTTTGCCGAAAAAGTTTCCTCGTGTAAACGCTGACTAATGGGAATCCTGCCTTGACTATTACTGCACAAACTCATAATATTCATTTGAGTGCTAAGGATTATTCTATTACTCTTTCTCATCGCTCTTCGAGTGTGTTTCTTTGACCCTAATTTCGTGCTGCTGCTGGTACCTGTTCAAAAATTCATTTGAGTTTAATTAATAATACATATTAACATAAATATTAATGGCCCCTATTATAAGTATCAATAAAAACGACTTGACTCGACACTTGTCGATTTCAGTCAACGCCTGTATTATGAGTGTCAATATTTGTCAATAGTCGACACCAGTCAATTTCAATCCATTGTGAATGACCGACTTGTATTATAAGTGTCAATTTTTTCGACTGGAGTCAATAAAATTGACTATTATTTGTCTATCAATCGAAAGAACTCGACTGAGGGTACAAGTCAAGTTTAGCGACAATTACCCGATTTTTTTCTTTTTGGGAAGAAACGTAGTAGGGTTAAAAATAAAAAAGTAACCAAAAAGTTATGCTCGGATCTGGAGTCGAAGTTATATCCATCGTAAGTTGCTGATATATTTTTTCTTAAAATGCAGTATAAGTTAGGAATCCCTCGAGCGATTTTCACAAAATTGATGTCATATGAAAGGTAATTTATTGGCGTTTTATTAGTGTAAAATAGTTTGAAATCGGTTGCATGGTTTTTGAGATATAAAGGAGTTTTCGTTGAGCAGTTCAGATTTTCTTATGAAAAATAACCTCCGATGGCTATATGTATCTCTGAAACTAGATCAGACCGACACTTTTTAATTGGATTGGTCCTTATTCTTAGAATTAAAATGAGCTGAAGTAACTCTTGTTAAGTGAAGTAACTCTAGTTAAGTGATGAAAATATAAGCATTACATAAAAATTAGGCAAAGTCTGCTTTCCACGGCCCACTAAAATGCAAAAACTCGAAAAAATCATTGGAGTATTATACAAAAATAATGGAGCTTACTTGTTACGATAAAATTTTTTTAATAAGAGTAAATACCTAATCTTGAGAAGTAAAGGAGTTGAACAGTGCTATTATTTTTACCGCTCGAAATTACAAATTACTCAATATAATAGCAAACCTAGAAAGTACCGTTATTTTTTTGGAACAAAATGTCGTGCTTATCTTGTGTACTTATCAAGTAACTATACTTTAAAATATTAGGAGAAAAAAAAACGTCATTTGTTCGAAATATTTTCTTTCAATTCATAAATGACACCGCGGTGCTATTATTTTTACCGCAGCTGTAAGTAAACTAAATTAATATTTTTTTTGGCTGTGCTTCCTGTTCAGCACACTTTTCGGTGCAAAAAAAACACAAAAAAAATATAATTGCAATATGAAGACAAAAATGGGCAACTGCTGCTTATACTAGTTTCAACCGCTGCTACACGGTATCATCGTCAGTAAGCTTTGTTAGCCGACGTTTAAAAAATTCCAAGCATACTATGTTTTAATTTTTGCATTGACCAATTGAGAAGCATAGCAAAATATAAACACAGTGCGTCAAAATTCTACATTTTTACCTTGTTTTTGTAAGGACATGATAAATTAGTTCAGCGGTGATTTCCGTGTATGCTTTCCACATTTCGGCAACAATACAATATGCTCCCGGTTTTTTTTTTTTTTTTATTGTTTTTAAGAGATGTTATAGCCTTTATCTCCGTTATTACCAGAAAAAAATCGTAAATATTTATGTGTATCTTATTAAGCTCTAAAAGAGTCAAGAATCGACACATGGCTTCACGGAAATAAATCCTGTGGACTCTTATGAATATAATTTACAAGTCGTATATCTCGAAAACCAAAGCCGATATAAAAAAAGTTATGTCAAGTTGTATCAAAAGTCAAAATTTGTCATTCCGGAAATTAAACCATAAAAATTTTGTGGACAAACGTATGTATATGCACTGCATAGTGCCGAATATGCTGAATATACTGTTGTTACATATGTATAAATTTATGTTCGCCGCGCTTCGTTGATCTTGTATGTAACTATACAAAAGTTGCGCCTAATCATGATTGACGTTTTTCTCGGCATTGAATGCATTTCCATCGGAAATTGCGGTCTAACGTCTATAAATACCTCTTAAGTTGAACACTTACACCAAAACTAGCCATATGGGTATCATTTGAAGCAAAGAAATTCAAGATTTTTACATTTTAAATGTTGCATTGTATCTCAAAGTGTACTTTCCTATTTGAAATTTGTATATGCTTATTAGCTTAACTACTTTAGTTACCTATATACAAAACCTACTAACTGAGCTAAATGCAATTTGACTTTGGCATTTGGATATTCACCCTATCGACTTCAAATCAATAAAATCTCGGTTCAATATTTTTTTTATAAACCGGCCAAATTTCTTACATTCTTGTTACGATTTTCACAATCAGGGTGCAAAACCTGACGTCTTCATATTTTTTACCAAAATATTTTTGGTTCGATTCGCTCGTAGTGCTTTTTTAAACATTATGTTTAGAATTTTCGTTTCTTATATTCGATTTTCATTCCTTCTCTGCTTCTGCATCTGGACAGAGCAACATAGTAAATTGAAACCGCGCTTCTCAGATTTTTATTTTTTTATATCTGTTATGTTTTGCTTATTCTTGAATTGAACCACTTTCGCGGTTGCATTTAATTTGACAACTTAATTTTACCTTTCTTTAACAACTAAAAGTATGCAATATGATTTTTGCTTCTTGTATATGTTCTTTTTTATCTTCTTTTATTTTTTTCTAACAGCGAAAACTTATAGAAAGATAGTTATAAAGTTGCGCAACTGAGCGACAATGATACTAATTTTTTTAAAAAATTGGTACAAGGCTTATCCAACCATGATGGATCCGAAATCTTCGAGTTACACTTTAACTACACGGTGTATTTATAAATTTTTTTTCTCCGAAATTCGAATGAATTACAGCCTATACGGTCTGATATTCGTGCGTTTCGGAATTTATTGTAAATATTCATACTAAAATTCATTGTAATCCTTTTAAAAATTTCATTAATTTGTTTTAGTTGCTTCTATAGTTATTATCTACTTGTCCAAGTCACCATTTTTTTTTCAGCAAACATAAAAATGACCATCGCAACCATGTAGCAAATTTTACTGCGAAATTTTTGTAGCAGCCTCTACAAATTTCAGTATTTGAAATTCATAAAATGCTCAAATTCTACATCGCCTGATGAACCTATTTTCGAAATTTCATGATCTAAGAACGATCAGTTTGACCAGAGTAATAATTCCTATTAAGTCAATTAGGAAAGTAGGGGATATCTTAAATAAATAAAGTTTTTTATTTTTTGTACCAATAATACAATATTTTATATATTTGAAAGGTGCAACACCTCTGGGACTTTTGTTTTCAAAATCCTTACTCAATCTGCGAGTCAATTACAAGTTAGGGCAAACAACTTATTGTATAGAAGAAAGACTCATTGTCAGAAAAAATAATCTCAATGCAATTCTGTAATCAGCTTCCTTAGTTAAACAACTCTACAAACTTGGTCAATTCTTACATGCCGTCTTACAACTGAAACTCAACACAGCTGTCACTTTATTCAATTGTATTTAGCCAATCTGACGTTTGCTCCAGTATTTGATTACTGCTTAGTGGTCAATAGTATTGACTGTGGTGAGTTATAGCTGCAATACTTGGCCATTTGTTGTGCTTTTCATGCCAGTAGGTTTTCGATTGTCATTTCGAGTGTAGAACAAAAGAAGCAGAAGCAAGCTAGAAAAGATAAAGTTAAAAAAACGAAACAAAATCAAACTTTGACAACCATATCCGCCCAATCCCCTTTTGTACTGATTTTAATTTCAAACACTGAGTGCACTACAGTTGAGTGGTGCATTAGAATCTAAGTCAATTTAAGTACGAAACGAAACCATTAAAGAAAACTTGTGGCAAAAATGTGTCTCAATGTATAAAACGGAATATCGTAATTAATTCACAATTGCCAAGCAAATAGCATGATAGTAACTGAAGGTGACCACGGCGATGACATGATGTTGTCCAAAGCATATTAAAAAAGAATTATAGCATAAAAATCAATTCCCTTCTATAGTTTTATTTAATTTTTCCAACTGTTTTAACTAATAAATTTAATTTTGAAATACTTAAAACAACTACCTATTAACTAAATTAAAGTTTATTAACACGCATAAAACTCAACAAAGTCAATAACAAACTCGTTCAGCACTTAATTGATTTGAAATCAGTTTTCTTAACAAATAAGTGCTCGAGTGTACAAGGGCGCACAGCAACGAGGGAAACGACGTTACTTCAGCTAACAACCAGACCAAGTAAACAGCAGGCAGCACCGTATAAACGAGCTGACTTGAAAGAAACTATAAAAACACATTGAAAATTGAAACTGTGAATCACGGCTCAAAATGAATTCCGAGCATGGGTAAATTGTATTTGTTTCTGTTATTTTGTATCCATATTATCATTATTCTAATTATAGCTTAACTCATTTTTTATTTGATACTCATTTTATTGATAAAATGATACTTATTTTATTAACAAAATTGTCGTTAGTCTGTTTTCTTCTGTTTCTTTTTTAAATAATTTCTCTGTTTTTATTCCTTAACTATTCCTTATAGATAAAAAGTGAAAACAGATACGTGGTTCTGCCGAGAGAATTTCACGGAACAATTTTTTTTTTATTGAAATTTTGCAACATATGGCTGGTCGATGCATTGTTGGCCACGAGATTCGATAATTTTATTCGATAACTTTTCGAGATTCTACTTTGTTTTGTATTTATTTTTATATAATTAACATTTAAATTTTGATTTGCCGTATTTTGCGATCAAGTTATTGACCTACTTATATATCGTTATGATATTAGCACCAGATTATATGTGGTTGACATATAACTAATAATCTAAAGTGATGTCATTTGTAAAATTATTCATCAAAATATATATTCTGGTGTTCGCAAACTTGTTTCAAGCTTAAATTATTAATGTTAAAGTATTTGAGTAATTGTAGTCGAAAAATATAGGGCATTCGATTTTTAATGAAATCACACAGTTCAACAATATTCACAATATTTTTTATGAAAGAATAGCAGTGACGGTATTTTTTTTCGCTAACATTGATCCGGTTTCTCACTAAAAAATAAACAAAGGGCTTGTTATCCATTGCAAATTGAAGGAAACTGTTTCAAAGTAATAGCCGATTCGGATCGTAATTCTTATTTTATACCATTTTTTTCGCGCTCACATGAAAATCGTGTAGTTTAAGCATTTTTTCTTTACTTCATTAGTTATCGACACAAGGTTTTTCATAAAAAATATATAAAAAATGTGTTTTTTCAGTTTTTGCTTGCGCATCTTATCTAGAACCACACTGCAACAAATATCACTTTTTACTGCTATGAGCACGCTACCATCTCTTGGTACATATTAGGGTCGAAAAAATTTTCACTCAAAAAATTTGCCTTTATCCTCCAATTAATAAGAAAAATTATCTCAAAATCTTACTTCGACGTCCAAGGTTTATTAATACTGGAAATATTTTCATAATAAATATTTAAGTTATTTGGTCAAATTGTTGATTTACGTAGTGATATATTAAAAGTAATGTCCAAGCATTTAGGTTAGCAACCACATATGGTCATATCTGAAGAACTTGATTCAAGATGTCTGCTGTACCACTGTCGGATAGCTAATGAAATTTCATATTTTGAAAATCAGGCTAAGAGTTCTAAATTGATCCAACTTTGGATTAGATTTTTTATATTATTTCTAGGAATCCTACTCTCTTCAAAAACGGAAAACTTAAACCGCTTAAAAGTTGTTTCCTATTTTTTTAGTCATGGTAAATTGCTATTGTAGCGAGAATCTCCTTGCATGCAATTACTTACGCGCATAATCGCAGTGTAATTCTTTAGAAAGATCAAAACTCAAAAGTAAAAAAAAATTCTAGACATATTGCGCAAGAACGTAATGTAAAAATATTTATTTTTGCATATAATTCGTATGGAAGATCTTATGTGTTGATGATGGACCTCTTCAAAGTAAAATTTAGGTCTCAATTATTCACAGATTTTATTTTCAAATTTTAATGTTAGAGTAAAAGAAAGTGCTGGTCTAAAATGAACAGCCATAATATCCAATAATACCTTAAATCCATTTCTGTAGGCAATATTTTCTACAATATTTACTATAATTATTCTCAAAGAATTGATAATTCAGCTGTTATGCATCTCAAAAAATATATGCTCCGCATGATTACGAAACTTGAAAAGAGCGCTTTCGGTATTATTTCGCAAAATTTTACTTTGATGATTTTTCACACAAAAATAAACAAAGCTCTGGCCATCCAGCTAAAATTAATGACAATCGTTTCAAAGTAATAACTAAAACGGTTCGTATTGTCAAAACACGTGATTTCGCGGCAATGCTTAATATATCATACACATGCAGTGCAAAGCGTTTAAAGTAAATTGACTACGCACAAATCACGACTTGTGACTTTCTCATGAACTTGGAAAAACTTTCTTAGCAAAGCTCATAAACATTTGTGATTTACTTGAAAAATAATGAAAATTAAAGATAATTATATTTTTCGATGTATAAACATCTTTACTGGTGTGTTGAAGTAAACGATAAAAATTGTACTGTAAAAAACCTATTCATATTCTGTAATCCATATTGGGACCTATAGGTATTTGGCAGTCACTATAACTCTCTTCAACATATCCCAAAGTTTATTGCATCGCTGTCAACCGTATTTTCCCAAGTCTCGTTTGAAAAAATAAAGTTTTTATCAAAATCGTTTCAGTTTCTATCGATTTAGAAGTAAGAAGTTTTATTGCTATGCCTAAAAGTAAACTTCTTGACAATGTTTTAGGCATTTGTGTAAAACATTTTGATAAAAAGCCTGGAAAACGTAAAATCTATGTAAATCTACCCTAAATTTTTAATAACAAATAAAAATTTTGCATGTTTTAATTAATCCCTCTGTGGTTTCCTTTTTTGTTTGACGTTATTTTTCAGATTCAATCCAGCCTTCAATATGGCGACAATACGTCAGGCATTTTCAGAGGCTGTCGAGCGAGGTATGTTGTATGAAACTTAATAATAAAATGTATGTAAGTACGAAAAAAAAATCAATTAACACTTCATTTTTAGTTTTATCTTCCACTCTCTTTATTTCTTAAATCTACCCACTCATTCGCGTTCAAGCAATTAATATTAATTTTATTTTCCTCTATTATTCATGTGCACTTTCTGAAACAACAACATTAACAATGTAAATGCATCCACCCAATATAGTAAGAATGCCGACGCCCACACGTCTTCGAGATCTCATACGACAGATTCGCGCTGCTAGGACAGCGGCGGAAGAACGCGCTGTTGTAAATAAAGAATGTGCCTACATACGTAGCACTTTTCGCGATGAGGATTCTGTGTGGAGGTATAAAATGATGGCAAAGCAAATACATTTTAAGCAATTTTTCTATTCGTCCCTTGAGTTCATTCACATTTATTAACTTTTATTCAAACGTCCTCTTCATAGATGTCGTAACATTGCCAAATTGTTGTACATTCACATGCTCGGATATCCGGCACATTTTGGTCAGCTGGAATGTCTTAAGCTAACGGCAAGCACACGTTTTACAGACAAACGTATTGGCTACTTAGGTGCGATGTTATTGCTGGACGAACGGCAAGATGTGCATCTTTTGATAACAAATTGTTTGAAAAAGTAAGTATGGGTGCTCTTTTTACTGCCTATGAATGTTTTATAATCTTTGATTTTTTTTACGTTACCCTTAGTGATTTAAATAGTTCAACACAATTTGTTGTGGGCTTAGCGTTGTGCACTTTGGGTGCCATAGCATCGCCTGAAATGGCTCGTGATTTAGCTAGTGAGGTGGAGCGCTTAATGAAATCACCAAATACGTATATTCGGAAGAAAGCAACGTTGTGTGCATTTCGCGTTATTCGCCGTGTGCCCGAGTTGATGGAGATATTTTTGCCAGCGACACGTTCTTTGTTAAGCGAAAAGAATCACGGTGAGTCTTAGTTTTTAATTAATGAGTGTAAACTTTCTACTCTGTCACAACACTGTGGGAAATATAATAGAATGATTTTAGTATAAAATGAAAATGGTATAAAAAAAAAAATTAAAAATAAAAAAGAAAAAAATTTAAAAGAAAAAAGAAAAAAAAATTTAAAATAAAAAAGAAAAAATAATTTAAAATAAAAAAGAAAAAAAAAAAATTTAAAATAAAAAAGAAAAAAAAAAAATTTAAAATAAAAAAGAAAAAAAAAATTTAAAATAAAAAAAAAATAAAAATAAAAACGAGTAAAAGGAAGAAAAGAGAAAAATAAAGATAATAATTTGCCAATATATCTTACCTTCAGCAAGTGGTAAAAGATAACATTCCGAAGTTTAAGGCAAAAATGTAAAGACTTAATAGTTTCTGAAAAATGTACTTATTGACTTACAAAATATATCTCCATTGACGTTCATTTAGTATCTAATATTTAATCTTCTTAATTAATTTTCCAACTACATTAATATTAAACTTTTTTGTTTCATCCTTGAAGGTATTCTCATAACCGGTGTTACTCTCATTACGGAAATGTGCGAAAACAGTGCCGATACTTTGATGCATTTTAAAAAGGTAAGTTAAATAATTAATGCTTTTCTGCAAGATTTCAAGATAAACCATACTTCATTTGAAATAAAAATAAAAATATCCAAATTCAACATAAAACTGAAACAAACTCAGTTGATTACCTTATTTTTAAAAAAGAGCAACAAATTAATGTTTATATACTTCAAACGTTAAAGTAAAAGGTTCCTTTATAGTCCTTGGGCCCTGGAGTAAAAAAATTATTCATGACCACACTGCTCAAACTTTTTGTGTGTGGTGTTCACGTCGAGTCGGACAAATTTTGAGCGTAGCCAAGTATGATAGTGGGGCGTTTTCCTTTCAAGCCATCGCAAAGTCATGAATCTTACGGGACGAAAAAATTTATGACCTATATGTTACATTTTATTTTAATCAAGAGTTTTTTATACATAAAAAGCGTAAAACATTTTGTCGGACAAAAATGTTGGGGAGTTTAGCGTGTCCGACACGCCAACTATGCCAACTTTATGAAATCAAAAAATTTATGACCTAAGAGCCAGTTTTGGCAGAGTCCATTGTAAAAAATATTTAAAGTCAAGTGGTAACCTTGTCGGACAATTTTCAGGGGGGGAAATTGTTCTCGGACACACTGAAGTCAAGGGTTTTGTGCAATCAAAAAATTTATTACCACAGATACCATTTTAATTTTTAATGTTTCTGTTGCATGTTAAATGCATATTGAACCACTTGTCGGACAAAAATATTGGGGACTTTTTTAATAAAAATTAAGAAACATTACATTTTCGACCTTATAGTACTTGTATACGTTAATACTTAATTTGAATTTTTTGTAAAAAAAATCATATACATATATATGTATAAGTTTCTACCTTTAAGCTAAATTATACCAAAATTGTCTTAGTAAAAAAAAATCAGTGAATTGTATTAATAAATGGTATTTAAAGAAATTACTACTATTTTCAAATTTTCACTACATTGTGCACAATACACAATCCTAAAACATAAAAAAATTAAGCGATTATGATTATGGCTCTTTACCAACTGCCTATATATACAAAGATATCTAAATGTAGGCGCCGTTTTATGGTCGCCATTTCCTTAAAAAAAAAATTCAAAAACACCCGTTCGCATATGAAAGCTCTTGAGCATACGAACATTTTGACATCTCAAAAACATTTCTCCGATGCGCTCAATTTTGGGCAGCCCACTGTCCCGGTTGACGTGGAACGTCCAATATATTATATATATAGGGCAAGTGTATAACCACGTGACCTTGTATTTAGGGCTACCAGATGGCATACTAAAGTAGCAAAAGTGCTACTTTTGCAAGGCTTTGCTACTTTTCACTTGAAATGTACTACTTTTGGTTGAAATGCGCTACTTTCCACTACTTTCGAAGTTACGACCTTTTTTTCGATAAACGCAATTTTACAAAAAATGTTTTATGGAAACAATGTAAATAAATAAAAAAACACGGAATAAAATGATGTTTTTTATTAGTGCTTGGGGAAAGTAGAAATGGGGACCTTTTTTTTTGCTAATTACTATTAATTACTATACTTATTTTGTAAAAATTACGAAATTTGTTTGTGTTTTTTGAAAATTCTTAAATTTTCGAAATGTGCTACTTTTCCAAGCAGGTCATCTGGTAGCCCTACTTGTGTTAAGCTCCGAAATGAAATCCCTCTCTTTTTAAGTTTTTATGCATTATTCTGTGAAAGTGTATAACGTTTGGTAATAACGGAAGCATGTTTTAGTTGTTTCCAAAGTTTGTAAAGTGAGCACATTTTTTCTGCGATAATGATAATTAGTCTACTAATATTAATAATAATATCATAAATTTGTTCTTTCCTTATACGTACAATATTAAAAATACCACTGCCAATTACCCATAAAAATTCGATTTTTTGTCCGACTAAGGATCTGCCCCGGTATTTTTGTCCGACAATTGCATTTTTTATGACAGAATATCATTTTTTATATCCTCCATTTTTGTCGGAAAAATGGTAATAAATATAAGGGTTGCACAAAACCCTTGACTTCAGTGTGTCCGAGAACAATTTCTCCCCCCTGAAAATTGTCCGACAAGGTTACCACTTGACTTTAAATATTTTTTACAATGGACTCTGCCAAAACTGGCTTTTAGGTCATAAATTGTTTGATTTCATAAAGTTGGCATAGTTGGCGTGTCGGACACGCTAAACGCCCCAACATTTTTGTCCGACAAAATGTTTTACGCTTTTTATGTATAAAAAACTCTTGATTAAAATAAAATGTAACATATAGGTCATAAATTTTTTCGTCCCGTAAGATTCATGACTTTGCGATGGCTTGAAAGGAAAACGCCCCACTATCATACTTGGCTACGCTCAAAATTTGTCCGACTCGACGTGAATACCACATACAAAAAGTTTGAGCAGTGTGGTCATGAATAATTTTTTTACTCCAGGGCCCAAGGACTATTACCATTATTCTAAATTTGTACCAATATTCTTACTTATGCAATTTGTGCATTGTGCTTATGGCACGCACTTTGTTTTGATTATAAACTAATTTTTGAATACTGCATAACAATCATTACGAAAACTATGCTAATTATGTCCATTTTTCTTGTGTTCGTTTTTTATGCATTACCTATTTTTTTATTAAAATTTGTTATTATTTGTATACCAATGTTTTACACATTACAAAAAAAAAAAAACCAAATACAACAACTTTATATGTTGCTTGCCAGGATAGCGGAAATCGAGAGGTATGACGTTTGCTTATGTCTGTCATCTATTACTTTGTATGTGATCTTAGTCACAAATTTTATTTTAGTTTACAGTTGAATTCCTTAATTCCTTATGTATTGTAAGTTTTATTTACAATTTTTGAGTTGTTTAGTGTTAGTTTTGAATTTTGGATTTTCATTGTTTTATCAGAGCTTATGCACATAAATTACACAATTTTTACTCAATTATTAAACATTTTCAACATAACTTACTATATATATGTTTTCCACATCATGCTATATCATTGCGATCCTTGATCCTTCAACTGTGCAATACATACATATAGTAATTAATTTTTATTTTCATTTATATTGAGAATTTTAAGATCTTAATTGGATTGTTATTAGCGCTTGTCTAAAATAAAGTTGATTCAAAAACCATTTTCAAATGTAGTTAAGTCAACAAAACAATCCTTGAAACTTAAAACATCATTCTGACTTATAAGAAATGATCTAAAAAAAGATTAGTTTACCTAAGATTTATGTTGTTGAAAATTATTATTACACTTATTTAACTTTACTACATACTATAATAAACTACACAGAAATTTCATTAAATGCACTGTTTACGAGTATACTTCGTCATATTTTTTAATAATTCTATTCTTTTTTGTTAAACTAAAATGTTGCTATATATTTTTAACGACTGTATTTCTTTTTTTTACATAGATTGTGCCAAATTTGGTGCGTATTCTTAAGAATCTTATATTGGGTGGCTACTCGCCTGAACATGATGTCAGCGGCGTTAGTGATCCGTTTTTGCAAGTTAAAATTTTACGTCTTTTGCGCATACTTGGACACAATGATCCAGATGCATCTGAGGCAATGAATGATATTTTAGCACAAGTTGCCACCAATACCGAGACTAGTAAAAATGTGGGCAACACAATTTTGTATGAGACGGTCCTCTCGATTATGGATATACGGTAAGTTTACTAATAGGTTATTAGTACTTATTATTATGACAGTGTGCCCATATGTGCAGTTTCTGATATATTTAAGATTTATAAATTAGGTTTAAACATTTTGATTAAATTCTAAATTTTAGAAGAGACTCTTCCAAGAAAATAAACTAATAATTTCTAAGTTTTTATTTTAATTGTGATTAAGATCTAGTTTTTCGATATATGTATGGATTTTGCATTGTCAAAATATGACGTCAAATTAAATATAACCAGATATAAACCATTTATCTTATGTAGGATATATTCAGAGGTGGGTAGGAATAAATTCTTTGTAAATCGTCTTTTGCAACTCCATGGCAATAGTAATTGATTCTTTTGGCATTAAAATTTTGAGTATGTAATTGGAAGAAAGAAATCTTTAATTAATTGATTCTTTTGTTGATTCCATTTCTGGAATAAAAATTTGAAATTGAAATCTTAATTCCTGAAATGCAATCAACAGAAGGTTCCAATTCCATTTGCCATGAAATTAAAAAGTGATTTAGAATTTTCAAATTTTTAATCCTGGAATGAAATCAACAATGGAGTCAATTATTTTCTTTTGTCATGGAATTGGAAAAGTCGATTTCAAATTCCAATTTCATGCAATTGGAATCAATCGAATAGCACATTCCCACCCAGCTCTGTCTTTGTGGGCGTGTTATTAGATGTTGGCAACAGATAATCAAACCATAGCCTTACCAATTAGAAGATCAATTTATGTAGGTAGATAGGTAAGTATATACCAAATACGGGATAAGAAACAAGAGCCACCTATTTGCCGACAGTTGACTTCAAAGAATCTGTCAAAAGCTCTCTGAACAAAAGGCATCAACATTACAATTCAATCGAATGCTGATAAGTAAAGTTTCCCGAAACGTCAAGGGGGTTATTAAATAATAAAAAAGTCTGCAAAAGGAAGCAAAAAGTTAACGTAACAAAAGCTGGATCATTTTTTGAATCAGACCCGGATCAATTTCCCCTGGAAAAAGTGTGGCACTTAAGAAGATATTTGAAATTAGAAGTCCAATATCAAGTCCAATTCAGCTTTGACTCGCCAATCTGACTTTGACATTAGTGACTTAAGTATTTTAATATAAGCCTTTGTTTCGCTCAGGAATCGCATGAATTCTTAATTTTTATTTCCTTAAAGCTTTAGATTTTAATTTTTTCATTATGTAACTTAAATATTCTGAAATCAATTAAATTTTAAGGAACCACTATTTCATTTTTTTCTTTAAAGATCCGAAGGTGGCTTGCGCGTGCTTGCCGTCAACATATTGGGGCGTTTTCTACTCAATTCAGATAAGAACATACGCTACGTAGCACTTAACACTTTGTTACGTACTGTACATGCTGATACCTCAGCGGTACAACGTCATCGTACCACCATTTTAGAGTGTCTTAAAGATCCTGATGTTTCGATACGCCGCCGTGCTATGGAATTATCGTTTGCGCTCATCAATGCACAAAATATAAGAACTATGACTAAAGAGTTATTACTCTTTTTAGAAAAATCAGATCCCGAATTCAAAGCCCAGTGCAGTTCGGGCATGATTTTAGCTGCTGAACGTTATTCACCCAACACGAGGTGGCATTTAGATACACAGCTGAGTGTTCTAGTAGCTGTAAGTGGAACTAATCTTTTATAAAAAATTGATTTTACCTTTGTTCTTGTTATAATACAGGCTGGTAATTATGTGCGAGATGATGTTGTTTCTTCGACTATACAATTAGTTTCGAGCAGCCCCGTCATTGAGCAAACTTACATAACAAATCGTTTTTGGGAGTCACTGCAAGTCACAAATTATTGCGAAGATAAACAACCTCTGCTGCAGGTGGCTGTTTGGGCCATTGGAGAATATGGTGATTTGTTTATGTATGGTCCAAATGATGATGGTAAATTTTTTCATATTACTGAGAAATATAATAATATATCAACATATTTATTTTGCAGAATTTGAACGACCATCTGAAAGTGATTTAATCGCTTTGTACAATAAATTTCTAACTTCTGCTCAAGTATCAACTACAAGCAAACAATACGCCTTCCTCTCGTTGGCCAAGTTAAGCACACGTTTACAAAGCTGCGTAGAGTAAGTTGTTTTTATGTGCAAATAATATTTTTACAGCAACTTTCTTTTTAGAGAAATTCAAGCGCTTATTACATCATTTGGCAGCCATTTGAACGTCGATTTGCAGCAGCGTGGTATTGAATTTTCACAACTTTTTAACAGCTATAACCACTTACGTCCGCCGCTGTTAGAGAAAATGCCGCCAATGCAAATAAGTCGCATGTCTGCACATAATGGTGGTAGTAGCGGCTCATTTGATGACAACAGTCCAGACTTAATTGAAAATGGTGTTGGCGAAGAGCAGCTGACAGTTGAAAGCAATATAAATATTATGGGTGATAATACAGTAAGTTAAAAACCGAACGAAATTAAACGAAACGAATTTAAGATATATTGCTACGTGCTGCTACGATAAGATGAACTGTATCTTTCAGGAAAAGGAAAAAACCCATTATGTTAAAGCTAAGTCTGCAGTTGAAACCCGATACCCCCAATATCTTAAGGACCTTGTCGAATTTCAAACTTTTATTTTTTGCTTCGCATATTGAAATCTATAAACATATCGATGTTTAAGCAGGAAAAGCTTAACGTAAATGTATCCAAAGTCTAACTTTGCAAAAAGTTTTACCCCCGTATTATGCAAGACGCAAAAAGTGAGTGACTGATAGCGACGCATTCTAAACAACTGTTTAAAGCTTGCTCCGAGTTCTATGTTCATTTGAACTTAAATAAGAAAATTTGAGGAAAAAAGTTTCATAAACTGAATTTAATTTATATAATAAACCTATGGTATATGTACTCATATGTGTATATAAAAAAAGTTCCGTGACTGACTGAACACATCGCACAGATCGAACCGCTGAACTTTATGTGCTGACAATGCGTTCCTTAGGAAGAACAAAAAACTTAAAACGCTATATCTTGGCGCCTACGATAGCAGGAATTTTGAAATTTGGTTCAAGGATATAGATATATTGTCTATACTTAGTACCTTACGAAATATGGACGGTAGTAGACAACGGGCCGTGGCACCTCTCATACCACAAAAACACTGCAAAAACTGCTATTCTTGGTACTTGTACCAAGTTGTCAAATTTGGTACATGAACACAAGTGTCTAATTGTCTGCAGTAAGAAGGAGGCGGGGTTGTACAACGGGGATTACGCGGACGAAACCGTGGGTACAGCAAGTTTATGTATAGGAGGCCACCTATGCGGGTCATTTCCGAAGTAGTTTTTTGTGCTGAATCCGAATAGGGTCTCAGAATCGACCCATCACGTCAGGATTTTGAAGTATTTGAGATTAAAGTTAAAAAATATTTTTTTGTCTATTTTTGAAGTTATGTATACTGCCCTACTAAGCGAAAAGGTCGTATCTCAAAAAAATTCGCTTCACTCTGAATTTCATCCACGAAAAGAATTTGATTTACGGAGTAAGAACACTGCCTGATATTTCATGCAAATTAATTTTTGAGGTTGAAAAGTCTCGCTAATTAATAGCCTATGGCTCAGATATGCTATGGTTATTTTAATGTTAAGGGATATATATTTTATTTTTGCTTTTTAATCAAATATTTATTTCAGAATATTTTACTGGATTTGCTTGGAAGTGCTGATCTATCAACACCATCTGCAATAACTTCAGCTACTACGGCCACTGACCTTTCAAATGCCGTACAAAAGAAAAATTCGAAAAATGTAAATGATTCATCGAACAATCAAGACTTTCTCGATTTACTTGGTTTAGATATGTCGTCAGTTAGCGTAATCAACACACCAGCAGCGCAAGCAGCATCAGCAACTAATATGAATAATGTTTTAGGCTTAGATCTTGGTGGAGTTAGCATTGGTAATATACCATCAAATGGCAACAATATACCGGCTACAAGTGTGTTAAATAATATTTTAGGCAGCACTGGGCTATCGAATGCTGCAGTTGCCGCCTCATTGTTTGAGCCCGATAGTATTATACCAACAGCAAGCACAATAACTTCACCGAGTACGTTACTAACAGATCTATCGTCTCCATCGTCGACGGGGACAAGCAATGTCGTTGTGGTAAGTTACTTTCTTATTAATTTTGACTCTATCTTGTTTAAAACATATTTATTTTAATCTTCCTTTGAATACAGCCTCAAGGTCCAAAATTAACAGCTTTGGATCAAAATGGAATTCTCGTTCAATTAGTTCCAGTTAAGTCTACTGATTGCATGCAGATTTATATGACTGCGACGAATAGTTCAGACAATGCGCTGGAGCAGTATTTGTTTCAGGTAGGTTGAGTCATAAGGTGATTAAAAATTAGCTTTATACATACATACTTAGCATTCTATTGGATCGAATGCGGCCTATGCCAAGTTAAAAAAACTGTTCCAGTTTTATACTATATGTACGCCAAGTAGAAAAAATAGAGAATGAATTTTCACACAGAATGATCAATACTATTAACCTAAGTAACTGTATCTATCAAATAACATATATTTTATAATTGGTGGTCAGGGATACCAAAGCGCCATTTTCGTTTACTTCACTTCTCCTTAAATGTAACAAAATTGAAAACAATTAGAATTATAATAAGTCATAAAACAACAAAACATGCAATCTGTTTTCTTTGTATGATAGCTTTTCTTTTTTTTTTGAAGAATTATAAAGGTTTTTTCTCTTTAACTTTAAAATTGGGCTTATGTCGAAAAAAGTGGTAAAATTTCAGATTGTGCGTGCGAGTTTTTCGATTTAATGTAATGTATAAAAAACAATAAACTTTTCCTCGACTCAATAGTTGTGTATGTTTACTTACCTATAAGTAAAAGTCGGATAAACCATAAATATAAATTTTAAATATAATTGAAATGTTAAATTATTTAATATTGATGGATTTATTAATTCTTTTTGATAGGCGGCAGTTCCTAAAAGTTTTACTCTTCAAATGTTATCACCATCGGGTTCATTGTTACCACCAGGTGGTGTTATAACGCAAGAGATGCGTATTGTTAGTACGTCCAAGGTAATTGAATTGTTCAAGTTTCAGTGTATTTTTTGAAATTATTATTTTTTAACTCGACTAGGCAATACTTCGCATGAGGTTACGCATATCATATGTCGTTGATGGACAACCTGTGTTGGAGCAAACAGAAGTTACTGGATTTCCCGATAATTCACCCGAATAGACACATAAATCAAAATTGTTCTTGAAATTTAAAAAAAAAAAATTATACATATAAATAATTATCGCAGTATAAACTTACATAATGTTGATAGAAGACATAAGTTAAAGCCCTCCCCATATACATTATATATAAATATATTTTGTAATATAAATAAAATACAATCCGTAAAAGAAATAAAAAATACAAAATTCACTAAGCTTTCGAAATTATTGTAAAAAAATTTATTTATTTTGCTATGGCATAATAAATACATTGTTTAATTTAAAATTTTTATTCAAAAAAGACACTGGCTCCAAAGTTGTCATGGCAACTTTTAAATTTTTTTCTCTTTGTTAAGATATTTAAGTTAAAAAATTATCCCAACACTATACATGTATATTTATTATTTAGTAAAAATGTCCAGAAATTTTATTTCGTACCCAACATTCGCATAAAAGAATTCAAAATTCAAACCCATAAATAATTAATAAACTTATATTTTATTTGTATTTAACAAACTTGCTTTAAATTAATGTAAACAAATAAAATATAAACAAACATCATACACAATAAAATAGTGCGCCTTACTAAGTTCTTAGGTTTGTAATCACAATAAGTTTTATTCTCTTCGAAATGCATGTAATTTGAATTAAACCAATTAAGGTTCGCTTATTTCTGCGTTGATTTCTGCTCCTTAAAAAATGATTTCATTTATTTTAATTTCATATTTCAAACTGCAATTGTTGCTAAAATGTACTTAAAATCGAATGCAAGCTTAAATCATAAACTTGTATTTTGTTGAAGAGATATTTAGTATTTAGTTAAACATAGATATAAAAACGGTATATATGAAAACCATCTACATAATATAAAAATAATTATACAATAAAAGAATTATACCTACATACATATAAAGAAGCAAATAAAAAGGATTTGTTTTCATATAAGTTTGTTTATGTTCTCGATGTCTACTTAATTGGCTGAACTGATTTCAATGAATTTTTATTCACCAATATTTTAACATATTAAATTATCAATAATGCAACAGCTTTTCAAATCAATCAATCAATCAATCGAAATTCCCAACTAAACGAATTTTTTAAATGCTATGTACACGACTTCCGATGGCTATATATCAGAAATTAGCTACCTCCCATTTTTTTTATTGCACTTGTGCTAAGTTCCTAAAGAGCTCTAGTAGCTAAAAAAAGAAGTCGAATGTGAGGAGTAAAAGAGCGGCTGGAACCATGTCATCGGTTTTAAATGTAAAAAATACGCTGGTTACAGGCTGGTTTTCCTGACAACTTTTAATGAAACTTGATGTAAATAAGCTGGTCACACAGTATAAGATAATTCAAAAAAGATCGGATTTGATTAAGTAAAGTTGACACCTTCATATTACGAGGGAAATTTGATTCAAATATTGCTCTTAGAATCAAAGTCAAAAGCTATAGTAGCTGTTTGCAGTCTTTCAGAAATAAAACAAAATTATTAGTATGTTACGGAATATGTATTAAAAAAAAAATTAAGTCAATCTAAACCAATAATTCTCGATGACAATCATCGGCATCTTAACCTACTTTCACTCGAACATTTCAATATCAATTAATACTACAGGTTAGTGGTCTTAAACCTGAGCTTAGTCAGATGCTTTTAAAACGCGAGTTTAAAAGCTATTGCAATATGTACATCAGGGATGTACATGTTTCTTAAGGGCGGAGCAATAAAAAACTGGGTCACAAACAAGTAATAGTCGATTGATTTCTTGTGTAAATATTAAATTGTATCAATGGAAATGCAGCGAACCACAAGACACCTAGGTTAACGTCCATAATGCGAGATCGTAGCTTACTTTTATTCAGATTAGTATAAAGCTTTGCTCACTGATAGCATTTTCGGTTCGGAGTTAATGATGCAGAAATATCCGCCATTTCATGTTTTGTGTAAAAAAATCAGAAAAGTATCTTATGAACTTGCCTTATGAGAAGAGTTTATGTAGACATACATATAAAAAGTAAGTTATTGAAAACTTTAAATACATTTTTCTCCCACTTTATGGTTTTTGAATTATGCCATTCTTGAAGTAAGTGAGCGATATGTAGTTCTATTATTTCGAACAAATTAATTGCAAATCAGAAAAGTTTGATTTAGCACCGGAAAATAAAACTCTGCTGTTATTTCTATGTCTGGTGGCTTGACTGATGGCGAAGTTAACCCACGGAGGCGCATTAACCCATTCCAGACTGCTACCAGAAGGGCCCGTACAATTTCGATAAAATTTGGTGTGGGAGGTCAGGGGATCAATAGAAGTTGCTGATGAAAAAATTAAAATTTTCCCTATCGGCACACCGGAGATATGGCATGGGTAAATTTTTACCCAATAGCCCTCTCTGAGACAAAAAAAAAAAAACAAAAACTAAAAAATTGACCGTCCAACTTTTCATTCAATCAAATCTGATTAATTATAGCATCCCACATAGGATCTTTGAATTTGTTACGAGCTTTTTTCTTTAAGTCTTTAAATTTGCCTGGATCGATTTTCCACCAAAGTTTTGGAAATTTTATGTTGCCTAAATTCTACCTCACAAAAATCAAAGAAGTTTGGAAAAATAAAAATATTCATCTTAGACCAATTTTTCCTCTTCCCAAAAAAGCTTTAAAAACCGCAACACCTCTTACCTGTCGCTTGGTAGGATTTTTTAAAATGCACTATTCTTTTGGGTATTTAAATACCCAATAGTCTGGAATGAGTTAAGTATAGAAAAATGTATATATTTTAGTTCAGTGACACCCACTGAGTTATTTGGGTATGTCCGTAGTCGCGAATAATGCATGGA
Organism: Tricholauxania praeusta; assembly: GCA_949775025.1. Classification (NCBI taxonomy): domain Eukaryota; kingdom Metazoa; phylum Arthropoda; class Insecta; order Diptera; family Lauxaniidae; genus Tricholauxania; species Tricholauxania praeusta. Next base: position 162,580,763 of record OX459028.1, on the reverse strand, counting down.
GTAAACTTTGCTGTTATTGTTTTTATTAAAAAAACTTAAAAATTTGCCGAGTTTTTATTATTTTAAGTAACATTTTCATGTTCATGTCGAAAAAAGTACATTCGGCATCTGAAAAGTACATTTCAATTCTAAATTCAGTACATTTCCGCAAAGCCCAAATGAAATTACTGTCATATATTTAGGTCGAACTGAATAATGATGCGTAATTCGCCGCCGTATCATATAAATTTCGGTATTGATATTATATACTATTTTTCAACATAATCATCGATTATATCGATCGACATGATCCAGAAAATATTACGAACCACGATGCAGTGAAGGCCCGATCAACCCGCAGACAAATTTATTTTCAATTCCAACTCTTATCGCTCGCACGTCGCGCACTGGTGCCGAAGTGGAAATAAATACTAATTCATGAATTCCAATAATCAATATTTTATTATCTAAGGATTTTCTAAACATGTTTCCAAGAGGTCAATTAATTTTGAAACGCTTAAAAAATACTTGCTTATGAAAAGCATACATATTTAGCATATAATAACAAGAGGTCCATTATTTAGGAATTACTATACATATAATATATTTACATAAATGGCAATGGATTGTTTTATATTTGGTATGTTAAATAATTTTATCAGTTACAAATACTTAGCTCTTTCTATTATATAAAATAGTTTTCAGTTCAGAGTGTTGTTTTAAGTTCATGAAATGTGAATTGTGGTGAGCATCACCGATAATACCCGCACTTAAACGCTACAAAAAAATGGTTGGAAAATGTTTTCTCGTATTCGTTTTTTTGTATAGAATATTGAATAATTAACTGATATATGCTTTTAGGATTAAGCAAAAACTTAGCTCATACTTGAATCTATGAATGTTAACATAGCAATGAAAATACTGTTTGCAAAAAGAGTATTATTCTTAGGCATTTATGAAAAAACAAACCGTACGAAATTCACCTAGAGCTTCCGGGATATACTATATATGTTCTCTGCTAAAAATAATATGTGTAGATAGGGCTACCAGATGCCATACTAAAGTAGCAAAAGTGCTACTTTTGCAAGGCTGTGCTACTTTGCTACTTTTCACTTGAAATGTGCTACTTTTGGTTCAAATGCGCTACTTATCACTACTTTCGAAGTTACGACCTTTTACAAAAAAGTAAAAATGGGGACCTTTTTTTTTGTTTTGCTTTTAATGAAAATGAAATGAAAAATAAAATTTATTTTAAATATTTATTTAATTTGCTAGGGTTTTGTCGTATAAAGTGAGGATCTTTTTTTTTTTTTTTTTGGTCTTCAAAAATATTTCTATGGAATTAACAAAAAAATTTGGATTTCATTATAACACTGGAATAATATTTTTGGTTTTCATTACTAAATTGAAATTTTTTGATATGTGCTACTTTTGTAGGCAGGCCATCTGGTAGCCCTATGTGTAGATGTTATTTTTTAGCGACTTAGGCAAAAAAAAATGCACTCCCAATTATGTAAATATTTTATATAGTATTGTCTATAATAACTAAAAAAGAAACTTATCTTATCTTCGGTGGATCTCTTGTTATTACATATATATCTGTTGAATATCTCTTATATTTCCAAGTATTTTTAAGCGTTCCAAACTTTATTGACTTTAAAGGCTTCTGCACAGAAATCCTGGGAAAATTTCACCAAAACCTTTTGGAAATATGCTATTTAGACCATTCTTAGGAAATTAAAAATTAAATATCGATCATATGAATTCATAAAGATTGCTATTTATTTACATACATACATACATATATTTTAACGTTTTTATTGCAATTTCTTTCGATAAATACGAGTATACGAATTTGGATATTTTACAAGATAAATACATACGTTCATATGTAGGAGTTTTCATAAAGTTTGAAAACTTATCTATACCACATTGGGCTCAATATTCTCTTTGAGGGAACACAAAGATTTATAAGACGGATTGACCCCAGTTGTACACTTAGAGGCAGCTGTCGTAGCAGTCGTATATACGGGTCTGTCCATGAAGTTAATACGTGCATAATTACAGGCAGTGTATTGTTCGGTAAAGCCATTTTTTGTTTGTCTTAATATGGCACAGCCAACATCGGTTGCCTTGTCTTGTACTATTTGTGTGAAATGACCGATTACCGCTCTTTAAATAAAAAGTACAAATTATAGTTTTCTTTCAACATAGAGCTTTCAAGCCAAACTTACCCACTTGGTGGAGTGGCATACTTATTGATTTGCGCCATTGTGCAATCCTTGTACTCATTAAACCAACTATCAATACTCTTCAGTGCTACATCTTCTACTGACATAGTTGTACCAGACCACCCCATGTAAGCCAAGTTCTGTCCGGCATATTTGAATGCATCGGTATTACGACAGGCATCATGTTTCATGGCGCATTGCTTAACATTGTAAGTAGCAATTTGTGCCAACTCAGGATTCCACTTCATTGAAGCCATACGTGCAGCAGCCGTAAAACCAGAAAAACCACCTTGAGCAATGGTATTACGAAGAGTATTATGTTTATTGACAATAGCAGTTTGCGTAGTAGCAGCAATGGTTTGTAATTTAGCATCACTGGAACAAGTACCGGCTAAGGCCTAGAATTAAAAAGAAATTATTGAACTTAGCCGACATATTGCTATTAACACCAATGTACCCCATTATTATTGCAGGCAATATGCTTTGATCCTCCACATAAGGAAGCATCGCAATAATTGGTAGCCGTAGAAAACTCCACAAAATGTAATGCTACACCAAGTATGGATAAGCTTAAACTTAAAATTGCACCGATTTTCATGTTAACGTTGACACTTACAAAACTTTTAATGAGCTAATTCCCAGAATCTATTGTATTTATAGGCTTGAAGGCACAATAGTACATCTACAAAAACCTAATGACAATAGACGTCAGAGTCTTAGATAGCAATTATGTACTTATATAGCGTTTATATATTTAAACAGATGTTTTATAAAATTCGGATCAAAAAAAGTGCGTATTTGTACCAAACAGTAATATCTCCTAAGCCCCTACAATCGGGTGTTATAGTGATTATATTAATAGCCGAACAGCAATCAAAGCTATTAACTCAAACTTAAGTAGTTAAATCTAAACTAATTTTGAAATGTAAAACAGTAGCGTACCTAGGTACGGAGGGTGACCGCCCCGGTCACAACGGCTTGAGAGCGGCAAAATGGTCCTTAATTTTTAGCATACTTAATTAATGCAACCTTGTTATTTTTAATTTACACAAAAGTGTTGAAGAAGTATCTGCCGAAAGCCTCAAAGCATCGTTTCGTTAACGAAGGGCATTCGCAGAGAAAATGAAAACAGTTTATTCAACATCTGGACCTCTGCAGCCCCTCCAAAGTTCTCCGATGTTGGACAGAACGCGCTTGGTGGAGCGTTTGCCAATAAAATAGTGTCCAGTTCTTACACTAGTCAGGACCATCGGGTGTCTATTGAAATCGTAAAGGAACTGTTAAGTCGCTAGGAGCTGTTTTACATTTCAAAATTGGTTCAGATTCAATTAAGTTTGAGGTAATAGCTTTGATTGCTGTTCGGCTAGCAATATTATTACTATAACACCCGATTGTAGGGGCTTACGAGATATTACTGTTTGGTGCAAATACGCACTTGTTTTGATCCGAATTATATAAGACAACTGTTCAAATATATAAACGCGCAATGATTTTTATATAATTTTAATTGCTATCTACTCGTAAAACACTGACGTCCATCGCTATTAGGTTTTAGAAAAAATACAATTGCGCCTTAAGACTATAAATGCAAATAAATTCGGGGGTTTTGCCTTATAACAGTTTTCTAAGCGTCAACGTCAACATGAAAATCGGTACAATCTTAAGTTTAAGCTTATCCATACTTGGTGTAGTTTTACATTTTGTGGAGTTTTCTGCGGCTACCAATTATTGCGCTGCTTCCTTATGTGGTGGATCCCAGCATATTGCCTGCAATAATAATGGGGTACATTGGTGTTAGAGGCAATTTGTCGGCTAAGTTCAATAATTTCTTTTTTATTCCAGGCATTGGCCGGTACCTGTTCCAGTGATGCTAAATTATTAACTATTTCTGCTGCCACACGGACTGCAATTGTTAAAAAACATAATGCCCTTCGTAATACCATAGCTAAGGGAGGTTATTCTGGCTTTACGGCTGCTGCACGTATGGCCTCAATGAAGTGGAATGCTGAGCTGGCAAAAATAGCAACGTACAATGTTAAGCAATGCGCCATGAAACATGATGCCTGTCGTAACACCGATGCATTCAAATATGCCGGACAAAACTTGGCTTACTCGGGTTGGTCTGGTACAACTAAGACAGTACAAGCTGTCGCACTAAGTAGTGTTCAAAGTTGGTTTAATGAGTACAAAGATTGCACGATGGTGCAAATCAATAAGTATGCCGATCCATCAAGTGGGTATGTCTGGCTTGAATGTTTTATGTTCAAAAAAAAAAAATACAATTTTTAATGATTTTTCCTTTTTTATTTAAAGAGCGGTAATTGGTCATTTCACACAAGTGGTACAAGAAAAGGCAACCGATGTTGGCTGCGCCATATTAAGACAAACGAAAAATGGCCTTACCGAGCAATACACTGCCTGCAATTATGCACGTACTAACATTTTGGACAGATCTGTATATACGACTGCTGCGAAAGCTGCCTCTAAATGTACAACTGGGGTCAATCCGTCTTATAAATATTTGTGTTCTCTAAAAGAGAAATATAGTGTCAATGTAGTATAGACAATTTTTCAAACTTTATAAAAGCATCTTTATGTCTGCATTTGTTAAAAGCTATTGCAATAAAAATGTTAAGATTCAGGTACATATAATTTATTTATTTTAATCTTGAGCTAGTATTATGCTGCGTCGTGTAGTTTACAAAGTCAATCTAGAATGAAGTTTATATTTCACCGACTTTTGTTTCAGTAGGTACAAATTTCATTTGAATTTTCCAAAAGCGCTTAAGTTGCCTTCAAGACATGCTCCTACACCTGCAACAGAGTTGCCAAGTTGAAAAGAAGCAGTTCCCGGCCATTCGAACACAAAAATTATGTTTGTAAGATAAATTTTTTTTTGGGAAAACGTTGAACTTTTTTTTTGGTCAGTAATATTAAAAACTGGATTGATGAAGTGTAAAAAAACTTCAATAGTGATGTATGCCATAATCATGTCACAAAAATCGTCGAAATCCCGGCTATTTCAGAAATTTTCAAATTCCTACCAGGCCCCAGGCTTTAACAGGGTATTCCAGGCTTGGCCTGGTGAATTCCAAATACTTGGCAACCCTTCATGGCAAAAAGTAAAAGAATAACGATGCTATGACTTTTTTAAGCTATGGAAATCAGGACCTACTGTGCCATCTCCATCAGATAAAAAAAAAAAAATTTCCAAACGCTATTTTTGATCCTGGATCAAAATCACGCAAATCGAAGACGTCCAGACAAAAGTTGGTAAAAAAGTTGAGTTAAAAAAATACGAAAAAAAATTTAAATCGGCCAACAATCACCGCCATCTCTCGTATATGTCACAAAAAAGTCTTAAACACAATATATTACTTCATATTGAACCATTTTCGAAATTTCTTAACACGAAGCTATATTTTTAGATGTTGAGTTAAAAAAAAATTACTAAGGCCACGCCCACTTCCTATTATATCCTATTTTATTTTCCAATACATATTTAAGTTTTCAAAAATTGCAACTTCCTCGTGACATAGTGTCTAAACGGTTTTAATTAGAGTATCGTATTATTCCAAGGAATTATAATCTTATCTTTTTTAAGAACACTAAAAAACGTTTACTTAAAATAACTGATCATTTGGATTTTATTGAAGAAAGTTTGTGCGCTTTTTACAAATCGTTGGTATATAATTTTAGACTTATAGTTAGTTTAATTCAGTATGTAGCGTTTTTATTAGTTAAGCTTGCTATATTAATCTTAAAGCCTAAGTGTAGAATACCTTAGAAAAACATATATACATACATTCATTGGCCAGCCCTACCTTATTTAAATTTTTAGCAAAAGCCCAATAATGCTGTACATATTTTATAATAAGCGATCACCGGTTGTTTCCGGAATATACTCGAATATGTTCTCTGCTAAAAATTATGAAATGTGTAGATGATATTTTTTACCGACTTGGGCAAAATAAGTCATTTGGCTTTTAAAAAAACAAAAATAAAATTCACTTCCTATTATGTAAATATTTTATATAGAAATGCCTATAATAACTAAAAAAGGAACTTATCTTCGGTGGATCTCTTGTCCCTTATATTTGCAAGTATTTTTTAATCGTTTCAAACTTAATTTAAAGACTTCTGCACTGAAATCCTGGGAAAATTTCACTAAAATCTTTTGGAAATATGCTATTTAGACAATTCTTAGGAAATTCAAAATTAAATATCGACAATATGAATTCATAAAGATTGCTATTTATTTTCATACATATATTATAACGTTTTTATTGCAATTTCTTACGATATATACAAGTATACGTGTTTGGATATTTTGCGAGATAAATATGTTACATATGTGTGCTCATATGTACGAGTTTTCATAAAGCTTGAAAACTTATCTATACCACATTGGGTTCAATATTCTCTTGTAAGGAACACAAAGATTTATAGGAAGGATTGACCCCAGTTGTACATTTAGAGGCAGCTGTCGCAGCAGTCGTGTATACAACTCTATCCAAGAAGTTAGTACGTGCATAATTGCAAGCAGTGTATTGCTCGGTAAAGCCATTTTTCGTTTGTCTTAATATGGCGCAGCCAACATCGGTTGCCTTTTCTTGTACCACTTGTGTGAAATGACCAATTACCGCTCTTTAAATAAAAAGTACAAATTATAGTTTTCTTTCAACATAGAGCTTTCAAGCCAAACTTACCCACTTGGTGGATCGGCATACTTATTGATTTGCGCCATTGTGCAATCCTTGTACTCATTAAACCAACTTTCAATACTCTTCAGTGCTACATCTTGTACTGCCATAGTTGTACCAGACCACCCCATGTAAGCCAAATTTTGTCCGGCATATTTGAATGCATCGGTGTTACGACAGGCATCATGTTGCATGGCGCATTGCTTAACATTGTAAGCAGCTATTTGTGCCAACTCAGGATTCCACTTTATTGAGGCCATACGTGCAGCAGCCGTAAAACCAGAAAAACCTCCTTGAGCAATGGTATTACGAAGGGCATTATGTTTATTAACAATAGCATTCTGTATATCAGTAGTAATGGTTTGTAATTTAGCATCTTCGGAACAGGTACTGGCTAAGGCCTAGAATAAAAATAAAATTATTGAACTTAGCCGACAAATTGCCACTAACACCAATGTACCCCATTATTGTTGCAGGCAATATGCTGGGATGCTCCACATAAGGAAGCATCGCAATAATTGGTAGCAGCAGAAAACTCCACAAAATGTAAAACTACACCAAGTATGGATAAGCTTAAACTTAAGATTGTACCGATTTTCATGTTAACGTTGACGCTTAGAAAACTGTTAGTAAGCTAATTCCCAGAACAACTGTATTTATAGGTCCAAAACCATAACAGTATTTTTTTCTAAAACCTAATACAATGGATATCAGTGTTTTAGGTAACAATAAAAGTAATATAAATAACATTACACGTTTATATATTGGAACAGTTGTTTTATTAAATTCGCATCAGAATAGGTGCACATTTGTATTATACTAAGTTATTTGTTAGAATTATTCAATATTTCTTGTGTTTACACAGAGTTCATAATATATATGGGAAAAGGGTGTGCTCAGGATGCATCCATCGAGAAATAGTACAACAAGGCAAATTGGTTTAGGTTTAAGTCCAAGGAGAACTTTTTTGACAAAAAATATTTTATTTAAACAACGGCTTAAGTCGATCTGTGTTTACATACCTACATAGGTACATATGTAGAACTTAAGCTGTCTTGCCATGTGATCATAGATTAACCTTATGGCCACAGTGTAGTACTGTTAATACGGAATCCGTAAGACTTTTGATTGGATTTTTAAAAGCTGTTTATTATATTTTGGTTTTTCGCGAATCTCTTTTAACGATATTATTTTTTTATTTTACATCGATGCTCACTCATATAATGGCATATTAGCTTAGCGGTAAATTTATATCTGATGTTTATTCAAATTGAAATTTATTATTGTGGTAATTTTTCTGAAGGCTTGTTGTGTGTTCCCGTGAGTCTCAACTTTGGTGGTCCCGGAAAGTGATATTGAGCTACGAAGAAATTCTAGGAGCACTTGAGAGATATAGATATAGAAGGAGAAGCAGAAAATGATGATGGAGGAAGTGTTGAAATTGCAGTACAGAGAGTGGAAAATGCGGAAACTGCAGTTGACGGCGAAGATGATGAATATGAAGAGGAAATTGTTGTTGAAGAAGTGGTGATTCCAATATCGATGCTAAAGAACTCGAAGATTTTGGAATTAATCTATCAGACTTGGTGGATATAATTGAGCCAAAAGAGTCATCATCACCACTAGCTGAAATTCAGCAAGCAAAAAAAGAAGATTGTATGGGGAACAAGATTGCTCCGAATAGATGACCCATATCGTATATATCTTACAAATTTTTTAAATTGTTTTTGATTCCACAATCGAGTTCGAACGAACTCTTAAAAAGCGAAGACGCTAAAGCTAAATATCAGAACATTACGATATATGCTATTTATTTAGCGAAAATATTAATAGAATTATTGTGCTGGGTTTGGAGAGGAATATTTTCATCTTTTGATTTCCTTTCCATTTAAACATGGTCATGAAATACCAGATTCCAGAACTAAACACTTTGTTGACTGCACTTTTCTGTGGCCATAAAGCATAAGTTTCGATTCTTTACAGCTTTATATTAAAGATGCGTTGACTTTTAATGTTTCAGCAGCGATGTTATCAATATTTGGTTTTTAACTTACCTTAAGTTGTTGGATGACCAGTGTTATCTTTTCCTAAAATAGGCGTTCTATTTTTGATCAGACGTAAAGAGTTGATATAGAGTTGGCTGAAGTAGTGTTTATGAGCCGCTTCCTCTGCTACTGCCGTAAAATCTATGGCCTCAATTCATTTATCTTCGCTGCAGCGAAGGTTTGATATATGTATACATACTTATGTTTATAGAGATCTCTTTAGCACTTTAGTTTGTCGGGTTCGGGCGTTATTGCGGATAAGTTTAACTTTACGTCTCTTGTCGATTAAGTGTAGGGTTTAGTTACAGATTCACTGAAATTTTTGTATACATCCGTATTCGATATTTATCTTAATTTAGCCAAAAAAAACAAGTGAAAAGAGCCGTAGCTTGCGCTTCTCAGGTTTTGCTAATGCAAGAGGCAAGAGTGATAAAATTGTGTCTGTGTACTACTGGGTGGATGCCATATATAAGTATGCACATTTAAACCTGGGCTTATGAATGAAGAGGGAGCTTTCTAATACGATTTTTTAGATTTTTCAAAAATTCACAACTGCCATTTACAGTTTGTTAGCCAGCACCGTGCTTGCTCATGGCATGGTCGATGTTTTAGTTGCCAATTTGAGCATCAAAACCGCCCATTAGCATAATTTTATCACTTCAGTTTTCATGGCCTTCAAAATGTTCTAAGTCCTTTGCCTGGGAGTGAGGTGCTACTGCTACTCATTTAAATCAGATTTTTTTTTTTGCTCAGTGACGTCACAAAAGAAATTCTGAATCGATTCTGCTGATTTACATATGTTAATGTGATGCTTCAATTATTGCCATTTTTTGGTGCTTTAAAGCTATAAAATAAAAACAGTAAATTTTTCCTCCGATATGTATGAGGAAAATTTAAAAAAAGAAATTAATCGGTCGCAGTGGTGCTTGGTTGTTTTGTAAGAGAGCGCAGTGAAAACATCTATAATTTGTTCAATGTAAATTTATTCATTTGTACAATGCATATGACAAAAAAGTAATGTCGAATCATAAAATATTGCAATACATGAAATAAAAAAAGAAACGGGAAAGCTTTAAAGTAAATGGGGTCCTTCTTCTTTGCCTTCAAATATCAGGCCTGATAGCACGTCTGTTGTGGGAAGGCATATTATGCCTTCTGTGATTGTATTTTTATTTGCATGAAAATCTAGTTTTGAGAAGTCCTTATATAATCGCAGCAGTGCTAGTAGGCCTTGCTCATTTGCCTGCTGGGTATTGCTTCAGAAAAGCGAAAAGTGGTCGTGTGAGTGCTTGTGTGAAATTCAATCTAAAATCACACCAATGTTTTCATAAAAAACACCCATTACCATTTTTTTCAGAGGAATTGATGAAAAACCACTTCTGTCATATCTTTCTTCGTTTTCATTGAGGTGGGTTGGAGAAAAAATGTCAGAATAAATAAAGTCAAATGTCAAATCCTTAGCAATTGTCAGAGAAAAGCGAAAAAATGAAAATTTTATTTCTTTTAGAATTATAAAAAAAAATTCAATTTAGGAAAAAATTTACTTCGGTCTACAGTATAAAGAATCTTCTAAAAGGAGCTATTGCAAAACTAAACCAAATACAAAACAGAAAATCCGCAGGAGCAATGGACGACAGAAAAAATTGTTATAAAATCTAATGCTAATTGCGGCCGTAAGCAAAACCGAAAACGAAAAAACAAGTGAAAAAAGATAAGAAGTCGGTGTCGAGTAGACAAGAGCGGCTGAACATTTGGAGTCGCCTTTGGTCTCTTCGCCGTCGGAAGCAGTGTTGAAATGCTAATTAGATCCTATATAGTCATTTGAATTTTTTAAATTGCTTTGTTGGAATTGAAAAACACGAGACTCACCAGCATAATTTTGCATAACATCACCATGTCCTCAGCCGTCGACATACAAATTGTGTCAACTCCGAATTTGGAGAAAATTGAAAACTTTTTCAAAGATTCTACTTATCGAGAATCAATTGAATTTAGCGCAAATTTTAATACGCGACTTTGCATTGAAAGACGCCTACGATTGCCATTCATCGATCCACAAACCGGAGTAGCACAAAACCATTCCAATTTATTTGTAAATAAGCGTCATCGTATGCCCGGCTTTAGACAAGGACAGATTTACACTTATCCAGCACAGAGATGGCGCAAAAGTCGGCGACAATATTTAAACAAAATGTACAAGTAAGGCGATATGTATAAACTTTCCTCCAACCTTATATTTTTTATTAATCGTTTAAAAATTTGTCCTAATTTTGAGCTCAACTTTGTGGTGACACTCATTTTATGTTGCATACATTCAGAGCAATTTTCACAAATTTGAAAGAAATATGTCCTGATTTCTACATGACCCTACTTAGGAGCGCTGCGACGGCGTGCTGGCGTTGTTAAATCCCCATGTCATGATATAAATTGAAGGCATGAGAATTCCTTAATAATCCTCTATTCGCACTTTCTTTAATATTAATTTAAAACTACTTTATTTGATGAAATATTGTTCAATAAAAATTATCTTATCCCCAAATAATTTTCTTTGGCATCAAACTGTTTCATAAACTTACCGAATTTTTGAATTCTTCATTTCAAAACCACGACTTTTTAGAATGTAAAATTGAGCATTTCCTTTTCTTCTTGTAATCATCAGCTTTCAGAAAATTTAGTAAAATAAAATCAAAATCACTTAGATATGCTGACTTAAAAATTTTGTGCATTCCTATATTATCCTATCTATGTTACTATTTTTTGATTTCATATAGATTTCCAGACCGACCTTTTCAAGCGCTTCGCAAAGATCATGATGCTTTACTTGCCAGCACAGCATCAGCAGGTACTCCATCACCCATTGTTGGCACCGCTGCACTAGGTCTAGTTGATCCCGACTTTAATGGCTCATTGCTTGAAGAATCATCATCGTTAGGTGCAGCCGGTGGTGATACCAGCGACAGCAAAGATAGTCAACAGCAGCAACAGCAATCGCAGCAACAACAGCAAATTCAGCTTAAAGAGGATTTGTCCAAAGAATGGTACTATGATGATATAGACATAAATGATGCGGACTCATTAGAAGAACCAAAGTCACCAGCAGATGATGAGTACGATTACGATCCACGTTATGGGAATAAAAAACGACGAAAACGACGTCCAGGAAAACGTGCCACAATGACACCTGGGGAAGGTAGTGGAGTAGGTCGCAGACGCAGTGGTGCTGGACGAGGTCGTTCGTCTGCTGCAATGATTGCATCCATAGCTGATACTTCGCTAACGGGTTCAGATACGCTTGATGGTGGTGGTGGAGCTTCTGTTAGTGGCACAGCTGGAGTGCCGCTTGAGGCAAGTACACCAACAACAAGTGGCAGTCGACGTTCTAGAGGCAGTGGTACACGTGGACGTCGTCGTACTAAGGCAGCACTAGTATGTGGTCCACCAAGTCCTGGCTTAAATAGTGAACCACCTTCATTTGAGATGGCTGCCGCAGCAGTAGGTGTGGTCAGCGATTTACCAGGTGCCCCGGAAGAGCATGCTGACTTGCGTAACTATCGGAAGTACCTGTAACGTGTAGAGAAGAAGATATTTGAAACGATTTAAGCGCTCGTTGAAAAAAATTCTGTAGTGAATTTATACATTCAGTGGTAAAGCGCAGGTCTTGGACATAACGTTGGCTAACTTTTGTAAATTTTAATTAATTAGTTTATAAGGATTTTATTTAAAAAACTATGAATTTGTTATACATTTTTAAACTTTATTATCTCTAATTAGCCCTGGGTATATTTGTGCTTTTTGTTCGTTTTGATTTATTTGAGCATGTCAACTTAATAGTTTTTTCAACGGCCATTAATAAGACATCATTCTCTACTTTAAAATTAAAGCATACATATCTTTTATTTATATAAAAAAAAACATTTTTAAAACATTGCTAAACTTTTTCACTTCAATGCCATGTGATGTACCGTCTCGCAAATTTTTGTACAGTAAAAAAATTTCTATTTTAGATCAGCAGACATGAGGGTAGGACTCTGAATTTTATTTTTCATCCAGCATAGTAATAAGTGAGAAAACTATGATTGATAGTAGTGCACGATTTTCCCCTTCACTGAATTTATTTACCTTTTGTTATATTCAAAACATCACTTCCACTGAAGTGAAAAATGTTTCACTTATACTAACAATTAGTAATTACTTTTACAGTCAGTTTAGCCCCCGTATTATGTAAGGCGACGCAAGTGAGTGACTGTTTTTCGTCTGCCTATATCTTGACTGTGTAAGCCTGAATCTAAACCTTTTTTTTCTAAATTATGGTCTTTTAGATGAAGTTAACAAAAAGTTGGAGCAAGTCTTTAATTGCAAGTTTCAAACGGCTGTGGTGGATGTGTCACCTTCAGTCACTCACTTGTTTCGCCTTACATAATACGGCGGTAAATACGCCCCTCAAACCTCACTTTTAAATAAGACGCATTAATCTTTGAGTCTTGTGCATTAAGTATGATGTAACTTTGGACACATATCTTACAGTTATCTTTTTAACTTTTCCTGCTTTATTGCAATAATTAGTGAGCTTTAATTTTTGGCCGTCAAAAGGAAACGACGCTTACTCGAATAAAACGTTTGGCATTCCTCTTTTAAATATTTTATATTTTTATTTACATAAAATAGAAAATAGCGCTATAATTTCTTGAACTGTAATAGTTAAATAACCGAAAAAAGTAAAGGTTTCTATGTAAACATAAGGAACATTTTCAGATAAGTGAAAGATATTACGATATAATTGGATAAATATCTTTTAAAACAACACAATAGAAAAATATTTAATTACAATATATCATATTTTGCTTTTTAGACAATTTAGCAATACATTGTTTTTATTTTGAAATTAATTAATTTATGTTTTTCACTTTACTATTCTTTTTGGCATAATAAATTCTTATTTCGTATCGATTATACTATGGAAGATAACAGATGAAAAATGTGAAATTCTATGCATTAAGAATTTACTAGTACGACTTTTTGTATAAGCATATCAATTCACACATTAAATTTATGGTAAAGCATTTGCATTGCTCTATGTTTAATTAAATTCTTTGTGGATTGATCCGTTTGGGCAAAAAGATGTTCATTAAAAATCAAAAAGTAACAATTAAATGAATACAAATTTAAAAAAGATGTTTAGTTTTAAAAAATGACAAATTTTTGGCTACCAAAATTACCTATTTATATAAAATAAAAAAATTTTCGAAAAAATAATGATTTTCTATAGAAAGAATGTACTGCATGTTAGTTCTTAAAATTTGTGAAGAAAATCAGTAACCGGTAAATTTAAGATCATCGTTTCCGTTATTCTACCATTTCAAAGAAATATATTAAAGTGCCTTTGTAGCAAATAGGCTCTATAATTTATGTTGCATTGTCCATAAGAAGAATTCATTCGTCAAACTTGGAAAGGTATTGCAAAGGTTGTCAATCAGCAGCTTTAAGTGTTTTATAACAGGTTCGCTAGACTGAATTATTTTATTCATTATAACTAACTACTGACCTTTTGTACCTATATATGAACATATATCCGTGTCGTTTGTCGGAGCGTTACGTTGTTATTTTTATTATTTATTTCATAGGTTTGGGGAAGGAGACCACTCGTAGCACCGCCTTGTACCACGTTAATGTTGGAATAATATCAAAGGGCATCTCATGCCCTAATTATATTTTATAATTCGCGAATTTTATTCCAGATAAAAAATGGTATTCCGTATTACACACTTTTCCTCTATTGGTTTTCTGGGTTATGCAACTCAGAGCAATGCACCTATAAACCAAAATAAACAAAAACCAAATTCTTTAATTTAAACAACAAATTTATAAAAAATAAGGCAAAACAAAATTTGCTTAAAACAAATATTATTGCAACGGAATGAATAATTGATTAATGGTTCCAAATTTAAAAACTGGTAAAGATTCCAGCATACCGCAAATATTGAAGGATATTTGAGAAGATAATTATAGCATTTGTCAATCACCTTATGATTAGTAGTTAGGTGTTGCAAATGATTTGCTACGCAATTTTGGCCAGGAGTTTAACACTGCAGATTTACGAAGAAATGTGAACGAAAAATTTAAGAAATTGTTTGGCAGAATGCTCGGAGAAAAGACTCATGAGGTTACACTTTGTTTTTTGTCTAGCTTAGCCTACTTCCATTACAGTAAAGAGGTACACAAAAAATAATATGGTTTTGGTTAAGTTCACATATCACGTTATATTTTTTAAAATGTTTCGAGCCCATTTCAAGTCATCCAAGCTTTCTGCTATTGATGATAAACTCCAAGCTGAGCCTACACTATCGGTTTAGATTTTAAGAAAATGTGTAAAAATTATCAAAATTAAAAAAATATATATATATTCTTCCTGCATCCTATCTCCAATATTACATTGTTTAGATTTTAATTGACAACCTTTTGCCAACAACTTCCATCGCTAGTGGCATTGTAACTGCAAATAAGCCGAGACAACAAAAATAAATGGCGAATGATACAGCGCGCATCACTCACTCAAAAGCCAAGAAGCATAGCGGCGTTAAGGAATTTGCCAAATACCTGGCAAGAAGTGAATGACTTGATCATTCTCAACGACATGGCGTCAAGGAATGCAAGAAAGAAAAAAAAACTTTTGCCACAAAAATAATAAAAGAAAAACATCCAGATTGCAACTAAAATTTTCAAGAATATAAAGATAAAAATGAAATTTTGCTAATCTGCAGAGAGAAAATAGTACGACAAAAATATGACGACGCCAACAACTAAATATCATAGCTTTTCCAGTATGTGCGGCATAAATAGATGGTAATAAAATGTACCGCTAACACGAAACGCCAAAAAGAAGATCATAGCTCACAAACAATAAATACCTATGCTGATTTTAATACGCATGTACTGCTATGGAATAGAACGAAATATCTCAAAAACTATGGTTTGGGAGGCCATAAATAGTAATAATTGCGCTAAGCTCTTGAAATTTGATACAAATGTTTTTTAGGTTAAAGCAATAAAATTTTGTGAATTTGAAAGATCCACCATACAAAAAGGGGTTGGGGTTGAGACCTTTTCTTTAAAATTGGTAATAATTTCCAATGCTGATTTCAAAAATGCTTAAAACTGTGCGATATCTTATATAATTTACAAGTTATTAGAGAAAAACAGTTTTGAAAGCCTATCTCTTCTGTTATTGAAAAGCATTCGAACTTATATCTTTTATCCCAACGGAGATAAAAAAGCGAAAAGGCTTTTCTGAAGGAAACTTGGTTCTGAGTTTAAGCACCTTCCCTCACACTGTTAGCTTTTACACTTGATACAATTATTGCAAAGGATTGCAAAATGTGATGAAATGAAAATATTTTTTTGTTCAAATATTGAAATAGAAAAAAGTTCTTGAAAAAAAAAAAATTGTCAAAAAAGGCAGCTGAAACTTTTGATTTTAGCTTATAAAAAACCATTTTTACTTCTCGAGAATGTTTCTTGCTATTCGAAATAAAGTGTATCACATTTTGAAATTATTACGCCGTGATCCAAAGCACAACTCTTTCAATTAAATTGTATTTAAAAAAAAAAACTAAATTTTTATCTTTCCACATTGTAAAAATCCTATACTGTTCCGCGTCTCAAAATGATAGGACGTATGGTTCAGTGAACAAGAGGCAAAGCATTCAACGAAATGAACGTAAGGGACGATAACGCATGGTGGCGTATTGGTGTCGCCACAAATTATGTCATTTTAAAATGTTTAGTGTTTAGTAAAAAGCATAATAAGAAAATGAAATGTGCTGCTCAGTCTTATTTTTATTTTCAGCTTTTTATTGAAATTAAAATAGAAATCGCAAACATTTACGAGTAATGCTCTGCTTCAAGATTATGAGACTACGAAAATTCTTGTCTATGGGATGTGTTATTTTTAGGGTTCCTCTTAGGAATGTTGTTATGCATTTTAGTAATCTGTAAGAGAAAACAAAAAGAAAAAATTCCAAAGATTCTAAAAATGAAAGTGCATGGTTTAGCGCCATTTTTAAAAATAACCACAGCGCCCATTTAACTTGCGGAAAAGCTTCGTTTAGCGGTAGCAATGGTCTATTTTATGTGTATGTACGAACATACATATACTACATATACATATGTATGTATTATTTCTGTTTTGCTTTAAATTCAACAGACTAGCGTCAACGCAATGGTGGCAATACGGGCTGGTTTTGGTCAAAGATCACGCACAATTTATTCTTTGGTACAGAAATCTTAAGGGGCAATATACCTTGGAAAATTCAATATGAAGCTGCGCTGCTCAACAAAATTTTTTTCAAAAAAGAAAGACATTTACTAAAAAGTCTATGATTATGTAATAAGTACCGGTTTTTTTTTAAATTATAAGATTGCACCTTTGTCTAGCTGCTAATGAAAAAAAAGTTACGCCTTTGATTTTGAAAAAACCTCTAAATTATAAAATTTCATTAGTATTCCATATGCTGTACAAGTCTTTCATCGAGTTAAAAAACCTTAACTTCCGAAGTGATTTTTTTTTAAATTTACAAATATTTGGTAAAACCTCACGTCAGTTTTAATCCTTTCTTAGTTTAGAAAAATAATTGAAAAAATAGTATTTTTTTGATTAAAGACATTGCAGTCACTATTCGAAGCAAACGTATTTTCTAACTTTGAAAGCGAGTTTCTCAAAAAGTATTGAACAAAATTAAAATCTAACTACATAAATATTTAAAACTAGTAACTTCAAAATTTCATCAAGAACGTCCTTCTATTTATTTACAAAATTTGAATGGACAAAGCACTGCGCATTGCGAGTGCTTGCCATCCTTCTCATATCTTCTTTTTTTTAATTTAAAAATTCCATTAATTTTGCTCAATTTATAACTTTAAGGAACTTGTACAAGTTTTATTTTTAAAACCTGAGTATTTCCGATTAGATTGTAAAGCTCACAGATTTCTCTGTTGAATCTTATTTTCAATACACCGTCAGAACTAAATATTATGATTTTTCTCTCGAAAGACCCTAGCACCTGTTCCGCTTGGTTACATATAGTAGAACAGAACAGACAGAAGGTCTGAAGGTTGAGGTGTATCAAATGGTGAGTAAAGTCCCAGAGAAAACTCTCTTTCAGCTCTGTGAGCGCTACCAATGTTTAAATTGAGCTTTCTCTGTGAAGAATGTTACATGGGATGTTCAATCATGTTACATGGGCTAGGGGGAGCATTGCCCCCCACCCCCAAGGATCTGATTAGTATAAATTACAATGATTCAATTCAAAATAACATCGATTCGATATGTTATTTAAACTTTTGCCCCGCCCCCCAAGCTTTTGGTGAAATGACTCCACTGATCGCAAGGCCCAAACTGTTCGCTTTAGCTGCACACATTTTTCGAAATATTCTTGGTTTTTTTTTCTGATTGTTTGTAGCCTATTATGGTAGCGGCTTCATCTTTAATGATCGTACGACATATTGCACCCATAGGTTATTAGCGTTAAAATCTGTAGGTCTTGTTTATCCAGGTGTTCTTAGTAGCTGGTTATATATGAAATATTAAATCTATCAGCGTTATATTTGGTTTTTTTTTTTGAAAGGGCGGATTCGTTTTTCTCTAAAATAGGCATAAGCCAGAAAATATGCATCAAATATTATTCTAACGTTAAATGTGTAAGAGCCCTTTAAAAATTCTTGGAATTTCTTGCCCTTTCACTATTTATCACTTACAAAAATCTTTGGCATTTCAAAAAATAAGCTGACATTTAAAAATGGTTCATTGATCTATTGGTTATTTTAAATTTGCGCTGGAATTTCTAAAGTCAACTATTACTTCGTGTTGCTAGTTACAGTGTAAATAAAGAACTATAGGAATATATGCACTGATTTTGTCTTTATTCGTTCAATACACCTGCAATAACAAAAGCATCCGCAGCACATCCTTTCATCGATGCTTAAAACCAAAAAACAACAAGTTCAATGTGATTGACAAACTCAACGCAATAAAATCAACTCAAACAGTACTCGCAAAAGATGAGCTTCACATCCGGATTTTATTAAGCGAATGCATTCATTCAGCAACATTCGATGAATGCTATGTATCAACGACTCTTTATTTATTTGTATAATATCGTACATTTGATATCATACGATGCGATACGAAATTTGTAGAGTTGTTCCGATCCTCGTTTGACAATGTGGTTTATATATGCGGATGATCTCGGAGGATGAGCTGCTTACATGCATGAATAATGAGTATGGCTGGAATGACAAAGTACCCTGCTTCTAAACAAATTATGAGTTGCCCTGTAGGAAGGTACGTTGCAACAATGGTTACTTATTTTTGCGTAATATTTTGGAGAGTTTGCAAAAGTTGACCTAACTTGATTTCCATACTGTTTGGCAGATCGATCACTTGATCGTGACATAGTCTACTGACTGCTTGATTGTGTGTAGCTTTGCTTATATCCGGGCGTTACCTGACGCGAACACTTGTTTCACAGAAAAATTTGTCGAATAGAAGAACTGACTACACATTCAACTTAAAAAAGTTTTTGCACAGTACATTGCTCCTTTGTCATTTTTGTAGGAACCTTTAATGTCTTGTTGTCCGTTATATGTTATATGCTTTTGGTGTTTGGTTTGCAATTTATCCCTTGCAGTTCTCTTTTTTCAACGATTTCCCAGCCTGAGTCATTCATTCAGGGTTTTATGTTCTGTTGTATAAGGCATGGCTTCACTTGCTGCTAAAAATGGTGTTTTAATGTTTCGCCATTCAGGTTGAGCTTTGTGTCTGTTGTCTAGTATTGTTAATTTTTCTACAACAGTCTTCCTTGAGGTTGAACTATGTTGAGTCAGCTACAAACCACGAGCAAGTATAAGCGATACTGATGTCGGTGCTTCTCATAACTCGCACATCAAGAGGGCTACTTTTCCAGAATCTCCCGATACATAAATGGTTTATCTGAATTTCTGTGCCGTAATCTGTCAAAACCCATGTACTTTAATATTTTTGTATATGCTGAAATAATGTTGATTTAAATGTGGTTTATAGAGAGTAAGATTAATTAAATAAATAAAATAATTAGTTCGAGTAAAATATAAATGTTAGGTAAAGGGTACAACAATATAATACTCCATATCCGAGTAGGAATTTTCATCCGGATCGTATACGGCTGGTCCTATTAGAGATCCGTCCGGACTTGGTAACGCATGGAGCCAGGTAAACCAGATATGATTCGGTGCCTGATGCGGCACTATCTTAACCAACTCACCCAAAAATACATAAATCCTAATATTTGACTCTAATTTTACCAAAACATCTGACCTGGGTAAGATGATCAGGGTCTTAAAGATTGATAGGGTCTACCTCTTTAAGCCGAAAATATGTTTAACCACACCTGATCTGACTAGCCTAAATTGTTTCTTATTTGGCTAACCTGATCCGTATTGTATATGTTTTTTATAGGGCTTTTCATAAAAGTGTTTAATGAGGCTAGCCAACAACGGTCCTTACCAAAACCGTCCAGGTTCGTTAATGATTTGGTAAAACTGATAAGGACTGGGTGAAATTTTACAAGACTTTGCCCGATAGGGTTGCAGTGTGGATAGTCTTTCCCGTAACTGATCCAAAATTCCTTAATACGTTTCTATTTTTTAGATACTGATAAGATTCACACATGGTAGGGCGTGTCTGATATGAATTCCTACTCGGGGTCTACAGGAAACAATAATGCAATACACCAAATCTTTGCAACATAAAAATTTTTAAAATTTCCACATGGGGCATTGGAGTCACTAAATTAAGATATGTATTGCTCATCAATCGCCTTGTGATGCTTTCATGGACTTTCAACGGCAACCGCGTCGAGAATCCGTGCAAATCTATCCGATGCATGGTATTTAGCTCATCGTCGTCGTCTTCTGTTCACTCGCATGCGTTTTTTGTTTTTATTTTTTAGACTATGGCTCGAATATGCAAATAAGTTAATACCGATGATGATGAGATTTAGGAGTATTTTGCTGTGTGAGTAAATGGTTCTCAGAAGGGAAAGGGCCGGCGACAGCTAAAATAAAAGAGGTTTTTGCACTTGCATTTAGAATGTTCATTCTAGGATGTTTTTTTTTTCTTTCTTTCAAATTTGTTTTTTTAATTCTTACGTGTTGTTTTAAGAACTCGCACTTGGCTATTTATGTACACATTAGATGCATTCTTCAGATTCTTAGCCATCTTTTACTTAATTTGTTCCGTTTGAGAAAATAAAGCAGAAAAAATAGATCGGAAAAAGGAAAAAGCGAGATGGTAATTCCTTACCTCAGTCTTTTAGACTCTATTGCTTCCAATCGTTGAGTTACAATTTTAATGTTTATCGAAGTATTTAGCGGTGCGCATCGAATTTTAATAAAAAATCATAATTTGTCGCGTGTCTGCTCGTGATGTGATTGTCAATAATTGTTTAATTAGTTGGAAGTACGGATATTGATTAAGTTTTAAACATTAAGAGTCGTTTTTTAAGAACTTGTGTATTATACATAAAATGGAAATGATGTTGAATTTAAAAAAAAAAATTCTATAAATTTCTTGCTTAGAAAATAAAATACCTACCCTTAGGTGGGCGTGGTAGTAGAACGATATTGGCTTAAGTTTACTTTGGTTCCGATTCTTACTAAGTCAAAAAGTGTCAGTCGGATCTAGTTTCGGAGACATAGCCTTCGCAATTTGCGGACATAACTTTTCTAAAAATCGGTACATCTTGATTAATTTCCAGATATGATGATTTGATATTAGTGTTTGAGATATGTATAATTTGTTTTTTTAAAAAATCATTATTTTTTTCTAAGAAATTTTTTATTGACCTATAATTTTGCTGTTTTATGAAATACCTACTTAAGCTCAATTTGTCTCTAATTTTTTATGAAACTTTTTTTTACGGGAAACAAATAAATTAGCTCCATAATTTTATATATGAAGTTTGTTCTTAGAAAATTTATAAATTAATATTACATATTTAAATTATCCCATACAAAACAAATGCAAAAAAGCTATATGAATGAAGTTCCACATCAGAAAAGTACATACGGTTTCAGACCTATAAAGATAGTTTGCGGCTATACTACGCCATTTTAAATAATTTTATTTATATTCACTAAGAAAGGGAAAATAAAATTATAGGTAAGTAACACATATTTCAAATAAAAGACAGTGATTTTCGAAAATAAAAAATTTTCAAATTTTGAGAAAATTGTTAACAATTTCATATACCAGTTTTATTATATTACTTTCATATGACACACACATTTTAGATATTAATCTAGTGGTTCTTGATGTATGCCGATCTTTAGTAAAGCTGTATCCGCAACTGCGAATGTTTAATTCTCTGAATTGTAGCACACTAATAAACATTTTTAAGTTTTACAATCAGAATCGTCGTATAATAATTGTTGTTGTTGTAATAGTTGTTGTTGTTTTCATTGTTTTTGTCCATAAAAACATAGTTTCTATAAGAATTCATTGAATAAATTTTTGTGTTTTTCGGTCAAAAAGGGGGTGGATATTAAAAAATTTACAACAAACTATGTATCATTTTAAAGGGAATAAATTAAGCTTTCTGACCCAAAATAATAGGTTAATATGTAACAGTTTTTTGGAAAAATATCAGTTTTAAAAAAAAAAAAAATTGTCAAAATTTCTGAAAAATCGTCATACCTCCAAAATTATGGCTTAAATTTCATTACTGTAGGCCATTAAATTATCTAGCATGTGTCATAAACACCGATATTTTTGATATCCATTCAGAGGCTCCTAACAAATAGGGATTTTTACAAAAGCTATATCCGTGACTTCCAATATCTATATATCCGAAATCAGATCCGAGCGACACTTTTTTTTACTATTTTCATTTTAGAGGGTGAAACAAAAAAAAAGGATTGGAGGATGGGAGGTAAAGCAAACCTGTGCCGCTATGCGCATGGCTCACAGATCAGATATTGAGTTCCTTACAACCTTACTTATAACTACATTACAAGTTTATAGAGAAACCAACATTAATTTTATTTTAATATTTACAGCAACTATACACACATCTGGCAGCACGCAGGCGTGACAGCTTTATAAAAATAAACAGAAACCTTCAAAAAATTGCTGCAAAGTAAATTTAAGCGAACAAAGCCAAGTTTAAATAATGACTTTTGTGGATCTTCAAAGTTTGACATAAATGATTCATTTCACAATTCACAATGGTTTTTGTTAAATAACTGTCGAATTTGAATAAGTACAAATGACAGCTGTGTAAATTTAGATAAGTGTGAGAGCAGATCTGCAAGTGCGGCGGAACAATTTTTTAACAAAAAATCAGCCAGAATATCGTATAAAACTAGTTTTAATTCAAAGAGAACTATAAAATCGTACACATTTGCACATGCAGAGAATTTGCAAAAAAAGGGAAAACGGCTAAGAGCAACAACAAAAACAGCTTGCTGGGGCTTTGCAGACATCCACACACATGCACACAAACAACTGACAGCTGCTGCAGTTACCTTGGCGCTGCTCAATTCTACGAAAATGAATTCAGTCATTTTTGTAAAGCCGAGCGAATCGAGTGGAGTTGTGAAGTCGATGGTTTTTAGCGCAACACAGCGAATCGAAGTGGAAAAAAAAGCAAACAAATGAATTTTTGTTGTTTTTGTGTGTGATGTGCTGCGGTAAAGAGAAAAAACATTCGTGTAAAAATAGTGTGAAACGATAATTGTTGATTAAGTGAATAAAAACAAAAATAAAAAGAAGGAATTAATTTCCAAAAAAAGTTCAAGGAAGTTATAAAAGAAATCAGAATTTTAAGTGTCAATTAACACAAGAAAAAAATTCATTTAACACAAAAAAGTTCAACTTTTCTTTACCTACCTTCAGCGAAAATGTGAAACCCACGATACGAAAGACAAAAAATTAGTGGAAGGAATACACAAAATTCTCAGCAAAAACCAGTTGGTGGGTAGCGCGCACTAAAGAGAAAATAAAATTTATAAACGAAAACTGCATTTCCTTTAAACTTGTGTAAATCAAAGCAACATAATATAAAACAGTAAATTTAAAAAAACAAAATTATTCAAAATTTCCTTGACGTTTCTAAATTCCTTCTGTGAAATTTTCGTTAACACAAATTTTTTGCGCTACAAATTCATTCTGTCATTTTTCTCCAGCAAAGTTTCTGCATAAAATTTTCATCCCTATTGCCATTACGCTCTAGCACACATCGCTTCGTACGGAACATTGCAGCAAATGTCAAATTGAAGCTGCTCTGCTACTGCAACGCTGTATGGTACGGGGATAACGAACAAAAATAATTTTTTTTTTTCGTATAGTTCAAGCTGCTGCTGTTAAGAAGCAGCGCTAAAAAAAATCGAAAAAGAAAAACAAACGAGTGCCTCTCACACCCTGTGTTCGTGCGTGCATACGTTTCTGCTGTAAAAAAAGCATCCAATTTTGAATAAATTGAGTTAAAAAATTTAAAACCAATTAAATTTATTATTTAAAGAATTGCGTTTCTTATATGAATATTAAATCTAACTAAAATTAAAAAAAAAAAAATAAAAAAAATAAATAAAAATATAAAATATAAAAAAGTGAAAAAAAAGTTGACCAAAAAAAAGAAAACAAGTTATTTCAATAAGAAAAATAATTAAAAAAAAAAATGTTTACCGAGGGCATATTCCCAATTGGCGATGGGCTATTGGACATCGATGAGGCGCGTCTCAAGAGTCTGCTGGTGCAGGAGGACATCAACGAGATCTACGATGTCGAACAAACTCCGTTTGCAAGGTGAGTTTTATAGAATTTTTATATTTGTTCGGCAAATTTTTAACAACTTTACTTAAGATGCTTTTTCTGAAGCGAGTAGGTTGCTTGGGAAAAATAAAAATGCAACTAAAACTCGAATGGACTTAGTTTCGGAGACATAGTGATCAAAAGTTGCAGACACATACGTATAACTTTTCTAAAAATCCAAATTGCTCTGTCAAAATTAATAATCCGTCGCACGTTTTGAAGACTATATTAAAAAAAAATATTTCATTTTGAAAAACTTAGAATTTAAAAAGCTCAATACATATGACTTTCAGAATATGTATCAAAATTTATAAATTACCATGACTAAAAACCAGGCGTGACATTAATAAATGTATGGATATCGGGATATTGGAAAAATATATATTTTAAAAAAAAAACCTATTTTTAATAAATGTACGATGTGTAATTTTTTTTTTCTTAAATGTAATTCCCCACTCTTGTGACTTTCAGATTGTGTTTAGGAACAGTTTCCAGAGTACTTTCGTGCTATTTAACTTTCAAACTATAGTTATTAAAGAAAAAAAAAAAAAATATATAAAATTATTCAATAATATTAAATTAAATTATGCAGTGTTTTACAATCCATCATAGAGTTTCTAAATTGCTTCTAAACTTCGTTTGAAAATCATGATTCTTTAAAAATTCTGGGGCCTTGCTGCGATACGAAAGCAACGCTATTCAAAACCCAATGCAATTTATTAAATTGCAATACGATTTATTTGCGAATCGTATTACAGTGTGATATCGTAGACAAGCTGACTAACTATAAATATTCAGGGATCCTTTACTTGGCCTTTGAAAAATGCATTGGCCTTAAATGTGGCAATGTAGCAAGCATACTTAGACGTACTTCAAGTAGTGCAGATAGATGGTCAGACAATAGCATATTATACATCGCTGCAAAACTTGAGAGTCTTTAGGGCTGAACTATATTACTTTCAGAGTAGGTATATGCTGGCCAAAGGCAGCGCTGGTTAACGGCTTCATAATCTCATTTTTAACGTCCGATTAATTTAAACATGCTGAGGACCTTTGATATCAATCTTATTTTTCACTTTAAATATATATCCTAAGCCGGCCAAGATAATTTTTAGGAAACGAATGCGGAACCGTTTCAAATCCGTTACGAGTCCGTTAGTGCGAATTTCGCTTTTTAATGCTTCGATGGATCCGTTTCGTACCCGTTACGAATACTTCAAAACAATGCACAGATCATTAGCACAAAAAACAGTTTTCAAGTTATCATCAACACTTAATGCTATTTTCAATGTATCAGGGATATGAGATACAGTTCTGTAAACATTTTTAATTTAAATACTTTTCACTTATCATAAGCCAAATGCTTATCTTCAAACTGAATGGAATTACTTGTCAGAATTTTCTAATAGGACTGCAAACAAAACCCGAAAGAAATGTTTTTAAAAGAACCCAGAAACCAGACTATATATTTTTTAAGCGCTGAATCCAAATCTGGCCTCGGAAATGCTCTATCAGCTCTAGTTTTCGAGATATCCTAACCTAAAAGTGCAAAAAACACCGTTTTTGCCCATTTTTGAAGTTATGTATGTAGCCTTGCGGATTTTTTATTTCACCAAAATTAAAGGTTGGTTTCTTTAAGTTACTAATCTGCTTCTTTTCAATAGCGTTGAGTTTGCTCAAATATGTATTTTTTTTTTGCCGAGTTATCGCATTTTGAAATTTTCATGTTTGTGATTTTCCTTATTTGTACCTCAAAACTCATTAGGGACATTTGTATATGAAAAGATTTCAAAACTTCAAATACCGATACCTCAGAGAAATGATAGAGCATTTTCGAGGCCATATTTGGATTCAGCGCATCAAAAACCTTCGGAAATGTATAGTCTTTTTGCTGGGTCTGATATGCTGTCGGCCTGTGTAATCATTTATTTACACACACTTTATTCATCTAACTATTAAAAACAATTTTAATATTCAGACTTATTCAGTTGATCTTTAAGAAAAATATAAATTAACGTTTTATTTAATTTTTAAATAACAACAGCTCACATATACATATATCTTGCTGATATAATGTAAATATTTTTAACATGATTCAATGGAATTTCAACAGCTTTTCATTGGTTGCGTTCTATGTTCATTGAGTAGTTATGTTTTTTTTTGTTTTTCTGACAATGAGATATGTTCTCTACTCATATTTGTATTTTATTAGATATTTTTTATTTTGCATTCACTTACTGTAATGCAAGCCAGAAGTAATTTTCTTATTATAATTTTTTATGTATAGTTGAGTACAACCCATGGAAAATAAGCATAGCTCAGCTAAAGTACTCGTAGCATAGCATCATCAGGGTGCAATGTAATGATGAACATTGGCATTTTTCTTTAAGGCTACAAATGTATAGTACCTACATAACTTTGAGTACTTTTCTGCCTTATCATCATTTTTAATATCATTTGCTACTGTTGGTGCTGCTGCTGCTGATGTTGCAAACAACAATTGTAGCGCGCGGCATTTTTGTTGTTGTTTTTTTTTTATTTTTATTTTGTTGAACTTAAATTCAGTGATTGCAGATTTTTAACTAAGATAAGATAGTATTTTTCAGCTGAGCAGATGTATTTACAGTTTGCATCATTCCATAGTAAACAAAAGCAGGCTATCATACAAAAAAACAATAAAAACAGGTGGTTTTTCACTGATAAAATTCCATTGAATTCCATATTTTGTTTACTTTTTATTTTCATAACATAATTCTACAATGACTTCTAGCTACTTTGGTATGTGCTTAGATTTTATATCAGATAGTAGTTAGCTCTAGTAATTTTAAAATAAATTTAATAAAGTCACACAAAATTAAGTCTTAAGTCAAAATCATACATCAGATTGGTAGCATCTGAAAGATTTTTAAAAACTTTACTTATTTCTTTTGACAGTTTTTTTCCCATAACATCTAGATGATGTATTTATTATAACTATTCGAAGCTATACTTTTTTTGTCTCTTCTAAAGTTTCCATTTTTGAAGTATAAATAAAACCTTGTAAAAGCTAATATTTCTGTCATAAATATAACATTATGTATATCATTAAATATGATATAAAATAAGTAATTGTTTTCAAATGCGTAGGCCATACTTACTCATTATGCTCTGTCTATCTTGTTGAAGTCTATGATTTAATTTCATGCTATAAGCCTATGTATAAGAAATATGTCATTTATTAATATTTAATTAAATGAACAATGTAAAAAAAAAAAATCATTTATCTTTACATTTTCAATCAACCAAAAGCAACAAACAGAGTATTTCCTTATTACAACCGCATTTGCCGTAAACAACAGTAGCCTCAATTAGTTCAGCAACATTTGTTGCCACCCTAGCTGCAACTCTCATTTACCACTATATTGATTTAAAAATGCAAATTTTCTTCAAAGCAGTCATACCAAAAGAGTCTATGAAATTCGTAGGTTGACATGTTAACAAAATCAAAAAAAGTGTACTATTAGTAGTTAAGTCAGTTCTTAAGTATTACGCATAATAAACTAAGTGATTTCTTATGTTAGTGCCACATTTGTGAGGGCTTCTTTGAAATGAGTTAAATTTTAATTTTAGATTATGATCAACATATTGTAGTAGCAGCTTAAAGAAGCAACAATTGAGACTGACTGACTGGCTGTGGCAACGAAGAATTGCTACCAGAAAAACAATTTCGTAACCACAACAAAAAGGGCTTTTACTTAGATGAGTTGCTTGTCCCCAAACAATTCATTACACCCACAAACGAAATTTATGTAATAATACCTACTTTTTTTTTGTGAACTACAATTTAAATTTTTTTTCAAAAAAATCAATTGTGTTCATTCATTTGGAGCATAATTTATTTGTTAATTATTTTGTCTCAATAATAATTATACTCTCTTGAAAAATTGACTGTCAAGTATTGTTTTCGATATCTTCATTTTGTTTTTCTTAATAACTCCTCAAAAGTCCTTATTCGATATACCCAACCACACAGATAAAAATTAAAAAAAAAAATTTTTTTTTTAAAATCCTTTGGTATTTTTTTTTTTTGTGTTCAGTCTCTGAAAGTGCCTGCTGGTAACAGCGTCATTGGCCGGGAAATCAATATCATTAATAATTTTTTTTTTGTAATAATAATAAATTTTACATAGCTACTACAGCTTTTAGTCTTTTTAGCTATTTAGCCTGAAGCTTTATGTAAAGTAATTTAAGAAGCTTGGGGGCTCTATAGTAGAACTGGTTTCAAGCCTCCTTCCTTATTTGTGTTAAATTTTTTAAATGAAAATAGTAGGGGCGTAACTGCTACCTGGGTCTCTAAAAAAATATTGGCTTAAGTTTACTTTAGCTCCCATTCTCCAATTTTAAACTAAAATTTTCTTATGAGCTTTTGAATTTTAAGCATAAATATGAAATCAAAAAGTTTCGCTCGGATCTGGCTTCGGAGAATGGATATCAAAAATATGGAGGTCATAAGAAAGATAATTTAATAACCTACAGTAATAGTAAGCAAACCTTTGAAATTTAATTTATAATTTTGGAAATATGACGATTTTTCTGAAATTTTGATCAGTTTTTCTTTTTTTTAAAAAAAACGCATTTTTTCCTAAAAAATTGTTAATAACTAAATTACTTTTTTAGCAATTTAAAAAAGCGTAATTTATTCCCTTTAAAATGGTATATAGTTTGTTGTAGATTTTTCGAAAATTACCCTCTTTTTGACCGAAAAACAAAAAAATTTATTCAATGAATTCTTATGAAAACAACGTATTTATGGACAAAAACAATGAAAAGCAACAACAACATCAACGACTATAACAACAACAACGATTATTATGTTCCAAAATTTTAAATCAATTTTTTTTTTTAAAACTAATTTTACCCACTTTCAATGATTAATTCCTATAAGCCCATCTAGCACAAAATTTGTTTAGTCAAGCTCTCGTAAATAGCTTTGGTCACAAAATATAACAGCTAAGGTCGATTTGTGATCGTAAGACAAAGCAGCCTCTACCTACAATTTTTTTCTTTTTTTGCAATTACAATCATCTTATTGTGTTAGTCAAATTTCTAGCTCTTATCTGCAGCTATCGAGGGCATGTCTGGTATAGTTTGATGTTTTGATTTTTAGTTTGAGCAATTTATTTATTATTTTAAAACTTTATGGCTCTAAATAAAATTTTAAAAAATTATTGTTTTTATTTTTTGTGTCTTTCTTATTTTGGGTTGTTGAAGCTGTATCTCGTTTCATTAGTTTCCTATAATTCTATGATAACTTATGTAAGTAAGTAGTAATGCTTATTACAAAAAAGTTTTACTTGATTCTTTTTTTTAAAAAAATTTTTTCTTTTTAAAATTTTTTTTTTAATTCGTCGAATATTTTGTTACCCAAAAACAAACGACAACAAAAAATTTTTCGATGTTACTTTACAACTTACAATCAGCCAGAAACATTCGCGTTGAAACAACGAAACAAGTCAGGCCCAAGCCAACCAAACGTGGAACAACATTTGAAAGAAAGTCACAAAATGAAACCAACAACGACAAACAACTGCAAAACTTGTTTGGTCTTTTTAGTTTTAGTTTTTTTTCGATAAATTTTTCTATACGTTCGCATGTCTGTCTGTCTACCCGCTCTGACCGTCTCTTTGTCTCGATGTTTTTTGTGAGCGCCTTGGTGCTCTGTATCTTTAACGTTTTTTTAGTTAAAACTTTTTTAAGACTACTTTGGACTTGCATTGAAATTTCTATATTTTATTATTGGTTTTTTTTTGTTCAAATTGCCCTTTGAGTTTTTTTCCCATATTTTGTTGCTTTTAGTTGTTCAGAGTTTTTTTATTTTAATTTTAGGCTATTGCGAGTTTTTTGCTGTTGTAGTCTGAATATAGTTTTTGCAATAATTTTTCTAATGCACTGAACTTGATTTGCATACATTTAAATTTATACATATTACCTTTTTTTTAAATGCTGACCATAGCTGCATGCTGATGATCTTCAGTTTTCAAACCTCAAACTACATGCAGTAGCAATAGCAGCAGCAGCTGTTGCTATTGCAAAGGTGCTTCTTTTGGTTTAACCTTTATTCTTTCTTGTTTTTTCTTATCTTCTGCACATTCTTACTTTTGAGAAGTTTCTCTAGATATTGAGTTTTCTATGTTGCTCTTAAAAATACAATGTTTCAAAGTATGTTCTGTTTGAGAGGAATAAAAAAAATTAAATGGTGTTGAATTTGTGATCACTTTTTTTTGAGTTTACAAATAATTTAACTAATAATATGATAATAAACTTCTGGACGTTTCATAAAAATGTTCATGATAGTATTATATCCGCTGAATATTCAATAACATTATTCTTGAAAAAAAAGCTTGTATTCGTTATGAATAAAAAAGTTATAGGTACCTGTATGTTAATATCGTTGAGGTTATTTATTACATAAAAACAAATGTTTTTGAAAAAAATTTGTGTGATGCTACTTGTATGTGAAAATATCAAAAAAATTATGTTTTCAGCATTTCAATGGCCTTCTTTTTTTAGGAAATTTGAGCCAATATAACTTCAGCATAGTATATACATATTGTTAAAAAATACTATCTTATACAAAATAGTTAGCCTTCTCAAACACTCGTTGCTCAATCACCCTTTAGGGGCCGTTCAAGTATTACGTAACGCAATTAGGGGGGAGGGGGGGTCTTGTGAAACGTTACGATGCGTTACAGGGGAGGGGGGGGGGGGGTTCGAACAACGCGTTACGTAACATTGTTTTAGAAGTGAAACTACTTTAGCGGGTGGTGATTTGAAATGAGGTGTGTATAATGAAACGCTTTCTTTATGTGTATGCTTATTGAATAGCTACAGCCAAAAAATTTTATTATAATGATATAAGTTGATGGGATCTAGATAATTTACAGCAATAAATGATATGTTAAATTAAAGCACTTATCAAGCAGAATGTTCTAAAACTATCATCTTCGAGATTGGTTAACCAAAGCCAGAGATGTAAGCGTGGAAAGATTTCCTATTTTTCTCATTTATTGCTGTAGCTGTTCTAGATCCCATCAACTTTTATCATTTTAATAAAATATGTTCGTCTCATTTTTCGCCATTTTAACATATTTTAAGCTTAAGCATATGTTTATTACATTATGTGTGATTTTTATTAAATAACAATATGAACAAGTTAAGGTGTTATCTTCAGTCAGGCCGAAACTCACATACCCTACACTGCACTCAAAGTAGGTACATATATTTCAGTAAAAAAAGACGTTGAAGAGGTTAAATAATTCGAAAAAAGTGTGAAATGTTTAAGAGGTTGAAAACTGTTGAAAAAATCGTAAATATATGGAAAATGTTAATGTTGAGAGAGGTTGAAAAAGTCTAAGCAATTTAAAATCGATGAAAAAGTCGAAAAAATAAAGAAATTTCATCACAATATCTTGCACGGCTTACGAGATATGGTGGTATAGAGGTTAAAATTTAGGACCGTGCCACGCGAATCTTTGGAAACTTGAAACCTAGCCTAATCTTAATTTAGTTCAAATGTACACCTAATCACCAAGTTTCATCAAAATCACTGCATTTTTTTTCAAAATGGGATTGGGCAAATATGCATAGAGTATGGGCGGTAGGCGTGTCCATGAACCGATTACGTCCGTTTTGAATAGCAAGATGCCTGCAAGAAGGTCTGACCTGAGTGTGTTAATTTCATTCAATTAGCTTTCTTGGTTTTTCCGTAAACCTGATTTGAACAGACAGACAGACGGACATAGCTAAATCAACTCAGGTGGTGACGCTGATCAAGAATATATCTATATACTTTTTCATACCTACCACCGCCCTCTTCTATGCGTTACAAACAAAATGACAAAGTAAATATACCCTCGGTGTATAAGGAAAATAAACAACATACGCATGTATTTCCGGTACTTTTCGCAACATAATTGTGACTTTTAGGTAAATATGGTCACTTGGGTGTTACGTAACGTTTAAGGGGGGGTAGAGGAAAACGTTACGGCGCGTTACATAGGGGGGAGGGGGGGTCAAAAATCTTCGAAAATTGCGTTACGTAATACTTGAACGGCCCCTTAAACCTTAGGCTGTTAATTACACAGGACCACAAAAACAAAAGTCTAAGTTGAAAGATGACTTGCCATACCGTATAGTTTTTGGTGTGCAGAAAACGAATCCGAGGTCAGAAATGCTTTATCACGTTAGGTTTTCGAGATATCCTAACCTAAAGTTGTTTTTAAAAGCCTACAAAACAAAAGTTTTGTAGTTGAAAGATGAGGTACCATACGGTTTTCATTGTGAATATTCGTTTTCAGTTGGCATATTGACATACAATCGCTCTTTAAATTATGCTCAAACTGTTCCAACCCAGTTTTCGAAATCTTTTTTTTATCGCTTAGCTCTATATTCGCCATATATTGATTTATATTCGCATATCTTGCAATTTCTCTGTTTTGCAGCACTCACTCAAAACATTTCATCTTTAGTTTCAACACATCAACTCTTTCCCTTAAGTTTTCTTTTCTTTTAAATATTTAATAAATAAATATTTTTTCGCAGAATTTCTCTTGCAACGGCCAAAAGCAACGTTTTGTTTTTTTGTTCGCTGTCATTGTTGTCTCGTTGTAAGCGTAGTCAGCATAATCTTAAATTGACTTGTTTCGTCTTCGTATATTTTATCTCTCCCTCTCTCTCTGTTTAGTTCTTTCTTTCTTTCTTTTTCATTTACGAACTTGCCGCATTTTTTGTGAAAAAAAAAGTTATGTATTTTCGTATCTGTTTTGTGTCAGCTTTAGATTTCCCCCATTTCTTGGTCTCTAGACCAATTTGCAGCTTTCTTAAGGTTGTTTTAACTTTTTATTTTTTTTTTCTGCTCAATTCTTGCTCGCATAAAGTCAGTCAACCTCATCAACGTCAGTTTGTATCTTTTTTCCCTACTTTTTTGTCTCCCCCTCGCACTTTTCTTTTGCCGCCCCTTGTGTGTCTTTTACTCGCATGTCTGTAATTTGTTGAAGCAACAGTCTGTTTCTGTTGCTTGGTTGTTAATTCTACCAACTTCCACCATCCGCCATCTACCGTCATCATTATTATCCCAGCCAGTCAGCCAACATTTTGCTTCAGCAAAACTACGGCTGACGCAGCAGCGTCCAATGACTGTGAAGGTCGTTCGCTTGCATTTATGGCAACTTTTTTTTTCTTCTTTTCTTTTCTTTTTGGTCTTTGTCTTCAAGTTTTTGTCGATTCTTCGGGGTTTTGTTACTCCGCTTCTTCTTTTTTGGTCGTAAGCTTTGCTACTTTGGCACCTTTTCATTCTTTTCCCCCCTAGTTGTAGTTTTTCTGCAGCGTATTTTGCTGCTGCTTCTTTGTTCTTAAACTCTTTTATTTTCTTTTAATTTTTCACATAAGAGAGTACGTGTATCTACAAGTATGCTTCTTATGGCGAAAACGTTATTTTCTATTGTTGCCGTCGTGTATATCAGGAAGTAAATTTTGTTAAGTTCATTGTAAATCATTATACCCATATTGTGCATATTTACTATTATACGCATAGACACGTTCGTACCTACTTACTTTGTGGAAAAATATCTTAAAAACTTGGTGTGTTGTAGACTTATTTGCTTGAAACATATTTTGAAGAATGCAATTTTTTAACCTCCATAAAAATACTCAAGAGATTTCAATGTTTGGCTTTCTGATTCGGCTGAGTCCTGGAAATATAAACACGATTTTAACTCCATATACTAAAAAAAAAGAAAAAAATTCTTTGATCTCGAAAATGATTGAGGCATATCTTTTTTCGCGTATAACTCAAAAAACATGGTATCTTTTTTGAGATAAACCATATATTTTATTCTAAATTATATTGAAAAAAATATGAAATTTTCAAATAGATAATCATTATTGTGAAATCAACCTCAAAAGAGTTTGAGTGACAGCGACCATATTAAAAGTCTTGAAATCATGCAAACATGAATTTGAAGTACGAATTTGAGTCAAGATGATTCCCTATGTTTTTGTTCAGCTAATTTATAAATAACATATACTTTTTACTATTAATAGTTTTTTTCATGATTTTTTAAATGTGGATTGATGCTGATTTCATAGTAATGGTTGATATCAAGATTAAGCGACATTTCTGATATTTTTTAACTTCTCCAACCTTGTTACATCGTGAGAATTACTAAAAGAATCAAGACATCAATAGAGACGTTGCCCAAGAAAAAATGGAGCCAAAAAATTAGTATACCCCTATTGGCTGTCTTATATATATTCTACGATCTGGGCCAGGGCGATTGATCTTCGTTTCGTCGCTCCAGACCACTTACTTTCATTTAATGAGCGGACAACCGGCCTGTGCGTTAGCGAATTGCATGCGGCTTTTCCTCTGCTTAACTGTCACCGATGGTTTCTTGCATGGAGTCATGTCTCAACCAATCGACGAGCGACAGTTGTTTTGAATATTTGTGCATCGTATTGATCAATTATTTCGCGTTGGATGTCTGCAGCAGTCTTACGAGAATTTAATTTCGCCTTTCGCACAATCTGGCGATCTTTGCACTCAGAAGTCTTACGAGGTCTCTTTTTGCGAGGAACATTTTTTGTTATGTCATTCTTATTGAAATGATCAAGTGCATTAAATACCATCTTTTCGGAACAATTTAGCTGTGTTGCCATCGCCTGATATCTCATGTCGGTCTTTCGAAGCTCAACAATTGACTTACGCATGACCGGTGTGCAATTTTTGGCCACTATTCAAGATTAGGGATATGCTAATAAGCAAATTTGGTCCAAAAGTGTTCTTACTAGCAATGACAATATCATAATATCGTTTCTGGAATCTTTTATCAAGTTTTTCTTTTATTTTTTTGCAAATTATTTTGTTGCTTCCAATTAGTTGACTCAGTCAAATCTGAGGTTTGAGCAGAAAATCTTCCATAAAACTTTTTTATGCTATGAATTTAAATTAAATTATGTCCATATTATTAAACTTATATGTTCCACATTTATATTATGTATAAATTTTCTGCTACATATAGAAAAATAAATGAAAAAACTACCAATGACACAACGAATGCCTTCGTTTCCAATTAGTTGTCAACAGCTGTAAGTAGTGTTTTACTTAAATATGTTGCGAATTGCACAGTGAAATCGATTATATGAGAAGTGAAATAGGATTATCAAATATATGTACATTAGGGTGGGTCAAATTTTTTCGCGACAAAGCGTCTAGCAAAAACGTAATCTACGGAAAATTCTAAGAAAATTTGTCAAAGAAACCATGGTTCTAAAATCAATATCGAGCCCCCGATTTTTGCCGAGAACATTTTTATATACGACATTTAAAAAAACAAAAAAAAAACATATCATTGCTTTTGGTTTCAAATTGATGTTATGATTAAATTGTTCAGTTGGAAATTATCATGTATTGAGGTGCTAACATTTTTTTCGCCATTGTAACTTTTAAAAGCATTTCTCAGAGATGGACATATCAAAACTATTCTGCTTTTGGCTTACCAAGTGTTTTGAGCGAACTCAATTTGCCAAGTGGTCGCGATATTTTAAGATACTATTTTTTTTTTTTTAAGTGAGCGTTCCATAAATGAAAGCAAGATGTCCTCGTATTAATTTTTCACTCCGCAAGTAGCGGATAAATTAATTAAAATTTGGAAGAAATTAAATATTGGTGTAATTAATAAGAAAAGTTTTACGAAAAAACTAACAAAATTGCTTAATATATCAGGGACGTGAACCAGGTGAAAAATTTGGTCGGTTCGGTTCAGTGATCGAACCGTTTTTGCACTTTAGGATTGGTTTGTCAAAACGGTTTTTTTTTATTTGAATCGGGTTTTCGGTTCGGTTCAACGGCTAAAGACTATACACATTTGTATTATTTTTATTCAGTAACAATCCAAAAGAACATAGAAATATACATGTAGACCTAATTTATGCCTTACGCTATAACTACGTAGTAAAAAAATGTTATTTGATAAAAAACTTGCTTTACAATAATCAGTTGAGATTGATGAGAACAAGTCCTCATCAATATTTACCCGCAGGTCTCCAAGAATAAATTTTAGGGTGGAAAATGCCCTCTCTACCGAAACCTGGGTTGCTGGAACACCAAAAATCATTTGAGCTAATTCAGATAATTCTTATTCGGGGTAGTTATTCCAAAAGTTCAAAACATCATTGATTTATATATGAACTCTGTTTCATGCTTCCCTATTTTTTTGAAAATTTCATCAATTTCCATATTTAACAAAAGAAAAAATAAAAAAAGTGAGGAAAATTTGTTTATTGAAAATTGGTCAGATAGAATCCTCAAACCATTATAAAAAGGTGTTCGATTTTCGGTTCGGATCAAACATTTGTGGAAATTTCGGTTCAGTTAATGGTTCAGCTAATTAGTAAAAAAAGTGGTTTTCCGGTTCAGAACCGGTTCACGTCCCTGTAATAAATATTATAAAGAACATTTTTAATTTTTGCAGATGAATTGATGGCAACTTGTAAGATTTTTAGAATTTATGACCATTTTTCACAAAAACTTTCTGAAATTCGGCCTGGTTATAAAAATGTTTTCATGATAATAACAGATTCAAAAAGCTGACAAAACCAATGACATATGTATGTTGTTTTTTTATATTATAAAGCAGTATTTTCTATAGAAGTTACTAACTTTTTATAAAAATTTCATAGTAAAATCTTCTTGTTAAAAATCGGGGGCTCGATATTGA
This sequence comes from Tricholauxania praeusta, assembly GCA_949775025.1. NCBI lineage: Eukaryota > Metazoa > Arthropoda > Insecta > Diptera > Lauxaniidae > Tricholauxania > Tricholauxania praeusta. The sequence continues at coordinate 162,543,209 of OX459028.1, read as the reverse complement.
TTTTAGACCCATGGTTTCTTGGTCAAATTTTCTTAGAATTAACCGTAGATTACGTTTCCGCTAGACGCTTGGTCATGTTTTTTCCACCCGAACAATTTGACCCAGCCTAATGTACATATTTTCAATTGACTACACCAAATATTATTTTTGGCCCAATAAACAACAATTTGACTTTCAATTCTGGGCATAGTAATATCTACCAACATTTGTTGATAGTTAGTAAATATTTTGAAAATCTAACAACCAAATACATTTATTTGAAAGAAGCATACTCTTTTCTCAGTGTAGAAATATTGTTTGACTTAAACCAAAATGGTGGACCTAAAAGAATCACATAGAAATAAGCTTTTCCATTTGTAAATAACATATTTTTTAAAGACATGTGGCTACAAATGCCGACACCTTTCGTTAAGCTATTTTGAAATTATTTAAATTAAGAAATTTAAATTTTTGGGCTGTAACTCATTTTGTTTATTTCATATTTCATTTTACACTTCTTAAGTTCATTTGGCGTCATAGCTCGCAAGTGAACTCAGCCCAACCCAAAAGAGGCGTACCAATGAGCCTCATTTCTAAGAACAATTTTAAATGTTAAACAACAACCAGTAATTAACTACTTGTAGAATCACATGCCTTATAGTCGTTTATTACAAATATTTTTGCGCATGTCAGTGCTAAAAAATTTTAAAATAAAAACAACATGACAGTTTTGAACGAATAATTTTCACCAAAATTAAGAAAAAAAAAACAAAAAAATACAAAACTTAAAACAAGTTTAACAAAGTCATTTCCTCCCAACAATTAGTTAGTAGGGCATTAACCCTTTTTTTGCGTTAACAAACAACAGAGTAGCGATAAAAACAAGAACACAAACACAAACTTAATGCAAGACATAACAATTGCAACAGCAACAATAACAACAACTAGAAAGTTACAACTTACTGACGACTGAATTTTGCCATTTTTTTTTATTTTTTTGCTACTAAATTAACTTAACGAAAAACCACAAAGTGAAAAATTTACTCTACGCTGGCATAATTTTCTACACATTCGAGTCAGTTAACCTTTGATTCCATCGGGTTTAAATAACGTGGGCCAAAACCGCAGAAGCAAATGCATGTAGAACACACATTAAGATAGAATACGACGTTTCTCATAGAATAAATTATTTTTGCTAACTAGTGTGCGTAGTACTTTGTTTGTAATTGTGAACTCTCATAGTATATAGTTAAAAATTATCTAAAAAAATTCCGTCTTCATATGAAAAATAACCCATATTATTTAATATGTTTTTACCTTTTTTTCCATTGTAGCATTTAAGTGATTTTTTTTTCAAGGAAAAGTGATTCAGTTGTCATCCAAAAAAATTATTTCTTTCGAGATCTGAAACATATCCGTTTTAAAGGAGATTTTTTGTTTTTGTTTTTAGGGAATTTTTTTGATTAGTTTTCGGCAAAAGCCCAGCTTCGTTTGTGAACGATTTTCCATTTTGTTTATTTATATATGGCATTATTTGTTAAATAAAACCCACATCCGAACTGTGTATATCAAACCTTGATTTGTGTAGTTTTATGTTTCCACTGGTCCAAAATAAACAGTTAAACTAAAAGATAGTTATTTTGTCAATAACTTTCTAAATTATAATAGTAACTGCTTCGTTATTTGATTTATAAAATAATAACCTGCAAATTCGATTGCTTGATTATGCTACAATTATTAATTATATTTATTTATTACAATTATACACAAAAGCTCCTGAAATAATCCTTAACATTTGTCGTCAGGTTTGCAAGGTCTCACATGAATTGGACTACCAATCAGTGGAAGCACACAGTGTAGAGTGAAGAACCAAAAGTTAGCCACATAGGCCAAGACGGTTCTCGATACATACGACGTCCCAAATGTGCGGCCTTGAATCCAAAATTTATCCAGCCGGCAGTCGAACATGGAGGCGGTTCAGTCAAAACTCAATCCTTCTTTTTTTCGTAACTAGAGGCTTCTTGCGTGAAGCTATTTCATGAAGTACAGATTCCATCAAACATCTCCGTACAGCACGAGTGGATATCATAGTATCAGTTCCAAAATTTGGCGTTGAATCTTCCTAGAGGTTATTTTGGGGTATAATTTAGCCCATCGAGAAATTTTAGCATCCGTTGTTTTACGGGTCCGTTTTTTTCTTGTCACATTTTGTGTTATTTTAAAAGTGTTGAAGTATATAATAGTACCATAAACTTTCTTAACTGAGCAACCACAATGGGTGACAATTGCTCGGTATGACATTTTGAGGTGTTCGGGATGCTGGGTCACAACTTCGTGGTTTTTCCATTTCAAGAGTATCTGAAACCCAGTAAATGAGCTTCCCGACAACTGAGGTTTTTGTCTGATTAATAACTTGTCAGTAAAATCAACTTAAGGTCAAAAAATTTGCAACTGACTTGAATACAACTTATTGTTTCTAATTAGATGGCCATCCAAATTATGCACTTCTCTCAATTTTCACATCAGCCAAAGGTCACTTCTTCAATAAAACCAACAACAAACATATAAACCGCAAAAAGGCACATTTATAATAACAACAACAAATGCAACAACCGCTGCATGAAATTGTTTTTTTAACAATAAAAGCCAACAGGATAAACTGTTTCTAATTAGTTGTCCACGGCTGTGTGTACCATGTCAAAGCGTTTTGCGTCTGTCTTCGACCCCGACATACTTAGAAGCGGCATATTTCTTTAAGTCTGGAGCGCCGCTGCACAACACCCAATTACAATTGAGGCGTCCAGTTGCAAAACCGGCCAAGTCCCTTTTTCATACTTTTTGAAAAACAACAAAAAACGTTTATCTTCATCTTCTTCTATGTTCATTGAAAAATTAGAACGTATTTCTCACATGATAGCCTATAAAATTTCTTACTCGAAACTCGTCAGATCAGACTTTTCGAGTTTTATCTCCCCATTTTTTTGAGAAAACAATTTTAGACTTGACGGGTGATGATCCTTTGAACATGGACTTGGCTGGCTAATCAACGAATTTTGATTGAAAAAAAAGTGGACTTGACCGGTTTTGATATCAATGTACTGGACTTGGCCGGTTTTGATTTCAAGGCGTTGGACCGGTTTTGAAAGCTAGTTTATGGACTTGGCTGGTTTTGAAATCTGTGCATAAAGCATGGTGTAGAGTCTAGACTTTGATATACATATGAGAATATACCAAAATTTGATTTTTAAACTTGGTCGGTTTTGCAACTGGACGCCTTAATTGTCGTGATAATGCCCAAGAACTGCCAGCAGAAATTGTTGCAAAACTATTTGGGTGTTGTGATATTTTTTTTCTTAATTTGTAGGAACTATGGCATATTATTTTGAGCATAATAAAAAAAGATGTACGTATATACCTCGTACAAAACGTGTCCGAAAACATTTTATGCATGATGCTTAAGGGCTGTACATTGATGAAGTAAGACGTTTGGGTGTGGGTCAATAATTTTCTTATTGTATTATATAATGTGTATAGTTTTTATGCCTTTATTCTCTGCATAACGGTGGGGGTCACGGTTAGGGCTTTCAAAATTATCAAAAAACATCGAACGTAATTATTCCATATGCACATAAATTAAGTTTTGGGCAATGTGACCTATTTCAGACGCTATGACAATTTCATATTTGAGCGTTATGGCCTTAGGCGGTATGACAATGCCGTCCGTACGTCATCTAAAACATCCAACTGTTTCAATCAATGAATTTATTACAACTTATAATCAAAAGTCAAAACCCAAGAAGTTTTATGTTAATGTCATGGAAAGTGAAGTTTTTCTAATGATACGGCGAGCTGTTCTCACAGATATTATTCACGAATATTAATTTGAAGTGCATTCTTTTTTTAAAGTTCATAAATAACAAACATTAAAGCTCTTAACTACTTTTTCTGTAAGTCAACTAGCTTTCGAGCAAGTAGTGCTTATAGCCTTAAAAGTTTTGGAAATATGGATAAAAAAGCCAATAGATAAAATACAGGCATCGTTTAGAATAATATCTGAATTGTAAAAAAAATTGGGGTCACGGTTTCAAATTGAAAACTTTGACTACCCTGAAATATATGAATGTCGTTATTCAGTAAAGTGCTAAAATGCTAAACCTTTTTTTCTATTTTGCAATTAAGTGTCGCACTTTCGTTAAGTTTTAACGATTTTTTGTTACAAAGTTTATGTTTTTGTTATTTTGCTACTGATATCGTGGCTTGTCAATGCTTATCTAGACCAATTTTTGTTGTTGCTTATGCCAAATTATAAGTACGATAATGTAAAAATAAAAACAATGATAAAACTGTGTTATCAGCGGAATGAAAGGCAAATAATAAAAAAAAATCCTACTAACTTGATATCATTACAATAAATATGAAACTCGTTATATTTTCGTTAATTCAACTATGAATATCAGCAACAGCAACTGTTGTCGCTGTCGTTGTAGTTGTTAACTGGTTTTTATTTTGACTCGTTCAATTTTGTTGCTGCCTGCTGCCAATTGATAATGATAAAAAGAGCTTTTTCAATCGTTGTCGCTGTCACTGTGGTTGTTGTTGTTGTTGCAGCGCGTGTATATGTGGGTTGTACGCTTGTATTTCGTTAACTTTGAGGTCGATTCTTATCTATTGTACTATACTTTGCCCAATCTTTGTTGTTTTTATTTAAAAGAAAAAAATTAAAATTAGATAAAAGAAACCTGATCAAATGACGCATTCTACTGCTTTAACTCTTTTCTGCCTGCCAATTGGTATATTTATTTTAGCTAAAATTTTCTTATAAATTAAATATTCAGTTAATACACACAAACGCACAAATACAATTAAGCTCTAGAAAGTTTTGAAGAAATTTATGGTGGCTTTGTGGAATTAATAGCATGTCGTTTTTTTTTTTTGGTTCTTTCGTAGCTTGGCATTTTTATGAATTAGCTCCTATGAGGTTTCATGATTTATTTTGATAGCTAAGGTGATAATTAAGAACTTGTTTCTTAGTGGTGTTTTTAATGTGCAATCTAAAAACATTATCAACATTATATTATGAATAATACGAATTTCATATGGGCAGCAAAAACAGTTCGTTTTCATTCATCTCATTTTTGTAACACGTTTTTAAAAATATTTTTCACACTGGCATTATTGCGTTTTTGTTTTTTAAACCAGCTGTATAGAAAAAATTACAAACGACATGGAGAGCGGAGTTATAATATCGTTTAAGGATTAGTAAGCAAATTAAAAGCATCAATAGAAGACCACCCAAAAGCACTAAGCGCGCTAAACTCATTTTCAGTTTTCTTCTATAATTACTTATCTGATTTTTATTAATGTCACTAGGAAGAACTTATCTTTCTCATTAACTTTTACCTTTTAATCACTTAAACAACTTCATATGAATGTGATATAATAATTTCAATTATGCCTTAAAACTTTTTTTTTGAAATATCTTAACAAGTGCACTTCACAGTTCTAGCATAATATGGAAGAATTGAAAACGTGTTTATGCCCAACATACAAATTATTTTCAGCCTACCTAGTCTGATCTCTCGGTCAGACCAAAACCTGCGTGATTGAAGCAATTAATTTTTTTCTTCGAATAATCGACCCGCAACATTCCTTTTCGGAGGTAGAAAGTACCACAAGTGATTCTCATCGACTGAAACAATAACATTTTTTTTAATTAAAAATGGGACAGCCTTGGTCATTGCCACATCCGTACGTAGAAAATATGTAGTTTCACAGCGCATAGAGAGTGAGTATCATAAGCGTACGTGAAAAATGCGAAACAACTAGAAACTCTGCCAAATCTAAGTTTCACTACATTTCAAGATTGCACGAGAGTGTTCGATGGTTTTGTAGAAGCCAGCGTCGTTTGATATAAAAACAAATTTCTATACACAGTCAGTTGAAATTAAAGTTTTTATATGAATTATTTTTGTAGAGTCTTGAATTTTTGGGAGTTTAAAATAAAACACAATTTAATAAAACATTTATTGATAGATTGCATCACATCACTATCAGCAAACTTCCTCCTAGAACCCTTAAGCCTAAACCAAAATAGACGAGACGAGACATAACCAGTAAGTTCGAGTGTATGTAAAACAATGTTGATAGCCAAAATGAACCTACGTAATTGATCGAAAGTGAACGAAACATTTTGACGAGACGTAAGAGTTCCGTAAGAACCGAGCTTCAAAACGTTGCTACTCGTCATAACAGCTTTTTCGGTTCGTTGGCTAGCGTAACATTTTGGGTTAAATGTCAAAACAGACGAAACGAGTGCAAACGTTCGTTCAATTGCTACCGTCTCGTCACGTCTATTTTGGTTAAGGCTTTACATACGAAATAAAATATACCTAATATAATTATGTACTCTGTCGTATTAGAAATTTTCAATTTGTAGCCTCTACCAGCTGAATTTGTATGATTCATATCCAAAGCAAGCTCTGCTTTGGACTGCGATTGATTTCAGAATAAGTGCCCATAATTTATATAGTCCGTGAAATTATAATTGACATCACTGATTTTAGCCTATCCTATCCTATCCAGTTTTATCTGAAGAAAAAACTCCTATAAAACTATTTGTATGGCATTTGTTTTTCCTCCGCGGCTAAGAAAACTCATTGAAAGAGAGTAATTGCAGAGTTACGAACTGAGGTTTTCCCAAATGAAAGAATGGTCAAGTATTTTTTTAAAGTAATATATTAACTGAATTAAAAAAGTGAAAAGTAAAGATCTTGTTCGGTCCAACAAGACCGACACCAAACAAGTTGTGATAAAAAAATGCCCAAGAAAGTGAAAAGTCCTGCTATCAAAATCACGTCTAATGTAAGAACTATGCAACTCAGATCGCCACTGGAGTTAGCAGAAAAGAAGACAGTAATATTGGGCTTAAGATTGAATAGGTTGAGCAACGAATGGCTTTACTTGTCAACTGCTGGCTAAACGAATCAGTAGCTTCTAAAATTGCGCATGCTCATAGATGATATTAAGCTACGTTCCTCTAAAAACTCTAATTGAAATATAAAATATTCTTGAAAAAAACCTCCTCTTGGTCAAGGTCACGTTCAGCGCTCCCACAAAATAACTCGCAAAAATATTGTCTTCTTAATTGCTTTTATTTGAAAGTTTTGGAAACTTGTTGTCAATTTGCTAAATCTGGTCGGAAAATTACAAAAGCAATTTGTTTTGAAAATTATTTATATCTACTACATCGCTTTCTTAAGCTTGGCCCACAATAGTCTTAAGATTCCACTCAAATATTAAATAATAAAATCCACTTTCAGCAAGTGCACTTAAGTGTCAACACCACCAAAATATTATGCCCGGGGACAACATTTCTATTGTGTGTTGCGTTGCTTTCCCTTACGAGTTGTACAACATATTGCATATACGAGCTACTTTATAATACTTTTGAAGCAACCTACACAAAACGATTTAACGATGACAAAATGAAAAAACTACTGCTTTCTACACTTTAGATCTTGAAAACACCCTTGACGTCATAATCGTTATAATGTTGAGACTCAAATATTTTGCATTCCCTTGCTGCTTAGTTTTTGCTTTTAGGGTTGTATTAGAAACAATAATTTGTAAGTTACTCATATTACAAAATAAGGTACTTACATATCCTATCCATCCATATATATTTTCTTATAAGCTCAAAGTTATTTTTGTAAAAAATTTTTAAATGGGGGTTGTTTTGTACATCACTCACCCACCATTAAATTTAGCAGTAGCGGCAGCGGCAAAGTCAAAACAAATTTAAATCCCTGTCAAACGTTTAAACCTTGGCCTTAGAATTATTATTATGCGATTTGTACGAAATGGTTTTTCCAAATACAATGTGTTTTTTTTTCACTTTTTTGCTTTACGTATGAGTAACTTTGCTTTGCTTTGAAATTGGTTGTTTGGGTTAAGGTTAAGATGGGCATATTCCTACTACTCGGCAACCCCCAAATGACGCGCGCACAGCTGTGGTTTTACAGTGAAATCAAATGAAATGAAAGAACAAAATAATTCGTTTGTTTGCACTTCGTACCCTGACTGATAGACAGTGGTGTGGTTCATTTTCTCCCCTTATCGCATTCCTTTTAAGGTCGTTGACATACGTCATCGGGTGCTGTAAAGTTTAAAGTACCAAAATATTTTTTAGTTGAGCTTTGGTTTCTGCGTTGGAGTGCTGAGAAAAGTGACACATGTTTTTTGGTCGTGTCGTTTTGTGTTCACGTAATGACGTCAAGAATTTGATGTTATGCTAGGCAGGGTTTTATAATGGAATCTTAATTCATTTGAAATTGTGTACGTGCCTGCAAGAGTTTTGAGAACACAATTTTTTTTTATTTCTTACTAAATTAAATATTTTGTTCATAAAATTTTAGCACAGACATTTTTGGAATTTTTGTTTTTTTTTCAAAGTTTCGTTGGGGGCTTAATTTGAGCTAGTGCTGCTTGGTTCTTAAATTTTTAATAAGAACTCGTTCCTTAAGAGCTTTCTGCATTTAATGACACTTACGATCTATATATTTATAAAAAAGTTTAGGCACCATAGTCCATAGAGCTTAATTTTTACCGCCGCACAATGGGTTGCTTTGACTTATCCCGGTTGCAGGACATATAGTCGACCCGTGGTAGTCTGACAAAGGCGGTGTTGGATTATTGACTTTATTGGACTATAGAGTGCTGCCACCGTCCCCGTATTCCAGATTTTTTTAAAAAGCAGTACGTTGTAATCCGACAAATCATGAAAATGGTGAGATAAAATCGGTACTAACAATATGCAATTGACATGTCGGATTGTAAGGGGTGCCGGATAAGCCAGGGGTTGGATTACCGCGGGTTGACTGTATTACTTCAGAGAGACCCTTCTGTCTGAATAAACTTTTTTTGTTATCAACAGAAAATTCTCTTAGCTTTTATTATGCAAAATTTTGATTGAATTGTTTTACAGGGTGCAGCAGAGTATATTGTTCAAGTATATGTTTTTGCAGGGACTGTAAATAACATAAGTAAAGCGTGTTCAAATTTGAGGTATCTTTTTAAATTTCAATTAAAAGACATTAATTGTGTGAATCATTTATTTATTTTTACTGGGAATAAAAGCACATTGGCTCCGGTTAATAATGAAAAAGAATGTTCAAGTCAACTCCGCTGTTAGCACGACTGGCTATCAATTTTTAAAAAAATTTTGAATAATTTTTTCTAATAATGATGGTTTCAATTAGTGATATTTGCTCGATGATGTTGTACAGTTCGAGCATTATCCGCATAAACTTTACTCTTCAAAAAACTCCATAAGAAATGGTGTTAAATCGCATGATTTTGGTGGCCAATTCATGGCTGTTCTTCGAGAAATTCTTCGATTCTTAAAACTTCTCTTTCAAAAGATCAATTTATTTGGTTGGTTTCTAGCATGCTGCACCATCCTGTTGACCCACATATTCTGCACATCAATATCTTCTAATTGACTCCACAAAAAGTTTCTAACCTTCTCTCGATATCGACAGTAATTGCATTGCCATTTTGATTTTCGAAAAAATATGGACAAATTACGCCATCCCTCCAAAATCCACACCATACAGTATCTGTAGTATTTTTTTTGATTTCATTCAGCTTTTCTATCAATTCTCTAGCTGCTATGTATACATAGCAAGCTGCTTAAGTGCCAGGGCTACGTAGCAGATTTGTATTGTGCCTATTGTATTTTTTTATTTTGAAAGAAGAAGAGCTATTTTGCAAAAAAACAATTGTTCAAAATGTTAGATGGCTAAATGAAGCAACTTGAAAAAAAAAAAACAGAAAAAACAACAAACGAGTACTCGTATTAACAGCGAGTACTCATATTAACAGCGATTACTCGTATTTACAGCGAGTACTCGTATTAAAAGCGAGTACTCATATTAACAGCAAGTTAGAAATTTAGCAGTTTTTGCGAAACGATTCCAAATTTGCATTTTTAATTTGAAATGTAAAAAAAAATTTTAATGTAAAAACATCATGATTTGCTATGTGGCGCTTCCAAGCTAGAGCTTCTGGGTTCAATCCCAGCTATGAGCAATACTTTTTGATAGTAAAAATATTTTTGTTTCTAACTGGAAACTGTTTAAAATAACCAGAAATATAGCGATTCACCAGTTCAATGAATCAGATTTCAGTTATATTTTTCTCAATCTAAATTTAACATGAAACATTTTATAATTGAGAAATTCAAATTGATTATCAAAACATTTTGATTACGCTAAAATCTACTTTTTTTTCTAATCAATTTCTGCAACTTTTCGTTAATTTTTTGATACAATTGATTGATTGATTATCAATTTTTTGCGCTTAATTAAATTTTAAGTAAAAAATTAACAAGCTATTTTTACTAAATTATGCAAGTGGGAGCGTTTACTTGCCGCCCGCTAACAAACTTGTGGTTGTTTTTATTTTTTTGCGCGAAAAAATACCGAATGCACATGCAAAACCCACCTTATTTTGATATATAGCATCTCTGCGTATTACTCGCCACCACTCCTCATTAAAGTCATGTTAAAATTTGGCTCAAAGCTAAACTACCGCGCTGCTTCTGGCTACCATTGGTGGTATGTGTTTCCTAAATTGGACCAAAATCCCAAAACAATCAGCGTCGTCACGTTCACATTTCGCCATTTTTCGTTATAAACTTTGGTAGTGTTTTGTCCCTTATACTTGAATTTTGAATTTGATTTGTCCGTTTGCTTGTTGTTACTGGTGCTGCTGCTGCTGCTGCTGCTGCAATATTAATTCAATTTTGATTGACGTTGTATTGTTAGGTTGTTTTTTTTTTCTTTTTTTGGCAGCTGATTAAATGAAGCTTTCTTTCATACACCACCTTTTTTTTAACGTTCAATTTATTTTTTTTCACTTTTCAATTTCAATTTGAGTTTTTGTTTTTGTTTGCGTTGGCGGGACGACCTATGTAATACCTACTTTACCTGTTTACCTAACTGACTGACTGACTGACAGACAGACTGACATTCGTTTGTACTGTTCAACATCTCAAGTTGGTCAATTGAAAAACGATTGAATTGTTAACAAAAATATTGCGCAATTTAATAAAATTAACTCCATTCAAATCAGTTTACAATGGATGTGCGACTATAAAGTTTTGTTGTTGCCTAAAGCATTTGGTGCAACATCTGAAATGTTATCGTTTGAATAATTGTTTGTTATATATCGAAGAAAATCTTAACCGTTCAGTCGTTTTCAAAAAATATTGAGATGAAAATCTCGATTTTTGATGCTAAGTGTATAGCTTGAAGGATATGCAGGTGTTTCATCATCTTTTTCAAGACAATATCAAGACATAAAATACCTATCGAAATTTATTAAAATTTACGTTAAATAAGGTGAATATTTTAGTGGTTCCGTTTTAAAAATTCATATTTTGATCTGACAGTTCTTTCGAGCTCAAAAAATGGTCAGAAACACAGTAAACTTGAACAACATTGAGAAATATTGGAAACTTATTTTCAAAGGGAGTGCTGTGTGGGTGAATCAGTAGAAATTTCGAATATAATTGACTGTCAAAATTATTCACCGACTATGCGAATTAAGTTCCTAAGATTGGCATATGCAATTGCTCGCCCAGTCCAATCAGTCGATAATATATGAGCTGTAAGTAAACAATAGCCGCAATATCCTGAAGAAAACTCTGCATAAAGATCTCGGATTATTCACCTAAAATTTCCAACTTATTCAGGAATTGAAGCAAATTGATAACATGTCTTCGTTTGGATTTAGAGCGATCTGGAATTGATTTCGAAAATTAATTTTCAAAAATTTCGGAATAGCGGTAGATATGCTTCAAAATGAGCCATGTTTTACCATATAAATATTCAAGGGACTTCTTACAACAAATCTTCTTACTCTGGAGATTCGGAGTCGCTAGAGAAGAATCCGATGTCAAAAAAATGTTTTTCAAAATCTCGGATCCATTACAGCGCACAATAGAAATCAATCTCAAACAAATTTGTCTTAAAATGCTTTAATTTTGAGCATCCATCATATTGAAATTTTTGAAAATAATTTCTTCTAAAACTAAAGAGATTTGAGACCTAGAAAATTTTTCATTGATGAATCGATCGATTCCAAAAAGGGAGGGAGGTGAACTGAACTAAAGCTGAATAGTAAAAAATATTGTTACGAACACCCCAGTCTATACCTATCATTTGAAAAGTTTTTTTTAATGTTTTTAAGCCCGCTAGTTTGACTGTGTGCTTGACTGCTAAAATCAGTCTGCCATGGAGACAAAACAGATTAACTTTGGCTAGCTTGTGCAATCACTCGATCTTAACATCATTGAACAAATAATAGACGAGTCTAGAGATAAAGGTCCTACTCCAAAAGAATTAAAATGGATTGGATTGGAATGGAACATTGGTTTATTGCAGAGCATACCAAAAGATGTCATACAAAAGTTATTTTCAAGAATGCCTCGATTAGTTGAAAAAGATACATTTTTTTGCACTTCCTTTGAGCTAATTATCTATTAAAAATCAACATTGTTTGGGGAAACTAATAAACCCATAACGTTTCTTAGTGAGATAGGATGGATCATAATATCATACAGGGGTTCCCGAAGAAAAAAAAATGTATGTCTATCCCATCGAGCTAAGGACCACCTTAGTATAGATGCAAATGGTTTATATACTGTATCACTAAATTTTCTACGTATCTTCCATAATATATATTAATTTTCGAAAAACAATCAGATACGCGTGCAAAAACTTTCTCTGTTAAAGTCAAAATATTTTTTCCGCATTTTTTGCCTTTCATATTTTGTAAAAATTATTAAGTTGACATCATAAGCAAAAATTGAAAAAAATAAAAAAAACGGTTAAATACTTTTCATCTTCATTAATTTTGTTGTAATTTTTACACCTATCATCTTTTGTGTTTTTGTTTTTTTTTCTACTTAATTTTTACGAGTTCATATTGCAAAGAATTTTCGATTTATTTTTTTAACCATTGTTATTATAAGTATTAATAATAAAAATACGTTTTTTCACGCTTTTGTTTACGTAGCGTTTTGTTCCACTTTTTTTTATTATTTAACTTTGTTATTTTTTTATAACCCATTGTTTTTTTTTTTTACACTACAATTTTTGGGTTGGAATACTATGCCACCGTTTGGAGAAGATATGACCTTGAAACAAGTTTTTTTTTTACCACCCTTTAAACCAGGGGTCGACAAGGATTTTATTTCAAGAGTGCAACAGCAAAAAACCAACAACAACAACAAATCGTTGGATACGGTACCATAAGGATTTATTATCATATAAAAGCAACAACGCTCATGCCGGTAGCGCACACGGCAGCGCACCAATTCGCAAAATTACCAACAACAAACAAAAATTACCAACAACAAACAAAGCCTAGCAAGAATTGTGCGCAGTCGCAAGCGCTACGTATTTACCAACAACGACATGCAAAGCAATAACACGCAAGGGTTGAATTGTTTTGGTGCAGTTGCGCCTGTCAACGATTCGGCGAATTACAACAATACGAAGTTGTTGTAGAAGAGTGCAAAGAGTGGAAAGAGTTAGGCGCTGTCGACCCCTGCTTTAAACCATATTTAAAATGTTTGATTTTTTAGCTAATTCCTCAGATATCAAGTAATTTAATAATAAATATATATTACTACACAGTCTACACAGAACTACAGTCAATTTTGGATTCTTCTTCACAGATCTAGAGTTCTTGTTGTTTTCTCTTCCATAAATATTCCATTGCATTTCCATGTGAAAGACAAAAACAAAGCACACACACAAACTAACACATTCAATTTGTCTAGTACACATTATCACACATGTTGTCCAACATCAATGTTCGATAATGTGAACTCTAGGAATGACCGTTTGACACACATGTTGGATGATTTCAAAAATTGTTGATTTTCCTGCTGGCTTGTCCAACCATACAACCTGTGTGAACTGACTGTCAAGCCTAGTGAACATTTTTCATTTTAAATAGGATTTCATGCAGTTCACTTCGATGTGGACGCTCATAAATTGTTCTGCAATTGATGTTGAATGGCATGTACGAAAATGTGAAAGCAAAGCAATATTGACAGTCAAGCTGTCAAGCCATTTAGGACAGCATGTGTGTTTTCTATGTGTGAACGTACTGTAATTTTTTTTTCATTGTTCACAAATTCCGCGTTGCTGCGTTGACAAATTGAGAATGAGAGCGAGAGTAAAATTTGAATATTCTCTTCCATTGCATTGCCATATAAAAACAAAACGCACACACACTAACTTGCGATTAAACGATTTGTTATGCTTACATGCTTCTTTCTATGTGTGAAATTAATTTTTTTAGCATTTTAAAACTCTAATATTTTGATATTTAGCAGGAATATCGTGATAATTTTAATTCTATGTTGGGACCAAGCGTCGAATAAAGATGACTAAAAAAATTTGATCAAAATTGATTCAGTAGACTTTGCGTGAATCCCGTTCATCGAAAACGGCTATCATTTTATTTATATAGATTTTATAGTTTTTTTTTAAATATGTACAAAATATGCCTTTAAATGACAGTTCTGAACTGTAATGCTTAAATGATTGCAGCCCGCCAATTAAACTACTTGATTGTCAAAAAATAACCATTTTTATGTAAAATGGATAGTTGAATCAGATAATCGCTGTTGAAAAAGTTTTATCAAGGAATTTTTCAGATATTAATCTTTGTTCTGGAATTAAAATCGAATATTTAATACTGTGTTTATTTGAAACACCTATTATCTCACAATATATCCTACAAGCTCACAAATTTGTCGAGCAGTGTATAGTTGCAGTTGTAGCCCAGTGAACATTAGTATTGAAGAAGGGTCAACTGCGGAATAATCTTGGGTAAGCTGAATTTTAACATGCACTTTTAATATGACTTCATAATTTGCGTGTAAAAATTTCTAATCGATATCGCCTACGCTAAAAAGAATTATTCCAAGTCAAAAGTCACGAAAATCGGTTTTTTGTCAAACATCTCGTAAACTATTGGTATGTAGCGGAGAACGTGCCTTATTGCAATTGTTCTTAGCCGTATATGTCGAGAACTATTGATCCTATGAAAATTTTGTGTAAAATAAGCTAGAGATCAAATTTTATTTAACTAAAATTCCCATAAAACCAATAGTTTACGAGATATTTGCGATAGACCGATTTTCGTAACCTTTGACCTTGTACGCGTAGGCGATAATGATTATGAAATCAAATTAAAAGTGCATGCAAAAATTATTTCACAGACATCTCCTAATTGTCCTGGGCTGTTGTCAAAATGACTTAACCATGGTCAATCGCAGTTATCTGTGAAAGCCATCAAGTCTTTTATGGCAGCTAAAACAAACTATATAACATACATTGTTTAAATATTTAACTTTTTTCCAGCTACTTATGGCATACTTTCTGGTTGGGCCCGATTGACTTTTAGTTTCCATATTGTTTTTTATTTGTTTTATTAATTTTTATGTTTTCGCGTGTGATTTGCTACGCTTGTGCAGATTTTTCATGTTAATTATTTTGTTTTTTCTTTTTTTCTTATTTAATTTTAAGCAAATTTTTAATTAATTGCTGCTGCTTTGTAGACAAGACTTTCTAAATATGATGTAGTATTATGAATTTTATGCTCTTTAACTTTTGTCTTGGTTAATTTTGAATTTTATAACACCAGCAGGCATTGGTGAACCCGTTTTTTTCATAGTTAATTATTTTTTGCCTTAGAGGGTGGTTTTTTTTAAAAATTTAATTTACTGCGAATTATTTTTTTTTCACGTCTTACCATTGATGGTGTTAATTGAGTTTTAACACCGTTAATTCGAAAAATCCGTGTAGAAATTTTTCTTTTTTAATTTATATTCTATAAAAATATTTTTACAACTTTGCTAATTTATTGTTTTTTTCTCGATTCTTTGCAGGTAATTAATTTGAATGAAATGAATATTAAGACATAACGACTAAAAAGGTATATTATTTAAATATTAAAATTTATTTATAATTTAAAAAAGACTATGTAGAGGTTCAGACCAGTGAAAGTCTGAACAAAAAGTCAAAGTCTGATTTAAATGCAATGTTTTAAAATTTAACAAAAACTGTCCTTTTTCAAAAAAACAAAATGCGGATATGTTTTTCGTTTTGATTTTATCTCGTCTATAACTTTTGACTTAATATATTTTTTTATTTGAGGCTTACCTCTAGAGCTATCGAGCAAAAACCACTTTTCAAGCTCTTTAAATGGTCATATCTCGCGAACTATTCGCTAACTAAATGACACGCCTTTAAAACCACAATCCAATTGGCTGAAAATGCGACAACCTCCCTAAAAAATTTTGTGAGCTCTCTTGGACTATGACTCTTCACTTACCACAAATTTTATTTGATTTTTATTTCATTATTTGACTACAAATCCTTTAACACCCCTGCCTGTGGTGTTGTGCTCATCTGCTTCTGCATTGCTGCTTTACGCCTTCATGACCCCTGCTGTAAATGTAAGCCATCAAATGAGCTGTCAAATTGTGAGGGTGGAAAACTTTCAAATTTAGTTGTTTTATCGAAGTAAACTACACACAGTGGGATTTCCCATAACATTGGATTTGACACTCGTTTGAATGGAGAACTGTAGCAGTAGACTTAAAGGCACCCTCTTCCTTAATGAAATATTTTGGTATTTTTGTTGTTGCTGTTGTTTTGTTAAAAGTATAAAGTGAAATGTAATAACATTTGGGAAATCCTATTAAATTCAATCAATACTGTCTGTGAATAAGACCTAACATTATTCCTTTTAGTTGATCCTCTTAGTTGAAAGGCTGTTTAACAAAAAGATTGGTTTGGGAAATAGCTTAAGTATTAAAAAAAATTGTTTAAGTAGGGGGCTGGTTGCTTTATCGATTGAACTTTACTTTGAATTAAATAAAAAAAAATATTTTTTATTTAGCTTACTACTTAAAAGCAAAAAAAAAGAATATGCCATGCATAAAACTAATTGATTCAATAGGAATAGAATTATCAGTACAACGGGCTTGTTTCGAAATAATTTGCATATACCAACGTCAAAGAGTCGAAGGTAGCAAAGATATGTTTTGACTAGCCGTGACTTTTTTTGTAAGACTGAGAAAAACTACTTGTGGGCAAGGTTGAAAGTGCTTATTATACTCACGGTATATTCACTTTGTCATTCCGCTTGTAACAAATGAAAGAAGGCGTGATTGGCCTGATCTGATTTTAATTTAGTTCAGAGGTGGAATTGAAGTCCAAAGTTGAATGTCCAGGTAGTTTGTATGATCCTGAAGTAAAATTCGAATTTCAGTTCCATTACTGAAGCAAATCCGAAATGGAATCAGAATAGGCCTGATAACCGTAGTAGCAAAAAAGGTTTTATAACTTATTTTAAAGGTCTTGTAAAAACATTTAGAAAGACATTATTGTGTATTTATAAATTCTTTATAAGGGCTTATACAGGGTGTTTTTTTCAGAGGTATAGAGCTTCGAATTGAAATAAAACACAAGAAAATCGTTTTAATGTCCATCAATTTGGCTTTATTGGAAGGATAATTTTATGCCATTAATGTTTAAATATGATTTCGGGCATGTGGCCGCCGCGGCTGGCTCGAATAAAGCCAATTCTACAGGTCCAATTTTGAACCACTTTTTCGAGCATATGGGGCCGTATGTCGGCAATAACGCCACGAATGTTGGCTTCCAAGTCCCCTAACGTTTCTGGTTTGTTGGCGTAGACGAGCGACTTCACATATCCCCAAAGAAAATAATCCAATGGTGTCAAATCACACGATCTTGGTGGCCAATTGACAGGTCCATTCCGCGAAATTATGCGCTCATCGAATGTTTCCTTCAATAAATTGATTGTGACGTGCGCTGTGTGGCATGTAGCGCCGTCTTGTTGGAACCACAACACATCCACATTCATGCCATCCAATTCGGGAACAAAATAGTCGGTTATCATGGCTCTATACCGGTCTCCATTAACGGTAACTGACTCTCCAGCATTATTTCGGAAGAAGTATGGCCCAATGACTCCACCAGCCCATAGAGCACACCAAACAGTCAGTTTTTGTGGATGTAATGGCGTCTCAAGGGTCTCATGTGGATTCTCTTCACTCCAAATGCGGCAATTTTGCTTGTTGACGTAGCCATTCAACCAAAAATGAGCCTCATCACTGAACAAAATTTTGCGATGAAAATCAGCATCGAGATCAATCTCATTTTCGGCCCATACACCAAAATCATGACGCATTGCATGGTCTCGCGGCTTTAATTCTTGCACAAGCTGGATCTTGTAAGGTCGCAAGCCAAGATCTTTGCGCAAAATCTTCCATAAAGTTGATGGACAAAGCTCCAATTGCTGTGCACGGTGGCGAATCGATTCATTCGGGTCCTCTTCAACATTTTGCTCTACAGCGGCAATTGTTTCTTCGGTGCGCACTGTTCGACGTCTCTGCGAATGCGTATTATCACATAGTGTAAACGTAGTGCGAAAACGACCCATGGTTAACCGAATTAATTGCTCTGATGGATGATTATGTCGACCATAAAATGGACGGAGCTTGCGGTAAACTTCGCGAACTGAACCATTATTTTCGAAATAAATTTGCACGATTTGCAAGCGTTGTTCTTTTGTCAACCTGTTCATTATGAAATGGCACACCAAACTGAACATAAATGACATTAGAGTTGCCAGATTTGACCATAAAATGCCAGTTTTATCTCTATTCGAAAAACAAACCTCTAAAACAAACACCCGTTAAAAGCCATTTGCCGCATGAAGTATAACGATATATTCCCCTTTTCGTTATCTTTGATGAGATTCGGTAAATATTTTTGAGGTTCTTAAAAGACACCTTACAAAGAATCAAAGCAGATTTGCTTTTGGAATTATATTCTTCTCACATTTGTCTTGATAAAGCGCCTTAAAAATAAAAAAAAAATGAAAATAATGGCACGTGTTCTTTCAAGTGACTTTTATGTCTATAATATAAAGACACACTCGAAAAATGTCTTTGTCTAGCAAGATATTAAAAAACCGAAATGTCGCTATAAAAGCAAAGTATCTTCTTAATTACGATACGAATATTTTTTAAAGACATCACTGCTTTGTATGCTGTATTTTTGTCTTGATAACTTCGCCTTTTGCTACTTGGAAAATCTTGATCAGCGTCATAGACATGTCCGTCTGTCTATGCAAATAATGATTACGGGAAAACCAAGTGAGAGAATTTGGTATACAGGCTTCACTTTAAAACGGTGCTCGTGAGATTGATAATGGGCTCATGGACACGCCTACCGCCCATACAAATAAAACATTGAAAACGCTATATTGGGAGAGTGATTTTATATACAATAGTGTATCCAATTACTAGAAATAACTCGGAAAAGCTCTGGATAAAAAGTTGGCAAGTTTCAACAAAAAAACGTGGCAGTGTAGGGTATTTCAGTTTCAACATGGTCGAAGATAACACTTTTACTAATTTTTTCTTTAAAATGATTATTGGTTTGCAAAGTACTGGTTTTCAAAACAGCCATTAATACTCGCAAAAAAGGCGCTATTTTGACTAAATTTGGGTCCCAGTGCCTCTCTCAAAGAACAGCATTGAATATTAAAGTATTAAACATAACTAAGGTAGTTATCATAGCTTAAATTTGCTTACCATTACTAATGATCACTCTTTTTTTTTTAAAAAAAGAGAAAAAATATTGTGCCATATTTTTGCAAAATTAAAAAAAAATGTAGCCAGCCAAATTGAGTGTCCTTGACATAAAGTCTTGCAGCACTGAAAAAATATATTTTCCGTATCATGATGACATTCTCTGCCAACTAACCGTTCATTCATTATATCCGCACCATTTCATTCCGTGTAAACTGTCCCTTTCACACTCTCGGCTATCTCCTCTGCTCATGACATGACAAGGAAAGTGCACCACTTGCTCCTACCAACTGATTTACATTCACTTCCCTTTTTTTTTGTTTTTTTTTTGTTGCACCAGCGGGTGCCATTTGTTTTTGGTGCGGCGGCGATGGCGGTGGCGTTTCATCGTCTTCAACTTGTTATGCTCCCATTTCCAACGGCGTAACAAAATTTTATGATAATTACAACGATGACAACTTTTACTTGTTGGCGGTGCTTGATGCTCTACTACACACACACATACACACGCACTATGCATTTGCTTCCACTACCCTCCCAATTCCAATTGAAGTAGCAGTTGTACACAAAGTATTGTGCTTAAGTCAGTGTAAACATTGCGACGTAAACTCCTTATCAACATGCTGTCACACATTTGAAAGTCAGTAGAAAATGGTACCTAATGAAAAGTTTCTTCGTTTCAGCCAAAGACCGTTATATACCCTCCAAACATACCCTCCCAAATAATTGCAAGAGCATTTTGCTTTTCTAATCCTCCTCAGCGATTGTTGAAAGTACACTTATGATACTGGTCATAATCCAAATGATGAATCAGAAATAAAAAAAAAATTTTTTTTAGCTATTCCTACTGGGTGACTTTGGTGCACTATCTACTCCCCTTTCTTGTCTTCATATCAATTGAGTGTTGTTTATTTTCGCTTTTTAATTTCTTTCATTTTCAGTATTTTCTTATTTTTACTGTTGACGACGCGTACGGCGACTGCTCTGCTCGCATTGTTCAAATTTAAATCACTGCTGCGCTGGTATCTGCAACACTTGCATCCGTATCTATGCAACATACAACATGCCCCCAACACATCATGTTTACTTTATTTGTCTTGCTTTATCAAAGTAGTAGCGCTCTCTTTTTCGCATGGCATTAATTTCCTTGCACTTACAAGTTTTTTATATTTTCAGTTTTTTTTTTCTATATTTTATTGCATTTCATTGCATTTTTTTTTCTGTGTTTCATTTTCATTACATGGTGTTGTTATTACTATTGTTGCTGTTGTTGCTCTATTATTGTTGCTGCTGTTGTTGTATTTGTCTTTATAATATCACTCCAGGGGTTTAATTTTTGTTGCTGTCATGTTGACAGTTGCTTGATTAAAAAAAATGAAAAGACTCCAACAATAAAAACAACACATAACTCCTAAGAGAAAAAGCCTTTGTGTTAATTTAGTTATTGTGGGGGTTATTTAGTCTTGACCTTTAAAGACAATTTCACTGGTAAATTGCATAATAAAATGATGCCCTTTAGGGGCTATACATTCCTTAGCGATTGTTTTCTCTTACTTAGTTCAAGAAATTCAACAAATTTGCAAGAGCAGTAGCGTTAGAACGTAGGAAATAATGTCATTCGGCTTTACTGCACTCCCGCCCACTAACTATGGTTTCTTTTGGAATCGCAACTTATCTTCTTGTAGGTACTCTAAGGCATGCGCACTTTAAGTGCTCATTTATGAGCTCTTTAAGAGATTTTTTAAAAATTTTGTGTAAATCTGTTAAATACAATCTAAGATCCCCTTTAAAAGTCACAAATCATCCTCAAAAGCTCCTTAATATGAGCGTTTTAAGACCGTACCTTAAAAACATTGCCGCAAGGTTTTAGAAGTCTTTTAAAAGTTTAGCTGTTTTCTGTAAGTTCGAAAATACACTCAAAGTACATTAAATTTGCGAAAAGCTGTGATTTTCATTTGGAAAGAAAAAATAATTTTTGGTTTTAAATCTCTGACCCAAATACTTTGACCAAGCGCACTTTTAGTGCTTATTTATGAGCGCTTGAGGAGTTTTTTAACAATCTCAAATAAAACCGTTCTTCGAATTCTAAAGTCCCCGCATTAAAAGCTGCAAATTATCTTAAAATGCTCCTTAATATGAGCATTTTATGATCATGCCTTTAAAGCAACGCTATAGTGTCTAGGGTAATATTTCTTACATTTGATCGTTCTTGAGATAGAACGCGAAGAGTGGAGAGCGCCTAGCCGTATCTATGATAACATGTCATGTCTCGAAAACTATGCAAGATATTGTAATAAAATTTGATAAACAGATGTAGATCATCAATATCATGAATTTTAAACAGTGGGCACTTTTCAACAATCAAAAAATTCGATTCAATATTTCTTGAAAACGCTCTATCTCAAAAACGATGAAATTTATAAAATATTACCCAAGACCAAATTTGTAGAGAATTTTATGCTATACAACTTTTCTAATAACTCCAAGTGTCATTCAGGGTAAAGAAAACGAGATATTTACAAAAGCTGGTATTCGCGACCTTTGACCTCGCGTACAAGTTATTTTATTAAACTTTTTACTGACTTATAAAATGTTAAAAAACCCTTGTACAAACTTTAAGCTTATCATTTTTCATTCCGAGGTTGAACACCTATTTCACTGGACCATTTCGTTTTGAAAAAGAACGCCCCATATATGTCTTTGGTTAGTGTGTTGCTTGGACAAACAACGCCATTTTTCAGTAGAAAAATTTAAAATAAAATTTTTTAAACTACTGTGCACAATCACTATACGTAACATAGAGTCTGTCCCATGCATTCCTTTGGTGAAACCCTATTTTTAGACCCAAATCAATTACAAATTTCATTTCTCATTTGAAAGATCTTTTCCAGTCCTGTCTGAGTCATGTAGACAAAAATTAATAAAATGAGGTTATACTTGGCACTACAGCGATTTTCCTTCCTAGCCCATGATCTGGCCTAACGTGCTAGGTACATTGATTTAAAACAAATGCGCAATAAAATTACATTAAAAGTTTTTATTAAAAAATTGTGTATTTTTTTTTTTTGTCTTTTGGAATAAATTATAAAAAATTAACAAAAACTTTTGTTATATGTATGTTGCCCCTTAATTAGTGTTACATATTGTATATATGAAATTTTTAATTATTTACCTCAATGCAAAGTAAACTAGATTTTTCCACTAGAGTGCGCACAGCACAAATTCCAATCAATTTTTTTTTTTTATTGTAAAACTACGAGTACTTGCTTACGGTTTTATAACCGACCAAAACAATGTGCATTGGCCTTGAAAATGAGTTGAATGGTCTTATACAATATTACAATATTTATATAAAAACTACTCTGACTCAGATAGTCCATCTTCATAACCAAAGTAGAGCTAAATTGATTTCATGCATCTTTAAATTTGCTAGTTAATTTTCGTATATTTTTGTGATTAAAAACAACAAAATGAGGGGGAAAAGTAAT
This sequence comes from Tricholauxania praeusta, assembly GCA_949775025.1. Lineage (NCBI taxonomy): Eukaryota > Metazoa > Arthropoda > Insecta > Diptera > Lauxaniidae > Tricholauxania > Tricholauxania praeusta. The sequence continues at coordinate 162,520,031 of OX459028.1, read as the reverse complement.
AACATTTTTACGACTTTTTCTCTGTCCCGACATTAAATTTATTGCAACATGCAATTTCAGTTTCTATAGAGTTTAGACTAAAATGGAAGTCAATGGAAAGCTATGAGTTTCGCGACGATAAAATTGAAGTGCATAATTTGCATAAAATAAGGGAGTAGCATATGTATGCGAAAAATTGCAATAACGATTAACCCTTTGACGCATTAGCAGAGATGAATAACTCGAACTTTTTTTTTTTTTGCTAAAAATCCTCGAGAAAACTCAATGATGATAATTTTCCTTTTAATTTTTTGGAGACAAAAAATATAATTTTATATCCGTTAAAGGGTTAAATAAACTTGCAAATGCTGCTTGGTCGAGAATGATGAACCTAAAAGTTTCCAATCTTCAGTCTGTTTACTTTTAAGCTTTCGTTTGGGATAGCAGTGCATAATTTTGGCATAATGACGATTGAAAATTGATTCAGATTGCCAAACTCTATTCCAGGCAAATCAACTGTCTGTGACTGCTATAAAGAGTAAAAATCCTTAAAATCGTTTTGGCCGGCCGCAAATTGAGCGAAGAAGCAGAGATCGTGAAGATATCCGAAGGCAGTGTGCTTACCTTTTTACTTGAACATGTAAAAAAACTTCGAATGGAAATTAGCTTTTCAAACCATGCTTGAATGACTTAAGTAAGGCCTAAACGAGCTGATCGAACATGTTCGAACTTTTTCCACACGCAACGAGTCAAACTCGAAACAACTCGATTCGTTCGGTTCAACTCATGCTCAGTTCGTTAGTTGTCCGTTTCATACGATTGCAGCTCATGAGTTTCGAGCTACTCGTTTGTTCGAGTTTCGACTTTTTCCCCACGGGGCACCTCAATTTTCTTTTCTTTTTCGTGAAAAGCTTGTGAGTTTCGAGTTTGTTCGAACAAGTTCGGCTCGTTTCACATTCTTACTTTTAAGTACCTAAGGTAGAAGAAATTCATTATTAGCCATCGCAATGTGCCTTTTTGATCTGATATTACCATACCCTATACTGACTTACCTTCCCTCATTTCACCCTACCTTTTGCTCTTGCATTATCCTAACTTACTTAACGTAATATACATCATTTTTTCAATACAGAATTGAACTATTAACATTGAAACCATCCACATTCAGTCATAGTATTTTTCCGTAAGAGGTGCTTACATATTCAAGTTCACAAAACAATTAATGTCGATTTTTCCCCTTGCTAATGCCAGCGAAATTAAATGCACATGACTACTATGCAAATAAATTAAATCCTCTGGAATTAAACAGAAGTTCTACGTACAAGAAATGCATAAATTTAATATAACGCTTCAGCTGTTCCACGCTTGCTGTTGATTTTTAGTTCCTTCCTACAGCCCATTTTGCCCTTAACATAAGAAGACTACGTCTGCTGTTGCTACTTCCCATTGTTACAAAATAAAATTGTTTTCCGTTAATTTTACATTTCTACTTGGTTTCAACTGTGGAATTTTAATATTTCCGTTTTGTGTTTTTTCCCCTTTTCTATTTTTTGAGCTCACAATTCGACGAACATCCTTGGCTTCACACGCCAGAGATGCAATTGCATTTTGCAAAATAAATCTTTTGCTGCTCGACGGAAAGCTAGAATTATAATCATCGTCATCATCATCATCATCATCATCACCACCAGCACCACCATCTTCATCGGCATTATCATTTAATATGGCAATTTTCCTCCTTGAAGTTCATTATTTTCTTTGTGCGGCATTTTCTGGCATTACCCTCATATACTAAAACAGCGCAATTTTTAATCTGTACATTTGAAATGGAAAAGCAAAAAAATAACTCCCCTTAAATAAAACGCTTCCCTGCTGTTTTCTTAAGTTTATCATTTTGCAACTTCATAAATACTTGTGAGTAATTTTAACGCATTAGAACTCATTACAATGGCATTTATCTTTGTAAATAGCGTCAACTTTTTCATAAAAAAAATGCCATAGATAGATTCTTTTATCTTTTGTACACGTACTGTAAGTACTTAGTTGTCAAGATTCCTCTTCTTGGAAACGGATTTCAACTCATCAAAGCTGCTTAAACGTTTCGCTGAAAAAGATTTCAATTTGATTTGTACGTTGGAATTTCTTGACAGCTTCTCTTATGAATGAAGTGAAAGCGTAAAGTCCTTTGTGAAGGAATCATTGAAGCGTTCTTTAGAAATCATTTAGATAAATGTTCGTACTTTTAAATAACTTTTGCAGCAGTTTGTTTTGTCAGTAGTCATTGATCTCTTAGTTTAAATGTAAAAAAAAGTATATACCCGAAGTACAAGCCATTAAATTGGCGCCCTACTGAAAGTGAAATCTTAAATTGATTTTTGGACGAGAGCACTTATGACCAATGTGAGGGTTCGTGACTACTACAGGAACACCAGGTCCCTCGAGCAGAGAAAAAATTCCATAGAATGAGCTTCTCACATTTCATTTTTCAGAATATTAACATGATGTTTGAAAATGTACCTTATAAAACTTAAGCATTTGTATGAGAAAAGTAAAGGATCTCATCATATAAAGTGTGTTGAGGCTTGAGAAGTGAAGGAGTAATAACGTGCGGCTGCAGCTTTTGTGCTTTCACATTAACCTTTTGTACACAAAGAAAACTTTCAGCATCAGCTGTTCTTTGTTGCTACCAAATTCTATTGAACTTACTTGCTATATGCCCAACTAGTATAAAATTTTTTTAGTCAGGCTCCCATGCAAATATAATAAGTTGTTGCAATTACTACTTTTCCGTTTTCAGATTGTTTGTGTTTTAATTCCTGGAATTTTATTTCGCACATTGGTTCATTGGTTCACATAGGTGCAAGCGGAGCTCTAGCTCTTTTAGTCAGCGCCTGAGGGCATCCCTGTTTTTATACACTGATTGAGGAGTAAATAACGAAAGTTTAATTACTGATATGCAGATTAAATGTAAACGTTATTTTCGTTACAATTTAAGGGACTATAATGAAAATGTTTGAACCCTAAAAAACTGTTTTATTGCTTTTTCAAGATTTAAGCAACATAAGGAGATAGTATTATTTAACATATCTTGTATTCTTTTCGCAAACATCCACTTGTCGACAATCACCAAATCTGGCTTTGAGCAAAACAAACATTTATTTGACGAAAATATACAAACGGTTGGCAACTAAGGCGACTATTACCAAATGATTAATGTAAAAAAATGTGTAGTCCTTAAGGGGGGATACTGAATTATGAGAAGTTTTCAAAAGGAATTTTTTTCAATAAAAATTAGGGAACACGCTCGCCTCCGGCCGAATTACTTTGAATTGGTCTCTGTAACTTCTTTGCTTACATATTCTTGAATGCTTTAGGTATTGATTTAAGCAATAAAAAATCGATTTTTCAAACCCCATAATACCCCTAAAGATTGATGCAAGTAGACATATAATAGATAAAAACCTAGTCGGGGCTGTAATAACAATATGCTGGCTATTCCTATAGATATTTATTGAGAATATGTTACAAGTGTGTCCTTAATTTCATTTTATCAAACGCCACCTCTCTTCATTTATTGTGGCAATTTATCAAATTCTTTTACACCAAACATTCGTCTACACCAGCGGTGGGCATAGAAATCTAACGAAAGAGCAAAACAACAACATCAAGCAACAACAAAAGAAATTTTAAAGTTTTTTTTTTTACTTGAATTCAAATGAAAACAAAAACAAAACACAAAGGCATAAACGACGGCGCCGCATTGTGTCTTGACGAATGTAGCAATTGTTTTTGTTTGTAGTGCAATTTGGTTTTTATTTTGTGCTAATGGCAAATTTGGAAATGAAAGTACAAAAAAACTTTAAAATTTCGTTTGTTGTTGCTTGATGTTGTTGTTTTGCTTTTTTGTTAGATTTCTATGCCCACCGCTGGTCTACACAATCAATATAAAACTCCAAATTTCAGTGAAAAAGTTTTTTTTTTTTTTGCAGAGTACCCTAATAAATCTTATCAACGACACTTCTTATCAGAACTTTAGCCTCATTATGATAAGGCAGTAGGCAGAATAAAAAAAAAAAATCCAAAAGTTTGAGTAGTTTAATAGAAATAGCTTAAAAGCAAAAACATTACAAATCGCAACAATCGGTAAGCTTTCCAAGAAAAACTGATGGTCTTAAGTACTGACTTATTGTTTGAATATTTATTATTCATCATGCAAACGAACGCAATAGTGACTGTATATGAAAAAGTCCTATATTATACAGTATAAATTTATTGAGGTTATTTTTTTTTATTTGTTATATCGCACGGCAACAATAAAAATTGTTATCGTAAAGGGTCGATAATAAAATTGAAGAAATGTGTACGTACAAGGGCCTAAGCCGTAAAAAAATGACTAACAATCAGCATAAAATGTATGTCAGTTTGTATATAATTTGGAAGGAGAGACTATAATTTTAGAACTACGTATGTAAACCCTAACCCATGCGTGTTCGTCTATCGAACATCGTGACACTATTTTCAATTAACATAGCAATTAAATTTATAACGATAAAAACAATAATAAAACTTTTGAAAAAAAAAAATCAAAGCTTATTAAAACTTTGTTTTTTTTTTTTTTAATTTTTAAATAATGTTATTTACCTTTTGAGGAATTCAAGGTGGTTGGTATACGTAAAGTGTTTTTTTTAACAATATTTTGTAAACATATTACTTATAATTGGCGTGTCACATTTCTTAAAAATTAAGTTTAAATACAAATTTGGCTCGTTTTATTTCATATCCATAACACGTACGTTACGTTTTTGTAACTGTTTCAAAAGTGTCGTTCACTGTTTCACAGTAAAAACTTTGCTAATATAATTGGAACAAATTATCATTAGACACGGCACTATGTTATCGCTATTAAATGATACGCTGATAATTTTAAACGGTCAAATAACGGTAGAACAATCTTTACCAGAGTTGGGCACCTAGTAGCAAGTGGAGCCAAACTTGGTCCCAAAACAACAAGTTTATATGTAATTTTTAATTCTGTAGAAAAGTCTCGAAATGTCCTCTTTCATTCCCATATGTCTTATTAAATTATTTTACTTTCTTTTGTACCTTATACTGTCATTTGCTTGCTAATGTCACTGTCTGTTCTTTTGAATTGGAAAATAACTTTGCTGCTTCTTTTGGACACGATCGCATATGTGATATGAACAATCACTTAAAAAAATAAATAACATAATATAACAAAAATAATTGCCACTATTTCAAAGCACAACGTGCTGAAAATTTAAACTCGATTTTTGTTTTCAACTGCATTTATTTTGATCGATTGTCACGCAATATAATGCACAAATATTGAAGACTTTAAATCAACGTCTTAAATGATGTTCGTGTCGGTTGTGTAATAAGAATTAAAGTTGTATTTTGTTAACTTGATTTAGAAGTAAAAATTCTTGACGAATCGAATGGGAAGTAACAGAATAATTTTTGAGGTTTCAATTGTGAAAGATGAAGCTCTAATGAGCACTGAAAATTCAGCTCCAGAAAGCTGCAAATTATTGCTAAAGAATCAATATACATAATATGAAAAATATTTTGTCAAAGGCGAGCTAAATTAAAAATAAAATAAATTATCTCCCTTCCTTATTCCTTTCTAACATTACAAAGTAAAATATAATACATACTAATCACTTTTAAATGTATGGTCTTAAATCAAACATTTTTCTAAAAGTCATCAAATAAATATCTGAAATATGCTGGAAAAAAATTAACTACCATCATCACCAACTCTGATGGTTTCACCAAAATAAACATGTGCCTTTAATGGTAATGACATCATCATCATCATCTTTAGTTATATCAAGCAAAGATTCCAACGAATGTCAATATCCTAACATCCTATTTCACACCCCTTACTATGGGTTTCTATTTTTCATTTATTTTAGATCTGTAATTTTTGATAACAGCTGTCACACAAAAAAAAAAAAAAATGCCATATTGCAAAGTCATTTTGCAAAAATCCGTTTCAATTGCCCGCAAAAGTTAAACCCTAGAATGTAACGAAAAAAGAATAGATTTATATTGTTGTTGTTGTTTTTGCTAGTGCCATTATCATTAGCTCAGCCGTTGAGTTACAACAGCAAAAATTAAATACTTGACTGATTGTTAGGCTTTAACAGACAAAATACGTGTGCAGTAGACACTCGATAAATAACGTTTTCTGAGTTTTCAATAGATTTCCCTTGAAATAGTAACTTATGTTGTGACTTGGTGAGTGCGATTACAACAGGATTGTGCGCAATTTTCTTTGCCTTGAGCCGAGCCACAACAATTATGTGCAAGTTTAGTCAAAGACTTGCATAGCTCACATTCACATTAGTGATATTATGTGAAATAAATAAATCTACATGGCGAAACGACAACAACAAAAGATAAATTCTTCTACTTTTACAACTAGGATGGGCTCCATTTGCAACTATGCGCCCAACGATGGGCAAATGTAAAGTAAAAATATCAAAGTTTTTCTCCAAAAAAAATTATTTTATTTATTCACTTTCGAACATTTCACTTAACTTTATTAATTTTCATCTAATATTTCTTTATTTCGTCCTACTTCACTCCAATTCAGTTCTGTTTACGTTACTTTCACTTAATCTTCATCATCTAATTCATTATAAAAAGATGGTCTCAATTATTGACGTGTATGACATCAAGATCAATTCGGCCATTTTATGATGCTAAACGAACGTACATTGCGATTTCGCTAGACAGGGCTCATCTGAGAGTCCTTACAGGTGTAGTAACTGGACACTATTTTATTGGCAAGCACTCCGCCAAGCTCGGTCTGCCGAACTTCGGAGATCTTTGCAGGGGCTGTAAAGACCCTTATGTTGAGGAGACTATTTTTCATTTTCTCTGTGAATGCCCTTCGCTAGCGCAACGACGCTTTAAGGCTTTTGGCAGTTACTCATTCGACTCTTTAGAAGAACTAGCATCAAAAGATCTCAAATCCATATTGAAATTTGTAAAAATATCGAAATGGTTCAATTAGGTTGAATGACCTATTCGTGGCCTAAGCTATGATGATATGTCATCTCCCGGAAATAACCTAACCTAACCTACTTGACTTGACTGTACTTACTTTACTTTACTTTACTTTACTTTACTTTACTTTACTTTACTTTACTTTACTTTACTTTACTTTACTTTACTTTACTTTACTTTACTTTACTTTACTTTACTTTACTTTACTTTACTTTACTTTACGTTTACGTTTACGTTTACGTTTACGTTTACGTTTACGTTTACGTTTACGTTTACGTTTACGTTTACGTTTACGTTTACGTTTACGTTTACGTTTACGTTTACGTTTACGTTTACGTTTACGTTTACGTTTACGTTTACGTTTACGTTTACGTTTACGTTTACGTTTACGTTATTTAAATGTTAATTTCACTTCACCTCACCTCACTTCACCGAATTCTTAAGTATGTTCGCACCAACCTATAATTCCGAAAGCTTTAAAGCATTCGAACTAACAAGGTTCTACTGTTACACGAAAAGGGTTTGGTGGTGATTCATGGCTTATCATTTGCTGCTACGGCACGTCTGCTTATTATAACGGTAGCAGCTTTTAATTCCCGCATTATTATTTTTTAATGTCGTACTTTTTTTGTGCCTTGTGACACTTGTATCTTGCCATTTGTGTTTAAACCAACCAAAAGCTGTTGCTGTTTAATTTCAGGCCTTTTTTTTTTAATTTGCACTCTCTCAGGCCTTTTATTGTGCTCTACATAAAATAATGAAACTTTAGTATTTTACCGTTTTTCCCCGGTGCGCTTTTTGACATTTTTGTCATTTAAATTGTGACAACTGTAATCGGTTATTTGTTGCTTTTATTCTTGTACTTGTGCCGCTTTATCTTTAAGTCATGCCGACGCTTTAGCTGAATCTTTACCTTAACCAAACGTGCAATTTATTTTGAGTCGGCTTTTCTTCTACCTTTCTGTACTTTAATTTAAATTTTTCGTCAAGGTGCGTTTCTTCAGGTTTTTTTTCACTCATTATGCAAGAATTTTTATTTAATTCCTTTTTATTTGCACTACATTTCTTTCTGCTGTTGTAATATTTATGTGCGACAGGGACAGTTATTATATCACACTTGTTCGATTGTTCATTCGAGGCCGTTTGCCTTTTTAAATACCTCTCCATCTGTGCTGGAAAAAGGGGAGTGTTTCTGGTAACCATTAATTGTGAAACGAAATTCCACATTTTGTTTGATTTATTATTTTTTGTTTTTTATTTATTGTAACGTTTTAATTTATAACAACGTCGATATTTACATTGTGAATTTATATTGGAGATATCCGTTTGAGGTAATCGGTTAAGTAATAAATTTTTGCAATATTTGTGTGGTCGAAAAGCACAAATATACGCCGTATGGTTGTAGTTTTTGATGTAGAATATCCTATTTAATGACGGTTTTTCTTTTTTTTTCAAAATCAAAATATAATTGAGAAAAATTTGTTGAAAAAAGTTGGAAAAAATATGAGAAGTTTGTTGTAGTACAAGAAAATTTTGTTTGACTGGAAAGATTGCTTCTAAAATGTTCTTCTAGGGATACTTCCGATCTCATTTAAGAGTTATTTTAAACTGTGCTATTTCCAAATTGAGATCGCACTGCAAAGTTTGTAACGGAACTTACTAGGACTACTTCATGGGATTACATTTCCCATGATCATTTATAAAAACTCTACTCCACAGTTCTTGAGAAAAGTGAAAACTTGAAAAAAGGCAAAATTCATAACAAACCTGTTGAATTCCAAAAGAAAACAACAAACTTTCAAACATACTCAGTTCATAGAGAGGAACTGAATTAAATTCCAAAGCTTGGTTTCAATTAAACAAGAATCTAGTGAACAACAACAATACGACGTATAGTAGAAGTAGCATCAACTTAAAATTAATGCGGCTTCCTATAAACATTTCCGTTGAATTAATTAAAAATTGATTTAGAGAAAATTGTGTACATTAAAAGACAGAGAGACAAAGTGACAGACAGACAGACGAATAAACTAGCCGACAAAAAGATCAAAAACAGCCAGACAATCAGACAGACAGAGAACATCCGAATAACAACAAAATAAGCGCGTCAACTGACAGCAAATGTCAAGTATAGTTACTAACCATGACAGCGTTGAAATAAAGAGAGAGAGAGATAAAAAAGTGCTGCATAGCCTAGCACAAAGGGAGAGGAGCGCCGCAAAACAGCATTAATACAAAAAAATAAATGAATAAAATAAAAATAAAAAAAATTAATTAAAAATGCTAGAAACAAATAAAAATTCAAATCAATAACTGGAATAGCAACTGAGAGATAGCACTTGAATGTGTAAATGAGATAGAGAATATACATAGCTGACTGATTGAGTGAACGAACGGTTTAAACTCGTTTTTATTTGTTGACAATTTCTGCTACAGTTTAGCAACGTTTGGACTAAGAAGTCTACTTATAAATAGCGGGCGATGAAGGGGAAAAATCCAAGTATTTAAATTCAATCTAAAATAATCAAAATGGGGATCATAAGTTATGGCCACAGCTGAAAGGAGCATTACATACATACCTAGTTGAAGCGGGTGTGATGTCAAGTGTTACGCTTGATTGTCCATTCTAAGTGTTCTCATACACGTTTTTTTTTTTCTGGGAGTGTCATGCAAACTGTTCACGCATTGCGAGGTCGTGATTTCTGATTTTGATTAATTTGTATATTTTGTAATGTTGAAAGATTAAAATGAAAAGAAAAAAAAATCAAATGGGTGCCATAAGTAGTCATTTAGTGGTAAAAAGCGGCAGCCTTAATAAAACAACCATTTTTAACAAGTTTTTCTTATAAACGTAATATGCTAGATATTAAACTTAGTTAAATTTTGATCAGCAAGATTACTTTTTTCATAAACTTTTAGAAACTGTCTTAGCATCTTGTGGCAATGCTAAAATTACATACATTATGAAATGATATTTTTACGAAAACTTCGTAAAGCGCGGTCGGCGCTCTCTCAAAAAAGCATTGAAGAAACAATGAGCAAATGAATTGATTTACAGACGCCTGTAGAATAAAGCGTGGACACAAAAATCAAAATAACTACGGGTACACCGATAATGAATGATGAACGAAAATGGCGAATAAGTGTAATAGCTAAAAGAAGCTTAAAGTAACTTGCATGAAGAAAGTAATAAATATGTACAAATAACAAAAGTTCTTTCTGTTTTTACGCTAAAAACAAGGTTGGAGATTTCGATAGAATGCTCTCGAAATCTATCAAGATATTTAAATGAAGCATGTAAACGCTTCAGTGTCGTTGTTTTTCATTTGTAATGTTAAGACCATAATGTCTTCAGTGCAATTAGAGTTTAAAAGCAATTTCGTAAAAACTTGTGAATTGTTGTGAAAAGTGAACAAAGCAGTTATTTTTCAAGCACTTAAAAGTGTGTTTTCTTTTATTGTAACGCAGTCTAGTTGTTACACTCGATTGAAGTAAAAAAAAAAAAAATTGGTATTTAAACTTCACCTGTTTGCAGTCGTGCATGATCGTATTTTTATCATAATCTGATTGATGCAAACCGCGAGCTCGTGAGATCGCTGAGAGATTAAATTTATCGAATTCGAGCTTTCATGTTTACGTTAAATGCCTTGGTTCAATTTCAAAACTCAACATTTGAATTGCACATGTTCTTACGGAAAGGAATTTGCTTCTCAACCGTCGAGAAACTATCAATTTTTTAAAGCGAATCATCACTCGGGATGAGAAATGAGTTGTCTACAACAATGTTAAACAGAAGAGGTCATGGATTAAGAAAGATGAACCGGCTTAAAGCATTTCGAAAGCTGATTCATCAAAAAATGGTGATGCCGCCTGTTTGTTGAGATATCAAGAGAATAGTTTTTTTTTTTAGCTTCTACCGAACAATACCACGATCAATTCTAAAGTGTACACTGGACAAATTGAATGATTCATTCAAGCAGAAAAGGCCAGAATTGATCAATAGAAAAGGTATAGTGTTTCACCAAGATGAGACCTCATACAAGTTTGGTAACTCGCCAAAAGCTTTAACAACTTGATGTACCTCCACATCCACCATATTCTCCAGATCTAGCACTTTCGGATTGTTACTTGTTTTGGTGTCTACAAAACTTTTTAAATGGCAAAACCTTTACTTCAAATGAGGGGACGTCAAAAATGACTTGGGTTCATGATTGTCAAGTTGAAAAGAAGCATTACCCGATCTTTTCAAAAGCAAATAGTTTTACTCTGAAATGGTAAAAGGGGCCACCCATTAATTGCGTGAGTTAAAATAGGGTGGGAGAGAGGTCCGGTAAAATCTCACCAAAGGGGAGGGGAGGTCAATGAAAATCAAACGTCAACGTCATAATGCGAGAGTATGTATTATTATAGTCTCACGGAAGGGAGGGGAGTCGCGCCAGAACTCACCAAATTTCACCAAAGAGAGGGAGTTCGAATTTTCAAAAAAACACCTCTCGTAATTAATGGACGGCTCCTAAAGTCTATTTTTTTTTTTTTGGGAAAGTTGATGTCTCTTTTTATTTTGTTCGTCCAAAAAGGACCCTTACACGCGTAGTTTTTATGTTCTTCAAGATGAAACTGCTATGAACAATATAACAGATGTTGCAATAAACTTTTTCGAATTTCGTTATAAACCAAAAGAGTTAAAAGCAGCCAGATACCATATAAAAGGATGCCCTGGCGTAGTTCATGGTACAACTAAAAATTATAGCAAATCAAAAATTAAATTAAAATATAAGCAAAGTAGGATCATAAAAACTCTATTCGTACATTAGACCCATTACGCAGTTTAAAGAACAAAACGTTTGGAGCGTGCAAACTTTTTTGCGTTCTAAGTCAATAATACTTAGCTGCGAGTGTAATAACGAGGGGCTTTTATTTTATTGCATTTTTTTAATTGTTTTAAATTATATTTATGTACATTTTTAATTGTTCTATTCTTTTTGTTTTAAAAAATTTTTCCTAGATATTCTATAACTTTTGTAATGCGGAACCTGATATTGTCACAGAAAATGGAAAATCAGTTAACTGCTAAATATATCTACTCGATTTTTTTTTATGAACAAAATTTTGTTTTGTTCAAAAAGGAATCATAGAACGCGACATGATCGTTAACACAAAAGCAACACAATTTTTACAAATTAATTATTACGAAATAAGCAACGTTACACAATGTGATCTTGAGCGTCGTTGATGATTTTTAACAGATTTTCTTTATTATATGTTCGACTATTTGATATTGGAAAAAGGCAACCAATTAAGTGATTAATTTTCGCTGTTGTGCTTAGAAAGCTCAATAAATTAATTAATTAATTGTTGATAAAAAAAGCGCAAACGTCATTGAAAATTTTTCCACGTTCAATGTGCTTGGAATGTTAAATAAAGAAATTTTACGATTAAATGTAAGCGGGAAGCGTAAAGAACCTTTTTTTTGTTAAATTGATAGATGACTTTATCAATTTTAGTTTAATAATATGTTATGCAACAGAAAAACTGAGTGTGAGGAATGAATTTGCATCTTACGTTTACATTTTTCCATAGAAAATTAAATGAGTTGGCTGTCATATTTGCATTTTTTTTTTCTTATATGTATGGGTCATTATTTTCCAAAGTAAACAATTTTTCTTTGTCTGAACATTTTCAAAAAATTTCTTTAAATCTAAATACAGAATTTAACTTTTTAACTTTATGTCCATTCATAAAAGATATGTTTAAAAACCTGGCTTTAAAGAAGTTGTCGAAATATAAATACAGGGTGGACTAAAATTAGAAAAACTAAAGTTATCCGACTACTTGCATATAATTTGGCTAACTTTGATTCAATATATATCTAAAATTCAACTAAAAAGTCTAAAATGTCAGAGCTTAAGCTTTGCTAAATTTGACATCATTTGTTCAGAAGTTATAGCCATTTAAAAGTTTTTTTCTCAAGTAATTTATAGACAACATGTCGTATGAGTAACCTTCATTTCCACACAGAAATTAGAAATCATAAACCATATTTGCTTCGAAATGTAATATTGTGTTGATCCGATATCCGTAAAAATTCCAAAAAAAAAAAATTAGATCAGAAAGCAAATCGGGGATCAGAATAGAATTTAGGGCATCAAAATCCCTTAAAGACACACAGTAATGCATTTTTCATAACTTTCATTTGAAAGTTTTATTTTTTAATGAAACTGATATTAATTAGCTAGCAAATATGTTGATTTTCTTAAATTTTTGTTGTCGTTGCTTCCAAAAATAAAAATTATGGTATCATCTTGCTCTATCCCTATCTCTATTCCTTCCTTAGAGTTCAATATACATACATAACTCCATACCAAGTTTCATCAAAATCAGTCGATTAGTTTAGCTAAGAACACATAATTTCTTGCTAGAGGCGTGGCGCCACCCATCTAAACACAAATAGCTTTTCTCAAGTTTCAATCTATCTCCATACCAAAAATCATCAAAATCGCTCTAGCGGCTCAGCCATGACAGCGTTTTTTCCCATTAAGAGGCCGCTGTATTTAAAAATTTTAAGTTTTTAATGACTTTTCTTCTTAGGGTTCAATCTATCTCTAAACCCAATTCCATCAAAATCGGTCCTTTAGTTTAGCCGTGGAAACTTATTTTCCGATTAGAGGCGTGGCACCGCCATGTAGATGAAAATCATAACATTCTGCACTGCGCCTCTTCACAACTTTTCCAACAGAAAAAATAAAGAATAAATCAAGCGACTATGCCATAAATTTTCAATAAAAATCACACTAAGTAAAAAGTCTTTAAAAATCGCAGTTGACCTCGAGTTGACCTTGAAAATTGGTTTCAATTTCAAAGTTAAGATCGCTGATATTTGAAAACCTAAAAACCTTATAAAATTTGTGTTAAATATTTATCACCATCTTACTTAGTTCTCGAGATATTGGCCTGTGAAAACTATCATTTGGATTGATCCTTTTGCAGCGTTCTAACACCTCTCCAAATAAAAGAAATTTCAAAAATGAGTAGAGAAAATTGTTCGAAATATAGTGATCTACGAAAAGCATCCAAAGTGTTTTTTCAATAAAATCAATACAAAAAAGTTGTAACCCCTTAAATATTATTTTTTTTTGTTTTTGAAGATTTTAGTTTATTTTTTATCATTTTAAATTTTACGTTAATAAGTATCTTGCCCAAGATTGTAGAGAAATCAATTCTCTACAAAGAAAGTCTTCGAACATTTTTTGTGAGACTTACGGCTCTCAAGATATCGCAAGAAAACTGTTTACTCCCCTCTGCCAAATGAGGGGCTTTCAACCCCGAAAAGCAAGTTGTATGGATCAATGCAACATTTCAATGCGCTATGTATAAAAGTTTCTTAACAAATGTGACATTATGGACATAAAATTTGTTTAGGAAAGTTGATCAGATCAAAATTATCTTTCAGAAAATAAATTTTATCTCTGTAATTTTTCTACAGTTGAATTTAAGCGCTGTCTCAAAAGTATAGCTTGAGATTTCGGGCAATCAAACTTAATATCAAAAAATATTGCAGCGGTTAGGAAATAAAATCAAAAATTAGAAGGAAAGTAAAATTTTTAGATTTTTCATTTTGGTTCTCCCTATTTTAATAACATTTTAGATCATAGCAAATTATCTACTTATAAACGGAGATTTTGCCATGCACAATTGAAAACAATTTTTTTAGAAAATTTTTTTTTTTTATCTAAAGAAGGAATTGGGACCATATAGGTGCAACTTTGGCAAATAACAACAACCCATTTGCAACCCAAAATCTCTAAATCTCGAAACATTCAATTAAAAGCCTCTAAGTATTCAAAAGAAGCAATTTCCTCTACTTCAAGCCCTTAAGCATAATATACAAATGATTATAATACTAATCATAATATATTGCGAAATTAATTTTAAAATGAGACGTCATTCTATAGATAATTGATTGCAACATTTTCCAGAATAACAACAAACAAGACAATGCCAAGCACCAACCAGAATGGGCATAAAGCAGGAGATACGCATTATTTAATTAAAGCCGCAAACAAATTAACTTTAGCGCAATCCATAAACCTACTGTACGACCAACGGACTGACTGACTGATAGACAGACCAACTTAAATTCAGCTTCAAGCATTAAAAGATAAACAGAACCAGCTCTTCTTTCCACAATGGCCAAACAAACATAAACAAAAAGGCAAGCAGACCAGAGAGGAAGGACAGACGACGACGACGCACCGTGAAACTGACAGCTATGAAAAATGAGACCAAAACCAAATGTTGAATTGAAAAAAAAAAACATATTTTATAATGTACCTAAAGAATTTCATAAAAAACCAAGAGAACAAAAGAATGCAACACTGCAAAAGCGCGAGGAGCAAGAGAGGCGAAGGCTATTTTGCCTAAGCTTATAACAAAAAACCACAATGAAAAAAAATCTCAAGGTCATATCTACTACAAACACTGAGAAAATCCAAACAGCAGAGCCTCCAAAGATACAAAAACCAACCCATGAACTATCATCAGTCAAAAAAACGCAACGCACAATAACGCTGATCTGCTGGTGTTGGGCTGTTTCAGACTTTTGGTCAAAAAAACACTCATGTTGATGATATGCTACAGAAATATGTTACTGAAACTCCCTAAAGGTATAATATTATGGCGACCACAAAACATTATTTTCATGTTCATTGTTACTGCTGTTGTTCTTTTTTTATGTTTTTTGTTTTTAATCCATCGCTGTGAAAATCATTTATCAAAAGACCACTGAGAGACCCAGCAGGAAATGAGCTTTAAATGTTGATAGTGATTTATATAAACTTTTGCAACATTTTATTTCATCCCTCTCTCCCTACGCATTGTTTTTTGAAGTTATCATATTGAATTCTAATACCAGATTTGAGCACAAAATTTCTGTTTCCCTAGCGGGTATGTTCGGTTATATGTGTAAATACGTGCGTTGCTTTAAATCTGAATGCTACGCGTAAATTCGCAACACCACAACTGACAGATTTAACAAATTCCATTGTCATGTTCAACAACAACTCTGTTTCGTTCAGTTTTTTTGTTCGTTATAGTTTTGCTATCATTTGTTTTCGTTCAGTTTAAATAGCGTGCGTGAGGTTCTTATGCGTATCACACCTTTTGCAATTTATTTTCCTATATATTTTTTTTTTTTGGTCAGTTGACTCTTATGGTGTATTAATTAACTAAATTGTTTTTGTGAAGAAAAGTTTCCTGTTTTCTTAATGATTAAATTCGATATGTTTTGGCAAAATGAATTCCTTTGAAAATCTAATGATGCTTTATTGAAACATAAACATTGGCTGATATTGCGTCAGCTTAGATTCGTGGTCACTTAAACAAATGAAGCATAGTTTATACGGTGTGGCCCAGTTCTGAGCAGCCATACTTTAGGATTTGATTGTCTTTTTTCATTGTGAGTAAAAAAATCGTATTTCTGCTCAGAAACGAACCACCCTGTATTTTTACTAATATTCTATTACATACTACGAGGTTAATGTTGTGAAAAATTAATCATGAATATTGTTGCTTTGACAACGTTTTTGGTTGATAAACTACATTTGCGTCTGGTTAACCACGAAGCATTGTAATATTGACTATGTTTCTGGTTGGTGAAAAATGTTTGCATTCTAAATAAAAAATATTCCCTTTATTGTTTATTTGTTTTCTTTTATCGACTGATTACACTCAAAATGTTCAAAGTTTTTTGAAGTGAAAACTTCTTATGGCACGTTGTGCGGCTGAGGAAAAAAGTATAAGCTCGCGACACCGACCGTCATCGGGATTCCCCGTCATGAATGCGATAGTAAAATTTGAATGTTCTATTGTTTCTTTTAAATAAATATTCCAAGTGGAAGACAAAAAGCAAAGCAGACACACTAACTGACACATTCCATTCTCATTCAACGATTGTTATGCTTACATGTGTGTTTCTTTCAAATTCCGCGTTGTTGCGTTGACAAATTGAGAATGAGAATGAGAGCGAGAGTAAAATTTGAATACATATTCCGTTTTTGTCTTCCATTGCATTGCCATATAAAAAGAAAACGCACACATACCAACTAACGATTTGTTTTCACTTCTGTCGGCACTCCCGGAGTGCAACCCGCCGTTTTTTTTTCTTTTGTAATTTTCCCTGCTGAGATGAAAATTTTTTGAATGGTACAGTTTTCGAGATATTCTGGTTTTTTAAAATTCATATCTTGAGCTAGAAATTCCCAGTTTCATCGTTTTTTGTATGAAATTAAGGATAATAAAATTGCAAACTAACATGTATAGCTACATATTTCATTGAAAAAGCGGTTCAAAAGATATCGATGAAAACAGTCCAGATTTTTAAAAAAATAAAAAAAAAGAATTCTATTCCATACACCTAGAGCTGATATTTTTAATTAAGACATACCAGAAGAAAATCGACCGTAAAATGACAACGTTAGGAATCCAAATCCCACATTTTCTGAATATATTAAGTTTTTCGACAATTTGTGCTTTGTGGCCGCTATAGTAAATGGTGTCAAGTGTTGATTTAGCTCATGTTAGCATTGTTTTGAGTAAACCCACTAAAGGTTCTTCCACAATAATTAGTCAAAATCTGCCTTGAAATAATGGTCAAAGTTTGATTGAGATCGCTTAAAGCAGTTCAAAGGTATGACGTTTTAAAAAAAGTGTCTCACTGTTTGCACTTTTGCCCCCTATACTCGTAATTCATGCAATATATAGGTAGTTTATAATTTGTGGCGGGTATTTCTATTGTTTTAATAGTTTTTGCTTAAGCTTGGCCACGGTTTGGGAATATTTAGCGTTGAAATTCATTTAGCTTTTATGGATTTTAAAATGATCTAACAAAATTATATCATAGACTGCAAGAGATATTCAGTCCCCTAGTTTTAGTTATGTACCACACAATTCTGGGATAGATTTTAGTTGTAACTCTTGTAGCATAAAACCATTGGGAGTTTGTTTCTTTTTCAAAGCTTAATATCCTTTGACTGACATGACTTAAAATTGAGCAAAATTAATTTGAAGTCATCAACATTAAAATTTTCAAATTTGTGTTCGTTTTAATTAAGCAAAACAAAATAACATACATACGTTCTTTATTATTTAATTTTTCCACATAAAGAACACTGCAACTTTTTGATCGATCGTTGGCTGTTTTTCATCACAGGCAATTTGTCGCAATAGCAATTTGTCACACTTAACCCTTACAGTGTCAAACAAAAACAAAATAAAGCAGCAAAAAGAAACATTTGCATTTTTACATGTTGCTTCCGCATACCTAATTAACTTGAAGTTCAGTTAACAAAACAAAGTTTAACCCAATTTGTTGGGTATGGTAGTCGATCTTAAGAAGAAACAAAAAAAAAAAAAAATACTCCAATTTGTTTCGCTTTTCTATTAATTTGCTTAAATATTACAATGCTAGGCTTATGTCAAATGAATATTTGCCTAACGTAACGATTTCGCTGTCATGTGAGTTCTTGCGCCTCACGCTGACTAACTGTGAGCAATAAATTTTGGAGTCTGCCCCCCCCCCCTGCAGCATGTTACACTTTTGCGTTTGCGATCGCGATAACGATGACTTGACTTATTTATTATTTCAATATTTGAAACCATGAAATTTAATTTGTATTTTTCATTTGTAACTGAATTGGAATGTGCCATTGCAAAAGTAACTCTACCATGTCACACTTATTCCATGGGTTTCTCTCATTAATCGAAACTTTAAATAAATCAAGATTGCTATCTATCCAGTCTGTCTATATGCGTAAAGCGCGTCACACTTTAGTCTGCTCTGCTCTTCACCTTCCAGCTGCTGAGGTCTACTACTCTTATGTCCAGGCATACTTGATCTTGACTATTGAAACTTGACTTGCGTCGTGCGTTCGTTGGCAAGATTTTGTATCTTTTTTCTCCCAAATTGTTTATATCTTTGTTTCTTGCCAATCTCTTTTTAATCGAATTGTTTTAAAAAATAATTAAAATTTTTCTCTTCAATTAAACTGTGAATATGTTTATATTTTTTTGTATATTTTTCTTTTTTTTGAGGCCAGCCAACCTTGCTCGATCGTTTTTAGTGTTTTATGGCGAATTTTTAAGTCCTTTTTAATTGATGAATGATCGTGTGGGCGCTTTTTTTTATGACTTTTTTGTTGTTGCTTTAATTACTTGGTAAAAATCATTTGTTTGCTTTTATATTTATTCGTTTAATTGTTGGGTTAATGAATTGTTTGCAAATTTATTTCTTATAAATTGTTAATGAATTTTCTGTGAAAAAAATAAAACTACGAATTTTATTGGCAAAAAAATGTCTTTCAGGGGTTAACATCTCAAATGAAGGATGCACAGTGTACCTTTTTATTAAAAACTAACAAAGTTGCACAATTCTTGATAGGGCAGCCACGTTGAGGAACGTGGAACGTTGCAAAATTTAAACCATTTAGAAATCTTATCGCAATTAATTTATATATATTTAGAAGTCAAATGAGTTATCTTTGCTTTGAAGAAAAGTGAATCATTCGTCACATTTTGCCTAGTTTCATGAGAAGAAATTTTTAAGTGGCCATACCGAACTATTAAAAAAATAATGTTAAATAATAATAATAATAGAGTTTAGCTACTACAGCTATTAGCCTTCTTAGCTACATAAATTTATTAATTAAACACGAATTCTGTAATGATTTTTTAAATATTTTTGAATGTTTAGTAATTAGTGAGACCACCACTGGCTCTTGCAACGCAAAATAATCGTTTTTTCATTGATTCACATATGTTTTTTAGAAAACCGACATCAATATTGGCCTACTCAGCAATAATTGCAGTCTTAAGCTCCTGACACCACTGTCAAACTGGCGATTATTTGCATAGACCCGTCTGACTCCGTCCTCCCGATCGTCTCCCACACATTTTCTATTTGGTTTAAATCAGGAGAACAGGCCGGCCAGTCCATAGATTGGGTAGAGCAAGAACTCAAATAGCGTTTAGTTTCGTTGCCCAAGTGAATCCGTTCGTTATCCAGTTGGAAAATAAACGGTAATTCCCTATTTTCTTCAACGAAAGGAATAAGGCTTCTTTCCACGACTTGGATGTAATCGCTACTATTCATTTTTGTTGATGTGAACTTTGAGTAAAGGGCAGAATTCGATGTGAAAGCCCCACACACCATTACATATCCTCAACCAAAGTTGCGCTTCGAAAAATAGAGAGGTTCCTTCTCTCCAGTAGTACTTGAAACCATCAGGGCCATCAAGATTTTATTTTTTCTCGCCACTGAAAGTAACCTTTTCAACAAAAATATCAAACAGATGAGATTTAATTCCAATTAATTAAAACATACTGTGTTCCAATCAGTTGAAATGTTTCGTTCTGCGAATTGAAGGAGCCCCTGCTTGTGTCGTGGCAAAAGATGGGCTGCTTTCATTATTTTTGAGAGCTTGATGTATTTGCACCTCTGTAAGGTGCGCCAAATTGTTGTTTTGGACACTTTATTATGCACTAAAGAGGCCAAGATGGTGCAAGATCTGGTCGAGTTTGAACTTTTTCTGATGACAGCTCGTTGATCCCGACCAGATAGCGCAATTTTTCTTCCTGTTGGCTTTATAGCGTTTAATTATCAGGATCGCATAAAAAAATTCGAATCACGCATCGACTTCTATTCACTTTTTCAAAATAACCCATATTGGCAGTCTGGCCTCGTTATATGCCAATATTTTCGCCATTTCTTCATTAGTCAATATTGTACCGCGTGGCATTTTGGCACGATGAGGACTTTGGCGTTCCTTTTTTTTCTCAAGTGCACAGGAGTGCAATAGATCATATACTATAAAAAAAGCTTCTTCAAAAAGCTTTCACTGATTTTTTTTTTAAGTTTAAAGTTTTATTTCAAAAGTGTCTTATGATTTTGAAACGCACCTTAGTTTAAAACTTCAAATCAAATTAGATTATGTTAAAAGGGTCGCTTGCATATTTGCCCACTGTGATACCCTACATTTATATATAGTTCCCTCCTTTCTCCTTACAAAAATCTCATTGAATGGGCGCGAACCACCCAGAACCCTTGGTGAAGTTGCGGATGCTGGTAAGCTCCAACTCGGCTAGTTCCTCAAGACCAACAAAGTACGCAGAATACTTGGTTCTTTTCCTCATTAGCCCCGGGCAAGTAGATGCTTAACCGTCTCATCCTCTTCTTCATCTTCACAACTCCTGCAGTAATCTCTGAAAGCGGCATCATATTTGGCGGCCATAGAGCCAATAACAGAGTGCCCCATCTGATTTACTAAAATTTCGAAGAACAAAGGTCGTGTTTTACACAAATAAGCGTTGTACCTATTCTGCAAATAATAACTTTAAAATGCTATGGTAGTATTGGTCTTGAAGCCGAAATCGATATGGGAACATTTGCAGACACATTTGATCCGAGGTGTTCGGTCTCACTCTTGCTGCGCTGTCATCGGCACAATCTCAACGGACTTTGCTTCCTTATTATTTTTTATATATGTACTTACCCTATACTAAATAAAACATTCTTTTTTAAAACAATATTTACTAAACTCTTATTTTTTGCACAGTATTATTGAAAAGGTATATATTTCATAGGCAATTTTTCTTCAAGAATTTTCTGTTTTGAATTTTTGGGCAATTTTTTCTAAGGAAATACTTTTCCAAACGCATTGTCTTTCTGTAATTTTAACATTTCCTAGAGGAAATATACTTCCTATACGTAGCAAAACAAACGTTTTACTCTGTATGTTACACAAAAAAAATTGAGCAAATAGGTATATGAAATTTTAATGCAATTTATAATGTAAAACTCTACTCACTACTTCCTTTAATTCATGTTTTTTTTTTTGCAAAATTTACGTTGTTCCCATAACTTGATTTCCTACTCATCAAAAAGTGTTTTAAAAATTTGTTTTTATTTTCTTATGTTTTTATGACTTCACACTAAGAGATGCCATTAAAATAAATTTAAGTATGGCAACCATGTCAATAACAATCATAACAACAACAACAGCAACAACAACATAGATGATTTGACGGAAAAAGCAATGCAATAATTAAGCGAGTTATTTGTTTATGTTTGAAAATATGAAATGAGTGCTCTGTGTTGCTCGTTTATGACAACAACAATAACAACAATAATAATAGAAACAACAACAACAACAATTACACAAATGATAATCGTCATCAACAAAGGCAACAAAAAAGAAAAAAAAAATAATAAATTTATGTTTCATTTTCTGTTTAGTCAACAAAATAACGCATTTCAAGTTCATGAACTCGTTGCCAACACCGTTAGTGATGTAGAAAAACTATAGAAAATTTTTACCAATTGCGAATAATTTTATTCCAAAAATCAAGCTATAACAATGGACATAGTTTCTTGAAGAGTAAAGCTTATGCGGATAATCCTAAAATTGTTCAATACTTCATCGAGCAAGTATCAAGGTAAGGGATTGACAACCCGCCGAACTTGCTCTCTTGAACGACATTCTTTTCCAATTACACAGACCGACAAAATTTAACCAACATTCAGACCCAGAAACCGGACTATATATTTCCGTAGGTTTTCGATGCGCTGATTCCGAATCTGGTCGCAGAATTGCTCCATCACGTCAGGTTTTTTGAGATATCCTAACCTAAAAGTGCCAAAAACATCGTTTTTGACCATTTTTGAGGTTATATAGCACCGTGAGTTTTCTATTTTTCAAAAAACTATGTATAGGATCTTAAACTACAGTTCTTCTTCTTTGAAATGCCCTTGAGTTTTCTGAAATATCTTTCTTTATCGTCCAGTTATCGCATTTTGAAATTTTCAAATTTTTTGACATACAAATGTTCCTAATGAGCTTGCAGGTATAGGCAAAATCACAAATATGAAAATTTCAAAATGCGATAGATCGGCAAAAAAGATATTTCAGAAAACTCAACGACATTGGAAAGAAGAAGAACAGTTCTTTAAGATCACACACATAGTTTTTTGAAAAAAAGAAAATTCACGGTGCTACATAACCTCAAAAATGGTCAAAAACGATGTTTTTGGCACTTTTAGGTTAGTATATCTCAAAAGCCTGACGTGATGGAGCAATTCTGCGACCAGATTCGGAATCAGCGCATCGAAAACCTACGGAAATATATAATCTGGTTTCTGGGTATAATTTTTGTCGGCCTGTGTTATTAACCAGAACCAGTACTTTAATTTCCAATAAAAATAAATAAAATATCTCACACAATTTGCATATTTTATTTAAAATTTAAAAATATACCTCAAATTTGAACACACTTTAAAATCATAAAAATCCGGCATTATTCCTTTTTCTTCGTACAAAGTGAACATTGATTTTCATAAAGTGCTAATAATTTTATTTAAAATTGTTCTCAACAAGCAATAATTTCTGAAGCAAAACTATGCCAAAATTAACTTAAAATTTAATTTTATTTAGAAAAAGCAGCTTAAAATTAAATATTTGTTAAGATAACAAATGAGTAGCCATTAAATATAAAAATCCTTTGTGCATTGAAAATAGGAATTTTTGGTTGGATACCCAACAACAATAAATAAAATAAATTACTTTCTTAAGAATTTTTCCGTTCAATATGCAATAAATGAGACAATTTATTGTGAATTTCTGACATAAATGTAATCACACAACTGAAATATTTTAAACTTTTCTGACATTATATTTAAGGATATGATATTTTTGTTTTAAAATAATTTTATTTTATAGCAAATTTTCATGAAAGTTTCCACATTTTCCTATGTCGCCTTTAACAGTTTTTGAAGATTTTGTTCTCCTAGTCGAATATCTGAAATTTGGATCTTAACAAAATTGCAAAATCATAGCTTTCATTTTGGAATTTTGAATTTTTTTTTTTTTTTTGATCAAAAATAACCGCCATTTTGGATTTTAAATTTCTTTTAGGTAGTAAAAATATTTCTTAATAATTTGAACAAAAAAATTTATTATTTATTTACCGCCTGCTACTAAAGACAGAAAAAATTAAAATTTAACAAAAAACAAAAAAAATATATATAATTTGTTTGCTTTATTTCTTAGTTTTAATAATATTTTTAATAATAATTTTATTTTTAATATTTTGTTTTTAATATTTTTATTTTTAATAATATTTTTATTGTTAATAATATTTTTATTTTAATAAAAATTTTATTTTAGTAAAATTTTTATTTTAATAATATTTTTATTTTTACCAATATTTTGATTTTTAATAACATTTTGTTTTTCTTTAATTTCAGGTACGTTTTGCTGATACACACAGAACTTGAATGATCATTTAATCCGGTTTCTTAAGCTTAAGTTGACTACATAAGGACTTAACAAAAAACCAAGTATTTGCTTATTCAAAAAATAAATATCATAAATTTAAAATAATTAATAATACTTTTATGAATCATCATTTAGACCAAAAAAGGATTACATTCTGATTTTTTTTCAAGCATACGTAGCATTTTTTTTTATAGCAAACATAGTTTTAAATATTATTGAAATTTACTCACCTCAAACAATATAATATATAATAAATAGATTTTTTTTTGCTGTTAAAATTTTTGTCGAAATTAAAACATTTTAAGCACGTTACGCTTCAAATAGCACGTCTGCAATTTGTGAAAAAAGAAAAATTTTTTTTGGGTAAAATTTTATTTGTTTATTTATGTATGTATTGTGTGTTTTTTCATTTATTTTTTTTTTGTTTTTATGACAAAATCCGCTTACTAAGCTTAAAATCAAATTAAAAATACATACTTGCATTTTGTAGACTCTAAAAAAGTTGATTTTCTATTTAGAGGAGGCTTTGCTGTAGTGAAAAAAAGCAGCAGACCTCGTTGCAATGGCGCCACCTATTGATTTGGTTTTGCACTTTTTGTATGCATTTTTAACAGATTTTGCTTAATATTTTTCAATGCTGACTTGTCTTATGTTGAAGTGCATTGCTTTTTAAAATAACTTGTAATTTTTGTGATACATCTAGAATAGTACCTATGTGTATCAAATAAGAGACCGAAGCGGTTATGATTTAAAAAAAGAAAATCCAATTCATAACACAGGACCACAAAAAAAATGTCTTGTAGTTGGAAGTTGAGGTACCATACGGTATGTATTTTGGTGTGCTAAAAACGAATCCGGGGTCAGAATTTACCCATCACCCTCAGATTTTGACATAACCTCAAAATTACACTTTAAAATCGTTAAAAAGTAAGTCCCTCAAAAAAAAAAAAAAAAGAATCAAAATCCAGTTTCCTCCAGCACCCCCTTTTACCCCCGAAGGGTTAAAAACTCATTTCTCATAAATTCAAAATTAATGCATATCCGTAAGTACTTTGGTGCACTGAAGCATCCCCGACACTCTTAGTTTTGAACTCATCAACCCTATTTAGAAAAACAATACTCCTCTAATCCGTACATGACCAGCTGAAGCAAAAGTTTTTTCTTCCAGCTCTTACACTAGCATGAGAAGGTCTCATATAAGATTGCATTTTGGGCTTTCATGTAAATTTTTTTTTTTTTTTAAATCAAATTATTTGCTGATTGTCAGTTGCATCTGCTTCGTGTGAGTTCCATTTGTTGAATATTTTTTTAACTAGCATCCCTGAAAAGTACATAATTTAGTGTAGTTTAAGTTTTTCACTTAATTTTTTACACGTCTCTATTGTTATTATTCTTTATTGTTCAAAATAAAAACCAGAAAAAGGACAAGAGTATACTAGTGAACAAAAAAAGAACCATACAAAAGAATACAATCCAACTTCAATCTGTATACAACAAAAACTTTAAGCATTAGGCTGTATTAGAAAATTGAATTTTTCAATTTGTGTTCGCCAATGTACACATTGACTCTTTTAATCAGCTCTAGTGGTCATGTCTGCACAAATCAATGAGGTAAGGTCAAAATGAGCTTTGTACATCATTAAAGCACCATTCAAGCTCAATTTGGGCACGTTTGATTCCATCAATGGAATTGTCAAATTGTCTTTAGCTATAACTTTGTGATCATATTCTGGGCCCATTTTTCCAGATTTATTTAATTTTTTTAGCATTATGCAATCTGGAAAAATCAAAACTTAATTTATGACATTCTAAAAGACGTCTCCGGGCCCAATAAAGAGTAGTTTTTCACAAAACAATCGAAAGAGATATCTTTTTGGGGATAACTACGGGCAACCCTAGTCACTACTATGGCTGTATTTGAGCGAAATTTTTATCGTTAGATGGAAAATGAAGTCAAAAAACCACCTTAAAAATCTAATTACTACTTTTCCTAAATCCTAAATCCCAGGGAGAGCAAAGTGTTATGCACAGTGTGAAGTTGGATTTTCTTAATCTGGAAGGCATACCCAAAGACAGCAAGAGATGAAGATAAATCTCGACACAAACCAAGGGTAAAGTAAGGTCCTCAAACAACTTTACTTGGTCGTCATATAATAAGGTACGTATATAAAATAATTCAACGGCACACCAAGGGTACACTGAGATTATGGAGGGAACACTTTTCCCAGCTGCTTGCTGGCGATGACTCCACCAATCCCGCTTTTGGAGAAATTAACCCGATGCCACCAATCAACGACGATGGTGTGGACGTACCACAACCTAGCCGTGACGCGGTACGAGTTGTGATCCAACGACTTAAGAACAACAAAGCGGCTGGTGTCGATGGCCTGCCTGCTGAATTGTTCAAGACCGGCGGCGATGAGCTGATAGGGAGTATGCATCAACTCATCTGCAAAATATGGCTAGTTGAAAGCATGCCCGACGATTGGAATCTCAGTGTCCTTTGTCCTGTACTGAAGAAAGGTGACCCGACAATCTGCGCTAACTACCGGGGAATCAGTCTTTTTGCCATCTCTTACAAGGTCCTGTCGACTGTACTGTGTGAAAGACTTAAGCCGTTTGCCAACATACTGATTGGGCCTTATCAGTGCGGCTTTAGACCTGGTAAGTCCACCATAGACCAGATCTTCACACTACGTCAAATCCTGGAAAAAACCCACGAAAAACAGATCGATACCCATCATCTCTTTATCGATTTTAAAGCTGCTTTCGATAGCCCGATACGGGATTGCCTGTATGCCACCATCTCTGAGTTCGGTATACCTGCGAAGCTGGTGCGGCTTTGCAGAATGACGTTGAGCAACACAGCCAGCTCCGTCAGAGTAGGAAGGGACCTCTCCGAACCATTTGATACCGAACGAGGTTTCAGACAGGGCGACCCACTATCCTGCAACCTCTTCAACTTTGTGATGGAAGGGGTGTTGCGAAGAGCCAGTGTACATCGTAATGGCACTATTTTCTACAAAAGTGTCCAGCTCCTTGCATATGCCGATGATATTGATATCATTGGACGTTGTAAGCGAGATGTTAGTGCTGCGTTCTCTGCTATCGAAAAAGCAATTAGTAGAGACCTCTCTCGCCCGACAAAACTGACACTCTACAAGACGCTCATCTTACCCGTGCTACTTTACGGCGCAGAAGCATGGGTTGTGTCGCAGACTGATGCAGCCACGCTTGGGGTGTTTGAGAGGAAAATTCTTCGCAAAATCTTCGGTCCTGTTCACGTCGGCGACGACTACCGTATTCGAATGAACCACGAACTGTACGAGCTCTACGCTGACATTGACATAGTCAAGCGCATCACTATTCAACGTCTGCGCTGGCTGGGACATGTTGTGCGTATGGACGAAGAAGCTCCGGCGAAAAAGGTGTTTGATGCGTAAGCCGCTGGGCGACGACGAAGAGGAAGACCATGCCTCCGATGGAAAGACCAAGCCGAGGAAAGCCTATCCACGCTTGGTGTGAATGATTGGAGAAGGCGCGCGCGAAGCAGAGGCGCCTGGAGAGAGCTTATGAGGTCGGCCGTAACCCGGTAACGGGTTATGGCCACCCAAGTAAGTAAGTAAGTAACGGCACACCAAGTTCACGATAAAACACAAGACAGTTGGTGATCTGTCACTATCTTTCCCATCGATTGGTGAAGTTGTTATTTAAAGGCCCAAAGTGTGCCTTTGTTTGGCTCTGTAGCGCCTCTATTGTTCATTATTAATTTGGTTTTATATCTCTTTTATTTCAAAAATAGATCAGTGCTCCATTGGTTATCAAAAATTGCATAAATTTTTTATGAAAATTATGTATTTAAAAATCATGTGCCGGAATTGTGAAACCTAGCGATTTATCTGCTCTTACACCTCATCTTTCGCCCAGTTTTGACTCTTTTGACGCTGTTTTTTCTTTGAAAATATTGATAATACGATCTTTGGGTAGCAGTTTACTATCTTCACCTAAAATAGAATTTTGGTTTATCAGTTCTAAACCTTGAAATAAATTTATTTTAAACAGAATAAATGTTTTTTTTGTGCCATAAAAACTTTTTAGCGAAGTGTAGAATATCAAGCTCAACAAAGTTCTTTGGCTTTCCACCATCATTAACATATTTGCGCAAAAAAAGAAAAGAAAATAAAAAACCAATAAATTAATGATTTTCAGCGCAAAACGACAACAACAACAACAATAAAGTTCAATAAACTCAAGTTCACCACAAAATGACATTGAATCTCATGCTATTAACAGCGGCTTTACATCTTCCCACCCCACTCACGAGCTTTTTCTTTACATGCGACTTCTCAGATTTTTTTTTTATTTTTCAATTAACAATACATCTATAGCATAACGGAACCTTTTAGCCGTTTTACAAATAATTTTTTTTTTTTTCTTATTTCAAAAGAAACTTCCCAAAGTATAAATCAAGCATCTTAGCCCTTCAAAATTTGTTTGTATTTTTGAAGAGCTTTAAAAACAAGCCAACAAAATGTAATCCGTCAATAAACAATTACCAGTGCAAGTACTTTGCTGCTGCTGCTCCATCTTCTTCTTCTTTTCCATCTCCATCATCCGGTACAAAATTTTAACACGTTCTGCATGAACTAACAAGTCATTGTCTCTGTGGCGTTGGCTTTATCTCCTCTGCGCAAAATACTACGGCGGCTTTTCTACGTAAAAGTTGTCGAACTCGTCAAATACGAGAATGAAAGAAGGATGAAACAAAAAAAAAAAGAAGATCAAAAAACAAACATAAAAATCAATCAAGTACCTCTTGACATCCCAGGCGGGCGCTCACTCGCTCGCTTATTGTGTAGACAATGACGCCGCCGCCGCCACCATAGTCGTAACTGTCTCAATTGCCACACAAGGTTAAAGAAATTTGATGTAACCTATGTGTTAGATTGGTTGTTTTTGGTACAACTTTGGTGCTCCCATTGCAATAGAAAAATTGTTACACGATTTGTGTAATGATATATGAGTGACATATGATTGATACCTAAGTGACACAATACAATTTTTAATTGCTTACTTATTTGTATTATTTTTCGCAACGTTTAAATAAAAGATGTAAAAATATCGCTAAAAATTTATACGTCACTCATGTTTCATATACATTTGTACATATATGAAAGCGTTATTTTTTGAAGCGAAACAGTTTCTCCATGAGAAACCTGAGAAAATAAACTTGTCCAATGCAGAAACTGTCAAATGTTTGGACATGGTGAACGTGGTTGTTTTATTAAACCGAAATGTGCAAATTGCGCCGGTAAACATAAATCGTCTGATTGCACTATTTCAGATCGAGTGCGATGCGCAAACTGTAATAACTCTCATAAGTCGAATGACCCAACTTGTCCAAATCGTGCTGTTTATTTGCAGATCAAAGAAAAGTGCAGTCGCCAAAGCTCGCGTCCTACTAACATCTTGCACTCTTTTAAGCCTAGTGCTCATGCAAATTTTAATTATGTTGAATCGCAATTCCCTTCTCTTAGTAAAGATCACCTGTTTCTTGGCTCTCGCCAGACAACAACAACTCCAACAGCAAAGCAGACTTGGCATTCTTCATATGCTCATGCAGCGGAATCAGCAGCCAACAAAAACTTATTCTCTGAAGAAGAGATAACAAAAATTACATTTGACCTTGTATCGAAACTGAAAGATTGTAAAAGTAAACAAGAACAATTTAGCGTTATCGCACAATTAGCTGTTAAGTATTTGTACTCTAGCTCTAAATAATGTTAGTTTCTCAACTAAAAATAATTTTTTGGAACTGTCGTAGTGTTCGCAATAAGTTCATAGAACTCTTTGATTTTCTTGTCAAAGAAAACATCGACATTTGCTTGCTTTCTGAGACTTGGCTGAAGCTCTCAGATAAACTCTTCCATCCCAATTATCATTGTGTGCGAAATGATAGAGAAAGAACTGGCGGCGGGGTTGCCATTTTAATTAAAAAATCAATTAGTTTTGCAGAGATCGCCAATATAGATACAGAAGTTATTGAAAATGTTGGAATAGAAATTTTATCTGCAAACGATAAAATTATAAAACTGTTCAGCGTATACTTCCCCGGCGGTTCTAGTTGTTTCGATCTTCGCAACAAATATAAAAAGGATTTAAGAAAACTTTGCAATAGTGATGGATTTTTTATCTTTTGCGGTGACTTCAATAGTAAGCATCGTGAATGGGGGTGCTCTCGGGCTAACACTTGGGGTAATATACTTTACGAATTCACAACATTTTTTCCTATCACAATTTTGTATTCTAGCGACCCTACGTATATACCAGCAACAAACAGATCGTCACCGTCTAATATTGATATCATTCTTACTAATTTTCCAACATATTTAACTCAGCCCATAGCTCTCAATGAATTTAGTTCAGATCACTTACCGATAAAATTTTTTTTAAGCTTAAATTTTGCGTTTCATAAAAACCTTATTGTGGACTATTCGAAAGCAAATTGGAAAACCTACCGCTCTCTTCTAAAAAACTATTTTAATGAATTGTCTGTTAATATAGATGATGTGGTTTCAACAGACATGATAGACAATAATTTGGAAATTTTTAATGAAAATGTATCTATGGCTGCACGAAGATCTGTTCCACTCAAGGTACCTAAGACTAATTTCATTAAACTACCTAATTTTATCATTAATATGATAAAAACAAGAAATTTCGTTCGTGGGCAGTGGAGCCGATATAGACAAATTTCTGATTTTAAATTATTATCATGGTATTCCACTCAAATCAAAAAAGAAATCTTTAAGCATAGAAATAAAACTTGGGATAAAAAAATTAGTTCGCTCGAAAACAGAAGTAAGCCGTTTTGGAATGTTTGCAAACTTTTACGAAGAAAGCATACTCCGATCCCTTCATTACGCGAGCAAAACAAAACAATTGTCCTAAGCCGTGACAAAGCAAACGCCTTTGCTTATAAATTTTTGGAAAACCATAAAGTTTCTGAACATCTAGGAACACCAACGCATGAAAACTCAGTAAACACAATAGTCGAGCGTTTTGACTCACTTAGCGTAGATACACAGCTATCGGAATATGTCGAAGTCGACTTTATCCAGGATTTTATTCGCGAGTCTCCATTAAGAAAATCTGCGGGACATGACGACATTAAAAACATTATGCTGAAATATTTGCCTAAAGTGGCGCTTATTTTCTTAACATTTTTAATAAATTCTTGCTTAAAGCTGCAATATTTTCCTAGTGCTTGGAAAGTGGCTAAAATTGTCCCAATTCACAAAACAGGAAAGCCCTCCAACCTACCCGATGGTTATCGTCCTATAAGCCTACTGAGTAGTGTGAGCAAAATTTTTGAAAAAGTTGTTAAACATAAGTTATTTTCGTTTATTAACCAGAATAATGTTATACCAAATGAGCAATTTGGATTTAGACAATTTCATAGCACCATACATCAAATCAAGCGTATTTTTAATCACGTTAAAACAAATTTTGAAGCAAAAAAATCTACTGGACTTATCCTCTTGGATGTCGAAAAAGCTTTTGACTCGATTTGGCACAAAGGTATTATATGCAAGTTAATACATCTTCAATTTCCTTTATATGTGATCAAACTTATACAGAGTTTTTTGACTAATCGCTTCTATTGTGTGTCTGTAAATAATGAGTACTCTGATATTATTAAATTACCTGCAGGAGTGGTTCAAGGCTCTGTTCTTGGACCCCTTTTATTTATTATATACTGCTCCGACTTACCTAAATGCAATAACTGTCTCTATGCAATGTATGCCGATGATATTGGTATTCTATATTCGCACGAGATTGGTCACGATATTGTGACTAACCTACAAGGTGCGTTAGACAACATTGCTGAATATTTTACAAAATGGAAAATTAAATTAAATGCTAGCAAAATGCAATCCATCTTTTTTACAAGGAAAAGAAGCCATTGCTACCTGCCTAGCACTAACTTAAAATTGTTTAACCACAGTATACCATGGGCAAATAATGTTAAATACCTAGGTGTTGTTTTGGATAAGAAACTGTTATTTAGTGATCACGTCAGTCATATAAAGAATAAATTTAATATTGCAATTAAGATGCTATATCCGCTAATCAACCGTCAGTCTAGCCTAAGTAGGGAAAACAAATTAATAATATGTAAAACCATATTCCAGGCAATTATTTTATATGCTTGTCCAGCCTGGAGTATTTGTGCTCAAACGCATATTAAAACCTTACAAGTATGCCAAAACAAGTTGCTTAAAATGATGTTGGGACTTCCATGGGATTTTTCCACTAAAAAACTGCATATCGTCTCTGATGTTAAATTAATATCAGTTCGAATAAAAGAAATAACTGAAAAGTTCAAAATTCGCTGTGATTTATCCGATAATAATCTTATCTCAGAGTTATATCGATAACTTTTTGTTTTTATATATATGTAGGGTCTTCTATGTATGTTACAATGTATTATTTATTTGTATGAATGTAAATTTGGTTACTATTAAAAGCGCTCTTTGAGTATGATTATACAGGTGATTTCATAGCGAAGGTTTTTTTATTGTAGTATTTTCCTTCGAAAAGTTAAGCTCCCTCCCAATATCTGTGATAAATTTATAAATAGTATGATAATGTTCTAGAATTAAGGTAAATGTACCATATGTCTGTAAATTGTGCGATAAATTATTTTTGTAACGTTTTTTATTTTCTACTCAATAAACATATTATTATTATTATTAAAAAAAAAAATACCTTCATCACGCATAAACGCGCCCAAAAAAATCAACATATATCAAATAGTATCGAAAAAGTCGATAAAAATCGGAAGACGTTGGCTTATGTCCGATAGCATCAAAAAGACAATAAATAAATTGAAAAATAGCAAAAATTATATGAAACGTCGAATAATATCAAAAAGTCGATAAATGTACAATTTATCGAAAAGTATCGAAAAAAATCCATTATAAGTTGAATAACTCAGAATAGTCGATAAATATCGTATAATAACGGATAGCATAAAAAGGATTAAAAAAGTTGCTAATTACTTTCGTGTAAAAAGTACCCGGTATTGAAAGTTTATCGATTACCTACCGCATTGTGCTGTACTCTGAATTCTTTTCAGAAGGATATACGGTAAATAAGAAATATAATTCAGGCGTCAGAACTTCCGCTTAAAACGATCAGTTTTGTGGAAGGACAACTCATTGATTGTGCACCATGGCATGAAGCCATCATTGTGCAAGATGCTTAGCCAAAAATTCAACGGCCGTATTCACTTGACTTTTTTCTGTTCCCGAATTCAAAATTGCCGCTTCGAAGAAGGCACTTTGAGTCAATTGAAGCCATTCGCTGAAGGAGCTGAAAGTTATACTCCAATCAGTCAACGAAAATTGTATGGTGGGCTGGATCAAGCGCTGGCTTAGTATTGCAAACGTTGCGGCCTACTTTGAAGGTGATAAAATAAATTTTGATAAACAATTTTATTTCGTTTTATTTAACTACTTTTATGTTTATACTTTTTGCACAGAATGTATATTGAAAAATATCGAAAAATGTGATTAACATCGTATTGTGTCAAGCAGTATCGAAAAGCTTCGAATTGTATCCAAAAAGTCGAATATGTGGAATATATCGAATAATTCAATAACAGTTCAAAAATTTCAAAAAGGTCGATAAATGTCAAATAGTATCGAAAATAAAATACTCAAAATAATTAAAAAATGTTGTTATCATGAAATCTTTGATTTTCTGCTAAATACTATAGGTATTCACGATCTACGCCAAGCATTGTGTTAAGTTAGCAAAATACACAGCAAGTTAGCAATAATCTTGTTGAGCACCCCCAAAGGCATCAGATTTTCCGACAGATTTCGTTGTGACAAAATTGCTCTCACTTTTAACTCAAGATTTAATAAAAATAAAAGAACCGATTTACTACATCTGTAACTTATTGTTAAGACCAAATCTGCTACTCTACCACGTCAACTGTTCAGAATTGTAAATACCACTAAGATTTCAGTAACTAAGCATGGTAATAAAAAAATTATGAAAAGATACACAAAAAAGTCTAATAAGATATGATTTTGCGCTATCACTACTAATAAAAGCATTTTTACTTGACAACCGGCAAACTGTTTTCTTTTTGTTTTTAATTCATTATGAAAACTTTCTTTTATTTTATTATTGCGATTCACGACTCTCTTTCACTTAGTCGCTCAATTATTACCACTGCCATTGCCGTTGCTAGTGCTGTTCTAAATCTGGCAATGAAAGAAAAATCTTACAAATTCCAATGTCACTTTTTTTTTTGCATCTCCTCTTCAGATGTTATGCGAAAACAGCGTATTACCAAGGCAAAAAAAGAAGTCGTGACAGTTGGCGCTACAATGTTTTACTTACTACTGCTACTTACTATAAGTTGGCTTTTTTTTTTGACTTTACTGACTGTTGTTGTCTGGTGCTATTGGCTTCGTGTACTCGTTCTGGTACAATACCGCATGTACTTAATTTGCGGCATTTACTCTTAATGTGATGGATTGCATATGGAAAAATGTTGACAGATGCCGGATTTTGTTTTAAAGAAAGGAATTTATCAAATGACTTTGAAAAAAAAGGCGAGACATGGAATTTACGCTAAGGACAAACGAAAGCGAACGAAAAGTATTTTGAATTTGTTGTAAGGCAATTTGACAATTTTGTGTTGCTGTGTCACCAATAATTTATGATTGAAGAAAAATATTAATTTAAATGTTAAAAAAAAAAAATGAAGAATTTTGTAAGTACATTCCACTTGAGTTCAAATGTCTCAATGTTGAAAAAAGCAAAAATATTCAAGTGAAGCATAGGATAGAAGCATGCGAACATCTTAACAGAAAATGATATTTTCTATAAAAGTAAAATAATATATGTAAGCGTCAACGAGAAAACCCATTTATCGTAGTTCCCGAAAATATATACAAATTTTCGTGATTTTATCGTCAGGCAGATTGCGTTTATTATAATGATTATGCCAACAGAAACGAGAGAAACAATCTCTGCCACTTAGTTATTGCTGCATTTAAAAATGGAAATATAACAAATATGTAAAGAAAAAAAAATTGAGTATTTAATCATCTGCCTCTTGGCTGACTGTTTGCTTTACTTATAGAAACATAAGAACAGAGAAGGCAGACGATTACAGCGCTGCGTTTTTGAGGGCAGACGTTTTTGAGCACTTCTGGAGCTTATTATTAAGGAAATATCTATTTAAAAGTAATTTTGTGTAGTTTTTGCTATCCAGAATTTATTATTCTATATTTTCTATCACTTTAATTATTTTTTTGGCTATGTATTGGAGCTATCCACTCCAAATCGGATACCATTTTTGCTTTCGCATCTCTGATTTTTGTGTAGATTTTTTTTCTTTTAGCACTGGTTGAGACTGGTCTCCATAAATTTTTCAAAACTTTTTATATTTTTCTCCGAAACATCGTCTACATAAAGATCATATACATAAGTTCCAGTATGGAAGGATAACTGGAAAATTTATATTTTTGATACCTCGGAAAAAAAAATATCGATATAATTCAAAGTGGCTTTTGAAGGGAAAAAATTAAGCTTTACAACTTTATAACTAAATAATATTCGGAAAAATCTGGTGTCCTAAAATTAATATATGAATTCGACCAAAATCAGTGATTTTGATATTCACAATCCCATATATTTTGCAATAAATGAATATCTACACGTCTGCCTTAAGACAACGAATTTCTGGAAGAAAACGATAACATTATTTAATATAGAGTTTTTTTTTTTTTTTACTCACAATTGCTGTTATAAAAATGCAGCAGTAAAGACGTCTGCCTTTTATATTTTTGCTATCTATACTATGTCCTTAACTCAATATATCAGAGGCAGACGCAATAAAATAATTTTATAGAATTTTTTTTTTGCAACTTCTAAAACTCATTAAAAAAAAGTGACTCTTAATTTTTCTAATTCGTATGAATGTAAACTACATTGCATATCAATACCAACGATGGTAGTCATATGCCTAAAATATTGGTTCACCGGCTCCCTAACTAATAATTAGGATTCCATGTTACTGTACTAAGCCCATGGAGATTAAATTTCTCAAGATGTTTACACGGCTCTTCTAGTTAATTATCGATGGGTTTTCATAATTCGGAAGCAATGAATTATCAGCTCTGCTATCTGAGTGTCAGGCTTTATGTCAGAATCTTTAACTTAGCCTCAGCCACCCTCTATAAGACAGTAGAACGCTCTTCCGACGAACTCGTCGTACTATGTCATTTACACTTTGCTTAATTTTCCGTTTGGACCACAGTAGACTCTATACTTTTGGACAAAAGTATAGCACTCTCTCTCACTCTCAACTGGTTTCATTCATCTTACCAGATTGCTTTCTAACGTACAGACGTGCTTAACCCAATATAGATCTGCGGGGTCGTTTATCCCGTCATATGAGAAGTCTTGCAGACATATAAAATACCCAGTAAAAAAATATTATTTTTCTTGAACTAAAAAAAGAAAAATCAGTGTCAGATCAGCAATAATTAAATTTATAGTAAATTTCACTTTTTAAAATTGTATACATAGTACCTGTTGCTGTTTTACTACTTGAATAAATCATTTGTTTTAGTATTCGTTACTTTCTCAACATATTAACTTTCTTAGATTTGCCATTCTATAATTAGAAAAAAGCCATAAATTTAAATTTGGTACATTTCCATTCATGCGGATACACCATTTTAAAAATTAACACTTACTATTTATAAAATATATTTCACACAGTTATGTTCTCAAGAGTTGTGTATCCAAAGCCTCCTATGCTAAAAAAAAAAAAGAACAACTTTTTCAGCCCACTTTAACTTCAGCTGGTTTCTCCCTCAATTTTACTGCAGCTAGACATGCGAATTATGCAGTTGCCAAAGCCAACAGCGACGCATCGTCAGGCACTCAGACGGATGCAAGTTTTTTCTTTCGTTCACATGACCATTGCATAAAAAATGTTCAGCCATGAGTGCAACTATAGAAAAATCAACTCTTTCTCGCTCTATCACATAATTTTTTATGTTTTTTTTTTTTTAATTTTATTAGTACGCTTCACGTAAGCTATATCTGCTTTATTTGGCATTTTAAAAGATTCATGCGTTTTCTATCTTCATATTACAGAGTATACCGTGCATTGTAAATATATTCGCGCATATCTTTGTCGTCATCATCTCGGCATTATCTGCTTCTGCTGCTTCTTCTTCGTCTGCTTCATTTTATTCTTCTTCAGCTAAACAACGTTGTATTTTATATGGTATTGATGCTATATACAAGTTATAGTATTTGGTATCTGGTATGCCAGTATTTTGTATCTAAGTATGTAACTCGCAAATATTTTCAAAGGTCGTTTCATTTGAGCGCGCTGACTGCTCTAGTAAGGTCATGTTGTTAAAAGCCTCAATGCTGTTTGTTACGTTTTTTTTTTCTCCACTCAGCAGCTTGATACTCTCTGTCTGTGCAATAGCTAAAAAGCTAGAAAGTAGTTGCTTTGTGGTTTTAGCTTTACACTCTATACAGCTCTACACGCAAAAATAAAGTTGCGCTTTTCATATTATTAAATTTTTGTTTCTCAAAATTATAGTGATTTGAAGTATATTTTTGATCTATTCCCTTAACACCAGCTTAAAATCTCTTTAACATCGAAGATTTTATGAGTTAAGTTTCCTTTGAAATTTCAGCTTACCAGCTTAACTTGCTCGAAAAGGATCAGACAATGATTTTCATATGCTAGATTGAGATAGTATAAGAGGAGTATTGTAATGTCTGATTATTTGATCCACCGTTGATCTACATACTCTTCTGTGTGTTTTAACATTCCATGGAGCATAAGGACTCCACAAAACTCTTCCATTGTGCACGGGTATCAGCAAATGTCTTCAATACTCTTCAGCATTTTCTCGATTCAACTCATATCTAAGTAGTTCCTGCAATAATTTTCATAATCAACGACGGTCGATTTTCCCATTTCCTCGAAAGTTCCACTCCAATGCTTGCAGGCAAACTTCAGTTCGTGATTTGTGCAACGTTTGTCCAATTCATTTCCATTTTCGTCGTTTGCTTTGAACGTAAATCGTATTTTGTCGGCATATGATGAGCAATTCGACATTGGAGATGATAATGAGCCATCAAATTTTCTGAATTCGCAGAGGACAATTGTTGATTAACACTTTTAAATTGTGTAACAAAGCACTGTTGGTAAATCATGTTTCACAGTCTTGCAGAAGTCACTCTTCACATTGGACTCAAAAACCGAGGAGTGTCAGTTTATTGGTCTCGCCATCAGGTGTTATGACAGCACAAACAACTGAAGTTATCCACCTCTCTTATATTGAATTTTCCCAGCATGAAACGATTTCAGACATACTTTTTCCGAAATCGATCTGAGGTTGGGGAGTTTTGTTTGCATATCGGACTGTTTTATGTAGAGAAGGCTGACGATAACTGCTCGCTGTAGGTCAATTGAATGCATCGATTTACTCGTATATAGTCTTGTGAAGGTGAAGGTATCATCGAATAACTTTGTTAAATCAATGAAGCCTACCATTCTTTTATATGTTTCACACAATAATGCGAAGGATAGTTAATTAATACATTCTTCCTAAATTGAGATAAACGTACAGAGGTTAACACTGAACACAGCTCCCACTGCTGTGTTGTTTTCCAGTGATATTATAGCGTTTGTGATCTCTGTTAATAAAGAAAGACACAAGGCCAGTTAGTAAGAATGTCGTATGGCGAATAGTAACCGATGCCCAATACCTAAAGTATGATCAGGAACGAGTCGGGCTTTCTAATCCAATAATGAAAATAATCGTCACACCTCATATGAAATGGACCGGATCCAATCAGCAGATCTGGTCCTGATCGCCAATTATTTTTAGAAACGGGTAAATCTATAGGATCAATTATAGTGCAGGTTTTCTGTTCAGATCCTCATATACGAAATAATTAAATAAATATTACCATTTTATTGTAAATTTAATATATATGGTTATTGCATTGAATATGTTAAAAAATTACTAAATTCCTTATGAAAACTGTGATAAGAAATATTACATACAGACTGGAACAGAAAAAATATTTAATCCGGGTTTGCTTTCAAAATTCCGACAACTGTGCAATTGCGCGCGCTGCCCATTGTTTTTAAGTAGTATAGGATATGTTAATATAGAGGGGCACATGGCCAGTCGCTGTGATCATCTCCAAGGAAATACCTTATGGCAAATGATAACGGATGGAGATGAACGATTGATTGTCACCGAAGAATGTTTTTTCCAAGGGATTAGCTGGTCATCTGTTGTATATAATAGTTTTCCGTTTTCGCTTTTGATTGGCCAACTTTACTTGAGTTTGTTACCTGTCACTTTGCGAATTACTTGATAAACCGTGCAAAGGTATGCTAGGTTTTAACTGCGAGGCCGTTGTACATTCTTCGTTTGTCTTGTTTTGCAGAAATCCTTTACTTCTTTAATAAGTGCATAATATTTCTGAAACGAGTCCATATAGTTCATTCACTAATAGGGCTCTACATTAGTTAACTTGAGATATGCCTGCTGATTAAGAGTGCGATGCTGTAAGTCATTTTCCAGTCGGCCTATTTGTAAGAATTTGTCACCGTAGCTAATTGTCAATTTACCTGAAGTGTTCTATTTTGCTTCCTCTGGAGCTTCCCAACTACGTTGATTATTCGACCAAGCAAAAAGTTGGTGAATTTCGAAAAGGA
The DNA here is from genome assembly GCA_949775025.1 of Tricholauxania praeusta. Lineage (NCBI taxonomy): Eukaryota > Metazoa > Arthropoda > Insecta > Diptera > Lauxaniidae > Tricholauxania > Tricholauxania praeusta. Next base: position 162,479,897 of record OX459028.1, on the reverse strand, counting down.
GGCGTGGCACCCCCTATACAAGCACCAGCTTCGAAACGCTACTCGGAGAGCTATTTAAGTAAATGTTGCCAAATTCAATATGGGTATGTTTGATCAAATCAGCCAGCACTTTTGAAGGAAGAAATGCCGTTTTAATAAAAATTGAAGACTATAGGGCTTTAAATTTTTGGCGAGGCCAAAGTTATCACCCTTTTTTTTTGTTTTTTGTTTTTTTGCCCATTAATCTATGAATTTTTATGTTAGTGAACTTTTTTATTTTGAACATAAAATTTTTTTAGTAGGGGGCCTGTCCCCCACCCCCACTTTTATAGCCCACTCGCTCTGAGTGCAGACATTAATATATGTGGAATTAACTTTACACCGAATCAGACTCGTTCTAGGTTCACTAAGATCTGCGAGGTCGTCCGATCATCTATCTATAAGGGCGTGTGGAAATATAGTAACTTAGACATTTGTAATTTCATGCTTAAGCTAAAAGTTTGATATAGATAATTCTCTTGGTGTATGACAATTTATATGTTGCATTTAAAAATTGTTGTTGCACTTTATGGTGAAGTCTTGTATCTGGTATCTTTTTGGTTTAATCTTGGCTTTATTTGTTTTTAACTCTAACAATGTTACATTTTCATCTACAGCTTCGTAGATTTATTTATAACCTGGCTATATCTGTCTCGAAGTTAGCGTTCGACGACGACAACAACAACGACGGGGGTATCAGGCAGTCTGTCAGCCAAGATATGCATTGCATTCATTTTGTACGGTACGCATTTATAACGTGCGTGCTTTCGTTTATTTGTTTGTAATTCCGCTGTGGTTTTATAATTGGAATTTGCACTTTTTATTATTGTTGTATGAACTTAATTTTATTTATATTTATTTATGTAATGTTGTGTTTTTTTTTATCTCGCTTGTTTATTATTTCATTAAGTTTTAAATGCGTATCTGATTGCCGCCTTCAAAAACTGTTGAATGTAGGTACTTTTTTTTTGCACATCGCACTTCACTGTCAACATTTAATTTGTGAGTTTGGATTTGGATGCGATTTCGTCTTGTCTTACCACTGGTAATTCTATCACTATGTTGTTGTTTGCTTAGTGTCTCTTGCGACTTTTTTAAAAAATTCGTCTAGGTTTTGTGTTGGTTTCCATATCGCATTTCTGTTAATTGCGGATTATTTCAAATATGCAAATATTTATTTAGCATTAGGCATTGTTGGGCATAATTTCATCAAGTATTCAATGTCAACATTGCGGATTTAATGTAAGCAAAGATACTGCGTATTTGCATCGATTGACGGTTGTTTTTTTTCAAGTTTTAACGTGTTATATTATTCAAAAAGCTTTGTTATGGAAATTATCAACTTCAGTTTAGTTTTTCACTTAGAATATCGCTAAATATTTCACTTAAAATAAATTTTAGATATCACAAAAAAAAAAAAAAACTATCAGGCAGACTATCTGCAGTTATAATAAATTTATATCTTTTTAATACAATACTTCTTGACACAAAAGTCACAAACTCCTTCTTTCCAAGTTTCCTACAAAAGTCAATATTCCAGTCGCAAATAACGCGAATGAATACTAAGCACATTGTGCGCCACTACAGACGGCGCCAGCAATTTGCAGAAATTTTTATGATGGTCGCACTTCTTTTAATGATTTTTTTTATTATTTTTTCTCTTACGAAAATAAAACAGTTACTATTTGTAGTGGCGTTATCTTTAATTTATTTTTTTTTTTAAAAAAAAAAAAAAATAAAAATTTTAAATTGCTATTTGAGTTATGCGTATGAATTTCAACAATTTTCCGCTGGATGGCGGCGCTCAAAACCATAGCAAACATAACAAATTAGCACAAAAAATGTGGCCGTCCATTAATTACGTAAGGTGTTTTTTTTTTGAAAATTCCTACCCCTCTCCCCTTGGTGAGATTTGGTGAGTTTTGACGGAACTTTCCCCCACTCTCTTCCGTGAGGCTTGCCTTATAATTTTTACATGTAATCTAATATAATAATGTGTAGTCTCTGCATTAAAAAGTTGACGTGAGATTTTTGTTGACCCCCCTCCCCCTTTGTGAGACATTGTGAGATTTTTCCGGTCCCACTCCCCCACTATTTTGACTCACGTAATTTATGGACGTCCCCAATGGCAAATTTTAAATTTCAATATAGGGGAGGGTGGGGCTGATTTTCTCACTTTTTGGAAAATTAGATCTAGCTTGTAAGCCAATTAATATTTTTACGAATTTGTCTTTCTACACAATACTTGCATGTTTTAGTCAGTAAATGTGTGCAAAAAATTTTGATCCAAATATCCAACATTTTTTTTTTTTTTCAATACGTTGATATAGAAAAAATGCCAGCTGTTGGTTTGTGCTTTTCAGAACCCCAAAAATAATCTTAGAAATTGAGTGATGAAACTTACCCTCATAAAAAGAGCCCCGCGTTCCCCTACACTATAAGACTAAGCTTAAGATTTCATTTTAGCTAACTAATCCTCGTAATTGAAAAATTATAAGGTGAAGTTTGAAAAACAGCAAAAAATAGCTAGGGTGGTTAATTTTAATTAACTTTTAAAATATCCCGAATATGTCTTTCATAATGATGTTATTTTAAAGGACATACCTTCAGCTTTCAAACTATATACTGCATTATTTGTTTTTAATTTAAAGAAAGTATGTCTCAGTACCAATATTTTTTTATATTCTGAAAAAGTATTGTGTATGTTGACGACGACCTTATTGTCTGTACTTAGGGCAAATTTGTTGAGCGAGCTCTTAAGGGTTTCTGCATTACAGATAAAGTAAGCCGTAGAAATTGCTTTAAAGCTTTCAAACCATATACATCATATTTTTTTTCTTCGACGTCAAAGGTCGATTTCGTCTCACTTAAGAAAACCATATTTTTAAGATTCTACAGAAAAAAAAAATTTTTTTCGAAACCTTTTTAACTTTGCTTGGTGTAATTTTGGCTGAAATTTTGATATCATTAAAGTAGCAGCGATACTAAAAGGTTTTTCAATAAGAGCGCTACAAAAGGAAATAGGAAATAGGCCAATGGCGTCAAATCGCACGACCGAAGCTGCCAATTGACTGGGCCATTTCGTGAGATAACACGTTCACCAAACTTGGTTTTCAATAAATCGATTGTGACATTCGCTGTGTGGCTTGTGGCGCCGTCCTGTTGGAACCACATATTGTCCAAGTTCATATCATCCAAGTTGGGCCAAAAATATTCGGTTATCATTGAGCGGTAGCGATTCCCATTCACAGTAACGTGCCGGTCCACCACCAATCCGTAATTTTTTCGGGATGCAATGTTGACTCATGGAGTACGTGTGGATTGCTGCCTGACCAATAACGCATATTTTGCTTATTGACGAAGCCATTCAGCCAGAAATGAGCTTCATCGCTGAAGATGATTCTTCGATGAAAATCCGGATCATTTTCAAGTTGTTGCTCAGCCCAATTCACGAACATACGACGATTCTGGTGGTCAAGCGGCTTCAGTTCTTGCGTCAATTTGATTTTGTAAGGATTTAGGCCAAGATCTTTTCGCAAAATTCGCCACAACGACGTCACAGAGATGCCCAACGCTTGAGACCGACGTGTGAGAGACTGATTTGGGTCTTCCTCAATTGATGCGCTAGCGGCAGCAATATTCTCGACACTACGGGCACTTCTTTATCTCACTGGCTCGGGAACAATTCATACTGTGCCTGTGGATTCAAATTTTTCCACTAGACGCTTCATTGTTGATCTGACAGGACGATTATGACGACCATAAATTGGACGTAGCGCTCTTAAAGTTGAGGTCACTGACTCCGAATTTCGGTAGTAAATTTTAATAATTTCGACTCGTTGTTGGATCGTATATCTTTCCATGATAAAATGGCAAACCTTACTGAAGAGAAATGTTAAAATTGTGGGAAAAAATTTGGCGTCGTTTACTGTCCCTATTGGTCTACTTTTGTAGCGTCCCTATTGAAAAACCCTTTACAACTGAGGGCAATACCGCCTGAGGACATGTGTCACTCGTCTAAAAGGGAATTACTTTGAATAATAAATGAAAAATTTTGAAAAATATTGAATTGTTTGGGTTTTTTGAGAATAGCCTGTGTGGAAAATTGTAGCACTGTGTATTTTTTTTTTGTTTGACCTTTTAAGCTTTTAACTTCATTTAAAATATTTTTCAGAGATATGCCCTTTAAACTTTTTGATAATGTTAAATCGACCTTAAACTTTTGTGAAAAAATTGTGCTTTAAAATGATCTTTATGAAGGACATATTTGTCCTTAGCAACTTTTCGATGTTTTTTTTCTCAAATTTCAAAGCACTTTATCTTGGATACCGCTGGCGTTAGTAATCTAAAATTTAGTACGAAACATATTTTTGTAACATAAATTTATACTACAAATTCTCAGTAAATTCGGTGATGTTTAGGTAATACGATTTGTTACTTTGAAATGTTTTTACCCATAAAATGTTTAAAAAAATGATAGTCTTCTTCAATGCAAATGATTGCCGACGCTGCCGCATATAGTGCTGCCTACAATAAGTATGAGAAAAAAGAAACTCAACTTTTTGATTACCAAGCATTAATTTAAGTCTATTTAAATTCGTATTTGCTGCTTTTTTATTTATAGTACGAGTACTTGAGTAAATAAATATTTTTCTTGTATAATAAAAAATACTATTTTGTAAAAAAAAATGCAATAAAAACCTCAATTAACTGGCTGGCTGACTGACTGACGCGTGAGTTACGTCTAAGACTCCCCCACATTTTATTGCGCTAAGCTTTTTTTTCTTTAAAAATCAACTTTAGGTATAATTTTTTTTTCTGTACTTTTGCCGCAAATGTAAATTTATTTCTTTTATTTTTATTCAACTTTATTTTATTAAATGCAAAATTCCACTATGTCAGTTTATACAACTTTGTTGACTTAATATTTGACGAGTTGTTGTTTCATAAATCAAACAATGCCCGCACATATTCAGTTCATTAGACGTTTTAATTAGTTTTTCTTTTATAAAAAAAAATTAATATGATTTATATAATAAAACGATTTTGATGATGTGTTATAAAGTGTATATTTTTAACTATATAATAGGACGTTTTCACATACTTTTGTTTAAAAATTTCAAAATATTTACGTATCAATTTCGCAAGTTAATGTTAATCAACAGAAGTTATAATTAGTCTACATTTTTTGTTCATTTTGGTTAATTAAACAAAATTTCAGAGGACTATTTTCAAAAATTATTACTATTGGAACTGCCTTAACCTTAGAACCGTGTTTGGGGTACTGGATTCCCCAAACAATTTTCAAAAGAAAATGAAAAGTCATTCTTTGTCAGCTTTGTTTGCTTGAAAACATGTATAAAGAATATACATACATTTATAAATACCCACCTAGCATTTAGATGATCAGTTTTTTTTAAATCACCTATACGAGTCATTTTTGACTACTATTTATGACCAAAAAGTGATTACTAAGAAAAAAAAATCCAAAAATCACATTCCGATCTACCCAATGATCTTAAACTGATTGCACAGGAAAACAGTAACAATATTATCACTTTTTGATCTACGTAATGATTCGAATATGACTTTAGAACTTATTCTTTTTTGAATTGTGTTCTGTTTTGTAGTTCATAATAACTTTGCTACAAGTAGATAATATATAAATACTTTTACAATAAGTAAAATTATGCATATAGGGCTGATGGTGATGAAAAGAACGGCAAGGACACGCGAAAGAACGTGGATGCGAAAAAATTTAAGTCATATGATTCGCAAATGATTAGAAATATGACTCAAAAAAGACTCGTAAATGCTTACAAATATGACTCGAAAAAGACTCGAAAATGATTAGAAATATGACTAAAATATGACTCGAAAAAGACTCGCAAGTTATAAGCTATATGACTAAAATATGACTCGAAAAAGACTCGCAAATGATTAGAAATATGACTCGAAAATGAGTTGAAACTGATCAGAAAAACGAGTCATAAACGACTCTTCACGAAGAGTCGCGGATAGGGTACCATTTTCTCCCGACAAAAGTATCATTTATGATCAGAAAATTAGCGCATTTATGATCATTTTAATCAGACAGAGGACTCGAAAAAGACTCGAATGTGATCGGAAATTTTATAAAATGCTGGCTGGGTATGTAGAAATAAAATTATTTCAACTATGTATTTCCAAAGAAATGTAATTATTCTTTCAATAAATAAGAAAAAACACTGAAAATGTATACAATTATCATGTTGGGTATAATGTGCCCCAATACACGGGATTATGATAATTTAACCATACACGGTTCGTTTGAAATTAGCTGACTCAAAGAATGTTGACCCTTCACTAAAACTTTTAAATTCAATTTTTCAATTTCTTACATTTTTTCAATGTATAGCATGATAATCTTGGTTGCTTGGTTCTTTGAATTTTTGTAGCATGTTCAAAATTTAACTAACTATCGTAGACAAAAACCAAGAAAACCCCTATGTTCTCACGAATGCTTAGTAAAATTCATCAGAAAAATAATAAAACCCTTATGTTAATGTCGTTAACTTTCGCAAAAATCTCAGAACTTTTAATGTGGGCTTTTGAGTCCATCCCTTGCGGCCATCAATAAAACAACCAAAAACAAACAATCTCTCACTTTTTTTTTCTATTTGATTTTGTTTTTGTCCATGCAATCACTTGACAAGTATACGTACTAACTTTCTAATCTTTTTTTGAATTGAACTTAAGAAATTGAACCCTCATATATTTTGCACTCTTTTGGCTGTCACAATATGACCAACTTAGAAACAGCAGCAGCGAGCGACAAAACAAATAATCAATGAGCCCAACCAACAACAACAACAAGCCAATACCAGACCAAACAGTCCAAAAGACATAAATCCGCCATATGACAATGAAGATCACGATCATGAAATATGCGAACGTTTTGAACTCGAGGCGCGCACTAAACAGGCGAGATGCGACGCTTAGAAAACATCAATTGAATTGAGCAGCAACAGCAGCAGCAGCAGCAACACCAACCAACAATCAACAACATTCATTGGTACGGTCTGTGGTGGTACGTACGGTTTGGTCTCAGAAGAAGCTATGGTCCACAAACGTTGGTAACGATGTCGCGGAATGCAATTCTTTCGTATATGTAGTTGTGTGTTTATTTGTTAAAAACGGATTTTTCTGTTTAAGACAAATAAACAAAATATAAACAATAAAAACAACACTAACATGAAGAAAAACATGTGCTGTAAAATTGTAAATGAAAAAAATGAAGAAGAAGAAAAACTGTTGTTCTTTCTACATTTTATTTTTTCCTCACTTCTTTTTATTTTCTTCTATGGTTTATTATGACAAATGCGCGCGTATGACATTATTTACGCTTGATAACTTGAAAGAATGTACATATGACGACGACGACATAGACGAAGCTTATGATACAAAGCAAATGTGCACTGTGCACATGAGTACTATGAGTTGTGTTGTGTGAAAATGTAGGAAAGAGTCAGGTTTGCGGAAGAAAGTTTACTAGAAACCCAGTGACCCAGTGGGAAAGTAGACAATTCTTAAAATTTATCGAAGTGAAAATGACATATCTTCCCGCTACTCATTTTTCCCACTTAGCTCAAAACTCTCCATCGATCCATCATTTGACCCCTTGATCAAAACACATTTTGTCTAAAAAAAAGTTCACAGATTGTACTTCCTTAACTATTTTATGTGCATATATATGACAAAAATCTTTGTCTTGCATACATATGACTACTTCCTGTTCCTTAAGATAAAATCCGCAATGAAAAGAACTTTGTACGACGATATCGAAGCCTGAAAACCTCATATATCCGAAACTTGTTAGAGATTTTGACAAAAGATAGCTAAAAAATATCAGTCGTTATTGAACAGATGGCGCCACCAAAATGAAAATCATGTTCGGTTATTTAAAGGGCATGCTGTGAATATTGTATAAAAGTTTCAGTTGGCATTCGAGCATTTTCATCTATGTTCACCAAAATCTCAAAAAATCGCTTAAGTAAATTGTTGCACCCTTTTTTTCGAAGTTAATTCTCCAAGATCAGATAAAAACATTCGTATGCAAGAGAACTAAATCATAAGAACTAGCAAAACACCGTCAGTGCCAGCATCAACAAGTTTGTGGATGCCATTGATAAAAAATGAGTGCACTGTCTCACTGTTTGCACTTTTCCCCTATAACATATCTAGAATCTTTAAATTCAAATGAATTTTTTTAAAATAAAGTTGAGTGAACAGAAAAAAAGTATCATAAAAGAATTGATGTAAGCTTGGTATTTTCTATTGAAGAAAAACTCTTACACTTACAATTTGCAATCGTTGCTTTTTGCTGTAATTTTGACAAAAACTTAATTGGGCACTTCATAAATCTGTTGGTTTTCTTATGATTTTACAATACAAAAACTATGATTGTTCTCACTTGCTCTTAAATTATCACTGATTCCAATATATTTTTAGGTAATTGCGGAATTTTCTAACATTATCTTTGATAGGATCATCTTCACTGAATGTGCCCTGCTAATTTTTAATCTAAAAAAGAAAACAACCACTTGTGGTCCCACTTTTCTCAGTGGGACCACAAGAAACATGCTGCTCAAAGTATGCATGTAAGTTGCTGCCGATGATTAAGTCCGCGACAACAAACAATTTGGCATCATGGCGACGCTTTTCTTGCTATATTACTGTTGTTTTGGTTTGTTCTGCTATTACCGCTGCCGCTTCATAGAGCTACTACGATAATATGGGGCCCAGCAGAAAAAAACACTGACATGGCGCAAAAGAAAAAATTAGAAAAACCCCAAATGAATAAAATAAAAATGAAAAGAAAACCAACTACAAGTGACATATTACCAGGCGTGCATACCTTGACGACGCCAAGTCACATACCGGATCATCAGCAACAGATGGCAGCACATGCAAAAAATGTTACACGTAAGAACGTTCTGTTGACTTAACGTTTAGGAATTTAATTTACATAATTTGAAAATAAATAAAAATTAAAAGCAAAAAAAAAGAAAGAATAAAACAACGAAACGAAACGAAAGAATAGACAACAAACAGAGGAGGTAATGAAAAGTCATACCATAAGGAAAACAATGTACCGTTAATTGACATCGAAATTAGCAAACCTTTGTCTTTATCTTTGGTCGAAGATCAACTTAACAACTCAACGAAATTTAGAGTCTCGCTCGTAAATTCTTTGATTGCTACCACCAGCACTGCCATTTCTATCAGCAGCAGCAACAAAAGAACAACAGCAACGACGACGACTAGTATTATGTAAATTTTTACGTATCACAATAAGAGTTCAACAACACTCACCCAAAAATGACCCATATCTGCGCTCATATGTTCGGGGCATATCCATCCTGCTGTGAGTCATTAACGTTATTTGACATTCAAAATGAATGAGCGTTCTATTTTTGTGTCGTTTGAACATTTCGAAAGGGTTACAAATGTTGGAATGACAAAAAAATCAATTGTTTAATTTCAATCGATTTATTGAAAAAAAAAAAAATCAGGAACAATACAAATCATTGGTGCATGATCAATCAATAAAAAGTATATGTATGTTGCTGATCGCCGATCGTAGAGATTGTGTTTATTGATAAACTTGGCATATGAATTATGTAAATAACTTGAAATTCCATTAGGTGTGTGCATTGAAAGCTTCAAACATTTCAATAATTTAGCCAAAAATGGTCAAGTTGTTAAAATTTGTAATTAACTTTTTGTATTCATAAAAACGAAATTCAATAAAGTTTGTTGAACTCCATCTTGTACCTCAGAAATGTTGTCGTTGTGGGCAAGTTTGTTTAGCACTCCTGTGGTGCTATGTTTGTTGTATTATTAAACTTCGTTTGTTTTGCTTTGTTTATGGGTTAGTTAATATGAAAATTTTATGTGTTGTGTAATTTTACTATTTTATGATTTAATTTTCACATAAAAAATTCAAAGGACCCCGCACATTGGAAAGTTTTTTGCTCACTTGAAGAAATTTTCAATATTTCTTAATTTTGATCATCCTAATGGAAAATGTATAATATGTGAAGAGTTCTAGAGATAATCGGTAATGTGAGTAGAAGTCAATGCTTTGCATATCTCTTAAACCGACCAAAAGTCATACTTGCCCCTATCAGAGGTTGGCGTGAACTGACTTCTTTCAACTCCAAGAAGTATAAATGTTCACATGATCTAAGTGGGTATGTTGAAAAAATGCGAAAGAATTATGAAAAAATAACAAATTTATTATTTTAATTATCACAATTTATTATTACTTGATCTAAAGCAGTGTCAGACATTCTGTCGCCCGCGGGCAACTGCGGCAGAACTCATGCAGAGACTGTGAGTATGTATACTAGACTTGTTCAAAAAAAGCTTTATGTCTTAGAACTCTTCGGGAACGCTTAAAATTCGAAAAGTTATTCATATTCGAGTATAACTTCATTAAAAAAAAAAAAAAAATCATAGGGTTGCTATCAGAGTTGCAAAATATTAATTTTTCGGAATTTGATGAAAAAAATTTCACTTTTTTTTCTCAATTTCGTTTTTTACAGCTATGGTAGCAATCCTAGAAGTTTTTTTTTTAATGAGAATATATTCGAAAACGATTACTACCGTACTAAGTGAAAAGGGCGTATTTCAAAAAAATGCGTTTCGAGATAATTGAAGTTTTGTTTCTGTCAATTTGTTGAAACACCTGTAAAATTGAGATAGAGGAAATGTTCTTAGTAGATTTTTTATATGTTTGAACTAAGATACCGGCATTTGGAGTATTTGAATAGACGCGTAATTTCTTAAGCTATCCGATGCCATAAGAATGTCGGTTTGTTTTTTTTTTTTTTATTTTTTTTTAGAGAAAAAAAAATAGACTCAAATTTTAAGCGCTCCCAAAGAATCCTGGAACATGTCTAATCTATACTCATCGAATACGCTGGAAAATGCGATTCGGCACAACAACGATTTGCCTGACACTCATCTCAAGCAGCAAGCTAAATAGCTAAGAAGAATAACAGCTGCAGTAGCTAAACTATATTATTATTAAAATGAAAAAAAAATACTTAATCGATGAAGTACTCTGATTTTTCATGTTTGAAAAGCTATACCCTTTGTGTTGTGTGTTTCACAAATGAAATTGTTACTGTGATATTTTGTTTATTTGCTTGCTGGCTGCCTGCTTTGTATATGGAGCTGTAGGTAGTCTGCTTGCTGGCTGCTTGCTTTGTATATGGAGATGTAAGGGGTCCTACCTGTTGACTGCATGCTTTGTATGAGGAGATGTAGCCAACTCGCTAAACTATACAGGCACTTCGTAAGCGATGTTTTAAGGCAATCTGCCTTTTGTGTGTTACACATTGTATATAGAGATGTAGGCAAACTGCCTACAAAGCGGCCAATTCCTTTGTAAAAAGAATTTACAATTGTGGCTGGAGTTGTGAGCATTACTACCTACAATGAATATAACTATTCATCGATGTTGTTTATAACATATTTGCGGCTAGGTATGATAATACAAGCAAGTTAAAAATGATAGAAGTAAATATTTTTGTAAAAAACTATTTCAGTAGAGGGTCCCATGAGTTTTGTCAACGAAACCTGAACATTTTTAAATTTCGGAAATGATTTTGAAACAAATAAAAACTTTGTAATATGTTGAAATTTTTTCTTTTTGATATTTAGAAAGTTTGCGGTCTGTGATTTTCAGATATATTGCTTAAATCATTCTGATTTCCTTACAGATTCAATCCAAAAAGTTATTGGTTTATGGAGGACAAACCGGAAAACCGTCAGTGTTTCAAAAACCATTGATTTTTTGATAAAGTTTCTAACATTTTTTAAACAGCATGTAAAATAGTTTTATTAAAATATTTTAGAAACGATTGATTTCATAAGAAAATAAGTAGAAATCGGTTTTGCAAGGCGTAAAACTCTCTAGAAATTGTTTCTGTCGTTTCTTTTTCGTAGGATTAATAGCTAACTATCTTCATCGTTACAAATTTCATATTAGCTATTAGACTTTCTAAAACAATTGCTCATACTGGTATCTTCTTCCATATCACTCATGAGACACCCGATAGCCGGATAATTCATTTTTATTTATTAATACGACAGTCAAATGTTGTTCTTTTGCTTACCAAGAACAGCAATTTTTCAACGAGGTCTTCGTAACCCTACAGATGGACATAAAAAAGTCGGTAGGCGGCATTTTGACGATGCATTGGGTAGACGTCCATAAACACTTCCAATAACGCCAATTTTCTACTGATTTCTAAAAGCTCCAGTAAAGCTTTGAAACGAAAATTTGTGAAATCAAATCGAAAAAATTTTAAATTAACTAGGCATCTAGTTAAATCAAAATGAGTTCTCTTTGTATTTTGTATGGTCGTTTCGAGATTAAATGCACTGGGCAAAAAATGTTAAAATTTTTTTCGTCTATGACATTGACGATTTATGAAACAAAGCTAAAAGCGCAAATTCAAAGTCAGCCAGCTCAAATCAACTAAAATTCTTACAACCAACAACACAAGTTTGTAGCCACGTGTGTTAGGAAATTGAATTTTTGTTTTAACCCAAATTAAAAATGGTTAAGACATAAAATATCCGTATATGTAAATTAAAAATTTATGTAGATACAAAAAAAAATATTAAAATATAGCAAACAAAATTGAATAATAAGCGTAGGTGTTTTTAAAAAAAACAAAGGCATATAAATTAAGCAAAAAAAAAATAAAACTTAACCGCATTCTCAAAAGAGTTTTGCCGCGTGACAGATGGATTTGTAGTTTGTTTTCTTTGCATTTTAACCAACTGGTTGGTGGTGAATACATTACTAATTTACTGCAACTACAACAATAAATAACTTTATAGTATAGTGCATTTTGCATAACAAATAAACGTTATTTTCAAGTTCAGTAAGGTCGTTAGCGGCTTTCAAAGATACAAAAGCAGCACACTTTTGTATCTCTATGCACAAGTAAAAGTATCTTATAAATACCATTTACAATATAAAGTATCTCTTATGGCTCTTATTCATAACTGCAACAGCAACAAATTTTATAACTTTTACATACAAAAATTATGTACCTATCGTATTATATGTTATATCTATAAATTATATAGAGAAAAAAAAAAAATCGAAAATCGAATGCGGAACACATGAAAGTCAGTCGTCTCTTAAAAAGTATTAAAATATTTAAATTGAAAAATGTTTGTATGCGTAGGTGCACAGGTATTAATTGGCAACGTGTACGTAATTACAAATTATTGATTGTATGTAAATATCTGCGAGTACTCGCAGTACCGATGTAGATTTTTCGCATATGATTTGGTATTTTTTTTTTTTTTTGTTTTTTCAACGCCGCTAATGTTTTTGCAATTGTTGTTGGTTTTTTTTCGCTTTTTTGTTTGGGCGCAGAAAACAAGATTTCTTTTGCGATAGCTTCAAAAGTTATAGCAAAATCAACGATTAAGGAAATCGAAAAAGATAAAAGTTTTAAAAATACTTCTATAAAGTATCGATTGATTTAATTTTAATATTTCCTCAAATGAATTAATACATTTTTAAATTGCACTTTTTTAATGGTTAAAAGTGTTAATATTCCATAATTATTGCAAATGATTGCGAATCGAATGTATAAAGGTCAGCAGCTATCTATCGGATAGTTGCAAACAGTTAGCGTTTGTTTAGTGTTAAAGTTCAATCAATAAATTCTTCCGGTTGTAATACTTTACAAATGTTGCGACTTCATATTTTTTGATTTGTTATCGTCTTTTACTTCTCAAACTGTACACTTTCCGCAGAGATTAATTACAGATTATCGCCTTGATTAGTGGATTTCTGCTATTGTTAGATTTCTTTAAAAAAAACGTGGATTGGCAAAATGATTGCAATTGATACGATGATGATTGACGCAGTTCTTTTATGTTTGCTAATTTTGACTTAATTAGCTTCCGCGAGATAATGTTTTAAATATTCAGTTTGTATAAAATATTTCGCTCAGCGCTTTTTTTTGTGTTCACCAAATATTCCCATATTGAATTTGAAAACATTCCCAGCGGCAAATATGTTATAAACAACATCGATGAATAGTTCTACTCATTGTAAACAGTAATGCTCACAACTGTAAATTCTTTTTACAAAGGGATTTCCGCTTTGTAGGCAGCTTGCCTACATCTCTATATACAATGTGTAACAAACGAAAGGCAGATTGCCTTAAAATATCGCTTACTAATTGCCTGGATAGTTTAGCGCGTTGCCTACATCTCCATATACAAAACATACAGCCAACAGGCAAGACCCCTTACATCTCCATATACAAAGCAAGCAGACTGCCTACAGCTCCATATACAAAGCAGGCAGCCAGTAAGCAAACTGCATACAGCTCCATATACAAAGTAGGCAGCCAGCAAAGAGTTCTTAAAGAGTGAAAATATTTAAAATTTTGTTGTAGAGTAGCTAAAAAATCACACAAAAAAAGGGCATGGAATCGGATCACCTTAATATTCTGTATACACATTTATTTAGAGTCTACAATTGCAAAGAAAAAAGTGATGTTTCAGTATATTGCATAGTGAAAATATGGAAAAACCTGAATTCTATAATATCAATAAACTAAATAAAATACAATTTACTGAAAATTTTGGAATTTATCATGTGATTCATATTGATAATTAAATAGAGCTTAAAAATTTCCCCCCAACTACAGATGTCACGCTATATAGAGCTGCTGTTTCAATTTCATAAAATTCATGCGAGTATCTCAACAGTCATTCATTCATTCAGTCAATATGTCAATGTCAAGTTTATTTGCTTACATTGGCAATGCAATGCATGGCCTCGCCCGCCACCCACCGCCTCACTAAAACATCTTCTATAAAGAAAAAAAAAACAATTTTTTGATTAAACATTATGTGCGTGCTTTCAGTTAATTTTACCTTCAATTAATAATGAATTTTTATTTTTTTATATTAACTATCATAATTTCCATTATTAACTGTTTTTATTTTAGTGA
The DNA here is from genome assembly GCA_949775025.1 of Tricholauxania praeusta. Taxonomy (NCBI): domain Eukaryota; kingdom Metazoa; phylum Arthropoda; class Insecta; order Diptera; family Lauxaniidae; genus Tricholauxania; species Tricholauxania praeusta. The sequence continues at coordinate 162,464,835 of OX459028.1, read as the reverse complement.
AAAAATTAACTCTTAAAAAAAAATTTAATTTTACTTTTTTACATCGTTATTTCTCCGTGTGAATTTGATGGTCGCGCATGCGCCACAAAACACTTCATATGAAATACAGCTTCATTTGCTTGATAACACATCCTCCACGATGTTGTTGAATTAAAACTTAACTTAATTAATTTGTTTAACATTGTAAATAAAAACATTTAATTGCAGTGATTATGTTTGCAAAGCAATCATTAAACTTTTTTTATTAATTTTTTTAATTAAAATGTTGAGTTGTCTTTTGATTTGCTAGCCCGCAAATATGAATTTTCATTAAACATTCAGTGAAATGTACTACATTTTCTTAATAAAAGTTCCCTATTGTTATTCACTATTGGCAAAGGTCTAGTCATACATAGCGTTTATGGAGATAGTTCCCCTAATGGGCAATGGATTAATTAAATAAAATTTATAAAATGGAGATTTGTTTTAAAAACTACTCCTTTTCATTCAACATCTTTCTGGACGGCCTTCCCATCAGATCTCTAACATAGACTCTGGAAATCGTGGTATTCAACGGCCTTTCAGCGATCATTTGTAAAACCTCACTTATGACCATGCAAGAAAAACTCATTGCCGTCAGATCTTCGGAAGAAGTAGGTCTGAAAAATCAACGTAAATAAAACAAAAATATTTCCATTCGCCCAACCGGTACCACCAATAGATTCATGATATGCGAATCCAGCTCGTGGATATGGCCGTTTCTAGCCCTTCCTTAACCCAGCGCTAGCTAGCTAGAAGCCACAAAACAAAAGGCACCTGCGCTCAGTTTCGTAATATTTGGCAGTCCTCGTTCCGATCAACGACAACGAAGCTCAAAACCTTTGAGTCAAACATGATGCCAGTTCTTTTGTACGGCTGTGAAACCTGGTTAAATAATAACGCACTGTCTTCGCTGAACTCTAAAAATTTTGTAATCCAGAACCATTTTCAATATCAGAGCTGCCCATATCATACGCCGTCAATATCCTTTTTCCATTCAAATCAATCGACGGAAGTGGAGATGAATTGGACATTGCGGTAATCACCAACTGAAGTCTCTGCCGGCAAACATTGAAGTGAACCCTTAGGGTAGTACTAAACACGGCCGTCCTAAATCATAGTGGAAACTATCGGAAAGGCAGAGTATCCTCCATGATCCGTGAGGAGATAGAATACAATAATCTTCAAAATCAAGCTCATATACAACCCTGTCTCAGCTGTGCAAATTCGTAACATTATGTTCCCTTGTGCTAACATTTTTCAAGGTGCTTAGTACAAACTATTTAGGTCATTGGTGACAAATTTTGTAATTAAAGCAGCTTTAGGTTCCTAGATATAGCGTTTTAAGGTTTTTTTTTTTTTTGTATGGGTGGTGCCACACCCCGTTGCCCAATCCCGCTAATATTTAAAAGGTTCTTGATGTGAACAATATAGGTACATACATCCATTTGTCAAATTTCACAACTCTAACTGCCATAGGTTTCAAGTTATAACGTTTTAGTTTTGTGGGTGGTGCCTCACCCTATTATCAAATCATGCGATCAATATACATCCATATATCGAATTTCAAGCTTGTCGCTAACATAGGTGCCAAGATACAGCATTATGAGAGAGAGGTGCCACACCTACGTTTCGCATAGTGCTTAGTATACTCGTAGACTGTATAGATCCAAGTTTCAAAACCGTTATTGTCATAGGTGCCAAGGTATATTGTTTTGAATTTCTTTTTGATGTGAAACTTCTTTAGTGGAGGATATGATTTGAAATTAGGTGTATGTAATGAAACGCAAAACGTGACATTATTTTTTTTTTTTTGGCCGTATTTGTATTTAATATAGTTTTTTCCTCGAAGGTGAGACTTGGTTTGACAGGATCTAGAATAGCTACAGCAATAAATGATATATCAAATTAAACTACTCTCAAGCAGAGTGTCCGAAAACTATCAGCTTCGAGATCGGTTGATCAAAAGCTGAGATGTAGGCGAGGAATGTTTTTTAATTTTTTGAGCATTGCATTGATTAACTACCAAGGCCTTGCCACAGCGAGGAGAAAAAAATCTGCTACTCTCTTTCATTGTAATATACTATTGCTTTTGATATTTTAGTGACAACAACGCTTTGTTGGGAAACAATAACAATTACAATGAGAGAGAGAGCAGTAGCCTTTTTTCCTCGCTATGACAAGTGCTTTTGAGAGGAAAAAGGAGAAAAAGCTGGCAACTGAAAGATTTGAATATTCAAAAGAGATGAGCCTTTGTTCTGCACATCAATTTGAATACTATGCTAACACATTGTGATTCAGAGTTCTTCTCACTAACGCAAATGTTCCGCTTTTGAGCTGATAAATCTGCTCTCCCTCCTGGCTACGCCGCTGATCATTCATATAATTTTTCAATTCATTATAATATTTCAAATTCTGATTTGTAATTAAAATCTTTTATTTCCAGACAAATTATTCTTAAGTAGTTTGTTTTTTTTTTGCATTCATAATTAAGATGACACGTTTCATATTCATTATAAACATTTTAACTGTGTAATATATATTTTACTATTTATTAATTGTCATTAGAGCATGCAAATTAGTCATCATTAAGCCATGTTTACTTTGCATGTGAGTGTTTTTTTTTTTTTAAATGACTGTCAACGTTTTCAAAGAAAGGTATTCATATAATAATAATATTTTTATAACTTGTCGAAAGATATGTTAAAATACTTGAATACTTATTAATAAAAATTCTATTTTTAACAATAACTAGAAATAAATTTTAATAATTTTTTTTCTTATTTTTTTACTTGCAGGTAAGCTTTATCAACACGTTTTCAAGCATCATTGTGAATCGATATGTTGGCATGTTGGCTATAAAATATGATTACTTAAAACTTTAAAGCTATGAGGTATTTAAAAAGAATTGTTTTATGCTTACTATTTTTGTAAATTTAATTATTTTGAATCTAAGGTTTTTTTTTTGTAAACTTGACATTTGTGCTTGCGTGCTACATGCATGCATGTTACATGATTTAGTCAAAAACTTCACAAAAAACATAAAAGGCGAATGAACAATAATTGAAATTAAATGGAAATGGAAATGAAATTGGCATTTCCACAAAAAATACCCTTGAACTTGACAATGAAAGTTGTTGTTGAACTAAATGACTTCTATTTTTGGCAAGCGAAATATTCTCGTGTGCTTGCCAAAAGTCATGAAATCATTTTATCCTTGTTTTTTTTTTTTTTATTCTGTTTCAGAAGAGTTTACTTCTGAGAAAAGATGTAATCTGTATTCAATTATAACAATATTTTGCTCCGTTTCTTATAAAAAAAATTACGAAAACGTTGTCTTAAAGAAACGGATTCTCTTGAAGTCATAGGACAATATTTTTAAGCGCGAGTACCTTGACTTTATGTAGAGCAGTTTTAATTTTACCCTATTTTGATATTTATTGTCCGTTTAATAACTTTTTCGAATATTCTTAAAAAATATTTAAATAAATATAAGTTAATGTGTACTAAGGTGGTATCCACAATGTCAAAGCTAAGATATGACTTTCAGTTCCTTTTGACAGTTTTTTATCATTTTTTTAAAAATTCGCCTTTGAAAATTAAAGAAAATTGGCTTATTTTTTCAATAATTTGCAAAAAATCGAAATTTGCGTTTTTAATTTTAACTGGAGTTCGTCCACTGGTTGATATTCTACCTTCATATAGACAATACAAAACAGTTCAGTAGCATTTCACCTGATTAAATTTCTGATTAAATAAAAATCATGTTGCCCTATCCCTACCCCTATTTCTATTCCCTCCTTAGGGTTCAATCTATGTCCATACGAAATTTAATCAAAATCGTAATAAAATCAATAAAAAAATGACGTTGAACGTGACGCCCAATCAAAACAAATCCTATCCTATATCTTAGATAATATTATAAAGAATATGTGTTGTAAATATTAACAAAATCGGCTAAGAAGATCTTGAGATATCTTGTACACCAGTTTGAAAAAAATAGTTTCGAAAAAGACACAGACGAAAAAAACAGTATGGCGTCTTCGTTTGTATACTTTGAGCTTCGGGACGACTCTCTTCCCCGCTACTACTAATTGCTATAATTTCGTAAATAATTTAAATTTTAAAATGGTTATACGTCGAAAATATTCTTAAAAGTATGAAAAAAATATTTAACCAAAAAAAAATTAATTTAAATTTTTCAAAATCTCAAGGTGGTGTTGCCCCTTAACGATTTACCCACATGATTTTCTCACAGGACTTTTTTTCATTTGTTAATCCATCATTATTTTGACAGAATTTAAAGCCATTTGAATATTTACTTCCCATATAATTAGGGACAACGTGTCGTATGAGCAACTTTTAATTTCTATAAGAATATGTTAACAAATAACATGGAAAGTTATTTTCAATTGGGTATAACTTCTGTAAAAATAATGACTCATTAACAATTTAGGCACTATTTTGAAGATAAAATTTTAAAGTTTTATGAAATTCATAGAAAATTGTTGAGAGAACTGTTAACTGAATATAAAAAATCGACTAAATTCGATTAAAAAACTTAAAACTTATGAAAACAATGATATGCTTATCATCGTCGGATAATGGATTTTATGAAACTAAAAACTCTTGAATTTAAATTTTTCATAAAACTTTCAAAATTTGACAACAGAAAAAAGGCCTATTTTGTTTTTGCTATACATACGAATACCATCATTATATAAATTGCACTTAATTTTTCCTATAATCATTTTTCACTATAAATTACCTTAACAAATTTCATTAAAGGCAAAACTAATGAAAATTCAAATTAACCTTGAACTTGATAATGAAATTAAAGCTTTGGCAACTATTAAAAAATAAAAAAAAACTTTGCCATAAAACAATTGCCGCCAAAACGAAAAAGTTTAAGCCGTAAAAAATTTCATTTAAAAACGAGTCGGGAAAAAAATCGTACAACTTTAAAGTAAAATAAAAATAAAAAAATTATTTAAAATAAAATTCATTTCATAAAGTTGAAAAAAAAAAAAAAAAAACAGAAAACCAAAGCCAAACTAAATTTTATAGACCGACAAAAAGCAAAACCCGTCAAATGGCTTCCAACCATTTTTGGCAAGCGTCACACAGCGCGCGACAGGCTAATAACGCTTGGCGCAGTTTCAACACCTATTTTTCTTCGATGGCGTCGACGTAGTCGCTATAATTTGTTGCAGTTATTGTTTTTGTATTGATTTCTTTGCATAATTTTAAAAATTTTATGGCGGCGCCACACAGTGGTGTTGATGTCAGTTGCAGTGGACAAAAATACATATCCCAGTTCAACAAACTCTCCGCTGATTTTGTGAGAATACTTATAAATTTAAAAATGCCTGTTTTGTTCGAACTTGGAGTTTTTTAACGACTGCAGCGACTCGTTTTCAACGATCAATAAACCCTTACTATACCAGCTCTCATATTGGCTGGTAAATGATTTTTTTTTAAGGAAACTCAATTCGACACCACTGTGCGTCGCCATATTTACTAAGAGAGAAAACTAGTAAAATAAAAAATAACTACACGAAGAAAAGTTTTTATTAAAGGGACTGTATCTTAAAAATGTTAAAAAGCAACCAGATTGAGGAAAAAGGTTTTGTAAAAATCTTAGCTTTAAAGGTTTAGAGCTCTTAGATTCTTCCGTTCCTTAATGATTATATTTTGATAAATACAGCCATAGGAGTCATCAGAAATGGCAGCTAAGGTCATTTCCTCCTAACATTTCAAGCTCTAGTAAAAATTAATATCTTGTGGCAGCTTTTGCTTAGCTAAATCCCAAAAATTTATCTCTGAGTGTATGTTGGACCATTTGATATGAATTGATGATGGTATTCATTGTTGCTGTTAAAGTTGCAGCTGGCTGAAGGCGTTTTAGCCAAGCAACAGTCACACGAACATAAGAAATGCTATCGATAGATAGAAATTTAAGCGCAGGGGTGGGCTAAGATCGTAGCCATAATTGCGCCCACATCAAAATTTTGATTTTGAAAAGAAAAAATTATGCACATACATAAGTATTATCATAGCTGGTAACAGTGGCGACGAATACACATCTACATAATAAAATAAAATTATTGATTGTTATGTATATTAAAATAAATTAAACATCTTTTTTGAATTGAAGACATATGAGTGGAATGTATGAAAGTAACATCTTAAAAATTGAAGAAATAAACGCACAAAAATGTTGTGCTCCATAGTAAATTTATGAAAGATTAAAACTTTAAAGTTCCCAACTGTAAAGTTTTAGCGTTCCTTCAACCACTCCTGTTTTCAATTATATGTTTAACCCATTTTTCCTCGTAATAATTAAACTTTGCACTCTTTTTCTTTTAAAACGATATCAAAAATATATCTCATAGTCACATAGTCGTTTTTATAGTACAATATGTGTCTCTTTTTTGAAAACCTTTTCTTCTAAGCCTGAGCTGTGAGTTTCTTTATAATCTCGATATTTTAACTATTTTCTCGTTGGATATGAAGTATATGTAATGCTATTGAAACTGACTATCAAATTGGAAGAATTCGGAACATCCTTCTACTCTAATGAAGATCTGAAGAAAGTGCAAATTTGCTGTTATTGCAATTACTTCAAATTAGTAGATTCCGGAAACAAATATCTGGTCTCTTATTTGAAAAAGACTGTGATAGAAAACTCACTTTCAAGCTGAATTAGATGACACAAGACTTAGATAAAGCAATTCAATTTTTAACGTTTGCATTGTAAAACACTTTCAAAATCATGGTATAGTTCGAAACAGCTTTTTCGGTTGGTTTCTTAGCGGCAATTCTCTTTGAAACACTATCAATAAACAGTAGCATATTTGTAGGCAACTATGCTCACGACTCTAGCAGTAATTCTCTTTTATTTTACCAGCCAAACTGCAATCAAAATACAAAATACCTGCTTACATCTCCATATACAATGTAAGCAACAGGAAAATGATAGGCAAAATTTTGAAATTATTATATTATTTATCTATATCTCCATAACAATAAGTCCGATGTTAATAATCTTTTTTTGTTGAAAAAGTTTACTTAGGGAGCATAATACTATGTCCTCGATGAAAAATTTTTATAAGAAATGAAAAAATGAGTTCTCCTATGGAACCTATGGTCGCCACATTTTTTCTATAGTTTTCTACTGTTATCTCTATATTACACACTATGAGTCTTTTAAATCCCAAAAAAAAAAGCAACACTCTAAAAGACAGGCTGTTAAATCGTTGAATGAATGACTACAAAAAGGCACATTTCCACTGAAGAACTGAAAGTGATCTAGAAAGCAACATTTCTATTTCTATGGCAAATTTCTATTTCTATGGCACATTTCTCCACATAATACACAGCCTGTCGTCGTATATTTTGATAAAACAAATCTCTTCCAACAAATTTTGGGGTTTCCAGAAGAGCTGCCTTATTCATGTCCAAAATCCATTTTTCGTTCCTTGCACTTCGATTTTTGATAGAGGCGAAAACCAACATCAAATCGAGTTTTGATTTTCAATTTCCCCATTGACCGTGTTACATTTTTTTTTAACAGAATATAAGCATTTAGAGAACTACAGGCCTTGTTCAAAATTCATTTAAAGATTCAGATGCCTTTAAGACACATTTTTAACCTTCTTCAACCCCCACATCACGGATGGACCCCAATTTTCAATCTTTAAATTAATTATTTCCCTCAAAACAGGATGTTTTCAGTAGGCTCAATCAAAACGAAACACTTCCATTTTATAAACGCTGTATAGGCGACGTGGAGGATTTTATGTAAAATTTTATCATAATTCTTTAGTTTTTATCGTCCTCTGTAAACATTGAAATAGTGGCAATGTTCCGTGCACTCTCCAATTTTCTGCATAGAATCAAAATATAATAAAATGTAGATTTTAAATTCTCTCATATAAATATATTTAAAATGTCGAAAGTTAAAAAAGAGATTATTGATTTTTTGAAATATTTTAAAAAAGTCTCAAAACATATGTACAAAGTTTTTCACATAAAAAACAAAAGCGCTTAAGTCCAACATTAATATCAAGATTAAAAATCTAAAAAATGTACATGTATTCATCTAATAGTATACTACAACATACCGAATAAATGACGATATCATAAGAGGGGAATCGGTTCAAAACTTTTCTCTCCTGGCGAAGAATTCATCATTTGTACAAAATTGGTTAAAAACATGGAGTTTTTTCTTTTTCGTCACATATAAGGTAACTTGTCTACCTTTCAAATGTTTCTTTTTTACTAGCAGTTTGTAAAGGGTGTCCCAAAATTCACCGGAGCAGTAATTTCGATAGAAAGCACAGTTTTTTTTTATTAATTCATAAAATATAGAGTACATATAGGCTTTGTATGGAAAAGCATATTGGGCACATGTGCTCTCCTTTGTTCAAATTTTCCATAATCGTTTTGCAAAAATGTGACTAAATTTCGTTGATATAGCGCACAATTTCCTTCTTCAAGGCGTGTTAGTCGTAGGCTTTTTGGCATAAATCTTAGAGGCGGAGAGCCGGCTGTAGAAATGTCAAGTATATAAGATTATAACATGAGATGTATGCCAAATGATAGAGCTCAATGAGCCTAAATAGAATATCTAGGGTTGCCTTGTCAAAGCCTGTCCCGATGGCCGAAAATGCCCGAATTTCAGCCGATTTTGTTGTTCTAATTAAAACTGTTGTACATAAAAGCTCGAAATGTATGCCAAATGATAGAACTCGAAGAGGCTTAAATATAATACATGGAATTGCATTGTTGAATCCTGTCCCAAACATAGGTTTTCACATCTATATTTGCAATTTAGACACAAAAAACTTTCGAGCACCATCAAGTGTTATTACCTGATCAGCCGTATTTTCGAAGAAGAATGGTTCGATGTTGCCTTCAGCCGAAAATCCGCACCAAACAGTAATACATTGTCAATGCATTTGCATCTTAAAAATCACTCCCCCAAATTACTGAACCCCAAAAGCTATAATTTTGACGATTAACGTAGTCATGAAGATGAAAATGAGCCTCATCGCTAAAGTTAATTTTGTTCAAAAAAATCAGCATCCACTTGTTCCATAATCCATTCAACGAAATCTATTCACTGTCCGCGGTCAGTAGACTTCAATACTTGAGTCATGTAAGCATGAAAATGCAAATCTTTTGTCAGAATACGCTGTAGAAAGCTTCTCGAAATCTTCATTTCTTGACCACGATGCCGTAGTGATGTTCCTGGATTCCAGCAACGCTTTCACGAACTGCTTCGATATTTTGTGTTGAACAACTTCTTGAAAGACGGCCAGAGTGTCTAAGGTCCAGTCTCCCTGGAGGCTCTCCACAGTTGATGAAGTTGCCATTCCGTTAAAATTTCATACAAAAATTGTAAACTGTAGTTACTGAACCCGTTGTTCTTTAGTGTAGCGCTCCATTTTTAATAACCCTGAACTGTCAGCTGTCACGCTGTCTTTTTTTTGTCTCAACAACAACATTTTACCACTCAAATGGAGCGCAATTCTAATCTTGTGATAATTTTGGGACACCCTTTTACAATTTGGTTTAGTTTTTATTTTTGAAATTTTTGTAATTTCTTAATATTTCAAGTTGAGGTTTTATTGCTGCATATGGTTTTTGTGTTTACTCAGGTATTATACTCGTAAACCATGTGTCACAGCATCAACTGTTTTTGAACATGATAGCAGGTGTTCTGTTTTTTTGGTTAAGATATTTTTGTTTTTTTTTTTTTGGTATAGCTATTATGGTCAATATGATTTTGGCGCTTTTCGTATAAGCGCAGTTGTTGACATTCTCCTTTATATTACCTAATATAGCGTTGGTTCTATTGCCAACTCTGGTTTATTTTTAGTAGGAGTTTAACGAAATTAACTTCTAGGTTTTATTATAAAATGCACTTTATTTTATTATGAATTTTTTTATGTTTACATTAAGTGTTGGGCTTTACGCTGTTTATCGCCTACAAATGCATGTTATTCTTAACTTTATGGTGGCTTTGTAATTTGATCTTTTTTATCATTAGAATTTTGAATAAATGACTTTTGACTTTAACCCCCTGTGCGCTGTGTGGGTGCCAAAATATTTGTAATTTTTTTCTTTCTTTCTTTGATACTAGCACTAAGAACATATGTAAGAAACTTATAAAGAAGGTACTTTTTATAAGATATATAAAGTTCAATCGAGTTGTTTTATGTTAAAATCACTCAAATGATTTGTAAAGGGCTTTTCTTTTTGACTGTCGGTACTGGTTGAGAAGAAATGCTAAATAACATAAAATTGTCTAGCAAATAAACCAAAATTCAGTTCTACTTTTTTTGTGTCTTATTCTAATTCCAAACTACGGTAGCTTTATATAAAAAAAAAACACCCTCAGGATATATTGAACTGATGCTCATGTTCAGCTCTGCAAATATCAAACTTTAGCTGATGCGTTCTAATCTTAATTAATACCAGTCATTTATCATTTTAATTTAGTTTTCATTCACAAAAAATAATGCATTAAATTAAACTGTTTTGAAAAGTCAAATATGTCGTATATCACAGTAGCTTAATAGTTGCCACTTAACAGCTTCAAATTTGCAAGTGACGAGTAACGCACCACTGTTAAACAGAGAAATTCACCCACAGGCGATACAATGTCTGTCTGTTCGATTTGACTGTCTTAAGATTCAAATTTTTTATGATATTTTTATTAAAAAAAAAAAAGACTTGGAAAAAAATATGATAAATGTGTAAAAGCAAAAACACGAACCACTAATAGAAAATTACAACGGCAACAACAGAGAAAAAACGACAGTTAACAACATCAGAAAGTGAAATTTAAATCGCGTATTACAAAAAATTTATATTTAAGAAAAAAAAAAATGATGAAAGAAAAAAAAAGCGCGCCAAAGTGTTAAGCGCTTTTGTTAATGACGTTAATGTAGCTTTAAAGAAATTGCTTATTTTATTGTTATTCATAATTTAACCCTTCAAAGCATTGTGTGTTGCATTTGTAGTTTATAACTAGGACTTGCTTACTTAATAAAAAAGTTAAAATATTTACCAAAAAACACAATATATTAAAAATGTTTTCCATTTAAAGTGGTATAAATATATTTTAATTATAAAATTAATTCAATATAAAAAATCAATAAATTCATTGTAAAAAAATAATTCAAAATAAAATCTATGTGCAAAAATGATGCATAAAAAATATTTCTTTAACCTTCATATAAATGTTTTTTTTTTTTAAATCCTACAAAATAAAACTTCTTAATTAGAGAAGTTCCTTTCCACATCATATTACAACTTCCATCATAATTGCCCTTTTTATCGTCAACCCCAAAAAAATTGGTTTTGAGTTGGTTGTGAAATGTAATGAAACAGTATTCTTCTAATTCCCCGGAGACCACACTTTCAATAGATTGCAGATTTTCAACGTAATAATGAACTACGTTGACAAGGATGTCTTTCACATGACTATAATTGGTGTAACGAACCTTTCAGCCAGGGTCTCGGCTCGTCGGCGTCCAGGGTTCGTACACAAAAATTTATATTCGCAGGTGGCTAACGGGTATAAAGTTTTTTACGCACGGGAGTTTGATTGAAACCTGTTTATTTTTAATTTTTCTACAATCCACTTTATTCACTTTTAGATGATAACGTTATATATACATATGAATTACTATGCTTATTATCGAGGAAAAGAAATACAACTATGATACGAAATTTTAATACTTAGTAATCGGCGGTCATTTGGTCGCTATATGGCTTCTCTGGTGCTGCTGTGGTAGCTGGGTGTGAGTCGTTTCACCTCTGTCCTGGAGTGGCGGCGTCTCGTTTCCGCATACGAATATCACGTTTTAACGACTTTTTATTCGTATGGTTCAGCTCGACGGGTCAGCGGGGCCTGACTGTGAAATGGCGGCGTCTCGTTTCCGCACACGAATATCACGTTTTAACGACTTTTTATTCGTATGGTTCAACTCGACGGGTCAGCGGGGCCTGACTATGAAATGGCGGCGTCTTACAATTGCATATGAACACCACGTATTAACGACTTCGTATTCATATGCGGCTGTACAACTCGACGGGACGGCGGGGCCTGACTATGAGATGGCGGCGTCTTACAATTGCATATGAACACCACGTATTAACGACTTCGTATTCATATGCGGCTGTACAACTCGACGGGACGGCGGGGCCTGACTATGAGATGGCGGCGTCTTACAATTGCATATGAACACCACGTATTAACGACTTCGTATTCATATGCGGCTGTACAACTCGACGGGACGGCGGGGCCTGACTATGAGGTGGCGGCGTCTTACAATTGCATATGAACACCACGTATTAACGACTTCGTATTCATATGCGGCTGTACAACTCGACGGGACGGCGGGGCCTGACTATGAGATGGCGGCGTCTTACAATTGCATATGAACACCACGTATTAACGACTTCGTATTCATATGCGGCTGTACAACTCGACGGGACGGCGGGGCCTGACTATGAGATGGCGGCGTCTTACAATTGCATATGAACACCACGTATTAACGACTTCGTATTCATATGCGGCTGTACAACTCGACGGGACGGCGGGGCCTGACTATGAGATAGCGGCGTCTTGTTTCCGCACACGAATATCACGTTTTAACGACTTTTTATTCGTATGGTTCAACTCGACGGGTCAGCGGCGTCTTGTTTCCGCACACGAATATCACGTTTTAACGACTTTCTATTCGTATGTTTCAACTCGACGGGTCAGCGGGGCCTGACTATGAAATGGCGGCGTCTTACAATTGCATATGAACACCACGTATTTACGACTTCGTATTCATATGCGGCTGTACAACGTGTCGGCCGACCAAATCTGCTGAGGCTTTGCAACTAGCACTCGAGTACCACGTTTACCGACTTTGCACTGGAGTGAGCAAACCTAAGTGAGAAAAAATATTTATTAGTGTGTCTTACTACTGCTGGTCCTTGAGCTGCTTGTCCGCTGGTGCCGGTGGTCTCCAGTTGAATCAAATCTTAAATTAATGTTTTCGGCTAAGTCACCTTTTCCTTTTGCCAAGTAGCTTTTTCACATTAAAGCTTGAACAGCTGTTTGCTAAGTTCCACTGTGACAGCTGTTGAGCAGGGCTACCGCATGTTGACTTTTATATATTAATTTGACTTAAGAATATTTGTTCTATTACAACTACGCTTCACCGCGTTGTACCGTCTCAATCTTATTTTAACTAATTATTCTAATTCAAAACATATTTAATTTATTAAAAAGAAGATGAAAAATGTGCTTTTGCAGATGTGGGTGGAAATGAAACCTAGGTGACTTCCACCCTCACATTGGTTAAGAGAGTCTGGACATCCCTGAATGGAAGATTTTCTTATTATTTGCTCAACTGATTTCTATGAAAACGATATGGCGCACTTTCTTTGTTACTATCCAGCTTACGCAAGAACGTTTAGCTTTAACGTGGAGAGTATGAACACAGTTAATACCGCAGCGGTAAATATGTTATACACAACATCAATGAATAGCTACACTCATTGTATGCAGTAATGCTCACAACCCCAGCCACAACAGTAAATGCTTTTTACAAAGGAATGGCCGCTTTGTAGGCAGCTTGTCTACATCTCTATATACAATGTGTAGCAAGGGAAAGGCAGATTGCCTTAAAACATCGCTTACTAAGTGCCTGTATAATTTACCGAGTTGCTTACATCTCCACATACAAAGTATGCAGCCAACAGGCAAGACCCCTTACATCTCAATATACAAATCAGACAGCAAACAGACAGACTGCCTTCAACTCCATATACAATGCAGGCAGCCAATAACCAGACTACCTACAACTCTATATACAAAGCAGGCAGCTAGCAAGCGGACTGCCTACAGCTCCATATATAAAGCAGACAGCCAGCAAACAATTAAACAAAATATCACAGTAACAATTTCATTAGTAAAACATACAACACTAAGGGTATAGCTTTTCATACATGAAAATTCAGAGTTCTTCATCGATTTGCCGCTGGGGCCATCTCCTCCGTCCCATAAGCCATTACAAGTAACGAAATTCGATAAAGAGTAAATATTTCCTTCGTTTCTGTGCCCTCTGTTCCTCTGCTTTAAGTTGAGTTTCCTTCTTTTTGGCCAACTTCCAACCAAATCTATCTGTTTATATGTTAATGGCCAAACTAGTTTTTCCTAGCCCAAACTAATTCATACGAAGCGTGTTAGAATGAACCAGTTTTGGGAAATTTTAGTATGTTAAGGTAAGTGCGACTCAGGGCTTACATTCTCCAATATGTTAAAGTAAATAATATCTCTAGTTCATTCTAGGCTAAAATGGTTCATACTAGTCTAAACTGATTTATCCTAACACGCTTTAGATGAACTTAATACCGATTTTAAGTCGAGATTACTAAGCTGTAGATTATCTATTATCTGAAGCCTTCTGGTATCGATACTTTTTTTTTTGCCCCTGAGTTTTTTCAGTAACGACCAAGCGTCCGTCCCGGCTGAAGTAAGTTTTTGATACATATAAACAAATATAAAGAGATTTCATCGTCAGGCAGATTACGATTATTATAAAGATTATGGCATAAGAAACGAGAGAAACGACGTCTGCCACTAAGTTATTGCTGCATTTAAAATTTTACAAACATGTAAATAAAAAATTGAGTTATAATTCATTTTATCGCGTCTGCCTCTTAGCTGACTGGTTCTTTTCTTTTATAAAAAAAAAAAAAAAAACATAAAAATAATGAAGGCAGACAATTGAAGCACTCATTTTTCGAAGGCAGACGTTTTTGAGCACTTAAGGTGCATATTTTTAAGGATATATCTACTATATATAAGACCAATGTCGTGCAATTTTTTTTTTTTTTTACAAAATTTACAATTCCATTTTTTCGGGCATTAATATTATTTTTCTGGATGTGGATTCCACGCCAAATCAAACAGCAGTTTGTTTTTGCAAGTCCGATTTTTTGTAAACCTGTTTTCTCTCGGTACTGGTTAGACAAGGTTTTTTTCATAATTGTCATATTTTTATATTGTTTCAAAATAGCTGCTGTTGATTAATTTGTCCTCTTTAAAAATAGTGATTTCTAACACTTTCTTCTGGCTTAAGTTTTAAAGAGTTAAAACTGTTATTGTTTGTTGCAACCTATTTTATTGTTTTTATTTTCTGTCAATTTTTTTTCACATTACTTTAGTTATTCAGATTTCATTATATATGCAAGTTATGCTAATTTAATAAAGGCGGTGGTTGCACTCTTACTTAAAGAGATGAAAACAAGAAGACCCTTCAGTTTCAAAAGAAACAAACCGCTGTCACTCATTCAATCATTTTGAATGGACTCTGTCTATTCGATTTTTGTGTCACTGATGATGATATGCTTATGATAATGATGGATCTTCTTATTTCTTTGCTTTTGCTAATTGCTGTTGTTGTTGTCTTAGTATCTAAAGTATGTGCAATCATTCAAATACTTCAATACGCATTCAATCGAGTTTGTTTTCATTTTCAATAATAGCTAATGGTGTCAAACTTTTGTTTATATTTTTTTTAGTATTTTTTTTAAACAGTTTTTTTTTTCTTGAAAGTCGCTAATGATATGCACAAAAATTTGACTAGGTTTCTTTGTTTATTGAAAGAGTCTTAGAACATAAAATATTCTTAAATTAATGTGTTTAATATTTTATGCTTCTTCAAGCTTTCGTTTAACGAACTTTCATTGGAGTATCTATTTTTCTTTTCTTTAATTTTTTAACAATTAAAATTTTAAAAAATGAATAAAAAAACTTTCTGATTCGCAAAAGAATTGATTTGCATTAATATATTATGATACAATAAATTAAAAATTTCACCAATTTTAAATATTTTTTAATTTATTTATTTCCAATTTTGCTTTAGTTTTATTCTTTTCTTTGAAATTATTAGCAAATTTTTTTATAAATCAGTTTATTAAATGATTAAAACTCAAATTAGGTGAAACTTGTGCGAACAATAAATAAAAAAATATGTAATATAAATTAGTATGTATAAATCTATAACTGTATTACAGTAGGTACCCGTATAACTTTCATGATATTTCTTATTAATGGAGCTTATAGTGTCCCAATATTAACAACTCAAAAACAGGTCCTTTTCTAAAAACTTTTCTCTTCGTCGTATTCAATTTAGTGAGTAAAAAATTTAGAAAAAAAATCCCTAGTTTGTATTTCGAAAAATCCTATGAAATGTATGGAACATATGGGTTGCTTCACATCGAGCATAAATGTTCTTACTGGATGTACCATTTACCAATGTATCCATTATGTTTGGTACTTAGTACCTACTTTAATCGAGCGCTGAGTGTACAACATTCATGAGATATATAAAGATAGCGAAACATTTTTTTTTTTTTTGTGGGATAAACTTTGTTCTACTGCATGCTAGAAATAATTATTATTTTGGTATCATTATTCATCAAAATTTATTTTACCGCCTCAAAAATAGGCGTAAAAAACTCAAAAATATATTGAAAAAAAAAAACTAATGTTGACGAAAACTTTCTTTTGTTACCTGCGGTAAGCTAATGGTATAAAAACACACAAACAAAAAGCATGCAAGATTTGAACGGGCTGGCGCATTGAAACAAAATTACACAAACAAAATGCATGCGGCGATAGCGAACCGAAATTGGTTAACTTGAGTATAAACCTTTGAAGACAAAATTCCGCAAACAAAAAGCATATGCGGTGATTATCGCATATATGTATATTGAATATCAGAAAGAGCTGGATATTTTTTGTTGCTGTTGTAACAACTGGAAGAGCTAAACTATCTTCGAGCTTTGCATCCTTGCTCTAGACATTTTTCGTAGGCTGATTGTGGAGACTTAGAGCGGCTTTCCCGAAGTAGTAATTTTCACTGACCGTAAATAATCGTTATGTTCATTAATTGAAATAAAAATAAAATCACAATAAATGTAATGTGAGTTCAAGTATACAGATGAC
The DNA here is from genome assembly GCA_949775025.1 of Tricholauxania praeusta. Classification (NCBI taxonomy): domain Eukaryota; kingdom Metazoa; phylum Arthropoda; class Insecta; order Diptera; family Lauxaniidae; genus Tricholauxania; species Tricholauxania praeusta. Next base: position 162,447,791 of record OX459028.1, on the reverse strand, counting down.
GAGAAGCGTGACATGATTTTTAATGTAATTTTTATTTAAAAAATTAAAATAATCGTTGTATCAATTTTTATTTTTTCGGTCAATAATAATCCTTGTTGTGGAGTTTTATTTTTTTCGATCAAAAATAATCGTTATTTCGGATTTTTATTTTTTTTCAATCAAAAATAATAGTTATTTCGGATTTTCATTCTTTTAAATCTTTACACCGCTCTTGGGCTTGTGTGAAGTCTTAAGATACCCTTCGACTTTTCTATTGTCTTTTAACACTTTTCGATACACTACTACTTTGTACTTTTTTGATAGTTGGGGGACTATTATCAATTATTTCGATGCGTTAACCCTTTCGACCCTGCTTTCTCCTGGTAATGTTAGAATTAAATCTTTGTATGGAAGTGGTTGTTTGGACGTTTTGAAAGTATTCTGTCATAAATTCATATTTTAATTTTTAGTACTTTCATTGGTACATATGTATGGTGTACCAGCCTGGTCGAAAGGGTTAAGCTTCGATTTACCTTGATTTATTCGAAAAGTTTCGGATTCTATCGACATTTTCCATAAGTTTGGACTGTTATCGTCTTTGTTTTTTTTGATATTCGATCGAAGTTGTCAATAGTTGTCGAAATCTAACTAAAATTATCGAAAATAATGCACAACTATCGTCACCAAAAAATTTAAATGAAAAATTATTAAAAAAAGTTAAATCTTATCGAAAAACAACGAAAAAATTCTATTGTTCGTTAACTGTCGAAAAAATCAAAGAAAATCAAAAGCTTCCGAAATATATCGATAAAAATAAAAAGTCATCAAAAAAACATTGAAAAGTTGGCTTGTGATAGAAAAAAATAGAAATTCAAATCTCGGTTGTTTTGGATCTAAAAGACTAAAAATCCAAAATTACGATTAATTTTGATCTAAAAATATAAAAATCCATTAATATAATTAAATTGCTTTTGATCGAAAAAAACATAGAAATCCAAAAATAACTCTTATTTTTGATCGAAAAAAATAAAAATCCGAAATAACGATTACTTTGGATCCAAAAAAAAAACTATAAAGCCATTAATAGCGAGTATGCAGTGATTTTTATCATAAAATTCATAATCGTTACGGTCCCGCATGCACTTACGGATAAATTTAGACGGGGTCATATCGTATTCGTTGAGTTTTTGGCCAAAAGAAAGGACGAATGGTAACCGTATGCAAACGGATCAACTAAAAATCAAGTGATTCTTTGAGCATAAACTTCAATTCATGCAATAATCTGGAAACTAAAAGACTTTCGAAAAGCTTTGCACGCTTACAACAATTTTGCTGACAATTTAGCCATCATCAATGGTAACCCATTTATTAAGATAACACTTTTGTGTTGCATGTCAATCACAACTGCAGCTCTTTCACTATTTTGTGTTTCCACAAATGGGAAAGCCACGGCAACGGCAGCCGCAGTAAATCCCTTTAGGGGGCATCCTATTGTGCTAAATAAATCGTAGCAACTCTGCACCGCCCCCAATTTATTTATACAGTCAGTCAGTCAGTCATTGGCAACATTTCTTTATTCGCATAACTATAAGGTGCAAATTTATAACTTACTTATTTTTAGGTCTAATTTTTTACTCTTGAATTTTCTATGTAATCGTTCAACTTTATCACAAAACTCAGCAGCCACCTTCGCATTTAAACTTCAAAATGTCGAGAAGCAAAAAAAAAATCGAAAACTTAAAATTTCTCATGAAATAAATTTTCCACTCAATGGGTCAACGTTTGTCCGCGGGATATTTTTACTTGCAATTTTCTTTGCCAATGCGCAAGCGTGCGGCAGACGTTGATTTTATTTCGTTGTTTTTCTGCTTTTCTGTCGATTTTGGCACATTGGCCACGACTTGAATTTCACGTCTCCTCCACTCAAGTCACTGAGTGTCAGTGAGTTAAGTTAGTCATTTCATCAGTTAAGTGAAATTTTAGACGCTTTTATTTTCGCAAAATTCATCATAGCTGCGCTGGAGAGCTGGATCTAAAGTTGGTCCAGCCAATACCGGCAAAATTTTTTTGCATTTTCTTTGTAAAAACTGCCATCCATTTAAACAAACATCAATCGTGTGGAAAGTCTGTGTACAATTTAATGCAGATTTTGGTTTTCGTTTGCTGCCGTTGGACATTTGTTGTGTTTTGTACACAAAATAAAAAGGTTAAATCTTGCTGTGATTTTTGTAAATTTTTTATTTTCGTCATCGTTATCGCCAGTAATAATAAATTTTCGCGAATTGATTTGTTTTTCATTTCGAACATGAGAAATCGTTTATCGTGTTGCACAAAAAGTCTCAAATTCAATCAAATGAAGCCATGCTGCCACAAAATGTGGCACAGTAAAGCATTTTCCTTGTTGCATGTTGTTACATTATGTTTTTTTCTTTAAATTTATTGCGCATAAATTATGAATTTTATGTTATAAATGTTTTGCGCACTAGACTGAACAACAAATGGCCGAATTTTTTTGCATAAATTTAGTTAATTAATTAAGCAAATGGAATTTATTGCTTGCATTATTGATCGGAATTTTATTAGAAAATGCACCTTAGGAAATTTGTAATTCAAAAAGAAAAAAGTGTAGTACTTTGTTATTTGAAGTTATTGAATTTGGTTAGGTTTTTGCTGTAAGCACTTAAACAAATTTTGTAAGCAATCAGCAGTTAAAAATTGAAATTACTTAGAAGAATGAGTGCTTACAAATTCAGAGCATTTTTGTTTTCATAAATTAAAAAACACTCGTTATTAAAAATTACAAAATTGGCAATAAAGAAGAATTTTTTTTTTTTTTGAAAATAGTTTATCTGTTTTAACTTAGAATTTAGTTTAAATATTATGAAATATTTTACGCCACAAATCTTGTTTCTGGTTGAGTCATGTGTGATTTAAAGATGCTAACAGTGAAGACATTTTTTTTTTTTCGAATCAACATACATTTTAGCTATTTTAATCAATTTTTAGTCATTATTTGAAAGCATATTTTGCCACATTATTTTGAAATAAGCTTTAAATATATGAATTTAAAATAACTTAATTATAAGTTAAGTTATACAAAACAAACTGCCTCATTGCTTTGCACTTTTTGTCTTGATTGCGATTAGCGAGACAGTGTAAGGCGAACAGTGAGACAATGCCACTCCAAAGTCTCGTGTAACATGAGCTAAAGTTACAAAATCAATTGCTTTTACTAAATTAAAAATTTTGAGTTAAAACTAACAAAAAAAAATTAAATATCATATTAAAACTCATTAGCCTACTCGAAAGCCAAAAAAAAACCTATCTCAATGTGTATGATGTCTTTTGACGGCATAAAAAGGGGCGGTGTGAGAACTAAATCAGATTTCTCATGTCTGGTTCTCGACTAAGTTATTAGTTAATCGATTCCTAAGGTGGCTTTTAAACAATTTTTGGTCCAGAAATATAGTCGTAACGCAACACACGTAGAGGTCTGACAGTTGCCTGCCAAGATAATTTATAATAAATTATAAATAATTTATAATTTAAATTTCACCACGTGGTGAAGTGTTGTCTTCCTTTCCTAAATAGGCTAACGTAGCTTTTTCCATCAACCCCGTATGGAATTTTTTATTATCAAGTACGTCGATTATTCGATGTGTATATGAACTTGTGGACGACCAATTTCAAATTTATCAAACGGTTAGATCACGCATCATTTGGCTGCTTTTTTGACGAAATACTGCTTACAAGTGAGTTATGCCTCACTGTTTGATTTTTGAAAAAACAAAAATTTTGAACATTTATAAATCACTTAAAAACTCAAACGCAAGAGAACTAAATAACGGGCAGAGTAAATGCACTTGAAAAAAATATTTTCATTGTCTCACTGTTCGCACCTTTTTTTTCTACTTCTTATAAATTTTGACTTTCCAAATACTAATTGTTGTATTTTAGACCACAAAGTTCGGATTTGATTTGATTCAAGTAGTGAGTTCTTTCGCTGATCAGTTTAGAACGCTGAGAAGACTTTGGAATGGCAATTCAGTAGTGCGCCATATTACACCAAAATTGCCAATAATCTTTCTAAAAGTTTCTATTTAGTTTTGCAACAGTTAACATTAACTAGAAGTGATTTTCCCCATTGTAATCACCTTTAATTTAGCGTTTTTTTTTCAGTATTTTTTTCAAAATGCTTCGGTCGAAACAAACATTTCAATGAAAAAGTAGTCGCAAACTACAACATATCCATTACAAAAAAAAAAAGTTATAATTTGAAACACAAAGAATTTTATATAAAAAAAAAATTATAAAAAATTGCTTTATCTTTGAGTGCGCACACAGTAGGAAATCCCAACTAAATAATCAAAAATACAGCCTATGCAACTGAATAACCCGACCATGTGCAACAGTATAGCAATTTAACGACCGCACTGCATGTGAAAATTATTCAGTAGTAGTCAGCTTGAAGAGCTTTTGCACATTTGTAAAGTTCTAAGGGCGTTTTGAAAACATTTGTAGGGTTTCAGTCCTCAGAACTTAATTTAGTGGTTTATCAAAACCATTAAAATATTTTAAACTTAAATTGAGTTTGTAAAACAATATCTAAATCTTAGTCATCATTTAAGCATACAATTGCAATATGCAAATCTTGGAAATATTTTAATTCTCTCTCCTCTATTGGCGTTTATAGCGCAATTAAACATTAAATTAACTGCAAATTACAATGCAAACAACTAAAACATGAACTTGCACTTTTAAAGTAATAAAAAAAAAATGTTATTAAATTACCCGTAGACATAAAAAACAAAATTTAATACATTTGTTCATTAAATAACATGCGCTCATGGTATTACCTACCATATACATTAAATGCACCACTTCTAACTGAGAATGTAAAAAAACAAAAAAAAAAAAAATATCTCAGTGTAATTTTATTAAATAATAAATTTGCCAAGTATGGTGCGCCTATCTAATGCGGAAAAGGCAATGAAATCGGGGAGCATGTTTTAGAAGCGACGGCGGCATTTATGATGTATCACAATATCACCCGCACACACGAATACAGCGCTGACTTCACAGCTGACTCTATTGACATTTTTAGTTTGCGTTGTAATAAAAATTAATATTTATTGCTTTTTTATTTGTTACAAAAGAAGAAAAAACGTGCTCTGCTGCATTTTATTGAAAAATTATTGTTTTTTATTAGATCTCGCTATAAACTTTATTGTAATTGCAATTGCGCATGCGCACCACTTTTTTATTTTTTATAAAATTAATTACTTCGGCTAGTAATTATACCATATTGATGCTTCCATTTTAGTAATTGTACAACAAATATGCGTACGTCGAGTCCAATGAATAAAAGATTTTAGGTCAATAAAAATGTTGACGTATTGGAACTTGGTGCAAATGGTTGAATTAGTGCAAGGAAATAAAAAAACCAGCAGAGCTTTCCTTTGTATCTAGTGGAATTTTACTTATTGACTCGAAAAAATATAACTTAAATCGAAAAATGTATTAAGTACAAATTTACGTTTCTTGAATGGAATCGATAAATAAAATTCCAAGCCCTTGGAATAGAACAAAACAAAAGATAGAACCGATATCTGTAGTGTTTAAAATTTCATCAAAACAAACGTCAAAAGCATAAATTCTGTTGATAGATGTATGTACAACGTTTCTGTGTTGTTATGATTTTTTTTTTTTTCACTGTGAGATTTTCAAAAATCACGAGTTCTTGGTATAGGAATCCTGGCATAAATTCCCAACACTAAATCTTTGCGTCAAGCGAAATTTTTTAACCTGGTGCCAATTAACAACAAAAACTTAAAACAGAGCACGCAATTGAAAAAGAAAAAAAAACGCAGCAAAGCCCTTGTTTTAGAGCCGAGGTTGGTTCCAATTGCTGCTCTGCGCCCAACGCTGCTCTTGACTCTTTTTGACATTTCGGACACACCAGCGTTAAAGTTTAACCACCGCTCAAAACAATAAATTGTATTAAATGTATAACTAACAGCTTGTCAATGTTTTTAGGGGACGTCCATAAACTACGTGAGTCAAAATAGTGTGGTGGGGGTACGGAGAAATCTCACCAAGGGGGAGGGGGGTCAATAAAAATCTCACATCAACTCTTTAGTGCAGAGACTATACATTATTATGACAGATTACATTTAAAAATTATAAGACAAGTCTCACGGAAGGGTGGGGGAACTCACCAAGGAAAGAATTTTCCGAATTTTCAAAAAAACGGCCCTTTAAGCTGTTTTTACAAAATGCTTGAAAAACCATTCATTAATGCCTCTTTAAAAAGTCAATAAAGTATCAAAAAAAACCAAGTAGCATCAAAAACTGCTCCCTTTTTATCTTGTTTTTGAGTCAAACTAAACATCAAGCATGGACCTCGTTTTTACAAAAACGAAGTGTTTTCCCCAAAAACTTGTGCAATTGTGAATGAATTGTCAGTGTTGTTCAATTCTTCGTATTTATGTCTGAAAATTCATAATCAATCTATAAAAAAAAGAAATAAAAAGTAAACAAACATACAATGTAAACAAATGCAAAATAAAGATATACGTAATTTTTTGTAAAAGACTATTTTTACTTTTTAAAATGTGTTTAAAAGACGTCGGATAAGGACGGCATTTGTCAGCAATGTGAAAAACGTACGTGCAAAGTTGCACAATCTTACCACCATCTTTTTGATGCGCAACAGTAATTAAAAAGTTTATTTTTATATAAGAAAAAAGCTCATATTAAACAAAAACAAACGTATCAGTAAAATCGCGATAATACCAGTGTGAAACCTATTTTTACAATCGCGATGCAAAAACGAGATAAAAATAGCTGTTTTTGATGCCAGTGTGAAAGCCTTATATGATTTTGTGATCACATAAGCGTGTAAATTAAATAAATTTGTAAGCACGATTAAATGATATGTGACAAGCAGTAAGCAATTGGCGAAATAGCGTGGTTACAAAAATAAAAATGAAATTATAGCACTATTTTATATTCATTTATGTATCAAAAACTCACTCACTCCTATCATAACCAATACGCTTATTTGGTAAAATGTCGGTCAAATGTATTGATTTCAAACAAAACGTTTGTTGTAATTGTTTTGTAATCGATTTGTCGCGGTCGATCGGTCAATATATATCAACCATAAATTATAAATTTACGCGACGGCCACCCGCAACTTTTCGCCATTTACAACGAATATTGTAAATGTTGCTGCCGCTGCTGCTGCTGCTGCTGCTGCTGCATGTACAATTATGGCAACAAATGGCAAAGACAACAGAAAAACACAAAATGATTATGCGAATTTGAAACAAAAAACATACAGTGTACACTGTGTAGTAGTGTGTAGAAATATCAAAACAAAACCCGCAGGTTATAAACGCGCCACCATTTACTATATCTCTGTGGCGGCTGCGATTGCAAATATAAAAATAAATAATAATAATAATAAAATGAAATATGAAAATACGAGTATAATTAATGACACGACTTGTTGCAATTATTGCATAAAAAATATTGTTAAAACAATAAATAAATAAAGTAAACGTAATTAAAAACACAGCTAAAGAGATGGAAAAAAACACAGCGATACCAAGTCACAATTATGGCAAACAAGCGGCGCTTTCAAAGGGAACACAAAGTGAAAAGTGTGGCAATTGTAGGTGGCGGTGGCGATGGCGGTGTTATCGTCTCAAGAGAATGTTTTGCATGCATGATATATTCATTTTTTGTCTTGGAAAAACACATCACAAAAGGGCTTGTCACAATCACTGAATTTCATAAAAGGGTTGGATAGTATGCTTGGAAATGTAAATAATTTTTCTTGTTGCATTGAAGAAGCTCCCTACCTTTTGTTCTTGAGAGATTTTCCACTTTTGTTTTTTTTTTGTAAATTTTTATTAGAACAAAATAGACAAAAAAGATCTAGCAGGGGCGAGGTGCGAAGGGCCGAAATCTTTTCGGACATCCATTTTTTAAAAAATCACTTGTTCACTTGTACTGTTCGCGTCGGCGACGACTACCGTATTCGAATGAACCACGAACTGCTGTACGAGCTCTACGATGACATTGACATAGTCAAGCGTATCACTATCCAACGTCTGCGCTGGCTGGGACATGTTGTGCGTATGAACGAAGAAGCTCCGGCGAAAAAGGTGTTTAATGCGGTAGCCGTTGGGCGGCGACGGACAGGAAAGACCAAGCCGAGGAAACCCTATCCACGCTTGGTGTGACTGATTGGAGAAGGCGCGCGCGATGCAGAGAGCTTTTGAGGTGGGCCGTAACCCGGTAACGGGTTGTTAATCATCGCCTTGACAGTGTGCAGAGCTTAACCTATGTTGTTGGAAGTATACTTCTGATCATTTTCGATCTCAGATTTCAAGACTTGTCTTTAAAATGTCTCTGTTGATTCATTCTGGCCGTTCTTCATTATTTTCATGGGGGCCGATAACTCTTTCAACCATTACACCGCGCCAAGCCGTGCATTTTTAGGGATGCTATTTCTGCTTTCTCGTAAGAACGCCGTTTTTTTTCACGTCATTCAATTCGACTGATTAGATTTCGAAGTAGGATTTCGTTAGCAGACACTCTGACATCAAAATATTACCAAGTACTTAAGCTGAGTTTGAATAAATTAAACTTTTATTGAATGTTAGAGATAAGCACAATGATTTTAATTCGTTGCTGGACAATAAACTTAGCGCTATTTTAATCAACAAGGGATGCTCTATAACCTACAAAAAAAAACAAATAAAAATTTTCTGAAAACAAACAAATTATGAATTTTGAGACTCTGTACTCTGGCTCTAAGTTCAACCGCTCTACAAACGTAATATATTTAATTGGTTTTTTATTTTAGTTTTTGTATTGGTAATAATTCATCTATCTATTCATATTCTATTCATCTATTATTTATACAAAATAATTTAAACATTGCATTACTGCGACGCAATTACAAAAATTAATGTATTTTTTCTTATCACTTAAATATTGACAAAATGCTTTTCTCAATTTGTTAAAATTCCATTTTTTTTCTTTTTCACAAAAAAAATAAATATTTAAACAAAAATTAACGATAATATTCAACATTTTCCTCGTTAAAGGGAAAAATACACGTGCGCATCTTCATTTAACGTGTACCTCTAATTTAAGAAATTGAAATTTGTTCATTACTCGAATCACGTACTTCAACACGTTAGTAGTATTTACTTAAAAGTTTTTGAGATAGTTTTTATGAAAAGCTCACGTTGTTGTAACTGTTGCACATGTGTAGCCAGCGACGGCCATTACAACGTCAGTTGAGTTTGTTGGTTTTTCACGCTGCTGTTGCTGATGCCCTGCATTGCTCTACTCTGCTTTGCAGCAAATTGATGTCAAAACTTTGCATGAAGTGCACTTCAAAATTACGCAATTTTTAATGCGCAAGCGTAGCTAGCTCACTTGATGTGATGTGTTCGTTCGTTCGTTCATTTTTAGTTTGAATTGCATTTTGTTGTTGCTGCTTTTTTTTCGGAATCATGCGCTAGAAATGTAAATATTATGTTCAGAAAAAAACTAACAAGAGTCAAAAGTGCAAACATGCTTACATTTGCCTATTTAAAGCGTCATGGGAATTGGGTTTCTTTTTTTTTTTTTTTTGCAGCTAGACAGACAGACATATGCGCCGTTTCTCAAGCTTTTATTTTGTTCCAATGCATTCAGGGAGTAAGTCGGCAAGCAAGCAAGCAGCAGTCCAGTAGCAGCAACACCTTTAAAGGGAAAATGCAAAACGTAACACAGGAGAGGCTTAAATTGGCAACCGACGTCGTCGTTGTTGATATTTCACATTTATTGTTTTGGTGTTGAATTGCAATTTCATTTTTTTATGGCGCATGTACTCGTAGCTTCTGCATTAGGTAATTTTGCGCCTTTTTTTTGAAAAAATTTCAATTTAAAAATATTTACTTGAAAAAATATAAAAAAAGTTCTTAAGTAGTATATTTGTATTTTAGCTCTTAGTTCATATTTCGGCTCGTATTTTCAATTATACCAACATATAAAGTATGTAAAGTGCTGACCATTAGCGCATTTTGAAGAGTTTTCTGCGATTGGTTCACATTTCTCAACGCTTTTTTTTAGACAATTTAATTAAATATTAAATGATTTTAAAATTGCAAAACTATAAATTCGATAACTCTTTATCATATGAAAGAAATTGCATTTTTAGAGTTCTAATTAGTGATTTTATTTATGATTTTGAAAAAAAAAATACATTTTTAATAAAATGTACGTGTACTCAGAAGAAGATTTGATCAAATCAAATAAATGGTATTTGATTTAACCCTTTACAAGGCATAAGCATATAATTATTTCTAACAACTTACTGTTCACGAGCCTCAGATATCACAGATTTATAAAAACTTATCCAGTCGTACCGAAAATCACCCGATTTCAATCTTCCAAACGTCACAGTGAAAAAACTAAAATGGCGACTTGTCACTACCATAGCTCAAAAATGTAGACAGGATATCCATAAAAATTTTGCCGATAAGAAAAAAAAAATTACCCTAAAATTCATACGACAAAAATTTTGAAATAAGATGGTGGGAAAAATATTCCCGCTGCCTCAAAAAGGGTTAAAACAAGTAAATACTCATTAATTTGCGTCAAATATATTATTATTATACTCAAATAAATATTACTCCATGCAGTCAGCGAGAAATCGCATTGAAAATTTTATTCTTAACAAAAAAATTAAAATTCTCAAAATTGTGAAATTGAAAATAGTTAAAATAACGTTGTTTCTGTTTATTTTTAACACAAACAATTTTGAACTCATTTCATGAATTTGAGAATTATTGAAAATAACATTTTATATTTGCGCCAACATTGAAGACCTTTTGTTCATCTCAGTAAGTTTCTTTTTTTATTTCTTAAATGAAAATATGTTTTTATATCGAATAAAAGCTTAAAATATGCATATTAGTACATACATTGTAGGCAATTTTCTCTAGTTTTATTTTCTTTATAAATTTTTTTATCGTAAAATGAGTCAGAAAGGAGATATCGTCAAAAAACTGCTTTTAGGCGACATTTTTCCAATATGGCGGAGCGAGCGGCAACAATACGAAGTGGCAAAGTTGAAACTCGAAAAGAGCACATCGAAATCTATAAAAAAGCTCATTTTCAAAACTACCGGAAAACTTTCCAGGCAAATCTACCAAATCTACTATATTACCAACTTATTTGAATAGAATATTCGTAAGTTCTAATGCTATCGTCATTAACAAATTTTGTTTGCTAAAAAAGCTTATCGAGTTTTGCGTAGCCTTTAAAATTATCCTAAAAATGTTAAAGCTTTTCAAAAAACTTTGCACCCTTTCAAGCAAATAAGTTCACATTTTCCGCATCATTGAAGAATCTAAGCTCCCGTTAAATACTTTTTTGCACTATATAATTTAAAATATCTCAACATACTTAAGTGAAAAATTACTTAATGTTTATGTGATTATATTCGTTATAAAGCACAAAAAAAGCTTTTGACGCCACACGTAACCTTTGATGCTGTGATCACTTGCTAAGAGCTTTTTTTCCTTCTAAAAAAGCTTAGAAACTTTTTTTTTTCATATTCTTTAGATTTTTAAAAAGCTCTTTTGTGCTAAGGATAAGAAGTTTTAACTTTTTTTTTATATTTTTATTTTTAACACCATTTATGTCATTTGTCTTATTCATAAACACGCCTCTGTCCACTTATGCCACTCCCCTAGAAACGTATCTGCTGTTATAGAAAATGCAAAACCGCCCACCACCCCTTCAATCTCCGCCGCTCGACGAAACATCAAATAGCCAATTAACTTTGTTGCGCATGCTACTGCTGCTGCTGCTGTTGCTGTATTGCGCTTGTTTGCTATTGTAAATCATTGATTTCTTGTTGCTGTTGCTGTCGATCGTTTGATGTTTTGCCGCCAAACTAAACCGCGATGCAAATTAATTTAAAAGAAACACAACCAGTCAGCAACAGCATGAAACAACACACAGTAAACAAGTAAGCAAATATATGCATTTATGCAGCCTAAGATTTTTCCTTTGTATTTTTTTATCGCTAAATTTCTTGTTGCATTTTTTTTTTTCCACTTGGAGATTTTATGTTGCTAAGTTTGTTTAGCAGTTGGTAGTTACAATGCCAACAGCCATCCAGTCAGTTAGCAAGCATATTTAGTTTCCCCTTCACTCCCCCTATATTGATAAGAATTTTCTGTAATGACTTGAGTTTTTGGTCGTTCGTATCATCAACGTAGCTGGCTCCCTGTTGCTGCAACTTTTTTCATGAAGTTGTTGGTTGGTTGTGCATACATGCAACAGCGACGAACTCAATGAATTTAAATGAAATGATAAGAAAATTGTAAGCACTATGAGAAGACTGTGCGACTGCAACGTTTTTGTAGTCGTAGGGGCTTCTATTTAAAAAGTCGTCATTACTGAGCATACTTTTGAAAAATGAAACAAAAAAAATCGCTTAACATAATTATTTTGTTTTAGCAATTTAAATGTTGTTGTGATAAGCCTTTTTATGTCATTGATGAGAGTTTTCTCGCTTGGTGCAGAATTTTTTTATTTTTGACGCAATATTCAATAATTCGTTAAAACATTTAAATATTTTTATATTGTCTGGTAATTTGGCACACTTTGATAGTTCAAATAATTACCAAGCTTATATCATTTTTAAGTTAGCTTTTAATTGGCTTGTTTTATTATGCTCGAATCTGTCAGTTGCAATACTTAAATATTCAAAATTCCAAAAATTGCCGCTAATATGGCACACTTTTATTGTAAAATAAAAATTCAACACGTATCGTGAGTTTAGTTTTTATTTTTATATGTTTCTTTTGCGAAATAAGTTTCTAAATTGTTAAATTAGAAACACATCTGTAATTGGCTGGTAATTTGGCATACTTTGTAATTTCAAATTATTAGCAAGCTATCTAATATTTATAATGACTATTAATCGGCTTGATATTATAAGAATCGGATATGTCAAAGATTATACTATGCTGAAAATGGTCGCTAATATGACACTCTTAGGGTCAAATTAAATTTAATACATGCGAGGAATTTTTCTTTTAGTTTTATGTGTTTGTTTTTAGGAAATAGTTTTCCAAATTGTTAAATCATTAGTATTTGTGCAATTGGCCGGTAATATGGCACACTTTGCTAGTTCAATTAACTACTGAATTATGTCATTTCAATCAACTATTCATCGGTTTACTATTATTTAAGTTGAACATGTCGAAGGCAATACTAAAAGTTCTGAATATGGCCGCTAATATGGCACACTTTTAGTTTCAAATTGAAATTCAATACATTCGTAGATTTTTTCTTTTAGTTTTATACGTTTGTTTTCAAGAAATAGTTTTCCAAATGGTTAATATATTAATATTTATGCAATTGTCTGGTAATATGGCACACTTTGATAGTTCAAATAACTACTTAATTATGTCATGTTTAAATAAACTGTCAATTGGCTTGTTATTCTCATATGTGCTAATATGGCACACTTTTATATCAAACTTAAATTTAATGCATATATAGTACTTTTCTTTTAGTTTTATATATTTATTTTCAAAAATAATTTTCCAAATTGTTAAATTATAAATATTTGTGCAATTGGCTGGTAATATGGCATACTTTGATAGTTCAAATAACTATCAAATTATGTCATATTCAAGTGTCAATCGTTTTAATATTATTTACTCCACTCTGTCAAATTCGAATACCAAAATATTTAAAACATTGGAAAAGTCTGCTAATATGGCACACCTGCATATTTCAACAACTACAATACATTTAATACCTTTTCTTTTTGGGCACAACATTGTTCTTTAGGTCTGTCTGCTCAATTAAAATATTTTACGCTCACTAATTTTTTTAAAACATATTTTCTAATAGAACTTCTTTTCTTTTTCTTACAGGTAAAATAACTTAACTGAACTATGTAAAGGTTAACGTAAGTAGGTCACTATTTCAGTGCTATCATCAACCTCAGTTTACCGCATTACATCAAAAAAAACATCATTACAGATAAGAAAACAAATAAACCAAAGACCAAATTATGTCTTACATATGTACTAACATATGTACGTTTTAATGACCTTCTAACTAAATTGTATGATCTTAAAATTAAACTCTTCGCGTAACTAGTTTCACCTAATTTTAGTGTAATTTTTTTGTTTCTTTTCATCTTTATCTCAATTAATAACCGTAGGTAAAAGTCAAAAAAAAAAAAGTTCTTGGCCTACATTTTTGGGTACTTAGTTGTTGTTTTTCTTTTTTGTTTTTGCTTCTCTTCCTGTACAGAACGACTTTAATTTAACTTGAATAACTGACAGAAAAGATACATTTTATAACCAAAACCAAAGCAAACAACATTGCTACCTAGTTTTTTTGTTTTTGTTTCTGTTTTTTTGTGGTACCTTCAATTATTGTCCAATAATTGACAGCTTGTTCATTATGTTCGCTCATTCATTCAGTTTTAATCATTTTTTTTTATAAATATCTGTTATTATTAAACATGGAAAAAGAAAGCAGCCAACATAACATGGTGGCAGTAGCTTTAGTTCTTTGATTGTTCTTTCGCAACTTTATGATCATGTTGCCACAAGTATTTAGAAAGCCAGAAAAATATCTGGCTATAATACTTTTTTACAAATTCATGTTTTTGATTGATATTTTTTGTTCTTTGTCTAGACTCTAGAGCTTAAAATTCTTATACAAAATTTTGCACTTTTATTTTATTTATAATTTGTTTTACTCAGTTAATAAAATTCGAATCTCAGATGGGTTTTTGTTATAAAAAAAAATAATAACAGAAGTTTTTACGATTGGGAGCTTCACGTGGAAACGCTCTGAATAGAATAGTTACTAAAAATTGGGCTATAAATCAAGAAATTGTTGACTCACATTGTATGGATCCTAGTGAAGTTCACCTAAACCCTGTTCCAAAGTAGAATTGGTTTTTCTTAATGAAAATGACAAAGCGATTCTGAAAAGAAGAACAAGAATCTGGGCTCAGAAAATACTAATCACATCAAGATTTTGAGATAAATCAGGTTGAATTATTAAAAAATAACTTTCTTTTGCCATTTCTGAGAAAAAATAACGCAACAATCTGACGTGCCGGAAACTTCGCTCATATTGCAAATTTGCCCTTTGAGGGGAAGAGGGCGAACTGCATGATGAAATCAAAACTAAAGAAGGTATCAGAGAAACGAACAAATTACTTTAAGCGATATAATGTCCCAATATGGTAGCTTCGTATTATCTTTTGTTTCGGCAACATCATTCACTTGCCCTCATCTTCAATTGTACATGCGATTAATTTGCATTGGGACTCATTTCAAAGGGTAAAAAGCACCCTTGGAGGTCATCCGATGCTTACATTTCTTGACATTGTTGACTCTCCATTGAACCATTCACACAAAAAATCGATTTTGGCATGGGCTGTGTAGCAAGTAGTGAGGTTTTTGTTGAAATCACGTGTTTTTGAAGTCACTATCTTTCAGTTTAGTTCATAAAAAGTTCGTTATCATTTGAGGATCGATAATTTCACCGTCCAACAAACCACACCCAACGGTTACTTCCATGAAAAGCTAATGATTGCTCCTGAATAATTTGTTGATTAACCTGAGATCAGTAACTACACTTCTGCGTATATACCGAACCACAGATATAGAAATGCACCTAATCAGAGAAGTTGATTTTCTAGGCAAAATCAGCATCAGTTTCAAGTTATTCAAAGCTAAAATCAACAAATTCTCAGCGTTTCCGAGCATTCAAACGCTTCAACTCTTACGTGATAACAATTTTATAAGGATGCAAGCTCATGTTGAA
This sequence comes from Tricholauxania praeusta, assembly GCA_949775025.1. NCBI lineage: Eukaryota > Metazoa > Arthropoda > Insecta > Diptera > Lauxaniidae > Tricholauxania > Tricholauxania praeusta. Next base: position 162,431,927 of record OX459028.1, on the reverse strand, counting down.
CTATAAAATACTCCTCTAACTGTTGAGAACACAGACTATGACGACCATCAATTGTACGATAAATTGCAATTAAAGAGCAAATGTTTGAATAAAAATATTACATAATTTTCAAGCGTTGTTGAGCCGTGTATCTTTACATCAGAGATGGCCAAATCGAACAAAAGTTAATTATTTCGGCTCCTTCACAAATATGATGACTTCTCATATAAATTGGATGAAAAATTTAATTTTAAGACTCCAAAAAAAGGTTAACAGGCAAACAACAAAAAAAATGTTTCATGTTTGTGTATCGAAAGTACGGTATTGTTGTTGCGATCGCTCCCATCGCATTTTGTTTTACTGGGTATTTTTCAATTTTTTACGCAGAAGCTCTTTTAATCAAGTGATTAGCGATTATTTTCAGCTCCCTTACTCAGCTCTGCTGGGCATGCTTGCTTTTCATGATTAAGTTGATTTAACTGAGTACAAATGGCAATATTTTGATATTTCAAATATGGCCACACTGTCGATTTGGAAACATATTGAAAAACCAAAAAGTACATTTTTATTTTGAACCATATTTTTTATTATTATAAGGTCGCTATTTTGCCAATTTAGTATTAAATTTAATAATTTTCACTGAATACTTAATTTAATCTTTCAATGAAATGAAGATATTCTTCAAAGTGCTCTTAATTTTCATTTATATGCAAAATCTAACGAGTGCACTAATTTGTTACAACCGACACAAAAGTGTGAGCCATGCACAGCGCACATGAGTGTGTGTACCCATGTATCTCTTAGATACACTTTGGCGACAACCATAAGAACCAGAACAACAAATTGCACCATAACTTATTAATTCAAATCTAAACATCTAATGCATGTAAAATGTTGTTGCTGTCGTTGTTTACTTTGTTAATCTCTTGCTGTTGCTGTTGTTGTTTATTAAAGCTTTTAGTCAGTGAGTTACCTCTTAATAAAATTTGCATATTTTTTTTTATGTTATTTACTCAAGCAATTTAAAAAATAAATAAAAATCCGTGCTATTAGTTATTTATTATTGTGATTAGTTGGTAATTGCATTTGGCTCATATGATTTACAAAACGCATGGAGTAAAAAAAAAAAAAATCAACACCCTTTCACTAAATTACTTGTAACTAAATGATTGATAAGTTAATTAAACTATTAAAAACCATTTTATTAAAGTTGAAAAGCAAACTAATCATTACGCTAAGAAATTAAACGATTAAACTACTTAAATGGCGGCTCAGGTCTCAGCAAAGTATAACTTAATCCTATAAGGCAGGCAAATCATATCAAAGGTTGATGTGTTAATCCTCTAATGACTTTGTGAAAACTTATATATGCAACTGTATTATATTTGTTTATTGATCAATATAATACCATTCGCATTATCATGGAACAGATAAATGAGTGGCAGGTGTAGCTATTGAACGCAATTGCATCTAGGATACATTACATTACAACAGACGAGGTGCAACACCTAATATCATTAATTTAATCAAAGCTCAATATGAAGACTTCAAGTCCATCTCAGATGTACGTCAAATTTATCTGCTGTCTCCAATCTTATTTTTGAAACTACACTACCTTGTTCCCAGCTCTAGACTCTACAAACCGTGACATTCAATTGTATTTCAACAAGCATGTGGAAGACCCCGACATAAGACATATGTCTCCTCGCGACCAAGCAGTCCGACATGCCAGAAAAACTCACTGCCATCAGATCTTCTTCGGAAGAATTTGATCTGAAATCAAAAATAATGTCCATTCACCTAACCAGTGCCAGCAAAGGCCTTTTTATAGACGAATCCAGCATTAAAGATGTAAGTACAGTACAATCACGCTAGTCCGAATCATTAAAACCGACCCCATTCCGGACTATGCGGAGATCCGGATTACCAAAGGTATATAAAAATTATTAAAGAAAAATATTTATAAATGCGAATTCATTTATTATAACAAATAATAGTAATGTAGGTACTAAAACAAAAACAATCCATTCAAAATAAACCTTAGAAATAAGTAAAACGTAACGGAATATACATCAATTCAAAATTTATTTAAAAAAAATTTGGAAATGTATATTTTTACTTTTTTCACAATGTCCGGATTAAAGTATGATCTGGATTAGGCCATATCTGGATTAGCGAGATTCTACTGTAACTTCATTTGTTTGGGACGTGCCATAACTTTTGATGGCGATATCAATAAGGACATCTATGCTAGAATTATAATGTATAAGATACTATGGCTCAGCTGCTTTATGTCTAGCAATTTTCATTTCTGTCAACGAGTACCAAGCTCAAAATCTTTTAAAGAGAGATTCTGAATTCTGGGGTCCAAAAGAAGCGGTTTTCGCGAAACGTTTTTAGAAGAGCACAACCAACTGAGCGCAACGAAGTTTTTGTTATATTTTCATGTATAATTGGGTATATATTCAAGGTAAACCGCTCTGCTTCACGAACAACTATGTCCGCCGAATTTTGAAAAATTTGTGGTCCAGAAACCATTTGCAATGTTGAATTGCTGAACAGATGCTGTCAAGAACTGATTTGCATTTAAATTAAACGGCGAAAATGGATTGGGCAGACGTTGCGGAAATTGCACACTGAAGTCTGGCAGAAAGCTTTAGATTGTGGAGCACTCAGGATAGCAGAAAACGCGGCTATCCTAAATTATCGTTGAAACGATCACTAGAACAGAAACACTATGAACACTATGTTTCGTGAGCAGAAAGCAACAACAAAATAGCAAACTAAGCGAATAATATTATAGTTGCTATGTATGCATAGCAAGTTGCTTAAGTGCCAGTGCTAACCAACAGATTTGTATTTTGTCTATTGTGCATTTTGAAATGAAAAAAAATTAGTGCTATTCCCCGGAAAAACAATTGATTATGTCAGATTGAAATGTCAGGCGGTTAAAAGAAGAAATTTGAAATAAAAAAAAGTAGAAAGAACAACAGCGAGTACTCGTATAAACAGCGAGTACTCGTATAAACAGCGAGTAGCAACTTGGTCATTTTATTTGCACATAGCTGGCGACTTGACAAATAAAGCACAGCTAAAGTATGACAATGATTTTCAGAGATAATTATCCTACTAACATCCAGAATATAGTGAAATGAAAAACTCTTTAAAAATGCAGCATCTCTGACGCATCGTAAAAATTTCAAAAAAATTCGCATAACTTTATAAATCAAGCCAAATGAAAAATTTTAGGTCGCTCAAGAAAACTCATAAGCAACAAGAAATAAATCTGTTTAATTTAAATTTTTTTCATTTGTAAAATGTTGGCAATTTTGTCGTAAGCAACAGAATACAACACAACACAACAGACAGCAGCAACAACAACATGTTGCTGTCAAGTTATGAATTATTTGTGTTGACAAATAATGTGCAGCGACAGGAGGGTGTCTCAGAGCAATTTGTTGCTTGCAACAATAATTGACTGAATTACATACATACATAGGGACGTTGGGACGGACAAACAAAAAAAATTTATTAGCCATCGCGATATTGTATCTAATAACTTGCAGATATGTAGATACTTGCAATAGTAGATAAGTTGCTTAAAGTCTTACAGAGAGTAGCTTAAATAGCTTTTAAGCTTTTGCAAATATGATTCGAGGGTGGTATAAATATCGTAAATTTAAAAAGCAGCTATGTATTGTGTAAAGGAAAAAAAAAAAAACTATAAAATAATGAAAAATTAGAATGGCAACATGTGCGGTTTTTTTTTCTAACATTTACTGAAGAAAAAACATTAAATTCCTAACGGCAGCACGGCAACTTTACCCATTGCAAAAAAAACAAAAGTGAATGGTATGATTTCGAATTGGAATGTTGAGAATTTAGATTTAGTTTGCTTTGGCGCATGACAATCAATAGATAGATAGATAGATGAATGGCTGGATAGATAGATAGATAAATAAATCGTAAGACTTTTTGGTACAAAATTAAATTATGCACAGCGTGAAATCGTTTTTCTGCAGCAGCAGCAACAGCGACAGTAGGTCAAATTTTTTGAAATGCTCTAACGTGAATTGACAAAAACACAGCGTTTTATAATGAGCAAAAATAAAAAAAAAAAATATCTAATTTTTCAGCAACATTCTTTTCTAGTTAATTTAATTATTTTTAAATATTTCTTATGTTTATCGATTATTGCAAGATCCATTGTTCGTTGCTGGCTTTTTTTATTTGGCAATGAAATCGCTTTGTCTTGGCCTTGAATTAATGTTGAATTGTTGCCCATTAAACTTAATGTGTGCAAATTATTTATGCTTCAAATGATAAAATTTATGCTCAAAAGTTAATGTGTTTTTTTTTTGAAATTCAATAGCAATATTTTAATTTTTTGAAATTCAGCCAAATCATTGTACAAATATTTTCCTTAGAATTCGAAATACTAGAAGAATGATGCCTGATTAAGTATTACTGAATTTTACTAAAAATCTCCAGAACTTGCTTTTTTTCTTGTGTTCCTTATCTCCTCACGCCGCATATTTACTATCCGCACCTTATTACGCGTCCGGTAGCACTCAGCTGTTCCTTCCGTAAAACAGTAGATAAATCGTGCAGTAACAAACTATGGTACTACACGCTTGATTTTTTCCCCTTATGAACGGATAAATCAGTGGTGGGCATGGAAATCTAACAAAAGGGCTAAACAACAGCATCAAGCAACAACAAACAAAATTTTAAAGTTTTTTGCTGTCATTTCCAAATTCGCCAACAGCACAAAAAAAAAACAGATTGCACTACAAACAAAAACAATTTCTATACTCGTCTAGACACAATGCCGCGCCGTCGCTTATGTCTATGTTTTTTTTTTTATTTTGTTTTCATTTGAATTCAAGTCAACGCTGTGCCTCGATAGCGTTGAAATTCTGCGAATTTTTTTTCGCTTGCTGTTGCGTCGAATAACGGTGCGGGCAATGAGGGCGGATAGGGACAGTACGTGCCCACCACTGGGATAAAATATAAGTTTTCTTATTTAAATGAAGCTCTCAGCAATTTACAAATACATAAAGGGTAGGCCGCTGAAGCCTTTGTTATGTAGGGTGGCTTAAAAGATCAATGTTATGCTACTGCTTCAAAAACGCCTCTGGCACTTAAGCACAATATTTGTTGAGCTATTCGTAAAGTAGATGCTCATACTTTTGATTAAAACTATATTCCATAAAAAATCTGAAAGTTTACTCTTTTCAATAAAGCAAAAAACTTCAAAAAATAATGAGCAGTAGACTCAGAAAAAAATGTCTAACCTGCATCAGGTAATACATTAACCTAATAAATTATTCTATGGAATTATGTTTAGTTAAAAAAAAAAAACATTTCTTTCTTGCATCCAATGGGGTTCGAACCTTGGCATTCTGTGTTGTTACATCGCACACATTTAGCTAAAGAGGCACAACTCAAAATTTTCGAATTTTCAGAAAACGCAAAAAAATGTTTTGAGCTTGTGAACTATTTTTCATAAATAAAGTGTGGATTATTTAGATGCAGGTACTAACATGATATGGTTGGAAGCCACCTCGCAATCACAACAGCTTGAACTCTCCGGCGCTAAAAATAGGATACTTTTGCATATTTTCTATTGCAACATTAAGAAAGACATAACTGTTTTTTGAAATCAAAGTATAGCAAAAAACGAACTAATCTCTTTTGTGATAATAGATAATATGTGTATGATGAACAGTTTTAATAAGTAAACTCGAAAATTGCAAATTTTGAGTTATGACTCTTTAGCTAAATGTGTGCGACATGCGTAGTACTTATATGCTTTTAGTTTCACTCAATATATTATTAAGAGTAGTTCAGTTGGTTTAGATGTGCGCGCTTCTGAACAGTGACATAACTTAAGAGACCTAGGTTCGAATCTCGTCAGTGACAAATAAAGATTTCAATTCTCTTTGAAATTTTTAAAATGCAACATAAATAAATTAAGTTCCAATTAATAAGCAAAGTAAGTAACATGGGGGAAGGGGGGGAAATGCTATACAAAACTAAAAAAAAATTCGGTTTCGTTTTTTGAGAAAATTTTGTGGTTAACCTGATTCCCAGGTCAGTTAGACTCAACAACATGAGCCACTAGGTTAGAAAATTCCAACCTGAGATTTGGTAAAAATTTGGTTACATTTACCAAATTTATTTTCTGAGTGTAGTAGGAGTAAAAAGCTCTTCTTCTTAGGAGAACGTAAAGGTATAAACATATTTTTGTGGTATTTCATATGATGGAGTTAAGCTTGTTAGCTGTTATCCGGTATAGAAGGAGTCACGCCTTCTTAATAAAAACCGCCCACTCGCTGATGGTTATTATACAGATATGATTTACTTAGCATACTTTTTATTTTTTCTTAGAAACCTCGATTTGTTTGAAATATTTTCAACATTTAAGCAAGCATATTTCTGAACTTTTCTCGAAAACTTGGAAAAATTAAATTTTTATACAATTAAGTACCTATTAAAAAATAGCAATAAAAACGACTTGAAAATGGTGTCCACTTCAGAAGTTTTTAAACACATTGAAAGCAATTCCATCAGTGATGAATGTGCAACAAAAGTGATGTCTCACATTGACAATATCAAAGCCCATAACATAACAAGACATTTTTCTATATTTTTTTAATAAAATTCTCATCAGCTAAAAATCACCTTATCATCGTAGTAGTTTTTCCCTTTACTTTTTCCATACTTGGCTAAAACTTAACACCACTCCCCCCCCCCCCCCCCCCCCCCAACCGCTTCATTTTATTTATTATTTCTTTTGTTGCAAAATTTGTTGGAATTTCAAAAATGAGCTGCTTGATCAGCGTTTTGTTTTTTTCGTTTTTGTTCACTTGAAAATGTTGTTTGCTTGACGTCGTTTTTATTTTTGCTGTTGCAGCATTTAATTTGTTAAACACCATAAAAAGATATAATGGCAACACCGTCTGTCTGTTGGCCCAGCTGTAGAATTTCGTTTTTCATTAAATTGTTGAAAGGAAGATTTTCAACAACACAATTATGATGAACGAACATCTTCATTATGCTGGCCTGCCTTATTTAGGTCAATTGTGCCGTTCAGGTCCACATGAAATCTTGCTGCTGCTGTCGATGATGAACTTTGTTTAATGCTTCATTTATTTGTTGTTTGCTTATTGTTGTTGCTGACTGGATGACGACGGACAGACTGAGACTTCACTTGTTTAACCATTTACAAAATTTTCTATAACAAAAGCAAAAATTTAGAGCACCAGCAACTTTGTTTTTTTTTTTTTGTTGGCGTTTCCTTTTAATCTTTCACAATTCTTTGAGCTCACGTTTATGTATCTGTTTGTTTTGTATTGCTTACACTTAATTTGGGCGTTTTTTCGCCCATTCATCAAATTATAATACATACAAGGAAATTTTTAAAATACACTCGAAAAAAACTTGCTTCAAAGTTGTATGCGCAGATGAAAAAATTGAGTTCGAATTTGTTTTGTGAGTGCCAAATTTTTTAAACAAAAAAAAATTTATGAAAAATTATGAAAAAAAAAACCTTTTTTTTTTTTTTAAATAATTAAAAAATAAATTTTAGATTATGCTCAAATTTTCTTTAATTTTATCTTAAGAAAAATAAGTGAAGGAAAATGTTCATATAAATAAGAAAAAGATTTCCACTTAACAGTGAACACTGGATAATGTGAACATTTTTTAATGTGGACACATTTTTTCTTTCATTGATTCGTTATTTATTTAATTATATAAACATTTAATTACTTTATACTTTAACGAAAGTATCTCTCAATTTAAGTGAATTTAAATACATACATATGTATGTTAGTATATATTAAATTTAATTTATTGATCAATAAAATGATCTTACACTAAAGAGCATAATTCTTATATGAAAATATTTACTTCTGTCGTTAGATCATGAAGTTTCTTAAACGTGAGCTTTTTTTAGTTCGCTTGATCGAGGATTTACTTTACCTAATTTGTGTATTTTTCGCTCATTCTTTTAAAGTACTTATAGTCTTTAAGAAACTTTTTTCAATACAACCCAAAAACTTTCTTCAAAAAGTAAAATGCTTCCGAAAAGGTATTATTTGTGACATACAAAACCATTTTTTTACTAACTAAAATAAAGCAATTTGAATTTAAGAAAACTTTTTCATAGTAATAAGTATCTTTTTTTTAAAAAACCAAGCATCAATTTCCTTTAAATAATGAAAACATTTATTAAAATAACTACAAGTTTTCTTACAAGTATTATGATAAATATAGTTTTTTATACAAAATTTTCCTAAAAATAATGAATTTCCTCATAATAAGGAAAAGATATTCTTAAATTAAGTAAAACATAATCGCTTAATAATCGCTTATATAAAACATAATATTCCATTAAAAATAACAAAATCTATTCTTAAAATAACCATTATATGATAGTAAATAAAGCATTTGCTTAGAATACACAGTGCGACAGTTTTCCATTCGGACTTTCATAGAACCCAAACAATTCAATATTTTTCAAAAATCTGTCTATTATCCTCAGTACTCCGCTTCCGCATTTAAACACTGTTGACAGCGGCTTAAAATTGATACAAACGGGTGGCACATGTTCTCAAACAGTGCTGCCTTCAGTTGTCGAGCCGCCGCTACTCTCATGGAATCTACGTCCATGTAAAAAGAACCTTTGAGCATCAATTTCAATTTCGGGTATAGAAAGTACTCATATGGTGCTAAATCAGACGAATACGCTGGAATTCACTGGAAATTGATGTTTCAAAATGGCATTGTGAGTAGGTGCGTTTTCGTGCAACAACCACTAACTTTCCTGATCTTTCTGTTTTGACCGCTCATGTCGAATTCTTGCAACTTAACTCCGTAGAACATCAAGAATACTGAATGTCGTTCAAGTTAGGCCACTTGGAAGAAACTCGTGATGCATCAAATCCTTGATATCATAAAATAGGATAGATAGGATTGCTTTGATTTTTGACTTGTTTTTGGGGTCTTCGGTTCCCCGGGTGACTTCCAAGCGGACTTTTGCCGAAAACTTTTATGTCAGTCAAAAACTTTTGCTCGGCTTAAGTCAGCACTCAGTGCTCTTTGATTTTTCGACACAATCTTTGTTAGACTGTCACACGTAATGTCATAACTCAGCCATTTGACAAAAGAGCTATGCTAAACGCTGAGCGCATTGGAAAGAAATTTTCTTGATATAATTAAAAATTTACTTAAAAATCATCAATAAATCTGAAAAATGCAATTATTTCCTAAATTATTGAAAAATAATTCTGACTGTGTAGATGTTTTTTACTGCTGCGTCTTCTTCTTATAATTGCACAATAATAAGCTGCTTGTTGTATGTAATTCATTGTTAGGTTGCTTGAATGCTGCCAGCAATTTGTTCGCAATCTGTTTGCATTTTTATTTATTGTAATTTTTAATGTTGAGCTTTGGTGAAAAAGAAAAAAAAATTTAACATTTGTTGTGATTTCTTCTTCTGCTTTTTTTTATCGTTTTTGGCCAAATGCAATTTTCATGCATTTTCAATTTGTGCTCTCAATTAACAAGTTGTTGCTGCAACATAAATCTTAACATTTAATTTGCGTCTGTGTTGCGTGTTTTATTTATGGTTTCAGTTGTTATAATGGATAGCCAATAGCAGCAGCAGCAGCAAAGAATTAAGCAATTTTTATCTTTCATTGACTTTTCCATTTAACGTCAAGTGCTGAAATTTATTCTATCAGCAAAGTTTTCAATTTTTTTTGTTTAGATTGCATAAGGTTTTTCCGTGCAGTAGACAGATTTTAAATTGATGATTTTATAGTTTTTTTTTCAAACTTCTTTGTGAATGTTAGGAAAAAAAATAATAAAAATTCCACTGAAATATTTATAAAAATCAATGCATTAGATTGAAGAGAATGAGAAGCATATTGCCGGCATAAAAGACTTCAATGATAGTTAAATAAATTCATAGCTAGTTTATCGTTTAAATAATTCCACAAATACCTTAGAAAACGTTTCAATCGTTTGATGCGATTTGTGAGCTTTTTTCAACTAAAAGTATCTTCAACCAAAGCCTGATTTATTCTTTAAATAAAATCTCATTTATTATGCCACTGACAGTTTGAATGATTTGTTCAAGTTGTCACACTCGCGTGCTCGCCTTCCATCAACTGTTTGTCAATATATGGGAAATACAGGAAAAGCACAACTCTGCAGGGAATAATTAATCAACATCCGGTTAGAAAAAGCAAAACGGCAACATAAAATGAATGAAAAATAATAGAAATAACAATTTAGAAAGCAAAAAGAATGTTGATTAAAAGAATGAAAATATTTTGTATTTTACTGTATTAAATTAAATTATTTGAGCGCGGAGAAAAAGAGAAAATTTCTTTAGTCAAATTTGATAAAACTTGGCAGAAAGTTTTTCCTATGGCTAGTATTGGAAATACAGTAGAACCTCTGTAAGTCGAACTTGAAGGGAGAAGCCAAAACTTCGACTTAAGCGAATTTTGTCAGGAAATGTTCGGCTTGTAGAGTTTAAGATTTATTCAAAATAATTTTGAGTTAGATAGGTGATATAAATAAAAATCCTAGTTACAAAGGCATTAAACATTGATGTGTACTGCAGTAGGATCAAACTATTTCTGATAATTTTTCAATCGAACACAATAAAGTAACTTTGCTAAAGTTCAAATGAAATCACGTGTCAACGTCAGTCATAAATTGCTTTATCATTTCATAGAATTGGTTTATTGTATAGGTAGGCTTTCACATTGATTTCTAAGGAATAATGATGTATATATTCTTAAAGTTGGTATCTTATTTTTTTCGAGCTATAGAAGTCATTTGTTTCAATTAATCGAGTAGTAAAGGTTGTAAAATCAAATGTTGCTATGCTTGAGATTGTTGAATATACTTTTCGAGTTATAGAGGGAAAATATGTATGTACTGAATTTACTTGTAGGAACTCACTAATTATTTAGTCTTATAGAGGGGTCAGGTTTCGAGCAATGGAGGTTTTGGGGCTAGAAGTGAAGGGAACACAACATTTTTTCGAGTTTGGGAGGTTTTCGACTTATCGAGCTTCGGCTTAAAGAGGTTCCACTGTATAAAGGGTCAAAAAATTGAAAATATGACCTATAACTTTAGCTAATATTGATAGCATATGAACACTCTAAGTTATCCATCGAATTGCAACTTAATATAGAGTGTGTGGTGCACATAAAACAAAATAAGGGGAGATTAATAAGGCAAGTGAGCGTGGTATCCCGTAAAAATTAAAATAAGCTATCGGCTTGAAAATTTGTGCTGGCAAAATATTTAAACTTGGAAACCAATCATTAAACGGTTTCGGGGCACGGTACTCCCCATAAGTGCGAAAATCAAAATTAGCTATGTGTTGAAAACTTGAAGTGAAAATTTAAGTTTGAAACTGAGACTAAAAATAACAAACAAAAATGTGGGCGGGGCTAGAGAAATTAGCGTGGCGTTTACGCTGTATCTTTACAATTTGAATCAGGAATGTAATCAAACTTGGTGCAGTGAATAAAAGATGGTTTGATTAGCTTAAGTGGGCGTGCCACCTCCCATAGCTTTTGACTTTCAAATGGAAATGCAGATATGTACAATAAAACATTATATCAGCAGGGTCGCAGTCTTTTTTTCTGTGACTTCCTTTAAGGATATGGCCTGATTTGTTTAAACGAATGCTTTTTATAAAAGTTTTTGAGTTCTGTATCTAAAAAGTCCTAGTCTGTTTTAATTTATCACTTTAGCTCGACTAGAAATTAGTTCAGAAATTCTGGATTTTGATCAAATCCGAATCAGATGCTTCTTTCTTACTACGGTCATCTGATTAGTTCCACATCAGAATAAAAAACTAAAAACCTTGCTACGGTACCGGTACGTTGTTTGACTCAGGATCGTATCCGATGTTCTGAACTAAATCGTAATAGGAAACTTAGTTTTTTTTTATCTAGGCCGTATGTAATATTCCTTATCAAAACTTTTATTTATACTTAAAATGTTCAATAAATTTAAAATAAAATAGTAATACTTAATTAATTATTTGTAGCATTTAAAAAGCTCTGATGAAAATGATTCGATTCTCATCTCTACAGAATTTACTTCCCTGATCAGGATCTGAGCAGAAAACCTAATCCAAAACGGAACCTCTAACCTTACCCGTATCTGGTAAAAGTTTGTAATCAGAACTGGATCTGTTGAGCGGATTCGGTCCATTTCATGTGAGGTGTGACGTTTATTGTCATTATCGGATCTGAAAGCTTGACCCATTGCTGATCAGAATTCAGGAAAGTCTGATCCAAGCCTGAACTAATTTGTAGTCGAGAGTTTTTTTTTTTTTTTGTTTCATTTAACAATTCCGCCTAGTTTTTACACAGAATGTCTAATTCAATATATGAACCTTAGGCTTAAATAAATACATATCTCTAACGTATGTAAACGTTTTATTTAATATTTTGTCAAATATTTATTTATTTAAATTATTTCTTGTTACTGCGCTAAACGATTGGTAATGATTTTGACCATAGTTGTGTTTTCAAAACAATTAGCAAACATTTTGTAACAGCCCATAGCTAAATGAAGTTTTTGCATTGCAATTAGGTGACGGAACGCTAATTGTAAACTGCAATTTACTAAAAGTTTAAAAACGTGGTGTTTTTTTGCAATTAGCAAATTTTTTTTCATACTCTTAATTAGCAACAAGTTAACTAACAATTTATTTGATAAAAGCTAAATATCTTTCGCTCGTTTGATTTATAATTTTAGTTAAAAAACAAATCGTTTTTATTTTTATAAATTTTATTATTTCCTCAACACAAAGCTTTTTATGGCTAAAAAAAAAAAGAACTTAAAATTAATACTGGGTGGGTTTCTATTTTATTATTTGCTTGTACTAATTTTTATAGCCATCTTAATCAAAAAGAAATTTAGTGGGGGAAAGATAATGTAATATCTGTCACTGGATGCGTAGATTTTCCAAAACTTTTGTTTTATTTCTCATAAAATTTGTAAGTGCCTGTGTGGCGGCTAGATTTTGTTGCATTTTTATTATACCAACAGGGTGTGAACTAAGTGCGTGACTTTTGTTGATTTTATGTCATTAAATTACGCTTAAGATCAACACCCTCATTAAAAGCAACACAAACAACATAGTGACAATTATATTATGCATAAAATTGTTCATTTAATTTTATGACTAATTAATTTTAATAAAAATTTACAAAAAGCTGTAAATATATGATGTTGTCAAAATTACACTTAAAATGTCACTTTAAGAATAAATTTTTTAAGATATTTACAATTGAATCGACTTTAAAGTCACTGATGATTGCGTTTAGCAACTAATGAAAATATATTTTTTGAATTTATCTTTGCTTAATGTTAATTTTTTTGGTGTTGCCACACACTGTACTGAATGTTAGCTCTGTAAAATAATTATAAATCATTTTCTGTTCTGATGCACCACAAAAAGAACAGATTTTTTGTGCTTAAGGTAAATGGCGACCATCTTGCGAAAGAAAAAATTTATTTTTCCCAAAAAAAAAGTTTTGCTGGAATCACATGAACATTTCCACGAAAACGCAAGTTTTTGTCCCGTGCGACACCTTGGCTTTCTGCAATTATCTTGAAAACGGTAAATCGCCCAAATTCAAACTTTGCACCAATTATAAAGCTAATTAGGAGCTATAAGTTAAACCTATTGTCAAAATAAAAATCCGTTTTATTTTGACTTTTTTTTACTTTAAATGTGTTCGACGGTCACACGGAACCCTTGGAAATGCCCATATTACAAACTGCAAGTACTCGTCAACAAATGCCTAAGACGCATACTAAAAGTTTGGTGGCCAAATACCAACTCAAATGCCAATTTACACATAAAATGCAACCAGTTGCCCATAAAAAAAGTAATAAGTCTAAGCAAATGGGGATAGATAGTTCACAATATCCGAAATTCTCACACTGAATTTTGTCGCCAGGCCATTGAGTGAAATCGACTAGGTAGTATAGGAAGTTTTAGAACAAAATTCAACTGGAAAAGGAAATCCAAAAATCGTGAAAACAAATCAAAGTATCGCAAAAGGATTGCTCTCGTTGGAGACGTGTTATTTCGGCCCCATGCTCCCCTAGAAGTTTGAGGAATATAACAAAAAGGCAAATTAAAATAATCCCATGCAAACTTTATAACAAAATAAAAATTGCTCATCAGTTTTGGTCACATTAGATGAGCTATTTATTTATTACGTTCATATTGCATTTGTTAAATATTATCAAATCTTGGTAAATATAACTAAACCTTGAAACAATTCTTTTTTATTTTTCTTTTTATTAAAAGTAAAATACAGCCACAATAGTATTAAGGTTAAAGCAAACATACAATCGCAATAAGAGCAATTTGTGACCATTACCTACATTGTAAATAATTTTTTTTTAAAATTTCCCAACTTGTCAAACAGTTCCTTTTTGCAATTATTTAAAGCTCTTAATCACCGATGTAGTACATTTTTATGACTCTTTAACTTAAATTTCCAAATGCGTTTTGGCATTGAACCATGAAAATTTGCACACATACGCCTGAAGAGTATATTTTTTATTACCCCATTGCCCTAAACTTAAAAACCATAGTCCGTTAATACCAAATGCCAGCGCGCAAATGTTAGATAACAACTCAATCGTTTTTATTATATTTTTGTTAGGTTTTTGCAATTTTTTTTAGGTTTTTTTTTAATTTTTAATATGTTGTTTAAGTCTAGCAAAGTAGTTATTTTATGTGTGCAAATAGCGTAAAAATAACCAATTATTTTTCATGTTTTACATTGTTTGTTTACCTAACTCTGAGCGCTGCCGCTACTCTACTACTGCGTCATTTACGTCTTTTGCATTCATAATTTTTGTTGTTTCATTTTCGGCAAAAGAGGGACTTTTCGCATACTAAATTTGACATAATTTTAATGCTTTTTCTTTATGAATGACTTGGACGTTTTGTTTTAAATGTTTCTTCTATTTTTTGTTTTTTGTTTTTATCTGTGAGGTGCAATTGAGATTTGTGTAAAAGATACCCTACCCCGGTAAATGTGTGGTTAATTTTATTATTTTCTTTTCCTTGGCAGATATTTTACAAATTATGCAAAATTTTACATTTGTTAAAAATGTTTATTTAAAGTTGTAATGATGATAAGTCATGATAATTAATATTGCGTAATCGTTGTTCCCCACTAAGTGTTGCTGCTTTGCTGTTGCAATTATGAAAAGTTTGCATTAAGTTAATAGCTTAAGCAAATGTTGCCTTTGTTTTGATTGTTTTGAAAAATTTTTTTTCGAAATTCAAAGTGAAACATTAGCTTAGAAGAAAGTAATGGGCGTTGCATATAGCTCAAACCTAATCGTGCATAATTTTAAATAGTGTAGGCGAAATATCATTAAACAAAAATTTTTAAAAACTTCATACTTTGAGCATTGCTACAAAATTTTTAGACACCTTACCTCTAGTATCAAAAAATATTGTATGGCTTCTTTTAAAGGGCTTTTAAAGACAAGTAGAAAGATAACATATTATATAAATTCTTTTGAGGGTCTTATAAGAGCCATTTGGCGTAATATAAAGTATAATGACATGTGACTTGGTAAAGTAGCTTTCTGATGTCTTTAAAAGACACCTTGTAAAGACTTTAAAAGTTGTGCGTTCCCAGACAAATGCCTTGTGTAGAGTTTTTTCAAAGTGACTTAAAGATATCTTTTAAAGATCTTTGAAAAATGGCAGAATAAAGAATATTTAATTTAATTTTTTATCGATTTCAATTTTTACTTACATTTTTTACGCCAGTCTCGAACCCATGGCCCAATGATCCATAGTCCTGCACGCTAACCACTATCTATTTATTTATTCAGTCTATGGAAAAAATACCTTACAGACTGTAACATAATATCTTGGGACTAATATTTAGACTAGAATTTAACTAAGAATCAAATGACAAACTTATTAATTAATGAGATCATAACAGAATTGAATTTACATTTTGGAAGGCAAAAATCAAAAGTGCTATCTTTGTATAATTTATTTAACATTAAAAGAGTTATATTAATTGGCTCATTAATGGCATAGTTTGATCTATGGCATTTTATAAAGAAATAGTCAAAAGACCGTAAGTTTCTTAAGGAAATATTGAAAGAAATATAACTTAGGATAGTCGGAGAACCATCTATCTGTTATATATTTTACCATACATCAAAGGCGAATTATATTTTTCCCACATTTGTCTTGGTAAATCGCATTAAAAAGACAAAAAATTTACAATAATGTCACATGTTCTTTCGAGTGACTTTTATGTCTATATTATAAAGACACGAAACATGCTGCCTCATGTCTTTATAAGAAATTTTATGATGTACAATGTAAAGACACACACGAAACGTGCTACCGAATTTCTTATAAAGACACACGAAACATGCTGCCTCATATCATAACTTTAATATGTAAAGTGTAAAGACACACAGGAAACGTGTCACCTAATGTCTTTATAAGCACTTTGCTATGCAAAGCATAAAGACATTTTCGATACATAAAATGACATGTCTCGTGTTGACTTTCATGCATAAAATACTCCCCTTTTTACTTTTTCAACACTAAGACTCTCAGATATCTTGACTTCAATGTACAATAATCGCTGCTTTCTGACAGTTGTTGAGCATCTCAAATTTTAAATGTCAAAATTTCATAATTTAAATGCCGAAAGAAAGCGAGAAAACTAAATTATTTGAAGAAATCACTGTAGCCGATTTATCAATACTAGCAACTAACAAACAGAAACAAACTGTTTGCGCCGTTCACAGATTGATCTAGCAAGGTAAAATTTTGGGAGAATTTTCTTGGAACCCAATACTATAATAAAGGCCAATGCGAACGCAAAAAAAAAAACAACTGGTAACCATAGTCATACAGCTACAGATTCATTCAAATTTAATTTTTAAGCGTAATAGTGCTAATGAATTAAAATACGAGAAACACTTTTATATACCGCACGATCATTTATTTTGGTTATCATCCAAAGATCAATCAATAAAGTTTGGTATTTAGAAATGATTTCGGCTATATTGACCGCAGTGTGTAGTGCATTTTAGAGGTCCGATTTTTGATCACTTGTTCTAGCAATTGCTTCCAAAGAAGTGTTAAGTTGGCGTTTTTGCTGAGGAATATTTTCCCGATTACACCAAAAAAGGTACAGGCCACTTTATAATCCCAGGTCTGTAATCAGAACCGACATAATGTTATGATTTGGTAATTTTATTTTTTGCTCTTGCAAATTAGGTTAATAAACCTTCTACTTTTGATCGATTTATATATACATAGTATATGGGCATTTCCATAGGTCCCGTTCGACCGTCGAACACATTTAAAGTAAAAAAAATGTTCAAATAAAACGGATTTTTATGTTGACAATAGGTTTAACTTATACCTCCTAATTAGCTTTATAATTGGTGCCAAGGTTGAATTTGGGCAATTTTTCGATTTCAAGATAATTGCAAAAAAACCAAGGTGTCGCACGGGACAAAAACTTCCGTTTTCGTGGAAATGCAAATATATTAAATTTGGCTGATTTTTTGTGGTTTTTCCTGCAGACTGAGTTTCTTTTTAGTGACTTTGGACAAAATTTCCTTTCTGTTCTTAAGTGATATTCAATATTGATTATGACACCACTTTTTGAGTGAAATCGCTTAAAGTATTTGACCACTTTTGCAAATGCGCTATAAAACTTCAAGACTTAAAATGCTTGTTATCGCCAGCTATAACAAAGAAAACACAAATAATAGTAGACTTTTTTTTTAATTAAAACAAAAAAAAAATGTAATAATTTACTATGCAATTTACACGACTTGTAAATTTTCCACAGATTTTTGCCGAACTTTAAGGAAGCACATGAAAAAATTTCACCCAATGAAAAGGTTTTTTTTTTTTTCGTTTTGGTTTTTTGTTTTAAATTGACTACCGGAAATTTTGTAACAAACAAAAGTCTTGCATGTATTTTGTGTGCCTACAACTAAACCAACAAGGCAGCAACAGCAGCAGCACCAGCGCCAGCTAAGCAACAAAGGAATCAACCAACAGCCGTAATGCAAATAGCAGTGGCAACAGTGGTGGCAGCAACAGCAGCAGCATTGTCTTCATGGTCTGTCTAAGTGATTGCATAGCTGCCAATTGTTTTGACAGCTCAGCTCGCCTATTCCAACAAAAAACGGTTGTTGGTTGCTGGTTGCAGATGACATGATGCTGGGGGTTTAGCACGACGACGCTATGGACGGAAGGTAGTGAAAAGTGTGTCTAAGCAGCAGCTGCGCTATCGACAACAACAACAATAAGATGCAACACGCAAGATATTCGCACAATATTTGCATCTAACAAAGAAATTGCAGACAGATTAACAAGATACACACAAACACCAAAAAAAGTTTGACGAATAGAAAGCAGGGAAAAGTAGTGTGTTATACACTCAAAAAAAAAATAGTTGCATATATGCGCTTAGTAATGCACTTCGAAAAAGCTTTTGTTATTTTATTTTTATTATAGGTATTATCTTTGGTCTCGCCTTAAAATACCCTACACCGCTCTAAATTTTTTTAATTTTATTAAAAAGGTATTCCTTCAACACGCTACTTGCTGGCTGGTTTAACTAAACGTACCCACGTAGAATTTGGACACTTAGTTAAATAGTTCGCTGTATAGAAGCTTATACTTCTATGGGAGGTGCCACGCCCATTTTTTTTGTGTAATGCTATACCAAGCTATTTCTTATTTTTGTGTGCGATTTGACTTTATAACTTCTTAAAATAAGGTTTTAAGTTGCTTGCTTCTATGAGAGGTGCCACGCCTTCTTGTCAAAATTTGTCCAAATTTTGTTCAATGCTTATCCGTACCATTCCTACTGTTTGAGTGAAATTTCATTTCAGTACCTTAAATGATTTTCTCAGTTTAGCGTTCTGAAGTTATTGCCTGCATAGGTGGTGCCACGCCCCCTTTTGAAAATCTTCCACCTCTTTTTGCAGAGCTTATCTAAATTATTCCTGGTATTTCTGATAGATTTGATTGCAAATGTGTATCGAATATCATTCATTAATCTTGCTGGTTTTCCCGTAATTATTACAGATAGACAAACAGATTCACAGACAGACACGGATATGGCCAAATCAACGCAGATAAGGACGCTGATCAAGATTACATACACTTTTCTATACCTGCCACGTCCTCTTCTATGCATTACGAACGGGGAATGGCAAAGTGAATATGCCCTGAGTGTAGGACATTACAGTTTTTGTTTTCGTATCTCTCGAAGACAGCCACAGCACAATCTTTATAAAAGTCTTAAAAAAGATGGTAAGATAGATGCATGAAGAAGATTTTAAATTTCCGTAAAAGGGCGTGGCAACTGCCTAAAGGAGTAGGATTCGTCATATCTCAGAAAATGTAGTAGCAACTTTGATGATGAAATTTAGTATGGTCACTTCAGTTTCTTTCAATATGTTTAAAGGACTATATTAGACCAGCGGGTGTGGCACTTTTTAACAAATTAAAAAATTTCAACCGATATCATATCATTCATCCTTATGAAATTATATCTGTATGCTAGAGCTATCAGTAGTCCTTAGTAAACCGCAAATGGCAGAGATCGAAAGATAAGTAGTAGAGGAATTTCTAAGTCTCATTTGTTTTCCATTTTGCATAGATTTGTTAAGAACCGTAACCCAAAGTGAAACAAATCTAAGCAAAATTATTTTTTCTTTGATATCAAACTTTTTCTTGCAGACGCTTCGTTGAAAGTTTTCTTGGCGAGTCAAAACGAAGTAGCAATACACGATTTATTTTTAAGAAAAACCAAAAAAAAAATTTATTTCCTAGAAAAAGATATAAACTTTCATTAAATATTTCTCCCAGTGCATTAAAAATTAGCAGCAAGCTGCACATTAATGTGTTGAAGGTGGAATAAAGGTGCCACTGCATTGTTGTGCTATCACAATGGAATGCGCCGGTAAATTAAGTAGAGATGCCAGATACAGTTGCATTCAATTGATGGATGCGATAGTAGAGAATGTCAACAACAACAACAGCAACACTTACTCGTATAACACAATAGTGGCAAGACAAGCAACAACAGTAGCGACAGCAACACGGATACAAATTTTTTAAAATGCCTGTTGTAATATGAGCGAGCTACTTTGTGTGTACACCAGAGAAATCTAATAAAAAATAATAAAATTAAATGAAAGATATGTAAAAAGATTGCATAATTTAAATAAGTAATGTTCGCTTTCAAGAAAATGAGGGATTTTTTTTTCTTTTTTAATAATTAATTCTTATAAGAGTCTGAACGAGTGCATATTGCCATAATCCTAAGCAATTGCATACAGTTGCCACGCATAATGTCGTTTGGTGCAATTTATGAAATTTTTTCAAAAGTAAAAGCAACCAGAGTTGAATCAATAGTATGGAACTATACAGTACCGTGCTATAAAATTAGGCAGAGCAACAAATTTCAAAGGTACCTTTTCAGAACTTCGAAAATATAATCCATAATTGGATTGAAAAAGACACAATTTTCATTAGGACTATAAATAAGCACAGTTTTACAGATTGGCTCCTTTAACTTTGCGTAACCATATGTAAAAAGTTGTCTCATTATGTGATCTTCTATGCACCGTAATTTGTTCATCAAGTGCTTGTGAAACTTACTGCTATTTCAACATAACTGTATGGTGGGGTAATGTAAATAAAAGTGAAAATTTTGCATCAAAATGAAACGTATGAATTTTAATATAATACAATGGAAAGTTGTCTTGTAAACGGAACGTCTAAAACTTTACAAAAAATAAATCAATACTGACAGGTTTAATACCTAAACAATCCATTTTCTGAGCCATATACTCGATAACCACGGGGGTTCGTTCAACAATGGCTGTAAGTTAAAATACAAAGGGTATTCCTCTAAACGCGAAAACTCGAAAGTTTTCCAGCTTGCTTTCGAAAACACCCCTATCAATGCAAACGCGTAAATGATTTAGCAATGACAGTTTGACAGTTTGATCAGTGTTGCCGTGTTGCAGTGTTTTAGTCAAAACGTCCACTATTTCAATTATTACTGATTTTGTTGAAAAATAATCAAATTTTTCATAAAATTCTTTGTCAAATAAAATAGAATCCTTAAAATGCCGCAAAATAGTGAAAAAGAATAAATTGATTCAATTCCTTCACAAGAAGCATTTCAAATTACCAGCAAATTGTTTCGGCAAACGGCAACACTTATTCACTTTCCGACTTAACTAATTTGCCTCGAAAGTTTTCGAGGGTTGCGCAAGCTTTTCTTCATAGAAACTATTTTCGAGGCTCGAAAATATGCTCAGTTTTCGCAGTTTACACAGTTTTCGAGGCTTTTTTCGCGTTTTCATGAATACGCTCATAGTTTTGTTATTGTCTCTCTCTCTCTCTCTCTCTCTCTCTCTCTCTCTCTCTCTCTCTCTCTCTCTCTCTCTCTCTCTCTCTCTCTCTCTCTCTCTCTCTCTCTCTCTCTCTCTCTCTCTCTTAAGTTGTTGCGGTAGGCCCTTTCGAGAATGGATCGTGGTGGCTGTGGTTGAAATCTAAGTCGCAGCGAGAGCAAAATGTTGTGGAGTTGCATTTTCTCAACCTGGTGGCCGTACTTAAGGACGGTAAGGGATGTAGATAGATCTCAAATCAAAGGTGAAGTTATGTCCACAAATATAACTTTACTTGGTAACTCTGTTTAAATTGCAGCCGTCCTGTAACTAGGGATGTGTATAAAATAATTTTTGTGTGGCACGGCACAACCTGGCCTTATGCCTATCCAGGCAGGCGGTTATGATATAACACAAAGACAGGTTGTGATTTGTCTAGGAAACTCAAAGGTCACAATTTAAACTCACCTTCATTTTAGATTTTCGAGACAAAACAGTTTAAATATATAGGTCATTCTATGAAAAAATGTCCCTCCCACCACAAATTATGAATAGATATGTTGTATTCAGCTAAATACACGATAAGCGTAACTTTACTATGGAACTGTGAATAGGCCTATTATATTGCACCAAATAAACAAATGTGGTTGCATGTAACTTATGATTACAATTATGTAGTTTTGCTTGCTGTATTTTGGCTCTAAGTTCAAAATATTTAGCCCATCACTGCTCGAGAGATTTTTTCAAACTTTTTGTCAAGGAGCGTGACTTAAATCGCTACAAAATAATACATAAAATTACCAATCCGCGATTTCATAGAGTTTTGGCCTTACTTTTTATTCACAATAGCCCAAAATATTGAATGTTATTCCAATATTCTTTCATTTACGTTTTAACATGAAAATTTGCCAAAAAAAAAAGAAAATCATTTTTGCGTTATTTGCTAAGGGATAATTGGCTTTTTTTGATATTCCTTATAAAGAAGACTTTTTTATAATTTTCAGTTACCAAAAGTTTTCTAAGAGTAATTTTAAAGTCGTAGCTTGCATTAAACAACTTTAAAGTTTTACGCAAGAGAATGCTAATTTTTTAAAAATTAAAAGTTGTCATGTCACTTTTTAACCTTTTCCTTTTCGTTATAGACTTAACCCCTTTAAGCAAACGTCACTACCTTTTTTTTCATTTTTAATACACAAGTTAAACCACAACTTGACACTTAACTAAGTACTGTCACCACAAAACCGTTGATAGGGTGAGATTTATGCTAAATGACACTCGACGTAAACTATAACCTGACACCAGCTTATTAAGCCAAACAGCCATACAGACGCATACAATTGCAACTTGACTAACACCACTGTAGTTGCATTCGAGCACGAATTTTGCAGTGATTTTCTTTGGTAATCCGCACGTAATGCAGACTACTGACTGAATTGTAGCTATGAGTACAACACAATTTGGTAAACAGACTTATTTTGTTTTGTCTTTTTAAGTCTGCAATTCGATTCTGTATTTGAATATTAAACTTTTTATAAATTTTTTTACATTTTACTGTCATTCATTTAGTTTTTTTTTTTTCTTATTCACTTTTTTTATTGAAATTGACTCGGAAATATTTTTTCAATGTCAAGAAAAAAATGTTGAATTTCATAAAATTCTGAATCTTACTTCTTAATAAAATGGTCTGATTAAACTTATAGTCTGAAAGATCTGATAATCGCATGAATTAAATAAATATATTTATCTGATGTTTTTTCAATTTTAATTGAATTTGGTAACAGTTAACAAATAAGGGTAAATGTTACTATGTTAAGTATTGATGGCATCGCAGTAATCATTTTTTCGCGATCTGGGTATGAAGACCAATCGCACACTGCGTCAAGCCTTAGGTATATATTGACAGGCTAGATAAGCTCCTGGTTTCATATCATGTCTGTAAAATAAAAATAGGGTAGGTTCCATCTGGTAAAAGTCACCTTGGACTTTAGGCAAAAACTGATTTGCCCATTTTAGTTTCTCTCCGGTTATGATATCGGTGCCACTGTTGGTCCCTGTGTGGTGGTGTGATATCATCGGTCTGAAAGTGTGAAGCAAAATAAAATTAGAGCAAGAGCTGGTATACTTCCTTGAAGTGTCTGTTTCTCAGCCTGTCATTTGACAAAAAGTTCGCTTCGTTTTTTTTTCTGCTAAATGGTTAGCTTTCATCGCTATATTGAAGACTCTTTCCTTAGCCTAAGATCCAGATCGCAGTTTCTCCAGAGTGTAATCGCTTCCTGCCAGTGGAGATTTCGCAGTTCACTACATAGGCTGATATGTTCAAGTATTACTGATGTCATTTCGAGAAATCCTAAATTTGTTAATGCTTCCAGATTATGGAAATTCATTTTTGTTATATTTTTTGGAATGAATAGATTTTCGAATGTAGTAGATAGCTGGAAACAATTGTACCTGACATTTGGCATAAGATAATTTACACTTCAACTAGTCGCTTTAAGTCGCTAACGAAAGAGTAAGATCAAAAGTGACCTCGTGTCTGTCTGTTCGTAACTAGAAGCGTTGGCTCTGCGGTCTTACTTATTAAGAACTTCCACTTTTAATCCAACTGTCACAAAGCATTTTTCTGCAAATGGAGTAAGCTTTTTCATTGAGCCAGTGAAAACACATTTCTCTCAACTTCAGCCTGGTGCAAAATTTAAAGTCGCAATGGCAGCCTGGAGTACAAGAATGTACTACTTAATCTTATCTTATGTCGTGAATTTCCCGCATCAAGTACGAAAAATTTAACGAATCTAAAAATTCATACTCAATAGCATGGTTTTGTGTGGGAAAACGACTGGTTATTGCAGAAAACGACTTTTTTTTTGTGGAAAACGACTAGTTTTTGTAAAGAACGGCTGGTTTTTGTAAAAAGCGACTGATTTGTGTAGAAAACGAGGTTCAAAATGTTTGACATTTGATTTGTATGGAAAGTGGGTCGTCTTAGCCTGTTTTATGTTAAAAAACACTTTATGCTGGTTGTTGACTCAAAATAAAATAAATGAAAAACGTGCTGTTTTAATGCCAGTGTGAAAGCCATATAAGATAAAATTTCTCAAAAGTATAAAAATCAATAATTCGCCTTATTTTTTCAACAAAAGTGCAAAATTTACAATTTAAAAAAAAATCATGAGCTTAATTAAATATCCGGCTCTATTGTAATTTTCACAAGTTCGAACAACAATAAAAACAAAGAATAAAAATTGCAAACGCAATTGCACTAAAAAAAGCAATAGATAAAAAAACAAAAACAACTATACTTGAGTTTAAGGCACAAAGCAAATTTTTTAAATTAAAAATTCTAGTACCTACAAAGAATGTAACTTTAAACACATGACATTGACCAGAATGAAGCACAATACAAACCAGAACACAACAAAACAAATTAGAAAAATGAAGAAAATAAAATGCATCGGGGGGGGGGGGGGGCGTCAGTTGGGGTCACATGGATCATAACAACTCGTACAAAATCAATTACAATAAAACGAACACTCGGTCGGTCGGTATCATTCATTCATTCGGTGATGCTCCCCTTTTGAAAGCTCATGTGCTCGAGCGCTGGCTGCTATGGATGCCATTGTAATTTATATTGCCAGCAATGTGGCAGCATTAATAGTGTGGCGTGGGGCAGCTACATATAACATACGATATATGGCAACGCATGACGAGCGTAGATATGTGCGTAATTTATGCAAGGCACGCACACGATTGCAGCGTGCTACGAGTTGCAGCATTATAGTCCAAAAAGAAAAAGAAGCACAAACGCAGCGTTGATTCATTCATGCATTAACTACAAATTAAGAAAAAAATAAATAATACAAAAGGGAAGCAACTTTTTCCCCTTATTTGTTTGTCGAGAATTACATGCTGGAGTACGCATACAATTCATTCATTAAAATTGTTGAACAAAGTTTTACTTTTAATGTAAAAAAGTTTGATTTTGCTTAATCTTGAAGCATACTTCTTTTATGTTTGCTATTTTTAAAGAATCTTGTCATTATTGATTGCCGTCTGACACATGAAAAAATAAAGAAACATTTTTAAAGTTCCTTTACTCAAAATTTTAAAATTTCATGTCAAACAAATTTAACTGACGCCATATTATATGGATTTCTCAATACCAGTTTGCATGCAATATGAAAATTTAAGCTAAAATTCTGTCAGTTATATATGACTGACACAAAACAGATTGCAACAATTTTGCTCCAAACAACTTGTACGCAATATGTATTAAAAATTATGAAAAGTTAATAAAAATTAGCAGTATCATGTCAGTCAAATGTAACTGACATAAAAATGCTGCATTTTAGAACCAAAACAACTTTTCTCTAAGGATAACTTATTAAGGATATTTGTTAGTACAGCAATAAAGTTTCAAGAAATATTTTATCTTGTGTCCTTTATCTCCTCACAAAGCATAGGGCTTCAACAAAACTTTTTCAACATGCACGATCTACTGAGCGAGTGACTGGAATTCTCTCCAATATTTCCCCGATTCACCCATTTGCTACTCTAGCGCAGGATTCAAGACTTTCTTCATAGAGGGTGCATTAAGCAAAACAATTATCTGTAATTTACCAAGTCATTGCTTGTAATCTACTGATTTGCTTTTAACCAATGATATGCCATTATTTTGTATTACCAAAAGTGCAATGCTCTAGGATAAACCATTTCCCAATAATTTCCCTTAACTTTAAACGACAAAAGTCTTAAAAAGATTTTTATCGAATTATAGGCAGCGTCCAGTAAGCACATGGCTTAGTTTCGCCTTCTTTTGACACCGTGTAAGCCCACTTGGTTTTTCTCTCTTTAAACCAAATTGTTCGAGAAATAGAAGCTTGTATGCAAACGTGTTTGCACGATTCAACGATTTCTTAGAAATCTTCCATACTGTTTGATATAATCCGGCTTACATTGGTCTGTTTTATACCTTCTGCCTTTATACGTTTCTTCGATACTTTTCGATTTTTTGATTATATTCGATGCTTCTCGGAACTGTAAGACATACTTTTCGGCACTATTTGATATTTTTCAATATACATAGACTTTTCACGTATCTCGACTTTTTGATATAACTCAATGCTCTCCGATATACTTTTGGATTTTAACATTTTTTTTGACATTTTCGATAATATCCCACACTATCTGACAATTTCAACTTTTATCAACTTATCCGATTCTAAACGATACTTTTTTTCTTATCTTGGCTTTTTTATACCCTGACTTATTCGACTGTGTAGATACTATACGATACTATTGTACTTTTACCAAGTTCTTGAAATATATTCGATTTTTTTGTTTCTAAAATTATCGAATTTTTCGATTTTTTAATTTTTATCGGTTTTTGGCTACCGTATTTTTTTTCTCTACCCTCATTTTTCTCGACTTTTTTTTACAACTCAATGACTCTTCGACATTTATCGAATTTTTCGATACTTTTGGTTTCAAATCGAACCCTGATAGACTTTTCTATTTAATGTTTTCTAAATTCTATTGACTTTTTTCATAATTTTCGCTCTGTTAATTTCTCGGAAATGTTGGATTCTTATCATTTTTTTTTCAGTACTATTTTATTATACTGTTCGATGCTTTTCGACTTTTCCGATATTTAACTACACTATTTAACATTTTTCTTATACCAATAAATATTTCTTTACTTTAATCGACTTTTTCTCTAACTTTTCCTACTTTCTGTTACTATTCGTCACTTTATGTAAGCATTTGACTTTTTCGATACTTTACAATTTGGTCTTCTTTTCAGCTACAGTACTAGCTCAACTTTTTCGATACTTTATTTCGATGCTATTAATTTTTTTTTCGATTTATATTTTTGCACGCTCACTAATTTTTTTTTACTACAGCTGTGACATTGATAGAGAAACGGGGCTTTTGCAAAAACGTTTCGTAATCTTAAACCAAACCAAAAAAAAAAAAAGTGCTATGATGGCTTTGACAATCTATGCACAAAATTTTTCATTTATTGAATTGTTTTTTTATGTATGCAAAGTGCATTTTTTGTTGCTTTTATTTCTTCAGTTTTTTTCCTTCATTTTTCTAATTAAATTCCAGTTTTCATTCAGCTGGTTTTTTAAAGTTTTTTGGGCTTTTTTCGTGTGGCCGATTTTTCATATATATTGTTTTTTTTTTTTTTCCTGAAATTAAACTCAAAACTTAAATTAAAAAGAAAAAATAAATCGTGTGTGGGTTGCATTCGTGGTTTCTTTTTTTCATTTTTTATTTCGTATTCTAAAGTGCCAAGTTGGCAACAACTTCATCTCAAACATTTGCTGGTCTGCTGTTGTATCTTGCATTTTTGCTGCTGCTGCTGCTGCTGCTGTTGGCTGTTGCGTAGGTGTAGTTTTGTTTGACTTTGTATTTGTTGCTGTTGCTGTTGCTATTGCTGCTTTTTCTCTGGACAGCCGCAATTGAATTGAAAAGAAGTTGAGCAATAAAATAAAGCAGCTTTGCCAATGATTTTTACATTTTTAGTTGGCGGCGATTAGCAGAATTATTTCGATTTTATAGATTTTGGATAAGCGTAAAATTTTTAATATTTTTTTTTTCCTTCTTATTTAACGCTATAAAATGTGCCGTTATTTATTGACAAGCATCTTAATGTCTTCCGATTTGAGTGTGGCCATTAAGAAATTTGATTGAGTCATTAATTTTTTCATTTTTTTTTTGTAAATTCGTAAATGTTTTTTATATTCTTGAAACTTGAATTAAAATTTATATTAAATTATATACATATATAGCTTTTTTAGAGAAAAATATATAGATGATACCATATAGAGTTTCACACCCGTTCTGCGAAAAGATGAAGATTTGCTTATATTTCATATGTGACGCATTTCATATCAAATGTTCTAAGCCAAAAATCGGTTGTCCTATTTGGTGGACTGTAAAAATCTTACTCTACCTTCCTCTTTTTTTTTAATTTTCCACAAATTCTATTTTTTATTGTATGAACATTCAATTTGATTGAATGTATATTCATCATATACATGATCTTATCTACGGAAATTAGGTTCACGTCCTAAGCACGTTTTCGAGATAATTGCAGTTGAAGATAACACTAAATGCACAAATGTATGTATTCATACTTAATATGATTTGCTTTGTTTTTTTAATAAATAATAGCCGTTTTTTACTTAAAGAATGACTTCCATTTTGACCAACCGCGTACTAATATTGCATCTATAAGATAATAGCTCTTGAGATAAAAAAGATAAAAGTACTTAAAATCTTAAAATCCTTAAATCCATTTGTTTTTTATAAAATCGATCACTGGCTTTTTTTGCAATCAAAAACACGTTTTTGTCGTTTAAAAAATAACTGCTTTATTTATTATTCAAATTTATTCACAAGTCTTAACAAAACTGTTCACAAGTTTTGACTTAACTTCGTTGTTCACTTCAAAAGTCACAATATTGAACTGATCACGCTGCTGCACTCTTATATTTATGTATATCAATTAACATATTTGTAAAAACAACTGGAAAAGTTCAGTAACGTTTATATTTTCTAAGTTTTACTTATGCTCTTTTCTTAATTTTTGTAAAGAAAATTGGCGACTAATCTTTTGAAAAAACAATGCTGTATTGAAATGTTACGCAGGAACTAATTCCTTAATATTTATTCCTTAAAATATAAAGTGTGTTTTTTTTAACTCAGCTGCAAAATATGTAAGGCATTAATCTATTTCAAAAATCTCAAGAGAACAAATTTCCATATTTTCTTATCAAGTTATTTCTTCTTACAAAAATTCCAGATATGTATGTAAATAACATATTATGCAATTGAATAATAATTTTCTTGCATTTTCAAATTTTTTCATTTAATGGAGCAAGTTTGGCAACAGCATACAACATAAAAAAAAAGAAGAAGCTTAGCAACAACAACAAAAAAACATATAGCTTAAACTTGGCTTAAAATAATTTTCTACACGCGATACTATTTTGCTGGTCTACTAACTAACTGAGGTATTTGCCTACTTTTCGTTTTTTTGTTGTTTTTTTTTTGGTAGTAGTAGTTTCACTACTCTTTGCCAGTTTATTATTTAAACAAGTTGCAACAATAGATTAGATACGCTCGAATTGTGATCACGAAGTTGTTGTGTGTAAATGACGACAACAATAGCAATGGAAAATATAAATAAACAAATAAATAATGTAATAAAATCTTAGTTACAGAAAACTTAATTTAAGCTCAAAAATTAGATGTCAAATATACTTTGAACTACATACATATTTCGGTAGAATGTCTCTCAATAACTTCAATTAAACTTTAAACAAAAAACACTCTTGAGTTATTAATTTTACAGTCATCGAAAACATGGAGTACATTTAGCATGTAGCTATGGAGAATCCTAAAATCAGAGGCAGGTAGCTCTAAAAAATATAAGCTAACGTTTACTAAAGTTAAATATTCCGCCGAATTGTAAGAAGTGTGAATAACCTTCTTATTATACCTTTGAATACTAAGAAGAATTCTTTACGAACTTAGTAAAGATTCAAACCGTTTAAAAGAATGCAGCGAACGTTAGAGAATTGAAAAGAATTAGGATTATCAGGCGATTATGTTCGGATTACCAGGTGATTATATTTGATTGAGCATAAAATAAAGAATAAGATATCTTGTCTTTTAAACGAGATCAATTGAGTCGTTTCCAAAACTGATTTTTTAAGAAATTAAGTTAAATTTTTTATGTCAATCGCCCCAGGAATTCAATTTCGAAATAGGTCGAAAAGGATTTACTACATAATTTCAAAAAATGTTTTCCGCAACGTTAAGAAATATCAGATCAATGATACTCAGCATAAGTGCCTAGAAAAGCATATACTTAGGCACAAAAATATAGACATTTTGTGCGTAAGATAAGAGCCAGGCATGATCAGTTGTCTTTATCGTTTATTCCTCAATCTGACTTAGAGTTATCATGCTTAGGGTTTTTTGATGTCTAATCTAAATTCGTTGGTATAACATCAAATGTATCACAATTTCTGAGCCTATAATGCCATATTTCTGCAATTATGGGTTGAATTACTTCAAAAACTGATACTGTAATCCTGTGACCAAGTTTAGCTGCATCATTAAACTTTGTACATAAAAAAACAATTTAATTTCATTTTGAATTTGAAAAAAAAAAATAATAAAATTAAAAATGCCATTTTTCAGCTTAACTTCAATCATAAAAAACTTCAAATTGAATTTGAAATCGCAAATTTTTTAAAAATACTCTTTTTTATCTTACACAAAAGGGACCAAGCCCATTAAAGAGCATAAAATTTGGTTTTTTTTTTCTCAATCTTTGAAATATTCCTAAATTCTGAAAGCTAATAAACTGAGAAAATATTATCTTCACAAAAAAAAATCAATATATACTTTTTTATGGAAAATTTTATGTTCTTTCCAATGGCTTAGTTCCGTTTGTGTAAGATTTTTTATTTTCACGAGATATAAAAACTGACCTATAGAGCATTCTTTCCCATATATGTAAATCGTATGAAGAACTAAAAAGCTCGGTGAACCACTGGTAAATATTAATATTATAAACCTGTTTGTGACAAAAAAAAATGTAATCACCCTTTTATACACAGTATATGAGGGCTATACGAACTTATATGAAGACCCTTAATATTTTATAAGCAAATACAATTATGATTCTTACGTTAGTTAAGACTTTCTGTCTGGTCTGGTTATTTTAATCTGTGTTAAGTTATAGCAAATAAAATTATGATTCTGTTTCAATAGTTGCGTTCTTAATCCTCTTTATAATCAAGTAAACACATTTCTGTTAACGTTCTCTTCGGTTGTTCGAGTCTTTACTAAATTTGTGTCTATGGTATTTTATGTCTTAAAATGTAAGCATTTCCACGAAAACGGAAGTTTTTGTCCCGTGCGACATCTTGGTTTTTTGCAATTATCTTGAAAACGAAAAATTGCCCAAATTCATCCTAACCACCAATTATAAAGCTAATTAGGAGCTGTAAGTTAAAATAAAAACCCATTTTATTTTGATTTTTTTTTTAATTTAAATGTGTTTGACGGTCTCACGGGACCCATGGAAATGCCCACATACCAAAATATTTTATAAACAAATAAAATCACTTTTCCATGTTTAACTAATTTTTTCTATAACTTACACCTTAGGCAGCATAAATGAAACGAAAATAAACAACGTTCATTTCATTTTCAAATCAAATTCATTTTGCTGGCTAAATTTAAAACGAAACTTTACTTACTTTTACTTAACATTTTGCAATAGCAAAAAAAAAAAGAAAAACAAATCCAACTAAATTCCACTAGTCAGTCGTCTAATGTTTGGCAGCAGCAGCAGCAAAAACGTGCAAACAGCAGTAGCAGCAGCAACAAAAGCAAAAATTCAGCACATGTTTGACCCAATTTTACTTTTAAATGAAAAATACTTACGCGAATGGCGGCACAACAAAACTAAACTCCTTTTTCTTTTCACTGCAAAAACTGCATGGTATAAAATGTGAGACTTTTTCATACGTCAACAGGATAAAAATGGCAACGCGCTTAACAAAACTGAAAATAGCAACGATAGTGAAAATACAAAAAATACAAAAAAATCTCGTTAAAAGTGTGTCAAACTGTCAATATAGTTTTAGAAGAAGAAAATATTTGTTCGCTGCGCTGCCATTTCCCACAAAAAGAAAGAAAAACCAAACCAAACCAGCGGCGTAAAAAGTGAGAAATTCTTATTCTACAGCGAAAGGAAATCGTTTTATTTTCAACTTTCTTTAGTTGGGGGTTTTTCCGCTGCGGTTACGTTTGCAATTTGTTGGCTTTTTGTTTCAGACAAAAGTTAAAGTCTCTTTTGTGTGTTATCACTTTTAATTTAATTTTATTTGCGTTAAAAGTTAAGGAATGCGTCATTTTAAATTTACATATTGCAATAAAAATTTATTGTTTGTTACTTTGTTGTAGAGTTGTTTGTGGCTTTGTTGTTTAAAATTTCATTTTGTATATGGATCATTCCATTATGATATGATGCACTTGTGACGTAATGAAACTTTTTCTTACATAAAAAAGAAGAAACAAATTTCGTTTAGCTGGTTAGAAAAAAAAACTTGAAAAATATATGTTTTTTTATTTTTAATCTTCATCCTTTTATATCTTCTATGCATAATCACCATTAATTTTAAGACATTTTTTTGCCTGTAGATCCACTTGTTAAAACAGTTCTGAAAACCGTGCTTTTGGAGCTTCTCAATTTCTGCATTAACTGCCTCAATTATCACGGCAAGGTTTTTGCTC
Organism: Tricholauxania praeusta; assembly: GCA_949775025.1. Lineage (NCBI taxonomy): Eukaryota > Metazoa > Arthropoda > Insecta > Diptera > Lauxaniidae > Tricholauxania > Tricholauxania praeusta. Next base: position 162,399,137 of record OX459028.1, on the reverse strand, counting down.
CTCAAATTTTTTAAAACTTTTGGAGATAACCAGAAATCACAAGGTGCCAGATCTGTAGAATATCGTGCTTGGCGAATTTTTTCGAAGGCAGGGACTTCAATTAAGTTACTTTTTATTTCAGCAGTATGAGTTCGCGCATTAACGTGATGTAAAAAGTAGCGACGCAGTTCCTCGTTTTTTTTCGGTTTTCCAACAAACTTTCGAAATCTTTTGATAAGCAGTCTTCAGTATACTATTTCGCAGTTACTGTCTGTCCAGTATTCAGGGGAATAGTAACTACAACTTTTGCTCTTGTGAAGTAAAAAGACATCACTTTTGTTGTCTGACTTAAATAGGAGGATTGGCTCCGTCCGTGCTGCATACCATGGACTATTGTTTGGTTTCCAGGTCGTATTTATGACACCAAGCTTCATCACCTGTTTCAATTTTATCAAAGTTGCCAAATCGAACTCGAGCTTCTTATTGAACCTATTTCAAAATTCGTAAAACCCATCGCGCAGATTTTTTCAGGTACTGCTGATCATTATGCAATAATCGCGACACAATCATCCCAGTACGTCAGCAATCATTTCTTGTGTCATTCTTGGATTTTTGTCAACTTTAGCCTTTACCAGAACTACATTTATCTTATCGATCGAAAATTTTGGCCGACCTTCTTGTGGCTCGTCCTCTGCAGAAAAATGTCCAGTCTGTAATCTTCGACACCACTTGAAATTAATATTAAGAGATGGTGCATTCGTTCCATATGCAGTTTGGCATTCACTGAAAGTTTGTACTGGCTTAAGCGCCGAAAGCCGTAAAGAATCGCATAAGAAATTTTATTGCTTAAGACGAATGAGTATATGTGGACAACTACCCAGCAGGCAATTGAGCAAGGCCTACTGGCACTGCTGCGATTATATAAGGACTTCTCAAAACTAGATTTTCATGCAAATAAAAATACAATCACAGAAGGCATAATATGCCTTCCCACAACAGACGTGCTATCAGGCCTGATATTAGAAGGCAAAGAAGAAGGACCCCATTCACTTTAAAGCTTTTCTGTTTCTTTTTTTATTTCATGTACTAGCTATCCCGGCAGACGTTGTTCTGCCCTTACCGGTAGGTGGCGCGAAGCTGTATGAACTCATGCTATGGAATGTTAAAGCGAATCAGCCCATTTTTAAAGCGAAATCAACTTCTGTCCCTACTCTTTTACATAAAGTACCTTACTGCTAGGTGGTGCGATGAGTTTAATTTATTATAGTTTTTGCGTTTTATATTATTACCAAGTCTCAATCATCTGCATCTAATAATTGCTGATATATACAAAATGTTGTTTTATTCGAATTTTCTCATTGAAACTTCTTTTTTCCCGTACTCATTCATCTGCATCACCAATTTTGGTATTTTCTTATATGGAAAGCGTGGTACTGCACGGTCTTAGCTGTGCCTCCTTATATAAAAGATACTTGTTGTAACTTCCATGTGAATCGATGCAGTGGTCTTTGTAAAAATGCTATTTCAAAAATATTTTTGTATGAGGGCCACTCTAAATAAAAGTTTTGTAGGCTTAACTATGCATCTTAAAATAAAAGTTACGTGGTGTAAATTCGGTATGAATTGATTAACCGGTCATAGTGAAAATGATTTTTTTTAAAATATATTTGTATGAGGGCCACCCTAAATAAAAATTTTATAGGCCAAACAGTGTCTCTTAATATAAAAGACACGTGGTGTAAATTCCATGTGAATCGATGTAGTGGTTTTTGTGAAAATGATATTTTAAAAATATTTTTGCATGAAGGCCACCCTAAATATGCACCTTAAATAAAAGTTTTATGAACTTTACTATGTTTCTTAATATAAAAGGCACGTGGTCTAAACTCTATGTTAAACGATGGACTGGTCATTGTGAAAATGCTATTTTAAAAATATTTTGTGTAAGGGCCACCCTAAATATGCAGCCTAAATAAAAGTTTTGTAATCATAACTATGCCTCTTAATATAAAAGCTACGTGGTGTAAATTCGGTGTGAATCGATTCATCGGTCTTCGTGAAAATGCTATTTTAAAAATATTTTTGTTTGAGGGCCACCCTAAGTATGCGCCTTAAATAGAAGTTTCATAGACCAAACCATGTCCCTTAATATGAAAGCTACGAGGTGTAAATTCCATGTGAATCGATGCAGTGGTCTTTGGGAAAATGCTATTTTAAAAATATTTTTGTATGAGGGCCACCCTAAATATGTAGCCTATATAAATGTCTCATAGACTAAACCATGTCATTTAATATAAAAGCTACGTGGTGTAAATTCCATGTGAATCGATTTATCGGTCTTCGTGAAAATGCTATTTTTCAAAAATATTTATGTTTGAGGGCCACCCTAAATATGCCCCCTAATTTTTCTCGCCGTAAAAACCATCCTTGAACTTCAACGAACATTTTAAAAAAAGATTTGGCCAAATTGGTCCAGGCGTTGTTGAGTTATGCGCTTACCAACACATTTTGCGATTCATTTTTATATTATAGATTACAATGTTTTATGATTCGGCATTACTTTTTTGTCGTATGCATTGTACATATACGACATGAAAAGTAGACACATGATTAGAAATTCGAAAGGTGTGCATACGAGTATTGCCAGGCTAGTCTTCTGTTGTTTCATATCATGTTAAGAGGGGGTAGAGTTTTGTGTATTCTTTGTCAAATTGTAAATTAAGAAACATCACAAAAAAAAATCATTAAAAAAATATCAATGCAAGTGAGATGGCGCGAATAAAAAAAAAAAAACAATTTCGATCATCTTTACGATGTATTAAAATTTAATTTTTGCCAAGTACTTCTGAGAGTCCTACTACGGCAAGTGGTCTTAGAAAGCCTGCTTAGGAAGGCCTGTTTTATCGGGACATTTGATATAAAATGGAAGGTACGTTTGAAAGGAAGTGGGAAGGCCTGATACTTCCCCAGAAAGGGCTTTTAGAAGCGCTGCTAGCTCCTGCCATTGCTTACTGTGTAAAAATCACTAAGCACACAGGGACGTCTAAGTTGACTAAACCAACTAACTGATTGCATTCAGACAACTAAACAAACGAACACGGCTATGACTACTCAGAACACAGTGACAATTTAGTTGATTTTATAATCTGAGACGACTGAGTTGATTAACTAACCCTTTCATTCACGCACGCTTAGAATGTTGTGTTACTACTCCTAAGATGTCATGAGGATCATAAACAGTTTTCTAGGGTACCCCATGCATACGGGAAGCGGAATTAAAAGATAAAAATTTCTATTGCTTGACTTTTTGCCAAAAATTTTGATAAGTTATGAATATTCCATTTTAAATTATGCTCGAAAACAAACTAAATGTGTTTGTAATTCTTAAATAGCTTTTCAGGCTTAGTAATTTTGCGACTGAAGTGATGACTCAATTGAAGATCAAAGGTTCTCCTGAATTAGGTTTCACTGATAACTACTTAGTGATAGTTTCCAATAAAAAAAAGAGTATTAATTTGTTTTACCGCCTCGCCTTCAAGCAGGAATCATCTCCTTAACCTAAACTAGAAAGCTTTGTCGAATGAAAACCATAGTTTCTCCCATATAAGAAGAATAAGTGATCTAGTAAATATTTGAAATTATGTTTTGCAATACTTATTTCAAAATAGCTGAACTCCACGGTTGATAATACCAAAAGCGAATGACTATATTGAATTACATCAAACTCCTACACACAAATCTTAATAATCCTTTTATAAAAAACAAAAAAAAAATCAATTTCAAAAGATTTGCATATTAACATTAAAAGTGTAAAACTTGTTAAAATATAAACTTTTTGTAAAGGCATTTCCGCTATCAAAACAGCTCACCTCACAGCGGCTGTTACACCAAACCCCTGCGCCATGCATATTTTCGTACTACAAGCCGTCATCATATATCGAAGTCAGGTTTATAAATTTTGTGAATAATGACAGCTGCCTGACAAACTGTTATTATTTCTTCATCTTTTGTCTGTTAATTGCAAAATATATTGCAATATAAATAAATGAAAAACAAAAATAAATAATACGAATAATCGTAGTAATAATAAGAATGAAATAAAATAAAATTAATCAGCGACGGAGCGACGTCATCATCGTAAACAAATCAAGCAATTAAAATTCTTTAGTAAACGTCAGGAAGCAAAAAAAAAAAAAAATTTTTTAAAGTTAAACTTTAGCTACAAGTAAGCACCAACAACTAGAATACTGGTAAAAAAAAAATCAAGAAAACAAAACAAAAAGTTGACTTGATTTAAGAAATTGCGCAGAATACTTTTAATGTACACCCGTCCGTGATAAATCAATGAATTAAGCATACCATACTTCAAGTTACGGACGAACTAATCTTAATTACATCAAGGCGAGGAGATTTATGAAGTCAAGAAGATTTAGATTGAGTTGAAAAATTAAATTGCTTACTAAATAAATAAAGTTTTTATATGTAGATAGTACTGGTCGTGCATACTGCAAGGCAAATAGAACTGAAATAACCTGTTCTAAAACTTATAAAATATCATAAATATGAGACTATTAGTGGCTTTAATCAAATGACTCATTTAAGTCTTGTGCTGTAATTTTTCCATATAGTAAATCAATCAATTTGAAATTACATCAGACAAATGAAACCCTGAAACTTAAAATTACATATTACAATGAATGGCTCCATGAACAATCAAACAAATGTTTAAGCAAAAAAATGTTTAAAATTGAAATGAAAAATGAAAAAATTTAACTTTTAGAGATAGCAAAATTCATTTCATTAGTTATATATTTTAAACTCGAAAATACATTTTCTGGCACTTTTGTAAAAAAAAAATTATTTTAAGATATTGCTGTTGTAAAGTTTCGGATTATTATGTATGTATACTGAAATTAAGCACGAAAACACATGAAACCTTACAACAGCAAAATGATCATAATTGAAATCATTGATCATTTATGATATCTTTATTCTCAAAACTGGATTATTCAAAAGTGATCAACTGTTATGTATGTGAATAAAAGCTATAACTATCAATATATATACTCTTGGGTCCTCTATCTCCTTACGGAGCAAAGGGCCTCCAGAAAATGCTTTTAACGTGTACGTGTATCAGTAGCCACTGCCTTTAATTGTCTCCAACTCTTCCAACATGCACGATCTATAGCGGGTGTCTTCCATTCTCGTCAACATTTCCCCAATTTATGTATTTTCAGCTCTAGCGATCGTTTCCACGATGATTTAGCAGGGCCACATTTTTTAAAACAATGAAAGGGTATTCAAAAGACTACTAAAACTATACCTAGGTTGAAAAATTCAACCTTTTTGCCTTTGTACAAGGTTTGAAATTCAATGGAATGAAGGGGAATGGAGGGAGGTATATTTGCTTATATAGATCTCTTTCAAATGATGTCATTCATTAATGTACTAACATCCCTTCAAGAAGTTAAGCCGAGAGCAAGGAAAAACTGCTCTAACCTTTATGAGCGAGATAGGAGTAGTTTACAGAGAATGCTAATCTGGTAAAACCATGATGATATAATCTTTTAAAACAAGACTTAATTAAAGACAAACCTCGCCCAGGACAACCGAATAAGATCATGACAGCGGATATCAACGAGTGGAAAAGTTTATATTGAAAAATGCTCGCCTGAAAAAGTAACAGGTTTCTGCATGTATCAGGTACAAAAATTTTGCGGATCCTACACGACCTTCTTGGTTAGCGCAAGATGGGTGCCGAAAATGCTTACACCGCAAGACAATGCGCCTGTTCGAAAATGTAAGGTTGCAATGAGAGCTCTACACAAAGAAAGTTTTGAATCGTTAGCTCACCCACCCCAAAGCACCGATCTAGCCACCAGCGATTTTTATTTGGTTTCCAACTTAGTTCGAGGACGGTAATGAAGCGAGGGAGGCAATTTCGGTTCATTTCAGGAAAAAGATAAATCATTTAATATTAGTGGTTTGGAAGTATTAATTTCACTTTCTAATGAATGTATAGAGCTCAAGGGAGCATAAATTGAAAAATATAAATTTATTACATACATTGTTTTATTTCATTTGTAACCCCTTCATTTCGTGAATTTTTCGACTTCCCCTTGTAGATATAGAAAATTTGCGCTATTTAAAGGAATATTTTGTGTACTTTTTAAGTGTTGTTTTAATGTGTGCTTGTGTGCTTGTGCTTGTGCTTTTCTATGGCTCTTATTACAACAACTGTTTATTTAAATATGTATGTTTGAATGGTAATTGCTGCGGGAAAAAATAGAAATTAAAATTAAAATGTCTATCAATTTTTAAATATCTGTTTATCACTCCATCCAATCATCCACCCAATTAGCAACTTTTACTTTATAGTCAATTTTTTTATTACAGCAATTGCCAATTATAACAGTTTTACTCATCACTAACGTGTTTAATTTTTTCTTTCTTTCATTACAGGTAATAAAATAATTAAAATAGCATATAAACACGTTAACTGGTTGCTGCTGCTGCTGGCCAAGAGACAAAATAACAACACTATGAAAACATTAGTCCGTATATACCATATGCCATATGTAAAAGCCATTTGATGGCTGACTAACTTGGCCTATTGTAAGTTTTTTTGTTTTTTTTTTGCAAAATTTATTTCTATTTTAATTTGTTTTTCTCTTGCGCGTTTACTGATTATTCATTCATTCAAGCCAAATGAAGTTTTCATAAAATAAATAAGAAATAAAAAATAAAAACTGACACGACGGATATTAAAGACGACGACGACGACAATGACGCCAAACAAAACCTATGATTATGCAGTTAAATGCTTTACTATTTACCTGCGTTTAACTTGCAAGGAGTTTTCTTTTTTTCTCTCTTTCTTTAAAGCCAAGTTAATAAATTCAAATGCATATGACTGCAGTTACACTTAAAAAAAATAGCTTAATTCACAAAAAAAAATTTTCCTAAAACATTTTAGCAACATTTATGTTCAAATACATTAAAAAACACATGTCAGTCATATATGACTGACAATGCATATAATGTATTTATTATAATTAATTTTCATTGAAAATTTTCCTAAGTGTATTTAATACGACTATTGCTATGCGTCGTTCGTTTAAATCCGCTGTTGCTATAAGGGGCAGTAGTGCCAAGTGCAACACGAGCTTCATTTTTCTTAGCGCAATTCAACGCGCTGCGCAGTATCTGCTGCTGCTGCACTATCTCGTAAACTCTAAAACATTGGCAACATTTTAATGTGGTAGTGTTGTCGATTTCATGTGCATATTTGTTTTTGTTATTATTATTGTAAATAGCCAACAATTGCGAAAAAGGGGCGTAAACTTGGCGCATGCGCCACATGTTGCTGCTACTAACTACTCATAGATTTTCAATTTTGTTGCACCGCATGCGCATGCGTGTTCATACATTTTACGATAAAAAGTTGCATTTGTTGGAAATTAATTGCCCGTAAGAGTGATCACAGCAATTTATTGCTATTTAAATGGTATTTCGCTAATAAACAGCTTTTCCAGCAATCGAAAATTCCACGTCTGTCCATCTATCGATTTGAACCAGTTTTACTTGATTCACACAGAAAGTTTTCTTTGCATTTGATTTTTTTACAATTTTTATTTGGTTTTTTTTTATTTTTTCTTCTTTTCTTCTTTAATAATGTGCAATAATTCGATTTGCAAAATCTTTGATGACAGTATATTACATATAGCCGTGAAGCTCCTAATTATTTACATAGCTGTTGTTGACAATATTATTGATGAGATATATTTTTTTAAGGGGGGAAAAAGTAAAGTTTTCTGTAATGTTTAGTGGAAGTCATAGCCTTTTGAAATTGAAATTCCTTTACTAATGAATATCTAGTTGTCATAAAATCCCAATAGCACTAAAACATTTAGTGAGACATAAACACTTTTACCACCAAGCACTTAGCGCTAAAGTTAATCACAATTCACAACCACTAAAAAATTAACACTTAAACTAAAAATTTTAGTGAAGATGATGATGTTTATGACCCGACCCACTCCGATAATGAAAGGTTTCTATAGAATTTTTATTAAATACAGAAAAAACGTGAGTGAATAAGTGAAATGTTAAGTTTTTTCTAGAAATAAACCTTAAAGACGTGCCTGTTCTCCAATACCTAAGAAGTACCCAGTAGGCAAGGGCAGGAGAGTAAGCAGCGCTTCTAGAAGGCCTTCCTTTGGCGGAAACAGGCCTTTCCAACTCCTTTCAAACGGACTTTCTTTTTTATATGAAATGATCCGCTTAAATATGCCTTCCTAAGCAAGCATGATAGAAATACTCTTCAAACAGGTCTTCCTGCATCACACCTTTCTTTACTTCTTACCATTTATTTACTTTTGATGTTGTATATGTACAATGCGGATGACAAAAAAGTTATGTCGAATCACAAAGCATTGCAATATATGAAATAAAAAATACCTTAAAAGTTTTAATATAAATGGAATCCTTTTTATTTGCCTTCTAATATAAGGCCTGATTTGAGAAGTCTAGATTTAAGAAGACCTTACATATGTCTGTCGCAGCAATGCTAATAGACCCTCTTGGAGGCAAGCCTTGCTCAATTCCCTGCTGGGTACCCAAATTTGCCGTTATTACGATGGCAGGTCCAAAAAATCGCGAAATGGAAGGTAACATTGAAATTGTTTATATTTTTCGATATAATCTTCCTTAAGCTCTACACATTTATAGAACGTGAAATAAATATTTCCATAAAAAAAAATATGATTTCTATTTGCCCTAAAAATGAACCCAAATTGCCGCCTTCACTTTATTATCGTACTTGAATTTTTTTCTTCGTCATAGCTCTCTCTTTAGATTGGGGACCAAATAAAAATCGCTGGGGCCTTGATCGTTGCTGTAGAGTGAATTATACAGAGTGAATTATATATAGAGTGAAAAATACCAATTCAAAGCACTGTTTGCGTAGAGCTTCCAACGCAACTTTACTTTTTTGAACAGGAGCGTCGTTGTTTTGCGGTTTCATCGGCACCCATCTTGTGCTGACTTTTGCCATAGCAAGATGGTCGTGTAGAATGCATCTTCTAATATAAGTTTTTTTACTTTTTCGATGATATCCGGCATCATAATCTCAATAGGCCGTTCTGGTCTTTAATTGAGTCTGGACTTTATTAAGAAATATTATGCCACTTGTAGATCATGGTCTTACCAGGACAGTGATTTCCCAGAATGGAGATAGTGAATGCTTTGAACTAAATGTATACAGATAATATTGTTACATAAAAACTATATACTAAGTATATATTTTTCTATAAAACCATAATTCATAGCATCTGCTTTTGCCAACTTCAATCAACCACTTATTCTTGTCTTTAGGTTAACGCATGAATCCATAGAAATTAGACCCTAATTAAATCTTCAGATAATTGCACATGTCTACAAAATGAATAACTTAAACTTATAACGATGAAGCATATTTTTCCTACAATAACTCTTAAAACTTTTGAAACCTCTGCATTATCATAATTTTAAACGACGTTATCATACGTGAGAACCTTAACCATTTAAATAATTAGCAAGTCTGCTGGACAAAGAGCTTCTCATGAAAACTACTCTTCTTTGCTTTTCTCCTGCATCTAATTTTCTACATCAGTAAACATAAAAATGCATTTTTAAATAAGCGGCCCACAAAAGGAATACTAAAGCTTTTTTCTCTACTGCTCTCTAGCGCTATAATTTTCCATTAGATACTATTTATGTTATGTTATGAGCATTCTAACTCATACTTCTTATTTTAATTAAGAAAATACTTTTAACAAAAAAAATTTTCCCACACAACGCCAACAGCAACAACAACGTAATATTCTACTTTTTTTCACGAGCCCCTCTATCCCCCACATTGACGTCGTCGTCGAGCAAAGCAAATCAACATCCAACTAACTGACCCATTCAGACCAATGAGTACATCGTAAAATGTTGGTTTTCATAGTACGACGACGAGTACACCGCGAGTATTCTTCATTTTCTTGTTCCTTTTCTTTTGTTTGTAACTCGTACACTCTAAATGAACTGAGGAAAAATTAACATTATGGCAAAATTTCAGTTTATAACTTGAAATGCGCGCGTTCACTAATGTTGTTGTCTTCGTTATTGTTGTTAATTTATTTGCCTTCTAAATGTTGGCAGCCATGTGTGAAAATGTTCAACTGTCTGTCTGTCTGTCTAGTTATTTGTCTTGTCTTTCGACAGTTGTTAGGTCTGTCTGCTACTTCACAGTTTGTGTTGGGTTGTGTTTTCTTTTGACTCCTTCATTGCATTTCCTTACCTATGACATTTTTGTTTATTTTTCTTAACCACAACTCAAGTTGTTATATCTCCTTTGAAATTGCATCATTCTTGGGGTCAATTTGCTTAAGAAATTAGCATAGTCATTTCAGTAAGAATTCTGTGAGAAAAATTCTCTTCAAATTAACTATGTAATATGTATATAGTATGTATGTAAAACAAAATGTTTTTAATATATTTTTTAAAAGTTTTGCTTTCATGGGAGTTGCCACTCCTGCTGGTGTCACTTTTTGTCATGTGTTTGCCAGAACCATTATAATTGCTTTTTAAACGCACGTAGTCAATGCAGGGAAGTCAATACTTGTCTGGACTACCTTTAACACCTTCAATTTCAATAGCTCCCATTGTCACGTCCACTTGTCTAAACCCATCCGTTGTTGTATAATTACATTTTAGTTGCATTTACTCCCTCAGTATGATAGAAGTGATTGACGAACTAAACAATACGAGGCCCCTTTTCCAACTGGGTTGTTTTGACAGCTGTCATGTGTAAAATAGCTTGTCCATATGACGTTTGTGTTCAGTATGCAATACAACTCAATAGCCCAGTTCACATTATCACACATGCTGTCCAACATGGTGTGACAACATCAATGTTCGATAATGTGAACGGTAGGATGGACCGCTTGACACACATGTTGGATGGATTTCAAAAATTTTTGATTTTTCTGCTAGCTTGTGGAACTATACAACCTGTGTGAACTGACTGTCAAGCTTAGTGAACATTTTTCATTTTAAATAAGATTTCATTCAGTTTACTTCGATGTGGACGCTAATAAATTGTTCTGCAATTGATGTTTGATGGCTTGCTCGATAATGTGAACGCAAAGCAATATTGACAGTCACACATGTTGTCAAGCAATGACGGACAACATGTGTGATAATGTGAAACTTACTACCAAAATCAGTCATCAGTTAGAGATGGGTGATCCAATAAGAGCTTCCTACTTTGTTTTCTAAATAAAATACATAAAAATCAATGTATTGATGCAAATATTTATTTAAAATGATAGTTCGGTTCCTACAACTTAATGTTTAAAAATTATTTCGTTCAAATGTTGCCCGCGACTAGTTCTTAAATGGTCCATTCTGTGGGTCCAATATACCACGACTTTCGAGCATATCGGCCGGTATTCCATGAATAACACGAGTTATGTTGATTTCCAAAGCGTCAATAGTTTCGGGTTTGTCGACATAAACAAGTGATTTAACATATCCCCAAAGAAAGTAATTCAATGGCATCAAAGAAAACAAAGTAGGAAGCTCTTATAGAATCACTTTAGTTAGAAAAGAGTTTTCATTGGAAAAATTAGACAAAAATTATGGAAGATTCACAATTTCCGATGATATCGGAATTGGCAGCAGTTTCTTGAAAATTGCGAACTGGTATAAGTATGTTCTCTCTAAAACTGATGAGCTTAAGATTATAACTTGTAGAGTTGAAGGTAATTAAAATTTTTAGAAGCATAAAGTTTGTGAACAATTGTGTCGAAACTTGTGAATTAATATGAATAATAAATAAAGCTGTACAATTTTTCATAAGTACAACTTTAGCTATCATAGGATTCCTAATAAAGTGAAGTATTCAATATGTTTACACTGCATAATTTTTTTTTAGGTCAAAACAACATAGCTTCTTTACAAATTCCAGAAACGCACTTACGAAGCAATCATTTGTTAGCGCCAATTTGCAATTCGTATTGAGTAATACCTCTATTGCAAGGTATTTGTTAACTCTGAAAATAAACAAACACATTTGCTTGCACCAAAGTTCATTAGTTTGTTGCTGGTAGTTTCTCATCAATCAGCGCAAATTTATGAAATATACGTAGTCCTCCCTCTTCTTCCTCTCATTCTTCCACTTTTCTGATGGACAGTAGTAACTTGCAGAAGAATGTCACTGTTCAGTATGTGTGTGTGTGTGTGTTGTCCAATGTGTTTGCAATCAATTAACCCTTTTTTCCAGGATTGCATAGTGCGCCACCACCACCAAAACACGACGAATTGATGTTAAAATGCACACTCTGGTGTATGCAAGCCGCCGCCGCTTTACATCCCTAGCGTAGGCGGATGTCCACATCAATTTGCGAGATGTCCGTCATTTTGACGCGCGTTCTCAACGTTCCTAACTAGTTACGGCTGCAACAAATTAGTGCTATTTTTTCTACTGCTCTTCCATTTTGTTTGAGTTAGTGATGATGGATGGGAGTGTTTGCTTTTAATATTCGCACTTGTTGATCCAAGCAGCAGCAGCAGCAGTAGAGTTGATTGAGTTACAAGCAGTTTTGTTTTACTAAATGAATGGCAGCAACAAGAGAGTTCATTGCACTGCAATGTTTGCATTTGACTAAATTTCAAATGTTTGATTTTACCAAAGCTGCAAAGTGCTACAACTCTGGCACTTAAAGGTTTCTTTATTTTGTTAAGGTAAACAAATTTCAAAGTTAAACTTAACGAAGCATTTACTATGAGGAGTGACTTAACAAGTTAATTATATCCCATATTTGCGTACAATTAATGACCTATATAAATAAAGTTTTGCAACTTAACGAAACCTTCATTGAAACATTAAATCACCTTAACGATTTTTAATGCATGGCTTAAATGTTTGTCCTTTTTAATCATCTTTTTATTGCCCATAATAAATAACATTGTAAAAATTGTGCTGACCTTCGTTAAGTTAGTGAGCTAATTAAATAATAAAAAAATAAATAATAATTTTAACACCTCTTCATCATTTGCCATTCACAGCCCATGAAATTGAATACAGTTTTGCTTGCAAATTGAAAGTGATTGTGCGTTGTCTCAAGTGCACGCATCATTTATTGTGCTCACTTTCATTCACCCTTCACACCAAATTAAAATGAACAAATGTAAAGTAAATCACACCTGCCTTACCAAAAATTAACAATCAATTAGACAAGCCAATTTGGTCAAAAACTATTAAAAACCATTGTATCTGACTTTATTTTGGAATTGCTGTAGCCGCACACACATTTGCTAGTAGTAGGCCCAGCAGCAACAGCGGCGGGATGCTTTTGTGTCACGGTCACTGTGCACTAAATATCTTGAAGAAAGATGTCACCACCAGCCAGATGTTTTGTGTGTGCGTGGATTTGACTTTTCCTCAGTTAAATTAAGAAAATAATTTTTCGTAATCGAGCGAGCATGTGTTGATACTTTAATTCTGCTATAAATGGACACAAGAAGAGTGATAAATGGTGGCAGTTTAGTAATTCAAGGTTCAGTATTGACACTTGTAATTTTCTTTATCAATCTGCAAGAGTATTTTTTCGATTTAGTTCAGTTGGTAAAGAATTTTGTTTTTGCTCTGCGAAATGCCTATCTCCTCCGATAGCACACTTATTCAGCTACAATCCCGGACAAAATCTTTTCAGTTTTCTGTCCCATCTTTCTGGACAGCTGTGTTTTGACGATGTTCTTTGTCTTCTGTTTGCCCGTATAAAATTCATTATACAGGTTATAGATTTATTTTTCTCCATATGCCGTCCTCGAATATAAAATCAAATATACTCTCGTAAAGCCCTAAAACGTCTATAGCAGTTCCGCAGCTAGCTTCGTACAGCGCAGCTCATTGTCTAATACTTTAGTCTTTTGAGAGAAGAGTTTCGTGCCCAGCTACATTGGTAGTTTGAAACTAAATTGATTGTCTAGGGCAGTGGTGGGCACGTAGTGTCCCTATCCGCCCTCATTGTCCGCACCGATATTCGACGCACAAGCAAGCGAAAAAAACATTCTCGAAATTTCAACGCTATTGAGGCATAGCGTTGACTGAATGAAAACAAAACACAAAGGCATAAGCGACGGCGCCGCATTGTGTCTTGACGAATGTAGCAATTGTTTTTTGTTTATAGTGCGGTTTGGGTTTTTTTGCGCTGTTGGCGAATATGGAAATGACAGCAAAAAAAAAAAACTTTAAAATTTTGTTTGTTGTTGCTTAGCCCTTTTGTTAGATTTCCATGCCCACCACTGGTCTAGGGTAAGCATTCGTCTGATCTACACCAAGGCGCCATTTGCAGAATTTATGCTTACAACAAGTTTGACAAGTGATTTGTTACTAGAAAGCATGTTGGTTATAGGTTTATAAGCTTTCAGTTATCAATTTCTATCCCTATAGCTTTTAAGCTCCCATTGCTTCAGTTTTATTTGGTTGTACGTAGATGGGCCTCAGAGTTCCTCGCAATACCAATAGAGGCAATTTAAGCGACCCTATGGCGCGAAATTTACTTTGCAGTAGCTGGTATATCAAGTCGCTTGCTTAAATTTATAGACCCTCGAAGTCGCTCGAGATCGTAAAAACGCATGTGTGAGTCTTCGAAATAAGATCTGTCTAACTCCCAAAGATGAAGTCCAGAAACATCGTGCAATGAAATTTTCAGCAATCTTGTCTTCCTCATCACATTCACAAAGATCGTCGGACTGTTCACATAAGTCAAACTTTAACTCAGTCAAGATGATCGTCAAGTTAATTCCTCCACTTAATTCCTTGCGAAATTTTTATTTCCCGGGAGATATTGTTAGTTTGAGATATTTTTCCAACTTAGCACAGTATTTCAGCACCAGTCCAGACGTAACCCTATGTTTGTAGAATGCTATTTAGGCTGCCCCTTTGTCTTTACGAGTCAAAACCACAGATGAGCAATTTCAAATTTCTTGTCTCTATGGTTTTTGGTCCATAACTGCCCGGAGATAACTATTTAAAATTAATATTTTAAGGTGTAAGTATTACGAACGTGTTTGATATATTGAAGCTTCGGACAAATCTACTGTTTTCACAAAACGAGTATGTGGTTCCTTACGAAATCGATATTTGAAGCAAAATATCCAACGTTTTTCGCTCTATATAAAGGTAAAATATGTCAGTGTAGACAAACTGACTATCTCTCGCTTACTTTGTATATGATGATGTAGGCAAGTTGACTATTTCCTGCTTACATGCTATGTGGTGATGAAGGTAAACTTCCTATTGGGCTCATTTATTGTTTATATTGAAATTTGAAATTGTTGCATTTTTGATGCTGAGGAAATAATTTTAAAGTTTTCAGAGCACTAGTGAAAATACTTTATAGTGCAATAGATTGACTTGACTTATTCTTTTGAAAATTTATGAAGGATTGAGTGTCAATAACATATAAATACTCTGATCTCTTAATGCTACTTTTATATATGTCATAATGGCTTATCACGAAGTGCTACTTTTGTCCATAAGTATAACTACTTAGTTGTCTCAGACAAAGCAAAAAAAAGAATCAGTTAATAAAAACAATACTAGCCAACTGGTATAAATTAACAGACTTTTAACCTTAAAAGCCGCACTGTCCCAGAGTTATCAAACTGAAACTGAGCAAAAATGCGCATTTAGTATTTTTTGTGTTTTTTATTGAATGGCGTCAAAAAACTTTATATGGCAATTGAATTTTTGAAGAAGAAAAACAAAAAATATCTAAAGTTGATACCATGAAAAAATGTCAACGCACCACAGTGAATGGCCAAAAGTAACACCCACTTTTTTGATTTTTGGATAAAAAAACACTACAAAAATTTATTACAGTCAACAATAACAACAACAAACATTTTATAAGCGCATTAATAAAAATGGGCATTTCAAAATAGAGGAGGAAAGGCAAAAAAAATTCCAAAATAATTAAAAAATAACAAGCAATAACGCCGATTTTGTTTGTTTATACGACGACGAGTCAACTTTTTTGTATCACGCATTTTCAAGGTCCAAAAAAGTTATTGACAGCGGCGACGTAGACTACGACGACGATCTTTTTAGTGATGGCGACAATCTTTAATTTCATTATTTTTATTGATGATATTGCTGATGCTGCTGCTGCTATTCTCCACTTCATAGTGCGATTATATTGCGGATGTCTCAGTTCCCAGCTGATATCATGCGTATGATTGGACTTCATATGCTGAATTATGGGTTACAAACAAATGATGCTACTGATGATGATGATAATGATGACAATGATCATCAATTCATGACGATCTTGTTAGTGTTGCCACTGATGACAATTTTAGCTGCTAATAACTTTTGTAAAGAATTGTTTTTTTTTTCTATTTTTCAAATAATAAAATCAAATCATTAGCTGAGGTTTACAAATGAAGCAATGCGTAATTAATTCGTATTGAAGGTTAATGGTTTAATATTTCAAAACTGGGCAATTACAGAAATACATACACATGCATACATACATACATAATTTAACAATAATTCGACTTATCTTTAATTGTTTAATTTTGAAATTGAAATTTAAAAATGTGGCATAGCTTATGAATTTGTAGTTTAAACGAAATGTTTAGGTCGCGTATACTTAACTCATTTTATGGCTTTTATATAGTTTAGTTATTTGTATGTTTTTCATAAAACATACAAATGGTTAACTTTTTTTTTGAATTAAATCGGATGTTTTTTTAGCGTTACATAGTTTCGCATGATAATAAAACACACAAAAACTGTCCAAATGCCCTAAATTTTAGTTTTATACGGTAGATAATTTTATGCCACTTAGTATTTTTAGATGACTCTGTGCATAAAAGCACTGCGGCTGGCACAGATATAATGCTATTTAATTGTCCAATTTTCGAACAGACTTTCAAGCATCAGCCAATATCTCGTATCTCGGCAATAATACGCCGAACGCTGGTTTCCAAATGATCTTACACATCGCTGACATATCCACATAAAACAATGACTTCACATACTTTCATGAGAAATTATTCAGTGGTGTCACGTCACGTGATTTCAGTAGCCATTTAGTTTCATCAGAAATCAAGAAATGTCCATAAAAGGCGTCCGTTGCGTTGGGAAAAGTTCGCAAAACCGGACATAAGCGAACAAGCAGGGGGTCGTTGTCATTTCATACGTCCATTTTTTAAAATGTCGCTTGATTTTTTTTTTTTTCTTTTTTTGTGCCTGAGAAACAACTAAAAACTAAACTCTGTGGACGTCCTTTAGGAGGGAAGTTAACAAGCTATATTTCATATCAGCCAAAATCGTCAAATCTTCAAACGAAATTGTGTTTCGAACTTTTTATATATTCTTACTGCTAGGTGCTTACCTTCAGCCTTTTAACTTTGTATGCCATTATGGTTGATATCGTGCTTGAGCAGATCCAATGAACATTTTATCTACAAATTTGTTTCGATCATCAATTGAGTTAAATTCTTATTTGCCGCAAGTTACAAAAATGTTTAATTGATACACTCATCATTTGTGAACTCACCTTAAGCTACGATGCGTCATTTAGTTTCAGTCACAAAAACTAAACTATTGTTTGCCTATATAAATTAGTAATAGCAACGCCCAATCCATCATAATTTTTTCTTTAAAAATACGGTCTGCATCTCAAAAATCGCAATGATCGAATCTTTTTGCATTCAATAAATTTTTCAACTCTGTCTATTATTTCATTACAAAATATCTGACTATACCAGTGGTGGGCATGGAAATCTAACAAAAGAGCTAAACAACAACATCAAGCAACAACAAACAAAATTTTAAAGTTTTTTTTTTGCTGTCATTTCCAAATTCGCCAACAGCACAAAACAAACCCAAATTGCGCTACAAACAAAAACAATTGCTACATTCGTCAAGACACAATGCGGCGCCGCCGCTTATGCCTTTGTGTTTTGGTTTTGTTTTCATTTGAATTCAAGTCAACGCTGTGCCTCGATAGCGTTGAAATTTTGCGAATTGTTTTTCGCTTGCTTGTGCGTCGTATAACGGTGAAGGCAATGAGGGCTGATAGGGACACTACGTGCCCACCACTGGACTATATTCTTGAAGTATTGCCAGTTTGATTTGATATTTCTGGGGTAAGTACCAATACTGCCAACTTAATGATGGGCCATGAAACCACTGAGCTACCGAGCTGTTCATTAGAATTTTAAATTTTCTATAAATTTTGCTAAAGTTTCTCCGATCTTTTATATCCGTATAAATTATGAAAAGCCTTAGTTTAGCCAAAAGTTGGAAAATACATCGAGAAAAATTTTACTTTGAAGAAACTGTGAAAAAAAAATTATCTCCTTGAAACGGCCTATAATCCTAAATTAGTAAGTTATTTTTAAAAATTTTAATACTGGAAAAGTGTCAAGTCGAAAATGAAAAATGAAGAAAAAATCTAAGGTCTGGTTTTACATTTTTATTCAAAACTTAAAAGCGGTTTCGAATTCGGTTATCAAATTTGGTTGATGGAAATTGGCTGTACCCACTTATGTTCTATTCTAAGATCATCTGAAGAAATAAAACAAAATAGAAGAAACATTGGAAAAACTATAATCCAAAACCATTCTACTGTACATATTTCATTTTGAAACAAAAAATTTTCAATATACTCTTACATATGTGCATATAGAGTCCATAAAACCCGCAATAGAAATGACCTTAAATAAATTTCATAAGAATTTTTCAACCACCATCAGAAGTTAGAAACTAAACTTTCAAAATAAAAAACTAAAATGTCACGCCCACTGCTATTGTTATTTATTTAATACTCAATTAATTTTCAAAAAAAAAAACTTTGGTCACCTTTCTAATGTTTTTGTGATTTTTTTTTGTTCTCATGCGGGGACTAAATATGACACCACCACCAACTGCGTGTTAATCAAAATATTTTGATCACTGTCATTAACTATATGGAGTATAAAATTCGATCGAATTACTTTGACAAGACAAAACCACACAAGTGGCCACATACTGCATTTTTATTTGATGCATTTTAATTGTTGTCGTTGTTGTTGTTTTAAGGCTGTATGAGGTTTTTGTGCTACACGCTTTCCGCGTGTGTGGCATGTGCGGCATTTGCATTTGCGCATGTGTACGTCTGCGTGTCTGTGCTTATGCCAGTGTACTTAACCTTATTTTATTGACATAGCACCATGCAGCAATAATAATGCTGTTGAATGCATCTCGTTGTTAACTCGCGGTAATTAAACTGCTTGCGTTGCCAGTTGGCAATGATGTGACCGTAACCTAAATTACAAAAATAATAATTGTGGTACTGAATCTATGGTCACTTTGGAGTTAGTGGTTTTATTGTTCTAAGCTCTTCTTCCTCTTGTTTTTATTCGTTTTCGTTTAATGTTGATTTTAGTTCTATGTATTTCTTCTGCTCTCAATTTTTAAAAATAATAAAAATAGAAAGTTTTCATAACATTTTTTTTTTATTTCCCAGCGGCAAAACGATGAAGTACTCTGATTTTTCATGTATGAAAAGCTATACCCTTTGTGTTGTATGTTTCACTGTAATATTTTATTTATTTGCTTGCTGGTTGCCTGCTTTCTATATGGAGCTGTAGGCAGTTTGCTTGCTGGCTGCCTGCGTTGTATATGGAGCTGTAGGCAGTCTGCTTACTTTGTATATGGAGATGTAAGGGGTCTTGCCTGTTTCCTGCATGCTTTGTATATGGAGATGTAG
Organism: Tricholauxania praeusta; assembly: GCA_949775025.1. NCBI lineage: Eukaryota > Metazoa > Arthropoda > Insecta > Diptera > Lauxaniidae > Tricholauxania > Tricholauxania praeusta. Next base: position 162,379,362 of record OX459028.1, on the reverse strand, counting down.
GCAATTCGCTAAATTATACAGGCACTTAGTAAGCGATGTTTTAAGGCAATCTGCCTTTCGTTTGTTACACATTGTATATAGAGATGTAGGCAAGCTGCCTACAAAGCGGTCATCTCTTTGTAAAAAGAATTTACAGTTGTGGCTGGAGTTGTGAGCATTACTGCCTACAAAGAGTATAACTATTCATCGATGTTGTTTATAACATATTTGCCGCTAGGTTATTAATTTTTTTTTTTTTTCGTTAGGAAGACGATTATATATCCGTTTAAAAATTTTATTTTTGATAAAGAAAAATAATTATTTATTTGAACTTTATTTTAAACTTGGTCGTTTTCTAGCTTTTTGGTTCCCAAAACTCAAATTTAATTATCGTTTCAATTTAGCGCTACCCTCCTCTCTCCTATTTTTTGTTAAGCTCAGATTATGCACCAAGTTTTCTGCTGTCTAGCGCACAACTAATTAGTGTTCTTATATTAAAAACTTTCTTGATATAATAATTAAGGCCTTTTGCTTCATGAAGCCAGAGCGGAGCTCCCTAGTTTTACAAAACTTTTTTATATATTTGTAATACTTTCAACTGCAGACTTAACTAACTTTGGGAGTATTATTACTAAATATAAAAGAAAAAAAAACTTCACTTGCAATTAAAAAAAAATCTCAACCCATCGAAACATCCAACGTATTATGTATATACCAACCTGGCAAAATGTGCCATATCATGCTTCGTGCAACCACAAGAATGCATTTAAATGCATTAATTTAATACAAAGAGCGTCGTCGTAAATTGCATGCATTCCATCATTAATTTCTTCATACAAAATGCAACAGCATTTCATAAAAATGAACAATCGTTAAAGGGTGTCAATTTTCAATCAAAGCTGTCAAATCGTTAAAATGAAGTGTGATGGTGGCGCACAAAAACCTTGACCTCATCATTCACCAAAAACGATGACAATCAACTTAAAAGTTTTTTCTTTCTTCAAATGGGCTTTTTTTTTCTTTGGTCTGGTACAAAATTTTCTTTTGTTAAAAACTTAACACACAAAAACTTAACGAAATTATTTTGATATGAAATTGTATGCGACAATGACGTTGGATGTCCAACATTCAACACACCCAACGCGACGACAATCGACCGACCGTTGTAATGAGAGACCCTCTCAAAGTCATCAGCAACAACAACATTAGCTGTTGTTGCATTATTTTGTTGCATCGTCGTCAAATGCAATTTGATGCATTCAAGCTGTGTTGTTGTAAATTTAAATATGAATGGCATTTGAAGTTGTTAACTTTATCGTCATTGTCATTGTTGTTGTCAGCCACTTTTGTTTCAACCTTTAATTTAAATTTTCAAGGTGTTGGGATGTTTTTTTTTTTTTGTTTTTGTTTGAGTTTTTCGTTGCCATGTTCAAATTATTTTTATTTTTTTAAAGTTTTTTTTTTTGCTTTTGCTACTGATGACACCAAATATCCGCTGTACTCGTAATATGCACACCCACAAAATGATTGACAGAATTAGGGCACATGTATGCTTAATTTAACGAAGCGTTAAAGATCAACTTTGCGAGAGAGAGAGAGGGAAAATGCACAAAAGGATATGGTTTCCATCGGCATGAGTTTTATTTTTTCGTGCTTTAGATAAAACGTTTTTCAAGTCAATTTAACACTGATACCTTTGACTTTGGCCTTTGTTAGGTTGTGAAAGATTATTTTTTTGTAGTATACTTTATACATATTATCACGGTTTCGAATGGAAATGACATAAGAATGAAAAAAAGGTAACTAGCTACATATATTGAGTAATCAAAAATTGTTGTTTTTTTTGTTAAGGGTGTCTTTCGAAATCAAATTTGGAAATGTTGAAATGGACATGATGCTTAAAAATGTTACTTTAGTTTTATGAAAGGGCCGTGAGTAACACCAGTTGACCAGTGGGAACTTCCGTTGAAAATCGAATTGCTTGTACAAAAACGAAAGAAATGGTTTTCCTAATTCCGTCAGTTTCGAAGATAGAGTTGTGAGGTTAGGTTAAAAAGATCGCTTGCATATTGGAAATTTTACACGAAAGCAGTTTGCCCATTGTGATACCCTACATATATAGTCCCCTCCTTTCTCTTTAAAAATCTCATTGGCGTGAACCAACCGAAGCTTTGGTGAAGTTGAGGATGCTCCAACTCGACTAGTTCCTCAAGACCACCAAAGAAAGCAGAACCAAAATATTTGGTTCATTTCCTCATTAGCTTCGGACATTTGCAGAGTAGATGCTTAACCGTCTCATCCTCTTCTTCGTCTCCACAATTCCTGCAAAAATCTCTGAAAGGGGCACTATATTTGGCGGCCATAGGGACAATAACACAGTGCCCCGTCACCACTCCTACAACAGCTCTTAACTCCACTCTGCTGAACCTTAAGAGAGTTTGTGTCCTTCCTAGATTCAGTTTAGGTCACGTGTTTCGAGACGTTCTGCATTCGGCAGTAAGGTTTCACCGTCTGTTCATTTGTTTCTTGGTTATGTCCTCTATCCGATAGTGTAATTCCGCCAGCGCTATCCTAAGATCTACCACTTGTTGATTTTTTGGTCTGTTCCTATTTTGGCACATACGTCAGCTTTATCATTTCCGAAAATACCCTTATGTCCGGGCACCCAGCAGAGCTCTATAGTATGCTGTCGGATTGAACGTCGTGATTCCCTGCAGTGTTCTACACAACTAGACTTCACGATTTTGGCGTTCAGTGCTTTGATCGCTGCCTGACTGTTCACACTTATGGTAATGACTCGTTTCGTCTGTTTTGACACTTAACCCAAAATGTTACGCTAGCCAACGAACCGAAAAAGTTGTGACGAGTAGCAACGTTCTGAAGTTCGGTTCTTACGGAACTTTTACGTCTTGTCAAAATGTTTCGTTCACTTTCGATCAATTACGTAGGTTCATTTTGGTTATCAAAATTGGTTTACATACTTACTTACTCGTTATGTCTCATCTCGTCTATTTTGGTTTAAGCTTAAGTCGCAAAAAGTATCTTTATAAAATTTGAAAACCTATTGACCCTAAGTAAAAGTTTCGTTAAATATAATTTTATAATTTCGTTAAGTTCTATCCAAAGAATGGAGAATTCGAATATATGCTGTATTAAGTAAAGTAATAAATTATAATTTTAATAAATAGATCAATGAATTTTTTGAATTATTAAGGATCTTAGAATTCTCAGATAAAATCACTAAATATTATGACTATATCTGATAACAACAAAATTAGAATTCGCCAATTAAAATAACCCGCGCTCACTTTATTAATAAATATTTTCAAATTATTAGTAATTTTATCTGCCATAAACAAACTGCAACGAATGCCGCTGCTTAACGTTACGTTTCATCACGTTACGATATTTTTATTTATATATCATTTCTTCTGATTACTCATGCGATCTTCATGTGCTGCATGGATCAGCAGAGTGAACATGATTTATTTACGGTTTTGCTGCTTTGCTCCATCTAACAAAAGGTTAAAACTCTCCAAACGTACGCGTAATGTCTCCGCTGCTCACACATCGACGAAGACGACGACGACGCATAGCGGCAACATGTCAAACGGATAAACGACGACGACGACGACGTCGTATGAACGATCGGTGATGGTTGAATGGCAAGATCAAGCAGAGATCGCGCGTTGTTTAATGCTTCGAGCATGAGTCATTGCACAAATAAAAAAAGCTGCACACTCGCTCATTTGAAGGCTGAAAAATTAAAGAACAAACATTTTGTTGTTTCTTCTATCGACTTTGTGCCCATATATATGAGATCACACTCACAGAAAAATGCAAGGAAAGAGACCATCCTTTGCCTACGGCCCATAGCGGCTACAAAAGAAAAGAATCGAAAACAGCCAAAAATTATATGTAGGTACGTTCTGGTCAACAGCCGCATGTTTAGCTGTGACTCTGGCTATTACAATAAGTAAGGTTCTTTTTCTTGTTGCGAGTCTTTCCTGGATGTGTGCTCGTACATTTTGTTTTCATGTGTCTCTTTTATTTAGGGAATGTTGTAGAGGGGAAGGCAGGAGTCTCAAAAAGTCAAAACTGCATTTAAATGTTTTCGTCGCTTGCAGTGTTTTCTAAGAATTTTGGCCTAAAGCAAGATGCTTGAACAACATAATTTATGCCTGATTCGTTTTATGTTGTTCTCTTGTACAATGACGTAATCGCACTGTGGTATGCAAGGGCGTTAAAGATATCGTATTAATGATTCATAGCATGTTGCGTTAGGTTTATTTTTATCGATCGCTTAAGGTAAAGAATTTTATCTTGATTATATTCAATGAGTAAAGTGTTGCTTTAATGTACTAATTAAAAGTTAAAATTGACTTTGTTAGTTAGTTAGCTATGGCTTATTTATGATTGTATATAGACTGTACTTTATTTCTAACATTTCTTTTCGAGCTTCTCTTGGTATTTAAATGAATTTGTTAAAATATAAATAAAATTTTAAATTTGAAAAAATTGTTGTTTTACACCATAGGAAGTTTTTTTTAATTCATTTTTTTTACACAAAAACTTGTAAAATGCTTTCACAGTGGCATCAAAAACAACGCGTTTTTCAGTTTTTTACCCCTTTGTTTTTAGCCAATAACAGCTAGCTAGTTCATACAAATCAAACGTCAAGCAAAACTATCTTTAACCACGTTTTCTGCAAGAAACCAGTATTTTTTCCACAAAAAAAAAACCTGTCAGTGCTCAATTCTCCATTCTCCGTAGGTTAAGTTAGGTAGGAGTGGCAGTCAGTTACAAAAACCGACTCACTTAGAACAAATTTGGTTCATTGTGATACCACAGGGTACTTTACTATACCCTCTCATTGAACCATCCAGATTTCGTAATAAAACTAAATAGCTGACCTATGCTAACATGCCTAAGGTCATCCAGGTCATCAAACAAAAACGAACCAAGTGTTTTGTGGCGTTTTCTAGCAAGTGCAGGGCAGGAGCAAAGAAAATGTTTAACGTTTTCCTCCTCCTCTACATCCCCACAACTTCTACAGAAGTCAAAAGACCGAATTCCTAACCTCTTCGCATGTCTGCCTATAAGCCAGTGGCCAGTTATTACTGCAACAACTGCCGGGACATTATGTCTAGTGCGGGATATCAGTTCTAGAGATCGTTTAGCGTTCCATTCCGGCCAGATTTGCCTTGTTATATTGCAAGTTAACTCTTGGGTCCATCTTATGTTTGCCTTTTCTATCATGTCTTCTTTAAGCAGTAACTTGCAGGTAGCAAGTGGCATGCCAACACCTTCCTTGTCTTGAGGAATTTGTGCAATAGTCCCCTGCCTAGCAAGTTCATCAGCTTTGCAATTGCCGTCAATGTTCCTATGCCCAGGCACCCAGATGAGTTGACTGTTAAAATGCTGAGCCATCTCATTAAGAGTCGAGCGGCATTGTTGGGTCACTAATGAGTTTAGGAAGACTGATTCTAGGGATTTGATAGCAGCCTGACTATCTGAATAATTGTTGATACCTTCTTGGATACCACATTTACCCTCAGCCAGGATGCTACTTCTTCTATTGCTATAACCTCTTCCTGAAAAACGCTACAATGGTCTAGTGACCTTGCAGCAATTCTTATCTTCAGTTCCTTAGAGTAAATACCATAACCCACTTGGTTATTTAACTTGGATCCATCCGTGTAGAAATTAATATGGTTCCTTCTCCCCGGGATTCCTCCCTTCCAGTCATCCCTAGACGGGATATGGGTTACGTAATCTCTCTTGAATGAGATTACTGGAACAGTGTAGTCCAATTTAGAGGGTACGGAATTCAAGCTATTAAGAATAGTTGAGTGTCCTATTCTTCCCTCGGACCAGCAAGCAGTTTCCCTGAGTCTAATGGCGGTACATGCTGCCATTCGTTTGCCAAACAGGTCAAGGGGAACGAGATGAAAGAGGACCTCCCAAGGCATCAGTCGGTGTGGTCCTCAGTGCATCCATTCTCCGTAAAAACAATTCATCGCCAAATACACAAATACTGAATAGAATTTCAAAGCGTTTTATTTGATAAAATATGTGTATTTAGAAGGTGTTGGACAAACTGATGAAGACTGGATTTTCTGTAATATGAAGGAAATGCTCACAAAGTTGCATAATATCGGCACTATCTCCTTGATGGGCAGCAATAACTGAAAACTTTATTATTAATTTTTCACTTCTTTACAAAACAGCTGACGTCATACAAAAAAGGGTCAGCAGTATCGTGGTAGTGCCAGTGTGAATGCTATTTTGAAAAACGCTATACAAAAACGAGATAAATATAATAAAATTTGTGCTGGTTTTTGATGCCAGGGTCAAAGTCTTATTACAGAAAAAACTCCTTTAGCTGTCTAATTTTTGTCTTATAAGCATTTCAAAAAAATAATATGGTTACACTGAAAAAAACTTTTTCTGAAAATCTTTTATTTTTCTTAAAATCTTATAAAGTAAAAAAATATCGAACTTTTTTCAAGTTTTTGAATAATAAATTAATTTGATAAAATTGATTTAAATGCATAAACGTCTATGCTGGACTAAAACAAAAATGTATTCAGTTCAAAAATTTAATTTTCCTATTTTTTAACAAAAACATTGGTGTAACGATCTGCTAACAAATTGCGGACAGTCTACTTGTACAGACATGGTATATTTTTTGTACAAGGAATTGAATTGAAACTTTTTATTGTTTTTAAATAAACAATTAATGATTTTATTGAATTAAGCAATAAGCATTCAAGAATAAAAATATGAAAAAAAAATTTCATTGCATAAAAAAAAATATTACGTATATAAGGCCACAGCGCACGGCAACTCATGCACTGTGCGGCGTGCGCTGTGGTAATGAGTTGGTACAAATCTAAATCTCTCTTAACCTCACATTGCTTCTTAATATATTTTGAGCTTTATGAAAGTGCCGAAAAAATTGGATATATATTAAGAACTCACAAACTGTTTTTCAAAAATCATAAGAGCTTGTCTTTTTTAAAAAAAAAAAAGGTCGATAAGTAAAGATATACTTTCTTTCTTTGGTTATGAAGACATGACTTTAAAATTTTTTTTATCAATAGCTTAACCCACTGCTTAAGCAGAAATCATCCTAATGGCCACTTCAGTCTTTTTATCTTTTTTTTTTCAATTTAAATTAGGAATCACTTAAAAGCTTTTATTTTTTAATTTCACAACTTTAATTGTGCCAATTTTAATGTTAAAAATTTCACTACTAAATATGGCTTGCAGTTTGAAATCATGCGGAAAAAATCTAATTGAAAGCTATAAACACACAGGTCGATGCCACCTACGCTCGGTGCTCACTTGTATGCACAGCTACAGTCGCCAATGATTTTTGAAAAAATAAAATAATTAATTATTTCGTTTACATTTTTGGTTTGTGTTTTCAATTTTAATTTTATTCAAATGCTGTCGCTGTTGATTTTTATCATATTTTTCGCTAACAAAAATATCAGATGACCATTTTAAGTTGTGAGTTGTGAATGAATGAGTAATTATTGACTTACGCGATTATGTGTACCGATATAGGTTGGCGCAAAATTAGCACATTTATAGTTGGAGTTTGCAATCACTTTTTTTATTTAAGTTGCTTTTTTTTTAATTTCAGTCAGAGACGGCTTTGCAATCTCAAAAACTCATTCAAACATTAGACTTTGTTCCCCTCCGTCAAATCATAGCTAAATTTTTGGAGTGTGGTCTGATGTTTCCGCAGAAGGTAAATTTTTGCAGGGTCTCACTAAATAATCCTAGCCTTGACTATAATAAAATAAGCATAATATCCTCACTTTCATTATTTATTTTAAATAAGCGTTTTACTTGATTTAAAGCTTCAAGCTTAATAGCTAAGAAATCCAATAGTTGTAGTAGCTAAACTCTATTGTTATTAATATTATTAGATATCGGTCACTGATCCTTTCGAATGATACATCGCACCAAACTGCACCATTCAGTGGGTGCAATTGTTACTGACAAACTGCTCTTGGTTTCTGAGCAGCCCATATCGTGCATTTTTTTTAGTAATGAATATGTTAAACGTTGGTTTTCAAAAAAAAAAAATTATGATTTTTATTCATTGTTCTGTTGTGTATCGTTCCATATCTAATTCCCCAAGTCTTGTTTGTCAAATTCTTAAAAAAAAAAAATATTTAATAAAAAATTAAAAATGAATTCAAACCATTAGGACAATTTTTTTAGTAATATATTTTTTTATAATCCTATATTAAATGAGTATAACGATACCAGAAAATAGCTGTTATTATCAATTTTTATTGATTTTAGTATAAAAATTAAATTTTAGTATAATAAATAAACCGCATTTTCTTCCTTAATTTGTATTTCATTTCCATATGAATTATGTTCACTAAACTTCGAATACATTGTATTATTCTTTTCACGCTTAGTTCCATAAAAATTTGCCTTTATTTGTTGATGGCGCCAAAAGAAAAAAAAATCCATGTTATTTGAAATTTCCTTTTAAAAAATTAGATTTCCATATGCAAGTTCCTTACTTTGTACTATAAAAAGCTACTGTCTTTCTTTACAAAATTTGTGTTATTCATGCACGCCTTCATTTCCTTATTCAAATCTGGATTCTTTTCAATTCGATGTAAGTTTTATGTACCTACCCAATTCTACTCTACGTATGATGTACTCGTATGTCGATGCAAAAACTCTTGAAAACGTTCTCACCTCTCTTTGCATTCATTCATTCATTCATTCATTATGCAGCATCACGTGAAGTGCAGCAAGTTGCAGATACAAAAAATACCAGGAAGTTGAATTATGCAATAGCACAACCACAGCAGCAGCAACAACATGCAACAAGGTTGTCAATGTGTGTCATCGACAGCAGCAGCAAATACAACATGTTTTTTGTTGCCTTTAAAAAGATGCAAAGTATTTTTGTTTTTCTGTTTTTTTTAGATCTTCATAAATATTAAGGTTATAAGGTTTTGCCGAGTGTTTTATTGACATAATATGCTGTTGTGCTATGATTCACAATATATGGGGGTGTTTCCTTAAAATAGACAAATTTGTAGCAAATTTCGTTCTAACTATAATTGGACTTGTTTATTGTTAACAATTTTGTTTTCTTTGTTTTTGTTAAATTTAAAAACAAAAGTAAATCGTTTTGCTCCAAACCATATTTGCACTTTATTTGCTAATTTCCAAATATAGTCTGCTAACTAGCCATGGGAAAATTTTGTTTTGTTGATATTAATAATAATAACAATATAGTTTAGCTACTACAGCTATTAGCCTTTTTAGCTATTTAGTAAAAAAAAATGTTGATCAAATTTTGTCTTGCTTATTTAAATGAAAACTTGTCAGCATTTTTAGAAATTTGAATAATTTTTTCAAAAAACCTTTTAATTTAATCTTTTTCATGCAAATGCCTCGTAAAAACTGTGCAATAAGAATAAGGGAGATATTCATTGGTTCCTTAATCAACTTGGTACAACGATCATCAAACAACTTCAAGTTTTTGGCATAAATTTATCGATTGTTTCCAAAGTTCTGAGCTTTCTTAGTGCAATTGAAATATTTTTAATTGAACTTAAAAGTCACTAGCAAGAGCTGATATTTTTGTAAATTTATAAATCAATCAATGGTTTAGCAAGTATAACAACAGTGAATTGATTTAACCTGGTAATGGTGACGTCATCCGAGGAATTTGATTAATCATATAGTGGGGACTTGCACCCTTAGCTTTCAGTTTAAGAACCGAATGCCCTTAAGACCGACTTATTCAGTAACGTGTGTCAATGCGTTATTAGAACGCCAACTGCGCCTCAGCCATCATGATTTCTTACTTATGACCGGTGCTGCCCAGAGAACGAGCAGGCGCTCAAATAGCATAAAAATGAGAACGAGAAGGCACTTAGAGAACGTAAAAAAGCGATAAAGAGCGTAAAAAAGCGTTCACGTATACAGAATCATCAACACATGCTTATCGTTGCTTGTGGTAGTGGGCACCACTGCTTGTGACTGTCAAACCTTTGGTTTGAGAACAAGCTATGGTTCGAATATTAATGTTAATTTCACAATATTTGACGTCTTGACAGCGTATTCTCCCAATATTTTGAGAATTCTATCGACTGATTTTTTTAAAAAATTGAATAGTGATGAAAAATCATTTGATAAAAATAAAAAAACTAAAATCAAGTCAAGAAAAACTCTGATAATGCTCGTAGTCTCTTTATCTATTAACTGATCTATCACTATTAAGAGAGGTTATTAATGACTTTATCACTCTTACAGCAGTTGTACAATCCGCACGGTTTCCCAGCATACGATTCACAGTATAAGATTACCAGAACGTTCAGTGTCAATGTTATAAACCATTCCAAGGCAAAAGCTTTCATTTTTTCAATTAAACATCGCACTATAGTGATTATTCGTCGTTCGGGCGCACAATAAAAATGTGGAAAAATCTCCCTGCGAATATTTTCCTCCACAGCTGTAATATCGATAACTTCAAGAAAAGATTTGTATTTTTCCTATCCGCAATACCTATAACCTTTCTGCTTTTCTTCAAACGTATTTGGTGCATTGAATTTATAAGTGGCGTCCCTTAAGCATTGTTTATATTTAAAAACTAAAACAAAGTCAAAACGAATAAACTTTGTCAAGTAGACGTGGCACCTCCCGATTAACGTCAAATATTTTTTGTAATTCTAAAGTATAAAAATGAAAACAAAAATTTATCTTTCCAATTATTTATAGTAGCTCATTTAGTTTTTTTCTTTTCCTGTAAAAAACGAAAAAGTGGAAATGTTCCGTTTTGCTCGCCCATATCTCATATAACTTAAAATAAGTCTTTAAATCTTTTCTTTATAATCCCAACGTTTTTATGGAATATTTTTTTATAAATTTAAACAGAAATATTTGAAACAACTAAAAAATAAATTCTTTACTTCAAGTTGTTTCGCAACAAAATGCTTAATCGAATAGTTGTAAGGATTGCCAAGTTTCTGCAATTTGTTTTGTTTTTGAAATAGTCAAAGGCTTAGCCTCACTAAAGTTCTTCACAGCGCTTGAAAAAAATTACCACAAAAGGTATTTAAAATTAATAAAAATAAGAAAATAAAAATAAAAAAAAAAAAAAAAAAAAAAAAAAAAATAAAAATAAATAAAAAAAAAATAAAAAAATAAAAATAAATAGAAATAAAAATAAAAATAATAAAAAAATAAAAACAAAAAAATAAAAAACTAAAAAAAAATATATCAATAGAACATTAAACTTTTCAAAATGTACAAATATTTCAAGATCTTGATCCTGAGGAAGTATTCGGATACTAGCCGAAAAAATTCCTTTGGAAACTACACCCATCTGCCCAACAACATTTAAGAGCCCTTTATCCTCAGACCTGTGCATTTGATCTTTCACTGAAATTGAAAAACACTGGTTTTACTCGTGTCATACGTAGATACCAATGGTATGCTCTATAACCTACAAGAAAAGAAAATTCAAAATATTGAAAATATATTATGACTTTTTACAATTAACATTTTATGCAATATTCAAAACAGTTGGCAACCCCACATATTTTAACTTCTCAAGATTACAACGGAGTTAAAAGTAAAGAAAACCCTACGGATATAAATTGGAATCAGAGTGTAAATGTTTTTTTTTTCTTTTAACAGCGTATGTGTATTGTTTCGAATACAAACCTTTTACCTTAGAGCATTAGTTATTTTTCCATACTTCCTCTTAACATCTTTTTGTTTCCTACACCTTTTTTGTTTTTTTTTTATGATTTTTTAGTTTTTACCTTGCAATAACATTCGTATGCGCGAATAGCAAATACTGATGTTTTTTTTTTTTTTTTGTACCAAGACGCAAGTAAAACTTGAAACTGCTTCCGTTAATAGGGATTTGTTTTTTAGGAAACCACCAAACAACAACAACAGCAACAGTAATAGCAACAATAATAATAATAACAATAACAACATACTGCCACAGCAGAATCTCTGCATACACAATTTGTATTGCTGTTGTGTGTAGTGTTGTTGTTGTTTTTTTTTTCCTGGTTCCGTTTTTAGCCGCAGCGCATGTATCAAAATATCAAACGTCTTTTAACAATGCAAGACTCTCTGGCTATAAAGCAGCAGTTCATTCAACTTCTACAAAAAGAAGGTAAGCCAAGAAAATAAGTCACATATGATGAGTGCGAGATACTTGTAGGTAAAAAGCAGTGCAACAACATACACAGTAGCAACATTGTATAACTAAAATAGTAACAACAGCAACAACATAAAACAGACGGATCCTTGTGTGTGACAAAAAACTTATGCACGTGACAGAAGACAGGAAAACTGAAGAACTTAAGTGCGTCGTCGTCTGTATGCTAAAAGCTTAAATCTTGATAGAGCAATTTACCCAATGAAGAAATAAAACAAAGCAATTGAATGTGGATGAAATGTTTCAAGCGACAAAAGGAAAATATCCTTTTTAGCTTTTATACTATTTTTATCCTCTACGCATACAAACGGGGTATATTCATTTTGTTATTCCGTTTGTAACGCAAAATTGGGGGGCGTGAAAAATAAATATATATATTCTTGTTGAGCATCACATCTTCAGCCGATATGGCTATGTCTGTCTGTTTGGCTATGATAATCAGAATTACGAGGACAAGAAGTGAGATAATTTGATGAAATTTGGTACATTTTCAATTAGACACGCCTACCTACAAATAAAATAAATAAAATCAAAATCAATAAAAACTTTAATACTAAATACTTAAATTCTGGGAATAGTTCAAACTTCCGTTTGACAAAATAGATTTTTAAAAGTGGCTTTTGCATCTCGCATACAAGCCAAGTAAGCAAAAGCTTGTACTGAGTTATTAATGGCAATGCACCCAAACTTCACACAAACACAAGAAATGACCTGGATAACTGGAGATCTTAATATTAATGTTGGATTATTCCGAGAAATGAATTTGTTATCATTATCATAACGCACAAAAAAAAAACATGGGTGAAATTAAGCCAAAACGACAGTTAAAAATGCTACAACCCTTCAAAATAGTATATGAACCCTTAAATGCATAGCGTATCATATAAGGTACGTGCCTAAAATCATAGCCAAGTCTACCCAAACAACCTGCGTCGCGTTAAGTTTTGCTCCAACTTGTAGCAGGCATTACCAGATTTCACATAAATGTCTCTTCAGCTCTCCGATGTCCACTTTCAGTTCCCAGTAAGCTGTCAAAGTGGTCGAACGTTGTGTTTACAAATAATTTTAAAAGTGACCCTCATCGGTGAATGAAAGAAATATTGATAATTTCCATTATTCATTTCCATATTTCATTATTATTCATTTTTCATTAGTTTCTAATAAAAAAAAAAGTTTCTAAAAAAGAGCTTTTCATTTCAAATATACATATAGCCTTAATGCATGGTCTACCATATTTGGTACACTGCACAAATCACACTTTTTGAGCTTTTCCGGAAAAACGGTGTATTTCCCAGGAAAATGAGTGCCCATTTCGTGGTCAGGGTCTGATTTTACATAAAAGGAGCTAGGTCTCCATATTGGGGGCCGACCCCATGCATTTAAGGATTAAGGTATTATAAAAAAATTATCGAAAACTTGTTGGTTTACTATTTTGTACATTCATTCACATGCAAAGATTTAGAGAATACTTGAAATCCAGTACCAGAGTACATTTTAGAATCAACTGTGCCATTTTGACTAAACTATTTGAGTGAACTTGCTTTTGTGACCAAACTAGAATTCCAGGGAATATTGAAAAAAATTGCGTGCATTTTGTATTTTAATAGGAACAAAAAATATCATACTCTATACCAGCGATGGGCAATATAAAAAAATAAGCCAATTGTGGTTCTTTAGAATAAAAAGGTAATTTTTCTTAAGAAAAATAGCCGAAACAACTAACACAAGATTTTACCCTGCTACACACATTTTTTCACATTGAATTTACATTGGGATTTGCATTGTTGTTGCATCATTCTGACAAAGATGCGTAGTCGAACAACAATGTGTACGTTGAGGCATGCTTTTCTCGTTTCATTTGATCATCGTACTTTTATTTCTGCCCTCATGTTGTTCTTGTTTGATTCTTGGAATTGGCTTTGAGTTTATTAATGAGTTTTTTTTTGCTATCGATATCGAATTTATGGTGATTTTGTTGTTGTTTTAATTGTTGCTTTTATTGTAAGTGGCTCTTGCTTCCAAAATTTTGCCCACACATGCCCTATACTGCCCGACTGTTCTATACTTCGATTTTCTTAACTTAATTTAAGATTCAAATGCAAATTGAATTACAAATGCGTTTTAAAAAAAGACTGATTCAGACCTATTCTGTTTCCGTTTCGAAGTTCATTTCAGGATCATACAAAAAAAGAGTTATTGACATTCAACTTCGGACTTCAATTCCACTTCCGAACTACATCGAAATCAGAGCAGGCCTGATTATAATGAATCAACACACACTTGTTTCAATGCAACAATTTTTAATAAAATTTTCAAAGGCATATTGAAATTAGATTTATTTTGCAATTACATTATACGGCGTATTTCCGTCTAGTTAGCCAAAAATGGTTAATTAAATAAACGGTTTTGTCACCACCCATTGTACGAAATATTAAACGATTCACTAAAAATCACAGCAATAAACAATTCATTTAAAAAATTATTATTTTTAATTGTATTAACAAACAGCTAACATGTAATTAAGCACAAACATGCGACCTATCGACTAAACGGACAACCGCACCCCTCCCCGGCCCCCTTCCTCTTCCGCTGCTTTGATCCGCCAACTTGACATGCCGTGCGTTGACATTCAATTGAAAAAAAATCAAAATAAATAAATAAAAAACAAATACTTTCGCTCACCCACATATTTGTGGGTGAACAATGAAAAATAACAACAGCAGCAACAAACAAAATTGGCAACAACAATGTCATTTCCTTTACAATTAAATTTTTGTTTTTTTTTGCTTTGCTTTGCTTATTACGTTAACAAGGTGTTAACACTTAAATGGGGGTGTTAGCAGAGTAAGATAGCAAATGAAATCAGCAGCGGCGCAGCAACATCAGGTAATAAAATAATAATTTGTAAGGTAATGTAGCTACTTGTTAATTACAGCGGTATCAGCAGCAGCAACAACAACAACAACTATTTAGGAATAATCATCAATTTATAACGAGGTTATACAAAAATATTAATAAAAAAACAGCAACAAAAAATCTTATTGCAAACAGCTCGAGCATCATTAGTCGTCTCTTCATCTCATCTGGCCACCTTGATTTTTTAGAATTGCAATTTCGTTGCATTAAATTGTTTATATTGAGAAAATATATATTTTCTTAAATTATTAATTAATTTCAATTTATTTACATTTAAATGCCGTTTGGTGTCACCTTACATGGTTGGCATGTTAGCGGTTTAGCTGCTGCTTTATTTGTGGTTATCATAAATTTTCATTTAAAATGCATTTAAATTTTATGCTTTAAATGATTTTTCATAATTATTTGAAATATGAGTCTAATTGAAGTTTGTATGCGTAAACTTAAAGAAAAAAAAATATAACTCAAATGTCATAAATAACTGAGTTACATACATACTTAAGTATGTAAAGGGTGATTTTTTAAGCGTTTGGTTTTTGAAAATTGAAAAAAGAACAGAAAATTTGCAATAGTGCATTAAATATTTATTTGAAGCGATACATCAATTCCTGTTATTTACTTTTTAAAGATTATTTCTTGTAAATGTTGCCCGCGACTACGCCTGAGGTGGTCCATCCGTTAGCTCCAATTTCGGCATACTTTTTCCAGCATTTCGTCCGGTATCTCACCAATGGCAGCTGTAATGTTGTCTTTCAGAGCTGCAATTATTTTTGGCTTGTCCCTGTACACGAGGGACTTCACGTATCCCCTCAACAAATAGTCTAGTGGGGTCAAATTGCATGATCTTGGCGGCCAATGGACTGCTCCAAAACTTGAGATTAATTGCTCACCAAACTCGCCTCTCAATAGGTCTATGGTATCCCGTGCCGTGTAGCATGTGGCACCGTCTTGTTAAAACCGCATGTCAACCAAGTCCAATTCTTCCATTTTGGGCAAAAAAAAGTCGGTAATCATCGCAGTTTTTTTGGAAAATGTACGGTCCAATGATGCCGTCGGCCCACAAACCGCACCAAGCAGTTCATTTTTCAGGGTGTATTGGCAGCTCTTGAACTGCATCTGGCTGCTCTTCAAACCAAATTCGGCAGTTCTGTTTGTTGACGTATCTATTAAGCTTCGTCGCTGAAGTAAATTTTTCGATAAAAAATTGGATCTCTCACATTTCACACAGAGCACGAATTTTGATAACAAAAATGAATGATTTGCAAGCGCTGTTCGTTTGTTAGTCTATTTATGGTGAAATGGCAAAACTTACTGAGCATTTTTGGAGCCAACACATGTTACAAATCATGCGTGAGGTGTCGAAAAATTTACACTGAAAAAACAAATAGTAAAAAAAATCACCCATTAGTATAGAAAATATATAAATGTAGGGTGTTTTCTTTAGAGTTTTCGTTTTTAAAATGGCAGCACTGTTTTTAGTGACTATTCATTTGACAGTTGACAAATGATTTGTGCTTCATTTCACCATGAATAAGATATTCGCCACAACGACACTTGCGAATTGTGAATATTTATTCACTCAAAACTTACATAATTTGTTTTTGCAATTATAGAGTCAATCGGCTGCAAAAATCGCGTGTTTGACACCACTTAATTATTTGTTGTGGTAATGCCTGGATTGTGGCCTTAGGGAGGTTAGGAAGCCTGTGGCCTGAATTTCTATATGATTTTATTGTGCGGCAGAGATTGAAAATCATAAAGTTCTAAGTAATATAAATAATGCAAACAACCTCTGCCATTGCCTTGTTTCTGCGTTATTAATTGAGAGTCTTTTGAAACTGTAGAGAAATAAGGAAACGATAAAATTAATAGAGTTTTTTACATATTTACGATAGCTGTTATTAAAAATGCGGAGTGTGACGTCTGCCTTTTATATTTTCGTGATCTATACTATGCCTTTAATACAATATATCATAGGCAGACGCGATAAAATAATTTAATCGAGTTTTTTTTTGCAACTTTTAAAGAACTTTTAAAATTTTTTTGCTAACAAACTTTTTATATTCAAGCCAATAATTTTTCTATCATTTCTAATAATATTTTTTCTTTTCTATTTTTTTTGCAGGTAAAAACAACAAACAAAAACTGAAATTGATTTCTAATGAAAGTAACTTGTAAGTAGAGCAGAACTCTTCTTTGTCATTGCGCTTGAAAAAAGAATAGCAATGTGTAATGTGCACATGCGCGCAGCTGATAGTTATTGCCTCTTTGACGCTTTCTCAATCCATTCATTAATTTTTCATATTTTCTCCAAAAGTAGTCGTTTGCGCTTTGATAAATTAATAGAAATAACAAGAGCGGCAAAACTATTGAAGCATAAAGTAAGAAACTTAACCCATTAATTTGAGTAGGTACGCATGCGCGATCGCATGCTACCATTTAATCAATGAATGAAACCACGTGTCTTTTCATTTGCTATGGCTGACGTTTTGTTTAAAATTTTAAATAGAAAAAAAAAAATAAAAAAAAAACACCGGATACGGAAATGAAAAGGGAAGTTAATAACAAGAGAAAACTCTTTATTTTAGTTTTTTGCTTTGTTAATCATAAACGAAATATTCGTAAATGCACACAAAAAAAGAAGAACGCTGAAGTTGCATACGTGACTTGTTAACCACATGGCTATCAATATCAAGATATGTACCTATACTTGAAAGACAGTTTTTAATAATAGTTTGCAGCAGAAGCTTTTTGAAACTCAAGTTTGTTCTTCTTCCATCCTCCAGGTCGGTGGTGCAGCAACTTTTTTAAAAAATCAATTTCTCTCAAAAGCCAATATCATGAAATGTGTACCCCCCATCTTACTAAGTAACTAAAAAAGTCATGTCTTTGTTATCTATTATATGTACTTGGGTTATTCTTAGCTATTTGAACACAAACCCTATACATAGTTTTTCATGTAGTATAACAAAAATCATAATTTGCTTGAACTTTTGTAAAGAGAATGATGGACTGAACAGAATAGTGTTTTTAATAATGAAATGTGGGACAAACCATACTGTCTACTAAATTCAATTAGTCGCATGAACCATTTTTCAGCCGGTGTAGAATGTCTCATTGAAAAATGTCCCTACTTTACTATAGTTACCATAGGCCATTATCATTTCCGTCATGAGAAATGTCAATACAAAATAAATTGGCGGAGTTCAACGTGAAAACGTGTCATCTATCTTTCTTACTGAAAAACACTTCTTAGAGATTTCTAAAAGCCGAATAACTATTTGTGTAGTTGCTTCTGTATTATCAATGGTGGGCAGGTTTTTTTTTTTTTTTTTGTTGCATGTAAAATTTTTAGTTAACCTCCTTTCGTTATACAATCAATTTAAAATCATAAGAATGTTAATTTCAGTACCATAAATTCGTCCACCACCTACCCCACTCGTTCGTACATTTATCCATGTGCAATGGATGGAAATTCCACCCACCTGTGGAAAATCGTTCGTTAGTGGTGTTACATAAATGCATTATTACAACAACATTTACGTAACAAACAATTGTTTTCTGTTACATTTTTGAATCGGCTTCCTTCCCTCTTCTCTACTTCGTTCATCTGTCTGCTTTAATTTTGAATTTGATAAAAATCTTGGAAATGTTTTTCACTCCCAAGACTAATTTCGAATTGTTGCGCTCAGTTGGATATTTGCCATCACAACAAATCCAAAGAATACCAACAGCAACAACAGCGACATTTACTTACCACACACTTTCAATTACTTACCAACCGACCGATGACGACTACTTCTTCTTCATGTACCTAACATGCTCGACTTTTATTATTTTTATATTTCTTTCTACTTTGGCTATGTAAACAATTAAATGTTTACTTAACAATTATTAACACTTGGAAAGTTTTATCGCCGCCATTGTTGTCATTGCTGCAGCAAGCAATTTGTTGTTGCTGCTTTCCGTCTTATAGACCAGCGTTTTTTTTTTTTTTGTACATAGTACCGTTTATGGTACTTTTTTCTTCAGTTTTATGCATTTTATTTTATTTCTTCATTATTAGTAATTACTTTTCAGTCGTTTGTTCAAGGTCATTGTGATATTTTTTTGTAGGTTAGACAGTCTTATCTTTCGCCTTAATTAATTTATAACTTTATAACTGCTATTTTGAGTTGAATTCTTTATCGTAATTATAATTAAAAATTTTAATTATTACTAATAAACAAGCCTCTTAATGATATTGTTCATTAAAGTTGAAAAATAATTATTTAAAAAATTAATTTAAATTAAATATAATTCAATTTGAATTTAATCTATTAATTTTATCTTTGTTTAAAAATTTGTGCTTTCGGTCTTACCTTAAGAGCCTTAAGGTCTAACCAATCCAATGTCATAACCTAATAAAAATTTTGCAAATTTCGATTTTCAAACAATTATCACATAACAATTTTAATTCAACGGAATAGAATGCGATCGAATGTCATAAAACTAATGATTTTTTGCCTCTTTTGAATTTCAAATTAAAATTTTGTTTTTTTATCAAAGCCCCTTCCGCGTGGACTAGACTATAACTCACTTCAACTTAGGTTATGAGTACTCTAATCGTTTATAAGTAATCAAGTTCTTATTATGAAAACGACACCCCTTTACTATCAAATCCTAAATCCGCTACAGTGTAGTAAGAATATATGCTGGCCTTGTGTTTCAATGATCTTACAACTTAGAGATCCAGGTGTATTAATTCAATTTTCATATTTCTAATTAATTACTTTCTATTCGCTTTCCCATAATTCCCTGTGAATGTTTTTGAATTAATATCACATTGAGCTTTTCAGCTGTGGTAAAAAAAATCCGGGTGCAAACAGTGAGACACTTTTACTTTTTAGTGAGTAACACTTAAACACCGTTTAACTATTTGATATTAACTTTTTTAACTCAAACTAAATTAAATTATATATTTTTACTAATTTAATAAGCATCGCTATGACAAAAAAAAAAAATTTCATGTCACAAAATCGAGTAAGCAGACATGTCTCACGGATTGCCTCTTGAAAATGTCTCACTGTTCGCTTTTTGACATGAAAATGTAATTTTAAAAAAACTATCAAAGTTTTTCTGCATTTATTTTCTGATCTGAATAGAGAACGTAAAAACAAACAGAAAATTTCTCATTAATTTTTTTTGCAATGTTGAATCTCTCATCAAATCTTTCGAGTGAAAAAGAAATAATGTCACGCTACGATACGATTAGGGGTGGCAATCCCGGAGCTTTTTTGAGTTTCGGGATTTTCGGGATCGAAGTTTTCAATCCCGGGATCCCGGGATTGATAGTTCTAGTAAATGCATACAGAACTACAAAAAAAAACGAGAGGTTTATACTATTGTATATATAAAATTACTTTATTTCACAGCGTAACAATGAAGAATAAGAACACAAAATAATAGAAAAAATAATTGCTGAAAAATTGACTTAGAACACTTCGAGTGTTAATACATCTAAATCACATTTACTAAGTTTGACTAGTAGAAGATAGCCACTATTAAAAGGAGATGATAGAGGATAATCAAGCACTTATGACCAAACTATCAATTTCATTTTTACATTTAAAAATTCGTGTACCACATTTTGTACTTGATTAATATTTTATCACCTTATTCAAATGTGACAGTGATGGCATTTAGTGGCACCGAATGGCTCGCTCTCAGTAGACGCACCCATAAGTGTGCTTCATTTAAGTTGTCAAAATCTTTAGATGCTGATTTCAGAAAAAAAGCTTCAGGCAAAAGTTTAATTATATCTTAGAACTTAAGTTTTGGTAGGTCTAGGTATGGGTCAAAATTTCAATGTCAAATCAAGATCGGCTGTGGTTTTTTTTTTTTTTTTTGAAGACAAACCTATATTTTTTGTTGCAGATTTGATTTTTATTATAAGAAATAGATATGTTTTGCTTATGTTGTTTTTCTATTGCATTTTTAGTATTTCCGTTAATGATAAAAATAATTTTAGTCTAAATAGGTCTGTTTGTTAACTGAAAATTTGTACAAATTTGTAACAATTTTTACTGGATTGTGTTTGTTAACAAAAAATATCCAGTAACGAGAGAGGCAGTGAGAGAATAAAGTGACAATTTGTTGCGAGAGAGCCTGATAGTTTTTACTGGATAAAATTTTACCAACAAACATTTTTCAAAATGAAAAACATATGATTTTGACAATTGTCAATATTTTTTCATAAATAAAAAAGCAAATTGTTTTGAAAAACTTAAATATTGTTTTTCACTTGTCAGTTTGTACGAATTTTTACTGGATTGTGTTTGTTTTCTTTTTTATGTAAATTTTTTTCTCTGTGAGCAAATACCTTCTTACTCTCTAAAATTTCTTTACTGGATAATTGTTACTGGGAAAGTAAACAAACACACTTAATTTCACATTTTATCATTTTTCTCATGAACTATCGATTTTCAATACAAATCGCACTTAGTAAAAAATTCTTAAAATTAGTCAAAGTATTAAAAAGGATATTTTTTTTTGCTATGTGACATTTTTAATAAGAAAATCTTAAACAAAAAATTGCTACAATTAAAAAAAAATATTTTTACTCAATTTAAGGTTCAGACACAAGGTTGATGCAATAATGTTTCATGCACATCGAATGTATTGAAAACAATTATTTTGCAGATTTTGTACTTAAATATGTTATATAAAAGAATATTTATTATATAATATAACATTTTTTTCTAATCCCGAAAATCCCGGGATTGTCTCTTTGTAATCCCGGGATTACTTTAGCCTATTTTTAGAGCAAATCCCGGGATCACCGGGATTGCCACCCCTAGATACGATACATAAGAGAAAAACGATTTGCAAAAGGATAGAAAAAACTCTCTAAAACTCAATCCCGGACCCATGACCGCTTAGAATGGGTGGTGCGAGAATATATATCATGTCTCCTCGTATTCATTTCTGCCTTGTCTTTTATTATTTGTCTGATAAAATGGATGATTTTATTATTCTTGACTTCCTCTTCATCAGTTCAAAGACCACCGATGAATAAACTTCTTTTGATGAATTATCTCACAACTTTAGTTGTTTTACCTTTGAAATTAAAACTGCAGTGTGTGCTTAAGATAAGTACATATTCCATTTAATGTCGATTCCACACTCGGCAGTATGCGGACCTTAAGCATCATAAGTCAATTTATTTTTTTTTTTTCTAAAACAGTATGACACTTATTGCTTTAACCGATGAATGCAGCATACCATAGTGATTACATCATATATGTCGTCTACGGCAACTGCTCAAACGACTTTTTCCTTCTTCCTGTTATAGCTTCGTCTGTCGGCCAGACAGACACAGTAATAACAGCAGGCAAATCTGTTCAGTATTCTTATTCTTTAAGATTTAACTTTGCAGGTTTTAGTGAGTTTGCGTGTCCAACGCAAGAGCTTAATTTTCACCCATTACTTTGTTAAATAAAAATAAAGCGGCATCATCTACAATAACAGAGCTGTCGTAAAGCGGTCTTACTTAGGAAATTTTTTTGGTTTCGTATTCTAAGAACCTGCTGTAGGGTGCTTTTGGTCCACTAAAATCAAAAAAATTGTCTGCATTGTGTTCAATTAGCTTTGACTTTCAAAATATGTATTGGGTTAGCTGCCTAAAAGTTTCTTTTTATAGCCTTATAAGATATTATCTTGTATGGGAGGTATACGCCTACTTTTTGAACCAAAATTTATCATATAAAGTCTGGTAACTTTGCATGAATAGCTTTCCACGCATAGCGTTTCTGCTTGCATGGGAGTTGCCACGCTAGCTCCTCAAACCCCGCTCACATTCTATCCAGTGTTTGCCTGTATCAGCAAATGTTCCCGTACAAAGTTTGGTAAAATGTGCTTGAATAGTTTCTTATGTACAGAATCTTAAAGCTTTTACTTGAATGGGAAGTGTCACGCCTACTTGTCAAACAATATTCTGTCCAGTGTTTTCCTGAACTTTAACATTAAAGCATTTATTTTATAAACAGAATCTTTTTTTTTAAAACATTCCTTATAAAAAAGTATTTTTGAAATGTTGCGTTGTTTTATCACAATAGAGCTTGAGCTTAAATTATTCTGGACATTTTACTCTCAGTCAATGGATGGAGTCTCTTACGCCTGCTGAAGAAAAATTATAAACCTGGTCAGATGAGAATAATTTTTGGTTCATTGGGTTCGAAAGGGGAAATGATAAGCTTCAATTTATGACATTTTGGAAGATTCTAGGACTCTGGGCTTAGTGCCCACGGCTATTCAAAAATGGCCGAAAATAACACCTATTATGTCAAAAACTATATGTGATGGACAACTTTAAAGTTAAAATTTGTGTTCAGTTAAGACTACCAGAATGAGTATATCTTATTCAATATTGATTGATATCCAAGACTGATAAAATATTCAAAGAAAACTCTTCGCTTGTTTTTTAATTCAATCTGTTAATTCCAAAGTTTTATGTTCTGCAAATTTCTGTGTTTCTGAAATAAAAAATATCAGTATAAATAAATTCTTTTACACTGCTGTAAAACATTCATTTCATTCAAAGAGGGTATACATAATATGTGCCCGGTTTGTAGTAACAACCTGCTTGGACAGTCAGTCAGTGATTGTACACGAGGCTATAAATTGTTGTAGCAGCAATTATTTCTGTTGTTGCAGTTGTTACCGCTTGGCCATATGGGGGGGGGGGGGACAGCTCACAATTAGAATTTGGTTGCTTCAGCATAGTTTGACTTCAATCCCTGCTGCTTACATCTGTCTGTCAGCTGTTAATTGACTGGTGTTTTACTGATAACTGAATGGACACAAGATATTTTACTCTCTTACGAAATTTTTTAAGATCCTTTTATTCGTTCGACATTTTTACACTGAGAGATTGTTATTATTTGATGCATTTTGGAAACTAATATTGGATTATTTGATTCAAGGCAAAAATAAAAAAAAAGAACCATTTGAAATGTCTTAATTTTTTTGGCCGAGCAAAACAAATTACTGATAATTTTTCAAAAAAGTTTCTTCTGTGACAAGGCATATTTTCACATCAATATCCTTATTTATAAACAAATTTTACACCGAACTGTGAATTTTTAAAGATGCATTTTCTTTTCGACAAACTATCTAGAATTTTAAGAAAGCTTAATGCACAAAAAAAAATCAATTTAATTTTGTACATATTTCACTCAAAAACTAAGTTATTTCTTTGTGGTGAATTTTCTACCAAAACAGAAAAGCGTGTAAATCAGTTCGATATACAGTGACCGACAAAAGTCTACATACACCCCCTTTGGACATAATACATTTAGTTGTGATTTGAACGAGCGTCCGCGAAATGAAATTTCATGTGATAGAGAAATTTCGTTGTTTAATTTGGAAAAGAAAATAAATCATGTGGTGGCATATCAAAAACATTTATATTTGAGTAGATCAACAGTTCAGACGATCGGTAAAAATGATGAAGATATTGATTGCATTGAAAATGAGCCATGCATTGGCCGCCCAAAAAGAACTATCTCGCAGAGATGTCAACTTAATTTTAAAAGAGGTGGACAAAAACTCAAAAGTCAATATCTCAAATTGGTCGAATACATAGCTTGTACAGATCAGCTCATTTCTGAGAAAAAATCGCAACGACGACTCTCCACAACATCACAATGCCACCACCACCAAACTTAACAGTTGTATTTCTATAAATTTTCTGAATTCATTGCCGTATTATTCTTTCTCCAATTTGTTGTTCTCCCATCACTTCCAAATAAATGAATTGTGAATCATCAACTAGTCAAATACTCCCCACAAAAAGAAAGTCAGCTAAATCGGAGACCTTAAAGTCAAATTCCCAAATATATGTATGCTGGAACTCTGAAGTAATAAAAATAGTTCTTGAATTAGGTAGATGAATGAAATTCTTGTCCATCAAACTTTTGTCATTTTTGATTTTTTATGATTAATAAAACTAACGCCATTATCACAAGCGTGCTTGCGTGCGTCTCTACAGTTGCATTCCCAACGTCTGTCCATTTATTTATCCAGCTTTTGCCGTTGTTATTGTTTGAGCTGTATGTACCCTGTTAACATGTCCATTTAGAGAGCAACTTGACTCGTGTGCCGGAAGCGAAAGCTCATTACTTTTACAACAACACGTACTTTGTCAAAGGCGTCACAATTCCTTGTCCACCATACCGATCGACGTGCATGGTCGTTTTGCTGACGCATCATCACTAGCGATGTCTACATAGTGACATTTTTTTGATGAAACGCATAAGAATTGCAATTAAATATTTATGTTATTCCTTTGGGCATAAGAACTGAACAGGTTTTGTTTTTCAAGCTTTTATATTTTATTTTTACCAAAAATGTGAATTTAGATTGGCGTATTTATCTTTCTCTCTCTCTCTCTATTAGTGATATATTTTTCTAACCGCATCCGCAATAAAGAAGTATTGCTACATAACTAAATAGCGGTATTACGATATTACCTTAAACTCTAAATATAAAGTAAATTATAGTGTTTCACCGAGGCTACGAGGCAGCCTCGTTTTTGACTACGAGAACGAGGCGAGACCGAGGCGAGAACGAGGCGAGATGGAAAAATAAATTTTCCTCGCTTGACCGAGGCGAGGCGAGATCACACGGCACCTCGCCTCGGCCTCGCCTCGTCCTAGCCTCGTTTTGGAAACCAAGAGCGAGGCGCGTTTTGACCAAATCTGAACTCGTAAGACCCATATGCAGATTCAAAATATGAATGTAATTTTTATATTAAAATCTATATTTAACTAATATTTTAGTATTTAATTTTGAGCAAACTACTTTGTTTTATTTTTAACCCGCATGTGCTTCTTACATGTTCAGATTTGGTCCAAGCGCTAATGCACAGAAATCCTTGGATTGCATCAGATTTAATGCGACTTCGCCTCGATTGATCGATTAGGGAAGCATGTAAGGCTATGTATGGCTATAAGCAAAACTGCATGATTGACAGCACTGCATTGAAATTGATTTATTCTAACAGATTTTCTAAGAACCGGTAAGGTGAAGCAAAACGCACAGGGTAATGCTAGTATATAAATAAAGTTCAGTATATGTATGTTCGTTGCTAATGGACTCCTAAACCGTTCAACCGACCGACGAAAGATTTGACATACATATATGTTTATTAAGATTTGGGATGCTCCGTAACATAGCTTACGATAAATGGGTGATGCCACCCCCACATAACAGAAAAACAGAATTCATCATATATTATCAACTACTTGATGCAGATTAATAAAACTTGGTATATTTATAAAAGGTAGAGGCATAACTAAGATTCAATTAATAAAATGAGCGGTTCCATACCTTCAATATAAGAAACAAATTAACTTTATCGTATCTCAATATCTATTTGACGTAAATAAATAAGATTTGGTACATATCTTTCTTATAGTTTGTAAAACGTTCATAGCTTAGTTTCGTTTGGAAAAATAGGCAATGCCTCTCCTTCCCATATAAGAAAAGAATTAAATTCATCACATCTCATCCAATTCACTAAAAATAAAAACAGATATTTTATTTAATTTCTTGAGGCTTGATGAGCCTGTCAGCCTGGATACATGTATAATTTTTTATTTATTTTAATAAAAACCTCGCTTTTTTACCGAGGTGCCTCGGCCGAGAGCGAGGCGAGGCGATGCATGTGATGGCAAGACCTCGTCCGAGGCCGAGGCGAGGCGAGACTTAAATTTATAAAACGAGGCGAGACCGAGATCAACTAGAACCTCGCCTCGCCTCGGCCTCGGTGAAACACTAGTAAATTACCTCTCGTATATTTAATGAGTTTGAAATATTTCATTATCTTTGATCGATCAATAGAGTAACTGTTTTGAGAATCCTACATTGGCCAGTTTAGTAACTAAGGGGATTTGAGCAGTTTGAGGCTGCGAATTTCAACACCTTCAGAAAATAAAAACATCAGATGGCGCTTTCGAAAGATAATATTTCGTATAGATTTATCCTTGAGAGAAATCTTGCAATACATTGTGGTGCGACCAAATATCTCGAAAAACCGTGATTTCCGCACTTTTAGGTCGTTCTGGCTCGTGCAAAATCAAACCCAAACTAAATTATTTTTTATTTTATTGTAACTAGTAATTATTTTTATTTTTTTCATAATGAAGTTACTCTCTTAACACCTCATTCTATCTTCTCCCTTCAAAAGTAACAAAAAAAAACAATTGAAAGAGAGTTTATTTTAACTTCGAAGCCAAATACAAACAGTACAAATGAAAACAAAAACAACACGAAAATTCAATTGTAATTTTATGTGATGTTTTGTAAAAGCTTTATCCTAAAAAATAGAATATTTAACTTTAAAAAATAAAGAAATAAGCATACAATAACCTTCTTTAGCACAAATTTGTTGTTTTAAAAAAGGAATTATTAAAATTGGTTCAGTACATTTTGCGCCAAAGCGTTACAAACCATTTTCATGTAAGAAAATAAATGTAATTGACATCTAGAACCCAGACCCAAAATTCGTATTGCGCTGTGTTATATACATCCGAAACTCAAACACTGCCAGTACACTTTAAGATCCGCCTCCCATAAAAGAATGTTCTGAGGTTTATTTTATTTCCCGCGATGTTTTGCGAAATTTTAACTACTTAAATCAGCGAAAAAGTTAGAGTACTACTCTTGTGACTATCCCTTAGCCATGATTTATCGCCCTGTAATTTTCATAACACCTATGGTGTTATTTACTATGTCAATTTATCCGTTGATCTTACATTAAGTAGTTAATTTTCTTTTAAAAAATACTTTGCTTTATATTTTATCTGCAATACATGGGCAAGATTAACATATTAACGTCAATCTCATCTTTTTTTACGATTGATCAATCGAACTACACGTGTTACAAAGTGGCTTAAAGCAAACAGGTTTGAACTGTTTCCAGAGTCTTAGTGTACTTGTTTCTAAACCTATCCAAAAAAAAGCAAACATATCTTTACTTTCAAACTTCTTAATCACACGTGTAAGCAAAATTAATCTTTTATACGCTCAGATCGCTCCAATTTTGGGCTACATTTGCAAATTTAATTCGATCAATTAATCTTCACCATATTTGGACTAATGCTCGAAAATTATAGAAAGATCACACTTTTCTTGCGAGTGTTCAAATTTAAATGCCATATTATTCATTAACTACTTGATTTAATTACAATCAACCAGTGTCCAAGTTTTGGGCACATTCGTGCAACATGTGTAGGTGTGCCTAGTTTTAGTTGATTGCCTAAAAAACCAGCGAATGAACCGACCGACCAACTGACTGACAAACGTTGTACCCGTGAACCCTGTGAGCCAACTTTAATTGCAATATACTCAAATTGCGCCAACCTTAAAAAAAAAGTTCAACAACTTTTTAAGTTTTTATTTTTTCTTCTGATATTTTTGGTCGAAATCATTGATCCCCGACATTCATTGGTTTCAACACCTACTATAAAATTACGTAACGGCCGATTTGTCATTTAATGCGGCAATGGCTCTTCACATTTTGCTACATCCCATTGTATTTAATCTCAAAATGTGGCTACTTGACTTAAAGAAAAGAATTACAAAATTAATCAAAATATAAAAGATCATGGCTTACAAAGTAAGACCTTGCTCAATTAGTGGCGGCGAGAACTCGGCTCCCATGAAGACTAGCTGGTGTTTATTGTTGCTTTAGTTTTTCGCCAGTTCATTGTTTATCAATTAATTTAAATTGGAAGTTGCTACACTTTTAGGTAGCTGCTGCTGCTCCAACTGTTGCTGCAACGGTGTCAATTTCAGCCACAAGATCTTGGTATTCCTCCATGGCTAATTAAGAACATGCTAGCAAATTCGCAATCAAGAAGTTAAGAATTTCACTGCTACGTGTGTATGTACGTACTGGCGGCAGACGACTTGCTGACAAATGTATTTACCATGCTTAACCCAGCTATTTAGATGACTTCCTGCAGCACTCTACTCTTACGTTTTCTAGTTCGTTTGCACTGCATCATTTACTTAAAAATGTTAAAATTTTAATTGAATTGCAAAAAGTGTGAGCTGCTGCTGCTGCACCACGCACGCAATCTTCCTTTGAAAGCCGGAAAAAATATGGCATGCATCTTCCTATTGCTAGCGCTAGCTAACGTAGCAATAAAAGTGGCAATTAATTTTTGTTTCTTAAGAAGACAGACAGACTGACATACACATAAAAGAGACGACGAGACAATTTTATGGTTCAATATTAGATACATTTTTTATTTTCATGTACCTTAATTACTTCGACATTTTAAAGACTTTGCAAATCAAATTAAGTGACTTGAGTGAATTTATTAAAAAAAGAACTGTTGATGAATATTGAGGTGAGGTGTTATCTTCAGCCAGCCTGAAACTCACATTGCCACGCCCACTTGTAGAAATTCGCCTAGCTCTTGTCCAGAGCTTTTCCGAATCATTCTTACTGTTACTGCCTTAAATAATCTTCAGTCAGCGTGAAACTTACATACCCTACAGTGCCACGCCCACTTGTAGCAATTCGCCTAGATCTTGTTCAAAGCTTTTCCGCATCACTTCTACTGTGCAGTGTAGTGCTTTCAAGGTTTTCCTCTTTTTATAATTCGCCTTTTTTTTTTTGTCCAGACCTTATCCCAGTTATCCTAGTATTTTTGAGTAATTTGGCTACATTACATTAAATAACTCTCACAGTATAACCTTCTAAATGTTTCCTTTGAATGGAAGGAAAGCGTGCCCATGTGCCGATTTCGGTCGTTCACAATATCACTGGCTATGTTTGAGGATTTAGCCAGTGTACCAAATTTCATTCAAATACCTCATTTGTTTTTCTCGTAATCGGAATTTCCACAGACTGATCAAAAATATATGAGGAGTGGGCGAATAAATATTTCTTTTTAAAAGGCTTAACAGCAAAAGAAATAAAAGATTAATTAGATTCAGTTCATGGCACATCTGCCCCTGTATTTGCAACAGCTTATAATTGGATAAATGAATTTAAACGTGGCCGTACATCAACAACAGACGAACATCCTTCATAACGTCCCGTAGACGTGAGTACTCCGGAAATGATGAAAAAATCGACGATATCATGTTAAGTGACCAAAGAATAAAATTGCGCAAAATAGTTGAGGCCACAGGGATTTCAAAAAGTACCATCATTTAAATTTTGCATAATAAATTGGATATGAAAAAAATATTTGCAAGATGGCTGCCGCGTTATAGCTCTCAGCTGAGAATAAACGAAACCGCGTGGTCTCTTCTAAGGCTCTTTTGGAGCACATGCGTCGCAACCCATATGAATTGCTCCGCATACTAGAAACTGTGGATGAAACATGGATACACCACTATCCATTTCCATATTTTAAAAAATGGCTCAGCGGACAACTGTTTACGTCAAATGAAGAGGTCATCGCACACACAAATGCTTACTTTAGGAACTACCACAATGCTAATTTTCTGAACGCTTAAAAAAGTTGGAGGAACGTTTGTTGTTGAAAAATAAAAAAAAAACCCAAATAAAAATGTTTTTCTATAATTTTCTAAAGACTTATTGACTTGCGAATTGAGTGCGAAAATGGAATATGTTGGTCTAAAACGAGCCGCCTGACGTATATGGTATATGTAACTAATGGCAGTGTTTAGTTTTCAGTCATTTAATTTGTTTCATCAACAACCGGAATACCTTTTATTTTTTCGCCGAGTTATCGCATTTTGAAATCTTTGGATATATAGTACAAATGTCCGTAATGAGTTTTCAGGTATAGGAAAATCACTAACATGAAAATTTCAAAATGCGATAACTCGATGAAAAAAAAGAAGATATTTCAGAAAACTCAACGGCATTTAAAAGAAAAAGAATTATACTTTAAGATTCCACACTTAGTTTTTTGAAAAAGAAAAAAATCACGGTGCTACATAACCTCAAACATGTCAAAAGCAGTTTTTTTTTTTTGCACTCTTAGCTAAGAATATCTCAAAAACCTTGATGGAATTTTTTGACAATTTTTCCCGTACTCAGCACACAAAAATCTAATAAAAACACTACTCGAACTTAAAAAATGGGAATTTGTTGTAGGACTGTGTAATTTTTGTGTGAACAAATATAGACCTTTGAGGGCGCTTGCTTACAAACGCAACAAAATCTGTTAGCTATTCTGAAGACGCCCATCTTATTATTGGTGCCTTCATAAAAATTAACACATTTTTCACATTTTTAAATCAATCACTTAATGTTTAATGATTACGTGTACTTAGTTACAGATATACGTTTCATAGTTTTCTCGCTCGTCGTATTCCCTCAACTGTATTTATAAGCGAATTCATTACCATTTAAAGTTGAACTATAGATATTTTGCCTAGCAATCTATCTGTTTGTCCGTTTGCACTTTTAAAATGTTGCTCCATCTTAACGCCCATGCATGTAGTGTTGTATGGCACACCATTCGTGTGTGACCATAAAAAAAAAGTCTCTTGTGACCAGTTTGTGTGCTATTTATTTCGTTATTTTACTGCTGCTTGCAACGGTCCAGTATTATCCAGTATTTTGCGAAATAGAAAAAAAAAATTAATACATTTGCCGGTTTAATTGCAACCAGTTTCTAAAGTTGTCGTCATGGTGTCCAGTCCAGTGTCTTGTCTACAATTTGCAGTTTTTGGTTAATTTCTTCTTCTGTCTGTCTGTCTGTCATCGCACCGTTGTCTACGAAATCGTTTTGCCAAATGCACATTTGTGGAGATGGAAGTTGTTTTTTTTTTTTTTTTTTGAGCAACAATTTTCATGAATGAACATAATTTTTTGCCTTTTTCAAAGACTTTATTTTGAAGTGTGTGCTCGTAAAACTTCTAGTCTGACTTACAACAGACTGTTTGTCTGTTTTGATTTTTCTAACGATTTGTCTGGAGGTTGCAATCGTCGTATGCGTATCCGGCAAAATAAGAAATATTAAAGACAAAAAACTAAAAACATTTTTCTTACTCAAAAAAAATAATCTTGCTTCCTTACAAATTAACTTACATTAACACACTATGAAACACGAGTGACGCAATGAGTTTAAGTTATATATGCGATATTCTTTGCTAACCCGAATAGAATTGGAATGAAAAATTAAAGACAATATTTTATTTGATATATTGAATTTGATCCACCAAAAAGTATTAACCAAACGGTTACAAATTTATTTCATCTTGGTCGTATGGGATCAAATTCATGTCTTTTTCAAATGGCTGTAACTTTGCGAGGAAACATCACAGATCACCACTTGAAAGCTCGTTTTAAAGAAAGAACGGTACTAAATGATGTTATTATTAAAACTAAGCTGAAAGTAGTAGTATCATAAAAAGCGCTATAGCTCTGCCAAATTTCAACCATTTTGAAATTTTTTTTAAGATTATAACAGAAAATAAGAACTTCTATAAGAATCAAAAGACAAAAGTTAATTAAGTATTTTGATTTGGATGGAAATGCCGCCTTTTTGAAACAATTTTCAGCCTAAAAATGGGCATAACTTAAAATGGCCATAACTTAGTAAAACAATTTTTTTAATGAAATCGGGAAAATATTTGTCCCCTTATATCCTTTGAAAAACAACATATTTAATCGGCAACCAACTTCGTAACATGAAATAATCCGCGTGCATAGTTTGAGATTGATTTGGACTGGAATAGTTTTTTTTATGTGTAATATTATTTTTTTATGTGTAATATTTATTTTTTTTTTTTGAAACATAAGAACACAAAATTACAAAAACAAATTGGATCTCCTTTTTTTCTGAATATTAAAAAAATAACAATTTTCAAAAATTTGGAAATAATAATGAGGTTTTATCCAATCTTAATATATTTTTTATATTTCTTATGTAGATAAATATACAATATATAAAATAAATAAAATACTTAGAAAAAAAATGAAGTTGGAGTTTGGGCCCTATAGATAAAATCTAGAACTTTTTTTTCAACTATTTCCCAATATTTTTTTTATATTTTCAAAGATAAGAACTATTTATTTTTACTCTTTATAAATTTTGAAAAATTTATTTATGGTCTCTGTAAATAAAATGTTATGGATTTGTTGGTATTTCGAAAAAAAAAATTGTCGGCCTTGTGGCGCAGTGGCAGTGGCTGTCTACCCGTTCGAAGCCAACACACCACTATCAAAGGGTTATCTCCTAGAAGTGTTTCTTTAAATTTTTAGGCCCTATTATAGGATCTAGAAATATAAACGATCAGATGAAATTTCGAGTTTCCAGCATAATGTACCAAAACTAAAATGAAATCTCAGTACCTATTTTTTCTAAATTTTTGAATAATGTTGTTTTTGTTGAAGAACTTTCTAAGCTTAGAAAATGAGATTGCTTAGATTCCATTTTGGTTTTAATAAATATTATTTTTCGCATTTACATAAAAAGATAAAAAATATTTTAAGAAATTGTTCTTATATTTTGATAATGAAACTCTAGTAAAATGGCATAAAAATTTGATTTTTATTCAAAATTTCTGATTTGTATAACAAAAAATGGATCGATCTGTAAATAAACGCATAAAATACAAAAAAATATATAACCAATTCTAAAATTACATGCATTGATAATGTCTTTAAATTAATTTTTTGTAAAAAAATTATACAAAAAACTATAATTTCTGCTTTATCTCTCTTACAGGGGAAAATTCGCTGCAGTACGCCGCGCAGTACATAAAAATACCGGCGTACACTTTGCTGCCAAATTTTTGAAACGTCGACGACGCGCACAATCGTCGGACAAAGAAATTAAACACGAAATAGCAGTGTTGATGTTATGCGATGGAGCAGAAAATATTGTCAAATTAAATGCAGTTGTGGAGTCCAGATCAGATACAGCGTTACTACTGGAACTGTAAGTTAAAAATACACCCAAAATTAGATTCAAATTAAACAAGAAACATGAGTTACACACGCTTTTTATTCGCCATCAAAAAAATGTGAAAAATACCTAATTATTTTGTAAATAAATGCAAATAGCTTGCGTTACTCATGTTTCACTTACCCTATATGGCAAATAATTTATTTTCCCACTCTTATTTTGTTCTCAACAGCGCAACTGGCGGTGAGCTACAGACTTTTTTGGACAACGAAGAATGCCTCAGTGAGCCACAGGCGCGAATATGCATGCGTGAAGTACTTAAGGCCTTACAGTTCCTGCACAGTCTTTCGATCGCACATTTAGATTTAAAACCACAAAATATATTGCTCGCTGGTGAGCGTATCGAAGGTATGTGTACATGCGCGCTCGTACTTTATATCATCAAATTTGTAACTCACATTTCTCTCGTCGTTTATTCATAGATGGCTTAAAACTTTGTGATTTTGGCATTTCACGCGTTGTTGCCGAGGGCACCAATGTACGTGAAATTGTTGGCACACCCGACTATGTTGCACCTGAAGTATTGCAATATGAGCCGCTCTCATTGCTGACAGACATTTGGTCAGTGGGTGTTTTAACCTATGTGCTGTTATCTGGTTTTTCGCCATTTGGTGGCGAAACAAAACAAGAAACCTTCCTCAACATATCACAATGTGCGCTGACATTTCCCGACAAACTATTTGGTGGAGTATCAGCGCATGCAATCGACTTCATACGACGTGCATTGCGAATAAAGCCAAGGTAAGTAACTTGCTAACAAGTAGCACAATTATAATTTGTTATTGCTGTTAAATTGTACCATATGTATTAGCAGCTTAAGTCTAAAAGTATAAAGCATTTTCTAAGTAAACGACATGCCAAATTAAGCTTACTCCTCCTCTTTGTGGCGCGAGAACAGTATCACAAGAGGAAGAAATTTTATGTAGGTCTTGCATTACGCCAGACCTACTAAAATCAAATCAAAAAAAAATTGATAATGCGGAGTTTTTGAGCAAGAATTTGCCAGCAGAATTGTGTGACTCTGTGGACTCATCGTTCCATGCATAATGGCAATATTTGTGCTTTTCAAAGAAATATGAATACCTTCACTTTTCGAATAAATAATGTGTTTAATTCAAAACTTTAATCCGGCGCTCTAATTAAGATACAGTATAATACAGAGGTCAAGCATAGAGGTAGGGTGTTTTCTATTAATAGAATGAAATGTCTACAATGCTCTTTCATTTTCTGGAGCAGTTCTCATCTACCGTTATGGTGGAATAAAAACTGGCATCAGAGTTCTGTTAAGGTTCCATTAATTTGCACATTATCCGTAAATTATGGGCAAAATTAAGTTCCATTTGGGCCCAAAGTTTGAATTGGAACCAGCTAATACCTTTAACAGATGCGGCAAAACTTGAATTTCCGCAAGATTACTTTTTGGATCTTGATCTTTGCAGACTGCAATGAGACAAAAAATCAATATTACATACAATTGTTTGCTACCTGATTTATTTTCGAGACACTCTAATAGGAGTATATAAAGTCTAACAATGAATATCTTGAAAGCCAAATGAGATATGAAAAAAATTTAAATTTATTAAAGTTGAAATATTATAACTTACTATTCATTGTGTTTTTTTAGTGATCGCATGACAGCTGCAGGATGTCTGGAACACATTTGGCTAAAGGATGATTGTTCCATTGATAGACAAATGTTCAAAAACATTTCTAAGACAGCTGCCGCTGTAAATGATGAAGAAGAAAACGATGACGATATAGAAGAAACAGAAGACGACGATATCGATGATCACGATGAAAGCTTTGAGGAAGAAGATGTCGTTGATGACAACGACGACGATGAGGAAGAAAACTACAACGAAGACAACAACGTCACTACTAATGGCAACAGCAAAATGGACTCATCTGATGTGGAACACAACGAGCAGGAAATAATGAAACCAAACATCAGTAATGGACATCACCATACAACAACAAAAACGACTATGATGAATGGCTCCAAGCCGCTTGTGCCCAAAGGCAAACCTACTATCTACAATGGCACTAAAAAAACTACTACAATTATTACTGTGCCAGCAACACGCGCTACAACCATCCCGCTTACACAACAGCAACAATTGCATATAGCGCCACGCCGACACTCATCGGATGCCAATAAGGAGAACACTTTTTTGACAACAAAGAAAATTGCCTCCTCAATGCCGCCAGCAATAGCAAAAAAGCCAACATTAACAACAGCAACAACTGTCATATCCCACACAGCAGCAGGAGCAACAACATCAACAACAAATCAAATTATAGCCACCATAACATTACCGAATGGTAATGGTTTAAGCGCAACAGCAGCAACCGCCACTACTTGTTGTATTTTTCCGGATGCACCAACAACACCAAAAGTCATACGCAAAGCACCAGCAACAGATACATCACCAACTTCGGTTAAAGCACTCGTCAAGAAATTTCAATTAGAGGGCAATAACGGTGTTTGTATCATCAACGGTGGCGGCAGTGGTAATTGCTCTCGTTCAACATCGCCAGCACCAACGCCGTCAATGGCAACAGCAACAACATCAGCTGCAACACTACACTTAAAGGAGTCATCACAACAAAATCAACAGCAGCAGCAGCATAATATCAATAGCAACAGCAATTTACGCTGTAACGGAAGTCAACGACGTGCATCTACAAATACAATTGCAACAGCAGACAGAGCGTTGACAGGCAGTGGCAGTCGAAAATCATTGCCTACTGACACATTGGTGCAACAGCATAAAACAACGTCAACATGCCTAAAGAAACAAAACTCTACAGCACTACCGAGTACACCTGTTACTGCAATCGCAACTGCAACAATTGCTGCGATTACTAACAACAATACCACCAGTTCCACCAATAATTCCATTTCTACATTTAAAACGACCTGCGTTTTTTGTCTTTCGTGTGGTGGTAGCAATACGGCTGCCGCTAATGCTACCAGCAATGGATGCAGGCATTCAGCTGGTGGCAGCGGCAACCCTAGCTGCAGCGATAGTAGTAATAGCACCAACACAGCAACCTCAACAGCAGCTGCTATTTTGCTGAGCAATCATAAGCAACTGCAACAGCACCATCAGCATCAACTGCAGCATCATCATGTGCACCATCATCACGTGCATCATGTGCCGAAAAGCGCTGCAAACAATTTGAGCTTGGATCAGGGTATTATTTGTTAGCTAAGGGCCAGTAGGGCGCGAAGGAATGCCAAAAGTTTCTTTCATCGATTTTTGTGTTGCATGTAGTATTGCGTTGATGTGTAAGCAGGCAATATGTTTATACAATGCTAAATGGGTTGAGACGATGTGAACAGAACAGAATGTGTGCTTATTTTGCAATGTCTGTTAATTGTCCTGCTGTTTATGGCGCCATTAAATACGGGATTCAGTGTTTTTGAGTAAACTTTTTTTTTTATATAGGTCTAATGTAGGATAGTAATGTCTGATCAATGGGGAAAATTCAAATTTGTAAAAGAAAGAGGGTAGCGCGCTTAAGCTGAGTTTTGAACTTCAAAATTACACGTTATTTTCAAAAAAGAAAAAAAAAAGTAAACTTTTTGTAAATAAGTTATTACATTGTTTTCTGGACCTAAAAAAAAAACTTTATTTCTGTTTGGTAAAGCATAAAGGATTTTCAATTGTTTCTAATTACTAAAAAAAAAATGGCTTTTCCAAGACACAAACCTGTCAAATAATATGTGTTGCCTGTAAAATCCTGAAATTAGCCATCAAAATAGCAAGAACCGCATTATGTTATTTAAATTTTCTTTGAAATTGTCTGATAAAAAGTAATGATTTTTGGTTGATGAGTCGTAGGAGATATGGACGAGTGCTCAAGCAAGTTTTTTTTCTAGTTTGAAAATGTAGAAATTCAATAAACAAATGATGACTTTGAAATAATTTGTATACTATCATAATCTGTTAATATTTGTAGATGTTTTCCTAAAAAAATAATTTTTCCAGTCACTATAGAAGAAAAATGTTTTTAATTCTTAGTCCCAGAAAAATAATAAACAAATACAAACATTGAAACTAACCATATCTTTATATGTCTCGATTCGCCTCTAATTCGCATGCTTGTAAGCAATGTCTTGCTCAAGCTAATACGAATAGATTCTTGTAACAAGTTGGAAATATTGAGCAGAAAAAGTTTCGTTGCATTAAAATCACACAAGAATTGCAGGAAACGAAATCAGTTGCATAAACGTTGCATTATTGTTACAAGAAAATTCATTTGTCGCAAGAAGTTGCATTGCTGCTTCAGTAATTGATGAAGGTGTTCTACTTGGACATAAGAAATATACTATAGTAGTTTTAGCTTGAAGCTTTAGATACGAAACGAGACGAATCGGGATAAAGATGAAAGCTACAAAAGGAAGTGGTTAAATGGCAAACATTAAGAGATAAAAACCATACCCAACCATTTACCAACGACTATAAGTTATATTTTCAAGAAAATTAGCTGAAATTCTTACAGATTATAATAGATATTTGGAAAATGTTCCTTAAGGGCGTAGGAGTTTGCTGTTATCTTATTTGCTTATTAAACTTAACATATGAAGAATGGACAGAGAAATTACTTTGCATGTTTTCAGACATCTGATCCAACACCGTCAACCAAAAAATTATTACTTTTTATCAAACTGTCCTGAAGAAAATTGTAATTAAGTAAAGCGGCTTATAACTATGCGGAAAAATTGATATAAATATAATTTAAATTTCTACCAAAATATGTAAAAAATTGAAAAATTACAATTTCAGGAAATTGCAATTTTATTTTTGTTTTTCTGAACCCAACTTCTAGAAAATCTACTTAATCTAGTTTTAAGGCTTTATATAGATTACGTACGTTATTTTTTTTTTTTTTTTTTGTTTTAAAACTTTTAAGTTTATCAACAGATATTTTTTAATTGATAACCTATATAAAAATGTAAGTTAACACAGCTATTTTTTAATCTACATAGATTTATTTGTATGGTTTTCATTCTACTTAAGTTTATTTTCTTTAAAATATTATCTTTCAATACATTATTGACTTCGTATGGCAAAATAAACGTTTCTTTTTATATAAATTTATATATTATACTATTTTCTTAACTTTTCAAAACTAAAATGTTTTCGAATAAATATTCACCAAACCCAAACTCGTGCTTAAGCTTTAGACCTTCATCTCGTTGATCCTTCCTTCATTTGCAGCACCACCAACTAGCAACATATTGACGCATACACAATACAAAAACGCGAAATAAATTAAATTTTATTTTTAAAATGCAACATAAATAACTGATCCCCTGATATATATTTTTATTTAATTTTTTTATTTCTAGGCAATTTGTATGAAATAATTCTTAATATTTTATTTAGTATTTTAAGTTAAGTAAAAACGTTTCTGGATACATTTGAAAATTATTACTTTTTTTTGCATTGGAAAAATACGCTATATTTTTGTTTAATTTTGCTATTTAATTAAAACTTTTCTATTCTTTTTTAACTACTTATGTTAAATTCTAATTTTTTATTCTTATGGATATATTAAAAATAACAATATGTTATAAAAAAATTGTTAGCTAAACAAATATTTATTATAGCATCTATGTAAATGAATGAATTAAAAAATATATGAATCAATATTATGAAGTAAAAGTAATGAAACGAATAAAAAAAATTGGAAAAATTGCTACTAAATGAAAAAAAAATTAATACATAACTTTAATTAACTGAAAATAACTATTTGTGTTCAATAGTAAAGTAAAACTGAAAACGTAGTTATTAAAAAGCATATTCTGTATTACATTGAACTGACACAAAAAAACAACTGACCCCATTCCTATTTTTTGCCCATAGACTTGAAAGTCTTATAAATATTTATGTATGAAGTACCCAGTATAATTTTTGAGTCAAATATTTGGAGGTCGCTACTTTATTTTTTTTTAAAAATTCAGAAATAACGATTAGCCAATTTTTTTTTTTTTTAATTAAAAATAATATAAATATTCAAAAGCAGTGATGTAAAAGTTCATCTAAGAAATTAGTTATTTATTAGATAAATTATTATAATGCTTTTAGAAAACTTAAAATTAACAAAATTATTGCATAATATACTTACTCCGCTGTCAGTTTGGCAGGTTAAGGCAGGATTCTATTTAAATTAAAAAATCAATTCCAAAAAACAGTCGTCGCTTGAACACGTCTGTTTTAAGGCAGACGAATCATTAAAAAAACTCAAAAAAAAGTTAATGAAATTTGGTTTTTTTTTTGCAGAGACAAACAGACTTTTGAACACAAAACAAGTAATATTATTGTAACATTAAGTGACGCGGATAGAATTTCAACAGTTCATTTGTGTATACAAATTCAACCATATTGCTTTCAACATTGCGATGTTATAGCATAGTTCCGCATAAAAAAAATGTTAATGAAATGAAGTTTCAGGAACCAAAGTTTTGTTAGTCAATGAAATTCATACAAGAAAACTTTGTGCCGCATTTCATTAAGTTAAATACCATATTGAAATCACCACACTCAATTCTGCCCAAATGGACGTAAATGCTGTTATGAACATTCTGTATATGGGAGAATGCACTTATCTTTCAAAGTTTTCATGCTTTAATGCATTACTCAGTTCGCATTCTCCCAGATACAAAATATTCGAGACAGCATTCAGGTCCCTATTCCAAGTTGTTTTGCACCTTGGACAGAAGGTGTGGTGATTTTGATGTGATATTCACTTCATGGCAGTTGGCACAAAGTTTTGTTGTTCGAAATTTATTCACCTGCAAAACGGTACCTCCATGCAACTTCAATGCATCAACTAGTTTTTTACTCGGATTTCGTCTATAACCGCACATAGGGGACAAGTTTTGGGCCCGGCACATTGCCAAGAATTGCTTTTGCCACACTATGGTTGGCTTTTTCTACACAAATATACTTCTCCATTTTCAACCTAGTCACCTTCGGTTTAATAAACATTCCTTGTTTGCGCACAAAAATTTTTAACTGTGCACGTGTGTGCTCCTTGAATTTCATAGTGGACATTGGAGATAGTTCACGTTCCTCTTCGGTCAGACCATCCTCAGCTCCTCTTGTAAATTTCTTCAGATTCCTTAAAGGGCTGTAGAATCCACATTGTGAATGATAATCTTTGCTTTTCAATTTGTATAGTTCGCATATTTCACCTTCCTCTGATCAATATCAATCAATATTTTTCGATTTTTAAATGAAAGCTAATATACATACTATGACTTTCTTGTATGTGGGTGAAAACATAAGAAGTGAATCTGTTTTTCTGTGCCTGTTTAATTTAAATATAAAGATACATATAGAAAGCTTAAGATGTTGTTAAAAGTAACTGATTAAAAATTTTGTGATTTTTAAATGTTGAAATTAAAGCCATGAAAATATCTAAAAAGGCTGCAACCAATGATGTTCAACTATATATAGAGTATTTATAATTAGAACATTGTTTTTGATTTGAAATGCATTTTTAGTTTTTTTTCTTGTTGGTTCTTTTTAGAACTTGATAGTACTAAATTCTTTTGAAATTAGGAACCCAAATAGAATGAACCGAACTTGTGACTTTTTTAAATGCTCGTTATCTTACATTACTAAAACCAGAAACATATTGGCTTAGAGTAGGGAATATTGTTTGAATATTCAATTTTCTCCCTTCAAAGCGTTTTTCATCGCTGCAGTCTTTACTTCTTATTGATATGTCCAACACTGGCTACATAAGCCAATTTTTTCGGCAACATATAAACTGAAAAACTTGCTTGAAAAAAGAAAATGTATGTGTTGTTTCGTTTTCGAAATTTTGAGATAAATAAAATAAAATGTTCTATTTCAATTTATGATCTTTACTACATATAATCATTTGTCACAAACACACAGTTTCAAATCTCATTATTTCGAAAACCGAGCGATATTGATTTTGTTTTACGCAAGTGTATTATTTAGTGCATATATCAATTGCTTTGATATCTTCTAAACACAAATTGAAGAAATCGGATGTAGATTTGTGTAGAATAAAGCAGAATTTTTATCCAAAAAACTTTTGCCCCTACCTATTTGTTTCTGATTTCAAATAATGTAGCATAATCGACATTTTAAAAATTATAAAAATTTGTTCAGTTCTTCCGAGTTATCTTACATTGCCATAAATTAAAATAAAACACAGCCCCAACAACAACAAAAAGAACTCACAAGATCGTTAACTTAATGTAAAATGGACATAACACTATTTTTTTTTCAAAATCGGGTTTTTCGCAAATTCTGATGAATAATCCTTAAATACAACTGATTGAAAAAAATGGACTTACAATGAAATAAAAAAAAAATGTTAGTCACGGTCTTCCTACATTATGCTAATGTTATGTGGTTAATATTGTAATGCTTAAATGCATTTATCGGTTTCTTTCCTCGCTCCTCAAATTACTCATATAGCTTAGAAGCAATTGTTTCTTGATCTGAACCATGCATACCGGTATAATGAAGTCAATTAATTTAAATTGTTGGATACATTTTTACTAAGCTTAATTTAATGTTCCAATCAGAATCAATTTTCCATTTTAAATTATTAAAGTTCAGTATTTTCAACATTGAGCATCAATATTTTTTTGGCGGAAGCCACCTTTCATTTATAGAAAAAAAAACTTATTGTCTTTAATTTTAATTTTTCTGTTTAAAAATATATTTTTTTAGCATTTCGAAATCAAAGTGGAAATAAGTAGTATGAGCACACAAGTTCAATTGTTCTTCATTCTTGCCGCAGTATTTAAGTTTACATCGCCTTCTTACTATATGTATTACCTTGTTTTCATTTTGTTAATATCCTGAAAACGCTAAAGACTTTAGCTTGGTTCTGTAACGTTTCTGGATCGTAATACTTTTTTAATTTTCTCGCACTTTTCTGCATTCAAATATTTTTGAAACATTCGCTGTTAGTGATAACGAGTTTTTCTCGTAAATTACAGAACTGACTGCGGTACGATTCTGCTTTGAAAAAATATTCAGCCTGATGTTCAGTTTTCGTAAAACCTTGCTGTTGCAATTTGTTGGGAAATAAATAGTAGAAAATTAGTATTATGATATGTGTTACTAATGAAAAGAATGAACTTAATAAAACCAAAGTGTTAATTGTTAAAAAGTAATTTTAAAATTTGGAAAAAAAAAATCAAAATGATACAAAATATATGTGTACGATATATGTATAAATAAAGGTTTTGAAACATGAAAGACTAACAAAGAACATCATCATTAGCTTCTAAATATATCGCATATATTATTCATTAATCAAACCATGAAGCAGCGAATACATACATAAACATGTCAGGGTGTCTTTTAACTGACCAAAGTCAATTTATTATAAAGAAAAATTGCGATCGTAATATACCTAAATTTTAGCCATTTGCGGTTAAATATAATATATACAAAGGCTGCACTTTTTAGGATATGCAAAACATAATATTAAATCTACAAAATTTTATAAATGTCAAATTAAATTATTTATTATGTAATTGAGTATATAGTATATATATATAGTAAATGTAACAGAATATTGATATGGATATATTTGTTAGCAGCATATGGCTACTTTGTTGAATGTTTGTTAAAGGAAAAAAAAAATATTGAATTGGAAATTAATAAAAACTTTTAAAGAGTTGAAATGTTATGAATTAAAATTTTAAATAAAATAATAATGAAAATCTTGATTGGCGGTAGCTTAGCTTACCAGCAGAAAAACATAATTTACATTTTCGTTTCTTACTTTTTTCTTTGTAAATAAACGTAAAAACTTCACTTTTGTAGAATGCGAACGTATGCGCTCTACATAGCGAAATATAATTTAAAAATTTTGTATATTTTATCTATCTAGCGCATTTAACTTTCTTTCTGACACACAATAATGTGTCTCTATCTCTATTTCATTTTAGTTTACGACACAATTGGATTTGTTTCGTTTGCAATTCTGTTTTATGTATTTTTGATTAGTGCATAATGTTACATTAACAAAATTCTATTTATTCTTTTAGTTGCTATTCTCTTATAGCATTTTGTATTTTATTTAGTAAATGTATTTAATGATAAATAAATCTGTTTCATTCAAATAAAAAACTAACAACGTAGATTATATACATACATTATGTATATACATAATTAGTATTTTGTGTAAAGTTTTTTTATTTTTATTTATAGACGTAAATTAAAATAAGTAAGATTTTTGTTTAATCTTTACCTTTATTTTATGTACTAGTTTTATAGAAATATTTTACTATTCTTGGTATTGTTATTCTATATCTTTTTACCATATCATTAAGCAATTCAAATAATTATTTAGAAAACTGATTATCAATTAATAAAAGGAAAAATTATCTTAAAAATCTAATACCCTAGTGTTTTCGTTTATAAAAAGATATGTTTTATAGTTTTTTCTTACACTTTGCAGCTCTTCTCTTTTTTTCGACGATCTCCAAGGTAACGTTACTCAGCCAAAGTTTTTCGATTCAGGGTTCAAGCCAAGTATAGTCTCACTCGCTGCTAAACATGCGACTTTAAGTTTTGGTAGACCAGTAGTAAAATTTACGATATTTATTCGGAATATGTGCCTCCATCCTGAAAAGTTGTAAGAAAGGTACGCAAAATTCATACCATAACTTTAGACTATATTTGCTCTCGAGAAAAAAAAAAAACAATGAACTACTTTTATTTTTCAATAACGTTTATTTCAAATAGTTACTACATAAGTTTAAATATGTATTTAGCTAGTTTTTAAGTAACATATATATCACAACATGTACGTACATACATACATGTGTGAGCTTATTTTTTTACAATACACTTTTGGTTGTCAAGTTTTTTGAATCCACAAATTTTAAGTATAATTATGACAAATTTTTT
Organism: Tricholauxania praeusta; assembly: GCA_949775025.1. Taxonomy (NCBI): domain Eukaryota; kingdom Metazoa; phylum Arthropoda; class Insecta; order Diptera; family Lauxaniidae; genus Tricholauxania; species Tricholauxania praeusta. The sequence goes on along the minus strand of OX459028.1, from coordinate 162,334,363 downwards.
TTTTGTTTTTATTGAGAAAATATTTCAAATTAAAATAAACAGAAGTTGCAAAAAAATCCCCTAACCATTTATTTAGTAAATTAAAAAAATTCTTTAACGAAAAATTCTTTAAAAAAATAGCTTTTTATAAACTTATCAGGTAACATTTTGTGATTCTTCATGAATTTATTTTTTAATTACTCAGGTCTACAAGAAATTTGACTGATGTATGTAAACGGTACATACAACGATTTTACATAATTTTAAAGCGCTAAATTCAGAATATTGTGTAAATTTTTAAATTTTTAGGCATTTTGTTCGTTAAAAATTTAAATTTATAAAATTTTATCTTTGATAGCTACAAGGCTGGCAATTTATAAATTTTCTTAACATTTTCGAAATACTTGAAATGTGCAAGTACTTTTTGCACCACATTCTACCATGTAACCAAAAATAAGCATAACACCATAAAATAGAAAAATTCTTAACTAAACTTTTTATGAATATTTTGAATATATTTGAGAAACGATAGGACTTGTGAGCTAATAAGTTTACATATTTCAAGGCTTAACAGCATCGGTATTTTTATATTACAATTTTCACAGATTGTAAACTTTCAAGAAATATGATGAACAAGAGTGTTAGCAACTTATGTTCATATTTGTGTTAGTGACAATTGCTGCTACGAGGAAAAGCAATTTTGAATGCATTTTTTCTCAAAATTGAAACACGTAGATAAAATACTAAGAAAGCTGTCAAAACGTGCTCACCAACATAAAACTAATTTCGAGTTCAAAATAAAAAATCTCTCAAAAATATTAATTTTGTAGAATTATGTTATTCGTTGCCTACGTATGTACATATTTAACTTGACAACTCAAAACTGGCGAGAATAAAGCGTTGAACATTTTTATTGTTTTTCGATTTTAAAGGCTTTGCAATAACCACAAATTTTAATCTAATGAAATAGTTATTGGTACATATTTTAAAATTCAATAAATATTCTTAAAAATAAATTTTCTTACAGACAAAAATTATATATATTTCTTTTCACATTCGTTAGCTATTAATTAATACATATTATTTAATAGGTATTTTCTTTAAAAAAAAAATCACAATTAAATTTCGTTAGTTTTATATGCTACCACTTAATATATATAGATAAATAAATAAATATTTTTACTACACTGGAAAATTTATTGAAAAAATTACAAGAGCAGCACATCAAAAATAGTGTAAAAATTTATTGACTAGGGGTAGAGCTGGCTTTAAGGCTTTGGACTGATAAAGTAAATACACTTTATTATTAAAAATAAATGGAATTTTTCATATGCTCAGCAGTGTTTTAAAAATAAAAACTAATACACTTTTGTTTTGGCTGTTCTAGTAAAATAAATATTAAACATTTTAAAATGAAATTACATGTAAAAAAGAATTATGCTAATATTTAATGAATTAATACACATAAGGAAGTCTTTCATTGAGATAGCTAAAACGCAGTCAAAATAAATTATAAACTCTGGATTTATTCATATTTTATACTGAATTTTACTGATTTTTGTGCTAGAGGATTTAGATTTTTGTTAACGCCAAATCACCATTAATTAATTGCTGAAATAAGCTGGATCCAACTATAATAAAATAAATAAGCTTAAAGCATTTTAAATTTAATTAATTTATCTCGTTGCATTTTCACAAGCAAACCAACATACGGAAGTAGCTAGAATGACTCAGACTGAAATTTAACAATTGATGCATAGGTAAGGACATATAATTTTAGTACTTGAACTTTTTCTGTTTTCTAATTTTAAGTTTAAGCCTAAGAAAGTAAAAATAAATAAGTTTTTGTAGAAGTTCATCACTTTAAAGACTTGACGGGGTTGATAATTGACTAACGCTTTCAACTTTTCGTTTGTTTCTTAAAAATTTTTATGGAGCAAAGTTGATTGAGGTCCAAAGTGAGACAAATAAAAAGTGGGATAAAAATGGAACAATTATCGTTCAGAGTGCAACGGGTTAGAGAAAAGGCTGGGAGAAAAAAAGAGAGATAACTATAAAACGCATATTATAATTTTCTATATTTTTAAATGCCTTGTATTAAAATTTTTATTTTTTTTTTTTCTAAAAAAAGTAAATGTTCCACTTTTAAGGAAAGGTTAATGAAGTTAAAAAGAATATCATATCGAAAATTAGAATGCAATACATTATTGTATGTACACACACAATATGAGAAACACAATTGTATGAGCAGCAGGACATCCAACTCAGACGTAGATGTGCAAATCATAGGAACAGTATGTGCAAATACTAAACCACTTTTAAAAGAAGTTGTTTTCAAAATAGTGCCAACTCTTTCGCAGCATAAAGGCACTTAAAACTTAGGGTGGAAAATAATTTTCCGCGCACGCAGTTTGCAAAGAATGAAAGAACATTAAAAGAAAACATATTTAACGAAAGCAAAAACGTTGCTTTTACTTAACAAAATCGTTTATCGTCGCAAAATGCTTCACAAGGAGTCCAATTTAGAATAGCGCTAAGAAAGCAATAAAGCACCATGCAAAAAACCAAGAATATAAGTCATATTAAAGCACACTTTTTGGTTATGACAGGGGAACACAGGAATGTTATATTTAACTAATTTCCCTGCAACTAAAAATCACTTATCACTGTAGCCTTAACTTACGATACATACATACATAAAAAAAATGCATTTTATAATTTAAAAATACACCTAATATATGAAATAACATTTGTTAAAATTAGCAACGACGACGAATTTATGCACTTATAATAATATAGTCAAACTTTAAAATTGCATTTGTTGCTGCGGCATTAATATCACGTTATAGAAATTAAACATTAATATCGTAAAAATTATAGTACATATACATATGCTAAAATCACTGCTATACTTAATTGCTTTCCGCTTTTGACACCACAAAACTCAATCTACTCTATGCCAAAGGTATTTGTCTCTTCAACCGCTAGTAAAAGTTTTTCATAGAGTATTTCTGGCGTTGGATATGGCGGCAAATCTAAGCGATTAAAGCAAGTGTGCGCACGTGGCAGTGCATTTGGTTTGCCCCATTTTTCAATACAAAAACGTCTTGGACCGGTAGAACCACGTAATGCGGAAAATCCTTCATATGGTATGCTCGAGGTACCAGTAACAAATTGCAGCAAACGCAAACGTTGTTCATTACTACATTTTTCGATTACCTGCCAAAACCATATGATGACCTGATGATTATCATGATAACCTGAACGATATTCAGTGTTGACGCGCCAATCATTTGTGTCAATTTCAGCAGTGCCTGCAATTACCAACTCTAATTCACGTGCATCGAAAACTGATACAAGCCTCGAATCAACGACTTCGTAGAATCCACGCACCAAGGATTCCGTTTGTTCCTGTACACCACGCTCCAGACGCCATTTAATCATACGCTCTAGATATTCTTTTTTATTCTTTTCATTGACAATTATGTTTTTGCCACCAGGTTTTAGTTCACGTTCTACGACTCGTCCAAGCAGTTCTTCTGTAACGCAAAATGTAAGACCAAGATCAAGACCAGTGCTGATGTCATTATCACGTATCCACTGTAATGACTGATGGAATTCATTATCCAGAGATTCTAAAAAAAAACAGATTATAAATATAACAAATTATAACAAAATGCAGAGAGGCCTATAAATTAAAATGCAAAATATTTTTTGTGTTCGTACACAACACTCATTACCAAAGGAGATACTCCCATGAGAGCATCCATTAGAAGCAACATCCACTCACCCAAATCACTTAATGCAACTGGCAGGCGTAGAAGCGCCTTATAAAAGGGACGCGTAAAGAAAGCATCTAGAAGGTATTGATGCACTAGTGCTAAGCCCAAAACGCGTCCGCTAAATCTAAACCAATCATGACAATTGTCAACAAAGGCCGAAAGTGGTGATACCTGCACCGTGTAGGTATCATTAGCTGAGTACTCAAAAAGTCCATAATATGGGTTAAAAAGCTCACGAGAAAGTAGAAAGAAAAATTCTCTGCAAAAATTATGAATATTGTGAATTTTTAGGATTTATTTTGTCGAAATAAAGTCAATTACCTTGATGGCCCACCATAATCTAAGCCTTCTTCAGTATCCCATAATACTGCGAGACGACCACGTTGTAAGTCTTTTTTATTCGCTGACATTATGCGGCGAAAGGCATCCTCTAGCAAGTGGCTGCGACGTATATGAAGCCTAGTGTATAAGAAGAGCAAGTAAATTATTTTTTATATTAAACACATTTTATATGATCTCACTTACTTCAACTTATGTGGCCCCTGACCATATCCCTTTGACTCCAATTTACGATAGAATCCACGCAATTTCGCCTCAAAATCACGTCGGAATGGTGGCGGTGCACGTTGTGGTATTCTTGAATTGAGCACCGGTGAACCTTGTGGGCTACGCTCTTCGATGGGAACATAACTCATAATCTCTTGCTCGAACAGACTGTTTAAAAAATAAAAAAAAAAGATAAGAAATAAAGTCAATGTTGTTAAGAAATTAGGTTATCTTGATTTCTAATAAATAATATAAATATTAAGCTATTTCTATTCAATTCGATTAATTTTATCAAAACAAAACGCATGGGTATGTGATACAATCAGTCAAGTAACAGCGTTTGCTTGAATTTATTTAATAGAATTTTCAAATAAGTGGGTTGATTGAGCACAGAGACGATAGCTGCCTAACATGCATGCTTTCACAAGTTAACACTGTGTTCCTGCGATAAGGACTCATAAATTTGAGATTTTTCGGAACTGCTTTATAACATACCAACATACGCCTTAACTCATTAAGTCCCAGCGGTCGATTTTTCGACCAGTAACTTTTGCATTTTTTCCAGGTGAGCCAGAGAGTGGTATCGCCTAAGCGCTCAGTTAATATGTATGTTAGTTTGGATCTTTGCTAGCATACATTACTTTTTATTTGGCATGATTCGGTATGTTAACTGTATTCTCGCCTTGGAGCGGAGGCATTCTCATTCTTTTTTTTTGGAAAATTCGGTAAAAATCAGGTAAAAATAATTTCTCTCAAATGTAACTACTATTCAGGGTATATTTGATGTTAAAAATACTACAGGTGCAATACGTCAGAAATGATTTTCGTTCATATCAGAAAATATTACATTTTTTGATATCGGTTGTGGCCAGTGTTCGATAAATGGGCCACCCATCTGAGCCCAAACCAGAGTAGATAAAAAAAAATAAAAATCAAAGCTCAGACCTACGATCCAAATGCTGCCTCTGGATGAAATTTCATCGATTTTGATCTAGTAGTTTAGGCTTGGAACTTAATGGGTTAAATGTTTTAAAATGTTCTTTTTAAAACTTGTATTCAAATAATGGTTAGTTCTCTTAAAAAAAATTAGCTTTATATTGATATAACATCTTAGGAACAATTAAAACTCAAAGGGAGACATAGTAAAAATTGCATTTAAGTTAAAAAAAAAACATGAAAAGTTACATATAAAGTTAAATAAAATAGCTATCTGAATTTTAATTGAACAACCTTGAATATTAATTCAAGACAGCCTTCGCTTCAAGAAAAACTATGGCTCAAAGATGTACTCCAAAAAAAACGAGGCCAGCTAAAAGGCTAATTCTGGCGGATTTGCACATATGCCAAGAGAAAAGAAATCGCCTGAGCTTGTTTTTTATGAAATTTAAAAAAAATCCGATTTTGCTCAAATTTTGACAAGCTAAAGTATTTTGAAAGATAGAACCATAGCTCATGATCAGCCCACTATTTGGTCGGGCCATATTTTGGTCTGAAAATAGCTGTTTTTAGTTCATTTTCATGTTCAGTATTACTGTTATGTACTATACATAAAAAAAATTTTAAGCTCCTATGCTTCAAAACCTTTTTTTGCGATCCGATAAAGGGCAATAGGTTTTAGCTAAATACAAAAACTTTGAATATGGTGCCCCAAATCGAGATTTTATTCATACTTTGTATTTCTATACCCAACTGCAACCACGCAGTAAAAAGAGACCCGGAGATATACATCGAATTTAGCTGTTTTCGCAAAAAGAAAATTGCGAACTTTAACTTAACAGGACACAGTATCGAACGAAACACTATGGTCAAGGATGATGTCCTCCCTGTTTTTTATAATTTCTAATACTTAACGATATGATATGCCGCACTTTAATTGAGAAACATATGAATAAATTGTGCTTTTGGGGTCATGAATTAGCTTAAGCCAATTATCACCCTGCTGGCATCGAAATCGCTGATTTTTCAAACCAAACATAAACTACTTAATGATTGAGAATTTGGCTAGCCCGCACGCTAACGAAAAATAATTTTATACACCTGTGATCTCTTAACCAATTTAATCTACAAACGCAGATAAAAAAACAGACAGGAATGGCTGGACTATAACATTCTTCGACAAAATTGATCAGGACAACGTTATTAGGATTATACCTTGGTTATTTTGTTACAAAAAACACTGTTCTACTGTAATATTAACCTTTTGTTCTTTTGACTAGGTCCATAATTCGTATATGCTAATAAGAGCTTCTAGTCTGTGTGCGAAAAAAACGGAAGAAGGTCGAATTTTTGAGTCAGTTTAAAAACCACCATGCATTTCAAGCAAACCTTTTATTTTTTTATTTTCAAACCAAAAAGAAAAAAAAGGGTTAAGATAAAATGGGAATTTTTTTTAAGCAATTAAGAGCTTCTGTTGTTAATATATTTAAAAAAAACAGCAATAATGACTTGCAAATGAAGTGTTTGAAATTTATTTTAATATCAGTATCAATTATTTTTTTACAGTTTAAATTTAAATTAATTATATAATTTTCAAATAAACACAATTATTTTTGGGAAAAATATAAAATTTAAGTTTTTTTAGCTTATGCCGAATTTCAAATTTTAGAACTGAAAAAAAAGGCGCGTGAACCACAATTATGCAATCACCGGACAATAGCCTTGAACTTTGTGGAAAATTTTTATAGCACGGTAAATGGCAACACAAGTTTCATTAAAGCACTCACCAATTTTCAACGAATTGAGTCATAGAATACAATTATTTTTAAATTTGTACATATGACTTAAAAAGCTTGCAATTACTAACTAAATGACAAGCATTTAGCTATAAATTTTTTTTTTCTTTTTTTTCATTCTCCTACTTTAATTAAGAATTAAAATTTTCGACAAGCACCCAAAAAAAATCGAACCGTTAATTAATGAATTGAACCGACACTAACAGTCAGACGTGAACATACCACCTCCTCTAATTGAAATAAAAATTAAATTAACCACTTCCGTTGAAAGTTGCGGAAAAACAAACGGGGTGGTGTGGGTTAAAGACGCTGACTACCAATAGTTATTGTGTAAGAACTTAATTTTTAAATATGTTTTTTGGTATTGCTATTAGTGGCAAAGAGAAGGTCATAATGAACAAATATATAGGATGTGTAAAGAATTGCATTTTATTGGCGTTTTCAAAGTAACATAGTTTCCTCGTAGTTTTTAAAAATCTATTAAACATAATCTATTTAAAATTGATGAATCTAAATTATTAATTAAATGAAAGGTACAAAAATGGTTGTACTGAAAAAACTTATTAAAATGGAATCAAAAAAAAAAAAACCTTATCAAATTCATGGACAACAAAGAGCATTTTATGTAGTGAAGAAAAAACACAATCGATGCTAAAAGGGTGGCACATTTATAAATATTTCAGGAGATGCAAAAAACTGCTAATTTAGAAACAAAATACGAGTAGATTTTAATATTATTGGACATTAATTAATGGTCGTCTGGTTAAACTACTACTACTTTAGGGCAGTAACTTGAGATTCTTCGATCCAGTTTAAGAGCTGTCTTTTTTTTGCATCTTAATGCTTAACTATAGCCTCGTAAAAGAGCGAACAAAAATGTTCGAATTGGGTTAGTAAAAAATTGCTCCAATGACACGCAATATAAAATAAGAGAACAAAGTATATGAACCGCGAACAAATAGGCAGTAATTCAAAACAGACTTTAAATAGTTATTAAAAGAAAGCAAAATTTATCGTTTTTCAACAGATTCCACTTTTGATGAATTTAATGCTGATCTCCGCAGAAGTATTAAGGGTGCAACTTAACATAGTTTTCCAACCAGGCAAGGAAGCTATTTTTCAGAATTAAATATGCCAACCCCCTGTGTTAGATATGATTATAATTATTTTCAAGATCAATAAATACACTCTTGAAATACACGAAAAAAATGTTTTTAATTAATTTTCAATGATATATGTGTCATTTTAGCCGACCATGTTTTTAATTTTTTTTTTTTTTTTGGAGCACACTCTTTAACCATTGTTTTTCTTGAAGTTAAGACTATCTTGAATTAATATCCCTTTGAATTTAAATTGTTTCTCCTTGAATCTTAATTCAAGATAGTCTTAACTTTAAGAAAAGTTATGGTTGAAGGGTATGAACCAGAAAAAAAAATGGAAATCACGACCGGGCTAAGATGACAATTTTGCATTGGTTTCGATTTTTTTTCGTTTTTGGTGCACACTTTTCAACCATGTGACGAATTCATTCACTCGATGAGATTTTCCTACAAGCGTCGCTTTCATGCTGACTCGGAAATAACATTGTCATCGATGCATGAAAAATTCCAAGTGACTCTACCAGTTACCATAAGTCATCTGTGATATTTGGGACATTTGTTCGAAAAGTTCATTCATGACATCGAATATTATCGATTCGATATGTTATTCAAACCCTCGCCCCCCAAGCTTTTGGTGAAATGACGCTACTGATTGTCACTATTTGTCATCGATGAATCTTCTTCAAAAATAAGGCTAGCGAGCTTTTACTTAGGGTATGGTGCCACCTTAATCTTTAAATTTGTTTTTATAAAATCTCGAGAGTTGTGAAAAATATTAAAATTACATAAATAAAAGTCACCATACCAAATTGTTTTGGGAAATTGGTACGCTTTTATTGGCATAATTTATTGGTTTTGGTCAATAATGTGCTTGCTTACAGAAATTTTTTACTATATGTGCAATTATGGTATTTAATGAAAGCTAGGCGTACTAATTTCATTCATTGCTACATGGAACCGTCAGTGAACTTTGAGCCGATCAGTGAGTATTTCTAAGCCTGATTTGTTTCCTTTTTTACAGTATGTGTTGTTTTTTTGTTCTGTGTAATATTTTTGGTGTTGTCGCACACTACTGAACAATAAGCTCACAAAAATAATTATACATGATATCACGATCAGTGTTGACATATCACAAGGATTTTTAGGTTTACGACGGTCACACGTCGTAAACTGTCGTAAGTGTCGCAAATGTCACAAACTTCAGATCAACCTCGCTTTCACAACTACTATAATTGTTTGCCAAACAATTTAACGAAAAAAAAATGTATGGAATTTGATGAGAATTTGAACATGTTTGACAAACAATTTGATGATCTCATCAAGTTATGAATAAATAATTTTTCTCAGTATGAACTTAAAAATTCTTGCTTGTCACAAACTCAATTTTTGCCACAAAGGCTCGAAGGTTTACGACTTTAACGACCTACTCGCCAAGAAAACTTGAAACGAAACGTCTGCAAGAAAAGTGTAATATCAAAGGAGTTACAAAAACAAAGACACACAACAGAAAAAAGAATTTTGGGTTTACTTTGTTTCGAATTTCGATTTAGGTTCTCAACAAATCTATGCAAAAAACGAAACATATCAGACTAAGAAATTCTCACTGATCGGCTCAAAGGTCACTGATGATTTCATTTAGAAATGGATGAAACTAGTATGACTAGCTTTAGCCGTTTTACTGTTTTTTTGTCCTTTGTTTTATTTTTTGTGTTGTCACACGCTGCACTGAATAAATAAGCTCAGTAAAATACATAATATACTTAAGTTAAATTTGCTTCATTGAACATTGCAGGTAGTGGGCGGCATGCATCATGACGCCATAGCACAACACCCCTTATAACGGTTTTTTTCTTTTTTTTTTTTTGTTCTTGCATCAGGGCGCCACCACCGCTTTTTTTATTTTTTTTTTTGAATAAAAAAATAAATTTATTCATTTATTTATTTATTAAAAATAAATACTTACTGCCTAACATGCATAACTTTTTTCGAATGGCCTTATTTGTATTTTTTTTTTTTAATTGTTTTCAGGTGTTAATGGGTTGAGAAAATTAAAAAACAGATAAAATAAATTACAAGCCGAAAGTCCGAGTTTGACTCTTCCCCATTTGTAGGATAAAAAAAATTGCAACTCCGTGTAGTGAGCCTATCGACTATGTAAACGCAGAATGAGTCTTTTAGCTTCTAGCAACAACCCCAGTATTTATATAAAATATTAGTATTATCACTCCATATTAAAACACGCATAATAATGTTAAGACATATCTAACAATTACCAGAACTCGGAGTTGATAAGTAAGCGCCTTAATGTGAGCAAAAAGAGGACGTTTTTAGTTAAATTTTAAAATATTGTGGTGTGAATATAAAAAAATGGATTCAAAAAAAAACACCATATTGGCTAACTTCAATGGACAATAACTTGATAACTCTGTAGGTACTGAAATTTTTTGGGCCAGAAATCCGTGTGTTTTATACTCTTTTGTGTTTTTAAACGAATACATTTTTTTGATCTAAGCCCTATTTTTCAATAAAATTGACAAAAAATCATTTTTTTTTACAAATAATAAAACGGCATGGTTTGGCAAAACCTTAGCTTTCTTAGGCTTTCTGGCATGAAACCAATTTGTTTCACCTTCAACTTCATGTAACAAACATTTTCAAAAAATTTCATTCAAATTTTTCGAACCCTTTACCTATTGGACGAACGTTTTTTACTTGTTTGAAAAAAGCGTCGCAAATAAGTTATTATTGTGTACAATGCATTGTGTGCAGAGAAGTAAATGACTAATTCTTGAGTACTTTAAGAGCCTTCATAAATTTCTTTGACTCTTTTGTCATAATAAAAATTGTTCAAGTGTTAAAAAAAATGCATCCAAACATAAAATCAATATTTGAAAAGAAAGAACATAAAAAATTTTTATTATTTTTCCAAGTGCATGAATCAAGACTTTTTGTTTCAAAAACGTTGCAATTATAAAGTTTTATGACTTACACTTTAAAACGTAAACAAATATTTTTGTTTCTTTTATTTCAGATAAAAATTATGCAGAGCGCAATGAAACAAAGGCATTGTTTCAGTTACAAAAGCATGTAATGTTTTAAAAAAATAAAAGAAAATAAAATATAGAAACACTTACACAGCCCACACAATGTATGCAGCCTTTGAGAAAAATCCCATTTCTGCCCGAATTTTTGTTAATTTTCCGCTGATAACGTTGTGAAATTATCCACGACACAAAATAGCTGCCAGAAGCCGGAAGGACGGCTTGAAAATAACAAAAAACGGGAACACTTTTAATAGCGACAGGAATATTTATCAGCATTCTCAGTAAGATGACGGCGCGATCAGCAAATAACAATGATGGACAAAATTTCAACTCTCTCACGACTTTATTTAAAATGTCAATAAAAAGCACTGGTGCTATTTGAGTTTGTACAAAGTTAACATTTGTATTTTGTTCTTTTTAAATTATTTTAATGAAAAATGTTCAAATCCTACACAAATATTTCATAGAATTTTATTTACTGCAACCTTTATGAACACATAGTGTAGCAGCATTTTTATCAAACTATTGGGCCTATATTTTTTAACAATCTGAACGAACATTAACTGAAAAGTTGGCACTCTTTTCAAACTTTTTAATTAAATAAAAGCACTTGCAACAGTTTTATTTTCTTTAAATGTAAATTGCTCTTAACAAGCACAATGCGCTTTCATTTATAGCAACAATTTGTTTTTGCTGCTGCTGCTGTTATCGCCGTTGCTGCTGCGTCGCTTCTGGGAGTTAAGCAACTTTTGATTGATTTATATAGATTATTGTTTCCTAACTGCAATATGGCTATCGTAGTATAGCAGGAATATAGGGTTCTTTGATGTTTGATTTCCACACCCTTTGCAATTTATGCGTTCGTTCAATTGCTTTGCTTGGGTAGATAACAGCGCGGAACTTTTTGTTTTGGTTTATTTGTACGCAGTTTGCGTTTTGATAAAGCAAAATGTTCTCAGCTTTGTAGAGAGATTATTTTCACAACTATGTACTGCATCTGATATCAAATGGCAGTTTAAAACTGAAACTGTTTTGTATTTTTTCCTGAATTTATACAAATTTGCAGAAGCTTAAGTTTTAGAGAAATACTTCACCAAACAAAAGTTTTTAGAAGAAAACATTTATTCTCTTAGGTAAAGTCCCTGTTCAAACATTTTTCAAGCTGACATTCTTTGACTCATTTTCCACTATGAGAACTTTTTCTGTTTTAAATATTTTTGAGAAAGGTAATATCCCTTAAAATACATGTAGTTAAATACTTGTTTCACAATAGCGCTTAACAAACTTATAAATTGGTCAAATTTTTACTTTTAACTTTTATATCTTTACTGTTGCGTTGTTGCCAACGCGAGCACGACTCAATAAAATCTTTTCTTACCAAGATTTTTTTTGTTTGATACGGTTTGTGATTTAAGGCATACTTTAAGGGTTAGTTACCAAACATTTAAGAATATTGCGATTTTTTCAAAATTCAAAGCGGCTGTGAGTCAGTTCAAATTTTTTTTTAGAAAAAAAATCTGCAAAAAATTTGTGTTCTGCAATCATTAAACCTTTGAAGTACCAAGTTTTAGCTCGCTTAATTTGATATTGAACTAGAAAATTTATTTCGTTTAAGGAAGTTAATTTCGTGGCACTATGCGTAATGTAAAAAGTTACCTTATCTTATTGGACACAATTTTTCAGGTGTTCTAGAAGTCATGAAAGGATCGATCGGCTTACTATCGAGTAGTTAGGATAATTTTATGTAGTTTATCAAAAACTAATCGAAAAATCGCAAAAAAAATTATCTCGTTTGATGTAGGTATTATTTTGATAAAAATTGGAATTCACAATAGCTTAAATTTTTTTAAACATTATTTATAAAATTTTTTTGAACATTCTTCATATAATTTTCGGCACTGGATCCGAATACGAGGTTGTCATATTTTTTTTTTTTACTACTGGCTTAGATTTTGAGATAGATTGTGTCCACAACATTTTGAGTATTTTTTGGAGAATTTCTCAATACAATAAAATTAAGTAGTGGATCTTCTTTTAAAGATTTTCTCAAAACAATTATTTCAGAATTTTCATCAAAAAATATTTCAAGATTGGAAAATTGCTTAATTTTTAACAGCTTATATTTAGAAATCTATAAGTCGTATCGGAAAGTGTCTCATGCACAAAAATTTTATCAACTTTGGAAAATTTTCTATGCAAGCATTGAAATTTCCCCTCGAAAAAAATTTAAAGAGCCACTGTTGCACAACTGAGAAGTAAAAAATGGATTTTCGGAGTACATATATCTAAGCTATTCACAGTCTTTGTTTTTCCTAAGATCCTGAGAAATATTTTTTAGTGAGACGCCATTTTCATTTTACTTGTTTTTGGAAAATCTATAATTACCGAAAAAAACCCAATTTTTACCATTTTAAAAAGTTTTTGGATTCACAGTTTTATCCGACAACATATTCGATATATTAGTTTAGAAATCTTGTAGAACCTAAATCCAACATTAGAATTATTTTGCACTTTCCTTACGCAATTTTATTTTGTCGCATAACCACTTGATAGCAAGATGTTACTTACTACACAGCACAAAGAAAAATTTACAAAACTGCAAAAACTACATACAGTAATACGATCAAATATTCAAAATGCTTTGAGTTTAGATGAAAGGATACGAATTCACACTGTCTTTTAAGAGCTACAAAGAATCAAGGTACAGTTTATGTTTATCCTTTATGTGCGTCCTTTTGAAATAAAAATAATTTTAAGTTCATTAACATTTTTATAGAACAATATTTCAAATTATGTTGAAACCTTTATTTTAATTTCACATTTGATCGAAGCAAATTCCACTACAAAATAAAATCAACTCAACAGAACAAAAATCCGCTGGTTTTCGAAATCCTTAAATAAATTTATTTTGGAAAATTAATTCAAATCCCGATTAAGAACCGATTTCCGATTGCGATGTTTATACTATCGTTCACGCTCAACAAGTGAATGAACGCTTTTGTTGTTCATAATGGTGATAAATATTAAAAAAAAAAAACTTTATTTAATTATTTTGTATATTTATTTGTATACAATTTTCTGGGCAGCGGCGGCAGCAGCAAAAACGGAGTCACTACAGAACAGAATACCAAAACAAAAACAAAACGAAAAAAAACATGCATTCATAGTCATATTAGAAGAATAAAAAATTATGAAATAGTCTAAGTTGCAGAGTTAAAGGCACGCTGACAGACGGACGGACAGACAGCACAAAACATTTAACTACGAGCTGACTGAGCCTCCGCTTGCCTGATGTACCGAGTGACTGTCCAACTGACTCATGACTGCACTGTTGTGGCATCATCGGTGCTATGTTTACAATATGATCGGCCGGCCACACTACACAAAGTCGATATACGCGCGCGTACTGTAATCAATTGATGGAGTTTGTTTGGCAAAGGGGTTTCTTTATGGGAGAAGCATGACGAAAAAAAAAAAAATGCCCACCTTAATACTGAAAAATGTCAATAAAAGAAAAATTTAATTTTTTCCACAGTTTATTTGTTTGTGAATACACGCGACTATATGCGTTTTTAACGGTAGCATCATGGGCGCAACATTTAGCGCCGGCTACTGTGCGCGGTGCGTTTCACATGGGAGTCTCATGTCCCAACAATAAATTTGTTTTAAATACAGTTTTTTATTTTGTTTTGTTTTTTTCTCTTACGAATTCAGCGCATAGGGGCGCTTCCTAGACATATTAATAATTTATTCGTTAATATTTTCGCTAATTAGTATCAAATGGAGTTTTTAACGATTAGTTTAATCACTACGTTCATATATCTTTGTATGTTTGTATATTTGTATATCAACAACCATAGTATGACACACTGGCTTAATTAAATACTGCTGCACACATATGTATTGGTACTTTGTTTTTCATTTTTTATTGGAAAGAATATAAAAGTAGGGGTTGGGTTATTTGTTATTAATCTTCATGAATATATACACATATGTATATAAGGGTGATTCAAATTTTTTTTTTGTTTCAACCAGGTTTAATAGTTGCAGTTGCATTAATATTTACTGGTGGCTCATCGAACTTTTTAGTTTTCCATACGATTTATAAGAGAAAGAATGCTTTATGAGACAACTCGTGAAACAAAAGTCTTAACTACACAAACGGGGCCAAGCCCATTAGAAATAACATATAATTTTTCATAAAAAAAGGATCTCTTTTTTTATTTTTTTTTTTCGAGAAGATAATATTTTGTCAGCTTATTAGCTTAGGGATATATCGAAGATTGCAAAAAAAATTGTATCATCTTTCCGATGGGCTTGGTCCCGTTCGTGTTACATTTTTTTTTCACGAGGTATAGCTGAAACTGTCTAATAAAGCATTATTTTTCATATAAATCGTATGGGAAACTAAAAAGCTCGATGACCCACCAGTAAATATTAATATTATGAGCTCTCCTTGCAGCAGAATTTTTTTTCTATGTAAGGGGGCGTTCAAGTATTACGTAACGCAATTAGGGGGGGAGGGGGGTCTTGCAAAACGTTACGATGCGTTACGGGGGAGGGGGGGGGGGGTTCGAACAACGCGTTACATAACAGTGTTTTTGAAGTGAAACTACTTAAGCGGGTGGTTATTTGAAATAAGATGTGTATAATGAAACTCTTTCTTAATGTGTATGTTTATTGAACAGCTACAGCCAAAACATTTTATTAAAATGATAAAAGTTGACGGGATCTAGATAAGCTACAGCAATAAATGATACATCACATTAAAGCACTCAACGAGCAGAATGTCCTTAAACTATCATCTTCGTGATTGGTTAACCAAAACCTGAGATATAAGCGTGGAAAGATTTTCTGTTTTTATCATTTATTGCTGTAGTTGTTCTAGATCCCATCAACTTTTATCATTTTAATAAAAATTTTTCGTCTCATTTTTCGCCATTTTAACATATTTTAAACTTAAGCAAATGTGATTTTTTGTTAAATAACAATATGAACAAGTTAAGGTGTTATCTTCAGCCAGGCCGAAACTCACATACCCTACGCTGCACTGAAAGAACATGTATTTCAATAAATATTAAAAAGACGTTGAAGAGGTTGCATGATTCGAAAAAAGTGTGAAGTGTTTAAAAGGTTAACAGAGGTTGAAAAATGTTGAAAAAGTCGTAAATGTATGCAAAATGTTAAAAAGAGGTTGAAAAAACTACAAGTCGATCAAAAAGTCGAAAAAATAAAGGACAAAGAAATTTCATCACAATATCTTGCAGGGTTTACGAGATATGGTGGTATAAAGGTTAAAATTAAGGGCTGTGCCACGGGAATCTTTGGAAATTTGAAACCTAGCTTAATCCTAATTTAGTTCACATGTACACCAAATCACCAAGTTTCATCAAAATCGTTGCATTTTTTTCAAAATGGGATTGTGCAAATATACATAGAGTATGGGCGGTTGGCGTGTCCATAAACCGATTTCATCCATTTTTAATAGCAAGATGCCTGCAAGACGCTGATCAAGAATATATGTACTTTTCCATAACTCCCACGCCCCCTTCTATATGTTACAAACGAAATGACAAAATGAATATACCCTCGGTGTAGGGTATAATAAAGAAAATAAACATCGCATGTATTTCCGGTACTTTTCGCAACATAATTGTAACTTTTAGGTAAATATGGTCACTTGAGTGTTACGTAACGTTTAAGGGGGGGGGGTAAAGGAAAACGTTACGGTGCGTTACATGGGGGGAGGGGGGGTCAAACATCTTTAAAAATTGCGTTACGTAATACTTGAACGCCCCCTAACTGGTTGAAAAAAAAAAATTTTTTCAATCACCCTAATATACATACATACATACATAAATATCTTTTATATAGCTTTAAAGTTATATGGTAGCAATGCAAAGTAGGTTAAGGTTTTAATGTCGGAAGATGAGGATTTCGAACATTTTTCTATTTGCATAATTGCACATTATGATAATATTTAATGCAAAATTTGGACAGCCAAATAATAGAAAAATGGATGTATGATGTCGGACGGTATTTTAATTTCTTACACTTTTTTTAATAAAAGTCAGTTCAGAATTAAAAATTACTCAAATCTCAATTTTTTGCGAAATTTAAAAACAAATTGCTGAAAATGCCTATTTTTTGACCTCCAAAAGATCATATCTCAGCTCCAAGGACACCTGGAGGGTTGATTTTGGTAGTAAATTAGCATATGGGCATTTCTCTCATGTTGAACGGGACGGAAGTAAATGGAATAAAAGTCAAAGTAAAACACTTTATTTTTTTCTGTTACTTTAAGGAATAGCCCTTTGGTAGCACTATATCGAGTGGTAAAGTTGATTCCAGACGTAATACTGGTTCCAAGATAGAGGCAATAAAAAAGCCATTCGAAAGGGACAAAAAAACGGAAGTATTTTTCATGGCCATCTATAGAAAAACACAAGTCAGCGAAACCTGGCAACATTTTTTAATGTGACTTTTTAATAGATTTCGTTTGATTGAAAAATCTTATTTACTTTTTTTCTTATAAGGCATAATAATCCATTCGAACGGGACATATATTTTCATTTTGGTTCACTTGGGCAATTTTCAAAACGGCTTTAATATTTATATAAATAATAATATTTAAGATATATATAGTAATTAAAAAAACAAATTTAATGTTTATATTTATCAAGTGAAGATCAATTTTAACAAAGAAAAGAGGAAGGAGTAGATATTTTTCTTACAATAATATAAAACTTGTCTTTTTGCTGTTAAAACATTTTTCCTGTAAGAGGCGTGTCACCGCCCACTAAAAAAAATATATTTTTACTCAAGTTTCAACCTATCTACATACCAAATATGATCAAAATCGGTGGTGCCACAGTCGTGGTACCGTTTTTTCCCATTTTGAGCGATGCCACGCCCCTTTTAAGGAAGCAGAGTTTCTAATAATCTTTCTAACTTTAAACAAAATTTTATCAAAATCGGTCCATTAGTTTACCGTGGAAACGTTTTTTCCCGTTAGGGGAGTGGCACCCTCCTTCTCTTCACAACCTTTCCAACAAAAAAAAATTATGCGATTATGTTGTGCTATGGCTGTGAAAAAGTGGTTGAACCGTTTTGAACTGGTTTTTGCCGGTTGGCCTTTTGGCGGAAATGCCCATTTACTTTTTTCAGAATGAAATCCATAACCCGGAATTGACCGGGAGTCCGGCCCGGAATTTCATGTTAAAGCCAGGGGTCTGGTGGAAGGGATTCAAAAATTTCTAAAATAGCCTGCTGACTGCTGACAAAACAAAATTTTACTTTTTACCATTTGCGGGAAGAATTTGTTTTTTTAGATGGCCGGGAATAGCATCAGTACGACTTGGTAACCCTCCATGGGTTATTTCTTAAAGGATCATACGAACGAGAAAACTCATAAAGTTTAATTTGACTTTAGTAAACGTAAACTTGCAAATAGTTTTATATAAATCATGGCACGTGATTATTTTTTAGAGCACGATTTTCTTTTGACACTATAGCAAATTTACGAGTATTTTATATAAAATTCATTAAATTTACTTTACAGTAAAAAGATCAATGTTCAGGGAAACCCCTAAGTTATTATTAGAGTGCAAACTGATATTTGAGAAAAATCACCCAGTACGATTATAATAAAATATTCAATTCAGCATAGAATAAATAACTACAGCAAATCTTTATTACTTAAACTGACAGAGTTGTCCAGAAGGAATTCTCAGCTTTCCTAAAATAAAAAATTTTTCTCAAAATTGTGAAAAGTTAAATTTTTTTTTGCGGGAAAAATTAAATTTTTTTGGGAAAATGTATACCTACCTTTTTTTTTTTGGTATTAAAAAATAATTAAGCCTGATAAATTTCGGTCCATATTTATAAATTTCCATGACAGAAATATGTTAAGATTATGTATTACAATTCTTTGTTTTTACGTGTCTTTCAAAATTTAGCCTAAACGATAATATTTCTCTTAAATAATTATGTATTAGTTTATATTTATACGTTATTCTACGGTTAAATTAAAACTCTGCAAATTAAATGTAACAAAAATAGCAAAACGTATTTATAAATAAAAATGGTTAATTAATAAAAAAAAAAAAAATAGTCATAAATGAACTCATTTATCTTTATAGTGGAAGATAATGAAATAAACAAAAAATTACAACAACATTAGCGGAGCGATAGAACATATTAATATTTTTTTTAGTATTAAAATTTCACACACCCTTCGCTATAACAATACTATAAACAACGTCGTAGGCGTAAACAAAAACTATTTTGAATTATTAACTTGAGTTTATTTTTATTTACATAAAAATAAAACCTCTAGTAAAAAAGATAAAGAAGCTGACGAGATTTAGTAAAATTAAACAAGTCGGGGAACGCACCAAAGTTGCATTAACTAATATTTCACAAGCAAGCGAAAGTGAAAAATGATATTAAATTCTCGTTAAATATTACACCATGTTGCAAACTTAAAGTGAACGTCACCAATGGTAATGATACAAATGCTATTGATAAGAGGATATATTTTTACGTTGCTTAAACCTGAAAGTACAACCTTACAAACGTAAAAATTAATCATTGGAATAATAAACATATTTTTTTTAATCGACAATCAAGTAAAATCAATTTGTTTTCGTAAATATCTCCAAATAGTCTTAAAGCTATTCACGATAAAGATAAAGCTGGGTAGGGATCATTACTTTAGGAACCAATTTTGTTTAAAACACGATTCAAGCGAATTGGAATTTTGATTATTCAAAGCATTGGAAAAATAAATTCAACGAAATATGTATTTCCCCAAGAAGTTTTAGAAAGTAGATTAATGTATTTAATTTAATTTTTATATTTTTCTTTCATTTCATACTCTTAAGTTAATCTATATATGCAGTTTCAAAATAAATGCTTAATTTTTTTATGTTGGAAAGATTTTAAAGAGGGGCAATGCAGAATATCATTTTTGTTTCAATAGTAGCCGGTGCAACGCCTCTAACAAGAAAATACGTTCTCAAGGCTAAACTCATAGACTGATTTTGATAAAATTGAGTCCTAAGGAAAGAATTAAAAATCTGTGTTCTTTTAGTGGGCGTAGCACCGCCGCACAGTGGGAAATTTTTTTAATGTTTTTGGACAAAAAGCCGTTTACAACGCAATGGTTTTTATTTTTGAGAATGATGACTAAATAAAGTTCTTTAATGAGTCCGTTTTCTAATACCAAAAAGTATTTTATTTTTTTTTGTACATCACTAATATATGTAGTTGAATTTCAACCAGTGGGCGAAATTATAGTTAAATTAAATTTACATTATTTACCTTTAGAAAATCTTGTTTTTTATACAGTTTGGTTAAAGAAGTTCGAGTTGAATTAATAAAAAGTGTGACGTGATATGGATACATATTTTCTGGGATTAACTTCCTTAAATTATTAATTAATAAATAACCTTTCTTCCTAACTTATGATACGTATCTAATAATTTAAAAAAAAAAACTAACTTCAGATAAACAATTGCATTAGTCAGGTGACCAAGCACGGTTTTTAAATCCATACAATCAACTTTAAACTATATAGTAAAAATATTTTCTAGTATAGCAATTTTTAGTCAGAGCACATTTGTAAAATTTGTCAATACTTAAAAAAGTTGCACAGAAATTAAAATTTTTTTTCCTTGTGACTATAGCAAATACAGGGTGTTTTTTTAGAGGTATAGAGCTTCGAATTGAAATAAAACACAAGAAAATCGTTTTAATGTCCATCAATTTGGCTTTATTGGAAGGATAATTTTATGCCATTAATGTTTAAATATGATTTCGGACATGTGGCCGCCGCGGCTGGCTCGAATAAAGCCAATTCTACAGGTCCAATTTTGAACCACTTTTTCGAGCATATGGGGCCGTATGTCGGCAATAACGCCACGAATGTTGGCTTCCAAGTCCCCTAACGTTTCTGGTTTGTTGGCGTAGACGAGCGACTTCACATATCCCCAAAGAAAATAATCCAATGGTGTCAAATCACACGATCTTGGTGGCCAATTGACAGGTCCATTCCGCGAAATTATGCGCTCATCGAATGTTTCCTTCAATAAATTGATTGCGCTGTGTGGCATGTAGCGCCGTCTTGTTGGAACCACAACTCATCCACATTCATGCCATCCAATTCGGGAACAAAATAGTCGGTTATCATGGCTCTATACCGGTCTCCATTAACGGTAACTGACTCTCCAGCATTATTTCGGAAGAAGTATGGCCCAATGACTCCACCAGCCCATAGAGCACACCAAAGTCAGTTTTTGTGGATGTAATGGCGTCTCAAGGGTCTCATGTGGATTCTCTTCACTCCAAATGCGGCAATTTTGCTTGTTGACGTAGCCATTCAACCAAAAATGAGCTTCATCACTGAACAAAATTTTGCGATGAAAATCAGCATCGATATCAATCTCATTTTCGGCTCATACACCAAAATCACGACGCATTGCATGGTCTCGCGGCTTTAATTCTTGCACAAGCTGGATCTTGTAAGGTCGCAAGCCAAGATCTTTGAGCAAAATCTTCCATAAAGTTGATGGACAAAGCTCCAATTGCTGTGCACGGTGGCGAATCGATTCATTCGGGTCCTCTTCAACATTTTGCTCTACAGCGGCAATTGTTTCTTCGGTGCGCACTGTTCGACGTCTCTGCGGATGCGTATTATCACATAGAGTAAACGTAGTGCGAAAACGACCCATGGTTAACCGAATTAATTGCTCTGATGGACGATTATGTCGACCATAAAATGGACGGAGCTTGCGGTAAACTTCGCGAACTGAACCATTATTTTCGAAATAAATTTGCACGATTTGCAAGCGTTGTTCTTTTGTCAACCTGTTCATGATGAAATGGCAAACCAAACTGAACATAAATGACATTAGAGTTGCCAGATTTGACCATAAAATGCCAGTTTTATCTCTATTCGAAAAACAAACCTCTAAAAAAACACCCAGTACATGTTGCTTTTAGAAAATATGATAATAAAAACGCCTACGTCTTTTTCGATAAACGTTTTATTAATGAACGGAGTCCCCGTCAGCAGTATCTGCATAGATTATGCACCATACACTTAACGCTAATCCTTGTGCAATGCCAATGCATTTGTAATTTATTTTTGAAAATAATGTTTCTATTCTAGCTCGCAGTCTAAAATGATAAGTTCCACAAAGAAGCAATACTAATTACACATATTAACCTATTTTTATGAAGCTTGAGTATGAAATTGTCAACAAATAATCTTACTATATTTATTACTATGAATCATTTATTTCACGTTTTCAGAGAATAAAAAAAAATTAATTATGTTAAGCCACGAAAACCATACTTAAAATTAAATACATACCCCATGAATGAATAAATAGAAGATTACGACACGCGCATATGTCATTTTTTTTTGTGACGTAGGAGGGGACCATCGCCATAAACGTAGTTCCTAATTGATTAAGGGGATAAATTTAAAAATGAAAATAATTTATTTCTACTCTTTACTTATTAAATACCACAATAAAAGTATTTTACTGAAAAGAGCGCATATCTAGAATGAAATTAAATTGTTTTGAATGCAAGTTTTGACCATGGTTTAGTATTTTTAATGGGGCGTTAAATCCCTTTTTAGCCCTTTAATGAAACTAAACTGTGGTTCATTTAGTCGATTGACAGTTTCTTTGTTATTGTTTTGATTTGTTGACAACTGTTTGAAAAATAATAATAAGCGCCTTTTTACACACGGAAATTATGTGGAATTTTTTTTTCGCTTACATAAAATTTGAGCACAATCAATATTTTTACTAATAATAAATCTATGTAAAGCAATTTACGAGTATAAGGATCCTTAAATTTAATGCAATTCCAGAGGACCATTGCACAAGTATAAGCTTTGGGAATTATATAGATTGTTCAAATGACCTGCAAAGGTAAGTATATCAGAAGTCAAATAAAATACCTTGGTCTAAAATTTCCCTTGTAAAAGGTTCCGCAGATATTTTGGTACACTTAAGCTGTTAATATCGATAAAAACTCATTTCTACCCCATAATCACCCCAAACCCACCCCAGTACCTTATTACACCTCCTCAAAGATTTTTATCGACATTCTGATATTTCTTTGTTATTGTTTTGATTTTTTGACAACGCTTGGACAGTTGTTTTAATTATTTACATTGAAAACGTTATAATTTAAAAAATTATTTAAAAACTATTCATCGCGATTGTGTTTATTAAACATCGGTATAATCTAAAAATATTTAAAAATTTTTCGCTGTGATTGATTCGTGCTTAAAAATTAAAAAAAATGAGGTGTGTGGTGCATCAGTGCAAAAACACAAACAAAAAAACAAAAGTTAGATTTTACTGCTTTCCAAAGGACAAAGTGCTGCTCCCACAGTGGATTGCTTTTTGTAAACAAAAAAGGCAAATAAATACTGCCAATGAAAGAATTTGTTCAGCACATTTTGTTCCTGACGACTTAGAAAGAAATATTCAATATGAAATGGGTAAGAAAATATGAATTTTTATACGTTCGCACACAAATAATTATAAGCTTTATTTAAGGCTATGTAAACATAATGGTTTTAAATTAAAGCCTGGAACAATTCCTACCATCAATTTATGTGAGGAAACAGATGAGGTTCCCACAACCAATTTGACAGTCTAAGATTATGAAGACGATAAAGAAAATTCTTCTACTGCAATTACTTAATTCGAATCCCGTGACAACTGTCGAAGATAAAATTAAGTGTTTGGAAAATAAAGTGTTAGTTTAATACATACTTGATTTTATGTAACATTGCATTTACTTATATTCCCTTTATTATTATTAAATAGAAAAATGCTACGACAGGAAAATAGGATTTTCGAGGAGAATCTACAACAAGAAAAAAAGATTTCCGAGAATTTGTTGCAGAAACTCAAATATTTTGAAAACCAAGAGTATGTTAAAAATGTTCTTAACAAATATTTTTAACTAATATGCTCTTTACAAATTCCAAAACAGAAAAACGCTGCGAGAGGAAAACTTAGCGCTGAAGTTATCGTCAGAGAAAGGCCACAGCGAAATCCAGTCATTGCAGCTTCGTATTAAAAAAGCAGAGTTCGAAAAACACAACATAGAGGAGAAACTGACGACGATCTTTACAGCCAAGCAAGTCCATAAATTGAAAAACGGTGACAAGAGACAAACGTGGAACGAAGCAGATATCGCCCACTCGATTACTTTGTACTCTACCAGTGCAAAAGCATACCGTTTTTTAAGGAACAAAAAATTTCCGCTTCCTTCCATTCGCACCCTTCAAAGATGGGCACAAAAGGTCAACATTACACGAGGAATTTTAGAGCCAGTAGCTTAAATTTTGTCAGCAACTGCACAGATGGCCGAAACCCATGAACTATGTGTGCTAAGCTTTGACGAAATGAAGATAAGAAAAAGTTATTGCTACGACAGGTCGTCTGACACAACGTTAGCTCCTGCTAATTATGTCCAGGTAGCCATGCTTAGAGGTAATAAATTACATTATCATTATTATATAATTTCATGCGCATTTCATTTATTTAGGGTTAATGTCAAAATGGAAGCAGCCAATTTTCTATGACTTCGACTGCATGATGACCAAAAAGATTTTTTTTGAAATCTTGAGCAAAATTAACAAATGCGGCTATAATGTCGTTGCTGTTGTGAGCGATTTAGGTGGCGGAAACCGAAAACTATTTAGTGAACTTGACATTCATATGGATAAACCATGGTAAATACACACAATTTTACTTTATTTGTGAAGAAGTTACTCAAAATATTCTTTTTTTCGAAACATTTTAAATTGAGCTTTTCTCTATTACGTACTTAGTTAAATTTGTTACTTATATTTCCCACACTTATTGAAACTTTTGAGAAATCATTTTCTTGATGAAGGGTTTTTAATAAATGGGCAATCCGTAAAAAAAGAAATTATGGTTGAGCTTCTGGCGGCAACATCCTCTGATTTGTCAATCACTCACAAAATTACTCCAAAACATCTCAGTTTATCTGGAGCTGAACGACAGAAAGTGAAGATGGCCGCCAAACTATTTTCGCATACAAATGCGATGGCGACAACAAGAGCCGCCAGCTTAGGCTTTTTGGATGGACACAATTGGAGCGAATGTTCGCAATTATTTAAAATAGTAATGTTTGTTACAAGTACTATAAACTTTTTCTAAAATTAAAATTTTATGTAATAGACAAATGATTGGTTTGACGTAATGAACGTTAGGGTGCCACGGCCAGATAGCAGAGAGAGAACTCACGCATATGGGCTTGCTATTGAGGTGCAGAATAAAATTCTCGATGACATGACCGAACTGATTTCCAGCATGCGAGTTATTGGCAAAAAAAAATTTAATGCCATTCCAGAAAGGTGATTGATACAAAACATCTTTTTATGTAAATTTAAACTTCTTTCATTTACAGGCATTATTCAATCCACCAAAGCCCTAAAAATGCTTTTTGCTGACTTGCAGGACCGCTTCAACACAGAATATATTTTGACATACAGGCTTAATCAAGATATTTTGGAAAAATTTTTGGAGTCATTCGGGCGCAAGGAGGCTTACATGATCATCCAGACCAACAAGAATTTAAATATCGATTACGGTCATATATTCTCGGACGCAATGAAGGTGTCTTATCTGACAGTGCCAATGTAGGAAGCGACGATACTCCCGACTTGGAAGAAAAGCTTCTGACAGATATTTACTACCAAAACAACTTTAGAAACAAATGATGTAAACATTTATACCTATAATTTTAGGTACAATTTTTAAGAACGTTTCTGTAGAGGCAGAAGTCAACCCATCGTTACAAGATGTAGAGGAGGAACTCGATACTATGGCCTATGATGGGCTGGAAAATTTAGCTGGATATATTTGCCATAAATTGCACCAAAAAGTCCCAAATATTTGCATCCTGCCTGAAAATGATGATTCATATGCATGGGTTAATCATTTGACTGAAGGAGGACTTTCAAAGCCATCTATGGATCTAATGAACCACATGAGGTCTCTCCAACAAATTTTCGATGAAATAAATGGAGACGAATTATTAGTTTCGAATGATTATCTAAAAAAACATCTGGATCATGCAGAACATTTGAATTGTGACCAAAAAGTCAAAAAATTATTTTTTAGAGCTAGAATGTTTTTTAGGATAAGAAAACTAAACAAAGAAATAATTGATAATAGCTATAAGCAAAAGCGAAAATTTGATAAAACAGTATCCTAAAACTAACTTTGTCGTTTTATTAATTAATGAACAAATCACATTTTTGCAACACAAATTTTCAGGGGTCTATTTCATAATATTTAACGTTTAAAGAATTTCCAAAAATAATTTCTGTGTGTAAACAGAGAGTAAACAATAATGAAAAATATTTTAATATTTATTTTATTTATTAAGAAGTTGCTATGCAACTGAAACATATCTGTCAATAGTAAGGGCTCCTGTGACGTACATGCGCAGTAGATTTTCAATTTTGTTCGTCTGATGTCGTAATCTTCTATTTATTCATTCATGTACATACCCTACAGTAAAAATTTAATATTGTTGTACATGATTTTGTCAGTTGATTTTAAATTCATATCGTACAGTATAAATACCAAATGAATAAGGAACAAGGAAGTCAACGGAATTTTGCAAACAAAGGGGGGCTTAAAGTTGAGGTAAAACGGTTTTCGCCACGTTCTCGCAACTATTGAAGAATTTATTTTACAAATGTTATAGCTCATTAAATTTGCCACATTTTTACTATAGTAAATTCGACAAATCGCTATATATGTGCAAATAAAACGACCAAGCTGCTAACTCGCTGATTATTCGAGTACTCGTTGTTGTTCTTAATACTTTTTTTTTATTTCAAATTGATTCTTTTATCACCTGACATTTTAAGTAATTGTTTTTCCACAAAATAACTCTGTATATTTTCATTTCAAAATGCTCAATAGACAAAATACAAATCCGCTAGTTAGCACTAGCACTTAAGCAACTTGCTATGTATAAATAGAAACTTTAACTTTACTCGCATAGTTTGCGATTTTGTTTTGGCTTTCATTATTAGCTATAAATAGCGAATATGACGCAGCTTAAATACAACTAAAAATAAACGAGTTGCTATTTTTGAAATTTTATGTTTCTTAAAATTTATTAGAGCACGGTTTAAAAGGCGCAGACTTCATTTGCCTGTTTTTTAGAGTTTTCAACTTACTGAACTCGAAAATAACCTCTCAGTCGGATCTTGTTACGAAATATATGAGCATTTTATTTTGAAATTTTTAAATTTTATGCGATTCATTTCTAGTTACTTTATTTTTTCTTGTCAATGAAGAGGGACTTTCAGGATAAAGGACTCATATGATGATTAACACTAACATTTTTAGCCAACTTCATACATTTATTTTAAGGACACGAATTATTTCGGGGTATTTTTGGTTTTATTTTTTTTATGGGACCGATATATTCCGAGGATCAACAGAACGTCAAACTAACTGCCTGCATGAAAAACATCCCACCCATTGATTTAATTTTCTCAAACAGGTTTAGTTTTTGAAATATTTAAAAAAAAACTATATTTTTTTTTATTTTTGAAAAAACTTAAATATATAGTCATTCAATAAAATAAGTAAATAAAACAATTTTGGGCTTACGACCACTTCTAAAAACGGATATAGTCCCCAAAATTAGGAAGACATAAAGTCAAATAGTTTCCATAGACTGAACCGCGGCCGAATGCCATTATACAATCAATTTAACATACACATACATATGTATGGCCATCAAATGCCTATTTGGGCACAAGCCCTTAGGTACAAATTAATGTGGTAGATTTGAACTAACTAATTTTTAAAGGAAATAACAGCAAACAAAATATCTTAACAATCTTTATTTCAAAAAATCTTTCGATTATTGTAAATTTTCTGAATTTAATTAAAGAAAAATATATATTATATATTATATAAAATAATAATTTTTGGCCATTCCTAATGACCACTGACCGATGTGGAATGACTTATTTATCAACTATTTAACTTTTTGTAGTTTCATACTTTTGTAAGCAATATAAAAAGATCAAATTTTTATACACTGACGTAGAGTTGAAAACATCAATCAGTGCATGATTTGTAACTACATATCTTCATTTAAATTATCAACAGCGTGTAAAACATGCTGCTTTTAATGAAACGTGACGAAATAATACTGAATTTCAATTTGCGCTTATGGTAGCCATAATACATTAAAATAGCTTTTTATATCAAAGATTGGAGTTGCAATTAAGAGCTTACTTAAATACCTAAAACATGTGAATTTCCTCAATATTTGTGGTTTCCTTTTTGTTGCAATTTATAGTAGCAAATAATAAACTTAACCTTGTATTACAAAAAAATGTAACCTTATCGTTTTGCAGTCGGCACAGTTATTATGGATGTAAGTAAACGTAAATCACTCAAGCAGGACAAATTTACCAGCTTTAATAATTATAATTTTTTAAATGTTTGTGAAGTTTTTGGACGTTTTACCATAAATCATGCAACAAGTTAATTTATTTTAATGAACTTGAAAAATTGCAACAGGAAGTTCGTCATGATCTTCAATATAATTTAAAGTGCATTAAACTATTGGGCATTGAACTAGTTGAATTGAGATACACTATACATTATTGTTTTACATGTCAGGCTCACCTTAGTAAAATCGTTAACTGCAAGTCATGTCCTAGTCTCTCAAGAGCAGGAACTCCTTCAACACGCAAAATATTTATTTTCTCACGCAGTGAACGGGATACAGTAGCTTGTCCATGACGTTCGCGTAATATCTCTAATATATTGGGCTGTCTTAGAAAAGCAATAACCTAAAAACAATAATAATGCGTACCTATTGAAAACTGTTAATGATTTTCCTGCATTTTTTCTTACCTTTTCATTATAAGCAACAGGAACATCGTTACAACCATCAGCACCACCTGTAGCACCATTTGCTGCTGCATTGCGTCCAGCTCCGCCACTAGTTGTTGATAACAAAGTTGAAGCCGGTCGTGGTGGTGGTAAAGGTGGTTGAGCTGCAGACATGCAATTACCGTCAAATACATCGTAAGGTTGCTGCTGCTGTTGATTATGATGTGGATGATGCTGCTGTTGTCGATGGCGTATAACACGTGGACATTCCACTGGCAATCTTGGGTCCATAAAAGATGTACGACGATTGCTGTGATCTATAAAGAATTGTTTTCCGCATTGATCAAGTTTTGTTTCCCAGCTTGAAGGTAAATCACGATTCAATTGCGCAAACGTATTAACTAATGCAACTAAATCCTTATTATATTGATAGCGTTGAAAGCAATTTGGATCGCGGCGTATACGTATTATCATATGCTTGAGTGCGGCATTGCGATTATAAATCGATAGTGCATCTTCATTTGTATGCAAGAGTGAATAAAAGTCTGGACGGCAAAGCATGATCACTGCGGGATGCACAGCTAACTGTTGAAGAGTTTGTAGAGTAGAGGAAACATTAAAGTTGTTATTGGAAGCTTGATTGCTGACAGTGTTTGGGATTGTTTGAATCGCAGTCGTGTTAAAGGCAGTAGTGGCTGCTGAGTTTCCATTCGATAATACTGTAGCTGTATTCTCATTTGTTGCAGCAGCAACAGAACTGGAAGCATTTGCCGCAGTGGACGAAAGACGATTTTCATTTGTAATTGTACGACGTATAGACTGGTAACGTCGATCAAGTTGTTGACGATGATGTTGCTCGCGACCAGCTGAAAGAAAGTTTTCAGGTTTTATAATAAAAATTACTTTTAAGTAAATAATCAATATATTTTTTTTTAAATCTCATATTCATTTTATTTTTTTACATCATTTTTTATTTTATTTTTCTATTTTTTTTTTTTATTTAATTTTTTTTTTTGTTTTATATTTTTTATTTTTTTTTTTTGGTTTTTTTTTTATTTAATTTTTTTTTAGATTACCAAGAATTTTTTGCTTAAAACTTTGTTTCAGTTCAGCAACGGTTTGCAAGAAAAACTTTCTAAAATTAAGTAAGACCCATCTTTCTTCAATTGTAAGCATGTCTACTTTACTACTCTGGAAAATATTTTCAGATATTATTATCCACACCACTAAAAAAACCCTGCATTCTATTTATATTTGTTAAATGCTATTTTACACTTATAGTCATAAAAAGTACCTGGTCCATTCATAGCAGTTGAACCATTTGTGCCTGGGCGCTGCCATGAAGTTGTTCGTGTTGTATGATCTATGTAAAAAATACGTCCATGACTGTCCATTCGTGCTTCCCATGCAGGTGGCAATGGTGGTTCAGCACTCGATTCAGCATCACCAAATAGATTACTTGTACGTACAAGCCCACCAGCAGCACCACGTTCAGGGATCGAAGGCAAACGTGTACTTGTTAAATGCACAACATCATCATCCAATAATTCTACAGTAGCAGAAGAACCAACAGCAGCATCTCCAAGTTGTACAATATCACCAGTACGTATATCTGGCGCTAAGTCAGAAGCAGCAGCGACACCCTGTGTAGCTAAATGTAATGGTGCTGGCGAAGAAGGTGGTGTATTATCGCAACTAAAGTCTAATGGAATAGAAATTGATGAAGCTGCATCTGTGCCATTAAAAAAATCATCTGTATTATTATTGTATGTAGCAGCCGCTACTGCTTGTAGACGCGCATGACGTCTAGCATGATGAGTTGGTGTAGGTGGGCAAATAAGGTTGCCACCTAAATTATGAACAGAAAAATAGAGATGTTATAAATGCATTATTAAATTTATAAATGTGTTTTAAATTAATAACACTGTGTGCAGTGAAATTCAAGGAAAATCGACTGATATCAACTTAGGGTAATTCGCGGGTGTCGTTGAGTTCGAATTTGACAACAAACCTCACCGACTTGAAATAAAAAAAATCGTAGAAGAGCGTTTTTAACCGTGTCAATTACCAGTAAGTTCACCGGTACCTCGAGACACTGACGTATAGAACAAAATTCATTGACAGATTCAACCTCAGCGATCCCGAACTGCCCTAAGTTGATATCAATCGATTTCCCTACTAAATTTAGGTTTCACACACAGCATAATTAATCAATCATTATTATGAACGAATTCATATTTAATATGTACACAATAACACATTTACATTATAAATTTGATTAGAGCAGTGAATTAAAATTATTTGAATTAATTTGCAGATATTTAAAGTCTTGAAACTATCAGCCAAATTATATCAAATTTAATTTGAAAGGATTTGTATTATTTATAAAATTAGATGTAATATACTCATATATTTATTCACAAATGTATGCTAAACTGACCTATGCCACCACCAATACGCTTAAGTAAGCGCGCCTGTGGACGCAAATGCACCGGAGCCGTTACAGTAGGATTACTCTTGTGTATAAGCGCACCACTGTTTGCAATTGTAGGAGAATTCAACTCAGGACTTAAACTCAAATCCAACGGCGAAGCACTACGTGTTGATGAACCTGAAGGTGGACTTCTTTGTCTTAAGCGAACATGAGTAAGCATTTCATCGTAATTAGATGTTGGTTTTCCATTTGATAGCGTACGTGTGAGCGGACGATGTTGACGCATGCTCGGAAATTCATGTGGAGTTGAAGACGTCAATTCTGTTGTGGGAAATGTTGGAAATTTGTAACTATCTGTTCCAACAGCTATAGGAACTTTTTTGGTTGTTATCGTATTTATATAACTATCGGGTCCTATTTTCTTTTTAATCAAAGGCTTAAACTTAATTTGCTGTACAGGTGGAGAAGATGCATGTATCGGCGTTAATGATAGTGAAGTAGTATCATCGAAAAGTGGACTAGAAGTTGTTGAATCGTTAAGCATAAGCAGTGGGGAATTATTTGTTGAACTGTTGGCACTTCCATTAAATCCATTTGTGATATTTGCGCTGCCACCGCCAATATCAATGACTTCATCTAAGCCATCGTCTAAATCGAGTATATCAAATTTAAATGCATCTCCACTAATTTTAAAATCTTTAATTCCGCCACCAGTACCGCCGCACGCTGCACGTGGTGGCCATGAACGTTCCAAGGGACGATGTTGAGGCTGACGCAAATGTTTTTGACGACGTTGTACACTACCTTTTATGGCGGGTTCGTTTACATTGCCACCAACATGCAAGGCAGCAGCTGCTCCAAGTAAACTCTCTACGGCAGCTGCTTCTTCATCATCGTCATCGTCCACTACATGTGTGATACAGTCTACTTCGTATACTGTTTCTGCGGGTATGCTTTCATAACATTCGCGTGCAACCCACAAGTTGAAAGGTTGTTGTCCATCAGTCGTTGGGGTGGATAGAGAAGGAGATTTTGTGGACGGATTTTTAATTTTTTTTTTTGTGCCGTTGAGTGATGGAGTAGAGCCACCGCTTTGTGGCGAAAGTGTCCATGATTTACGGCGTGCACCTCCACTTACGGTGCCATCTTCTATTGAACCGCTACCAATGCTGCCATTAAAAGAGCTGGTAGGCGAAAGTGATGAAGTTACTGGATTTTCGCAAGACTTTGTTGCTAGCAAAGTTTGTTGTCGTTGCCTTTGAGTTTGATCGTCGTTTGAATTGATGGTTTGCTTTAGTTGATTAAAGTCTTTTAATGCTAAAATAGAAAAGGAACAAAAATAATATTTATTTTTATCTACCTACTAAGCAGAAAAGATCACCCAAGTGTTTAAATAATTTGCTGTAAAGTTGTGGTATGCAATGATAATATAATAAAATATGTTTTTATATAACATTATATAACATAACAATTTTCACTGCAATCATTTTTATTTAGAGAGCAAGGCAGCTTAATGGGGAGCCTGATATCCCAGAGGTCAAAATATGTTTGACCCTATTTCAGAATTTAAATGGTGTAATTGGCAAATGAATACTATATTCTCGATCTCAATGTTTTGTATCTCGTTTGGAATACATTTTTAGTACTTTTTTTCGTAATTAATCTAAAAAAAACGGTCTGCAGGTCGGCTTAGCTTGCAAAATAAATTTATATTTTCAATTATACGTGTCTGAGCAAGATAATGCTTAGTACTATAATTTTTACTAACAATTTGACGGGATTTTATCCTCGATCATTACATACGTTATTTAAGCACAGCCGCTCTATCACTTGAGCTTTTAGGTTCTTACCGCAGGAGACCAACTTCAAACAGCTCCAAAAATTTTGTTTGTTTGGCGGGTTTTGAAACAAAAAATGTGGACTTGGCGGGTTTTGAACTTGAAAACGTGGGCTTGGCTGTTTTTGAAAGTGAAACCTTGGGACTTAGCACATTTTGAAAAATAATACATAATGGTAAAAGGTTTCGAAATCATTTTTTTAAAATGGCTAAGCTTAAATTAATTTAAAACAAAGTTTATTCTTACAATATTTCGGCATTTTGTGATTTTAAAATTCTTAAATTGGTTTTATGATTTAAATACTTTTAATTTCGATTACTTCTCGCAGCTTTTGAAATACCCATAATTTTTTCAGAAATTAATGTTTCGCTCCAAATAAAAAATAAAATTTAACTTGGCGGGTTTTGATAAAAAGAATTTATCAGAAATTATTACAATCAAAAGTTTGTGAAGGGAAACTTTTTTTTACAATTTAGAGGCTTGTTGTTGTAGGCTTGTAAACAACAATTTTTCTGTGGACTTGGCGGGTTTTGCATCTCAGCTCTTCATATATAAAATCATAGCATGTGCTTAACAACTCTTATGATAATTAGCACAGCAGCCTAAAAATGTTTTTGATGATATTGGTGTCCACGAATTCAAAAATGTCAATTTATGATTTAATTTTTTTTTTTTGGAAAAATAACTGATTTGCCAAAAATTTAGAAAAATCGTCATATTTTGAGGACTTTGGGATGAATTTCACATGTTCATATGTTAATATTGTGGCTTATTGAATTTATAATTAATACCGATTTTTAGCAAAACTATAACCACAACTACCGATGGCTATATCCCCGAAACCAGATTCGAGCAAAAATTGTTTTTTACCTAATTTTTTAATTAATTAAATACCTCTAGTATCTTACAAACAGCAATAAATTCAATTTATTTACCTTTGCTATTCTTGACTCTCAAAACAACCTCATTTGCGACCATATCGCCTCTCTCAATAGGCACAACATTTTCTACGGTTACAATGCAACCTGTGTCAACGACATTTACATTATTTACTGCAAATATATCGCTTGTATTTCGTGAAGCAACGGCACGCTGATTTAATGGCAAAATGCAAGCGGCTTCCTCTGCTACGGCCCCTTCACCCATTAATATATCGAACTCTGACTGTTCGGTCGCACGCTGCCCCTCATTCGGTTTGTTTATATCTGGCGTGACGTCATTTGTTATTTTAAGAGAGTCTTTCATCAAATCCGGTTCATTTGGCAGCATGCATGCCGCTTCGTAGAAGGTATTTTCATCATCGTCGTCTTCGTCATTCATCATATTTGTAATGTTTAACAGCTCTGGTTCTTTCAGCTGCGACGTACTAGCCAAAGTAAATTCTTCTATTTCCGTAGTCGAATCATTACCGGTTGATATTCTTGACTCCTGTGGTGGTTGTTGTTGTTCCATGCTGGAAGGTTTAGTTTTGTTTTGTTTTGATTTCTTTATTTCTACTTTTGCTCGGCTTCTTTGGCTCTCTTCAAATTCTTCTACTTATTTGACATAATTCAAAACTCTCGGTCTGCAGTGCACGCATTCTTGTCCTACTTGATTTATAGATTTTTCTAGCTGGCTAATTACTTTTAATTATTCAAGCTCTTTCCTTTTTTCAATTTATTTCATTTAAATCCAAACTAAATTTACATATACATTAATTCCAGTAAAACGCAGCGTTTTGCTGTACCTCCACCTGGTTCCAATTCCATTTATTTTAAATTAGATTTTTTTATTCATTCAAAAATCTTCAACGTTTGGATATAATTTTTTTCGCTCGCGATTCATCATGTTTTTCTACTTTTATTTTACTTTTGATAGAGTAAATTTAGAAACCATAAATTCTTCATTATTAAATCTATAAATGACAAATATTTTCTCTAGTATTTGATACTTTTATTGATGAAATTTTTACTTTTCTGCACTACACAATTTATTTTGCGACTTTCATTCACACAGCAACATTTTTTTGTGTCAAATGGCTATCAAATTTCTCTTTCTAATCTTACTGTCAAAATTATTTGGCAGCGTTACCACACTGAAAAGTTTTTTTCTTTAAAATTCATTGTGGGATTTTTATTCACTCTAATTTTAGAGCTCTGCTGTTCTCATGTGAAATTTGGCTAAAATACTTTTAATAATTCATTCATGTATATCGTTTAAAAGTTTAAATTTTCAAGGAAAAAGCTACATTAACTTGTAGAGT
Organism: Tricholauxania praeusta; assembly: GCA_949775025.1. Classification (NCBI taxonomy): domain Eukaryota; kingdom Metazoa; phylum Arthropoda; class Insecta; order Diptera; family Lauxaniidae; genus Tricholauxania; species Tricholauxania praeusta. The sequence goes on along the minus strand of OX459028.1, from coordinate 162,298,724 downwards.
CTTGTCACGTTCTTGGCCAAGGATTTTCCGAGTCATTCCAACTGTTTGTGTAAAATTTATTTCCGTTATCTTAAATTATTCCCGTAGTATGACGTTTTGAAGTTTTTAGCCCAAAGCTTGCCAGCATGATAATTTATTTAACTATTTTATATATTTCGCGTGTGAATTTTTTAAAGTTTTTTTTCACTGCCGTATTTATGTGAATTATACCACGTGGTTTCCTCAAAAGAAAACATTTCATTTTTTTGTGTTCGTAAATACGAAAGCCATCAGCAAAATGTGCTATTCGGTTGGTCTTGCCATAATCATGAATTTCACAGGCAGACAGACTGATGGACACTGATAAAGAATATATGTGCTAGCTGTTTCTATACCAGCCACGCTCTCTTCCATGCGTTGAAAACGGAATAACAACGGAATAATATTGTAATCCAGCAGCTTGACCAATTTTATATCTTATATATACTTCTCTGCTTTACTATTATAGTGTAAGTCCACCGATAGTACTTGAATTTGATTGAGTGAACTGTCAAATAGCGCGTAGCCATTTGTTGCCTTTTACTATACCGTGCGAACGCGGCAGCGTGCGGAAAGCTTAAAATATACATGAATGAGTACATACAGAAAGGTCGGATATAAATTTAAGACACTTTGAACATCACCAAAAAGGTCTGAATCGATAGCTTTGGCTATGGAATTCAAATAGTCGACTCTGAGTTGCACTTCCTTGGAATTGAAAATTTTCTAAATCCAAATTTTATTTCTATTACGGAACCGACAAATTTTGACTCTTTTGTCATGGAACTGAAGAATTCGATTCCAAACTGTAATTTTCTGGAACAGTAACTTTTGAGAAATTGTTTGCAAGCTGTCCAACTTTTCCTCGCATATGTGCACCGCCGCTATTTATAGGCACTTATAATATGTTCGTCAATTTTTTTGGCCTCCCTGTAAATTTGTTAATTCGATAAAAACAACAGCTGTTCAGATCGTTTGCGGCGTGTCACTTAATTTTTAAAGTTTATAGGTGTACACAATCAGAAAAAAGGTAGAAGTTTTTCTATTTATATTTAATTGTTTTTAACATTTTATTTAAGGTGGAAGTGGAACGCGTTCGCGATGGCTGCATTACCTGCTGAAATATCAAAAAAGTGAGTAAACAAATTCAAGTTCGTTTCATAAATCAAATACAAAAGCTAACTTGCAGCGAAATGTGTTAGTTTTAGAAAATGTTTGGTTATAACTGAACACACGTAAATTTTGCACAGTAAACTGGAGCGAAGTGAAAAACGCGAAAAAGTTCACGTGTTAATTTTACCAAGATAAATTTGGATATAAATAAAATTTATAACAATTACTAGAAAACAAAGCAAACATTCAGTTGTGACCAGTATATATATACATATATATGGAATAGTTAAATGTTTAGCTTTATTAACAAAAGCAATCGCACTCACCCAGGAAAAGCACTGGGGTTCTGGTGAAACTTTATTTGGATAATGAAATAAGTAAAATTGTACTATGCATATGCTCGGAAAAAAACTGTTGAATTTAGTTGTAACAAGGCAATTGCTGCGCCCAATGCTTAAACATTTTAGTGTCACGTCATCCACACCAATTCAATGTGCGGAAGTGGTGTACGCTCCAAGCAAAAGGACCAAGCTGTATGAATATATTTGTAGCCTTTTAACTTAACGCTTGAATAGTATTGGAAAATTTCTGCATATGAGCCTGAGACGAAATACTGTTGAAACAATTTTTTTTAGGTCCCAGTCTTTTTTTAATCATTTTGCCTGAAATGGGACTTTGTCATTCGAACGGTTGTTTAATAATCATAAAAATGGTGATAATAGGTTAAGTAGTTTTTAAGTCAACCATTTTTGTCCGTAAAATACCCATTCTTACGTTTATCGACCCCCCTCCCCCTTGTGTCACATAAGCCCGAACCAAACTTTCCTGAATCCCTCTCCTTCCCTAAGGGCGTTACGTAATATATAACAGCCACTAACTTGTATTATCAATAATTTAAAAAAGTATAATTCTAAAATTAAATGGTATAGGTTATTATAATGATAGTATATCTCTTTTTATCCAAAACACATTACAAATGTTGAGTATTACGCATATTACATTCGCTCATCACAGCAAATTCATAGTAAAAAGTCTAGGTAAATGGTTGATATTAAAACTTACAGCCAGAAAGGCGGAAAGTTCATATGATAAATGATTATGAATAAGGCTGTTATATGGGGAGAAAATACACTGGAAATAAAGCTTTTGAAATTTATTAATAGAAGCAACACATTTCGTTGAACAAAATTGGCTGTAGCTCAAAAACTACTGAAGAACTATTTTTAAAGCTTATATGTGTAAATATGTAGTATATTTCTAGATTATTAAATTGCTTTTCAAATGAAGCACAAGTTATAGTTTCCCACTTATAGCGATTATTTGGAAAAAAATATATATTCATTGCTCTCAATGGCTACACATCCAAAATCAGAGCCATGCGACTCGGTACTTTATCCCTATTTCCGCTAAAATGAAACAAAAATACGATTGGGACTTAAAATAAATTTGATGTTTAAATACCTATCCTAAAATAATTTTCAAAATAAAATTAATTATAAGCGATAAATTACATAATACACAAGCGCGTTAACAAAATAACTTCTTAAAAGCAAATATCTATCCTAGCTGTCAAAACTCCCTAACTATTTAAAACAAAACAGATAACTTTCAATATGCATTGCAATGTTATTGTATGTAAATGCTGAGTTTTTGTCTTAAATTGGATATAGTCTAGTAAATAAAAGTTGTTATTTTGAGAAATCAGTCCAATTATGAACTCAGTGGCCAAAATTTAAAATTAAAAAAAAAACTTCTGTTGTCAGTCGCCACTGGTGACCTACAGAGTTCAAAAAGGAAGTAGTAAAAATATGCTCAACTTTAAATATATAGGGCAAATTGCCTTTTTTCACCTCTAAACAAGGATGACAGGATCTTGATGTGATTAGAAAATAACTAACAGATTCTTGTTTAGCTTATAAAACTTATCGAACGTACTTAGTCTGATAACTTTAAAATTTGTAAACCTGTATAGTCCACCGCTACTACAAACTAAGCATCAATACTAAAATTTTACAATGAACCATCCAATTTTAGCAATGTTTCTCGCCTTAAGCTCTTGCAAATATTTTCATAAGCCACCTAACCCTTTTATATCTAAAATTAAATTTTGTTACTTTCCTTTTAAGTGAGCTCAAACGGCGTCTTAAAGCCGAGCAAAAAGCAAAAGAAAAAGCTGAAAAAGACGCTAACAAACCTGTTGTCGCAGTTGCTGGCGCTGGCGTCGAAAAGAAAATATCTGCGGCTGCAGAAGAAGAGGAAATTTCACCAAATGAATACTTTAAATTACGCTCCGCAGCTGTAGCTGAACTTAAAAAATCTCCTGACACTCATCCATATCCGCATAAGTTCCATGTCAGCATTTCCTTAGAAAACTATATTGAAAAATATTCTTCACTCAAGGAAGGAGAAATGCTGGAAAACGAGCAATTAAGGTGAGAGCGAAATCATTTTCATAATTCATGACGTACTCATTAAATACAAATTTTTGTAGTGTTGCTGGTCGTGTACATGCGATGCGTGAATCTGGTGCAAAATTAATTTTTTACGATTTACGCGGCGAAGGAACAAAACTGCAAGTTATGGCCAACGCTAGACTTTACAAAAGTGAAGCTGCTTTTGAGACTGATATTGGTAAAATACGCCGTGGCGACATAATCGGCATTACTGGGTATCCGGGTAAAACTAAAAAAGGAGAATTATCTATTATACCGAAGGAAATAAAATTACTGTCGCCATGCCTTCACATGTTGCCACATTTACATTACGGGCTCAAAGATAAAGAGACACGTTTTCGTCAACGCTATTTAGATTTAATTTTGAATAGCAAAGTACGCGAAACCTTCCAAATACGCGCTAAGGTTTGTCAAACATAAATAAAAAATGTGTACTTCTACCAAATGTAAATCTCACTATACTTTTTAGATAATTTCTTACATGCGTCAATTTCTCGATGGCTTAGGCTTTTTGGAAATAGAAACTCCAATGATGAATATGATTGCTGGTGGTGCAACAGCAAAACCCTTTATAACACATCACAATGATTTAAATATGGATTTGTATATGCGTATTGCTCCAGAGTTATATCACAAAATTCTTGTCGTTGGCGGTCTAGATCGTGTCTACGAAATTGGTCGACAGTTTCGTAACGAAGGAATTGATTTAACACATAATCCAGAGTTTACAACATGCGAATTTTATATGGCATACGCTGATTATCATGATTTAATAGACATAACGGAACGAATGGTTTCCGGCATGGTTAAAGCAATACATGGCACATACAAGATAAAGTATCATCCTGAAGGTCCCGATGGTCCAGAACAAGAAATTGATTTCACGCCGCCATTTAAACGCGTTTCTATGATCAAAACCCTGGAAGAAAAACTTGGTGTTAAATTTCCACCAGCAACTTCGTTGAATACCAAAGATACCAATGATTTTCTTTCTAAATTATGTATAAAGCATGAGGTTGAATGTCCATCACCGCGGACCACTGCACGTTTGTTAGATAAACTGGTTGGGGAATTTATCGAAGAAAACTGCATTAATCCAACATTTATTTGTGAACATCCACAAATAATGTCGCCACTAGCCAAGTACCATCGTACCGAACCTGGTCTGACGGAACGCTTCGAACTTTTTGTCATGAAAAAAGAAGTCGCAAATGCTTATACAGAATTAAATGATCCCGTTGTTCAACGAGAACGCTTCGAACAGCAAGCGAATGACAAAGCTGCTGGAGATGATGAGGCCCAAATGGTTGACGAAAACTTTTGCACTGCACTTGAATACGGTTTACCACCAACGGGTGGTTGGGGCTTTGGTATTGATCGTTTTACTATGTTTCTTACCGATGCCAATAACATAAAGGTATGTTTTGAAGTAATATAAAGAAGAAAAAAACTATTTTTTTTTTAATTTCAGGAAGTTCTACTGTTCCCTGCTATGAAACCTGACGATCCAAATCGTGCTGAGTTGACGGAAAATGCTGGTATTACTACAGAGAAGAAGTAAAATACTGCTGAAGAATATTTTATTAGTTTATAAACCTTATTTTGTACTTTGTCAGACTTAAGTTAATTTTGAAATTTTATTAAAGTACTCAATTGCACTTCGTTTTAGTGTTATAATTTGAAAAAGTACAATTATAAAAGTTGTCTGTTTCAATGTAGTTCGAAACAAAAACTTTCAATGGCTATTTTTTAAATTGGAAGAAATTATGTGAATTGAGAATTGAACATGCTAACTTTTAAGTTGTAGGCATTCCCGGAAGTCGATTTTGGCTATTCTCAGCTGCACGATATTTGAGAATGTAACTAGGCAGAATTTTTTGCGGAAACGGAGCAAATTCATTTTTATTGTATAGGAGGTGCATCAGAGATTTGCAATGAATAGTTACTAACAAAGTATATGATGGTACATCATGACCGTGCGCAAGATTTTCTCGTTCGCGGTGGGCTTTTTATCAAATTTAATAAAAAAAAGAAATTAGCTGTATAAAGAAATCTATCAACAAATGTATGTACATAAAATATACATTATAAGATTATCAGCCCTTTCATGGTTGGCTACATGGTCTCGCGTTTTAGTCGCCGAGTAAGAATTGGCTGTATGTTTATAAAGCCAATTTTTACTCGGCGACTAAAATGGCGAGATAGTAGCCAACCACGAAAGGGTGGTATACCCATAGGCGCTACGAAATAAACTCCAAAAGAGTAATGAGAAAACCCCCAAAAATGTCCATACATTTCTGAGAGTTATTTCATAATAGCCCCTGAGCTCGCTGTAGAAAAGTCAAATGTATAAGGTTACAGAATTTGAAGTACATCCGTACGGGAAAGAGAGATGCATTTCGGCAAAACTAACCAATCAGGGTTCCCTTGCCAAAAACCGTCCCGATGCCCAAATTTTGACCAATTCTGCTATTTCAATTAAATGTTTGAAATGTATGCCCAATGATAGAACTCGAAGAGTATAAATAGAATGAATAAAGTTGCATTGTTGAATTATGTCCCAAACATGGGTTGCCACCGGTTTTTTTGGGCATTTTTTGCTAACAAGATTACAGCTTGAAATGTGTGCTAAATGATAGAGCTGGAAGAGCCTAATTAGAATATATAGGGTTGTTTTGTTGAATCTTGTCCCTTATTTTACAAATTTTCTTAAATGGGTACCAAGCCATGTTTGGGACGGCTCCACAAGACAACCTTATATATTGTATTTATACTCTTCGATATTTATCATTTCGCACAGTCTTTATTAACAAATAATGACCCAAAAAACCGATGGCAACCCATGTTTGGGACAGGATTCAACAATACAATCTTATATATTCTATTTAGGCTCCTCGAGTTCTTTTATTTGGCATACATTTAAATCTATAATCTTAAACACATTTAATAAATATAACAAAATTGCCAAAAATTTGGGCATCGGAACGGGATTTGACAAAGCAACCCTGGTTGGTTAGTTTCATGCATCACCATCTTTCCTGTACAGCCCATTCTGTACTATTTCATTTCAATTGGTGTTTATTTCATTCGTTCTCATTGGGTGTTATTTCATTATGTAACTCCCAAAGGATTTTCTGTTGGAGCATATTTCATTCAATTCTTTTTAGAGGTTATTTCATTTTATTTGGCTATTTCATTTGACTATGAAAGCAATTTGTGACAAAAATTTGTTTAGGCTATAGTACATCCAACACCGGCTTCGTGTGCCGGGCCTGGTTAAGTGGGCAATTAGAGGCTGAGCTCAAATCTGCCATCAGATTTTGGCCTACACATGAGCGTTTCGAGATGACGGGCAATTAACCGGTAACTGCCACGGTTACAAACGCTCTCTTACGACTTTTTTTATATCAAAAGCAAAGTTTGGTCTGAAAGTTTGAAGCAAAGTATTTTCCCATAAAAAGACAAATATTTTTCCATTTTGCACTACCCCCTCAGCTCAATAAGACAATTGCTGTTTTTTATAATGAGGTTAAACTGCATTTATTCCGCTTTAGAGAAACGATATACATATATGGGTATACAGGCATATATGTATACATATAATTCTCATGTCATATTAAAAAGAAAATGTAATTTTCTCGTAATATAGCAAACATGTTTTTCAATCTACCATAAATTATAGTAGTTACATTTTGTATTCGTTTTGTACAAAATTGAATTAAATTTTTTGACGTTTATTTTAAAAATGTATAACTTCATTTTTATGGTTTTGAAATATTCAAAGGTTTGTCTTTTGAATAAGCCAGTTGAAAAATTCTGAAAGGTCAATTTGTTGACTTCAATACATGCTTTTTTATGTAATCATTTTTATCAACATTTTTTGCGAAATATCAAAAGTAATTTTTTCAAAACTCTATTTCAATTTAAAATTAGTATTCTATTTTTAGATTAAATGGTATCTTATGAAGAAAGATTTAAGTTCTGACCTGCTCACAATTATAAAGTCTATGAACTATTTTTTCTCAATTACATCACTCTCAAAATAAACGTCTTATTGAAGAGAAACGAATGCAATTTTATTTTTTGGATACAAAAATTAAAATTATTTAAAAACTCAATTGATGCAAACCAAATGTAAATATGTACCTTAAAGAAATTGCAATATAAGAAGTCTTTAAAATGTTCAACAACTAATTAAAATCAAATTACACTAAAACTATTGTTAATCTATAAAGTAAATGGTATATCCTTAAATTCCGGATCATTACTTGGCTTGACGTATTGATCGCCATATTTCGCCATGTACTTTTTGATAAATTCACGCGATTTATTCTTTACTGACTCAGTAACGACTAGTGTTTGTCCAACTGATTCACAATATTTAAGTTCTTTTATCATAACAAAGTGTGTCAGCTGTAAACACAAAAAGTAAATTATCCATTTAAGTAGTTTTGAATTGAATTCACGTATATAAGTATAAGTACCTTTCTAGCTAAGTGGTTAAAATCCTCATTACTTTTTATGCGTCCAATAACGCATGATTCCTTGCGATATGGCTTTAAATGATGTACAATTATACCAGCAATTTCACATCGGAATTTTTCTTTTAGTTTACGGTACTTAGAGTCATGTTCTTTAGTCTTCTTTCCACTATAAAATAAGAAGTTGGTGTTTTGAAAAGTTTAAAACATTTTTAATAAACTCAACTAACCTCTTGCTGGACTCTCTCTTATCCAATTTGCGTTTCTTATGTTCATGTTTATCTAACGATCCAACAGATATTCCCGATGAAGTGCTTGCACCACTGCTTGACATAGCACTAGCACTTAAGTCTCTATGTGGTGGAAGTGTACGCTTTAATGTTCGCTTTGTTGTTAATGCATCCAACTCGTCCACAATTTTGTCACCCTGAACAATCTTGTCTAACAATGGACTATTATTGCACTCCGCTTTCATCACCTCCTCCTCATCAGAAGAAAGCAAATAGTCTTGTATAGGTAAAGCGTTGGAAATTCCGATTTCAACCTCACGACCATGCATTTTGTGCAAAACTTCACTGGAACTTGGTTCGTCTAAGCTGCCTAAAGTGCACATATTCAGTGTAGAGTTTTTAACCGCTTCAACACGTTTTCGACGTATTTCCTCTTTACGTTTGCGTATTTTCTCTTTATTTTCTTTGTACTTTCGTACCTCTATTTGATTGTAAATGCGATCTTCTTCACGACGAGGCTATAGAAAGAAAAAATGCCTATTAATGAAAAACACTTTCACTATGAGTTTGAAAACATACACTAATGGGACGCTCATCAACCAATCTACCATAGCGCTGCTGACGACGCATTTCAATTTTTTTTTCAACATAAGCTTGTAAATTTGTAGCATCCATACCTAAAAAACATGGGTTAAAAGTTTAATATATTATGTTACAAATCATAATAACAATTATTATTAGTGAAAGATTCATGATTTGAAAAAACCATTTTAAATTTAATTGTCATTAAGATAAGATAGGACAGTGGTTACGCTCAAAATCTGCATTAATTTCTTATTTAAGATTCCCATTATTCCATGAAAAATCCATTTATGTAATTCTTCTATATTGCTACTACAGCCAATTTCTGTTCACCCATAATTTAAAATGTTGGATGCTATCAACTCTACTGGGCATGACTCAAAATTGACAATTGATTTTGATGAAACACAGGAGCTGTTGATTTTTTTTATATATTTTTTTCAACTGGACATGATTTTGAACAAAGTAAAATTAAAACAAAATAATATTTATGTTTAAAAAATAAAGAAGCATTTAAAAATCGCATATAGACGTCTATTTGTAAGGCATGAAAAAAAGGAATTTGAAAATGGGAATTGTGCATTCGAAAATATTAAGGTGCGATAAATTGCCGAAATTATCAGTCTTAAAAAATATGGGACCATTTTTTAGCACCTTCCAAGGATGTGTGTGATATTTGCCTGACATGTGAAAATATCACAACTTTTTCCTCAGTTCGCAGAAAAAACATACAACATATTTTTAGTGAACAAAGTTCTCCAAAATATTGTATTTTCATTTTTTAATGAGTTTTTTTATGAGGGATCTGATTTGTTTAACGACCGCAGGCTCAAAACAATTGTAAAACAATTATTAATATGTACTATATGTACATATGTATATTGACACAAAATTGTTTCATGAAAGCACATAATTTGTAAAGGAAAAAGTGTACGTGAGAAATAAATTTACCAAACTTATTATTTAATAGTCAATATTGCAAAAAATGTCACTATAGATTTATATAAATTTCTTGCGAAATAAAGCCAAAATTTATTTCTAATTTGAAAAAATTTATTTTTCTTCTTAATTAGATCTAATTATTTTTTTTTTTTTTGCGCCGCCCGATTTAATCAATTTTTACCCAGCCAGCATTTTATGAAATTTCCGATCACATTCGAGTCATTTCCGAGTCCTCTGTCTGATTTAAATGGTTTAAAATACGCTCACTTTCTGATCATAAATGATACTTTTGTCGGAAGAAAATGGTACCCTATCCGCGACTCTTCTTGAAGAGTCATTTATAACCCGTTTTTCTGATCAGTTTCGAGTCATATTTCATATCATTTGTAAGTCTTTTTCGAGTCATATTTCTGGTCATATGCGAGTCTTTTTCGAGTCATATTTCTAATCATTTGCGAGTCATATTTTAGTCCTATACCTAATTATTTGTGAACCTGAAACGTTTTCAAATAATTTACCATAACAACTAATTAGAAAGAGTTTGTCCTCTTGGCTTTTACTATGTTTAAAAAAAAAATTTATTCATGCAACGGTTGTTGCATTTGTCGTTGTTGTTATTACACATGTGCTCTTTTGCGGTTTATATGTTTGTTGTTGGTTTTATTGAAGAAGTGACCTTTGACTGATATGAAAATTGAGAGAAGTGAATAATTTGGATGGACATCTAATTAGAAACAATAAAGTTGTGTTCAAGTCAGTAGCAAATTTTTGGACCTTGAATTGATTTTACTGGCAAGTTATTAATCAGACAAAAACCTCAGTTGCCGAGAAGCTCATTTACTAGGTTTCAGATACTCTTGAAATGGTAAAACGACGAAATTGTGACCCAGCAACCCGAACAACTCAAAATGTCATATCGAGCAATTGTCACCCATTTTGGTTGCTCAGTTAAAAAAGTTTATGGTACTATTAAATACTTCGACCCTTTTAAAACGACAAAAAACTTGCCAAGAAAAAAACGGCCCCGTAAAACAACGGAAAGATCGGCTGCAAAAATTTCTCAAGTGGAAGTTCCTCCACATAGAAGCCAATACTTTAAAATTACATAGCAATTGTCTTCTAATGCTTAAATTTGCCCGGTACCGATGCACGCCCTTAAAGCTTACACTAACTGGATGTAAAAACTTGTGTCAACTCAATTTCATCGTAACGAAAATGGGTCAATGAAATCAAACTAACAACTTTCCTTAGTCTTTAGATCTTTTTTACAGTCATAAAACCTTTTTTTTAAATATTTTTTTGCAAATCGTGATGATAGTTAAAAATTTCAGACCTTTGATAATTTCAACATCGTCATCAGTGCTATCGTTGACATCTGCATCCGTGTCACTATCAGAAGCAATGGTATTGACACCATCTGATGCTGAATTACCATACAACTGCTCGATTGTGGGTGGCTCCCATTGTGGTACTCTGAACTGTACGTGATAGTAATAAATTTTTCCTTGTGGTGTTATAGCAAATTTCCACTTCTGTGTCAAGTTCATGGCACAAGGCGGTAATTGATAATCAGCAGGATTTGTAGATTTTGGTTTAATGGGTACCTGAACATGCGCATAGGTTGGCGGAGTAGGAATTGGTTGGCGTTCTGCTGAATACCACTGACCCGTTGTAGGATTAACACAAAACGGCAGATTCTGTGGTCGTGTTTTTTTTGGGTCCAAGCCAAAGAAACGGCACTTTGTTTCAAATTCACGTCGCTCCTCCGCTAAACGCTTTTCAGCTTCGTCACGAGCAACCTTGAAATGAAAAATTAAATCAAATACTTAGTTGTAAATAGCTTGGAAAAGAATCAAATTAGTTGTCATCCATACGGAATGGCATTACATTTTCATTCGACTTCTTAGATTTGATAAACGTAAACCAAGCGAAATTCTTGGGTCAAATTATTTTTTATAACAAAAAAAAAATTGTTGGAATTTAAGACGACGGTTTGACTTAATTTGATATTTATTTTATATATTGGCATCATAACAACTCATTCTATAAAATTGAAAAATAACTCTTTAAAGGTTAGCCACTAGAAATTCTTTCATAGAGTATATTAACAAGTCCCCGAACCACATGTGGCTAAGTCTAAAGAAATTCATTCGTGATGCCTATTGTACCGCCGACGATTCCATAAAAATGTAAAACACCGCTTCAAAGACGAAAGTTTCACCAAATTTCCAGTCAAAAGTTAGGATGGCATACTACTATCATCCGAATCGGCGTGATTAGCTAGATGGTCTACAACACCTCCAGAAACATATTGCCTATTTCTAGCCTGTCTCCTTTGCTTGAAAAGATAACACTGGTCCTCCAGCAACTTAAGTTAAGCAAGCAACATGTTGATATCCCAGCTGAAGCATTAAGAGTCAATCAAATTTTAATGGCGAAACTACTTTTTTCTCTTTTCATTTATTCATTCCTCGTTGTTTTTTCTTTTGCTGCATTTCCATAAAAATTAAAAAACTCAAATCGTCATTTAGTTGAAGGTACATTGCAACGTGAAATCTAATAAATTATTCCCAGCTCGAACAATTTTCAATCAACTTGTCAGGAATCACTCTATTGCTATTAGCCGAATTTTCTGCATTTTTTTTACATTTCATTGGGAAATTAAAAAATATTTTTGGTGTTTGCAGGTACAGACACTTCTTTCCTTACTTTGTTCACAAATTTCAATAACCTTAATTGAAAACTTGTAGGGAGAAAAGAAACTACCTGCTAAATATTTTTTACAACTGAAAGGTGTGTAATTTAGATTTTGTAAAAAAAACCATTTGTGCAGTTCACACGAGTTAGAAGTGAAACCTTCAGAAAACAAAACTGCGATAGAATGAGAATTAAATGTTTTATTAAATTGATAAAAGTTGACGGGATATAGAACAGCTATAGCAATTTGCTTAATTGGAAAACAATAACAATTACAAAGAGAGAGAGTTGTACATTTGTTTCTCCTTGCTATGGCAAGGCTTTGGGAGTTTGAAAATTGAAAAAATATGAAATCTTTCCACGCTTATGTCTCAGCCTTTGGTTAACTGATCTCGAAGCTGATAGTTTTCGGGCACTATGCTCATTGAGTACTTTAATTTGTTATGTCATGTATTGCTGTAGACATTATAGATCCCGTCAACTAAGCCTTACACCTTCGAGGAAAAAACTATACTAAGTGAAATAACGGTTAAAAAAATAGTGTCGCTTTTTTGCGTTTCATTATACACACTAATTTCAAGTCAAAAACGTGCTAAAGAAGTTTCACTTCAAAAAAATTAAAGACAGCGAAAAAAGAAGTAAAAATCAGCAATTAAAAAGTGAAAGTCGTCAGCAAGAAAAAGAAACGAAAAAGTTCATAAGACTCTTCTGGTGGCATATTAGTCGATATTAGACAGTTCGGCCGCTTAGCGTGGCACTAAATGATAAATTTACTATATTTAACTTCTTCCTACAAGTTTTTCACACTTTCAGAAGCATTGCAGAAAAAGTTTACAAAATCTACCGATACTGAATTCGATAAAGCATTTATAGCGTTATTCCAGAATGCAAAGTTCTGAAGCGAACGTAGAAAGCTCCACCTCACCTTAAATTCATAATGTGGAATTAGAAACAGCTGTAATTTCCACAGGCTTTAAGTGCACTTAATCTAAAGCTGTTAGCAAAATTACGCTATATGTTTTCCATTTGTCTTTTATATAGATTATTGGAAAGTCCAAAGATTTACTTATGGGTTTAATTCTCAAATAAGTTTACCATCAGGTCGGATGAAAAGTCGTAGCGTCTGAGGGCAAGTCGTACAAAAAACAAAAGTCGTACGGAGTCTGAGCGTATGAGGGCAAGTCGTGCGTTTTCATGCTTAATTTCAGTCTTCATTCGCATTTTGTTTACTGAGGAGTAACTTTAGTTTACTTTAGCTCCCAATTTTTATTAAACCAAACTTTTCTTATGTACTTTTTTTTAGTTTTAAAAATGAATATGTAATTAAAAAGTATCGGTCAGATCTAGTTTCGGAGGTAGAGCCGTCGGAAGTTGGGGAAATTGGTTTGCAAAAACCAATAGAAGTTGGGAAACCTTCGATTAATACCCAAATTATGGGTGAGGTATGAAAGATAATTTAATAAGCTACATTATTAATCAAAAATCTTTCAAATTTAACTTATAGTTTTGGAGATATGATGATTTTTCTGAAATCTCGAAAAAATTTTTCTTACAAAAGCGTTATTTTTTCAACTAAATGTGTTAGTAACCCATAAATTTTTTAGAAGCTTGTTTTTTTTTTTTTGCTGATGTATCGTTTGTTTTAAATTTTTCCACACTTACCCTTTTTTTACCGGAAAGCAATAAAATTTATTCTATAAATTTTTTTGAAAACTTAACACAGTGTAATTGGGCGCTTTTACCTTATTTTGATTAAAAAAAAACGGTACTTTTTTATCGTGGTTGAAATATATTGGACTTCTGATGATATTCAGAGATAATATAAAAATATGCCAAAATTCACCAAGGTTTTTTTTTCGGTAATAAGGAGGGTATCTATGACTTTTTTTTATTGAAATATTGTAGTCCATAAATCATAACCCAATAGAGATACAGAACAATTAAGTCTGTTCAATATAGATGGATACAAAAACCAAGTAGTCAAATTAACGCCCAAGTTATTGTAACACAACTCACAAAAAAATCTTTTGACCAAAAAATCTCGCATTGCTCATTTTTTATCAAAACAAACGCAGAAAAATAATTTCGATTAAAATTTAAATGTACATATTTCAATTTATATCGAATGACTTAATATTAAATTCACTTACCTTGGCTGCAAACATTTCACGACGTTGTTCCTTAGATAAATGCTTCGTATTGTCTGCAGCGGTATTAGTTATATTTTCGTTTCCACTTCGTCTTCGTGGATCATTATTGGACGTAGAATTTAACGTAGAAATATTGCGTGGGTCCTTCACGCCGCCAACACCACCACGTGTCCATGCAAAACGGTTTGAATTATTTGATCCTGGTGGACCGCGTCCAAACCGATCACGTTGATAGCGATCTGGAAAGGCCGTGTTTTCTTGCGCAGCTATAGCTGCATACTGACGATCAGCTTCTCGTTCGTGCTCCTTCATTTGTTCGATCCGTTCCTTTTTAGGAATACGGAATATTTCGGGCAAACTATCCCATGCAGCTGTCAGTTTTGTGGCTAATTTTTGTAATTCGCCAGGAACTTCTTGCTGAGTAGCTGATGGAGTGTTATTGGTGCTGCTGCTTGAACTCTCTTTAGATGAATCGTCACTTGGTGATAGCGAACTATCAGCTAAAATACCAGTTATGCCGCCACACCAATTACGTACAGTTTGAAAGACCTTACTGTCTGTTAACATTGTCTTATTAGCAATGGGAAGAGTTTCTAAAGTCTCTAATAGCGCCATGCGTATCTTTAAATCGCCACCATCTTCACTCATCCAGCCATGAAGCAAACGTAAGCCATGATAATCCAGAAAGAGACGTCGACATGGCAGATCTCCAGTTCGCAAAATTTTTAGCAAATTCAAGCGTGTCTGTACAAGCTTAGCACGTACCATCAAACGAGATAAACGCAAAGTATCGGGTTGGTTTTTAAGACCGCAACGGCTAAGAAAATGTACTTCATCTTCAATATCTGGATCTTCCAAGTATCGTGGCTTAACATGTTTTGCATTATCCGCATTTGTTGTGAGTTGTTTGCGTTGTTTACGCTCTTTCTGTTTTCTTTTTTTGGCAACTTTTTCTGCCATTTTACTAAGCAACTTTTTAAACTTGCTCTTTGAGTCCTCTTCATTTTCTTTGTGTACATCTGTTTGGATAGTGCTGTCAGTAACAGGTACTCTCTTCTGTTCTTCATCAATAATAGCTTTACCATCAACATCCTTCTTATCTTCATCCGTAATTGGTATTAGTTTAGCCTCTGCTGCTGCAATTTCTAATTTCTTTTGTGCTTCTTCGGCATCATCAGTTTCATCGCTATCATCTTCGTCATCATCCTCCAGTAAACTTTCCGCCAGATTTTCCTCATCACTTTCATCATCAATTTGTTCACCCTCGTCTGAGTTGGGTTCCTCTCCAATCCAACCACGACAATTTGAAGACTCGCAATAGCATCGTTGTGCTTCTCTGCCATAACGTTGATATTGATAATCAAAAGTTATTTCCTCACCTGGCATTATAGATTTACGACTAAAAAATCCAATGCGCAGCTCCCCATTTACCGTCCATTTTTGGGTTTCAGCATTTGGATCACACGAATGGTTTATAAAGCGAGATATATTTCCTTTACTTGTAGCATCGATTATGGCATCACTACGTAACGCCATAAAATAATAGTGCCTATTCTTATCTTGCGAGTACATAATGCGACGATTTTCGAATTCTTCGCCATTAATAACTTCACCAACATACTCCATAATAAATTCACCCGGCAATATTTCGATATCTGCCATTATGCCAAATCCTTTCTTTTCAGTACGAAACACACGGCACGGAGAGCACAAAAACTTTTGGAAACGTTTATTTGTACAGCGATCCTTTACATTGCAATCGAGTCCACACTCAATCATAAGCAAACGATTTAGACAATCCTCACCGCAAGCTAACTCACCACGTCCCTCCTCTTCAACAGTTAAAAAGCAATCACAAATCATTTTCCTTGCTTCTTTACTAATTATCCTTTCACACATGTATTCATTTTCTTTGATTAGAAGAAAATTACTCAATCGTTCCTCCATATCCTTTAAAAATTTCGCATTTTTCGCCTCAACTTCAGCCAAATCCATGCGGTGATCATCTATAGTGTAGTGTGACTTTGTCTCCACGTCATCTTTAAAAGAAAAACGTTCTTTATCTCGCACTAAGCCTCGTCCAACTAAAGCTTTTGGAGTTTTATTCTGCTTAATACGATGGGAACGACGCACACCAGATGTGTAAGAATCATCGGGTGTGGTTTCTGGCACTGGACTTTTAGATGGTGAAGCTGTCGGCGTTGCTATTGGAGTGTCTGCTGGTGTATCAGCGAAGCTCGTAATTTCTGATAGAACTGGTGGTAGGTCAGTCGCTTCTTTTTTAGAGTTGTTAATTTTATCATCATTATCTTCAATTCTTGGCAACATCAGTTTGTTACATAAGTCCTCCTTCACAGTTTTTAATGGTGCACACAACATTTCGTCATCACTATTGTCATCTTCAATTTTATAACCACGTTTAAGCAAATTTACACCATCTTCAATAAATTTCTCTATATCTTTGAGAGGGTCGGGATCTTCCTCTTCAGGCTGAATAATTGGCGGCTGTGTAACTTCTTGTTTCTGAGTATAAGTTTCCAGTTCTGGTGTTTTTGGTGAATTTAAATCTAAGTTTGTTGGGGTTAATGGCAAGTTGTATGAAAGAGGAGAGGACTGTTTTTCCGAGTTGGTATCTGTATTTGTATCAGTATTTACTACATGCTCAGAAAGTACAGAAACGGTTTGAATTTCAGTTGAAATATCATTTTTTTGTGCCGCGTGAATGGATTCTTCCTTTAAAGCTGCTTCAAAAGCTTCTTTTAACTTCTTCTGACGCTTTTTCTTCGCAGTTTTTTCCTCCATTGTCTTGTATGCTATATCTGCATTATTTTCATTCTCCAAAAATTTTTTCTTTTCCGATTTTTTTACTAAACTCCTTTCTTTCTTTTTCTCTAATGATTTTGGACTCGATTTATTTGTTTTTGATGTATCCTCCATATTTTTTTTACCTTTCTTTTTACTACTTGATGTTGAAGCAGAAATGTCAATTTCCATGTCAGACTTGCTTTGCTTAAGTTTACATCCACGTTTTTGAGGCGTCTTACTTGGTTCTAAGCTTGCAGCATCTTCTTCTTGCTTTGCAACGTTTTTAACAGTTTTTGTTTTAGTTTTTGAAGAACTGTTTTTAAGTTTGAACGTCTTTTTGGATTTCTTTGTGATTTCCTTGACTTCTGTAGTTTGGCTTGTGTCTGCAGAGTTGTCCAAAGTTTCAACAAGACTATTCTTCACAAGTTCAGTATCCGATTTAGTTTTAAATAATCGTTTTTTAGGCGGATGCTTTGGTGCGCTTTCAACTTTATCTGCACTCTTTGCTTTTTCGTTTAGTATGGATTTACCAACATCTTCCGATGTTTTCGGTGTTAGATCGACTTTTTCTGTTGTATCAAGAGTTTTTTTTTGTTCTTTTAACAATGTTTCCGTTGCTTTAAGTTCATCCGTTTTAGGTGACTCTGTGTTTGATGTACCTTCAAGTGTTTTGTCTAATATTTCTAATATTTTTTGAGTACCTTTCGTACCTTTTTCATCAGATATTAATTCTTCCGTTTTTAAAATGTTCCCTGTTTTCCTTAGTTTCGAACTTTTTTCACCACTTTCTAGCTTTTCGTTAACGCTTGTATCCTCTTTTGTTTTTAAGATATCTTCAGATTTCTTCGATTTTTTGACTGCCTTAAGCTTTTCAGATGCTTCTTTTGACTCATCCGTCTGAACTGATTTAAGGTCTACATCATAATCAACTGTTTTGTCTAAAATACACGATTTGTTTTCAGATGGCTCAAACTTTTCCGTAACTGTCATCCCTTCTGTTGTTTTTAAGATTTGTTCCGATTCCGTCGACTCCTTGTTACTATTTTGAGAAATTACGGTCTGATCTTTTTCTGCTATTTCCTGTAACTCATTTGCGTCAACTGACCTAAGAATTTTTTCGTGTTCTATTAGTTGGTCCAAAATTTCTAAGTTTTCTTCATCATTCTCAAACTTTTCTCCAATCTCTGTTCCTTCTTTTGTTGTTGGAAGTTCCTCACAGTTTTTTGGCACTTCGATATTACTTTGAATATCAATATTTTCTTCTAATTTACTTTTGCTATAATTAATTTCACTGTATTCTCCTTGTTTTGAATCGCATTCAGTTTGTTTACTTAACAGTGTTAAATTACCTTCAGCACATTCAGTTGCCTCAGGGATTTTATCTTTTGTTGTGATAGAGGTTAATTCAGATTCTTTTAACTTTGAATTATTCTCATTACTTTCAGGGATATTCTGTGCTTCTGTTGTTTGAACAATTGTGTCATGTTTCTTTGATTTTTTGAGGTTGTTTTCTAATAGTTTTGGTTCCAATGATTTTTGTTGTATTTCAATCTCACTCGGTTGTTCTAATTCGCTTGTACAGTTGTCGATATGTTTATTTGCTTCCAATAGCATTTGAGGCTCTGCCTCTTCTGCTTCAACTACTGCAGCAGTTTCATTTTGCTTAGTTTTCGGTTTTCTACCACGTTTTGCTTGAGTGCGAGCTTCAATTTTAGTATCTTCTTTAATATTCTCCTGCTGACTTATATTTGGCGCAAAATCAATTTCTTTATTTAATTTCTCAGCTTCGGACTCTTGTTTTGTCTCCGAAATATTCTCTTCAATAATATTTTTAGGTTTGATTTCAGAATAGTTTGTAGGTATGACTTCTAAAAGTTCCTCCGTTTGAGCTTTTGTGTCCTCAATCAATTTTATATTTAACACATCTGGGTTCTGGATGTTACTATCCGTATTTTGAATTTTTTCTTTCGAAGCTGTATGTGTTTCTTTTGTTTCTGCAAGTTCTAGATTTTCGTTTGTAGAAATTGTTTCACCTAACACAGCGGTAGTCTCAATACTTGAATTATCATTTACCGTTAATAAGTCACATTTTATCGAGTTTGTTTCCGTTACAGTTTTACTTTTTTCAATTTCTTCCTCTGGTTCGATCTCTTCATGTTGCGTTTCTAAAGCAGCCGCCAATTCTAAAATTTCTTTGGAACTCTGGGCTGCAATTTCCGCAAATGTTTCTTCCAATGTTTTATGTGTTGTTTCCTCCCCACGTTTACCACGGCGCTCATAGCGTCGTATAGATTTTTTAACTTCTTGTGGCGAAGACGTCTCCGATCTTGCTGGTGAGTTTCGTTTTTTCAACCCAGTTATTTTTGTAGTTGTTGTAGCTGCTGGTTTTTCATCAACTTCTACAGCTGCAGCAGCTTTTTCATTCGTTTGTACAGTTTTTAGAATGTCCAAAAGGGTTTTTGTTTCAACACTAACTTGTTCAGTAATTTTCGAAATATTCCCCAATATTGGAGCTGAATCTTGTGTCTCTTCCACATGAGTTTGTATATCTATTGGTATTGAAGTTGAAGCAATAACGCTATTTTCCTGCATAATTTTATTTTTTTCTATCGGTTCTTCTGAAGTTACTGTTGTTCCTTCTGGTTCTATTGCTATTTCTGCTCTTATGCTTTGTTTTTCTGAAGTTGTGGGTTTTTCCTCTTCTACTGTTGTTCCTTTCGTTGTATTATCAAAACTAGCATTCTCGGTATTTTTAAGTTTTTGTTTTTTTGGAGTTATATCTTTTTTCCTTTCCGTTGATGTCGGTAATATTTTAGTGTCATCTTTGATATCGTCAAGAATTTTTTGCTTTTGTAATTGTTTTTTTAGAGGCAATATCGTTTTTTCTTTCGTTTGAGGTAACTCTATGGATGCTTGATTTACAATATCGATTTTTTTCTTTTCAGTTTCAGATTTTGTTTCAGTAAGTGTTGGTGCAAATTCTGTTTCTTCGTTGATATGTAAGAATGATTTGGATTTATCAGTTGGTGGGTCAAACTGTGCTTCATTAATTGGTTTTGTTAGTCGTTTGGGCGTTTTTCCAATTTTGATATCCGCGGACTTTACGACTTCTGCTGTTGAAGGCAATTCAATTGTTGCTTGCTCTTGCACAGTCTTATCAATAGATTTAATCGTTTCCTCATCTGTGCTTCTTTCAGCTTTTTCACATATTACTTTGAAAGAACATATTTTAATTTCTTCCAGATGCTGCATAGACTTATTGGCTTTAGTTTCAGTTTCATTATTTCTACCATTTATTTCATCCAGATCAACGTCCAGTGTTTCCTGACCTTCTTCTAGGATGGCCTTTTGGCGATCAATTTTTGTTTCGGTTTCGTTCTCTTTAAGATTTTTGTTCGAAATACAAATAGTTTCGTCTGACATATTTTCGATTAAAGCTTTACCTTTGTTCTTTGATGCTAAAGCTTCAAACTTCTTTCCTTCCTGTAATAACGCCACATCCATAATTTGTTGTGGCGATTCATCCACCACCTGAAATTCTTTTGAAACATCTTTTGTTTTAGTTTGCTCTCTAGTTCTTTTAACTACAGGTAAAAAGTTGTCTTTAGTTTTCGTGGTTTTTTCCTCATTCTCTGCCTCACTAGCTGTCGAAGTTGATGCAACGGATATTTGTTCACTTTTAATTTGCAAACGTTTTGAGCGCTTTTTTGTTTGTTTGACCTGCATCTCGCCTGTAGCTTTGCTACTTGTTGCCGAATTTTCACTAAATGAATTTCCTGTCGACGAAGATGTAGAGCACATGGAAATGGTTGGACTTGACGGCACGATTTGAATTTTATCTTTGCTGGGACTTAATTCTTTTGCAGATAAACGTTTTAAGGCAACACGCAGTTTATAAGATTTATTACTACGATCTGAGTTTGTTTCGGATTCGGAACCACTTGATGTACGGCTTGCCAATTTTTTTTCAATTATTGGTGCTGCTATTGCAGGTGAATTAGTAATGCTTGCTGAAGTTGGTGCAACAGAAAAGCTAATAAATTCAGAGTTTTCTTCAATTTTACTTTCTGTTAAGATGGGAGTGCATACATAATTGTCCAACACAGCAGGAGAATCAGTCAATATTTCTTCTACAGCAGCTACAATAAATTCTGGTGCAGCAGATATATTGTCACTGATAGTTAAAGGTGTTTCTTGCATAAATGACACAGCAGCGAAGTTTCGTTGTTTCGTCGGACTTTGATGTGCTTCTTTGATTGAAGATGATGAGTCACTAGGAGAATGTAGTTCTTCTAATTCCGAATCCGATGATGAGATTTCTAAAACAACATCATCATCCTGATTTGAAACTCCTGATTCATTAATTTCACTTTCAACAACACTGATTTGTTTTCTTTTTTCTTTAGCTTTGAGGCATTCCTTATACTCTTTCCAGTTTGTGGCTTTTTCCGGCGTTAATTTTGGTGTAGATAAATTAGTTGAAGTTAAGGTTACATTAGATTTTTGTGAATCGGTTAGTTCAGCACTTTTTGAAAGTATTGTTTTTGTATTATCTTTACCCAATTGTTGATCAGTTTCTTTTGTTTTATTTTTCGGTGGACGACCACGCCTTTTTTGTGTTTTTGTGTCTTGATTGGCAAGTGCTGAATTTAAACTTGTAGCATTTTCATGAATATTTTTCTTACCTGGTACACTAGTAACAGGCGAAAGTTTTGCTGCTACCATCCTACGTTTACCACTGGTCATCGCAAGTCTACGTTGCACTGGAGGGGAAACATTTGAAGGCGTTATTATAGTTCCACAGCTACCACTGCTACTACTCTCCATTTGTGCTACAATAAGACTTGAATTTTGTTTAGATTTCATCATGCTAGCGTTAAAAATCTCTTGCGTGCGGCTAAGGCGACGTGCTTGCGCCATTTTAATAGGATCCATTGGAAGTTGTATTGGCGCTGGTAAATTATCCCCACCAGTTTCACAAGCAGCTGAATCAACATTTTTAGTAAGCAATGATATTTTTGAAACCGGTGGTGGCAGAGGAGGCCGCGGTGGTGGTGCATTGATTTTATTTTGCTGCTCTGATATGGAATAACGTCGAAATATTGCTGATTTTTCTATAAAGGTTTTTTGTTTACTGGTCAAATCTGCGGTAGATGCTGCAGGAGTATTGGCACCAGGTCCACCAATTAAAACCGATGAGGATGACCCTTGACCAGCTAACATTGCATTGGATGCTGGTGCATTTGAATCAATGCGTGCTTCTATTTGTATCTTATGTGGTTTACGATTTTTATTTAACAAATCACGTACATCAAACTTGATTATTTTTTTACGTGAGCTTCGTCGACATTCGGCTGCTGCTGCACTCGTGCCAGCTAATGCAGAATCGACGGGTGTATCTGAGCTTGGCGATATTGAAACGGCGGAGCCATCAGTTATATTTAGCAAAGCATTCATGGTGCTCGCATTTTGGAGCTCTTGCCTAGGGCTGGATGCAGGTTCTACACTTTTTGAAATGTTGTCATTGTTATCGGTAGAGCCTGTTGACGACGTATCACTTGATTGTTGTAACTGTAGCGTAGTTGCTTTACCAGACCTACCACCACGCTTTTTTTGTGTGTTGTTGTCCATTTTTGGTTTATCTCTAGAATAGAAAAAAATTGTCTAAATTTGAAACAAGATGACTTATAAATATTATATAAAATGTTTTATTCCGTATTGTTAGGACTTTCTCATATTTCGCTTATGAAAATTAAATCTGCTTATTTTAAAAGCGCACTTTATGGCAGTGACGTCGCTTTAGACGGAGAGGGTTTGGTTACTTTTGGTTACAATTTGAGACATGAGTGGATGAAGGTTCCATGTTGCACGTCTTATACACTTGCAATAAAATATAATTTTCACCAGAGACCAGTCACCGAGGGACCACCACCGGAGTAAATGGTCTGAGACCAATAGCAGATAGAGAGTTCTTTCATACGACTAAGAAGACAGTCATATATTTTAAGAATGTTCACAAAATGTTGAGCAGTGCTTGTTACGTCTTTACTTAGAAAACTATTTACGCGTCAACTTTGATGAATCGAAATATTCAGCGCTTGCTTTTGTAGTAAATCGGATTTGGTCGCCATCTGATGAGCAATTCGACATTGAAGATTGTCTTGGGCAACCATATTTTCAGGATCCGACTAAGGAAATTTTTTATAGACACTTGTAAATTATGTAGCAAAGATTTGCTGGCAGAACCATGTTTCAGAACCATATATAAGAACTAACCTCACGTTAAACTTAAATTTTGAGTTAAGTTGATGTTGACACAAAAAGTGCCAAAAACTAAAAAGCAAATTACCAAACGTGATTCTCGTTTTGTTAATTCTACCAACATAAATTAAGCTATCCATCTACCTACTATTACTGGTACCGGTTGGGCTATGTTTTAATAATGTTAATTTTGAGACCTAGAAAAGATCTGAGATCGGAATATTTCCATCTTTCAAAGTTATATCAAACTTATTTATGGACTCGCATGTTTGTGATGCAACATAAATACTAAACGATTAACTAGCTCGTTTCGGGATAACGATTTTCTGAAAGCTGTCCTATTGCCATAGCTGGGCACCGTTAATCAAAAAATTAACTTCGTTAATCGTTAATCCGTTACTAAAAAAGTTAACTTCGTTAAACGTCAATGCGTTACTTTTCGGAAGAATTAACGCAAGTTAACATTAATCGTTAATCCGTTAACACGTGATAAAAATTTCATTTTTTATATCGTTGCGTTATTGATCTTATAAAAACTGTTGCTTTGGGTTTTAGAAGTTAACAGGTTAGGAACAAAAAAAAAGACGAGCATAACTGGAGTGTGTAATTTAGTCCTCTGGCTTAATGTGCATACAGGAGCGTACCTAGGTACAGGGTAGGGTGGTCCGCGTATATATCTTATTTTGCTAGGGTTTTTGTTTAACTAATAGTGAGGACCTTTTTTTACTAAATTATAAAGAAGTGGAAGGTATGTATGATGATTTTGTAATTCAGTGTGAAATATCTCATTTTGCTACCGTTTTTGGAGACATTGTTTTCTTGAAATTAAAAAGAAGAAATGAGTATGTAGGGCAAGTGAACTATTCGTCCCGGGCGCCAAAAATATGCACGGTAAGCCACTGTGTGGATTTTCCCCTTTATGAGCATTAATATGTTGAAGTTCTTGTCTGAATCCGAGTCTCGTTTCGGCGTTAATATATCTTTGCCCGTGTAAAAAGATTTTCAACTGCAGAGCTTGAGGGTATAGCAGTATTATATTTAATAAACAGCTTTATGAATATCTGTTCCCTAAGGAATGCCGCATCGTTGAACATGCCACATTTTGACGAGATTTTGAGCTTTATTCTTTAAAGATTTGTGGGTGTTAGGTGTTTCTTTAGACTGAGTGAAAGAATTAAAAAAGTCTTCCTCATCATTGTCGTTGTTGCCTCCGCCACTTAAACTATCTCTGTTCTGCGAACTTTTGGCAGCTTCTTGTCGTAACGCCTCTTCTACCTATTTTTATGCATTTTTTTATTGTATCCATTCGACTACTGTCATACTTTCTTATCCATATCAACCGGAACGTATTTGTTGTTAGAACGTGTTTTTCGTGGTGCGGCGCACAGTGTTATATTTTGAGAAAAAATGGACAAAATCAAATTCCCGTCGATAACAATGCCCAAAAAAAACGAGGTCGGTCTCATTCGAAAGGTGATTTCATGCTTTTTTTAGAAAAATTGTCCCGAATCGAGATCCCAGCAATTTTCTTTTTTTTTTTAGTTATAATACGAAAAAAAATTTTTTTTTTATAACGAATTAGTTTTAAAAGATATATATATATATATATATACTCTCGACTTTCAAAATAAATTATCATCGGATATGTATACGAGTCAGAATTGTACTAAAATTGGGAAAAACTGTCTAAAAGTGAAAAAAACCATATTTTGGGCATTTCTGGGAAATGCCCAAAGCTGGGATCTCGATTCGGGACAATTTTTCTAAAAAAAGCATGAAATCACCTTTCGAATGAGACCGACCTCGTTTTTTTTGGGCATTGTTATCGACGGGAATTTGATTTTGTCCATTTTTTCTCAAAATATAACACTGTGCGGCGCGGAGTGTGTGGTATCTTTTTGGTAAATAGTAGGTACTGGATTAACGATTAACGGACTTGGGGAGACTTAACGGAAGTTAACGAGTCCGTTAACACTTTTTAAAGTTAACTTAAAAGTTAATCCGTTAGTCGAAATGTTAACTTCTTTAATTAACGATTAACGGATTAACGAGTTAATGCCCAGCTATACCTATTGCCTACAGTACACATCCGAATTGATTCTTTGGTAGGTGCAAAAAAACACTTTTAAGATCTTACCACACTGAGGGCATAACTCTCTTCTCATGAATGTATGTTTTCGATGTTATTTGGAGAAAATTATCACGACGAGGCCAAGACTGCTATAGGTCCATATTATTGTAATAACAACCAATAAGTACTTGCTTAGAAATGTAAATCGTTTGTCGTTATAAAAGTGCTGCAAATTTTACGTCGCACACTTATCCGAACAATTTTTCGGTGCAGTGCTAACTGGACATTTATCATTCGCCTCAAAAAAAGAGTAGTTATCCTCACATTCACTTCCTTTACGGAAGTAAAACATTTAAAAAGTGCACGGTTCGGTCTTTTATCAACTTGTAAAATCAAATGAATCTATAGTATGTACATAAGTACTTTAAAAAATTAACGAGTGATGTATACTGCAATGGCTCGTATTGTCAAAGAAAATTTTGTATATACATATGCGTTTTTGGAAAAGGTCATAATTTAATATTATATTTTTTGCTGATCCTCCTGTTCAGTAGTGCAAGTGCAAAAATGCGCTTGTCAAGAAATGTGTAATATGAAAAGGGTTACAAAAGCAATTGCATATAAAAGGGAAATGTAGAATTTTGGAGCACTATTTTTATATTTTGCTATGATTCTTTAGTGGTACATATGTAAGTAAAATATAGTATGCTTGGAAATTCTTAACCCTCGGGTAACAAAGCTTACTGATGATACCATGTAGCAATCGTTGAAATTAGTATGATTAGATAGTTGTCCTATTTTGTCTATTTCATGCGTTTTGCGTTGTATTTTTTTTTTTTTTTTTTTTTTTTTTGTTTTACAGTACTGAACGGGAGGCTCAGTAAAAAATGTAATATAAAACTATGTGATATGACGAAAGGCGAATGAGTTTTTAAGATTGGGTCTCTGTATTGTTGTCTCAGATATTACCTTAGTTAGCCTGCTGACTTATAATTTTTTGTAAGTTTAAATACAGTTCGAGATGGTGCATTGCATTGCATTGGTATGACAGAGATTATAAATTTAGGAGACTTTGCAATCTTAAAACTGATTTACTGGGAAGATCAGTCAAATCACAAACATTATTTGGGTGAAACTTTGAGTCGTGTATGAGGTTTACGAAGAATGAAGGAAAGGAAATTATAGTAAAGCTACGATTTCCTGCAAACACAATTTTAGCATCGATATTAGACCACTTATTTTGTTTTACTCTACCAGTTTCTTTATTGCAGGAGCTTAAAATTTACGTTCTTTGATGCGGGTAATAAAATATGGTGTGTTATTTCCTTAGACAAAATAAAGGCAAAAGAAATATTTACGCATTGATATTTTATCTTGATAACTTTAAAAGGAATAATACTTCTGATGCTTGCAAAGTGCCTGACTGTGACGGAGTCTTCATGTCCCACAGTTAGCTGCCTTAATGAGCTCAATCTTGTAAACTTAAAAGAAAATTGTGTATGTGCAGAAAAAGATACACTATGATTGATTTTTACTTACCAAAATTAAGTTTGTTTTGTGTTAAATGTCTTTTCAGACTCGTCAGTCACCAACACACAAAAAAAATAGCCATTTAAAAAGTATTTTTTTTACAATTTATTGACTTTAGCGGCGTTAAAATAATGTTCAGAGTTTACTTAACACTTTTAAGTTTAAAGTTCTTTAACATGCAGCATATAAAAGTCGAGTTTTATTTCTTAAAACCGATTTAATTAACATTTTAATCTTCACACGTAACTCTTGCTAATGAAAATCAAAATTGCTTAAGAACGAACCGCACAGTGTTGTTAATATCAATTAATTTTTTTGACAGCTGATTATGACACCTTGTTAGTATTCGTCTTTTTGACAAAAAGTTCACTTAAAGTTCTGAATAATTGGATGCATTAAATATTTAAATTATTGAGATTTTCATTTTGTGTGCTTTAAAGTTACTGACGATAGCTTAAAAGAGAAAATTACACCAATGCTAGCAATATAATTCTTAAAGTTTAAGATAGGCCTCATTATTCCAAGCATTTCATAAAGTTACATTACTTATTTCCCTTTTTATATCAGTTTGTTATAGAGCAAGAGCTGCTTATGTATACTTTCAATGAGTGTGAATGAGTTGCAATGAAAATATTCGAAAAAAGCACAAGGAAAATTTTTGTTTACGTTCGAAAATCGAACATGTTATGAGTACGTTCATATATGTACCGATGGTTCAATCATTATATGTACCAAAGCGTAAGTGTGCTGCCAGTTATTAGTTTTCTTAAATTTAATTGTAGAAAGTTTAAAATTGTTGGCAACGGTATAATCGAAAAATTGGTGTAAAAAACCGTAAAAACAATGCATCATACTTAAAAATCGTTCCAATAATTTGCCCAACCACTTCGAATTTTCAAGGTATGACTCAAATTTTGAATCGATGTTTTGGTGCTCTATGAGAGGCTTAGAAACATTAAAATTTTCAGAATTTTAATTATTTTATTATTGTTCGACGTTCCGCTAATAAGCTTGACAATTTAGGCGACGTGCGCATGAGCTCAACAGAGAATTTTTGAATGATATGATAACGCTCTTCTAATTCTGTTCGATCTATTACATGTGAAGGGCAGTTCAAATGATATCTCATATTCAGTGGTGCCCACGTTAGTCTATGGGCACCACAACCACAAGCAAACGCATGTGTTTATGACTTGTTTTTCAATGCTGTATTCGTGCACGCTTTTTTACGCTCTTTAAGCGTCAGCTCGTTCTCATTTTTACGCTCTTTGAGCGCGAGCTCGCTCTCTGGGCAGCACCGCCCATGTTGTACAACATGGCTTGGCAACATCAATGTTTGTTCATGAAACAGCTGGCTTGTGAAACCGTGCGACCTGTGTGAGCACTAACTGTCAAGCCTAGTGCAAATTTTTCAATTTAAAGATTTCATGCAGTTAAGTTCGACGTGGACGCCTATACGAAATTATGTCGCTTTTAACAATTGATGTTTGATGACATGCTGACTTTTGTACCATATTTCAGCAGGGGGCTTAAGTTTACTTTAGCTCCCATTCTCCAATTTTGATTAAACCAAACTTTCTTATGGGCCTTTTAATTCTAAGCATAAATATGTAATCAAAAAGTGTCGCTCGGATCTGGTTTAGGATATATAGCCATAGGAAGTAGCGGATATAGCTTTTGTAAAAGTCCTTATAAGTTTGGAACCCCTAAATGGATATCAAAAATATGGATGCCATAAGGAAGATAATTTAATGGCCTACAATAATGGTGAGTAAAACTCTGAAATTTAACCTATAATTTTGAACAAATTACGATTTTTCTGAAATTTTGACCTATTTTTTTTTTTTTTTTTTTAACCGTTATTTCCCAAAAAATGTGTTAATAACCTATATATTTTTTAGCAAGTTAAAAAAGATTAATTTATTCACTTTCAAATGGCATACAGCTTGTTGTATATTTTTTAATATTTACCCCCTTTTTGGCCGAAAATTACAAAACGACAATTACAACAACAA
This sequence comes from Tricholauxania praeusta, assembly GCA_949775025.1. Classification (NCBI taxonomy): domain Eukaryota; kingdom Metazoa; phylum Arthropoda; class Insecta; order Diptera; family Lauxaniidae; genus Tricholauxania; species Tricholauxania praeusta. The sequence goes on along the minus strand of OX459028.1, from coordinate 162,269,376 downwards.
TTATTATAAGACGATTTAAATTTCAAAACTTTGCGTGCCATTATTGTAGGCATTAAATTATCTTTCTTATGACACCCCTAGTTTTGATATCCAATCAGGGGTTCTAACAATATTTTTTTACAAAAGCTATGTCCACAACTTCCCATGGCTATATCTTCGAAACTAGATCCGAGCGACACTTTCTTTCCATTTTTTTTAACCCCCTATTACCCCTTAAAAAAATAAAATTGGAGAATGTCAGCTAAAGTAAACTTAAGGCATTAGTTTAATGGGTGGAACTTGTTACAAAACCCTGGGTATCGTACCCAACGCGGTCCGCACCGGCTAGCTTGCGGTTTCAGGGAGGTCTTTAACCCGCCGCGTTGGGTCGAGGGAGCAACAATAAAATTCCACTTCCGCCGGAAGTGGAATTTTAAAGATAAAAAAAAACTCATTATTCCAAAATCATAAAAAAAACTAATAAAAAAAATAAACTGAATTTAATGATGAATTTCCTATCCCCTCTACAGGCCTATCCACACCAAAGATGGGAGCGCGATGTCAGCTCCCCACGCACCCGCCCAACCTGTGATGCACAATCCATTTTGGGGCATCACCCACTGTCGAATCATCGCTGGAAATCACCACTTATTTAAGCATCGGTCAGGTTTGTACCCCCCCCTTTATTTAAGAAATCAAGTCCTCATTTTAACCCAAAAGTACTCAAAGCATTATTTTTTTATGTTTTCCTAAAGGTATAAAATGGCAAAACCTTATCGAGACGAGAGCAGGATTCAAAGGAAAAACTAAATGAACGAAATAAAATAGGATGCTGTTCCAAAAGAAAATGCTTATAATTAAGATTACGAAAATATAATGTATATGAAAATTATTGTACATGAAAACATAATGTATGTGTTAATATAAGGTATACGTGAATATAATGTATAGATTTATATAATGTGAAATGTGTCACAATTGAAATTGTTCCAATGATTTCAAATAAAAACGATTTTGTACAAAATTCAAAATTTTAAATTAAACTAAAATTTAACGTAAAACGACTAAAATTGTAACAACACAAAAAAAAACAGCTATCTAAACAACAAATTGAATTTAGAATACAAAAAACTAGAAACATCGAATTTTCTTTTCAATTAGAACAAAATCAATTTATGACGACAAAAAAAACGTGATATAGGTATATAAGTATATAAAAAAAAAATTCTCTTAAAATAAGTAAGTATTATATCTATAAAAAAGGACGATCTTTGAATCTAAACCTAGGAAAACTGTACAACTTCTAGTACTTCGGAGAATCTCTTGAATATTTGTTTCTTTTTTTTTTTTTTTAAATTTTAAATTTCCACCTTTTCTGGGACCTTTTGTATATAATTATTCGTCGGCTTGACCTAGAAGAGCTCTTTTAGTTCGGCCTATACAAAAAAAAGTCAACGAATCTTTCCAAATTTCCCCGCAAAATCAACTTCTCCGTGAATACTATTACAAAAAAATTTAGCTTTTTTTTTCTTTTACAGAACAAAAACTTAAAATCTAAAAATCGAAATGAACTTAAAATGAATAATTTTCAAATTTAACATGACTAAACTATAGAAATCATCATATGCAAATTTTGATCGAAATACAAAAAAAAACTGTCTAAAATTTTAAGCCAAATTTGCACATTTTGTGCCACTGTCCTGGTTCGATCGAACCTTCAAATTTGTACTTCTTCACTTTTTTATGACTGCAAATATATTCGCCGTGTCCGAGCGATTCACAGGGCTTCCACCATTTTGTTTTTCCGAACAATACAAAATGGAATCTTTCAGACGCGGCCGCTTGCGCGCGATTAAAATACTTTTTTTTTTTTTTTAAATTTTATGAATATTGAGATCGGTGTACGTAGGGAGGGAATATATGGACATATAGGTATGCAAATAAATAAATAAAATGAATTGTGGCTGACTTAGCTTTTCTTCCGGAACTTTCTCACAAATGTTAAGCGGTGCCGTCGATTTTCTTGGGGAGTCAGCCACACTAGAAAAAAATTTATATTGAACAATGCCTAGCAAAAAAAAATTGTTCATGTTTTATTTCCACTTACATTTTTTATTTAAGTTCTGGAACTTTGTAGAACAAGACCACACCAGCTGGCAGGGCACGATGGATTAGCTGGCAAAATTCTTGGCTTCGTAAACTTCTATAAATGTTAATTTCTTTTTTTAAACCCATAAAAAAAACGTTAACTGAGTTTCAAACAAATTACCAGTTCAAATTAACTTTCTAAAATTATCGGCTTAATCAACTCACGGCCGATGTAGATATTTAAAATTTAAGCGCTTTAATGTTACGCGGCAACGATTAGAACATTACAAAATTTAACACCTTTTTTTTTTTTAAAAAAAAAACTTTCAAAATTTAAATAAAAAAAACTTTAATTTCCGGAGCTGAAAAACTGTTCAGAACTGACCGCTTCGAGTTGCACTTTGATTTTGAACTTTTGCGCTTAGTGATAACTGAAACTGAGCCTAATTTTGCCAGCCAAATCCGTTTAGTGCCTTTACATGCTCTTATTTAAATAACATAATTATTTAACATATACAATAAAAATCATCCCACCAGTATCCAGCCCTAATCCCACTAATACCATCCTGTTTCGCATCGCTTTCACTCATATCCGCCTCTCTCGTCTTATGTGCGGTCTTATGACAATTTGTTGCTACGATTGCCCTAGCGACCTTTGATCTTGCCATTTACCTAGTCCACCCTAGTTGGAAAGACATCGCAACACTGCCTTACCGACTTTGACAGTTGCGAATTGGCTGACATTTGACAGTTGTGAATTGGCGTTTACTAATTTGTCCACTGACAAGCCTGCATGCGTTTTGCAGAGGCAAAATTACATTATTTTCTAATTTTAATCACTATTAAGTAAAAAAAATTTACTCTACGACTGTGAGCAAAGAGCTCCAACAGTCGTCGCCAAAAGGGACATCGGATTTTTACCCCCAACATTGACTCCTGTTCACCCACAACCGACGCACGCCAATCTTTGAATCACCTACACTGAAATTTCAGTCCAAGGAATTATTTTGGAATGTTCTCTTGCATCTGCCATCCCCATTGCAGAGTCCCAAAAACTAGCAACATCAAGCAAAAGCACCCCCCGATTTTGCTTCGCAACCACACCAGCTCCACCACCAAGAAGACAACGACCCACCGCGAATCAACACCATCCGATGACCAACACAAAAAAAAAAACAAAATTTGGACTAAAATTGAATGGTAGGCCCATTTTCACATCCACCACATTCTAATAGATTATTTACCCTCGTAGTTAAATTTGTAGCTAACTCTGTAGTCACCCTTTTGAGAAAAAAAACGCACTTGGTCTCAAAAGGTTTTAAATAAAAAAAAAGTTAACAGACAATAATAGAAGTACATATAGTCATATTAGCTCAGTGTCAAACACGAAAAAGTTATTTTATTACGATCGTCAAAATTTTAATTCGCTACAGAATTTTTATTTTGATTTTAATTAAGCAATTTTATCTTTCTATTTTAACTACATAGGTATCAGTTAATAAGGTATTTCTCGAGTTTTAATTTCGCGTGTATGTTTCTAGCCGGTGCATTTATGAACAAGAAAAATACGTTCAAAATGAAATTTGCACACAAAACTGAAATTTTTGTTTGCTTATTTTTTTGAATAGCTGTTTTGTTTTGATAAAATTCAACTACCAAATATTCATTTTTTTTAAAGAACGTTCCCGCACACAACAAAGCTCTGCCATGACCAAGTTGTCCCATGGGCATCTGTAGTCACGGCAGTGAGATGGGTGGGAATTCACTCATGGTGGTGTTGGTGGCGTTTCTTTTTTTAAGACTCGGTTTCAACAAAAAAAAATTATTAAGTTCATTCAATTGGGTAAATGATTTCTATGATGATGGGTAAATTATATGATGTCCTCTTGCCTTAAAATATGAAATTTGGGAGTTACGGTTACTCATATTCAGGAGAGATTGTAATTTTCAAATATCCTAAAGTAGTCTGCTATGTTTTCAAAAAGAACGAGAAAAATCTATCCTATGTAAAAATGGAAACTTAAACGAAAATTATTTAACTTGGGTGTTGATTTATGTATGTAAATTTTGCTGAATATAAATCTTATGGTGGCTCTAATTTATCGAATACTTCGCATTCGTTCACGGTGCCCAACGTAGGCCATCGCCCACGCCCTGAGCTTAAGAGGCTCATGCTTTCAGCTTGAGTTAGCCGGGCATCTTGCTTTGCTTTCATTTTCAGGTGTTAATGTATATTTTGGATTCAAAATAATTAATTATTTTTATTACAGGATCATACGCTGAAGACATTGAGGAATTTGCTGCGAATAGCACGAGCGGGTTGATATGTGGTATATGCCGGGAAGTTTGAAGTTTTCATAAATTTAAAGATGTTGTACTTTGTTAAAAATTCCTTTTTTTTTCTTTTACACATATTCTCAGGTACTTTGGCAATAGTGATTGGACACATCAAGACGAAATCAACGTACATAAAACGAAGCGTAATTAAAAGGACTCTCACTACACAGATGAACATTGGACGCTTAACCTAGAAGTCGGTAAATATTGCACTGAATTTACTCTTACAACTAGTTTTATTGCACCATATGTAGATTTTAGATATATTGCACTGTGTAGATTTTATTTGTATGGAAATCCTCCAATCATTCTTATATATTGCCACTGTCCCTTTGCTTCGTTAACGATTTCTCTACTGCTTTAAATCTTTGGCGTGAAACACTCCGATAGGTTTGCTATTGAGTGTTTCTAATTCATACATATTATTGCCAATGGGCCGCACTATTCGGCATTTGACAAATTTTTTGCAGAACTTTGCATTTATGTTGTTTTTAAAATTACTGAGTGTGAAGTTGCGCTTAAAAATTTCCTGCCCTGGCATGAACTTTATTTCACGTGCACGCTTATTATATCTTTTTGCGCTTTTTTCATAAGCATCGTGTAAGTTTCTTTTTATTTTTTCACGGATAATTGCGAATCTGTCTTCTCGGTTTAAGACTTTGAAATCTTGCTCACTTAAAACACATAATTTCCTGGCCAGCTTATAGTCGGTTCCGCTCGTGAACATTTCCTGTCCGAATAGTGCCAAGCATGGAGTAACACCAGTTGCTGCGTGCACTGAACTCCTGAGCGCACATTCGATTTCGGACAGGTACATATCCCAGTCACGATGGTCATCTTGTAAGTAGGCTCTGATTGCATTTAACACAGACTGATTAACACGCTCAGCCGCGTTTGACTGGGGCGCATAGTGTGCTGTCCTAATGTGTGTTATCTTGTACGCCTCCATCATTTGCATAAAATCTTTTGCCACAAATTGTTTCCCGTTATCCGAGTGGATGACTTCCGGTACTCCAAATTTGTGGAAAATTTCGGTTATCAGAAACTGCATAATTTTTTTTGTAGTAGCCTCGCGTAGCGCCTTCAAAAATACAAATTTCGAGAAATGGTCAACAACGATGAAGATATAGGCATTTCCCCTTTTGGACCTTGGATATTTTCCTAGGAAATCTATATATATCTTCTGGAAAGGTCTTTCCGTGATGACTTCTTGGCCCATCTCTGGTCTCAGATCTCTGTTAGCCGACTTTGACTCTTTGCAGATATCACAATTTTTTATAAAATTCCGCACTTGAATATTCATATTCGGCCAGTAATAAAACTGCCGCAATCTGTTCAAGGTCTTGGCTACTCCACCGTGGGCTGCGATTTCCGGTTCGTGCGCTTTAGCAATTAGTGTATGAGTTAAGGCTTCTGGGATCCATAGTTTCCATTTCATTTCCTCCGTTTCGGAATCTTCACGTTCAAACTTAAGTTTTTTGAATATTACATTGTCTTCTACGCGCACATCGGGCAATTTATCGTGGTTTTCTTTAATTGTTTTTATCAAGTCCACGTATTCGGGTGACTCGAATTCTGTCGTCTCAAAATCAAACCAGTTATTTTCTGCAGTCAACTCATCAACAGAACGTGACAGTGTATCCGCGACCACGTTTTCTGAACCCTTTCGATGTTCTATCTGGAAGTCGAATGCTTGCAGCTGTAGAGACCACCGCGCAAGTCTACCGCTCAAATCTTTCAATGACATAAGCCATTTTAGACTTGCGTGATCGGTGATCACAGTAAATGGCATCATTTCTACATAAGGTCTAAATCTTTTTATTGCCATAACAGCTGCCAAGCATTCCTTTTCCGTAACACTATAGTTACGTTGACAACTATTTAGCTTTTGTGAGAAATATGCGATCGGGTTCTCTTCGTTGTCTTGGTCTTTTTGGAATAAAACCGCACCTATGCCAATGTCCGATGCATCACACTGCACGAAAAATCGCTTGCTGAAATCTGGGTGTTTCAGGACTGGAGCTGTGGTCAAGGCGTTCTTCAAACTGTTGAACGCCTGGATTGCCTCTGTTGTCATGGTGAATTTGCTGCATTTTTTAAGCGTGTCGCTGAGTGGAGCTGATAGTGAGGCGAAGTTCTGGATAAAACGGCGGTACCAGCCTGCTGTACCTAAGAAGCTGCGAACCTCCCTTACGGTCTTAGGAATGGAGATTCGCTGGATGGCCGATACCTTTTCGGGGTCTGTCTTGAGCATCCCGCCTCCAACCAGGAATCCTAAATACTTCAATTGCTTGAAGCAAAACTTTGACTTTTTCAGGCCAATAGTCAAATTGGCTTTTTTTAGGCACTCGGCGACTTCTTTGAGGACTCGAAGGTGTGTTTCAAAGTCAGGAGCGATTATCAGCAAGTCATCGAGATACGTGAACACGTGTGATTTCAGACGTTGTGGTATCACTCGGTCCATTAAACGACATAGACGCTGCGCAGCGTTACAAAGCCCAAAGGGCATTACCGCAAACTGGTACAACGGTCTCCCGGGTACCGTAAACGCTGTATACGCCTTGCTCTGCTCCTCCAGCTCTATTTGCCAAAAGGCGAATTTTAAGTCCACACTGCTTATAAAATGAGTATAATCAATGCGACTTAAAATTCCCTCAATGTTCTGTAGCGGATAGGCGTCTTTTATGGTCCGCTCGTTTAGCTTCCGTGCGTCTAGGCAGAACCGGTTTTTTTCGGGCTTCCTGACCAACGTGACCCGATTGCTCCAAGGACTCTCACTTTCTTCGATAATTCCGAGCTCAAGCATTTTGTCCACCTCGGCGTAAACCAACTCCTGTACCGCAGGTGACATCGGATAGTGTCTGTCCTTTACCGGAGTAGCGCCCTCTGTCAGTTGGATGGTATGGACTTCTAAATCCGTTCTACCTAGACCATGTTCCTCATAGTTTCGAAACTGCCTTACTACTTCTTTTAAACGTCGTTGTTGGATCTCCGATAAATCATGCTGCTCCTGCGCTTCGACACCTTCATTTTCATCGTTCACAAAATGATTCTTTATTTTTTCTAAGCTTAATTCAGCCACACCGATCACTTCTGGGGCCAATTCAAACTCGCGCCAAAAATCTATCCCTAAGTAGGCGGCTTGCTCCAAATCAGGACACAGATAAAATTTGATTGTCTTCAATTTCGTTTTATATTTAACAGGCACGTTCACTTTTCCAATAATAGTATGCCGTCGACCACTTGCAGTTTTTACAGTTGAATAATGCCTAAAAATTTCGAATCCAATTTCTTCAGCCAGCTCTCTGCAGCCTTTCCCAAGCAGACTAACAGAAGCTCCAGTATCCAATAGACCTTTCATTTTTCTTTCACCAATTTCAATTTCAGCGTAGGCCCTAGGATCATTTTTTTGAATTTCGTGAACTGCTTCTGCGATTTGTTTGCGCACATACTTTCTTTTAACAAAATTCTGCCGGGCCTTTTTAACCTTCTTCGACACTTCTCGCATACCCAAAAGTGGACCATCTTTAAAGATTCTCTCACGTGCTTCGCAATACCGTTTCATTTTTTCATCATAAGACTTGGTTTCAGGATTTTTTTTATAAGTATTATTGAACTCAATGGTTCGTTTCAACATATTAACGCTTTTTATTTTATTACAGGTTTCATCGATTTCTGCTTCAATTTTGCTGCTATCATCTTCGTTTATTTTTCGACGGGAGTCTGATTGGAACGTGACGCTCCCGTTTCCATCGCGCTCCTGCTCAAGTTTCCCGCTGAACAATTTGGACACTTTGGTGTAATTGTTTCTGGCTTCCCACATTTATAACAAAAGATGCTACGCTGCAACGATGTACAATCCATGTAGACATGGCCTTGCTGGCGGCAATTCCAGCATATCAACACTCGTTTTTCTGGTTGTTGAAGGTTTGAAACTCGTGGTGGCTGTTGGTTAAAGGAACGACTCTTTTGTACTTCTTCGACGCTAATGTAGTCATTCTCGTTCCACTGCTGATCACTGCAGTCATCGCCTTCTACTAGTTCGTTGACGTCATGCCCTCTGCGCTGTTGATTGAACCGCTGCGGTGGTGGAAAATTACGTGGTACATCGCGGCGTGAAAAGTACATTTCCGCCTCGATGCACTCATCTCGCAGGTGATCAACGGAGTAAATTGTCATCGGGTATACCACGCGAGCCAAACTATCCTTAATATTCCTCTTAATAATTTTTACCATATCATGATCCGTTACAGGATTTCGCAGCTTGGCACGAATTTTCGACACATTGTGGAAAAAGGATTCTATAGACTCTCCTGGTCTCTGCTTGCGCTCAACAAGATCCCTCATGATTTCAAAGTCTGATTTACTGCTTTGATACTGGCGTAGCAATGCTTCACTGAGTGTCGTCCAGTCTGGTGTATCATTTCGCTTGAGGTAAAGCCAGTACCATTCGCGCGCAACATCCCTCAGCAGAAGGTGAAAATCTCTCAAAACCTGCGACCATGGACAACCATAGTGCCTTTGTAGATGTTGGACTCTAAAAATGAAGTCCTCTACCGACACATCTTCTGAATTTCCACCGAACGCTATGCCCCATTTGTCGACATTGATTCCGCTTGACTGATGCGAGCGACCTGCGTTGGAATCTTGTTGCTGCTGTTGTTGTTGCTGCTGCGGTGGCATAAATTGTTGCTGTTGTGGTAAAAATTGTTGCTGTTGTTGTGGAAAATTTTGCTGCGTAAGAAATTGTTGCTGTTGTATCAGATTTTGCTGTTGTAGAAGAAATTGTTGTTGTTGCTGCTGTGGCGAAAATTGATGCCGTTGTTGCTGTATTAGATTTTGATGCTGCTGTGGCGGCTGAGGTTGCTGCCTAGTAGACCTACTGTTCTGCATACTACGCTGCTGCTGTTCGGTATATTCAATTACTTTTTTATTCTGACCAATCTCATTCTCTTTATTTGCAGCTCGCCCTGAAGCATGAAACAAATCAAGTCCCCGACCGTACAAACTTCCCGCCTGAGCATCTCGATCTCTAACCGCGCCTAGTCCTGGAATCTGCTGACTATCCGGAGTCTGTGCCAGTTTAAGGCTCCTAAACATTTCCTGCACGCTATTCTTTATGCATTCATTTATTTTATGCTCTAATCCCTTTTCCAGGGTTGCCCTGTAACCTTCAGTGGCCTTTGCGACCATTTCGCTGATGAGGACAGTATTTGTTTCGTCCTTGGACTTGTCTGGCGGAGGAAAACTCAAGTTGGGTGGAAAAGCTTGTTTTTCTTGTGGGTTTTTCGGCACCGCGCCTTTAGTGACATCGGCACTCTGTACATTTTCGACTGTGTTGGTTCTGATCGTTTTAGATAAATCCCTAAAGAATTGATTATCTTGGCCTGAGGCCGCTCCTTCATTTTCTTGACTTGACATTTTAGCTAGTGGACTAGCCGTACTTAAAGTTCGATTAAAATCGTGCTGATAAAATCGTTTGGACACACGTTTTTTTTTCACTCTTTCTGCACTATTCATGGACTAATATCTAGATAAAAGTCTATTGTAAATTTCAAAATTCTTTCCTTTTTTTTTATTGGGTAACGGGAGGGGGGTTTTCCTGACCATATAATTCTTATTTGGTGTAACTTTTTCTGACTATATTCCAGCAATGATTAAATCTACTACGTGTTCATTACGAAATCTTCGGTGTGGGTAGCCTCCTACTAACAGTCTATGAGTCGGTGAAACTTCGTATTCGTCTCCCTGTCTTGTACAACAAAACACATTGTTTTAATCTTGCAATGTCCAACTTGAAGTGTGATAGTGCAACTAAGCGTTTCTTTCTATCAGTTGCCAGGCCACTAATCACATAAATGGTACAACTTGAAATACTCTACCGAATTTCAAGGCTACCAAAAATTCAAATATGATCCAAAGCAATACGAAAGTGACTACTACACGACACGAAATCCTATTGCATACGATGCAGTTAGCTTGTCTTATCGAAAACAACTAAGTCACCGTCTGCTCCTTTAATAACTGTCTAAAAAAAAAAGATTTTTGTTTTTTTAAATTTTTTCTGTCTCCAGGCTATCTTAAGCCGAATGCAATTAACTTATTAGCGAGTCAGCACAAGTCAAGCCACCCGAACGCAAGACTCCCGAAGACTTCAATTGCCCTATCTTTATTATGGAATCGGCTTCTCCTCAGTCTGGTTGCTCATTTGATGCAAATCATTGCTTAGCATATAATGAAAACAAGAGCCACCCACTACGCAAACGCAAACTAAAAAAAAACAATTACGGAATTCTTTTATCTTTAAAATACTGAAACTGATTGTCACGTCGTCGGCCCTACTATCATTGGATGCAACTAAGTCTATGGACTGTGTCAGACTAGGCCACCGTCGTGATAGGAGTCCCGACAAGGTGCAATCTGAGTCAATTACTTTTCTTTTCTTTGAGGTTGTAGATATTCTAACCCATTTGTACGAATTTAATTTGGGCGCCATATTGTTACAAAACCCTGGGTATCGTACCCAACGCGGTCCGCACCGGCTAGCTTGCGGTTTCAGGGAGGTCTTTAACCCGCCGCGTTGGGTCGAGGGAGCAACAATAAAATTCCACTTCCGCCGGAAGTGGAATTTTAAAGATAAAAAAAAACTCATTATTCCAAAATCATAAAAAAAACTAATAAAAAAAATAAACTGAATTTAATGATGAATTTCCTATCCCCTCTACAGGCCTATCCACACCAAAGATGGGAGCGCGATGTCAGCTCCCCACGCACCCGCCCAACCTGTGATGCACAATCCATTTTGGGGCATCACCCACTGTCGAATCATCGCTGGAAATCACCACTTATTTAAGCATCGGTCAGGTTTGTACCCCCCCCTTTATTTAAGAAATCAAGTCCTCATTTTAACCCAAAAGTACTCAAAGCATTATTTTTTTATGTTTTCCTAAAGGTATAAAATGGCAAAACCTTATCGAGACGAGAGCAGGATTCAAAGGAAAAACTAAATGAACGAAATAAAATAGGATGCTGTTCCAAAAGAAAATGCTTATAATTAAGATTACGAAAATATAATGTATATGAAAATTATTGTACATGAAAACATAATGTATGTGTTAATATAAGGTATACGTGAATATAATGTATAGATTTATATAATGTGAAATGTGTCACAATTGAAATTGTTCCAATGATTTCAAATAAAAACGATTTTGTACAAAATTCAAAATTTTAAATTAAACTAAAATTTAACGTAAAACGACTAAAATTGTAACAACACAAAAAAAAAACAGCTATCTAAACAACAAATTGAATTTAGAATACAAAAAACTAGAAACATCGAATTTTCTTTTCAATTAGAACAAAATCAATTTATGACGACAAAAAAAACGTGATATAGGTATATAAGTATATAAAAAAAAAATTCTCTTAAAATAAGTAAGTATTATATCTATAAAAAAGGACGATCTTTGAATCTAAACCTAGGAAAACTGTACAACTTCTAGTACTTCGGAGAATCTCTTGAATATTTGTTTCTTTTTTTTTTTTTTTAAATTTTAAATTTCCACCTTTTCTGGGACCTTTTGTATATAATTATTCGTCGGCTTGACCTAGAAGAGCTCTTTTAGTTCGGCCTATACAAAAAAAAGTCAACGAATCTTTCCAAATTTCCCCGCAAAATCAACTTCTCCGTGAATACTATTACAAAAAAATTTAGCTTTTTTTTTCTTTTACAGAACAAAAACTTAAAATCTAAAAATCGACATGAACTTAAAATGAATAATTTTCAAATTTAACATGACTAAACTATAGAAATCATCATATGCAAATTTTGATCGAAATACAAAAAAAAACTGTCTAAAATTTTAAGCCAAATTTGCACATTTTGTGCCACTGTCCTGGTTCGATCGAACCTTCAAATTTGTACTTCTTCACTTTTTTATGACTGCAAATATATTCGCCGTGTCCGAGCGATTCACAGGGCTTCCACCATTTTGTTTTTCCGAACAATACAAAATGGAATCTTTCAGACGCGGCCGCTTGCGCGCGATTAAAATACTTTTTTTTTTTTTTTAAATTTTATGAATATTGAGATCGGTGTACGTAGGGAGGGAATATATGGACATATAGGTATGCAAATAAATAAATAAAATGAATTGTGGCTGACTTAGCTTTTCTTCCGGAACTTTCTCACAAATGTTAAGCGGTGCCGTCGATTTTCTTGGGGAGTCAGCCACACTAGAAAAAAATTTATATTGAACAATGCCTAGCAAAAAAAAATTGTTCATGTTTTATTTCCACTTACATTTTTTATTTAAGTTCTGGAACTTTGTAGAACAAGACCACACCAGCTGGCAGGGCACGATGGATTAGCTGGCAAAATTCTTGGCTTCGTAAACTTCTATAAATGTTAATTTCTTTTTTTAAACCCATAAAAAAAACGTTAACTGAGTTTCAAACAAATTACCAGTTCAAATTAACTTTCTAAAATTATCGGCTTAATCAACTCACGGCCGATGTAGATATTTAAAATTTAAGCGCTTTAATGTTACGCGGCAACGATTAGAACATTACAAAATTTAACACCTTTTTTTTTTTTAAAAAAAAAACTTTCAAAATTTAAATAAAAAAAACTTTAATTTCCGGAGCTGAAAAACTGTTCAGAACTGACCGCTTCGAGTTGCACTTTGATTTTGAACTTTTGCGCTTAGTGATAACTGAAACTGAGCCTAATTTTGCCAGCCAAATCCGTTTAGTGCCTTTACATGCTCTTATTTAAATAACATAATTATTTAACATATACAATAAAAATCATCCCACCAGTATCCAGCCCTAATCCCACTAATACCATCCTGTTTCGCATCGCTTTCACTCATATCCGCCTCTCTCGTCTTATGTGCGGTCTTATGACAATTTGTTGCTACGATTGCCCTAGCGACCTTTGATCTTGCCATTTACCTAGTCCACCCTAGTTGGAAAGACATCGCAACACTGCCTTACCGACTTTGACAGTTGCGAATTGGCTGACATTTGACAGTTGTGAATTGGCGTTTACTAATTTGTCCACTGACAAGCCTGCATGCGTTTTGCAGAGGCAAAATTACATTATTTTCTAATTTTAATCACTATTAAGTAAAAAAAATTTACTCTACGACTGTGAGCAAAGAGCTCCAACAGTCGTCGCCAAAAGGGACATCGGATTTTTACCCCCAACATTGACTCCTGTTCACCCACAACCGACGCACGCCAATCTTTGAATCACCTACACTGAAATTTCAGTCCAAGGAATTATTTTGGAATGTTCTCCTGCATCTGCCATCCCCATTGCAGAGTCCCAAAAACTAGCAACATCAAGCAAAAGCACCCCCCGATTTTGCTTCGCAACCACACCAGCTCCACCACCAAGAAGACAACGACCCACCGCGAATCAACACCATCCGATGACCAACACAAAAAAAAAAACAAAATTTGGACTAAAATTGAATGGTAGGCCCATTTTCACATCCACCACATTCTAATAGATTATTTACCCTCGTAGTTAAATTTGTAGCTAACTCTGTAGTCACCCTTTTGAGAAAAAAAACGCACTTGGTCTCAAAAGGTTTTAAATAAAAAAAAAGTTAACAGACAATAATAGAAGTACATATAGTCATATTAGCTCAGTGTCAAACACGAAAAAGTTATTTTATTACGATCGTCAAAATTTTAATTCGCTACAGAATTTTTATTTTGATTTTAATTAAGCAATTTTATCTTTCTATTTTAACTACATAGGTATCAGTTAATAAGGTATTTCTCGAGTTTTAATTTCGCGTGTATGTTTCTAGCCGGTGCATTTATGAACAAGAAAAATACGTTCAAAATGAAATTTGCACACAAAACTGAAATTTTTGTTTGCTTATTTTTTTGAATAGCTGTTTTGTTTTGATAAAATTCAACTACCAAATATTCATTTTTTTTAAAGAACGTTCCCGCACACAACAAACTTGCCTACGACTTATTGATTCGTGTCGTGGAAACTAAAATGGGGAGGCACCGCGGCCGCAGACTTAGGGGGCGACAAAAAGGTCTTCGTAATATGAAATTTAATTTTATTTTCTCAATTTTATTAGGGCTACCAGATGACCTGCCTACAAAAGTAGTGTATGTCCAAAAATTCTAATTTTCGAATGAAAAGCAAAATTTTTTTTAGTCTCATAACATTGATGAGCAAAAAAAAAAAAAGGTCCTCGTTTCCTACGAAAAACCCCAGCAAAATTAAAAGAATATTTGAAATATCTTTTATTTTACAATGCAAACATCGAAAGTAGCAAAACCATCCAAAAGCAGTACATTTCAAGTGAAAAGTAGCAATACCTTGCAAAAGTAGCACTTTTGTATGCCATCTGGTAGCCCTAAATTTTATTGACCATGTTTTTTTAGCAAATTAAAATTGTAAATAGTAAAATACAATGTGCAGGACTTCCATTAGGTTTTGTAATCTGATATTTTAAAATATATCCCACGTTGCTAGAGTTTTTAGGATTTGGAAAGGGAATGACCTTTTTTTTATTGAATCAAATTTTTTTTTGTATTAGAAAAAAAAATTGTGGTAAGTAATAGGTAGCGCTCCGGGCCGCAAGTGTCGCCTTCAGGGTGACAGATACAGAAAAAGACCCACAACATCGAATCGAAAATCGGAATGATCTTGCATAACGTAAAACACTGCATTGACCGTAAAAAGTTATTCCTCAATAAAAAATTAATGCTTCATATTATATTTAATGCTTTATTTTGTAATAATACAATTTTCATTGTTGCGGTTTTGTAATGATTTTCTTTTTTTCAAAATTTTATTTAATGAAAATAACTATCTCGTTTTTTTGGTTTTGCCTCTTGTCTAACATAAACATTTACAATTACATTATAACTTAGTTCTGTGACTGTACTTAAGTAATTGTTGGTTTAATAAAATTTTAGCTAACTTATAGTCGAATACTTTTCTTTTCTTCTGATTTTAATTGTTATAATCAATAAATTTGTTTTTTTTTTCTGTCCTATTTTATGATAAACATCTTAATATAAGAATACAAATTTATGATTAATGTTATGATTTATGATATTTTTTTAACAATTATTACAATAATTATTATGCAACGTAAATTATTTATTGCTTTTAATTGAAAACAAGATTTAAAGGCTAGGTTTTGTTAAGGAAGAACCGATAATGTTAAATTATAAAAATCTTGTCCAAGGACCGTTAAAGTATTACTCATTAAAAAAATATGATTTTGTACAATTGAAAAACAAAATCACTAAGTCATTCATTATTTTCAACATGTTTACTCGCTTGTTAAATTGTACTTACTTGCAACCTTATACTATTTACTAACATCATTTAAAACTATATTATAGAGAGATGTATCTGAGCTATAGCTATATAGTAGTTTTCATTATATGAACAACTATCATAGTAAAACATGAAATCGATTCCAAAGCAGCTAAATCCAAAAGATTTTGTAACTTATCGTATTCATATTCTGACGTTACATATCCTTTGATTTTTATTAAATTTATTTGCTTATGCCTGCGCGAATCGTGACTTCTTATTTTCTTACAATCAAAGGATAATTTTGGATAAGTTCCATTTAATTTTACATATTTTTAGATTGAGTTGGCATGAAATGCAACGTAGGTAAATCAGCTATTAGTTGCAAAGCTTGTAACATAAATTATAAACTCTTACTTATCTTAATAATAATAAGAGCGAAAAAAGCTTAATTTTATTCTCAAAATAAGTTATATTAACACAATTAAAATACATGTACATATACTTTGTAACTAAGCCCGAAAATAAAGTTTTTCCCATTTCTATTGAAAAATTAAACAGCTTTAAATAAACAATTGTAAAAAAATAATAACGTGTAATGTGTATATGAGACAATACCCATAATGTAATTCAAAAAAGTTTTTATTTTTTTTTTTTTTTAGACAAAAAAGTTATATTTTTCTTTTATATATTTATAATCCTTATTAAATAAAACAAACAAAAATCCTTTAAGTGTCACAGCACCAAATTTTAAATTTGTAAACCTGTAATAGCATTGAACGAAAAAAAAATTAATTAGTTTGATTTTAGAGGAGATTAAGTTTCAAGGGACGGACTGGGAAATTAAGAGTTGCGCTTATTTAAAATTTAAACTTATTTAAAATTTAATTTCCCACACCGTGCACTCTTGTTGTTAGTGTTATTAACGAGTATATTATTAAAAATTATTTTTGGTAATCATAAGTGTTTTTAAAATAAATGTTTCAAAAATAAGCCGGAAAACTCAATGAAAAGAATAACCCAGAATTATAAAATTGCTTTTTTTAAACTTTTGAGCTTTATACAGATAGTAGATGGTGCTAACTTTAAGTCTAGGTCTAAAAATCACAATGAGCGTGCGTCTCGAGTTTTCAGTTTCAAAAGGTAATGAATGGATGTATATTCTTCATATTCACCCAATCGAAAAACGTGAGTGTGATTTGAAAACACCTCCCATACAACTAAAACGCTATATCTTGGCACTTATGGCAGCTACAGTTGTGAAATTTTACACATGGATGTATATTGTTTGTATCAAGAAGACTGCATGCGGGATTAGACAACGGGGTGTGACGTTTTATATGATATGATATGATGAGTGATTTTTTAAAAGGCCTCTTCGAAAAATCAATCCTCTTTTATTAAAATAATAGTTACTAGAATATACAACAACAATAAAATTTAAAAGTACCTTTTTTAAATCAAAACAGGGAAAATAAACAAAATTGGTAAAAATCAATAAACACTAAAATAATTTAAAATTTGAAAAAAATTATATAAGGTGTTTTAATAAAAAAGATGGAAACGCGCCTTGGACGAAAAATCGCTCGCGCAATTTTTATTGAAGTTAACATAATTCATGGCTGAACTGCTGCGTACCAAAAAAAAAGGGCTTTGGCCGAAAAATTTTAATCAAAAATTGCGCACGCAAATAATTAGTAATGATAATCTTTTTATCTAAATCCGATTTTTTTTATAAATAGCGCGTTAGGCTAAAAAGTTTTGTTTTTGTTGCTGCAGTAGTGGTTGTTGTTGTAGTTTTTTATTTTGTTTTTATTGTAGAACCGCGTTTTTTGTTTACAAGATGACATACTCAGTTCACTTTCGAAAATTTTGCAGTGTGAGTTTTGGTTCAAAAGCAAATTTTAAAGTTGTACAATGTACGCCTGAGGTGGCAACTAGCCGAATTTTAATCGCTAAAGATTAAAAATGTACAATATATTTCAATATATTGCTAAACCTTGAATGTTTTGTTTAATTTAACTGAATTGTTAGAAATAAAAAATGTGACTAAAAATCAACAAAGTTTGTTTACTACGAATATCATGCACCCGCTTTCAAAGTGAAATAATATAATTTAAAACATTTATAAAAAGAAAAATATGGCAAAATTAAAAAATTTTACCTGCTACCATAAACGATGTAAATGTAAATTTCGTGACAAAACTGATCGCACATCATTCGTAAACCTTAGTGCATCTAACATGGGTAGTAATGATAACAATGCAACATCCATTGGATCGGAGAACCAACTTTTAATTGGTATCGCATTATTAGGAAAACAACGATATGCTCCAGGCGAATTGTCAATGATGAAAACCTTTTATTTAAATAGAAACAAATTCAACTATTAAATATTATAAAATAAATAAAAATGGCATTTACCCTATTTAAATCATTACATATCGCTGATAGATCTTTGGTATAAGAACCAAAATCCGGCGTACAATGCTGACGATAATATCTACGGCGTAAAATATTTCTGCCATTGTCCAATTTGTCTGCAACAGCAGCGCCATAAATTTCCATGCTAGCAGTAAATACAACTAAATCGTACCATTGTGACACCTGAGCAAAAAATTCAACCGAAGAAATAGTAATATTGCAAAGAATCTAAAACGCATCATATATAACTTACAACGTCCAGAAAGAAATCTACATGTGGTCGCTTATGCACAAAAAACCGCACTGGATGACGATCTATTGTTACTTTCACTGTAAAATCGTGCGGTGTTCCTGGTTTTACCGTATTCCTGGGCATGGCATTGTGATGTGAATGGATGAGCGTCTCATCGAGATCAAGCACAAGCGTCTTGCGCTGCACAATGCTGAGTCGATGCCGTGACACCGGCGACAATGGAAACAATTCATATTTAACTGGTTGATACTGTACAAACTAAAGAGGCTCGAATCAGTGTTTTATATAATTAGATATGTAATAAATAACAAGTTAAAATCATATGAAAATTAATTTTTTAATTTGCAAATTATTTGAATTGAAAGCAACACAATTACTAGGCGTTCAGAATTCGTCAATTCGGTTGTTTTTCAGTTATATGACTTTCTTAATCTTATCGTAAATTAGTAGAGAAATCGGTTTAATTGCAAAATCATGTTGAACTGGACAAATTTGCAGACACTATATTAAGAATATCACTATTACTTTACTGCACTGTATAACATTGTCTGTTGTTGTTGGTTAAACTATCAAAGATAAGAATGTTGGTATTAAATATATTTGAAAGCAGTTAAAACATTTTGCTTTTCGTTTGTGATTTTGTAAATATATATTATATTTATTACATACAGTTACGATCAAAATAATAGCACCGCGGTGTCATTTTTGAATTGAAAGAAAATATTTCGAACAAATGACGTTTTCTTCTTCTAATCTTTTAAAATATAGTTACTTGATAAGTACACAAAATATGCACATGACAATTTGTTCCAAAAAAATAATGGTACTTTATAGGTCTGCTATTTTATTGAGTAATTTACAATTTCGAGCGGACAAAATAATAGCAGTGTTCAACTCCTTTTTACTTCTCAAGAAGATATTTACTCTTATTAAAAAAAATTGTTCGTAAAATGTAAGTTCTATTATTTTTGTATAATACTGCAATGATTTTTTCAAGTTATTGCATTTAAGTGGGCCGTGGAAAGCCAGAATAATGTAAAATTATTCAAAATTAAATTTCGCAAGGTATGACTTTTAAGGAAATTTTATCGGATGTTCAATGAAAATGGTTTAGAATACGATGAAATACACAAATAAACGAGAACGAAAGCCTTCCATGTCCCCCCGGGACGTGAATTGTCCAATACGGCTTTCGAAACATAATCCGTTTTTGCCTGCTACGGAAATAAAGAAAGTGCTTAATATAGCAACGAGGGAAGAAACCGTTAAAAGAAGACCCAGGGAAACCAATTTGAATGCCCAGGATCCACGACGAGTTCCCCCCGGGACGTGAATTGTCCAATACGGCTTTCGAAACATAATCCGTTTTTGCCTGCTACGGAAATAAAGAAAGTGCTTAATATAGCAACGACAACTTGATAGCTATGAGGCCACATTTTACGCTTTGTATTGGACTTTGACAGCTATGAGGCCACATTTCGGTCTCCAATAGCAAATTACTGTAACTTCTATTATTGAATCATGATTTTGTTAAAATGTCAAAAAATGTTTTAATTTAAGCGGGAATGTGTTGCTGCATGCAAAACTTTAGAATATATTGGAATTGATTGGAATATGTACATATATTTAAATAACTTAACATTACAAAAAAGTAAGTTTAGAATTTCGGAATCCCAAAAAAAAATTCTGACCTTTTTTTTTGTTTGGAAATAAAAAAATTTTGTAATGTGATGTAAGCTGTGATTGAGGTAAAAAATTGTGTACTGATTTTTTGCGCTGAATGTACTGATTTTGTGTTTCAAAAATCTGACAACCCTAGCTACGCCTTATATATTGATGAGTGCCTTTTCCACCAAAAAGATGATATTACTCTCATCGCTCTACATAATGTTGCTATACTTTGCAAGCGGTCATTTCAAGTAAACGTGCGTAAAGTACGATCTCTTTTTGATATTTATTTTTTTCAACAATGGAACTAGAATTTTTTCCACGTCCCATCACCGTACACACCATCAAATTATTGGTCAAATTGTTTGTCAAACAAACAGAAATACAAAATTTTTTGTTGTCCATCAAACAATTTCACCAAATATTTGATGAGCGTTCACATCTTCAAATTCTTATTAAACTTCATATATTTTTTTATTTGAATCTTCAAAACATTTTGAAAATGTTTGAAAATTGGCGGAGTCAAAACAAGCTTTTTGGAAATTAACTTTGTTGATATTTTCAAAAACCTCATATTTTTTTCGCTAAAAAC
Organism: Tricholauxania praeusta; assembly: GCA_949775025.1. Taxonomy (NCBI): domain Eukaryota; kingdom Metazoa; phylum Arthropoda; class Insecta; order Diptera; family Lauxaniidae; genus Tricholauxania; species Tricholauxania praeusta. The sequence goes on along the minus strand of OX459028.1, from coordinate 162,248,727 downwards.
TAAATTTAAGGGTATATTTGTACCATTATGGAGAAAAAATATCATGAATTTAATGCGCATTAAACGACATTTGAGGGCATTGGATTTCTTTTTCTAAAAATCGAAATTTGAATTTTTTTTTTCAACATTACCAAGCATTCTACGGTAGATACTATATTCAAAGTATATGTGCATTTCCACCAAAAACATCGTTTAAGCTGGCCTCGTTTTGAATTTTTTTTTTTTTGGAGCACACTTCAACCATGGTTTTTCTTGATGCTAACTAAGACTATCTTGAATTAATATTCAAGGTGGAACAATTAAATTTTTTTATTTTAACTTTATATATAACTTTTCATGTTTTCTTATTTAACTTAATAATATTTAGGCGTATGTTAAAAGTCCATAAAAGCCCCTTTTTGACCTATCTGTGTATATTTCGATTTTACTGAACACGGGAACCTAAAGTTTAATGCCGACTTCAAACGTCAAAATTAGAAAATACTTTTTGAGACAAAAATCGAATCACAAATCAACAAAGTTATTTACTTCTAATTAGTGGGTGATTTCATTTTACATTTTTGACAAGATTTCTTTAATCATGAACAAAAAGAAAAAGAACCATAAGAAACAACAATCTCTTAAAATTTCGGTTTCTTTTTTATCTTATTTGGTCTCTACATAACTCTGATGCACAACCTCGAAAAAACGTTTTGTTTTAATTCGATATCAAGTTATCTGATATCAAATGCAAAAGTCCTGCAAAATTTTAAACAAAAAATTAAAAAAAATTATGTTAGCCGTGCAGATGTTAAATAGGAAATTCCAACTTTTGTTTTGCTTTCATTTTACAATTTTTGGCAAACTAAAACTAAGGTAAATAAAAGACTACCTAAAAAATCGTGAATAAAAGAAAACGTAATATTTTTATACTATTCACTTACAGCTCTCACTTGGCGATTGAACATGAAACAGATGCAGGTCCATACTTTTGAGAGGAGAACCAATAATGCGCGGAATTTCATTTGAACCAGTGACAACATTGGTAAGTAGCTTACCAATGTACAGCAACAACATAGGCCAAATTAACTAAGAAAATGATGGATATGGAAGGCTGATGCTGACAATTGAAGCAGTGACGGCGGTGGCGATTCTTGTAATATGTTGTGGTGGAAGTATTGCAATTTTCAGTGATGAAGGGCGCTGCTGGTGATGGTGGTTGGTAGTGGTGGCAGTATCAGCAGCAGCAGCAACAACAAAATCAATAAAGTCAAAGGATGGCGCTCATCAGCTTGAAGTAAAAAATTTTTGCGTATGAAAACTTTAAAGTTGAAAGGAAAATTTCGTAAATAAATTTTGTTGTTTGAAATATTTGCATAGAATTTGTCTTTCTAATTTAAATTGATATTTTTCTTGGAGCTGCCTGTAGTAAGAAAAAATCTTTACAGAACACACACGACAAATACGACAGCAATAGCAAGCAACACAGACGATAAACGAGGGAGGAAATTCGCAAATCAAAAATACGTTTTCTGGCTCTGTTGTTGTAAAAAAAGCCAATGCTTTTCTTTTTTCTATTACACGGCGAATTCAAGTTGACAACTAATGACAGCTGCAGCAAAAAATTGATAGTTAAAAAAATTATGCGGCGTAACAGCAGTTTGAATGCATTCCCTAATTTTGTAAAATTAAAACAATCATCCAAAGTCAAATTTGTTTTTTGTAAAATACAATTGAAAAAAAAAATATAAAATGTACTGCCAACTTGGAAGTCAGCCAAAAAAAGAAATTTAAAAAAATGAATATGAAACGTATACAGAAATAGAAAAAAATAAAAACAAAACTTTGGCAATAAAAGTGGCACAGCACACGTAAATTTAAAATTTGTTGCTTCTTTGTGTCGTCGTTGTTTTGTACACAAGTTCAAGTAACAATGTGCAGGCAAAAAATTAAAACATTTCTTCAAATTCATAAAACTAACCGCAAGTGTCTAAAGTTTTTTCCTTTTCTTTTATGGTGCCCGGCGAATTTTAGTTATTATTTGCAGCACATTTTATATCTTGCTTCTTCGTACAAATACATGCACACAAATATTGCTTTCAAATTTACACTATTTCTTTTCCACTTTTATCTATTCTAGCACTATTGTCAATTAACTTTTTTCTATTTTAATTTTCACATAATCCACTTTATTTTGCTGTAAATATTTTGCTAATAAATGGCGAGAATTACTTTTAACTTTAATTTTTTATATATTTATTGAGTTTAGATTTGATTTTTCACCGCTTAAATTTTTAACTTGCGTATGTGTCCATCAAGTTCATCATTGCTTGTAATTTCTCTATTATAATTTCGAGTGCTTCTTATCACATTTTTTATTTTGACATTCTTTAGGGCAGCTCACATTATCCCTCACGCTTGACAACATGTGTAACTATATTGGTTTGCTTTCACATGATACAGCATACCGTCAAACATCAATTGCAGAAAAATTTATAAGCGTCCACACCGAAGTTAACTGCACGAAATCTTATTTAAAATAAAAATTTTAACTGGGTTTGACAGTTCACACAGGTTGTATGACTGGACAACTAGCTGAAAAATCAAAAAATTCAAATTCGAAATTCAGCCAAGCCATGGTGGACAGCATGAACGATCATATCAACTGCCCTTTTGCACATTTAGTAAATTTTAATGGTTGTTCACTTGATTCAACTATATTCGGTTCAGCAAGCTGTCAAACAAAGTAAAGTTTTTAATTTTGAAATGTCAAAAATATCGCTTTTGTTTTAAGTTATTAATAAATTTTGATATTAAACCAAGATTTAATTGATTGCAAGCTATAAAATTTTCTAAATGATACACTGGGAGAATAGAAGCCTCTTCCATAGCAAAAATTTACGATTGTGATAATCAATGCAAAATAAAATAAACTTTTAGAAACATTTTGAGTTATTAATAAATTTTGATATTAAACCAAGATTTAATTGATTACAAGCTATAAAATTTTCAAAATGATACACTGGGAGAATAGAAGCCTCTTCCATAGCAAAAATTTACGATTGTGATAATCAATGCAAAATAAAATTAAACTTTAAGAAACGAATCAAAAAATTCTGAAAGATTTGTCAAACTTAAAAGATGCATCCTCGCTGAGAAAGCAAGACTTCCATATAGCAGTCAGCCACTGCCCTGCGTCAATAGTACGTAATCGAACTGCTGACTCAAACTAGGGTAGTGAAATTATTGAAACCTCTAGACCGAAGGGTATATCAGCCCATAGTACAATTATCACTATAGCAGCAATTCTTAAGGCCTTAAGTTCTGCCTTATCTGTCGATAATTACGAAAAAGAGCTTTTTGACAAACGATTTTTTAAGCTGTTTATCTTGCTGATTCTCAGTTTTTTTGTGCTTGTTTTTTAACCAACCATGTTACCAAGAAATCGCACAAATTTGTTCAATTCGCTAAGCGATAAAATTTTTAGTGTCACTTACAAGAGTTTGACACATCCGGTCAAAAAAACTCTGTTTCGTATTTTGCTCTAACGTATAGGAAAAATCATGCAGTCTCGTCTTGATTTTTTACACTATCGTGCGAGCTAAAACGACGTAGTAATCCGGTCTTCTACGTCGGTGTAGTGAATTGATGCACAAGTCCGCTGTCGTCTGAATAAGAATTTGTGCATCGGCGCTCAAATGTCAAAATTCTTAAATTAAAATTTCAGTAAAAAAAATCTTTAAAATAGCATTAAGCTAAAAATATTCAATATAAATAAGTTTTTAAATAAAAAAATAAAATTAAAATAAGAGAAATCATATATTATTATTGATTTTGAATGTCGTTTTTTTTTTTTTTTGCATGTAAGTGTCTCAATAACAGCGAACTTGTGAATTGGCATTAGGCCGCGGTTACACTGGATGCGGAAATTTGTTCGTACGAATTCTTAATAATTTGTTCGTGCGAATATATTTGAACAGAGTGGTTACATTAGACGCGACTTCGTTCATACTTTCAGTTGAAGTGCAATCCATCAGCTGTTTTTCTCCTTGTTTTCGTGCGACTGTTCTGATGAAAAACAAAATTTTTTGTTCGCATCAAAGCAGTCGTACAGATTCGTACGAATACGCACGAAGCATGCGTAGCCACTGTAACCGCATTCATATACACACATGCATTTGTTCAATTTTTGCAATTCTTACGAATACGTACGAATTCGTACGAACAAAAATCCGCATCCAGTGTAACCGCGGCCTTACAAGTACATACATGTAACCATAATTGTAGTAGATTTTTTTTGTGACTACATCGAAAGCGCATTTGATGAGTTTTGGAATTAGGGGCCGTTCAAGTATTACGTAACGCAATTAGGGGGGGAGGGGGGGTCTTGTGAAACGTTACGATGCGTTACAGGGGAGGGGGGGGGGTTCGAACAACGCGTTACGTAACATTGTTTTAGAAGTGAAACTACTTTAGCGGGTGGTGATTTGAAATGAGGTGTGTATAATGAAACGCTTTCTTTATGTGTATGCTTATTGAATAGCTACAGCCAAAAAATTTTACTATAATGATAAAAGTTGATGGGATCTAGATAATTTACAGCAATAAATGATATGTTAAATTAAAGCACTTATCAGGCAGAATGTTCTAAAACTATCATCTTCGAGATTGGTTAACCAAAACCAGAGATGTAAGCGTGGAAAGATTTCCTATTTTTCTCATTTATTGCTGTAGCTGTTCTAGATCCCATCAACTTTTATCATTTTAATAAAATATGTTCGTCTCATTTTTCGCCATTTTAACATATTTTAAGCTTAAGCAAATGTTTATTACATTATGTGTGATTTTTATTAAATAACAATATGAACAAGTTAAGGTGTTATCTTCAGTCAGGCCGAAACTCACATACCCTACACTGCACTCAAAGTAGGTACATATATTTCAGTAAAAAAAGACGTTGAAGAGGTTAAATAATTCGAAAAAAGTGTGAAATGTTTAAGAGGTTGAAAACTGTTGAAAAAGTCGTAAATATATGCAAAATGTTAATGTTGAGAGAGGTTGAAAAAGTCTAAGCAATTTAAAATCGATGAAAAAGTCGAAAAAATAAAGAAATTTCATCACAATATCTTGCACGGCTTACGAGATATGGTGGTATAGAGGTTAAAATTTAGGACTGTGCCACGCGAATCTTTGGAAACTTGAAACCTAGCCTAATCTTAATTTAGTTCAAATGTACACCTAATCACCAAGTTTCATCAAAATCGCTGCATTTTTTTTCAAAATGGGATTGGGCAAATATACATAGAGTATGGGCGGTAGGCGTGTCCATGAACCGATTACGTCCGTTTTGAATAGCAAGATGCCTGCAAGAAGGTCTGACCTGAGTGTGCTAATTTCATTCAATTAGCTTTCTTGGTTTTTCCGTAAACCTGATTTGAACAGACAGACAGACGGACATAGCTAAATCAACTCAGGTGGTGACGCTGATCAAGAATATATCTATATACTTTTTCATACCTACCACCGCCCTCTTCTATGCGTTACAAACAAAAAGACAAAGTGAATATACCCTCGGTGTAGGGTATAATAAAGAAAATAAACAACATACGAATGTATTTCCGGTACTTTTCGCAACATAATTGTGACTTTTAGGTAAATATGGTCACTTGGGTGTTACGTAACGTTTAAGGGGGGGGGGGGGTAGAGGAAAACGTTACGGCGCGTTACATAGGGGGGAGGGGGGGTCAAAAATCTTCGAAAATTGCGTTACGTAATACTTGAACGGCCCCTTAGCCAATGTTTGACAGCATTCTGTATGCTGTAACACATGCTGTCAAGCCATACTCTACAACATGAGTGCTCATGTGAACTGCCCCCGATCAGCTGTTACAGTATAAATAAATAATGAAATTAAGATTTTCGTGAAATAAAGTATTTATTAATTTTTATTGAATATGGCACTCCGTATTAGCAGATTAATAGCATCAAGACTGTGTACTCATAGGTAAAGTAAGGTTTTTGTGTATATGTATGTACCCCGCTTATATTGTTTTATTTGAAGGAGACTCATATTGACTAGCGCAAAGGACATGGGCGAAGGGGAACGGCATCAACAGAAATCAAATAAGTCGCACTCAGCTGAAACCGAAAAAGAGGTGCAACATCATGCAAAACTTGCAGCTGATTGGTGGAACACAAGAGGACAGATGGGGCCATTACATGCCTTGAATGAAATAAGGTTTAATATATGTTACTCGCCAGAAGTCCTAAAAATATTCTTACCTTTTCATAAAAGACTTTACATTTTGTAACAAAATGTAAAAACCCTCCGTCAAATCACAAAAAAAGTATCGAATGGGTCTGATCTTGGTGTCGTTTTCATTGCAGTCTCTTCAATATAACTATCTAGTTCGTGTAGAGGACAATATAAGCAATAGAATTGCTCTGACAATGCATGGTATTTTTTGAGATCACATCACATATTTAATTGAGTAAAAAACATTTAACCCTCTTCTGTATTACGAAACTTATTTTGTCTGTCTATATCTCTAATGTGTGAGCATGAATTGAAACTTCAATACTTAAGATCAATCAAATGCACGTACAAGTCTGTGCAAGTTCTAAATTAATTAAATAAGATATCCGAATTTCGCTGTAAACTTTTAAATCGGTTTATTTGATTATATAAAATAGTCAACTATTTGAATTTTTTCGAAAATATATGTTAGTATGTATTTTGATGAATTTAAAAGCTACTACCTTTAAAATTGTATAACATTTGTTATGCTTTTTTTTTTGCAATTTATAATACAAATAACCAGACATCAGAGTTAAAACATTGATTTTGAGAAAATCGTTAAAGGGTATAGTGTTGGAGTATAACCCCCATTCCTAAAACTCCAAACCCGCTCCACTTTTTTCTAATGCTAGTTTGTATCACCAAACATTCGAATTCGCTTGTCAACCTTTAGTTAGTTAAGACGTCATTGCGGTTGTGCGTGGTTGCGCTTAAAAATGTTAGGGTGTTTAATTTGAAAATGTTGTAGGTTTTTTATTTATTTTTTGATGTTTTTGCATGAGGCTTAAAAGTTATTGTCCCACATTTGGTCTAAGTGAGTCGGTTCGCAACTGACTGCCACTCCTACCTAACCTAACCTAAGAGTGTGTAAGCCTACTATGTTTCTTTTCTTGCATATATCTGTTGAGAACCCAAGCAAACATTTAAGCAAAGAATGCAAAAGCCTTTTTTTCTGTTTTGTTTATCTTTGTTATTGTAACTCCCAAACTGTTTGCAGAAAGCTGAAATTTTTGAAGAATAGTTGGCGGCACCTTCCATACAAAAATGCTATATCTTGGTACATAAGGCGGACTTCTTCTAAGTTTTAGTAAGTCGGTTTTTTGCGTAAAATTTCAATGAAATTGGATTCTGCCTATAGCTAGAAAGCTCAAATTTTGGGACAATTATTTTTAAATCTCTTGCTAAAAAATAGGCAAATAATAAGAAACATATAAAATTTACAAAATAAACACCCTAACATATAGTATGCATTCATACTTTTACAGAGTTCCTTTTATAAGAGACGGACTTGTAGCACGAGGCAATGTTGATCCTTTACTTTTAAACACTGTACGAGTTTTGCAAGGTCAACAAATTTTGGAAGTTGGATGCGGCGTTGGAGTTTTAACAGAACAACTAGCACGTTTGAGTGCCAATGTTACCGGTATTGATTTAGGGGAAGAAGTGATAAAAGTTGCACGTGATCATCTTGCATTGCAAAGCGCAGACTTGCAAAATCGTATATGTTATAAAGTTGAACCCATAGAGTTGCATGTTAAGGATAATTTAGAAAAATATGACGCAGTAATCGTGTCCGAAGTATTGGAACATGTTGACGATAAGCCTGCTTTTCTGACGGCATCTGTGCAGGCGCTTAAGGTTTGCATGATTTTTAAATTGAACATTAATATTAACAATCTATACAGTAATATAAAAAATTAAAAAGAAGTATATGGTATATGGAGCCTAATATCCATCATATCCGTAAATCATTTGACACTTTTCTTATGGTTCTGGATGTGCAATTGAATCTAAATCCAGCTCCAAAATTACGTCAAGATATGATATTTAACCCATAATGCAAGATATTAATTTTCCTCATCATGGTTTTTTTTTTAAGAATATCAAATAAGATAGCTATGTTTTGTGACCAAACTTAAGAATTTTTTTACTCCTTGCAATTTATTGTGAAAATTACTTTTGTAAACGAAAATAAATGTATGTGTAAATTACGATAATACACCTGACTCGCGGCGAACAGCCACAAGCGATTGTAAGAGCCTACAGATTTAAAGGTCATGGACAAAAATGGCACTTATGTGTTAAGTACCTAAAAATCCTGAAGTGGAAGGATAAATATACTGCTGTATTTAGGTTCAGAACACCCAAAACTATAAGAAAAGGACTGTCTGATTTGCTAATAATATTTTTTTTATGTACCTATTAACTTTTTTTTTATTTTTCAGCCTGGTGGTTCAATTTTTATTACCACATTAAACAAAACAATACCTATGTGGGTGTTCGGAATTTTAGTTTCAGAATACGTTTTAAATTTGGTACCTAAGGATACACATCATTGGGATAAACTGATATCACCAGTTGATGTGCAACGTATACTAGATTCATGTTAGTTCATATTTTAAATAAGTTTCAATACAATTTTTAACAAAATCTTATTGCAGTAAATTGCCAAACGGTTTTAGTAAACGGTAGTACATATGATTTCTGGCGCAACAGGTGGCGATGGATAAATTCGAAAACTATGTGTTATGCTTTGCAAGCTGTCAAAATGGATATATAGAACATTAAGATTCTCTTGACTTACAATTTCTTTTAATAAGAAGTATATTAAATAAAAGTTATTTACTTTTCTTGCTGAAAAACTTTTTTTTTTGCTATAACTAAATTGGCTGCTCTATTTCTTATTTATTTTGTTTCTCAAACATTTCACCCCATATCTTCAAAGCTATTGCTCGACTCAATGTGCGATATGATTAATCGAGCTTATTTGATCTGCTCCTTGCACAGACTTAATGATTCTTGCTATTAAATTTAAGAAGACCGTTTTATGATTTCCATGATTATTTATGTACACTTAACATATCTATAGGTATATCAATGATTAGGTAATAAAATAATAAAAATTGAGCCATTGCAATTGCCAAGAGGTTTTCCGTATCCAAAGTCTAAAATCTAAAAGCCTTATTCGCTTTGTACAGTTTGTTCGGTACACCAACATATTTCGGTTCTGAGTATGACCAAGTTTTTTCCTTTTTGGACCTGTGTAATTAATCATCCACGTGGAACAAAACCTATTTAATATGGAGATATCACTAAACAAAACCTTTGTGCATAAACAATAGTGTTTTTTGTACATATCCATGTAAGAACATACTGTAAGGAGCTTTGCGTGAAGATTCCTTAAAAAGTCTCACACCTGCATTAAAAGAAATTTCTAAAGGCACACAAGCTACAAGGATAGTTTCATTCTACCGAGTGGCTTAAGACAAAATGTCGAAAAACCATTTTCGAGTCACTATTTTTAACTTTTGGTTGGCGTTGACTTTACTCGATTAGAATTGCTTGTTAGTGAGATACAAAGTAACCAGTTCCAAAAAATTGTTTTGAATTGTTCATAATTTTAAAGTCTTCACCTTTAACTTTTTTGTAAAAAATTTCATAATATACAATGTTTATCAAGGCATCCCCAAACCAAAATCCATTATTGACATGAATATGTCGGATGTTGCATACGAAAAACCTCCTTGCAGCCTGGTCTATATAGAAATTTAATGCAAACAAAATTGCTTTAATTGAAATGTGAATACGTGCATAAGTATAAATGTTCAATGTGCACTGTCAAAAGTTTTGCAAAAATAGAAATAGCTTTAAGCATTAATTATAGAATCAAACAAAAAATAAAAGTATTATATATATCCACGCAAAAATCTTAACACTTCCATGTCCTTAACCTGTAGAGTCACTCGTCCACGATGCAGCGTCAATGTGTAGGCATCCTGTAACTGTTGCACAACATACATTTCTGCGCTTTCTTGCAAGGCTTCGAGAGCAATTTTTGATATACGATGCACCTCAGTACCACGGCTAACATCAATAATAATTTCTTTTATTAAGCGTCCAAAAGGTAAACGCGGTACAAGAAAATCTGCAAAAAAAGAACATGTAGAACTTAAAACCGTGGCATATTGCATTGAAGCTTTCTTACCTGCAGACTGCATTAATTGACGCAAGGTTCGAAATTGAAACGGTACGCGCTTTTTACGACGACCTGCACTAGTTTGCCATTCCTCAACAACCGATGAACGGGTAGCAACTGGCGCTGAGGGTGTCCGTTGATGTTGCGCTGGACTTTTGCTAGTCTTCTTGCGTGCCGTAGGTTGTTTATTTGACACGGTCTTTTGAGCACCTTCTGTAGAAGGTTGATATGGGTTTACGATCCGTCGTGTGTATTCTAGTTCGTAATCAGTTGCGTTTTCCTTTCCATCTGGCGAATTATATTCCACAGAGGATTCCTCAGTGTCGGAATCACCGAAAGTTGGTACGAAAGTTGCTCCTTTCTTTACCATTCTATTAGACCTTCGCGGCATGACTTCACTTTAAGTTAATGGTGTAATATATTTGTTCCAAGTACAATTTGATGGCACAGATGATTTTTTTTTTTTTTTTGTTATTTACGATAAGTTGTCGAGAAAATAATTCACTATAACGGCGATACAATACAAATGGCGTTTAATGGCGTCCTTTTTAATAAAATTTAAATTAGATTAACGTTTCTAACTTTTCTATTCAAACTTGAGTTTTACTTGAGTTTTTAGTTGAGTTTTTCTTCTAATTTAAACCAATTCACTATTTCAATTCATCAATTTAAATTTATTCCTTTTATTTATGTTATTTGATTCACTGACAGTCGCATGTTAACGGCTTGATTTTTGAATCGTGCGGATCTTGCGTCAAAATGCATACAAAATTCTTGAAATCTAAATTTTTAAATTTCTTGCAGAAGTTCCGTTCTTTTTCTTCTTTTTAGGTATGTTCGACAGTCGAAATGACAGAGGTGCCATACATCAACAAGTTTTTAACAGAGTACAGACCATCATTTTTTTTACAAAAATGATTGTCAAACAGTTCGACTGCTCAGCGTACACATGATCAAACTTTCCGTCAAATTTTAGCATTGCTTCGGCCACCAAAGTGAAAACATCGTGTAGCGGACAAATTATTATGTTCATGAAAGTAGATATGTTGATTAAAAAGTCCTTTTGAAGTCCATAATAACAATTAAGTAAATGGATAAAATTTTAAATAGATTCATATATATTTTACTTTCGAAATCAAAACCAAAACATCTCCGATAATCGAAACAATTTTGAAATAAATTGTTCAGTCCTTACTCAGAGTATAAAATTAACATTAATTAGAATTTACATCCTTTAATGTTCGCAACATTTGCTCACTTAACACAGTTAAAAACAAAAAAATTAAAGAACTCTTATATTATGTAAACAAGATTCGATAACCATTTTCTAATCAGCGCGATGAGCGCTCTTTGAAACAAAATTGAATTGAATTGAATTCTTTATTGAGACTTTTCTTTTCATATATCGATTACATAAAAGTGACTGAGATAGCTATGCTTTGAAACAAAAATGTTGTAGCAAATTTGACGAGCGTTCACTTCATCAAATTGCTTATCGAACAAGCAAAAAACAATTTTTTTTGTTTTCCATCAAAAGCCCAGTTCACATTATCACACATGCTGTCCAACATGGTGTGACAACATCAATGTTCGATAATGTGAACGGTAGGATGGACCGCTTGACACACATGTTGGATGGATTTCAAAAATTTTTGATTTTTCTGCTAGCTTGTCGAACTATACAACCTGTGTGAACTGACTGTCAAGCCTAGTGAACATTTTTCATATTAGATAAGATTTCAGGCAGTTTACTTCGATGTGGACACTAATAAATTGTTCTGCAATTGATGTTTGATGGCATGCTCGATAATGTGAACGCAAAGCAATATTGACAGTCACACATGTTGTCAAGCAATGAAGGACAACATGTGTGATAATGTGAACCGCCCTAAACAATTTAATCAACAATTTGATGAACGTTCACATGTTCAAATACTCATCAGATTCTGTCATAAGAGCTAAACAGAACTGGGACGAGCGATTTTTCTTCTGTTTTTCCTATACGTTTGTAGTGAGTACAAAATTGACAATAGAAAATATATCGCAGAGAAATAGAAAAAATTCTATTTTATGGTGCGATTTGACACTGGAGATAAATCGCACGTCCCAGTTCTGCAGTAAAACCAACGCTGTCAATATGGCAGTTCAGATGATCCTACATGCTGTACGACATGGCTTGACAGCATGTGTGACTATCAATATCGCTTTGCGTTCAGTTAATACAACATATCGACCAATTCATTTGAACACAAATTTTGAAAGGTCCACATCATGATATTTTTTTCAAAATACTCTGCAGTAAAAGGTTAGCAATTGTGCTATTTATTTGCTTAAAGCCAAGTTTTCATGTTATTTTTTTTGATCTACTATCAAATTTTTGTAAGATAGAAAAAGCATGCGAATAGAACTTAATGCGCTTGAAGAATGCGAGAGTGAATAGGAATACATTTGCTATTTTTATAGCATGTGATATACTAATATAGGATAGTAGAAGATCAAGAAAGATAATATGAAAACGCAGCTAACGCTTTATTTGAAGTAAAATGTTTGCACCATAATTGACGGCCAGCGTTAAGCCGCCAGCTAGCCAGTATAGACCGGACTGGGTTCGATTGCTTAGGGTTTTATAACAATTGATGCCATTATTAAGAAACTTCTCGTAGTCTCATACTTTTCACGCTCAAACTAAGAAACCAATTATGTATATGCAATGCAACATACAATCAAGGCGTGTCCGTCTGTTGCATCGTGCGTTGTTTTTATTAACGCCGGAGTTATGCTGGAATGGGCGTGTTGTGGACAACTTGCGTTATAAAAACGCCCGTATGGACTGGTTGTGTGAGACATGTAACAAAACTCGTTGAAGTGATATACAGTATTGGCCAAAACTTAAGCACCCCCTTAGTACATTTTTTTCAAATCATGATTTTTTTTATGAAAACTACGTTTTTAAAACATATTACGTATACTTTATTTATTTATACCTTTATTATTGACAAGCAAAAATTAAAAAAGCTCCGCGTCTCATAAATAAAAAATTAACATCGAAGGATAATTTTAAAACCAAAAACTTAACGGACAAAACTAAAGCACCCCCATTTTTATGGTAAATAAAAACTTTTAAAATTAGTACTTAGTTGCGAACCCTTTATTCTTGACGACTCGCGCATCTCTTTAAGGCATAGAAGAAATTAAATTATTAATGATATCCTGCGATATCCTTCCCCAGGATATTTTTAAGGAATGAATGGAATTTCCGTGGTTTCGCAATTTTTTATGATTATATTCATGTTAAAAATATCCCACAGAATCTCAAGAGGATTCAGGTCGAGGCAGGTCAACCAAAAATTTCTACCCTATTCCGCTGAAGCCAGCCCTTACAAGCTTTAAAGACATATTTTGGATCATTGTCCTGATGCATCCACCATTTAAGTGGCATTTCTACATCGGCATATGGCAACATCACATCTTTTAGTAACATCATTGTCACCTTCTTCGTCAAAAAATCATGTAAACTGAGCTAAGTTCAGCACACACTATCATGCATGCATGATCAATCAAAAAACATCAAAATATTTTAATATTGCTCATGCGCATGACCAATCAGTCAATCAGCCACCTACATGGTCAGTTTGCATGAGCAATCACTTGATTCATCATGCACGCATGAACGTCTATTTGACCCTTTACACTAGGTAGCTCTTGTCTAGCGTTTACACAACAACGACAAATTCTGTACCTCGACCCTTTCGTTTTTCCCCTCTTGCAAACATACAAGAATTTTCGTAATTGTATAAGCCAGCATAGTCAAGGCTTACACTACGAAATTCGATGAAACAAATTCTTGTCCATTCCCTTTTGTGAATTTGTTTTGCGTTTACACACGAAAACTAGAATTTCTTTCTGCTTGTGAATATCATAGCAGTTACTATGTCGATCCACCACAACAAACGTAGAGTCAAAGCATAATATAAGCTAACGAACAGAACGAAAGAGAATTTGCGGGTACGGAAAATTCTGTACACCACCTTTTCGTTTTGCCCCTCTTGCCAACAAACAAGGAAACTTTCCGGCAAGAGTTTCCTCGTGTAAACGCTGACTAAACGTTGACATAAGCCCAGTTCACATTATCACACATGCTGTCCAACATGGTGTGACAACATCAATGTTCGATAATGTGAACGGTAGGATGGACCGCTTGACACACATGTTGGATGGATTTCAAAAATTTTTGATTTTTCTGCTAGCTTGTCGAACTATACAACCTGTGTGAACTGACTGTCAAGCCTAGTGAACATTTTTCATTTTAAATAAGATTTCAGGCAGTTTAATTCGATGTGGACGCTAATAAATTGTTCTGCAATTGATGTTTGATGGCATGCTCGATAATGTGAACGCAAAGCAATATTGACAGTCACACATGTTGTCAAGCAATGAAGGACAACATGTGTGATAATGTGAACCGCCCTATAGGTAAAAATGAAAAAAAAAAAAAATGCGAATTGATATCAGAAATAAAAATCGATGTTTAATCGCTAGAATTAAAAACTATCGATGCTGGTAAACATCGATAGTACTTAATGTTACCCCATCGTCACTGACAGTATTGCGACTGAATCAGCTGCTAGAACAAATTACGATGACGGCATAAATATCTTTTAGTCGAGGATTTTTAAGCAATTGGAATTTGAAAACTTCAAAAAATGTTTTCTCGCAAAAAACCAACACCACGTAAACACGATTTATCACAGGTAAAATTTATCACTTGAAAATTTTTAATCGCAGCTGCTGGAGATTGAGTATCCAACAAAATTGCTGATTAAAAAACTGTGCTATGAGTCACTTTTCACGGACAGATGCTTTATTCACTTTCTTTTTCATCTTAGTTTGGATTTACAGATATATCAGACGATTTTGATCCTACTGGCGGCATTGGCAACGATGACGACGATGCTGTCGACAGTGATCTTGAGGCAGAACTAGCGGCAATAAGTGGTGGTGATGGAAATCGACCAAAGCCAAAACCCAAACCGAAACTAGTAGCTGCATCAGACTTAGACCGCATGGTTGCTGATAGCTTACGTGACATTGGAAGTGACGAAGAAATGTCTGGAGACGAAAACGATCCGGATTTACTGGGTGAACTGCAAGATATTACTGGTAGTGGAGATATAGTGCTGCAAGATGAATCTCCTGATGTGATTTCTTCACCAGCGCAGGAAGAGCCACAACAATTATTTTTACCAACAACTACTGTAGATACTATGAGTATAATAAGAGAACGCATCGAAATGTACACACAGGCGGAAGGTAATGCAAAAACTGCAGGTGAAGCGGCCAAGGCCAGACGTTTTAATCGTGGACTCAAAACTCTTAAGGATATGTTGAAGCAAGCTTCGTCCGGTAAACAAATTATTTTGGATGATATACCACCAGAAGTAGGGGTAAAGACTGCTGCAAAGCCTACATCAACGAACGATGAAACGTCAACTACACAACCAGAGGCAGAAGTACCAAAACTCCCTTCAAGGTCAGCACCACCGCCCCCAGCACCAGTCGCTGCATCGCCTGAAGCAACAGTTGTGTCATCTGATGACCCAAAGTCGGCAGTCTTAGCACAACTGTTCGCACGACAAAAAGAATATAAAAATTTTGCCTTAAATTTTAAACGTGCTGGCGATACCACTAATGCACTTCAATTCATTAAAGTTGTCAAACAGTTCGATATAGTTATAAAAATGTGCCAAGATGGACAAGAAGTCGATCTTAGTGACATGCCACCACCTCCTGAAGAGTTTCTGGAATTTATGGCGAAAATTCAAGCTGCAGCAGAAGTGCCACCACCAGCACCAGAGTCTGATCACTCCTCAGTTACTCAACCCGCTGTACCATCCAGTGAAACAGCTACTGAAACAGCGCCAGTGTCAATATTAGAAGCATTACAGCAACGCTTAGAAAAATGCAAATCTGTAGCAGAGTCTGCTAAGGCTGAAGGCAATGCAAGCAAAGCACGTAGATGGGGTCGCATTGTTAAGCAATACGAAGATGCTGTAAAATTGTACAAAGCTGGACGTCCAGTGCCATATGATGAACTGCCAGCACCGCCGGGCTTTGAACCATTACCAGTGGGTGCAGGAGGCGAACTCAATACAGCTACTTCCACGCCATCTCCGCCACCTGTTCCGCCGAAACCTCCTTCAACTACACCTACTTCGCCGGCATCGATTTCAAACGAAAGTTCTCCTCGTTCAACGCCTCAGGAAGATTCAAACCGACCTCCGCAAAAGCTAGAACTCACTTCACGTACCACAGGCAACCAACAAACGAATAATTTGGTAGAGCAGCAAATGAAGTTGTTGCTGGATCGTCAAAAAGAATTCAAAGTTGCAGCAGTTCAAGCAAAAAAAGCTGGTGAAATTGATCAAGCTAAGGAGTACTTAAAAATATATAAAGGTTTTGATGCACTTTTAAATGCAGCCAGCGGTGGATTACCTATTGACTTAACGACTGTGAGTATAAACACAAAAATATATGAATTTTCGATCCCGGGTTTGGTAATTCTACCACATTTTGAATAAAAGCTTCAAGTAAAACTGTAATATATACAAATTTAAAATTGCTTTATTCCACAACATAGACAACATATATGAACAGAAAAAAAAAATCAATTAAAAAAATTGACTTAGAAAATTTTCAGTATTAATACCTATCATTATCATGTTGCTTTATTTTGTGCGAGCGCACTGTCACAACAAATTCAAACTATTGTTAACCCTTGCTTGAAGCGATTATTGAGGATTGCAGCCGCGCATGAAAAACTTGGCAACCAACATTTTGCTGTAACCCGAAGGGTGATAGATGCAACAACAGACCCATCTTTGTCCATTCATTTTTCTTTTACGCTTCAAAAATGAAAACATTTGGTGACACCGGGTTCGACAAGTGGGCGTGGCATTTTCCATACAAGCAAAAGCTTTAAAACGCTATGATAATAAAACTATCCAGGCAAAGTTATCGTTAACTTCGTATGAAAACTGTATGTGATACAGATAATCATTGAACAAAAAGTTGACGTGAAACCTCCCATACTAAATAAAATCTCTTAAGCCTATAAAATCCTCTCTTAAGCCTTTAAAATCCATATTTTAGCTTAAATGTTACAGTCCTTACGAAACCGAGACATTTTTGAGACATACATTTAAAAAAATTTTATTTTTAATCCGAACCTACACTTGGAGCACACCCCGAAATCCCTGCTTCTATTTGTTAGTTCTTATTCTATAAGTTTTTTTATAGTTGCCTGTGCCGCCATCACAACGCGATAATCTCGAAGCGTCATTTGCAATTGTTGCATCAGAAGACTGTGATCCCAACGACGAAGACATCTCAGATATCGGCGTACGCATGGAAGAGCAACTGGCCAAACAATTAATGATGTGCAAAAACACCAGGTATAAATTGAATTAACAAAAATATTTCTTTGCTTAATGTACTAAATAAAAAAATTTCATGCTGAATATATTATTTTAGAGATCACCATAAAGCTATGGGTGATGTTGCTGGTATGAATCGTTTTGAAAATTTAGCTTTGACAGTGCAAAAAGATTTGGATTTAATACGTTATTCCAAACGTAAAAAATTTCCACTGCCCAAATTCCACTATGAAAAAAAAAGTTTTAATATTGTACATTGCAATACAGACCTAACGGACAATGAATTAGAAATTGTAGTAGTGCGTGGCATTAATTATAACGTTTCAAATCCGAAGGATGTGGATACCTACATACGCATTGAAGTCCCTTTGTTAAATGTAAGTTTTTAAATTAATAGTTTTTACTTTTTGGATTTAAACTTGAATAAAAACAAAAATATTTTTCATTTCAGGATGAAGTTTTTAAATCGAAAACGTCCGTAGTTAAGGATACAGATAGCCCAGATTATGACCAACGTTTTAAAGTTGATATAATACGTGGAAACAGACAATTCCAACGAATTTTTAAACGGCATGGTGTTAAATTTGAAGTCTACTCGCGTGGGTGAGTGTTAATAGTG
The DNA here is from genome assembly GCA_949775025.1 of Tricholauxania praeusta. Taxonomy (NCBI): domain Eukaryota; kingdom Metazoa; phylum Arthropoda; class Insecta; order Diptera; family Lauxaniidae; genus Tricholauxania; species Tricholauxania praeusta. Next base: position 162,230,422 of record OX459028.1, on the reverse strand, counting down.
TTTCTTTTTTTATTTAGCTTTGCTTTTTTGTTTCTATGTCTATATTTAAATGCAACTGGAGGCATATGGTAATTCGTTTATAAAGATTTGCTTTTAATTATATGTATTTGTGATTTGTGATTATACAAGAAAAAAGTATTCTTATCTTCATAGGTTTAACTTTTCAAGATAGCAAAATTCGGCGAAATTTTGTGTTATTCTGTTATTTGATAAGGTTGCTTTTTTCTTGCACCATCACATGGGAGTTTCAGGACGAATATTGCATTTTGATTCCAAAAAAAAGAAAAAGAAAATATTTTGTATGCTGAAGTTGGTAAGGGGACGTCTATAAATTATGTGAGTCCAAATAGGAGGAGAAGGGGTCCGGAAAAATTTCACCAAATCTCACTTAGGAGAAGGGGGAGGGAAGTCAATGAAAATCTCACTGCAACTTTTTAATTCTGAGAATGTAAATTATAATAACAGATAGTATTTTGTATCACAAAATCAATCCTTACTGGTACGTTTGTTTCACCTTGTCGGTATGCCGCTCAACATATGTACGTATTGTAAAAGCTGCTAAGCTGTTGACGATAATCTGGAGCGGCTGCACGAAGAGGGTGTAGATACATACAGTGGCGAGCGCATTTGGATACATTCTGATTATATTTGACTTTGGGTAGTCAACCCAAAAATGCAACCCTTAAAAATGCAGCAATCGCATCCACAATTTTTTAGTTAAACTTTTTAGCGGAGGGAAAGTTTACTTCCCAAAAAAAAAATGTAGTACATATCTACCCACTCGACATGTAACGTTTCGTAAACCTTTTAGAAATCACATCACATCACATGAAATCTTACAAAGCTTCGGTTACATTTCAGAAATCTTTCTACAATGTGTCAATGTCTTCTCTTTGATTTCATTTGAAACTTTCTGAACATTTTTTATTACGTATTCGGAATTTTTTTGTTACTCTACGTCAGTTGCGCTGTTATTTTATTACGTCATCAGGACTATGAAATACTTTTTTCATTTTACCCTCGTCATCACTTGCATTGATACTTAATATGCAGTTATTTTTTGTGACGTTTCTCATACCCCTCGAATATTTTTCCAACTCCCTGATTAGTAATCGTAGATAGTTTGGGACGAAGAAAAAATTTCATTAGATTCGATTAAGCGATCTTTGAGAAAATTATATTTGTAAAATATTTTTGTATGAAAGCCGCTCTAAATATGCTCCCTAAATAAAAGTTTTGTAGTCTTATCTATGCTTCTTAATATAAAGATAACGTGGTGTGAATTCGCTGAAAATCTATCAACCGGTCTTCATGAAAATGAATTCTAAAAATATTTTTGTATGAGGGTCACCATAAATATGCACTCTAAATAAAAGTTGTATGACCTAAGCTATGACTCTTAATATAAAAGGCAAGTGATTTAAATTTTATGCGAATCGATTAAACAGTCTTCATGATAATGACAATTTAAAAATTTTTGTGTGAGGGTCATCCTAAATAAAAGTTTTATAGCTTAAGCTATGCCTCTTAATATAAAAGAACTCTAACAACACTAATAAAGAGCAATAACACTAAAAAGAGTACCAAGATATGCATTTCACTTTATTTGAAATTTTGTTTTCAATTGTAGACAAAATTATACAATTTTTAGCACAGATTGTTTTACTTGAATTTATTCTTTTGTACTTCATTTTATCTTGTATTATGTCAAATATGCAAAATCACTGTTGCATTATTAACTGATTGAAAGTAATTGGATTTATTTTGGATGCACTAACTGGAAATTAAGTTTTTCAGTCCTCAATTATTTAAGATGGCAAAACCTAGCTTCCGGTGTTAATTTGTAACCAACAAGCAAACAGAAAATCATTAAACATAATTTAGATTTTATTAAAAAAAATTCAGTGAACCTCAAATCTGGAACCTTCTAAAAACACTTCAGATTGATTACATGTTAAAGGTTTTGCTTAAAAGTGTCAGAAAGATTTCATTTGAAAGGTTCAGGTAACGTTGAATCTGGAACCTTTCAGAAACAGTTCAGAATGATTCCATGTGCAACAGTACATTTGAAATGTATAAGAAAGATTTCTATAACGTTCCGTTTGCAATATTTCAAATGAAACATTTCTGGGACGTTACGTACTGTTACTGAAACTTTCTGAAACGTTACATGCCGAGTAGGTAGAATACATTAGTATTAGTGACATGAAGCAAAATACATGAACACGTAAAGTAAATTTGATTATGTATGTATTTAAAAATTATATTGTAAATCTCACCAGTGAGGGAGGAGAGGGGTCTTGTAAGATCTCACTAAATCTCACCAAGGAGGAGGGGGTCAGAATTTTCAAAAAACTGCCTCACGTAATTTATGGACGTCCCCTAATACATTTTGCATTTACTAACTGTCAAATACAATACTTTAACGACCATCCCTACAAAAACAAAAAAGTTTTGGTACATTTTTTACATTTCAAGCATACACAAATATTTTCTGATTTTGTCCTATTTCTTTTTATGCAAATTTATGTTTCCCTCGTTTAATTACTTTTCTGTCGTAATTATCAAGTTAAATACTTCCAAAAAAGAAGTTTTTCTTGAATTTGAGTACTAGTCTGGACCAATATTTAGATTTAGCCCGACGGTCTGAAAAGTTAGAGAGACTGGCTGTTAAAAACGATTTCTGTATAATTTTTCGATCGGAGAAAACTCAACGGAGCAATTTTAGTTTTCTTGAAGGCCTTTTTTGTTAAGAAATACATATTTTTTTACTTCAAAAGGTTAACAGAAAAAAAATTTAATTTTTTTTTTCCATAGTGTAGTTATCTTGGGAATCAAATAAAAATACTGGAAATTTGTTTTTTCTTAAATGTGAAAGTGCAGTGTTATTTAATAACGTTGTCCCTAATAGAGAAGGACATTTTTTTCTCAATGGTTATATCATCAGAAATGTATGAGCAACACATAATTATTTTTAAATTTTGAACACCACGTTCTTTATTGACATTTTGCCTGGCAATATGGTTAAGAGTTAGTGTTTTATTAGTATGAATATTGCTTTTCCTTAAAACTCCTATGATTTCAAATTTATCTGTGTCTTTACACTGTTTAAAGTTTTGGAATGACAAATAACTTGATAATTAAGAATACAAGGAGGTTAATCTATTCAGTATAATATGTATATTCCAACTGCCTTTTGCTTTTAGCATTCACTTCCTAGCACTAATCATTTGCAACTTTCTTTATTTCCACTTATATTTCCGAAACAAACTTTAATATTTAAATGAAAACATTTAACGAGTTAATATGTATATAAAAATGCAAAATATAAATGCCTTCTTGCTAAATAAAAAACAATAAGATGCCGATTTGATTGTTGTGGACTAAGTCGTATACTGCCAATATGTTGTTTCAGCGGGTTCCTGCGTTCGGATATTCTTATTGGCACTGTCAATGTTAAATTACAACCGCTGGAGACTAAATGCGATATACATGATACATATGATGTAAGATTTTTAAAAATACTCTTTTTCTATTAAATGATAAATTCTAAAAAAAATAAAATTTTTTGTTTTGTTGCAGTTAATGGATGGTCGCAAAGCGGTGGGTGGTAAATTAGAGGTCAAAATACGCGTACGCAATCCTATACTTACTAAGCAGATGGAACATATTGATGAAAAGTGGCTGGTATTAGATTCATAGGTAGAAAAGTACGATAAGCCGTCTTCTTCTGCTTTAAACTTATGTTAATCTCCATAGCAATGTTTTTTTATCTTTTGCTTATTTTTTAAATAATTATTATATTTTGATATTTAAGTATATTAACTTAATAAAAAGGAACTGTAAAGTTATATAAAAAAAAACAATAAATTAAACAAACGCTTACAACTCAATGTACCAATAACTTTTCGAAAAGTGGCTGGAACGATCAAAAATGTCTAGAGCTCGTACTTTGAAAAAGCCTGAAAATAAAAAAAAACTTAAACATAATGGTTATGTACAGAAAATAGTTTGGATTTACCATTAACTTGTGCGTTGTGCGGTGCGTAGTGAAAAGATGGAAATGGTACATGCCAACTGTCGGATATTTTTAACCAATCAGTCTCATCTGTTTGGGTCAAATGATTCGTTGATGATTTAAACCAAACTTCGTATGATTTAAGACAATATGTTGTTTGAGGAATTTCGCGCCAAGTTAGCAACACTTCACCCTTAACTATTTCCGTTACCACTAATTGCTGCGGTGCTTGCAGTTTCTGAACAAGGTTAGAACATACACGTAATAACATAATCCAAGGCAATTTGAAGTCAATAGTAAAGTTAAACGTAGTCTCTGTCAGTAGACCAGTTGAATACAATACTGGACTCTGGCTACGACGCATTTCTTCGCGTACTGTACTATTTGGATATGAAGGACTACCGTGCTCATACCATATCCAAGCTGGATCTGTACGCTCTTGTTCAAGTATTTCCACAATAAAACCGTAAGTTTCATCTTCACACAATTCAATTGGTAATGACTTCTCAATGCTATAAGATTGTCGTTTTACTGTCGTATTTTCATTTGATAACATAAGCCAACTCATATACAGTGGGTCATTATCAAAAACAGTAGTTTTAAGTAAATTTATTATTTCACCTGAAGGTGTTTCTAATTGCTCTAAATCTGCAGCTAAAATCGCTAATTTCCCCAGTAATGCTAATGCAGCATAAACAGGTTTTTGTATAAACTGTGAATGTATTGGCTGTGATAGATTCATGCGGAAATGTGCTAAAAGTGTGCGTTGAGAAAACTCATACGGATGATAGCTTAGGAAGGCATTATCATGACTAAGTGATTCAAAATGTTTGAATTCCTGTTGTTGCAACAATGCCCTCCAGTGTTTAAGTACAATCAATGTTAGAGTGTGTGCATATCGTACATCTGCTTGCATTGGCCGTGGTGTTGACCACATAGAAGTAGGATCAGCTTCACTAAAAAATAATTCAATATCCTTTTTGAAAAAAGTAAGTTAAAGAGTTAAAAGACTTATTAAATTTAGAATTTATTAAATTTTAATTTTTTTTTGATTACAGGCAGTTTTTTTCGGGTAGTTTGTACAATTAAAATATGTACATTTCCTCAAAGATAATTCGATTTGTGTCAATTGGTTTAATAATCTTATCCCATGGGAGCATTTAAAAACAGTCCATTTAATATAGAACATATTCATTTTCAGAATACATTGTTTCATAGGCTTTTTGGATAGTATTTTTAAGTGCGTATGCTTTTTAATAAGATTGCTAAGATAAAAGAGAGAGGATAAGAGAGTGTGATAGCTTAAACACACCACCGACGGATGACGAAAAAGACGCCAGTTACCCGCTGTCAAAATTTATCCGCTCTACAATAATGCGAAGGGTATTAATTCGGTCAATACACGGTCTGTCCAGATGAAAACCTGCCTGCTGTTTCCGGATGAGTGGTTATTTTTTTTCGCTGGCCGGTAGGAAGCATTTTTATCAAGATTTTGAGCGCAATATACATTAAAATGATTCCCCTGTAGTCCTGGCATATCAATAAGTCATTTTTTTTGGATGGATATTTTCTATGGTTCCTATGAGCCTGACTTCAGGTATTCGTTCTTCTTCTTTGTATAGTCGCACTCGATGCTAAAAATGACAAATTGATATTTTGCCATTCAGTTTCGATTGAGCTCAGATGCTTACTGCTGCTGGCCATTTTTAATTCATCATCCAAGTTTTCTCGAAGACAGTTATCTCTATAGAATATCCTTACTAGTTTTATTTTATTTTTTAAACCTATGCCTAAGGCACTGAATACATACATAAGTAAATCCGTAACTGACAACAACAATTATGTTTAAAACTTTTTAAACATACTGCGTAATAAAGTCGGATGAATAAAGTGCAGAAATTTAAATTACATACTTGCATAACTTAAGTTGTTACTTACTCATTTGCTAAAGGCAATTCCTTTAATTGCGGGTATTTCTCATAAATATCCAATAACAATGCACTAGAATCTGTTAGCACTTCGGCGGCAGTACCATTACCTTTACGATGGTATGTCAAAATACTAAGTGGACAACTCTGTAGGTTTTCATTGCAATATATCAGTATGCTCCAACAAAGCGGATGCTTTGATTCCATTTTGAAGAGACCAGCTGGACCACGTAGAGGGAAATTTAAACTATTGCCCGGCCTTTGACCTGCCGTTAGCAAACCCTTCTGCAATGATTTCGTGTAAGTGATATAATCTGTTGAGAAATAAAAGCCAATTAATTTAAAAAAACTCTTTATAGTGTAAACATTCTTTAATTATTTTTGAAATTATTGTGGATTTTATCTAAGCTCCATGTAAAATTTTACGACCAATCGCAAAGGATAAGCTGTATAATTTGTAGTTGAGAAAACCCTAGGATAATTCACTAAACTTAAATTCCTATACAAAATTTCTGGTGTAAGATATTAAGAAAAGAGTACCATTTTATTTTAAGACGGCAACAAAAAAGTCTACAATAAATATATGACATATTCAATTAAAAGTTGATAGTTGGCATTAAAAGCCTTAATTTTTTTGGGAATAAAACACTTATTTTTTTGGATGATCATTCCGAAATTATCACCATTCGTTTTGTGAGATATTTAAAAAAACTAGTATAAATTGGTCCCTACTTAAACAAAAATTTGATGATCATAATAGAGGAAAACTCATATTTCCTACAAATGTATGAAACAAATATAATTGTACCATGGAAAATACCAACTTTGTTGAAATCTTTTACCCTAATTCATGAAATGAAAAATGCCAAACTCTTTGTTAAAAACACTACACGATCTACTAGAAATTACCGGAAGGTAGTCTGTCACAATCTTACCAGTTTATTTTTAACTCACCTTCAATTGTAAAATTAAGTCTATTGTAGTTAATTAAATCCGGCTCATTCCATGACTCAAAACGCCAACGTAGTATTTTAGAAGCACCAAGCATATCTTAAAAAATGCAAATCAACTTTTAATAAAAACACTTGTCCGTATAAATACTTACTTAAATAATGTTTTGTAACTTGAAAACTGAAATTTTCCCACAGAAAATCGTTTTGATTTGGATTTTTGATAAAAACTTCGCCAGGATTCGCCATAAACTCAATTACTGGATATAAGCCCAAATCATCGAGGTGCATCAGAAATGTATCCAAATCGTCAAAGTCATATATTGGAACACCGGCTTGAGTGTATGCAATAAAATTGATTAGTTCCAATAGCCAATGAATGCGTATGTGAGTAATAGCACCATTTGGTAGCGCTGCAATATGCTGCAAGTTCATTTTTACTGCATCCGATAAAAGATTCTGTTTCAAAGCAACTGAACCGATTTCTCCAGCCGGACAGAAACCAGTTGAGGTCCAAAACTTTGGCAACATATAGTAATTATCATCTTTACTGTGTGTGTGGTTGCCTTGGGCCATTAAATTTAAGATTCCCAAAGCAACTATGAGTGCAGCTGATGTCATAATTTCTTGAGTTATTGGTTTTACTACCACACTTTTATATACATATATGTTTTTGACAATTTTCAACAGCAAAATAAACACTGAAGATAAACCACCCGAATCATTGGGAGAACGAACCAAAACAAAACGACTCAAAACAGCTGTCGAGAAGTGCTAAACAAAAACCATTTGTTCTAATATGAAAAAATTGCTTACCCCACATACTATGACGCTATACATTAACGCAAACATTGAGTATACACAAGTTCTGCAAATGATTCAGCAGACTTGCACAGATAAAACTACACTTGTCAACAAATTGAAAGTAACAAAATTTATTACTCTAAAAAGTAGTATCTGTTCCACGATTGGCTGTGTCCTAGGCAAACATTCTAACAACCGGCATAAATATAAATTTTTTTCATTATAGTCAAAATTAAATATAAAATCCATATAACAGTTTTTTTTATTTTAATTAAAGAACCTTTTTTAAATAGTATGTTTTGGTTCTCTAACATTTTGCATACTTTTCATGTAGAAATGTAGACAGTTTGTCTGCTATCTGCTAACTTTGTATATGGAGACATACACTCAAAAAAAAAGTGTTTGCCACGTATGATATAGATGGAACTATTTCAAGTGTTTTTGGGATATAATAAAATGTTTGCACCAAAAACTCACATGCTTGTAAAATTAAAAGTTTCTTGGAGCAAAAATTTTATTTTTTCCCACAAACACTTGAAATAGTTCCATCCATATCAAACACTTATTTTTTTTGAGTGTAGGCAACTCGTCAAACTATACAGCCACTTTTCAAGCGATGATGTAGACCTTTGTTGTGTAGCAATATTGTATACGTAGGCAAACTCCCTAAAAAGCGAACATCGCTTTGTAAAAAGAAGCTAGAGCTCTGGCTAGAGTTGTGAGTATTACTGGCTACAAAGGGTGATACTGTTCATTGGTGCTGTTTATAACATAGGTGAGCAAAATTTTGGAAGCAGGAGCTACTTACAACAAAAAAAAAACTCACCATAATTTGGATCTCGATAGCAAAAAAAAAAATTTCAGCAATAAGCCAAAATTCAATTCCAAGAATCAAGCAAGAACAACACGAGTGTAGAAATAAAAGAACGCTGATCATTTGCATAATGCAACAATAACAATAATAAAAATTCCGTGCATAGCTCGTATAAAAAAAAAAAAAAACAACTATAAAAATGTGCGTAGCACTGGTGAGTGCATGTGTTTGTTGTTTTGGTTATTTTTCTTAAGAAAAACGACGTGTTTGCTGTAAAGAGCCAAAATTGGCTCAGTTTTCCTACTTTGCCCACCTATGGCTTATAACATAAGTATGTACATATTTACCGCTGGGTAATTACCTCACAGTGATGTAAGAATGTGAAGAAATTCAATGTGAAATTCTAATGTTACTAAATGGTTCAAAACGCTCTAAAGAATTAATTTTTCAACATTTTCATCCGGTTTAATTGGAAATACCCACGCCTATGAATGCCCATTGTTAGATATATCTGCCTTTAATGTAAATACATACTTAATATTGTCAAGGCGAAAAAAATCTTTCGCTGCTCGAACGTGAGTTTGGAGAATCTTATTCCCTTTCCGAATAAGCGCATTTTTGAGCTACTATTGATTCACGCAACCCTTCTGTGACGGTCTTGTTGAAATGTCCAGCTGTAACGGCTAAAATGTGTAGATGTTTAAGTAACAATGACTATTTCACAGTAGTTGGTGGAATTCACCTTGACGCGAATGTTTGAACAGGTTGCTACAAAACTACAATGATGTTAGCAGACAAATGACGTCTGGTGACCTAACGAACGTCCAAATTATCGTTCGAGTACGAATCTCATGTAACCAGAGTTTGCAAGTTTAAAAGAAGCGGTTCCCGGCCTTCACAAAAAAAAACATAATTTTGCCCTCAAATGGTAAAACGTATTTTTTTTTTTTTTTTTTGAAAAAATGGATTATGATTTTCTATCTAAATATTAATATGATAAGACCTCTTATTCCAGAGATGGAAAGTATATACTTCAATGTAAAGTCACAAACGTTGCCCCGTTGAGTATTCTTCTAAATCAACCTTTATAATAAAAAAAAGACTTATATTTTTTACAATGAAATTATTCTTTGTTTATTTGATTTTCTTAAACTTCAGTAAATCCAACTTTACAATTCAATTCCCTAATTCAAATATTTTCTACTTTAAGTTTTATTTTATGATTTTATTCTCGCATTACATTCATAAGTGTGTTTCGAAAAATTACAATATTTCCTTATATTGTTCTATCTTATCGTTTTGTTAGTAGATTATTTTTTTTTATGGTTTTTAGTTTCATTAATATTATAATGAAACGCATTACTTTTCAGTGTCGAAAGTTTTAAACGATATTTTCGTCATAACTCATGGAAGTTTATTAAGAAAAGTTATTGATCGACTTCGACAGAACTTGTACGGAAAGTTATGTCGAGTAAGACCATTAACTTTCTCGATAAAAGCTTACTTATTAGTAATAAAGTGTATAGTATTGTAGTTAATTTATTCAAAGTCATTTTATTTTTCGTGTAAATATACGTAATATACACACATTCATATAGTATCTGCGATTTTCAATTAATATTTCAAAGTAAGTACATACTGCAACAAGCTCATTTAAATTTTTGTTTCGCAATTGTTATGTTTCTTTGGTAAAATGCTATTGTTTTGTAATTGTTTTAATACAACATTTTTGCTCTGATACAAATTGTTAGTTGGTCTTAGAGATTTGTTGATTTCTAATGGATCCTTTCAATTAATTAATGTTTTATCTACATTTTTTTCTTATTAATTTAAGGCGAAATTTTTTCTATAAATTTTCAACATTTTTCATTTAACGAAAATTTGAAAAAATCTGTCATATATTCTTGAAACGAAAATTATAATATTATTATGGTAATTGTTTATAATTGAGGCTCCTTGAACAATTACAATGCACTTCTGTTATATTATGTCGCTTGAAGTGCTAATCAATTTTATAGTTCTATGGAACTCTCAATTTTATAGGTATATGGAGCTCTTCACATCATTATCTTTCTGCCAAAAATTTGGCATAGTGAAACAAACGTTAGATGGCTTAAAAGGTTTGTAAGTTAAAATAAATATCACGACCACCTCAAGAAAAATTTTTACTTTTTAAATTCATATGTAAATATAATGATTTAAAAACCCATTCTTGAGATATTATGATTTGATTAAAAAATGTCATCAAAAAATTAATAATCGTTATTTAGTCATTATAATTGGTTATGAAGCTAAAGTTATTTGCAAAAGAAAAAAGTTTTTTTTTTTGTAACTCTCTTCATATTGGCTATACATAGATATTTACGAATATTTTAAGCCCTCTCACATTATTTTTCATTCCGTTTAGTTTTCAGCAGAGTTTTCCAGTTGACCTGATGACTATTGTTTTGTATGGAGTTCATATTTTTGTTTCAGATATTTATACATACATATATGAACCAAATCCCGAAATCTACGCCAAAGTTCTAGTTTGATATCTTTCACACAACTTGGGTATTTAAGGATATTTAAGGTCAAAAAAACAGTTTTTTGTGCTTCTTATTTAATCGGACAAAAATTCAGTTGGATGAAAAGTTATAGAAAAGATATTTCTTCACTAAAGCTCCTTCCAACTCCTGTACTTCAGAGTTGCCCGACCAATGTTTTCTATAATAGAATATCAGAAAATTCGAGGACGATTATAGTTTTTCAACTATATTGGCGCTTATCGAGGAATATAGGGAGATCCCTTTTTTTCAAAATTATTAAGTTGCAGTGACATTCTAAAACGAATTTTGCCCATTGCTTGATATAATAACATTAAATTTTTTTTATTCTCCCAAGGTTTGTCAACAAAGCGCCAGAATCAACCATTTATCTTTGGTATGATGTACACTATATGACACAAAAACAATTTACGCACGAATTACGAACATTACCACTGTATATGAAAAATAGAATTGACCGCAACCCGATAATAAGAGGTTTAGTAAACAGATGTCGTCGCAGCACAATTATCATCTGAAATTTTTGACCCAATGCACCGCAACTCGAAAATTGTCATCTCAAAACAAACTATGATGTACCATAAGATTATAAAAAGGGTAATTTTGCTTTTTCTTTTACAAATGTTTGTAAACAATTCAAAGGTTCGGTAAGGTCACATACCATGGTTGATAAGCTTTGATGATATTTGATTAAAACAATCACGTGCTAGTTCAAATTCATGGTAACCTAAGATTACAGTTTTCATTCAAAAAAGATTTAGTAATATCCATTTAATCATAACATTATACATACTATCTATCCTATGTTTAGTGCAAACCATGATCATAGTGAGCGCTATTATGATTGTCAAGTCAAGTCGATTTTAATGGCAACCATAATAGAACGCGGAAATTCTTGCAATATATTTGGTAATAACTACCAAATCTTACTTAGAACATTATGTACGATCGAAATCGTTTCTACTTAATGTTTTTGTATATATGTATACAGTTTTGGAAAACTTTCATAATGTGGAGATTTGAGCATTGCTTTGCTCATTTATTTTTTAGAAAAAATTCGTAGATATATTTGAAAGAAACGTATATCATCATTGTGACGAACATCGAAGTTAATTTCTCCCTCCCGTGTCACAGTTTGTCATACATTCATGCAACTCCCATCCCTCATTGTTCGGGTTAGGTAACATCTCAACGATCCCTAAAACACTGGCAGCTTGGCAAACAAATTAGGATTTTATGAAAGTGAAATGCCAACGATGCCGATAAGGAATATGATGAATTGAAAAATATAAATTTCTTATTTTGCCAATTTTTCTCTAAAATACAGTTAAAAAAAATCTAAATTTTTCAAAAAAAAAAAAAACGTGAGTAATATACTTACTGTAAACATACCACTATCAAGTGGATCTTTGTCACAAAGAAATGTTTCACTCAATACATGATATGATAAATACAAACTATGTATGTGATTCGAATGCGGTATCCTGTTCAGTATCCTTATTGCAAAAACACAAAAAAGTTACAAGCGCAATATACATTAAAGAAACAAAAATGGGCAACTAGTTCCTCTTAACCACTGCTACATGGAATCATCAGTAAGCTTTGTTAGCCGACGCTTAAGAATTCACAAGCATGCTATATTTTACTTTTTGCATTGACCAGTTAAAAATCATAGTAAAATATCAGCATAGTGCGCCAAAATTCTACATTTTTTCTTCCTTTATATGCAATTGCTTTTGTTATTCTTTTGATATTACACATTTATTGACGATGATCAATTTTTTCATTCCAATTGTGCTCGTGTCACCTTTTGTTCAGTATATTGTCTTGATAGGGTTAGTTATGGGTTTTCTTTCTAGATAAAAGGTGTTTGAATACACTCACTTTTTAACCGGACTATGGTTTTATCACGTCGTGTTCTTGTGTCGAGTTTCATAAATTTTTGGAAAATTTCATTGTTATGATCAGTTTGAAATTAACGATACATAGTATTGTCAGTTAGGAAAATATGTTTTTTTTTTACATGGATAAGTGAAGTTTTGGAATTTTGGAAGGTTGTACCTTCTTAGAATTTTAATATGAAAATTTTTTCACTCTTTAATGATGCGTATATGCCGAAAAGAGCAAACATACATATATAGCCGTTGATTCTTATTCAATCAGCACAGAGTACCATTTATTTAGGGATTTTAAGAAATCTTTTTAAGCAGAGCTTTCTACTTAACACATTAGAAATTTCAAATCCCGTATGTCTACAAAAGGTGGAACTTTGGTTCCAATCTCGGAAAAATTAAATAAACAAGTGTAGGATAAGCTGCTTGTTGGGTGAACATTTTAGACTGTACCTTACGAGTACAATTTACAATGTGACGTAACATCAAAGTTTACGCCTCCTTCCACATCACAGCTCGTCATAAATGTGCGGAGTCCGCATATACATACATGTAATTATAATGTGAAGAAGGAAAATAATAGGGAGATTGATTGGATATTATATTTGATTCTTAATAGAAGAGAAGCTGATACCACTAAAGATAATACAAGAAAAAAGCAAAAATAATTTCTAGCTCACTGTTGAATTATTTCTCAGTCAGTTGTGAATCATTTCTAATTCACTTGTAAATCTTTTTATGTCAAAATATTTGAACAAAAAGGATGAGAATAAGTTGGAATTGAAGTAACAAAATATTGTGAAAGAAACTATCCAAAATATAGCGCAGCTTAAAAAAAAAACATACGTACATATGTTATGTCTTGAATCTCAAAGCTAAATGTTCAAAAAATATGAAAAAAAAAAACTGGGGGCACCTTAAAATACAACATTTTATCAAGAATAGTATCAGCTTTAATTTTCACTTTCGTGATTTTATATTAGCAACGTAAGCGATTAAAAGAAAGTTCACTAAAATTAAGGCTGAATTTGAAATTACTCAATAAATTTTTGTGGATATGAAGCGGTTTAAAAATCATTAAAATTTTCAATATTTTATCTGATGCATATATGTATATGTTTAGGTTGCCTAGTGTATAATGTATACGTTTTCATAAAACATTCACGACTATCTTGCTTAAATTGCGAATTCATATACATACGTAATTCAATCTTCAGTAGCAAAATGAAACAAAACATATTTAATTTGATTATATTTTATGCTATATTTGAATGTATTGTGAATATGTTTATGTTAATTGGAAACGTTTCCTCAAATGTTTTCTTGTAAATACGTACACTTGATGTACAAAACAATAGATTTTTTTTTTGTTTTTTTAATATTTTTTCTTTTATTCTTAATATAATAAACTTAACTTTAATTATGCACTTGTTCAATCTTTTTTTGTTTTAATAACTCGTATTATAAATTTATTTAATAAATTGTTTTTGTTTTTATTAATTTTTACAGCATATTTTAATAACACTGTGACTATAATTTCTATAAAATAAAATATTTTGTTTTTTGACAAATTTTTTCATTAAGGATATTAGTTGGATTTTTTGAAATCGCTTACCACGTAATTTCAATATTTTTTTTTATTGATTATTATTGGTTGGTTGGTATAATGCAGTCTTTACGGCAAAACAAACACATAAAAGTTACAAGCTTTTTTATTTATTTATTTCTTAATTTTTAGCTGATTATGCACAGAAAGAATATAACTTATTAACATAAAGCTTTTTTAATTCGTTATTTCTAATTAAGAAATCATTAAGTATCATGCAAGCAATTTTAAAAAATTTTCATATTAACGCTTTATCGTGTAATATGAAATACGAAGTAAAATAAATAAATTGCTTACATATACCTTCTTTAATAAATTTCTTTTGAATAAGCCTGAATAAGTTGTACATGAAATACTTTATATCAATCATTCACATAAAGTATATAACTTTCTGCAAAACTTTTAGTATTATTGATTTTTGTTGTTGGTTTTTTTTTTAAGTTCAATTGACTATTAAGTGTAGCTTAATTTTTTTAGAATTTGTTGCTTATAAGTATAAGTAATAAATTAAATAAGGAAAGAGTTATATCGAGAATTACAAAATAAAATGTTTAGTACTTGTTAATTATATTTATAAACTCAGCATTGAATTAAATATTTAATATGAAAATACTTGAATTTTTGGTATATAATAGCGTAAGTAAAAGTTCTTAATATGTATGTATGTATGGATGCATTTTTATTTTTATGTGTTTTATTTCGTAAAATTTGTTTCTTTAAAATCATAAGTTCAAGTTGAAGAAAAACTAATTGCAATGAGAATTAGCGAAATATTGCTATTTTATTTTTCGAAAAGAATAAATGACGTTGGCCACATTAAGTATGTGCCTCTACTACGTATTACAACTATGTATTTTCATTTCGTATGTTAGTCAGAGTTTTGTATAATAAGTTGACAGAGCTCTCATATTCGGACACCTATGCTGCTTGACCAGAGGTGTAATTCTTTTATTGAAAATATATATGAATGTTCATAAGTTTATTTCGCACAATACTTTTTAATTCGATTTCTTTATCATTGAAGAACAGATCCAAAGTCGAATCCATATGTTATTCAAATTATTCGAATCACAAAATTATGAAGAAAAATAATTTGTTTTCTCAAAATAATTGACAATCGATGGTAACTTAAGATGAATAACAATCTAGAGTTAAACCATTTCTTAATTCAAAAAAAAAGGTCTAGTATACACATTAAACATACGCTCAGTGGAACTAATTTACAAAGTTGTCGTGAAAAAATCCCTGAATAATTGCTGTATGGACAATCGAATTTTGCAGAAAATTTGAAAGGACATGACTGAAATGTCGGCTTTGATTGTAGAGGCATCGCGATAGATACATTTTTCGCTGATGAAACAATGGGATGCAGGAGATTTTACAGACTCGAAACCAAAATTTCTGGACCATTTTAACGGTTTTGCTAAAGCAAAATATGAACTAGATCCAGAGTATCGGCCGCAGGTATACAGTTGCTTGAAAAATCCTATCGGTCACATTTTTTTGTGGATGCTGCTGCACAATATGATGTGATGTTTTCCAACAATATATGGATGCTCTTTCAATACAATGCCATGCAACGCTGGTCTATTTAATAAAATAAAAAATCAAAAGGAACTACCAAATGAGGAATTATTAAATTTTTTACGAAGATGTCAAATGGAAAGTTGAATTATTTTACAATATCAAACAAAAACTCGCCATTTTGTACTTTTTTTTATAAATTATCAAAATTTAATGAGATACAGCATTGTGCCAATGTATACGAATCGTATCGTACTATGTGATTCGCCTCATATTTGTATATGCGAACTAAAGCAAAATTCTTCCATTTTCGGATTTCGTTAAATTTTGGCAATTTATAAAAAAATTTTATAATTTCCATGTCTTTTGCTTTATGTTATAAAATAAGTCATCTTCGCATTCAAATCTTCACGTAAAAAATTTTATAATTTCTCATTTGGTACTTGCTGCTCTTTTTCGCAAATAGATAATCCAGCGTGGCATAAGATTGTATGAAAGGAGTGTGACGTTTAAAGTATTTCTGTATGAGTGATTTGGCATGCATCCAAATATTATTGCAAAATATGACTTCGTATTGTGCAGCAGAATCTACAAACGTGTTCTAGCGATACGATTTTTCGTAAAGCTGCAAACATACGGCTTGTCTTATTTGGCGATACTCCGGTTCGAGGTTATATTTTGCTTTGGCTCCTTTAAGCAAGCAATAATCCAGAAATGTTTATTTCGCAAAATCTCCTAGATCCCATTTTCACATCAAAGAAAAATTAATGAGTCGCTATGTCTCTACCATTAAAGACGACATTTCCTTCACATATTGTCTAATTTTATACAAGATTTGTTTGTCCATACAGCAATCATGAAGGCATTTTTTAACGACGACAGTCTCTGTTGGCAGAGGAGGACTATATTACTATCGCCGTTTTTTCTTTTGAGCATTTCTTTTCCGTGCAGAGACATATCATTAGATAAAAATAACCAAGAAAAATATTAAAATCCTAAAAAAAAAAATGATCTACCACTTCAAGCATGTCGGTTATCAGAAAACGTAAGTCTTAAAACGCATTCCGTACTCCTTCCAAAAAAAAAACGTAATTTCTAATGCATTTTATTACTTTGATACGCGAAATCTTTAAAATAAATTTCATTGTGATTTTAATTAAAAGTTCAAAAATTGCATCTTCGGGTAAAATATCTTTTACTTTTATTTTTTGAATTTAAAAGCATTTGTTTTACGAAATTTTGAAAAGAACTTAATTCACATTGAACCGTTAGTACAATCAGTTGTTAGTTTTACCTGGAAAGTTTTCCGTGAGTTTTGAAATAAAACTAGAGAAAATTGCATACAATTTATGTGTTAACCTTTTTTTCGTAAAATCAATAGTTTTGGCGTACGAGCGAATGTGGAACTGAGTGTTTTGGCCAAAAAGCGTGTGGGAGTACACTTTGCGGCGCTCGTACGCCAAAACAATTGATTTTACAAAAAATGGTTTGAACATAAATTGCAGGTGATTTCCTCTAGTTTCATTTTGTTAATAAATGTTTAATCGTGAAATGAGTTATTGGAGAAGGAAATATTGTCAAAACACTGCTCTTAGGTGCCATTTTTCCAATATGGCAGCGCGAGCGGCAAAAATACGAAGTAGCAAAGTTGAAATTCTGAAAGAGCACATCGAAATCTATAAAATTACTCATTTTCAAAACTCCCGGAAAACTTTCTAGGTAAACTCTTTTTTTAGAGCCAAATGACTGTTGCCGGAACTAATCAGCTCTATAAGTGTATATATTACACTAATCTTTAAATTGCTGAAGCGATGAAAAACAAAATCAAAATAGTTTTTTTTTCCAAATAAGCCTTGTTAAAGTGCGTTTGAAATTCAATAATTTTAATATAAAAATTTAACAGAAAAGTTGCCTGCTTACACTTTTCGTCTTCTTCTCATACATTAAATAGCAAGCTTTTCATTCCCAAAAAGTCGTGAACCTACTTCCAGTTGATGTTTTGGTTATCAATTCAAAGCCAGATGCAAAATTGATTTAGCATGTCAAGAATTTCATATATTTTTAAACGTATAAGTGCAAAAACAGCAATTTTTGACAAATTCTAATAATTCATATTACTTTTAGTTAAGCGGGGTGTAAGTTAATATGGGATGTAAGAGTAATATTGCGTACGATTTAAGGTAACGAAATCTTGTTGAACTGTGAAATTAAACTTTTGAAGGCATTAAATTCAAAATTCGATGCAAAGTTTAACTTTAAAACTTTTATGCTCATTCTTACTATCAATAGAATGAAGTGAAAAAAGTCGATCACTTAATAATTATAATAAACCAAAATTAACTCCATTTTATACCAGAAACATACTTATTTATTTAAAATTATGAAAAATTTGACATAGATACTTCATTAAGTAATGATTAGTTAAAGTTGAATTACATAAAACTGTTTACGGGTTTTTATGTAACCTTTTTATATTACCGCGATATTACAAAAAAATATTAAAGTGTTTCTCCATAAAACATTAATGAATTGGCAACAAAATTTTACATTTGAGGCACAATAACATCATACATATTCATTTCGAGTAATGCGCACAGCCGTGCATTAATTTATAATTTAAAATTTTATGAGTTAATAACAAATACAACAACGGTGAAAAGATAAAAATTCTAAATTAAGGTAAGTAATGCTTTAAAGTTTAACTTAAACTAGTCTCGAACATAAGAGTACACAGTTTATAAGGATTCTTTCATTTCAGAAAAGTTCTTACACCCTAAATTTATAATTATTGCGTTTATTTGATCCATATTTCTGGATTGATTTTATTTTTTATTTACAATTTCTCTTTGTAGTCTAATATATTAAATGTATTTTTTAATTTATAGAGTTCTTGTATTTCATGTTTAACAACTACTTCATATATGTGTATGTTTATAAATGAAACATTGGAGCAAGTTAACTTTTCTTTCGAAAAAAGAGTAAGTTTACATATAGATGGCTAACTATTCGACACTGTTTGATGATGTGCCTAATAGAAGACACCTCTTGACTTCCTACTAAAAAAAAAAGCAGGCGAACTGTTTAGAGTAACAGTGAACAAAACACATTGTTCTGAATAAGTGGAGATACTTGACTTACTCCACGTTCATTCTAATCGGATCATATTCATTGTTTGTGTGTGTTGTCCTTATTAGTACAATTTTAATTAAACACTTTAAAAACGTACACGCAAGAGCTTACACTTTGATACTTTAAATAGATATCTTCATTTGCTATTGATCTCTTCTTAACATTTTTTTGTCAATTTTCGTCTGCCCTCTAAGCTGTTTTTTTTTTATTCTCCTTGTTATTGAATCAATTATCTACCACTTCAAGCATGTCGGTTATTATAAAACGTAAGTCTTAGAACGCATTCCGAAATCCTTTAAAAAAAACGTAATTTCTAATGCATTTTATTACTTTGATTAAAATAAATTTTATTGTGATTATAGTTATAAGATCAAAAATTGTATTTTCGGGTAAAATATCTCGAAATCTTTCGTCTATTCCTATTACAATTTATTATGCACTTTGAAACGCAAAATCATTAAAAACAAAACTTCATTATTTCATTTCATTTATATTATAATTAAAACATCAAAAATTACATTTTCAGTTCATTAGTAATGCATTTGAATTATCATACTTAAGTCATAGAAAGTTATACACAAAATGGGAACATCATCAGCATGTGCTTGAAATTTGGAAAACAATTTTTTTTTTTTGATACGGAAGTGCGAGTTCATGCGAGATTTTCCTATAGTCGAATATAAGTGAAAATTGACCTTTTGACATCAGGTTGTTATGCACACCATATATTTTATGATGCATCCATCAATTAGAAACAAGTAATAAATAAAAATATATATATTTTTTTTAATTTAGTCCTTAGGCTTAAGCTACGATGTGTTGCCACAAATAACTCGAATCAAAAAAAAAAGGTTCAAAAATAATATTTTTGGAAACAAGTAAATAAAAATTCAATTCAATCTAAGGTATAAACTAACCATAATAACTAGGTTTACTGTGCAAAATCTTATGTAACTGACTAATAAGGAAAAAATAACGAAGAGTTAAAAAAGCAAGACTGGTTTTTGCTTTTATAGATACTAACACACGAAAATAGTTTTTAGTGAGAATTACAAGGGCTATTTTGTCCTTTGCAATTTAGTTCAAAATTTGTAAATTTTAACAACTCAAGAGAACGTATGTACATGCACTCTTCAAGTGCTATTATAAAAAATATTATTTCTGATACTGCGAAGCAAAGGAGAAAAATTTAATTCGCAGGTTAAACATTTTGTTTTAAATTCGAATTAATGACAATAAATATTCCAAGGTTAAAAAAAATAAACGATGAATTTATCCCATTTTTTTGATCCGTTGGCTAGTGTTTTTCACAATTGAAGGAAAATACCATCAAATAAATTTTAGATTATATATTAAACTAATAATTTTTAGTTGGATAAATTAAACCTTACACAAATCGCACCATAAAATACCTAATTTCTGATCGAATTTGTTCCTTTAACCAACGGTATTCTTCATTTTACAAAAAAAAAAAAAATATTCAAACACTATAGCCAATGTGTTATTGGAATATTTGGCCAAGCTTACAAACATTTTTTTTTTTTCAATTTTCTTCCGTATAGAGAAAAAAAGTAGGACTTTCGTGGAAAATATAATAGTAGTCTTTTCGTAGAAAGAAGAAAAGTAGGGCTGTTTTAATGATCTATCATGAATTTTTATGAAAAATTGATATGTGAAATTATCGAAATATTTAAAATTGATTGCCAGTATTTTTCAATATCTCAAATTATGTATCGGATAGAGGATATCGTAATTACCCAGTAAATTTTGGGTAGATTTGTGGCTTCTGTTAAAGTCCTATCAAACCTTTCATTGGATGGTACAATAACTTGTGTAAAAGACCTATAAGTAGGCAAGTGCTTTGACCGTGCTAACAGGCCTGCTGTTAGCTGATTTTGAAATGGCCTTATATACGTGTTGACGCATGCAGCAATGTTGACAATGGAATCCTTAGGAATTACCAACTGCGATGGGTACCATTATTGTTGTGAATAAAATTGACTTGATGCAAGTGATAAATGCGATTGACAATTAATATCGCGATTAACTGAAATTTAACTTGTCAAGTCGATTTATTGACAATCATAATAGATCCCACTATAAGTTTAATTTTTAAAAAATTAAGATGGCTAAAAAGTTTTAAAACAAAATTTTGAGTAGCACAAAAAAAAATTGTAACTATATTTCGTCCTTTGATATAGACCTGTTCTTAAATGATTTTCCCCTGCTGAAACAAAACCTGACCCCTACTTTGTTCAGTTGTCTCTGATTTTTTAGATATATGAGGTTGAAAATGTTCAAAACCCTAAATTTTACCAATTTTATGCATTTGTTTAAGGGACACAATTTTTTCTGAACATTTTTGATCATTATACAAAATAAAGTTAGACGCAAAAAAAAAAAATAATGTCAGGACAACTAAAAATTTATGTTAAATAGAGAGACTAGTTATATGCAAATTTGGCCAAAAATGTAGGTTTCAATATGTTTAATCTGCCAATTTTTAATTTCATTAAAAGTTAAAGGTTCATTGAGTGATAAAAGTTTTTATATGAGTTATATTGAAATCGACTTACATGCAAATTTTGTAAGCATCACTTGTTAGTTTTGTTCATTCATTTCTTTTGGTTAACTCATTTTGCTCAAGAAGAAACAAAATTTTCTTAGAGCTTTTAAAATAGTTACTTATTAAATTAAGGTTTTTTTTTTGTTTCGTGTGTGTATTAGTTGATGTTGTAGTGTCATTAGACTTATTTTTTAACATTAATAATAATTATAACAATATTTAAATGATGATTAATTAACTTAAATAATCAGCTCTTATTTATCAAACAAGTTTCGCTATTGGTTTAAATTTGACCAGATAAGATTAAAATGTTTGTTTTTATTATGATTTGATATTTTTGTTCAATGTAAACATTTTTACATTTAGATAAATGTTTATGTAATGCATAAATGAAATTTTATATGTTACCTAATTAGTTTTAAAGTATTACTGTTTCGCTAATAAAGTATTAAAATGAATGCAACTAAAACAATTTTATATTTCTATGCAACAACAGAAGCAAAAAGTATTTATTTAATTCATAAGAAAAAAAGACTCGAGTTCTTAGTTTTTTTTTTTTGTTTTTTTGTTTTAAATATTTTAGTTTAAATTAGGAATAATATATTAGTTTATTTTTATACATTAAAAAAAAAAATATTAACAATAATTATATGCAGACGGTGGTTGGTTTTCTTCGTATTTCTAGTTCCCTTTTTTAAAAATAAAATAAAAAATAAGCAATAATTTTAGTCAATTGGTTGATTTCCTTTGTTATTGCTGTTCCTTTTAGTTTTTTGTTAGAATAGTGGAGAAGTTAATATCTTTCTGATCGCTATTTGTAAATTTATGTAAAAAGCAAAGCACACTGGCGTCTAAAATCTGTGAAATAAAAGAAAAAAGTAATGGGTTTATGATGTTTCTCACGAATTATGATTTCGAAAATATATTTCAAAAAGTGCTAACGAATGTTTATTTTATTAGCAATGCAAATGCCTTACTGATGTGACCGAAATTGTACAAATTCATCTCTATTGACATCTATATGTATATTGCAAGCAAAGCTTTTCTGGCTTAATATTACCCAGCAGTCGAAGGCATCAACCACTTAATACCCTTTGGTATGAAAGTTTTTGGTATCAATGCTCTGATACCAAATGTGCTTGCAAATGAGCAACGAGGTGCTCGCAGTTTATGTTCGAATGGTTCTAGGTTGAATTGGCTCAAATATGTATATGTAGAAGTCTGAATAATTGCAAGCTCATTTTATGACCAGTTTTTCCAGTTATAAGGGCTAAACCCATATAAACGTTCAATTTTTAGTCCTCTATATTTTTTTAAATCGAGTGCGAATTCATAGCTCATCTGAAACGGGAACATTTACGCAGTTTTGCGCATTGCTTATTGGGCTACAATGTTTTTGATTCTATACCTTTTCAGACATTTTTTTGATTCTTGCTGACTTATTCCGAAAGTATGCATCGTACGATTTAAATGAGTAAAAATCACAAACTTTAATGTTATTAATGTACTGCATTGGCGTGAAACATTAATAAGTCAAATCTTATCGCGAGAATATTTTTGACATTATGATTTTATATTTTGATTTAAAGTATAATTTCCGAGGAAATTAACAAAAATTGAGTAACGGCAGAGAAGTGTAACTTTTTTGTAGAATAGATAACGCGAGAAGTATCAACATTGTCAATCTGTAAAGAATTTGTAACTATGTATGTACGTGGAAAATGATCTATCGGTGAAAAGATTAGACTACTCCAAATTTCACATTTCAAAAACATTTATGCTTACTGAAGGAGGAGAGTAGGAAATGGGTCTTTTCCAGTTTCCAATTTTCCAGTTGTAAATTGTTTAGATTGAAAGTTTCTGGTATTACTAGTAAGTATTGTATATAACAAGTATTACTTACCTTATATTAATTGAACATTTTTGGCTGTTTGTTTCTTGTCTTGCTTCATTTCATCATTAGTTTAATGTTGCAGCGCAAATGATATTGTAAAATAGTATAAAATATATATTTAAAAACAAATATATTATTTTTATTTTTTTTTTTTTTGTATTTTCACGAAATACATTTTGGGACGAACAATTTGATTTGGTTTCGAGTTTAATTTAATTGCTTTTAACGCTATTTTATGCGAACGAACTTAAGAAAATTCCAAATTTATTGAAATTAAATTTATTTCTTTTCTCACGTTATAAGTTGTTAGTTGCATATTCATTTGCTTAGATTCCTATCAATCTTCATCCTTTTTGAGTTTATAAACGCTTTGCATAATATTTCACAGTTAATTATTTATATTTTTTTTTATATAAAATTTATTTATATCAAATTTTGGCATAGGCATTCATTAATCATTCTCTGTTGTGGTTTGTCCTCCTAACTTAATTTAAGTTTTTGTTTGAATTTTTTTAAACGATTGTGCCGCTGTTGTTGCTGCACCTTACAAATCATCATCCTCATCGTCAGGACCCTCAATCAAATCATTTGGATCATCAAATTCACTGCACATTATAATGTTTTCGTCTATATCACCATCGATAATTTGGGGATCATCTCCATCGCTACCCAAATCATGATCGTCGCCATCATCATAATTGCCATCAGCAAGTCTTTTACGCTTTCTTTTAGAATTGTCAAGCGCATCTAAAGAAGATCCGATACGGCGTTGTTGCTGCTGCAGTGGCTGCTGTAACAATATATTAGATGATGTAGATGCTGCTGTGGCTGATGACGAATTTAGTGGCGGGGAATGTATATTATCTTCATTTATTGTCTCTTCAATTTCAATAACATCAGCATGCAGTTGTGCATTGTGCAGTTGTTTCAGACGAAGTTGCTCCAGTTCTTCAGGCGTGCGCTTCTTACGGAATTCATACACTAGCGGAAAAATATGTTCAATGGCAGCTTGTACATTGGCTACACTGGCAGCTGTAAGGTTAAGAAACTTGTGTTTAATAAAGTGCAAAAATAATTTAAAAGTTATTATCTGGATGAATATTTCATGAGCTTGAAAGCGCCAAGGTAAGATTTATAGACAATGCTTTTTCTGATACGTAAGGAAGTTTCAAGCAAGTGGATAAATAGCTCGATATGAATAGTTCCAAGAAATTCATATAGAAATTATCTTCCAGCGATCTAGGTTAGTTTTTACATTCTAAAGATTGTTATAACAAATCCCGCAGTGACTGGCGATGTCCGCCCTTTGACTGTGCATAGTGAATTGGTTGTGAAATGTGCGTTGAATTCATTTGCAAGACGACTCGGTACCATCGCACAAAGCTCGCGTGAACCTAGGATCGGTTAAGACACAAAGTTTCAAACTCTATTTAGACGCAACAATGGCACTCAAATTTACCAGATACCAATCCGCTGAATTTCTCTAGCTGGGCCATTTCGGACTTCAAAGACCTCACTAAAACATACACAAGCGAGTTCCAGAAGCTCACAAACATGCTCATTCAGTGCTCAACGCGATTTTACTTATAGCGGATATTATTCTTTGAACTTGATAAAAAATTACCCTAAGAGTAAATGCATCTTTATTTGCGATTACTTACCAGTGACAGTTATGCTGCCGGTTGAAAAAATCTTCAGTGTGGCCTTTGGATAACGCAATTTATAGGTAACACCTGGATGCAGTTCAGGTTCGTAACTGGCGTCTTTTTTATATCTCTCAGAAAAGTTAACGATTTTTATGGCCCATGGCATGCTACATGTGCCTAAGACATTGACCACACGAAAATTGTTGAAATATACTCTAAAACCTAATTTTTGAAGGCAACGGGCATAGCGACGAGCAGCGATTTTGGCCTATTAAATTAAAATTTAAAAATATTAAAGCGAAAAATACATTAATTTCAGCGAAGCTTACTTGATCCTCAGAGGTTGCACCAGTACATGTGATGCGTCCTGATGACCATATCGATGCTGTCGTATAGGGTCGGCGTAATTTCATGGTAACCATACCATTTTCACGTCTAAATTCAACATTGAAACCATTTAGCGCTATTTCACGCAAATTAAGATGGCAGCGAACACTGAAGGAACAAACAACATTATTGATGACAATGTCAACCTCTGGTTCGGCTTCTTGCTCTGAGGTATTTAAAGCACTTGCGGGAGCAGCAGTGGTATCTGTCATGGCAGCAGCAGCAGCAGTAGTTTGGCTTGGTGCTGTAGTTGTTGCTGCTGCTGTTGTATTTGAGGTGGCGGCGCCGGCGACGGCAACATTGCTGTTATATGGCGTAACAACTGCAACGCTGCGCGTAGCATTAGTATTGCCATTAGGAACTACTGTGGCGGCGGTGGTAGAAGGAATGATACCATTAGCTGTTGGCGTTGCTGTTGCAACGACTATGTTGTTATTCGAAGATTTTTGTTGAAGTTGCAGGTTAGCAGCTGATTTAATTTGTTGTAACGTTGATGCACCATACCGATGTTGAGAAGTGGGTGTGACAGGTGTCAAAGTATTTGTTGTGGACTTGTTGATGGTGGTATGTTGCTGTAGTTGAGTATGTGGCAGACGATGATTGTTGTTGGTATTATGGTTAAATGTTGCTGCTGTTGTCGGTGGTTTAGAAATAATTGTTGCATGCTGTAAGCGCTGTGGTTGTGCAACACTGCTATTGGCAGCAATAATTGTGTTGTTGCTACGGTTTATAAGCACATGAGTGGTAGTGCGATTGTTGCTGCTGCTGTTGCTGCTAATTGCAGCGGAGGCAGCAGCAACTGTTGATGTTAATGCTGAAGCTATGGAAGTGGCGGGTTGTTGACTAAATTGTGAAAAATAACGTGTTGTTGTTGCTGTAGTACTAGTGGCGGTAGTTGATGCGGTTGACTGTTGCTGCTGTTGATTAAAATTTGTTATTCCACGTGCTGATGTTGCTTGCTGTTGATGATGTTGCTGTAGAAAAGTATTTAAATTGGCAGCAGTTGTGATGATGTTTTGTTGTTGCGATTGTGGCTGTTGAAATTGTTGTTGATTGTTACCACTGGCAACAATTTGCTGTTGAAACTGTTGCTGAAAACTGCTCATCGTCGCACCGGTTGTTGTTGCTACCTGTGCTGCTGCCGCTGCAGCTGTGGCAGCAACAAGAAAAGCACCTTGGGTTGCGTTTGTCGCTGTTGTTGCGGCGATATTGCTTAGATTTGCTGTTGCAGCGTTACTAGCAGCAATTACGGCCAATCCGCCACTACCAGTCGAAACAATGCTGCCAATAGGTAGACTGACCATTTCGTGTTGCATCAACAACCTTTGCTGCTGATGTTGTTGTTGCTGCTGCTGCTGCTGTAACAATTGCTGATATTGCTGGTAACTTATGATATTACTTGCACCTGTTGCACCATTTGTTAGGACTATTGTTTGCGTTTGTGGCAACACCACATTGCCGTTTGCTAAGCCTGCTGCTGATGACGATGATGTTGTCACCACACTGCTTGTTGTACCTGCAGATGTTGCTGTGGCAACAATAACGCTACCGCCATTTGAAAGAGTTTTCATGCAATTTTGTTTTTGTTGTAACAAGGTGGCCATACCAATGTTACTGTTGCTGATATACATTTGATTGCGTATGATATTTGTTGTTGCTGTGTTCTTTGTAATTAATTGAATGTAATGGTAATTAATTGCTTTTGATTGTTGTAGTTATTTCAATTGTTGATATTTAACGTTAATATTTTTATTTTCGTTGATATGCAAGAAGATGCATAAATCTTCTTAATTCTCAAGTGATTTTTTTCTATTATTGTATTTATTTATATATTTTAAATATTTTTTTAATATTATTATTGATTAAGTAACTTTGAAAGTTTTTTTTTTTTCATACATATAATAGAGATGTGAAGGTTTATCGCTTTTTAATTTTTAAATAAGGCTTCTTTTGTATCGTTTCTTTATTTAATTTTGTAGTTTTTACTTGTTAAATCTTTAAGGTTTTGATACTCATTCCAAAATACTAAAAAGTATAGTCTTCCTTCCTATCTCCTTTTTTTGTTTAATGAATTCTTTACCTTGTTCCGTAACGCAGTCTGAAATTAAACAAGAAAAAATAGGTTAATTTTAAAAAATTCAACATTAACTGAGAAATACATAGCAAAATCTCCTGCATGTAAACAACGGAATAATAGATTACAATCTAGATTACAGAACGGATAACTTTGACATAGGCATGTCATTGGAGGTAATTGATTATTCTTTTGTTGTATGTCAGAAATGTTATATTATAATTTATCAAAGAAAGCACTTGCTTAGAATACATTTATAAACTTTTTGAAAAAAGCAATTTTATAATAAAACATTTTTATTTGTGTATGCCTAACGTGACCAACCAAACTTCTACTTTTTAATTCCAATCACTAATTAAGAAATTAAGAAATAATTAGTAGAAAAACATTTGTATTTTACAAACCGGGTACTTCACTTTAATTTCTTCAGGTCAATATCTCGAGAACTAACTAAAATAGTGACAACTGTTATACGATTTCTTTCTAACCAATTTTCAAGGTAAACTGTGAATTTTTTTAACAGACGGCTATATTTTATAATTTTTATTTTGGGTTTGTATTCTATGGGTTTGTTAGTGACATTTTATTTTCAAAACAAAATAGTGATAAGTGCCACTTTATAGTGCATATTTAAATTATAATTATTAACTAATTAGATGTTGGGCGAACGTTTAATGAACTTATTAAGCAGCAGGTAAGCAATACTATTAAAAATTAAACAATTCATACAATGTATGTATCGTATATTGGATTAATATCTAACCAGTGCCACAAAGTTTCAACTTGGTTAGCATCAAAATCTGAGATGAGAATCTAATGGTTCAACGATTCCAAAGCTATAACGTTTTTTGTCCATTAATCGCAAGGGAATTTCAAATGCGATGAAATTCCGAATAGGCGCCGTTTTAACAATATCAAATTAAACTTTATCGGAACATTTCTCTATGGAAATGTAGTTTAGTTTACTCTTGTACTGAGAGAAATGTTTGATCTCAAAATGGTTATTTTTATGTTAAACGATTCATATTATTTGTTTCAGTCCTCCTTTAAGGCAAATATATGAACAAATGAGGGGGGAGGGGGGCTCTTGTAAAAGGTGTCGAAAAACGAGTTACTTAACATTGTTTTTGAAATGAAACTTCTTTAGCGAAGGGTGGTTTGAAATTAGGTGTGTATAATGAAACGCTTTCTAGATTAGCTACAGCAATAAATATTATATTTATTATATAAATAAATAACGGCGCGTTACTGGGGGAGGGAGGGGGGTTCAAAAATCTTCAAAAATTGCGTTATGTAATACTTTAACGCCCTCTAACTCGGAAAATATCGCTGATTAATTCCAAACAATTGCTGGAGTGATTCCGAATTGTGTAGATCAAAAACACAATTGAAGCCAATAAAATGTGATGTCAGGTTATTTAATGAGGTAATGCAACAGGAATGGGCAACAACGGTAAGTCCAAGAAAAAACCATATATAAAATAAACAAAATTACAACGAAGGCATTATTTCTGTAGTAACAACAGCAGCAATAAGGTCAATAATTGTTTATTTATAAAATAAAAACCAACAAGAGTAAAGAACAATTACATAAAGGTGCAAATAGTAAATCTGGAATAGAACTAAAAAAAGAACTAAAATATAACAAACATAAATAAAATGTTACAGCCAAGCGAATAGTGCTGAGATACACAACATCGATTTAATTACAACAGCAACCGCCAGACGGCAGCACAGCACAAACACGTGAAGCAACATAGAACAAAACAAACCGATATTGTGGCCTCAATTGAAGTACACCAACCCAAAGAAGAAACAAATAAACAAAACAATCTAAACATTAAAATAAATAAAATCAAAACTTTGTGCGAGATAAACAGGGAGGAATAAAAATACTGAAAAAAAAAAGAAAGAGAAGGCATAAGTAAAAGCCGTTTTAAACAATATGTAATAGTTTAATAAAAATAGCTCAACGTTGGTTTACAACTCAACGTTCAATTTGTGATTGTGAGATGAACTACACACACTGTCGTGGTCTAAAGTATTAGGCACCTCTATATATACTTATACATATGTATATTTAGACCTATTTGCGATCGAGAATTTGTGGAATATACTAAAGGGCAAGTTGCACAGACAATTTTATTCAAGCAATTGCTTGACTAAAAAGACTATATTTATTTTTAAATTAAATAGTTTATGCAAAAATTATAAATTTTTGATATTCTAAGTGGTATATACTAGCAGAATTGAAAAAATATAATAATACTTTTTACCACGACTGTATGTATGAGGATGAGCCGAAAAACACCTTTTTCCGAATTTCAATTCGTAATAACGACAGAAAGTTTCTATGAGCCATTG
The DNA here is from genome assembly GCA_949775025.1 of Tricholauxania praeusta. Taxonomy (NCBI): domain Eukaryota; kingdom Metazoa; phylum Arthropoda; class Insecta; order Diptera; family Lauxaniidae; genus Tricholauxania; species Tricholauxania praeusta. Next base: position 162,200,280 of record OX459028.1, on the reverse strand, counting down.
AGGTGAAGTAGTTAAAAAGATTTTTTATTTTATTTTTTTTATGCAATTTTGGCTACATGTGAACATATTTCAACCTGGTAATTGAGGATTTTATTGATAGATGACTCTAGTTAAAGTTTTAGGTATGTTGACGTGTTCCAAATGTCAAACTCAAATTATTGTTTTGATAACACTAGTTTACAAGAAAAAAGATCTGGTTTCTCATAGACTTTTTTCCATGTATTTTGGGGCGTAGTTTCAAAAAATGGCAACCATTTTTATTTTTCTTAAGAATCGTTTTCGAGATTTCCCAAAAAAACCCCTTTTGCGGCACTTTTTTCATTTATTTGGCTATATCTCGATTAATTTTTTTCGACTCAAAAGATATTTTTATTCCCTTTCTAATGGTATGCTGTTTCCTTGAATCGAATAAGATTTGATGGAGTTCCAAGCGCACAAAGTCCAAAAAACTGACTTTTTGGTAATTTTTAAAAATTACTTTAATTTCAATTGCTCCATTTGAATGAACATTTTTTTCTTTTTCATATTTTTAGAATTAAAAATGAAAGACTATTCTTTTGCAAATATTTTAAGTTTAACATTGCGGAAATCGGACAAAAAGAAGTTATTCGAGAAAACAGTAAAAAACTTGCAATAAAATTGAACGAAAATATATATGTTTTTATCTAAAAAGAAACGGAGAATAAAAGTAAAAATCCACACACATACACAATCGCATGCATTTTCGTCGAGATATAGCCAAATAATTGAAAAAGTGCCGAAAAAAGAGTTTTTTGGGGATATCTCGAAAACGATTCTTAAGAAAAATAAATGGATCGCATTTTTGGAATCCACGCACCAAAATACATGGAAAAAAGTATACGAGAAACCAGATCTCGAGATGGATTTATGGAATCACTCTGTATTTTTGATTTTGGGTAAAAACTTAGGTTTTAACTTAGAGCGCTCTTAATTCTGCGACTATAATTATGGGCCAGTATATTTAATATTCTACAGTTAAGAAAACATTTTTCCAATGATATACATATACTAAATCATTAATATTTAGATCATAGTATTCATCTGCCAATACTTAGATTTGGTTCATTTTTCAACTTTTCGAACTCTTCATTCGAAAAAAAACATTAGGAATTGGATTTTACAAGAGGAACGCAACGTTACCCACACTTACGATAGTTTTGACGTTACTACCTCTTAGCCCTTAAATTGCATACACGCCCATTAAACGCCAGTCCCACGCAAAAAACAACATACGCAAATTCAACAAAATTACGTCATTCAGCAACAAAAATTAAAAAAAAAAAAAAGCGCAACAGATGTTTGCCAATTAACAGACGAAAATCAAAACATTTACGTCATTTTTTATATATGTAAACATAAAGCTGCAAAGAAACGAAAAAAACGTCAAAAAGGCAAAGGTGAAAAATCAATACTTCCCACTAATTGGCCCAAATAACATTATTAGCTCAACTATGTTACACAAAACAAAAACAAGTACAGCAACAAATTTAAAACTTACTATACTGACAGAGGTGGGGTGGGGAGGTAAAAAAAATTGTTGCACTAAGAACAAGAGAGTGCTAATTGAATGCAGTTGCCGCCTTTAAAAATTAATATTGCGACTTGGACTGCTAGTTCTGAAGCTGCTGCTGCTGCTGCTGCTACTGCTATTACAAAGTTGACCTACTGGCAATTTTTTACTGCAACATAGGGCTTTTATTTGCAAATCTAAAAGTTTATTTGCTGAAATGCTTGAAAAAAATAAATTGAAGTATTTTGTGTGACAAAGCATATATAAATGTACTCGATAGAAATATGCCATATTGGGGCCGGTTTTGTATACTTAGATATTCTAGGGTACTGACCACAAGTGGTGGCTCCCAACATCAGTGGTGGATCTAGGCTTTAGGTTTGGAACCGCTTGAATATAAGACTAAAATTGAATAGGTTTCCCTAGGAATTTAAGGCTTTCACATTTTTAATGTTTTTGATTTTTTTTTTAAACGAATACGCATGTAATATTTAAATTTTACTGACACCTTAAGAATGTCCAATTCATAAATATTTTTCAGTCAGATATGACTTTAATTTTTTATGCAAAAACTAGTGTTTAACATGCAAAAGGATGTAAACTCTTTTATTAAACATTTTGCAAAATTGCAGGCATGTTTTTATACTAAAAAACTTAACGACGTGAGTTAAAAACGATCTCTCAGCGTTGGGAAATTTTAAAAATTATAAAAAACTCATATTTGAATACATGTCAATTTCGAATTCGCCGTTTACTTTAAGCGCCCCGTTTTTCAAAATTTATATTGGTAAAGGCTCTGGAGCCGCCGCCCCTGGTGATGCACAAAATCAATTTTGGAACTTTTGCTTTCGATTGATGCGAAAAACAATTATTTAAAAAATGGGCTCAAAAAGGGTATTTCCGGGGTTCGAGACCAATCCTGGTGATTACTACAAGCCAAACTTTGACAATTTTGTGATACTCCAAGCTCGTTTCCGAATTTTCCCAATTTTTTTTTTTTTGAAGTGGAACTTTTTTAGCACTTAGTTGTATACACTGAAACGCAAAAAGTGACACTATTTTTTTAGCCGTACTTTCACTTAGTACAGTTTTTTCCTCGAAGATAAGGCTTAGTTAATGGGATCTAGTACTCATCGAGCAGAGTTTTTTAAACCGATCCCAAAACTGAAGCTCAACAAAAGCTGAGGTATAAGCTTTGAAAGATTTCCTTTCTTTCAAGCATTGCACTGATTAACTACCACGAAATGATGAACGTTGGGAAGTGTATTGAGTACTTATTTATGGAAGTGTTACTAAAGAATTCTTCTTGTAAAATAATTTTAAGAAATCGTGACGAATTTCAGAGAAACGTCACAAACTTCAAACTTATTTTTCACTACGAAAAATGTGTGTTTAAACAAAAAGCAAAAACTGATGGCACCATTGCGAAGAGCAGATGAAAATTTATATAGTGTTTTTTTATTATTTTTCTGGGCACTTCCCTGCGCTTACGAACGAGTTGACAACAGCGCGTGTAGTCGAAAAAATGCATCGCACGACAGGTGGCCCACTTTCAGTCGACACACCCATATCTCTGGGTGTAGTACAAAAACGCGATGTCAGTGTGAAAGCTATTTTAAAAAACTCAATACAAAAACGAGATAGATTAAAAACGGGCCTTTTTTGATGCCAATGTTAAAGCCTTATTAGATTAAAAAGTTTAAAATTTGACTTTATCTAAAATAATTTTTTGAGATTTATTTTCAAGCTTTGGTTTCAACTGAATAAACGCATGCGTGTAGAGATCTTGCTGTAGTATCTAAGGTTAAAAGATACTATGTATGTATGCATAAGCATAATACAGTAAACACATATATAAATAATATTAGCATTAGTCTTAAAAAAAACTGAAGTAGAAAAATATTTATTCCGCATGAGATTTTCTTAGAAGATCGATTACAATAAACAAAAAACCAGCAATAAAAATATTGCTCACACTGATGGTCAATTATTGTAGTTGCTTCTGCTGCTTCTGTGGCTGCAGCAGCGAATATTAAGTCATAGTTTTGTAGGAATTTTTCAATAGTCGAGACGACAACGACAATGATGGCAATAGCAACAAAATCAATGAACTACAATTTTTTGTTGCAAATATAAATGAACAACGACAGCAGCAAAAACTAATTCTACTTGTACTACTACTACCACTACTACTGCAAGCAAGCGCGCAACACACCGGCAATTAGGTCAAGGACGATATTTTTTAAGTAGAACAGCGTCAACACGAAATACGTTTTGCTGCAGTTGTCGTAGTTGCTGTTGCTGTTGCTGCTGTTGTCATCTAAGTTTATGTGCGTATGTTGCACCAAGTTGTTACGTTTGTGTGTTACAATGAATGAGTGCAACTACGATTTTTGCTATTTCATAGATTTGCTGCTGCTTACATATAAATATAACAAGATGAATTTGGTAATTAAAGAAACGGTCTAAATGAATGACTTCTCATGTATCAAGTCGGCAAGATGCGTATCCTTAACTAATGGAATTAAGTTTCAAGGAAGAATTTTTTTGTGTGTTTTATAAATGCCTCGCGTGACAACAATATCCGACATATAAAAACAACAACTTTATAATTTCAATTTGAGCTACATATGAGAGACCCAGTTGCAAAACCGGCCAAGTCCAAAAAAATCAAATTTTAAGATATTCTCATACATCAAAATCTAGACCATGCTTTATCTTTCTACTATGGTTTTAGATTTAAAAAAAAGTTTTTGACAGAAATATTACACTTTTTAATTTATTTTTGATGCATAGATTTCAAAACCGGCCAAGTCCATGAACTTGCTTTCAAAATCAGTCCAACGCCTTGGAATCAAAACCGGCCAAGCCCAGTATATTGGCATCAAAACCGGCCAAGTCCACTTTTTTTCAAACAAAATTTGATAATTGCCATGTCAAAACCGGCCAAGTCCAGTTAATTGGTATCAAAACCGGCCAAGTTCAAAATTCTCAAAAACATACGCAAATAAAACTTGAAAAGTCTGATCTGACGTGCTTTGAGTAAGAAATTTTATAAGCGGGAAATACTTTTTAATTTTCAATGAACATAGATGAAGATAAACGATTTTCGATGTTTGTCCAAAAGTATGAAAAATGGACTTGGCCGGTTTTGCAACTGGGCGCCTAATATGTACGGGCGGGCTGCCCGTTTGTGCTTTATACGTTTCCAGAATCCATTAGCACTAGACGAAAGAATTCGGTGTAGAGATTTGGGAGTAGGAGGATAAAAAGATGAGCCACTTCCTATAAAAAACACTCTGAAATCTATATTTCCTATACGGCTGTATGACAGCCGTAGTTGTAAAATTTGATACAAGGATATTAAAGCAAGGATATTAAATTTCTTGTATTTCTATATTTTTGATATACATATTTATATACATATGTACATTAGACCGGGTGGAAATTTAGATTCATCCAGACACCGACTCAAAAGTTAGAAAGACCCGAGATATGCGTCATTTTTTTCCTTTCCGAGAAAAACCAATGGAGCACTTTTGATTCCTCTGAAAGTTCTTTTTGGCGAAAAAAACTTGTTTTTTGCTCGTAACTTTTATTCCTTCACCGAATGGATACCTGAATTCACTCGAAAAATAAAGATTACGTTCTTGCAAAAAATTTGACGTTAAAATTGTTTTTCTATTATAGATAATATTCAATCCCAAAATTGAATTTCTTCACATTTTTTATATGAAAAAATTGAATTTTGGGACTAAATATTATTTATAACAGAAAAAAATTTACAACTTTTTAATTAATTATTAATTTTAATTAATTATTAATTTTAATTAATTATTAATTTTAATTAATTATTAATTTTAATTAATTATTAATTTTAATTAATTATTAATTTTAATTAATTATAATATTAATTTTTTGCAAGAACGCAATCTTTATTTTTCAAGCAAATTCAGGTATCCATTCTTGAAGTTATAAAAGTTACGAACAAAAAACACGTTTTTTTTAGCCAAAAAGGACCTTCAGGGGAATCAAAATTGCTCCATTGGTTTTTCTCGGAACGAAAACAAAATGACGCAGATTTCGTTTTTAAGGATCCTTCTAACTTTTGAGTCGGTGGCTGACTGACAGATTTGCTTCATACAAATCGACCCGGTCTAATCTACATATATATGTACATATTATTTTTGATTAATACTTCAATATAAATGTGAAATATAAGAAGCCATCAATGCAACAGAGAAAAACACAAGTCAAGTTTTGCTTTTGGTTTTTTTTTCGCCTTCAGTTTGATGAGTAAAACAACCTAATTTTTCGTTATCAGAAACTCAAGCAAAATCAACTTACTGCGTAAAATTTATTTTATATAAACATATAATTTTTTCCCGCCATGTATAATTTGCTGAGCAAAAGCTCACAGCTTAGTAATCGATACGTTATGCTTCAAATTGCCTGATTATGCAACGTATTCTTCTGATTTAGCTTACAGTAGTTACAACGGAGATGATTCAAATATGTTTGAAAAAATTAGTGTTCCTAAAATACATGCATTAAGATAGCCGAAATATACATTTTTGAAACTTTTGCCACACATATCTCGAAAACTAGAGCTAAATTTAAGATTCGTGTTCAACGTATATATAAAAGGCAAAAAAAAAACAAGCGTGGTTTTGGGGGCCAATATTTTTTTGTAACTTAAATTAAAAAAAAGAAACAGTCAACAACTCATTCTATAGTTTGTTCAGAAAAGATAATATCTAAAAATTGCAATTGGGGCCCTTGCACTCTGTACTATTCTATTTTCATTTACTAAAAAAAGAAAATAAGGTCAAAATTAAATCAATATGCTGAAAACCTAAGACCATTTTGCCGGCTCCAAGCCAACAAAGGCCGAATTTATATTCCTTCTTCACACTCACAGTATTTTATGAGCCCATTCTAGCACTGAATTAGCTATTTTTTGGTTTTCTTATTCACTTCTTTTGTCTGAATTTTGTTTCTTATATTGAAACGCTTTAATATGGCGCAAAAGAAACAAGTTCCCTTATGGAATTGTGAAGCTTCTCTTTTCATAACGATGTACAGCGATAAAGCTAAGGCGGAAGTGCCGATTCTGGCCGGTTGAAATTTACTTTCTAAGCAAGTAATTTCATCTCTACACACGGTGTATTACATAAGATGCCTGAGCTCTAGAAAATAGAACATTAAACAATCAGACTCAACCAAAATTAAGAAGCAACCAAATGCAATGGTGCTAAGAAAATTCTTCAACAATTTTCGTCAAGTTACTAAAAATAGCAACGAACGAACATTTCTCTAATGGAATGGCAACACGGCAACGATAATAGCAACAGCAACAGCAAATGCGTTCAACAACACAAAATTAATCGCTTCATTTTGTTGCTGCTACAACGCACCACATAGTACGGCAGACAGAGGCAGGCATCGCACCACACCAATTGACAACCGTACAATCTTTTAAATCTAAGCGGTTCACTATTTTCAATTTTTAAAAAAATGTTTTTTTTTTTTTTTAAATTCTTTGCTCTTTTCACTTGATCGCGACCAAGGAAGAGACGATTTTATTGTTTGTGTATTTAATTTATTGTTTATTTTTAATTTCGAAAACTTTGCTCAAGATGAAACTGCGTAATATTCTTACAAATTAACTCGCATGTTGATGTGACGACAACAATTTCTTGCGTTATATTTTGATTGTTGCTATTTCCGAAATTGACTTTTTCAATGTATTGCAACAATTTTCAATTTATTTTTTTTTAGTTTGACTCATTAAGAAAAGTTTCGGTTTAAGATAAAAATTGCCTTGTTCTAAATGCGTTTCGCACATATGTATATATGTACATATGCTTGTTTGTATATGTACATATGTAGATATCAGCTCATGGCAACTACAATTGCTGTTGCTGATTTTACTATCAAATTGTAAATATTTTTACTTTGAAGCAAATTTTTTAAATTTTCTATTAACTTCTATGAATTATGTAGGCGTTCGCATTACAAATTTTTAAGATAAGGCATAAGAAAACTTAATCGTTGGTGTTTTGGAATGTTCCAATAAAAGTTTATTATGTATTTTATTTGTGAACACATAAGTGAAATTTGACAATTTCACAATATTTTCAAATGTTAACGTAGTTCAATTCAAATCCTTTGACAGTTTGAAATCAATAATGCTACAACTTGATAACTTGACTTTATAGCAATCATGGCCAGAACACCTGAGTAAGGGAGCTGGAAATCGCCAATCACTTGCTTAAAAGAGTCAATGCGCAAGTTTCCAAACCTAAATTTCAAAAATCCAAAATAACAAAATTGGATGGGTGCCGTCGCAACAACAATTACGTGCATTGCCTTTTGATATACAAAAGTTTTGTGGAAACTAAAAATGGCATTTTTAATCAGATTTACATATGTACATGAGAGCTCATCATATTTGTGAAGGAGCCAGAATACAAAACTTTTTTTTCGAGAATAAAAGTTTTTGCGTTAACGTTTTGCTGCAGATTTTAAGAAAGCACTGAGTCGTAAGCGGGCTACCAAAATATACTCAACAATTGGAAGATGCATAGCGCTTGGAGTTGAACATTCCCTCCCTCTTACGCCAAATCGCACTAGTCCTACATGCTACCCTCTTGGTTGCTAAAAGACTCTTCATTTGAATCAAAACTCATGGAATTTTCAAAAGATAATACATCTTACTCAGTTTATCAAAAGTTATTTTTTCTCGTAGCGGATCAACATAAAGCCTCAGGTTGGAATCTTATTTTCACTGATGGGTCCAAAACCACAAACAGTACATCTTTTGCAGTTGTGCACGAGAACGGTACTCCTATCAGCTATGGGTTATTGTACAAATTTTGCTCAGTATTTACAGCTGAAACTGTCGCTATACTTCAAGCTGCTATATTTGCAAAAAGCAACAAAGGAAATTATCTAATCTGCACAGACAGCAAATCTTGTGTAAGCGCAATCTGTGCACCTACCAATTCAATGCATATTATATCCACAATCAGAGATATTCTTATTCAGGATCAAAATTGCTCCATCAAATTTAAATTATTGTTTCACATCTATTATTATTATATTTATCATTAAGCACCTCATAATTTGTACTTATAATTCATGTTGCACTAACTTTAGTTAACTTTATTATTATTATCAGCCAGTCGAAAGCCTTTGAAGCTAGTACTGCTAAGTTTATTTATGTAGTAATTGATTATTATGTAAATCCTTTTAAATAAATAAATAAATGTTATCTTTTTATTATTAAGAAAAAAAAATAGCTTCTAAAATATGGAAGCTGGAAAAAAAAGTACTTTATGGATAAATGAAATTGACATTTATTTTAATAGCTTTCTATCTAGTATTTTTAAGCTCATGGTGGTGCCACGCCGTCTTTTTGTCCGATGCTAGACTTAACCATTTCTTGTGATAATATGAAATTTGATTTCCTTATTTTAAATAATTCTCTTAGTATAGGTTTTAAAATTTTTATTTCTTTGGAGGGTGCCACGTCTACGTCTAGAAATTTGTCAAGTTCTTATCTAGAATCATATAGATCTATATCTCTTCGAAATCATTCCTAAAATTTATTTGAATTTTGATTTCATTACCTTAAATAATTCTCTCAATATAGCGACTTTAAGTTTCTGCTTGTATGGAAGCAGATTTTGCTTGATGCTACACCGAACAATTTTTTGTATATGTGCAGCACGCAGTTTTAACTTTATCAAGGCTTAAGATTTGTGTGTATTTTATTTCGAGTTTTTATTTTAAAATAATAATTCAACTTTTTTTTTGTTTCAATCAGATTCAAAAGTGTTGCAGGTACATCAGAGAAAAGAGTTTGGTGCAAGGACAGCTCATAATATTAATATTTAATGGTGGCTCATCGAGCTTTTTAGTTTACCATACGATTTATATGAGAAAGAATGCGTTATTAGACATTATCGTCAATATCTCGTGAAAAAAATCTTTCATGAACCGGACCGAATCCAACTGACAGAGCATAAAATTTTCTACAAAAATTTTTCCTCAATCTTCGAAATAATTCTATACAATGAAAGCTAATAAGCTGATGAAATATTATCTTCATATTCGAGATATAGACAAAACTTAAGTAAATATTAATATTATGAGATCGTCTTGCACCAGAATTTTTCTCTGATGTACCTGCAACTTAATAGCTATTTAAAACCAAAAAAAAAAGAAGTTTATAACCGCCCTAATGTACATATGTATAGCAAGTATGTATGTATGCATGTCGCATAAATCTTATTACAATAATAAAAATTCCATCAGTCGTACACCTTTTGCACTTCGCTATAATAAAAAAAAAATTTTTAGCTCTGACAATTTGACGCGTCGAATAATATTTGCAAATTATTTACAATATCTTTGAAATATTTCGCATTTACTGCAGTAAGTTGTCAAGACATTAAAACAGAAAATTTATTTAGTTTTGTTGTGCCATTCCTTGCATATAAATTAAATTTTTTTTAATAAATTAAAGTATCTATGTAATCAGCTTAAAGTATTTTTCGTTTAATTTTCTGACTAATTAAATAATTTAAAATATTGCAATTTAATATTTAAAATATTTAGCGTTATATTGTGCTAAAATGACATTGCGATATTTATGATAAGAAGCAGCACAAAAAGTAGAAATTTAAAACAAAAATCCAACAATTCTTATGACTGGAGGGAGAGCTGTCTGTCGGTTCAATAGACACGAATACCCACAAAAAGTGATATTGAATAGACACAAATACGCACAAAAAGTGTTATTGAACTTTTGCTTGCAAATGAACTGAAAAATGAGCGACGCTGACAGTGGTGCCGAACACGACCGACGGTGATATCTAACAATGGCCCAAGTGCCAAAATATGTTAATATATTTAATTAATATTGATAAGAATTAGTAATTTAAAAAGTGCTATTTTAATATCGCTTCTAAAATGCAGATACTAAAAAAAAAAAAAAAAAAAAATTAACGCTTTAGCAAAATTTTGCATGTTTTTATAAAAAACTGCAAATACAAAAAAAAAATGGTTCAACTTTTCTGCAAACAAAAAGAAATTAAAATAAATATTGAAAAAAACAAAAAAATATCATATTTGTGCAGACTGTTTATTTTTATTATAAACCAAAAAACAAACACAAAAATAACCATAAATGCACAACCCTATCGATAGACATGGTGGACGGATAACTTTTAAATGTTGGCCTTGAACTTGATGTGGAGAGGTGAAAACGTGTATCTAGCAAATACTGTATCACTCACATTCGCAGTAGGTAATCGTAAATATTGAGAACGCTTTTATTTCGCATTTATTTTACGCCTTATTTTTTGACTAAATTGTCAAATTTATTGTCAAAATAAACTAAGCCTTAAGGTACATACAAGGGATTTTATAGATAAAATGCTTTAAAGGACCAAAATACAATATAGGTTACTGCTAAATGCCTCAATTTAGTTGACCATTGCAGTCAAGTTATAACGATAATTTTCCAGTTACAAACGCACCAGCAGGTTGTTTGTTTGTAAAAAAAAAACTTTGTTCGGAAACTCTGGCGCACAGAGTTCGACCCCTCGGACGTAATAGTGACCGCTTTAATTAAAAACTGTGGAAATTACAATTCAGATTGTTTTTGATACATTTTTTTTGTTCGTTCCCTGAATATTATCTGACTATTGTCTTAGAAAATATTTCAATCCCTAGCCCTTCCATTTCTTCCTATTTATGGCCACGATCTCCAACTGTGCGTCTTAGTCATTTTTCCAACGCATTTTCAATAAATCCTGCAATAAATCATACATATTTGAAAGACATTTTTGAAGTTTTATATAAACGTGAGAGTTCTTAGTTTTTATTTGGAAGTACATATATTTAAATATCTACAGCTTAATTTTTTTTTTAAAAAATTTAAAAAAACACAAGGGCTTGCTGAAAAGTATTTGAATTTTGCTCCATTTTTACCCATGAGTTGGAAGCTCTGAAAATTTCATGTTGACATCTGTCAATGTTGCGATAAGTAAATATGGAACATTAAACGAGATAACAACGCGTTATCTTTAAGATGAGGCACATTTTTAAACTCAATGGTTTGTCAAATTTGGAGTGCGGAATACCCAAGCGTGATTGGCAATAAGCTAAAGCATCCACCACGCGTAAGTGACAGGTTTGGCCTTTAGCCTGGTATGAAGATTTGACCGTACTTTTTTGAAAATACGGCCAGAAATAGGTGGTAGTTTTACTAAAGAACGATGTTAACTGACTCTTTTCGGCCCGGATTGATTGATTTGGAATTTGAAAACATGTCGTTACATCAGAATATTGCATGATTTGAAACATTTTTAACTACTTTTATTCCGTCACTCCTAATTGAGAAAATATTGAGCATTAAATTTTTTGTTTTCGATATTCAAAAAAAAGTATCAATTTGTTCTTCATTTTGATTAAAATAAGCCGCTACCATGCAAATTTTCTTCTTTGCAATTTTTGAGGTCACAAGGGATTTTCTGAGCTCATGAGCAGACGTCCAACTTGATATTGCTACACTGAGAAAACGATTTCTTTGAATATATCATATAGAGCAATCAAATATTTATTTGCAATTATTATGGTTTCCCAATCGAGCGATGTTATTAAATGTTATTAAAATTTCAAATGTAATAGCAAATTACAATGAGAGAGAGTATTAGATTTTTTCTCCTCTCTATAGCAAAGCTTTAGTAGTTAATCAGTGCAATGCTTGAAAAAATAGGAAATTTTTCCACGCTTATATCTCAGCTTTTGTTTAACCGATCTCGAAGCTGATAATTTTCGAGCACTCTGCTCGATGAGTACATACTTTAATTTGATACATCATTTGTTGCTGTAGCTATTCTAGTCAACAAAGCCTTACCTTCGAGAAAAAAGTATACTAAATAACAGTACGGCTAAAAACAATAGTGTCGCGTTTTGCATTTCATTATAAACACCTTATTTCAAATCACACCCGTGCTAAGGAAGCTTCACTTCAAAAAGTATTGATTTATTTAGAGACACTTGATCAAAAACCTTTCATTATACAAAAAAAAAAGAAAAAAGGAATCATACAAAATTTGGTTAAAAGAAATTGAAATTTGACGGTTGATTCCATGTTGAGTCCATTTTTTACCCAGATTCGGCAGTAAACATATTATGTATTGTTGCGGACCGATTTTCCATAACAGATAATGTATATTTTTGGTCGTTGTACTCATAGGTTCATAGGTACTACAGTTTCAAGTTAATGTTTTCAATAAAAATATTTTGAATTCTATAGTAATTCGCCCAAAAAGTGTTCAGCGACCAAAAACACATATAATCTGACAAGGAAAATCGGTTTGAAAATTCATACGAGCCCGCAATTATGCATTTAATGTTGCCAAATTCGGTTAAAATACGGACAATTAAACCTTTAAATTTCTTAACCAAATTTTGAGAGATTCTATTTTATATAAATAAAATGAAAAATTATTGATCAAGTGCCTCAAAAAAAAAAAAAAAAAAAGTACTTGGTATTTTAAGTCTGTCATATTTATATGACAATATACATAAGGCGAAACAACCGACATACATATGTAAACGATAACAAAAATAGTTTGAAAAGACTCGCACGTTTTTTATAAAACAGATTTAGTTTTATGAATGACAAAGTTCATTGTTGATTGAATGTAAAGAATGTTACGAGTTGGCTATTTTAATAATTTTCTGACTAGGTACTTGCAAAATTATCTTATTTTCATTGACAACATTAGGCCAGCGCAAAAATATATGCGCCAAATATAAAAATATATTTTTATCATTTATTTTCAGTTTGAAAACAACACAAAATATTCTATTTTGGTATTCACAATTTATTTTTAATATTTTTGAAATAAAAATTTTTATTAATGATTTTAAAATGAATTATCGCAAGCTGAAAAAATAGCGATTATTCGTATACAACGAAAAATCCTATTCAATGCAAGGCTTGCAAGGTTTCGCATAGCTTAAACGTCAATTGAAATAAGAAAGCTGACTGCGATAAATATGAATATACTACGCTTAGAATGAAATAATTAAAATGAACATAATGCAAAATAAAACTATCTCAATGTGTCATCTAGTTTCCGCCGGATGGTAATATGATGTATGTGGCACGTAGAACATGACACATTTATTTAAATGGGAATAGACATTTCTTATAGAGTCTTTATCAGACCTGTGAAAGAGTGCATTCATTTTCAATTTTAATTCATGAGAAATTCCGCATTCAGAGGGCAGCTATTTCAAAATGAAGTACTTTGAAGCGACTTCAAAGTGATTTGAGGCGACTTCAATGCTATCACAATTTTTCCAATCATGATTCCAAACCAAAATGTGACGTCGCCAGAATAATTGCATTTTTTACGATGAAAAAGGCTGCAGACTTATGGCATTGAATAGCTGCACTCGGAATGCTGCATTTTTGGCAATAATTTCAATGTATTTCTATTGAAAATGAATGCACTCTTTAACAGCTCTGGTATTTATGTATAATGAAAAAGTAAAAATTGTATAATGCCAAGCAACTACAAAAATATTAAAGTGACCACAGTTATTGTGATAAATATTCTCTTGTCGTAGACATTAACACGATCTTCTTGAAAAAAAGAGCTGCACAAAACAAAAAAAAAAATTGTTTTGACGACATAACTAAATTAATTGAAAAAGGTGGGGAGATGTTTTTTTTTTGTAATTTAATAATCATGAGAAAACTTGAGCACTAGTTGAAATAAATTTTTTTATGCTAAAAGCTTTAGTTTTTTACAGAAACCAAGCTCCATGCTCTACGAAACTTGGGAAATAACGGACAGTCTAGTATTATTGTCCGTTGCTTTCGAAACTGAAGTTTTTTTTTCGTTTACTGCTATATAACTATCTATAAATATTAATTCGTATAATAGTATTTTGAAATGTTTGACGGCACTCGAGATATGAAGCATTCAGATAGCGGTAAGCGGAAAAAGAATTTAGCTGTGCATTCGAATTCCGCCCGACAAGGAATTATGTAAAAAAAATTGACTGAAACTTTTAAAATGTCTTTCGTGAACAATCCAATTTCAAGGATTTGTTATGTAAATTTACACAGCCTTAAGCCTTGTCCCAGTAATTTCGACCGTTCAATTCAAAAATACCACAAGAAAATCTGACATGTGAATTTGAAAATATTTAACCCTTAAGTATCGAAAATTCCAATTTTATCCATAACTAGTAAGACTTTAGCCCTTCGACTATTTGGATGTAATTGACCATTTCTTATATGTAGTTTTTTTAATGCTGAATTCAAATCTGGCCATAAAATTTTTAAAATAATTTGGACATTTTCGGATCGAACGGTCAAAATTACATAAGATTAAGTGGGTCTTACTACTAGGTCTAAGCTTTTTTTAGGTGCATGCCATAAGGATTTAAATAATATACCATGCAATTTCTTTCTTTTCTTAATGTCAAAGGTCGATTATCATCATCAAAAAGTCAAAAACAGTATATCTCAGAAAACTGCAATTTTGAAATTCTTAAAAAATAAATGTATATGTTACCGGTCAAACTAGTTTTTCCTAGGCCAAACTAGTTAACTTGAATGCCTGAAAGTATGCAATTCAATTTTAATACAAAACCAAGCCGGTGTTACACATGTTATAGATTGCACCGCGGTCGAAGGCCACCGCGAAACCGGTATTGATCATATTGGAGGATGTAAGTCCTGAGAACACAGATCTCCTCAAAATACGCAAAATTGACGATGAAGTATCAAAACAAAGCAAAATACTGATAAGCGATATTCGTTTTCCCTTCATAATTTATGTGTATTTTTTAAGCACAGTGTGAATGATGAAATTGCGCAATAAACTTTGCAAAATTTTTTTTCTGATTGAATTTACTGCTGTTTAAACATTCTGTACCCAAGCAGGTACAGTGGCTATTAATGGGTTAATGTAAATAAATACGTATATTAGCGAAGCAAAATTATCGCGTTTTTTTAATAATTTCATTCATTTAATTTTTAAGCGAATATGGCTGGAAAAAAAATTGTTATTTTCTGCCGACTTGTCGAGGTTGCTGGTATTTAAGTTTCGTTGTTTTTGTCACAATACCCTTTCTTATCATTGCTGATATTGAGCAAAAGAGAGATGGGGTGAGGGAAAGAACAACTTAAGTCAAGCTCATGTTTTACGTAAAGTTGTGTAAAAAAACGTGCTATCGTTGAACATAAGAAATGAAAACTGCTGGAAAATAACTAAATGTGACAAGCGAAAGGAGAGACAGAGAAGAACTGCAAAATTATAAATACACAAAGTTCTCTAACATTTAGCATATGAACTGATGCCTCAATTATTCGTATTCTATTTACGAAAGAACACTGCGTAACTACAGTTTGGCGGAAGGCCGAAGTGGCAGTAAACTGTATGCGTGCGTATTAGGGTGGATCAAAGAATTTTCAGTTTGTAATATTTTGAAATACTTGCCATGTAGGGGAAAACTACTATTGTATGTTTGTATGGTTACTAGATTATCAAGAGACTCAGAAAAATTAAAACTTTTTACCACTATTGACTAAAAGAATTTGCTTTAGAAGTTTTTGGAGAAAAAAAAAGAAGAAGGCAATTAAAAGTTGGGGGAGAGGCTTAGCTTTTGATGGATATAGCTTTTCTACAAATGGTTATATATAGTACATACATATGTAAATATGGGATTGATATCATATGTGAATGAATTTGAAAGATAATTTAATAAGATAAGTTTTTGATAAACTTTTCATTAAAAAAAAAATATTACTCATATTAGCCCAGAACTATATCAACTAACAAGTTCATGCCAAAATAATCATTCAATATTCAAGCTATCTTATAAAAGCTTTTGCACACGTTTGATTTTTGAATTTTTATTCTTTAATCCGATACAGCACTCAAGATTTTTTTTAATTTTCCTGCAACACCCTAGAATTACTCTTAGAATCGCTATCATAGACTCTCTTCGAGACCAATTGTGAGTACTTCTTGGATCTTAATGTCCCCTGCATTACTGTGCGTTAAAAAAGTAAGTGTATACAATTTTTCATTTTTTTTCTTCTACACTCAGAAAAGTGTACGTTTCCTTCAAATAAATATATTTGGTTCATCGAATTTAAAAATATTTGTTAACAACAAACAAATGTTGGTATATATTATTATGAACTTAATTAGATTTTAAAGTGTTGTTGATTGGGGCACAAATAATATTTGTTTAAGATTTGGTTGAATCAAATATAAAAAGGAGAGCTGCTAAACGCGCAAGCGATGAAGCGGGAACAATAGACTAGAGGCAAAATATATACTTTTACAAGGAAGTAAAGCCTAATGCAAAAAGTGTAAACGAGAACTATTCAACGGTCTTGCAGCCAAAGCTCAACAAGTTACAAAAATCAAAGATATTCGTACCGTTTACGAAATAACTCGCAAGATGGCTGGTAACATATTCAGACAAAATCAGACGAACACCTGAAGACTGGATCCCGACTTATCATGTCAGAACTGTAGGGGCATCATGATATTGTCAGTTCCATCCAAAGTCTTAACGAAAATCCTCCTCACTAGAGTTAGCGGAAAAATCGAGCAACTTATTTGAAAACAACAGGCTGGCTTTCGTCCAAACAGATCGTGTATTGATGAAATTAATACCCTTAGCATTAACATGGAGCAGATAAATGACTGGCAGGCGTCGTTGCATCTAACTTTCATCGACTGCTTTTGATAGCTTAGACCGAAATTGGGAAATGGGTTGCATTAAGCAGAACAGGCGCAGCTCACAAGATAATTAACCTCATCAAGTTTCAATACGATGGATTCAAATGTAGAGAATACTCTAAGGAAAAAGTCTATGTCTCAAAAATTGTCCAATACCCGCCAATAAGAGAAATTTTTGAATTCTTACCAAAATATATCATTTTCTAATTATTGGTAAATCTTGTTTAGCTTCTGTTCAAGTTTTAAATTTATAACCCACCTTAGCGACAATACAGTATGTGTATTGTGAACTATATTATCAAAATAATAACGGTAAAAAAATGCTTTTATAATTTATATTGGGCAGATTCCTGGTTAACTGCAACAACTGAACAACGAAAATGAAGAAAAAACGTGACCGACTATGTTGTCATCATCGTCAGCTCCAGTGTCAGCGCCAGCGCTTTTATTATCATGTATTTGCGCAGCTCAAGCATAAAAATTGCATTTAATCAGCGCGACAAATCAACGAGGAGCATAGTACGCTCATATGCACGTACTACATGCAAACATTTTTGTCATCAAGCGAGACGCGTTCTTTTGCCAATGACAGACAGCAGGTGGTGGAGCATGTTGTGCGCAAAATGGAATTGGTTTGCGGATGATGATGGAGATGCACTCTTACAAGACCCTCAACTTCTTTTCCACTAACGCTTTGGAAGTTAATGAAAAAACAAAGCAGATACAGACACAGTGGAAGGAGAAGTATGTAATGCAAAACATCAGAAAGTGGGAGAGAAGAGGAAGATATGTATAAAAAGTATAAGTGGATCATAACAGTTGTTTTGAGTTAGCAAAGATAAATTGGAGTAACAAAACGGTAAACGATTTTCAGGTGCAAATACGTATAAGGTAATTAAGCGAAAGTATGGGATATTTACGTGAGACAAAAAATGAGCAACAACTTTATGTATTAACCAACCAACATTTGCGCAGAAGGCTTCTGGAAGAATACGGGAGGAGTTTGTCAAACCACTTTTCTTCTATAATATCAAAAGTACAATGTCGATTATTGTGATTTTGTTTGATTACGAAGCTGTTTGATCACTCCTTCGTTTATCTATGGCAAGCATGGCCAGTAGCCCTGAGTAAGAGAGCTGGAAATCGCTAATCACTTGATTAATAGAGCCAATGGGTAAATTTGCAAGCCCAAATTACATAAATTGAAAAAAATCTAAAATATTTAATTTGTATTCTTGTTTGCTTGTGTTTAGTTGTTTTAAACTTTTTTGGAATCAAATTTATATCAGAGCTCATCATAGATCTATAGGCTATAGATCTTCAGTTAATTGTTTTTTTTTTTTTAAATACAAGTATAAAAAAAGATGTGCATGCGGTCACATGCAGATAACACAATTTATACTAAGGAAATTCACTATATGTTTAAAAATTTATCTATTAAATTTTAACTTTTTGCAAAGGTATTCCAAATACTAACAATTTTATGATTTACATTATTATGGCTTCTTTGCTTGTGAAAACGTCACTTTTTCATTGTATATTTATGTAATTGTTTCTTTCTGTCAAATTCTCTCTTTTGCACCTAGCTTTTTTCTATATTTTTTTTATGCTATTGCATTTGACATGAGGTCAGGGATGATTTTGACAGCTTGCGAGAATCACGGTTATTGCGGAAAAAAAACAGCTAATTTCGACAAAAATAGAAACGTTTCTATTGCGTCTGCTTTTTATACAAAGAAATATTTTCATGCTTACACGTTCTGTATAATTTATTTTACATTTGTATATACAAAGTCATAGCGTCTAAAAGGCCCTGGCAAAAGTATAGAGATAAGTTTGTGCCCTTTCACCTCTCACCTTTCGTCGACTTCGCTACCCTTTCTCTGTTGATTCTGCAGTTTTGACACATATTAACAGTTTGTTCTTGTTTAGAAATTGTTGTTTTAGTTGTTTTATTTTTACAATTTAATTTTCGTTATGGCGCTCACAATAAAAAAGTAAATTGTTGTAACGTAGGAATTAAAGAAGTTTACTGGTATTACTCATCTACAAGTTTATAGTGTGGCCACCCAACCCACTTGAAATTTTTAAGTTCAAAATGACTCAATTGTAATTTTATATTATTGTGCTGCATTATTGTATTTTCAATCGGATACTTCCTTTCCAAGATATTACACATTAAATGCTTTGTATGGAGTTAAGCACTTGGATAGCGTCGCATTAAAAAAATGTCACAAAGCAAACTGCATATGATATTATTTTTTTATTATTTTCCTTTGAAAAAGATTGGCAAATATTCAAAACGAAATTAAGAATTGATAAAATGTGATTTTCGATTTTTCAAAAATAAGCATGACGTCTTGAATAATCCAACAATCGACAATTCGTTGAGTTGGACAAATCGGATTGACAAATACGCAAAATATCAACAATACTGGTTTTTAAGTGACGAACCAATGAAAAATGAATAAAAAAAATGTTCATATTATTCACAAAAAAATTCAAGAAAAAATACGTTGGACTAATCTAAGGAGGATATTTGAAAAAAATTATTTTGGGCATCGACAATTACATTAAAAAATGTTCATTGCTAAAAGCTTCATTTTCGAAAAAAAATTGTGCTGCCTTAATCGATGGTAACATAACGCAAATGGATTTTGGAAGTCACCAAGGGGTTCCCGACACCCCATTTAGTTGGAGTTTGATCCCATCCTTCGAAAAAAAATTTCTGCCATTAATTGATGAAAATAGGTTAAAAGTGGATTTTGACATTGGAATTTTTTTTCGAAAAATTGGTAAAAAACACTCGCGCATAGCTGACAAAATCCATTTTCTACCTTTTCCCATCGATTGTTTCAACATGGTATAAAATACCTCTCTAAGAGGGTCGGAGGAGACGCCCAATTTTTGCTTGCTTCTTTTTTAAAAATTCGGATTATTGGTATTTAATTATTTGCGTATTCGTCAATTCATTGAATGAACTTTTGAATTATTCAAAAATTGGAAAAATATTCTTTCGGAATTTTTTTTTTCAAGCACTCAAAAATGCAAACTGCATTTTTTTTTTTCGCCAATCGACAACATCCTGTAAGTGTAAGATAACTTCAAATATGCCTCAAAAAAATGTTTCTTAAAACTTCGAAGCAAAGTCCTGATGTGATGGAATTATTTCAAGGTTTTTTCGGAAACAGCGCACTAATTAACATAAGGTATGATAAGTTTGGTCGGCGCGGTAAAAAAAAAAAAAATCACGTGTGCAGTTCACACGTTGCAGAAGTAAAGCCTTTAGAAAACTAAACTGCGTTAGAATGAGACGAAAATGTTTTATTAAAATGATAAAAGTTGAAGGGATCTAGAATAGGTACAGCAATAAATGATATATCAAATTAAAGTACTCATCGAGCAGAGTGCCCGAAAACTATCAGCCAATCGGTTAGCCAAAAGCTGAGATTTAAGCGTGGAAAGATTTCCTTGCGAGGAGAAACAAATCGACAACTCTTTTTCTCCCATTGTAATCGTTATTGTTTCCCAACTAAGCGTTGTTGTTATTTAAATATCAAAAACTATACTAAATGACAGCAGGGCTAAAAAAAATCGTTTTTTGCGTTTCCGTATGCAAACCTAATTTCAAATCTCACCCGTGCTAAAGAAGTTTCACTTCAAAAATTTAAACATTTGTATTAAGTTTTTAAAATAATCCCTCAAATAAATATATTTGTCACCAAAATATTTAAAAATTCGTCACAAGATTCATATACGAGTATGAATTTGTCACTTTAATTTGACTAAAAGAACATATTAATAAATAAGAAATAATTCATCATTTCTGCTATTGCCAATTCAGGTGACAGAAATCAAGAATTTGGTTATTTCGTTAGAAAATTCATTTAACGATATGTCAAGTTTTCCAAAAATAAATTTGCAAGCACAGTATCTACTCAAGTTATTAGAACGCCTAAAAAATTTGCAAAAAATTGTGTACAATCTTTTATTTTTTTAGCAACTGTTATGAAGAACGTACAAACATATCGAGAATCAGTAAAATTTAAAACTTTTTTAAAATATCAATTATAGTATCTATACCACAATTTTTGCAAGTTTTTCTAAGAAGTCTAATAACTTGAGCAGCTACTGTAAATGAAATCCTTGGATTTGTTCGTTGCCACGATTTTTTAATGCATAAGAAAATATTTTTAAACCCAAAAACAATAACAAAAATCGTTATTAATCATTTTATAAAAAATAAAAAAGGAAAATCATCACATTTCAAAAATTATCACGCATAAAAAATTGCTGATACGTAATATTTTATTGACTCATTCATACGCTGTGATGTCTCACCATATTTGGATACTGCTTTTTTGTGTCGTGCAACAGAACTGTTGGTGCTGATATCGTTGACAATGTTAATAATGAAGTTGAATGAAGTGAATATGAAAAACCATGTGTAAGATACAATTTAGGTCAAATCGTCATTCCTTTTTTTGCGACATAAATGAAAGGAACTTAATAATTGAATAACCAATTTCAAAAAGGACACAACTTGATTTTTTTGACACATAATTTTTTTTAGTAAATTAATCCCACATTATTTGGTATCGGAAGAGCTTACACCTTGCAAGCTTCGCCGATATGCGCGCTTGTCGAAAAATGAATTCTTGTTGAGATCTTTGATTTGTTGTTCTATTTAGATCCTGGAACGCATACTTAAAAAAACCTACCCTCAAGACTCAAGGCCGAATTTTTTAATTTTTTATTTTTTTTAGGTAGTGTTTTTTTTAGTTTTTAGCAAATATCTCAAAAACTATCGATTTCAGCAGCAAAATAGTGCAGATAAAAATTGTAGCTCATAAAATTCTCCACAAAAGGTTTATCATATAAATTTTTGCAGAATCATTTGACTCAAAGGAATATGTACTTAAGAAATGCCATTAAAATCCTTTTTTAAAATTTTTCCATCCCATAACAAAAACTAAATAAGCTTCCCTTTGTGTAGTTTGTGTCCTCACGGAGCATAGGGCCTAATTAAAACTCTTTTGACATGCCGATTAGTACGAGTGCCTATAATTATTTACAATGTTTTAGGACGCTCGCGTTTCCTGCTAACCTGAGGGTTTCACTCCACTGATTGCCAGCAGACTTCAGTTGATTTCCGCAACGTCTGCGTCAATCCATTTCCAGTTTTGCCGTTTGATGTGAATGGAAATCGCCCCTTGACAACATCTGGTGAGCAATTCGACATTGGAAATGGTCCTAGGTCCCCAAATTTTCCGAATTCGCCGATTACGCTGTCTAATTAAGCAAAGTTATTCACTTCTTCTATTCCGGAGTTGCCTATCATGAAGCTATTGATGGTACTCGTTGAACAGATAAGAATGATGTTTGTTTTATTTATTTTGATTTTCAGAGCTACTGATTTTCGAAGCAGATCTGCAGACAGTGAGTTTTTCTTGCAAATCGAACTGCTTAGTGGCGTGAAGGCATATGTCATCGGTATAAACGCGGTTTTCCAGAAGTTCGCTGAGAGTTCATTGAATGCCACGATTTGTAAAGTCTGGAGATTTGCTGAGAACATCGTCAAGTCTTTACTTGACATGACAATGCCATTATCTCCGTTAATGAGACGTTAATGAACGTGAAAGTTTTAGAACTAGAGAGCCCCCATCAGCAAATACTTTTATCAAATAATTGAAAACATAATTCTATTTCACA
This sequence comes from Tricholauxania praeusta, assembly GCA_949775025.1. Taxonomy (NCBI): domain Eukaryota; kingdom Metazoa; phylum Arthropoda; class Insecta; order Diptera; family Lauxaniidae; genus Tricholauxania; species Tricholauxania praeusta. The sequence goes on along the minus strand of OX459028.1, from coordinate 162,177,240 downwards.
AAATTCCTTAAGGTACTTACATTTATTTTTAAATTAGTTCAATAGTAAAATGTTATGCCTGTTGCTGACGACTTGGACTTACCTAAAAAGAATGAAAAAAAAAACATTAATTTAATAAGTACATAATACAACAATATAATAAAAGTGACGTGCTGGGTCAAAAGTTTATATGGCTGAGGTATAGGCAGCTTCAGAGATATAGTCGAACAAAAATTTAACATACGGCTAATCAACATGAGCTTAATTTACTTTTGAGCTCCTATATCTCTTATAGTTAATTCTGAACTGACCATATGATTTCGTTACGTTGATATCCGGGAAGCTATAAGGGTGTTTAAAACCAACTATTACATGATAATAGCGAGGGGCGCAAAAATTCGAAAATGACTCTTGTTCTTTGGCCTCTTTTACTTATTTACGTAAATTTGATATCAAAGACAAATTTAGGAATTTAACAAGCAGCTTGTACGTACAATTGAATGTGGTAGAAGAATACTTTTTCATTTCACTTTGGAATATATAACACTTAATTTTTTAATATATGTACTATGTACACATATATAAATTATGTATACGAAATAGGCAAAAACATTGACTCAAAAAAGAGAGTTTGTTAGAAAGACCTGTAATAAAGTAAAGTAAAATGAATCACATCATTTGATAAATTTTATCAGTCATTAAAAATGTGATGATCATTTATCTAAGTAGTAGTAGCCCAAGACTTTTGATCAGGACGACATAAGCCTCATACATACATACATCATACTGAAATTTTAGACGATTTGACGAAGAACTTATTTCCATACAATAATTGCGGTGTAGTTTTCCAAATTTTCAAACTTTTCTTTTTGAGCTTCACATTCAATGATTTAGTGTTTTTATCGAATTTTTGTCTTATTAAGTTAGTCAGTTTGGCTTGACAAATTTTTCAAATACCTAGATGCTACAGAATGATACTTAAGAAGAGAGAAGACAAGACAAACAATGTTGACATTTTAAATAGCCTATATCAAACAAAAGCCTTGAAATGATAAAACCAATATTTGATAAATTTGACATTGAAGTATCATAGTACAAATATTACACATTTAACCATTGCTAACACATGACGTATGTTTGTACGCCATAAATAGCACCTAAAAAATACATCTTAACATCAAAAGTAAACAGAAATAATCAACACTTAAATTTATACCTAAAGAAGGATCGCTTGTAGGGGTTGTAAGAAAAATACACATAAGTTCAGTTAAGGTTATTATGAACGTGAACCGTAATATGATCAGCATAAGTGTATGTATGTACTAGATGTATGTATTCTGCTATATGCATGTATGCTAAAGCAAAACACATGCTGAATGTATTGTCCTGCATTGTTAACTTTAACCAGGTGTTGCATGGAAAGACAGCACAGCGACATAGGTTAAGACAGCAATAAGAGCAATGGACTCTTTAAATGCACAGACCGGATATTTTTATCATCATGTAGGGTGCAGAGTTCAAAAAAATATACATTTAATGAGGAGACCATACTTAAACTGAAAATTGCCAATTTGTATACATTTTTTACAAGGGGCAATTTTAATTTCATAGAACTCCTAAATATTTCTTAGAGCTAAGAATCATTAACTCGAACAAGACTATGTACTCGCTATGAACTTCGCTGAATCCAAATAATGCAGGGTGTTTTTTTAGAGGTATAGAGCTTCGAATTGAAATAAAACACAAGAAAATCGTTTTAATGTCCATCAATTTGGATTTATTGGAAGGATAATTTTATGCCATTAATGTTTAAATATGATTTCGGGGATGTGGCCGCCGCGGCTGGCTCGAATAAAGCCAATTCTACAGGTCCAATTTTGAACCACTTTTTCGAGCATATGGGGCCGTATGTCGGCAATAACGCCACGAATGTTGGCTTCCAAGTCCCCTTACGTTTCTGGTTTGTTGGCGTAGACGAGCGACTTCACATATCCCCAAAGAAAATAATCCAATGGTGTCAAATCACACGATCTTGGTGGCCAATTGACAGGTCCATTCCGCGAAATTATGCGCTCATCGAATGTTTCCTTCAATAAATTGATTGTGACGTGCGCTGTGTGGCATGTAGCGCCGTCTTGATGGAACCACAACTCATCCACATTCATGCCATCCAATTCGGGAACAAAATAGTCGGTTATCATGGCTCTATACCGGTCTCCATTAACGGTAACTGACTCTCCAGCATTATTTCGGAAGAAGTATGGCCCAATGACTCCACCAGCCCATAGAGCACACCAAACAGTCAGTTTTTGTGGATGTAATGGCGTCTCATGTGGATTCTCTTCACTCCAAATGCGGCAATTTTGCTTGTTGACGTAGCCATTCAACCAAAAATGAGCCTCATCACTGAACAAAATTTTGCGATGAAAATCAGCATCGAGATCAATCTCATTTTCGGCCCATACACCAAAATCACGACGCATTGCATGGTCTCGCGGCTTTAATTCTTGCACAAGCTGGATCTTGTAAGGTCGCAAGCCAAGATCTTTGCGCAAAATCTTCCATAAAGTTGATGGACAAAGCTCCAATTGCTGTGCACGGTGGCGAATCGATTCATTCGGGTCCTCTTCAACATTTTGCTCTACAGCGGCAATTGTTTCACTGTTCGACGTCTCTGCGGATGCGTATTATCACATAGAGTAAACGTAGTGCGAAAACGACCCATGGTTAACCGAATTAATTGCTCTGATGGACGATTATGTCGACCATAAAATGGACGGAGCTTGCGGTAAACTTCGCGAACTGAACCATTATTTTCGAAATAAATTTGCACGATTTGCAAGCGTTGTTCTTTTGTCAACCTGTTCATGATGAAATGGCAAACCAAACTGAACATAAATGACATTAGAGTTGCCAGATTTGACCATAAAATGCCAGTTTTATCTCTATTCGAAAAACAAACCTCTAAAAAAAACACCCAGTATAAAAAATTTTTCTTAACATTTGATTTAGTTATGAAAGGAGTCTACAAAATTAAAATTAAATTGGTTAAAAAGTTTTTGAGATTTCGGTTTTTTTCAAAATATAAAACTTAAGAAATATTTCAAAAAAAATTTGATTAACAGTAACAAATTAGTAACAACATTGTGATCAGTTTTTATGATATTATTACAAAAGTATTTGAGAAATCGCACTACTAAGTTAATCTGCCCGAAGACTACACTATCAAACATACATAGCTTATGAAATTGCAAATGAGCAAAATCAGTTGCCAGGCGCGGCTACCACCCATGGAAATTAAACATTTAAAACGCTATACTGAGCCATTTATGGCAATTCAACTTAATTTCACACGAATATTACAAGGTATTTGGTCAAACTCTAGACAAAAATTGTGCTTACTTCAATAAGAGGGTGTGGCAACTCCCATACAAGCAAATATTTTAAGACATTACACTGACAGAATTATATATAGCAATGAAACCAATTTGGACACAAATAAGGAAGGATTCGGGAAAGTTCTGACCAAAAATTGGAAAAATTTCGTGGTATCTCCCATAGAAGTAAAAACTTCAAAACACCATGAGAAACATATTTAAGTTAATGCAATTTTTAGGACTAGCGTCATACAAAAATTAGGCGCATTTCGGCAAAAGGATGTGACACCTCCAACATAAGCAAGAACTTAAAAACGCTATACTAAATGAGTTATTTAAGTTAGTAAAATTAATTTTCTCACAAATAAGGAATGATTCGGACTAACTCTGAAAAAAAAAAATAAAAGAAATTTCGACCAGATTTCGTGGCAGCTCTTTTAAAGCAAAAAGTTACAAAACGCTATACTGACGCGCGCTATTTTTTGACATCTTAATTTACTTTAAAAACATGTAAGGGCATGTTCAAATTTATCGAATAGCTGTAATTTGCATTTATATGGGAATAATCGTAAAATGGTGTAAGTTTACAACGAAGTGTGAATTGCATAAATAAGTTAACAAAAAGGACTGTGCAGTAAAAACTGTAAAGTTAACATCTTTTATAAGCTCACCAAATAATAAATGTTATTATTGTTATATGACATGTAATTACTCCCAAAAATGTCAAAAGCAAAAGATATCCTCCAAAACTACATCATGTACTTGAAATACTCTGAATCAATATAGTGTAGGAGTAACACTGAGTCAATTAATTCATGATAAAAGCAGATCCATGATACTTACACAAAATATGTCATTGAACCTACACACACTCGTCGTATCTACGCAGTTGTCAGTGTCTGTCAAAAGCAGAAAATTACGACGAGTATTAAATACAAATGAAAATAAAAAAAAAAAACAAAATTACAACAAATCGAATACAGTAGACAAGATGATGAAGAGAGCTCTGCCAGGAGCTTCGCCAGGATAATGACGCATCAAAAAATATCAAGCCATGAGGCATAAAAAATACAACAACTAAATGGTAGACAGACATGAATTAACTTGAAGGTTCATGTCCAAAAAACGTGAAAATGTTACAGAAACAACAACAAAGTTGTTTAGTTAGGAAAAAAACCGCACCGAACTAAACCAAAGCAAATAAATCGACCTTGAAAATCTTGTTTGACTGTGTTGTGTTCGTGTATATATGCGTGTGTGTGCTTACCTATACAGTTACAAATAAAAAAATAAACAAGTTAAGTTTAATACAAGAACACAACAGCTCTACCAGACATTCTGACATGGGAAATATGATGTTGGGCCTGCTGTTGTCGCTGTATTTTGAAGCACAAGAGAATCAAAGAAGAACGTAAGCAAGCGAATACAGACGCACAGAGCACAGGCAGCCAGCCAGCCAAAGGCCAATGATATCCAAAATAAAGAGCGTTGGGTAGTTCAATAACTTCCAAGTATAAACATCTTATCTCCTTCTTCTTTTAGGTACCTATGTACATTAGGGTGATTCAAATTTTTTTTTTTTGGTTTTTTTTAAGGTGCTGTTGCTTAAAAAGTAAGTTTATGATATGAAGAAAAAGTTCACGAAATTTCAGCTGTGTAACTTAATTTTATAAGGTGGCGCCGGAGCCTGTTAGTTTTACATGTAAATTGTATGGAAAAATTATTTTTTACAAAAAAGGTATCTAAATGAATAGGTGATTAGTGTTGTTGAGCTGAAAAGGGTCGTTTTTCGACGTAATTTTTTACGCTGAATCCGAATCTGGCCTCAGAATTGACCCATCATGTCGGAATTCTGAAATATTTGAGGTTAATTACCTAAAACATTATGTTTTTTGTCTACTTTCGAGGTCATGTATAGGATTCAAAGAAAGTTGATCAGCTTATTTTTAACAAAAGCATCATTTAGTACCATCCTTGCCCTTTAAAATGAGCTTTCAAGTGGTGATCTGTGATGTTTCCTTGCAAAGTTATAGCCATTTTAAAGTGACATGAATTGGATCCCCTACAAAGGGTTGCAACCCAACAATATTAACCAACGGGTTTCAAATTCATGTCACCTTGAAATGGCTGCAACTTTGCAAGGAAGCATCACAGATCACCACTTTAAAGCTCATTTTAAAGGGCAAGGATGGTACTAAATGATGCTTTTGTTAAAAATAAGCTGATCAACTTTCTTTGAATCCTATACATGACCTCGAAAGTAGACAAAAAACATCATGTTTCAGGTAATTAACCTCAAATATTTCAGAATTCCGACATGATGGGTCAATTCTGAGGCCAGATTCGGATTCAGCGTAAAAAATTACGTCGAAAAACGACCCTCTTCAGCTCAACAACACTAATCACCTATTCATTTAGATACCTTTTTTGTAAAAAATAATTTTTCCATACAATTTACATGTAAAACTAACAGGCTCCGGCGCCACCTTATAAAATTGAGTTACAGAGCTGAAATTTCGTGAACTTTTTCTTCGTATCATAAACTTACTTTTTAAGCAACAGCACCTTAAAAAAAACCAAAAAAAAAAAAATTTGAATCACCCTAATGTACATACTACATACATACATATATTCTAATCTGGCAGACATAATGCAAAAATTCAGATAAAATAAGCGAGGGATACAAATTGAGAAACATCAGGGTACATGAAAAAAGAGCACATAAATAAAGAAACAGAAAGTACGTAAAAGTGACAAATAAGTTTACCTCAGGGGAAATTCCAAGCCAATTATGAAACATAGTTGTGTCCCTATTGAATATGCGGCTATATTGCAATTACAGGGATAATTCCATTAGTTTCGAAAATAAAGTTATTAATTTATCTATTTATATGTATCTCTATAAGTCGATACTTTAATGTGAAATATTTCTTTTATTTAGATGAACTCGTAGTAGAAATATTCTTGAAGCATTACTTTCGTACGTTACTTCACCTCAACAAGGATTTTTCCTTTTAACCTACTTTTTTGGTGCTGTTTTCATATATTTTATAAAACCAATTTTCACCAGTGCAAAAAATTTTTTTGTTAAATCTGGGTGCAGAATAAAGGCAGAAACGCGCCCAATAAAATTTTCAATGCGGCTGACGAACGATTTATTGTCCGAAAAATAAAGGCAAGCCCGAAGTTATCGGCTCCAAAACTTGGACACTGAGGTAGAGCAAGGACTAGGCAAAACCTGTAGTACAGAAACTGTCCGCCAAGTGCTCCAAAACCACGACTTTAATGGTCGAGTGACGAGAAAGAAACACATTCATCACCAAAAAAAAAAAAACCAGCCCGGAATTCAGACTTCTGGTATACTGTTATATTCGCGGACGAGTTGAAGTTCACAATTTTCTGCTCTGACGGCATGACCTACATACATATGTATGTGTGGCGGGAAGCAAAGACAGCTGAACAAAGAAAACTTGACGCCTACTGTGAAGCATGGTGGAGGTAGCAATATGTTGTGGGTCTGTATGCCTGTATGCAGGAGTAGAAAATTTCGAATTCATTGAATGAAACGATATACCTCAACATTTTAAAAAAGAATTTGCTCCAAAGTGCCGAAAAACTCGAATTACGCCAAGATTTCCGATTCTAAGCACAAATTGGCAATCGTGAAGATTTCCGATTCTAAGCACAAATTGGCAAATCGTGCAGTCTTGGCTGATATGAAACTGCCCGCATTTGATGTCCGGATATGAATGTTATCGAGAATTAGGATATTTCAAAATATGGCGTTTAATTACTTTCAATATTCTACTTAGTTTGGAAATTACAGCGGTGCAAACTTTAAAACTGGCACTGCATGAAATAATAATTATAAATGATAAGCTACATAAATACATATGTACATTAGGGTGGTTCTTAGAAAAAAAATTGAGGACGCCCCCTAATTTGTGTCTAAATAGGATAAAAAAAAATTAAGAATTTTTTCAAATTTTTATCTGTACCCCCCCCCCCCACTGAAATTTAAAATTTGCTGTTGATGTTGATGTTTAGAAACATACCCATACACAGCGTTCTATCTTGAAAAATAAAGATAAGAAGAGCCCAAATCTTTAAGCACTCAAATAAGGGTCATATGTTGGATATAATTTTTGAAAATTAGCACAAAAAGTATAAAAACTGTCAAACTTGGTAAAATAATTACTGTGTTTTCAGTATAAGAACTTAGACAAAATTAAAAATATAAATGTGTTTGGGAAAAAAATTTTAGAAAACAGAATGCTACAAATAGAACACAATAACAGTTAATGCTGCTATCTTTATCTGAAGCAGGAGTCAACAAAAGTTTCTAACAAAATAAATTTTACTACTGATCGTTATCTTAAGATATTGACGCAAATATATTTTTAAGTTTACATTTATACACACAGCAGCTTCCAAAATTTGATGCTATGGACGAGTAATGTTTGCAAAGCATCTATTTGTCTAGCATCTGTTATTTCTGAATTTCGCCGTATCGAAAAAGATTTTTTTTTTTATTTTTGGAGCCGACACAATTACATTATACATATGTATGTACTATACTTCCGTACTAAGCGAAAAATATGTTTCTCAAAAAAATTCATTTCGAGATAATTGATGTTTTGTTTATGTCAAATTTGTTGAAATACCTGTAAAATTGAGATAGAGGAAATTTTCTTAGTAGATTTTTTATATGATTGAACTAAGATGCCGACATTTGGAGTATCTCAGTAGACGCGTAATTTCTTAAGCTATCCGATGCCATAAGAATATCGGATATTTTTTTTTTTTTGAGATACGTCTTTTTCGCTTAGTACGGCAGTATAGGGTGTCCTAAGGAGAGCGCCGGACTTAATATATTCTTTTTTTTAATTAAACACATTCATTTATTTGAAGTGATAATATTTTGCTTTCATTGTAAAGAACAAATGTTGCTCGAAAATTTTAGAAAATTTCTCATTTTCATAATGAGTTTTGAGATGACGCGATGTGTTCCCGTATAATGTTCCATATACTTATTTAGTGATCGAAATATTGACAGAATGTCATAGAGGAACTTTGGGTATTGTAGTATACCCTGTTCTTAAAGCATTGCTACTGCCAAACGCTTCAACCTAACTGTCTCAGATTGGTTTAGGATATTGACTATAGTATTGGCTATCATAGTCTGTCATTTGTAATAACAATTTGCTAAAGTGGAAAACGCATTTCAAAATTATTTGAGAAAGTGCCAATTCTGGCGCCTTTAAGAAACTGTGGGTATTGTGGTATAGGCATAGAGTCTAATGTGGTATAATATACCTTATTATCATTCATTTTCTTATGTCTTACTGAAAAAGCTTTGATGATTTCTTATTTATTTTGATATTATATGAACATTAAATATAATAGATATATGTATGTATGTACATATGTATGTATATACATTTTATTCGCATGATTGGCATGTACCAAATTAACCGGTTTTGAGTTTATTTAGGAATCACATGTTACAAAGAAAATAACACTTTTTATGGTAAAACTTACACCTGTTTCCAAAAATCTAACACATATTTAACGTTTTGCAGTTGCTAAAACTCAAATTTGTCAATTATTATACTGAAAAAAAAACTGTTAAACTTTTTACTAACAAAAACTGTGCTGAACCCAATCACGTGTTTCATCACTTTGACAGCCGCTGAAATCAAATAAGCAACTGTTGCTTTTCGCTTTTCTTCGTTTGCTCAGCTGTTCACTCATTCGGCATTTGCCAAAGTGTACTTAGGTTTCAAGATATGCTACTATACCACAATACCCACCTATACCACAATACCCACAGTTCCTCTATATGAAATTTTTAGAGCTGGAAAAAATTATGCAAAACTCAAATTCGGCACTCTAGAATGAGGTCAAATAACACGAAATTTCAGTGTACACAGTTTTTCAATGACTCTCATGAATTGCTAAATATCTCACTTTTGAGAAAAAAGAAAATTTAATTTTTTTTTCACTCACCTTAAAAATATTTATCAGTATTTATTCAGCAATTGTAGCTGTTGTTTTCTTTTTTTCTTAATTTCCATCGCATCGATTTCATTATCGGTGTTTTACGCTTTAATGTTTTTCTTTTGCTGCATAATTTTTTACAACATTCATTAATCTCTCACATTTGCTTTCTGGCTCGCACATTTATTAGCATAATAGTCGTATAATCTCCGACTTTTGCTTTCGTTCGATTTTGTATATCTTAATTTTTTCTATATTTGGTTTCTGTTTTCTTTTCTTTTGTACTTTGTTTAAGTTTTATTTTATATAACTTTTTCAGTGAAACGAGAAAATTTCGTTATCGTCTGAAACTGTAAGGTGAATTTTGAAGAATCGCTAAAAATTACATAGTTTTTGGTGAAAATACTAAATTGATAATTGATTCCCAAAGAATCGCAATTATATATATTAGTCGGACAGAGCTAAGTCTTAAGTTTTTGTTGCAAAAGTATCTAGAGTGCTGAACAATAAGTGTCAAAGTTCTTCTGGACTTAGTGGCGTACAAAGGCATGTTTTTGTGGCATGGATTTAAAAAAAATAAGTTTTTATCTATTGCATTGTTTGGGAATGAATAATTTTAATTGAATATTAATGTAAATTGTCTATACTCAACACTTATATATTTTTTATATGATATACATACGTACATATATGAAAAATTAAGTTCAATAACAACGGGCAAATTGCTTAAGTCATAGACTCATTCATTAAAGTTAGAAAGGTCACATGACAAATAAAAGTGGAAATTGAAAATTAGCATACATAGAATAAGCAGTTTCTGCAACTTAACGAGGTATTAAATAGTTCATGAATTATAGTTTTTTTATCCAGCATGATTTTAAAAAACAAAATAAAATTTAGAAATTGTTATCTTTAACCTTGTCAAAATTATATACCCTACACTACATTAACACTAAAAGTTCGCGTAATAGTCCTAATTTTTTTATTAAAAGAGTAGTTTTATTCAAAATTTGTGCTGTGATTTGCTATATGTAATATTTAGTCTCACGGCTTCATTTTGTCGTAATCGTGATTTCAACGTCCAGACAGATGGACAAGGCTATATCGGCGCTGATCAAGATTATACAAACTTTATCTCTGTCACGCCCTCTTTTATGAACTACAAGCGTAATGACAAAATTCATATACTCTGTCTGTAAGGTATAAGAAAGAAAATGATCTGCTTTTCTGTTTTTACCCATTTGCTATAGATAACACATGTTTGAATTGGTTAAATATTAAGCTAGCTTAAAATAACTTACAAGTAAGCAAACAAAAAGCTTTCAGTTGCTATAGGAAAAAAACAAAAAATTAAAATTGAACTGAAAGAGGAAGGCGAATATGTTAAGATATCGGGTAAAACTTAACGCGCCGACTGCCACAAGTTAATGAGAGAAAATGAAAGCCTGTTAAAATCACCTGCCAAACAGCTGTGTTGCTTATCTCTATAGATATGTATAGGAGAGAAAGAAGAAAAGTAAGAGAAACGAATAAAGAGCAAAGTTTTTTTTGTATTACACATTGTCATCATCAAAAGATCTATGTAGGTTAATAATATTATAGACGCTTGATAAGTTGTCACTTAAGTTAGCAACAGCTTTTGGCAGTGTTAAGCATATGAACTGAATGAATTTTATGTGCTAAACAAAGCCAAATGCTTTTACTTACTTAAGACAAAAGTTATCAAACGCCTATGACAGTTTAATTTAATTTTAATTGAACTTTAGAATCAAAAAGGCTGCTTAATATCAAAATAAATTAAGTATAGTGCCTAAGAGGACTAGGTAGCTTAACTACCTACATATATATAAAGCTTTAAATATGCAAATGAATTTAGACGTTTCGAAATTTCAAAGCTATAAATACTAGAAACCTTATGTTTTGTTTTCGTATTGCAAACTATTACTCATATGGTGTCGTTAAAAGTTTCCATCAGTCCCCCCAGTAAATTTTGTCGAAATGATTCCATGTATAATTTTTATTTTGAATGTAACAACAATAACGTTTACTTTAATGATACAAGAAAAACCTTATTTTTTATTTTTCATGTTCGAACACCAGCCCCCTGGCAAATAATTTCATTTATTGTATATGTGGCAAAAAATAAGTTTTGTATTTATAAAAATATGTGAATATATGTAGTTCCAGGAAGAAGGAACAAGGCCACTTTAATTATTTTTGGCATTACTAGTTTAAATTCTTTTGATTCTTATCTTTTACAAATAGAAACGGTTCTGAGTTTTTGAGTTTGATGAGTTTTTTTTTGTAATAGAAAAGGTCAAAAACTTCTATACTCTCTTGAGTAGATCGATATCGAATGAAGCCATTTTATAGACTTATTCTTTTCATAAAGATGATAAGTTGTAGAGAATGTTATCCTTAGAACATAATGTTACAAAATTTCCACGTTTTTCTGGAGAGTAATTTTACAGAGGCCTACAGACACCTAATACGAGGAAATACATACATAAATGCGGGTATATGTAAATAAAATCGCTTAAGTCTTTACGCACATTTACATGTTGAAGGAGCGAAGAACACCAGAAGATAATAAAATGACTGACAGGGGAAAATGAATCAAGTAGAGGTAGAGAACGAAATTAAAATGTACGAATATGACAGAAGACGAAATGCTTAATTGCTAATCAATTTGTGTGATTTTCACGAAATTTTATCAGAAAATATTTACAGAGTTTGTGCTGAAGTTTGATTCAATGTATAACCTTTTTTCATGAATTAAATAAAATAAATTCCACGATAAGAGCCAAGTGATTTTTTGAGAGCTTTTTTTATGCAAGAAATGAAACGAAATTTTAGAGGTACTAGATTGAGTATTAAAAGTCACTAGTCGAAGGTGACACTGCAGGTCAATGAAACTTTAGTGCAGAATGTATTACTCGCTGATATCTTTCAAAAAATGTTTTTTTATTTGACGATCGAATATCAATAAGTTATTAGTGTTTTGAAAAAGAAAAAAAAAGGTTTGTGACGCTAAAACACTTCCGGGGTAAGTTCTCAAATAGGAGATGACACTTTAAACTTTATTTTTCTTAAAGCTTGATACACCTTTGTGTAGCTAAATACGAAAAATTAAAGCAAACAAGTTAAGGTGTTATCTTCGGCCAGGCCGAAACTCACATACCCTACACTGCACTGAAATAACCTTTTAAATAAATGTTGAAAAGACATTGAAGAGGTTGAGTAAGTCGAAAAAAATGTGAAATGTTAGAAAGATTGGCAGAGGTTGGAATATGTCGAAAATATATGCAAAATGTTGAAAAAAGTTGAGAGAGGTTGAAAAACTCTAAAAAAAGTTTTAAAAGGTTGAAAAATTTTTAAACAATTCAAAGTTGATGAAAAAGTCGAAAAAATAAAGAAACTTATGAAGGAAGTTGAAAGAGGTTGAAAATGTCGAACAAATACATATAGGATATATTGGAAAAAGTTGAAAGGTTGAAAAAGTCGAAAGAATGTAGAAAATGTTGGAAAAAATCGAATAGAAATGAAAATTTTGAAATATGCCACGCCCACTTCTCCAGTTCCGCCCACTTTTGGTACAATAAATTATATTCGCGATCGACATCCTCATATTAAATTTTAGCTCAATAGCTTGTATAGTTTGCTGCAACAAAAATTCAAAATTTAGGGCGGTGGCACACTCACTGGTACAATCCAGCCCGGTTTTGATCCAGAAATAGCTTTCCATAATCAAACCCCTAACACCAAATTTTAGTATGATTGCTCACATATTTCGATAAATATGCCACTTACCGTATTTTATTTGTATGGGAGGTGCCACGCCTACTGATGCTATTTCAGCCACTTTTGATTCAGATATGCCCTATAGCGACAGAAATACATACATTAAATTTCATACCAATTGCTGCAATAGTTCACTTAACACAGCGCTAACAAATTTATGTTAATATGGGAGGTGCCACGCCCACTGATGCAATCCTGTCAAAATTAATTTATTTTTAAAGCTTATAGTAACTGACATCTATACACCAAATTTTATGAAGATTACTCTCATAGCACACTATCTATAACAATAAACGTTTTTTGCTTATATGGAAGGTGCCACGCCCACAGGTACTATTGGACCAAATTTTTGTAGTAAGAGACCTTATAGCAAGTATATCTGCCTCATTAAATTTTATAACGATTATATTGTTGGTTCTTTAAATATAACGTTTATAAATATTGTGGGCTGTGCCACGCCCTTCAACGAGTTTTTTCGGTCCAGTAGCTGAGCTTGTATTGATGACTGCTTTCAGCGGCATCATCTCCAAAATTTTTATGGAAATCTTTTGTGCGAATTTTGAGATATACGGAATCAAAATTTTTAACAGTTGAAAAGTCCCACGCCCACTTTTTCGATTCCGCCCACTTTTATCACAATTCAAGATATATTTTATATGTATCCGTTTACCAAATTTAATCGCAATATCTTGAACGGCTTACAAGATATGGTAGTATTAATGATAAAATTTAGGGCTGTGCCACGCCCCTGTACGACCCTTTGGAAACTTGAAACCCAGCCTAATCCTAATTTGGTTCACATGTGCACCAAATCACCAAATATCATCAAAATCGATGAAACTTTTTTCAAAATTGGCCGGGGTAAATATACATAGAGTATGGGCGGTAGGCGTGTCTGTCAACCGATTTTGCCCATTTTTAATAGCAAGATGCCTGCAAGAAGATGTGACCTGTGTGTGATAGTTTCATTCAATTAGCTTTCTTGGTTTTCCCGTAAAACTGATTTCAAAAGACACCCAGACAGACAGACAGACAGACGGACATCGCTAAATCGACTCAGGTGGTGACGCTGATCAAGAATATATATACTTTTCCATACCTGCCACGCCCCCTTCGATGTGTTACAAACGGAGAGACAAAGTGAATATACCCACGGTGTAGGGTATAAAAATATATTTCAAACCAACGATCGCTACTAATATTCATATATGTACATAGGTATGTATAGGACTAAAACTTTTGCCACCTTCAAAAAATAATTTTTATAGCAAACAAAAATTCACGAACAAAAAGGTAGAGCACGTCACATGTTGCGCATGTGAGAGCGGATTGAGCAGCTCGACAACACCGGTAGTTGAAAAAAAAAAAAACAACTACGTCGGCTGTGACGGTGACTATAGTAAAAAAAAAAAAAAACAATAATAACAACTACTAACAATCAACCAACTGACTGACCATACACTTGAAAATTTCTCATACTCATAATAATTTAAAATTTTTATAACATGACACAGGCGTCATGAGTGGTGAGCTGACTGCCTGGTGGATTGCTTGCTAACTTGCTCAGCAAATGACGACAAATGCAGTAGTAGCGGATAAAACAAAAACAAAACTTTGCACGTATTGTATACCATATCTGTATGAATGTATGTACATACGTGATACTCAATACGAAAGCTATATATGAATTTATTCACAAAGATAGAAATAGTCTGTCCACACGGATAAAATAGTAATACAATCAATTGTTATAATGAAAGTCTAAGAAAAATTACTCTAGGGTCAGAAAACGTGTAATTTGGAAAAATAAAATTAACATCCTGATTTTTATAGAAATATATAAGTGACGTAAGAAAATGTCCAATAATTTTTTTTTAACAAAGTTATTGCAAAATTAAACTGAAGCTTAATTTATAAACAAAGGTTTGTTGCTCTTATAGCCCAAGCGCCCTCTGTAGAAAATTCGAGAGTATAAGATTACAGGATCGGATGTACCGGAAACATAGTGAGCCATTTTGGTGAAACTAACGAACCAGGGTTGCCTTGCCAAAGCCTGTCCCGATGCCCGAAAATGCACGAAATTTAGGCAATTTTGTTGTTTTCATTGAAACTGTATAATATAATACCTCAAAATATATATCAAATGATAGAACTCGAAGAGGCCTCTAAAAATTATATAAAGGGTTGCTTTGCGTCGTTTGCACGCATTTTATTGCGACGAGCACAGTAATTTGTATAGAACTTTTCTTTCCGTGTATATAATGCTACTGTGAAATAATCGCATAAAAAATGCACTAAAATGATGAAGCTTCTTTTAAGGTAGTCCGCCAAAACAATTGTGTTTAATTTTACAAAAACTCATTTGCAAATATCATACTCGTACAAGATATGAATGTAGTATACAAAGTATAAATTATAAAAATGTTAATACGAATATGTAAGCAATCCTATACAAATAAACAAAAATGAAAAATTATCGTGGGACGAGACGTGCATGCGCGTAGCTGAATATAAAAGTAAAATGCATGTTCATGAGGAAATATATCAAGGTCGACGTAGGCTATATGTACCAGAAACATTTTACTCTAGACTTAGTATAGAGAAGGTTCAAAAAATATTTTTCTAATAGATAGTTCAAATTCTTATTTGCCTTTTAGCTACAAATATGATGATTAGTATTAGTCCAAACAAAAACATTAAATTCGCTCAAAAAATTTATTTAGCTTTTGCTTGTAGTAATCAAAGGCAGTCTTCAAACAAAGAGTACGCACGCGAAGGTCACGCATATATTTTGTCATATACTATATGTACATATGTATTTATTATGTAAACAAAATTCAATATAAAAACTAGCCCTAAAAAATTTCGAATATGGGTACAACCACTCTCCCAAGAGGTGAAAAGAATTTTTATCATTAAATTTAATTTTCCCTTTAATTTCAGAAACAAAAATTAAGCCTAGGTTGAAATCAACCTAGTCAAAGATAAGTCAATTTATTCATAATTAGTTTAAAAAAATCGATCTCCTCAACTCTCGCAAACGTAGAACAAAAAACTACAAGAAATGAGTTGTCGTCCTTTTGCATTTTGGTTCGAAAAGGGTAAGAGATCCACAATTGCGTGTAACGTGTTACCCGCCCGCCGCAACGGGTAAGGATGTCTTCCAGTGCAGTTGCTACACTTGTATTTTTGTACCATTTGACTGGACTATAAGGATGTCTTCCAAGAAGTATTGCGCTTTAAATATATGGCACGTGCTTATCATTAAATAAGTACATAATTGCTAAAATTATTAATTATGTAGATAACAGTAATAATTTAATACTATGAGATTAAAAAATAAAATACTCATAAATATATTTCGCCATAATTCAAAGAATCTATGAGTATTGTGAATGAGCAGTAAATGCATTATTTTGGAAAGAAATTTCATGACTAATCTAAAAGTAAAACTACACTTATATTTTCTGCAACAATATTAAGTATATATTTTCTAGTTTTTTGTTTCCTTGCAGTTTATTCTTAGCAAAAGCAAAAGAAAAATGTGCTACGGGATTTGTTATCTTGAAGTAAATAAACAAATTGTGTGCTGCTCAACAACGAAATTGTGACGTAAGTCTGGCATAGAATACCAAAGAATCCACTATTACGACCCAATATATAAAACTACATTGATAGCGACAACGGCGACGACGGTGATGTAGAGACTTATGGCATAAAATAGAGGAAAAGAACAAAATAAAAAACTATTTCCGATTATACACAAGATGTATGAATATGTAAGAATTATAATAAAATAAAGAAGAAAAGTGCACAAAGAAAATAAGCAAAACTAGATATTTTTCATAGCAGAAAAACTCGAAAAATGTGTGCAAGAGTTAAATATAAAATATTGCATATTATAATCACTGTATGTACATAGGTACTATGTATTGGTTGGCATGTAAGTGCAAATGAAATTTCAATCTACACACATAGCTAAATTGTATGTAACTGAAAATAGGTCACTTACAAAATACATACAGACTTACAGAGAGCAACAGTAAAAACAAAAAACACAAAAACAGCGGTAGTATTACCGTCGAAAACGCCGCGCTTTCATATACGCTAAAAACGATGAAGAAGAAACTGAAAATGACGGAAATAACAACATAAAAATCAGTCAGTTTAGCAAGTGATGTCAAAAAATAAAAAAAATAAAAATTCAGAAAATATATTCACAGAAATGTAAAAAATCTAATAAAAGCGCTACTACTGGCAACAATTAAAAAAAAAAAAAAAAACAAAAAGAAATTAGTAACTACGAGTACGTAGCAAGCAAAAAGCCTCAAGGCTATTAGTATTTCCTTTTAAATCCAAAATCCAATGCAGTTAACAAAGAGTAACAAAATAAATAACTTAATAAAAAGTTGAAGGATATGACAAAAAAACAAATTCCGCATATCAGAGGTCAAATAAAGTAAAGAAAATGTTGCATAGTTTTCGGTGAAGTATGTATTATTTTAGAAAAACATCTGCATTCATACATATGTAGGTATGTACATACATATGTGTGCATGTATATCCCAGCCCTTTAAACAATTTTCTGAGCGTTCAGAATTTGTGAGTCTGGAATGATTTATATTTTTGATAAAAACATGAGCCTAAAACTAGTTGCTTGCCACGCATAAATTTTGACTCTTTTCTGACTCTCTGTTTCATAAATTCTGAACTTCAAAAGAGTAACAAACACGCTGACACTATGACTCTTTTCTGACTTTTTTATACTTCATAAATTCTGAAACGAAATTTGAACGGAAACAGACATTCCCACGGGTGTCTATATATTTTATAAATTTTTATTACTTTAAAACGCAATCCCATTTATGTATGAATAAAAAGAATGAGTTCAATAAAAATAATGAAAATGCAGATTTAAGATACCTACAAAAATATAACTTAAAACCGAATCCAAAGGAAAGTCTAATGGATCAAAATCAAATACCATGGAAACATGTAATCTTTTTGCATAATGTGTATGAGAATTACTCTAACCCTATCAACGAAATCATTTTTTTAAATGATACACCAAATGGTGAAGTCATTGAAAACTTCGTGGTTTCGGAAAATTGAGCTTTTTTTGGTTATTTCGAATTTGAAACCAAGCGTTAAATTTGAAAAAGTAGGCATTTGTCCTATATAGGAGACTATTTAAACGTTGAATTTTGAGTCTCATATGTCTCCGAAATGAGTCAAAACATTTATATTTCAGACTCAGAACAGTTACATATTTCAGACTCTAATATGAGTCTAATTTTTGACTCATTTTCGTGTGCTCTTCCAATAACGGAAATACACACATTTCTGACTCTTTTATGAGTCACTTTTCCAGAATTTGACTCTTTTCCTTTTCGTTCTTTGGTGAACTTCAAGCGAATGTTGCGGTTTTTCTCAGAAATGAGAAATCTTGATCGTGTGTGGATACACACTTTGATATGATGTGCTAGCTGTGTGTTCGACCAATTTTGAGACACTGACGGAGCAATTGAAATTTTGTGATTTTTTAAAAAGACCAAAAAATCACATTTTTTTGACTTTGAGCGCTTATAACACCATCAAACGTTATCCGATTTTCATGAACAGCAAACCGTTAGACAGAAGATTTGGTTCAAAAAAAAATTGATAAAAATAAGGCCAGATAAATGAAAAAAGTGCAGAAAAACGGGTTTTTGGGGATATCTCAAAAACGATTCATAACAAAAATTGACCCAAAAAACCGAAGGCAATGCATACTTGGGACAGGATTCAGCAAAGCAGCCGTATATATTCTATTCAAGCTCTTTAATTCCTATCAATTGGCATTCATTTTAAGCCATAATCTTATACACTGCTACATAACAAAATTGGTCAAAATTCGGGCATCGGGACAGGGTCATTATATTTCTTGCATCACTATATTTCTTGGACATCACATTTCAAAATATTATGCACTCTACTTTTCTACAGAGACCTCTCAGCATAATGGGTTGGATCTGAGATGGTCGAATCATGTGCTTAATGTATGAAAAGAAAAAAGTGTACACTTGATATTTTTAAACATTTCCTCTCTGTCAGCTTGCACATTTAGGATAGAGTTCTAAAATTGTATCACGATATTCTAGAATCTAGATCGAATTTAACAAAGTGTATGGAAATATATAGGGGATGCAGTCATCGTTTTGACTATTGATTCTTATGAACATCAGGGAAATGTTGCTGCCCTCTTATGAATATCATAACATGACAAATTTCAGTTTATGACAAATCCAAATTCCAGCCTTTTCCTTCACCATAATGTTGCCGATTATTCAGAATAATTTTACGAAAAGTATAACGTAAGTAGGGCGATAAAAAAAGAAACAAACAAAAGCACAACTGCAGAATTAAAAAAATCCCAAGTAATAGTAGAATCCATACTGAATGCACGACTACGATGAACACCACACAGAATTATGTTAATGCAAAAACAATGCCAAACAACGAAAATTAATCCACACAACGCAGCAAAACTACAAGAAAGAGAAAACTAAAGAGATGGTTTAACAATTATGAGAGAACCAGTGTTGCCAGTTTGTAATTTTACCAAACTTTTCTCGAAAACCTACCAAAATTTTTCAAATAAAAAACAGCTTTTTACAGCATTGAATGCGTTTATTAACTTTTATGGCGGTAAACATGATCAAATTTAGAAAAGATCTCCACATTAATCTTCCAAATAAAATTGAATTTAATATTGCAAAGACCATTTTGCCACCCCCATACAGATGCGTCCGGGTCGGCGGCCCTCCTTCGATGCCCCCTCATATAGATACGCTTTGCAAATTATAAATATGTAAGATTATTACTAACAGCGCCCCTTATGAATAGTTTTTTGAAGTTTTAATGTCCCCCGCTATAAGCTATATCTACTATCTATAAATACATACATATGCATATAAAAATTAATTGCTTGCGATTTGAATAATTTTTTTGAAGTGAAAACTTCTTATGGCACGTTGTGAGGCTGAGGAAAAAAGTATAAACTCGCGACACCGACCGTCATCGGGATTCCCCGTCATGAATGAGAGCGATAGTAAAATTTGAATGTTCTATTGTTTCTCTTAAATAAATATTCCAAGTGGAAGACAAAAAGCAAAGCAGACACACTAACTGACACATTCCATTCTCATTCAACAATTGTTATGCTTACATGTTTGTTTCTTTCAAATTTCGCGTTGTTGCGTTGACAAATTGAGAATGAGAGCGAGAGTAAAATTTGAATACATATTCCGTTTTTGTCTTCCATTGCATTGCCATATAAAAAGAAAACGCACTAACTAACACACTAACTTGCCATTAAACGATTTGTTATGCTTGCATACTTCTTTCTACGTGTGAAATTAATTTCTTAGCAATTTTAAAACTTTAATATGTAAGAGGAATGAATATCGTGATAAATATCAAATGAACAGTAAAGAAAACAAAATTATATCTAATTAAAAAATAGTTCATTGTGTCGTATCATACAATAGTATAATAAACATTACAAAACATCATGAAAAAATAAATCCAAAATATTATTTCAAGTTTTCACTTCTGTCGGCACTCCCCGAGTGCAACCCGCCGGTTGTTTTTTTTTTTGTGATTGATCTGGCAAGGTTTATGCAAAAAAAGTTTGGAAAAATTTGAAAGACAGAAATTGTATGGGAATTTCGAATAACAGGACTTGCGATTGTATTAACTTACACCGTTTCTTCGATTCCTCTTTTTCTTTTCGCGAATGAATTGATTTAGATGGGAGGAACAGGGAGGGCAGAACAACGACAGCAGGGTTTACTAGTTGAAAATATATTCAATTTTTAACAAAAATTCACCAAACAAATTTAATTAATTTAATAGTACGAGGACCATTTTCCGCCCCTAACAACGCTACTATTATATTTGTTTATATGTTTCAATGCATCTATATTTTACTATTTCCGGATTCAAATATGATCAAACAATTTTTAACAAAGCGCACCTTAAAAAGTTTCACTTCAACAACTCTTAAACATAAGTATTTCTAAGTTGAGTTTTATAATGATTTTGTATATGTTTTATTACATACCAATGTATATGTACCCAAATTACAATTTAAAGTACAAAAGTACCAAATGGAAGGAATAATACCAGTTTTGATACAATTGCACCAAAGTGGCAACTGTGCCCTGCTCCAACTGTAGCATGTCAAATTAAATGCGCAGAAGCTGAAAAATGGAGCTTAAAATAAAACGATGAGAATATTGTCAAAATATTAAGAAACGAAATGAGCGAGGTACGATCGGACACGAAGCTGAAAGCAACCAAGCTAACCAACGATGACAATTTTTATTTCCGAGCAGCTATAGAATATTTTCTACTTTGAAAATTTAGTCTGCGAAGCGTGTGTTCGCTGCTAGCAGCTCCCAAAAGCAGAACAAAGGGGGCTGTGCTGCATGGTACACGGGCGGCAAAGCGGTGTGGCCGACGTAATCTCATTTGTTTGTTGTCGTTGTTGCCGTTGCCATAATTTCGTCATCGACATCATGGTCGTGAATTGTTGGTGTGCTACTGATAGCGGTTACATGCCTTCTACTCTTTTTGGTTTTGCTATTGTCATTGGTTTTTGGTACGAAACTAAGCATTGACTGAGTCCGAGTTTAGCTGCGTCTGCTTAATTGTAGTGGCATTTTACGCACTTGACGTAAATGAACGGTATTTTTTCAGTAACAAAATTATTGCCATTAATTTCAAAAACTAAGTTTCGTCTTTTTACTGTTCCTGTTGTTTGTTCCCAAATTTTTTTATTCTCTCTCATTTTCAAAGCTTCGGAGCGAATTATGGGCTGGTGCAACAAAAAAGAAAACAATGATGAAATTCAATTACCTCGCTAAGCGAATTGGAAGAATGTACAATTAAAGTGTCCGTTAATTCTCAAATCGAAGATTTTTTCTGGAAGTGTCAGACGGATTTTGAATACCTATACAACTTAGGAAAGCTTTTCGCGCAAACCATAGTGGCTTCAAATTGCGCATATGTATGTACAGTGTGGCTCACAGCTTATTGTATGCAGTGCATACTTTTAACTTCAGCGCTCTACAATTCTGAAACTAAATGGAATATGAAAAAAATTTTGATGTCATTTGAAAAAGCAAAAATTAAAGTTTAAAAAATAATTTTTTTACTGTTAAAAAATATTAACTGAAATTTTAAACATAGAAAATTAAAACATACTACTAAATTTCAAGTCACAGCTTATTGTATTGTAAATAATGATTTTGTAATTTTTTATATTTAGTGTGGTAGAGAGCGGGCATAGTTCATAGTTCATATATAAGTGTCCGAATTTGACGGCGCCGCCAGCATAGTCGCCAGATATTAGTGTGATTGTAAATTTATGGACGATTTTTAAAAAAAGTGTTCGAAAGTAAGACATTTCAAACAAAAAAGGCCTAAAAGAGGCACTTTAAATTGAATGGCGTGATATCCCGCCAGATACATACCACTAAAAAACTTGCTGCTTCGATGCCAAACCACTTTTAAGCCGTAGTTGACCGAATAGGCTACCACACTAAATATAAAAAATTACAAAATTATTATTTTTGACAATGCATTTACAGTTAACCATATCTGCATACAATAAGCTATGACTTGATATTTAGTAGTATGTTTTGATTTTCTATGTTCAAAATTTCAGTTAATATTTTTTAACAACAAAAACAAAATATTTTTTAAACTTGAATTTTTTCTCTTTCAAATGACATCAACATTTTTTTCATATTCCATTTAGTTTCAGAATTGTGAGCGCTGAAGCTAAAAGTATGCACTGCATACAATAAGCTGTGAGCCACTGTATGTATGTATGTACATATGTACCTTCAAATATTTTAAAACACGTGGACTTACAAATTCTTATATTTTTGGAAACTAATAAATTTTTCAGTGATAATAATCTACGCACTCATCTTAAAGTTACAAGAATCACCCGTTTGATAAAATGACTACCAAGCGTCCAGATTTGTGATAAAATCCTGCAAATTAAGAAATCTTTTGGATGAGGATTTGAAAACCGTTATAAATAGTAATGTTTACACTGGACGCTTGGTAGTCAGTTTATCCAAAAGCTTATTGAGCGATATAGTATGTATGTCTTTATTAAAGATTTTATGTATTTTCCATACCAGTTTCCAACCATTTACAATAAGTTTTAAAAATGTGGTTTGGTAGTATATGATTATTAAGTCAAACACATTCGAAAAAATGTGTCCTTTAAATAAATACATAGAATTGGAAAAGAGTGAGGTTTGTGAAAAAGAAGAAAACTATAAAAAAATAGTTGTGTCGAAATTCCACTTACAAATATGATACCCTTTTGACTTTTCCTAAGAGTTAAATAAAGTTTCTTTTTCGATATGTTGAAATTTGCAAAAAAATTTGGCAATTTGGCACAAAATGAAAAGTTCCCTCACATTTTATATGGGAGAAAACAAGGTTAAAAACATTTTCGGAGATGTTTTTTAGCTATAACTATTCAATTTATATCACTTATTAATATGTAAGTAAATTTACTTACTTTAAGCAAACAGATTTTTATGCTATATTATAAAAAATTCTTTAAATACAATATCAATATTTGTTAACATTAAATAAGCAAACAATAACTATTCAATAAATGAAAAACGCAAGTGTACTTCGTTTTTAAATCCCATTCAAATATGCATATCATATCATACTTACATATATAATATACAAAAAATAACGGCATTGCGATTAAGAATTGCATTTTTGTGCTTTTGTTACAATACGAATCAGTTGATTTTGCGCGGAATCTATTAACAATTGATTGCACTGCACTTCAAAATTATTTCGTTTTATGAATTCCATCCGTGCAAACCTAGCCCTTAGTTAATTAAAAAAATTTGCCTCATTGCTTATAATTTTAAAGGCCTTAAATACAATGAGTTATTTAACTTTTTTGTGGGCTTCAAAATAAAGGAACCCATACTATGGCAACAGAATTGCAACTGTGTCGAATGTTTGCATTCACTTGATTTTTCGATTCCCGGAGATTTATCGCTCATTTCCGGAATCTCCGGGTCAAATGACTTCCAGTTTAAGCCCAAGTGAGCTCTGAGAATCAAAATTGGCTGTTGACGGTCTTATTCGACATAAATAACATTTAGGAGTTGGCCGAATATAAAAAAAAAAAAACAAAACAAATCAGCACCTAGCACTTAGCATTCTTGCCATCGCATTTTGCTGTGGCTGCTTAGGACTCTACTTGTTGACTTTTATTTTTCTATTTTGAAGTCGCCACAGAAATTATTTAAGGTATTTATTTAGTTTACATTTTGTATTAGGAAATGTGTGCTTCATTATTGTCGGCGGTCGAATTGATGTAAGCGATTTGCATCGAAAATGGACACTGCGCCGTCCTGGCTTTTATGGCCTTTCGACAACCCACATCGATTTGATCAATTGCGAGACGCTGTTTTACTTTTATTTCTTTGCTATTTTTCAGTAATAAGAAACGATCTCCCACTTCCTCATGTAGACCATTTATCTATCTTATGGTTTCAAATAGTTTTTTCCGTAAAATAAAATGTTCATATTTACTCACCAACAAATTCCTTTCAATTATTATTCTACACTCTTCATATTATTCGCATTATAGATATTTTTTTAATTCTACATTGTAGCGAAAATTTTACAAAATTTTGGAATAATCACTTTTGACAGTTCACAGAAATTATAACCAAGTTTGACAAAAAAAATGACACTTAAATGCGTTGCCAACGTTCGATTTTTTTTTTTCATAACTTTTTTTACTCTCAAATCTACGTTCTCAAATCATGTTTTCAGACAAGCGATTTGTAGTGTTGTTACAAACTGCACGTTCTCAAATCTCGTTTTCAAACAAGCGATTATTCAATAATAATAACAATA
This sequence comes from Tricholauxania praeusta, assembly GCA_949775025.1. Taxonomy (NCBI): domain Eukaryota; kingdom Metazoa; phylum Arthropoda; class Insecta; order Diptera; family Lauxaniidae; genus Tricholauxania; species Tricholauxania praeusta. Next base: position 162,152,122 of record OX459028.1, on the reverse strand, counting down.
GGTTATTGCCTAGTTTTCATGTTATCTCTCTTGATCTTCTACTACCCCATATCAGGGTGGATATCACATGTTATAAAAATAGCAAATGTATGCCTATTCACTCTCGCGTTCGTCAAGTGCATTAGACGCAGCTTTAGGTTCTGCTCACTTGCTTTTTCATTCTTACAAAAATTTGATTTGATATCCCTGATATGGGATCAAGAAAAATATGTTACATGAAAACGTAACATTCCTATTTCATCAACATATGAACATAACAATTTGTCCGACATCACGATGTTTCTCTTCGGTGGTCGGAAAAAAATTGAAACTTGAAGAACAATTTGATCATGTGTACGCTGAGCTGTCAAACTGTTTGACAAACAATTGATGAAAAATTTGACGGTTTGAACACCCTTTATTGCTCAGAAGAAAATTGGCAATTTTAATTCTGCTTGCCTTGCTAAGAGTTTGTGGCATTTGTACACATATTTTCTACTGTCGTTCATTGTAATATTTGGTGATTGCTGGGCACGTGAGTGTCGCTGTTTTTGTTTAAGTTTGTAATTCAGTAAATTAAGTACTTTTTTTTCATAAATAATGGATACTGAATCATTCTATGGTAAGTATCAAATGTAATTATAATTCAATTGCCGAAACCAACTGCAAGACTAACAGAGGAAAGCTTTTGAAAATGTATTCCGGTTGGCATGAAAGTTGGGTATCGTTTTTTAAGGAAAGAAGAAGTAAAAAACTGACCTTTCAGGCGTCACTCTAAGTGAATAAGAACCGTTGGCGCAATTCGAGGTTGATGAGTCTGAAAAAAATTACTTGGATCAAAAACTAATAACCAAGCAAATTTGCTTAGTTGTAGAGGGAGGTGGCTCTCCCTGTACCTAGGGGGCAGGAGGGCCAAGAGGGCGAAAAAATGGTACTCGAAAGTAAAATTTTGTTTTTAGCATAGCTACGAAATTTTATAAGTGTTAGTTACCTTCTTCTTTTTTTTTTAGTCAATGGAAAATAATAGCAGTAAATGTGTATTTGTAAGCCAATTCAAAAAATATTGAATTTTGGTAGCGTTTTCGAGGACTAAAATTGAGAACTTTTTAGGTAAAAAAATTTATTATTTGAAAAATAAAGAATACTTTCTGTTGGTGGGGGCGTCAACTTACCACTTGGCCCCTGGTAATTTCCACGGTACGCCATTGATTGTATTCGCTTTAATATTGAAGTTACATTTTACAAAACTAAACAAATATTACTACTATCGATTAAAAGCATGAGCAAAAAGAAAAAAATTGCCTAAAATTACTACAAATATATATATGTATATGTATGTATATATATGTATATATATATATGTATTTAATTCGATACAAAAATGTCTTATTAATTTTAAATTTTTGAAAAAATAATCTTATTTTCCTTATGTAAATATGGGGTTTGGGTTGAAAAAATAATCTTATTTTCCTTATGTAAATATGGGGTTTGGGTTGAAAAAATAATCTTATTTTTGAAAAAATAATCTTATTTTCCTTATGTAAATATGGGGTTTTTGGGATCAATTTTTAATAACAAACATACATATATTAATGCTTGAAATGTGTACCAAACGATAGAGCTTGAAGTACCTAAATAGAATATATAGGGTTGCCTTGTCGAATCCGGTCTTAAACATAGGTTGCTACCCGTTTTTAGAGCAAAGTTTTCGTAAATGGGTGGCAATTCAAGTTTGGGACAGGATTCGACAAGGCAACCATATACATATATTCTATTTAGGCTCTTCGGGCTCTATCGTTTCGCACACATATCAAGCTGTTATCTTTATTAATGAAAATTGCCCCAGGAAACCGGTAGCAGCCCATTTTGGGGACAGGATTCAACAATGCAACCTTCAATATTATATTTAGGCCTCTTCTAGTTCTATCATTTGAGGTATAATATTATACAATTTCAATTAAAGCAACGAAATTGGCTAAAATTCAGGCATTTTGGCGCATCGAGACAGCCTGGTTCGTTAGTTTTACCAAAATGGCTCACTATCTTTCCCGTACATCCCATCTTGTAATCTTATACACTAGAGTTTTCTTCAGCGGGCTCTCCGCCTATTAATTATTGCAAAAACCAATTTCATCTTAGAACTTTTTACACTCTTATGTTTATGTAGCATAATCATGTGAAATGTTATCATAAACCTTATGCTACCGCGTAATGAATGCAAACTACAAGTCATAGGCCAAAGCAGACCGGAAAGCCTCAATTTGTTTGCACTTATTGGCAGACGGCTGCCCTTTTAGAGTAGGGTGTACTTTTTAGGATGTAAGGGTACTGTATTTTCTGCTGTTTTATTTTCCGGTCTCTTCTAGTCTTTACTGCAAATTAATTCACCCAAATATATGTTGATAGGCTATGTCACATGCTCGAATGTGTTCAGCATATATATCGGCCTTAAAATGACTACTGTATATTACGTTTTCAGTACTAAATCTAGGAAAGATTTTTGACTTGAATGGCTGTCGGTATTGGTGCTATCTAAAAAATAAAAAGAAGACCTGTTATAAATAAAGCAACACATTTTTAAGAACCAATCAGTGACGTAAGGTATTTTACATTGAAAACATTTTTTTTTTTTTTCATGGCAATACTGATGAATAAAATTTGCACGATGTGAAATAAACCGACTCTCACTCTCACTGGGCGAATTTAAATGCGACAAAAAAAAAATCAAGCGCTACAAAAAATGGAAAACTACACAAATTAAAATAAAATATAGCAAAAAAGCAGACCTGCGCACTCGATTGGGGGCCAGAAATTTCGTATTTGGGATGAAATCGACGAAAGTAGCTGCAAGCTGCGCCGCCATGCAGCAGTATGGTGATACAATAGAAACAAATTTCAATTTTATTTTTGATAATGATCTGACAAAATGAACTATTTATGTATTTATATGGGAAATACCATAAATTCTTAACTATTGATGGGGTTAGGATCTGAATTTTTGGCGTTAAGCAAAAAGTTAATGAATCATGCTGGCGTAAATTTAAAAGGGTCAACTGCGTATCTTTAAAACTATTGCATTTTGGATTAAATAAAAAAAACTCTATGGACTGACTAGAATTATAAGATGAAAGAGACAGTGGCGGCGATGACGATATCAATTTTTCTTTTTCAATTGCAACTATGAACATACTTATGTACGCATGTTCAATAAAAATTAAAATTACTGCATTTTATGTGAGATATCATTAAAAATATATTTTTATTAACTTGGACGGTTGAAGCAGTGCTTAAACGAGCTTATAAACTAATTACAATATTATTTAGTAATAACTATGTATATGCATTTATTGATACTAATATACTAAATTTCGAATACCTATTTTTAAAATAAAAACTTCACCTTTTAGAGGATTTTTAGCAGAGTTTTGTTAAGTTTTCTAGATGATTGGTCCAGTGGTTGTCGCTGCTGACGTCCTTTCTCAATGGTTATCTTTAATTGATCAAAACCTTTTCTTTTGGAGGTTTTTTTTCTGATAATTTCTCCATTACAGCAAATAACTGTTTACTTTGTCAAATAAGTATTAAAATTAATTGATAACTTTTGAAAAAAAAAAGATGAGAAAGCAAGAACAACAACATTCAGCGAGAAAATTCGTAGATATTTTTTTTATAACAAATTTATTTTTCTCTCTTTCTCGCCCACTATGTGCAGTATTCGCACTCGTTTTATATTATTTACCACTACTTTTGCACTCGGCCGCAAGCCAACGAAACACAAAAACGGCGGCGACGACGATTAGCGAGCGAGCGCACGAACGAAGCAGCGACTGCCGGAGTCAAACAGTTGATTTTTGCCTCAGCGGCGTACACCGCGACGAGCCCGAAAACCGAGAAATCGGAAAAATATATACTGTGAATTTCTTTCGATTTTTTTTTTGTCGTTGCATATATTCGCGCGAGGCGAGCGAACGAAACGAATGAAAAAAGGTTTAAAACTTTTATTTCGTCGTATAAATAATTTTGTACATTCTTTGGTTGCGTTTTCGCAAGTGTTTTGTGTGACTTCTGCTTTTTTCAACTTTTAATTTTTTTTATTTTATGGGGTCGGTCTATTCTGTGCTTTAAATTTCTTTGCTGTGCAGTCGTGTTCGCAGTGTTGTGTAAATGCAAAAAAATTAAAAAGTATTTTCAATTTAATTTTCTTTTTAATGTAAAATTGCTCTTTAATTTCTCGTGTACGGTACTGATGACACACGAAAAAAACCAGCAGCAGCAGACGACGACTACAACTGTTTGTCGGTGTACAGCGTGTGTGCCAAGCTGCGGAGAAAAATTTTATTTCGCTATATTTGCATGGGAATTACATAAAATTGTTGCTGTTATTGCTGTTCAATTTTGCTATTACATGAAATTTTTTTTTTTTGTAATTTTCATAATTTTTTAGTTTAAAAACTTTATGTAATTTTTAGTTTAAAACGCTTTTTTCAGTGAAGCGGAGAGCGAACGCACGACACAACGAGAACGAGCAACGAACGACGAACGACACAGTCATCGCAGCAGTGCCACAGCCATTTTGTACTTTGTCGGGCAGCAGTTCGTTTCTGTTGTTCGCCTTACTCACTCGTCGTTGTGCTGAACAAGCGATACTGCTCTACAACGTAAATGTGGAAACGGGCAAATGTGCGATACAAAGAATGATGACGAATGGCAGTGTTGCTTGGAATGGTGGCGTTTCAATTTTGGGGAGAATTTCTTAATAAAGGAACACGGCTTGCATGTCTCTTGACATCCCTTTTGGACTTGTTTAGGTTCATACGATAGCTATTATTGTTGGCTTGTTCGTTTGTTTTTTCATGTGATAAAATTCATAACTTTTTATCAAAAACAAACAAACTAAAAACAGTGTAAAATAACGTTCAAATATGGAATGAAAAAATACTAAAATTAGTTATTAAGGAGTGATTTCACAATGGCTGTCAAATTTTGTATAAGATGTCAAACTGTTAGTTAAAATCCCGTTTAAGAATTATGCCGCGTTTTCATGTTATCTTTCTTGATCTACTATACCATATCACAGAGGAGGATATAGGGGCGTAAACATGATCAAACAAGTCTTTTTCAGTAGGTTTAATCCTGTTAGGCCACAGGTTACTTTGGTTGTCCTGATACGATCTCATAGTGTTTTTAGTCTTACTTAGGGCTACCAGATGGCATACTAAAGTAGCAAAAGTGCTACTTTTGCAAGGCTGTGCTACTTTGCTACTTTTCACTCGAAATGTGCTACTTTTGGTTGAAATGCGCTACTTTTCACTACTTTTGCATTTGAAATATTCTTGTAATTTGCTGGGGTTTTCTCGTTTTTTTTTTTTTTTTTTTTGCTCATGAAAAATATTGGTATGGAATTAAAAAATTAAAAAAAATGTTTGCTTTTCATTGCAAAATTGGAATTTTAATTTTGCTTTTCATTACTAAATTGAAATTTTTTAATATGTGCTACTTTTGTAGGCACGCCATCTGGTAGCCCTAGTCTTACTGCCAAAATGGATCCTGTTGTTTTATAGGTAGCACAAAAACTCTGTGGTGTGAAGCTTAGGCCAAAAGCAAAGTGCGCGCTAGAAGCAAAGATCGGCGTGAAGCGAAGATTGACGATAAAAACAGTGCATGAGTATTTGTATGCAAATAGCGCAAAATGTACAGAGTGAGAGCGAAGCGATGCTAGAACTTCAGCGATAAAGCGAGTTTGAACTGTTTTTATAGCGCCGTAGAAGCTAACGCCAGAAGTTTTTTTTTCGTTTTTCGTGCATAAAAGAAATTTGAGTTGTTTCATCACCGTTTTTGTTCATTTCACTTGCGAAAAATAAAGAAAAGGTAAACAAAGAATGAAAGAAATTTCTGCGTATGTGCTCAGAGGATCACATAGATGCAAAGAAAAATGAAAGCAGAGACCTAGCAGCAATAAGAAAGAAGTAAACAAAGATCAATCAATGAATTTACGTAGTCGGCGTTTACACGAGGAAAGTCTGAGACACAAATTCTTGTCCATTCGCTTTTGTGATTTTCGTTTCGCGTTTGCAACATATGACACATTTTTTACCTCGTCCCTTTCGCTTTTCCCCTCTTGCCAACAAACAAGGAAACTTTGCGGCAAGATTTTCCTCGTGTAAACGTTGACGTAGAAATCTAGCGCTAGCGTTTGCGATGCTAGAATTTTTACAAGAAATGCAAAAGAAAATAAAAAGCAGAGCCGAACAAGCGATGGAAGAAAACGGAGAGTGCGAAGAAAAGAGAAAAAAGATCGAGCAACGAATTTACGTTGCAGCGAAAGTACAAAATCGCTTCGCAACTCGCTTTGCTAATCGCTTCCACCCTGAACAGTACTAGCATCGACTAGCAACGCTTCACGCTAATCTTTGCTTCTAGCGCGCACTCTTTTTTTGGCCTTAGTGAGAGATCAGTTTTGAGACGTATGTTTTATTCATGCGTTTTGGGTCGTAACGGTAATGCACAATCCACATTGTAGTAGAACATACCTACTTGTATTTCAATGTTGACAATGGTGGCATGCAGGATGGAACAGCACAATTATGTAACGTATGTATATATCAAACTTTAAATTTTCCACACCTAAAAACCAAGCTCTAATTTTTTATTGTGGAAAATTATATAAAATCACAGGTCTGTTACAAAAAGAACTTTGCAAAATTGGTCTGAATATAGAGTTTATTCATACATGATATAATAGGAATATTGTCTACAAAAAAAGTCAAAAATCTTACAAATTGAATGCCATAGCTATAATACTAAGCTCATAATTTTAATTATAACTCTAAATAAAATATATATTGTTTAAAAAGGATATAAGGTTGTTTTATTTTTATATCCAAATATTTCTTAACAGCACTTTGGAGCTTATGCCCTTTCGATTTTAAAACTCGAAAAAAATTATCATAAGCGCAGCCCACATTATCAAACATGCATGTCCAATATGGATTGACAACATCAAAACTCGATAATGTAAACTCTAGAAACGACCGCTTGACACACGTGTTGGACGGATTTAAAAATTTTTTGATTTTTGTGCTGGCTTGTCCAACCATACAACCTGTGTGAACTGACTGTCAATCCTAAAGATTATTTTTCATTTAAAATAGGATTTCCTGCAGTTTACTTCAATGTGGACGCTTATCAATTGTTCTGTAATTGATGTTTGATGGCATGCTCTACAATGTGAACGCAAAGCAATATTAACAGTCACATATGTCAAGCCATGTAGGGCAGGTTGTGTGATAATGTGAGCTGCCCTATAAGATTCCGATCAAAAAGGAGACAAAACTGAAATTAGATTTGACCACCTATATTATTGATTCAAGGTTATGCCCTACTTCTGCGTTTGAGTTGTATTTTTTTGGAAAAGGTAAATAAATGTGTCGAAACCAGAGAAGAAACCAAGAGGAACAGCTGGTTATTACTTGCTTCAAATATTCACTGATGGCTGAATTCTTCGTAAATATCAATAAAAGTTTACTGAAAAAGAGTTAATGCTCAACCGGACTTGACAATTACTGAAATTCATGTGAAAGTAGACTTGAAATATAAGAAAAGGTTATTTATGCTCTAAATTGTTTGCTAAAACTTTGCCAGCATAATGGTAAAAATAAATATAATAAGGTTTAAATTAAAACATAATTTTTACAAATGTTGAAAGAGAAAAAAGTAAAAATAAAGACCATTTACAAGAGAGGCCAAATTTAAACCCTTTTTCTTCAGCCCAGAACATTCAGAAACAACAAAGAAAACAACACTAATTAAGAAGGCTAGCGCGTGCGTTTGTGTGCGGCAAATTGATTGTGTGTGAGTTCACTTTGCTGCGCCTCGGTGTTGGCAAACGAATAAACGCTGCAATGCCACTAAATTCCTTGAACTCATCATATAAATTTTTCTCCGTCATAGCGCCGGATGATTTGTGTCACTTGTTATGAAGCGACAGTGGTGACATCTAGCACAAAAACGTTGAGTGCTTATGTAGCTATCACACTCTTGCATGGGCATTCAACCAGTTTTTAGTTAGAAGAGTAGTGCTACTCCATTTTAACGAAAGGGTAGCTTATCGCCAGATAGTAAAGTTTTTTAACATGCGCAATTATTTTCGACAATTGTTTTTACTGCAGTCTCTAAATTGGTACGCCATCGTCATTTATGTCATAATTCTCTCTTTCACATGCATACATTTTATATGAAGCAAACTGAAATAAGCAACGCGCTAACACCAGCCTTCGATTTTCTAATTTTGACAGCGTTGACAGTTAATTTTTTATTTTATTGTGTTGACTTTTTTTCTGTCACAAATAGTAAACAAATAAGCTCTTCATGATATTTGTCGCTACGCTCTTAATGTCTATGAAAAACAGAAGAAAAATCGTACGTCTCAGTTCTGTTCAACCTAAATTGCAGCACCAGCGTCGTTTAGCTGTCAAAATTCTTTCATGCACATACATTTTATGTGTAGCCAACCGAAAAAAGCAACGCTCTAACGCCAGCGTATTCGATTTTCCAATTTTGACAGAGCGTTGGCAGCTATTTTTTATTTTATTCTGTTAACTTTTTTTCTGGTACAAACAGTAAACAAAAAAACTAACGCTAACGGTTCAGCGCTCAACTCAAAAGCGTAGCGCTCAGTGCTGTCGTTTGTACTACAATAGTGCTTTTGTACTACCCTTCAGCCACGCGTACTACTCTAGTACCCAACAGGGATGATATTGGCTTATTTGTAAAAGGGCCAAAATTCGAACCAAAATAGGGCTTTTTTGACATAAATAGGGCTTCTGTAAATCAAATCGTATATAACCATTTATATTATAACCAAATTTCTTCTTTTTATAAAATTTATTTTGTGTTTAAATTTAATTGTAAACATAAGTTTTACATATGAACATCTAAGCGTTTAAGATTTTTTTGTATATATCGCTCATTTTCTTCAATAACAATATAACCCAAAAACGTAAAAATCAGTAAAAATGTTTACCCTGAAATATCTGAGTTTTTGAGTTATGACGCTATTGAAGAAAATGAGCGATATATTAAAGAAGTAACTATGGTGAGATCGATTTTGAGAAACTTCTTCAAAAGGAAATGCAGAAACAAACTATATATTTGCAGATTTAGCACATAAAATTTAACCTATTACTCAGGTCTGCAAATCGAAAAAAAAAAATTGGAAAAAGGACTATACAAGGAAAGCCAATCTCAAGCCCAAGCCAAAGTACATAAAAGTACAAGGCTTGAACCCTACGCACTAGCGTAACCAAGCACAGTACAATTTCCTGTCTACTACCAGTTTAGGTTTACCATAATGCCCAAGGGCACTGGTAAGCCCCAAATAATAAAAGTTTAAATAAAAGTATAGCTTCACGCCACCAAAACTAGTGTTAACCAGTGTTATAAATCAAATAAAACTTTTTTTATATAAACAAATCTCCAGAGAGTTGATTTGAAATAATTTCAGTTTCAAGCTTAAAAAGTCAAAAGGCATCGTAATACACTTCAGACAGTGTATTAGTGGTAAAAGAAACCATATGAGGTTTGGAATGCCTATGCAATAGAACAAAAAACTCACTTCGATGACTGTTACTTCCGCTGTATTAATTTGCGTGGTATAAACGTTAAAATAATGATTTATCCAGACGTAGATTCTCGCGATTCCGAAGGAATACCATCCACAGAGCCAAAACCTTTTACGCAAGAAGAATTAAATGATTTGATAAGGGACTTTCTTAAGAATCTGCAGAGGTTTTGGCTTTTAGATTAAAAGAAAAAAACTGGTTGGCGTCAGGTACAAAAGTGACGTTCTATCGAACAAGAGAGCAAGACTTTTTATCATTGTTTTAATCGGAAAATGAAATGTTTTTTTTTTGAAGTGCAAGGCCTTATTCTCGAAATGGGTCTTTTTTCAAGATACCATCCGAATGAATGGCGTCGCTTTAAAGACAGCTCTAACCGAAGTCGTTTGTTGAAGTTACTAAAAACTTTCTCGGAAATTACAAAAAAAAAAAAAAAAAGGTCCCCATTTCTACTTCCCATAGCACTAATAAAAAACATCATTATTGTGTGTTTTTTTCATTTATTTACATTGTTTCCATTAAACGTTTTTGGTAATTTTTCGTAACTTCGAAAGTAGTGAAAAGTAGCGCATTTCAACCAAAAGTAGTACATTTCAAGTGAAAAGTAGCAAAGCCATGCAAAAGTAGCACTTTTGCTACTTTAGTATGCCATCTGGTAGCCCTATAATAACACTAGTTTACAATCAAAATGTTTCATTGATAAGACCGTACTTTTCTTATGTACTTTTTCCTGCTGAGTTCGAAAATGAAAATGAAAATTTTTTGAATGGTACAGTTTTCGAGATATTGTGTTTTTTCATTGTTTCGACCTCCTTTCACTTTAAAGTTCATATCTTGTGCTAGAAATGTCCAATTTCATGGTTCTTGGTATCAAATTAAAGATAATAAAATGGCAAACAAATAATGTATTCAATAAAAGGTCCTTAGTTTAAATAAAAGTATAGCTTTACGGCACCAAAACTAGTGTTAACCAGTGTTATAAATCAAATAAAACTTTTTTTATATAAACAAATCTCCAGAGAGTTGATTTCAAATAATTTCAGTTTCAAGTTTAAAAAGTCAAAAGGCATCGTAATACTTAAGGGGGGGGGGATAGGGTTTGAACAAATTTGTTTTGTGTTTTTTGTTATTTGATAGTACAACTCTTCAAGAGTATCCTGTTAAAATTTGAGGTCGGTTGAAGCAAAACTGACTAAGATACAGTGCATTGGTCTCCCCACTGATCCTGTGTAAGTATATAAAAAAGGGTGTTAAACTTTAAGTGCGTTTTTCTCGAATATAAATGTTCAAAGTCGGTGGACACTTTTACTAAAAAACTACTTGACCGATTCTCTTAAAATTTGACTCACCTTTTTGATACATATAAAACCAGGTATTGACAAAGGGTTTTTTTTTTGCATTACAATTAGTTTTACAATAACAAATATAGTGATTTTTGCAATATTTTTTTACAAAAATTCGTTTTTTTGGCTTAAAAATTATGCCAAAATCTTAAAAATCGTCAAAAAAAAAACGCTACGTCAATACCTTGAAAAACTCATAAGCTAACTAAAATTTTTTGATTTTAGATGATAAAGTGACGAGTTATGTTGTCCACCGCAACCACTTATTTTTTTATGCCTCCGCGGAAATTTGCTGCCAATGGCTTATTTTGCAAAATTTTTTAATGAATACTATTCAAATGTTGTACTTTTATATGTTCTTTAAATAAATAAACTTACTATTACCATATCACTAAAAAACATTTTTAAACTTATGCTTAAAATGTAGCGCTCAAACCCTACCCCCTCCTTAAGGGTCCACTAAAATGTTTTAGGAGAAAAAAAACACTTAAATTCTATCTCAGTCAAAAATCACTTATCCCAGTAAACTTTCCTTTGAAAAATAAAAAATTGTGATTACTTTTCGGTAGAATTATGGAAAAGGGCCAAAAATGAATAAATGGGGCCACGGGGCTTTTGAAAATTAAAAGGGCTCAAAAAAGCCCTAAAAGCCCCCAAATATCATCCCTGGTACCCAACCCTCAATTTGTACTACCCAAAATTTGTTCCAACTAATCCGCAATTTGCACTACCCCACCATTCTTTGATCTCTCATGCTTCAATTATAATGGCATGCAAGTTATTAAACTCATCTCTGAAACTGAAATATTTAATTCTTGAGGTGTCAAAATCATCGCCTTTATTTTGGTTTACTAATTTTGACATTAGTCGCTCAAAAATTTATGAGAAAGAAGAAAAATTTTAGCATCGCATCAAACCTTACAATTGAACTATAACCTTGGCTGGGCAAAACGTACCGCGCGCGGGACTGCGGCAGAATGAGAATAACTTTTCATATACGTATATAAAGCAGAGAGCGCAAAATTTAATTCAGTTTGCTTTGAAAAGCGCACAAAGCACAACTACACATGCATTGGAGAACATTTAAGAGAAACACACGTGTAGTGGTGCGCAGCTTTGATCATAACCGTGGCTGGGCGAAACGTACCGCGAGCGGGACTGCGGCAGAATAAGAATAACTTTTCATATACCTATATAAAGCAGAGAGCGTAAAATTTAATTCAGTTTGCTTTGAAAAGCGAACAAAGCACAACTACACATGCATTGAAGAACATTTAAGAGAAACACACGTGTAGTGGTGCCCAGCTCTGATCATAATCGTGGCTGGGCAAAACGTACCGCGCGCGGGACTGCGGCAGAATGAGAATAACTTTGACCAACTCTGATCATAATTTATGATTCATAAAAGATTCATACCTTTAGAACGCGACTAATTTCGCTTATATTAATTGTTCTTGTGCGCGTCTTTAAATATACATATGTAATTAATGTAATTTTTTCTTTTTGCTGTTATGGAAAAGTATGCCACAAATTTACCAAGGTATAACTTGATAGGAAAATGATCTATTTTTTACTATAGGTTTCTAATAAAGTCGAAAGCAGAAGCCGCTAATTTAAGCAAAGCTGGTACCAACACAGAAAAAGAATCTGTCCTTCAAATAGCTTCATGCAATAAATACATACTATAATAAATGAATTTCTACAAATACTGTTAACTTTTATTAATACTTTCTTACTTATACTTATCATAGTATGAGCAGGTGTAAGTACAAATATATTAGTGTAGTACTACCCATTTTCACAAAGTACTACCCAAAAATATTAAATTGAGCACTTAAATTTTTTTCGAAACGACAGCACTGGTAGCGCTGCCAAAGTCAACGCTCTAATTTAGGTTGAACAGTAAACAGAATTAAGACGTGCGATTTTTCCTATACTTTTGTAGTGAGTAGGAAATTGACACTAGAAAATTTATCGCAGAGAAATAGAAAAAATTCTATTTTCTGGTACGATTTGACACTGAAGATAAATCGCACGTCCCAATTCTGTTTTGTCATTTATTTATGTTGAGCGCTCAGCTCAAAGCTAAACACAACTGGGACGAGCAATGGTTACGAAAACAAGAAAGAGCTTTTGACAAACGTTTATCTTCCGATTTCCATTTCTTCGTATTGTCTTCTTTTTCTTACCAACCATGTTACGAACCAATTGCACGAAAAATAGAATTCGCTCAGTAGTAAATTTTGTAGTGTCACTTATGTTTTGAACAGAATTAGGACGGGGTCGGGAAAGCGGCGACGATTACACGCTGTCAAAAATTATAACATACTTGATCCTGTGAAATTGAACATAATTGCGGCGTACGACTGGCATCCTGCCTGTATCCTAAAATTTGTCACTCTCTTTGCCTATACGATTTTCTCAGCAAAATTTTTTGTTTACAAATTTTGTTTTGTCACTCTCTTTTCCCTATACGATTCTCTCACAAGAAATCAGTCGTGCAAAGCAGTCGTCCGCCGCAATTGTGTTCATTCAAACGATTTTCCGATTTTTTTTTTTTTTGACGGCGTGTAATCGTCACCGCTTTCCCGACCCCGTCCTGATTCTGTGGAAAGCATTACAAGAGATTGACATAAGTTCGACATTTCTGGTCAAAAAAGCTTCTTGCTCTAACGTATAGAATAAAGCCCAATTTCCATGTGATCTTATCTTATCCCATATCAGGGATATCAAATCAAATTTTTGTAAGAAAGAAAAAGCATGTGAACAGAACCTAATGCGCTTGGAGAATGCGAGAGTGAATAGCATACATTTGCCATCTTAATAGCATGTGATGTCCTCCCTGATATTTGATAAAATAAGATAAGATAAGATCACATGGAAATTGGGCTTAAATCACGTTGTCGCGAATTATTTTTTGACACCATGGCTATCGTCGTTATTGTCTAAACAGAATTGGGACGTGCGATTTATCTTCAGTGTCAAATCGCACCATAAAATAGAAAATTTTCTATTTTTCTGCGATAAGTTTTCTAGTGTTAATTTTGTACTCACTATAAACGTATAGGAGAAACAGAACGCTGTTATCTCGTTTTGTTTTTTCTCGCGTTGATTGTATTTAGAATAGTGGTCTGAATGAGTGCACTCGAAAAACAAATCCAACCACAAAGCAAGAGAGGTGGGTGTTACATTTGCAAACAAAATGTTCTACAAGTTCAAGTACTCGAAGGTTATTGCATTCGGAAGTTAATATGATGATAGTTTCGAGTGCACTCATGTAGACCTCTTAGAACTTAACCCTGTATATGTGACATGGCACCATAACAGCCAGCTGATAAAGATTTGTGCTGTCAAAGTTGTCAATCCTTTGACCAGTATTTGCGGCTGCATTTTGCGGCTTTGAAAAACATATATTTTTCATTTCTTAATTTTTCTGCATTAATAAAAACTTGCAATTTATTAAGTGATTATTTGCAATGGAAAAGAGAACAAAAATACTATACAAACTGTTCGTTACTCTGCTGGCAGTTGAAACGTTACAACTACAACAGGTGACTGCTGAAGCTGAGGAGTTCCATGAGGAACTATTTGTGAAACCGCTTGCTTCGGGTCATGTAAACACATACTTTCAATTTACTACACGCTGGCACTACGGGGAGAAAAGTAATCGTAAGTTCAACACCTTTATTGCTAATAATTGGGTTTTAATTAAAATATCTTGTAGTACACAATACCCATTTAGTACCACGCCCCATTGCTGAAATTTTATTACATTTCGATGTGAAAGAGTTGCATGTAAGCCTAACACAGGGCCTTTGGCGATACGAAAATTGGGGCTACCCTGTGATAGATACTGCGCCAGGCGCTGAAGTTCGGGCCTGGTTTGGCGGCACTACAAATTTAACGGAAGCCGATGTTGACTTGCAATGGATTCGATTGGCGAGTACATTTTCCGGCATACTATGCTCATCTCTCAACTTCATTGACGGTACCAACAGTTTGTCACCTAAATACGGGTTCCGACCACGCTTTTCTGCTAAGCCCTTGGGTTCAACGCAAAAATTTTTACGTTACGCGACGCTGCCGCGTGAAATTGTTTGCACAGAGAACTTAACTCCATGGAAAAAATTGCTTCCTTGCAATAGTAAAGATGGTTTTGCTTCCTTACTGAATTCTGGGCATGTACACAACACGAATTTTCATTCGCTTATTATTTCGCTGCGCACCATCTGCACAGACGCTGATAAAAATTGCCTTCTTGAATTTACTGAATCCGCAAATTTAGTGTACGATCCAAAAATATTGGGTTCCAATGATTTTTCACTGCGTCGCATGTTTGGACAGGGTCTCAACGGTCACTGTGCTCTTGCGAAGACCAGCAAAATCTATGTGGCGCTCGATGAGAGCCGCTACGATTTGGCACCAACACCGAACTCCAACACTACATCAACACGTGGTGGGAGCACCACACACTATGGCATCTATGATATACAGGCGGAACCGCCAGAGAAGCTTTTTAACGTTGCATGGATACAAAAAAAGAACCAGCCCGCAGTAGAAATGATTCCACTGCCTCCAATCTCTGCACATCGTTATATTCTTGGCCAAGGGCAGGAACGCGGTGTGATTGTAACGCAAATCATAAATTCACAATATTCTGCATTGCCCGTGATCTTACAAGAGAATATACCTTGGTATGTGCCCGTTTATATACATACATTAAAACTTACTGTTGTATCCGGTGGAAAAAAACGCAATCTTAAACCCAATGCTTTACACTACATTCCAGGCGTGCAACGAGTACGTCCTTATCACTTAGAGCTGGCCTTCGAACTGCCTCCCAAATCCACTGTAGAAGTTGCTTTCGATTTCGATTATATTTTTCTGAAATGGCTGGAATATCCACCAGATGCTAATCACGGTCATTATCTGGGATCAGCGGTAATTTCAACGCAGTTGCCAATTGCGCGTAATTACACAGCAATTCCTGTGGAGCGCACTCTTTTTGCTCATAGCTTGAATGCAACAAGGCCTTTTTATTTCCTCGAAATACGCACTGAATCATTGATACTTTCGTTGCCAACGCCGGACTTTAGTATGCCATATAATGTCATCTGCTTGGCGTGTACAGTGGTAGCATTAGCGTTTGGTCCCATACATAGTGTGGCCACAAAGAAAATTATAATTGAAACCGGGGATGAGCCGCACACTATGTTTGGCAAGCTTAAGCAAAAGCTTTTCAAGAAGCGAAAGTCGCCTGAGGATGTTGCAGGAACAGGTGACGGGGGCGCAAAAACTTATGCGGCAGAGGAGTTAGATGCTGCGGCTACATTTGATGATATGCATGAAAAGTCTGAGTAAATTGATTATTTTCGTGGATTTTTACTGCACTAGTCTTTTTTAAATAATCGATTTTAGTTCGTATTTAATTTAAACTTATAAGAATTTTCCCTAAGATATCTAAATAAAAGTTGTAAGAGACAATTTATGTGATTTTGATGTAACTGTACTGCTATTTAAAAGTAAATTGTAATTGTTTTTTTGAGAATTGCAGCCATAATTTGATTACTCACAAGTACTTTAAAAAACATTTTATGCAGTTTTTTTTTCTCGGGAGATTTTGACAAGAAAAAAGCTTTTTGTCTTAAACTCTAACAATTTTGAAATATTTTTTTGTGAAAATGGTAACTGCTACGTAATTCTAGTTTTTACATATGTCTATGTAAACGTAGCTTGGTTTCTAGCTGTGGATTTAGATCAGTAAAATAATATTAAAAAATAGATACGAAAAAATCTTACTCGATTTTTTATCTTACAAGTGTATTTCAAGCTAGTTCTTTTTTTGTTCTCAAGGTTGTGCGTTAAATCGTTAATAATTTGCGAACCGTTAGTGCTATGAAGGAAATTATAATACGTGTTTTATTAATCACTGAAAGTTCCACAGGGATGGATTGGCTTTTGGTTGATCAGAGTAAAGTTTCCACCTGGAAATTGCCAGTGCGATCTCTGAGCCAATCCTTACCAAGTTGACGCACATCCTCCAAGCACATCTCCAGGTTCACACCTGTGAGCAAAAGTTTTAATATCGAGTTGATTTTCACGCATCCTCCGACAGAGGAAAACGACGATGCCGCCAAATATGGCTAGTAGAAAGCATGCCCGACGGTTGGAATCTCAATGTCCTTTTTCCTGTACTGAAGAATGGTGACCCGACAATCTGCGCCAACTACCGAGGAATCAGTCTTCTTGCCATCTCATACAAGGCCCTGTCGATAGTACTGTGTGAAAGACTTGAGTCTAAATCAAAATAGACGAGACGTAACGAGTAAATACGAGTATATGTAAACTAATTTTGTTAACCAAAATGAACGTACGTAACAGATCGAAAGTGAACGAAACATTTTGACGAGACGTACTGTTGCGTAAGAACCGAACTTCGAACCGTCACTATTCGTCATAGCTCCTGCTTCGGTTCTTTGGCTCACGAAAAGTAGATAGATACCCATCATCCCTTTATTGGTTATAAAGTTACTTTCGATAGACCGATACGAGATTGCGAAGCTAGTGCGGCTTTGAAGAATGACGTTGAGCAACACATCCAGCTCCGTCAGGGTAGAAAAGAACCTCTCCGGACTATTTGATTCCGTACGAAGTTTCAGACAAGGTGATCCACATCCTGCAACTTCTTCAACTTTGTGATGGAAGGGGTGTTGCAAAAAGCCAGTTGCATATGCCGATGATATTGATATCATTGGACGTTGCATGCGAGATGTTACTGCTACGATGGTATTGCTC
The DNA here is from genome assembly GCA_949775025.1 of Tricholauxania praeusta. Taxonomy (NCBI): domain Eukaryota; kingdom Metazoa; phylum Arthropoda; class Insecta; order Diptera; family Lauxaniidae; genus Tricholauxania; species Tricholauxania praeusta. Next base: position 162,134,388 of record OX459028.1, on the reverse strand, counting down.
TTCGCAAAATTTTCGGTCGTGTTCGCGTCGGTAACGACTAACGTTTTCGAATGAACTACAAGCTGTACGTGCTCTAAGCTGAAATTGAAATAGTCAATTGTTTGGTTAAGGTGGACTTATTGCACATGAAAACAATGAACTCTTGAATAGAACTAAACTGCCTACATTTTTGCCAAAGGTGCTATTTACTAAGCCCAAACCTTTTTCAGTGAAAACGCTCCAGAGTAAATGTACTTTATATTTTTAGTGTGTGCTTACAAAATCCTTTACCTCTGGATCGGAAGAAATCATAAAACATTCTCAGATCAGAATTTAAGCTTACCCCTCGAAATTTTCAATTGTCTCAATCGTAATTACCTATAGTATTTATATTGTCTCTTTGACATAACACGTTATAGAGAGTCCATATAAAATACTGTAGGGCTTTAAGGTCTCATATGTGTAATTACCGGTTCGGTAATTTGTTGCATTTAAACCTTGGCTAGAGTTAATCGTGGTGGTTAATTTTCGAAAACGTTTTAAAAGTTTTTCATTAAAATTTACAACGGCTGCTGTCATATCCATATATCGTCTATATTTTCAAAACCTATTTTCGGGTAATCAATTCTTAACGTTCCCTCTTTTCTAATTTCCTCTTGAATTTTTTGTCCCCTAGCCATAAAGGCAATTTTTACTCGGCGACTAGAATGGCGAGTGACAGAGCTGCTAAGCTCTGTCCTGATTTATTTCTTTCACAAAGTTTTACTTTCAAAATCGCTGACACTTTGCATACATTGTTTTATTCAATCATCTCCGGACAAAAGTTAACTTTTTAAAAAAATTTTAAAGCATTGGTTTTCGGAAAGAGAGCTGGTTTATTCTATATGTATTTAAAACATTGCGAAAAGACGCTGAACAGCATACCAATTAAGGAAGTGCACTGGATCAAAATAGAAATAAAATCTGAAATTAAATAAAATCTATAGGTACATAAAAATAGAGAAAACAATGTTGGTGAAGCGCTCTCCACCACCAGATCGTCGAAACTCTCTTTCTTATTCAAACGAATATGTTGTAAATGTGGTTGTTCGAATGAAGTCAACATAAATCGTCATGCTATTGGATTTGCTGGTCGCCATAATGATGAACTTTCTCAAATACAACTTAAAAGATCAACTACAATCAAAAAAAATATTTTTACCATTTCGTTGCATTACTTCGTTTCGGCCAGTTTGCTTTCACTTTAATTTATAAATAAATTTTAGAACAAATGAACTGCCTGCCCAATTTTCAGCTTAACTTAAGAGTAAGAGCGGAGTACCTTTCTTGGACGTACTATGAGGTCCTATACAAACAGTTTTCAATGATAAACACATTTACAGTTTTTGAAGCCGTCTGCCTAGTTTTACTAGGGATATTGATATCAATAGCTAGTGTAAATAAAAAAAGCAATTTGAAATTTTTAAGTTTATTAGTTATTCGTTTAAAATTATATTGATAGTAGCTACACACATAATCGGTTTTTGTATATTTTTTCGAACATTATAACTTTCATAATATTATCTAGCGTAATGAAGTTTTAAGAGTTTAAGTATATAGTTAATAAATTATTACATTGTTATGAATAATTTCCGTAATTTTCGTGCAATAGCATATTAATTGCAACGCTTCTTTTATATTTTTTTCTCTAGTTTATCTTGTCTTTTAGCTTAAAAATTACTAAACTTGGATAATATTTAATTTTATTATTTGAGCTTAAGAACCAAAGCAAATTGCAAAAATAAAAAGAAAATTACGAAAAAAATTGTAAAAACATTTAAAAATAAATATATTCCGAGTTTTGTAGGTAATGCAAGTGAGTGTCGCCTAAAAATATGTCCTGAATATAATATGGGACTTAAGTCTTCAACTTAATCATGGAACGACTTTTATACTACAACATTGTTTGCAAATTTAGGAATATTTAACAAATTCACGAAAAATTTACTTTAAATTCACATTATTTATGGATTCAATGAAGTCAATTGACCGCCAAGATCGCGTGGATAATTTCGTGGAGATATATGTGAAGCCTATGGTTTAAACAGATAAGGCAGCGTCGTTATATCATTTCGAAACCAATATTTGTCGTATTATATGCAGGATATAGCCCCAGACGTTCGAAAATTGAACCTCTAGACTACTTTAATTCGGGATGGTTACACGCTCGTTTGCCCGAAATATTCAAATGGTAAATGGCATATTATGTACCGAATACAGCCAAAATTCAGATCATTTCCACAAATTTTTTGTGATTTATTTCAAATCGAAACTACGACACTTAAAAAATAACACATTTTTAGGTTTTAAGATGGAATATCCTCAAAAAATGAGTTAAGAACTTTCTCGTTAAAAAAAGGGGATGGTACAGATAATATCAAAATTATCTTTGATGCATCACTCACATTTCATTTCCCTGAAAATATAGCTTTGCTTTAGTATTCTTTTATATGTATATAGTTGCTATCTATTGTGGCGGTTGATTTCCATAATATGCATACCCACCTCCAGGTGGCCCTTGTGGCGCTCCTGGAGGCGGCATTTGACCACTAGTTGGACGATAGCCTTGATAACCTTGCGACGGTGGATACTGTCCTTGTGGCATCGTCGCATATCCCTGTGGTTGATGATAACTATGGCCGGGATAGCCACTTCCTGGTGGCGGTGGTCCATAGGATTGTGGTGGAGGCGGTGTTGCGCCATAAGTTTGTGCTCCTGGTGGTGGCTGGTATTGATTTGGAACTGGCCCTGCGCCACTTCCATTTGGTGGTGGCGGCGGTGCTGCTGTATTGGGTGGACCAGTAGGTGGACCACTTTGTTGTTGCTGCGGTTGTTGTGGTGGTGGTGGCGGTGCGCCATAAGCACTAGTAGCTGCTGGCGGTGATGAGTATGTTGCTTGCTGTTGACCGCTGTGTGTTGGTGGTGGCGGCGGCCCACTTGAAACTGGGACCTGTTGTGAAAACATGACAAAAGATAAATTTAGTTATTTTTAAGCATGGATTAAAATTTAGTAATAGCTTTCGGCAGTGTAAATATGTGTCTAAAAGCTGTTGATATCTTTAAATCAAATTTTACAAGTGACTATAAATATGCGCCAAGTGTTTTGCTTAAAAATCTAATCTGTTCATCAATCAAGTTCTGAGTTAAATATTTATATTATATTTTTAGCTTATGGCAAAAAAGAAAGACAAATTAGGCGCCGTCCATTAATTACGTGATCCCCCCTCCCCTTGGTGAGTTTTGAGGGGACCCTCCCCTCTCTTCCGTGAGACTTGCCGTATAATTTTTAAATGTAATCTGCTATAATAATGCATAGTCTCTGCATTAACAAGTAGACGTGAGATTTTTATTGACCCTCCCTCTCCCTTGGTGAGTTTTGCCGGACCCCCTCACCCCAATTTCGACTCACGTAATTTATGGACGTCCCCTTAAGTCGTCTCAAGAAAAATGAAGATAAGGCTAAGTTTTTATTAATTCTAGGTGAAATTTCTCTATCATTTTTGGGTGATTTGTTAGTACTGGTTTGGGTTTAGTCTTGTTAGTATTGGTTTAGGTTTGGCTTCAACTCCATTTGTCTAAAGAGGTCGATTTAAGTATCGTCCTTTTATAAAAATATATATATATAATAAAAACCGGTTCTACTCATTCGTTTGACTGTAGGTTTCACTTTTTGGAACAGGAAGCTTTACGATCCAAACGTTCCAAGCTCTGAATATTGTTCTTTATATCTACTTTTTTGCTATGGATGTAATATTACATTTTGAAATACATTTTGTACTTTTATTACTTGTCATGTTGGTGGGTTAGTTGTTTGACAAGTTTGTGTCTTATTTGTGTTTTTTTTTTTGCATTTTTTATGACAGCGTGTTCTTAGTACAACCCAGTTCTGGGTCTACTGGAAATCATAGGGTTAGGAGTGTACTTTTTCATAGCCAAATTTAAAGACGAATTTTATTGAGTGTAATAATTGCAGCGCCGTAGACATAAAGGTGTCTCATTTTTTTTACGTAATTGCTTTTTGATTAGACATTATTTTTCTCGTAAAAATGCGTCCTAGTGTTATATTAACTTTCATATGAGATGTACATAACTTTAACCGGCACACAGTCGACTAAAGATGCCTTGAAAATTTTTTCTACTGATTTCAAGTTCAATGGTTTTACTAAACGATCTCCAGATATAAGCTTGGTTTCATTCAAGTAGTCACGTGTAATAAGTTTACTTAAAGTCTTTTTCAATTCTTCACTATAAAAACGTTTGCTTTTCAGCCCCTTAGGGTTGAGACAAACATTCGGACATAAAACGATTGTTACGATTGAGGGGTCAACTCCATTTATTTTCAGGTAGTAGAGCCAAAGAAAAAACTCTCGAAACCCGGTCTTGAACAAGACTGAATTAAATGTACTTTATTACCTGTTGTGTTGGTGGCGGATACTGTTGTTGCTGCTGTGGGAGTGGGGGTGGTGGCCCACCTGCCTGCTGTTGTGAGGGCGGTGCACCAGTTTGTTGTTGTGGTGGTGGTGGTGGTGTGGATTGCATGCTAGTTGGCGGTGCATTAGGCCCATTTGGATTTGTAATTGGAACTTGTTGGTTCGGCGGCGGCGTTTGGCCTGGACTTGGTGCAGTGTTGTATGTGCTACCAGGTGGTGGACCATTGGGTGGACCACCCGGTTGTCCACCAGCCGATGGTGATGGGCCCTGTGGGGTTTGCCCTGGATAAACACCAGGTCCACCAGATTGTTGGTATGGTGATTGTGGCGGATATGGAGATTGAGATCCACCAGCGGGTGGTGGTGGCGCATAGCCACCTGGAGCATTTGCTTGTTGTCCATACGCACCAGTATTTGGTGGCGGTGCTCCATAATTTCCATAACCCATTGAAGGAGGAGCTCCTCCTGTGCTTTGTGGTTGTGGTGGACCATACTGACTGGAAGGTGGTGGTGGCGGTGCTTGGCTGCCAGCTGGTGGTCCATACATTTGTGATGGTGGTGGTTGCTGACCAGGAGCTTGTTGATTTGGTGGTGGAGGATATGCACCAGGCGGACCCTGCTGCGAATTTGCATTTGAATAGGGATGACCGCCTGGTGGGCCACCTACAGGAGGACCAGCAGCAGATGGATTCGGTGGCATACCAGCATGATGATAGCCGCCTTGACTATTTGGTGGTGGTGGACCATAGCCTTGAGAAGGTGGTCCGTAGGGACCGGGATAACCACCTTGCGGCTGATAAGAAGGTTGGGACTGTGGTGGATAGCCAGGATAGTGGGCTTGTTGTTGGTAGCCACCACGATACTGCGATTGCGGTGGTGGTGGTTGCTGCTGCTGCTGCGGCGGTTGTTGCTGCTGCCCTGGCCCTTGAGATCCAGCAACAGGAGGGCCACTGTTTGGGCGTTGTTGGTCTAAAAAGTTAATTTTTAAGGAAAGTTAAACACGTTTTAACAAAAGTACTTTACACTTACTTGGCCCAACCCCAGATACAGGTGGCTGCTGCGGTTGACCAGGTGGTCCTGTAGCGTTAACATTGCTACTACGGTAGGCCATATTGCTACCTTGTTGTTGTTGTGCTTGTCCTGGGCCAACTTGTGGTGGCTGCTGCTGTTGAACAGCAACTCCTTGAGATTGCTGGGCATTTAATGGTATCTGTGGATGTGCAGACGGGGCCTGATTAACATATGGCATTTGACTGCCAGTTGGTGCATTAGGACCACCAGCTACAGAAGCTTCACCATGCGGTGGTGGCATACCACCGAGAACACCCATCTGTTGTTGATTTGGAGGAACACCAGGTGGACCTTGTGGAAGAGGAGGTCCACCCATCATGCCATGTTGTGCACCCTGTTGCGCTTGAGACTGCAGTACATGTGGTGGCTAAAGACGACATATGTTTATTTAAACTTTTGTTTTGTGAAGGTAAGGTTAGACTAAAAGGGTCGCTTGCATATAGTAAGTTTCACTCGGCGACATTTTACCCACGTGATACTCATACATACACTGTCGGTCATGAAAACCGCACCACCACAAACAATAATTAAGATTCGATATTACTGGGATTTATATTGAAAAAAATATTTTTTTATTAGTTATTGTTAATATGTTACATAGTTTAAAATCAAATAAACATTTCTGGATCTTATATGCCAATTTTTATTTTGACTAAAAACAATAATCTGGAAAAAAGTTAATGCATTTACAAGTACATTGATTATTAATTTTTAAAGAAACTGATCAGTATTTTGTAATCTTCAATCTTCGATTTACCAATTTCGCACGGTAGCAAGGCGCAAAATCGTCCTGTAAAATTGCATCCGTAGTGCAGGATAAGTGGTTTTTTAGCACCGGGTCCTAGCTCTCCCTCATAGCTTGCCCCTATTCTTTCGCATTCATAGTTCCTTCTAAATAGTGTAGAGGACCACGAACATTGTAAGAAAAATATCCCCAGATCTTCTGGCCATATGGAAATTTTACTGTTTTCGCTATGCAGTTTTCTTTCTTACGTTCTACATCGGAACGACGCACCTACGGCAAATTATCAGCACATAGCAGGTTGAATTTACTTTCATCCGATTAAACGACATTTCGCCACTGCCTCAGTGTCCAGTTTTTGTAGTTTTGAGCACAAGCTAGACCCGCTTTTTTCATTTATTGTGTCAACAATGCCTTTTTTGCAGGACGTCTTCCATATAAACAAGCATCTCGCAGCCTCCTGCGGTCAGTTTCCACATTAATTTCAATGGAATGATGCGTCCGTATAGCAAATACACTTTTGAAATGATACTTCAAACTTATTTTCTACTAGGCCAAATTTATCCTTTTACTGGTTGCACGTTTAGGACCACATCCCTTTTTCCTCTCCAACAGCCCCTAAATATCCTTTTTTTCAAAAAGGCACATGTGGAATGTGAGAAACCCATTCTTTCCGAAATTTTACGATACGATACACCTTTGTCCACTAGTCGCTTTTTGATCACGTGACAGCTGTTTATGCTTTGGACCTATTTCTGTACTTATTTTAAAATACGACCTTCTGCTTTAAGCAAACCCGTCAAAATATCAAATTTTCGTTGTCAATATACTTGCAATACTTTAATGCTGAAAGTCCCATTAATCGAAGTTAAAAAAAATACGGAATGGTTTTAATTTTTACATTTAAAAACAGTTTTGCCAGTGGTGCAGTTTTCATGACCGCCTGTGTATATTGTCCCCACCCTTCTCCTGGAATTATCTCGTTGAATGGGTGGGAACCAGGGATGATATTTGGGGGCTTTTAGGGCTTTTTTGAGCCCTTTTAATTTTCAAAAGCCCCGTGGCCCTTTTTATTAATTTTTGGCCCTTTTGCAAAATTCTACTGAAAAATAATCATAATTTTTTATTTTTCAATGCAAAATTTAAGTGTTTTTTTTTCTTCTAAAAAATTTTAGTGGACCCTTAAGTAATACGATGGCCTTCGACTTTTTAAACTTCAAACTAAAATTATTTCAAATCAAAAACAAGTGATTTTTTTATATAAAAAAAGTTTTATTTGATTTATAACACTGGTCAATACTAGTTCTGGTGCCGAGAAGCTGTACTTTTATTTTAACTAAGGACCGACCTTATATTGAATACATTATTAGCAAAAATTTTGATATCCTACGTGTAGTTTTCTAGATTTTGCCTTGTAAAAAAAAAGTTTACATGAAAAACAAATTACATTATTTAAATAGAAACTTTCTTTTTCGCGACTTTCATGATTGAGGTGTAGTAGAAACACGTTGCATCCCCAGCAATAGTCAGCCATCATATGGCGATCCCATCGGCCTTGGTATCCTTCTTCCATAGTTTTTAGGTCCTGGTGAAACCACTCCCCTTGTTCTTCGCTATAGGATCCAAGACTTTCTGAGAATTGGTCAAGATGACTGTGAAGGTAATGCACTTTGATGGACATATTACATTCTAAGTTATTAAAGTGCTCTAGCATGTCATTTTTAATTTGAGAGCAGTTATTTGACTAGTAATTTCCGAGAAAGTTTTAAGTTACTTCAACAAACGACTGAACGACTTCGTTTAGAGCTGTCTATAAAGAGACGCCATTCATGGTATTTTGAAACACCCATTTCGAGAATAGTTTCACTTTTGTACCTGACGCCAACAAATTTTTTTCTTTTAATCTGAAAGCCAAAACCTCTGCAGATTCCTTAGAAAGATTAAGATCCCTCATCAAATCATTAAATTCTTCTTGGGGAAAAGGTTTTGGCTCTGTAGATGGTATTCCTTCGAAATCGATGTCGCTACTCACTTCATTAACGACTTCTTCAAATGATGATTCACGAATGGAACAAAGTGCTGGAACAGGTACTTCCTCTGAATGTGGTAAGGGTCTTCTAGCAGAATCTAAGTCTGTATAAATCATTATTTTACCGTTTACACCACGCAAGAAGTAACAGTCATCGAAGTGATTTTTTTGTTCTTTCCATTGCATAGGCATTCCGAACCTCATATGGCTTTTTTACCACCAATACACTGTCTCAAGTGCTCATAGCAAATTTTACAAACAATTTGGGTTATCCACGGCTTGTATTCATCCACAATTTTCGACTTAAAGTAAGCAAAATAAGACCTTTTTATAAAATCTGTTATAGGTTTTCTGTACTTCTTCAATGTGTTTTAACTAGGGTTGTAACGGAAGTCATCTATGCGGAGGCGGATGCGGAGTTCAGAAATTGATCTCCGCGGATGCGGAGTTTTAACGGAAGCGGAAGCGGAGGTGGAAAAACAATTTGAAAATATTTAAAATTTAGTATTAGTGTTAAATGAACACTAGTAGGCATCCTAGATTTGCAGCTGAAGAAGCTATTTTTCAGAATTTATTATGCAACCCTCAGTAGGAGATATTACTCGTATTTTAATTCTTTTCAGGATCAATAAATACACTTTTGAAATACACGAACAATGTTTTTTTTAATTCATTTAAAATAATATATATGGGGCGTTCAATGCCAAATCACCGAGGTTTCGGCCCGACCCTCTTCGATTTCGCTAATTTTTTGATATGTTTTAGTACGTATTAAAAGCAACAAGCACACCAGTCTTTTATTCGAAAAATAAAAAAAATTAATCGCAGTAATAATCAGTTAGTTATTAACGTTTAAAGATTAAAATCGACATTTTCGAAAAGTGCGACACCTTTGATTTTTCTTAAAAACTTTCTCAAAATTCTACTCTATATTACGCAACTTTTAAGCTGTAGTTCAAAATGTGCTGACAATTTTTTTAATTTTTTTCGAATTTTGAAAATTTTATATTTGTTTTTTATGATGGAATTATATATATCACTAGTTTAAACAAAAGAAGATATAGCTTCTCACATACTTTATTAATGTATTTTGAGTAATAAATTTGAGTCATTTTTTTCTCTTAAGAAAGGTTTTCGAGTTATTCCCCAAAAATCAGTTTTTTGAACTTTTTTTATTTATTTGGTCATATTTCCATAAATTTTTTTTTAACTAAAAAAAAATGTTGGAAAAATAAGGATTTTATGGGTGATTTCTGTTTGAAAAAAAATCAATATTTTGACTCAATTGTAGTTCATACGATACCCATGAATGTGACGAATATGTTGATAAAATTCCATAAGGATCGGCTCAGTAATTTTGGAGAAAAGACTGCTAGCACCGTATGAAAAAAGTGAATTCGAGAGAAAAGCGTTCAATATTTCAATATACTTAGAGAGCGATAATTTAAAACGATGTTTTTGAAATGGACTACTTTCGAAATCTGTGTAAACGAAATTTATACTAGGTTATACCCATAACCATATCTTACGAATCTACCCCATCACAAAACAATAAAATGTAAATTAGCTTAAACACAGAATTTTCCACTTTGTAAGCTCTAATGTTGATTTTATAACTTCCGTTATAACTCCGATTTACCTCATCAAAATTTGCGGATGTGGATGCGGATGCGGAAGCGGAGGCGGAGGCACAATATCAAGCGGAAGTTCCGCACTTGCGGATGCGGATGCGGAGCTCCGTTACAACCCTAGTATTAACCACAAATGTAACAAAACACATTTAGATCATTGAGACAACTTCTTCGGGATGAACACATGATATAAAAATCGATTTATTTATAGAAATCTGTCGATTACAGCGAATATTGAAAACTGACGGTTAATCAAAAATTACACGTAGGAAAAAAAATTCAAAATATTAGTACATTAGTACAAGTACATACTGTTGACCTGAGTAATATGTTAAGTTTGTTGTGCTAAATCTGCAAATATATCGTTTGTTTCTGCATTTCCTTTTGAAGAAGTTTCTAAAAATTGATCTCACCATAGTTAGTTCTTTAATATATCGCTAATTTTCTGCAATAACATCATAACTCAAAACATGGCAAGCATTTTATCTGAATTTTTTCGTTTTTTTCGTTATTGAAGAAAATGAGCAACATATGGTACACTCTAAAAAAAAAATTACTATATTCAATGTTGCAATAGTGTTTCCATTATTAAATGTTGTAATTTTACACATGAAATGTATTCATAATTTATGTACATACTGAATGACAACTCAATATGGGACTACTATAATTTGTGTAATAAAAGTAGAATACCATTTTTTTTTTCGTTATAGACAGTAGAATACATATTTCTACTAATAAAAGGTGGTTGAACACACAATTTTTTTTCTGAAATTTTACATATTAAGTGTGTATATCCTAGAATTTTGAAAAATACACATCTCTTGTAAATTTTTACACATTTTTTGTATTTTTTACAACAATAATACTAGTAAATTCACTATAATTAATATAGTAAATTAACACATCGCATTTTTCATTTTTTAGAGTGTATACAAAAAAATCTAAAACTTAAATGTTCATATGTAAAATTTATGTGTACAATTAAATTTAAACAACAAAATAAATTTTATAAAAAGAAAAAATTTGGCTATAATATAAATGGTTATATGTATACGATTTGATTTACAGAAGCCCTATTTATGTCAAAAAAGCCCTATTTTTGTTCGAACTTTGGCCCTTTTACAAATATGCCAATATCATCCCTGGTGGGAACCACCCAGAAGCCTTGGTGAAGTTGAGGATACTGGTGAGCTCAAACTCGGCTAGTTTTTCAAGACCAACAAAGAACGCAAAATCAAAATATTCTGCTCTATAACTTGAAAATCTTCAAATTCAAAATTTGCATTTTCCGAAACTTATAAACGGTATCTTTGAAGGCAAGTGAACAACCGTATTTTTTTGAAAGAAGTTGATAGATTCAAATGAAGAAAATTTGGATATACATACATACATACATACATTAGGGCGGATTAAATTGTATAGAGAAAAATTTTTCAGTCCGGAAACTCGATTTTTCTGAAAGTTCGTAATATTTTAAGCAAAAAATTCCACTACACCATATGGCTACAATGAATTTCGAGCCTGCAAGTTTTTATTTGAAGTAGTTAAAACTATTTAAACTGCTTATAGCGCCATCTGGTGACAGTTCTCTTTCTCAACTCGTAAGCAATAAAATGACGTTTTTCCCATTTAAATCGGTCTATTAGTTTCGGAGTTATTCAAGTTTAAACAAAACTGTTATCAAATATATAAATAGCCGAATGCAAAACAGTTCCATTCCTTCATCCTGCAACTTCTTCAACTTTGTGATGGAAGGGGTGTTGCAAAAAGCCAGTTGCATATGCCGATGATATTGATATCATTGGACGTTGCATGCGAGATGTTACTGCTACGATGGTATTGCTCTTCGCAAAATTTTCGGTCGTGTTCGCGTCGGTAACGACTAACGTTTTCGAATGAACTACAAGCTGTACGTGCTCTAAGCTGAAATTGAAATAGTCAATTGTTTGGTTAAGGTGGACTTATTGCACATGAAAACAATGAACTCTTGAATAGAACTAAACTGCCTACATTTTTGCCAAAGGTGCTATTTACTAAGCCCAAACCTTTTTCAGTGAAAACGCTCCAGAGTAAATGTACTTTATATTTTTAGTGTGTGCTTACAAAATCCTTTACCTCTGGATCGGAAGAAATCATAAAACATTCTCAGATCAGAATTTAAGCTTACCCCTCGAAATTTTCAATTGTCTCAATCGTAATTACCTATAGTATTTATATTGTCTCTTTGACATAACACGTTATAGAGAGTCCATATAAAATACTGTAGGGCTTTAAGGTCTCATATGTGTAATTACCGGTTCGGTAATTTGTTGCATTTAAACCTTGGCTAGAGTTAATCGTGGTGGTTAATTTTCGAAAACGTTTTAAAAGTTTTTCATTAAAATTTACAACGGCTGCTGTCATATCCATATATCGTCTATATTTTCAAAACCTATTTTCGGGTAATCAATTCTTAACGTTCCCTCTTTTCTAATTTCCTCTTGAATTTTTTGTCCCCTAGCCATAAAGGCAATTTTTACTCGGCGACTAGAATGGCGAGTGACAGAGCTGCTAAGCTCTGTCCTGATTTATTTCTTTCACAAAGTTTTACTTTCAAAATCGCTGACACTTTGCATACATTGTTTTATTCAATCATCTCCGGACAAAAGTTAACTTTTTAAAAAAATTTTAAAGCATTGGTTTTCGGAAAGAGAGCTGGTTTATTCTATATGTATTTAAAACATTGCGAAAAGACGCTGAACAGCATACCAATTAAGGAAGTGCACTGGATCAAAATAGAAATAAAATCTGAAATTAAATAAAATCTATAGGTACATAAAAATAGAGAAAACAATGTTGGTGAAGCGCTCTCCACCACCAGATCGTCGAAACTCTCTTTCTTATTCAAACGAATATGTTGTAAATGTGGTTGTTCGAATGAAGTCAACATAAATCGTCATGCTATTGGATTTGCTGGTCGCCATAATGATGAACTTTCTCAAATACAACTTAAAAGATCAACTACAATCAAAAAAAATATTTTTACCATTTCGTTGCATTACTTCGTTTCGGCCAGTTTGCTTTCACTTTAATTTATAAATAAATTTTAGAACAAATGAACTGCCTGCCCAATTTTCAGCTTAACTTAAGAGTAAGAGCGGAGTACCTTTCTTGGACGTACTATGAGGTCCTATACAAACAGTTTTCAATGATAAACACATTTACAGTTTTTGAAGCCGTCTGCCTAGTTTTACTAGGGATATTGATATCAATAGCTAGTGTAAATAAAAAAAGCAATTTGAAATTTTTAAGTTTATTAGTTATTCGTTTAAAATTATATTGATAGTAGCTACACACATAATCGGTTTTTGTATATTTTTTCGAACATTATAACTTTCATAATATTATCTAGCGTAATGAAGTTTTAAGAGTTTAAGTATATAGTTAATAAATTATTACATTGTTATGAATAATTTCCGTAATTTTCGTGCAATAGCATATTAATTGCAACGCTTCTTTTATATTTTTTTCTCTAGTTTATCTTGTCTTTTAGCTTAAAAATTACTAAACTTGGATAATATTTAATTTTATTATTTGAGCTTAAGAACCAAAGCAAATTGCAAAAATAAAAAGAAAATTACGAAAAAAATTGTAAAAACATTTAAAAATAAATATATTCCGAGTTTTGTAGGTAATGCAAGTGAGTGTCGCCTAAAAATATGTCCTGAATATAATATGGGACTTAAGTCTTCAACTTAATCATGGAACGACTTTTATACTACAACATTGTTTGCAAATTTAGGAATATTTAACAAATTCACGAAAAATTTACTTTAAATTCACATTATTTATGGATTCAATGAAGTCAATTGACCGCCAAGATCGCGTGGATAATTTCGTGGAGATATATGTGAAGCCTATGGTTTAAACAGATAAGGCAGCGTCGTTATATCATTTCGAAACCAATATTTGTCGTATTATATGCAGGATATAGCCCCAGACGTTCGAAAATTGAACCTCTAGACTACTTTAATTCGGGATGGTTACACGCTCGTTTGCCCGAAATATTCAAATGGTAAATGGCATATTATGTACCGAATACAGCCAAAATTCAGATCATTTCCACAAATTTTTTGTGATTTATTTCAAATCGAAACTACGACACTTAAAAAATAACACATTTTTAGGTTTTAAGATGGAATATCCTCAAAAAATGAGTTAAGAACTTTCTCGTTAAAAAAAGGGGATGGTACAGATAATATCAAAATTATCTTTGATGCATCACTCACATTTCATTTCCCTGAAAATATAGCTTTGCTTTAGTATTCTTTTATATGTATATAGTTGCTATCTATTGTGGCGGTTGATTTCCATAATATGCATACCCACCTCCAGGTGGCCCTTGTGGCGCTCCTGGAGGCGGCATTTGACCACTAGTTGGACGATAGCCTTGATAACCTTGCGACGGTGGATACTGTCCTTGTGGCATCGCCGCATATCCCTGTGGTTGATGATAACTATGGCCGGGATAGCCACTTCCTGGTGGCGGTGGTCCATAGGATTGTGGTGGAGGCGGTGTTGCGCCATAAGTTTGTGCTCCTGGTGGTGGCTGGTATTGATTTGGAACTGGCCCTGCGCCACTTCCATTTGGTGGTGGCGGCGGTGCTGCTGTATTGGGTGGACCAGTAGGTGGACCACTTTGTTGTTGCTGCGGTTGTTGTGGTGGTGGTGGCGGTGCGCCATAAGCACTAGTAGCTGCTGGCGGTGATGAGTATGTTGCTTGCTGTTGACCGCTGTGTGTTGGTGGTGGCGGCGGCCCACTTGAAACTGGGACCTGTTGTGAAAACATGACAAAAGATAAATTTAGTTATTTTTAAGCATGGATTAAAATTTAGTAATAGCTTTCGGCAGTGTAAATATGTGTCTAAAAGCTGTTGATATCTTTAAATCAAATTTTACAAGTGACTATAAATATGCGCCAAGTGTTTTGCTTAAAAATCTAATCTGTTCATCAATCAAGTTCTGAGTTAAATATTTATATTATATTTTTAGCTTATGGCAAAAAAGAAAGACAAATTAGGCGCCGTCCATTAATTACGTGATCCCCCCTCCCCTTGGTGAGTTTTGAGGGGACCCTCCCCTCTCTTCCGTGAGACTTGCCGTATAATTTTTAAATGTAATCTGCTATAATAATGCATAGTCTCTGCATTAACAAGTAGACGTGAGATTTTTATTGACCCTCCCTCTCCCTTGGTGAGTTTTGCCGGACCCCCTCACCCCAATTTCGACTCACGTAATTTATGGACGTCCCCTTAAGTCGTCTCAAGAAAAATGAAGATAAGGCTAAGTTTTTATTAATTCTAGGTGAAATTTCTCTATCATTTTTGGGTGATTTGTTAGTACTGGTTTGGGTTTAGTCTTGTTAGTATTGGTTTAGGTTTGGCTTCAACTCCATTTGTCTAAAGAGGTCGATTTAAGTATCGTCCTTTTATAAAAATATATATATATAATAAAAACCGGTTCTACTCATTCGTTTGACTGTAGGTTTCACTTTTTGGAACAGGAAGCTTTACGATCCAAACGTTCCAAGCTCTGAATATTGTTCTTTATATCTACTTTTTTGCTATGGATGTAATATTACATTTTGAAATACATTTTGTACTTTTATTACTTGTCATGTTGGTGGGTTAGTTGTTTGACAAGTTTGTGTCTTATTTGTGTTTTTTTTTTTGCATTTTTTATGACAGCGTGTTCTTAGTACAACCCAGTTCTGGGTCTACTGGAAATCATAGGGTTAGGAGTGTACTTTTTCATAGCCAAATTTAAAGACGAATTTTATTGAGTGTAATAATTGCAGCGCCGTAGACATAAAGGTGTCTCATTTTTTTTACGTAATTGCTTTTTGATTAGACATTATTTTTCTCGTAAAAATGCGTCCTAGTGTTATATTAACTTTCATATGAGATGTACATATTTAACCGGCACACAGTCGACTAAAGATGCCTTGAAAATTTTTTCTACTGATTTCAAGTTCAATGGTTTTACTAAACGATCTCCAGATATAAGCTTGGTTTCATTCAAGTAGTCACGTGTAATAAGTTTACTTAAAGTCTTTTTCAATTCTTCACTATAAAAACGTTTGCTTTTCAGCCCCTTAGGGTTGAGACAAACATTCGGACATAAAACGATTGTTACGATTGAGGGGTCAACTCCATTTATTTTCAGGTAGTAGAGCCAAAGAAAAAACTCTCGAAACCCGGTCTTGAACAAGACTGAATTAAATGTACTTTATTACCTGTTGTGTTGGTGGCGGATACTGTTGTTGCTGCTGTGGGAGTGGGGGTGGTGGCCCACCTGCCTGCTGTTGTGAGGGCGGTGCACCAGTTTGTTGTTGTGGTGGTGGTGGTGGTGTGGATTGCATGCTAGTTGGCGGTGCATTAGGCCCATTTGGATTTGTAATTGGAACTTGTTGGTTCGGCGGCGGCGTTTGGCCTGGACTTGGTGCAGTGTTGTATGTGCTACCAGGTGGTGGACCATTGGGTGGACCACCCGGTTGTCCACCAGCCGATGGTGATGGGCCCTGTGGGGTTTGCCCTGGATAAACACCAGGTCCACCAGATTGTTGGTATGGTGATTGTGGCGGATATGGAGATTGAGATCCACCAGCGGGTGGTGGTGGCGCATAGCCACCTGGAGCATTTGCTTGTTGTCCATACGCACCAGTATTTGGTGGCGGTGCTCCATAATTTCCATAACCCATTGAAGGAGGAGCTCCTCCTGTGCTTTGTGGTTGTGGTGGACCATACTGACTGGAAGGTGGTGGTGGCGGTGCTTGGCTGCCAGCTGGTGGTCCATACATTTGTGATGGTGGTGGTTGCTGACCAGGAGCTTGTTGATTTGGTGGTGGAGGATATGCACCAGGCGGACCCTGCTGCGAATTTGCATTTGAATAGGGATGACCGCCTGGTGGGCCACCTACAGGAGGACCAGCAGCAGATGGATTCGGTGGCATACCAGCATGATGATAGCCGCCTTGACTATTTGGTGGTGGTGGACCATAGCCTTGAGAAGGTGGTCCGTAGGGACCGGGATAACCACCTTGCGGCTGATAAGAAGGTTGGGACTGTGGTGGATAGCCAGGATAGTGGGCTTGTTGTTGGTAGCCACCACGATACTGCGATTGCGGTGGTGGTGGTTGCTGCTGCTGCTGCGGCGGTTGTTGCTGCTGCCCTGGCCCTTGAGATCCAGCAACAGGAGGGCCACTGTTTGGGCGTTGTTGGTCTAAAAAGTTAATTTTTAAGGAAAGTTAAACACGTTTTAACAAAAGTACTTTACACTTACTTGGCCCAACCCCAGATACAGGTGGCTGCTGCGGTTGACCAGGTGGTCCTGTAGCGTTAACATTGCTACTACGGTAGGCCATATTGCTACCTTGTTGTTGTTGTGCTTGTCCTGGGCCAACTTGTGGTGGCTGCTGCTGTTGAACAGCAACTCCTTGAGATTGCTGGGCATTTAATGGTATCTGTGGATGTGCAGACGGGGCCTGATTAACATATGGCATTTGACTGCCAGTTGGTGCATTAGGACCACCAGCTACAGAAGCTTCACCATGCGGTGGTGGCATACCACCGAGAACACCCATCTGTTGTTGATTTGGAGGAACACCAGGTGGACCTTGTGGAAGAGGAGGTCCACCCATCATGCCATGTTGTGCACCCTGTTGCGCTTGAGACTGCAGTACATGTGGTGGCTAAAGACGACATATGTTTATTTAAACTTTTGTTTTGTGAAGGTAAGGTTAGACTAAAAGGGTCGCTTGCATATAGTAAGTTTCACTCGGCGACATTTTACCCACGTGATACTCATACATACACTGTCGGTCATGAAAACCGCACCACCACAAACAATAATTAAGATTCGATATTACTGGGATTTATATTGAAAAAAATATTTTTTTATTAGTTATTGTTAATATGTTACATAGTTTAAAATCAAATAAACATTTCTGGATCTTATATGCCTATTTTTATTTTGACTAAAAACAATAATCTGGAAAAAAGTTAATGCATTTACAAGTACATTGATTATTAATTTTTAAAGAAACTGATCAGTATTTTGTAATCTTCAATCTTCGATTTACCAATTTCGCACGGTAGCAAGGCGCAAAATCGTCCTGTAAAATTGCATCCGTAGTGCAGGATAAGTGGTTTTTTAGCACCGGGTCCTAGCTCTCCCTCATAGCTTGCCCCTATTCTTTCGCATTCATAGTTCCTTCTAAATAGTGTAGAGGACCACGAACATTGTAAGAAAAATATCCCCAGATCTTCTGGCCATATGGAAATTTTACTGTTTTCGCTATGCAGTTTTCTTTCTTACGTTCTACATCGGAACGACGCACCTACGGCAAATTATCAGCACATAGCAGGTTGAATTTACTTTCATCCGATTAAACGACATTTCGCCACTGCCTCAGTGTCCAGTTTTTGTAGTTTTGAGCACAAGCTAGACCCGCTTTTTTCATTTATTGTGTCAACAATGCCTTTTTTGCAGGACGTCTTCCATATAAACAAGCATCTCGCAGCCTCCTGCGGTCAGTTTCCACATTAATTTCAATGGAATGATGCGTCCGTATAGCAAATACACTTTTGAAATGATACTTCAAACTTATTTTCTACTAGGCCAAATTTATCCTTTTACTGGTTGCACGTTTAGGACCACATCCCTTTTTCCTCTCCAACAGCCCCTAAATATCCTTTTTTTCAAAAAGGCACATGTGGAATGTGAGAAACCCATTCTTTCCGAAATTTTACGATACGATACACCTTTGTCCACTAGTCGCTTTTTGATCACGTGACAGCTGTTTATGCTTTGGACCTATTTCTGTACTTATTTTAAAATACGACCTTCTGCTTTAAGCAAACCCGTCAAAATATCAAATTTTCGTTGTCAATATACTTGCAATACTTTAATGCTGAAAGTCCCATTAATCGAAGTTAAAAAAAATACGGAATGGTTTTAATTTTTACATTTAAAAACAGTTTTGCCAGTGGTGCAGTTTTCATGACCGCCTGTGTATATTGTCCCCACCCTTCTCCTGGAATTATCTCGTTGAATGGGTGGGAACCACCCAGAAGCCTTGGTGAAGTTGAGGATACTGGTGAGCTCAAACTCGGCTAGTTTTTCAAGACCAACAAAGAACGCAAAATCAAAATATTCTGCTCTATAACTTGAAAATCTTCAAATTCAAAATTTGCATTTTCCGAAACTTATAAACGGTATCTTTGAAGGCAAGTGAACAACCGTATTTTTTTGAAAGAAGTTGATAGATTCAAATGAAGAAAATTTGGATATACATACATACATACATACATTAGGGCGGATTAAATTGTATAGAGAAAAATTTTTCAGTCCGGAAACTCGATTTTTCTGAAAGTTCGTAATATTTTAAGCAAAAAATTCCACTACACCATATGGCTACAATGAATTTCGAGCCTGCAAGTTTTTACTTGAAGTAGTTAAAACTATTTAAACTGCTTATAGCGCCATCTGGTGACAGTTCTCTTTCTCAACTCGTAAGCAATAAAATGACGTTTTTCCCATTTAAATCGGTCTATTAGTTTCGGAGTTATTCAAGTTTAAACAAAACTGTTATCAAATATATAAATAGCCGAATGCAAAACAGTTCCATTCCTTCTAATCCGCTTGATTTTTTTTTGGTAAGGTTGTTAAGATGGGCAGTGCCAAATGTATTTTTTTTTATCAATAGTAGGCGGTGCCATGCTTCTAACAGGAAAGTACATTTACACGGCTAAACTAATGAACCGATTTTGGTATGGAGATAGATTGAACCCTAAGGAAGGGTATTAAAAGCTCCTTGTTCTTTATTGAGCGTTCGACCGCCCATAATGGGGAAATATCTTGTCACGGCTGTTTCGCTATACTGATTTAGATCAAATTTGGTATGGAGAAGATTGATTCCTGAGGAAAGATACTTGTCTTTACTCGGGTGGTGTCACGTCTATAAAAGGAAAATATGTTTTCACAGTTCAACTAATTGACCGATTTTAATGATATTTGGTAAGGAGATATATGGAACTCTATGCAAGGGATAGAGATAGGGATAGCCAAGTTGATACCATTTTTATTTTTTGGAGCAGTGACAAAAAATAGCTTTTTTATATTATTATATTTTTAAATACGCTTTTGATTTGACTTGAGCCGATTTTTCACACAAACGAATGCACAGAAATGGAACATACACAAATTCGTACTCTTTGTTTGTAAGAGAGTGAGGACTTTTATATACGCCGGTTAGTTTAACTTCCGACCGAAATATGAAAAAGGAGAAAGAAATATTTCTAAGGCTTTGCTTTGCAAGAGTTTTTTAATCACTGGATCGATTGAGAGAATGCATTGGCGTCAGTTAAAGTTGGATTGAACTAGAGAAAAAATAACAAATGAATACTTGTATAAAAAACGAGTAGAAAACTTAGAGACTTGGCGAATAAAACGCAGCAATTGGCACTATAATGGTTGAATTTTAACCACTGGGCGAAATCTAGTAATAAAATTACGAAGTGGTCGGTTCAGGTTAACATACATAAATTCATAATAAAAGGCATAAAATCGATTTTTTATTGGAATGTGTTTTATGATGAGTTAGGGTATTTCTATTCAGGAGCGCCGATTAAATACCCCAAAGTTCGAAATTATATTTTACTCTTCACTTTTGAGATTAAAGAATTAAAATTTTCTTACCGGCAAAATCTGTGCTATGTTCATGGTCGGATCGGCTAACTGAGCCAAGTAAACAAGATTTCTGTGCAGCGTATTATGAAAATGCATGCATTCCTGCCACTTGTCCATATTCTGATAGTCTTGTATCGTCTTAATTATATTACAATTCTCTTCTAGGATCTTTTGTATGTGCGTTGGACTAGGTGGTGGTGGGACTCCGCCGCGATTTGAAGGCGGCGGTGGTGGACCTCCGGGACCACCCATCATGCCTGGTGGCATACCGCCACTTCCTCCACCCATACCTGGCGGACCACGTTGCATTGGTTGTCCACCGGGCATTCCGGGAGCGCCACCACCAGGTCCCATTATGTGACCCCCGCTCCCTCCGCCCAGGTTGGTGCCAGCGGATTGTTGTTGCGGCTGTTGTTGCATCGTAGGTGCTCCACCCGGCTGCTGCTGCCCAGGTGGCCCAGGCGGTCCTCCCACCGCTTGCTGCGGTGGTTGCGGCGAATAAACTGCAGACATTTTACTGGCTGCAGCTTTCTTCTTCCGCTTGGGAGTTTTCTCCTGTTTTTCCACAATTTTAACGGTTTAAATACGACTGGTTAAAATAATTAGTCCTCCTCCTAATTGCTCCTCCTCACTTGATACAAATTTTGATAGTTATTTTCACTAGATACTTTTTTGTATTTTTGCAAATAGCAGAAAAATTCAAGAAGCAGCAGTTTCGTGCTTATACGCTTATTTTGCCTAATCGTGTATTTCGTCGGCAGTCAATAATTTGTAATCACACTTAAAATTTAGGTTGTAAGATATTACACAATACTGTTGTAGAAGTCGGAAGTTGTTAATTGATAGTTTTATATTATAAAATTGGTTGTTTTTAATTAAACAAAAGTTCTTTCTTCACTTTTTTAGTTTTTGCAACAAATGACGCTACGAACAACGAATCTTTTATTCGCCGAACGTTCAGTGGTAAAGGCGAAACCGAAACCAACTCTGTTTAAAAAAAAATTTCGCCGAGACTGATAAATTAATTAGGGCAGCTCACATTATCCCTCTGCAGTTCAACATGGCTTGACAGCATGTGTGACTATCAATATTTTTTTGCGTTCACATTATGTCGACGTTTACACGAGAAAGCCTGAGAGACAAATTTTTGTATATTCTCTATTGTGATTTTCGTTTTGCTTTTGCGACATATGACAAATTTTTAACAAAGAAACTTTGCGGAAAAAGTTTCCTAGTGTAAACGCTGACTATAGAGCATGCCATCAAACATCAATTGCAAAATAATGTATGAGCGTTCACATCGAAGTCAACAGCATATCTTATTTGAAATGAAAATTTTAACTAGGTTCGACAGGTTGGACAACTCAGCAACATGGCGTGCGTCATCAGTAAAACATTCGTAGTTTCCAAAGTTATGGGGGGAATTTTGATATGAAAGCACATATTCATAGGATTGATTAAGGAATAACATATAAAAAAATCGAAAAAGAAAAAATGTGTTGTATTGAAAATATTTTGAGAAAAATGTTTTTAATTCAAAAAAAAAAAATAGTATTTTAACAAAATTATTTGAATTTTTTAACTTTTTTTATAAAGTTATAGTCTTTTTTAACAAATATGATTAAATGCTTTTTTATCCTATTTACTTAAGCCTTTGAGATATTCCGTTTCAAAAAATTTGTCATGGCACAATTAACATTTTGGAATTATCTTGTCGAACTCAAACTAGTCCTACCTTACCTGTCAAAATCAGTTAAGATAAATGCCTGAACAGAACTGGAACATGCAATATCGCACAGATTTTTCCTTTACTTTTGTAGTGAACACAAAATTGACCCTAGAAAATTTATCGCAGAGAAATAGAAAAAACTCTATTTTTTGGTACGACTTGACACTGAAGATAAATCGCACGTCCCAGTTCTGTTTGGCCATTAATGTCTAAATAGAATTGGGACATGCAATATTCTTCAGATTTTTCCCATACGTTTGTAGTGAGTACAAAATTCACACCACAAAACTTATCGCTGAGAAATAGAACAAATTCTGTTTTTGGTGCGATTTGACACTGAAGAGGAATCGCACGTCTCAATTCTGTTTGCATGTTATCTATGTTGATCTTCTACTATCCCATATCAGGGAGGATATCACATGCTATAAAAATAGCATATGTATGCCTATTCACTTTCGCGTTCGTCAAGTGCATAAAGCCCAATTTCCATGTGATCTTATCTTATCAAATGTCAGGGAGGACATCACATGCTATTAAGATAGCTAATGTGTGCTATTCACTCTCACATTCTCCAAGCGCATAAGGTTCTGTTCGCATGCTTTTTCTTTCTTACACAAATTTGATTTGATATCCCTGATATGGGATAAGATAAGATTACATCTAAATTGGGCTTAAAGCCTAATTTCCATGCTATTTTTCTTGATCCCATATCAGGGATATTGAATCAAATTTTTGTCAGAAAGAAAAAGCATGCGAACAGAACCTAATGCGCTTGGAGAATGCGAGAGTGAATAGCATACAATCGCTATCTTTATAGAATGTGATGTCTTCCCTGATATTTGATAAGGTAAGTTAAAGAAAGATCACATGGAAATTGGGTTTTAGACGCAGCTTTAAGCCCAATTACCATGTGATCTTATCTTATCCCATATCAGGGATACGAAATCAAATTTTTGTAAGAAAGAAAAACCATGTGAACAGAACCTAATGCGCTTGGAGAATGCGAGAGTGAATAGCATACATTTGCTATCTTATTAGCTTGTGATGTCCTCCCTGATATTTGATAAAATAAGATAAGATCACATGGAAATTGTGCTTTAGGTTCTGCTCGTATGCTTTTTATTTCTTACAAAATTTGATTCGATATTCCTGATATGGGATCAAGGGAGATAACATGAAAATGCCGCTTAAAGTACTGGAAAAAAAGCTTCTCATATAATTTCCAAATTGTATGCTCTGAACTAAAAAATGTTGTCAGAATTTATGTCAACTTTTGTTCTGTTTATTTTCGACATCGGTGGCGACACATCACGGTTGCATTAATTTGAGTTTGACATAATAATCCTATCATGTTAATTGTACCATGTTGTAGAATGCACATGTTAAAGCTGTCAAAATAAACTTGAATCGATTTACCGAAAACACATTTTTGTGGCTATTTAGAGTTTGGCCGAAAATATACTTATATATTTAGAGATGAAGGCAATTAAAAGAGTGAAACCAATGCCGCAGTCCAGATCTGTTGGTACAATTAAAAAAAAGAACCCAATTGAGAAAGCTGGTAAAACCAAGGCCAAGAAAGTTTCGAAAAAGGATGTGATTCCTGAGGAGAAGGTTAAAAAATTACCCAAAGAAGCCTCCAAAACAGAAACGATTCCTAAAAAAGTGAAGAAGAAACCCGTAGTTAATGTGGCAAATAAGATAGATGGCAACAAAGCAGAAACAATTCCTAAAAAAGTGAAGAAAACCACAATTAATGTGAGAAATAAACTAGATGCCACTAAAACGAATAAGTCACAAAAAGTGAAAAAGCACCTTAAAGAATTGGAAGGATTGAAAGACATCGATCCAGAATTTTATACATTTTTAAAACAAAACGATAAAAAGCTTTTAGATTTCAATTTATTCGACAGCGAAGATTCAGACGATGAGGAAAAAGATTTGAATGACCAAAATGAAAAATCAACATATTCTGATGGAGATCAAAGCGATGATGATGGTGATGAAAAGTTCCATAAACCCAGCGGTGAACTTGAACTCGCAAGCGATGAAAGTGATTTTGATGTCGAGGATGATGCGGAAGATATTGCCACCGATGGTACACAAAAAGTAACCTTAAATCTCTTACGTCAATGGCAGCTGCAGCTGGAGAAGCCAAATGTTTCAATTGATATTGTGCGCAAGGTCATTCAGGCTTTTGGTTCAGCATTAGCTAGCATATCTGGTGATGAAAATGCCAATGCTGCAACGGCCTTTAAGGTAGTAGGCGCGGCCACATTCAATGGTGTAGTTCAGTTGTGTGTTTTGCATTTACAACCTGCGGTACTGCGTATTTTAGGGCTTTCGCCTAAATCGACAACACCATTACATAAAACAAAAAAGTGGACGAAAGTACGTGGCTGTCTACATTATTATTTCATGGACCTAATACGTCTTATTGAAAATGTATCCAGTCCCAACATACTTTCAGTGCTGTTAAAACATTTGCATCAAATGTCAGGCATGGTGGCCTCATTCTCTAGCATTGGTAAGACAATTCTTAAGCGGCTTATTGTATTCTGGGCTACCGGTGATGAAACAGTGCGTGTGTTAGCCTTCCTTTGCATTCTGAAAATCACTCGCAATCAACAGGTAAGAGTTACAACTTTTTATAATAATATGTGTTATAGTGATTTTTTTCGGCATTGGTCTACAAACCACTTTAAATTTAAGTTTTGAATATGCTCATATGTGATCTCGTAGTCATTCTCATACATTTTATATGAATACATTTTTATTACAGAGCCTTGAAGCACATAATAGTTTAATTGTATTAAAGACGGTGATCCTATTTGTTTTTCAGTTTTTCGTAATATTGATTTTCAGAGCTAGTAATACCCATAAATAATTCCCCCAAAACTTTCGTTTGGTATCGTACAAGGATTACCAAAAAAATTAATGTATGTTTCTAAGTTATTAGGAGCCATATTATATTGTCCACAAATGTATATGGTCACAACCGAAACATGTGTCACCAATTACCAGGTTAAAATAATCCATCTGTTGTCTTGTCATATTTGCATAAAAAGCAGATAATCGATTTTTAAATTTACAAGATGTAATTTCAATGTAAAATAATTTGAATTGTAATTAATAATTAGTTGATTAAAGCTAATAAGATAAAATTTTAATTTATTTTACTATTATAGCGATGCGTAAGTAAAATAAAAATGATCCTTAATTCATCATAATAAGTTTTAAATTAAAATTTGTATGTTTGGTATACTTTAAACTAACTCGATATACTGTTGTCTTTTCTAATAGGTCTCTATGCTGAACCATGTACTTAAGGCCATGTATCTGTCGTATGTACGCAACTCTAAATTTGTATCGCCCAACACATTGCCTGGTATAAATTTCATGAGACGTTCACTTGTCGAAATGTTTGCACTGGATCTTAATGTTACATATCAGCATGCTTTTCTCTACATACGTCAATTAGCAATACACTTACGTAATGCTGTCATACTGAAAAAGAAAGATAGCTTCAAATCTGTTTACAATTGGCAATATATTAATTCACTACGTCTTTGGGCCGAACTATTGGGAACGACAACCAATAAACCGCAGCTGCAACCTCTCGTTTATCCACTGGTGACCATAACTACTGGTGTCATCAAATTAATTCCTACTGCACAGTATTTTCCATTACGTTTTCATTGCATACAAACACTGATAACAATTACAAAGGAAAGTCATACATTTATACCTGTGCTGCCATTTATACTCGAGGTGCTAAAAAGCAACACCTTCAGCAAGAAACATACTGCTGTATCGATGAAACCAATGCAATTTACTTGCATATTACGTCTGAATAAGACACAAATGTCAGAGAATGGTTTTCGTGATGAGGTCATTGAAAATGTTTGTGGTCTGACGCTCGAGTACTTGGCGCATGAGTCTGCCTCACTGGCTTATAGCGATCTGGTTGTACCGGTTGTCATAGCATTGAAACAATATCTCAAATTGTGTAAGAATTCAAATCATTCGCGTAAAATAAAGCAACTTTTAGATAAAATACAAGAAAATTCACGCTTTATTGAAAATGAACGTCGCAAGGTTACTTTTGGTCTCAAAGATTTGGTCCAAGTGAAGGCATGGGAAACACAAGTACTCAATAAGGGTACACCATTAGCCATTTACTATAGCAGTTGGATGAAAACACATGAGACGAAGAAACGCCGCCAAGCAGCAAATACAGACAATATTAATGATTACGATTTGCCAACAGTTAAACGCAAATCCGGCGCTGGTGGTGTAGTTGTAAGGAATGAACGAGGCGAAGTTGAACTTTTCCCGTCGGACTCGGAAGATGATGACTTGCCGGAATTGGCTGTTGGAGAAGAGGAAAAAATGGAGACAGATGAAGAGGAGACCAGAAAATCAAAACCGAAAAGTAAACAAAAGAAAGCAAACAAGAGTGGTAACAAAACAACAGTTGAGGTTGAATTTGATGTGCCTCTAGAAGAAATTGAAGATGATATAGATATAGTACAAGATTTAGATTTAAATGATTGGTGAAAGTTGCAGTCGATTTTTGTTGTCTAAAATTTACATTTCTATAGAATTTTATTTTTAATAAAAATAAATAAAAATGCATAATTTGAAAACCCAGTTTTTTGACTTCTTGTTTCCTTGTTCCATTAAGAAAACCGACCGTTAGTCAAATAATAGTTAACTAAGATTCAATAAATTACATAAGTTCAACTAGGCTTTGAGTAAACTGAATAAATTTTTATTCATGCGACAATTAAAATGACTGCGGTTATATTAAGATTTTTTTTAATATCATGCACTAAAAATTTCTGTACGTTAATTAAAATTCCTTGGAGACTGGAGATTTAAGTAAATATGCAAAATATGAGGGTCGAGAATTGTTGAATAAATTCTATACCTGTGATCCTATGGTACATAGAAACCTAAGTTGACGTCAGTGTATCGTGGTTAGTTCTTACTGTGGCCACTCAAAGTGGTACAAAATCAAGTTTAGCTTCAATGAAAAATATTTCAGTCCAAAATTGTAGAGCTGAAGCACATCGACCCAAAAGTCCTATACCAGCTTGATCAAAAAGTTTTAGGACTCGTCACCGTGTGGCGCTCTCGTTCGTCCGATTTCAATTCTCTTTTTTTTGTTGTGTTGGTAGAAGTGTCATGGACGTTATGTCAAATTTTCAGCTTGACAGCTTGACATTTCTTGAAGTGACGCCGTATTGTGTGCATCTACTTTTGTGTGTGGTTTCGATTTTTTACAAAAAAACCTGAATTTCATGCAAAAAAGGGACCGCGTTGATGACGCAAAAGACATGCTTTCCAAGGCTGAATCCGACCCAACATTCATCAAACGAATCATTACTGGTGACGAGACGTGGATTTACGAGTACGACACGCAATCCAGACATCAAGCGAGTGAATGGCGTTCACCCAATGAGCCGCGACCGAAAAAACCACGTCGTTTTCAATCGAAAAAGAAGGCGATGCTCACGGTTTTCATGGACTACAGAGGTGTTGTGCATCATGAATTCCTCCCAGAAGGTCAGACCGTCAACAAAGAATATTATTTGGGCGTTTTGAGACGTTTGCGTGAAGCAGTTCGCCAAAAAAGACCGGATTTGTGGGCAAACAACTCGTGGATTTTGCATCACGACAACGCGCCGTCGCACAATGCGATCATTATTCGTGAGTTTTTGGCCAAAAACTCCATGAATACCGTCCAACATCCACCGAATTCGCCTGATTTGGCTCCCTGCGACTTTTTCCTGTTCGGCCACCTGAAGAAACCGCTCCGCGGATCGCGTTACAGCAGCCGAGAAGAGGTCATCGAAAAATCGAAGATGGCCCTGATGGCCATACCGACGGTCGAGTATAAAAAGGCTTTTGAGGACTGGGTCAAGCGTTGGCATAAGTGCATTGCAGTCGATGGGGAGTACTTTGAAGGAGACAATATCGATTTTGATGAATAAACTTGTATTTTTCATTTTAAAAATAAAGTCCTAAAACTTTTTGATCAAGGTAGTATATACAATAAGATCTGACCGAGTTGCGTGATTTTCGTATTATGTACTCATTAAAATTAATTTACTTGAAATGTTTTTTTTTTTGCCAAAAGCAGTTTTTTGTCTGTTGTTGATTTACTCAGAAAATGTACCTTAAATAAAAAAAACATTCCATTTAAGGTTGCAGAAAAGAAGAAAGCAAATTTATTTCTACTCCAAAAAAATTCTTTCGCTTTCTGAATTTGGTGGTTTTTAGTTTTTTTTAACACTAATATTTTATAAAAGGGTAAATTAAAAAGTAGACATACGGTGTTTTTTAAGTAAAATATTATGAAGTTACTTCTAAAGCTGGTGAATACTTTCCCTCTTCAACATCGTACCTATTATTTTTTTAGTAAATGAGATTAAAACGGAAAATCTTACGATTCTCGCACTCTTCAAACGGCCACTGGTTTAGAGGCCACCTCATCATATTTTACTTAAGAGTACATATGAAAAGTTTTTAGGCCAGAAATCAATTTTTTTTTCTTCTTTTCTACAACCTTATATACAACCCTTTTTTGATTTAAGTTATATTTTGTGAGTGAACAAACTGATTTCGACAAAAAGTAAAGTATTTTTATAAGATATCGATGGTGTTTTTTTTACTTTACAGTTTTGGGATAAATTAATATATTTCGATTTAAGGTACGTAAATAAGCAAAAACAATTTTTCATCCACCAATATGAACTGGCCACGATAAACTGCTCGCAACTCATGTATGCACAATATGTTCTCAGATGAACGAATCATACATTAAATCCCTACCCTCATGTTGTGCACACACAAATATCTTCAGAGGCTGCACTATTAACTACTTAAACATATTTGGTTTATTCCAGCCACACAAATACTGGGATTAGAATTTTTTCAATGGTTCTTTTCCAGGTGAAATTTCATACTCGTCATATTTCGGAAATGTTCCAATGGTCTCTTGTTCTTTAGGTAGAAGAGTGCCTTTTGCATCCTTCTTTCCATATTTTATATCCAATTCAGCTGCATTGCGTCTTTTCATTTCAATAATTTGTAAATTTTGCACTAATTCCTCTCGCGTCGGTGGATCATTGCGACGTCCACGTAACCAAGCTTCCCATTCTGCTGTCAGCTCCTGATCGAAGGCTTCTTTGTCTGCAGGTTCGAACCAACGTGATGGCTTGCGTTTACCAATTGATGGATTTGCAGGAATCTCATAGTATTTATTACCAAAGTAGTCCTCACCTTTAAGGTCTCCGCGTATTTGACGTGGTTTGAATGAGTTCAAAAAATTAGTAAAAATAATTCGCAAAATGTCCCGCTGTGGCGGTTTCGCCATAGTTAAATAATTTAAGCGTTTTACGATTACTTATTCTTACCAAAGTTGAGGTTATGTATATTTATTATGACATCTAGAACAGCTGACTATCTGATTGTTGAACTGCCAGATTAAAATTTACATTTATTGCCTGTCTCAATCGAAAACTTTTTCGAAACGCATACGATTTGTAAAAAAAAAGTCTTCCTGGCATTCAAAGCATTTAAGTAGCGAGCGCACTATTTTCAATGTTGATGGCGACTGCTATCAAATAATTTTTGGTACAATTTTACAAAAGGAGATGAGTAGCTCTGTGGATAGACTACCAACATCTCAAATACCCAAACAAGTACTCCGAAGATGAAGAAATTTTGCGATGCAGAGGATATAGATATGATACCCATCCCTGAATTGCTGGAGAAAAGTGTAAGACATAAGAAACATTTTTTCCATCAAAAAACATCAATAAAATAGTAGAAAAACAATAATCAGGCTAATCGGAGTGATGTTTTACACGCCAAAGATGTTATAGTGGTAATATGATAGTTTAAAATATTTTTTTACACTAATTTTTTCATACTCATCCATTTCTAAGCTAAATAACTACGCACACGTTATAGCATTTTCAAAAGATTATGTATTGTATGAGAAATTAGTCGGCGATATGAATTGCCGCTTCCATATTAAGCCTAAACCAAAATAGACGTGACGAGACGTAACGAGTAAGTTCGAGTGTATGTAAACAAATGTTGATAGCCAAAATGAACCTACGTAATTGATCGAAAGTGAACGAAACATTTTGACGAGACGTGTTGTTCCGTAAGAACCGAACTTCAATACGTTGCTACTCGTCATAACAGCTTTTTCGACTCGTTGGCTAGCGTAACATTTTGGGTTAAATGTCAAAACAGACGAAACGAGTGCAAACGTTCGTTCAATTGCTATCGTCTCGTCACGTCTATTTTGGTTAAGGTATTAAGCGTTAGCATAAACGTTGTAGTATTCACAATAGCTCGAGCTTGTGAATATTGTTGAATTTGATGTTTTCTAATTGAACTCAATCGTCTTTTCTTGGTTGACTGTTGTTCTATGGCAGTGCTACAAAGTTTGGTTTACGAAAAAAATTAAGCGACAGGATATGTTTTTTTCCACTATGTAAAATTTTGAACCGCTCGATTTTGTACCATTTTTTTCTTTTTCTGAAAAAAAAAAAATAAAATTTTTTGATGTAGCATATCGGGTTTTATTCATCAAAGGAAACATTCTTCACTACATATAAAATATGACATGTCATTTTTAAACTTTACTTTTACCTTGTTTACACGCAGCGTCGACTTGTAATACCGACTCACAAGTTCGATCTTATTCAGGCATTTACACACAGATACGTCGACGTTCAAATGTCATTATTTGATGACAAAACGAACAACAACAAAATAGTTTGCTACGACGTAGTCTAAGGTTAAAAAGAAAAATTAATAATAATAGATGTTTTCTCTTATTTTTCTTTTGCTTTCGTATTTTAAAATTTATTTTTGTTAAATTTTAATATTTATTTTAGCTTAATGCTGTTTTAAACATTTATTTTACTTACACATTAATTTAAGCATTTTTGACATTCGAACGTCGACGCTCAAGTCTCCATTTACACAGCAGCGAACTTGTGCATCGATTCACCACGTCGACGTAGAAATACCGAACATTTACACAACAAGAAATTACTCCGAAGTCATACGTCGACTTTCAAATTATTTGTTTCTACCGATGAGTTTTTTAAGTATTTTTTCTATCAAAGATAAATGTTACAAAAACCTCAGACAATTTTGACACTTAAATTTTGCCGAGTCAACTTTGTCAAAGCCAAAAATCGTTTTGTCATTTGCTGTACAATTTTGCATAAAATAAAGGAAAACTCAATTTAGTATTTTAATAGCCAAATAGAAAAAAAAAAAATACGATGACCGTCACTAATCGGGTAAGGGAAAATATTTAGCTTGGGTTCTAGTTTTCAATGACAAGTGTTCTTCCACAACCTAGATGGACGTTGATGCCGCCTGTAAAGGTGAAGGTTTCCGCGCCTACTACATACAGAAAATTGAAGAGTTGCAATTGGTTGTGGCTGAAAAGAGCCAAAATCTTAGGCGTTTGCAGGCTCAGCGTAATGAGCTAAATGCCAAAGGTAAATTGAAAATCAAATCCAATCCTACAAAAACCATTTGAGTCGATGAAAGCTAACTCGCCATGATATATATTTTTAGTACGTATGTTACGGGAAGAGCTTCAACTTCTGCAGGAGCAAGGCAGCTATGTTGGTGAGGTGGTGAAGCCCATGGACAAGAAAAAAGTTTTGGTAAAAGTACACCCGGAAGGTAAATTTGTTGTTGACATCGATAAAAATATTGACATCAACGATGTGACCCCAAATTGTCGTGTAGCACTGCGTAACGAAAGCTACACATTGCACAAAATACTTCCAAATAAAGTTGATCCTTTGGTATCGCTTATGATGGTTGAAAAGGTACCTGATTCCACATATGAAATGGTTGGTGGCTTAGACAAACAAATAAAAGAGATCAAAGAAGTAATTGAGTTACCCGTTAAGCATCCAGAACTTTTTGATGCTTTGGGCATTGCCCAACCTAAGGGTGTACTATTGTATGGTCCACCTGGAACAGGCAAAACATTGCTAGCACGTGCTGTAGCCCATCACACAGAGTGTACATTCATTCGTGTTTCCGGCTCTGAGTTGGTACAGAAATTCATTGGCGAGGGTTCACGTATGGTACGTGAACTTTTCGTTATGGCACGTGAACACGCACCATCTATTATTTTTATGGATGAAATCGATTCGATTGGTTCGTCACGTATTGAATCCGGTTCCGGTGGTGATTCTGAGGTGCAGCGTACAATGTTGGAACTTCTTAATCAGTTGGATGGTTTTGAAGCCACCAAAAACATCAAAGTAATTATGGCAACAAATCGTATTGATATCTTGGATCCAGCTTTGCTACGTCCTGGGCGTATTGATCGAAAAATTGAATTTCCTCCACCAAATGAGGAGGCACGCTTGGATATTCTGAAAATACATTCGCGTAAAATGAATCTAACGCGTGGTATAAATTTGCGTAAAATTGCTGAACTCATGCCTGGTGCATCGGGTGCCGAAGTGAAAGGTGTCTGTACTGAGGCTGGTATGTATGCGTTGCGTGAACGTCGCGTACATGTGACCCAAGAAGATTTCGAAATGGCAGTTGCGAAGGTAATGCAGAAGGATTCTGAAAAGAATATGTCTATCAAGAAATTGTGGAAGTGAAAGGTGTCAGTAATCAATATGTTATTTTAAATGTAAAACAAAAATAAAAAAAACAAAGCGTTGAATACAAATGCGCTTAACAGAAAATTTAATAAAGAATTTCTTAAGTCCTTTGAAACTAAAATTGTGATTATGAAGAAAGTAAAGCTTATCTTAATATCTAGCTTCTAAAGGTATTTTTATTTGAAGCTTTTGAAGTAGCTTGAAGCTGGTGTTTTACATCCTCATATCCTTTACAATGCGCGATTAACATGCGCACTTTTTAGTTTAACTAAAACTATAAGTTGACATAAAATATTTTTCAACCAAACATTTTGCTTAGTTTTGCTTCCCGCAGTTCCATGTGAAAAATATTCTCTTAATTATTGGACACACAAAAATTTAATTTAAAGGTTTTGATATAATGAAAGCATTCTTAAGGAAAAACATTTCTAAATTGAAAGATATCGGAAGTATTAATCTAGCGGCCTTTGCAAATTTCGATAACGATGGCTGGAACGATATCCAGGAATCGGAGAGAATTTAAGTCGCTCGCTAAACACTTTGCTCTCTGGAGGAGTTTTGTGCAGGCCATATGCTTCGGTAATTGTTAGGGGACATAGAACATGGTATAGTTTAAATCGGAAATAAATCGAGAATGAGAAAAAAAGTTTTCTACTTTATTTTTGTACTGGTATTCTGCCGTACTAAGCGAAAAGGGCGTATCTCAAAAAATTTCGTTTCGAGATAATTGATGTTTTGTTTATGTCAATTTGTTGAAATACCTGTAAAATTGGTATAGAGAAAATTCTCTTGGGAGATTTGTTATATGTTTGAACTAAGATTCCGGCATTTGGAGTATTTCATTAGACACGTAATTTCTTAAGCTATCCGATGTCATAAGAATTTCGTATATTTCTTTTTTTTTTTGAGATATTGTTGAAATAGCGTTTTCTACAGTAAACAGTTTAGATTTTAATCATTCTCAATACCAAATTATAATCCAAATTTATACCCATTTGCAATTGCTCATAGTTGAAGCACAGGATTTCCGACCCCATTTTTGATTTTGTACCGTTTTAGCCGGTTATGTGATTTTTTGGGTAAAAATAGATATTTGGTACTTGTGGATTTGAAACCAATAAGCGTCACTTAAATTTTTATTGACACAATGAAAGTCATTACGCAAATAGTTTTAATCCTTTATTCGAAGCAACAAAAATATCTGCTGTGCTGTTAAAGAAACATTTCTTTGTTAATCTAATAAGAATTCAATATAGTTTCAAAAATTAGGTAAACTGCCAAAATTTATTTATTGAAATGTAATGTGATTCTTTACGATATCAAAATAGCAACATAGAAAAACTCAACTGCCAACGTTTAGGTAAGCACTTGAAATCGAATTTTCCAAAACTTGTTTAACTTTTGCATCATCTGAAAAATATGTATGTACCAAGAAGATTAATCCTCAGCATTGCGAGGCGTGCAATCAGCACCAACTTCAATAATATGCATAATCTACAGATCTTTTTTCATCAGTTTCAAATAAATATTCATACCATGTTAGGCGAATCGCGATTATTGACCTAGTAGATTGGAACTTTGTCGTGCTTGCATGTGTTTTCATCTTGCCCACAGTTTGGGGTGAATCTCGAAAAACCACTCACTTTCCGCATAAAATGAAATAAAAATTATTAAAATTGCTCGCGACTCTAATGATACATAGTAAATTGCAAGCGAAAAGCCAAAATC
The DNA here is from genome assembly GCA_949775025.1 of Tricholauxania praeusta. Taxonomy (NCBI): domain Eukaryota; kingdom Metazoa; phylum Arthropoda; class Insecta; order Diptera; family Lauxaniidae; genus Tricholauxania; species Tricholauxania praeusta. The sequence continues at coordinate 162,099,600 of OX459028.1, read as the reverse complement.
CTCTGTGTATTTTGGTTGTTAACGCGTTTGATTAATTGACTTACTATGAAACTATTTTTGTCAATTATTTATGCGGTCAATAAATATAAGAAAGGGACGGGTAAAATCTTTGCATTTGTATGTTAGTCCTTCAGTTTCTTTCAAGCTTTTGTACTGTTAATAGGTCTAGAGCTGTACTTTATTGGTGTATACTTTATGAGTTTCGAGAACTTATGAATGCCGGGGTAGGTGGAAAGAGCTTGTGAGAAGGGTTGGGTAAAGCTGCAGTAAAAGCTTGAGCCTGCCTTACCTGGTTCGCAAAGCTCAGATCAAGTGGATTTCCCTCACAAAAGGACTCGAGATTGTAAGGGCTATCAATCGTCAAATATGCAGTGCCGCGCTATATGCATGATCCAATTAAGTTCAATGTTAACTTCCATTGATGAAAGCTTAAGCTTGGAGGTCATTAGACAATCAAACACATTAAAATGATTGTGTGTGACTTCGCGATTGGGAGCCACACGGAAACGGGCGGAGTCCACAGTCTAAGCATCATTAGGCCGGTCAAGACAGGATTTGTGGTAATAACAAAACAATTATTGATTGAATTTTTATTTCTAAGCGATTTCAGCAAGTAAGAAGCCGGATAAGCACAAATGGATTCGTCTCCAGCTATAAAATTGCTCATTAGAAAAAATTTCATAACTGAATTGCGGTATTGGCGGAAATCCTTATTAGAAGTTATAATTCTCATTGCGTTACTTATCATAATTTTAATAAATCCTATAGAGAGATCATATCGATACGAACTCGATGATGAAACTGTAAAGGGCGTTGTGTTTTATGATAAGGAGAACTTAGAAAGACTTGATGTCTTTAGGTAAGAATGTGCCAATGTTATTTTTATATCATAAACATTTCTTTCTTTACAGGGAGGAACTTCAAATTAAAACAGAAAAAATTAAGTTAAACTTAGCTTACACACCAATATTACCCGGTACCACAAAAATTATTGAGGAAGTTGTTAAAAAGCTCAAGTTAAACAAAGCTGTTGGTTTTGATAACCCTTTTGTAATGGAAGCGAAATTTAAAAATACGACAACATACGCTGCAGTCGAATTTCACCATTATGGTGAAACTAGCCCTAATGATCTATCAATTACTTTACGCTTTCCTAGTAATTTTCGTACGGTTCATACAGAAAATGTAAAAGATAGCATTTGGTTAACACGTTGTAATGGCATCTTATCAAAAGATTCTCAAAAAATCGAAAATATCAACACTGATTTGTATTTACGTGAAGGTTTTCTGCAACTGCAACATCAAATTTTTATGAGTTGGCTTGCCGAGATAGATATTTTAGTCGACCTACAGATAGTGATACGATCATTTCGGCATGAAGTAAATCCATATGGATGCGATGTTGTAACAACCGGATCAAATTTAGTATTCTTTCTGTTTTTTATGTGTTTTTTGTATCCATTTCTAAATCTGATACAGGTAAGCCATTAATTTTAATCTATATATATAGGGCTCTAAATAAATGTTGTACCTTTTTTTCTCTTTTGCAGCGTTTTGGTTATGAACGCGAAAACCATGTCTTTGTACATCATCTGAAGTTTGGGATTGAAAATCACCACCATTGGATCGCGCATTTTATTGTTGCATTTTTACATTTCTCAGTTCTAATTTTTATAGTTTTTCTATTCGGTATGGTACGTATTAAATGTATGAATTCATTTTCCATATACTATGAATTTTTTGACTAGAAAAAGTTACTTAGAACAAGTCGCACACATTTAGCTAAAGAGGCACAACTCAAAATTTTGGAATATTCAGAAAACGCAAAAAACTGTTTTGAGCTTGATAACTATTTTTCATAAATAAAGTGTGGATTATTTAGATGAAGGTACTAAAAGAATATGGTTGGAAACCACGTCGCAATCACAACAGCTTGAACTCTCCGACACTAAAAATAGGACACTTTTGCATATTGTAGCCTTATTTCCATTGCAACATGAAGAGAGACATAACTGTCTTTTTGACACAAAAGTACTGCAAAAAATGAACTAATCTTTTTTGTGCTGATAGATATGTGCATGATGAACAGTTTTAACAAATAAACTTGAAAATGACAAATTTTGAGTTGTGCCTCTTTAGCTAAATGAGTGCGAAGTCCTTTCGGTTCAAATCTCACAATTATTTAATTTTTAACGAAATGAGCGTCAGTCAATAAAACTTATTTATTGTGATTGGTAATTTTTTTGATATCGGTCTATTAGACCGTTATTTAACTCTCAACTTTCTTTAGTCGAGGATCTTGAAATAGCTGTGTTTTTGTCAAAGGCAAAATATATTTTCAACTATATTTTTTTTTTTTTTATAGATTCACTGGTCCGATGACGACTTTACATATAATTTTGGAAAAAATATTTTACTATTTTTGCCATTTTTATTACTTTACATTATTGCTCTGATACTCACCACAATGGCCCTGGTCTGTATGGTGCCCGTTGTAGCGAACGCTATATTGTTAGGAGGTCTCTTGTGGATTGTTACTTATGGAATGTTTGCTATAATTCTTAACCACACTGAAACTCTTGCGACATTTTGGGTGAATTTAGCTTTTGTATTGTTCTTCAATAATACTTTTGCATTTGGTATGGTATATTTAAAGAATTACAAAACAGAAGTAAAAGGATCAGAGGCTTGCATTTTATATGGTGCTTTATTAGCAAATATTCTAGTGCATTTAATACTTTTATGGCATTTTCAATATTTTTGGCCTGGACGCTATGTACAACGTGGGCCATATAATTTTTTGAATTTTCGCACAATTTGCAGTCGTAAAAAGGAGCAGCAATTACAAGCAAGTCTGAGTGCAGCTTCAAGAATAACTCTGTTACTCGGCTTAACCTGGGCCAATGTAGAAAACGTACCGATCGATAGTTATGAACTGGTGGAATTAAAAAATGTCAGTACGTTTACTGATTTACAGAAGAAAAAAATGCATTTGAAAAATATTTCCATGAAGGTCTACCGTGGTGAAGTGACAATGATACTGGGTCACAGCGGTTGTGGAAAAACAACACTTTTATCCATAATGGCAGGACGTAATAACCCACAAAATGGAAATGTTATGATAAAGGGAATCGATTTATACAAATATTGGCACGAGACACGACAATACTTTGATGTATGTATGCCGGAATCAGCACTTTTCGACGTGCTTAATACCACAGAGACTTTACGATATTATTTTGAAATCAAGAATAAGCACATAAATTCGGCAATGATGGAAATGGAAACGCATAAATGGTGTAACTATCTGAAAGAAATAATTCCAGATGCAGAAATGCAGGTCCATAAAATGACATATGATCAGAAACGTTTACTCTTTCTATGCTGTTCATTGAGCTGTGATACAGAGATCTTGTTGCTCGATGAGCCAACACAACAAATGCGTTGGCGAGAATCTAATCTCTACTGGCATATACTGCATCGGGAGAAGCCCAATCGAGCCATTATAGTTACATCTAACTCAATTGATATGACCGATAGATATGCTGATCGCATTTTGATAATGCATGACGGAATGTCTCTTGCATATGGAACTAAGTTTTTTTTGAAAACAACTTTTGGATTGGCCTATAGATTGGTAAGCAGTTTTAAAAGGTTTTGATTCTAGTTTTGAAGTGGAGGAGACTCGACAGCTCTACTACCTGTATACGCTTCGGTACATATCATGAGTAGAGTCACCTGCAAGATAGAGACTTCTCAATTTCCTCTTTAACTTAAACGGCACTTGTTCATCCAAATACCATTCATTTTTTTAGTTGGAAAGTCTCTACAATATACATAGGTGTCTCTCATTAGTATGAAAGACATTTTTTTTTGGAACAAAATGATAAATCTGATATTTTAAAATTGAAAACGTTTTATTTTCATCAACAGATAATTTTAAAAGATCCCTCAACACCTATAGCGCCCATTACGCATCGTATAAATAAATATATTAAGGGAGTCAAGCCAGAAGACATACTGGGCGATCAAGTGTTTTATAAATTATCGAAGGATAAGATAGCAGATTTTCAACGTTTGCTTATTCATTTAGAAAACAATGCTTCCGAGTTGGGCATAAAGAGCATCACACTGTTTGGCAGTGAATTACTTGATGTCTACATGAATCTCGGTATGCAGGCGAATAAACAGGTCATCAAAGACCAAACGTTAAAGCATCAAAATATAAACTTTCTAAAAGATAAAGATCTAAATAGACAACAACAGTATGCTATGGCCTATAAGAAGATCATTTATCAAGCACCAAGTGTTATACCGTTGGTGATGATGTTTGTAGTGTTCATCCTAATAGTGGCGATAAATCGAATGAGTAAAGTGTTAAAAGTACCACCGAAAGAAGAAATCACTCTTAAGTTGGGCTTAAATAGTAATGATAGTGTGCAATTTCTGGAACCTTTGGTTAACTGTAAAACTATAGTATTGGATCATGTTGGTACTACGATTGATAACAACCGTGTAATATCCAAAGTTTTTGATGCGAATTCTTTATATTGTGTCGGAAGAAAAAAATACATGGAATTTGTCACTGAAGATAAATATATACATTATACATATGGTGGAGTTGAGAAAGATGACGAGCTGGGATACACCATATGGTTTAATCAAAGAATATTTCATTCGGCACCATTGGCATTAAATCTTTTCCACAATTTGATTTTAAGGTAATTGTATATCGGATCTATCGACCGTCATCTGCAATAACGACACAACTCAAAATTTGTATGTATATTATTTATATATTATTTAATAACTTAATTTTATCTATGCAACTTTGGCTTGTGGAGTTTTGTCGTTTGACCGAAAATCAAAGTTCGCAATGGTAGCAATGACTGATCAGTGGCATAATGGCTATGCTGAAAATTATTATATTTTGTGTTGTGTCGTTATTGCCATACATATATGTATGTAGATCTTTATATACACCTCTAGCCACAAGGAATAACAGCTAAAGTCGATCTGTGATCACAAGGCAAAGCAACATAAGTCCTGTGGATAAGCATGTAACTTATGCTGTTTCGCTCTGTCATCACAGATCGACATAAGGTGTTATTTTTTGTTGCCTCAAATAAGTATATTCATGTTATCCATCTTTCGTGATCAAGCTCGGCTCACTAGCAATTAACCCTTGCATTTGTCTTCTTTTTACAGACATTTTTAGTGTCAGAAGGGGTTCATGGATGAATGGGTGGATTTTTCCAGCATTTGCGGCAGTAAAGCAAATTTGCTTTTGGTCTATGACAATATTTCTAGGTTTGTTTTGTTTCCAAGTAATGGCACTGAGTGAGACATGTGTGTGGGAATACAGCTTCACTGGGTTTTTATATATCAGGGTATCGCCTACTGCTACTACTCTCAGTCCATATGGGTCTCTCAATAGTGACGTCACATACCAGAATCTAAGTACGACGGATGCTGAATTTAGCTTCATGTGGGTTAAGTTCAATGTGCAGGTGCATATTGGACTTTTGCTTCCTCATTTCAATGCTTTTGGCGATTTCAATGTTCGTGGCTTCAATTGGGACATTTTGCTCCTGGGGCCATTCTATTGAGCCATCGAGTGACTCAGCTGGTGAGTGTCTTCATACGTTGGGGGCATAACCTTAGTGCTTTTAGTGCAAACTAATCAAATTTTTAGCCTGTACAGAAAGATTCACGGTTACTTATTTCATTTTCGACAGCTATTTACTTCCAATAATTTATACAATATATGTAACAATATCTTTTATAGATCATATAAACATAAAAAACAGCTTAATGAGGATACGTAAAAATTATATTTTCCATCGAAGCTTAAGGCTTATTTTGGCTATAAAGAGTTCCAGGAATATGACATTTTTGTTGAATTTATACTTTCATGTTTTCAAATTATTATCAGACTAAACCTAAAATTTTATATGTCGTATATCCAAATTTTAATGTAAAATAAAATTGTGACTCATCGAAACGAAATGGAAGATAATTTGGAAGATTTTTCTTCTAGATTCATTTTATAGTAAACACTTAATAAGTTAGAGCTTGAATTGAATTCTTTTACTTCACACTATTATTTTTATTGAAATTGCAGTCGCGCCAAAAAAATATCAGAAAGGGATCCTGAAACTAAAATAATAATAAAAAAAGAGGCCAGAACCGATATATCAAAAGATTATGCAACATATAAAACAGAAAAAGATGCTGAAATCGATAAACCAACAGAAAAAACTATAAAGACCGATAGTAAATCAGAAAATAATTCTGAAACCGGTAATAGCTCAACAGAAGAATATGCTGAAACCGATAGAGCAATACATAAAGATGCTGAAACCGATAAATCAACAGAAAAGGAAGAGTATGCTGATAGTATAGCAGAAAATGATCCTCAAACCGATACGAGCAATAAGGCAATAGAAAAATATGATGAAATCGATAAATCAACAGAAAACAGCGCCGTAATGGACACCTCTGCAAAACAAGTTGCAGCAGAAGAAATGCATAAAGCATTTTTGATCAACAATCCAATGCCTATACCGTTAAAAACGAAAATTAATCTGCTCGAAATGCAATTTCAACATCTTGTGCTACCGCTATCTGTTGGCATCATCATGCCAATAACTGTGAGTTCATTTATTATTCAACTGATCGAGGAACGTGAAACGCATTTTTTGATGCTCATGAGATTAGCCGGTCTTAGATTGCCAACATATTGGTTTATGACATATTTATGGGACGAGCTAACTTTTTTAGCATATTGCATTTTTTATATGGTTGTTATGACATTTTCATCAATTGATGGATTCCATATGAATGATAAATTTGGTAAGCAAAAAAAAAAAAAAAAAAAAAAAATTAGAGCTCTTACGTTTTTATATCGTCAGTTGGTTTTCGGTGAATCCAGATATAATTGCTTTGTGAAAAAGTAACTTAAGATGTAAATCTCTTGAGCCGAACCCTTTCCGACCACCACGTTCCTGAGATATTTCATTTTAAAGTTACTGCTATGAATCTGCAGAGTCCAATTTAAAATTGGGATTCTTTTAAAAATGCTCCAAAATAAACTTTACTTTTTTTGCCATTTGTGACGTTTAAGGTCAATTTATATGTCGAATCGAAATATATAAAATATAAAAAAAATTGAGATATCGGACCTCTTAGATACACACCCTTCTTGGTCTTAAAATCAAATATAGTGGGAACGATTTGTGACACAGGAATTTTAAGTTCAGGTTTGAAATGGTATGGTATATTAAAACTCACTTCTTTCCCGAGTAGGATTTTTATCCGGATCGAGTACGGCTGGGGCTATTAGAGATCCGGTTCGGTAATCGGATCAGGCCCGGATAGGTTTGGTAACGCATAGAGCCAGGCTAATCGGACCAGGCAAACTTGATATGATACTGATCAGTGTTCCTGATGCGGCACTGATCAGACCGAGTACTTAATTTAGTACGCATCGTATACGATTGGTCCTATTACAGATCCGGTCAGGAATTATATAATAGAAACAGGACCGGACTTGGGTAATCGGATCAGGCCTGGATATGCTTGGTAACGTATGGAGCCAGCCCGAGTAGAAATTTTCGTCCGGATCGCGTACGGGTGACCCTATTAGAGATTCGGTGCGGACTTGGTTAATCAGCCAACAACAGGTTGGCTGATGTCGTTAAACTGCTTATGTAACAATTGTGTTAACAGGGAATGCCCAGGTTCAAACCCCAGTAGATACGACATAATTTTTAATTAAATAGCAATCCGTAGAAAAAATCATCAGGCTAACAGAAGCCTGAGGCAGGTTGGACAAAAATATAAAAATCCTAATAATTTTCCCAAAACCTATGATCCGGCTAAGATGATCAGGGCCATATAAGTTTTTACAGGGTCTACCTCTTTAAGGCGAAAACAGAATCTGTTGGGCGATATTGTTCTGCAGAAAATGGTATTTCTACTCGTAATTTGTGTATAATTTAAGAATTGGAGATTGCCGACTTTGTTTTTATGCCACTCATATAAAATTATTAAAATTGGAAAAAATAACTTTATTTTTATAGATACTACACGATTTTATAAAAATGTTTTTCTTGCAGTCATACTGTTACTGTTTATTATCTATGGTCTCGCAGCTATACCGCTGACATATTTTGTATCATTGTTCTGCTATGGATCACGACTTGGTGCTTATTTAAAATCCTGTATTGTACATGTTTTAACAGGTAACTAGTGCCTACTTTTTTATGTTTATAGTATCATCACTAGAGATAGTTTTGCTCAACATATGGTAAGATATTTCGAAATTTTTATTCCCATAAAATGTGTTTTATTGTCATTCATATACAGCTTTAGGAAACACTAATATGTAATCGTCCTATCGGAAGAATCAAAACTTTATTTACGTGACGATACAACAACTAAACTTCAAACTTTTTGCATCTGTCTTTTAGGTCTCTTTTTTTACATAATTTATTGGGATGTTGCTGACGACGCAGATTGGTTTTATGTCATTGCAATGATTTTTCCCTCATTTGCTTTGCTTGATGGCCTCAGCAACATGTACACAGAAATTAAGCAGGAGCAATATTGCACTCATACTTGCAAAAATATAATTGGATGCACTAGTGAACGCATGTGTTCACATATACAATATTGTTGCTGTGAGTTTAAGATACTTAAAGTTTCAAAATATTTCAAAATATTTTTGTTTCCTATAGTTGATACATATTTCAAGTGGACTAATCCTGGCATAATGCCTAGCATCGTTAGTTGTATTTTTTCAGCATTTATTTATATTGGCTTGATATTTTGGATTGAGCTCTTTCGTAATGAGAATAGATTTGCCACAACAAAGAAGTAAGTTTTTCCTTAATGTTAAAAAATAATTGGGTAAAGTAAGATCTAGATAAAATCTTCGTCCACTCCATTTTAAATTAGACCATTTTTTGTAAACATGTATAGGGTATTCAAACTTGAGTTACCTTTTCAAATTTGTCGTCATTTTTTTAACAGAAGTATATATAGAATACGAATCACTTAGTTAAAGTGGATCGCTACACGAGTGTACAACGTGTTTTCATTAAATCAGCAGTAAGAAAAAAAACCAAACTACATATTTTGATATTTTTACACGATCTGTAGTATAAAAAATCGTATCCGCCAAGGGCAATATTCAGCTCCTGCAAAAGTTCATTAATTTTTAGTTCACAGCACTCGTTACATTTCAAAGAAAAAAGAGATAAGAAATCAAAACAAAATACATAAATGGTAGTGAGTGGACCAAAAACACATGAGTAGTGAACGGTGTTAAACAATCGTTTCAAACGATTGTTCTTGAGAAAGAATAAAAATTTCGTCTTCGGCGAGTTATTCAGTTATGTAATTTGTGTAGATATTTAATAGTTTTTGATGACGTTTTATAACGGTCGTTGGCTCAGGATTTACATCCTTTAGTATGTCTTCTTCGTCTTCGCCATCCACAGTAATTCTACATAAAAGTATGGGTTAATGGGCAGCGTTCGACCGCGGCTCAGGGCTTACATCATATAAAAATAATAAATGTTTTCAGGCTGGAAGATTTGAAAAAAATCGAGTGGGTTACCAGATGACATACTTTAGTAGTAAATGTACTACTTTTGCAAGGCAAAAATACTTTAATACTTTTCACCTAAAATGTACTACTTTTAGTTGAAATGTCATACTTTTCACTACTTTTGAAGTTTGAATTGTAAAATTTGCAAAAGAGGACCTTTTTGTTTTTTTTGCTCATCAAAAATATTTTTATGGAAATCACAAAAAATTATGAAACTTTTTTTAGAAAATTGAGATTTTTTCAGATGGACTACTTTCGTAGGCAGGACATCTGGTAACCCTACTTCCAAGTATTTTCAATTTATAAACACTAAGCTAATGGTTCGACTTCTTTTTCTTAGTTTAAATTATTACCGTTCCGCCTGTTATCCATATGATGATCCAGATGTTGTGGCTGTTAAAAAACGAATTGCAGAAAATGAATTGCGTGATGTTAAACGTGAACGATTTGTTGTGGATCAGTTAGAATGTGAAATTCCAAAAAACTGTCGTAGTTTACACACAGTTTCATTTGAGGCTAAAAAGTAAGTGATTGGTTTTATATTGTGTTTTTGTTGCATGCGTCCGGTTTTCAAACAAAACTTGAGAAGAGATATCTTTTTGATGTCAAAGTATACAATATAATAATAATTTTTGAAAACCAATATAACACAATATCGACTTCTTCGACCTCTCAGTAGAATTAAATTTCCTTTATTGTAGGGGGCAATGTCTTGCGATATGGGGACCAAGAAGAAGTGGAAAAACACATCTTGTAAGACAGCTTATGGGAGAGCATGGCTTCTGTTTTGGCGACATTTACGTAAAGGGTTCCGAAATAAAATACGAATCTAGTTTGGCCTACTGTATAATCGGTTATTGTCCACAGGATCGTGGCTTATTTACCAACTTATCACCACGTGATCTGTTGCAAATATTTTGTATGATACGTGGTATTCCGGAAGAGCAAATAGCTGAATTTATAGATGACATAAAAAAAGCATTGAATATGCGAAGTTTTATGAATACAAAATTTAATAATTTATCGTATGATAAGCGATCTAAAACACTCGTTGCTGTTGCTCTTTTGGTAAACAATGAAGTTGTTATTCTGGATGAGCCCACACGTGGCTTAAGTGCGCTAAGTCGAGGTCAAATCTATAATGTGTTACGTCATGCACGCTATTTTGGCAAGACTCTGATTTTCACCACTGTTGGTACTCCTGAGTGTCATTTTATGGCGGATGAATGTATTCTATTCGAAGATGGTGAAATGCTGGCGATTGGCAGTTTGCAATACTTGCGTCAAAAGTATGCACCTGGATTTTATTTGGAGGTGAAACTGTTGCTGGATGGTATGAATGCAGAAGAAGCTCTATCAAAGTGAGTAGAGAAATAGTCTCTTCAATTTATAAGATTTCAGCTTTCTTCTACTACATATATATTTGTGACGATAGATGGTTGGATATTTAGTTTCAAAAATTATATATGTTACCGTCCAAACTAGTTCTTAGAATAAATTGGTTTTTCCTAGGCCTCTTTAAGAAAATATTTTGAAAAAGTTGTCTTAACATTGAAACTCTTGGAAAATGTTTTTATCAATCGAACGAAGTAAAATCCAATGAGCTTGCCATTTAAAGAACCTTAATGTCAGTACTTGAAAAGTATGTAAGGCTTCATAGTTTAAAAGAATGTGCTGAGAACGAATGTTATTATGAAAGGGAGCGTCCAGTGCAACCTAAAATTTTAAGCAATATAATTAATAGTTAATGAGTATTTAACTGTTATTTGACTTTCAATTAAAAAATCAAAGCTGTAAAATATCTTATTTGCAGAAATATTAATTATCTTTATAAATTAAGATTCCAAAATCCGACAAAAATAATTTTAAACTCTAAACTACACTCGACCCGTTAAAATAAAATTTCTATTTGGCTTTGAAGTCTAAACTACTAAATATAAGATAAGATAAGAGAATCAAGTTGTGGGTGCGACTATAGAAGATCATTGGTCATAATTAACGTGATCATCTATTTGGAGCCAAAAGAAGTGCGAAAATTTTGCAAGAAAATTTTTTTTGATGAAAGCAAAATCTGAAAAGTTTTACCAAGAAAAAGGTTGATGACCAAAATATAAAATATATGGGGCTATAGTCCCACAATAATATAAAAAAATGAAAGTCGTTCATTCCACCTCTAATGATTGAAGCATACATGTGTCATATTGTATAGTAAAGAGTATCAATACAATTTCGCTATTGCGAAATTGATATGAATTGTGAAAATCAGCTGGAATCTCTGTCAGAAACCACCATTATTTTTTTTTTCTTTTGGTGGTAAATAAAATAAAACAAAATTTTAAATTAAGCTTTTCAATTTATTTACAGTCTTCATAAGGACATCGAAAATCTACATCGCTTTATTACCTATATACATGAAGAATCAGAATTACGGTAACACATCTTACAATTTAATTTTGTGATTTATTCTTAAGTAATATTTCTCTTCATCCATTGCAGATCTCAATGTGGCAATGTCTTAAGATATTATTGCCCAGTTAAAAATGTGATCTTTTCAACACTCTACGGAACGCTTGAGAAGAATCGTAGACGATTGAATATCCTTTCATACTTAGTAACACAGGGGAGTATAGACGATGCATTCGCAACTGTTGCCGCGACTAGATTACACAAACAAAATATGTATTCTACGTGCACCCTAAAATAATAAGATCAAACGACCGAAAGCCAAATAAAAATAATCACTAAATTATATATTGGACGAGCTCTATTTAGTTTATTTAAATTTTTGCTGAGGCAAATTATCATACACTATGTATATAGTATGTATGTACTTATGTATGAAGTATGTCTACATATAATAAATAGTCTTAACATAATATTTCATAAATGCATCGATTATTTAAACTCACAGTTGTAGTTCTTCAACAAAGGAATATGATACATATTTAATAATTATTATTAAGCTCAACTTACTGTTCAGTTCAGTATATGTTAAATGCAACAATGCCACAACTACAGGAGCATCATGATCAGAGTTGTCAAGTGACCGCTTTTGACGCGGCCAAGCTGTTAATTGCATGTCAAAGCCTAGGGCCTAGTAGGAATTGAAAAATTTCGGGAAAAGCCGTTAATTGGAGGATTTTTTTTTATACGAGCATAAAAGAAAAAAGGTGCTAAAGTTTTTTATTATTTGATTTTTAATATTGCTGACCAAAAAAAAAAAAAGGTTAACTTTATTTACCGACACAAAAAATTTTATGTTGAATTTTTTTTAAAAAAAAATCAACTTTTCCAACAAAAAAATTTAAATAAAAAATTATTTTACTATGGTTAAGTGTGTTCATTTTTGTATTTATGAGAGGATTAACATTGAGATATATTTTTTTTGATATAATTTAAGTTTTTAAAATTCGTTCGAGAGGGGCATCGTGATATCAATCCAAGGCTTACATACAATTTTTTACCTTTAACATCATGTAATGAAATCGAATGGTTTGACGTATAAAATATATTCACATATGAAAAATACTCAGCACATGTTTTATATTACATAAATTATTTAGTCAATTTGTGCTTTTTTTTTTGGGACCCATAAGACTCATAGAGGTTCATGTCTTTCTTTAGTTGCTTTTTTTTACATTAAGTCCTATTTGGGTTGTATTATTTATTCTATGGAGGATTATTTCAGTATGTACAAATTAGCTTTTTATTGCAATTTCTGGATCTTAGTCGAAAATCGAGGATCAATAAATAAAATTATTTAATTTTATTATTTTTAGAAGAAAATCTTAATGCTTGAATTTTATATGATATATGAACATTAGAGGGGTTCAAAATAAAAACTTTTTGATTTTTTCACGATGTGTCAGCGGATTACAGTAGCCTTATGTGTCTGGACAAGACCCATTACTAGGATTAAGGTTAATATTGAAAACTGGATTAGCGCCCTCCGTTTTAAGTAAACAACCCATTTTACAAAATATTGATTTAAAAAATGGTGCAAGTGAAAGACGCTATGAAATTTTCCAACAAAGTGGGTATGGTTTTCGGAAAGCTATCGATCGGGGTATTCAAATCCGTGACTTGTTTTTCTTCTTCTTCTTTCTTTCTTATAAAAAAACTGATAATTGACCGGACAAAAGTAAAATAAGTACCGATTTTCCACTTTCTACCTGCAACTCCTCAGTTACCATCAATCGGGGAATTCGAATCCGTTAGCTTTCTTACAATAAAATTCAAAATTGACCGGAAAAAAATGAAAAAAATTCTGATACTTTACTTTAAAGTTGCAAAATCACCCAATATTTTTTGTCGCCGATCCCGTGTTACACAATTTTCAATGTATGCACTGTTATTTGCTTAAAAGAATGCCGTAAACCACATATCATTTACTTATTTCGAACCCGAGATATCTGCATTTTTCTAAATTAACAGAACTGACATAATATGAATTTTTGAAAATAATAGAAAAATCTATAGTATATATACAGTTATTTTGAACCGCTCTAATAACATGGACATAAATCAAGGAGTATAATTTTTCAACTGAACAAGGGAAGAATTTTTTTTCAATTGACTTAAATGTAATGTCCCAAAATTGTTGTATTAATGCCAGTGGAGTCATTTCACCAAAAGCTTGGAGGGGGGCGAGAGCTTAAATAACATATCGAATCGATGATATTTTGAATTGAATCGATGTAATGTACAGTAATATAAGATCCTTGGTGGGGGGCCAATGCCCCCATAGCCCTACCCAATTGTCGCCTCTGATTAATGCATATTATCAGTATTATAAGCTAAAGTCTGGAAAAAAAAATTGCTAAAATGGTAGTAGAGATACAGGGCGTTAAGCAAAGCTTAAAAATTCCCAACTGCCACTAAACCTAACCATTTCGAGTGATTTCAAAACGGTGTTTTTTCTAAGATTTCCCTACTTTTTGGTGATTCCTTGTATTACCAAATGGTACCGTTCTAGGTTACATTGGCTTTCATATCTCACTCAGGAGAGTGTTTTATCTTTCTGAAATTAGATATAGCCTATAGCACTCGGAGTTCAATAAGTTTACGATGAAATAATTTTGTTAATCGGGGCAGAAGTTCCTGAACACGGCTCTAAGGTATAAAAAAACTAACATTAATTCAAACTTTTTAATCAAAAAAATCATTGTAGATTATATTTTCAGTAGAGATTGCTAGGTACTTCGAAATTTCTAACAATTTTACAAGAGCATATCATCTTCAGGCTAATGGTTTAGTGCAGCGTTTTCATTGAACATTAAAAGCTGGATAAATTTGTGCTTTTGGACTCAGTAAAAAGTTTTTCCCATTCGAAAAACCCTAAAAACTTACATATATTCGACATTATAAAAACTGTACAATGTACATTGGAATTTACTACATATTGCATTTATAAAAAAAGTTCACAAAATTAATGAAATATGCTAAAAACCAAGGACCATTTCGGCATTCGCTATGATTATATTTTTGAAACTTTCCAGACCTGTTTTGAGTTCTAGCAAGTTTATTTTACATTCTGTACTCTGCCGTACTAAGTGAAGAGGGCGCATCTCAAAAAGTTTCGTTTCGAGATAATTGATGTTTTGTTTATGGTACCTGTTAAATTGAGATAGAGAAAATTTTTGAACTAAGATACTGGCACTTGGAGTATGTATTTCATTAGACGCGTAATTTCTTCAGTTATCCGATGTCATAAGAATCTCGGATATTTCTTTTTTTTCGAGATACGCTTAAAATTAATCTTAATTTTTAGTGGTTCATCCATCCACCCAAGAAGTTTGTTACAGAACACTTTAACATTTTTGTTTTGAACACCCATGGTTTTACAACATCTAATATTCATCTAATAAGAAATCATTCAGTATTTTTTTAAAAAATCAGGGAAACTGCCAGAATTTATTTTATTGAAATCCAATTAAAAAAATAAAACATAAGCAACTAGAAATACTGATCTTTGTAAACTAACAACGGAACCTTGCATAGGTAAGCACTTTCAATCAATGTTCCAAAAGTTGTTTAACTTTTGTATCTTCTGCAACATCCAAACAAGATTGACCTTCAGCATCGCGCAGTGTGCGGTCAGCACTAAATTTCAAAAGCACATGTATGCAATCTATATTTGCACAGCAAGCAGCATAATGCAGAGCCGTCTGACCTTCAGCATCTTGCAAATTAACATTTGCACCATGCTGCAGAAGGAATTCCAAAATATCAGGGGAATTGCGATCGGTGGCCCAGTGCAGCAATCCCATGCCATTAGTGTCTAATTGGTGTAATTCGGACGCACTTAAAGACGTGCGTACGTTTCCTAGCTTGCGCTCTTTAACAAAATCAAATGTCGTCTTTTCATGCTCTGCAAGTGGGGGATCCTCATCAGGTGGCAATTGTATCGAATGCACTACCCAATTGTGCGTTGACTTTACTGCTGTTGTACAGTTTTTAATTGACACAAAATTGGGATCGAGTTGCGCAAGCTTTATAACATATCGACGTTTGGCCTCAGCCATTTCCAGTTCACCCAACTCATGCCAAGCGCACCATTTTGCACGTCCTTGCATTTGAAAGATGCTCGGTTTTGAAGTGTTGCAAGGTCCAACTGTGGCTTGTTTATAGAGGGCATACAGCTCAAGTAAATCAGTGGGCGTTTGTTCAGTGTGTATACGCTGTAGATGTTCTGTTGCTTTGCTGAATTCCAAATCCAATTTGCTGTCCTCCTCCATCTCTAAGTCACTGTCAGCGGAAAAATCGGACATATTTCAGGCTTATGTTTCTCTGTAGTAGTTATGTTTTTATTTTTAAATGCTTAAAATAACAAAATAAGAAACTAATTTAGCTTCACTCTAGGATTTCTGTATATTCAGATAGTTGCCCTCCAACACGTGTTTCTGTTCGTTTTCAATCTTTTCCACCGGAGCCAGACTGTTAAATCCTACGAAACCAAATCCCTTGGAACAGCCAGAATTCTTGTCAAACACGACGTTGGCCGAAATTACTTTGCCGAAATTCCTAAAATATGCACGTAATTCCTGATGGCCAACAGTCCACGGCAGATTGCCAACGAAGAGTCGATGAAATTCTCTAACTTTGGTTGCTGATGCCATTTGGTTCAAGAAGTTGAGTAAAATAAATTCTAGCTGTTGAATTCACATAAGTTAATTAAATTTTATTTAGTAATATTATTGAGAGCCTACCTTGTTGCATAAATCACAGAAAAAATAGAATCAAAGTTTCCTTATTTTATGCTGTCAATTGACAGTGTAGTGTATTTTTCTGACGTTAGACTGTTTTAAGCAGGTGTTGCCAACCACAAACATTTTTACAGTGATGTAGGCTTAGCACTTCAGGTTATATGTGCCAACATAGTCAAACGAACAGAGCTTTTTCAAGATAGTAAAAAAATTGTGAATGTTGATGTGTAATTTTTGATACTTGATACACGTCCGGTTTTTGAGGTAGATGGGGTTAAATGTTTCAAAAAACCAGTTTCCTATTTTCTGAATGCATAAAAATTGGGTAGCAAGCTTTTTCAATAAAAAATATAAATTGGCTATTATTTATCAACATCATTCGCTTGGAGACTGTGTTACACAAATACATTCACTGTTTTTATTGCTCTGGCCTTATTACTTAGAAAGCTATGAGGAGTCCCTGTTGGTATGTACTACTCTAAGAGAACTTTTTAAACACCATGTATTTCATAGTTTATCAGCATTCAGAGCTTAGGAATATTTCGAAGATTGAGAAAAAAATCACTGTTTTCTTTGGTAAAAGAATGTATGCATTTTCCAAGGTCGATTGGTAATGATTTAAGAATTACGTAGGGATTTGGGTAAAGTTGTTTAAAAATCGCTAGTGTTTCATTTTAGACCTTTAGCCATTTCCGACTGTTTTTCGAAACTTTCAACATTTTTCGGCTTTTACATTAGCTGTGTTTTATTTGCCAAGTTGATAGCTATGTATTTACGAAAAAACGACCAAGTCGCTAAGTTTCCTACTCGTTGTTTACTAGTTGTTGTTTCATACTTTTTCATTTCAGATTGCCTGACGTTTTAAACAATAGTTTTTCCGTAAAATAGCTCTTCTTTCCATTTCAAAATGCACAATAGACAAAATACAAATTTACTGGGTAGTCCTGGCACTTAAGCAAGCCGTGAGTGCTTGCACTCATCAGGGTCACTAAGTAACAGAAGCAATTCCCGGCCTACTCAAAAAAACATAATTTTTTTTAATAAAATAGTAAAAGTAAAGATTTTATGGAAAAAAATTGATTACCTACATTTTTTTTGGTCAGTTCGTTAAATGGTTGGTCAGTTCGATAATTTGCTTGTTAAACAAAAATTTTAAGTTCATTTCAACAAAATCGTCAAATTTACAGCCTTTTCCAAACAATAAATATCCTTATTAGGACCCAACAGTACTTATTTTGAATCGCTTCCCCCCTGGCACTGCTAAAGAGGGCCACATCCATTTTTGAATTTCCAAAAAATTCTTCCTTAGTGGGTGCCCTCCACATTTCTTGTTTCTACAAGAATGGGCTTAGTGTGGTAGTTGATTCCCATTAAATCAATGCTTTGTATATAAAAATATAAAATGATTATGACATAAAAATGTTTCTTTTATTTTTATTTTTACTTTTAGTTCTTTTACGCAGACGCTCAGCATCCTACAGGCTTACAACTTAACTTTAATACAATGGATTGGCCCAGCTCTATGCCATTGCTACTGATGAAAAATCTTAGAACTGAGTTGCGATATTGGCTAAAATCTTTAATTGAAGTTGTAATTCTTATTATTTTATTAACAATAGTTTTAATTAATCCTGTAGCAAGATCAAGTCAGGATGAAGATACGAAGAGTTTTGTATTCAATGAGAAGGATAGTTTAGATGACTTAATTGTTTTCAGGTAGATATGAACCCATTGGGGTATCCGTCAGTCTAAGCTTTTTTGTGGACATGAGCGAATTCGCTTCTCGTTATCTAGAATGTAATAAGACAAATACATGCAAACATGTTCGAACTGAGGTCGCTGATTTTAATGCGAAAGAAGTATTTAATAGCTAACTAATTGCTATGGTAAACAATCACAAGAAAAACATAGTTATGGTTATAGACGACTTCAATTCCAAAGTGGGAAGAGACCACAACAATCTCAGCCCAGAATTAAACTGGCGAACTTTTAACCCAGTTCTGCAGTAACGCAAGTTTGTTGGGAGGAACATTTTTCCAACACAAGTTTCAGCATAAAAACATAGATTTCACTGGACAGATCACCAAACACAAATCCAGATAGACCATTTCTGCATAAGGAGATCATCATCATGATCATCACCTCCTTGAAGTTTCTCTTCGGCTCAAAGTAGAATTCATTTATCAGGCTCGCGCAGCAACCAAAAAGTTCACCGTGCATAAGTTCAAGGACTTACTTCGTCAATGAAGTAAAAAAGCTCAGCAACACTAACCCCTGGAGCTCAATCGAATCAAAATGTCAAAACACTAAGTCATCTTTCATAACAGCGATTGAGTTCATACTTCATACTCCACGGAACAGAAAACCTAAGATAAGCGACGCAACCTCGAGAGCTGAAGCGCAAACAAGAGGTCAGAGGCAAGACGCTGCATAAATATACAATACCCTATATAAGGAAGTAAAAGCGTTCTGTAAAATGGACAAACGAGAAACCAAAGCTCAACAAGCCACAGAAAGTAGAGATCTTCGTACGGTTTACGATATAACAGCAAGATGTCAGGCAACAAATTTAGACCAAATCGGCGAATCAATGACAAAAAACGGGATCTTATTGACTGCTTTAGATGACTAGTTAATCCGTTGTAAAGAGCATTTTTCAGAGATCATTAACCGTCCACCTCTACCCGTGGAAACACGAAAGCCATAAGATAACTTAAGAACAACATAACAGCGGGCTCACGTCATGTAGTTGCCGAAATGTTGAAAGCTTCCCCGGACTTCACTCCTGACCTTGTGCAACTTGTTCTTATCCAAATTTGGGAAAAGAAATGAATACCTGAAGACATGCTAATCGAAACCGTAGTGAAATTCATATGAAATCCCATTTCAGGTGTGCGTCAAGATTGTCTGCTGCCACCAATCTTGATCCTGATAGTACTGGACGATGTCCTCAACAGAGCTCTTAACTCTACAAAACGAAACACTTAATAGAATTTTAGCGAGCATCTGGAAGACCTCTCTTATGCTGATAAAATTTGCTTTGTCATAACCAATCAATCAGACATCCAAAAAACTCACTGTCATCAGATCCTTCCGAAGTAGGTTTGAAAATAACCATAACATACATAAAAAAACAAATGGCATTTCCATTCGCCGCATCTGGAACAGAAATAGCTTCATGGTAGGCGAATCCAATAAGGACGTCCATGCTAAAATCAACAGAGTGAAAAGTACTTTGCAATGTCTGGTAATCTTCGATCCTGTCCACGACAACAAAGCTCAAAATCTTCAGTTCGAACGTGAAGCCAATTCTTCTGTACGGCTGTGAAAAAATTTTCTTCGTCAGAAAGCCAGGACCATCTAATGTTGAATTCCTCAATAGATGACGTCAATATCCAATTTTCATTCAAACTAAACGGTGGAAATGGATTGGACACACGTTGTGAAGTCATCGGAGTAGTTGAAAACGCGACCGTCCTAAATTATCGTGGACGATTAGAAAATATGTGAATCGTCAAAATGTTGCATAGAATTGAAGGGACTTGCTACTGCACGTTGGATAAGTTTTGTGGAGGCCCTTTGGTCGTGAGGATAAAAAGAACACAAGAGGCAATAAAGAAGTTGAACTATAGTTCATAAGCAGAGATTGATATTCTTGTAAGTCTACAAGCCAATCAATGAATGCAAAAGAGGAACCAATTGGAACCGAGCATAGCTTGGTACGTCCAAAAGATTTTTTTTTACAAATTTGGTAAAAATCATAAGAATAATTTTGTAAAATATTTTTTTTTAAGAAGAACCAAATTCGCTCATGTGCCGAAAAAACATTGAACTTATGTTCAAGCGTACGAAAGCAGTTCAATAAGACAATGAAATATAACGATTGATACAATTCCAGCTTATTTTGAAAAAAAAAAAAAAAAAAAAAAATTAAAAATTCTGAAATTGAAATTTTATGTTAACAAGTCTTGCGCATGCGTGTGCCATTTTCTTGGTTTATCAAATCTACTTGTTTCACCGAATAATCTTAGATCATACCGCACAGATCTACTGTGCACAGATGCTAAAAATATGATTAATTTTCTAATCAGATCAGCATGCGTCGGCATAATATCGCCCGTAGCGTCAATGAGGCTATCACCAGCGCTGGTCATGATCATCTTTTTTTGTTTTGGTATAGTTCATATCTTTGAAAGAAAATAACGATTACCGGCAAATATTTCAATTAATTGCACTGTTCCAAAGCAATTTCCAGCTTCCTCAAAAAATAAATATTTTTCCCTCAAATGGTAAAAAGTTAAATTTTTTTTTGGGGAAAAGTTGATGACCTTGTTTTTTTTTGGTCAGCAATATTAAAAAAAAAAAAATACATAAAATGGTAAAAACTTCCATATAGCTCCCTGTGATTTTTTCCCTACTTAAAACTTGAAAAAAAAACAGCTCCACTGAAGGGTCCCAAAATTTGGTAAGACGTTGGACTAAATGTATCGAGCCAAAAGATAATATAAAATTGAGATTTGCCCGAACAAGGCGCATTTTTGGCTTTTCATTGACATATTGAATGCTCATGATTACTGAATCATGGAACTGCTCTCGTAAATTGTTGTATTTTCTACATACAAATTTTTTCATTTTACAGGGAGGAACTTCAAATAAAAACAGATAATATTAAATTAAACCTAGCATACACACCAGTATTACCCACTACAACGAAAATTATTGAGGATGTTGTCGCAAAGCTTAGGCTGAATAAAGCTGTAGGATTTGAAAATGCTTTCATTATGGAAGCGAAATTTAGTAATAGGACAACGTTTGCTGCTGTTAACTTTGAAGACTTTCAAGAAAATAATACTAAGACTTTGCCTATTACTTTACGTTTTCCTAGTAACTTTCGTACGATTGAAACGGAGCATATCAAAGAATATCTTTGGTTGACGCGTTGTAATGGCATACTCACAAAAGATAGTGGAGATATCGGGCATAAAAAAATTGATTTGTATGCACGTGAAGGTTTTCTGCAATTACAACATCAAATCTTTATGAGTTGGCTTAAAGTGACGGGTATTGAACTTGTCCAAACGATTGAGCTACGATCATTTCGGCAGGAAGAAAACCCTCATGACTGCGACGTCGTAACAACTGGTTCAAATTTGATATATCTGTTGTTCTATATGTGCTTTTTGTATCCGTTTCTGAATTTGATTCAGGTAAACATATTTAATTTAATTACATTAATGTTTTTTATGCATTTGTAAATTTTTCCTTATTTAATTGTAGCGCTTTGGTTATGAACAAGAAAATCATGTATATGTACATCATCTTAAATTTGGGATTAGTTATAGACACCATTGGTACGCTCATTTTATCGTTGCTTTCGGACACTTTTCTGTTTTAATTTTAATAATACTGCTAGTTGGTAAGGTATGTATGAAGAATTGTGTTTATTTTTGCACTGAATTCCACACTTAATTGTTTTTTTAAATCCACTACCACCAAATGCTTATTAATGGAAGCATTTTTTCGATATTTGTTAATTTGCCATATTTTCGTATTGTTTCGACTTATTTTCATTTCGGTCTAACTTTTGGGATGTCTTTCGAAATTTATCGACTTCTTCGTCAGTTTTCGTTGCGTCGATATTTTTCGAGTACTCAACATCTAGGTTTCATTCCAAATTGAGCCTGAAAGGTGCCGGGAAAGTTCTGTTGTTATAACTCAGAAAAAAAAAAAGTTGTGAAAGAATCGATAAATTTCAGAGGTTATCGGTTAGTATTGAGGATAGTCGAAGAAGTCAAAATTTATTGAATTGCATTAAAAAAGTCGATGTATGTCGAAATTTATCGAAAAACGCCTTAAATATCGATATTTGGATAAAACTCTCGCAAAATATTGAGGAAAGTTGGAATTTACCGACAAATATCAAAAAAATAGTAACCGAAAACTATTGCAAAATATATAAAACCAATTAAAGAATAAAATAGAAATCCAAAAGGGCGGGTAGTTTTGATCAAAAATAAAAATTTCAAAACTAAAATTATTTTTCATAAAAAAAAAAACGGCAATCCAACATAACAGTTATTTGTGATTTTAAAAATAAAAATTAAAGTCATGTCATATTTCTACAGTTCCCTTCAAAAGAAACAAAAAACTCACAATCCGTCATCTCCTTCATTAAGATTTTTTGATAGCCCAAGAGCCCGCTGTCGAAATTCGAGTGTACTATAAAAGATTACAGGATGGGATGTATGGCAAAAATAGGGATGCATTTTGGTGACGCTAACCAACCAGACTTGCTTAGCCAAAGCCCATCCCCATGTCCGAAAATGCCCGAATTTTGGCCAAATTTGTTTTTTTAAGTAAAAGTGTATAAGATTAAATGTAGCTTGAAATGTATATCAAATTATAGAACTCAAAAAGCCTAAATACAATATATAAGGTTGCATTGTTAAGTCCTGTCCCAAATATGGGTTGCCACTGGTTTTTCGGGTAAATTTTTGTTAATAAAGATCGCAGCTTGAAATATGTGCCAAATGATAAAACTCGAACAGCTGAAATAGAATATATAGGGTTGTCTTGTCGAATTCTGTCCCGAACATGGGTTGCCACCAAATAATAATTTTCTTAAAATAATAACACAGGACACACTTTTCGTACGGACTGTGCTCATTTTTCGACCATATGGTGTCTTGGTAACATTGAAAAGTTACAATGCAATCAATACAATAGAAATTTTTTAGTAGGTGTCTTGCCTTCACTTATAGCAGTATGAGGTTACTACAGTCCGAGTTTCATGTTTTTACTACTGTCAGTTTAGTCAGTGCGATTATTCCTAATCAGTAAGTCACGAACTGAGATTATATCTAGGGTGGTCTTTGTTGATGTTGACAACACTATTGTCGACTGCATCAACACTATTGCGATTAGCACCTATTGAAATGCCCATGATTCCAAGGAGGATTATTGATAAAAAAAACTTAAAAAATTATGTCTGCGGAATTCACCAGAGACATATACATAAGTACATACGTCGACATAAGTACATAAGTATCATTAAGAATACTCTTTTAAGATTAGTCATTTTGCTCGGTTATTCTATACATAAATATTTTAAATTAATTTTTTTTTTACATAAATATACATTTGTGCATATACATACATATGTATGTAAATATATAAAAATGTCTATTTCTTTTCATAGATTCACTGGTCCCATGATAACTACACATATAATTTTGGGAAAACAAACCTCTTGCTGGTCATTGGATTTTTAATCCTTTACGTTACTGCACTCATAACCACCACAATGGCTCTGGTCACTCTTGTACCCATAGTTGTGAATGCTATGTTATTAGGAGGTCTATTGTGGATTACAACTTATGGCATGTTTTCGATAATCCTATTTCATACCCATAGTCTGAGTGAATTTTGGGTTAATTTAGCCTTTCTAGTATTTTTTAATAACACATTTGCCTATGGTATGCTATATTTGGAGGATAACACAGATTTTGGATGGGAAATTTGTATTTTTTATGCTGCCTTAACAGCAAATATTCTAATGCATTTAATACTTTTATGGCATTTTCAATATTTTTGGCCTGGAAGGTATGTACTACGTGGGCCATATAATTTCTTATACTTGAGTAAGTTATGTAAAAAGAATAATAATGAAGTAAATCAATTTGGTAACACTGAAAGTTTACAAATTTTGCAAAGCTTAGTTTGGACACACATTGAAAATGCACCGTTTCATAGTAGCGCCGTTTTGGAACTAAAGCGTGTCGATACTTATGATGAAAATCGACCCGGTAGAACGCACGTAAATAACCTTTCTATGAAGATCTATCGTGGTGAAGTAACAATGATATTGGGTCATAATGGTTGTGGGAAAACGACACTTTTGTCTATAATGGCAGGACGTTATGAACCCCGAATTGGTGCTGTTTTAATGAAAGGAAAGGATGTTTATGAGGATTGGGAAGAAGCACGACATTATTTCGATGTATGCATGCCAGAAATACCACTATTTGCTCAGCTTAATACAAGAGAGACCTTACTATACTATTGCAATATTAAAAGAGATAAGATAGACCCGGATATGGATGCAATGGAAGTTACCAAATGGACAGAATATCTCAAAGTAGCAATACCAGATTTGAACATGAGTGTCCAAAAAATGACATTTGAGCAGAAACGTTTACTCTTTCTTTGCTGTTCATTGAGCTGTGGTACAGAGATCTTGCTGCTCGATGAGCCAACACAACAAATGCGTTGGCGAGAATCTAATCTCTACTGGCATATTCTGCATCAAGAGAAACCCGAACGTGCCATTGTAGTTACTTCTAACTCAATTGATATAACCGATAGATATGCTGACCGCATTTTAATAATGCATGAAGGAATGTCGCTAGCTTATGGATCAAAGTTTTTCTTAAAATCCAACTTTGGTCTGGCCTATCAATTGGTAAGTTTAAGGATGTGCTTTTTTCAACGTATTTTCTTGCGCGAACTTTTAGCTATAGTAAAAATGTTCCGCTTGATATGAACGTTAGATTATACATATGTATGTGATAATTGAAATAATGTAGTATTACTGAAACACGGATAACGGATAGATTTATCGGTCGAATCTTCTTTTTCACACACCGTCCGCGTCTACGGAAAAAAATATACGATGCAAGATTTTTCTCATAAAAGATTCTACAACTCTGCTAATTCTTCGGAAGTCGGCTAAATACAGAATAAAAGCCATTGTTTCTTACAATAATAATTTGGTCCTTCAACTACAATCCTTCCTGCAACAGCTTACGCTTCTTCGGATCTCCGCCAAGATGTCATTGGTGTAGTTAAACTTTAAACTTGGCTACTTCGAAATTATACGACGCGAAATCTTGTCTTTTTAATTATTCCTAAGGCCCAAGAAAAATCATATTTCTTCGTGTTTCGATAAACTATTTACAAATTTTCTACCACGTTGATCAAATTGATAAGACAAAAAAAAAAAAGTTTTCTCTCCTTACATTATAAGGAAGTCAGTAGTCGGTAGTTACGCTGATGACTGTGCGTCACCTTGACAAAGTCCGGTGAAAATTCGCTAAGAGAGTACGTCTCCCTAATATGCTGTATTTAAAATAATTTGCTATTATTACAAAAGATTTTTGTTTTAAGTTTTAATTTAATTATTTTTAAATGATCTTTATGCAATCCATTAGACAGTCATAAAAGATCCTTCAATACCAGTAGAACCTATTACGAAAACCATAGGAAAGCATATAAAAGGCATCAAGCCGGAGCATATACTGGGTGATCAGGTTTTCTATAGAATATCAAAAGAAAAGATTGGATCCTATCAACGTATACTGATAGAATTGGAAAAAGATGCTTCAGTGTTGGGCATTAAGAATATTACACTGTTTGGTTGTGAATTAGCTGATGTCTACATGAACCTTGGTATGAAAGCAAATAATCAGGTCATCAGTGATCATATACTAAAGCAGCAACGGATACATTATTTGAAAGAAGATGAATTGAAGAGACAGCAAATTAATGCAATGGCGTTTAAAAAGGTCATTAATCAGGCACCAAGTTTCATTCCTTTGGTAATGATATTAGTCGTGTTCTTCTTAATATTTGTCATTAATAACATGAGCCATGTCTTGATTGTTCCACCGAAAGAGGACATCTATATTGAATTAGGTTTAAAAAGAGACATGGTTGTTAGACAAATGGATCCACCTGAGCCACTTGAGCCACTTGGCTCCACTATGGTTGATGCCAAAAATATGTTTATATCTTTGAGTGATTGTCCAACTGTATGTATTAAACATATCGGTGGTACAAGCGAGTATGTTCGTATAAATCCACGAACCTACGATGAACGCTCTTTGGATTGTATTGAAAGAACGACGTATCAGGAATATATCACTCAAAAAAGCAATGTGTCTTATACGGTTGGTGGAGTTGATAAAAATGATTCTGACACGATTGCATATACTGGATGGTATAATCAAAAGATATTTCATTCGGCACCAGTAGTTTTGAACCTTGTGCACAATTTGATTTTAAGGTAAGTAATATTGTAGCTTAAAAGTTTCTGATCGGACATACTTAGTGTCATAACGACACGTATGTATCTATGAAATCATGAATCGAATGAATTCGAACAAAATCGGTTTTCAGTTTTTGTTAATTTATGCGGATGAAATGTTCTGGTGTACAGTCCGATAAGGTAACTCATGGCGAAGGTCTGCTACAACTGCTGTAAGCAGCGTTAATACACATGCCAACAGTGAAAGCGTAAGCGTTTATATGAGGTCTTCTCAGGGCACATTTCATGCACATAATCATAAGTCTAATTTAGAGAAAACATAAACAATGAAATATTATCTTTTTACTATGAAGCTGAACTTTAAACAGGCTATTTGAAAGAAAATTAAAGCAGCAAATAAACTAAGAAGCAGAAAATCATCTTTCTGCTGATGATAATGCAGCTGAAAAGACCTTTTTGTGATACACGAAGGCTTTTTCTCATGCATTTTTGTTAGTCCTCTTACGGCAAGTGGTCTTAGAATGCTTTCTGAAAGGTAGAGGAGAGAGAATGGCTTCTGAATTAAATAAAAATGAGTAGGCTTGGATGGGGAACAGATAATTAAAGGCATTTTGTTCACGCATTTTGTTTAGCCCTTGTAACGCAATTGACATACGAAAACCTGCTGTAGAGTGTTTTCTAATAGATAGCCTCAGAGGACCTGTTTAGGACGGTTATTTAATATAAAAACGAAAGAGCTGCGAAGTTCCTTCCCAAAGAACATCTACTAAAAGATAATCTTACTCCTGCTATTGTCTACTGGAGCATTAAATAATTCCTATCTCCAGAGAACGCTTGTACAAAAAGAGGAAATAATTTACTCAAGGAATATTTTAAGCTTTAATACGTTATGTACAAAACACATTCTAAATTTTTTAAAAATATATATATATATTTTCAAATAGCGCCAAAAACATCCAGTGAGTTAGGGGTTCAGAGATTAAACTAACCCACTTTTATGAAAGTTAAGGTATTCGGCGCTTGGAGAAAATGGCGACCTAAATGGCCTTGTTAAACTGATTCGGAACGCAATAGAGAAAAAAATTTTTATTCTATATAGATTTTATAGTAAACAATAAAGAAATTAGACCAAAATGAATTTTTTAATTGATACGTTTCGTTTTCGTGAAATTGCAGCCGTGCCAATAAAGCTGCTGGAGCTGATAAAGTTCCTGGAACCGAAGAGGGTACTAAAACCCTTGAAGTTCCTGGTCCCATTAAAGATCCTGAAACTGAAGTTCCTGGAACCACTGAAGTTCCTAAAACTGATATAGTTCCTGAGCCCGGTGTAGGTAATGAAACCGTTGAAGTTCCTGGAACCACTGAAGTTCCTAAAACTGATGTAGTTCCTGAAACCGATAAAGATCCTGAAACCGAGAAAGTTCCTGAAACCGATAAAGATCCTGAAACCGAGAAAGTTCCTGAAACCGATAAAGATCCTGAAACCGAGAAAGTTCCTGAAACCGATAAAGATCCTGAAACCGAGAAAGTTCCTGAAACCGATAAAGATCCTGAAACCGAGAAAGTTCCTGAAACCGATAAAGATCCTGAAACCGAGAAAGTTCCTGAAACCGATAAAGATTCTGAAACAGAAAAAGTTCCTGAAACCGATAAAGATCCTGAAACCGAGAAAGTTCCTGAAACCGATAAAGATTCTGATGCCGATGTATATGCTGGAAGTGATAAAGTAGCTGATACCGATAAAGTTCCTGAAGCCGATGAATTTGCTGGATCCGATAAAGTTGCTGATACCGATAAAATTGATGAAACCAATAAAGTTCCTGAAGCTGATGAATTTGCTGGATCCGATAAAGTTGCTGATACGGAAAAGGTTGATGAAAAGAATAAATTTGCTGGATCCGATAAAGTTGCGGAAACTTATAAAGCAACAGAAAACGAGTCTAAGACCGCTAAGTTAATACAAAATGATGGTGAAACAGAAGCAACAGGAGGGGGTTCCGGTACCGAGGAAGGCAATGAAACCGAGAAAGTTCCTGAAACCGAGAAAATTCCTGAAACCGAAAAAGTTCCTGAAACCGAGAAAGTTCCTGAAACCGAGAAAGATCCTGAAACCGAGAAAGTTCCTGAAACCGAGAAAGTTCCTGAAACCGATAAAGATCCTGAATCCGAGAAAGTTCCTGAAACCGATAAAGATCCTGAAACCGAGAAAGTTCCTGAAACCGATAAAGATCCTGAAACCGATAAAGATCCTGAAACCGAGAAAGTTCCTGAAACCGAGAAAGTTCCTGAAACCGATAAAGATCCTGAAACCGAGAAAGTTCCTGAAACCGATAAAGATCCTGAAACCGAGAAAGTTCCTGAAACCGAGAAAGTCCCTGAAACCGATACAGATCCTGAAAAGGAGAAAGTTCCTGAAACCGAAATTGTTGAGACAGTAAAAGATACTAATGCCGCCGAAAGAACGATGTATGCTACATATTTGATCAACAATCCAATGCCTATACCGTTAGAAACAAAAGTCAATTTACTCGAAATTGAGCTTCATCATATGGTATTACCACTCACAATTGGCATCATTATGCCGCTAACTGTGAGCACATTTATTATTACCCTAGTCGAGGAACGTGAAACTCAGTTGCTGATGCTTATGAGAGTAGCTGGTCTGAGGCTGCACATCTACTGGCTCATGACATACATGTGGGATATGCTGACTTTTTTGGCGTATTGCTTATTTTATTTTATATTGATGGCATTTTCAACAATTGACGGTTTTCAAGCGTTTGAGAAACTGAGTAAGTTTACCGACTTATTCCATATGCATTCGAATGAAATTGTTTAGTTTATTAGTACATATACATACAAATGTACATACATCGCTCATTCTTTAAGGAGGGGGTAGGGTCTGAACGCTACACTTTAAACATAAATGTAAGAATGTTTTTTAGTGATATAGTAATAATATATTTTTTTATTTAAAGAGAATTCTGTGATAATTTCATGAAAATATATTGCAAATAAGTCATTGACAGCAAATTTCCGCTGACGCCTAAAAAAAAAGTGGTTTGCGGTGGACATCATAACTCTTTACTGGATCAATTGAAGTCAAAAAATTAAAAAAAAAAAAAAAAAAATTGGTTAGCTTATAAGTCTTTTGAGGTAGTGACGTCAAGTTTTTTTTTTATTTGACGAAAAAATACGGCATTAACTTAATGGAAGTTATTGAAGATTGAACATATTATTTTAATAATAATTTTTCCAGAACTTATTTATTTTATTGTAAAAGAAAGCAAGGAACAAAATTAATTACAATCAAAAATCAGTGCAGCATCTTCATCTCTCTCGGGTGATTTAAAGAGTTCTAAAGTGAGTAGGCACTAGTAATGCCAATACCTCAAAAATTGTTTTTGGAATTACTTATATGAGTTGAGTTAGTTTTGTTACTAAATGGTACTCAAAACTTCCAACAATAAAATATGTAAGCTGGTCCTTAGATCAATGTGAAACTTAAAACTTGGTTTGTTTTGAAACCGAATAAATTGTTGTCCAGAAAGTAGGGAATAACCTAAAGCTCTGCTTGAGAAAAAAATTTACTTAAACCACTTTCGTTTTGAACGTCAAATGTCAATGAATGAAAAAAAAAACAGAAAAGGGAGGAGGGGGGTTAGCATAATCTATTGTGGACGTCTTTTAGGTGGGGGGAGGTAGCGAAATCGGACTAAACTGGACAACCATGGACGGCCCCTTAGAAACAATAAAATTGCAAGTTGGAAATGTTTCGTTTGGATCGCCCACATATTTGAAGCCAATTAAAAAATGTTTTGGTGCTTGTCAGCTTGATAAGTGGTTCGCGAATTATGATCCTCTGCAAACCTTTTGATAAACCTTTTTTATATTATCAAAAGATGGGTAAAGTTTGCCTTAGCTTTAATTTTTCTATGTTATCTTTCTATGTTTCGCGTGTATTTACAATTTTGGAAGAGAATCAGAGAGGTAGAGTACATAATATGAAACAGCAATTCGAATCTGTATGGAACAAGTAATGATTATTAAATGTTTTTTTTTTAAGAAAATGGTTTTCCTTTGACTTCAAATATTCTGGAAAACTTGTTCAAAAAAATTTCTTCGTACAAAATTGATAAGCCTTTGTAGAAATCTTGAGATGTACTGATAAAAAGAAACTAAAAGTAGAACAAAAGTTCCAGATAGATATGCTTTTACTTTTCATCAATTTCCGTTCACTCCCGCAAGAACGACTTCTTCCAATAGAAAGCTGAAATCAAAATTATTGGAATATCAAAAGATTTTAATATATATAAAAAATAATATATATGTGGTTTAGTTTTTACGTTACATGAAACCTTTTTTTTTTCAGTCGTTCTATTGGTGTTCATAATTTATAGCGCCTCAGCTATACCACTCACATATTTTATATCATTGTTCTGCAAAGGATCACGACTCAGCGCTTATTTAATAGCGTGCCTTGTACACGTTATGACTGGTAAGTAGCGGACTTTCGAAGATTTTCAATATATGTATATGAAACAAAACGTTTACAATATTTTTGCAGGTCTCGCCTTCTTTGTCCTCTACTGGGATGCTCTTGACAATTCTACCTTGTTCTTTTTTATTGCAATGTTCTCTCCAACATTCGCATTGCTTGAAGCCCTTAGCAATATGTATACAGAGGCGATGCAAGAGCAATATTGCATGCATACTTGCAGAAATTTGATCGGATGCAATGAGGACAATTTGTGTACGCGTATTCCGTATTGCTGTTGTAAGTTTGATTGATTTTGAAAAACAAAAAACATGTAGCATACAGCTCAATTCGTAAATTTTATGTCGCCTTAAGGTATCATAAGTACTAAAAGTGTTAGTTTTTTTCTACACGAATTAAAAGGCATACGTCACTGTGGGAGATTCCCTGAAAACCTCTCGTATCTCCATCTATTCGGCGACGAAACGTGAGCAAATACAGCATACAGATGATTTTTGCCATGCTTTAGCGGGCGTATTTAAACCTAACGGTTCCGTTACCTCGAATTCGCTAGACATTTCGTCTAAATTTTTAAAAGAAAAATTTGGTGAAATGAGCACATGTGTCTCCTTTGACTTAATTCAAAATTCGCGAAACCCATCGAGCAGTTTTTTAGTGTATTTCCTATGATTGGCATTCAAACCCACTCCATCAGCAATTATTTCTCGGATTAAGTTTAGCTTTCAGCAAGGCTACATTTTTATCGTCAGTTGCAGTTATCAGGCGGCCTCACGGGGTTCTTCTCCACAGAAAAATGTCCATTCTGAAATCGTTGAAGCCATTTAGAGCTTTGTGACTATATGCATTTTGTCATTCCTATCAAAAATCGATACATCACTAATTTTAGATTTTTTCGTCTCCTATTTCACACATAGAAACAAGCATGTATGCAAACTTAACAAATCGTTGAATGTGTTAGTGTGTGTGCTTGTTCAAGTCATTTACTTATCGTCACTGAATATTGAATTTTTTAAGAATTTATATACACAACCAACTCAATCGAACTATTTTTACTCCAAAAAACCATGTTATAAACAAATGAAAGAGCTTACTTAAAACTAAGTACTAGCAAATTGGGTATTATTGGTTCTCCAATACTTCTTGGCTGAGCAAAAATTGTAAAATGAGCAAGAATTTGTGGCTTGCTTACAGATCTTTTATTTTTTAAAATCACACATGTTAAGGGCGAAACTGAGAACTGCATAATTAGCTTATATCTAATACGCTTAAGATAAAATATGTTTTTTTACAGTTGATACATACTTCAAGTGGGCTAATCCTGGTATAATGCCAAGCATCATTGCCTTGATCTTTACAGCCTTTCTTTATCTTGGTATGATATTTTGGGTTGAGATGTACCGTAACGAAAATAGATTTGCCACCATAAAGAAGTAAGTTATTTTTCTTTATTTAGCATACTCTTTTCGAGGGTATAGTCCAAATACATATTGTTATTAATCGGAGAATTCTTGTCTTTTTTAAAACTTTCTCATGTGTTTTAGCTTAAAATATTTTCGTACCGCCTGTTATCCTTATGATGATCCAGATGTTGTAGCAGTTAAAAAACGAATTGCAGAAGCTGAATTGCGTGAAATAAAACACGATAATTTGTTCGTGGATCAGTTGGAATATGAAATTCCAAAAAAAAATAAAAATCTACACACCGTTTCATTCTCGGTTGCAAAGTATGTAATTATATATTTTATTTTTTTCCAATTTGTAATAATAGTTAATTCAGTAAAAGGGTCATAACTATACGTGTGATTTCGATATCTAAATATGTCGATAAAGCTGAGACTCATCTGAGTTTTAAAAATGGCTTATTTGTTTTTTTGAATAACTATCAAAAACTATTTTTAAAAAATATTGAAGAAATATTGGGGTAGTTATTAAACATATAATATTTATAAAATGGAAAACCATTGCCACCTACCAATTTTAACCGACGAGAGAGAGTAGAATAAATCGTTTACAAGACTACATTGAATTCACTAGGCTTGCAGTCGAACACTAAATTTTGCTAGGTGTATATCATCACATGAAAAGTAATAAATTAAGCAACATATAACTCTTTGGATCACTACAGTAATCCCCACTTATAAGCATTTCTGAAAATGCTTGATTATTGGTGCATATAAGCGTGAAATGCATTTAGAGAAACTCGGTTATCTGTATGAAAAGTGCATATATAAAAATTCGGTTATCTGCACCAGATATGCTTATATATAATCGTTATGCCAACTATTTAGAACCTTATAAAAATATTTTTAACGGCAAAAGTTGTAAAAATAAATATATGGAGATAGGGAATAGATTTCTTAAACGCTTCAATTGTCTTTCCTGTTTCAACAAAGCAGATTTTTTTCCTTATTAAGCTCTGACGATAATATGCTTTGAATGCATGAATAATTCCGACATCTAAAGGTTGTAAAATTGAAGTCGTATAGGGCGGCAAGTACTGAACATTAACGTTTTTAAGTTTGTAATGGGACGCACCATTGTCCACAAAAAGTATGACTTTTCGATTTTTCCACACCATTTTTTCATCAAAACCATTCATTATAATTACATTATTTTTACTTTTATTCCTTTGTGCTTCTGCCATCGGAATAGCCAGCCCGGACTTGGATTGAAGTCACTTTTTATTTGACAGCGAACTGTTTTACATTCTCCAATATCATATTGTGGTCTTTTAACCTTTGTATTTGATCGAACTATATTGACATTGTTTCCACTGCTTTTGATTTGCCGACTCAATTCCTTTTTCGGGCCAAATTAAATGCTTTGCTTCATTGTAAAATGCGATCTATGTTTCGCATAATCCGATTAATTGTGTATTGGGCACTCATATTTCTTGCAACTTTCAATTTTGGTTACGTTTCCACTCTCTCGAATGATTAATAACTTCTGTTTAAGTGACAAAGTTATTCTTTTTCGTGAATTTGTACTCATTTTGCTTTTTAATTTCAATTCGCACATTTGAAAATTCAATAGGTGTGACACGATTGTTTGGTACCAATATTGGTTTTGCCATTGAAAAACAAAAATTTTTTCCCTGTCGTGCATATAAGCGTGAATGGAGGAAAAAATTGGAAATTTTTTGGGGCTTATATCCGAGAAATGCATATAAGCGAGTGCATATAAAAGAGAAAAATGTTAACAAATCTAAATAGAAAAATGAAATTGCACAATTTTTGATGCATATAAGAGAGAAATGCTTATAAACGGCTTGTATATAAGCGGGGATTGCTGTATATAGACTAATATTCTAATAGGAATACAGAGGAATTGAAAGACAAAACATTTTATTAACTATTTTTTTGTTTTGACATAGATGACAGTTGTATAATGAAATCACTTTTCACGTTCCATTAGCATTATAATATGACCAGATTATCCTCGAGGAAGAACTTGCTCAATTTATATATTTTGACTCAATTTTAGTTCTAATTAAGGATAATGATTTCATAATTATGTCAATTTAAGAGTCGTCAAGCCATTTCTTATGCATTTTAATTGCCAATGAAGTTGCTATGTCAAGGAACCCAACATACCAATATAGCCCTCCTATTTTGCACTGTGATTTACTGCGATTAGCAAGTGTAACCTAAGATCCTTAATGGCTACTGCACTAGAAATGTATAGTTATGACAAATCTGCCACTACGTTCAGAAATCTTAGATTCAAAAAATTGGTTTGCCTTTCAGGCAGCTAGAACTTCTGCTTGAAATTCATTACAATAATTGAATAAAGCAAGGTACTCGCTGTTTTTTTCAGTCCTTTGGAAAAAATCTTTTTAAGTTACCAACGAAAATGCTCGATATATTAATAATTCTTGTAACATTCGATTATTTTTTTAGGGGTCAATGTCTTGCTATCTGGGGGCCCAGAAAAGGTGGAAAAACACATCTTGTCAAACAGCTGATAGGACAGCATAGGTTTTGTTTTGGCGATATTTACATAAAGGGCATCGAATTGAAATATGAAACGGAATTAGCGTATTTCACGTTGGGCTATTGTCCGCAGGATCGTGGAATATTCAGTAATTTCTCACCACGTGAGCTATTGCATATATTTTGCATGATACGCGGCATACCAGAAAATGAGATTGGTGAATTCATAGTTGATATAACAAAAGCTTTGGATATGCGAGGATTTATGCATAGAAAACTTTATACCCTATCGTATGATATGCGACGTAAAATACTAGTTGCCGTCGCTTTTTTGGTGAATAATGAAGTTATCATTCTGGATGAGCCCACACGTGGCTTAAATGCACTGAGCCGACGTCAAATATGGAATGTGATCAGCTTTGCACGTCTTGAGGGTAAAACTCTGATATTTACCACTGTTGGTAGTCCCGAGTGTAACTACATGTCGGATGAGTGTTTACTCTTTGAAGATGGTGAAATGTTGGCTTACGGCAGCATGCAATATTTGCGTCAAAAGTATACGCAGGGATTTTATTTGGAGGTGAAATTAAAGCTAGATGGTGAGACTGCTGAAGAAACAATGCAAAAGTGAGTTTATTATTCTTATTTTTTTGTAACTGTCCACTTTTGATAAGTAGGATTTTTCATAATATGTAGTGTGGAAGTATAAGTCTCAGGGAAGCCATAACTTTAAACCTTGAATTATTTATGAATTTCTCAAATACTAAATGGTCAAAATCAGGTCACTCGTCGACAATTTTACTATTCAAACTAAATAAAAAAAAAAAAAAATTAACTCAATTAAATTAAGTAAAAAAGTTTCTAAAAAGAAATATAACCCTTTTCATTTCATTTTGTTTGCAGTCTTAGCAGAGATGTTGAAAATTTACATCGCTTTGCCACCTTTATACATGAGGAGTCAGAGCTGCGGTAATATTACTGAATTTTCATTTTTGTCATTAATTTCAAGGTTGAACTAATTCCAGATCTCAGCGTGACAATTTCTTAAGATATTATTGTCCAGTTGAAAGAATCATATTTTCAAGGGTCTATGGTGCTCTTGAAAAGAATCGTAAGCGCTTGAATATCATCTCATATCTGATAACGCAAGGAAGTATGGAAGAAGCATTTGCTAATGTCGCTGCCACCAGATTACACAAACAAAAATTATATCCTACATTAGCAGATTCTGTAAGAAATTAAATGTGTAAAAACTTTTAATTGCTAGAATTCAAAATCAAATCGATAGTTGAGTACTAGTACGATTCAGGTCATTGACATTTGCCCTTATACAGAAATTCCGATGTATGTAGTTTGAGTTATGATAAATAAATCGATTTTTGTATGCATACCCAGACGGAAATCATATGAGTTATCCAGTTTTGAATACAAAAGGAACCAAATGTTTTCATCCGTTTAAAGTTATAGTGCTCTTTATTTTCACACGTTCACAAAACTTTTTCTTCCTATTCTTTCCAACATTTCCGCGATTCACGTATTTTTTGTTCTAACAATCGTTTCGTTCTGTTCTAATAATCGTTGATTTCTGCAACGTGTGCTCAATCCATTCATCTTGACAGTATCTGGTAAGCAATTCGACATTGGAAATGGTACTGGGCCATCAAATTTACGGAATTCGGCGCAAAAAACTGTTGGTGAACACTTGTAAATCATGTAGCAGAGTGCGGTTGGTTAACCAGGTTTCACAACCCTATAAAAACAAAAATTGGCTTCACGTTTAACTTAAAGACTTTGAGCTTCGTTGCTGTTGACAAAACCGAAGACTGCCAGACATTACGAAGCTGAGTCAGGGTACCTACGCTTGATTCTAGCATTGACATCTTGTTGGTACTGCCGTCAGGTGATATTACGTTGCCCAAGTAAGAAGGTACTACCTATTTGTTTTGCTTATGCTTATTTTCAGACCTACTTCTTCCGAAAGAGATCTGATGGCCTAGTGGAGAGTTATGACTTGCTAACTTCGTGTAGTCCAATCTCTATTATATATATAGTTTTTTATTCATATTGTCAATAATTAAATAATAGTTAAAATGGAGGAAAATTATTACTCCTCTTAAATTGCACCAGGGATCAATGTCTTTTCAACTGGGTATAACATGAGACAAATTATTTATTTATAGTGAAGAAAAATACCACGTGCGTTAATGTTTTTTGTCGTAGCTATGTTTCGTAGTTATATTTTCTATACCCTACATAAAGGATATATTACTTTCACACATTTCTAATAAATGTAAGAAGAGACGGCAGGTACAGAAAAGTAAATATAGTTGCTTGATCAGCTTGATCACTTCCTGAGTAATTGCAGTAATATCAGCCTGTGGAAATAGCGATAGGCGAGGTAATTTATTGAAATTCAGTACACAGGCTACATCTGCAATTATAGCCCGTGGAATAGAAAATAACAAAATCAACACTTGGGAACATTTAAGGCGATGTTATGCAAACTCACGTTTTCGTCAAATCACGAGTTGTTGTTGTTTCCAGTATTAATAGCTAAATGCGAATGA
Organism: Tricholauxania praeusta; assembly: GCA_949775025.1. Taxonomy (NCBI): domain Eukaryota; kingdom Metazoa; phylum Arthropoda; class Insecta; order Diptera; family Lauxaniidae; genus Tricholauxania; species Tricholauxania praeusta. The sequence goes on along the minus strand of OX459028.1, from coordinate 162,061,737 downwards.
GAACGAGAGAGTACAATTTGATGATACACGGCCACGGATTATTCGTCCTGCCAAATACTTTACAACATCAAAACAATGTTGTTTTGTAAAAGTTTTCGCATTTAGTGTTTTTTGGAAGCAAAATAGTACAGTTTTCGTTAAGAAAATTAAAATAACAAAAAAATGTATAAGTGTTTAGGTATAATGTTGATTAGTTGACACTAATAATATTTAGGACAATACCGCGAAGTCTCTATTTAATATTCAGGTAAATTAAGTAATTTAATAAAAACCGAAAAACCGCCTTAAATGACTACGCTATTAATAGCGTAGTCATTTAAGGCGGTTTTTCGGTTTTTATTAAATTACTTAATTTACCTGAATATTAAGTGTTTAGGTACTTTAGTCAAAGAGCGAAAGTGAATAAAATGACAAAAAATCTCCAACATTTTACTGGGAGAATTTTTTAAGGCAATGCAATCAAATTTCATACACATACAAGAATTGGTTCGGATTGGCATCACAAAAATAAGTAGCATTTTCACTAGAAGGCGTGGCTCCTCTCATTCAAGCGAAACTTTAATTTGTTACAATGAGGATTTAAACATTTGAGGCAAAGCGAATTTCCTAATCACACTAGGGATAAAACGAACTAGACAACTAGTTGGTAAATATCAATATGAAGGCGTGGAAAGATATTTTGATAAAAGGGCGAGGCATCTCCAATACAAGAAAAGTATATAATACGCTATATTGAAAGAGTTTCTTAAGAAAATGCATTCAAATTGAACAGAAATAGGTACTCCGGGCAAGCACTAAACGAATAGAAGGCGTGACAAGCAACAACTTAAAGTCGCTATGCTGAGAGCCACTTTATAAATGTTGAAAAATTCAAATTGGGAACGTCTGGTGAACTCAGCCAGCACATGACATGGCGGAAAAATACTCTGTCAATTTGCTGTAGGTAGGGTACTGAATTTTTGACGTGGCTAAAGATAACACCTTTACTATCAAGCTTAAAGTCAACGACATCGTCTATTGCATGTCTAACTCAATTCTAATGTCTTACGGTGAGAAGTTATTAATTCAATAAATATGTCAGATTTTTTGTTGCTTTAAACTCTCATATATTATAGGTACAATCAAAAGAAAGTATTTTTAAATGTTTTAACGTGAAGAAATTCATTTATTGCCATCTAAACTTTGGTTTAATTAAAGTGCAATTTATACTTTGTCCTTAAAACCTTAATTTTTTACTGAAAAAGCAAAAAAAAATATAACTAAGTTAAGAGCATTTTTTTTCGAATACAAGCGCGCCTATTTTGGGTTATGATAGAATCCATTTCCTATATCGGTTGCTGAAAAAACTTTTTTTAAGCTCGGCGTTCAAGCCAGCAATAGTTATTTCCGAAAACGAACAAATATTTCGATTTTTCTACATCGATTGGTACCAAAATTGTTTTATAAAATAAAATTAAATTTTTAACTAACTATATATTTCTTTTGCATGTACAATTTATTGAAATTTTACTGTTCTAAGATTATAAAACTTTAAGGAAATACAAACCTGGTTCTCCTGTGTTCTGGGATAAACATGGAGGCTTAAGTTTTCGAGCCAAAAAAATTTTCCGAATTAGCAAGCTAGTCCTTGTGTACTGCCATCACTCGTAGTATAAGTTTAGCCACAGGTTAAAAATAAACAGAACCGGAGTCTGCGCATGTCATTGTGCAAAAGTCGAGCAGACTGATACGCCCGGTTTTGCTATTGTAGAAGTGATTAAAAAACGGCTCTATACTACGGTAGAACGCCATTTAACTTTTTATCTGAGTTTGTGAATGAAAAGACAACTTCACACTACGAGTTTGTAGGTAATGTAGAAATTTATCAAATAGCCACCATATTCGTTTAGTTGGCCAAGACCGTGCTGACCCATATCATGTTCGATGTTGTTATTGCCAATTCTAGCATTAAAATCGCCCATTAGCATAATAAGGTCCTGTTTGCTGATCGAGGCAATAGTTGAGTTTAAATTGTTGTATGCATTACATATGTACATTAGGGTGATTCAAATTTTATATTTTTTGTTTTTTTTAAGGTGCTGTTGCTTAAAAAGTAAGTTTATGATATGAAGAAAAAGCTCACGAAAATTCAGCTCTGTAACTCAATTTTATAAGGTGGCGCCGGAGCCTGTTAGTTTTACATGTAAATTGTATGGAAAAATTATTTTTTTCAAAAAAGGTGTCTAAATGAATAGGTGATTAGTGCTGTTGAGCTGAAAAGGGTCGTTTTTCGATGTAATTTTTTACGCTGAATCCGAATCTGGCCTTAGAATTGACCCATCATGTCTGAATCCTGAAATATTTGAGGCTAAGTACCTAAAACATGATGTTTTTTGTCTACTTTCGAGGCCATGTATAGGATTTAAAGAAAGTTGATCAGCTTATTTTTAACAAAAGCATCATTTAGTACCATCCTTGCCCTTTAAAATGAGCTTTCAAGTGGTGATCTGTGATGCTTCCTTGCAAAGTTGCAGCCATTTCAAGGTGACATGAATTTGAAACCCGTTGGTTAATATTGTTGGGTTGCAACCCATTGTAGGGGATCCAATTCATGTCACTTTAAAATGGCTATAACTTTGCAAGAAAACATCACAGATCACCACTTGAAAGCTCATTTTAAAGGGCAAGGATGGTACTAAATGATGCTATTGTTAAAAATAAGCTGATCAACTTTCTTTGAATCCTATACATGGCCTCGAAAGTAGACAAAAAACATCATGTTTTAGGTACTTAGCCTCAAATATTTCAGGATTCAGACATGATGGGTCAATTCTAAGGCCAGATTCGGATTCAGCGTAAAAAATTACATCGAAAAACGACCCTTTTCAGCTCAACAGCACTAATCACCTATTAATTTAGACACCTTTTTTGAAAAAAATAATTTTTCCATACAATTTACATGTAAAACTAACAGGCTCCGGCGCCACCTTATAAAATTGAGTTACAGAGCTGAATTTTCGTGAGCTTTTTCTTCATATCATAAACTTACTTTTTAAGCAACAGCACCTTAAAAAAAACAAAAAATAAAAAATTTGAATCACCCTAATGTACATATATTATATATAATTCCTAATTCTTCTCGAAGTTCGCAACTTTGATTGGAGCACATGCTATTATTTTTCTTAGTCAAAATTTGAATCGCGCAGTGACAAAGAGAGATTCAGCAGAAATCTTACGCATTTAGTTATTTATGTTGGTTATCATACCCGAGTATATAAATTTTCGCTTGTGGGAGTAGCATGTGCCATTGTTCCCGTTTAGCAGTAATTACTTACTTAGCTCAAACTTTAACCGCTGAAGTCTGATGGAGATGACCGCAATAGAAGAGGATTTTACTTTAACGGTATGTATTGTCCGTAATAACCGGAAATGTTTGATTGATTCAGTACATTGGCAGTAGGGCTGTTATCTTTATATTAGATAGCTTGAAATGCTTTTCGTTTCTTAAAGGCTCCGCACAGCTCTTGAGCCAAGTATTACAAAGTGGTTTTTTGTTGTGAATTTCATTGCACAGCCGCCCATTATTGGTCAAACGCTGACTAGCAAGTTGTTTATTCTGACTAGAAAGTCGTTTACTCTGACTAGCAAGTCGATAGATTCAATGGGGTCCGCGGGGTCCCGTCACAATTTTCTATAAGAGAATTGATATGAAACGTTTTGTTTTATTATTATGATTTGTTTTCATAATCATTATAATATAAAAAAGTGTATGATATTTAGATATGACCTTCGTAAGTTATTGGCCAATTTGATTCCTAGACAGTTCTTGCATTGACAGTTCTTGGCTGCCACTAAAACTTAGCCTAAGAATAACAACTTTCAAAAATGACTCAAGCATTTCCCTGAGTTTTTACTCAAGAGATCATTAAAAATAAATTCAAATTGTAACCCAAAAGGTGTCAAATGTTACCTTGCCGCTTGTTTATAAAGCATTTTTATTTACAAACAACAGGTACGTGTAACGACTGTGTTAAGTCATAATGAAAGCTTTCTCATACTTTAGTATTCACGAGGGTCTGCGAGTACTTAGGTAAGCTTTTTCAATGACGTCACTCTGATTAAACTTTAGCACATGTTTGCCACTCATCAGCTGTCTACCGTTCGTTTTTTTTTTGCTACATTCGTTCCGTTTGTTGGCTCAGTTATTACTGAGAGTTTGCAGCGTTCTGTGCTCTCAGCAACGAAGGTCTCTTTTATTAAATTTTATTTTTTATTATTGCGCCGCCTATCGGTTGTGTATCCAAAGTGGGAAAAAAGTGTTACAATATTGAGATGGGCAAGAAAATATTAAATAATATTTATCGCTGTTTCTAAATACAAACGCTGTTTTCGTCTGTGCCTCCACCGATTTTGTTATTCATTCATTGTTTTTATTGAACTCGAATAATTGGCGTCTCAATTTTTTATTTAAATAGAAAAGAAAATAAATTAATTATAAGAATATAATAATATGCAAGTGTTTGGCATGGAAAAAATCGAAGAAGCATCGACTCGTAATAATATTGGCAGCTGACTCAGTGATATTCTGAGAAATTCAATATTAAAAATTTGTTTTGTTTTGGCCAATTTTGTTTGTGCAAAAATAAAAATGAATTGCATTCTCTGCCATGACTTGTGAAATTTTGTTGTTATTATATTCATTAAAGGGTATATACCCAGAATATGTGTTATATAACTTATGACTTAGTGATTTTAATAAAAACAACAAGCGATAAAATTAAAAAATGACAAAAATAATTAAATTATTATTTATGTAAACCAGACGTAACATAAACCATTGGTTAATTAAATTTATATATTCAACAAATTGCTTGTTGTACTTTTTGATTTTATCTGCATAAATATTTTTTAATAATAATCTATCGACCAGTTCCATGTTATGAACAATTTTCCTTTTACTAAAAGTTATAACAACAAAAATAGCGACAACATCTTTAGTGACGACAAGTGGATACACAAACCTTGACATTCAATAAAGGAAAGAGAAAATCCATAAACACCCACTGCCGGTACTGGTATACAAAAGAGATATTATCCTGACGTATGCCAGATGTAAAAGGTTGGTAAACTTTTTCGTAAGCTCTATTTTTATATAGTACACATTTACACCGTGAGATAAAAAAATGATTAAATTGTCAATTTTTTGTATATTACGGAAAAGAAGTATGTTTTATTTTTTTAAAAAAGGTGTTAACATTTCTTTTTATCAGTATGGGACCTCCATAAATTACGTGAGTCAAAATAGGGGGAGGGGGTCCACAAAAATCTCACTAAGGGGGAAGGGGGATCAATAAAAATCTTACGTCAACTTTTTAATGCACAGACTATACATTATTATAGCAGATTACATTATGAGGCAAGTCTTACGAATGGGAACGGGGGGTTCCGGCAGAACTCACTAAATCTCCGTCCGAATTTTCAAAAAAACACCTCACGTAATTAATGGACGGCCCCTTTTGAGATTTGGGATCGCCGATTATTATACATTTTTTTCCAAAATTTGGCCCAAAAAGGAAATTTTTTGATGTCCATTACTGTTATCACGATTTACTTATGAATTTCGCTCATCCATTGATGCAATAATTTTTTTTCAAATAAAACGCCGCTAGTCTGACAAAATTTCGCAAAAGCTGCTATTATGTATGTAGAAAAATTGAATTTCGGAAATGCACACATCCCATTGAGCTTAAAAAGTTGAGTACATTAGTGGTATTCACCTAAACGCGCAAGTTTCCCATTTGTGCAAATAGGAAATTTTGCGCGATGTGTTTCATGAACGCTCTTCCGAATATTTTCTGCAATTTGTGACAGTTGATGAGCATGTCAATTCGTAATTTCCAAAATATAAAAGTTAAAATGCCAAGAGAAGGTGAAATATTATAAATTAATTAATAAAATGTTTGAAGAAATCGCTGTAGTACTCGTACATTTATCAATACTGCAATTCTTCTGAAAACACGATGGCGTTACCAAATTGTCGCGCAAACTTGTATAGTTTGTTCAAAAAACTTTCCATACGATTTTTGATAGTAGTTCGATTGCGAGAGCTCAAAAATGCACAGTTTGCGAGGGTTTTGCGTGCTTAGATGAATACCCATATTATAATTCGCAAAAATTTCCTTGCATTGGAGGTGAGAGTAGCATAATATAAAATTATTGATCGCTAAATATCATCTGCATGCTGCTGAAAATTACTATATTTCAGTTCAATTATAAGTTTTTGCGAGTGCGATAGATTAGAAATTAAGTCTCTTATAGTCATTCGAATTCGTCGAAAAAGATTGCCGAGACTGGAGACGTCGTCTTAGATGACGACATAAACATTCATGTCATATTGATGACAACCAAAGACCATACGTCATAATTTCAAACGTTTAATGACACGCCTCAACCGATTGTCATCGATCGGATTATGCAAGCAACTTTATCTAAAATACTTTGACCTTGATAGAGTGGAGTGCGATTCAAGTAATCGGATGCGGCTATTGGCACTTGTGTTAATGATCGTGTTCTTGTTATATGGAATATGCAACAAATCACTTCCGTTCATCCAACAGAATTCATGCAAATCAAATCAAAATACTGATGCTATGGAATTCAAGTTTATGTACATTCAGTTGATCGGTCGTTGCGATTTGTTCCCACCGGAGTTGGAAATAAATTTGATATCAATGCACCAAAGCCAATTATTATCCGCTCTTGCATGCACGCATTCAATCTCATTCTTGATTTGTTGCAAGTCATCCAAAAATCCTGCAATAATTTCCAAGTAAAATTGATGATGTACATATACGCTGTTTCGAAAAACATCTACGGTTCTGCAGTTTGAATATAAATTCAAGATACCGCATCTGAATATTTTTCAACACGGATAGCTAAAATTTTGAACATTAAAAATCCAAAAAATAAAAATGGAAAAAGTTTTGAAGAAAATCGATCAATAAATACGCTGTAACAAATAACAATGTAATTTTGAAACTAGAAAATATACATATATCGTTTTAAAAAATTTTCCGATATTTGATATGAAATCAAAAATTTTTAAACAAAAAACCATGGTATAATGATAAATCATGCAAAAAACAAGCAATTTGTCTGATTATTTGTGGAGTTATGAGCATTAAAAAAAAAGTCTTAAAAACGCATATATCCCTTAAAAATTTGAATAATTGATAAAATAATTGTAAAAGATTACGGAGAATGCAATCACACAATACTAAAAGAAATAAAACTTTCAAAAAAATCAGAGATGCAAAGCTAAAATGGTGTTCGATTTGGTACTATAGTATGAACCTCATTTCAAAGATAATTTTTTAGTCTATTTCTTTTTAATTATCGTTCTAGTCGCTAGCTCTTGGCTATTGGCTCTTTTGTTTTAAATGATATGTAAGTATTTTGTTTAAGAAATAGTTTTAAGAACTATATTTTTTTTGACAGAGATCATTTTTGGTACTTTTCATTCTGCCATATTTCTGGGTGCTAATCAGGAATCCAAAATTTCATGAATATTATTTTGTGTTTTTAACAATTTATATACAAATTGAAAGCTCTTCGTTAATACTACAGTTTTTATAACCAACTTTGTGTTATAAATAGTACCCATGATGTGCTACAGGTCAATTTCCGAAACAATATTACTATTACCTTTTTATTGTTTTCGACCTTCTATTTTTTTTTGAAAATTCGATTACTTGACCTCTTAAGTCCAAGAAACCAAAACTTTTGATTGCTCCTATGCCACCGTACATTTTAACTAAATTTTTTTCAACATACCTCTCATACCTTTTTCCTGCAGCCACCCCGTGCTTTTAATAAATACTCTGATTAAGAAGTTGCAATTTCATGACATAGAGATCTTGTGGCGGCAAACTAGGTATGACTCATGGTAAAACGTAACTAATTTAAGTTCATTTAATTGATAAGACTTAACTACACTTACGAGAATAGTTTTGTTCAATTGTAAAATATTGATATTTATTCAATATCAGCAAGAAAAGATATGATTAAAAAAAACAAACGATTTGGAAAATTGTTTGGGTCAGAGTTTAGATCAATAGTTTTACATCGTTATCTTAAAATAAACAGTCAGAATGAAGAAAAGACTAGTTTCTTTTACTTTAAGTCTTAGAAAAGTACAAATATTTTGCTAAACAAAGATATTTTAACATAATATTGCAATTATAGATTCAATATATTGTACGCAGAAAAGTAATTTTAGTTTTATTGCTAATCGTTCATGGATTTGTCATGTGACTTAATAATTATAAACGTCAATTACCTACCATTTGTAACTTCCATCTAAATAATTATTGTATTAATTTGATTGTACTCACTTTGAAAATTAATTAATATTACAAAAAGTTAATATGAAAGGAACATTAAAAGTCATGGTATCTTAATTGTAACATCTTTTTTGTATTGACTTCCGAATTCTCTTATAGTTACTACAAGTTATATTTTTTGCTAAGTGCCCAATAATTCTAAACACCCTACACGTTGAGTATAAGGCACTCATAAGGCTCTCCTAATCAATACTCCAGCCAAATCATTTAATTTTTATTAACTATGCGAAAGTTTACATTTATCGTCAGTGTAGTCAAGCGATTTGAGTAATTTTAATGGTGAAGGTGGATTTCAGGTAATGTTTCTGTTTCTTTTCTAGACACTACACTTAGTACTATCTGATTGTTGATTTTGAAAATTTTTTCGAATGTTTTTATTTTGTCTTGCCTAGTTTGAATTGTAATTGGAAACAACTTTTTGAGAAATTTCTTTAAACACGATTCTATAATATAGGACTGCCAAAAAAATGACCTTTCGGGTGTAATTTGTCCACATTTTCAGCCACACGAAAAATGCAGCCGTGGTTTGAAAACAGTTTTCTATACAAAAAAAAAAAAAAAAATGCCTAAGCCGCTATATCTTGGCACCTTGGGCATACTTTTTCTATGTTTTAGTAAGTCGGTTTTTTCGTTAAATTTCAACGAAATCGGACACAAACTCTGTCCGCGACGTTTACGAGTTTGAGCTAAGAAGCTCAAGTGTTGGGATAATTATTTTTAAACCTCAAGCTAAAATGTAGGAAAAAATAAATAAATAATTTTTGTATTGAACTTTTTTTAGTCATTTTTACAACCAACATGATAAAGATAACAAGTGGATCAATTTAACCTGGTAATTGGTGACATATGTTTCGGCTATTACCACGTATATACATATTTATATGCATATACATATGTATATATACAACTCAGAAAGATAACAAGAAAAATGGAACAATACGTGCGAACTCCAAAGAAACACGCACTTTGTACACATCAAGGTCACATACCCAATAGCTCAAGTGTTAGAGCGGCCGTCGCAATTCAAAAAAATGCATACGGTCGGGTGTTCGATTCTTAGTACAACTTAACCAAAACTGGTCTGATGAGGCTATGTATATGCATATAAATATGTATATACGTGGTAATAGCCGAAACATATGTCACCAATTACCAGGTTAAATTTATCCACTTGTTATCTTTGTCATGTTGGTTGTAAAAATGACTAAAAAAAGTTCAATACAAAAATTATTAATATAATAATTATTAGTCTCAAAACAAACCAAAAAAAATAAATAAAAACAATTAAAAAAATGTCCAAAATAAACACTCTAATGTACATACTTGCCATGCCATGTATGCACTTTAACCCTTCCATTTCCGTAAGTGTTTCAAAGATGTCAAAAAACTTAGTGCTCGTTAAGAAGTTTCAATTCGAATAAAAATATCATAGATTTTCCCACACTTCACTGTGGTGTACAATACAAGAATTCGGTTGGTGCTTAATTTTTTCCGTGTAACATAATTAGAATTTCTGCATGAAGATACGTGTCATGAAACAAACGCAATTCAAAGTTGCACTTAAATATCAAAAACAAAAAAACACTTAATGACGGTAATAAACCACTCTTATCACTACAAATCAAATGCACGAGCGGGTACTCAAAAACTATGCTTCTGGTATTTGAATTCATGTCCAGGAACATTTTTAACTAGAGTTTTCTCATTTTTCTAGAGATAAGAGTAAATTTGCTCTTTATTACATATTTGACAAGGAACTCTTTGCTATCTCTCGTTTATCTATGAACTGCCATAAACCTTATCAATGCGCGTTTAAAATAAAAAGTACTAATCATTTTCAGATATCGATTTGTTAATCTGTGAGGGGTAACACCTTGACAAAGAGTCAAAAGCAATTTATTCTGTTAGTTCATTTAAAATAATAAAACCTATAAACTTTATAGTCATGAAAAAAGTTTTAGTACCAAATTGTTCGCTCTGGAGTGAAGTCCTTTACGGAGCAATAACGGTAGTGCTCGTATTATAACAACTTTGAAAAAGTGTGAAGAGAACTGGATTAATAAAATATACCAAGTGGAAAAGGGATATTAAAACAAACCGATAGACTTAACGAGTTTGAAAAAAGCATTTTAGAACAAAAGAAAAAATTATTTCATTTAGCAAAGTTACCTGTGGTGATTAATATTAAACGGGTTTTTCTGAACGCGTAATTAAATAAAGTGTAAGTATTCATTTTAAGACGTGAAACGAGAAATACTTAGAAAAAAAAATTGTATATGAAAAATAAATAAATTAAAGTAACAGCTTCGAATAATTAGTAGTCTTTTATCTGTGCTAAGACTTTTTGTGTCTTCAAATATCAACTTTGCACAGAAACGAATTTTTAAGCCTTCATTAAAAGCTTTCAGTTTTAAATAATGTTTTTGGAATTCTGTGATATAATTATCAAAGTTTTTTGTACAGAGTTTTATTTCTTGCAAAAGATTAATAATATATCTCATACTTGTTTATACAGCTACCAATCCATGGAGGCTTACGATTGAATTAAAGATGCCTTATAGCTTCACTTCCTCGAACGCGCATTGTAAAATTGTGCTTTAGGGAGTGCAGCTTAATTTTTCGATTGATCTACTTAGTTAAGACGCACTCTAATACGCATATTCTCGAATTCAAATTTAACTTAAATGAAGTATTTTCTAGAAAAGTCAGTATAAAATCAAAGACAGGTGTTAATGGGAAAACCTGGAAAGTTCTAAATAAAACGTTTAAAAATATAGTAATATTTTGTTAAAAAAAGTTTTTCAAAATTTTTTTATTTAAATACTTGTGGATACGATTTTTTAAGAGAAAAGTTTTCAAAAGCTTTAAATAAAAAGGAAAAGCTATTCCTTTTCATAAAAAATCCATTAGAGTTGTACAAATAAAACTATGGTAGTTGAGATTACCTATAAATAAAAAAAGGAGATACCAACATACGGTGGCCCATATCAAGAATATCAGCTCTATGCTTAGAGCTACACGCAGAGTTCTAAGGTTTCATAAATAATGTTTATATAAGCTGGTTGTGAGACTTCTAAGACTATTTACATATCTTCGAAACCTAAGAATTCCATGGTGGAGCCTCTAAATGACAATTATTCTAATCAAAATAAAATATGCTATTGATATACATACATATGTATAAACTTATTGAAGACCAATTATACATCAATTATAGATTGAAAATTAGTCCCAAATCGCATATTCTTCCTTATGTAATTTTTACTTTACTCAAAGTAATGATAAGCTAGAAATGGTGCATTTTTCAAACTAAGTCTGGAAACTGATTCCGACTTCATGTTCGGTGTTCTGCAGTTGAGAAGAACGTAAGTTCATTGCTCTGATCGCTATTTACAACTACATATATTATCACGATCATTACTTAAGTATTCGGTTGCTTAAGTGCATTGAGTACGAAACAATTAAAGTGCTAAGTAGGATAAAAGCTTTTAATATTTTTTTTTTATTTTATTTTTGCTAACGTTCTAATAATAAAACATGTCACCAAAAAACCTATTGCGAATTTTGAATGAATTCGCAAAGTGTTAAAAAAGAACCAAATAGTCATAAAATTGATAAGGAACCATGGCAGCTGATAGCATTGTTTAGGTGCGAGTACGATTGTTACATCAACCAATGAACACGACTGATTAATCTTTGGGCAGTTAGTACAAATAAATAAATTTCTTATCTTAAATGATTATACAATTTATTATCAATTTATCGGCTGAACCAGGCTATATAAAGTACAATTTTAGCTTGTGCCAATGTTTACTATATTTGCTGCATGCCAATCAAAAAAAAATTTGCAAATAAGTATATAGATAGAATTATTGCAGTCTTAACTTTTTTTTATCTTTATATCGAATTTAATGACGACACAAATTACTTGCATCAAATGAAACTTAAGGCTGCTAGCTTGCATTGGCTTATAAATAGACATTCCCATCTAAGTTTAGAGCATAAAGTTCTCCTTTACTACCAAGTCATAAAGCCAATATGGACTTATGGTATGGTAATGCAAGTGCATCAAACATTGAAATTCTAAAATATTAAAAACTATTACGGGAGCTCCTTGGTTTATTCGAAATGAATGCATTCACAGAAATCTGCACATTCCAATGGTGAAAGCCGACTTAGACAAAAATACATAACAAAATTACAAGGTCATGTCAGTCAGCTCGTCTAACAAAAAAAAGTTTATAAAAAAGAAATAAAATTATAAAATCGAGCTCGTCAACCCATCGCCACCAGCTAGAATTCCACCGACCTTGATCTAGCTCGTCTTGGCCGCAGCTGAATGAGTAGGCTACTTTTCAGTGTTAGACCGGGATCCAGCCCATCTCGGCTACTGCCTCAAAGTATTCCTCGTGGAGGAATCCTGGCCTGGAGGAATCCTGCCTCCACTGGTTTCTCAATAACGTGATTGACCGGAACCTAGCTTATCGCGACTATCAAGCAACAATCGTTATCGATTCCTTCATGGCCCTTCTCTGCTACCACGGTATTGGTATAGAAAAGTAAATATATTCTTGATCAATCTCATTTTGTCTGTGGAAGTCAAGTAGTTGCACTACCACAAATTTAACTTATTTCAAAGAGTTTAGTTGCATGTAAAAATAAAAAAAATATTTGGCCAAGTCTTGCCATGACGAATAAATTATCGTCAAGTAAATCTCTATCCAACCTCAAGCTACGTAGTCAAGTGATTAAATTCGCGGTTCAGTAAAATTGTAAGCAACGTTGCAAATTCCATAGATTTTAACTAAGGTTTTTTGTCAGTAAGGCACATGATAATGTATTTCTAACTCTGTTTTCGGAGCTATCATCCTCAAGAAAAGTTTATAAAAGGCTCATAAGCGATCCTCAATGCCACTGGCATAACATATTTTCCTACTAAACTTTATTATGAATCACAAAATAGCACTTTTCTGAGTCTTTTTTTTTGGAACTTTGACCTTTATATAGCACTAATACTAATAAAAATAAAATTTCTTAAGACCGCACAGTTTTAAATTGCAATTTTTCCATTTCAGCTAAAAAAAATTAATTGAAAATCTCAATTTGAAGTGGAAAATTTGATTTTCAGTCGTTTTTTTTATCTCTGTGTTGGTATAGTTCTTTGCTTAAGCCCATGAAAGTATTTTAATTTCATAAGAAATGAGAAACTTAATACCATTACGCATATCCATTTGAAAAAAAATTACTTATGACGAGTAGTCATAACATTTATCTATTATTTTTTCTATTAATTGGCAATTGGCATTATAACATTTGATGAATGTGCCATTATATCTCTATAGTTTTTATAATTATTTTCTTTGTATCAATGTGGATAATTTATTGCAAAAACAAGTTTTGGCTTTCATTTAGATAAAGTAAGTACATACTAATCTACAATTAATTAAACATACATATATTCACTTAATTGAACAAGTATTAATTTTATCCAAGACGAATTATTCCAATTTCCCGATATTAACCGATTCACTATAAGATACTCCTTACAACCATGATAATTTTTATGTATTGATATACTAAAATCATAAAATATGCGTTCTTAAAGCAGCCAAAAAAAATTTGTTCTTCATCTCCAATAATTTCGTATTTTTCCGGAATGCTTCGAAAACAACCCAGCGGCAAATCGATTAAGTACTCTGAATTTTCATATATGAAAAGCTATACCTTTTGTTTTGTATGTTTCACAAATGGAATTGTTGCTGTGATATTTTGTTTATTTGTTTGCTGGCTGCCTGCTTTGTATGTGGAGCTGTAGGCAGTTCGCTTGCTGGCTGCCTCCTTTGTAAATAGAGTTCTAGGCAGTCTGTTTGTTGGCTGCCTGCATTGTATATGGAGTTGTAGGCAGTCTGTCTGTTTGCTGTCTAATTTGTATATGGAGATGTAAGAGGTCTTGTCTGTTGGCAGCATACTTTGTATGTGGAGATGCAGGCAACTGAGTACACTATACAGGCATCTGATAAACGATGTTTTAAGGCAATCTGCCTTTCCCTTGCTACACATTGTATATAGAGATGTAGGCAAGCTGCCAGGGCCGGGTTCGGCCGGCTATGTGCCGCCCGTACGCCAATAAAATTTTGCCGCCCCCATATATAAAAAAAAAGTTATAACATAAAAAACAAGAATTTTTTTGATTTCCTCCATACAAAAAAATTTTGATAAGCAAAAAAAAAAAAAAAAGGAAAATTTGCCGCCCTCGTTTTCAAAATTTGATGCCCATGGCGTCGGTGGCGTATGCGGCCCTGCAAGCTGCCTACAAAGCTACAAGCGGCCCTTTGTAAAAAGCATGTACAGTTGTGGCTGGGGTTGTAAGCATTACTGCCTACAATGAGTATAGCTATTCATCGATGTTGTGTATAACATATTTGCCGCTGGGATTAAGCGCAAGAGAGTTGATGAAAAAACCCATGACATTTTTTTGGCATACTTTTTCCAGCATTTCAGCTGGTATCTCACCAATGGCAGCTGTAATGTTGTCTTCCAGGGCTGAAATAGTGGTTGGCTTATCTCTGTACACGAGAGCACGAATTTCGATAATAAAGTCCAATGATTTGCAAGCGTTGTTCGTTTGTTAGTCTATTTATAATAAAATGGCAAACCTTATTGAGCATTTTTGAAGTCCACGTATGTTGCAAATTACGTCAGAAATGTCATAAAATTGTGCACTGAAAAAACAAATAGCAAAAAAATCAAACTGAAAGAAAATTATTTCTTCATCAAAATGTACTTTTTTTTGACTTGAAAATTGGCTCCACCGTTTGCAATGTAACTACGCCTGCGCTTGATCCAATCATTCATTAATTTTACGTAGGATGGGTGAGGCATAGCTTTCAGCTCCTTCAGCGAATTTGCATTTATGGCTTCGTCCGACTAAAATCGTCTATCTCGAAATTGTAATTTTAGTTTCGGTAACGTGAAAAGACAGACAGGGCCATATTAGTTAAATACGTTACTTGGATCGCTGATTTTTGTGTAATTTTTTTTTCTTTTAGTACTAGTTAGTACACTTAATTAATAGTTTTTCTAATTCACATAAGATTGATTTTCCGAATATTCTATCTAGATTCTAGAAGAATACCTTGTTAAAAGTTCAAACCTTCGATTAAGAAAAACACCCTGGTGATTTCTTAATAAAGTAAATACTTTAGTTTGGAATAAAATAGAGCAATCTTTTCAATCTGACTGAGAGCTTTGTAACAATTCAATGTGGACAAACTTGCGTTACACATAATTCAATAAAAGATCCTACAATAAGCTGTCGAATTGAAATATCACTTCATAGTTGTCGAAATTCAATACGAAATGCAAACAAAAATTCTTTAACTCCATGTTCAGCCAATGAAAGAGAGCACACGCTGAAATAATATAACCTTTATTATTGAATCATTTGCGTTGCTCTGCCCCACCCTAACTTATTTCTTTTGACAACAGCACTATGTAACTAATACATTTCTTTTCATTACAAAAATAAAAAAAAAGTTAAAATACATTTTTATAAGAAACAACATATTATTAAAAGTTTATTAAAGTTTAAATGTTAAAGAAACTACTAATGAAATACATATGTACTTATTATAAGCCTAATCTAATGTAAGCACCTAATATAAGTAGTATAATTGTTATGTATACCTATAATTAAAAGTTTAATGAATTTTAAATCATACGCGCGCACGTGACTAAATCAATAAAAATGATTGGTCATAATCATCTCAATGAATGACCACGCACTTTCAAAGTTCAATCAATAGATTTCCAATTAGTTGAGTGCAAAAATTAAATAAAACCCCAAAAAGTCTCACATAGTTCTCGTACATACATATGTTTCATACGTTATAATCATGCGGAATATAAAACCTAACTAACTTATCAGCTTATCTGAATTTTCAGTATCTACATGTTATATCTCATAATAACAAAGATTAACACTATCGATGTTAATTTCGTTGCGAATATTCTTTGTTTTGCGAATTAATTTCAGGTTTCATTGAATAAAACCAAAAATAATTTATTTTTTCTCTAATTTCAGCATAAATACAACAAAACTGTATGTACTAAATGTCACAATTAAACTAAAACTGACCAAAATACAAGAGACCCAAAATGGCTAATGTTAGCAATTGGAATAAATTTGTATTGCTACTTTGGAAAAATTGGATTTTACAATGGTCTCACAAATGGCAGCTGGTTGTCGAGATTTTATTACCAGTGATCTTCTCACTTTTGTTGGTGCTTGTGCGTCTTTTGGTCGATGCTGAGCCGGCAGAACCTGTGTTTTATCAAGAAATAAATATAACAAATTTAGATATTTTCAAGTAAGTAAACTATTAATACTTAGATTTAATAAGTAATTAAGATAAACTATACACGGAAAGAAAAATTTGTGAAAAGCTCTTTCAGTTTTGAGATGCATAGCGATATTTTAAATTATATAGATATCCTTACAAAAAGGAAACTATCTAATGCTTTAGATCAGCTAAAATATAATAGTTTACTGTAATTTCCTAATTTTTTTTACGTATATCATTCTTAAGAAAAAAAAAAATTGAAGACTTATTTCTACTATTCTATAAAAGAATATTTTAGCTTTTGATTGAAGCTTTTTGTTACTTAAGTAATAAAAAATTACCCTAGAATTGAAATTTTAAGACAAAGAAATAAGATAGAGGAATAAATTGGAAACACTATAACTTATACTAGGCTGGATACGAAAATCCTTAAAGTGAGGGAACTTCCCCAAAATTAGTGTCAAAGTGACATGGATATTAACATTGTTTTAGTCTACTAAGTTTCACCGTGTTCTTGCAATTTACATTAAAAGTTGAAACATTTTTAAAAGGGTAAGTCGAAATAATCAACATTAAGTATTTGTCCAATGAAATTTATGTTTTAAATGTTTTATTTGTATGGGCGATAGGCGTACCCGAAGCTATGTTTGAAAATATACCAAAGAACTTACAGAAAACAGTTTACGTCAGAATGATACCTACATTTTCATCCAACTTCCATCCTCACTTGGAGTTTTTCATGTGATTTCCATTTTGATTTTTCAGTGATTTTTCTTACGAATTTGTTCGTTTAAAAAAATGCAATAAAAAAATCTTTCTTAAAAGTGATATTAAGTTTGAGTCGATAAGAAAAGACTGATATTTTAAAGAAGAATTTTTTTGGTGAAACATTTGCGGTAAAGTTTCTTACATACAGATATGATTTCAAACTGTGGGCGATTTTCATATGTAGAATCGCTCAATTTTTGATATATATATTTCTCAGGACATTTCTCCCTCTACGTTTTTTGTGTTAGTTTTTCCATTAAGTATTACGTAAATTAATGTTTCGTTTTTAAAGATTTTTTTTTGGTTTTGAGATCCAATTCTTTTGTGACGTAAGTTTGTTGATAGATATTGCATTCAATCGAGTTATAAGTTTTTTCGAAAAAATGCAATCTTAAAATCTCTAGATAATGTAAGGAAGTATTCCGCAGACCATTTTTCCGATATTTTCGTGAAATTTAAAAATGCAAAGCGAGATATTTAAAATGTCCTAGGCATACTCAAACAAAGGGTAGTAACGCATATGAGATTCAAAAATTCATTCTTTCCGTGTGCCATTTTCAATTGTATTTCTGAGAAGCATACAACATTATAACTTAAATCTCACTTTGAAATAATTGTATTCTATCTAAGAATAGCGATCAATATTATTTAATTAGAATCTTAAACCTTAGCTATAAATCAAAATTATGTAAATAAGATAAAGTAAAGTTAATTTTGTAAAAATTAAGTTTTGAAAATCTTCTGTGATTTATGTACATAACATATATGTATCAATGATGAAATTTTAAAAATTTTGCTTTCTTTTAATTAAAATAAAAAGAATGAAAACAACAACGCCATTACAATACGAATACAATTGAAAATGGTCTTATCCAATAATATATCCATACAAAAGTGTTTATGTTTTTTATTAAAATTGTCCATGATCGATTTATAATCTCTCTTATATTTTCCACAAAATTCACTTCATGGCTTAAAAGGCTGCAAAGTTTCGTTATATTTTAATTTTCAGAATAAATTAAAGCTCCCTTACTTTGAATTAATTTAATTATAATTTTGTTTTATTTGAATTGTCACTGCAATATTACTTAATTCCTTTTTCTTTCACATTAAAAATATTTAACGGCAACTTTGCACAAAGTGAATTTCAGCTTAAATTAAAAAATATCTTTGTAATATACAACATATTATAAAAATTTCAGAAAGTATAGAGATAGAACCCACGGAATGTCATCCTTAGTAAAATTATTATTTCCAAGGTAAATTAAGACTGAAATTTTAATTAAATTTGCAAGCTGTTATTAATTATAATTCGTAATTGAATTGCTTCTTCTTTTAGTGCATATAGCTAAAATTTCTAGTATATTATTGGTTTTAACAACATTGAATTATTTTGCTAATACAACTTATTATTATTTTATATATATAATTGGAGATTGCTCCTTTTTTAAAAACTGATGAATGTTTTAACAATTCTATGTAATTTGATTTCGTTATTTATCGGAATCTACTGAAGTTTGACAATATTTAACACTATTCATACGAGCGTATGTTATATGGAATTTCCAATTGTTTCTACAAATGTTGTATTTCAGATGTTGTGTAGAAACTTAACAATAGTAGTCAAATAGTGATGGTTTTGGGAGCAATTGGTATAAATAATTTATTTATTAGTATACCTAAGTTATCGAGTGCTAAGATGTAGTGTTTTCTTATGAAGTTTTTATGTTTTAATGTTTTTCTTCTATCTTCTTTTTCTTCTTCTTCAAGAATGTTAACGCTTCCAAATCGATATTCCCGACTTTACAGTTCATACATTTGGACCAGTGCACGCCTTTAATAAAAACCCATATTTTTCATAGTCATGTTAAGTATTGAACTTGTTTATTATCGAGAAGAATCGATTAAGTCAAAAGGATAAAATTAGATCAAATAGTATGAAAAAACGAAGAAATCCATAAGTATAAAATAATATCCAAGAACATCTTAATAGTCGAAAAGTTTCGACTAGTATCGAAAATCTTTGAAAGAGTCGATAAAAGTCGAAAATTGTGTTGTAGATATTGAACAGGTCGACAAAAGACAAAGATTTCATATTGTATCGAAAAATATTATAAGAATAAAAGAAATATTTTGTATATTAGTGAAAAACATCGAAAAAACTGATAATAGCGTTGGAAAGTATCGAAAAATATTGAATAGTTTCAAAAAATTATAGAATGGCTACGAAATATATTGAATAGTATCGAAAATCATTGAAACAGTCAAAATGTACGAAGAGTAACAAAAAATTAAATGTTATCGAAAAGCTTATAAAAGTGTTAGGCCATCGAATAATGACGAACAATTTTGAACAATCGAAGAGTATGATATTTAGCGACGAGGCCGATAACAATCAGAAAGTATAGGAAAACATCGAAAAATGTCGAGTAGTGTCGAAGAAGTAGAACATTTTTAAGCACGTAGTATCGAAAATCATTGAAATAGTTGAAAAGAATCGAATGATATTATAAAATTGTATATTATCGAAAAGTCAAGACAAGTGTTAAAGCAAAGAAGAGTATGGAAAACGTGTCGGAAATATCGTAAAATGTAGGAAAGTATTGAAATGCATCGGAATAGTATCGAATCAAAAAATCTATGGATCAAAAAAGTTGAAAATCACAAGGAAATTTATCAAAAATTCATTCTTATAAAATTGCCAAAATACCCAAACTTTGGTTACAAGATCATTTAGATAAAAAATGCAGTCTAGATTTGAGGTGTGTATAGAGCTGATTGATCAGATATTGATTAAGAAAAAAAAATTATAAAAAACACAAAATTTGCCACAAAAAAATAGTCAACTCTCAACGTGCAGAGCCAGAAATCGATATATCGTCGGTATAGGACAAAAAGTCACTATATACATTACATTACTATTAATAAGTTATATACATATAACATAAATAATATAACATATTTTTTGACGCATGGTTTTTTTCCGAGTAACTAAGCAAATTAAAAATTTATAAAAATTGGGTATTTTGGCAAATATTTCAGTTTTCACGACAAATTCCAAAACATAAAAACAAATAGTAGTATCGTTTATAGGAATTTAGTGCATGAAATTTGTTTCTCCTCCTCTACAATTTAATATCACATTTACATATCGTTCGATTAGAAGGACTCTTTTTATGTTATGAGGTTAGTTTGTGACATACTTAGTTGACCTAAATTCACCGAATATTTCAAGTTATAACGAAAAGCTCAGTGTAGTTTTTTTGAAACTTCTAAACAATTTTATTTTGGGTTGGAATGCGATAGATGGAGATTGGTTATTATGACTTTCATTGTTTTTCTTTAGAAATTGCGCTATGTAATATTAGAATCACATATCATATTTACTTACTTTTCTCTATTATATTGTGCATAAGTTTCTAATTGGATTGCAGTAAATGAGTGCATTACTTTTTGCAAAATTTTCTATTTAATCGTATACATTTTATAAAAAAAAAAACTAATCATTTTCAGAAACCCGTTGAATGTTGTTGCTTTTAGTAATGCCTAGATTTCACTAACACTATTTCTATGAAAACATTGCAGCACAAGAACACTTTCATTAGTAAAAACATCAACGTTCTCTCAATATAAAAATATGATTATCTAAAACATTTCTTTCTCCACTCTAAAACAGCTATACATTTCCCCCTCAGAATATTCTCAAATATCCCAATTTCGAGTTACTCTATTCACCGAATACATCAACAGCTTACGATAATATTGTCAGAGATGCTGCGAGTACCTTAGACTTAGCTGGCTATCGTGGTTATGCGAATGCCAATGATTTGGAGCAGGCGCTCGTAAAAGGCAACTTCCTGGCGGGTGTGCAATTTGATGATACTGCTAGTTTTCCGGAGAAATTATCATTTTCGTTACGATTTCCGAGTGAACTGCGTACTTCTTCATTGCAAATAGCAATGACATGGTTTACGATGAGACTATTTCCTGTTATTGATTTGACCGGTCCTAGAAATCCAAATTTTAATGATGGCGGTGTACCAGTTGGTTATATACGCGAAGGATTCGTTCCTGTACAACATGCCATTTCAATGGCATATCTAAAGTTGGAGGGTAACAACCAAGAACTGCCATATGTAGCAATGCAAAGATATCCTTATCCAGCCTATATATTTGATCCACTGCTGGAGGGTTTAGCCAGCTTGATGTCTTTGATAATATTGCTCAGTTTTATCTATCCCTGTACCTATATAACTAAGGTTGGTGGTTATTTTCTCTTAAATGAAGAAATTAAATTTGATTTGTTGAAATTTTAGTACATCACTACGGAGAAAGAGAAACAACTGAAAGAGGTCATGAAAATTATGGGATTACAAAATTGGATACATTGGACAGCATGGTTTGTGAAATCCTTTTTTATGTTGGCGATATCAGCCGTTTTCATAACAGCTATGCTGAAAGTAAGTGAAGGATAAATAACTTAGGGGATTTAACTGCATGTATTAATTGTTTTTTTTTTTATTTTTTTTTCAGATAAAATGGGATGGTGCTGTGGCTGTACTCACTTACAGCAGCTTCACAGCTGTGCTCTTCTTTTTGCTGATTTACGTTGTTACGAGCATTTGTTTTTGTTTCATGATGGCCACATTCTTTAGCAAGGCCAGTACTGCTGCTGCTGTTACAGGACTCGTTTGGTTTATTGCCTATATACCATTCTCTTTCACTGTCAACACCTACGATCAATTGAAACTAAGTGAAAAACTGGGTTATAGCTTAATCTCCAATACTGCCATGGGCTTTGCTTTTAAGGTTATACTTGGCTTTGAAGGTACCGGCGAGGGTTTTCAGTGGAACAACATTTTTTCACCAGCATCCGTGGATGATAGTCTCTCTGTGGGTTATATAATCGTAATGATGTTAGTGTCAAGTGTCATCTATATGCTTATCTGTCTGTATGTGGAACAAGTATTTCCCGGTGAATTTGGTGTTGCCAAAAATTGGAATTTCCCCTTTACAGCGAGCTTTTGGTGCGGTGACAGGGATTACATTGGCATTGAAGATATGCCAAATGGCCACTTAGAACAAACTAAACCTGATGCTTTTGAGAGAGAACCAGCTGGCAAGCATGTGGGTATACAGGTGAGAAATTTGAAGAAAAAATTTGGAGATAAAACTGTAGTGAAAGGACTGTCAGTAAATATGTACGAGGATGAGATAACTGTATTGCTGGGTCACAATGGTGCTGGTAAGACAACAACGATCTCTATGTTAACTGGCATGTTCCCACCGACCGCCGGTACTGCCATAATTAATGGTAGCGACATACGCACAAATATAGAAGGTGCTCGCATGTCACTTGGTGTTTGCCCACAACATAATGTGCTCTTTGATGAGATGAGTGTGGCGAACCATATTGTATTCTTTAGTCGTGTTAAAGGCCTAACAGGTGATGCCATACAAAAGGAGGTAGATAAATATCTGAAGATGATTGAGTTGGAGGATAAAGCAAATGTGGCCTCATCAAAGTTGTCCGGTGGCATGAAACGAAAGTTGTCAATATGTTGTGCTCTATGTGGAGATACAAAAGTTGTGCTGTGTGATGAGCCAAGTTCGGGTATGGATCCATCGGCAAGAAGGCAGCTGTGGGATTTATTGCAAGCTGAAAAAATTGGACGTACTGTGCTCTTAACGACGCATTTTATGGATGAAGCGGATGTTTTGGGTGATCGCATTGCTATTATGTGTGATGGTGAGCTGAAGTGTCATGGCACATCGTTTTTCCTCAAAAAGAAATATGGTTCCGGTTATCATTTGGTAAGTTGTGAATAAAATTTATGTAGCCAAGGAGCGATTAATATATTTCTTCTTCTACATAGATTTGTGTTAAGCAAGAAAACTGCAATTCCGACGAAGTTACTGCTTTGTTAAATACTTTCGTACCGGGTATTAAACCCGAAAGTGATATTGGTGCTGAACTATCATATCAACTTCCTGACTCGTATTCTTCGAAGTTTGAGGAAATGTTTAGAAACTTAGAAGATAATTCGGATGAGTTGAACCTCAATGGTTATGGTGTTGGCATAACTTCAATGGAGGAAGTGTTTATGAAGGTGGGCGCCGAGAATGCCAATGATGGTACACGAAAAAATATGAACGGTATAATGAATGGAGGTAATGACTACGCTGATGTGGAGGATGTGGAATCAATTCAATGTAAGTGACTTAGGAAAAAAGGAAAAACTTTTAAATAATTTATTTGTAAGTATTTGTAGGGGAGTACATTTTAGCATATTGAACATAACACATAACGTTTAGATCGAGACTTGGTAGCTTAGGTTAAAGTCAAGAACCGGAAACGCTTTTCATCTGGAGAAATGAGCATGCCGCTTAGAAGAAATTAGCCAAAAACTGATCTGATAGTGATGCATGTGATTAAAGCATATATGTATATGTATTTGAAGTTTAAACGACTTTATATTTAAGGAAGGGAAATATTATACGGGGCTATGCTGAAGTATGACGTAGTTACTTAAAAAACTTCCACTTTTTCCAGTTAATTTTCTTGGATACTCTTAAAACATTTTTTTAACTATAAATATATACATTTTTTTCATTACAGCTGATCGCATGTTTTCGGAAAACACACACTTACTCAAGGGTACTGATCTGTACTTAAATCAATGGCACGCTATGTTTCTAAAGAAATTCCTCTATACATTCCGCAACAAATTGATGTTTGCTATTCAAAATTTTATGCCCATATTTTTCGTTATTGTTACGATATTAATAGCACGCACTCAGGGAATTTTCAACACATTAAACCCAATAACAATGTCACTAGGGCAATATCCAACAGCAGTTACAGTATTGGAAGCCGATAACTTAAAACCAAATACACTGGAATCTAATGTAACTGATTATTATCAAAAAATAGCGAACTCGTATGGCGCGAAGCATACATTTGAATCGACAGGCAACAAGACGTTTAGCGAATATATTCTGGATCTGGGCGAAACTATACAAGTGCGAATTAATGCACGTTATCTGAATGCAGCGACGGTATCAGAGGGAAAAATCATTGCCTGGTTAAATAATCAACCAATTCACACTGCGCCGCTGACACTAAATCTAGTGCACAATGCAATGGCCAAGTAAGTTTATTCCCATGCTAAAAGAAATGTATATTTGGACTCATTTTTCTCATTTATTTTTTTTTTGCAGAGCCCTTATCAATCCAAATGCAGAGGTAACTGTCACTAATTATCCACTACCTTATACTACCGATACATTGCTGACAAATTTGAACATTGGCAACAATGTGGGCTCACAATTAGCTACAAATCTTTGTTTCTGTATGTGCTTTGTCAGCGCATTCTATATACTCTTCATTATCAAGGAGCGTCAGTCGCGTTCGAAGTTACTACAATTTGTGGGTGGCGTTAAGGTTATGACTTTTTGGTTGACACAAATGATATGGGATATGGTCACTTACACTATTTCAGCGTTAATTTTGATAATAGTTCTGGCGTGCTTCCAAGAAAGCTATTTTACGACATTCCCACAATTAGGTGAGCTATAATTAGTAAATGCTTTCACTAAGATTTAGTTAATTTTGAATATCTTCTGTTTCAGGTCGCTATTTCCTTATCCTTCTAATATTTGGTGTATCCGTATTACCGCTGACATATTTGTTTTCGTTCTTATTTACTGAGCCGGCAACTGGTTTTGCGCGCATATCTATTATTAATATCTTTGCGGGTAAGTTATATATTGAGATGAACTGTTGTTATCATATTTTGAAAGTATTGAGTGTCGTTAGAAGATCCGATATTAAATTTTCACTAGATCCAAGTTTTTTCATGACTTTTCTGATTTGAAACAATGTATTAATTCTACCCATAACTGAAATTTCAAGTGCCGATAAAAAAAGTGCCTTAAATTCTTTAATTTGGTCCAAAACGTGCTATTTAAAGCAAAATCTTCAAGGAAGAGGAACTATGTGTACAAAATGTTAAAAAAAAAAAATGGTGCAAATTCAGTTCTAAAAGCGAGTACCAACATTCAAGAGAATCGTTTATTTCATATACTTTATTGACATTATAATTTTCATCGGCTTATTCCTCAAAAGGGACATATATTCATTTGTGCTTCAATGACGATTGATGACCCCTTAATCTATATATTTTATTTTTCCTAGGTATGGCACTATTTATAGTTATAATAGTCATGTCTTTCCCGTTCTTCGATACAAAGGATACCGCTGAACTACTTAATTGGTTCTTCCGCGTATTCCCGCATTTCTCACTAGCCATGGGTCTTAATAAGATCTACGTGAATACGGCAACACGTGAAGCCTGTAATAATCCACTTATATCGATATTGCCAGATGCATTACGTTGTCAATATGTGAAGCAGTGTTGCCGTAAGTAAAATTGATCAATTATCTTGGAAATTAAAAAAAAAACTTTTATCTTTTTTTAAAGACACAATCCCATATTTTGATTGGGAAGAGCCTGGAATTTTACCAGAAGTCACTTACATGCTCTCAACAGCTGTCTTATTCTCCGTCATACTTTTAGTACTGGAATATGGATTGATTAGTGAACTAATTTATAAGATACGCAATAGAACGGTGTAAGTATTTACTCATAATAGAGTTTAAATTTGAGATTATATACTTACTTATGTGCTCTATGAATAAATAGCAAACCACCGCCGCCTTCAGAAGATGGATTTTTGGATAATGATGTCTTCAATGAAAATAAACGTATACTCGCTATGTCACAAGATGAAATTGCTGGACAAAATCTTGTGTTGGATCGTGTAACTAAGTATTATGGCAAATTCATGGCAGTTAATCAAATCTCGCTTTGTGTTCAACAGTAAGTTTTTTTTTTTTAGTTATGTTAGTTAGGAAAAGTATCAAGCAGTGTCAAAAAGTATCGCGTTGAATTAAATCTGTGATTTTGAGAATTGGTCATCTCCAAGTTTTTCTTTAATTTTTGAGCTGCGTCAGTCTCTCAAGACGTTAAATCAAATATGTATTTAACATAATTTTGGACACCACCTGAAACGGTATCGGGTACTTGAATCATAGACTTCTGACCATTTTGTGAAAGACAAATATATGCATCAACAGAACGTTCAAAATGGATTTCGTACATATTTTCCCGCATATCGTCAGGGCCGATATACAGGCTGCCTTCGATTCGTGCAAACATTTATTTTAAAAAAATGGCTGATCGATAATGATTTTCCAATTCCAAAGGAAACATTTCTTCTGATGTGGAATTGAAAAGTAATGCAAATATTAATTTCAGCCCAGCTCTGGCCATTATAATTAATTTCAATGCAAAATAATAAGCGAAAGTCTGAGATCAATATGAAAACGGGTTATCATTCCATCAGAAAATATTTTTGGGGCCTTCTTAAGTACCCGAAAACTACTTTATAGTTGCCTTTGTATCAGGTTTTGTCTCTTCCCAGTGTGCCAAACGAATCCGTTTCGAATTCGAAACGGTCTCGCTTCTTCATATATCTTATCCGAATCGGATTCCGCTTCGGTTCCATCTCGAACTCGCTTTCGTATGAAATTCCGGAACGGATCTCTATATGAAGTCCGCTCCAGTTCGAGACGGTTCCATCGAAGAATTAAAAAACGGAATCCACGCTGACTGATCCGTAACGGGTTCATGTAACGGGTTGTGCATGTTGGGTTATTACTCACATTAAATATTATAGGCTGTAGATGTTTTTTTTTCATTTACTTCAAAATTGGATAATAAAGAGATGACCTCCTTTGAAAATAACCGATTCAGTAAATAAGTATCCACAAAGCGGAAGAGCAAGTACTAGATACATAGAGTACCGAAAAAATTGATGAAAGTCTAAATGCATTGACTTTTATCGACACAAAAATTGAACGTTACAGTCGTTAAGAGTTAGTATCGAAAAAGATTCAAGCAGTATCGAAAAATTTGTTGAATGGTAAACAAATATCGGAAAATTTGATAAAGTAGAAAAGTCGGAAATTGTCGAAAAATTGATCAAACTTAAATTATGTCGATAATATCAAAAAGTATCGCATTGGTTGAAAAATATTAAGTACTTAGTATCGAAAAATTAGATAAAAGTCGCTAAATCTTCATTATTATCGAAAAAGCCGAATGGTATCGGAAAATTAAATATATATGAATGAAACCATAGAAATTTCTCTAGTTTATAGTTTAAGCATGATTAAAATAATTTTTTTTTCTGATGGAAAATGTCTCTTTATTTTCTTTAGAACTGAATGTTTCGGTTTACTTGGCGTAAACGGTGCTGGAAAAACGACAACCTTCAAAATGATGACCGGCGATGAACGCATTACTTTCGGTGATGCCTATGTTACGGGCATGAATCTGAAGACTGATATGAATAAAATTTATAAGGATATTGGATACTGTCCACAATTTGATGCGCTTTTAGAAGATCTCACTGGACGTGAAACGTTGAAAATCTTTTGCCTGCTACGTGGTATACATCGTAGTCGTATACCTGCAGTGTCTGAAGAATTAGCAAAATCATTCGGTTTCTACAAACATTTCGATAAAGAGACGAAAGCCTATAGTGGTGGAAATAAACGAAAACTTAGCACTGCTATTTCAGTTATTGGTGGTCCTTCGGTGATATACCTCGACGAACCTACAACTGGCATGGATCCAGCAGCGAGACGACAAATATGGAATATGGTCTGTCGTATACGTGATGCAGGCAAATCGATTATATTGACTTCGCACAGCATGGAAGAGTGTGAGGCGCTATGTACACGCTTAGCCATAATGGTCAATGGTGAATTTAAGTGTATAGGTTCAACACAGCATTTGAAAAATAAATTTTCAAAAGGTCTCATATTGAAGATTAAAGTAAAACCAAATTCGGATCTGATAAAGCGCGCATCCAAAATGTAGGATTGAATATTTACTTTGTTTGATCAAGGTGAAATTTTAAATTTTTGTTTTAATTGCAGTAGCTTTAATTACAATGACGATGAAAAATCAATACCTAAGCAAATGGCAGAACAGGATATTAAGAATGTCAAAGATTTCGTTGAACGCGAATTTCCACAAGCGATATTGCAGTAAGTTTTTTTTTCTACAAATTTCTGAGATGTTCAGATGCTTAAAATTAAGCTTTAGATAAGCACTAAACAACATATTTATAAAAGTCAAAAACTCAGTAAAAAAGTCAAAAAGTTATGTAGGTTTTTATAGAATGAGCAATGTGGATGACGTCTTTACTATTGCCTCGGTCCAGCAACAACACATTGTCGAGAATATCACCATTTCCTATTGATATTATTACGGGATATGCTTTAGAGTCTAAAGAATCTAAAGAATTCAACAGAATTCAGATTGGGAGGCTATGGAAGCTTAAAAAATATCTTCCTGCCTCTTTCGCTCGAAGTAGCTTGTGCTTAGGCAGGATGAATGTATTCGGTATTTGTCTTGTTAGAAAATGACAGATATGCCATTTAATGTAGCCGCTGAATAATTGTTTTCACCGCTCATTTTAATAGTTTATCATAAATGCAGATTAAAATACAAAAACTACATATAATATAAAACATACATACAATTACTGTAAGTGTAACTAAATTTATTTTTTTCTTTTATAGGGAAGAATATCAAGGAATATTAACCTTCTACATTCCTCTCGCCAGTATTAAATGGTCGAAGATATTCGGTCTAATGGAAAGTAATCGTGATGCTCTTAATATCGAAGATTATTCGATAAGTCAAACGACACTAGAGGAGATTTTCCTTGAATTTGCTAAATATCAACGCGAAGATCCACGTGCAATTCAGTGAGAGTTAAAATTAAATAAATTTTGTTTCATAACATGGCACCTATTTAACGCTTTTCTATTGCATATTTATGGCACCTTAGTGGCTTAAGTGGACGTAGTTTAAATTTTATTCAAGTACATAGTATGTTTTATATTTTTTACAAACTTATTTTTGTAACATACATACCTATGGCTAGGGCCCGGATTTTGTTGACCTACAGAATTGGTAAAAAATAAACTTAAAAATGTAAAAAAATGCTCTTAAAATTAAAAAAAATTATCTAAGAAATAGAAGAAATTGATCTAAAAAATCAGAATCGGTATAATAGTTTTGGGAATATGAATCCCAATTTTATTGCTTGTCAATTTCACTTCTCACAGATATTATTATTTTTCTTAAGACCTTGTATCAATGATACTCCCTATCTCAAGAAAAATGATTCAATTGAAGAGGCTTTAATATTTGTAAATTACTTAACTGGTCACTTAATTTTTCATTCAAAAAAAGTTTTTGCGCCTCACCTATAGTTTTGTTATCGGAGTTATCAAATGAATCTACCACATTTTTCAATACATCGAAATTGTTACAGTAATAAGCTCTTGCACTTAACCACAAACTCTGACAAGTGATAATAGTTTCTGGTGGAGCAAAACGAAATGACATGTCAACAAAATCCGGACCTTTTAATATTTTTTTTTTTTTAATTTTTTAAAAACTTTTTATTTCTTATAATGTAGATTGTGTAGAATTAAAAATAATCATTTCTTTTTATGGCATTTTTATAGTAGATAACTTAGTTGCACATTTATTTTATATTTTTTTTTTTGCCAAGGCCAACGCTTAATGCAATAAGATGCCTATGTTGTTGGTATAATATATTGGTTTTGACGCAGCTTTTACTAATTGAAAATTTTGAATTAGAAAAAAAATAACTTACTAACTTTCCATTTATTTATTTATTTTTTTTTTAATTTGCTTACAAAGTGAAACAAATACAAGTTGCTTTACGTTTTGTTGCAAAGAATCTTCAAAACTATTGCAACAACTGCAGCCGATGTTAAAGTAGGTAGGTAACACAAGAGTACAATCAATTGGTATGCTGAACAGTTATGGACATAGTGGTACCTGGAAAATTTAAGCTTTAATCTTTCTACAGTCTCAACATGCTTTGGAGACTTTAACGCTCTATCCGTCAGACTTAAAAAAAAAGAACTTTTTTTAGTTGTAACATAGTTTTTTATAGAACTTATGATGTTTTCATTTTGTAAATAAAGAGCGTGCATATGTTATGTAACTACGAATTCGAAATGCCTCAGAGATGCCTTAAATTAAGATAGAAAGGAAATTATAGAAAAGTATACTATTTCAAATGTGATTATAATTTTTAAATATTGCAGGGTTTCAGTTTAATTTATATTAAATAAAAAATTACTTAATTTAATAATACATTTTGCATTAGCTAATATATTTTTAATATAGAAAAAAATCATTATAACTATTCGAAATCAAAAAAAAAAAAACAAATTTTGTTAATAAATTTTATCTCATTTAAATCTTTTTATCCCGTTTTCATACGTATTTTCATTATATGTATATTTTATTTGTGTAGATATTTGTACAACTATATATATGAAAGCATAAGCTTTAAAGATATTCATTCATATTGATCATCATTCAATGGTTTTACTTAATTAAATAAATGTATTTTCGTAAAAACAAAAAATCGTTTTTGTTTATTGTCACGCTTTACGAAAAAATAAAGTTCTTAAAGCTTAGTGGATTATTTCAGCTCATTGATTGCGAAAGTGAATACAATTATTTTTAATCAGAGTCTTACTGGTAGCATTCGAAAATGAGAAAAGACTGTACAGTCCAGTAATTTAAGGCGAAAAATGGATTCAACATTCTATTTCAAGAACCGTCATATGTACAAAATATTGTGCGAAATTAAATTTGTAAAGAGTTTTATATTGTACAACTTTTTTTATAACCCGAAATGTTATTCAGAGCAAAGGAAACGAAATATTTACCTTAGACCTTGAATATCTAGACTCGCATACACAATATTCTATGACACTTTGAGCCAACTTATAAAATGTTTAAACAAAATTTTACAGCTTATTACTTATCTTTCATTACGAGGTTGGGCCCCTATTTGACTGGACTACTAGGAATCCATTTAATTTAGTCAAGAAAACTAGGAAGTCAACGAACTTGGTACATTGGTACTTGGTACAGCCATTGACAAAGTCAGTACGAATTCTTGGAGATTTTTTTTGTAGTAAAGTTAAGGAAGCTCCACTTTCCGGTTTGTTAAAAAATTCGAATACGGGAAACGATCTAAGACCGATTCTACATATGTCCCATGTCAAAACTTATTTAGCAATAAAAACAAAGTTCCCATCATCGGACCTCCTACACTCAATGAATGGAATTGGACTAGAGTTCTCAAATGATTTTTATTTGTTTTTGTCGATTGATCATTATTAATTATAATTGAACAATATCGTATCGAACTTCAGTTATTAGCAAACACCGATATTCATGTGAACTTACACAAATCGGTCCTTTTTAAGCTACACAAATCGGTCGTTGCTTTTTAAACGAAAGTCAATACATGGCACAATTAAACCTGGTAATTGGTGACTAATGTTTCGATACACAGTGCGCCGTCTGTTATCTATTTATGCCATTTCTTGTTTATGTCGTTGCTTTGTTAAGACATTGGTTTAAAGACATCCTACTTGAAAATGGACGTTTCTTCCGGTTGTAGATATTTTAAATTACTTCTTGTCGACTTATAATTGTTGGTTCCCACCCATTTTCCGGAATCTGTTTTCCGGAATATACATTTTCCGGAACGACGGTTTTCTCGAATACTTTTGCGGAATCGGTTTTTCGGAATGTACATTTTCCGTAATAATAATTATTCGTATACATAAAATCTACAACTCATATTGCTATAGTAACGCAATCTGTT
Source organism: Tricholauxania praeusta (assembly GCA_949775025.1). Taxonomy (NCBI): domain Eukaryota; kingdom Metazoa; phylum Arthropoda; class Insecta; order Diptera; family Lauxaniidae; genus Tricholauxania; species Tricholauxania praeusta. The sequence goes on along the minus strand of OX459028.1, from coordinate 162,029,438 downwards.
TACTACTTTTCTATTTCTATTTTATTTTCCAAAATTCTACGCAAAAATGGACGCGAAAATAGTGGGCTCAAAACTTTCTATAAATGGTTACTTGTACTCTTGGCGCAAAAGTGAAAATGGCAAAATTTACTGGGAATGTGTGCGATATCGAGCACGGGTCGTAGTATAACAGTCTATCGAGGTCCGTATGACTCAAAACAAACAAATACAAACAATACAAACAAATTTCATACAAATACAAAATATTTTACTCATGACGCATAAGTAAGTATGTAATTATTATTTCCGGAAAACAGTCGTTGCGGAAAATTTACATTCCGGGAAACTGATTCCGGAAAAAAAATTTCGGGTTTATGATCATTCCGGAAAATGTCCATTCCGGAAAAAGGATTCCGGAAAGTGTACGGGAATCTTATTGTTGATTATAATTGATTGAAGTTCAATAAAATATTGTTTAATTAAAAATCTTACGCAAACGGGACCAAACCCATCGGAAACAGCAAACAAGTTTTAGCAAAAAAAAAAAAAAACAAGAGAAAAAAATTGATTTTTTTCTCAATCTTCGAAATATTCCTGAAGTCTAGGGGCTAATATACTGACGAAATATTGTCTTCACAAAAAAAAACAATTAAAAACTTTTTTATGGAAAATTTTATGTTCTTTGTAATGGTCACGTTTGTTTACGATATTTTTCCCGGTATTGGTATTTTTCCATTGATTTCCGGTCAATTTTCAAATTTTGTATAAGAAAGTAAAGAAGAAGATGAAGAAAAACTTTCCACGGATTTGAATTCCTCGCCCGAAAGCAGACATAATTATCTTTGCAGTAGATCTAATGCTCTGTGCTTGTCCGATGAAACATAGAGTATGAAAAAACATTTGTTAATAACTTAAGTTTTAATATTTATGAGTACGAATGAGAAAAATCACTGTAACTATTGTGAATATACTATAAAAAAATAAATCTTTAGCTTGTTTTTATTTTCCAAAAAAGACACTCTAAATTTATTTGAATAAACAAATGAAATGTCTAATAAACGTAAAGTCAAATAGAAAACAATAGAGAAAATTTGTACTAATTTCATACAAAATATGGTGAAAATTAATAACTGGATGAAATTTAAATTGTTGTTATGGAAAAACTGGATTCTTCATTGGAATCGTAAAGTGCAACTTTTTCTGGAACTGATCTCACCAGTGATATTTGTATGTTTGCTGGTGTTTGTTCGAGTTTTGGTGAAAGGTGAAAAAGTTAAAAAGTCAGACTTTCCTGAAGTTGAAATTACAAATTGTAGTGTCTTACAGTGAGTTCGTTATTCCAAAATTTTTTCGCTAATGTTTGGAAAAAACTTTTTATATGTATTTGAAAGCGTAAAAGTTATCATATATTTTAATTCTTTTAGGGAAACTATGCTGCGGAAACTAGATCAGTTATATCCAGCAATACTGAAGTTTCTGCTCAAAAGGTTCTATCATACCTTGTATCTGAAGACTTTAGAAAGAATACGAATTAATTAATTTTTTAACATTCTAGTCATTTGGATCGTTTAAAATCAATAGGTCGTCCTCCTAAAATGGAGTTGGCCTACTCACCGAATACAAGAGAGATCTTCGAAAATATTGTACAAAAGGCAGCCAACAGACTGGGTAATTTTAATTATCATGGTTATGCCGATGAATACGAATTAGAGGAGGCGCTTATTGTAAACAACTATCTGGCGGGAGTGCAATTTGATAGTACTAACGAATATCCAACGAAATTGTCTTATGCTTTACGTTTTCCAAGTGAATTGCGTACATCATCACCTGAATTCGGACACACATGGTTTACAATGAAACTTTTTCCTAATCTACAAGCGATTGGGCCCAGAAATCGAAACGATAGTGATGGTGGCATACCTGTAGGTTATATACAAGAGGGGTTCTTACCAGTGCAGCATGCAATCTCAATGGCATATCTAGAATTAGCAAGTGGCAAGGACACGTTACCAAAGGTTGTAATAAAACGATATCCTTATAAGGCTGTTATTGCTGATGACTTGTTGATATATTTGTCACCTACAGTGTCAATAATTATTTTGCTTAGTTTCATATATCCGTGTACATGCATTACCAAAGTAAGTTTTAGTTAACAGATTTTAAATTGAAGTTCTCATAGATTAAAAGCTTAATTAAACAGTCTATAGCTACGGAAAAAGAAAAGCAGCTGAAGGAAGTTATGAAGATAATGGGGCTTACGAACTGGATTCATTGGACGGCGTGGTTTGTCAAATCGTTCTTGACCTTGTCTATATCTGCAATTTTAGTTACAGCTATGGTGACAGTAAGTATCTGCACATATAAATTACATGTAAGCAAAGTCTAGAAACATCGGAATATCATATCGTTATGTAGGTGAACAACAAGTAAATATACTTTGAAATATAAAGGGTGCGGCACTTCATCGAAATTCAAGAGGTTATGTTTTCTATGAAAAATGATGACAGATCGACCAGTTCATTTTCTCATCAGATTTCAGTTACACAATATTTTTTTTACGATTTCAAAGTAAAATCTACTCCTTTACTTTTAGTAAGTCTTTGCAGACTTCTTGGACTTATTTCTCCAAGCTAAAGCATTTCGGACAAGCGTTAGTAATAAGTGGCTATGAGGCCGACATATCCAAAAAGAATGTACGAAATAGGACATTTCATCAATAAGACTTAAGTATTTTTCCTTAATTCTGATCTGAGTTAAGTACTTTTTTGAGGGCAGTACTTGAATAGTTGATGATTATTAACATTCGCATTTCATTTTTTCAAAATTTTGAAATAAATTTTTAAAATATTTTTTTTTTTCATGATCATTTACCATGATACGAGGGCAGTTAGATAAGTTAATGTCTTTTTGAATTGTCCGCATAGTAACTTTAAATGCAACACTGGTGCCGTCAACTGTCATCTTTGAATAGACCACTGTCAAATTTTGAGCAAACTGAATTGTTTATTTTGTGTTTGGCAGCCATTGAAAGCAGACAACCTCGTGAATTTTAATGGAAATGGAAAAAAGTAAATTTCGTGTGCTGATTAAGCACTATTTCTTGCGTAAAAAAAAACAACATAAAAACCAAGGAAAGGCTTGATGAATACTATGGAGACTCTGCACCATCAATTTCAATGATTAAGAAGTGGTTTACTGAGTTCCGTTGAGATCATACCAGCACAAGTGGCGCCGTACGTGCAGGTCACTCAAAAGAGGTCGCAGCGCCAGAAATCGTTGATTCAATCCATGGAATGATATTGGACGATCGGAGAATGAAAGTACGTAAGGTGGTTGAAGCTGTATGCATTTTAGCTGAGCGGGTACATCTCATTTTACATGAACATGAAAAAGCCATCAGCGTGATGCATGCCGCTATTGCTCACACTACACCATAAGCGCAACCATGTGACCATTTCAAAGGAGAGTTTGGCGATGTTCAGTCACAATCCGAACGAGTTTTTGCGCAATTTCGTAACCGCAGACGTAACATGGATCCGTCACAATACACCAAGGAAATATTAAGACCGTGAGTTTTTTAGGGAGAGTGTGCGCCAAAGAACGCTAATGTGGGTCTGTTGGCTGAATATTATTCAGAGCTTTTGGACAGATTCGATATTGATTTGAGGCCGAAACGACTGCATTTGGCGAAGAAAAAAGTGCTGTTCCATTAAGAAAATGCACGGGTGCACACATACACACGGCAAAAATCCATAACTTATGCTACGAACTGCTACCCCATCCATCATACTCTCCAGACTTAGCCCCCTGCGACTATTTCCTGTTTTCAAACCTGAAGAAATGGCTGGGCGGAAGAGATTTTGGTTGAATGAAGAGGTCATTACTGAATCAAATGCTTATTTTGAAGGTCTTGAGAAAACCTACTATTTGGATGGAATAAAAAATTGAAAAAAAAAAAACACTTGACTAAATGTATCGAGCTAAAAGAAGACTATGTTGAGAAAAAAGCGCTTATTTGCAGTAAAAGCTTCTTTTTATCAAAGAGACACTGACATTTCAAACCACGCTCGTATAATGAAATATAAGTGAGCCAAGATATTTTTAATTTGAGGGTACCTGCATTTTTCCCCATAGTCATTTGCTCACAGTGCTCACATGAATCAAATTCTTGAAACTAAAATATCACAGTCTCAATGCTTCTTGAGACCAAAAAACTAAAAAAAACACATTAGACTTAGAAATCAGTTCGCAGTTTTACAGCTAGGGTTTTTTGTTAGTTTAATTAAGAGGCCCTAGCCATCATCCATTTGTAAATTGCAGTTCTTCCCAAAAATACGGTAAGCAAATGCGAGTCTATAGTGCATCATAGTACTACCTTCAAGCACACCATAGAAAGTTTTGCCCTGGATCGTACACTTTCCAGGAATAAATTTATCTTAATTAACACCAAAGTGACTTTTTAGCTACTGACTCCACACAATGAATTTTTCTTTGGAAACTTTACTTTGTATATTTATAAATACATTCTGCGTTTTTTGAAGAGATCAGAAAATATACGCTTCGTTTTTTTATAGCTATGAAAACATTTAAGTTGCTCTAAGGAAAACTTTTAAGATGCTTTAACAGGTCTAAGTTTTCCTTTTCCTTCTAATTTTAGAAAGTTTTTCGTTCCGTGTAGATATTCAGTTTGGAACTGATACAAATAACCGCTACTAATGAATGATTCTCGGGAAATTATTCAGTTCACCAAATTTATGTGCTATCGCTTACGTTAAGTTTCCTTGAATAATTATTTCTTCCATTGCTAAGAACCACATATGCATTACAGATCAAATGGAGCGATAATGTGGCAGTACTTAACAAAAGCAGTCATACAGCCATACTCTTTTTCCTGCTCATCTACACAATAGCCAGCATCTGTTTCTGCTTTATGATGGCCACCTTCTTCAATAAGGCCAATACAGCTGCCGCAATCACGGGTCTCATTTGGTTTGTCGCCTATATACCATATACTTTCACCCAGTTCGTCTATGATGACCTAACGCTCACTGATAAATTGGCCATGAGTTTGGTTTCCAACACAGCGATGGGATTTGCCTTTAAGGTAATACTGACCTTTGAAAGTACAGGTGAAGGCTTGCAATGGAGCAATATCTTCACACCAGCAACAATAGATGACACCCTCAGTTTGGGTACAATCATTTTAATGATGATGCTCTCTAGCTTTCTGTACATGATGATTTGTTTGTATGCAGAACAAATTTTTCCCGGGGAGTATGGTGTTGGAAAAAAATGGAATTTTCCATTTACTATGGAATTTTGGGCAGGTGAAGAACGTATTCGCAGAAATTTGAAGGAGAAGAAGAAACCTACTTTAGCGGGAAATAATTTCGAAACAGAATCTAATGAAAAACCAATTGGTATAGTTGTGAGAAATCTGAAGAAAACCTTTGGTGACAAGGTTGTTGTGAGGGGATTAACGATGAATATTTATGAGGATGAGATAACTGTGCTTCTGGGGCACAATGGCGCTGGTAAGACTACAGTGATATCAATGTTGATAGGCATGTATCCACCAACTTCAGGTACGGCTTATATTGACGGAATTAACATACGTAAACATTTAGATTTAGCGCGAGAGTCCATCGGCATTTGTCCCCAGCACAATGTACTCTTTGATGATATGAGCGTTGCAAATCACATTGTCTTTTTTAGTCAAGTTAAAGGGCTGAGGCAGACAGCAGCTAGACTGGAAGCTCAAAAATATCTGAGAATGATTAACTTGAACGATAAGGCAAACGTGGCTTCATCAAAGTTGTCAGGTGGCATGAAGCGTAAGCTTTCGATTTGTTGCGCGCTATGTGGTAACTCAAAAATAGTGATCTGTGATGAGCCCAGTTCTGGTATGGATCCATCAGCGCGGAGAGAACTTTGGGACTTGCTGCAAGAAGAGAAAAATGGCCGTACGGTGCTGCTGACAACACATTTTATGGATGAAGCTGACGTTTTGGGTGATCGCATTGCCATTATGTACGATGGTGACTTAAAATGTTATGGTACATCTTTCTTTCTCAAAAAGAAATATGGCTCTGGCTATCGATTGGTAAGCCAATGAAAGTTTGTTTCATGTAGGAAGTGCAAATATCTTTCCATTTCAAGATCTGTACTAAAGGTGAGGGTTGCGATGTTGATAAAGTAACCAAATTGTTAAGAAGATATGTACCAGACATATCGCCAGAAAGTGAAATTGGCACAGAGCTGTCATACAAGTTGCCAGATTCAAAAATTTCAGAATTTAAAGAAATGTTTGAAGCCTTAGAGCGCAAAGGACGAAAGTTGAAACTTAATGGTTATGGCATCAGCATAACATCAATGGAAGAGGTATTTATGAAAGTGAGTGCCGATGATGAAGATTTTATAGATCAGCGTCCTGTCACGCAAAAGACTTCATCAATGGAGAGAAAACTGGTACAATGTAAGTATTGCTAAAAAAGGAGCGTTTGTTATAGTATGTCAGCTTAGGCAAGGTTGGAAAACTACACTGAGAAAATAATTTAATTGTATTCTGCGCGATTGCTTTAAGATTGTAATGGAGATTAAGACGAAATCGATCCATAACATTTGTTGGCAAAAGCTCAATTGTAATTTCAGATTAAGTTGAACGATTTTCAAACTTAACGGAAACGTTTTAAAATTAAATGCATAGTTTTTTTCAAATTCAATTTTTATAAGAAGGATAAACTGAGCTATAGCAATGGTTACTTATACGACTTATTGTCTATGAATTATTTAGAAAATTAATTATAATTGGCTATAACCTCTGTAAAAATAACAACAGATTTATAAGTGTAGCACGGCACTTAAGTGAAATCTAAATAATGATTAATTTTGATCAAAAAACATAAAAATTCATAATTTCAATTATTTTTGATTGAAAAAAATAAAAAACCAAAACAACGATTATTTTTGATAGAAAAAATATAAATCCAAAACAGCAGTTAATTCGATCGATAAAAAAATCCAAACTACGATTATTTTTGATCGAAATAATAAACATCCATTTATAGTGATTTCTATCATAAGATTCATAATCGTTATGGTTGCTACACTCTGGACATTTTTATGCGAATTTCAAAAGTTGACAATGCTAAGTTTATCTTAATGAATATTTTTGTTGAATGAAACAAACACTCAGATATTTATTTGTTTCAGTTTCGCCATTTGTTTAGTTCTTTAAAACCATTTTCTCAGTGTACTTTGCAATAAACTAATCTTTTCTTTTTCTCTCTTTTAAAGTCAAAAAATTTGCATTGCCATCTATAAACGCAGAACGGCATACAGGCTTTGAGCTCTTCTTTAACCAATGGCGGGCTATGTTCATGAAAAAACGCTATTATACATTTCGAAATAAAGTACTCCTTTTTCTACAAAATTTTATGCCCATATTCTTCATAGCGACAACAATACTAATTTCACGCACAAGAGGCAGCTATAATACATTGAAACCAATGACGATAAGCCTCAATCAGTATCCTAAGTCCGTAACAGTTTTGCAAACAGGTGATGAATTATTTTCGATGGAAGATGAAATTGCCAAGTCTTACGAAGCATATGTTCGTTCTCATGGTGGGAATCATGAATTTAAATCGATTGGAAAACAATCTTTCGAGAAATATATCTTGGACATGAGCAAAGATATGAAACATCGCATCGATTCGCGTTACCTTGCTGCGGCTACCGTGATGAATGGAAAAATTATAGCATGGCTAAATAATAAACCGTACCACACGGCACCATTGTCGTTGAACTTGGTGCATAATGCAATGGCCAGGTAAGTTTAATAATGTACGGTATGTAAGGAAATTAAACCTGCTGGAAGCGAACATTTTTTCTGTAGAGGCAGCAAGCAAAAAGGGCGTAACCAAAGTCCATTTCTTCTGTTTTGTGCTAATCTATTGACTATGACCCATAAGGATAATAAACTGGAGCATGTTTTGAATATATATACCCAGACCCGGCAGATCATGCCTAGCCCGAATGAGTAGCTGGTCAGTGGTGGGGGAACAATCCAGATCGGTATGATCAGTCATATCTGAATACATATGTAAAATAGCAACATTGTTGAGGCAATATTGCAACGTTGTTTGATCTCAAATATGTTTTCAGTCTACGGAGAGCAGAAAAACTTCATTCATTTGAACAGGATGACCCTGAAACTGTAAGCAGCAATCGAACGAAGCGCACGAATTCTAGTCCATTCGTATTTCAAGAAATTCATAGCTTCCCCAAATTGTTCGCGTGCTCATTTTGTCTCTGTCGCTTACTATCATCTTTATAAAAGTTGACAATCTTATCGACATCAGCGGTCTGACCGAAAGAGAATTCTTTCAAGAAATTTAAAAAACTTGACTGAATCCGTTTCAAAACGACCTTTGAATGATCCAATTAATTGATCGAAAATTTCCAATTAAGATTTCCTGAAATAATCTTTGGGGGTCTTGAATTTCGGTTGAACCTGAATCGAATCGATTGGGAATTTACGCAGACGCGGAATTTAGGTTCTTCAAGTTTGAGTTCGCTAACAGCTTTGACGCTTTTCTCCCAAATTTCGTCAAATTTGGAATTGCGAGACTCATTAAAGCCATCAGCAACTGCTTTCACTTTCTCATGCGATTCAATAACGCAGAGACTCGACCTGGCAGGATTTGGAAAATTCCAACTGCTCCGCACAGGGTGGTGGCGATCGCGCACGATCTACTGGCGGCGAGAAGTCATGCGCTAGCAAACATCCCAATCGCAAACGCAAATCGCTCCATGTAAAGGCACCTTCAGAACAATATAGGCGGCCGCTATTACCATAACTATGTGTCAATGTTAAAGAAGTTAAGCAAACTCGATGATATTATGATTTTTGATTTCGCAAAATCGATAGAAATGTGACCCACAAATCAATGGGGAAATTACTCAGTAGAAGTAAGAAATCGGGAGTAATCTAATCATTAAAATACAACTGGAAAAAATTTTAAAGTTCTAAAGTCTTCATGTTCATAACTTTTTTTTCTAGTGCTTTAATAGACCCAAATGCTGAAATTACTGTCACCAATGCACCGTTGCCGTATAAAACTGAAACTCTGCTGACACAACTTGATGCTGCAAAAAATGTTGGCACTCAATTGGCTATAAACCTATGTTTCTGTATGTGTTTCGTCAGCTCGTTTTATTTGCTCTTTCTGATCAAGGAACGTGAGTCCCGGTCGAAATTATTACAATTTGTTGGTGGTGTACATGTGTTCACATACTGGTTGACCCACTATATTTGGGATATATTGACTTTTACGATAACAGCGGCGATTGCAGTTGTGACGTTGCTTTGCTTTCAGGAACCGGGTTTTATGGAGTTTTACGACATTTGTGAGTATGTATTGGAGTAACTAATATTTGCATATATATATGTATATATACATTTGTGATAAAGGTCGGTATTTCTTCATACTTGGCATATTTGCTGCATCAGTGTTGCCGTTTACTTATTTGTTGTCATTTTATTTTTCCAATTCGGCAACAGGTTTTGCTTGTATGTCTATATTATGCATTTTCACCGGTAAGTCAATTATTAGTTTGATTGTAATAATACGAAACTCTGTTTTATATGTTGTATTTTTAAACGAATATTAAAAAACATGTTAATTTTAAGACTCAACTTTAATACCTAGGTATGGCACTTTTCTTGATCGTGATCATTTTGTGTCTTCCAATTTTAAATTTCAAAGGTATAGCAGATATAATTTGTTGGATTTTTCGCATAGTTCCACATTTCTCGTTAGCTATGGCTCTCAATAAACTCTATATAAATGGAGCAATACAAAGGGCCTGCAGCATTAAAATTATTGAGGAAATGTCTGAGGAAATGTCGGCTAAATGGCATTGTAAAGCATTGCCTAGATGTTGCAGTGAGTATAAAAGATTATTATAGTTAATACCATAACAGTTGTGATTTTATATGAACAATTCAGTATTATTAGGTTCAACATTTGGTTTTTTTTTTTCCGTATAGAATACTCGTAATTTTTAATGCTTATGAATTTTAATATATCGTTTAACATTCTGCAATAAGACTGAGTTAGTCAACAAAAAGCAGTCAAGAATAAGCCATAAGGATGAAAATTGTTTGTTGCACTCTTAAAAGAAGATTCACAAACTTAGTTTACTTGGCATAAGCCGGTGTTTTGGGATTTTAATTTTTGTAAAAAATTTTTATTTTTCGATTTTTATACCCCATACACAAAAATGTCATTCTATATGTGTATCGTAAAGAAGGGAGCGAGACAGATATATAAAACTGCGTAAATATAATTGATCAGAGTCACTTTCTGAGTCGATTTAACCCTTCGTTTTTTGAATAATTTTTAATCGGTCGTTAGAGTATTAGTCACCCGGGTGACTAATCAAAAAATGGACGTAAGAGGTTGTCCATTAATTACGTGAGGCGTTTTTTTTTAAAATTCGGACCTCCCTCTTTGGTGAGATTTAGTGAGTTCTGACGGGAGCCCCCTCCCCCTTACATGACACTTGCCTTATAATTTTTAAATGTAATCTGCTATTATAATGTATAGTCTCTGCAATAAAAAGTAAAAAGTTCACGTGAGATTTTTATTGACCCTCCGTCCTCCTTGGTGAAACTTTTTCGGACCCCTCCCCTCCTTTTTTGACTCACGTAATTTATCGACGTCGTTAATAGACATAAGATTGATAGGCAAAATAAACGTTAGATATTGCTGACAACCTAGTTCGCTATTTCCAACAATCTAGTTGATTTTTTGTTATATTTGTGTCTATTATAACGAATGTTGAGTGAGTATAAACAATGCACATACATTAAAAGTTCGTTATAACAGTGTCCGCTGTCCTTTTCGGCAGTATATTCCTCTAAGCCAAACAAATACGGTATAAAAATAAATTGGTCTGCTGACTCGAGGACTCATTATACTCTCCAAAGAGAATTCTATTGAGGGAAGCTACTAGATGAAGCCCGAGGCAAAGGACTTGGTGAGATAGTTGTTTAGTGATTGGTTAAATATTGGAAAAATTCCGAGCAATATAACGCAATGGATAATTTTTTTACCACATTGGCGCTAGCAGAAGACCTTGTGAGTAAGAAATTGAGCATGATCGGTACAATGCGCAGGAACAAAAGATGTATCCCTGCAGAGCTAATGTGCAAGCGGAAAGATCCGGCTGGAAATAGTACATTTACATTTCGAGAGAACGTAACATTGGTATCATATGAGACTAGGAGAAATGAATCGGTAGCCTTGCTTTCAACCATGCACATCACTAAGGCTGTGGTCATAAACTCCGAAGCCCGCAAACCGATAATTATCTTGGATTATAACAATACAAAAGTAGGCTTGTATAGTCTCTTTTCACTAGCGTCAGTAATGCATTCATTGACTCTTATTATTGTTTTATTCTATATTTTGAAAGCGTCGATACGATAGACCAAATGACCCCAAACTATTCATGTAAACGTGGAACCAGACGCCGGCCAATGACTCTGTTTTATAATTTGGTCAACATCGCTACCATTGCCACTTACATCATATACCCTGAGAACAACCAGCTTGTCCAGTTGTAATTAGAACTGTGCAACATTCTCCGACGATTGCAAAATCTGCATGTTATAGGGAAACTTCATCTTAGGTCAGCAATATGCGACATGCTTGGTTATGAATTGTCTCTGAAAACACAATATGAGTCTGAGGCGCCACAATTGGATGCTAGTGGTTGCGATAAGATTCAGGGCAAGTTTCACCAATGCATTTCGATTGATAAGGGACAAAGAAATTCGCTCAAGTGCTGCAGAATATGCAAAAACCCAGTATGGGCTCAACACGCTAAAAACGAAATAACATGCCACGCGTGCTAGGCTAATTTTTTCTTGTACTTTTCTATTTTCCTATTTATTATTTCTTCACTTGTCTTTCATTCAATAAAATTTGATAAAAAATTTAACATCTTTCTATCATATTATGGTTTTTGCAATACATGTTGCGTGCATTATATACGTAGTCACCGGGGTGACTAATACTACAACAAGAGATCAGACTTGAACTTTCAGATAAATACGCCCATAGGTAAGAGCTAAGAATTCGAAATATGTATATCTTAATATGATCCTAACTAAAATCGTAGTAAAGTCAGAAACGTCTTCCATTCTAGGTAAATTTGAACATGAATAAATATTGAAAAACAATTGAAAAAGTCACCCGGGTGACTAATACTCTAACGGAGGGTTAACCATGTCTCTCCGTCTTCCTGTGGTAATCACGATTTTGGGAAAACCAAACGAGATCTTTTTCTTAAGCTACAAGAAATTTTAGTTTAATATCTTCTTTGGTTTTTTTTTTGTGAGAATGTCTTTTATTTTACAGAAAAGGTCAGGTACTATTGGAGGGATCAGTGAAAATAGTAAATTGTATGTAATTTTCAAGCTTTCAAGGGATAGAAAAACCTTTTCCTGAAAACTTAATAAATATCATTTGATATTGAAAAAGATTTTTTGGGCCATAGAGCACTTGTCCGCAATGAAATTTAAGTCACCTGGAAGGGTCAGGATTTTGCACTACATTAAAAATGGTAAAATATCATCTTATATATAAAATTAAGTTCAAATACTAAAGAAAACTAAATATTTTCAAAATTTGATTACGCTTCTATAAATTTGGCTTGTTTTATATTGTATCGCATTGTATTATTCCTATAACTCCTTGAGGTGCATAGGGCCAAAGCCCCTCTTATCTTCACAAAAAAATTTAGAAATTATCAGGCATATTATACATTTCACTTCCGAGTAAAAGTGAAACGAAATCACATAAATTTATATGAAACTCATACGAATTTCATGGGATCATGAGTGAGTCTTAGAACTGCGACTGACGACCAACATGCAATACTAAAACCATGTTAGGAAACAAATTATCAGAGCCTGGTTTTTTTTTTATAAAAATATAATTTTATAACAAATTCAAAAAAAAAAAAAAAAATGTTTCGTATTAAGTATTATTCTTTGTTTTCTATTTAAGAATTCAAGCCCTACTTTGGTTGGGAAGAGCCGGGTGTCTTGCCAGAGGTTACTTATTTGCTTTCAACTGGAGTGTTATGTTTTGCAATAATCTTAATACGGGAATATAAATTGATAGATGAATTCATATATATCATACGAAAGAGAATAGTGTAAGTATGAGACAATCCAGTTGTTAAGCTGCTAAGTAATGATATCTGCATGATTTAATGAATATAGCAAACCACCACCTATCAAGGAGTATTCCAACGATGATGTTTATGCTGAAAAACTACGTATAATCAAGATGCCACCGAGTGAAATTGCTGAGAAAAGTCTTGTTTTGGATAGTGTGTCAAAGTGTTACGGACATTTTTTTGCGGTCAATCAAATATCACTTTGTGTCGATCGGTGAGTATTTTGCTTTATGATGTGTTATCATATTTGATCGTTCGTATTTAAAGAGCTGAATGCTTTGGTTTGATCGGTGTCAACGGTGCTGGCAAAACGACAACCTTTAAGATGTTAACTGGTGACGAGCGCATTACCTTTGGTGATGCCTACGTTGTTGGCATGAATATAAGGTCTCATATGAATAGGATATATCATGAAATCGGCTATTGTCCCCAATTTGATGCATTACTTGAGGACTTGACTGGCTATGAGACATTGAAAATCTTTTGCCTGCTACGTGGTATACCCAAGCAACATATACCACAGATTGCGAGAGAGTTTGCTTTGACATTTGGGTTTTCCAAGTATTATCGCAAGCAAATAAAAACATTAAGTGGTGGAAATAAACGCAAGTTAAGTGCGGCCATTGCTTTTGTTGGTAATCCATCGATAGTTTATCTGGATGAGCCTACTACCAGCATGGATCCAGCCACCAGACGTCAACTCTGGGATGTCATTTGTAGTAGACGCGATGCTGGAAATTCTGTTGTTATGACATCTCACAGTATGGATGAATGTGAGGCACTGTGTACACGTTTGGCCATAATGGTTAATGGTGAATTTGAGTGTATTGGCTCGACGCAGCACTTAAAGAATCAATTTTCACAGGGAATAATATTAAAGATTAAAGTCAATCCCAATACATCGCTTAGAAAGGAGGTGTCATTGATGTAAGAAATTTGATTTTCATCGACTAAACAACCAAAGTATTATCATTGTGAAGTATTCTTCTAGGAAATTTAATAGTCTAGATGTAAAAAGGTCGGAGCTCAAACTAATAGATGATACGAATGTTAAAACTGCTAAGGAATTTGTGAAACACGAATTTCCGAATGCTATATTGCAGTAAGTAAAAGTTAGAAAGTTTGTGGAATAAATCGAAAAAAGTATTACATATATGTAACTCGTTGATGATAATGAAAGTTACATTGCCTAAATACACAGGTCTACAAGGCTTTGCTGTTTGAAAACTTGGTGTCATTTCTGAAGTAACATTTGTATCTGACCTCTGAGTTTGTCCATTACATCAGCATTTTGAAATATTTGAGGTTAAATAGCCATAAATGTCCTGCACTTTAGAACTTCACTATTGCAAACGTTTCGATGCTCTTCGTAAAGAAAAATCACAAATAAGCGTTCGAGATCTCATTTTGAAGAGAAAAATGATACAACCAACTGGAAAAATCTAATTAATTTTATTCAGTCATGCACATAACCTCAAACTCACCCAAAAAAGCAGCCATTTTTCTGTTATTCAACCTTAAATGTCTCAAAATCCTGATAAGAATCGACCTATGCATACACTTGCAATGTAACCAACAAAATAATTTCTTTCTTATCACATCTAGAGAAGAATATCGTTGTATATTGACTTTTTATATCCCACTCGCTACAATTAAATGGTCCCACATATTTGGTCTTATGGAAGATAATCGCCAAAGATTGAATATTGAGGATTACTCAATAAGTCAGACAAGCCTGGAGGAGATTTTCCTTGCATTTGCCAAGTTTCAGAAAGAAGATCCGCGCCGCAGCAGGTAGGTGTCATTTAACACAAAGTGGGTTATACCTCTAAGAAATCACGGTATATCATTACTTTTCTATTGCGTGATTGCATAGGGTGATTCATTTAGAGGTATTGTTTTCTTCAAAAATAAAAAAAAATTTTATCAAATAATCTTTATTGTTATACAAAAGAACCATTCTTTACATTTATTTTTGAAAGATAATTTTCTTCGAATGTTGGCCGTAACTGCAGCCAATTCTCGATGACGCGCTCGAGCATTTCGAGTAGTATTTGGCCAATGATGTCAGTAATGTTGGCTGCCGCAAATTCCTCAATACATAGTAGCCGGTATGGTTGTCAAGTTGAAATCAATGAACTAACGGCCTTCCCAAAATAAAAATTTGGTTTTCCTTAAAGGTATAAAAATGAAAAATTTTTTTTTTATAAATAAAGTTAACCTTTTGGTTAACTTAGCTTGGCAATCATGGTAGCCGGCTTATTCATGAAAACTTTTGACTTAACGTTTCCTGAAAGGAAAAACAACCTGTGGTCTACGATGACAATCCGAAACAGTAGAAGTCACCTGCTTATGCACAAAACTTTTGTTCCTTTGCCTTGTGATCATATATTGACTTAAGCTGTTATTGCTTGTTGCCATAGAATTCACTTCATAATTTAAAAAAAAAAACCTTAAGGCTTTTTAAGTCGAAATTTTAGTGAATTTAGAAATTTCGACAATTTGCAATCGTTACACTGATGTTAAACGTTCCCATTTGATATATCAAAGAATATTGAACAAAAATCCCTCGACAGTTTAATACGACTCGGTCGTGAGCTGTCATAAAATCACTACTGAAAAAAGTAATCACCCTATGATATAAGTATCTATGTAGTCTGTGTAATATCATATTAATTTTATCCTATATTTTCTGTTTTAATTTCAGCATACATACTCCTGGATTCTGTTCTAAATTTAAAAAATGCTGTTCTAAATAATACATAATTATAAAAAATTGTATCACTTCATAAAATATGCGCCATATTTTGATGGAATGTTTGAAAATTCTTAAATATCTTAAAATTTAATTAATATTTTTCTGTTAAGGACTTTACATAAATAGGTATGATTGTGCCCATACCAATTGTATCAGAAATTTTTTTCAATACATATATACAACTTAATAGTATGAAGTTTAATAAAATGAGCTTTAGATAATGTAATTAGTGGTTGGATAACTGCCTAGTGTTTCAGAATTGTACGAGAATATGGTGAAGGAAGTCATTAGTCCTGGCGCAGCGCACTCCAGATGGCCCACTATCAGTGGACGCACTCATCTACCAAAATGATTAAAATAGGCATTTGAAATTTTTTTTCTGCCTCCTGCATGTTTCTGGTGCTAAGTTGAAGTGAAAAAGCAAAACTTAATCTCAAATTTAAACAAATTTATATGACACAAAATAAACATTGTTAATACTATTTGAAGTAATAAGTAAAGTACCAGGAGACTGAGGTTAAAAAAGCTGAAAAATGTTCGAAAAGTCGGAAAAATATGGAAGAGATTGAACAAACTTGAAAAAATTTTGAAACAGGTGAAAAGGCTGAAAGAGTCGAAAAAACATGGAAAATGTTGAAATAAGTTGAAAGAGGTTGAAAAACTCGAATAAAGTTTAATGAGGTTGAAACGTCGAAATAAATTGAAAGAGGTTGAAAAAGTCGATAAAATATCGAAAATATTGAAAAAAAATTGAAAGAGGTTGAAACAGGTGAAAAGGACTGATAAAGTCGATAATATATGAAAAGTGTTGAAAAAGTTGAAAGAGGTTGAAAGTCTCCAAAAATTTGAAGTTCAAAAATAATTGAATGGGGCTGAAAAAAGTCGGAAACTTATGAAAAATGTTGGAAGAAGTTGAAAGAGGTTGAAAAATGTCGAAAGACGTTGAAAAAGTCGATGAAAAATTGAAAATGTTAAAAAAGATGGAGTGAGTTTGAAAAAGGCTGATAAAATCGTTAGTATAGGAGAAGTATTGAAAAAGTTGAAAGAGATTGAAAAGCTCGAAAAAAGTAGAAGATTTCGAAAAAAGTTGAATGCGGTTGAAAAGCCGAAAAAGTTGAGGAGGAAATATGAAAGTGGAAAAAATATGAAAAATATTGAATGTATATTGTTAAAAAAAGTTGAATGAGGTTGAAAAATGCTGAAACAGTTGAAAGAAGTTCAATTAACTCGAAATAAGTTGAATAAGGTTGAAAAAGTCGAAGTAAAATGAAAGAAGAAGAAGTCGAAAATAATGTGGAACATGTTGAAAAAGTTGAATGAGGTTGAAATAGTTTAAGAGCGCTAATGAAGAAAATTGAAACGGTTGAAAGTCAAAAAACATGCAAAATATTGAAAAAAGTTGAATGAGATTGAATTAGTCGGAAATATTTAAAAAATATTGAAAAAAGTTGATAAAATGTTGAAACAGTTAAAGAAGGCTAAAAAGTCGAAAAAATATTGAAAATGACGATAAAGGTTGAATACGGTTGAAAAAGTCGACAAAAAATTAAAAGAAACAGTAGAAAATGGCTGATAACATCGATGCAATAAAAAAATGAGGCGCCCGGTTTCAAAACCGGCCAAGTCTAAAAAAATAAAATTTTGAGATATTCTCATATATATAAAAACCTAGACCATGCTTTATCTTTCTACAATGGTTTTAGATTAAAAAAAAAAAATGTTTGACACAAATATTACACTTTTTAATTTATAATTGATTCATGGGTTTCAAAACCGGCCAAGACCATGAACTTGCATTCAAAACCAATCCAACGCCTTGGAATCAAAACTGACCAAGTCCAGTACATTGGTATCAAAACCGGCCAAGTCCACTTTTTTTCCAACGCCTTGGGATCAAAACCGGCCAAGTCCAGTTCATTGGAATCAAAACCAGCCAAGTCCAAAATTGTTTTCTCAAAAACAAACATTCGCAAATAAAACTTTAAATATCTGACCTGACGTACCTTGAGTAAGAAATTTTATAAGCTATCATGTGTGAAATACTTTTTAATTTTTCAATGAACATAGATGAAAACAAACGTTTTTTGTTGTTTTCCCAAAAGTATGAAATATGGACTTGGCCGGTTTTGAAACCGGGCGCCTCAAAAGATGTAAAAGGTTGAAATACTCGAAAACAGTTGAAAGCAGTTGATTTAGTTTAAAATCACTAATGAAGAAAATTGAAACGATTGAAGGTCGAAAAATATTCAAAAAAGCTGAATAAGATTGAATAAGTCGGAAATATTTAAAAAATATTGAAATGCGTCGAATAGCTGAATAAATAATGAAAGTTGAAAAGAATGTTGAAACAGTTGAAAAAAGGCTAAAAAGTCGATAAAATATGGAAAATTACGAAAATATTATATTGAATACGGTTGAAACAGTTGAAAAAAATGGAATGAGCTTAAAAAAAGTTGAAAGAGGTTGAAAAAAGTTGAAAAAGGTTGGAAAAGTTGAAAGAGATTGAAACAGTAGAAAATGGTTGATAACATTATTATCATATAATAAAAAATGTTGAAAGAAGTTAAAAAACTTAAAAAAGATTTAAAGAAGTTGAAAATTTCGTAAAAAAAATTGAAACAGGTTGAAAATGTCAAGTTGAATAATTTTGGTAAATTCAATTAAGATGAAACAGGTTAAAAAAGTCGAAAGGTTTAACATTTTGCTGTTATTGAAATAGCCAAAAAATATTATAAAAAATAACAAATGTAACGTTTACAACTTTTTTTTAACATGGGAGGAGCCACGCCTAACAATGCAGTCCCGTCCAATTGCATTTAATAGAAAAGCTTATGGTAACCGACACCTCTATACAAAGTTTCATTAGGATCACGCATATAGTACGCATGATGCAACACTAAACGTTTTTTGCGTGTATGGGAGGTGCCACGCCCAATGATACAATGGAATATACCCGAAAATAATGCAATAAAATGAACATTTTCGAATGTATAAAATTTAAAAGTTTAATTTAAGGAAAACTGTAAGTACACTAACGTTTGTCGAATTCATATTTGGTTTCCGATTGGCTTCATTTGTTGTTGAAATATCCGCGCCAAGAAGTGTGAAAGTCTCAAAATTCAAGTGGCTTAAAACAACAAATAAAGCTATGTTTGTTGCTAGGGAGGCCTACAATAAAAGTTTTTAGCTACGCCAATGTGCATCTATGTATGGTAAAGGGTGGGCTAAAGGGCATTTTTCCATGAGATGGACGATTAAAATATTAATGTGAAAAAAAGCAAATTATATCATATTAAAATCTTTCAATGGATAGCTACTCGGTAGTGGAACGTGTTAAAATGATCGAAGCCTATTACAAAAGAAATGCATATAACGAGAGAGTCAAATCACAATAATTCGTCATTAGTGCTTCACCGCTACGAGAACGATACGATACTTTTTGAATTGTCATAATGACGATAGGCTTATCGTCTCGTAAATTGAAAATTGGCTGAATCAATAAAAAAGTTCAAATCATTCTAATGCCCTCACTGGCTCACCCTGTACAAAATTCAAATTCAAAACTTTGTTGACACATATGTACACATGTATATCAGACTAAGTTTTTGGAGTTTCCTCAATCATACTTTTAGCCACTTTAAAAACGATAATACTGAAGTGCAATTACTTACACGATATTGTGAGTCATGAACAACATACTTATGGCCATTAGTCATAGCTGTCTGGTACGAAAAGATAACAGAGACTTTTTACCTGCTTAAATTAAATTAAATACACATTAATTCTGAAGTGCTAATAAATTTAAATATTTGCTTTCTCCCAGAAACCTTTCCGCTACATAAACACAATATTTTTCAGATTTTTAACATTTCTTATGGTATTTTAATATCTAAAAGCGTGCCAGCGATTTATCATTATCGAATTAAATCATACTGATTATGATAGTCTATCGATAAATATCAATGCATTTACACACAAATGAGTGTATTCACGCAGATAAGCACTGTGTTTATTCGAGTGTAGATAACAGTATAGTTTCAATAAAAGAAAATAACCGTAATAAAAACCATCATGTGTTTTTAAAAGTATAATTTCAATAACCGAAACTAATCGTTGTAGAAAAACACGCATGTGAGAAAAGTCACCTGGAGGTTTCTCCAACGATTTATGAAATATCATGGTGCACATGTTAAAAAAACCTAATCCCATCCAGAAGTTACATTTTGATAAAATATTAGATATATGTATGCATGTATGTATGGTCAAGTTCGAGCTAGCTCTAATGAATATTGTAACTCCTGTAACAAGTCCTAAAATATATTAATGAAACACACGAAACAACCAAGCCTCAAAAAGTCAAAATAATTTTTTTTTTGCCAGCACATCTCTGGAACTTTTGTTCTCGGAGTTTTTTTTTGAAATAGAAAATAATGATGCGAGTAAAATTTTCGCCTTATGACTTACTGATATTAAAGGTCACAAAAAACCGGTTTTCGCCAGTATCTCACTTTTTATTATCCAAAGAGAAAATCAGTCTAAGCAAGAGATATGTGTATATTAGACCGTACCAGAAAAAAAGTGCACCGTAAACCATCGAATCTAAAGCATTTTTGCAAGGCAATTTCGAAATTTTTCTTTTTTTTTCCGAAAATAGAGGTCGCACATCTACATTTATCTTCATTCGGCATTTACAGTCCTATCTTAAAGTATGATATATAAATGTTTTTGTCTCAAGTAGACCAATTTTTTGCTTTAAAAGCCGCTGACATCAAAGACCCCGTTCCAGGATTTACTCAACAAATCTCAGTTCTTATCATCTTAATGTACCATTATTTTAATTTTTTAATTCATGTTGTAGAGTTGAGATCAGGTGGGTAGATACTTGAGAGCAAAAAAAAAAAAAAAAAAATAGTATCCTCGAGATAAAAACATCGATACATCATGTTTTAAGATCCTACTCTAAATACCGATGATTTAATAAGGGAAAGCTTTGATTTTCTGATATTAGAATGGTACATTAAGATGGCAAGAGCTTAGGTTTGGTGGGTAAGTCCTAGGACGGGGTCCTTGATGTCAGCGGCTCTTAAAGCAAAAAATTCGGCGGCTCTTGAAACAAAAACATTTATATATCATACTTTAAGATCGGACTGTAAATGGAGATGATATGAAGAGCGGTGCCACGCCCCTAACGGGAAAAAACGTTTCCACGGCTAAACTAATGAACCGATTTTAATGAAATTTGGTTAGGAGATAGATTGTATCATAAAAAAGGTTAGTAGAGACTCTAAGTGCTTTAAGTGAGCGTGGCACCGCCTCTAATTGGAAAAAATGTAGCCATGACTAAGTCGCTACACAAATTTTGACCAAATTTGGTAAGGGGACGAACTGATTCGTTTTGAAATATTGCCTAAGTGAAGTGAATGGCTTTTTTTATTGCTTCTATCTTGGAACCAGTATTACGTCTGGCATCAGCTTTGCCACTCAATATAGTTCTATCAAATGGCTATTCCTTAAAGTAACAGAAAAAATAAAAGTGTATTCCACTTTAAAAGTGTACTTCCGACCCGTTCAACATGAGAGAAATGCCCAGATGTAGATGAACCAATATTCATTAAAAAAGCTCTGAGACAATAATCACGTTAGTTTTATAATTTTTAAAATGTTTGACGTCAAAGTTCTGAGCAAAAAC
Organism: Tricholauxania praeusta; assembly: GCA_949775025.1. Classification (NCBI taxonomy): domain Eukaryota; kingdom Metazoa; phylum Arthropoda; class Insecta; order Diptera; family Lauxaniidae; genus Tricholauxania; species Tricholauxania praeusta. The sequence continues at coordinate 162,007,755 of OX459028.1, read as the reverse complement.
TTATGTCCAACCAATATGAACCGATAATAGTAAAAGCCACAAATTTTAACTTTTGACCTTGAGTATCTTGAAAATGGTTAAGCTTACGTTCGAAATTATTATTTACAAAAATCAAGAAACTAGCAAAAAACTGTGGATCCGGACCACCCTGTATATAAAAATATGAAGTATTGATCAAAATTCGACGTGTTTTATTTTATTTTTAAAGTAATCCTATTGGAATATAATAACATTTTATCGAAAGTTTTCAAGCTATCGTTAATTCTGTGGCTACAAGGAATAACAGCTAAACTCGATATTTGATGACAAGGCGAAAAAGTCTAAGTCAGATGAATATACACATAACTTATGTTGTTTTGCCTTGGGATCATATATTGACTTTAGCTGTTATTCCTTGTGGCCAGAATTGTGTTTCGTAATTCAATGAGGACTGCATATTGCGTGTAGAAAATAACGAGTTAAAGCCAATGCGTTTCACTAAAACAGTGGCTGCGCATTGCCATAAATATTTTTTTTTCTCTTTTCTGATTGATCTGAAAGCTACTCGTTACATTTTCTTCTTCTTTCTGTTATGTTAATTGGAAAATCGAAATCGATGCGTCATAAGTATGCGAATTTGGGGTGTCATCAGCGCTGTATTAGAGGTTAGAGAGAGCTGTAGCTCTGGGCCCCAAGCTCGTTTGGGTCCTCGATTAGCGTAAGGTATTCATTAGCAATTTTGGTAGAGCTGGGGCCGGAACTCAAAGCTCAAGAAGCCCAAGATGACAACGGAAGAGGCTTTGTATATGTATGTATATTATATGAATTATTAATTGGCTATGAAAATTAAGTTTATCATTTTGACAGAAAAGTAATTAAGTTTAAGTCTCTCGGAAAATAAAAGGAATAGCTCAGTTGGTAAAGATGAGCATCTTTGAAAAGTGGCATGTCGATTTAGGTTCAATTTTGATCTGAAAATCTTAATTTTCCTATGAAGCTTAAAAAACGCAACACAATTAAATCAACAATAACTTCCAACTAAATAAGCAGCAATCAACAAATCAAGGCCCAGGCTAGAACGGTGCCGGCAGAAAAGCAAAAGTTATTTATATTAATTTTTCATGCAAGAAATATCAATTTAATATGAAGTCTGATTCAAGACTGAGTGAATGACTAGTAAATCTTATTATTATTTTTTTTAGATTTTTTAATTCTTAATAAAAGTCTGGCCTTATATTTAGTTTTTCTAGCACATCAGAGTTTTAAGTTGTTAGCGAAACGACATTTTCGGTCTGGCTACTGGAATAAAATGATATTTTTGACATTTAAGAGTTAAATATCTCAAAATCAAGAGCCAGTTCGCTGAAACAGCTTAAATTTTCAAATTCAGTGACATCAAAAACTACCAGATTGACTGCTGATGTGTTCGCGCATTTAAGTTTTTTTTTTTTTTTTTTTGTTGAACTTGCTAGGAAGATACATAGGAATTTGTTTCGAAGAATTCTTTTTTTAACTTTTATACTTTTATTATTAGAGCAGTATGAGTTTAATGCGATATCGAATACATTATATTGTATTACTTTAGTAATGATTATATTACAAGCGCGCATAAAAGTAAGTACATAACATAAAATTTTCCGAATAATGCGCAAAAATTGATTCACATGCCAAATTGTACCCATAAAAATGAGTTATCACAGAACGTGAATGCAAATACTCGTACAGTGATAACTGAAGGCACAATATCAATGGTAACATAGCTCTGCTATACCATACTCATTTTAATGTGACTAATAAGTTATCAGCAAATTTTATCGATTTAGAATCAGCAATACATTACTTATCTTTGACTATATGCGACAGGTGAAGAATTGGCTATAACATTAGTCACTTTTTCAGTATATAAATGCTGGAGTATCTAATGTTAAGGTTTAGTTTAAAATCTTGCGCCTAACAGCAACGACCCCAGAATACGAATATTCGTCGGGCTGAGTGACAAACACTTCGAAAAAGAAAGAATATTAATAATTTTTACAAGTTACTATAATATTTAATCAAAACGAAATGTTAGTATTGTGCTTAAAATTTTACATTAAAAAGTTTAAAAAAAAAAATTAAATAAAAAAAAAAATATTAAATAAAAAAAAAAAAATTTAATAAAAAAAAAAAATAAATAAAAAACAATAAAATTAAAATATGCTACAAGCATAATATATTTATTGTGCAAGTTTCTTAATGGATAACTACAATATCCACTCCAATTTGGCTTAAATTTACTATGGGTGTTACTTTGGATAAGACTTCGTTCATCCAAAAACTGAATTTTTGGCACTTGCACCATTTTTCGAAATGCAATTAGAAGAAGAATGCTTTAGAAGAAGAATTTTAGTGTGATCGAAAGTAAATTATACTGAACTCTATAAGTAAAAGCCTAAAATATATATAAAAAAATTTCGAAATCTTTTTTTATGCCTAAGTTCTTAAGCCGAAAAAAAAAAATTTTTTTTTTAAACATTTTTACAATGAACTTTTTCAGTCAGGCAAAGTAATTTCTTAAAACTTTTTTTTTTTCTTAAATTTTTTACCATAATAAATGGTGATTATCACAAAAAAACGTACACATTCTACGCAAATATTTGTATCTCGATATTTTTGATAGATTGAACTTCAAAGTTTCGGGTTTTCAACAATGAAATCTAATATTAAATATTTCAACGTTAACCCTTTAACCGGCAAGACGCTCTACAGAAGGTCTTTGCTTATACTTTTATAAATCACATATTTGTCGCACGATCGGACATGCACTCATTTTTTATTAATTGAATGCATTTAACGGTTTACACGACGAAGTTTTGAACGATAAGCTTATTTGGTTTGGTAGCTACAAGCGTTGAAGTGAGAAACAATAGTGAAAACAGACGCATAAATTATTTTGAAAAATAATAAAATTTCAATAATAAAAATAAATTGTGTTTAGTAGCTAGATCGAGTCGAGAATTTTGTTGGAATGTATATATATAATGTATTTGCTTTCATAATTTACGCCTGGTTTGTTATTGGATAAAAATTTACCGGTATTTTTGTATATTTTTTAAAGACCGTTTTTTGACGGTCTTACACCTGGCTGCCGAACCAATAAAAATTTTGGAAATCGGACTTCAAATTTGAGTTTCTTGTACTAATAACATTCGGATACCAATACTTCCGAGACAAAAATCTAGCTATTTTTATTTTGCCCGTTAAAGGGTTAAGTATCTCAAGAGCTTAGGAGAATGATAGGAAACATTTCAAACCTACTTTGCTCAGTACAGTTAAGCTTATGAGCAATGGTCATTCATATGGGAACTTGTTAAAAAATCGAAATTTTAAATCAGAGCTTATTGAAATCCAAACAAAAACATAGTACAAATTTTCTTTTCATCATTATGTTCTCAGCCCATTGAATTCTATAAATTACTTTCGTCAAGTTTTGACAGTTTCGGCCAGCCTTGTAAACTTTTTTTGCAACTACGATCGTTAATAAATATCTTATATGATTTATTTTTTTCAGACAAGAAATCATACTTAACTATTAGTACATCAGCTCATCCAGTTTATGATATTTTTAATGCCCTTGCTGATAATAAAATAAAAAAGAAATCAATAAAATGGTAAAGGTCAGCAATTGGCAAAAATTCGTTTTGTTATTATGGAAAAACTGGATTCAGCATTGGGGTCGAAAAATACTCTTTTTGGTGGAGATTTTAATACCCGTAGTCTTCTCGCTGTTATTAGTATTGATACGTATCATGGTAAAAGCTACACCAGAATCAGAGATACGTTATCCAGAATTAAATTTAGCAAATTTGGAACTATTTAAGTGAGTAGACGCATTCAAGCTTAGCAAAAATATATCATTTTAATTATGTTAATTTATAAAAAAAAACAGTCACAGCGCACGAGTGCTACCGAAGTTCGAGCTGCTTTACTCGCCAAATACCGCAAGTCACTACGACGCGATAGTAAAAGATGCAGCCGAGAGTTTACAACTCGCTGGATATCGTGGTTATGCCAATGCAAATGACTTAGAGCAAGCGCTTATTGCTGACAATTATCTAGCCGGTGTTCAATTCGACGATAGTGCCGCATATCCTACTAACTTGGCCTATGCGCTGCGATTTCCCAGTGAATTGCGCAACACTACGGCTAATAGCGGTCAAACATGGTCAACAAATAATCTTTTGTTCACTACTGGTCCAGGCGCTAGACTACCAGATGATGATGATGGCGGTCAACCAGTTGGTTATTTACGTGAAGGTTTTCTACCCATACAACAGGCAATTTCAATGGCCTATCTCAAGCTGGCGGGAAATAACAGCGCATTGCCGGAAGTCGTGATGCAACGTTATCCATATCCAAAGTATATAAAAGATCAACTTTTGATAGCAATGCAATATACGTTGTCATTCATAATAATGTTGACATTTATACATCCTGCCATTTACATTACGAAGGTGAGTGCAAAAGTTTTAATATTTCAAGATTTTAAATATTCAAGGATATTTTGATATTTCAAGGTAGTGACATAAAAAAAAAATTTAATATGCTAGTCCAAAAATATATTAAATTATATAGTAAATAACTAATAAACTGTTCAAAAGGTTTACATTAAATACCAATTAAAAATCGGCCAAAAAATGAAAAGAAAATTTCACTCAGAACTAATAAAAAGGTTTTCTGAAAAATCAAGTCAAAAAACGCAAAAATAGCAAAATTACTTAAGTTTGCATATCATATTTCAGTCATGATTTAAAAAAACAAAAAAAAAAAAAAGAAAGAATTTAAGATTATATATGAAAATAAAAATATTACATTATTGATAATGAATTTACAATATTTACCTTCGTTATCTAGTAATATTATTGACTTATTGCTGTTATATTTGTATATTCACACATATAACTATGTACTAATTAAAAGAAACTTTTCATTATGTATTAATATACCCACATTGTGGTAATATCATACTTTCTGAACACATTATACTTTCAGAACGCTTTCATCTTTCTGAGCACTGTCAATGCATTCTTAATCATAATCAGTGGTGTCCACTACTACATGCAAGCGCGCTCACGATAAGCATGTGTTGATGATTTGCTTATCAATTCTGTATACGTGCACGCTTTCTTACGCTCTTTAAGCATCTTCTCGTTTATCATTTTTACGCTTTTTGAGCGCCTGCTCGTTCTCTGGGCAGCACCGATCAAAATGTTGTATGCACTGCGGAAAGAAGAGAGCAGTTGATTTTTTTTTTTTCAAAAATTGGCTGTCCTATAACTTCTGTTGATTTACTCTGAAAGTATGCGTTGAACCAATAAATGTATAAAATACTCATCTTAATTAAAATGTATTCAAATAATATCATACATAATGATGAATAAAATAATCTTTCTAGAATATCACATTGGAAAAAGAAAAGCAACTGAAAGAAGTTATGAAAATTATGGGATTGAGTAACTGGATACATTGGATGGCGTGGTTTGTCAAATCCTTTATAATGCTCGCTATTTCAGCTGTACTCGTTACAATGTTTTTAAAGGTAAACTTAGCCTTAATGCTGAATCAAAAAACTTTAACCCTCAACATAATTACTATAACTTACAGATTCAATGGTCCGATGATGTAGCCGTATTTACATACAGCAGTTTCACGGCAATATACTTCTTTCTGCTCATCTACATAATAACTGGAATCTGTTTTTGCTTTATGATTTCATCCTTTTTCCATAATGCCAGTACAGCATCAGCTGTAACGGGCATCATTTGGTTCATCAGTTACATGCCGTATCAATTTGTACTCAACTCATATGATGATTTGGCTTTGGGATCAAAATTAGGCTGGTCACTTATAGTCAACTCAGCTTTGGGTTTTGGTTTTAAAGTGGTGCTTGAATTCGAATCTACTGGTGAGGGTCTGCAGTGGAACAACTTTTTCTCAACGGCTACAGTAGACGACAATTTGACAGTGGGCGCTGTTATGCTAATTATGTTGGCTTCCAGTGTTCTATATATGCTGATATGTCTGTATGTTGAAGTGGTGCTACCTGGAGATTATGGTGTTGCACAGAAATGGTATTTTCTATTTACCAAGGGATTCTGGTTTAGCGCAAAACAGCATATTGCTATTGAGGATATAGATGGTAATGAAAGTGAGCACCGTAATCCCGATGCTTTTGAGACTGAGCCCACTGGTAAACATGTGGGTATACAGGTGAGAAATTTGAAAAAACAATTTGGCGAAAAGATGGCCGTTCGTGGACTTTCACTTAATATGTACGAGGATGAGATAACCGTATTGTTGGGTCACAATGGTGCTGGCAAGACAACAACCATCTCCATGTTGGTTGGCATGATACCTCCCACATCTGGTACAGCTTTCGTTAATGGTTATGATATACGAACGAATATGGATAATGCTCGTGATTCACTCGGTATCTGCCCACAGCATAATGTGCTCTTCGATGATATGACTGTGGCGAATCATATTGTATTCTTTAGTCGTCTGAAAGGTGTAAGAGGGGATGCTGTAAAACGGGAGGTTGATAAATATTTGCGTATGATTCAGTTGGAAGATAAGGCGAATGTGCCCTCATCACAACTATCCGGTGGTATGAAACGTAAGCTGTCGCTTTGTTGTGCACTCTGTGGTGACACCAAAGTGGTGTTGTGTGATGAGCCAAGTTCTGGTATGGATCCATCGGCGAGAAGACAACTGTGGGACTTGCTGCAAGCAGAAAAAACTGGACGAACGATACTTTTGACGACGCATTTTATGGACGAAGCTGATGTGCTGGGTGATCGTATTGCAATCATGTGTGATGGTGAGCTGAAGTGTCACGGGACATCGTTCTTCCTCAAGAAGAAATATGGTTCCGGCTATCATTTGGTAAGTTTGGAATCGAAGTTTTTTTATGTTTAGTTCCTGAAAAACTACTTCACAAGAGAAGAAGTAATTCGAAGAAAAATTCGCTGACCATCAACTTTTTACAGATTTGTGTTAAACGTGAGGGCTGCAATGTAAAGAAAGTTACTTCTTACCTCAGCAAATACATACCAGGAATTACTCCGGAAAGCGATATCGGTACTGAGCTATCTTATCAATTATCGGACGCGTACTCTTCGAAATTTGAAGAAATGTTTAGTTCACTAGAAAACAATGCTGATAAATTACATCTCAATGGCTATGGTGTTGGTATCACTTCAATGGAAGAAGTTTTCATGAAAGTAGGTGCTGAAAATTCGAATGGGAATGGTGATGAGTTAAAGAGCAAAGTTGTCAATGGTAGCACATTGGATCACATAGAAATGGAATCAACTCAATGTAAGTTCTTGACTTTCGTTTGAATCAGAAATTTACATTTTATAACACTAAACTCTTTTTTCTAGCGGATCACATGTTTTCCGAGAATACACGTCTGCTCCAAGGCAAGGACCTTTATCTGAATCAACTGCGTGCCATGTTCTTGAAGAAACTTATCTACACTTGGCGCAATAAAATACTTCTATTAGCTCAAAATATTATTCCAGTATTTTTTGTTATAATGACCATAGTGATCTCACGTAGTATCGACGCCTTCAGCCCACTGCCAGCTATGACGTTTAATTTAACGCAATACCCCGATGCGGTAACCATACTGGATGCCAGTTCTCTAGCTCCGAATTCTTTGGAATCTTCTATTGCTGATAATTATGAATCCATGGCCACATCAATTGGATCGGCGTACACATTCCAGTCGACGGGCACATACAGTTTCAGTGATTACATATTGAGTTTGGGTGAATCGATACAGGTTCGCATTAATTCACGCTATCTGGCGGCAGCTACTATAGCTCAGGGTAAAATTACTGCTTGGTTGAACAATCAACCACTGCATACCGCGCCACTGTCAATAAATTTGGTGCACAATGCAATGGCGAGGTGAGTTTAATGTTGAGAAGTCACATGGTGTGCTAATACTTTGATGGGTTTCAGCCCTGCTCAATCACAGCAAAGCCATTTAAGATGCTATTAAATTTACAATTCCTTGATATCTAACTTATATTTTTTTTTGTTTGTAATTACAGAGCACTTATCAGCTCAAACGCTGAGATTAAAGTCACAAATGCACCGCTACCGTACGCTACGAATACGCTTATCAACCAATTGAGTAGCCCTCTAAATGTGGGCACACAACTGGCCATTGAGCTTTGTTTTTGCATGTGTTTCGTCAGCTCATTCTACATAATTTTCTTGATAAAAGAACGCACTTCACGCTCGAAACTGCTGCAATTCGTGAGCGGTGTTAAAGTCTGGACATTTTGGATAACGCAGCTGATATGGGATTTTGCTACATACACAGTAACAGCGCTGCTTATAATCATTGTATTGGCCTGCTTTCAAGAGGAAGGTTTTGCAACGTTTGATGAATTGGGTAAGATATTAGTTATTCTCGTAATGGTCTTATTTAACTATGTATTTTATTTCGATAAATTCCTTACAGGCCGCTATTTCTTTATGTTATTACTCTTTGGATGTTCAGCGCTACCGTTTACCTATTTGCTTTCATATTACTTTGCCGAACCGGCTGGGGGCTTTTCACGTATCTCACTTTTAAATATGTTTGCAGGTAAGTTATATCTTTAGTTGCAACACAATGTAATTGGAATACACAACAGACTTGAAAGTTGAAAATAAAACTATGAATAGAGAAGTTCACAAGTGGACACAATTTGAAATCGAAATTTATGGAAATTTTCGAAAAAATATTATAGAATTACAAAGTATGTAATATGAAAGTATGGAATAGTATAAATAATCCAAATCAATTATTTAGTGCTAAAAAAATTACAGAAATTAAAAAATATCATTGAAATTTTAAAAACATCGAAAGAACCGAAAAGTATTTAGTACTGTCGAAACAAATCGTTAGTTAGATTCGTTAAGTAAGGACTGATTTTGGAAAACATCGAACAAATTGATAAAAGTAGACAATTATTGAATTATAACCAAACATATCTAAGAAGTCGAATAGCATTGAAAAACATCGATAAAATCGAAAAATATCGAATGGTAAGGATGATCATCGAAAAATACGAGAAAGTTGAAAAGTATAGAGTAGTAGCAAATATATAGTTATGTTATATGGAGTATATGGAGTCGTTAAAAGTCGAATAGTTATGAAAAATATTGAAAAAGATTTTGGATATTGGAACACTTAGAAAGTATCGAAAAAGCCAGAAAGTATCGAATAAGGGGCCATTTTGAACTTCTTTTGAAAAAGGGTCAAGAATGACCCATATGTGAGGGAGGTAGAGGGTTAATGCTTTCAAAAAAAAAATATGTTTCGTTAAGTTTTATATAAAAATGCTCAACACTTTGACTCTCCATAAAAAAAATATTCAGATAGAAATTTTCGAATCGCCGAAACATGTGTATTTTTTTTCGGTCCCTTTTACCGTAGTCCGTTGTCAGAGCCTCAACGATTTAGTCGATTTATCAGCTAAATTTCATGACATAATTATTAAATAACAATATCAATAATATTTCTATCATTATAATCATTACCATTAATTCCATCTTATGATTTCTTGTTTGTGTTTTCACAGGTCTTGCACTTTTCCTTATTATAACCGTAATGGCTTCTCCAACCAATGATGCAAGCACAATTTCCACAGCAAATACATTAGCTTGGATTTTCCGTATATTCCCACACTTTTCACTGGCAATGGGTCTTAATAAGCTATACACAAATGTGGCAACACGTAATACCTGTAGCAATCCCTTAATAACATCGATCCCAATTGAGGACCGTTGTGCACAGATACCACAGTGTTGTGGTAAGTTTCCATATCAATAGAGCATTTTTATTATATGTATACAACTTTCATGCATTACATTTTAGCTCCTATATCATACTTTGCCTGGGCAGCACCCGGAGCCTTGCCTGAAGTTGTTTTTATGATTTGTACGGCTGTTATATTCTTTTTGCTTCTTATTAATCGTGATTATGGATTTTTAAAGGAGCTGTTCAATAAATTATGGAATAGAAATAAGTAAGTATTTATAACGATATGCTCATATGCCTTACAAATTGCATTACATTGTAATTGCAGCATTCCTCCACCACGGACAAGTGCTGATAGCATCGACGATGATGTTGTGAGAGAAAAGGAGCGTATTATTGCTATGTCAAAAGATCAGCTTGCTGGTCAGAATCTTGTACTGGATAATGTTTCAAAGTATTATGGTGATTTTTTGGCCGTCAATCAGATATCATTATGTGTGAAACAGTAAGTATAGCAATGATAAATACGATTTTTGGCTAATTTTTAAGTGTACGTTTTTTTGGTTTTCAACCAGACACCTTCTAAGTAAACGTAGAAAACCAATCAATCAATCCGTAGCTTAATTTTTGATGTTTAATTGCAGAAAGGAATGCTTCGGTCTACTTGGTGTAAATGGCGCCGGCAAAACGACCACATTCAAAATGATGACCGGTGATGAAAACATTACGTTCGGTTCCGCATATATAACTGGCATGAATTTGGCTACAGATATGAATCATATCTACAAGGAAATTGGCTATTGCCCGCAATTTGATGCTTTGCTTGGTGATTTTACTGGACGTGAAACATTAGAAATTTATGGTCTCTTGCGTGGCATACGCAGAGAGCGTATACCATTATTAACTGAAGAATTGGCTAAGTCTTTTGGTTTCTCTAAGCATTTGGATAAAGAATCACAAGCGTACAGTGGTGGCAATAAACGTAAGCTGAGTACAGCTATCGCCATACTGGGTGGTCCTTCGGTTGTATTTTTGGATGAACCAACAACTGGCATGGATCCAGCTGCTAGGCGTCAACTTTGGAATATGGTCTGTCGTATACGTGATGCAGGAAAGTCCATTGTCTTAACGTCGCATAGTATGGATGAATGTGAGGCGTTGTGTACGCGCTTAGCCATAATGGTTAATGGTGAATTTAAATGTATCGGTTCTACGCAACATTTAAAAAATAAATTCTCGAAAGGTTTAATATTGAAAATTAAAGTTAATCGTGATGCGGACAGGCTGAGTCGACAAGTGTCAAGAAAGTAAGTAATGACTTTTTGAATCGAAGGTGTAACTTTCATGTTGGAAAAAATGTATGAAGTACTTTTTTACGATTATTGATTGAAATTATTTTTAACCTTTCCAATAAAACAAAAATGGCTGTCATTAAGAGAAAAACAAAATTGCTGTAAGTTTAAGAAGTTCGCACACCTTATTAAGGCTAAAGTTTTTCCCACATGAATCGAACTTGTTTTTAAAATATATAAATGCCTATATATTGAAATTTTTATTTAATTTTAGTAATAACAATGATGAATACGGAGTATCGGAACAAAGATCAATGGCAAATCAGGATATGCAAAATGTCAAACATTTTGTTGAGCATGAATTTGAGAAGGCAATGCTGCAGTAAGTGCTTGATTTTTCTCTAACCCGGCTCTACATGTAAGAAACTTTTTGCGTTCTATTTTAGAGAGGAGCACCAGGGTATTTTATCTTTCTATATACCACTTGCCAGTATCAAATGGTCGCAGATATTCGGTCTCATGGAAAGTAACCGTGATGCACTAAATATTGAGGACTACTCAATAAGTCAGACAACTCTTGAAGAGATTTTCCTTGATTTTGCTAAGACTCAAAGTGATGATAAACGCGGTAACACGTAAGTTTTATATAACGAAAGTTGCAAAAAATGTGCCTTATCATTGACTATTTTACTGTACTATACAGACAAAAGAAAGGAGGTTGCTGCAATTTTAGGAAACGAAAGTCAACGAAAGATTCAAGTGCTTAGGATTAGAATGAACTCAACCCGAAATAATATGTTTCGCCATAAGGTATCAACAAACTATAGTAAAACGTATCGCAACCAGCTGTTGTTGTATCTAAATTGGTAGCGTTAAGGTATACAAAAGGTTTCAAGTATCCAATCAAAAAATTTCTAATGCTTTGATTACTTTTTAATAGACCAAATATGTCAATTCCTTACAACATATATACTATATACTTATATTAATAAAAGCATTTAAAAATTGTAAAGTTACGGCAGAGTTTTATTCTGCTCTTTATTAAAAAATAAAAATGATTTTGTTAGGAAAAGTTTAGCATTAAATTCGAGAAATTAGAAGTTAATTCTTAACTAGAGAATAATTTTAGTACAATTTTTAACTTAGTAAATCAATTGATGTATTTTTCTGCTTTAATAATGAAGAAACACAGGGGTTGTTCTTAAATTAATTAATATTATATTTTTTATAAATTAATTTATCAGTTAAGTTAGCTAAGAAAATATTTAATAAATCTTTATACAAATATATATATTGTTTTGAAAACGACACCGTAATTTATATAATAACTAATAATTTAAGCTTTTTAGGATTGTGTCCCAGATCATCTCCAGAATATTCTACATAAGTATCACACTGTTGTTTGAAAGACATTCTTTAAAATTGTTAAATTAATTAAGTTCTTTGGGTTTTTGTTAACTTTCACTCAGTACGGGTTATCCATAACGTGATTCGAAAAGTGCATCCAGTCATTTGGTAGCTATCAATGTGTATGTGCCATTCAAGGTGGCATTTCTTTAGTTAAAGGTTAGCTATTTGTCATTATAGATCGCTTAGCTATCGAACAAATTGCTAAGGCTGTTAAAATTTACTTCAAACTTGGTAAAACTGCTGTCAGCACGTAACGCGCTTCAAGAGGAGATTGCGATTCACCTCACTGAGCGTAGAGTTACGAACACTGTTTGAAGACTTAAAGAAATTGTATCTGTTATGTATGTCCTAAAATCTGTACACCTTTCTGATACAGACTTCATCAAAAATATTGGTACTATTAGTGAAAGTATAGCCGAATATCCAAATTCAGGGATATATCATATGAATTTGTGTCTTCATCTTTGAAAGTTCAACTCACACTTGAATTGGAGCCTTCCAACCGCTGAATGACAACATAAAACTCGAACATTATTACGGCTTTGAAAATTTTACCAAAGAACTCTAAAAATCATTCTCAAATAACCAAACACAATTCGGGGCGTACCGTCTGAACATGCAAAATTCCACGATGCCAAACGTCAAAAAATGAGTGTATTTTTTTTGCTATTTATTTTTGCTCTTCAACTCACCCACTGCAGAATATGGGTATTATTTATCAACTTTCATCTCGGCGCCAGATGAAGTTAGCGCACATTTTACTGTTAAGTGCCTGTTCTTCTGAAATTAACTGAATTTCTACAGGGGTTCTTTGGGCCCAACTCTAATCAGCGTGTTTGAGTTGTAATTTTTCAAAACCTGCCATGTGCATTAGGGTGGAGCGAATTTTTTTTTTTCATTTTCGAAATGAGCCATATGCAAAAAGATGCTCAATAAAATATATTACTGGTACTTTTTGATATTTGAATGTTTTGTACTGCCGCAAAGACTTTGAAATTTGGAAAAAATATTATTACGTTTGTTTGTTTGTATGGGATAAAGTCAATAAAAAAGCTTGGACGTGTGCAAATTGTGATTTTTATTATAATATAAACATAGAAGTATGAAACAAACCACATAAATTCTATAATTGTAGTGTCGGAAACTATAAATATCCCCCTCTAATATGACAAATTTTCTAGTATTTTACTCAAATTTGTACTCCTTTTTAGTATCAAAAACAGGCATTATTTTTCGTGATTCCAGCTTTGTTTTGATGAAACCAACTCTTCTTTCTGAACCACATACCGCAGCAGCAGCTTCACTTATAATTTTCAAGCACCTTTCAGTTGCCTGAGAATGATACTGAAAATATTGAATTTGCGGTAAAATCCACCAATCTATCCGGATTTTCAATGCATTCAGAAATAATTTCTGTTGATATGTATATGTTTCAACAGAGGCGGCTCAGATAAAGAAACAGCCTGAAAGTTAAGTTTCGGCAAAAGAAATTGCCGAATGAGACCGGACGATTCGGTTTCTTTTTTAATTAGTTGCAGTATATTTTTCAAGGCTGAAATCATAACAGATCTTGGCTTGTATGCAAGCATCGATATTAAGATATTTTCAGGATGACCAAAATAACCATTTCTCTGAATAACAGGGTCAACTATTTTTTTTATTGAATAACTCATATAACGAGAAAGCAAAATCGTTTGGTGCAAATGTTTGGCACCATAAATACAAATTGGTTGAGTTTTAATAGTAAAGCAAATAGGAGAATATACTTTTAAGTTAAAGCTTGTAAGAATCTGCAAATTGTCATAGGGTTTTTCTGAGCTAACATACAATCTTAAAGTTCTCTTGGCAGTAGTAAGCCATCTCAAATGGACCATTTTACCGGGATTTTTTTACTTTTTTGTCTTCAACACCGCCGAAGGACAAATGTACCAAAAATGCCAAGACTGCGCTAGACTGTAGCGTAAAATTCTTTGTTTACATCTTTCACATCGCTGGTTGGCCTCTGCTTTCCTTTTTCTGTGCAACGCCTAATGTTTGATTGACTTGCGGCAGTACTAAAACTCAAAATTTTGAAAAAATATTTGTATACCTATAAAAGGTAATTGACAGAGCACCTTTTCCGCACTGGCCCATTTCGAATATGCAAAAATAAAAAATCTCCATATAGCTGCACTCCACCCTAATGTACATACTTACAACCTCAAATTTTTAAGGAACTTACATAATACTTCACTCGAAAGACTCAAACTAAAAATAAAAGGAAAAATAAATATGTTTCATTACCCTGTTTTGTATAAGCAGGTCCAACTGAAAACTGATCTAAGTTTTGCTTTATTTATTTGAACAATATTATTGAAAATTTGTCAAATTGTGAAAACAAAGTTTCTCTTACAAAATGAATCAACTTCTTAAGTACAGTATAATGTCCTTAAGCATTCGCAACAGTTTGTAGATTATTACTTCTGATGATATTAGCATTTTCCTGATGTGAGTTATGAAGTACCTTATTAACGTAACATAATTTAGTAACCATCCTTTCGATTTTGCAGAAAAATATTTTGGATTGTTATTGCTCTTAAAATCAATCAGAAAAATTCAGAAAAATATTTTTTTTTTATTTTATTTTGTCATAGAAAAAGAGTTTGGTACAATGAAATAAAACAAATATATATTTTTTTGAATATTTTGACCAATTTAAGAAGTTTTTACTCAGTGAAATTTTTACTGAAAATTGATCAAACAACAAGTACAAATCTGCAATAAAAAGTATAGGTTTGTTTATAAAAAACAAAGCTAACCATGAATTGATCTTGAAAATGGTTTCAAGGTCAAATAAAATGTCACTGTTATTTGATCGCCTAGAGACCTTATAAGTTTTGCCTTAAACATTTATCACTATCTTACTTTGCGCTCGAGATATTGGCTTGGGGAAATTAAAAGTGAAAATTCGTTTTTTATTGAAAAATCACTCAATCGATCTATCACACGACACTAAGTATCTGCCATATACAGAAATTAAATTTTTAATTTAATGGTGCTGATGCCGATTTGTTGTTTATTGTAGAATTTTTTTTCAGTATACGCAAAGTTTAGGATCCAAAACCTAGCTGTTTCCCCAATTGAGACATCAAACTCTAAACCTTGATGACACATATATATCAGTTTAAATTCTTGGGGTTTCCTCATAAGCCACTTTGAAATTGATAATAAAAAAAGTACAAGTACTTTCACTATATTGTGAGTCATGGGCACGAGCATGTACGTAGCAACACTATGAATCATAAATGTCTAGTATGCATGAAGTCTTTAATCAGGATTTAGTTTTAACGAACGAGTAGTAGATTGCCATAAATTCTGGAGTGCTTATAAACTTAAAGAATTTCGCTTTATCTTAAAAATCTAGGCGCTTAGTAAACATTTTTTATACTGATTTTTAACATTTCTAGCAGAAGTGTGCCACCATTTTTATCAAATGTTTTTGTTATTATTTCAGTTCATACATATATTTATATATATTTATAATTCGTGCTGATTACAATTGTTTGATGACAAATGTCAGTGCTTTTACGTGCAAATTTTTTGACTTATCGTAGATAACTAATGTGAATATACGAGTGTAAATAACAGTATAATATCAAAAATTTATGGCATTTCTAATAAAAAAAGCAGCAAAAGCAACGTTACATGGAGGGCTCTCCAAAAATTAGTAAAATGTTATATTACACGTGTTTAAGAAGAAAAACCAATGAGGGCGTTATCTTTTGCTTCGCAAATATTAAAAATACCATTAATAGTAGACTATATCTTTCCGTTTGTGTGTGGCGGGGCACGTGTCAGTAAAGTTCCAGTTATATTTATTAAATTAATTAGTTATTTAGTTTACATTTTACTTAACTTATTTTCTACTAGGCCATCTTTGTCCTTCTACTGGTTGCAAGTTCAGGACCAGATCCTTTTTCCTCTCCAGCGGCTCCTAAATATCGTTTTTTTTTTCCAAAAAGACACAATTGTGGAATGTGAGAAACCCAATGTGAGATGGGTGGGCACATAAACTCAGATCCAGAAGCTAGTTATTGTGGGTGAACAATGCGACTGATATGGCTGACGCTGGGTTAGAAACCATCGAAGGATCTTATAGCTCTAATGACGCCAGAGATTTAATAGACAGTATGTATACTCACTGACCGCTGATTTTTTCAAACATACTAAGCGTTTGAGTGTTTCCTAGAATGATTTCTGTAGAAGTCGTTGTTGCGAAAAAGATAACAGAAATGTTGATCACCTCCTCTGTAATTCTCCTGCTTTTTGTAGTAGGTATTGACGGTTGCGGGATTTATTTTTCAATAATCTAGCTAACTTTGTCAACAACACTGGTCCAGGTGTGTCCGTAAATTAGTTTTGCTAAGCAGGCAGTACTTTCCAATATCACACCTCTAAAACAATTGAAACTTCTGATATATTTTCCTCTAGCATTAGTAAGCTAATAAAAACCTAAGTAATTTCAATTGCGAATGTAAATTTGCAATTTGGTAGTATCTGATTCATGTATGAAAAACCTGATTCATAAATTAAGCACCATCCAAAAAAAAAAAAAAAAAAAAAAATACAAAACAGCAACAACAATGAGTTATCACTGAACGAATGCAAATAGAGTGATAACTTAAGACATAATGCTTAGGGCAACATATGAAAACCAATGCTTTGATATTCCAAGCTCATGTAATGAGTAATTGACGAATTTTATCGATTTCAAAATTAAAGAGAGGCATTTCTTATCTCTGACAATAGGCGGCAAGTGTCGTCTTCACTGCGGTAACAAGTGTTAGCCACTTTTCCCGCTTATAAATAATTGAGTTTTTCGCTACTGAGTTTCAGTACGAAATTTAACGCTCTACAGCAACGGTCAAGAATACGGAAGTTAATGGGTTTATACTTCAGTGATAGTGCCTAGTAAAGACTCTTCAAAATAATATACCAATTTTCCGATAAATATTTAATCAAAACGAAATGTTAGTATAACTGTTATGTTCAAACATCATTTTAATTAAAAAATGATAAAAATACGAAGAAAAAAGTTAAAAATAACTCACAACAAATCATTTAAAATATCAATTGTTAAATAAAGTTCAGAAAGAGCAATTAATTTTGTGTTGAAATTCATTAGCTTATAGCAGTGGTTCCAAATCTTTTTATGACCACAAGGTTCAAAGTAATAAACTGTGTTAACCTAAAAACACAAACTTCAATCAAAACTTTCAATATATGCATTTAACTTAATAGTAGCATGCACTAAAAGTGCTATTATAATAAAAATATAATATAATAATATATAAATAAATAAAATATATAAATATAAATAATATAATATAAATAATATAATATAAATAAAATATATAAATAATAAATTTTATATAATAATATATAAAATAAATAAAATATATAAATATAAATAATATAATATAAATAAATATAATATAATAAAAAATGGACATTTTAATAGTAAAATAAACTTGGAAAATATTAACATGCTTTACCTCTCCATCACGATCATGCTATGCAATTTTAGTTTATCAATCAACAATTTCTTTCTGTGTAATACATGCTTTCGCCGAGATAAAAATACTAATAACTTCAGTCAAATTCGATTTCCTCACCAATTTCGATTTCAGACAAAGAGTTGTTAGTACCGACACTCTTGTTTGGACTGAACAGGAATGATGAAAGTATTTTATTCCGGCGAAAACGCGCTTAGCACTGTCAACAGAGTTTGGTAATGTGCTGCAGAATATGTGCAAAGCTATAGAAGCAATGTCATTTAACAACTGAAATAGCGGAAGACTAGCTCTGAAGTTCGCTCCATAAATGCACTTCTGATGAAAGATTTCAATCGGTTATTCTTGAGCCACTTTTCTTTTATTTTTGGGAATCAAATGTTTTCATCGTATTTGTTTTCTACGTTAATAAGTTTTTTAAAGAAACAATCACAGTACTTCTGAAAATGTAATGAGCTCTTCTTTGCATTCTTCAGCAACCTGTCCTTAGTAATATCATATGGATTATATATCGATTCGGATTGATTATGTTCCGAGACGTAAAGATTAAACTCATCGACCAACATTTACAGATGACTCTCACGTACTCTTGTGTTTCCGCACTGATCATATCACATTTTTGATCATCGACGAGTGGTTTTCGTATTGCAAGTTCACAGAAACTGCTTTCGCCAGATTGTTTGGTTCGTCGATGTATTATGGATCGTACCCTTATTTTAAATTCAAATTCAGTTTCAGTACGTGAAAGTTTATTTTCGTTAATTACTCAGGTCAGTACAGAAGAGTCAGGTTTTTGGCGATAAATGATTTTGCCCGAGTACATGTATACCTACTGTATAAAACTCAATCAGTTCTTAAAACCAAAATTTAAGTACAATGTAGTGAAGATAATTTTTGGTAGTTACAATCTTGACAAATGCGACACATAACGTCGATAAGATCGATCATTATCAAAATAATTAACATTTTATAGCAAAAAATTAATACCGAGTACACATTTTAGCTTCTTCAGTAATGCCTGTAATCAAAGCGGTAATATCGAAAAGAGTCTCTTTAATTTTGCAGATAAGATATCGTAGACATTGAAATTTTTGTTGAAATGTTTTGTTATTTTTAACAAATAAAAGAAATACTTTTTTTATTGGTCTAGTGGATATGGAGCCAAATCTTTACTGAAATGAGTTGTTGGAAATGTAACGTTTACGACCATTTTGTATTTTTATCGACTTTTCAGAGTTTAACGAAATTTTTTTTATAGAATTCTTTGACTCTTCAGAATTTTTCATTAGTTTTTCAAAATTTTTATCGGTTTTTTCCGGTTTCTGAGATATTTTTTAAGTTTTTCAATTTAATTTTTCAACACTCTACTTACATACTGAAAATTTTTCGACTTTTTCAACATTTTTTAACGATTTTCGATATTTTCTAAGTTTTTGTTTTTTGTAAATTTTCATACCAACATAATGAAATAATATTTTCTTGCCACTTCACGCCACCAGTACTTGCACACTCCCGTTTTTCTTATAACAAAAATAATCGATATCTACTGGAATAGCAAAACAAGCCATTGTCTTTTGAAGAAATCATGAAATTTATACCTTAGTATTCCTTTTACTTTGTTTCAGACGAAAGATTATTCTTTAACACACCATCACAACCAGTACTAATTTAAATGTTCAGCTAAAACTAAAAAAAAAAAATTTTAATTTTAAAAATGGCTAAAGTCAGCAGTTGGCAAAAATTCACTTTGTTGTTATGGAAAAACTGGATTCAGCATTGGGATCAAAAAATACTCTTTATTGTTGAGATTATAATACCTGTAGTCTTCTCACTGCTATTAGTATTGATACGTTTATTGGTAAAAGCTACGCCGCAACCAGAGATACATTATCCAGAATTAAATATATCAAATTTGGAACTATTTAAGTGAGTTATCACATTAAGAAATGTAATAATTATATCTATAATTTTAATAATGTTAATTTGAAATTCCCAACAGTCACAGCGTGGAAGTGCCTCCAATATATGAGCTGCTGTACTCACCAAATACTTCAGTCATTTTCGACACGATAGTAAAAGATGCTGCCGACAGTTTACAACTCGCTGGATATCGCGGTTATGCCAATGCAAGCGACTTAGAGCAAGCTCTCACTGCTGGCAATTACTTGGCCGGTATTCAATTCGACGAAAGTGCCGTATTTCCTACTACATTTGCCTATGCACTACGTTTTCCCAGTGAATTGCGTAACTCTTCGGCTAGCGACGACCAAACATGGTCCACAAATAAACTTTTCTCTAGCAGCAGCCCTGGTGCTAGAAAACGTGATGATGTTGATGGTGGTGAACCAGTTGGTTATTTACGTGAAGGCTTCCTACCCATACAACAGGCAATCTCACTGGCCTATCTCAAGTTGGCAGGAAATCAAAGTTCATTGCCGGAAATCGTGATGCAACGTTATCCCTATCCAAAATATATAGAAGATCCACTATTGCAGACAATGGAATATATAATGTCACTGATAATAATGTTGACATTTATACATCCTGCCGTATACATTACAAAGGTGAGTATATAGCTATAGCTACTAACGGAGCATAGGGCCTCTACAAAACTCTTCCAACGTTTACGATCAGTGAGCAAGTGGCTTCTTGTTCAATATAACAGAGGTTTGTTTCAGTTTCTATTTTGCATCCCCACATCCGATGTGGTTGTTGCCGAAGCAGGTGGATTTACTGGATTTACCTGAAAAATTATGCCTTAGAATCCATGATAGTTGAGGGAAAAACTTATGTGATGCTTTATGCAATAGGTCGTAACCCTAGGACCCTGGATCAGACGCTTCCTGGATTTCTGTCGACTCGACAACTCTTTCCAAAGGAATGCCCATGCGGATGAAGTATAGTAGCTATCTGGTATTTCGATGGCGCCATTTATTCGCCACAATGCAGCAAGGATCATTTACGCTTAGAATTTGTAATGAGACCAATACCATTTGAAAATCCTCTGAAACTGAAACTCTGAAACTCTTGAAACCGAGGTGATGAATGCCAAGTCGGCTACTCCGCATATTTGCGTATCATTATCCGTAGCCTATGATGCGCCCGTTAGTACGCGTGCTGTTCGTAAAGCAGAGGACAGATCGTGTAGTAGCAAACTACAACGGACGTTCTTTGTAATGGCACTTCAAAATGACACTAAAAATTTGTTCCAACGACATTTTTGAAACTATTTTCCGGAATCTTGTGTCCTTTTCTATTAATTCAAGTTGTTCTACATACTCCTATTATTTCGAAGATCTGTCCATTTTCATTAAACTGACTTTGAGGAGAGTACTTGTGCTATTATATATAATTGGATGAAATGTCTCAAAATCATTTTTCACTTACCACAATAAAACTGCAGAGAACATTGATTTTTGGGATTGAACTTATCAAATCTATCAAGGGTTAGTAGTGCTTGGAGAGCTAATAAAAAACTAAACAATATTTGTTGACATAATTGTAATATTTGCATTAATCTTCCCAGAGTATCACAGTGGAAAAAGAAAAGCAACTGAAAGAAGTTATGAAAATTATGGGTCTAAGTAACTGGATACATTGGACTGCTTGGTTTGTCAAATCCTTCATAATGCTGGCCATTTCAGGTGTACTCGTTACAATGTTTTTGAAGGTAAGAGTGTGCTTAAGTCTTCAACAAATATTCAAAATCTCTAACTCCCAACTTTTATTAAATTCCAGATTGAATGGTCCGATGATGTAGCCGTACTTACATACAGCAGTTTCACTGTCATATATTTCTTTCTACTCATCTACATAATAACGGGCATTTGTTTTTGCTTTATGATTGTGTCCTTCTTCAGCAATGCTAGTACGGCAGCTGCTGTGACAGGACTCATTTGGTTCATCAGTTATATGCCGTACCAATTTATACTCAACTCATATGATCAATTGTATTTGGGTCAAAAATTAGGCTGGTCACTTATAGTTAACACCGCTATGGGCTTCGGTTTCAAGGTAATACTTAATTTTGAATCTACTGGTGAGGGCTTACAGTGGAGCAACTTGTTCACACCAGCTTCAGTGGACGACACTCTGACAGTGGGCGATATTATACTACTTATGTTGGCTTCCTGTGTTATATATCTGCTGATATGTCTGTATGTTGAAGAGATATTGCCTAGTGAATTTGGAGTTGCAAAGAAGTGGTATTTTCCATTTACCAAGGGATTCTGGTGTGGTGCAAAACAGCATGTTGCTACTGAGGATATAGCTGGTAATGAAAGTGAGCTCCGTAATCCTGGTGCTTTTGAGACTGAGCCCACTGGTAAACATGTGGGTATACAGGTGAGAAATTTGAGAAAACAATTTGGTGAAAAGGCTGCCGTGCGTGGACTTTCACTGAATATGTACGAGAATGAGATAACCGTATTGTTGGGTCACAATGGTGCTGGTAAGACAACAACAATCTCAATGTTGGTTGGCATGATACCTCCCACATCTGGTACAGCTTTAATAAATGGATATGACATATGCACGAATATGGATAATGCTCGCGACTCACTCGGTATCTGTCCGCAGCATAATGTGCTCTTCGATGAAATGACTGTGGCGAATCATATTGTATTCTTTAGTCGTTTGAAAGGTGTAAAAGGTGATGCTGTAAAACGTGAGGTTGATAAATATTTGCGTATGATTCAGTTGGAAGATAAGGCGAATGTGCCCTCATCACAATTATCCGGTGGTATGAAACGTAAGCTTTCGCTTTGTTGTGCACTCTGTGGTGACACCAAAGTAGTGTTGTGTGATGAGCCAAGTTCCGGCATGGATCCATCGGCGAGAAGACAACTATGGGACTTGTTGCAAGCAGAAAAATCTGGACGAACTATACTTTTGACAACGCATTTTATGGACGAAGCTGATGTGCTGGGTGATCGTATTGCAATCATGTGTGATGGTGAGCTGGAGTGTCACGGAACATCTTTCTTCCTCAAAAAGAAATATGGTTCCGGCTATCATTTGGTAAATTTGCCTATTAATTAAATAGTTCCCAGAACAATTTGTGAATAATCTCTTTTTTAACAGATTTGTGTAAAACGTGAAGGTTGCAACGTCAACGAAGTAACTTCGATGTTGAGCAAATACATACCAGGCATAATTCCAGAAAGCAATATCGGTGCTGAGCTGTCATATCAATTATCCGAATCGTATTGTACAATTTTCGAAGAAATGTTTAGATCGCTAGAAAATAATTCAGATAAATTAAATCTCAATGGCTATGGTGTTGGTATCACTTCAATGGAAGAAGTTTTCATGAAAGTAGGTGCTGAAAATTCACATCAGAATGATAATGAATCACGAAGCACTGTTATCAATGGTGGCACATTGAATCATATGGATATGGAATCATCTCATTGTAAGTATAAAGCTTTGGTTTGTATTAGAAAATTTAATTTTTTAACACTTGACTTATTTTCTTGTAGCTGACCATATGTTTTCTGAGAATACACGTCTGCTTCGAGGCAAAGACCTTTACTTGAATCAAGTGCGTGCCATGTTTTTGAAGAAACTCATTTATACTTGGCGCAATAAAGTACTTCTGCTAGCGCAAAACATAATACCAATATTTTTTGTTGTAATGACTATACTGATCGCGCGTAATATGGGCACATATAGCCAACTTCCAACTATGTCAATTAACTTAACCCAATACCCCGTAGCGGTGACCGTACTAGAGACCAATTCATTAACACCAAGTTCATTGGAATCTTCGATTGCTGCTCATTATGAATCTATCGCCAAGTCATTTGGTACGGAGTACACATTCGAGTCGACTGGCACCAGTAACTTCAGTGAATACATATTGAAAATGGGCGAAACAGTGCAGGTTCTCATTAATTCACGCTATCTGGCGGCAGCAACTATAGCCCAGGGTAAAATTACTGTTTGGTTGAATAATCAGCCACTGCATACGGCGCCACTGTCGATGAATTTGGTGCACAATGCAATGGCAAGGTAAGTTGAAAAGAGAGTCGTCTTAATTTTCAAATTCTTTACGGGTCTGAAATGAACCGATGAACCTTTAAGTAAAGTTATTAGAGGGATTAGCCTATTTCAGCGAAAATAAAATGTGTTATCTTATTACTTGACGAATTCTTAACAAAGGCTCAATTTTTTATAGCAAATATTTGCATATGTTAGCTTTAAAATTGGCTATATATATTTTCGAAATTTGAAAAATATCAAATGATATCAAAAAGTCAATATAAGACGCAAAATGTCGATATCTTTGAAGGAAGCCAATTAATGTCGAAACATTACCAACTGTGCACTCTTTGTTATTGTCTATTGTATACATATTAAGTTAGTTTCCAATCGTCTGATTACAATACCGCCGATATGCCTTTCAGTTTGTGGAACTGAGTTCCCAACTCAAAATTAAATAAACTAAGCTGCACCTTAGTACTCCATTTCTATATATACTATTTATAAAATGAATGGAACGATACTAAGACTTCCAGACTTGAAGACGTATACCTTGACATCATCATGAAAAATAAACTTTTTTAGATGAGACAAGGAAGCTAATATCAAATCAAATTCGAGCCTCATAGTCGATATTGATACTGCTAATAGTTTTATTGATTATAGATCACAGCAACTGGATGTAACTGATCTATTAAAAAACTACAGGGATCTGATATAACAGACGAAGCTAGAATATTTGTACAACACATTTGACATAATTATAATTAGGAATACCGATAAATCTTGAGAATTGTAACATTATCAAGCAATAAGTCTATGTTGCGTTTATCCTTATTGATCACTCTAAGCTTAACTTCATTGCAGATCTAGTCAGATTAAACTCATTTCATTTCGAAACTCTTATCGAACATTAAAAAAATGATTTAATTTCAGATCTTTGATTAGTCCGAATGCTCAGATTAAAGTCACAAATGCACCGCTTGTCTACGATACAAAAACGTTACTGAACCAACTGAACACCAGCCAAAATGTAGGCACACAACTGGCTACCGATCTCTGTTTTTGCATGTGTTTCGTCAGTTCATTCTACATAATTTTCTTGATAAAAGAACGTACCTCACGTTCAAAACTACTGCAGTTCGTAAGCGGAGTTAAAATCTGGACATTTTGGTTAACCCAGCTAATATGGGATTTCGCTACATATACAATAACAGCGCTGGTTGTGATTATTGTGTTGGTCTGCTTCCAGCAGGATGGTTTCGCAACATTCGATGAATTGGGTAAGATATCAATTATTGTTGAAATATATCGCTTTAAAGTTTTATTTGATGAATTCTTTACGTTTTAGGGCGCTATTTCCTTATGTTATTACTTTTTGGATGTTCAGCGTTGCCATTTACCTATTTAATTTCATTTTACTTCGTCGAACCGGCAATGGGATTTTCACGCATCTCACTTATAAATATGTTTGCGGGTGAGTTTTATCAATTTCATTTCAAATTCCGAAAAAAAAAATTTTTTATAAATATTTTCATTACCATTATCTTATTAATGTAGGTCTTGCACTTTTCATTGTTGTCACTGCATTGGCAATGCCGACTAATGATCCGAGCACTATAAACACAGCAAGTTCACTATCTTGGTTTTTCCGCATATTCCCACATTTTTCACTGGCAATGGGCCTTAATAAGCTTTACACAAATGTGGCAACACGTGAATCTTGTAGTAATCCTTTGATTGCAATATTGCCAGTTGAGATCCGTTGCGATGAAATACCACAATGCTGCTGTAAGTATTCAGATCGTCAGTATTTTTATTATATGTCTAAGACTCCTATGAATTACAGCTACTACACCATACTTTGACTGGACAGCACCTGGTGTATTACCCGAAGTTATTTATTTGGCTTGTACGGCTGTTTTATATTTTTTGCTTCTGATTAATCGTGAATATGGATTGTTAAGGGGTCTAATCTGCAAATTGTGCAATAGAAATGAGTAAGTGGTATTTATTGAGATATATTTATATATGTATATAACAAATTTAATCGCTTTGTAATTGCAGCATTTCTCCAGCGCGTGCAAATGCTGATTATATAGATGATGATGTATTGAAAGAAAAGGAGCGTATAATTGCTATGTCAAAAGATCAACTTACTGGTCAGAATCTTGTACTGGACAATGTTTCAAAGTACTATGACAATTTTTTGGCTGTCAATCAGATATCATTATGTGTGAAACAGTAAGTACTTTCATATAGAATCAATCCATACATTAGTTTATTTTTTTTTACACAATGATTTTACATGGGACTATGAACACTCTGAACAATAGAAATTTGTGGGTGTTATGAAGGTTCTTGGCTAGAGTAAAAAAAAAAAAAATTTAAGCTTTTACAAAAAGGAAATCAAATTGTTCGTGATAATATCGTACATTTTTTTTTTTGGGAACTATATCAGTTTACAGAAAACATATATTAATATTAATTGAAGCACAACATAAGGCGTTAAGTTATTTTGGGAACTATGTCTATAGTTGTTATAATGGGTTACCTTTTCACTCGACCACTCTGTGTAATACAACGAAATTGTATTTTTCTTAAGTAATTAATAACGAAAAAAAAAGTCACCCTAACGAAAGACAGACAAGTATAGAAATGATTTCATTGACTACCTACCTCGGAGAAGGGTTGCAGCAGCGTTAATATATTTCTAAAGCTTAGATTTTCATTCAATCATGCCTTTTTGTATTTGATATCTTTTAGACTCTCCATTAGAAGGCCTACTATAGAAGCAATAAAATGTGCACTCAAGTTTCCTTATCATGATTAATTTATTACTACAGTTCGCAATTGGTTTATTGAAATTCTGTGATAACTAAAGTTTGCTTGGCACTCAAAAGTCAATGAATATTTACGATATTCTTTAACCGAAACAGGATGGAAGGCATTGAAAAGCCTCGCCACGAATATCAATTTTTGAATGTGTTATTTTCATATAAAAACAATTCGTTTGAAAAGAGTTGAGATGCAATATGAAGTTGTGTAAGAAGGCCGGCTGATGCAATGCAGCTTAGAAGGGCTTTTCATGGAAGTAATACAAGTAGTTTTTTTTTTCATGTAATTCTGTGAGCCTTCTTACAGCAAGTGGTCTTAGAAGGCATCTATCTCATCGCAACAGATACGGGAAGATCTGCTTAAAGAGTATTTCTACCAGGTCTGCTCAGTTCATATAAAAATGAAAATAGCTTTGAAAGAGGTTTGGAAGGATTGCTTCTTCTTTGATTTGTTTCACATTTTTCTTGGATTCTCAATGAAATAAAATAGAAAAAAAGAAATATATCAGAAAATTCTTACTACTCTGCTAAAAATTAACAGATGATTCCGTTTAGCTTTAACCCCTTCTTTTGTTGAATTAACCTCTGTTTAGTTTAATTTTTTTGGTATTGACACACATTATGTCATTGTGCTGTAAGTTTAGTAAAATAATTACAAATTATTTTCTGCACCGATACACCATTCATATTGTTTCTAAGACATTACTCGTTTTTAATTGCAGGAAAGAATGCTTCGGTCTACTTGGTGTAAATGGTGCCGGCAAAACGACCACTTTCAAAATGATGACCGGTGATGAAAACATTACATTCGGCTCCGCATATGTAGCTGGCATGAATTTGGCTACAGATATGAATCAAATCTACAAGGAAATTGGCTATTGCCCGCAATTCGATGCATTGCTTGGTGATTTTACTGGACGTGAAACATTAGAAATTTATGGTCTCTTGCGTGGCATACGCAGAGAGCGTATACCATTATTAACTGAAGAATTGGCTAAGTCTTTTGGTTTCTCCAAGCATTTGGATAAAGAATCTCAAGCGTACAGTGGTGGCAATAAACGTAAGCTGAGCACAGCTATCGCCATACTGGGCAGTCCATCGGTTGTATTTTTGGATGAACCAACAACTGGCATGGATCCAGCTGCTAGGCGTCAACTTTGGAATATGGTCTGTCGTATACGTGATGCAGGAAAGTCCATTGTCTTAACTTCGCATAGTATGGATGAATGTGAGGCGTTGTGTACGCGCTTAGCCATAATGGTTAATGGTGAATTTAAATGTATCGGTTCTACGCAACATTTAAAAAATAAATTCTCGAAAGGTTTAATACTGAAAATTAAGGTTAACCCTGATGCGGACACGGTGCGACAGCAAGCACCAAGAAAGTAAGAAATGAATTTTCATAGCGTATGTGTTATATTCGTATTTCGAAAAATCCATAGTAGAGCTTTCATATTAAATGTAGTGTTTTTTATAGTTTGAGTAATCAGTTTTGATAGTATCTTTTAAGCCAATAGTTTTTCCTAATTGAATAGTATAACTCGATTTTCAAAATATCGGTTAATATTTTAATATTGCAATTTTTCTCAAATTTTAGTAGCTATAACAACAACGATGAATATGAAAAAACATCACGGACACCAACGACAGATCAGGATATTCGAAATGTCAAACAGTTTGTTGAGCGACAATTTCCAAAGGCAATATTGCAGTAAGTTTTCCTTTACTTTGATTCAAAACCTCATACAAAATACTTTGTTTTTCTATTTTAGAGAGGAATTTCAGGGCATCTTAACTTTCTATATACCACTTGCCAGTATTAAATGGTCTAAAATATTCGGTCTCATGGAAAATAATCGTGATACTCTGAATATTGAGGACTATGCAATAAGCCAGACAACACTTGAGGAGATTTTCCTTGAATTTGCAAAGACTCAAAGTGATAGCACACGCGGTACCACGTAAGTTTTATATGAAATAGGATTTTAAGGTTTCAATTTTATTAATCGATAATTTTTTTGCTGCACTATATAGACAAAAGAAAAGGGGTTGCTGCAATTTCAAGAAACCAAAACTACTACCATCGCAGGTCTCAAGTGGTTAAAAGTATAGAAATAACTCGGAATGATATGTTGGACAAAATGAACCCAAACGTTTTTAGTAAAAAGTAATATATCAAGTTTAAGCTTTGTACTTTACCTTATCAACAGATTTTAAGCCTCTACAAAAGAGTTTTCACATGTTCGATTTTGACTACATTTACTGTAGAAAATGTATTGTGAGCCTTACAATAAATTTATTAATAAAAGCGTTTAAGAATTTGTACAGCAATGCTTTACACTTTAAGATTAAGCATTTCAAAAACAAAAGTTGTACATATATCAGTTTCAAAATATTAGGGATTTGTTTCTTAAAATATAAATTATTTGTCAAAGACCTTTAAAAAGGTTCATTATTTATATCTAAGCTAACATTAGATTTTCATAAATTATTTTATTATAAGCTATTTTAAACTAAAATTAATTAAGACAACTATATAATAAGTTTTAACATATGATACATAAAGATTTTTAAATATGATTTAAATTTTGATTCTTAAATCATTCTGTTCTTAACCAAAAATAGTTTCGTATCTGAACATCTCAAGTAAAATAAGTACTAGTATCGTATGTACTGAGGTACAAGTAATATTTGACAAGCGCACCAGGATAACATTTTTTATGCTTCGAGCTTGTTCAAATTTTGGTTATTTGTAGTCCCAGTAGTGTGAAGTTTGGTTTCATTGCCTTAAAAGTTTTTCTCTCAGTATAGCATTTTTAAATTTTCACTTCCATGGGAAGTGCCACGCGCTCTCATCGAAATTCGCCCTTTTTTTTGCCAGATCTTGTCTAGGATTTCCTTAGTATTTTTGAGAAATTTGGTTTCACTACATCAAATATTAATCAATATACCGTTATAATTGTTTTACTTGTATGAGCGGTAGGCGTATCCGTGAACAGACTTCGCCCATTTTCAATCCCAAAAAGCTTATTTGAAGGTGTGGCAGGTGTGCCAAATTTTATTCAATTAGCACGCTGGGTTTTCCCGACAGACAGACAAAAAAATCTACAAATTATTAACCATGCACTCAAAAATCGCCCAAAAGAATTGGTGCTTCTTATTCGTAAGATTCAGAAAAAAAGTTACAAAATTATATTTAAAAAAAAAGACTGATGTCCAAAGTTGGAGTCGGTAAAGCCTGGTATGTATACCTCACAATTATATTTGGTCTAACTTTCTCCACTCTGGATTCATTTAACTTCAGATGGCTCATAGATCATCCCTTCACAAATTTTGTGAGTCCATTGAATATTGTTTCTCAAGCAGCCAGTACCAGGTTTCAATCTGAGTGTTCACCCTACGCAAAAATAACCTAGAATGATTTACATAGAGAGCTGGGATGTATGTTCCAAAACCGTATCAGCGGAACTTATCTAAAGGAATCAACTGACTATGCTCAATGCTATAATTCCATACAAGTGCCTTGCTTACCATATTAAATATATGTAATTGCTCAAATGGTTTATTAATTAATATATTTGATTGAAGTATCAATAGGAGCGGGAACAAAATTTATCATTTCGAATAGAATAAAATGGATCAACCTAAAGAAAAAAGCTATGATCACCGAATGACGTCAACCGATAGAAGATTTTTGACGTTGCAAAATCCCGGTTGAAGGTGCAACATGGCTAACAATGTCCATTAATGGAACGGCTAATCGTGCGTGTGATACCGTAAAGTCTTCGATGTATATATTAATGTAACTGGCATGTATTTTTAAGTACATCTCTGATAAAGTAATGTTCTCCCTCGGTATTTGGAAATACAATACTAAGCCATCCTCTTCTCTGTAATTGGAAAAAGAAAGTTTAAAAAATTTAAATTGCTTACAAATTGGCTTGAACTATTACTTGAGGAATGAATTGGGAAACTCATTTTCCACAAACAATAAAATCTTTGAATATGGAGTCGCTTGAGGAGTCACGTGCAATACACGCGATTGATCTGACCTCCTTCTAGAAAATTCGCTAACATCAGAGTGTGGCTTGATTTTAATTTTCAAAAGATAGTCCATTGGCAAAAGTCTATTCATTTCATGTACTGTACCCAGCCACTGAATGACGCCTCGCCTGATAACCACAAATCGTGTACAAATCGTCGAACATTCACGTGGCCTGGATGATGCAATAAGCAGAGCCTTTCCTGTCTGACGCACGATGTTAAATATATTCCACTGCTGGCGTATTCCAGCCGGATCAATACATTTGAATGGTGTATCAAGATAAATGATTTTTGAATTTCCTATAAAAGCAATTGCGTTGCTTAAACGTCGCCTATTGCCGTAGCTAACAATATCAAATTGCTTGTCGAAATCTTCCAAAAACCCAAAAACCTTAGCAAGGCTCTCACATCTTTCTTCTATTTCATTGTTCGGTATACCGTGTAACTTGCTTAAGATTTTCATCACCTGATAAAGAGTGAGTTGTTCCAAAAATGCAGTATTCTCAGGACAATATCCGATATGATTATACATCTCAAAATGATGAGTGGTGACATTAACACCTTGGACATATGCACTGCCAGAGGAAAGTTTTTCTTCACCAGTCAAAACTTTAAGAATGACAGATTTACCATCACCATTTTGACCAATTAAGCCGACGCTATCGTACCTGAAAGATATAAGTAAATACAATTCAAAGACTATAATTTTTATATGCCATTTCGTCACTAACTGGTTAACAACTAAATATAAACGATTTGCAGCCACCCTATTTTTGAAGCGCTTGGTAAATTTATTGAGCACCAAAGGCTTTAGTTCTATGTTATCGTACTTAAGAGAGAGAACGCGAGCTTTTTCATTAAAAGTACTTGTATCTAGCATCAGATCGGAATCAGTAGTATATGTTGAACTCCTTCTTTTCTCCAGTCCCGTTTCACTGAAAAAGTAAGTAAATTACATACCGTTATCCGCACATATAATAGCGGAAATTTCTAACAGATCGAAACTTATCTTCCGTTCTTCGTAATCAGAACCTTGTGACGAACGGTTTCTACTTTCACGCGCCATGTCACTGAAAAATAAGAAATTTACATGCTGCATATATCCACCATAGCGGTTTTTTTCTTACGGATCAGGTTTTTCGGAAGAGAATTTTGCACGGTATATTTCCTTAATAGCAATAATAATAACGCAAGCTAAAGCAAGTACAAAAAAGGACACTACTTCAGGTAGGACACCTTTATGATCAAAAGTTAGTACTGTGTGATGATCTGGAAATGAAATTAGACTTTAGTACATATACATAATTACTTAAGAGAAAGACAGTTTTTGTAAGTAAATGGTGTTGGAGTTTGTACGAGTAGTTGTCACATCTTAAAGGAGAATATTTTAATGCCAAATCTTTTCAAACATTTATTGTTAATTATAAAATTCTCCTTTTCCCTAATGAAACTGCCGAACTACGGCATGCCGTTGGCGATAATACGACCCTTGCTTTTGATTCCTTGGAAAATGTTTAAAGTTAATCAAAGGTCACGTACGTACATTGAGACTTCTCGTATTTCGTTTTTTGTAGGAGGCTTTTACATCCTTTATAATGTATAAAATATAATAGCTTACCACAACAATTTGGTCGAGCATCTGCACAATTTATATGTTTATGCGACATTATTTGTATTGTTTCTTGTTTACATAAATAGTCATGAATCCCAATTTGATAGGCTTTATAAAATGCAATACTTAATGCAAAATAAGGATTTAAGCGAAATAAATATTCCTTATCAGTTGTTTCATCATCTTCATCCAAACCGTCCACCACAACGGCGAGTGCTATACCTGTATTAAATGAACAAAAATGAAGTGAGATGCAATTGCTTTTACTTCTACATACTTATGTATGTATGTATCTATGTATTTACCTCCAAAAAGGTAGAAAATGATGCTCGCAAAATAACCCAAGATATAATTATTGAAAAACTCAGACATCAGATAATTGAAGGGCATTATGGAAATTCCAAATAAAAACAATATAACTGCAAAGGTAACTAAAAGAAATATACATACATATATAGCTTGTGATATCATAAGATTGTCCTGGGAACTGCTTTAAGAATTTTATACCGTAATATAATTCAAAAAATATGTGTTTTCGCAAAAAGTGCTTGTCAAATTGTTAAAACTTTCATATTACAAATGCGCTACGAGTTCACCATCGGGTGAGTGCTATACTCAGAAAACAATACAATTCACCAAATCTGGAGTAAGAACCTTCTTAGCTGATGGCTTGTGAAGTCTTCCTATCTAAGGACAGCCTGAATCAGGTTTTGCTACAGAGAGAACAAGTTTTCAAATCTAATCAGAAATTCCAACTCAGGCTTTATATCTTGATCGCTGCCGTGTAATAACTCCAGTGCAAGTTATTCCAAGGTGTTGGGCCTTATGTGTACCTCCCTCAGAAATGAATCAAAATCTACCAGTTACGACAATGCACATAACATTCACATTTCTTATATCCGTTTTAACACTACGTCTATGCGAAATCGCCCAAAATATAAGAGAAATACTTTTATCGTTTTGGGGATTATGTCGATGGTGGTTGTGCCCAGGTATTATCTTGGTCATCCCTGTTTTATTAAGATATTGAACTTTAAAATCAACTAGATGTCTTGAGAATATATCTATTGATTAGTATATGATAATTCTGGCTTTCATTTTAAGCTTTTCTTGAGCTTATTAAGGATTGGCTAGGTTTGATTTCTGACAAACCTTTAAGAACACATATCCAATTGCCCTTAGAACATATACAGATATACTTCTTATAAAGTCATATGCTTTGGCTTACTTTTGACACAATTATCAAAAGCCTAGGAAAACGCACCATGGAGTCTAATTGCAAAAGCGCAACTTTTGATACCTACTGTGGATAATCAAAGAGATATTTCCATACATTGAAGGAATTTTTTTTTTCAACTAAATATCATTTAACACATTATAATTCGAGATCTTAGTTGTGTTACACAAATTACAGCCACTAGAACTTTTTCTTTCGATAAGAATGAGAAGAAATTTAATTAAGTACTATCCCTGCTTTTCACAATCGTCATATATTCAAAATTTTTGATTTCCTATAGCCTCAAGAATCATGTAAACCTGAATTGATTTATATTTTTTGAGGTCAAAAGTTAATTGGATCCATACAAATTTACCGTATATTCATTTCATATGCCATCATATTTCTAAAACTCAATCAAAAATTTTACATTTAGCTAATTAATATGGGTCTTATGTACCGATTCGTGTGATTTAATAATTTATTTTATTTCGTAGGCAATAAGGCAGGAGTTGTTTTTAGTAAATTCTATAGTGTTCCGAAATGTTTCCTATAAATATGAATGTGAAGCCAATCATATTATCCAGGTCAATAGCCAGTAATAGCATTTCAAAACTCTTCAGCAGATGAAGTGTACTACAAGCCAAACATTTTATCCAGTTGGAGAACCTTCACTAGGCGATTGTGAAAATTTCTACAGCTTTTCTATTTTTGTGTAGTCTTAAAAAGTCTTTGCGGGTTACTTCGCAAGAGCCGAGATATTACTCAGGAACAAAACAAATTTAAGACTTAAATATTACCAGTGGGACAGGAATAGTACCTACTGTTCTTTACTCAACATCAAGGCCAAAGAAGAAGCAGAACTCAAAAACAAAAAAAAAAAAAAAAAAAATTGCGGAGTCTTTTCATTGTGATAAAATTTTTTATACGACCTATACTTTAAGCCACACCTGTATGTGCGCTCTACTTAGATATTTTTGGGCCGACGTGGTTATCAATTATAATTTTTATTTCTTATTGTCGTGAAAATCACTCTGTGTTGTGAAAATACTTGATATTTTTTATTTTATACCTGGTGAACGATTGACGTCTGTAAAATAAGCCACGGCGCGAACATAAAGTTTTCAATGTTACAAATTTACTTGCTAAGCCATTTTAATTTAAATAACATAGGCCATTTCCCATGCAAAACTATGGTCTTTGGATAGTGACAGCTTTTTTGGACTTCAACTAATCACTACAGATCAATGGGTAGAAAAGTACCTAATCAGAAAGATCAACTATTGCTCACAAAGAAATAATGTAATCAAGTCAAAGTTGAGGGCACACAAATTTCTTGGTGCTTTTTTAAAAAAAACTATTTTCATACGTATTTCTGTACCCATTTAACCTTAATGGGTTAATAAAATCACTAGTTTGCCTATTCTATGTACATAATTAGTAAAAAGCGATGTACTTATTTTTAGATACAGCCAAACGATCTACATTATAAAAACATAATTACTCTTTAAAAGCTGGTGCATACATACTTGCTAAATCATAATCCAGTAGCTCAACACTTTGATATAAATACATTATTGCCAGAAGTATTATTGAACACATGGTTGTTAGTATTAAATCAAATGTAAACGATGACGTCCAAAAAATGAGCGGTCTTAAGCCCGATATTTGCTTAATTAATCTTAAACGGTCTTGACGTTCCCTTATCATGTACATTATTGGAAAAGAGTAGGCAAAAACAATGCAGTAGGATATTGTACAAGCCAAGAAGTTGGCAGTACTGGATGTTTTACGTATATCCGAAGCGTGATATCGACCTGTACGATTACACGGTGCCAATGTTACCGTTATCGTGGAATGTGGGGAGACTTTACTAGAAATAAAAGAAATAAATAAGGTATTGTCAAACATTTTCTGCATGTAGAATTTCAACATTCCAACTCAAATATCTGGAAAAATTGAGAGAAAAACCTACAGCTCAAGATTTGCCTTTAAGTTTAATGGTATCTTATTTTTTTTTTTGTTGCATTTTTCGATAAATTATTCACAATTGTTTTCGAGATATTTTGTTGGAAAGTATAAAATTGTACACTCCTTTCGTATGAGCAGAGGCGTCAATTGGGTAGGGTTGTGGGGCGAGGGGCATTGGCGTCCGCAAGCATCTGATATTACTATACATTACATCGATTCAATTTAAAATATAATCGATTGGATATGTTATTTAAACTCTCGCCCCGCCAAGCTTTTGGTGAAATGACACCACTGCGTATGAGCCGTAATATTTTACTGTAACATAGCGTTGTGCAGCACGTTCAAGCTGAGCGGTGCCGAATGTAATGGATAGTTGTTAAACCAAGCTGTATAATTCTCCGGTTCAAAAGTTACACCAATTATGTGTTTTTCATAAGGAGTAATAGCATCCTTATTTTGCGTACTGATGATATAAGCGTTCATATTTTTTAGTTTTTCGTCATTTTCATTGTCTTCAAGAAATTTATAATTTTTTCTTAAAGCCAAATGCTCTAAAACACTTATATAGCTATTCACTATCTTGGTATCATTTCCTTTCTGTTCTATTGGCGTGGTAA
This sequence comes from Tricholauxania praeusta, assembly GCA_949775025.1. NCBI lineage: Eukaryota > Metazoa > Arthropoda > Insecta > Diptera > Lauxaniidae > Tricholauxania > Tricholauxania praeusta. The sequence goes on along the minus strand of OX459028.1, from coordinate 161,971,441 downwards.
TATTTTCATAATCATCAAATCGATAAGTCTTTGGTGGAAGATTTATTTCTCCAAAAGAATACTGTGAAATAAACAATACAGTTGCTATTATTATAGCTGGAAGTATAATTAGTTCTATCCACAGCGTTCGCATACGTAAACTATAGATAAATCGTTCATACAATAAGGCTTTCCATTGATTATATAAGAGTCGGTAGCCTTTGTAGGGTGTGTAAGGCTTGAGAAAATCTAAATTATCGTAATTATCAATATATTCTGATATGCCGTTCACTATTTCCAAATGACGATTAGTTTCACCTTCACTTGGCTCACTGGTTCCAAACGATAGACAAATATCGTCAATTGTTGTATTTGTTATATAAAAACCATGTAAGTCAAGCTCCTCAGAGTGTTGCTCTAATACTTCTAATATGTTGGCAAACGTTTGGGTATTTTCTAGTCTTAGCCTGTAGGAAAGCTCGATGCCAATATTACTTTCAGGTTTTGCTCCAGGTATAATCTTTTGGACGATTTTCGTTACTTTGTCGACATTGCATGTTTCACCTCTTGAACATACCTAGAGCATGTGGAAAGATTAAAATATGTTTAAAAGTGCTAAGTGTTCTTCAATAAAATAGCGATAAAAATCTTAAATTCACACATAATCCAAATAGGTTAATGCGGTGTTCGGTCCGAGGGTGGTATGTCTCGGTGCAGATGTTCCTGTTTATACAAAATGTGACATCCAAACTTGAATAGATGCAGAATATATTAGATATATTAATATATGCAATGTGTAATGCATTAAGACCTTAAAAAATAGTCCTATATAACCTATCATAGCAACAGTCATAGTTACAATCAACATTAAGTGCCAACCATCAGCATAGCAACAAATTACCAACATAATCCACAGCATCGTTTAAACAGACACAAACAAGACATAAACGAACACAATACCATCATGTGCAAAGCAAGACAGCAGATAAACAACGAAAGCACCGTTATATTCATTGCGTGCACAAGCGATCAACAGCTACAAAAGGAGTTCCGGTGAAAATAAGAAACGCGTAAGTTTAGCATCTGTGAGAAAGCGCCAGAAAGCGATTGATGCCGAATATACTCCAAAGCCAATAGATAGCTGTGTATCAAGAAACATTTTTCAGAAGCATCTGTATGGGCACCGTATAACACCAACGCGATGACAGCAAAATTAGAATTTAGGGGATTAAACTGAAAATATATATACAATGAGGTATGGAGCGTATTGTAGTTTTAGTTAAAATTTAGGAAACTTTGAAGAAAAATTGATAGCACAATGTTTACTTTACGAGCCATGCTAGAATGAACTGAATATCTGTCGGACAACAAAGTGCTTTACAAAACAGACAAACTGTAAGGTTTCTTACGCTCTTCTTCGCTTGAGGGTGAGAGATCAACACGTCATAGCCGATATAGTCCATGGTTATTCAATAGCTAACAACGTTGCTAATCTGATATGCGAGTTCTGTTTCGAAGAGGAGGATGGTACGTAGTACTTACTTTGTTATTCTTCAGCTAGCACATGGATAAGGACTCGTCTGTTTGGCCTTGACGTGCTTCACATGAACTTAGTTAGTTCTCTAGCGAAACTTATCCGTTATATGTATAAGGGAAACGAAAAAGTTCGAAAGGGAGTTTCACTTCACCCAAATATTATAATCTCTCTTCAGATATAAAAAAAAGGGGAACACTCACCAAACGATGTCCGAAGCCATACATATTTTTTAAGAAATACGTAGTGCCCATGCATTTTAATTCACCGGCAGATATTATTGCTACACGATCTGCTAAAGCTTCAGCTTCCGCTGAACAATGGGTCGTGAGTATTATTGTACGATGACGCTTTTCTTTTAATAATAATTTCCACATTATTTTTCGAGTTGCCAGATCCATTCCAACGCTTGGCATATCAAGAACCACAACTGCACTGTTAGCACATAGCGCACAGCAAATGCTCAGTAGGCGTGTATTTCCCGCAGATAAGCGTCGGATATAGACATGGTAATATTCGCTTAGCTCTGTACATCTCAAATAATGTGTAATCTCTTGTTCAATTTGTATCTCATCCTTCATGCCTTTGAGGTAACAATAAAATCGTAATTGTTCTGATACTGATAGATCTGGTAAGACCATATTATGTTGCAGGCACATACCAAGAAATGAATGTGCAACTTCTCTATTTTTATGAATATCAAAGCCATATATTGAGATCGTGCCACGTGTAGGCTTAACCAATCCAATAATCATCATTACCAGCGTCGTCTTTCCACTTCCATTGTGGCCCATAAGTACGACAATTTCATTTTCGAAAAAGTTCATGTAGATATCATTGATTATAACATCTTTTTGGCGAGTTTTAAAAAGCTTTTCAATTTGAACATTGAGTTTCTTATATTGCGGTTCAACTTCGAAAACTTTTGTCTGGCGCATTGGCGATGAACGTTTCTTGTCACTTGAACGTCTATGTTCCGGTTTCGAAAACATATATAGCCAATTACTGCCGATTCCATAAGCTCCCGGGTTTATTTTATCAACATAAATTCCAATAACTGTGTATAGGATAAAATGACCCAAAAATAAAACAGTTGTTACTCCTACAGTTATTCTATCATCATAATTTTGAGAAACAAAAAAATTTGCCAATTTAAATCCTCCTAATTGCTCGTATTCGAGTATCTTGAGCAATGCCGAAGCCATTGCGGTGTTAGAAAAGAAATGCATTATAATCCATATGGAGAACGTATCGTCAATGATTTGATTCACCTTGATTATCAGTGGTAAAAATGTGGCGATCCATAGCAAACCTAAAATGATGATAGCTGTATGCGATCGCTTACAAAAAGAGGATACCATAAAGCAGAACGATATACTGGCTATTGAATAAGATGTCATAAAGATCATCAAAGCCCACCAAGAGCAATCTGTAACAATTGCATGTCCTTCTTTCCACTGAATCTGTATACGAGAATAAAGGATTTAAAATTAAGAAAAGCTCAAAATTATAATAAGTTAGTGTTCTACAAACCTTTATGATCGTAACTAATATAATACTGGCGATAAAAAAAATAAGCACAGCATAAAAGAACCAGGCACAGTATTGTACGAAATAGCTTATCCCATATATTTTCAGTACCTCCTTCATTGTAGTCACTTTTTCTTTAGAGAGAATCTGAAAATCGGCAAAAGTTAGGAATTTTTTTAATAAAGTCTTAAAACAATGAACGCTAGTTTAATATGCAACTAACGGAATACTAGAAAATTTCTAGATCGTATTGAGCCTGTAGCCAGAAATCGTTTAGTTAACGTTAATAATAATTGTTGTTTCAATTCTTATTTTCAATGCAATAGTGTTGTACGGACAAAAACTCGTTTATACTATTTATTATAGTTTTCTAAAAAGATCCTCTTTTAAGTGCTCGTGAGATAACACACTATTTCCCAATAACCATAAAGTTAACTTTTAACTGTAAATACTACGTCTATGCATATATATATCAAGAATCAATCCAGTTCGACACATAGTTTTCGAAAAAAAGTGCACAAAACTTTGAAGGCAATCAGGCAAATTTACACTGTACTCACCCAAGTAATAAACATGCAGGGATATAAGAATCCAGTCAGTATTATAAATGCAAGATAAACTTCTATACTTTCAGTCATCTGATCATATTCATAATCTTTTTTAAAAGGAAAGCGTTGCATTCCAATTGTAGGAAATTTTTTACCACCCGAAAGCACCTCGATAAATGCAAGTGAGACAACGTTTTGCAACATAATAAAACCCTCACGTACGTAGCCAACAGGGCCGCCATCTGGTTGATTATAATTGCGGTGTTTACTTCCGTTGAAACGGTCATACAGCGCATTTGTTGACCAGTCCGAACCAATAAAACTCCTTTGGTAATAACGCAATTCACTTGGAAAGATTAGTGTGAATCTGAAGTCAGTGGATTCTTTACTTTTGAGAGGACGAGTAAAAAGATCGGTATTATTCTGAAAACTGATACCAGCAAAAAACTTTCCGTCCGCCACATCTTTCTCTAGACTTGCATTTTTGTCAAAGCCTTTGAAAGGTACATTTTTTAGTTTAGTGCGCACAATATCCATCATCTTATTAATGATTTTCTCTTCATTAAAATTATATGACACAGAAAGTTCAGGTACAAATGAGTTGGTTCCATTAAAGTTACTAAACAAAGAAGAGAAAAAATAGAACACAATTTATGTTTAGTAGACGTTATTTGTCTTTGACTTACGCATTTTTCATTAAATCCTCCTTGTCCGATTCAGTCTTGTTAACGGTCATTCTTGAAGGAGTGTATTAAAGAGAATTATGCAATTACATGTTTGTTTCTCTGTAAATATCACTAAGCAATTTGAGAACTTACTCCCAAAGGTATTCTAAATCAATAGCACCATATTTCACATCTTCAAACTCTTCGGTATTTGCATGGATTCTCATATGGACTAGAACACTTGTGAATATCGTTGGTAATGTTATGGCTAGCAAAAAGTAAGTTGGATGATTCCAATGTGCACGCCCATTTTTCCATATCATTAATACAAGTTTATCCCATTCACTTAGGCTTTCATGCATTTTTGCGATACTGATTTTCCGAAAATGAAAATATAAGAAAAATTCAATGAATATTTTTTCGTTTTGAATTGACATTAAGAGAAGGGCACGTTCGATTTTTTGCTGCTATTTTTTTGTTAGAAAACTTGAAATTTGATAATTGAAAGCAAACAATGTGCGACTGTAAGTCATATTCGCTTGATGATCACGTTTGATCACGGTGTAAAAGCAGATCTGCTAATGGTATGTAGTGAGGATATCATTTCGAATGAAAACTGACGTCTGACAACAAAAGCAACTAATTGAGCTGCTAGCCACTACAATAGCATAGGTCCACAAAAAAAAAGTTTTGCAGTTGCAAGATGAGGTACCATACCAAATGTTTTTTAGCATGCTGCAAACGAATCCGGCGGCAGAGTCAATTCATAACGTCAGGTTTCGAAACATCTGAAACAAAAAAAAAAAAATGCAAAAACAACGTGGGCGTGGGCGTGGCACAGCCCTAAATTTTATCATTGATACTACCATATCTTGTAAGCCGTTCAAGATATTGCGATGAAATTTGGTAAACGGACACATATCAAATATATCTTGAATTGTGATAAAAGTGGGCGGAATCAAAAAAGTGGGCGTGACACTTTTCAACTGTTGCAAGTTTTGATTCCATATATCTCAAAATTGGCACAAACGATTTTCATAAAAATTTTGGAGATGATGCCGCTGAAAGCAGTTATCAATACAAGCTCAGCAACTTTAGTTAAAAAAGCTCCTTGAAGGGTGTGGCACTGCCCATAATATTTATAAACGTTATATTAAGAGAACTAACAACTTAATCGTTATGATAAACTTCGGTAGATAAACTTGCTATAAGATCTCTTATTACAAAAATTTGGTCCAATAGTAGCAGTGGGCGTGGCACCTCCCATATAAGCAAAAAACGTTTATTGTTATAGATAGTGTGTTATGAGAGTAATCTTCAAAAAATTTGGTGTATAGATGTCAGTTACTATAAGTTCTAAAAATAAATGAGTTTTAACGGGATTGCATCAGTGGGCGTGGCCCTTCCATATTAACATAAATTTGTAAGCGCTGTTTTAAGTGAACTATTGCAGCAATTGCTATGAAATTTAATGTAAGTGGTTCAGTTGCTATAGAGTATATCTGAATCAAAAGTGGCTGAAATAGCACCAGTGGGCGTGGCACCTCCTATACAAATAAAATACGGTTAGTGACATTTTTATCGAAATATGTGAGAATCATACTAAAATTTGATTTAAGGGGTTTGCTTATGGAAAGCTATTTCTGGATCAAAACCGGGCTGGATTGTACCAGTGGGTGTGTCACCGCCCTAAATTTTAAATTTAACTGCGGCATATATCAAAAACTATACAAGCTATTGTGCTAAAATTTAATATGAGGATGTCGATCACGAATATAATTTATTGAACCTTAAGTGGGCAGAATTGGAGAAGTGGGCGTGGCATATTTAAACTTAATCATTTCTACTCGATTTTTTCAACATTTTCCATATTCTTTCGACTTTTACAACCTTTTAGCTTTTTCCAATATATCCTATATGTATTTGTTCGACTTTTTCAACCTCTTTCAACTTTCTTCATAAGTTACTTTATTTTTTCGACTTTTTCATCAATCTTGAGTTGTTTCAAATTTTTTAACCGCTCTCAACTTTTTTAGAGTTTTTCAACCTCTCTCAACTTTTTTCAACATTTTGCATATATTTTCGAATTTTTCCAAATTTTTTGAACTCTGTGTCAACCTTTCTAACATCTTTTTAACATTTATTTAAAAGGTACTTTCAGTGCAGTGTAGAGTATGTGAGTTTTGGCCTGGCCGAAGAAAACACCTTATCATGTTTTTTAATTTTTAGTGACACCATGGGGTCGTTCACGCAATTTTGAAGTTCTTTCTCCAATTAATAAATACTCAAGTTTAGCCTCATGTAGCTCAAGCAATTTTTGATCAATAAATTTTATTAAATAGAGTAATTTCAACAGTCGTTCATAGCTATGAAGCTAGATGTTGTAAATTCGCTTTTTAATAATTTTTTTGAACGTGCGGCCTTGAAAGACCCTAATGTGCTAGATTGTTGTAAAATTGAAGTGGTGACGCTAAAGGTTAAATAATAATTTTAATGGGGTCCGAAATCATTTGTCATCCTAAAGAAATCGTATATTCGTTAGTACCACATATTTTTTCAAGAAGATATAGTAAATTTGTGTAAAGTGGCTCGACTTTTACGATTTCACAGTCAAAAGATAGAGAAACATTCACTCTAATGTTTTAGATACTGTTAATGTTCAGTGATTTATTTATTCAATGTAATGCTTAAGACTAATTAATACGTAAGCAACCGAACTAGACTGACTTATGATTTTTGGTTGAACAGTGATCAGACCATCGTATATACATAACTGTATTTACTTACTGCATTTGCTTTAGGTATGTATTTACATGCCGTTAGAGACAATATCTAAACAAGTTATGTATTACACTTCTAAGCTTTACTTTACATCATAACAGATACCAAGTATGTCTATTAAAAAAATCCATTTCCGTACCGAATCTCTCATCCTTAGGACGGTAGCTTCGCTTTTCTTAACTGTGCATATTCTTACACAAAATTAACTGTTTTGATTCAAATTGAGCGTCCTTCCATAAAAGTTTTGAGATTTTTAGCTATCTTATACAATCTAGAAATAATTATTTATTGTGACGCAGTCGAAAATGTTAAAAAATATAAAACTAAAACTTAATAAAATTTCGCCGCTGTGCAAGTTCCGTTCGAAGCAATCCATTTTCCCTACAACTGGTTGTGATGAGTTGAATTATAAACTTAGGATACAATCGCAACAAGGATGTTATTTCTTTCAGCGTTGCTTAAGACTATACTTCTAAGTCTCCATATATGGTTCACCCTAATCCACTACATATTATTACTCAAAAATATTTCACGATACTTTTAGCAATTTATTGGCAAATTTTGTGCATAATGTCGACTTTAAGGCTTAAATAGTTTTGTTTTTTATTTGGTCAGACAAATAGACTATCACACAATAACTGGGCAGGGAGGTGAATGGATAGAGCTATCTAGTTTCATTTTTATTTCACATGAAATCATAGATACGAGTATCCTTCTTTGTGACACTTGTTCTCTTTACAAAAATAACTTCAGCACATTTTCATTGCATTTGTTTGACCAATGCTCTAACTGGAATTTGTTGGCTTGGTAAATATGGCCTTAGAATTTTTTTTTTCTTTGTGCAACTTTGAAGCTTTTTACAACCAATAACGCAAGAAAACTCTTGTGGAATTTTATCTGTCCGCTTATACTTGATAATATTTCCTTTTTGGCTGCAATTTTTGTCATTTTTGGAATCTGTGCAAGTCGGTCATGGATATGCGCAATATTTGTTCGTGTCATTCTTGCTAACATGCGAAAGTCGTCTGTCCGAAGGATAATCTGGGCTCCAAGTTGATTTTAAGTATGCAGTTGGAAGTTGATTGTTATATGTTTTATTTTTTTTCGACCGATTTAACTTTTTCCTATTTTACAAAAAATATTACTGAACTTTTTTAGTATAAATAAAGAAAAAATCAGGTGAAATTATTTAGTGACTAATACTTATTTAAAAAAAAAACGCTAATTAAAGTTGTTAAGTGAGAAAATCAACGACTATCTAATCATATTTGACAATTATTTGTTTATTTATTCTTTTTTCAAAAATCCTTTTTTGATATTTAAAAAATAGGATGGAATAATTATACCATTTGCAAGGTCTCCTACCGAACTATGAAATTCAGTTAAGATTTTGTTTAAAGAGCCCGACTGTGAAGCTGTCAAACTCATCTCCAAAAGTGATATTCTTTAAACGTCAAATGCCAAAATTATCGTTTTTTTTTCATCTTGGGTTATCAGCAACTCGGAAAGTAAGCCACAAGTAGAAAAATATAATTGGACCAATGTTGTAGAGGAGATAAAAGCACATCGATTTCATGCCCAAAAAATCTTATGCGACAAGATATGGCCCACCTTTCACCGTTTTAAGATTTCCGATAAATACCGTAATTTTGAACGAAAATAACTATTGTTTTGCGAAAAATTCCGTTTTCAGATTTCAACAAGTAAGGAAAAAAATCAAGTTTTGATCCAAAAATTATAAAAGTATTTTATAACCAATGCATGAATAAATTTTCGAATTTGCCATCCCGAAGAATTCTAGAACATGAGGTCTGTGCCTGTGATCTCGCGATCACAGCGGGCTGGTTGCAAGTTAATATGCGACAGAAATGTCAATGAATACGAAGTACACCAACTTGTTCCACGTAGTCTCTAAAGCAGTGTAAGGCAAACCTACACAGATGCATGTCAATGTGTGCGCTGAGGGTAACATCCCACCTAGCATTTAGATCAGAGGTTTTCAGACTTTTTTTTCCCACAGACCACTTTGAAAATTTAGCTGGTTCCGGTGGACCCTCGACAAAAATTGTGAAGATTATATCTAACTATGAAAATTTGCATTGCGGCTGAGTTCCAACCACGAATTAATAGTTTTCGAAAAAAAGTGAGAATTGATCGCAATTCTGTTTACTCGAACGGATCTTATGACGGTTTTACTGTTCCACCGTTTTTACGCTGGCGGTATTTATGTCAACCGTCCATATTCTGTATAGCGCTATAGGCAGGTAAGTACTTACTTTTTCTGGCACTGGCAAACACTAACATCGGTTCACTTTACTTTACTTTTCGAAATTCCGGAAACAAATGAGTAACGTTTATCCTTGGCATTCGTATTTATATTTGTGTAGAATCAAACACCATCACTATCGAAAACAGATAAGTTTTCGTGGACCCCCGCTTACGAATTGTGAACCCTCATTTTTTTGTCACGCCAACGTAGACCCCGTCGAGATGGACCCCTGGGAGTCCACCTGGACCACTTTCGGAACCTAGGATTTAGATGATAATTTTTTGCGAAAAAAATTAAGTCATATGACTCGCAAATGATTAGAAATATGACTCAAAAAAGACTCGCAAATGCTTAGAAATATGATTAAAATATGACTCGAAGAAGACTCGCAAATGATTAGAAATATTAATCGAAAATAAGTCGAAACTGATCAGAAAAACTCAGAAAAACGGGTCATAAACAACTCTTCAAGAAGAGTCGCGGATAGGGTACCATTTTCTCCCGACAAAAGTATCATTTATGATCAGAAAATGAGCGCATTTATGATCATTTTAATCAGAGTAGTGGCTGGGTAGAGTCATGCTGAATTGTATTTCGCAGCATACACCACGAGTATCCATACGCGCAGCTTCCGCTTGAGTTCTGCCGCTATAGCCCGTGGAAGGCAAAATGCCTTACACTGCTCTAAACACTCTTAAAATTAAAAAAAAAAAACACAGAAATGTAACATATCTCCCTGAAAAGGAGCATTTCTGAGAACAAATGCTTATAACATTGTTTTTCAAAACCCCTTATTGATTTTTTTGGAAACCCAAGATTGTGCAGTAAAATGTTAGTAACAAATAATATGACAAATATTTTTACAAGAGGTGTTGTGGAGGGCGTGGTACAGTTCAAAAGCTTATACACAAACATTGAATATCTCGAAAGTAATGGAAGATAATGTTGCGCAGTTTGGTGACATTAGCTAGAGAACAAACTTAAAAAAGTGCAACGTCTACAATTTTAAAACAAATATTTCTTATTTTTTTAATTTAAAAAATAGAATAGAAGTAGTAAACTGACCAAAATCATAAGATTGGAGCAGGGACGTATTTCCGCCCTTTTAAAATGAATGTTATCATAAAAATGAAACAACCAAGCGTTTGCTTATAATAGTAGTTAAGTATTACTAGGTCAGTAAATGGAAGAGATTGCATTAATGGGCGTAGTACCTTACACAAGATCAATACAATGTTAATTTAAGTACAGATATATCGAGGACACTACTGAACAAAGTTAAATGAAATAGGATATTAAGGACCCAGTACCCTTAGCTCTAAATGTAAAACAATTACATATCACGATGATAACAGTAGACGCTTAATTAAAGACAAATTCTTAGAACAATTTGGTGGGAAAAAGAAATGTCAGTAATTCAACCATAATCGATAGACGATTTGAAGTCTGGCACTAGTAATTACAGAATTACAAGTTCTAACCAAGCATTGAAACTTGAATTTGTACAAAAAATATTTTAATATCTCTATTTATTTTTTTTTCTTTTAGTTCATAAGCACTTTAAATTTCATCAAATTCAATTAAGTCATTTAAAGAAGAAAAGTTATTTAATAAAAGCTTTTAAATTAGGAAAATACATATTAGTAATATGTAAAAATGATCTTTTCTAAGGGGACATTATAATTTTTCTGAGCTTCTAGACTATGAGCAATAAGATGACTACTACCGCTTTCGTTAGCATTTTTCTTACGTTTAAACTTGCTTCCCAGACACATGGTGTTCTTGCTTCATCCCTTGCAATTTTACTAACCCAGAATCTTAATCTTAGTCATATCTCATGTATTCTTGTTATAATTTTAATAATCCGATTTTCTTGATTCTTGATCTTGAGTATTGTTCTATTCTGATAGCCACATATCCTCGCAAAAGTTACAGAAAAGGTTAATGTGTAACTGGAAGTAAATTAAATTGCCCGATTAGGTCGCCGTTTTATTATCTATCCAAGCTATTTAGTACTGTGTTGAGAAATATATTTCTCCAGCCATGAAGAAAACCTTAGGGACCGTTCATAAATTACGTAAGACAATTTCATGACATTTTTGAGCCCCCCCCCCCCTCACGCGAGTAAGATTTGCCCCCCCCCCTCCCCATCCGAAATCTTACGTAAGACTCATAATAAAGATGAAACTAGTCAAAAACGTGTATTTTTCATGTGATGTACTATATTATTATATTTAATTTAAATATATGTACGTATTAAATAAATATCACGAAATTACCAACTACACATTTGTTTTTCATGATGAATAAAAAAGTCATCGTTAGTCCATGCGCTTTGCAACCAGTCTGATAGTGAACCTATAATTGGCACACTCGGTTCGTCTGTTGAATTTTCTGATTCACATTTAAACTCTGTAACATCAATATCCTCGTCGTCATGCCACTCCTAAACTTGACAAATCTCCGATTGTTTTAAAATGCAAAGGCTTTTCCCCTGTCCGCGTTTCAAAATTGAAAATGGTTGAATCATGTGAGTACGACTATAGTCTTTTCCTTGCAGTTTTTTGTGCATTACAGTAGCTTTTTTCGAGGCAAAGTACTGGCCACAAATATTACAAACTCGATCAGCTAAGACGTTTGCAAGTGAAGGACATAAAAAAATCGTAAGGCATAATTTTGAACTGTGGATGTGCTTTTTGACGCTAAGCGAAGAAATAGAGAACAAAACTGATTGCTGTTTTGGTCTACTGTTGAAGAAGGAATCGAAAGCGAATCTTCTTGTTGAAGAGGGTAAGGGGCTGGCAAAAAACCGGGGCAACAAGAACAGCATTTCATAGTCGACTTATCTGAGTGAGTAATATCAAACTTGTAAACAACATTAGATATATTTCATTACATAAACAGAAGAGAAGTTGTCCCGTTCAGAGTCGATTACTTAAATCGATTGTAATCGATATTTCTGAATCTTTCGTGACTGTCGAAAATTCAAATATATTTCATTACTGTCAGAAATGACGATGCGTTAATACAAATTTTATGCATGAATACGCTTTTTAAATCTTACGTAAGATGATCATTGACCAACCCCACCCCCGCCCTCGTAAGACTTAGTAAGAATCCGCCTACCCCCTCCCCCTACATAATTTATGAACGGCCCCTAAGAGCATCCATCAGAGCCCCGAACTTGGAAGGAAGAGGCTGCTTTATCATTCAGTCAACTTCTTAAATTAGCCACCAATCGTTCTAGCTAGAGAGTTGTATATATGACAGGCTTAATAACTAATAGATAATAGAGGTCTGCATAAGTATAATCGTTAACTTACGAAACTGTTACCGAAGTCAATTTTATTGATTTGAATGCGTATACATAGCGTTTGCTTGTGTTACTGTTACCATCATTATAAATTTCTCTTCTTACTCGTAACCAACTGTACGTAGATGAATACGTCATCTGTACGGATAATATGCAGGTATGCTGCGAGTACAACAAGTTGCGCGATTACTACGCATTTGATATTTTGTACTACGCAGTAATGCACTATAACATGCGTAAGAATGTTTAGTGAGGATCAGTGAAAATTTGATGTGTACAGGCGAGTGAGGTCTTTATTTTCTAAATAAATTTATGTTATATTATAAAAACAGTTTTTGAAAACAAATATGAGCCATGTAAGATTATACATATGAACACAAAGTGAAATATTATATTAAAGTGAACATGTTTTATTTGCTTCTCCTTTATTATAACTTTTGATATTGTTGGCAAAGTTGCCACTTTGTTACTTTGTTAATTTATTTATTATTTTTTTCTAATTTGGTCCAGCATTGGTAAATATTTTTAAAATGTGATAAGTACAGTGGAATTAGACTTTAAAAGTGATTTATACATTTATTCATAAAGTGTTTCTTTGTGAAGCTTGAGCTTTTTGCATATACTTACATATGTATGTATATCAAAAATCTATATAAATCTTAGTTTAATATTTGTTAAGGGCGTTCGGGAGTTTTTCGAAAAATAAAAAGACATTTTTTTAAATTTTTTTTTGAAGCTGCGTTTCATCTTAGACCAAATTTTTTTTTACATTATTAAATTAACTATTCAAGACTTATCTCTGAAATTTTGGTCCAAAAAAAACTTTGGACTTTGTAAATGTAAATATAGGGCAGTAGTTATAGTCATTTTTCTAGCATCATTCTAAAGATAAAACTACCAAAAAGTATTTTAAACAGATCCACAATGATGTTAAAAAATTAATATAATCCCGGACATTCGTTTTATTTTAGTTTTCAGATAAATTAATAAAAAAGTTGCGCATTTAAATCTTCTGGCAACGCCTTGGTGCACAAATGAATTCTCTCTTCCTCACTTTCATCGAATAAATAAAACAATAAAGCACGTCATTCAGTTCGATTCATTACCTTTAGTTTTGTTGTGCGTACACATACACGAAGCTTATTCAACTTTTTTTACTTTACGCTATGGTACTCAAAGGAAATGTGTACTTGTAATTGGAGTAACAGAAAAGTGAACGAGTACTGAAACGAGTAAATTTTTGGTATCCGTGCAGACCTCTAATAGATAACAACGCCAACAATGAAACATTGCATGTGTTAACAAACACACTCCAAAGAAACAACAGAGAGAGAGAGAGAGAGAGCATAACAAAACATATAAATAAACTTTATTTTTTTTTTTTGTATTGGAACATGCGGCGGGCCGCACATGTTGAACTTGAAATTGTTGCAACAACAATAGCATCAACTGAAAAAACAATAAAAACAAGAGCAGCAGCAACAATAAAGGCAATAACACAAGCAAGTGAGAGAGCATCACATAACTAACAAATACAAAATTGTTAAGGTTGGAGCTAAAACAACGCAAAAACAAGCTCACGACTACAACTAAAAAAAACGTCTCGCAATTGAGCTTCACTCTCAGCATTGCTCCAATGGTCTACTCCACATTGCATATTCACAATAGCGCATGCCATTGCATTCACACACAAGCACTGAATGTTTGGCATATTGGCTAATGTGAATAGTTCATCAGTACGAATCGCGCATTCGAATTGGAAGGAACCAAACGCGGAAGTTCAACGAATGCTGGCTTTTGTGACGTGTGAGTGTTGATTTTGTTGGAATTGAAATTTTACAATACGACAAGTACTTTCGTACGTACAAAAAGACATCGCAAAGTTAATGTATTACAAGGTGACGGAATAAATAAATTTTAATTAAAAAAAAAAAAAGTTTAATGAACACGACGTGAGTGTAATGCAATAGCTATTGCTAGAATTTGAAAATCAAAGAAAACTTAAGTTTAGAAAAGATGTCATTTTAAGAACATACGAAGAATACAAAAAAGTTTTAGTAAAAATAAATTTAATTTTCAAAAGCTCCGGCACAAAGCCGCTCTTTCAACTGAAGTTCAATTAACGGCAATTTTGTCTACTCTTTTTCATTGCGAACAGCGTGCGCTACCGTGTTGGCGCGCTCTTTCTACACTTAACAATTTAATTTTTTTTCAACTTTCTTGATATTTTATTGTTAATTAAATTTTTATTTTGTGTTATTATTCTTGTGCTTAAAAGTGTAAATTGTGCTCGTGTTATTGTTTTGTTTTTGTTTTTGTTTTTGAGCTTCTCTTAGCTTCACTAAATTAGCTGGCTTATTATCTGTACTGTTTTATTTGTAGGTTCGTAAAATTCAGTTTGTTTTCGTCGCCCGGCGCATAAACTTGGAATTTGTGGTGTGTAACGCGAGTGCTGCTGCCGGTTTTGAATTTTTTCTTTTTAGAATTTCCGGTTGATTTTTTTTTGTCAACTTTGAAGATTTTCAAAAATTAAAAATTGGAAAAGTAAATATTTTTTTAAATTATTTTTTTTTTTTAAATTTAGCATAACAATAAGAACAAAGTGGTCTCCTATTGATAAATAGACAGGAAAATTAAATAAATAAATTTTCAAAAAATATAAAATTTAAGAACTATTGACATCCAGCTTGAAACCTACAGCTCGTTCCAAAATTTTGGTGAGTTTTTTCTATTCTAAATTAAGTCATTTACAGAGAAATAAAGGATTTTTTTTATAAAAAACCGTGTAAAACGATAACAACCTCAAATGTTGTTATGTACTTATTCAGACATTTATGGAGCAAAAATAACAAATTAATTGCATGTATAATTTGTTAATTTCCATACATATTTAATAAGCTTTTTACTTGGTTTAAGGCTTCAAGCTTAATAGCTAAGAAGGCTAACAGCTGTAGTAGCTAAACTCTATTATTATTATTTTGAAAAAAATAGTACCTAACACACTCAAAAAAATATAAAAATAAATATTTATTTCATAGAAAAACGTAACATTATTAAATTAAATAATTTAATAAAAAAAGATGGAGTTAAAAAATTCCAATAATATACACCGTTGTGTTGTTTGAAATTTGCTGTATGTACTGATTCATATGAACATATCTATATATGTATATAATAATATTTATGAATTTCAAATTGAAAACAAGTTTTTCAGTATTTTTAAGCATAATTTTTCATTTTAATAACCGTGTAAGGTCGAAAACGTGCAAAAAAAGTAGCATGTATAACGGGGACTTAATATATAGTTAATTTCATGTCAAACGGAGAGTAAGCACGACATTCTTCGAAATACTCTGTGTTTTCCTGAATCGAAAAACAGCACTGTATACGATTTTGGATCTGGGCTGTAAAAGAGTTTAACTCGAATTCCGTAAATTGAAAAGTTCACAGCTGTCTTAATGTTTAATCGATAGCCAATTATATGGGCTTCTTTGAATATGCATTTATTTTGGAAATAAACTTTGTACCTATTGAAAAATAAGTCATACAAATTGTGAATCTCAGTATTAAACCTCTAGTCGTACAGGTATTTGTTCACATTTTAATTTTTATTTTAATAGCTGATTTCAATAACTATTCGAAGGCAATTCATATTATAATCTTTGCAAACGCAAGCCATGTTTATGCCACAGTGACCAATGTAAAAGTATTAATTGATTTGCAGCAAAAAATTTGTACTCGATTTGTCCACATAGAATAAGAACTGTCCACGATTCCAAAACGGTTAGAAATAATCGCAACGGTTAGAAATAAATCAACAGTGTTGTTTATCCATGACTGTTAAAAAGAGGCCATAGGACATTGGGAATGAAATTCAAATCAAATAATTCTCAAGAACTCAAGCCACGTAGAATTGCCATCAAAATAAATCCCTACACTTGGAAATTGGTTAAGAAATGATGCCATGAATTTTTGGAAATTTCAATGTATAAATTTCGAAAAATGTAAAAATATGTTTTGCAAACCAATCTTTTTTTCAACGTAAATTGAAAGAAAAGGCTAAGTACCAGGAGTTTTTTTTTTTTCAAATCAGATTCAATTTGAGTATTGTAACTATGATTTGTTTCTAGAAAAATTCAATACCTTGCTATCGACCAATTGTTAACATTTCGATCTCATTTTAATTTCGATCTCCAATTAATGGACTAAGTCCAATTTTGCTATTGCTTTATTTCAACGATTACCAAAGGTAATATTTTGTCGTTAACTTGTTTGTATTTAAACTCCCTCATAACCCACTGTGTGCAATGGAAATAAAGTTCGAACCGCAATTCATATTCTGACTGAAAATGAGATATAGTAGTAATATAAAAAATTAGATTCGATTGTGCCCTTAGAACGAGAGAGTCCACAAAACGGTTAGAGATTATTGCTGCTGTTGGTCTTGGCGAGATCCATGACTGGGGATAAGAGGCCAAGTAATCTCTGGTATTCTGCATGGCTAATGAATTCAAAATATTTTTTACATATTTTCAACCCGGAAACCGTTAACATTTTTGTTGATATGGGCATTTCTCTCATGTTGAACGGGACGGAAGTACACTTTTAAAGTGGAATAAAAGTCAAAGTAAAAAACTTTTATTTTTTTCTGCTACTT
Source organism: Tricholauxania praeusta (assembly GCA_949775025.1). Lineage (NCBI taxonomy): Eukaryota > Metazoa > Arthropoda > Insecta > Diptera > Lauxaniidae > Tricholauxania > Tricholauxania praeusta. The sequence goes on along the minus strand of OX459028.1, from coordinate 161,954,165 downwards.
TTAGGAATAAGTAGCTATTTGATAGCACTATATTGAGTGGTAAAGTTGATTCCAGACGTAATACTGGTTCCAAGATGTAGGCAATAAAAAAGCCATTGGAACGAGACAAAAAACGGAAGTGTTTTTCATGGTCATCTATAGAAAAGCACAAATCAGCGAAACCTGGCAACATTTTTTAAAGCGATTAATTTAAAAATGTTATGAAGTAACTTTTTAATCAAACTTTTCGTTTGATTGAAAATCTTATTAACTTTTTTTCTTACAAGGCATAATAATTCATTCGAACGGGACTTATTTTTCCATTTTGGTTCAATTGGGCAATTTTCAACACGTCTTTAATACTTATATAAATAATAATATTTAAGATATATACAGTAATTAAAAAAACAAATTTAATGTTTATATTTATCAAATTAATTTGTGAGATTTATTTTAACAAAGAAAAGAGGAAGGAGTAGATATTTTTCTTAGAAGAATATAAAACTTGTCTTTTTGCTGTCAAAACGTTTTTCATGTAAGGGCCCTGACACCGCCCACTAAAAAAAATATATTTTTACTCAAGTTTCAACCTATCTACATACCAAATATGATCAAAACCGGTGTAGTGGCACAGTCGTGGTACCGTTTTTTCCCATATTGAGAGATGCCACGCCCCTTTTAAGGAATCAGAGTCTCTACTAACTCTACTAACTAATTAGTGTCTTAAAATATTTATTTAAGTTTTTTAACTTTTTTTTATAAAGTATAACTTTCTTTCTTAACAAATATGATTAAATGATTTTTTATCCTATCTACGATAGTTTTTGAGATATTTCGTTTCAAAAGATGTTCAAAATCGTCAAAGAAAAACAAAGTGTGCACTTATTAAAAGAATGACCGATGTATATACTATATTTATATATGCTATATTTATTCCATTTGCCTACAAAACCAAGTATATTAATCAAAACTATGCAATCTAAAGTATTTGTTGATTTATTAAACCCCACAATGAACAAATCTTCTTTTCAATGGTTTTATACACATGACTTCCATGCAGCATTAATTCAATTGTTTATTATTTAGAGTTTTTGTTGTTGCTGTTGTCAGTTGCTCACTGCTACTTGAATGCATATCGCTTTTGAAACCATTTATGGATTTACGCTCATAGAACACTGAATCTGGTGTCCTGCGCATTTTTCGTTTTGTTGTTTCGTCTAATATACCGATTTCTTAGTTGCCACTGAAAGCTATGCTATCTATTTTTATAACTGTGACAATCCCCAGCAAACACTTTTAAGGAGAGCTATATTAATGAAGAGATGGCTTCGATCACGACAGTTTATTCACGCGGAAATGTCGGGCTGTAGCGTCTCACTAAAGCGATAAGCATATGATTAATGAGACAGAGTTTTAAACGATAATTGTTAAAGATGAAATAAAATATTTGTTAAACCATAGTAATCGGAATTGTTGTGAAACTACGTGAATACTTAATAGTTATTTACTAGCCTGTGACTTTTTAATTATAATTGAAAATGACAACATGAAATCAAAGTTTCAGGACCTTGGAACATATGAAATTAAAGAAATGTTTGAAAATATGCAAATATATAATAAAATTTGATTTAACTCTTCTGGAAGAGTAACAGAATCTGATCGCGTGAAAGTTTCAAAAATCTTTCAAGCCTTGACTGGGTTTTTATTGTTGTTGCTACTGTTGTACAGTAGTAGTTGAGTTGTTTGTCATGTGTGGCCAGTTGTTTTCGATTTTTTTTTGTAATATTTTCTTCTGTGCTTCCTTTCGAGTTGGATGGATGCAGCTACAATTTCAACATACATAATACATACGTACATACAGCTATGCATGCGAATGTGACTTTTTTTTTTTATTTTTTATGGTTTTAACAATATTTTTTTTTCGTATTTTTATGTACATACATATGTACCCACGTAAGTTCTACATTTTTTGTGTTAAGCCCACACTTTGTCATTTTTACTGCGTTTGTTTGGATTGTGGTTTTTATTTTCATTTGTTGACTTTTTATTCATCAAAAAATAAAACAAAATATAATAAAACAAAATAAGAGAAGTATAGCTTTTTTTCCCCCTATATTTCTGTTTTGATCAAAAACCAAAAAACTTCATATATCACATATAAAACATTAGGCACCGATTTGATATTGTCGATTTTTCAATTATTACGCATATAGTTTTGCTCAAGCGAGATCCTTCATATCCTTTCTTCGTGCCTTGATTCGCTGTAAGCAAGTTCTCAATTAACTTAAGAATATTTGTAAAAATGAGCTGAGCAATTAAAGTTTTTCGTAAACATTGCAAAATCATCAAATAATTGGGCTTGAGACTTGACTACAAACGGAGTGTTATTTTAGAATGCCTTTTTTTGAAATATGTAGATTTTACTAAATGCAATTATAATCAATGCAACTATAGGATATAGGATTTAAGACACTAATATATTTTGCATAAATTTTTTACTTATTTTTTGTGTGTTTTAAATGAGAAACAGCTACATATGTGACCCAACTAACCCAACTAGTAAGTAAAAAAAGGTTTTTAAGCTAGACACGACTACGCATGGTTTGAAAAGAAAGGTGACTTTTGTGATTTATTAACAATAATTTCATAATTTTCACTCCGCAAGGAAAATAAAAATATATTTACTGTCAATAACTTTCATTCACGAAATTCAAAAAACTTCGATTGTGCTTCAGTTTAAGAGGTCATATTGAGTTGAACGTACTTTTATTCCAATAATTTGCAGTGGATGATTTTTCAGCGATCAAAATGCTTTTATAAGTAGTACCAAGTTTCAGATAGTTATATCTCATTTTGAGATGGAAATAAATAGTGTCCAAAGTGCACTACTGTGCGCCCCTGTTTCACCAATAAGACGGCATGCCAGTGGCAATTTTTTAATGACATTGTTTCCTGGAGTATAAGTAATGAAAGAAAAAATATGACACTTTAGCTTGCATTTTTTTAAATCACCGACCGAACCTCGCTATATCTACGGTCATTGTAAAAACTTTGTTTTTGTGGAGTATCGGAACAGAAAATATGTATAATATAATTTTTGTACTGAGCTTACTGTTTTATTTTGCTTTGTTTCATTTTCTGCTTGAGTTTTCAAAAGTTGTATTCAAAAAGAGATACGTTTCAGGCTAAGAATTCTTACTAATTAGCTAAAAAGTCACTGATGATTCCGTTTAGCAACGGATAAGACTGGTGTGACTAGCTTTAGCCCCCTTTTTTTTGTCAATTTATCTCTGTTTAGTGTAATTTGTTGGTGTTGACACACACTGCAGTGAACCGTAAGCTCAGTTAAATAATTAAAAACTTTTTAAACTAAATATTTTTATTGGTTTTGCGTAATACTTAAATATCGAAAATACAATCCACTTATTGTTGTTTATCTATTTGTTATGAAGATAAATACAAGAATGTTTGTTGAATTTGTAATTATTGTTTCAAGTCTATAAAAGCTACTCAGAGGGAAGTTTTGGGGGTTCGGATCCTTCTCGGCGAAAGCAATAAGAGTTGCGAATCCAAAAATCAAAAATATGTGCTTTGTCGTATGCTGTAGTGTAAGTCGGAGCAAGAGAAAACTTCAAAATACATATATAAGTAGGAGCAAGATAAATTTATGTTGGTAATTTTATAAAAAAAAGACAAACAAAATATATCGAGAATTAAACATACAAGCATCGAGCCATCATTTCCTTTTCTGAAGATATTGGCAATTCTTTAGGGAAATTGGGCTTTCTAAGTACGTAAGTGGAACGCGCTCGTTACGTTACTATATTCACTTCCTTTTCGACTTAAGGAATTGTCTTAAGTACACTCTTTTTCTTCTAAGTTCCTATCTTCATCTAATGATGTTGAGTGGCCGGGCAAATCGTTATGAAAGCTGTCCTCACTGAATAAGGATGGAAGTTAGCATATTATTTAAGAATACATTACTTTTAAGTGATCGCAGTTCTATCTTACTTACATTTAAGAATCGAAGAGATACTTTCTTACTAGCTAAGGATATGATCTAGTTCTATCAGAGAGAGAGGAGATTTGAGGTTATTCACTACCGGCCGACATATTGGCGTCATCTATGTCAATATCTAATTTTTTTTGTGCAAATCGTGAGTAAAGTTGCTTATAATTTCACTGTGATATTTGTAGCAATGTACTTAGAAACTTATCGAGCTACTCAAATATCTTTTGTTGATACTTTATACCAGTGGTGGGCACGAAGTGTCCCTATTACCCATTGTGCTGTTGGCGAATTTGGAAATGTCAGCAAAAAAACTTTAAAGTATTGTTTGTTGTTGCTTGATGTTGTTGTTTAGCCCTTTTGTTAGACTTTCATGCCCACCACTGCTTTATACATGTATCCGATACTATGTACATAACTTGCTGAGCAGGCTTTTTAATTCAAGTCATCATCTTTCACAAAAATGTCTATTTTTGGCCAGTTTATTTTCAGAGACCATGTCCTTGAAGGTTAACTGAAAGACTATTACACTCGTAAATGCAATGCTTTAAGTGTTTGAATTTATTAGAATGTTAGCAAGAAAGACTTTTATGGTACACACATGATTTCTACAGAAGTTTGACAGACTTCAAAAATAACTTAAATCTGACTGCCAATGGATTATAGACCTCTGATTAAAAAATATTTTTTGTTTCATGCTGACTATCATGACACCAAATTTTATTTAATTTCGGCCTTATTCTCTTAACTTGTTTTTCCCTATCAGAGTTTAATTTTGAATTGTTGCTGTTTTGAACATAAAATGCAATGTTTTATTTTCATTATCGGCCCTTCTGTCAAATGTCCTTGAAATTGTTACCAAAACACAATACACGTTTTTACTTACTGCAGTTGTTTGTTAGTTGCTACAGGCTGCAGTTTCCTTAATTTTGATGCGAGTCAGGTTTTTTTTTTGCTTGTGGCTTGCCATGAATGTAGCGCTAGTATGTTAAGGTGACTTTAAAAAAACTATTTTAGCTTAGTCAGCGTTTATACGACGAAACTTTTTCGGAAAAGTTTCCTTGTTTGTAGGCAAGAGGGGAAAAACGAAAGGGACGAGGTAAAAAATGTTTCATATGTCGCAAACGCAAAACGAAAATCATAAAAGAGAATGGACAAGAATTTGTCTCTCAGACTTTCCTCGTGTAAACGCCGACTTATTATAAAATTGATTTGAAAAATAACTGCTAGCCCATTTTTGTCTTTTGAAAATCAAACTCTTTTCAAACTCGGTAAGCACAAATGACCTTTGGAAAAAGTATGAATGAGACTGTGGAGTTTTCATAAAAACTATTTGCTCTTTTTTAAAGTTCTTAAGATGTTTAAAGTACATCGTGTAAATGGAACACCCCAATAAGTATGTACGAGTATGTGCGTTGTCTAACACTATCTGACAAGTTACTGGTACTGCGTGTCCTTCAAGCTTTTTATTTAGCTGCATTTTTGGTTTCAAAACAATAAGTTGGCTACATTCTTCCTTTTTTTCTTTATTTCGTTTTGTTTTTTTTTTGTTCTTTGATTTTTGTCAGTGCTGTTGCGCTTGGCTTCGTTTGCCATTTTTAATATCATTTCTCGTTGTTTTGTTGTTTCGTTGTCGCTTGGTTGCTTGCGGTTGACTGGCATTGTTGCCATCCCTTTGTTTTCTTGTAATTTCATCTTTGTGCATCTTATGCAGCTTCTACGTATGTATATGTTTATAGCACACTCATGCACACATACATACAAGTGCAAACGCATACAAAGACTTTGCTCGCGAATTTTGCGCATATAATGTACTTTAAGGATTTTGTTGCTACTAATGTTGTTACTGCCAGTTTTGCTTTTCCTAACGCTTCTGTTCCTCAGTTTAGTTCCTTTGTTTTCCTTTTTTTTTTTGCAGCAGCAGCAGCTTACTCTCATTAAGATTTATGCCGCATAAGCGTTGTTTGCTTTTTACTTGTATGCACTTTTTGTTTGTTTTAATGTCTGCTGTAGTTTTGTATTTGTTTATTAGCGTATCCCAACGTGAAAAATTAAATTTTTTTTATATCGCGGAAGAATATAGATATGTACATTATTTAGTACCGTCCTTGCCCTTGAAAATGAGCGTTCAAGTGCTGATGTTTCCTTACAAAGATCAAGCCATTTTTGTTAAAAATAAGCTGATCAACTTTCTGTGAATCCTATACATCGCCTCGAAAGTAGACAAAAAACATCATGTTTTTGGTACTTAACCTGAAATATTACAGGATTCTGACATGATGGGTCAATTCTGAGATTCTGCCAGATTTGGATTCAGCGCAAAAAATTACTTCGAAAAGCGACCCTTTTCAGCTCAATAACATTAATCACCTATTCATTTAGATATCTTTTTTGTAAAAAATTATTTTTCCATACAATTTACATGTAAAACTAACAGGCTTCGGTGCCACTTTATAAAATTGAGTTACAGAGCCGATAGAGTCTAATATCTAGTATATCTAATAAATTTTCTTAGGGTCAGTTCACATTATTCGGTTGAAATTAAGCTCTTAGTTAAAAAAATGTTGTATGAAACTTTATGTCAAAGTGGCTGTTAATTCCAGTTAAGGCTTAGCTGGACATTGTCAAATCGGCTCTTATGCATTGCCCAGAATTGGGACGGGGTCGGGAAAGCGGCAACGATTACACGCTGTCAAAAAAAAAACCAGTCGGAAAATCGTTTGAGAGAACACAATTGTGGCGGACGACTGCTTTTCACGACTAATTTCTTATGAGAGAATCGTATGGGAAAAGAGAGTGACAAAAACAAAATTTGTGAACAATAAATTTTGCTGAGAAAACCGTATGGGAAAAGAGAGTGAGAAAAACAAAATTTGTAAACAATAAATTTTGCTGAGAAAATCGTATGGGAAAGAGAGTGACAAATTTTAATACATTAGACCTAAAAATAGAATTAATTCTGGTAAGTTACCAGTCGTACGTCGCAATTCTGTTCAATTTCACATGATCAAGTATGTTACAATTTTTGACAGCGTGTAATCGTCACCGCTTTCCCGACCCCGTCCCAATTCTGGGCAAAGCATTAGTAAAAAAAAGTATTCATTTAAAGAGTATGTATGATATATTAAATAGAAATTTTCATTTAGAAGCATTCTTTCTCATTGAGTTAAAGTTGACCCGATCTCGTGTGCTGTCTTTATAAAAACCCGAACATGTGAGCTGCTTAATGCAAAAATTAGAGCAAATGGCCTGAAACTTCATTAGCTGTCAAATATGTGTTAGGTGTTTACTACTGCTATCAACTTTATGTACTCTATTTATGCTACCGATTTGGATTGCTTCAGCTTTTTCGCGCTGGGTTGTGTGTATTCTGTGCTTCTTTATTTGTATATACTTATGCTTGTGCATTTTTGCATTGACCTTATTATACTTACCACGGTTCTGTTTTCATTATAAATTCATTTGGAATCATCTTGTTGCTCTGTGTAGATTAGGTTATTTGACTACGATTTAATTTTAGTTTATCTAATTGAAATTTACAAAACTTATGTATGTCGGGCTTAATGTATATGGTCCATATTCAACATCAAGTATTTTAGAAAATTTTCAGATGTGAAGAATAATTAATTTAATAAGGATGTTGTTTCTTCCGGTATAGTGGATTTTTTTACTAGAAGTGACAAGGAAATTTTATCGAACAGCTCTCAGTAAAGTTCAAATGTAAAAAAAATAACACGAGAAATGAGTATATTTAAGAACGAAACTTAAGCATATACTATTTTCCATATAAAAATTAATGGAATACATTCTGATTTTTCTTGAAATAGAAAAAAAAAATCTCTAAGGAAGGGATTTTTTAGATTTTTTTTTTTGAATTTAGCATACATTCACTATCGGTACTTACAGCGTGTTTTGGTACGTTTACAAATCAATCAAAACTTTTTGACAAACATCAAAACAGAGTACTGGTATGTGCTACGCCATTTGAATCATTTATGTGACCAATTTGGTTGAAACGTACAATTAGGACTTGATCATATATATATATATCAGTACAAGAGAGCAACGCTCTTACCACTGAGCCTAATGGATTGCACAAGCCAACTGCAATGCTATCCTTCCGTCTGTCGTCATTGGTTTTTAGCTCTAGCAGTTACAATTTCGGTTCGACGACTTCGAGAATATTCGTTAAGCCTGTTGATTTCTCTAATAATGATCCACCTTAAGCGAGCCTATGTGTTTTTTTACAAATTTTCACTTTAAAACATTTTTTTTTCAATTAATTAACGTCGTATGTCAAAATAAATTCGCTTAAATTTTAGCGCAAACTTTATTATTTTCTTAATATTTAAATTATGGCGTAAATAAAATATTTAAAATCAACAATTTTAACCTTCACTTAGTTGGGGTTATCGCAGCTTAGTAAAATATTTACGATAAGAAAATATCAAACTTGAATGAAGCTAATTAGAATATAAGTATTACAATATATAAATAATATAAATATGTTCTAATTTATATATACATATATATAAAAGTGTCTTCAAAACTATAACTTCTTCAAATATATGCATAGAAATAATTTCACTTTATCAAACAGTGAACTCGCACGAGCTTAAATTAAATTTCAATGCCAGCATTTGAATTCACGTTTGAAATTTTAATGGAAAGAATTTGCAAAAATTGTAGTTGATAATAGTGGTACGTTTTATTTTTAGTTTACGTTTATTGACTTTGAGTTTTGTTAGCTACTGTTTCGAAAAAAAACCAGTTTATAAAATTTCAGCAAAACGCAAATAACGTCAGCTTTAATGTTATACATTGGAGTATTTCAAACATAATTTTTGCTAAATTAAAACAATGTTCCAAGTTTTGAAATCAAGAGATAATTCATACTTATATCATAATTTAATTAATATTAAAGAAACTTTATAGTGTGCTGCGTAAGTTTGCTAATTCAAACATAAAATGTGTTATTTGTTGACTTATTATTTGCATACGATTTGTTAGCCATTTATTGAAATGTTCATTTATGTGTTTTTTTTTTTATTATTCTGAGTCAAAACTGCTTTCTTTGTTTGCTACTTCAAGTTTCTTAGTTGATTTTTTTTTTTTTTTACTTTTCATATTTTCAATTAAATTGCCATTTAATATTTCTGAGTTTTACGCCACAGCTTTTTTGCTTGTATACCCTACATAAAGTTGACAAGCATGTTTGTTTTTAGCGTACATTTTGTGTAGAGCGCGAAGTTAAATGGGAATGCGTTCTTAGCATAGACAGAAATATACATACGTATATGTATATGAGAACTTAGCTTTCAAAATTGTGGTTGTTCATGTTAAGAACCCATCATAGCCATCCGACAACTCACCATTCCTTAAGGAGATTACATTTCAAAAACAAAAATGTGTGAAATATTTCACAAACACCCAAGGTGAAATAAATAAACTCAAATTCATTTTATTCAAATTAAATTTTAAATCTGATTTCATAATTGATAAGTACAGTAAATTTCGTATGAAAACCACTATGTTTAATATTTTATTGTAAACTAGCAGATGCCCGCGACTTTGTACGCGTAGCCTGTTTTTCTGCGAAGGCAAACAATTTAATTTTTTTAATAGAACTACAGTCAATTTCGATTCTTCTTCACAGATCTAGAGTTGTTGTTGTTTTCTCTTCCATAAATATTACATTTCATTGCCATGGGAAAAACAAAATCCAATTCAATTAACCAAGTTCACATTATCACACATGCTGTCCAACATGGCTTGACAACATCAATGTTCGATAAAGTAAACTCTAGGAACGACCGCTTGACACACATGTTGGTGGGATTTCAAAAATTGTTGATTTTCCTGCTGGCTTGTCCAACCATACAACCTTTTTGAACTGACTGTCAAGCCTAGAGAACATTTTTCATTTTAAATAGGATTTCATGCAGTTTACTTCGATGTGGACGCTCTTAAATTGTTCTGCAATTGATGTTTGATGGCATGCTCGATAATGTGAACTCAAAGCAATATGGACAGTCACACATGTTGTCAAGCCATGTAGGACAGCATGTGTGTTTTCTATGTGTGAACGTACTGTAATTTTTTTTCATTGTTCACAAGTTCCGCGTTGCTGTCTTCCACTAACTAGCCATTAAACGATTTGTTATGCTTACATGCTTCTTTCTATGTGTGAAATTCATTTTTTTTAGCAATTTTAAAACTTTTATATTTTGATATTTAATAGGAATATCGTAATAACTTTAAATCTATGTTAAAACCAAGCGCCTAAGAAAGAGAACTAAAAAAATTTGATCGAAATTGATTCAGTAGATTTTGCGTGAATCCCGTTCATCGAAAACGGCTATCATTTTATTTATAAAGATTCGTTTAATTCAAAAAACTGCTCTCGAAAAGTCTATATTTCATTTACTTCAATTCTTTAGAAGGTCAGAACTTGAAAACTATGACTCATACAAAATAAAAATTGTGTGTTTTCATTCACACCTTCTAGAAGTACAATCAGGCCGAATGTGAACGAATTTGAGAATATCACATTAGATGAATCATGTAAACGTGTAATAACTTTCTCTTCAAAAATACTGAATAACCATGCTGAAAACTTCATATCTTCGACTGGCTACTGATCTTTTATCCAAGGACAACGTTCAAGTGTCGTGTTTTATCGTGTGTCGTTTTTTATCGAATCAATTTGGTTTAATTTATGCACTCTCATTGGCCTGCCAGTCAGTGGCCTGGTGATTATTTTGGATTTCTAAATAGTTCTTATTTTCGAATAAAAAATATCTTGTGCTCAGAACAACATTCGTTTTGAGCATGGCTGGGCAAAACGTAGCGCGCGCGACTGAGGCAGAAAGAGATAACTTTTCATATACGTACAGGGTGTTTTTTTTAGAGGTATAGAGCTTCGAATTGAAATAAAACACAAGAAAATCGTTTTAATGTCCATCAATTTGGCTTTATTGGAAGGATTATTTTATGCCATTAATGTTTAAATATGATTTCGGGCATGTGGCCGCCGCGGCTGGCTCGAATAAAGCCAATTCTACAGGTCCAATTTTGAACCACTTTTTCGAGCATATGGGGCCGTATGTCGGCAATAACGCCACGAATGTTGGCTTCCAAGTCCCCTAACGTTTCTGGTTTGTTGGCGTAGACGAGCGACTTCACATATCCCCAAAGAAAATAATTCAATGGTGTCAAATCACACGATCTTGGTGGCCAATTGACAGGTCCATTCCGCGAAATTATGCGCTCATCGAATGTTTCCTTCAATAAATTGATTGTGACGTGCGCTGTGTGGCATGTAGCAACGTCTTGTTGGAACCACAACTCATCCACATTCATGCCATCCAATTCGGGAACAAAATAGTCGGTTATCATGGCTCTATAACGGTCTCCATTAATGGTAACTGACCCTCCACTCCAGCATTATTTCGGAAGAAGTATGGCCCAATGACTCCACCAGCCCATAGAGCACACCAAACAGTCAGTTTTTGTGGATGTAATGGCGTCTCAAGGGTCTCATGTGGATTCTCTTCACTCCAAATGCGGCAAGTTTGCTTGTTGACGTAGCCATTCAACCAAAAATGAGCCTCATCACTGAACAAAATTTTGCGATGAAAATCAGCATCGAGATCAATCTCATTTTCGGCCCATACACCAAAATCACGACGCATTGCATGGTCTCGCGGCTTTAATTCTTGCACAAGCTGGATCTTGTAAGGTCGCAAGCCAAGATCTTTGCGCAAAATCTTCCATAAAGTTGATGGACAAAGCTCCAATTGCTGTGCACGGTGGCGAATCGATTCATTCGGGTCCTCTTCAACATTTTGCTCTACAGCGGCAATTGTTTCTTCGGTGCGCACTGTTCGACGTCTCTGCGGATGCGTATTATCACATAGAGTAAACGTAGTGCGAAAACGACCCATGCTTAACCGAATTAATTGCTCTGATGGACGATTATGTCGACCATAAAATGGACGGAGCTTGCGGTAAGCTTCGCGAACTGAACCATTATTTTCGAAATAAATTCGCACGATTTGCAAGCGTTGTTCTTTTGTCAACCTGTTCATGATGAAATGGCAAAACAAACTGAACATAAATGACATTAGAGTTGCCAGATTTGACCATAAAATGCCAGTTTTATCTCTATTCGAAAAACAAACCTCTAAAAAAAACACCCAGTACATAAAGCAGTTAGCGTAAAAATTAATTCAGTTTGCTTTGAAAAGCGACCAAAGCACAACTACACATGCATTGAAGAACATTGAAGAGAAACACGTGCGTAGTGGTGCCCAGCTCTGGTTTTGAGCGATGTTCTATTACAGCGATGGGCAAAATAGGAAAAATGAGCCAATATTAGCCCTTTTCAACGAATACGTCTTTTTTTCTTAAGAAAAATAAACAGAACAACAAACGCATGCACACACCAATGCAACGTACATTTTTATCGTTGTGGTTTTTTTTATACGCGCTTTGCACGTGATTCTTATTATTTTTGCATCATTTAGGAAAAAAAAAAAAAAACAATAAAACGACGCGAGCGAGCAAGGAAACAACAATGCGCACATTAAGGACAGCTTCTCTCATTTCGTTTGAATAGTGTATTTTTATTTCTACACTCATGTTCTTGCTTGGATGCTTGGAATTGGCTTTTGATTTATTGCAGAACTTTTTTTTTTTGCTATCAAGATAAAAATTATGGTGGGATTTTTTTCTGTTGTTGAAATTGTTGTTTTTATTGTAAGTATCTCCTGCTTCCAAAATTTTGCCCACGTATGTTCTATTGAATGCTTTTAGTTTAGTGAATATTAGATGGCAAGCTGAAAATGTAGAGTTTAAAGCAAGAAGGGTGCTTTTTTTTCGAAGCAAATATATTTATGTTATGAAAAGTTTAAAATTAATTATAACTTACTTACAAGGAGACCACCACCCTGTGACATCACCAATTTGGCTAAAATTTTTCCAAATTTTTGTCTTACCGTTTTTCGCAATTCTTAAGGAAAAACGAGAAAATCGCGTTCAAAGTTTTTCAATAGTTGTTTTATAATAAAAAAGTTTACCTTCTTTCGAGTAGTAGAGTAGCGTTAACGAGTTAGCGTATAATCCTGGGGATCACTAGTTCGATTGTCCGCTGATGCAACTTTTTTTTTTTATTTTTTATTTAATTTTTTTTACTTAATTTTTTTTACTTTATTTTTTACTTTTAGAATAAGGAAAAAAATCTGAATTATAGAAAACTTTTTATTTCAAAAACTTATAAACTATTTTACATTATACATTTTTATTACAATGTTCTGGATGATACATATCATAAAAACAAATGAAACATAAATATTTTTTATTGTTTATCGACTCGTTGAAAGGACAAACAAATCTAATATTATACAATGAAATATTTCAAGACGAAACCAAAAGATTTACATGTACAATTAAAGTTATATGTACCACCAAAAAAAGCTTTTTTTTTTTTGGGAAATTTTTTCATTCCATCTGGGGGTGTATGGGCAAAAGTACATTCACTATCCAAAGAGCACATTATGACTATAAGTCCAGTACATTCTCACAAAATCTAAATGCCATCACTGATTCGGACTGATTTGTGTACTTTTATTACTATTAATTTCTTTCAGCTTGGTATTAAGATTCCGCAGTTAATGCTTACTTAGTCAGGTGCTGCTAAGGTCGCATAGCCATTTTATATCAATAACATTGCAAATATATTTAAATGATTTCTTAATAATACATACGTGTAGATTGATTTATTGTTATGTTGACCGATTAAACTTCTACAGTTTGTTTTTTTGTTGCTTTCTATGAAATAAATTAATAGCAAAAAAAGAAAAAAAAAACCAAATGCTGATCTCAGACAAATTTCCAGTGAATAACAAAATATTGAGAGAAAAATGTGCTATACAGATACTTTAGAATTATAATTTTTGAATTAAGAAATCTCATGTGTTTTTTTTTTCTTATTTCGTTAAAACATGAGAACTTGTTTTTATCTTTTTTTTTTTTTTTCAAAGAAAATTATTAATGTTTGGCAAATCTCAAAACATTTAACACAATTTTGTCAGTATTCATTTTTGTTAGATTGATTTTGTAAATACATTTTCTTCGTTTTAATTACTTTGCTATATTTAGAAGAAATTTTTGGAACGCATTTTATTTTGTGTACGTGAAAAAGAAGGTCTGCTAAACAGATTAAAATTTTCCAATGTCAATTATAACATCGAACGAATCAATGTGAAACTAAACATTTTTATATATACTATATTTGAATTTTTTTAAAAGAAAAATGGTTGTTAAATTCTCAACATGTCGCAAATTATTGTTTAATATAAGCGCAATTTGTAGCAAATGTTTAGCCAAATTAATGATAATTTTTATGTTTCTTGAACTAAACTCGTCATTTGTATTGTTAGCATGGCACTTTGCGCCAATCAACTTATTTTTTGTTGATAATGACGAACATCGTTAACGTAATCGTAGCATGTTTTCATCATTCATTTTGGATTTTTTTTTGTCAACTTATTTCGTTCGATATTCCCTTCTTCATCTTTCTATCAACAGAAAAAATAAGAAAAAAAAAAATCCTGTTTTTATTCTCATACTAAACTGGCAAACTTGTGCCAGACGACATTGACATTTCGTCACAGCTTCTGATTTTGCATTAACCTTACACTTCGCTGGTTAAAGTAGATCAATAATTTTCGTCATTTTATATGTAAAATTCTTGACTCTTTTATGATGATTTTTTTCCTTTCTGCTTGTGCTGCCAAGCTAAATGTTGCCAGGAAATTGACAAAAGCCTTGAAGTAACAAAATAGCGAATAAAAATTTTGGTTTAATAAACAAAATGTTGCCATTGAACTTTAATTCAAATTGCATCAAAAAGTTTTAGTTTGTTTTTTGAAGTCCAGGAGTTTACGATAAATATCTATAAGCACAAATTCATAATTTTGTGTACTTTTGATAATATTATTTTATTTTTCTGAATGAAAATTTAAAAGTACTCATAGTAACGAGGCAAACTTACTAATGTACGGCAAGATCTGCCGAAAAAATTGTCGTTGTACGTGGGAGTGTTCAGGAGGCAGTTAATTTAGCGGGACTTGGGCCTGCACTGACCTAAGTACTGAAGTAAAATGTCCATAGACAACGCCGTGTGTACGCTGACTGAGTTATGGTGTAATTGGAAGCGGACCCCGACTTCAGCAAAAAAAAAAAAAAAATCTTCATCGACGAGGTCCATTTTCGGATAATCGGGTACGTCAACAAGCAAAATTGCCTGATTTCAATCTACACTAGGTCCACCAAATGGTAGTGCATCCGCAGAAGGTCACTGTTTGCTGTGGACTGTGAGCCGGCGGCATCATCGGTTTGTACTTCTTTGAAAACGACGATGGCATTGCAATCACCATCAGCGGAGAGCGTTATCGATCTACGATAATTATTTTTTTTTTGCCCAAATTGGATGATATTGATGTGATATCTCACGCAGAGGCGACGTGAACTAGCCTCCAATATCGTGCAATTTGACCCCATTAAATTTGTTCTTGTGATATTTTCTTAAGTCGACGATCTATACTATTAAGCCGCAAATGACCTTTAAGTCAACATAACCTGCACCATCAGCCCAGTAAATTGCTGAGTTGCATTTAGATTTGGGTGCAATGGCCTTCATCGTTTGGGCCACTACAATGCCAGTCGAGGAAGTCACTGTATTGAAATAGTATTTCATAATTAACTGGACGGATTGTACTTTCGAAAAAAAAAAATTTAAATTGATAAATATATATTATTGAGAACAATACGTCACTAATTTCAAATCGTTTACTGATGTCTATCGTAAATTCTACATAAAAATCTTAAAAGGTTTTAAAGAAACTGGTAATCTTGAGAGGAGTATGTTGTTAATGATTTTCAAGTTTCCATACTTTCTGTAGCTTTTAGTGAAATGTGGCCTCAGAACCGAATACATTTTATGTGAGAGCAATTGAGCAATACTTTTTTTAAAGGTTTTGCTAGTTCTGCGTTCGATTCATGAAAAAGCGGTGTTTTTGATTGAAACTATGTCTTGAGATATGGTATATTGACAGTAAAAGGAAAAATACTATTGATTACACCAAGAAAATAGGTGTAATTTCTCGCCACAACTGAATTATCTTCTTAACTTCTTTGCGCGGCTTGGGAATACCCACAAATTAAAGAATCCTCTACAAAGTGGCAACGTTAGTGACTATGAAATTAAGGGACAAACGTGAAAAAACTTAACTTTTTTGTATTTATGTATAAATATCACTTTTTATTGGCCGAATATAAATTTATCATATGTAGACAAAGTTATAGATTAGACAAATTAGGAAAAATGTGAGTTGTCATGAAAACACCAGTTTTCATTTGATTCAGGACCAAAGTGAAACGCTTTCTCTTCAGTAAATTCAAACATAAAATGTCAACTATTCCGTGTTGTTATCACTTAAGTTGTTGACAGCCTTAATGCGCTATGAAATAAATCTACACTTGCACTTATCACATCAAAATCAAAATGATGGCAACTCTGTCATCGCTATTGCAGACAAATTGTAATATTTCCTTCGTGTATGTAAATGTGAGTGAGTGCATAAGTGTCAACCCAATAGGAAAATGCTAGAGCGTTCCAAAATGGGAGCATGATTACAAATACTTTTACAACAGTTAGAGCATGCCAAATCTCAAAACTAAATTTAGGACCCATTTCTGTACTTATTTTAAAAAAAAGACCTTCTGATTTAAGCAAACGCATAAAAATAACTTATTTTCGTTGTCGATAAACTTGCAATACTTTAATGCTGAAATCCCATTAATCGAAGTTTAAAAAAAATACGGAATTGTTTTAATTTTTACATTTGGGCATTTCCGCCAAAAGGCCAATCTGTTAAAACCAGTTCAAAACGGTTGAACCAGCTATTAACTGCCATAACACAACATAATTTTTTTTTGTTGGAAAAGTTGTGAAGTGAAGGAGAGACACGCATACTTCTTTTTTCAATAGTAGGCGGTGCCACGCCCCTAACGGGGAAAAACGTTTCCACGGCTAAGCTAATGGACCTATGTTGAATGATTTTTAGAAACTCTGATTCTTTAAGTGGGCGTGTCGCACCAATTTTTGTTTGGTATGGTACGTTGTAACAAGCTCCCGAAGCAGAGTTTTGTGTGCATCTCTGCTCTAAGACATAAACTTTAAATCTGTTCCAATAAAATGATATGTAAAAAGTTATATGCCGATCAAGGACTTATAATGAATCAATTCATTTCCCGCTGGGGTATAACAGTTCATCACTTTTCATTGTCTTCCAGTTTGCTGCTCTTTTTGTTGTTTTTATTGTTGTTGTTATTGTTGTTGTGTATTTATGACAATTGTCTCATTTATATGTCATTTACAAATGCTCTTACTAATCGCGATTTTATCTCGCACTAATTTCACACTACAATAGCAACGCCAACAGCATAGTTGGCAGTAAACATCTGCTAGGGGATTACGTACGCAATTTAATGGTATATGTAAATGTCTATCAACGCTTTTAAGTAGAACTTTCCAATTTGCTTCGCGCTCTACTCGTGCCTGAATTTATTATTTTTCATTTTCATTAATTGTCTTAAATATCTCCAATTTGTTTTTCCTTTGCATTTATTATTTATTTAATTTATTTATATGCACACACGGAGTGCTTATCTTGTTCATTTCACTTATTTGAATGATTTTTTTTCAAATTTATTGAAATTTATTTAGGTTCTCATGTTATTGAAAAATTCAATTCGGTTGAAAATCTAAAATTGTACAGCTTCAGAAGAATTTTTGTTTTCTTTAAACAAAAATAAAATTTATGAATTGCAATCAGCATTTCAAGATATTAATGTTTCGTAAAAAAAATTATAAATAATTTAATTATTTTCTAAAATAGAAAAAAGTTGAAAGAGGTTGAAAAATGTGGAAATTGTTGGAAAAAGTCGATATAAAAGTTCAAAGAGGTTGAAACAGTTGAAAAAGTCGATAAAATATGGAAAATCTTGAAATAAAGTGAATGGGGTTAAAAATTCCAAAAAAGTAAAAAGAATTGGAAAAAGTCTAAAGTATTTAAGATGTTGAAAAAAACTTTAAAGAGTTAAAAAAAGCTGACTAAGTTGATAAAATATGGAAAATTTTAAGAAAAATTGAAAGAGGTTGAAAAATTCGAAAAAAGTTAAAGATGGTTATAAAACTCGGATAAAATTAAAATGGGTTGGAAAAGTTAATTGAAATGTTGAAAGTTCGAACAAGCAAGGAAAGTTCGGAAAAAAGTTGAAATGGTCAAAAAATGGTGAAATATGTTGAAAAGCTCCAAAAAGTTGAAAAGACTGATATACATAGAGGGTAATGTTCAATGTTGAAAAAGTCAAAAAAATATGAAAATGATGAAAAATCCAACTAGGCCTATTTTGGCTCAATAAATTATATTTTTGATAGGTATTTGACTTGTATGGAAGGTGTCACACCCACTGGTGCTATTTCGCCTGATTTTGTTAGAAGTATATATTCTGCCATGTAAACCACCTACATGCATTAATTTTTATACCGAATGCTGCGTTTCACATAATATAACGCTTAAAACTCTAATGCTCGTATGAGTGGAACTCCATGGAACTCCATTTAGTTTCAATGCTTTTAGTAACTGACGTCTCTGTACTAAATATAACATTAGATGATTTTTGTTTGTATGAGAGGTGCCACGTCCACTGATGCAATCCCGTCGAACTCCATTTACTTACAAAGTTTATAGTAACCGACACCTTTACACTAAATTTCATGAAATTTACTCTAATATCACACTATATAAATATAACACTTAGGCCTGTTAGCTTATCTCTTTTCTTAATACCACTTTAATCGGAGATTTTATAAACTGCGATAATATCTCGAGTTAAATTTGGTAACTTATCTCTAAATTTATTGAGTACTAGGAAATTTCAGTTCAACGAGAAATGCAGAGAGAATCATATGGGAAAAAAGTGACAAAAACAAAATTTGTAAACAATATATTTTTGCTGAGAAAATCGCATGGGGAAAGAGAGTGACAAACAAACGTCAATTGTAGTCGAGTTAACTTCGTTAATCTGAGAAATTTCTCGTATTAACTTTAATCGACGATTTGCTCGTTAATAGCCGATATTTGTGGCTAATCGGCGATTAAGACAAAATCGCAGTTTAAACTACAATTTAATTGAGATAAGTTAACAGGCCTTAACGTGTTTTATTTTAACCTTAAAGCTCTTGTTCAAATTGCGCTAGCAATCGTTTAAGTTTTATATTGACAATTGGTGGATTAAATTATGGTTTAACATGTGTTATTCTGCTGCTTTTATACATTATCCTATGCTTTTGGCCAGCAGTCATTTAATTGATTTTCTTGGTTTCAGTGCTCATTTTAGAGTACTTATTTATGGGAATACTCTGAAAAGTATTTCCTATGATTTACTTAAGAAATTTATTACAAATTAATAACTTTTTACAAAAAATTATATAAACCAGTTTGATCAGAGGCATAAGCATTTAAACCACCACTATTCTGTGGCTAATACAGTAGCGGGTACAGTGAAAAATAAAATAATTTTATGACAATACAAAACAAGTGTTATTCATCAACTTCCTGTTTAGGTTGCACTCAAAACACCCAAAGGATATAATGGTGTGGGTAGATAATAATAACAAATTTATGACTGCAAATTATATTGTCAGTGTTAGAGTAGGTGGTTAGGTTGATACCCTGGTGTATGTTTTTGTGTTAACCACATTAAGGTATAAATTTGTATTTAATTATGCATAAATTTTGCTAAAATTGAATAAACGAAATTTTAACAACATTTCATTTATTTTGTATAAAATTCAACAAAAATGATTTTGTACATCATTTCTACTTCAGTCCTTAGCGCAATTTTGGTTTTGTAATCAGAAACTTGTTACTATATTTTAAATAAAAAATTTAATTTTCAATGAAATACAATTTACTGCAGTTGTTGTTGCTGATGTCGAGGGTGTTTCAGTTGTTGTTTAATTGTTGTATTTGCCTACTAATTGTGGCTACTTTTGAAACCATTTAATTGAATTTTAATTGCAATAAATTTAATTTGTGCGTTTGATATAGTCGGAAACGGAAAATGATTTATATTTAAATTTGGTATGCAAATTGTTTCATCCGCTTTCGCTGACCGATACGTTGTGTGTTAGGCGAAAATCCACTTAATAAATTTGAAATTAAAACCACTACTACTAAATGAATTTTAAATAATGTCCTCGTAATTAAATTTTGGCCCAAAATAAGTAGTTTAGTTAAGTGCGCTTTGAAATTTTGAAATTCAGATGAATGGATTTACATGTGACGAAAGTCATACATAGATTTCAAAACTAAAATGACACAATATTGATTTCCAAGAAATGGTGATTTGAGAGGATCAGAGTGTAGTTTTTTTCCTTGAATCTTCCGTTGCCACAGCGTTCAGGATAAACGCTCGCAAAGTGTTTGCTCTTCAAGTGAATAGTGCGGCTAAGGATTTTTTCTGTTGTGGAAAAACACAGTTTTTTTTTCCGAAAAAGTTTTAAATATTACTGACGAAAATATTAAAAAATTAAATCATGAAATAATAAAAACATGAAGTTTGGTGTGGGAAGAGCTTGATGACCTTTATTTGTTTTGTTCGTTAAACAAAACTTTGAAGTCCATACATGTCACAAAAATGATCGCATTCTCGGCTATTTCAGAAACTTCATTTGGTAACCCTGATTGTGACCCAAAATGTAGAGGCCTGATTTAACTGATTATTACGAGAGATTTCGCTAATTGCACCAGTTCACGAATTTCTTCAGGGCACAGGGTGCTTAAGCACTTTTAGAGACTTGACCTAAATGTGCTGGTCTCTGGATCTTAAAAACCTTACACCAATTTAGACTTGATATTTTAGAATCGTCCGAGTTTTTTTTTTAGAAATTAAGTGACATAAAATTGAGTGACACGTATATCACGTTTTTGCTGAAGATTTTTTTTTTCGAAAATATCCACTTATGAACTTTCGATAACACTAGGCGACACCAAAAATATTCCATGACATTTCTTAATTTTTTATGATGTAATTAGGTCCCCTAAGTTCAAACAAATTTTTGATAGATTTTTCTCACGGTTAGTTTTTTTAAAGATTTTTTCAAAGATTTTTTTTAGTGTATTTTCAGTGTATTTTCAGTTTTTAAGCTATATCTCATCCAAATATGAACCGATTTTGTTCTAATAAATTTTGAAAAAAAGGTAATAAGATTTCCCACAACTTAATATACAGGTTACGAGATAAAAGCTGACACATTTGAAAAAATTGATTTTTTTAAAATTTGTATCCAATTAAAAATAACTTTAAAAATATAAATATTTCAAAATACATCAATTTAGCTCTTTGTAAAGTCATCAAATGAAGTGAAACCGTCTATGACAACACGGATAGAACAGCCACTGCTGGAGTTAATTATTCAACGAGCGAAAGAATTACTGACGCCAAGTGCAAATCGTGTCCATTTAAGGACACAGTGCTGCACCCCATAAAGTGAGTTAGAAATATCTAGAACAACAACCATACATTCGCGGCGAAGATATACACATTGGTTTCTTTTTTAGTGGAGAACGCCATTAGGTCAGATCTCCCGTAGAGCCAGATATGTGGAAACCATATTGGTCTAAACTTAAGTTTCGCTTTTGTTTCGAAGTTGTATTATAAACGTTCTCCGTTGAGCTTCTGCGAACGTAATAAAGCAATAAATAAGGTGTCCCAAAAGTCAAAATATTGATGGTCATTTAAAAACAGTTCTTGAGGAAACTGTATCTTGTACGGAAATAAGTGTAGGTCTGACCACAAGATTTAGTGCAGTGATGATCTTGGAAGCCCTAACTGTTGCGCTCTTCTTCTTATTGATGTTTCTTGATCTTTTTGCACACTTTCGGATGAACGCTCAATATTTTCTAATGAACAACTTGCCCGTAATCTTCTTATTCGTAATATAAGTTATCGGACGTTTTCCCAGCTTTTTCGAATTGAACCACCAATCACTGAATTGTTGGTGGTAAAGGAGAATTTCGTTCCGGCCAATGTCCGGTCAAAATTCACGTTTTGTTGCAATAATTGAATTATTATTTCGTGCATGCATTAATACTTTTGCAGCACGTTCTAATGAAGTGTAGCTTTCTATTTTAAAATTATTTAATCATCTAAAAATAAAATGCAGAGAGTTTTTTTAATTTAGAAAATATAAGCAAAACGGATCAAATAGCAACTTTTGGGATTACTCTTCATAAATAAAATGAAGTCGCTACTAAAAAAATTGAATCTTGTGTTGTGGTTTGTTTTAAGTTTCAAAAGGATTCGCAACAATTTTTTTTATCCGAAATATCATAAATTCAAATTTATTACGTAGATCTATTAAAAAATAAGATGTGTATAAAGTTTATAAGTTCCAGGATAACTAGAGAATTTCAATTTACGATATTTAAGAGAAAAGCTTAGATATCGATATAATTCATAGTACTTTCACACGTCGTGATAAATTTTGATGGGAAAAATTAATTCAAAAAAAAGTTTTTTTTTTTAATTTGCAGGATATCTCAAAAATCTGACATGACGAACTATAGCTTTGTTCGGCAATAGTGATCAAGACAATGTCATATTTCAGGATTATATCATGATTATCCTTGTACGGAAACACTGTTACACACTGTTATTAATTATAAATGCCAATAATTAATTGAATCATTACTTTTTAACAAAGATCGATTTTCTTGTAAATTTAAAAATGAATGAATGATTTTCTTAAGCAAATATGACAGCACAACCTGTTAACCTATAGATTCTCTGACAATCAATCAATACAAATCAGAAAGGTCATCACTTCTGATATTTCGGAAACCCTAGTAAAATAAGATATATTTCACATTAAACTACAAAATCTCCCATTACAATTTACTGTCTCCACTCCAATTATTTACATGCACTAAAAAAAGGGTCCACACAATTTCAAAATTTCGTATTATGGTAAAATCAAAATTTGTGTTTCATATTACGGAGGACCATTTTGCCGCCCTCGAACAGTAGAGCATGGGACGATCGCACCCCTCCTGAAATCAATAATATAACTAGGGAAAATACTACTTGATTGCGGATTCGCTTCGGTTTCTAAATCCTCACAGCTACAAAATACAATTCCTATATGAGAAAAACTTTTTTCAGCTTTTAATTCTATTATTTAAAATTTTACAAATTACGTAGCTCTAATGAAGTAGAACTAGCAGAAAAAGAGAACCGCTTATTTAATTGTACTTTTTCGTATATATTTTGTGTATAGTAAGTCAAACAAAAAAAGAAAAAATAAAAAACTTTCAGCCTCGCATGACTGACTGCGAGTGTGTTTGAAATTCAAGGTCAGCTAGTGAGTATTTTGCACTTCTCATTAACTGATGATTTCTTTTTTTTTTTTTTAAATTTTGCTTAACTTTTATTTTAATTCTTTTTTCATTTTTATTAGCAAATAAATTCCATTAACATGCACTGTGTAGGTACATATTCATGAACGCCGTAATTTGAGCGGCGCCATTTACGTTAGAAAATTCACAGCAGAAACTATAGCAAAAAAAAAAACAAAATTTTTCATGTCGGCATTTTCAATTTTGTTTTGTTTTTATTATTAGGATGTTAACAGATGTTGGCACATGAGTGTCAATGAATCATAATGACATTAGATATACTGCCTGTAGCCAATTTAATTGTCATGAGGCGCAAATTTAACGATCTAGTTATGAGATTTTATGACTATCTGTAACCGGCTTTTTGTTTTTGTTTTTATGGTAGCACACGCTGTTTAAATCAGAGTAAAAATAAGTTTTTGTACACACAAATATTTTCATTAGTTAGCTAATTGAATGTTCTCTTAGTAATTAATCGATTTGTTGCGTCAGTCACTACTTTTAAAAACGCGAAAAAATGTGAAAAATCGCCTCATACTTTAAAAAAAAAATACTGACAAACATATTTTAACTGCTAATGATGTTGACAGGGTTTTATCGGTAATTCAACCTATGCGAAGCAAAACATAGCAGTTTCAAATACAGTGAAACCTGGTTAAGCGGTACCTGGATAAATGGGAAACCTCTATTAGTGAGACTCACTTCAAGGTCCCACCACTTTTGCATCAAAATACCTCTATTACTGGGATTATTAAACCTCTATATCTGGGATATGAATTTTGAAACTTTTGTGCGTTTTCGGCTCTATAACATGGGGTTTTCCCTCTACAATTGGTACTGTTTAGATATAACCTTCATAAGTGGAAAATAATATTCATGTGTGTATAATTTGTTATTTTGAATTTGAATATGCACGTTTTATCGGTCTGAGTAGGCTGTGAAATGGTTGTTTTGAGAAAATTTCATAGAACCATTGACTTAAGTAGGCTGTCATTTACAATTGGTCATTTCCATACAATTTGGTTATTTATTGAAGATTTTTTCCCTTCTAAATATAATAGGGTTACTCTCTTTAAATGGGACAACGCAATCTCAAACCTGGTTATTTGGGAAACTGTGTAAATGGGAACCTCTTTAATTGAGACAAAAATGTTGGTCCTTTGGAGATTCCAGTTATCCAAGTTTCACTGTATATCCATATCGTCTATGTATAGTAGAACAAAAATTCAATATCTATGTAGATTTTCATGTTATCGAGTTTTGCTGCTTTTACTGTACATTTTATCAAGAGCGTGAAGTTAAATTCGGAATTTAACTAGCGAAGACACAAACCATCTGTTTTAACAGAGCTTTAACAGAGAAATGTTAACATGACGCTGAAAGAGATTCAGATAGGGTATATTCAAAACTGTCCAACCTTTCCAAATAATTCAGGGTACACGAACCAGTATGTGTCGTTTAAGACGACATATCACTTTAGTACCGCTTCTGAATTTCTATGTAAAAATTTGTGATTTCCTTAGTGAAAACGCTCTATCGAAACCTAACAGTCTGTAATATGCACAGTCAAAAAATAATGGCCAGTGACCAGATCCAGATCAGACCATGTTAGGTTTTCACCAAAAAAATCACAAATTTTGACATAGAACTTTATATGCTCAAATTTAGAAGCGGAACTAAAGTGTCATCTTAAACGTAGTTCCGTGTTCTGTAGAACCCATTTAGTGCGGTTGGAGCAGAATTAAAAACGACTCACAATAATAATTAGAAGTTTCACATAATCAAATTGTGTACTAAATGACAATAATGCACCAAAATTTTATATCGTTGGAAACATTGTTTTATTTTCTATTGAGTTCACATATACTGGTTCGTGCACCCTGAATTATTTGGAAAGGTTGAACAGTTTGGAATTGAGCCTATCTAAATCTCTTTCAGCGTCATGTTAACATTTCTCTGTTAAATCAGATGGTTTGTGTCTTTGCTAGTTAAATTCCGAATTTAACTTCACGCTCTTCATTTTATCAATAAAAATTCAATGTGGCCGTTAAGAATCTACACGTCCTTTGCTATTAACTGTTAAAAAGCATAAGAAATTGATTAGGAAGCATAAAAAAAAACCTTACAACACGAAAACGTTAAAAATATAGATAGTTACTTTACATGGTTTATTTCTCCCAGGAAGCAATTAAGTTTTTAAAATCTTCTGAACTATCTGATTAGGGAAAAATTGCATTTTGTTGATTTCTCATTGGTCGGTAGGACTTCAGATTGAAATCTTTTATTGGGCCAATCGACATATGATTAAAAAAATTCGATCCTTCGATTCACCTAAGTAACAACTTATAGTCGACTGTTTGGTGTTAAGTGGGTTTGAAGAAAGTTCTCCTGAAACTTCATCTCCCCAAAACCCCCTTCGGATGAATTTTGTCCGAATTTTCAGCCACACGAAAAACGTGGGCGTGGTTTGACAACAGTGGGTGGCATCTTCGATACATCTAAAATACCTAAAACGCTTTATATTGTGGCACCTAAGGCATACGTTTTCTGTTAAACGTTTTAGCAAGTAGGTTTTTTCAAAAAACTTCAACGAAATCGGACCTAAGCTCTGTCCGCGCCGCATTCAGGTTTGAGCTAGGAAGCTGAAAAATTGGGACACATATTTTTAAACCTTAAGCTAAAATATAGCCAAAAAAAAATACACTAAAAAAAGTACGCGATTTTTTCAGATTCAAACATATTTGATTTATATAAAAAGATTAGAGTACCAAGATTGGCTCTGAAATAAATTTAGAAAATATTTAACTTTAAATATACCCAGCGGCAAATTGATGAAGTATTCTGATTTTTCATGTATGAAAAGCTATACGCTTTCTGTTGTATGTTTCACAAATGAAATTGTTACTGTGATATTTTGTTCCTTTGCTTGCTGGCTGTCTGCTCTGTGTGTATATGGAGCTATAGGCAGCCTGCTTGCTGGACACCTGCATTGTATGCTGAGTTGTAGGCAGTCTGTATGTTTTCTGTCTGATTTGTATATGGAGATGTAAGGGGTCTTGCCTGTTGTCTGCATACTTTGTATGTGGAGATGTAGGCAACTCTGTAAACTATACAGGCACTTAGTAACCGATGTTTTAAGGCAATCTGCCTTCCCCTTGCTACACATTGTACATAGAGATGTAGGCAAAGCGGCCATCCCTTTGTAAAAAGCATTTACAGTTGTGGCTGGGGCTGTTCGCACTACTGCCTACAATGAGTACAGCCCTTCATTGATGTTGTTTATAACATATTTGCCGCTGGGTAATTTTGTTTTCCTAAGTGATAAGCTTTCATTTCCCAAAACTGACCGTATGAGTTATTTATTTTGAAATTTTACATTGTTCAATTAAAAAACATTTGAATCGCCTTCAAAACTAAAATCTCTACATTCATACCATAGCTTCATTCCACTATCTCACACAAAAGATTATATTCATAACAAGACTATTTGCAAAACTTAAATTCCCAAATAAAGAAATACGAACGAATAACTCAGCATTGAATCACAGAATCAACATTAGCACAAAGCTAACAGCAGTAGCGTCAAGAAGCTGTTAAAATCTCTCTCCTTATCAAATACGCACTTATCACAAGTGTCATCAACAGAGGGCGCTTCACAAAATACAATTTCTATTGAAAATAGGAATAAAAAAGAGAAAAAAATCATAGTGTGTGAGTGATATGCACCACTGCTAAGCGCTGTAAAATGCGAAAACGATAGCAATAAGTCAGTGCGGGTAGAAGTGGAGTCTCGCTAATATTAAAAAGTCAAGTGAGAAAGTTTTGTCAAAAGCAAACAATGAATAGAAAATTTCAATTCCCGACAGTTGAATGATTTGTGAAAAAAGATTAAAATATTGAACCGAACAAATCAAAGTGTGGGCTGTAAATAATTTTAATAACAAAAACTATACCAGACTAGGCCAGTGCAAAAATAACTTTTAATAAGGTCATCATCATATAGTAGGATTGTAGCCAAAATTGAAAAAATGAAAATCAAAGATAAAGCAAAATGCTCTTCTATTTCAATATCTATGCAAAACAATACAGATTTTGAGGTCACATTTAATGCTTAGCATGAGCACTTCATATGCAGTATGCATTTGCCACTCACTATCGCTCGTACATATGGCGTGTGCTCCTTTTTTCACAGCCAAATGGACAGAGTTCAAATAAAGCGGCTGTGACTGTGCTGTCGTTGCTTTTATGTTACAGCATTTTTTGTGGGTCATATTCATAAATTATCTACAAAAAATAAGAGACAAAAGTTTCTTTGTTTTTGTTTTTTCTGCCAGTAAAAGTATAAACTCAATTAAAGTGCAGCCAAATATAAAAATTTGTGTACAAAAACGACCTAATTTGCTACGCTTCTACTAACTACGCTGAGTGTAGTGTCGTCTTTTTGTCTGAATTTTCGGCTGGCAACGAAAGTGCAACATAAAAGTTCTATGTATTGGCTTTAAAAGATTTAATTTAATATAAAAAAAAATTTCATTGAAAGTTTTTAAGTAAGTCCTTAGAATATTTATTTAAAGATAACTAGCTGACCCTTATTTGGACAGCAGAGGTCGTAAGCGTAATTATAGTATATGCAAGAACCATTCAAAATTTTCTAAGAACTACAGTGAAACCTCTTTAAGTCGAACCTCGATAAGTCGAAAAGTTCCCTTCCCTTCAAGACTCAAAACCTCCATTGCTCGATATCTGACCTCTCTATAAGTCGAAATAATGAAATAGTTGCTACAAGTAAATTCAGTACATATTTTCCCTCTATACCTCGAAAAAATAAATTTGACCTCAGCATCGCGAACATAGCAATGTTTGATTTTACAGTGTGGCCCATAATAACTGTCAGTAAATTTCACTGTTCCGAAAAAATTTAAAAACCTGATTTTATATAATCTAAGGATGTATTGCTTTTCAAAATTTGATTGTACACAACGAAAGTACACGGCAAAAAAAATGTTCTTTATATCAAACTCCGAAGCGCCATGGAAGGTAAACGTGACTATGTAGTTATAAATTAAAAAAAAAAAAAAAAAATTACGGAAATTGTGACATCATAAAAACTCTAAAACCACTCGGAATAGCAGAAAAATTCATACAGGCTCGAAGATTAAAAAAAATTGGACGCAGTCGGACTGTGGGAACAAATGACGTCATAAAACAAGTGAGAGGACGATATCCTGCCCAATCAGCCTGTTCTGTGGAAAAAGATATGAAAATATAAAAAAACTTTCAAGCAGCTTCTTATCAGGAATGATCTACGACTCAAGGCCTATAAAAGCTAATGCTTTCATGGGCTAACAAATAAGCAAAAGCAATTACCTGTTACAAAAAGGAAGGAGCTACTTGACTGGCACGGTGGAGATGAAATAATCTTTTCGGATGAAAAACTGTTCATTCTGTAAGATAGCCACAACTAGCAGAATAAAAGCAAAAGATGAATTGACTGTTGAGCGATATCAGAACGTGACCGAAATCATTGTGTGGGAAGCAGTATCTCAAATAGGAAAAGGGCCGAAAAATTTGACTGATTTTATATCTGCGGAAGATTGGCCAGCATCATCACCGAATCTCAATATATTGGATTTTTGAGTATGAGGCCATATGCTAGGTAAAGTAAGGTCAACAAAAGGCTTAACAATTGATGGGTTCAGGCAGCGTTTGACAAGGATTTGGGACGAAATGGAGCAGAAAATGGTGCGTGCCGCCTGTGAATCGTTTTCAAACGTTTACGTCTTGTAAGCAAGGAAAAGAGTGATAGTTTCGAACTTCATCATTAATTTAATAAATTTTGGAATGTTGTTAAACGTTTGTGACGAATAAAAAAATATATTGTAGACGACTTTGATTTTTATAACACTTTGTTTTACTGACAGTTATGGGCCACACTGTACAACTCAATTATTTGATACGAATTAGCTCTATAGCTCGAAGAAAAATAAGATACGGACTTTAAGAATATGCCGACAATGTACATCATTGTTTTTTAGAAATCAATGTAAAAGCCTACTTATACAATAAAACAATTCTAGGAAATGATAAAGGAATTTATGACCGACGTTTTCACGTAATTTCATTTGAACTTAACGAAGTTACTTTATTTTTGTCGATTAAAAAATTTTCAGAAATTGTTTAGTCATACTGCAATACACACCAATGTTTTATGCCTCCATCACTAAGATTTTTATTTATTTCACCTCTCTAACTCAAAATTAGTTCGAAGTCCTCCATAAGTCGAGAACAGTGGAGTCATTTCACCAAAAGCTTGGAGGGAGGGCGAGAGCTTAAATGACATATCGAATCGATGATATTGTGAATTGAATCGATGTTATGTACTGTAATATCAGATTCTTTATGGGGAGGGGAGAAATGCCCCACCCTAGCCCTACCCAATTGACGACTCTGGTCGAGAACTCTATAACTCGAATTTTTTGGCATCTCCCTTGAGGTTCGACTTACAGAGGTTCTACTGTACACGTATTACAAATACATACTACAAGCATGGCAAGAACTACAAATATGTACTAAAAACACTGGAAATACTAAAATTGCTACAGATGCTATAGAACAAAAAGTACTACAAACACCACACCTACAAATTCGAAATTAGTTACTTCAATACTACAAATATTGAATGCTCTTCATATATAAAGTATGCTACAAATTAAAAATGCTACATATACTTTAAGTGCTATAAAAACTACCAATAACTAAATACCACATAAGAATTTAACTACCACTTACTAAAGCCTCCGTTGGCACTAAAATTGTAAAATATTTTTTATCAATTGTAGAGTAAGATACACTAACTTTAGAGTTGTCCACTCATAAAATACTGCCGCAACAGCTGTGACATGTAACCATGTAACTACTTAACTTAAAACTACAAAAAAAAAAAAAAAATTGAATTTTTGGAAATCCATAATATACAAATTTTGCTACTAAAATTTTTTTTTTCGGTTATGCCCGCATATTATGGCCTCCACACCGCGTTTCAGCGTCCCCGTTTCCTACTATTGTGTCATGTTTTGTGGTCCACATATGTGGCTTTGTCGGTAATTCACTTGTTTTATATGAAGCGGAAATTTCTAGTTCACCTATGGACATTGTAGATGTCGCTGATGTTGCTGCTATTGTTATTATGATGTCGTCCGTTTGTTAAAATGCATGAGTTTCCAATAATGCGCCGTAAAATGTATCCTGGTTAATTTTTCAGCATATTCATAGTAAATAGAGTGCAGTATTTTTTCTTTTTTTTTACTACTCACTTAAAAGGCTTCCCAAATGTGTTCCGGTGAGTTTACAATATTTTGGCAACATAATCGCTATGTTGGTTGATCATTTGTTGGGTTGGCTGTTTCTTTTTTTATGTAGTGCGGTGTAGTGTCTATCATATGTTGTAGTTAAAATTTAAGAAATTAAAAGCTTAAGTTAAATAGTTATAGTTTTACTCACCTTAAGCATTCTTTTAACATTATCATTTTAACCCTTCTATGTCGATACGAAAAAGGGTATAATATTCAAGATCAATGCGTTTCCTACGCTAAAGATATATATATATTTTTTTTTACGGAAATAAGCTGAAATTTTTCGATCCAACTACTGAATATTAAACGAGCTTCTCCTGGCAGCAACATGTAATAATAATAATTGAGTTTAGCTAATACAGCTATCAGGCTTCTTAGCTATCAAGCAAAATGCTTCAACCGTGTTAAAATTATAATTTTATATATGAAAATATATTATTTTTTTAAATATTTTTCCTAAGCCTTATCGCACTTTCTCAGCGTACTCACTTAAGGAAACATGACACCTTCAAAAAATTTTTTCTTAAGTGTTTTAAAATGCGTATAATTCTTATAAAAAACAAGATATCGTTTTGAAACTTTCACATATATTTTAACAGAAAATAATATTTACAAAAATTTTTTTCTTAAAATTATTTAAAAAAAATTTTTTTATGAAATTTATGTTCAGTAGAATTTTTTGAAAAAAACACCAAAAAATAATGGCATGATTGCAGCTCACTGAAACATCTGAAAAAAAAAAAAAAAAAATAAGAGGTTTTAATCGGCATTAAAGCCGCCCGGGAATGAACTACAGGCATAAATTTTGGTCCAAAAATAACAAAATGGTGTAATTTTTTCGAAAATTGCCAATTTTTCGGGCCAAAATCGTGCCAAAAATCAAGAACTATAATACGGATCTTTCTGTCCGTAGTTCATTTCCTGCATTTATATGTGCACAGCAGCATATTGAATTTTCAGAAAGATCGGTCCAGTAGTTATTTTTTATCATGCCCGCCAACTCGTAAAACGTGGTTTCGAGAAAAACGCGTTTAAAGTTTCTATAGCTTTTCAAGTACTATAACTATGACCCGATGTTACTAAAATAATCGCTATATATTTTATAAGCTGAGTTTGAGGCTTATTTTATTAAAAACGTATTTTGCAATATTTTTTAAACAAGAAACAGTCAAAAAAATTTTTTTTAATTATTGAAAATTTGAAGGTGTCATTTCCCCTTATGCAATATGTAGTTGAGGGTAGCGTCATATGAACAAATTATTTGAAACTGACCCGTTGATATATTCGTATCTGGAATATAAGCTTCAGATGCTGGAATGGAAAGAAACATTTCTTTGAAGAATCAATTTCTTTTTATCAGATAATGGAAAAAATTCAAAATGAGCATCCTCAGCGTCCGTTTTAGGACAATTTCATTGATAGTTTTTTTTCGCACCATTCGATGGGAAAAGTGGAAATTTTATATAGCACCGTTTGGCACACATTGATTTGGAAAAAGTTACAAATTAATTTTGACCTACGGAGTGTCCATATACATATAAATTTTTTCAGCATATTAGGAAAATGGTTAAAACTGAATTTTAAGCATATTCAGGGGCAGGTTTTGTCCCATTTCTTAAACAATTTTGCCTTGGTAAAGGAAGCAAGTTCGAAAATCATAATCGTTGTTGAGAGCCTGTTTTGTGTCCAATTTTGTTACACTAATCGAGCAAAATAAGCCATATTTCAATAATGAGAAATGCATCAGAATTTTCGTCCTTAGTTTTGCTTTCGTTGCTGATTTGGAGCTCATTTGCCGAATATATTATTTTCGCTAATTAATTTTGAAAGGTTGAAAGTGAATTATTTACATGATTTCGAAGAATTCGGTGTCGGTAAATTATGTATAATTATAGGCGCAGTATTAAAAATAATTTTTTTTTGCCTCAATTGTTATTGAAAGAAAGCATCACCACGGACGTTATGTAGAATTCTTATGGGTTCTTTTGGACCATAAATTTATTTTAGAAATCGATTGATGGAAAACATCAAAATCAAAATCAGGCCTGGATTAAGAAATTTGCCGCCATAAGTAGTTGCAAAAATTGCCACCCACCTCCTCCAAACTTATTCATTTATTACAAAAAATAATTTTTTTTTAGAATAATAATCTATTTTGATGAGCAAAAAAAAGGTCCTCGTTGCTGAACGAATAACACTAGCAAACTAAAAAGAAAGTTTTTCAATCAATAAAATGCAACAATTTTTCAAAGTTTCTGCCAATATTTGTCGCCCTTTATATTTTGCCGCCCTAGGCACGTGCCTACTCGGCCTGTAAGGTTAATCCAGGCCTGCTCAAAATGGATCTTCGATACACCTCGGTTCATACCTTATTGAATACTAATGACGTTGGAATTCATATTCAATCTATTAAGATTATCAGAGGTTTTGATTTTGACTGATTAGACTTGACCCTACTTTGTGCATTAAAAATAAATCAGCGAAAAAATCGATTTGAATTTAAACTTTTTTAAGGTTTTTCCTTTAAATTTGTTTTGTGTAGCGATAAGGCCACACCTGTCAAATTCATGACATGACACATTCCTATATCTCCCATCGGTCGCAGCAAATTAAACGTTCTCAATATTGCCAATTAATGTACTATTGATAAACACCGACTTAAATTTACCACATAAGCCAAAACGCATGCAGCACACAATCACCAGAGAGGTCAACAAAAATATTTTAACTCTCACTTACATCCTGACTAGAGTAACTTCATCTTACAAACTTTAGACCCACTCTCATACATCCGCACGCAAAGCAGTCGAAACTTGCTGCTGCCGCTGCTGCTTCAATTTGTCCCCTCTCCACATTTTGCCTGACCGCCCACCAACCTTTCACCTTCAAACTGCTTTTCTGCTTGCGCGCATAAAATTTACGACTTACGATGACTATCCGCTAAGTCAACCTCAATCTAACCTCATATTAGCCTATAGCTTTGAGCTACAGAATCTTCTTTATTCCAGTAGTAGCAGCAGCAGCTAGAAAAAAAGGGTTGCCAACATGTCATCCTACTGGGTTGTCGCACTTACCACCACTTAAGTGCAAATATGGGAAAGCAGACGATAAAAAGTAAAACTTTAAGTCAAAATAAAAAATAAAGTGAACAGCAAAAATGTGTGTGCCTGGTAGCCCTGGTGCTGTGTAGCAAATGTCCTCATTTTAAGCTATGGACAGTTTTATTGTTGTTATTGCTATCGCTGCTGTTGCTGGTGTAAAATTGCACAGCAACACTGTCAGTGAGAAAAAGTTAAAATGAAATAAAATAAAAAACGAAAATGAGGAAAAGTATTTTATTGTTGTTCAACCCCCCCCGCCCCCCTTTCCCCCCTTCACCCATTTGCATCACCTTTGTCAAGGGCAGCCACAGCCGAAGCAGCGAAATACGAAATACTGCACTGGCGAAGTGCAATATTGAGTTAGCGTAGAGTATGGGAACTTGGCGGGGCCAACAGCTGTTGGAAAATATTTAGTGCAAGTGAGATAGCGGCAATAAAATAAAATTTTAATTATTTTGTGATGTGAACAATTTTCCGGTCAATGCGGCGTCGGTTGGTCGACATAAATGGAACTTTTTTTTTTTTATTCAGTTTTTCATATTTTTTTTTGTTTCAATTTTAAAATTTATGATTTTTTACCTATGACAAATTCGTAGCGGCAATTTACATTTAACACTTTGGGGAAAAGCGTTAGTACACAAACAATGACGGAAGTTATAAATAATTTTGTTGTTATTTAATTGACATTTTTTATGTTTTTAGTTTACGTAGATCAACAATTAAAGTGTAAGCGAGCGTCATAAATGAGAATTTAAAGTGGCACTTGTAGGCTCAACAAAACGATTGTATAACTAATTGTGTTGTGTAAGCATTTCGTATTCATTTAAGTAATTTAAATTCCTGAGGCTCAATCAATTTTATACAAAACAAAAAATAAAAGAAAAAAAAAAAACCTTGGATAATGTAAGAAACATTTCTTAGCTTGACAAAAATCGGAAGATTTTAAGAGATATAATTTTTTTTTCCAAATATTGATTAAAATCTAATGTTATCTACCTTTATTCAACAGCTCTTTTTATTGAAAAAAGTTTTAATTCTAATAAAAACTGCTAGGAAATTAAAAATTTCTTTTTCCCCAAATCTGACTCCATATCTCTTCTCTTTATATACTACTCGTTCGCCTGTCGCACATTAACTCGCGAACTACTCGATGTATTTTCATAATATAGGTATTCATCTAAACGCGCAAAACTCTCGCAAGCTGTACAGTTTTGCGCCGTCACAAACGAACTGTCAAAAATCGTACGGAAAGTTTTTTGAACAAACTAGAAAAGTTTTGCCCGGCAATTTGATAGCGCAAACTTGCGCAAACTGAAATTGTGAATAAAATTTGACCATTTTAACGTATTTTGAATGAAATAATTTAAGTCAAAGTGAAAGAATTTTACACTTTCATTTATATTTCTATTTCATTTCATTTATTCATTAAAATATCGATTTGAGATTTTCATTCAATACGTTTTCAATCTACAGTTTTTCAATTTACGTGCGACATCACAAGCTGCGATTATAGATATTGATTTCTCAATAATTTTTGCATTGGACGTCATCTCTTCGTGCTCACGAGATCATTTTGAAAAATCACATCAAGATGAAATATTTTACCGCAACTGTTTGAAATTAAAATTATCATAAATTTTTATTTAAATCACATTTTATATTGACTTAAATGATTGGCGGTAATTAATTCAAGTTTTAGAAAATTTTATTCAATTCTCAATTGTGATTAAAATTAAATGAATAAAATTAAAATGATTGAACAGCGATAATTTATTCAAATTGATGCGGCGCACAGTGGATTTTTGTGGCCATAAATAGGAAAGATTTGAAAGTAGTTGGAATTGAAAAATTTTGTAGTACAATCGTCAGATAATACTTAAGGGATGAAAAAAAACTTTAAAAGTTTTAAATTTGTTTTGGATTTAGCGACACAGTGGGCTCAAAGTTGAACTTTGTACTCCAAAAATTTTCTATGAATTTTTTTATATAAGCAACTGTTAGATAGGGTGCTCTAGTTAACTTGCTTGAAACAAAATGCAATAATGTAGCATATTGGCGGAAAGTACATTGTTTCTTCTTTATAAAAATTAATTTAGTTTTCTTTTATCGGTCTTATATGAATTTTACGGAATTTTCAAAAATTAGAATGAAAAATGGTAAAAATGAAAAATTTTAAAACTTTAACAGAAAAAAACACAAAAGTATATCTCCAGATTTATAAAATTTTTTTTTATATTATGTGCGAAGGTATGGTTAACAAAATAAAAAAAAAAAAGCTGCGCATATTCATAACTTTTTTTTTTATCAGGTTTTTTCTAATGTAGTTTTAGATGGAACAAAATATATCGACTTTTATTAAATGCTTTCACTAATTTTTTTGTATCGAAATTTACCAAAATTGCATACTGACATAAAGTTCATTAATTGCACTATTCAAAAATTGTTTGTTTGAAATCTATTATTCTATGTGTGAATTATGCTGATTTTTTTAAAATTAGGGCTGAAAAAATCTTAATTCTAAAATTTTGCAATATTTAACAGCAAAAAACACAAAAGTATATCTCCAGATTTAAAAAATTTTCTATATATTATGTGTGAAGGTATGGTTAACAAAATAAAAAAATAAAAAGCTGCGCATATTCATAACTTTTTTTTTAATGAAATTTTTTCTATTGCAATATTTGATGAAAAAAATATTTGTGTATCTTCGCATTTTGCAATGCTTTACAACAATTTTATAAATTTTAAAAGCTTACATTGTGAAGGAAGTTGCTTGAAATTAGATAGGAGTTCCCTCAAATAGAGTGGAACTGGTTAAGGCTGTTTTTTTCTTTTTTCATCCCTCTTTGCTTTCGTTTTTTTAGAGCTAAACATAGCGTAGTGCAGATATAGATGGTGCAGTATAGGCGGACCGATTATAAACATTTTTGTTATTATTATTATTGTAATATATTTCCAAAAAAATTTATTTTAAATTCTTATGTCCTTAATTATGATAGTTATCATTCTATATTTTCCAATAAATTTATTTTATGTTTTCAATGTCTTTAATATATGTTCAGAAAAAACTTTTGTTTTTATTAGAAACTAAACGTACAGTGTTTCAAAAGTTATTGCGGCCGAATATTGCTTTTACTATTAATATTTTACAGTTATTTTATCAAAACAAATAAAGTAGAATATTTTACAAGTTCTGGCTTCCAGAGAAGTTATAAATCTCGAAAGCTTTCACAAATATACCCAAAAAACTGTGTAAATTTATAAAAAGGACTAGAATTGTTACAACATGCCTCCTTCCGTGCACAAAGTTCTAATACATTGAAGTCAAATCATGCAAGAACTAGAAGTTCCAATTGGACGTCTTTCTGAAGAAGCTCAGGAAGCATCAAAAAAAGTTTTTAAGAACGTGAGGCTGCACAACAGCAGGTTGTGTTTGTGTGTGGCTCTTTACTTTTATTCTCCGTTTCTTTTTAATTAACAAACGTAGTATTTTCGTTTAATTTTATTGCAAGTTTTTTACTGTTTTTTTCGAATAACTTCTACAGTTTTTGTCCGATTTTCGCAAAATTATACTTAAAATATTTGCAAAAGAATAGTTTTTCATTAAAGATTTTAAAAATATGAAAAAGAAAAAATTTGTCATTCAAATGGAGCAATTGAAATTGAGTGATTTTCAAAAAAGACCAAAATAGTCAGTTTTTTTGGAATTTGAGCGCTTGTAACTCCATCAAATCTTATCCGATTCAAGCAAACAGCATATCGTTAGAAAGGGAATACAAATATCTTTCGAATGCTGAAATTTTTGAGTCGAGAAAAAGATCATGGAGATATAGTCAAATAAATGAAAAAAGTGCCGAAAAAAGGGTTTTTTGGGGATATCTCGAAAAAGATTCTTAAGAAAAAAAAATGTTTGCCATTTTTGGAATCTACGCCCCAAAAATACATTGAAAAAAGTCTATAAAAAACTAGATCTCGAGATCAACCCCGAATTTGTAAACTAGTGTTATTTGCTGATTTCTTATGATCCTCTTACCAGCCAAATTCGAATAAAGCGTTATAAAAAATATAAAGAGTTATCACCAGAGGCACAAGAAATGCTTGAAGTCTATGAAGAAGATGATTAAAATAAATTAAAAAAAAACATTGCTGTTTTTTATCTATTTTTCAAATTAGGTACTTTATTGAATTTTCAGTTTTTCTTTAATAACTTGAAAACACAATTTGTAACTTTTTTGAAATCAGCATTGCCAAATTATTGGAAATCGATACCCATTTTGAAGAACAAGTCTCAATCACATCCCACCTTTGTATTTGCGGTAGGCGTGTACGTTGGCCGATTTTTTTCATATTCATAAATTTTTGTTGATTT
Organism: Tricholauxania praeusta; assembly: GCA_949775025.1. Lineage (NCBI taxonomy): Eukaryota > Metazoa > Arthropoda > Insecta > Diptera > Lauxaniidae > Tricholauxania > Tricholauxania praeusta. The sequence continues at coordinate 161,915,826 of OX459028.1, read as the reverse complement.
AACCTAAAAAACGTCTGTGACAAATTTCAAGACTCTGTCGCTATTCTTACTGTTTATGGCCACCGTTTATTGGTTCTTCTGTAATAACTTTAAAACTATAAAAGATATTAAAAAATTAATAACATTTTTGAAATCAGCATTGCCAAATTAATGAAAATTGATACCAATTTTGATAAAAAGTCACAACTTCATCCCACCTTTGTATGGGAGGTGGGCGTGTCCTTGAACCGATTTTTTAAAAATCACCAATTTTTTGTTTTCTTTACCTTGAAAACATCTGCACCAAATTTCAAGAGTCTAGCGCAATTATTACTATTTATGGTCGCCGTTCTATACAAATCCATCCACTGTGCGGCGGTGTTTTTATTAATTTTGAGTTATGAATAAATCAATTGAATGTTGAAGTGAGAGTGGTCCACATTTATTTTCATTCTATTTTTAATTTTCTTTGAATCTGAATCTGCATTATTATTCGTTTTTTCGATATATTTCGGTATGTTCCGACCATGATCGATTTTTTAATTGTCCCTTAAGTACTTAGCTTTAGCTAATTCGAAACTTTCGATAATATTTCGACTATAATCGCTTATTTCAATGTTTTTTGATGAGTTTTGACTTTTTCAAAGTTTTTGCTAAGTTTTGATATTTATAGAATCTTTCGATAACTTTCCACTGACTTCTGTTGATTTATTTAATGATTTCGTTAAATTTCAGTGCTATTCTCAATGTTATCGGTATCGTTGGCTACTTTTTTGATACGCATAAGTCTGTAGCCGTATTTAGCCCACTTTTTTTCTTTTTTTCTGAAATGAGTTTTTGCTCTTTGAGGGGTAATTTATTGTGCTCTCTCATGCTTTCAGATCAGATTTCCTAAATTTCAAACTGGTTCATGGATATTCGCACATCTCTTACAGACCTCCGGGAGTTTTTCAAAAAAATAAAAAGACACTTTCCTAAAATTTTCTATTGAATCTGCATTTTATCTTAGACCAACATTTTTTACGTTATTAAAGTATAACTATTCAAAATTTATCCATGAAATTTTGATCCAAAAATATTCGTCAATAAGTTAGAAAAGTGCAAAACCGTGAACGACCTCAACATTTTTATTTTTCGAAAAACTCGCGGAGGCCTTTAAGCTTTCAAAGTGAAAGTTTCTTGAAATCGAGTTAAATGGAAATAACTTTTTATTCAAAATTTGTCAAAATAACTTTTCGAAAAAAAAAAATATCATGCATAAAATAACCCAGAAAAATCAACCAAAAATTTGACAAAAATCGAATTTTCGTTGGATAACTCGCTCAGCAGGGAAATGTCAGAATGTCAAAAATAATGAATGAGTTCTCGTAGTTTAAAGGAATTTTTCATCTGAATATACTACATGGAAATTTTACCTTGAAGCTATGAATAGGCCTCATTATTGTTTAACACTAAGTTTTTCACAAATCAAGTTTTTTGCTCACGAGTCATAGATTGACATACTTTGTAAAAAGTCAATATTCGGAATGTTTTTTTTAAGCAAATGAAAGCATTATATGCCAATCTCTTAGTTTTTAAAATTTTTTATTCGGAGTTACTTTGAAAGTTAAATCAATTATGTAGTGAAACATCTCAAAAACTAAAAGAAAAACTATAAAAAGAAACTTCCATGAGAAAATTTATGCTTAAAATCCTATAGAACATAACTTTAAATTAGGTTATTAAATAATGTGTAATAATTAAATAGTGTGAAAGTTTTTATAAAAATAAAAAATTTAATTTTATTCTTGCAGATATACTAACATCTTTATCTACTTCAACCCAACGCTTCAAAGGTAAATATTTCGCTTGACTTAAAAGTTTTTAATTTTAATTTTCTGCAGCTTCCTGTGTTTACTTTGCACTTTGAATTTAATCAAATATTTAATTAGCTACATACATAGTTATGTGCAGTCTACAACAGTGGAAAGTTGTGGAAAAAAACATACCATACATAACTGGGTGTTATAATGTGAGCTACAGATATATTCTGCATTTATCTCATAAATAAATATGTGGAGTACAATGCACCATCTATGCAGAGTTCTCAACACATTAAAAATCACTCTTATTTCACACCACCCTCATAGTTTTTTGCACAAAAATTACCTTCTGTACTTCCCCTGCTACTTTTTCAAACGTAGTAAATGAAACAAAATAATTTTAATAGAGGAGAGTTTTCACATACCGCAGCAGTTCAACTGTAGTTGCAATTAAAAATGCACACAATATGTAAATGAGACAAAGTCCCATGAAAACTTTATCGTACAACTTGTTCTCAAATATGTTCAATAATCGTTGGTGTGTTGCTGGCGCGTCGCAGTCTTATAGAACATGAAATTAAAATATCACGTGTCAGAAAACTTATGCATTATTTAGAAGAATATAAAGTTACGCTAAGTGAGCAAGCCGATAGAAAATGTAATAAGAATACAATGAGATTTCCGAAGAACAATATTTATTTTCATAGAAAATTCATATTTTAAATCTATGGGGAAAATTACAACTACATTAAAAAAAGTTATTAAAAAAAAAATTATAATAAAAATGCCATTATCTCTACCTATAGCTCATATGAAAATTATTCATATTCATTTTATATTATCATTTTTTTACTGCTGCTGCTGCTACTTCTTTTAACCCATACAATTCCCCACTTGCATGTCATAACGTTTTGCCCTCCTTTTTTTTCGCTTGCTGCTCGTTGCTTTTATATACGATACATGCCTCTCGAGTATAATTAACAGAAATGCACTCCATTCAAGTGCATGTTGCATGCAACACCGCCCCAAAAGTATACTACAAAATATTGTTGAATAAAAGCAGCACAGCACAGAGAGACAAAAAGGATTCAACAAAATGGCAACAAGAAGCGCCGCGCATTTATTATTTACTTGAGCGCATGAATTTACACTTATGCCATATGAAAATAGTTGCAAAACACACGCACACTTAAAGTCGTTGTACCACTAAAATATTTACATGTTGCCGCTTTAACCCTGCCTCTAAGCCCAGCGCACATTAAGTCAGTTCTACGCTTTTGTGCGAGTGCTGCTTGTCACAAAAGTGCTTCAGTGAGACATAAGAGTATTTCGAGTGACTGTTACTAACTGACTGCTGGGTTGACTGCCTGCCCGCCTATGCCTATGCAATATAAAATGTATGTAAATTATAATTTTATTAAAATTTTTGACATTTTAGCGGTTAGCTGCCATCATTCGTTTTTAAATATTGATGCACAATTAAATTTTAGCTGAACACGATTGAAAATCCCATTTCGAGGCTTACTGAATTTTTTTAAATTTGAAATTAAATTATGTGCTTCAAATTTGATGATTTTGGAAACATTTTCTTTTGCGTTAAATTTGGTTTAAAAATTTAGGTCAATTAAATTTTTAAAATTTTTGTTAATAAGTGAAACCATAATTTCCCACCAAAATGAAAATAAAAACCATCGATCCTGATAGAAAGAGTATTTACAAATGCCTTTAAGAAAAGAATACACTTGAAAAAAAAAAAAAACGTAAGAAAAAATCAGAAAACCTTATTTTCTCGAAACCTTGTTTTTCGGACAATAAGATCGAAATATATTGAGATTTTCTTATTTTCGAATACTTCAACATTTTTCGACATTCCTAGACTCATTCAACATGTCTTCCGTATTTCTCAAAATTTTCCAACTTATTTAATATTTTTCGAATTTCGCAATATTTGGCGATTTTTTCAAAATATCTTGACTAATTCAAGACGTTCCAATATCTTTAGAACATTTACCATTTCCGACTTTTTAAATTTTCTTTCGAATTTTTTGAATATATTTCAAATCTATCAGCATATTTCGACTTCTTGAACATTATGAGATTTTTTCCATATTCATATTCGATTCTGAAAATATTTATCGATATTATCAATTTTTCACGACTTTTGTAATATTGTAGCGAAATTTGGTTTATGACAGAAAATTCTCGAAATAAAAACCAACAAAAGAAAACTAAACGATACTAGCTAGCATCACTGGCTGTATAAATACTTTTACACTATATAGCGGCAAAGTGCAGTTTTTATATTAAAAGAGAAATTATCGCCGTCGTACAACGCCATCTAGAGGGTAATAGTAACATTCTGGATAATTGTGAATTCCACCGATACGCCATTTAGAAGGTACTGGTAAATTGTAGATTCCACGCCACTTAGAAGGTACTGGATTATTCGAGAAAGTGATGACTGTAGTATAAAAAGGTTGTCATCTGAGCTGTCGTACGCAGTTGAATTCAAACAGTGAAGCAGAACAGTTGAATTTGAGCAACATAAGTGAACAGTAGAATTTAAACAGTGAAACATCTGAGTGATACAGTTGATTTTGAAAGTAAATTGTCTATACAGTGCCAGATTAATATTAGACTTTGAATGTTAATGAAATAAACAATTGTAACGTGTAAAAACTAACTTTTGTGATTAAGTAAACCATTTTATAATTAAATAAGCTTGTGTGTTTTTGATTGTTACACAATCCAGTGATCGAACTCAGAAAAGTGTAAGAGATCGAAATTATCGTCTAATAGACAGGAATTTCGTAACAATATTTTTCGGTTTATTTATGTCTTTAATATTTATTGTTTGTCTCTATATATTTTGACTCTTCAATTAATATAATTCTCGAATTCTTCCATTCCTATTACGTTTTTCACCATTTTTTGACTTTTTAACGTTTTCCACACTCATCATAATCATTAATTTTTCTAAAATTTTCAATTTATTTTGACTAATTCAACATTATTCGACTTTTCAATATTTCTTGATTCTAAAATTTATACAACATTTAAAATCATTTTTTTTTAATTTTTCAACTTTTTTTGTACTTTCTCAAAATAATTTGACTGTATTTTTTGCTGAAAATTCTGAAAGCTTACAAAATTTGGAACAGATTTACTTTAGTACAAATGCCCCAAATTTTTTAATTTTTTTTTAGAAAAAGTAGCGCTTTAAAAGCAAAAAATAAGTATGCAAAAAAAGAGCGTTGGACGGAGATAGTTTCGGAGATATAGCTTATGGAAGTTGCGGATATAGCTTTTATAAAAATATGTATAAGTTGGAAAATCCTATATGAATATCCAAAATATTGGTATAATATGAAAATTAATTGGTAATTGGTATAATATGAAAGGTAATTGAATAAGGCATAAAATCGTCATATAAACATTTAAAATTTGTTGTATAGTTTTCGAGCTATATCGATTTTTGTAAAATTTTAACCCCGTTTTTTCTAAAAAACGCTAATTTTAAAAAATGTATGTTTGGTATATAACTTTTTTAGCACCATAGGACATCTCAATTCATTAGCTTTAAAATGGCGTATCAGTTATATCAAATTTTTTTATATTAACACATTTTTTACCTTCTTAGTTTGCCATCTACTCCTTTTCATGAAGCCTTTTACTATATCCAAATTGGTTTCCATGTACTGGGCAAATATCAGTAATTGCTTTGTATTTGTGTTGCTAGATCTTGTTAATATACTAAAACATCTTTTTACCAAATAAAATAACAAAATATTGTTAAAATATTAACTCTTTCCTCATTAAATTCCTTGCTACAAAGTTAGGAAAAAAAAAATTTGCCTGAAACGTCAAATAATGTTCTCCTAAAAAGTATTGCCGATAAAAGTATTTCCAGAGAATTTTTTCTCATTCCCCTAAAATCTTCCACGATCGCAAAACAGGGGATTGGAGAAAAATTCCGAAGGAATGTTTATTCATGAAAGGTGAATAAGTCTTTGAGAGTTTAATATACTGATGCATGCAATAATACTGAACAATGGTCGGTTTCATAGCACTTAATTCATATTGACTACAAGAAAAAGTTGACTTAATAAATTAAATCGGAGTTTGAGAAGTTAATCCTTTAACTTTTTTCGTTCTAAGGATCAAACAAAAGCCAATATATAACGAGATGAGCTTTGAAATTTTTACGAAAATTTGCACACTTTCAACCAATTTCGTTAACAATACATGCCAAGGGCCAAAATACCTATAACCATAAGTATACATACTTATATATGCAGTTGTAGGTACATACGTATGTATGTATGTGCAAACCATTAAATTTTCCACTTTTTGCGCTTAGCGTAAAAGCTATATAAACTTTTAGTGAATTTTTTCGCTCAAAGCGTTGAGTTACCATATTAATATTTATGCTACACTGTGAGAAAATCATTTTTGGGCTTTCTGTTTTAAATCGTATGCTCCCACATGCAACCGCACTGACTGTTTTATTTATGGTACGAACCCCTAAAGCCCTCCACTACATAGCAGCAAGGTATATCTATGTGAACACAACAACCAACCATAAATGATTTATCAAGACAATTAACTTCCATTTTCCTACAAAATACGATATTGCAAACACACATACATACATACAAACGTACATAAAAAAATGCAACAAATTCACACACACACACACACACACACACACACACACTAAATTCATGTTGGCAACAGTGGAAGTAGCAGCAATGAAACAGAGTTTTTATGGGCCACTGGAACCAAAGTATAAATTTTGTATGCGGCATTGAAAGCGACATGCAGCTGCACTTTTACTTCGTAACACCACATAGGAAACGGCAACTGTTGAGCTGTTGGGTATAATGAATACATGGTATTGTTTGGGGTATACAGTTAAGCACAGGATATAAGCAGTATTCATACAGACGTTCATGTACAGAGGAGAGAATTGTAAGTTTCGGTCAAACCTTTGCTGGTCAAAAATCATAGCTACCAAAAAAGCGTTGAAGCAAAATTAAGTTTTAATAAAATTTCCAAGTTTTATGTTTCGAAAGAAATGAAATGAAGACTGGCCAGGCAACAATTCACACGTGGTTTACTGATATATGTACATATAAGCATATATGGCCAGATGGAAGGATAGATGGTTGAATAAATATGGAAGACTCCAGTTGGATGAAGCGCAAAATTGTTATAATTAATTTCGAATTTTCTCACAATGCCAGTGGCAATTTTGCCTTTAATTTTTTTTTCTTTTAATCTTTTTCACACTTGAGTCATTTTCTTTAAAAGCAAATCTCCCACAAGCCAAAATAGATAATAATATAAATTTGAATAATAACTTTAATTTTTTCGTATGAAGTTATGCTTTTATAATCAAGTTTATTTTAGTTTTAGTTATAAGCCACTTGTTTTTGATACAATTTGATATAGCCCATAAAAATTTGTATTCCAAAAATTTCTAATAAAATTCACCCAAGGAATTTGGCCTTGAAATTATATAATATTCCCAAAATTGAAAGGAAAACTTCGTTAAAAATTATAAAAAAATGATACAAAAGCTAAAAGCAAAAATGATGAAAATATTTCTAATGGACAGATTTTTTCTTTTATGTTTCTGAAACTTTGCTTGAAAAACAGCCTAGCTGGAGAACTGATTGAAGATTTAAACAATTGACAACTTTTTAAGCGATTTTACTTCTACAGAATTATTTGCTTTCCTAATTAGTTCTTGGTCAGTTTTATGGAATATTACCAGCACTTGAGAATATCAAATAATTATACACTTGAGAAGATTTCGTATAATTTCGAAAACTATCCAACTAATAGAGTTTTTTAATAAATCTAAATCGTAATCATAGATGAATTTTGAGCAAATATAAGGATATTATGTGGGAAAAACTTTTCTTTGTGGTGCATCGGAATAAAAAATAATTAAAAATTATTTTTCTGAGCTTATGTTGGTACAGTGTGTGTGAACACCAAACAAATTGCGCAACACAAAATGCAAAAACAACAAAAAACCTAAAGCTTTTCACACTATTCTCATCCATTGCAAAATGGAATCATCAGTGACCTTTGAGCCGATTAGTGAGAATTTCTAAGCCAGACATTTGTTGATAATACAAGCAAAAAGTAAAACAAACCAAGGCCAAAATTTGCTTTTCTGTTGAATATTTTTTACTGTGTATGTTCCCTCTTTTCATATTACACTTTCTTACGTATCAGCCAAAAGGACACTGATGATTCCAGTTCGCGATGAATGTAGCAAGCATGACAAGCGTTAGCACTTTTTGTTTTTTTGACACACACTTTGTACTGAAGAGTAAGCTCAGTAAAATAAGAATTACTATAAAATATCAGCGCTAGCTACGGAGATAAGAGATAACATTTGTTTCCCCTTCAGCTCTTGAAGCTCTATATTATGTTTCATACGCGAGTCGCCCAAGCTAAGCTCGGACAGTTTCTTCCCAACAAACTAATGCCTGGTAACAGGCTGAAATGTGCCTCTTTTTTTATTAAAAATGTTTGCTGGAATAGCATCAATAAAGAGAAATAAAATTAAAATTAAAAAAAAAAAATGTTTGAAAACTTCCATTATCGCTGGATGGCAACTATGTTTTACAGCCCTTTACCGCTTGGAGAAAGTTTTGATATCCCTCATCCTACCGTTTTTGACTAATCTTGCATCGGTGATCATTAGTATTATTTTTTATTAAATATGACAACTCCTTTTGACTTTGTCGTGTAAGAGTATTTTAATTTATTGTTATAATATAATATTTTCGCTAAAAACTAAAAAAATAAAATTTTGGCAATGAAATAAATGAAGAAAATGACAATAAAGCATTTGTTTTTTTCTCGAAAGTTAGTGAAAAAATTACTAAAATGTTTAAAAAGAAAAATTGCTGAAAAATCTTTTTCGGAAGAGATATCAGACTTGATTTTGAATTGACTGTAAAGTTCGATTAAAAATTTCAAATTAATTAATAACATTCAGTCGACTAAAACAAATTAAAATTTCTAAAACCGGAAAAATACGTCTAACAATTATTCGAAGAATAAGTGGCAGAAGCCCGAAATTCGAAATAATAAAGCTACATCATATAGCAAGTCCTTAAACCGATGGTTTAACAAAGCTATGCAGCAAACGAGAAATGACAATAAAATTACAACAAATGGCGCAATCGCATAATATAAAATTTGCACTTTGTACATGTCGTTCAGCACAACCTCCGTGGCTCAAGTGTTTGAGCGGCCGTCCACATATAATTCATGGAATGGTCGGGGGTTCGAATCACATTACAAATTAACCAAAACTGGTCTGATGAGGCTATGTATATACATATGAATATGTGTATATATGTGGTAATAGCCGAAACATATGTCACTAATTACCAGGTTAAATTATTCCATTTGTTGTCTTTGTCGTGTTTGTTTATAAAAGCATTAACCGATTTGTGAAATTTCACAAGAATATTGGTTACTGTAATTGACTGTAAAGTTCGATTAAAAATTTCAAATTTTTACACTATGTATGAAAAACAATGTCTTTTAAATGACCCCCGTTTTCAGCTTCGCAATGATGGGCTCGTAGTAGAACATTTTCCATAACAGCTGTCAAAATTTGTGGCTGAATTTCGGCAACAATGTTGGCTTTGAGTTCAAGAATGATTTCAGGCTTGTTTACATACACTCTCTCCTTCAAATAACCTCAAAGAAAATAGTCGGGTGCTGTCAAATCTGGCAAACGCGCTGGCCAATTAATTTCCGAATTTCTGGAAATTATTTTCTTTCCAAAAATTTGCCTTAAAAGTGTCATTGTGTCTCGGGCAGTATGGGCAGTGGCTCCATCCTGCTGAAACCACATTTCAGGTCTGTTTTGAAGAGCACGACGTAGAAAATTTTCAATTATATACCGATACTGCTCTCTGTTTACGGATACAGCACTTCCATCTTCATTTTCGAAGAAGTAAAGCCCAATGATGTTTTCAGATGTAATGCCACACCATACTGTACACCTAATAGGGTGCAATTGGCGTTCATGAATGACTCTTGGATTTTCAGAACCCCAGAACCTACAGTTCTACTTATTAACAAAGCCATTCAAATGAAAATGAGCTTCATCACTCATAATCAGATTTTCACCAGATTTTCTTTGCGTTAAAATACATAATTGATTTATTTATACACGAACCAGCCGCAAAATCTTTCCTTATTTTGTAAAAATTAAAAAACCTTATTTTGATTTTGCTTATTATTTTAAAAAACTTTTATTTATTTATTAAAAACACAATTGGATGCATTTCGACCAGCCTGCTGGTCATCTTCTGCAACACGAATGAAATTGAAATTCAAAAAAATAATCGTAAACAAAGCATTCTATGCGAAATGTGAAAAAAATTACATATGTCAATAACCTAACATATATGTACATACATTGAGATTGACAACTGGTAAAAACGAATTAGAAAAACAACAACAAGAAACAAATAAGAAAAAGAGTGTTTCAAAAAATATTTTAAATTAGTTAATTTGGAGTGTTTCAAAAAATTTTTTTTAAAATATATAGAAAATTTTTTTAAATTATTTTATACTGCAAAAATTAAATAAATCTGAAATAATATTTCCTTTGTCTAAATTTATAGCATTTCTATCTTTTTGTATGTAAATGCTTTCATATGCATCCAATTTGTTGTAATCATTCACATGTTTTCTTAAAAATACATTTTCTTTAGAAAAGTTCCAATGTGAATTATTAAGAACATGATCCGCAAAGGCTGACTTCTTCGGCTGATTTTTTTCTATGTAGCTGACATGCTCTTTGAAACGTTTTCCAATCCCTCTTCGTGTTTGGCCGTAATACTTTTGTTTGCAGTCTCCACATTCAATTTCATAAATCCCGGCTTTGTCTAAATCGGCGATTTTGTCTTTTGTTGAACTTAAATGTTGCTTAATTTTGTTGTTGTTTTTAAATACCAATGTCATATTGTGTTTCTTAAACACTGATTTCAATTTGTTTGTTATTTCTGGTACAAAATGCAAGGCAACTCTTTTAGTCTCATCGTCCTTTTTTGGAGAATAAAAAACCAAATACTACAATTCAGAATGCAATAAAAACATTAAAAGAAAAAGATTGTGTTTATGTAAAAGCCGATAAAGGCAATAAAGTAGTAATTTTGGATAAAAAAGATTACGAAGAAAGAGCCACAAATTTAATAAACGAATGTGGATACAAAAAGATAAAAAAATCACCATTACCAGCGATGGTTAAAAAAGCGGACGAGGTTCGTAAAAATATTAGCAGCGTTTTTGGAGAAAGGTTTAAGTGGCGTTTGTTGGTATCCAATCCTCAAGTACCTCGAATATATTTCCTACCGAAAATTCATAAATCTGGCAAAAAGGTCCGACCAATAGTGAGCAATATAAATGCACCAATGGAAAAAATTTCAAAATGGCTAGTGAGTGAACTTAAGAGTGTTCCAAATGTAAAGAGTCTTTCCGTTAAAAATTCATTTGAATTTGTTGAAAAAATTAAAGACATCACAATTCAAAGTGACGAAATCATGGTATCTTTTGATGTAGAATCACTTTTTCCATCAATACCAGTTCCTGAAGCCTTGAATGCTTTAAAAAATCACCTTGTTGTACATGAAGTACCAGCGGAGAGGATTGAAATTTATATGAATATTGGCAAATGTTGTATGGCACAAAATTTTTTTCAATTTCGTGGTGAATTTTTTAAAATAGAAAAAGGGACAAGCATGGGAAACTCTTTATCCCCAGTATTAGCTGAAGTATTTATGGCGGAATTTGAAATAAATTTACAAAAAACAAAAAAACTCCCAAAACTTTGGCTACGCTATGTTGATGATGTTTTTGCAATTGTCAAGAAACAGGAAGTGATCCCTTTGTTGAATATTTTAAATTCTCAATGCGCATCAATTAAGTTCACCATGGAAGAAGAAAGAGAGGGAAGTATTCCATTTTTGGATCTTATGCTAAATAGAGTGAATGGAAAAATCGAAATTGGGATCTACCACAAGGATTCCAGCACAATGAGATATATCCCATCTGATTCCCATACACCAATTCAACATAAATTAGCCGCATTCCATTCAATGGTGCACAGGTTAGTTAAATTACCTTTATCTATAGCAAATTTCAACAAAGAATATGAACATATTAAAACCATTGCCCTAAAAAATGGATATAAAGTAGAATTGGTCGACAAAATAATTAAACAACATTCAAAAAAAGTAATGCGGTCTAAAATGACAACTCTATATACACAAACACAGGCCATAAATAAGGACGATGAGACTAAAAGAGTTGCCTTGCATTTTGTACCAGAAATAACAAACAAATTGAAATCAGTGTTTAAGAAACACAATATGACATTGGTATTTAAAAACAACAACAAAATTAAGCAACATTTAAGTTCAACAAAAGACAAAATCGCCGATTTAGACAAAGCCGGGATTTATGAAATTGAATGTGGAGACTGCAAACAAAAGTATTACGGCCAAACACGAAGAGGGATTGGAAAACGTTTCAAAGAGCATGTCAGCTACATAGAAAAAAATCAGCCAAAGAAGTCAGCCTTTGCGGATCATGTTCTTAATAATTCACATTGGAACTTTTCTAAAGAAAATGTATTTTTAAGAAAACATGTGAATGATTACAACAAATTGGATGCATATGAAAGCATTTACATACAAAAAGATAGAAATGCTATAAATTTAGACAAAGGAAATATTATTTCAGATTTATTTAATTTTTGCAGTATAAAATAATTTAAAAAAATTTTCTATATATTTTAAAAAAAATTTTTTGAAACACTCCAAATTAACTAATTTAAAATATTTTTTGAAACACTCTTTTTCTTATTTGTTTCTTGTTGTTGTTTTTCTAATTCGTTTTTACCCGTTGTCAATCTCAATGTATGTACATATATGTTAGGTTATTGACATATGTAATTTTTTTCACATTTCGCATAGAATGCTTTGTTTACGATTATTTTTTTGAATTTCAATTTCATTCGTGTTGCAGAAGATGACCAGCAGGCTGGTCGAAATGCATCCAATTGTGTTTTTAATAAATAAATAAAAGTTTTTTAAAATAATAAGCAAAATCAAAATAAGGTTTTTTAATTTTTACAAAATACATAATTGATTGCTGAATTAAATAATAAAATTTTATTACTCTAGTTCTCTGTTCAGTTGTGAATCTCTCCATTATTTATTCCCCAGGTATTATTTATATAATCTGAAAAAAAAACAAAAAAAAATATATAAACGAAAAAGTTATTGAATTTTTAAACCCCATGGTCACTTTTGGCCCACGCTGTACTTTGGGCGATTTCGTTTGCTTTTGAAAAGCCATAAAGAAAGTGTTGGAATTTTCAACGATTGGTAAAGCATTTGCTTCGATAATAAGTTAAACTGAAAAATAACCCAAGATTGGAAACAAGATTTTGTCTAAGAAAACGGCCAATAAATGTATAAAAAATATCATTCATAATTCTAATATTAAAAGTGATTTCTATGTACGTATAATTGTACTTATAAAAGATTCCAAATAGAATATCTACTCAGTGGAAATTGCTTTGTTCCAGAGTAGTGCTACTTAATAAAGTGGATTCTTTTTCTTTCAGCGCTCTTGTAACATTTTTAGCAGTATGTGCTATATCGTACTTTTTAAAATCCACCTTTATTTCGACTGAAAAACGGCTTAATCACTTGATGAATTTTTCTTTTTATGATAATTTTTAGTTTTTGCTTCTACATGAGCTTGTAGCTTATTTGCTCAATTCAGCATATTCAACCTAATTACTTATGCTTTTTTATTTACCTTATCAATTAAGGTATTTGCTCGAAAGATCTTGGTACAAGATATTTTTTTTCCTGCCATAAAAAAAATTTATTTGTACTGATAAGATAAGAAAAATACGAACAATAGTCTAAAATTTTTCTCCTCTTACATACATTTCTATTTTCAATTTAATTAATAATTAATTTGCCACTGAAACAATATTTCAAAAGAGATTATCAAATAAAATTCAAAGTCTAAATCAATAAAACGTAGAAGATTATAATTGCAACTGACTCTGAAGTCAAATGTAAGCATCCAGGCCGACAAAGCACATGATAAAATTTCCATTCGATGCAAAATGAAAAACTAAACCACGTTAATATCTCATCATTCGGTTATTCAATAATGAATCAAAACCAATAATCCACTAGGAAAATAAAAAAGAAAATCAAATTTTACATCATGCTCGTAGACAAGCTTGAGCTTACAAAACATCCACTCAATTTGCTAGGATGCCACGAAAGTAATCGCACCCACTTACTCACAGAGAGAAAAAGAATCACTTTGAATCCGACTACTGCAATTTGCCTGAATGTCCTTGTGCAATAAATCGTAAAAGCGATGTGAGGAAGCTCTATTCACCTGCTGCCAACTCGACTTGTTTTGCACTACGACGACAGAACAGAAATAATAAATTCAAAAAGAGACACAAATGCATGCAAACACACACACACACATATGCACATTCATACACACACACATGAAGTTCTTTTTACTACTTTAGTACTCATATACGAGTATATGAAAAATTTATCTTTTTATATCCTAAAAAATCTGGCGGCCTACTTTCGGCATCAACTTCACTGCTTCACTTCCACATATCGAGTGTCGCAGCGATGGTATTAGTCATGCCGTAAGGAGCAGCAGTAGTACAAGACAGTGGGATTATCATTTTAAAATAATTTTTGTTCAGCTTGAAACTGAGCCAGTTAAGCATTTTAACAGTGATCATTTGCTGATTTTATCGGAATGCACTTATTTACTAATGGGAGCTTAAGGCCCTTGAAGGGCCCGTAGTATTGTTGTCTTAATTTTCCATGAACCTGTAAAAATATTTTCAGTTTGTTGAATTAAAGGTCTGATGACATCTTTAAAACGAAAGTTCGACTTAGAAACACTTTTTAAATGTAACTGCTTTATTTATTTTTCGCAATCGTTCACAAGTTACAATCAAACTGTTTACATACATTAAAGGACATGATTTTTAATAATTTTATAGCGATGTGGATTCATATTTGAATGCATAAAGTACAGTTGTTTTGTTCATGAGTAAAATTGCACATTTCTCATTTTACTACAACTATTAAATAAAATTCCCACTGTACACTAGCGGTAGCCAACATTAGCATCCTGTTTTTAGGATATGTCATGATATATGACTGTTTGTGCATATAAGTATGTTTGTTTGAACAAGGATAATTTCAGTCATTTATCCTCTTGCTTTAGTCGCATATATGCATCACTTCTTTACTGTCCTTTATCCCCTCATCTACTTGACAATATATTGATTTCATATATTAAATCCTTATTTTTCTTCATTGCACTTTACTGTGCTTCGTTTCGCTCTTCCAAAAGCAGAGCATCATCAGAGCAGTGTTGCATTTTCTTTTCATTCCGTTTATAATATTGTGCTTTAGACTTAATGCAAACAGCGACTATATATAGTTGGTCGTTGCATCTCCGGTGTGCAAGCTGCTGCTGCTTTTATGCCTCATTTATTGTCGTTTGTCCCAATTTTTTATTTGATATATGAGGAAAATATTTTAATTTTATTGACATGCACTCAGTGTGTTGGGCAGATTGGTTGTATACACACATGTGTGTTACCTGTATTCTGTTGTCTGTGTGTTTGTATAGGGACAATTCTATGAAAAACTTAATAAAATAATCATTCTTGTAATTAAAAAATGATTACTTATACATTTCTGTAACTCTTTCCGATGCCAATACGCGACTGATATTCTTGATTTTACGTTAACTTAATACGACTGTTTTGTTATTACATTCATTTTGAACTTTTTTACAAAACAGTAGCAATGTAGCTAGCAAAAACGTGATAATGCTAGTTTGAAAGCTATTTTTAAAAACGCTATACAAAAACAAGATAAATTAAAAACGGGCTGTTTTGCAGGGACGTGAAACGGGTGAAAAATTTGGTCGGTTCGGTTCAACGGTTCGAACAGTTTTTGCACTTTTGGATTGGTTCGTCAAAACGGTTTTTGTTTTCTTTGAACCGTGGTTTCGGTTCGGTTCAACGGTTTGGGAATGAAAAAAGAAACTATGCAAATTTGTGTTATTTTTATTCAGTAATAATCCAAAAGAATATATAAATATATATAAACATATAATTTATGTCATTCGCTATAAGTATATATGTAGTAAAAAATTAGTATTTGATAAAAAATTTGATTTACAAATTAAATTAAATGCATGCGTAAACAACTTGTTGTTATAAAACCTAAAAGTATGCCACACCTTATGTTCAAATTTTTATGCATGCGTTAACATAATTTGCCCGATCACACTTTTCGTAACGCATTTCGTTCGCTCATTTCCGTAACGCATTCACCAGCTTCCCCCATGTCAAGAGCGCGTATAAAAATGTATATACTTCAAAAATAAATCATTAATAGATAAAATCCAATCGTTTGATAATATAAAGTGGCTTTCAAATAATGTTAATGTTTTGAACTTTTGGAATAACTACCCTGCCAAAGAATTATCTGAATTAGCTCAAGTTATTTATGATGTTTCAGCAAGACAGGTTTTGGTAGAAAGGACATTTTGCACCCTAAAATTTATTCTCGGAGATCTGCGGGGAAATATTGACGAGCACTTGTTAGAAGATATTTTTCTCATCAATCTCAACTGATTATTGTAAATCAAATTTTTTATCAAATACGAAGTTTTGAATTAAACCTCTCGGAAAACTTAATTTTAGGAATCAATTGGTTAAGGTTTTGCAAATGTCTTTCCACATATAATATTACAATTTTTCGACTTTATAGCCAAATAATTGATCGTAAATCGAAAAATAGTCCATTGAATGTCCTAAATTAGTTCATAGTAAAATGAAATTGTCAATTTGATACATATTTTTTCTATTATGTTCATTAATTTTTACATTTTTTTAAATTTTTTGTTCTATAAGATATTAGCGGTACTCACGGCTTGTAGTATTTTTAGTATTTTCGGTAAATGCTGGCAATATTTGCTACCGATTGTGATCGCTCTAAAATGTTTATTTTCTTATTTATTTTAATATGCAATATTGCCATGTAAAAATGTTTCTTTATATTGCGCAATAATTTGCAAAACCTTTGAAAATATATGATATGGCAACTTTGCTCAACAAATGCACACATACTATACAAAAGTTACAATAGGGTTTTTGCATTGTATTTTTGATATTTAGAGTATTTGAAAAAAGCAAGTGTTTTGTTTTTGTTAAAATATCAAATTTACTACAAATATCAAATTTATTAATCAAAAATATGTACACAATACAAGACCAAATGCTATTGATCGTGAATACTACTATTATATTATGCGACAGTGATGTAACTTTCGGTACATTTGTACTTTTGTGTTGTGAAAAATATACGTCAGTACATTTGACCAATTCTTAGTATATTCGGCATAATGGATGAATTTTGAATAAATTTGGCACATTTTTGATACATATGGACTGTATCTAATGATTAAAACGTTTTTGTTACTTAGTAATAATGTATTCTTAGGAATAAAACTTTGCTGAAAAAATTTTATTTGATTTATAATTAATTTATCAGTAATTCACACATCAAAAAATAAAGGAAATCAAAAATGATGAACACTAAGGTAGAAAGGATAATAAAGTTTAGTCATTGTCCTTGATGTCTTTGCAAATCTTTTTCCATGTTTTCGATGTTTATGTGAATTTTCGAAAAATAGTTCATTCGGCGAAATTTCGATGTCTCGTGAACTAAAGCTCATTGAACAAAACTGTAAAATTGATATCTAAGTCTTTTTCTTTTATTTAAGCAAAACAGTTTGAAAGTAGTTACCTTTTGAATAAAATGCGGTTTTCGAGCATTTGAATAAATTGCAAGAACTATTTAGAAACGTCAGAATCATCAAATTGTTAAAGAAAATATAATGCAAATGTCGTTTGGAAATATCCTAAAATGAGCCATTTGATCAACTTATTTGCAAGTATTAGTATATGTGTGTGTATGTATTTGACAGTGTGCATTGATGTGGCACAATTACAAGCACTTTAACCTGGTTATTTGCCATTTTACTGCATTACTTGCATGCTGTCTTTTCAGTTATTTATAGCTGATTTTAATTGCTTCTTCTTTTAGAGTTTTAAGCCCTTAACCCAAAAAGTACTAAAACTCAAGTGTGTTCATTGTAAAGTAAGTCGCTAGGACACACAAAAGTTGCTAGACCCAAAAGACAAAGGATTGAGCATGAATTCCTTTATCAAGTGCTTGTGACAGCAATTGAATGCAGCTGCTGTTACCATTCGTTCTCAGGTGTTCACTGTTTGAGCTTAATGGTTGAGATGTCCTTTAATTTGAAATTTATTGCTCTATTGCAGTTCAAATTAAAATTTGCCGCAATTTAATTGCAAGAGTTTTAAATAAATAAGACAAAACATATTGCGTAGATATCTTAACTTATTAGAAATTTAGGCGGAACAATTTAATTGAAATTTAATTATCTATGCGGACATATAGATTTTTAATAACATCTCTTGAGTATACTGATTGCACCAACTACTTTTACCACATATTTTGAAAAAAATGTAACCTAAATATTTCCAGAACACAATGCGCACTCTACTGCTGCAAAAAACTTAACAGAATCATTGTTTATAATTAACACATTACGCACCTTTGTATAAAAAAAATACCAACGTGTATAGATCATATACAATTGTATAGAATTTTTGATGTCCACTCTCACTATAATTTCACTTAACACCTAGTTACTAACAAAAAAAAAAAACCGTACATGCAGACATGAAAAAATGCGTTATAACAACAGGAACAAAAGCATCTTTGTTGTACAGAAACAAGTCAATTTATATTCATAATGATGAAAGCGATAATAATCATCATAAATATAAAGCTCATTATTCATAGTTATCATCGTTATTACAATAACAATCAACACAATTGAATTGTCACACAAAAGGATGAAAAAGGGTGGACAATTCAGTTGCATGCCGCACCTACTACACACAACAACGAGCTGCGAGCTGTCTGCCATACAACGCATTAATTTAATGGATGAATGTCTGCCCGAATGAATGAATGAATGCAAATGTCAGACATGAAGTAGGACTCAATTGAGATGAATAATAATTGAACTCATGATGTTGCACACTTGACAATGCTGTTGATAACGAGGCGAGGATAATGATGGTGTGATGATCGAATAATAAAGTCATTGATATATGTTGTGTTTATAACGTTAATTAAAGTTTTCAAAAATAATTTGTTAAGGGTTTTCATTTGAAATCGTATAGCCCGTTGATCAGCTCACATTTGAAATGTACAAAATTGTGCGAAATATTTAAAACACAATCTGTCTGATATATAAAGATGTCAGCAGATGTTTAATAAATGATATCGAAATAAGTCGACATACATGCATACGTCGAATAATGTGGAAAATGTTAAAGAAGTCGATAATGTCAAAAAAAAAAAAAAAGCCGAAGAAGTTGTGAAATGTTGAATAATGTCGATGTGATATCAAAAAATTCGAGAAATATCGAAAAATTTCAATCAGTGTCGGATAATATTAAAAAAAAATGGTAGAAACGTTGAAAATTCAAAAAATGTAAGGGGTTGAATAAAAAAAAACAAAAAGTCGATATACGAGTATGTACATGGGCCAAAATTTTTGAAGTGAAAACTTCTTATGGCACGTTGTGCGGCTGAGGATAGATGTATAAGCTCGCGACACCGACCGTCATCGGGATTCCCCGTCATGAATGAGAGCGATAGTAAAATTTGAATGTTCTATTGTTTCTCTTAAATAAATATTCCAAGTGGAAGACAAAAAGCAAAGCAGACACACTAACTGACACATTCCATTCTCATTCAACGATTGTTATGCTTACATGTTTGTTTCTTTCAAAGTCCGCGTTGTTGCGTTGACAAATTGAGAATGAGAGCGAGAGTAAAATTTGAATACATATTCCATATAAAAAGACTTGCCATTAAACGATTTGTTATGCTTGCATACTTCTTTCTACGTGTGAAATTAATTTTCTTAGCAATTTTAAAACTTCAATATTTTGATATTTGAGAGGAATATCGTGATAAATATCAAATGAACAGTAAAGAAAACAAAATTATTAGTGATTATATCTAATTAAAAAATAGTTCATTGTGTCGTATCATACAATAGTATAATAAACATTACAAAACATCATGAAAAAAATAAATCCAAAATATTCAAGCTTTCACTTCTGTCGGCACTCCCGGAGTGCAACCCTTCGGTTTTTTTTTATTGCCTGAATTAGGTCTCTTTATATTTATTTCACTTTTCATGAAGAAAACCAAGAAATTTTTTAAAAAATACACTCATTCGCAATTTTAATACAATTACTTCATCATCTAACGCATAAAATTATAACAAAGTTGTATATTCTTTCGGAAAATACGGTAACTCAGTTGACTATATATTTAGAATTGTGATAAAAATTTACTAAATTCCTTCTCATTTAGTACAGGTTCGTGGAATAGTTATATTTGTACAACTGCGTTACTGCTACACTGCGCTACTATACAGAGTAACGCAGTTGTTTTTTTGGTAACGCAGTTATTTTTTTGGTTACGCAGTTGCATTGAGTGTACTTTTCTAAGTAAATTACATAATTGTAGCAAATATAGCAGTACATGTTTTTTTGTTTTATTTAACGGAAAAATTTTTATTTATCAGAACTTTTCAGTAGTTTTTAAGATGTTAATTTTTTTTCTACCCATGTTTAAAAAAATAATTTAATATTTGTCAGAAATGTTAAATTGAAGTTATTTTTGTAATTCTATATTGCATTAAGCTCATCTTTTGTTAAGAATAATTATCTGTTAGATCTTCTTTAAAAAATTACAAAGTGCTATGAATGAGCAAGTACCGTGTTACTATCACTACCACTGCGTTACTTTTTTAACCCAGTTTTTATAAGAAATTAGAGTTATATTTAGTCTTCTAATTATAAAAAAACACCTTGACTCCATATGTGTCACAATAAGCCTAACCTTCTCTCGCAACTTTGTGTATTAACATATGTATTAAGGGTTTTTTTTTGGAAAATTTTAAGATTTTTGTCAAAGATTTTGGTAACGCATTGATCTAATTTCTTAAAAATACTTTACTAAATTTATTATTTCTGAAGTTTACCTTAATGAGAGAATAATATTAGCTCTATTGCTTAAAAGTTCCAAACAAGTTGGCTTAATTAAACATTCCTATAAAGAAAATATCAAGCCTTAGTTGAGTAACGCAGTTGACTTTTTTTCAACAACTTGCACAATAACAACTTGCTACAGATATGAGTATACTATAAAATACATTATAATGGTTCTGACTTAGTACTAAAAACTAAAAAAATTTTATCTTTAAATAAATTTTTTTTTTTTATAACTCATGTCGTTTTAGGCATTAAAAAGAATTTCGGCCCACATATGTAAAAATGTTAAATATCGAATATAACAAAAATTTCAAATTAATTAGAAAAAATGGTCGAACTAAGTATATCAAGCAACGTCTAAATATACCAAACAATTTCAAAAAATATAGAAAAATTCATAGATATTGAAAACATGTAGAGTTTGTAACACACATAAGTAAGGCATGTAAAGTACATAAAGGAATGTTTGTGAATTAAATAAAGTTTGGGGTCATTCACGAAGGAGTATCATTTTAAATTAATAGAAAAACAATATATATTTTTTTGAAGTGATAATATTTTTATTAATGGAATAGGATATCTGTTTTCAAAAGTCCGCCTTGGCTCTGCCTACAAATTACACTACTCAACAAAAATAACTTTTTTTTTTGTTGCCCTGTATGTCTCTGCGGATTTCTATAGTTTCAAGCTCACAGCTTACGAATATATTCTTGAAAGTGCTGGATTGGCTCTATTTTTTATGATATTGAGGTATTTATCTCTCATATATAAAAATCGCGTGTTACAGTGTTTGTTACCGAACTCCTCCAAAACGGCTTGACTGATTTTTATGAAATTTTGTGTGTATATTTGGTAGGTTTGGGAATAGCTTGCAGGGTATAAAGTTTTAATTTAGGGTGAATATTAAGGGTGGCCCTCATACAAAATTATTTTTAAAATTTGTAGACTCAACTATGTCTCTAAATATAAAAGACACGGGGTGTAAATTCCACGTGAATCGATAAAGTGGTCTTTGTGAAAATGCTATCTTAAAAATATTTTTGTATGAGGGCCAACCTAAACATGTTCCCTAAATAAAATTTTTATAGCCTACGAGCTATTCTCAGACCTACCAAATATACACACAAAATTTCGTAAAAATCAGTCAAACCGTTTCGGAGGAGTTCGGTAACAAACACTGTGACACGAGATTTTTATATATGAGAGATAAATACCTCAATATCATAAAAACTAGAGCCAACCCAGCACTTTCATGAATATATTCGTAAGCTGTGAGCTTGAAACTATAGAAATCCGTAGAGACATCCAGGGCAACAAAACCACTAGTGTTATCATTCTGATATTTTTCATCTTGTTTTCGCATAATTGCGAATATATTTTGCGAATAATAGCTCTCAGGTATTCTTTTAGTGTTTGAGTCGTTGAAGAGGCATTATTATAGCCACTGCCCTTGACATAACTGAAAGGGAAACGCCTCTGAATCGGAGAAATGTTGCAAAGAATTGAAGGCATTCCACATCGGCCTTGCGTATTTTGAGAAACCAGCCGTCAAGGAAATTTGTACAAAGAGAAAACGATTTATTTGTAAAAATCGAGATTTGGTTATAATTAACATATTATATTTTTAACATACAATCAATAGATTTTTAACACATCTATTACTCAAAAAGTTATTTCAAAATGTTGTTTCAAAAATCAATCGATACACAATTATCCATTTTCGTCATATTCTTATACTGAATGTCGTTAGTATTTACACACTCAAAAATAACCAAACTGCGTCCCATGCAGAAAATACTTAAGTTGGGATTGACTTAAATGTATTGAGAATTGCGTAATTTCATATTAATGAAAATTTAACTCAAATGAAAATAGGAGTGTCAAATATATATTCATTCCAACCAAATCTCTTCAATCGACTGAAGCTAATATAATGTTTGGTGCAATCAAAAACAATTTATTTTTCATTTAATAACATAGTTATATATATTCTATCAACCAGAAACATTTACTTAAAGAAAGCATAATCTTCTATTGGTGTAGTGAATTTCACTATTTCAGCATATTGTGAAAAAACAAAAAAATTCTTTGAAAGAATAACACAAGAATTCATTTCAGGAAATTAAAAAGTTAAAGAACTAATAAATAATAGACAACATAACAAATGTCATCAGTGAGACGACACAAAAACAACAATTTAATGTCATTATTATCATAAAGTGTCATTTAAAATGCTAATTCATACATGAAATTCATGTAGCACACACACAACATGACGAAACAATTAAGGGAATTCCCAATGGCATCATATGGTAGCAGCCTTAAGATGTGGACTACCAAACGCGTAGTATGAGCACTCCAAATGGCACATTATTGCTAAGTGTGAAGCACTCAAGTACGTGTTTGGAGAAGGTATCTTATGTATGTGTGTGCACCAAATAACTGAGTTCATATGGCACTGTGCGTATCGCACCAGTTCACTTAGCTTGAAATACAAAATTATATGCAAAGTTTGGCAACAGATGCACATGGTGTTGGTATTTATTCCAAACCGAAAATGTGCCATTTTGAATTTGAAAACCAAATAATAACATAAATATTTTATTAATGACATCGTTTTCTTGGTTTTTGCCATGTGAAATTTGGAGAAATGCAAAAACAAAAGGCGAAAGTAATAAGAAAGAGAAAGAAAAAACAACTGAAATCGATATATCGATGCAATTACAACAACTAGTTGAGTCAAGCGTATGTGGAAATACAATTGGCACAAAAAGCCAATGACACAATGAAACTGGAATTATGAGTAATAATTGTTGGGTTGGCTCAAAAGAAAAGAAATATTGCAATGTTTTCCGCGAGGAAAATAAAAATCGCACGTCGAAAGTTAAAATTGTTTGATGTGTGATCTTACTTAACAGCGACAGACGTTTCTTAAAACCTCAATAGTGGTATGTCAGTATATGTCAAAAACTCCTGTCGTATAGAGAAAATATTGCAAAAAATCTAATGGTATATCAGATGAAAAAGTGTGGAGAAATTCATATGTTCTACATTACTACCAATCCTTGGCATATTGCATTCATTATCAAGCTTTGGACGACAAAAGGGCTGCAGATGATGTCCGGTGCAGACGACACTAGGTGTAGCGCTTTGCTCTGCTCGTCCGCATAGTGCATAGCTGAAGTGTGAGCTATATTCTGTCAGAAAAAGATATTTAGATCCTTTGCAGCCGTAGCACAGGATACGTTTTATGTTATAGGTGGATGTTGTTTTTTCAAGAACTTTTAAATTAAATAAAATTTACAAAACATCAAGTTGATATCGCAACTCTTTACTATTTTTCATCAGGGAAAACTTCTCGCAAAACTTGCATCGTAGCACAAGCTGCGTGTAGTGTGGCACCGCACAGTAGTCGATTTTTGGCATTTAGGTGCACTTAATCATTTATTTAATATCGTATATACATTTTTCTAAAATGAGGATAGCTTTTACATAAATTTGCGTCGCGGAATTCAAAAATGATAAAATTTTTTTGAAATTATTTCTTGTTTTTACGCTAGGACCCACCTTTTCCAAGTATTGTAAGTGCAATGATCTCCTTAAATCACCTGTCAATATGTTCCATTAAAATTATTAAATACCAATACAATCAAAATGTACCAGACAGATAACGTTATAAAGGGTGTTTTTTTTTAGAGGTTTGTTTTTCGAATAGAGATAAAACTGGCATTTTATGGTCAAATCTGGCAACTCTAATGTCATTTATGTTCAGTTTGGTTTGCCATTTCATCATGAACAGGTTGACAAAAGAACAACGCTTACAAATCGTGCAAATTCATTTCGAAAATAATGGTTCAGTTCGCGAAGTTTACCGCAAGCTCCGTCCATTTTATGGTCGACTTAATCGTCCATCAGAGCAATTAATTCGGTTAACCATGGGTCGTTTTCGCACTACGTTTACTCTATGTGATAATACGCATCCGCTGAGACGTCGAACAGTGCGCACCGAAGAAACAATTGCCGCTGTAGAGCAAAATGTTGAAGAGGACCCGAATGAATCGATTCGCCACCGTGCACAGCAATTGGAGCTTTGTCCATCAACTTTATGGAAGATTTTGCGCAAAGATCTTGGCTTGCGACCTTACAAGATCCAGCTTGTGCAAGAATTAAAGCCGCGAGACCATGCAATGCGTCGTGATTTTGGTGTATGGGCCGAAAATGAGATTGATCTCGATGCTGATTTTCATCGCAAAATTTTGTTCAGTGATGAGGCTCATTTTTGGTTGAATGGCTACGTCAACAAGCAAAATTGCCGCATTTGGAGTGAAGAGAATCCACATGAGACCCTTGAGACGCCATTACATCCACAAAAACTGACTGTTTGGTGTGCTATATGGGCTGGTGGAGTCATTGGGCCATACTTCTTCCGAAATAATGCTGGAGAGTCAGTTACCGTTAATGGAGACCGGTATAGAGCCATGACAACCGACTATTTTGTTCCCGAATTGGATGGCATGAATGTGGATGAGTTGTGGTTCCAACAAGACGGCGCTACATGCCACACAGCGCACGTCACAATCAATTTATTGAAGGAAACATTCGATGAGCGCAT
This sequence comes from Tricholauxania praeusta, assembly GCA_949775025.1. NCBI lineage: Eukaryota > Metazoa > Arthropoda > Insecta > Diptera > Lauxaniidae > Tricholauxania > Tricholauxania praeusta. The sequence continues at coordinate 161,890,130 of OX459028.1, read as the reverse complement.
AATTTCGCGGAATGGACCTGTCAATTGGCCACCAAGATCGTGTGATTTGACACCATTGGATTATTTTATTTGGGGATATGTGAAGTCGCTCGTCTACGCCAACAAACCAGAAACGTTAGGGGACTTGGAAGCCAACATTCGTGGCGTTATTGCCGACATACGGCGCCATATGCTCGAAAAAGTGGTTCAAAATTGGACCTGTAGAATTGGCTTTATTCGAGCCAGCCGCGGCGGCCACATGCCCAAAATCATATTTTAACATTAATGGCATAAAATTATCCTTCCAATAAAGCCAAATTGATGGACATTAAAACGATTTTCTTGTGTTTTATTTCAATTCGAAGCTCTATACCTCTAAAAAAAACACCCTGTACTATAGCGTCCAATAGTTGATGAGATATTATGAATTTGAATTTCCTCTTATAAAGGTGGACGAAGCAACGCCCATTTTTCCAAACTAAACTATGCTTAAAACCCTCTATAAATCATAAGAAATAGCTGTAAAAAAATTATCCATCTGCGTCAAATAGAAATAGTTGGTATACATTTTTTTTCTCATAGTAAAGGTCGTGGCACCATCCACGCTTTTCATCAAAGCTTTTTTTTTTGTTCGTACCTATAAAATGTGTACCAAGTCTCATTTATCTGCGTCAAATAGTTGATGATATATGATAAATTTGATTTTGGAGGCCGTGCTAGCGCCCATTTTTCTAAACCAAACTTTCCGAAGACTTTATATAGACCAGCGGTGGGCACAAAAATCTAACAAAAGAGCAAAACAACAACATCAAGCAACAACAAACGAAATTTTAAAGTTTTTTTTACTTTCATTTCCAAAATTGCCATTAGCACAAAAATTACACTACAAACAAAAACAATTGCTACATTCGTTGAAACACAATGCGGCGCCGTCGCTTATGCCTTTGTGTGTTGTTTTTGTTTTCATTTGAACTCAAGTCAACGCAGTGCCTCGATAGCGTTGAAATTCTGCGAATTTTTTTCGCTTGCTTGTGCGTCGAATAACGGTTAGAGCAATGTGAGCAAATAGAGCCACTAAGTGCCCTTCACTGATATAGACCATAAAAAGCATGTAAAAAACATTTATGAAAATCCGTTGTGTAGTTAGTAAGTTTATATGTGACAGAGAAACGGTTTTCGGTTTTTGAATATAGAGGGTGTGGCACTGCCCATTTTTTTATTGAAACTTTTGCTCGTACCTTTTATATATGTATGTACCAAGTCTCTTTCATCTGCGTTAAGTAGTCGATGAGATATGATCGGTCTTCGTAAAAATTTTTTTCAAAAAATACTATTGTATGAGGTACACCCTAAGTAAGAGTCTACGCGGTGTAAATTCCATGTGAATCGATTAAGTAGTCTTTGTAAAAATGCTATTTTAAAAACATTTTTGTATGAGAGCCACCCTAAATCAAAGTATTATAGCCTATGACACTCGCCTGATCGATACTAACATACTGTAAAAATTTCATTCAAATCGGCCTAATAGTTTCCGTTCATATAGAAACAACAGTGGTTCAACGTGGAACATTTTTTATTTCTTCCACAGAAATCAAAACTTCACAAAAACATCAAACCACAAAGAGGACTTGAGTGAAACACCATTTACAATATAATTCACACATATTAAATTATAAAAACTTAGCACGTTTGTATAATATTTATTACCAAAATTCATATCCACAACACTTTTTTAATATTGGTATTGAAAATAACTTTTTCCCGCCAAGAAACCAAAGGTAAAATTTTAGTATTCGAACAACTGATAGCATGTAAACATGTCAAACTGAACTTTGTGGAGTTGCCATCCCGAAAAACATAAGGTTATCCCAAAAATAAGTGTACAATCTCTTCTTTCTAGTCATTTCTTAAAATATTTAACCGATTTGCATTAAAAAATCTTGCAATAAATTTTTGATTTTAGTACAGCTAGCATCTATGAGACCGGGCACTGTGTACCGTCTTGTTCGAACCACATGTTCTGTAGGTCGAATTGATTAAGTTCGGGCACACGAAAGCTTTTCAACATATCCCAAAAGTGATCAACCGCAACTGTTACAGCATTATCAAGGATGCTAGTTCCTTAAAGAAATCTGACCCAATGATACTGCCGGCTCAAATGGCGCACCATACAGCTCATCTACGAAAGTGTTGTGGATTTTGGAGGGATTTCACTAAAGTAGCTATTCTTAACGAAGCCAAGTTGAAACGGGCTTTGGCGCTCATAATGATTTATTGCTTGAATCTTACAATTAAGTCTTAGGTTCTTCCGTAATTGACAGAAAAAGTTAAAATCTCGATGATCGTCAAGGGGCATGAGCTGTAGCCCGGAACACATCATTTTATGCCGACACAATATGTTCTGTTTTATTTCAAAAAAAAAAATATCGTTATGAAGTATTGATTTGATTACTACTTATTTTTTCGGAGAAATCATATCAGTCCTATATCGATTTTTATGCATTTTGTAAAGCTGACTTAGTAATTTGAGTTTAGCTGATGTCCTAGAGATTACAAAAAAGGTTATTTTTTTGTACTTTTTTATTTAAAGCGAAATTTCAGGAGTAAAGGGAGATTCATTAAGTGATACTTTAGAAAAATTGGCCGTAACTGCGGCTAACATGGTTCATTCTGAATTTCAGATTTTCGATGACGACCTCGAACATTTTAAGCGATATTTGGCAAATGACTCGAATAATAATGGTTTCCAACACCTCAATTGTAACCATGTTAACTTTGGACTTTACGTAGTCCCATAGTTAAAAGCCTGCAGATGTGATATCTAATGATCTAGGCGGCCAATTTGTTTTATTATTTCTAAGGTCATGCGAATTTTAAATTTAAAGATGCAATTTTTGTGAATATAGTAAATTTCTACGATTTACAAACGTTGTTGCGTGATGATATGTCAAAAAATACTAAACAAAAACTACAGTTTGACACAGCTCACATGTAATATGTCAGAGAATCCCTACTTTCGATGCATTTCTACGCAGTTCCACTTCTATCGATCTGTTAATACTTTCGATTTATGCGGAGTTACTCAATACTTGTTATACTTTAAGATTTTTATTGACATTTGGCAGTGCTTTACACTTTTTAGCTTGATGCTCTAAAATTTTTTGAATTTTCAAAACTTTCGAACTTTTATTGACTTTTCGAAATATTCATTACTCTACGATATCTCTCAAGCTTAAGCGATTTGTAAACATTACGTTCACACAAGATACCACGATTATCTACGTTCACTCTATTTTTTTCAAATAAAAAATTTCGTTGTTTCTTATCAGAACTCCAAATAGCAGAATTTTTGTAAAAACTTTATTACTTGCAATTAAAATTTGTTGCAAAAAAATGTTGTTCTTAAGACAAAATAATTTTGTATTTGGAAAAATTTCTTGTTTCTTAATTATGATTAGTTTGAAAATAAAAAAAAAAAAACAAAAAAAACCAAATTTTTGAGGAAACTCTGCGGCATAAATATTCCGATTATGACTGTAATAATGATAATGCTGTTGATGTCGGTGTTGATGACAACGAAAATGTTTGCATTTGAAATTCAAATTTCTTTTTATTCAATAAATGAAATAAATTTTGTTAATAATTTTTGTATTGAACTTTTTAGTCATTTATACAACCAACATGAGAAAGTTCAATACAAAAATTATTAATATAATAATTATTAGTCTCAAAACAAACCAAAAAATTCGAAATAAATTTTGGTTTTCAGTTTTCCTTGCGGTGACAAAGTTTTGGCAAAAAGAAATTGCTATCTAAAAAGTAAAACTAAAAAAGTCGTTGCGCAGTAAAGGCGCAGTAGAAACCAAATTGCATGCAAATTGTAAAACAAAACTTTGAAATGCCTGAAACAAATAGTTTTGCAAAACTTTAAGAGAAAAATAAGACAATTTCAAGAAATGCTTTAGTGACTCACAAAACAAATGCAAAACTATAGGGTGGTTGGAAAAATTTGTATTTAATTCAGCATTTAAGCTGGGAAAGATTCAAAAGTCTTCAACATCAATTTGTATAGTTCCACTCATATTAGATGAATTTGTTGTACAGTGAAAATTGCTTTCCTACATTGAACCGTAATCAAAAGTAAATTTTCAAGCCATCCCATCTTGCACTCAAGCCCCATCGATAAAACGCAGAAAGCAAAAATTTGAGTAAAGCCGAAAAAAAAACACCAAACGACATGGAAGGCGTACATTAGAATGCCGTCTTTTTGCTGAGCTACTTTTTTTTCCTGGAAGTCGTTGCCAATGCAAATGCAAATCAGCTTTTGTAACTTATAACTGGAGAGATACAAAACGCATCTAACAGATACGATGCCACTTTAATGCCAGATATGGTATGTACGTACGTAGATTCCAAAGCAGTATGTCGATGCTTCTAGCTTGCAAAATACGAATGCAAATCATTTGAAATGTGGTGAGGATGCGAGTGAGTGAATCACTTGTTTCCACAGTTAAAGGAATCTGCGGTGGTCGCCTATTTCTCAGCAGCAGCAGCAGTTGCAATATGAAGTGCAAATGTTGCTGCTGCTGCTAAGATTGTCGTCGTCTTCAACATTTTTGTCAAATGGTATGCAAAACAAAGCGTAGAATCGACAGTGAAATTCCAACAAAGAAAATATTCCAGAGAGCTTATACGACTGCGATATGGAAAAGTGCTGGTGATTTGCTGAGGAATTATTATCGATACTTTTGTCATTTGGATAATAATCAAAATAATAATGATGTCTTGAATCGTGTTACAATTTGAAGATTTCAGGAAAGCTAATCATAAATAAATATATGTGACAGAAAGACAACCTATGATATTTATAAATTCATCATACGGGCTTATAAGAGTAATATGACATATTAAGCATAAGGAAGGGAACTCTGTGTTGTCTGTGAAAAACCCGGGAAGTCATCTTTCTGAGATCTTTAAAAGATACCTTACAAAGACTTTTAAAACAGTGCGTTGCCAGACTAGTGGTTTGTGTAGAGTTCTTTCAAAAAGACGTAGAGACTTAAAAATATATTTTAAAGATTTTTCAAAGAATAAAGAATATTTAATTTTATGTTATTTTCGAATTTAATTTTCACATATGTTTTGAACACCGGTCTCGAACCCATGATCCATACACGATATCCTCTACGCAATCTGTGACATATTTGTTAAAGGTGATTCATATTGCTCTCACATTTTTCTTGATAAAGCGCGTTTAAAAGACAAAAATAGACAATATAAAGACATGAGGTGGTATATCTCGTGTAATTCTTAGCAAGAATGTTTTATGATAATCGCCAGTCAATCGGGAAATAAGAAAATCTCTTACAAGTATTGAAACACTTTCGTTACGTACTTACCTAATGTCGTTTTTGCTCAAAGCTTTTAGAGATTTTCTGTGGTCGATTCTTTCTGTTCCTGACGACTTGCTTTCTTCGAGCTCTTAGCGATGGACTACTCTTGAGAAAAGTCTGTATGACGACAGGAAGAGTTTACTACATTGAAGGTCCGTAACTAGTCCTCGATCGTGGAAATTGTATCCAAAATCCATTTTCGGCCTTTTTCCATTGATTTGTGTAGTAAAATGTTTGCCAAGAAATTGGTCCAAAACACCTTTCTAGAAGGGTAAGGGACCTCCTCCGTCATTTCCAAAATTCATTTTCGGAGCAATGCTAATTTTTTCGAATATGGGTCCGATACACCTTTACATGACGATCAGGGACCTCGCCTGTCACTTCTTCCATTTTCCATTCCATCCATTCGGCCTGTTCCGATGGATTGATGTATTAAAGTTTTTCAAAAATGGGTCCGAAACACTCCCAAAGGACGGTCGGGGACTTTCCCTATCGCTTCCAAAATCCATTTTCAGCCTTTTCCGATCGATTGGTTTCATAATTTTTTTTTTTTCTAAAAATGGGTCCGAATTTATCTTGAGAGAGGCTTGATTCCAAGATTTATTTTTTACCATTCATGGGTAATATAGTTTTTTTTTTTTTAAAATAATTATTAAAATAATTTAAAATAATAATAATAAAGATATTATCTTAGGAACTTTTCTGGTTTTTTTAAGCAAAATAAACTTTTACAAAAAAACTTTTATTTTCGAATTTTTAAAAATAAAAGTCAAAAAAAAAAGCTTTTTTGAAAAAGTTTCAAAAATAAAAGTTAAATTTGATTTTTTGATTTTTTAATTACCTGTGAAAGTAGAAAAAACTTTTAAGGAATACTTATAACCTCTAACTTTTAAAAATAAAAATCAAAATAACTCTTATTAATATATTTTTTTTAATCGTCTTTTAGTATTATTTTTTTAGTAGTATTTTTTTAAAAAAATTTTAGAAAATCTTTTATTCAATGAAAGTTTTCAAAGAAAGTTTATAATGACTAAGGAGTTTTAAGTAACTCTTATTTTCATGACTTTTTGAATAAAAGTATAAAAGTTTTAATGTCAAGATATCCTTGCCAAGAGGTAATTCTCAAAGAGATAGAAAAAGAAACGTTGTCAGTTTTTTAAAATAGTGACAAAATGACGCCTATCGCAAAATTTCTATGATTAGCTATGAGCCCAGAGAACGAACAGGCGCTCAAAGTGCGTAAAAATGAGATCGATAAGACGCTCAAAGAGCGTAAAATAGCGTCAGAATTATCAACACATGTTTATCGTTGCTTGTTGTAGTGGGCGCCACTGGCTATGAGTATCGAAACGATTTCTAATAACTTAAACTCACACTCACTAACAGCCAACCAGGCGGCGAGGCGAGCGACTCCTGCAAAGACAGACATAATCTTTGGTCACATGGTACGATATTCAAATTCCTCGTTTCTATGAATGCGGAAGTTTCAAGGAAACTGCAGTTTAGCTTGAAAATTGAACTTTGCTTTTGTTGCGTTTTGCGGTTTATTCATTAAGTGTGGAATTCATTGAAGTCTGCATTTGTCTCTGGAAATGAAAAGGAATGCGCTTGAACGCAAAAGGATAAGAATGAGACAGAGATCTGCATAGTTTAACAGCAAGGGTAATTTGATGGAAAAGTTTTACCATTTCAAAAGACGAATTTATTAGTCACAAGTTTTGCGCTTTGAAACTTTCAGCAGCGGAGCTATTGTGTCTGCGTTTTGAATGAATGTGGATCTTTATTGTGATGAAACAATTGATGTCACGGTCAGGTTAAAATTAGTTGCTTCCTTTTAGTGGTATGCGCTTTAATTAAAATTGTTTCTTATATGCTGATAGGAATTTTGCTTAGAATGATTTTGCAAGTAATGATGCTTTAAGAAAATCACTGTCTCTCTATGTGAATTTAATTGAAGTTCTTTAAAATATTAAGTCATAACATCCTAAGGCTTGTTTTTAAATTTAAATTTTGTGTTTTTTTGTCAATGAATTTGTTATTCTTTGGATTCCTAAAGATTGCAGTATTATGGCGCTTGTGTGCGGCTATTTTCTAGCGTCATCAGCTTTAAAAGTCTTTACAAATGAATACACCTACCAACTAAGCAACATAGTGCTATCCCTTACATATGAAAACGATAAAATGCCAAACAACAAATTGATTCAAGTATCTTTTTCCGGATAAAATGCTTTATTTCGCCATATATCATTTGATAGTGGCGCTGCAGTAAATTTCCGATTAGCGTTGAAAGGCGGCGTGTGCAACTTTTGTACAACAACAACAATGACGACTGAAAAATTTTCAAATTGAATTGTGTTATTGCAATTTAAATGTCGCCAATAGATGTTGCTGCTATTGATATTGCTATGGTTTTTTTTTTTTTTTTTAAAACTTCCGGTTTTTACTGTTTTTTTTTTCGCTTTTGCATAAAGCTGCTTCTAGAGCTTAAGGCGCATTTGCCTCTATCGTTGTCGTTTGTTGTTGTTGTCGCCGCTTTCGTTAAAAACAGCAGCAATAAAAACGCCCATTGTTCGATTGCAATTTCGATTTGCAATTCCAAATTGAAAATACAAAGCAAAAAAAAAAACACAAAAATCTAAAGAGTAAACAAAAAAAAAAAACGAGAATTTTTTTTTTATTCTCTTTACATACCCGCATAACGCAAAAAATCTATGTAACCACCACCAACAGCAATTGCAACAGCCTTTACTGTTTGAGCCAAGTTAATCGTCTGAGTTGCGCTCGCGTTTGCCACACTTTGCTGGCGCTGATGACATCGCTTTGGCATCGTTTGGCTAATAAAATGTTCGTTTCATGCTGTAGTTAGAGTTGCCATGCTTTTTGTATTTTGCTCTGTTATTGGTTAAAATCAGAGATGTAAAATTTTGTAATCAAATCGTCGTAAGATTTCATACTTTTATTTGTTTTCGAATGATGACATTAGAACTGTCCATAGTTTGTCTTTAACAATGTCCAAAAATAGAGTTACAGCAGCAAAATGATCACTGAAGCAGCGAACTTTTTAAGCCTTCCTTGAGTAAGGTTGGGACTTAACTCGCCTCGGCTTGAACTTTATTGTCTCCACCTTGTGCCTAACCTGGACACAGATCTTAGATTTTGATTGTCTCGCCAACCATGCCATAGGTGCTGGCCCACGAAGTCTGCTTCTCGTGCCAGACTGGTATCCATATTGTATTGGCAACCAACAAATATTATAGTTGTAGACACGAAGTTACGAGCCTAAGCTTGACACCCAGCACACTTCTTACAATAGAATCCAGTACAACATAGAATTGATACAGCGTCTTTCTGTTGGATTGTATTTTGAACCATAACTTGGCATGTCTGAGCCAATATAATTTAATGGCCTGGAAACTCTATCGTTTCGGATAGTATTTAAACTTCTGCAAAAATGCAACTTCTTAAACTGAGAAACTTACCATCCTCATGAAATCAAAATTTTTGTTTAGTATTTTATCATTTATTCACATAACCATGATATTATACTGTGCAGTATTTCGAGTCATCGAATATAAACCTTTTTTTTGAGTGCTGTTCGTCAAAGTACTTACTTGATAAAACTAGCAAGCTAATAATGAAAAATAATCCTCTTTTACCTTGGCAACCTGTGAATCTCTTACCAAAATCTTGAATATTTTTTCCCATAATGATGGTTCAGCTAGAGATATCTGTTGTCTTTGAGGTGTTCAACTGTTTGGGAAGTATCCGTACAAACTTAACTCTTCAAGAAACCCCATAAGAAGAAATTCAATGGTGTTATATTGCATGATCTCGGTGGCCAGTTCACTTCTGTCCTTCGAGAAATTATTCGATTGTAAAACTTATTTTTCAAAAGATCGATTAATTCTATTGCTGTGTGGCATGTTTCACCGTGCTGTTGAGACCACATATTCTGCACATCAATACATATTGACTCCACAAAAAGTTTCTATTCATCTTTCGATATCGAAAAAAGTTGTTGGTTTGAGGTTTAATTGCTACAAATGACGACGAATTGTTGTCCTTGGTTCTTCAACAACACTAACAGCTGAAATATTTTCATTTGAACGACCACTACGGTAATAAATTTGCTTCTTTATTAGAAAAAATTGCCCAAAATATCAAAAATATGTCCCTTTCATAAGTCCCAAAAAATAAATTTGGGGATTACATTCATGGAAGTTATAGCCGGGAACTGCTTACTCTACATATTTTCATTATTAAATGGCAATCTTGGCTGAAAGAAAATAATATATTTTGTTGTTTCTTCTGCAGCTCTTGTCTGCAATGTTTTTATGTTATTTTATGGTAGATATTAATTCAGAATACTCCACACATTTTCTTTCACTCTTTCTTCTTCTCCTTGCGCTTCTTTGTGTATTTGTGTCTCCTCTTGTTTAACGGCCATCTACTCAGATTTCCCATAAAATATAAAATTTTTATTTGCCTGCATTTGTTGCCATAAATTTATAAGCAAATAAATATTTGTTAATGGCCACATTAAGTTTGCTTTTACAACATCAGTGTATGTGTATAGTGTAGCAAAATATATGTGTGTGTTCTTTAGTATGTGAGAGTGAGCTTTTATTATTTTGTCACACATACTTTTAGGTGCTTGACTACACTGTAAGCATCAGTTTAATATTGCTGATATCATCCATATCGACTGCTGCTCTCGGAGAGTTTGGAAGCGACATCAGTTATTGCTTTTGCTTGCGACGCCATGAATGACGTGTTACATTGTAAATATCTTTAGAAACATTTGATGAGTTCTGCAATCCAGCATTTTTTATAACCCACCAGCATGAAATTCAAATAGCATTTACTTTCGTAACATCATGCACATGAGATTGTTTCTATTCAAAAAAAAAAAGAGTTTTAAGTCAAATTAAAACTTAAAATATTTTAACTTTTAGAGAAAAATAATAAGATATCAGTTTTGCAAATATGACAGGAGCATAAAACTAACATAAGTATGTTCTTAATAAGACTTTAATGCTTTAACACTTTTGATAATGAGGTTTTTCTCTGTCTCTTTTGAGGCAAACGATCAAATTCATGTCAAATCTATATCAATAAAATGATAGCCGTTTTCGATGAACGGGATTCACGCAAAATCTACTGAATCAATTTCGATCAAATTTTTTTAGTTTAGTTTCTTTGGCACTTGGTCTTAACATAGAATTAAAGTTATCACGATATTCCTCTTAAATATCAAAATACTAAAAATTTAAAATTGCTAAAAAAATGAATTTCACACATAGAAAGAAGCACGTAAGCATAACAAATCGTTTAATGGCAACCCAGCATATTTTTTTATCGATAGTAATCTAAGCTTTCATTGATCTCATAGACTTTCTATCGCCTCCAGAATACATGAATTTTAACACGGCGATGTCATAGCAAAAGTAGTGTATGATTCTTTGCATTACTGGGGATGTAAACTTTTCATCGATATAAAAAAAAGTTTAAAAAAAATGTCTGACCGAGTATCGAACTCACGCACTTAGAGTTAGGAGTTCACAAACCAAACCATTTGCCCAAGCTGTCAGTTGTTTTACAGGTATCTATTTTACACTATGTTATTCACTATTATGATTTTGAAAATTTGTTTATGCATTACGTGTTCGCTTTCCTTATCATGCATGTTTTCTCCATCTAATTATAATATATGAAATCAATGTTTACAAATCGTAAAAATGGTAATGCATGGTCCCAAAAACTGCTGGGAAGTTAGTGGGTTAGTAAGGGTGTGTGCGTTTTATTTTTATATGGCAATGCAATGGAAGACAAAAACCGGAATTTTACTCTCGCCCTCGCTCTCTTTCTCAATTTGTCAACGTAAAAACGCGGAATGTTTGAACAATGAAGAATGAAAAAAAATTACAGTAGTTCACACATAGAAAACACTCATGCTGTCCTACATGGCTTGACAACATGTGTGACTGTCAATATTGCTTTGCGTTCACATTTTCGTGCATGCCATCAAACATCAATTGCAGAACAATTTAAGAGCGTCCACACGAAGTGAACTGCATGAAATCCTATTTAAAATTAAAAATGTTCACTAGGCTTTACAGTCAGTTCACACAGATTGTATGGTTGGACAAGTCAGTAGGAAAATCAACAATTTTTGAAATCCATCCAACATGTGTGTCAAGCGGTCGTTCCTAGAGTTCACATTATCGAACATTGATGTTGTCAAGCCATGTTGGACAGCATGTGTGATAATGTGTACTAGGCTAATTGAATGTGTTAGTTTGTGTGTGTGCTTTGTTTTTGTTTTTCACATGGTAATGCAATGGAATATTTATGGAAGAGAAAACAACAAGAACTCTAGATCTGTGAAGAAGAATCCAAAATTGACTGTAGTTCTATTTAAAAAAAGTAAATTGTTTGCCTTCGCAGAAAAACAGGCTACAAAGTCGCGGGCATCTGCTAGTCGTAACAAAAGTAATTATATTTTACCATAATTTTATCGATTTCTGAAAAACTTTGCATATTTTTTTATATGTACTTATTTGCAGTACCGCTCAAATGCTTTGCAACTGAAATTAGTTTTGAAGAAATATCAAACTATTTCAGTGAAATAATAACTTTGAGTTTAATTTAATGTTACTTTTATTAACTTCACTTATTGCTGATTTTTTAACAAAAACAAAAATTTTATTCAGTTAACTAACAACAACAAAAATCTAAGGTAAAAAAGAAAGCGAAAATTCAAGCGCTCAAAACATGTGCAACTCAGCACAATACCAAGAAAAATGCATAGCAAGTCCAATATTTGGTTCCATAACCGGTGATTCTGATGAGTGCATGACATCTTCTGAACATTGACTCATAAGTTTGCTTATAAATAAGGTAAAATAGCGTTCCAATATTTTCTATCTCAGCGAATAGGTCATTACAACTTTTGAGCATTTTCTGACCGATTATGCGTTTTACCACTATCCACATGTTCTCAATCGGATTTCGATCATTGTCAAATTGAATTGTCCAAGGGAGTGGCGTGATCCACTCATCAAGTAGTAGAATAACGTTGCTTAAAATATTAATGTAGCCAGCTGCCATCATCGTGCCTCCCATGCGCTTATTGGGTCCAACTCTATCCCCCAAAAAACTACTCCACACCATTACATTCCGACCTCCGTGTTTAGCTCTAGGTGTTCTATATTTGGGATTGCGCTTTGCACACTGATGTTGACGAGGAATAACAATTTTTTTTCCCGAGGAATAATTAAGGTCAGGAGAACCTAAATTTAACATTCATGGACCATGTTGTAAGTCAACGTAAGTCATTATCAGTGTATAAAGCTCTTTATCAAATGCTGAACACCTAAAGTTAAACACAGAGGTCGGAATGTGATGGTGTGGAGCAGTTTTTTGGCGGATAGAGTTGGACCCAATAAGCGCATGGAAGGTACGATGATGGCAGCTGGCTACAATTATATTTTTAGCAATATTATTCTCCAATTTCCTGAGTGGATCATGCCACTTCCTTGGACAATTCAACTTGGCAATGATCAAAATCATAGTTCAAGGCTTGTAAAATGTTGGCTTGCTGAAAAACGAGTTGATATCATATCATTGCCGACGCACTCTGTCGATCTCAACCCGATTGAGAACATTTGGATAATCGTAAAACGCATAATCGGTCAGAAAATGCTCAAAAGTGGTAATGACCTATTCGCTGAGATAGAAAAAGATTAGAACGCTACATATTACCTTATTAATAAGCAAATTTATGAGTCAATGTCCAGAAGATGTCATGCACTCATCCGAAACAACGGTTATGGAATCAAATATTGGACTGGCTATGCATTTTTCTTGGTATTGTGCTGAGTTGCACATGTTTTGAGCGCATGAATTTTCGCTATCTTTGTTTACCTTAGATTTTTGTTGTTGTTAGCTAACGGAATAAAATTTTTGTTTTTGTTAAAAAATCAACAATAAGTGAAGTTAATAAAAGTAACATAAAATTAAACTCAAAATTAATGTTTCACTGAAATACTTCGATGTTTCTTCAAAACTTATTTCAGTTGCAAAGCATTTGAGTGGCACTGTATGTTATGTTTCATTCTAAGAATGTATGTATTTGCTTCCAAATCGTATTTGCCGCCTAAACTTTGAAAAACATCATACAATTAGACAGGCTATACAGGCTTTTCGTTACGTTTTTAACACAATAAGACTTCGACAAAATCTTGATAAAATTACGTATCTTTTTGTTTGGAAATTTTAATAATTTTTTTTTCGGTACTCCCTGTGTATTAAAAAAAAAAAAAAATATAAAGTGCAATAAACTTTATAATACGCGATAGACAGTTGTCCGATTTGAAAATTCATTATAAAAAAAATCGTGTGGTCAAAAATTTATTTTGTATGATCCTCTTAGGTGAAACAAACGTACGCATGTTACCGATAATCGGAGATGGTACATACTGGTTCAATTCAAATAAAACAAAACAAAAATATTTAAGCATCATATTGTTACTATGTTGTTGCTTCTAAAGTAAGTGACAGCGCTTGCAATAGTAGGTTGATTGGGGAAAAGTTTTCAGCTCCCTTAGAAAATTTGCTTTTATAGCTCCAGCCGACTACAAACGCCTTCCTCGAAGTGATAATTTAGTTTCTGTAACAAGAAAAAGTAAGACGTGGCCAACGTTATTGATATTCGTTAAATTTTTGGCTAAGACGGCTTTATGCGAGGGTGCATTGTTTTAGTGCAAATTCCAGGAGTTATCCTTTCACCAAGCGTGGCTGTTTTCGATGCGAATTTTCGTGCAAGCGCTTAATGACGCCTAAACTTTATACTTTATTTGCCTGTTGAAAGCGATAACCTAAATATTTATATATAAATAATTTTGTTATGTTTCATTCAATTCTTTGGTATGACATGACATGGATTTAAGCAAAAGTTGCACTCCAAGTTTTGACTGCTTATTTTAAGTTCTTTTCGTCTTACTAAATTTTTAAACCTTTGGTTCATTTTAATCTCTTTTATACGGCTTTCACACTACTTCAATTTAATTTCTTTATACAGACATAAAATCCATTCACAAAATTGTTTTGTTTCTCCCCAAAGGATATGCAATGTTTTCCCCAATTCCTTTTATGTTTATTGCTAGAACTTAAATAGAATTTTACTTTTCTCATATCGTTTCAGTTTTGTGCGCTCTCTCAACTGTTGGTTTTGTCGTCATACTGCAGTTTTTTAATTGGAAAAATATTCTCTAGAGGTAAGTGTAGACTTTTGTAGAATTTTATGAATTTAAAAAATAAAAAAAAAACCGAAACATTGTGGGCATTTAAGAAGTTTGTGCATTAAATTGTAGATAGTTTATTAAAGAAATATTTTAAAAAATCTGCTATAGTTGATACTCAAAAACAAAGTCTTGAATTTATAAAAACTTACTGCAAAAAAAAAAATTAAAAAAACTCTGGTGTACGTACAGCAAATTTGCAAACTTTACTGTGCCCAAATTAATTGCTTTTGAAGAAAAATTTCTCTTTGCACTCATAGAAAGCGACAAACTTAATTAAATTTTATATGCTACAATAAACACATTACAAAGACAACACTGGCACAAGCCAAGTGTATAAGGGGAATAAAAAACAAAAGTAAAACAGCAGCAGCACTTGAAAAACTATGCTTTGCAACATCACCCAGTGGAACCAGCCAGGACACAGTATATTGTCACACTCGAGTGTAAGACATAGAATACACAAAGCGACATCAATGTGTGCGATGAACAAGTGGGATGTTAATTAAAAATTTAATTTGTTTGACAACAAAATTTTGTTCATACGCGAAAAATCCCCAATGAGATTTTCAAAGAGAGAAAATTGAAGTTGTAAGGGCCCCCCCTGAATGAATTTTTTACTCGCAGGATGATGCTCATAATATAATGTGACTCAAACGCCATAGAGACAATAAAATAAAATTAAAGCAGGGAGGCAGTAAGGCAGCATAGCAACGGAAATACAGTCCGTATAAGCCATGTAAGCCAAATCACCACCACTATAACCTAAAAGTCGGCTGCTTTATTTAGCGCGCGCTTTGCTGTTTCTTTGTTTAGTGCTTCCGAGCGACGCAACAATTTTAGCCACTGCTGTTGCTGCGAGTAGTCATGTAGTAGTTTATATGCCACCACCATTATTAACATCCTGTGGGGATTTCCAGTAAATTTCATTTTGATGAAGCACAAGGTTTCTGGAGTAACAACGCTGTGGATTTCTTGCAATTTTATTTCATTTAAGCTGACAGAAATAGGATAACAGCGCCAAAATGTATGCAGCATAACAAACAAAATGATGATGTGTGGGGTGGTTTGACGAACAAGAAAAAACAAAATCGGGAACAACGTTTTTTTTTGTTTTCTTACTCTACAAATTTAAACTGCACATTGTAGGGTGCTTTCTGCATAAAGTGGGAAACGTCACATGGTGATGTGCAGCAGTGCAATAACAACAGCAGCAGCATTTTTTTATCGGTATTTGCCATCAGGGTTTCCATCATTGCTAAAAATTATGACATCACATAGTGCTGGAGTTGAAGTTGAAGCTACCAAAACTATTGGAGAGCGCACTGTATGTAGTCCTTGTTGTCGAAACTGAAGCCAACGAGAAAGCACATGACAAAATGCTCATGCTGCTGCTGCTGCTTCAACAAAGTCTGCAACTGCAACATCGCGCACAGTTAAGCTGACGACAAGCAAAACTCACACATCCCCACAAATATACAATGACATTTTGACATGAATAGTAAAGGAATTTGTATGGCAGGAAAAATACGGGCCACAAACTACAAGAAATCATTAGGGATAAAAATGTTAGCGCACTTTCACAAAGTTACTACCAGGAAATGCATAAATTGGTGGGAGGGAAACCGAAACGCAAGAAAATTTAAACTTTTGGAAAATAGAAAATTATGTTGCTGTTACAAGTCCCAAAAGTGGTTGGCTTAGCAAATACTTTTTAAAAAAGTATCCATGTTTTTCTTATAATTCTTGCTGCTTTCGTTGACAGGAAATGGGGAATTTCTACCTAACATGCATTCTGATCGAAAAAGGGAGTGACAATAAAATTTACTACGGAACAGAAATGCTGTGGAGCGCAATAAATATCACTCGTGTCAAAAAATGGTTTTAGTTGTGTAACTACTACTTGTACAGATGCAGTTAAGCTGATTATAAAACTTCACAAAAGCAAGCAAACATTTGACAGCAAAAGGAAATAGAAATTGAACAGGATGCTGGTGTGAGATTTTCAAAGCCTACTTAGGTGGAAATTTTTACAGAAATTAAAAAAAAAGAAATGCAGAAGGATTGATGAAGCAAAACTAACATTTTTAACGTTTTTTTTTTAATGCTCATACTCCGCGAGCATGATTTTTTTTTGAGAATTACACAAGTTTTTTTAATTTTCATATTTAGTTCTATTTTACATAAAAGATATTAAAAATATGTTTATAGTAATACGAGTTGAAAAACATACAGCTGCGGCTTTTTGAGTTTTTAAACAATAATTTTCCTATAAATTAAAAATAATATAGACAAATTACGCATTTGTTCAAAATGCCACTTAAGCAACAAAAATTTTGAAACAAAAAATCCTGCAACTTGGCTGATTATTCGCGGAATTTTGATCATAAAAAGAAAAGTCAGAAACGTTCGCTTTCACATATTAAGTATAAAAAATGCAGTACTTTTTAAGTGAAAAAAAAGTTCAGAAAAAAAAAATTTAGATGCAAAAGTAAAATGGTATCCGATTTGGTGTAGATTGCCCCATATATAGTATATTCATATATACAAAATAATACAGTTCTCGTCCCGCAAACTCTGTCCTTCGAAGGAAGTGGGGCTTTAGTTAAACCACGCTGTGTTTAAGAGCAATGTTTTACCATGCTTTCCTGTCATTCAAGTCATAAAATTGGCATACTCGGCTCAGTCTCTTTTAGACTGTCCATCAAGAGAAGGCGCAAGGCAACGTTTCTTCTATTTCAAAAGTTAAAAATATATATCTCGGCAGTATCTGTGCTTAAGTCCACGCATTTTTGTCATTAAAGTTCAAAAAACGAATAGCTTCACAAGATGCTTACGATAAATTAAGATGCGTCTTAACGTTGGTTGGTTACTAAAATAGCAAATTTATCAGCTGGAACTTGTCTGCCCGATTTTAAAGCTGCTTTCGATAGCCCGATACGGGATTGCCTGTATGCCACCATGTCTGAGTTCAGTATACCTGCGAAGCTGGTGCGGCTTTGCAGAATGACGTTGAGCAACACAGCCAGCTCCGTCAGAGTAGGAAGGGACCTCTCCGAACCATTTGATACCGAACGAGGTTTCAGACAAGGCGATCCACTATCCTGCAACCTCTTCAACTTTGTGATGGAAAGGGTGTTGCGAAAAGCCCGTGTACATCGTATTTTCTACAAAAATGTCCAACTCCTTGCATATGCCGATGATATTGATATCATTGGACGTTGTAAGCGAGATGTTACTGCTGCGTTCTCTGCTATCGAAAAAGAGTCAGCGAAGGTGGATTTGACGGTGAACGAGGGCAAAACAAAGTATATGCTGCCCACAAACAGGGAGACGCGGCGCATTGGATCCTTCGTTACTGCGAACAACTATACTTTCGAAGACTAACTCTTGCTAATAGGTGTTACTATGGTCTCAGTAAGCAATTGAGTAGTAGAGACCTCTCTTGCCCGACAAAACTGACGCTCTACAAGACGCTCATCTTACCCGTGCTACTCTACGGCGCAGAAGCATGGGTTTTGTCGTAGACCTATGCAGCCACACTTGGGGTGTTTGGGACAAAAATTCTTCGCAAAATCTTCGGTCCTGTTCGCGTCGGCGACAGCTACCGTATTCGAATGAACCACGAATTGTACGAGCTCTACGATGATGTTGACATAGTCAAGCGCATCACTATCCAACGTCTGCGCTGGCTGGGACATGTTGTGCGTATGGACGAAGAAGCTCCGGCGAAAAAAGTGTTTGATGCGGAAGCCGCTGGGCGACGACGAAGAGGAAGACCATGCCTCCGATGGAAAGACCAAGCCGAGGAAACCCTATCCACGTTTTGTATGAGTGATAGAAGAAGGCGCGCGCGAAGCAGAGGCACCTGGAAAGAGTTTTTGAGGTCGGCCGTAACCCGGTAACGGGTTGTTATGGCCAACCAAGTAAGTAAGTAACTAGTTTGCCCAATCCAACCGATCTGTGCATACTCCAGTGTCTGAAACTTACCCACTCAAAAGCGCACTGCTTATTATTCTGAAAGAAAATGTGTTGATTAACTTGAAACTATGTTCATACCACACTGCTTGCTCAACTATCATTGGGTTTCTACAGGGTGCTCACTTTAAACTATATCCGACTTAAAATAATAGTAAGTCTAACAAGCTTATCTTAAATAATTTCGTTTGCATATCTAATTAAAACAATACTGATGTAATTTAAACATTTTGTTCTGTTCATAAATAAAATCATTGGGAGCTTGCTTGAAGTTACAGCGACTTATATCAAAAATCCTGCAATCTGCTTTCCTCCCTTAAAACTTAAATCGGGATCAGTTCTTTCTATTTTTTTACTTTTAGCTAAGAATGTTTACTATCTTTCTGGAAACTAGTTCCTTCTCTTGAAGAAAAATACAGATGCGTGGTGTGTGAACTTAACGTTGTTTCTTCATATTAGTATGAAAAATTTTGTAAAAGTCGGAGAAGTTTGATTTTGGAATTGTGCTATTCTCAAGGCTTTATATGATATGACAAGATCGTTCCTGATCAAAACTTTTTCATCCTGAATAGAGTTTAGACTTTTACTGACGTTGAAGTGGCTGGTATTTAAGATTAATTTCTGAGGATTTCACTTTCTTGAAGCATTTTAAGCATTTTCCTTTAATTGTTCAATCACTTATCTTTAAACGTCACAATTAAGCAGTCAAAGTGTTATTATTCCGAGCAAATTTGTCATTCATGATCTGATTGTCGAACTGAACTGCAGCAGAGTCTTGTTAACATATTTGCATACCAGCAACACAAAATACGTATTCTTATTGTGCCCGCATAAAATTAAGAAAAAAAAAAAAAATACATTTTGAATGTTTTAATTTTCATAGCATGAGTCATTAAATGAAATTGCAAGGATATGAAGTGGTAAGGACAAATTTCCATAATAAAAATATCTACACTTTTGATCATCAGTGCAACCGCCTGCAATTTGCTATAACGTAAACAAACACGTTAAACTAACAAACATGCTGTGCAATCGCAAATATTAAACCAATTTCTAGAAAAACAACAAAAACAATTTTGAACATTCATTTGAATGTATGAAAACACAGTGAAATTAACAAACAGACAACTGACTATTAAGCAACCATTATGGATAAATACCTCCATGTGCACGTTAGAGGGGGTCGAAAAAACATAATGATTTTTTGAAGTTCACAACTGATGTTAACATGAAATTTGCACTTACGGAACGATTTTGACTAAGATTATTTGGTGGCGCATTGCATTTGTGAGTTTTAATGTGATTTGGTAGATTTTTTCGCATTTTTCCATTCTAAGGTAATACCTACTGGCAAACCAAATATCACATTTTCTTCTTGTGATTCATAAATCATAGTTGAAGCCTTTTGTTAGGACTTTTTTTGTAAATTTTAACTTAAATTTGTTTTATTACTAAACAATTATTTTACTGAACACACGAAAATGATAATGGGTCGAAAAATGTGTAATTCTGCATCATATTTTTTTTTTTGAAAACTGCAAAATTTCGTGATATTTCTAAAAACTATTTATTTTCGTGTGAAATTTTTATATGTATTCGAAAAGTGAAACTTTTTTTATGCATTATATATTCAACATTTTTTCATTCGAAACACCCTAATCATGCTTGCAGCAATTGCTCTTTAAACCAAACTCAAAATGTTTGCATCTGGCGCCAAAGTCTACTCGCGAGTGAATTACGTATTTTGTTTCGCAGGACTCACATGTATAGTATGTATGTATTGTACAAGCAAAATAACACTGGAGATAATAGCACTGATTTTAAAATCTGTTTAAAAAACGCTGTTAAATGGGCAGAAATTTTCAATTTCCTGTCAATTGTTAATACACATGTGCACTTACATATGGTCAACATACAGAATATCAGCAGTACCTGCACAAATGCGGTGTGGTGTTATAGCTTTAAATTGTTTTCGGCCTACACAGGAAATTGTTTAAGCAATTATTTTGTTGTAGTTTATAAAATTATTGTGCTATAAATTTTAGTAACAAAATTCATACAGTTCTATAAAAACTGAAATTGACAGCCTATTGGTTAGCATTTCCGCTCTAATGGTGATGGTTTTCAATACGATAAGTACATTTGTCAATCAAATCAAAGGGAATTCTAACCATGTGCATTTTTCCCCACTGTAAGTATTTATTTATGGTAGGCTTTTAAAGCATCTTCCATAGATTTCAAAACAAGACATCTGAAATGTTGTTACATTCGAATATTGTACGTTGATGTTCGAGGGTATATTACGCTATACATTTGGTGGAACTTAAAATATAGGTGGAATATTTCAATGAAAGTTAAACAGTGACCATTTTACATTGGTAGTTGTAGAGGTATGACCACTTCTTCCATATACTCTAAAACTTATTCAGGGAGAGTAGTTTTTTCCAGTACAAAGATAGGTGTCATTTTTACGTCTGCAGTCTAATTTATTTGTGTCTACTTGATTGAGATCCAAAAAAGTTAGGTCTAAGTCCCCCATCAATTTCCATTTCAGGAATTCGAATGCTCGTTGTAGGTCATCCCTCTCTCCATTTTCCTACATCAGCTTGGCCAAAGTCTGAAAAATTGTGTCTGATTTTACTTAGTGACTTCAAATCGCTTTACGTAACAAAACAGTGGTGCATGGCCTTTAATTTTTTTGGGCTTATTTGAACGTCCGCACTGCCGAATACATGTTCCAAGTGTAACCAGTGTAACCCATGAAAAATTAGGCGATTTTCGCGAATTTTATTAAAAGAAAGAATTCGATAGAATGTTTTAAAGTTTTTTGGACATAATAAGGTATATTTTCAGCTATATTTTAAGATTTTTTTTTTTTACAAAAATATTGAAATATTATGTGCCGTCTTTGGAGGTGCCAAAAAAAAAAGTTCGCCAACTGCTGACATAATTCCAGCTGAATAAGTATTTGAAACAAAAAAATTGGCGCAGTTCAGAAAAAAGGTGTCGTTTTTTGGGGTGATTTTTTGAAAGTGTCACACTGGTATTGCCCCTTAAGCTTTGTTTTGTGTGTATCAGAGCTGTGAATGAATGCATTCTTTTTCAATTTTAACTCATGAGAAATTCCGCATTCAGAGTGCAGCTATTTAAAAATTAAGTTATCTGTAGACTTCAATGCCATAATCTTGCAGCCGTTTCTATCACAAAAGAATGCAATTATTTTGGTGACGTCACGTTTTTGATTGGAATCATGATTGGAAGACTTTTGATTGCATTGAAGTCACCTCAAATCATTTTTAATTCTTTGCAATCACTTGAAGTCGCTGCAATCACTTGAAGTCGCTGCAATCATTTGATGTCACTGAAGACACTTGAAGTCATTTTTTCTGAATTAACTCGAAAGTTTACACATATGCATATGTATGTATATAGGTATTCACTTCACTTTGATATGTATGCTTAGAAGATATTCGTGTAGATTTTCGAGTTAATTCAGAGCAGATGTCTTCAAGTGTCTTCAGCGGCTTCAAATGATTGCAGCGACTTCAAGTGATTGCAAAGAATTAAAAATGATTTGAGGTGACTTCAATGCAATCAAAATTCTTCCAATGACCAGTGACTTCAATGGATTTCAATTACAAATGAATGCAATCTTTCACAGCTCTGGTGTGTATAAACACTAAACAAAGTTTATTCATAAAAAAAAACCGAAAAAAAAATTAGTCAAAGCTAGCCATAATAGTTTCATTTGTTGCTTTACGGAATCATCAGTGGCTTTTAAGCCGATAAGTATGAATTTCTTAGCATGAAATGTTTCTTTTTTTGCTCAGATTTGTTGAGAACTCAAGCAAAAAGTGAAACAAAGCAAAGCAAAAATTATTTTTTCTTATATCTAATGTTGTTGTTGGCAAGAAAAGATAAATAGATTTTTACCAATCGGCTTAAAAGTCACTGATGATTCCCTAAGTCACTGATGCAACACCTAAAGCAACAAATGAAACTAGTATGGCTAGCTTTGGTCAATTTTTTTGATGAAGAAATTTTGTTTAGTGTTGACACACAGTGCTCAGTAAAATAGTTATAAATTGTTTTCTGTTCTGTTTCTGTTAACAAAACAATTCGTTGCTTTCAAACTACTACCATAACTGAGAAAGCTCTTCATTGTAAATTGTACTTTTGAAATACAATTGGCAGTGACTTGCTAGCCGAAAGAGCCATTATGAAAATACTCTTTTCTCGGCAGCCATAGGTATATAACCGCAAATAGTCAGCGTGATAGGCAAACATTCGGCCTCTTTTCATAAAATGAAACTAAATCACTTAGAAGCCATTTATGGCTTAAAAACTCATTCAATTCAATTTCAGTCCAAATAAACATTGGGGCATCTCACTAACAAGAATTTATGCATTCGCTGGTATAGTTAGCAACCCGCTGATATTTAATGACAGAATAAAAAATATGAAAACATAAAAAATAAATTGACAACACATGAGCACACATCAGCAACATTGACAGAAAGTAGAGGAAAATGGAAATAGTCAGGGTAGTACAAAACAATTTCCAGCATCATTATATATAGGACATAAAAAAATGTAATACAAAAAAACTTTGAGCCTTAAAAAAAATTCTAATTTAGCTGGCAGTAGAGTGAAGAAGAAGAGAGAGAAAAAAAATCAATAGCTGCCTATCTGCCGGCCTGCATGACTACGAGTAGCTGTACTGAATCATTGAAAATTCTCATACACACACAGGACATGAGTCAATGTCATTTAACTGCAATGGTTAGGCAGCAATAGCAGTAGAGCATCTAATGTGGATATTCCAAAAACAAAAAAAGTTGTGGAAAAAATAACCCACGTTGAAATGTATGCGCAATACAAAAAATTAAACAAACACAAAACGAAAAGGATTTTCATGTTAAACAGACGACGACAACGTAAGGGAACAATAAAAAAGTAGGCAGACAAACAAAAAACAAAACAAAAAAACCTTAGAAAATACAATGGGAAAATAACAACCACGGTATAAGGAAACAATTTCAGCAACAACAACATTGTAGACACAAAGTCAGGCTCATCAACGATAATGAAACTTCCCGTAGACGTTGAGATCTCATGAAATTTAGCAAAAATATGACAAAAAGAATAAACTAAAAGGAACTAAATGCGTTCAAAAAGTCACAAATGTGCTCGCAACAGTGCACATGTTCAGAGAAAAAAAAATGAAAAATGAAAACTTTAAAGCATACTTTTAGGCGCGCAAGGGAAGCTCATAATAGACTCATTGCTGGAAATGTAAATGAACTTCGTTCACAGCGGACCAAGCAAAATGGAATGCACTACAGCCCAGCACAAAATATTCGCTGGTAAAAAGAGCTCTCTGTTCGTACGTTCTGTTTTCATGTACCTACCATACTCACTGTCCGTGTGCTTTCACCAAATAATAATCATAATAATAAAAATAACGAGGAAATGTTGAGGGAAAAAAACTATAAAGGAAGGAAGAAACAAAAATGTAGGGATTATTCCATGCGAGCATTGTTGCAAATTTAAAAAAATTAAAAGCAGCCAGGTTCTTTTTTTTAAATTTGATTTTATAAGTCATATAATAGACTCCATCTGGATAGATTTTACAAAGACTTAAGACGTACAATTGAGCTTCCTAGCTGTGATAAGAAAATGCGCTATTTGCTCTTAACACGACAAAATTCAATCCCTAATGAATACCAAATGCGAAGCACGGGCTTCATTTCATTATCATCGTTTTGAATTTCAAAAAATCTATTGTTTGCAGCTGGGTTAAGTTAAAAACAACAGGCAGCCCAAGCCGAATAGCTTCGTCCAAAAAGTGGTTCATGATGCAATCATGGGTCATTCATCGAACTCTCTTCCATAAATTTATATTCTTTTTTGAAACATGCTATTAAAATTCGTTCAGCGACATAATTTTGGAACTCGTATCAATTGTCAGGAGTGCAATTGTATAGGGTGATTCATTTCGGACTTACGTTTTTCAGTATGGATCTTGCGACAGATCACACGTGAGTCGTGTTAAACTATCATGGTATTTTTGTACGGCACTTCATTTACAAATTATTCAGCTCTATTATAAAATCAGCGTTCCATAAGAAATGTGCTTCGTGTGCTCAGAGCAACTTATGGTACACACAATTGGTCAACTAAACGCACTATTCGCTATATCATCGAAAAATTTGAAAACAATTTTTCATTATTGGATAATGCGCGACCAAATAGATCACATTCAATACGTAGCGGCGGTAGCTAAGAGTGTGCGTGATGACCTTGATAAATCGATTCGGCACCTTTCTCAATAGCTTGGTTTGTTGTGCGCAAAAACTTTGCGTATATTTGTAAAGGCCTTGGCTCAACTTGTGCAAGAATTGCTGGCGGCCGACTATCTGAAACATCACCGTTTCAGCACCGTTTCTCTCTTGAAAAGCTTGAAGAATATTCAATGTGTTCGACCATTTCTATATCAAATTAGCTTAACCCTTTAATGCATGGGGTCAGCCCCCAATATGGAGACCAAGCTCCTTTTATGTAAAATCAGACGCTGACCGCGAAATGGGCATTAATTGTCCTGGGAAATGCACCGTTTTCCCGGAAAAGCTCAAAAAGTGTGACATGTGCAGTGTACCAAATATGGTACACTATGCATTAAGCCTATATATTTGAAATGTAAATCTCTTTTTTAAAAAGTGTTTTTTTTGTTTATTAGAAATTAATGAAGAATTAATTATAATGAAATATGGAAATGAACAATTGAAATTATCAATATTTCATTCATTGATGAAAATTACTTTTAAAATTATTTGTTAACACAACGTTCGACCACTTCGAGAGCTTACTGGGAACTCAAAATAATCATCGGAGAGCTGAAAAGACACTTATGTGAAAGCTGGTAATGCCTGCTACAAGTTGGAGCAAAACTTAACGCGATGCAATTTGTTTGGGTAGACTTGGCTATGATTTAAATCACGTACCATATATGGTACGCTATGCATTTAAGGGTTAACACTGGATTGATTCAGAGAGAACTTCTCAACCATAGATTTCGCTAATAAATTGAACCCCATAGTTTAAGTTTTTACTGGACAAAGGAAAGAGCAGTTTGCGACCAGTTTTGCTTGCAATCATGATTCGAATGATGGGTTTTTAATGTGTTATTTCTCGTCCTTATAGTGATTGTTGATCTGTCAGTACAGCTAACACATTTTTCTTTGATTGTTGCAGCTAATTGTACAGTAAAATAAATTGCAATATCGAATGTTGATTCTTTTTTTTGTACAATTAATTATCTTGTGTATTGTGGAAGGGCGCTTCTGAAATTTTTATATCTTTTTCTATATTTCTTTCTTGTGTCATTTTATGGAAAAAAGAGTCTTCATGAAATTAAATTAAATTAATTTCGTTTAGGATATAAAATTATGTTGCATTTTGCATCATTTCCATGCAAAGAAGATGAGAATGTGCTCATTTTACCTTTTATAATTGCAAATTGACTCAAATGCTCTAACTCGCGAGAGGGCTTAGATTTGATTAATATATTCCAATCCAAAGTTTAAAAATATCATGAAATTTCAGGTCTCAGATAGTTTCAGAAAAAAAATTATGGTAACTTAAGTATGCCAAAAGTTAATAAACTCCTACAAGAAGACAGACATCTAAAGCCCGTCGTCGAAAAAATAAGTTATATAAATAATTTTTCTTATTTCGATTCAGTTTAGAAGTGGAATTGAAGTTCGATGTTGAATGTCAAAAGTTCTTTTAAGTCTAATGGTCTGAATTTGGTATGGAATTTGGTATGGAATTTTTTTTCAGTTCAAACTTGAACAGTTATAGTTCCTATAATTAAACGAATTCCCCACTTTTTTATGATCCGGAAATAAACTTCGAGTTTCAAATCCGCTTCCGAAGCAAATCCGAAATTGAATCCAAACAGACCTAAGTGTAACACTTAGTAAATGAGAATAGTTTTTGAAATGAAATTCATGTAAGTCACTTTGTAAATTCGATCCCTAGTATTTTAAGTTATTTTTTTTCCCAAAAGTGCGAGATTTATGTTAAGGCTCATGTCGTTATCAATTGACCTGCAATTTCTACAGAGCCAAAGTATGCTTATGCACTACCTCTTCACATGTATACCGACAAGACAATGACCAATTATGCTGTTTGCATTGAATCCACCCGCCAACGAAGGATATTTGTTATATTTTCAATGATAGGGCACACAATGTAATGATTGCGGTGCATTTCTTATTTTTAAAACCTATCGCCAATTTGGTTTTGGTAACACTCAATACAATGTACGTCACTCATAGATTAGCACTTAGAAAAAACCTCTGCAAATTTTCAAGTAGCGCAAGAAATGCGATTTAACAATGAAACACTTTTTCACCAGCACATACATATAAAAATAAAGCCTCCACACACACACACACAGAACACAGTTATAAGTCTGCGCTTGTGTGACACTACATATGGCAGTCGTGCAAAAATGCCGGAAAAAGTAAATGCTGCGAGAAAAAAAATTCAACACTGAGCCAGTGAAAAACAAATAAAAACGCAGTAAAATGACAGTTTTAGAGACTGCTAAAGTAGTGCTTGAAATGTGGAGTAGCAACGGCACCACCGACTATACTGCGTGGTTCCACAATTCACTTGGTTGTCGCGCTAACTGCAGATCCAAGCGGAAGTACTAGGTTTTAACAAGGCTTAGGTATGACATTTAATTTTTCAGGGGTTTATTTGAGGACGACATGTGGGGGTAATGAAATTAAGCAGAGTGAGATCCTATTGCATATGAAATGAAAGAATGAAACAGAAAAAAATAAATACGAAAAAAGACATAGTAAATTTAAAATGCAATAAAGGAGATTAAAGTTAAATATTTACGATTTTTTGTGAAAATAAGCAATGACACTTGAGAGAAATTTTTATTTTCTAAAAGATTTTGTTGATTAATTTTGTCTTTCACTCTATATAAAGTTAAACTTTAAAACATTTTAGTATTTCGAAGTTCATTTAGTAAATCCAAGTTACTTGAGTAAATGTGTTGCGACTTTTTTCTACGCTGTCTGATAAAAAACTGCAACATATAAAACTTTTGCTTGTGAAACAAACAAAAAACATTTTTTCAAACAAAACTCTTGTGCAGGGAGCAGCACAACGATCTTTATTGTGATAGCAACTTAAGACTCTACCACGCTACGGGATGTTTTGCTGGCAGTTACAAGATGCCAATGTGTATATTGTGCTACCATCAACATTACTTTAGAACATGTCGTGTACGACTTTTGTTTGTAAAGAAAAAATTCCGTCGTTCTAGTTGTGCACCGTAAAAAAATTGTACTCTCATTGATAGAGAGCATTATACAAAAGTCAATAAATGCTTCAAGTACGGTGAAATTAGATTTGATAGTATGTTCCTGGGCTTGGATATTGATTTGGCACAACGTTTCCTCAAGACCCTAACATATGCCTAGTATATAATGAACTCGCCATTTGCGATAAGTCTTTTATTAACTTTGTTCTTTATTCGGTTAACATGACGTATGCGTTACATTTAATTCAAATAGAAAAAAGTCAATAGTTTTTAAAATTTTCAATTTAAATATCATAAAGCCGCACCAAATAAATTACTTAAAATCCTTATTGCATTTTTCGCCTAAGGATTATACCTTACATGTAGCTGCCCCTGAAATACATTTCTTGAAGAGTTGTCTCACAACATTCAACGCTATTGTAGTCTTAATTAGGAAAGAAAGAGAAAAAAGAGAAATAAAGTGAACGAAACTGAATGAAAAAGAAGGCGAAAGAGAAATAGAAATAAAAAGATGAAGGACGGATATGGAATTGTAACTGGGGATTCTTTTCAAATTACCAAAATTAGAAAATTCTGCAAATAATTATGATATATTTTCAACCTTAAGCGTAAAAATTAGTTATATTTTGCTTGAACATTTTATGTCAAATGTACTGAAAAAAGCACTGAAAATGCCAACACCGATTCAGACACTGCAGTTTTATAAGCTCATTATGTTTATCATGACGCATGCGTAATTTTTAAACTATTTGAATATTTCGATAACTAAATATTTACGTATTTTATTTTATTATGTTTTGAAATAATATATCCTCGAAAAATTTTCGTAAAACTGTAGTAAATTTCTTACCATGTAAAAGTAAATACTGCATGCGACATTGCAGTCGTCTGAAATTTATATCCAGTAAAAAGATTTGGAGTTTTTGCTTTTCCCCTCTTAAAGTGAGTTAGTGAGGTTGGTGCACAAATTGTCAGAATCCATTTGAAAAATTAAAAATTGAATGACATTAAGTGGGCGGAGCAGCTGCAGCATATAACGAACTGAACAAGCAGAAAATCGGAAGCTCAACAAAAATTGTATTTTTTTTTGAGCCTTTTTGTCTTCTTGCACAAAAAGATGCACTTCCTTGAAAAAAAAAAAAAAAAAACACAACGTGGAGTAGCCAAGCGATACAGGTGGGCTTTGGTAGATGACGGGGAGTACGATTTTTGATTTGATTGATTAAAATACTTAAGAAAATATGATAGTACAGTAGAAAAGGATATCCAGTTGCTTTTTATGATTTTAATTTCAAATTCAATTTAATTTATTGCTACCATTTGTCGTGCTGAAAGTACGAAATCCAATATCTTTTAAATATTGCACAAAAATGACAGTTCTACCGGTTTCATTTTTTGTTTTTTTCTGATGTTGCTTTCCATTCACTTTACGTTTCAGTTTTTTATTTCGATTGGTCGTTGTAATATTTTGTACATTTTACCTTAGTGCGACGACACTTTTAATGAAATTTATGGCGCCACTTTTAATAAAATCGTTTGTCTTATATTCGACGGCAGCATTGTCGGCCAGCTATAAATTTTCACCAGAATGAAAAGGTGTTTCTCTGGTCTTGTGCTTTGCAGTTTGATATAATTTATATTTTTTTTTTTCAATCATAAAATGTTGTCTTTAAGGGAAAAATATAGCTAACAGGTCGTATGAGTAACTTTTTTTATGATTTTTGAATCAAAGTTTGTTTTTTGTGTTTTAAATTATTAAATTTTTTTTTTCTGAGCAAGCAAGCTTAGCAGAAAAATAAAATTTAGTAAAAAGCATAAGACTTGAACATCAAACGCTTTGCAATGTGATTGCAAAAGCCATGAATCGCACAGAATAAAGTTATGAAAAAACTGCCTACATATCACGTTCAACTGTCTGCAACTTATGTGCTCAAGTATTTTTGTTAAGAAGTAACACCGTTCTTTAAAAAAATGATGCAAATGCTTCCGCTTTTTGATGCCTCTATACAAATGTCATTGCCGAGCTGTTGCATACAAGTTGCTTTGTTTTAATTGCGGTTTTATTATACCACTCCTATAGGCTAACAGAAATACAAAGCTTAAGCCTGAAATAATTTAAGTGAATATGTAGCAAGACGAGTAACATTTTTATGCCTTTATTTGTTGAAACAATGTAGAAGAGAAGAAATTAAAGCGAAAAGTTTTTGCTTCAGAAAGCAGAAGAAAATTTTCAGTTATTACAGGTAGACAAAAACTAAAATTGAGAATTAATGTCATGTATAAAGCAATTAAATATTAAAATTTTTCTAAATAATACTAAATTTAATTTTTTAAAAAATTTGCGGTCCTATATGCCCATATAATAGAATCGGGTTTGAATAAAATTCTCCATCTCCAAAAGTTTCAAAATAAACACCCTAATATACATATTAAGTTTGAATGCATTGGATTTAATAATAAATAAATGTTACTCATACGACATGGTAACAAAAACTGACAGTACATTTGCACATTAAGTTTTTGCTAAATTTGTCATTTATTTCTTCTTTTTTTTTATTAAACAATATAAGTTTATTTTCAAATTAATTTGTAACTTTTAACGAATAATATTATGTTGCAACTTAATACCAAAATTACAATTTGCATACATGCATTGAATTTTCCAATGCAAAATTGTTCTAAAAACTGAACTTTTACCAATTGATTCAACCTCAATTTGTACAAAAGTCACCGAACTTTTATTAAACTCTCATTATTCCTTTGAAAAAAAACTAAAAACTTTTAAACTCTCGAATGCAATCCCCTTGCATTCTAACCAAATTCAATAGTATTTTTGTTGCCCAACTTATAACAAATCGTTATAGTTGCATACCACTGATTCATTTGTGATTTCGGCACAAAAACCGTGCTACAGTTAAGGTAGTGAAAAAAGCTACAGTTGTTGTTGTTTTAAGTTTTTTTTTTTGTTGCATTTTGTAACAAAGTGTTTGACTGTTGTTAGCGGAAACGGAAGTTGGTTAAAAAATCAGAAATCTTTTTTTTTCACTAAAAACGAAATGAAAGTTCAACTACAGACATAATCAACGTCGAGTTTTGTGCAAAACTTTTACGATTCGCAATTTTTGTTTTTTTTTGTTTGAGATTTAGTTGCTTTAATTTTTGTTCATTTTTGTTTTGAAAAAGTTTAAGTATTTGGTGGGTGTGTGTGCTTGGGTCTTAAGAAGCTGCTTAGTTTTGTTTTTGTTTGTAAATGTCGTTGTTGCTGCTTTCGGAGGCGCTGGAAATAGTGTGCGTTTAACATTCACATTAAAAGCTAACAACCCAACACGCCATCATAGACTTTGTAGTTATAAGCAAGAGCAAAGAACAACCAAAAAAAAAAAAACATACGCAAACATTTTTGTTGAGTAGTATTATTTTGTGATTTCCTTTTTCAAATTTGTTTTTGTTTTTGCATTTATATTTCCTTGATTTTTGTAGTATGTAAGCAAAACACGTAGCAACAAGTTATGCTAAATATGAGCATATCAAAGAAATGTCTAAAATGTCTAGACAATGTGGCAGACCGATTATAATCTCATGAATTCTACAAGTATATTGGTTTGAAAAGTTAAGTTTTGTAGGAAAAAAATATAAGGTTTTTTTTTCCATTTGAAAATACGGAAAACAAAAATTAATTTTTGACTACATAAAGAAGTTGATGGTAATTAATATTCGTACTTAAATAATAGAAAACGTTAATGCTTCTTATAAATTAAATGTTATTTAAAGTCTCATAAAATCGAAAATCAAGTTGTTCGCCTCGCAAAAAATCCTAATCTATTAGCTTGTTCAAAAATCAGAATATCCTCAACAAAAAACCAGACAGAACAATATAAGAAAAAAAAACTAAGCAAATAAAAATTAGAATTAATTGTCCTTCTCTGTTTTTATTTTGAGTATAATACGAATTGGCCACTATTCAAACTCATATGTTTCAATAGAAAGCAAAAATTTTAAAAAGACAGCTTAGGTTGTTAGCTTCCCAGTTGCATCGAGCTGTAGATATCAGCTAAAGAAATTTTGAAAATATGCAAGCTTCGATGCATATCATAAATTAAATGTAACTCATACGACATGAGTTACCGAGTTAGTTGTGTTTTTAATATATTTAAATTTCCGAAAAGAGTTTTTAGATCTAGTGACGCTATGCTAATAAGATTTAGCCAATTGTTTTTAGAAGAGTTTTTAATATTATAGCGACATAAAGGAAGTATAAATAAAAAAAAACTAGAATCGTTGTTTTTAACCCTAAGACGTTCAGCTATCTGCCCAAAAACTTAAATTTTTAATTTTTCTTATTAAATTTTTGTTGAACTTGTAATAAAGTTTTATTGCATTTAATGCCAAACTTTGTTAGCAACAGCAATATAACGTTGTTATTCCTTTTAATTATAGCCTCTGTTAGTATCCTTAGTTACATGCAACATCCTTTTGTTTCTTGTTTGTTGCTACTACTACAGCTGCTTGTTATCTTGAGATTTTCCTGTCTTCATTAGAGTGTTGCAACATATTATTTATTAAAATTGCTCGTACAACAAAAACTTGTTGTTGTTGTTGTTTCTGATGTTACATTGTTGTTGTGCGCTCTCTCGTCAACGACAACATCTACCTTTATGCATTAACAAAGAATTTCCTTCCTGGCTTTTGCTTTTTGAATGTGAATACGACAAACTGCAAGCACAAACATAAAACTGCACATTCACACTTTCATATACTCGAAACTACGACGAAAGTGTAAAACCAAACTCATTGTTATTATCCTTTGTTGTAAAATTTTCCATAGAAAACTGTATGACTGACTGGTTGACTGAGTTGGCTTAAAATTTCCTTTTGTGTGGTAGCATATGCTGTTGCTATGGTTGTCGTGGCTAAATACTCCTTTTTTTTTGTTGCAGCTCACGCAACTGGGAATAAATCACTTAGAGTTAACAACAAAGTTGTGGTGTAAAATGAAATCTAAGACTTTTGAATTATTTTGTATGATGATATCATGGTACTTTATTTTGGAAAATACTGCAATCTTATAATGGAATTTGTTAAAATTGTATGCACTCAAAAGAGAAGGAAAATGAGATAGTTGAAGTCTGCTGTTGCATCATGGCATATGAGTAAAATTTATTTATTTATATGAATACCTAGCAGTGGAAACTTTCAGAGTTCTTTTAATATTTACACTTTACTAAATTTCACAGTTTAAAAAAACTTTCTATTTTTACAGTTAACATAAGAGACTAAAGAAAATATATGCTATTTGCTTACGAAACATTTTATGAATTTTTGTGTGAACCGATTTTATTTACATTAAATATTTAATTAATTAGTAGTGTAATTAAACAGCATACAATTTTTTTTAAATTTTCATAATTTAGTTCCTGAGTTATTGTATTTCAAACTGATATTTTCTTGTGAAGCTTTAATAAATGTTACTCATACGCCTTGTTACAACAATATCATTGAAGAAAAAAAAGCACAAATCAAAATCAATTGTAAAATTCACACATTCATAAATTGTGGTAGCCCACGCTCGACTCACACATACATTTGCAATAGCATAGCAGCTACAGTACAAAGACAAATGCAAGTATGCCAACACTTTTCATGACTGCAACTACTAAACAAAAAACGTGCAGAGATTTGCAAAACCAAATCACTTGATAGCGTCGAAGACAGCTTAGCTTGAAAACGCTGCTCCGTCTGCTGTGATGACTTGACGTGTTGAACCGCAATGAGCTCAATTTACGAATTATTAGCGCCATAGCAAGTGTGAGAAGTCATCGTCGTCGTGACGTTAGTAAATCGCGTGCAATAGTCTGGCACGCTTTAGACACACAGATAGACAAAGCGAAATGCATAAAGTGCATGCTTGGAATAGAAAAAGTCAGCAGAATAAATAGACAAAGTCAGAGACAGACTTGAAGACATATGTGAATGAATTTTGTGCTACTCAAATGTACATACCATGTACGATATTGCAAAGTTTGTAATGCGTGCATGTCTTATGTGCACAAGTTTATATTGAAAATTTGTTTCGTTCACACAGGTGCTACTTTTCAGGCACTATTTTATTAATTTTTGATATTTTTTTGACCGAACAAATTCAGGGAAATGTAGTATGTATAAAAGAGGCTCAAAAATGTGATCATACTTTTTAATACGCATTCTGTGAGCAAATACAAGCTTAAGATTTTTATCCACCTTTGGCAGTGATATTCTCAATCGACTCAGAGGGTTTTCTTTTTTTATTAAGTGAGGTACTTTTCTTAAATCTTCATATTTTTCAACTTTGAATTTTTAAAGCATCCAAATTACTCAGTGTTTGCAGGCGGTACAAACACAAATGACTAAATATTGATTTCCAACATCAGAAAATAATAAGAGACAGCTTGTGATACAGATTGCTCTTTAAAAGGTCAAACTAATGTAGTTCTTTTTTCCAGAAATCGATTTTTGTTTTTGTTTTAAAAATACTTTAATCTATTGAGAATAAGGAAATAAAATGATTTAAAAAAAAAAAAAAAACTTTTTCATAAAAATGTTGACCTGTACAACTATAGCAACATTATCTAGAGAACTTCGAACGGAATTTACGAAATTTTTGTTTTTTTGTTAACTTTTAAGTGCGAATTTCAGAGTTAAAAATTAACTTTTTTTTCAGATGCTCGCCATTTCTCCAAAAATTTAAATTTTTAAAATTCCATACGACATTTTTTAGATATACTCATCTGAACTAACCCTAATTTCTTATATTTACGGCCACTACAGCGCATTCTGCGAAAACAGAGCACGTAAGAAGGCGTGTAATGTAGCTATTTTGTAATATTTTTTAATAAAAAAATTTTGTGAGCACTTAAGTTACGTAACAATTCGTTATCTTCTTTTTTTGTTCCTTTATAATACTTCATATCTGAAAAAAGTTCCCAAAAGACATGTCAGTTTTTTACGATTGTGGTGGCTTAGCCCCTTTAAAATGTCTTGCTATTCACGTGTTGTCATTTTGGCACGAAGATTTAGTTCTTGAATAACTTTTACAATTTTTTTGCATTTATTTTCCGATCTAAAAAGACCACAAAACAATACCACATTAAAAAAATTGTTTTACTTATTGTTTGCATATGTAAAATAGTTCCAAAAATACCTTCAGAGTTTTTTTCGATGTTAATATAGAATGAAAAGCAAACAATTTGTTTGTGCATGAACTCGGAAGAACTTATCTCGCATTGTCTAACTGTTTGCACTGTCACACTGTATGCACTGTTCTACTGTGCGCACTGTCTCACTGTTCGTATTGTCTCACTGTTCACATTGTCTCACTGTTTGCAATGTATCACTATGTGCACTGCCTCACTGTTCGCACTGTCTCACAGTTCGCACTGTCTCACTGTTCGTATTGTCTCACTGTGTGGACTGTCTCACTGTTCGCACTGTCTCACTGTGCGCACTGTCTCACTGTTCACATTGTCTCACTGTTTACACTGTATCACAGTGTGCACTGTCTCACTGATTGCACTGTATCACTGTTCGCACTGTCTCACTGTTTGCACTGTTTGCACTGTCTCGCTGTGTGCACTGTCTCACTGTTCCAACTGTCTCACTGTTAGCACTGTCTCATTGCTCGCACTGTCTCACTGTTTGCACTGTCTCACTGTAAGCACTGTCTCATTGCTCGCATTGTCTCATTGTTCTCACTGCTTCGATGTTCACACAGCTTCACTGCTTGCACTTTTTTTTGGGTACTATTCAAGTAGTATTGATATTAAAGTATACAAGTACCTTCATTTCACCACCAGTACCTTAAGCCATAAAATTTAGATTTGTCGTTCTTATTATTACATTATATTACTTTAGCTTTTTAGAAATGTAGCGGAGTTGATATTCTTAACATAATGTTAAACCATCAGCTATTAAATTTCTGCGTGTTAGCAGAATTGGTGAATTTTTCCGAGAGAATTTTCGCATTACTGTGTAGCTCAGTAAAGTTTCTACTTCTTCTAGAAATTTTGCTATCTCCACAGGTGTAAGTGGTGCAAGGTAGAGCTGAAATGAATTTAATGTTTTTAGCGAATTTCAAAACTCAGCAACAACTTCGGATGTGAGCTTAAGCCCAGGATTGAACTCAATTCAAAATTCAGTTCATATGAGTCCGTTTAGTGATTGAGTGCTCTCAGAAGCGTTAGTAATCCTTCAGGTAACTACGCTTTCGCAGCCAATGAAAAACATTTTATGCTGAAGATATGAGAAATCTGTTCAAATTTCACATAGGATTGTTCAAATTTCTCATAGGATTTTGCATATGCAAAATTTGACATTTTAAAAAATAATAAGGGAAAGCAATGTAATATGTTTCGTTTAGTTATTTGAAGCGTTATTCTATAGCAGCCGCAAACGAAATTTACAAAATTTTTCTAAGGATTTAAAAATCAAACTCAAAAGTTAAAATCAAACTCAAAAGTTGTGATATTTCAAAAAGTGAACTTTGTAAGTAAATGTAACTCAAACGTCATGTTGCACCTTATAAGCAATATACAAAATTTGCGCATAAAATATTGCAAATTTAATCTGTCAACAAGTTTTTCCTCTATGATATAATAAGCTTTATAGCGTATCAACACAACAAAACAAAACACAACACTATGACATGTTGAACTCTACTTCAAATGAGAAGCACGGGAAAAAATGGAAAGGAAGCTTATTAATACAAAATTAAGAACCAACGACAATAAAGAAAAAAACCACAATAAAAGCAACAAATAAAGCAACAAAATTTAGTACAAGGCTGATGATGAAAATTGTGAATAACAAAAGGCAGAAACCGAAAACACACACAACGTGGAAAGCAACAAAAAAAAAAAAGAATTTACGAATGACAGCAGCAATAACAAACAAACACACACACACACACAAAGGCAAACGTTGAGTAGCACAAATAAGTAAATGTGGATAATACGGCTTGCATTATCCTTGAACCGTGCAACGAACTACCAACTATGACAGCAACAAAAGCAACAACAAAACCTCATTATTACTGCGTCGCTGCCATTGCAGTCAGTGATGGTTCAATTGTTGAGCATGTGTGACGGAACATAAATCGCATATTAAGGGTTTTCCTCACATAGAAACATACACAAGTACACACACATCAACACATACTTAAACTTCGATATAAACACATATCGATAAGGATCGAGTTAAGTTGCTTATTTTTCTCTTCGTAGTAGATTTTTTTTTTATTTCTGGCATATCAAAAAAGTATGCGCTCGTTTCTTTGTGCTTGTGTGTGTGCATTTGTGTGTGTTATAGTTCTGATTTTGAACTTTGATAAAGGTTAAGGAGTAAGACTTTAGTTTGGCTTAAGAAAAATTAGCCTTTGTGTACAGAGAAGTTGACTTTTTTAAAGTGTTATTAAATTAAAAAAAAAACTTGTAATTAAAAGACATCGAGATTTTGCACTGTATGAAAATTAATCTAAAATATTTGGTCATTATTGAAATTTATTTGATTCATTTTGTGCGACTTTTTCAGAAAAAATTACTTACAGTTAGAGAGGAATAATCTCCAAAAACTTTTATTTTTGTCAGGGTATAATTTTCGAAAGCAGTGTTCCAAATTTAAAAAACTATTATCATACATTTTTTTACTTAAAACATCAATTCAATTGATTCAGTTGTTAAAATTTTTCAAGTTACATTCAAAACATGCAATCCACCCTGTAATGCAGCTGTGAATTTCAAATGTTGAGTAAAAATAATGTTCAACATATGGACTTTTAACCAAATTCTGATTTTTAGTATTTTTTTATTTTGGTTCAATATTGAGCCTTCTGCACCTAAGCTGCTGCTATTTATATTGAACTTCAGTTAAAATAAAATCTAAGCAAAAAGTACACCGAACGTGCTTAGACTCAATAAATGTAGCTTAAGGGAAGATAACAAATTTTTTACAACCCAACTAAGCCGTTTAAGCTACCACACACACACACCCACTGACCCGCAGTCGCACTTTGTTGTAACAGAGAGCAAAGCACACATTTTTTTGTTGTTTTTGCTTTAAAGATTTGTTTTATATCGTTAATAGGGACTACAACCCCAATGATCTTAAGACGGAAATAAAGGAAAAGCGTGCACACAACACACACTTACACATTTTTAATCGTAAATGTTGAAAAAAATGCAGAAAGTAATGGATAAGAAAATGCAAAAATTGAATAGGGACGCTTACATGTAAATCACGTGTATTTTTCTTAAGCTGTTTATTTTAACAATTCTTTTACCCTCAACACACTCGAGTAAAGTAAAGTGGAACTCCATTTTTTGTCACTCATGTGCACTGAAGTGCATCGGTACATGCGAAGATACGAACTGAAAGACATCCATGTGATCATGAAAAACCATGTGCAAAGAAAAAGTCAGCTTACAGTAATGATACAAAATATGCATAGCTTTCTTTGTGAGTTTTTATGCTTTAGGGTGATCATTAAAAAAAAAGTATAACAAAATCTGCAAAATCTGCATCTGCAAAAAGTCGAATATATTTTGGACAATTTTTGAAAATTTGTAAACATGCTGGAAGAGTCTAAAAGTGTTGAAAAATGTAGGAGGAATACATCGAAAAATTCTGAGGAAGTCGATAGAAGTGAGCATGAGCACTACTTTCCATAATTCCACTCCAATATATGTAGTTATTCCTACAGTTAACCGACAGTTAAAATGATTACACATAAAAATTTAAAAAATTAATTGCTTTTATCTCTAAAATGGTGAAATTAAATACTACACACTGCAGTTCCAGAAAAAGTGAACAATATAGTCTAAAAATATCATTTTATTTTCCATTATTATTTGCGGTCCTTGGAGCGATACTTCCACTTGTTTAAGCTCTCCTTCTTGCCACTTGTTGTCCATGGCTTATGTATGCTATATAATCTTGCCATATCTATTTTGCCTGTTTTCACTTAAATAGCTTTCGATTTCGAGCATTATTTGTTTTCATAAATAGCCCAAGAGCCGGCTGTAGAAAAGTCGAATGTATAAGATAACACCATGGGACCTATGCCAAGTGATAGAGCTCGATGAGCCTAAATAGAATATTGTTACGAAACTCCTGTCTCTTTGACGATAATTTCGATCTCTTACGCTTCTCTGAGTTCGATCACTGGATTGTGTAACAATTAAAAACACACAAACTTATTTAGTTATAAAATGGTTTTTTTAAATCACAATAGTAAGTTTTTTCACGGTACAATTATTTATCTCATTAACATTCAAATATTAATCTAACACTTTATAGACAACTGTTTTACTTTATTACGGAACACACTGTATTACTTTCAAAATAAACTGTTCTGTTTCACTGTTTGAATTCAACTGTTCTGCTTCACTCTTTTAATTCAACTGTGTCCGAAAACTCAGATGAAACCCTTTTATACTACAGGCATCACTTTCTCGAATAATCCACTACCTCCTAGATGGCGTGTAATCTACCATTATCCATAATTTACCAGTAAATGGCGTATCGACGTTGAGTTCAGAATGTTGCTATTATGCTCTAGATGGCGTTGTACGACGGCGATAATTTCTCTCGGTTATCGATTTTTATAGTGTACTGCAGTACACTGTCTGTTCGGTTTATTATTTGCCGCTAGATGGTGTAAAAGTATTTATACAGCCAGTGATGCTAGCTAGTATCGTTTAGTTTTCTTTTGTTGGTTTTTATTTCGAGAATTTTCTGGCGTAAACCAAATTTCGCTACAATATATAGGGTTGCCTTGTCGAATCCTGTCTTAAACATGGGTTGCTACTCATTTAAGAAAAGTTGACCCCAAAAATGGGTGGCCTAGTTTAGGACACGCTTTGGCAAGGCAACCCTAGATATTCTATTTAGGCTCATCGAGCTCTATCACTTGGCATAGGTCCCATGGTGTAATCTTATTCACTCGACTTTTCTACAGCCGGCTCTTCGCCTATCAGTTTCTTTAGCTCGTTAATTCCACAGCTCAGATATCGTAAATAATACTCCTTTTAGTGAATTTTAATTTGGTTGCATTTATTTTAAAAATTAAATATAATCGGTATTTATGATTCTTGATAAAACAAATTTTAATTGGATTTTTTATTTTTTCGGGTCAAAAATAATCGTTATTTTGGATTTTTATAATTTTATATAAAAAATATACGTCATTTTCTATTCCTATTAGCATGGGCTCTTTTTCGGCCTATTAATTTTTTTTGCACCAACCAATGAAGCAAATTGATTTTGTTTTGCACTCAATCTACACTGTGTTCCGGCTATTAGCAGTCTTAAAATACTGTACCAATTTTTCCATTGTTTTCGAACCTTTTTGATTTTTGGACTTTTCGACATGAACAG
This sequence comes from Tricholauxania praeusta, assembly GCA_949775025.1. Classification (NCBI taxonomy): domain Eukaryota; kingdom Metazoa; phylum Arthropoda; class Insecta; order Diptera; family Lauxaniidae; genus Tricholauxania; species Tricholauxania praeusta. Next base: position 161,849,727 of record OX459028.1, on the reverse strand, counting down.
AAATTTATCGAAGAAGCCGATATATGAAGAGTTGAGATGAAAATCTTGCCAAGTCCATATTTTACGTTTTAGAGAAAAACGAAACTGTGGACTTGGCGGGTTTTGAAATTGAAACCGTGGACTTGGCGATTTTTGAAATTGAAAACGTGGACAGATTTTGAATTATACTAATAGTAAAAAATTTCGAATCATTTTTTAAAAATGGCTAAGCTTAAATTCATTTCAAAACAGCGTTTATTCTTACAATATTTCTGCATTTTGTGATTTTAATATTCTTAAGGTGGTTTTATGATTTAAATACTCTCATATCATATTAATAAGGATTGATTACTTTTAATTTAATTTACTTCTCATAGCTTTTGAAATACTTATAATTTTTTCACAAATGAATATTTCGCTCCAAATAACAAATGAAATTGGTCATGGCGAGTTTTGATTTTCAGAAATGTGGACTTGGCGGGTTTTGATAAAAAGAATTTATCAGAAATTTTTGCAATCAAAAATTTGTGAAGGGACAATTTTTTTTTTACAATTTAGAGTATGTAGGCTTGTAGACAAAAAATTGTTTCTGTCCCCTCCTGCAATATCACACATTTTAATTTTTTTGGACTGGCGGGTTTTTTATCTCAGCTCTTCATATGTCGAAAACTATTGGGAATCATTAAATTTTATAGATAATGTAAATGACTCCCGAAAACTATTGAAAATTACCGAAAAATCGAACGTTATCGAATAACATGGAACAAATCGAAAATTTAAAATTTATCGAATATCACGTTAAAAGTCGAAACTCATGCAATAGATATAATATTAAAAAAAGTTAAAACTTATCGAAAAACGCAGGATAAATTCTAAAGTCAAAAGATCCATAAAGATCGATTGAAGTCAAAAGTTATTAAAAACATCGATTTGATAGAAAAGAACTAAATGCAAAATGTCGTTGTTTTGAATTTAAAAGGATAGAGATCCAAAGTTACGATTATCCTTGCTTTAGAGATCATATACATTTATGAATACGGCAGTAATTTGTTACGGAAACTTACTCATATAACCAGAGGGCAGAATTGAAATTATCTTCTTGAACTGTGTGGTATATCCAGCAATTTATTTAAGTAGTTTTCGATAGGCGCATTAAGCTCTATTAAGATTATTTTCAAATTTCGTATTTAGAAATAACACAATCTCCTTTAACTAAAAATATCTCAGTGTATTCAGGAAAAGGTTAACAGCTTGAACATTAAAGCAAAAAGTTGGGTTTCTGTCAACTGCCTAAGGAGTATGTAAGGCACTTTCGTGATATTTTACTAATCATCGAATGAAATTCAGACTTAAATTTTTCCGCGCGAAATTCGTATTCTAATTCCTCTTAGAATTCAGAATGTTGAATCATGCGAATTTAAAACCGTCTGAATTTAAAATTATCTGAATTCTGAAATATGCGAATTGTAATTATCTGAACTACGATTATCTGGATGACGATTATCTGGATAGCGATTAACTGGATGGCGATTATCTGGGTTACGATTACGAATAACGTTACAGAATCTAAATAAGTATTACAGTATGTAATTTATCTTAAAAATTACTGCCAAAAAGCAAGGGAAACTCTTATGTCAATGTGTATGTAACTTTATATTCATAAGAACGCACATATCTATAATATATGTATGTATATACAATGCAGATCCAAAGGCTCATTTAATTCAATACAAAATTACATGCGAAGTTTGCATGCACTGCCACCAACGAAGTATGAACACGATAACATGCACACACACACAATACATAAAGAAAGTCAATTTTGAGTAGCACAAACATGTACATGTACATATGTATGTATTGGCAAATGCTGTAGTTTGCTTGTATTGCTGCCATATTGACTTGTCAAAGTCAAAATGCTGTTTTGGACCTTTTAAGCCATAAAAGCAAATAAGTACATGCACAAAGTAAAATAGAACCAGCACACACATACTATGTATGCAAATTCATACTAATATGTATCAATATACATACATGTGTACATACATACATAGAAATGCAAACATTCGTATGTATGTGTGTGCATCTGATTGCATGCCATATCATTTTGCTGCCATCAGCAATATGTAGCAGCCAGCAACTGTTTGGGCTTTTGGAAAATTTTATTTAAATAAATTAATTAAAAATCTTTTCATGTCAGTGTCAATGTGCATGTACATATGTAGGCCTCAGTATTTACGTAAGTGTGTGTGTGTAGCTGTTTGTGAATATTTGTATTTTCTGCCAAAGAAACTAAATCAATTAGTTATTGATTAAAATTGACGCATCATTGGCTTGCATTTATGCTGGTGAATTTTGCTTTTTGTTTGCTTTATTTACAGTTAAATGGGACGTATGAATAAAATTTAATTAAATAATATGTTTTTAATGTTGCTGCTATTACCCAGGAAAAATCTTTTAAAGTAAAACCTTGAATTTGCGGGGAAAAAATATTATTACTTGGAAAAACTAATAGTATTAAAAATGTAAAGGTTGACTTTATAAAGGAGAAAGAGATGCAATAAACAATCAATTGAAAATCTTGGGGATAAAAAAAAATTAAAAATTTAACTGAAAATAATAACTAGTCTTCTCTTCTTCTTCCTCTTAATGTCCTTTAATCCCTAGCGGGAGATAGGGATTCAACAACGCCTACGCGCCATCGTGTTCGGTTTGCGGCAGTCGCTTTGAGCTCCCTGCAATTCTTTCCAAGTTGACTAGCTACGCGTTCGACCGTACCGTTTTTCTCCATGTTTCTCGTGATGCCCTCTCGCATCGAGGGGGTTCCATTCCATTGCCTTCTTTGCAATGCTGTTGTTGTCGTTGCGGAGAGTGTGGCCTATCCACTTCCACTTTTGTCTTCTAACCAAGATGTCTACTGGCTTCAGGTTTGTTCTACGGAGCAGTTCTTCATTACTTATTGTGTTTGGCCAAAACATTTTGAGAACAATTCGAAGACAACGATTTACGAAGACTTGCAATCGCTTGGTGATTATTTGGGTTATTTTCCAAGTACAGCAGACGCATAGAAGTACAGATAGAACATTCGATTTAATCCGTCGAACTTTTAGGCTGGTGCTCATATTGTTGTTTCGCCATATATCGTTTAACATCTCTGGCCTTCCTGATTCGGCAATATCCTCCTCGGTTCCACCTCCGGCGGCAACTTCACTTCACAGGTATGTAAAGTTATCAACCGACTCATTGGGATGACCAGATATTTCAATATTTGACTTTTCTGAAATTAATTTAAAGGCCGGCAGACATCGCCTCTGCATTTAAATTGTCCGCCATAAGCCGATTTGCAAGGAGACAGATGTCATCAGCATAGTCGATGTGTTGCAAAAAGCTCGTCATTGTCCACCTCAGACCGCTGTTTGGCATTTGGTGTAGAGCAGCATTTAAAACGTCTCCAATCACAAGAAGAAACAAAACTGGGAACAAAATGCAGCTCTGATGGACACCACTGTGGATTTTAAAGGGATCAGATAGTTTTCCCTTGTGTAGATCTCGGCAACTTGCAACTTCGTAAGGTTATTGGATTATAGCGATTATCTTCTCCGGTACACCTCGAAGGGCAATCCATAAGCAGTCCCTGTGAACGCTGTCGATGTCAATGAACATCATGTGCAAATCGAATCTATGTTATATTCTGCACATAGCTCAATAATGATACGCGCGGTGTTGATATGGTCCATATAAGAAGAACCAGCAGGAAAACCTGCTTGCGCCGCATTGATCGTCGAGTAAAGGTGGTCTTTCAATCGCTCTAGTATTACTTTCGCTACAATTTTAGAAACCGCAGGCAGCACACAGATACCAAGCCACACCACTATTCTTCTACTCGGATTAATTTAAACGCAAAAATTACATAAAATTAAAAAAAAAAAAAACAAGAAACAAATACAATCTTTAAAATTTGAAGCAATATACCATATTTTTATCAACGCATAGAAAATTTTATGTTTGCACTCGAATAACTGTCTCAAGTTCATGGTTTTTTGTTTTATATAAAATTTAATAGTGAAAATCATTTGAGGACTTAAATAAAATTAAAGGCCAAAAATAAAATACATAAAATTTAAAAGAACTATATTTCTTCAGCAAAATTTTTAATCCATTTTACTAAAAAATTAAGAAAACACGAAGACTAATATTTCAGAATCAAAATGTAGTAAGCCCAAAGCAAAAACGTCCCAAATTTATTTCTTCTGAAAAAAAAAATTATGCTGCATAAAACCTTCGAAATTAATTGACCGAATATAATCAAGTTTGAATTCAATGAGAATTTTTTCCCGAAAATCAAAGTCCTTACGAATTTTTTTACAGCAAAATTATTTTAGTTTTCTTTTAAGTAAGCTGATAGGTATGAGCAATTCTTTATTCTTGTATGTGAACTTTTCCACTGGCGGGTGTAGCATATAATCTGTACAGAAGCTAACAGCATTACTCACTGTAGATTTTTTTTTGACTTTTTTAAAATAATTCAATTTATTTTAACTATTTTTAGATGTTTCCACTATCTGAATTTTTCTCGGCTTGTTCATCATTATTCAAATTTGTCAATATTTTCCTACTTCTTTAATAATTTTCTACATATCTCGGCTTGAGCAACAAATGACAAAATTTCTCAAACTTTTCAACATTTTTCGACTAGTGTAATATTAACATAACGAGTAATCGTTAAGTCTAAACATCACGCCACAAGTCCCTTGTTAAGTACACTAAACATTTATTTTATTACTTTCTGTAAACCCATAAAACCCTTTTAATTTATCGATGCTAAATCGGATTGTTCATGCCACTTGAGCAATCAATGTGAGCTTCCACTTATTCACAAGCACAATTAATTTTCACTTAAATGAACGCAAATCAACATGCTCAGCTAAAAAGTGATACAAATGGAAAAAAAGAAAAGAAACGATAAAAAAAAAACATTTTTTAAATAAAAGTTAAATTAAAATGAAAAATAAAAAATAAAAAAACACAATTAAAAAGTTTTCTTTGCATACACATTCGTGCAACCACACTCATGCATCTACCTGTAAAAAGATTGACAGCACAAAGCGAATGCGACGATATTTAATCAACAGCAACAACAGTAAAAGCAACAGCAACAGCAACAATATACCGACAGCAGCTTTCGATTATTATCCGTCTGTCTGATTCTAGCGACTTTAAGCTGCTTTCAAATGTGGTTGGCTCAACATTTAATTCAGTTTCCATGTTCGTTTGTATGCAAGTGCCTATGCCTTTGTGCGTGTGTGTGTGTGTGTATGTTCTGCAAATTAAATATACATTCGTCTGTATTTATGTATGTGACTGATGAAATGATGAAATGTTTGCTGTTCAAATATTCTCAAAGGAGATTAAAATTTCTCGCTCAACCAACTGGGAATTAAATGCTGTGTTGCGGCACAGGCGTGTATTAAGGGGTTCTTTGTTACTGTCAGTATGTGCAACATGTGGGTTAGCTGTTTGCTGAAACACTTATTGATTGATTTGAAAAACAAAATAATTGAAGTAGGCGCGGGCAAAATGTTATCAAATGTATTTTAAATATTTAAAATATCAAGCGGCAGACGTCTATGCTGCCGCATTTTTAAAAACTACAATTGTAAATATGTGAAAGAAAAAACTCTATCAAATATTTTCTTCGTTTTGTTTCAAAATTTCGTTGTCTTTAGTGCCCCTAGAAACTGAAAATACAAGAGGCAGACGCTCAGGTCTAAACTATTTCAAAACATATGGGGTATTAAATATCAAAATAATCGATTTTGGTCAAATTCGTATATTTTAGGAACACCAGATTTTTTTCGAACCTATATAATTATAAAGTTGCCAAGCTTGACCTTTTCCCTTCAAAACCCACTTTGATTTATATCGATATCTTTTTTTCTCTCCGAAATATCGTAAATTTAAATTTCCAGTTACCCATTAAGTAGATCTGTGTTATAAATTTCAAATAACGATATTTCGGAGATAAAAAAGATAACTCATTTCTCAATAAATACTAAAAAAAAAAATTACACAAAAATCTGATATGCAAAAGCAAAATAGTGTTAGATTTGGCGTGTATTACCCCATACACTTAGCCAGAAAACAAAATTTATAAATGACCGAAAAAGAATTGTAAATTTTTGAAAGCAAAACTTACACATAATCGGTTTTATATATGTACATATATCCTTAGTAGTAAGCACTTTAAATGCTTAAACACGTCTGCCATCAAAAACGCAGCGCTCGAATCGTCTGCCTTTTTTATTTTTATGTTTTTTACAAGTAAGGGAACCAGCAAGCGAAGAGGCAGACGCGATAAAATCATTTAGTATTGAATTTTTTTTACATGTTTGTAATATTGCAATAACTAAGTGGCAGAGGTTATTTCTCTCGTTCTGTATGGCATAATTTTTATAATAATCGCAATCTGCCTGACGATAAAATTACTAAAGTTGGTACTCATATCATAAAATTTAAAAATAAAGTTTAATTGCTCTTTAACGAAAAAACTAAAACGTCTGCCTTTTACATTTATCTGTTTTTGTGTGACGTCACATTTTTTAATATAAAAGGCAGACGCGTTTAAATAGTTTATGGTACCTAATTAATAAAGCGGAGCCATCGCAATGACAAAGATTATTCGTATTATTTTCTTTTTAAAATTAGGAACTTTATTTTTTTCAACGATAATATCATCAGTAAAAATAGCTAATTTTCTATAAAGAACTTCTTTTTATTGTTTATAATTCATTCGTTATTAACTGAACGTATGAGTAACTTTCAGAATTCATGATTTCTTAAGCTCACATTACACAAGTTTTACGGATTTTTAGGAAAAAATCTAAGAGCGTTAAATAAGCACACTGAGATTTATTATTTGAATATAAATACGAATAATATGCTGTTTCACTAATATCCTTTTTTTTCTTTGTTTCAGGTACGTTTAACATCAACAAAAGCCTTTTAAAAATACACGTAAGTTTGCATTAGAATACCACAAATAAAAGTTAATTAATACATTAAATGCTGCTAAGCAAAAGCTTCACAAAAAAATATTGTAAAAAAAACCAAAAAAAAAAACTGCTCCATGCTCTAATTAAGCCAACTGCAAATTCTGTTTAACTGCAGTATGGCTGCTACAGCTGCCACTTTGCAATTAAAACAAAAAAACAGCAGGGAAAATTTAAAACTAAACTCCACTAACTACTTGATTTTCAGCAAATGTTTCAATCATTTGTTTTTTTTTGTGTTTTTTGTTCAACTTAAGCATTTTGTTGCATTTTCCACAAAATGTAATTCAACATTTATTCGCATTCGCAATTTAAAATTCATTAAATTATACACTAGCGCTGGCTGGCTGGCAGCAGCAGCATAAATTGCTTGCTTTACACATTTCAGAAACTGAGGAGTAAATTTTTCCCGGCATTGGCATGCGAAATAACTCAGCAGCAAGAGAGAGTGAGTGAGTGAAAAAATTAAGGGAGAAAAAGAAAAAATCCATTCAGTGCAAAAAACTGAAAACATAAAACTTGCACCCTCATCATTCAGTTGAAATTTTGTTTTACTTAAATTTTTGTTTTTTTTTATGTTGAATTGAAACACTTTATTAGCTTTGTTTGTGTGAAGTCAAAGCCGCTGTATGCTGACTGTTGCTGCTTCTGATGGTTGCTTTCCAGCTTTGAAATGGACAGCTGGCATGTGTACAAGCAGCGCGTACACATGAGGAACATGTGCTCTCTTTATGGTAGTTTTTGTTTTTTTTTTAAAGTGTTTTCAGTTCATTCATCATGAATTGGCATAAAAATTGCACCATTTAAGAGGTTTTCAATTAAAAGTGGAAAAGTTTTGTTTTTTGAGTATTTGTAGTGCTTTGTTTTAGCTTTTTTTTTCAGTATTTAGGTTTACTTTTATAGTAAACCTCGAAAACTTTTAAAAATCAACTAATTTAATATTTTAAATTAGTTCAGTACGAATATGATATATTTTGTTCAGTTTTAAGGAGTGCGCCATCTCAATCTGGTCAATGGAAACTTCTGCCGAGAAAAGTTTATTGTTGCGCGCGCAGTATGGTATGTTGCGGCGTCTTCATGGAACCAGAAGTCTTTCAGGTTATTGACTGTGTCACCAGTTCTGAAGAAAAATGGCCCTTACAGTTAAAGCAAACACCGGCCCTAAAAATCGCATTCTCATAGTGCAGTAGTGTTTCATGAATTATAAGAGGATTTTTGGCGCCCTAAAAGCGTAAATTTGGTTTTTTGACGGCGCCGGAAAGTGTGAAATGAACCTTGTCGGTCATCAGATTTTGCTTCCAAAAATCCGGCTCAGCTTCAAACATTCGAATGACGATATTTGCGTAGGCCAAGCCACGCAACTTTTCGTTTCCAATAACCAATGAGTCAACAGCTCTTTATATGGGAACATGTGAGGATCTTGCTTTGAAATGTCATTTAATAATTCCATTGACCAACTTGAGATGTCGCTTCCTTCGTCTAAACATTTTTTTTAATTCTACACAAATTGAACAACATGTTTTCATGGAGTAAATCTTTTTCACGAATTTATGTAAATCAAATTCATTTTATTCAGTGCTAAATTGTATTTCAATTTTTTTAGTAAAGTACCATTTAAGTTACCTTAGAATAGCCTTTGAAAGTTTTTACCTTTAGTAAAAGCCTTACGCATTTCTCTCACTTTTTGTAAAATATATCAAATGTATCCACATAAATTTTGGTAAGACTTTCATGAATAGTTTTTCGTGTATCAAAGTTTTTGCTTGTCGAATCCATCTCACATTTGTAGCAATTTCGATGTATATTATAATTCACAAGTGTGTATCTAGCCTATATCATTAATCTATTACTCGCTTTTATTAAAGAAATAATGTGTATTAAACTTAAGAGTCACTCGCTGATGAAACGGAAAATGAAAAGAACCAAATAAAGAAAGGAGTCAGTCTTAAATTAACAGTGAAACTGAGAAGTCGTTTTAATAACCCAGCTACAATTTAATCAGAAGTGGGATACCGTATAAAGATTTTTAATATATATTTAAAAAATACATTTTTAATACGATGGAAAATATCATCAATGCGTCATCCTATTCTGCTCAACAATTGCGAGAATGGGCCAGGTGCCTTGGCTTATCTGCATCTGGCACAAAAAGTGTCCTGGCTGCGCGCATAAGTGAAGTGGATGTAAGCATTCGTGGAAGCTGCCCATCAGAGGATGATGCAATTGCCAATGATAATGTTCAGCAGTGTGAAGACGCCGAAGATGATGAAATCATTGCACAGCCAGAAAGCGGTACTGAGGAAGACGAGGGTGACGCCAATAACGGACAATTAATTCGAAAAGACAACGAGAAGCTAAATGAACAAACGAGTGGACAAAAGAATGATAAAACGATTAGAAAAATGAGTGCACAAACGAATGAAAAAACGAGCGAGCAAACGAATGCTATAACGAAAGACAATGACCAAAATATGCAGCAAAAGGAAATGGAAAACGAAGACAAAAACAATCGTTACGAGATGCTAGAAAGAGAAATGTTGCTGATACAAAAAGAAAAGGAACTATTGCTACGTGAAAACGAGTTGTTGAAGAAAACGTCGCAACTGCAAATAAACCAACCACGTTATGAAGTTGGAAGTGAACACATGTCGCTGAATGACATAAAAGAATTTCTGCCAGTCTACGATGGTGGTGCTGGTTTTGAAATTTGGTGCGAACAAATCAAATGCGCACAAAAAACTTTTGGTTTAACTGAAGGCAAGCTATGCAGCGTGATCGTTGCAAAGTTAAAGGGCACAGCACTGTTTTCACTGCATTCAAAACCAAATTTCGTTATAATGAATAGCGAGCAGCTATTGAATGAACTAAAAATAATGTTTGGTACAAATGAAAACAAACTAAAGTTGCGGCGTAAGTTCGAAGCTCGGAAGTGGCGTTTTGGTGAACAGTTTGTTCACTATTTCAACGAAAAACAGAATTTAGCTGCACCATTGCAGTTAGAAGAAGATGAATTCGTTGAATACGTCATCGAAGGAATTCCTGATTCGCAACTTCGCATCCAGGCGGAAATTCAATGCTACGAAAAAAAAGCTCAATTATTGAGAGCCTTTTCAAAAGTCGAATTGAAGCAACATGTGTTTGAGCTGAAAAAGAGTGAGGAACGTAGAGCTGAAATACGCTGTTTTAACTGCAATTCAAAGGGACATGTTGCGGCCGACTGTCGCAAGCCAGCACGGGAACCGGGTGCATGTTTTGCTTGTGGTAGCAAAGAACATCTTGTGGCACATTGCCCAGATCGTAAGGTACAGCTGCTAAACAACAAAGAAGAAGTAAGAGTATTTAAGTTTATGTATGTTAGTAAAAATAGTACAAAAAAAATTTTTTCTTTAGAATGCCTCTTAGATACAGGAAGCCCTATTAGTTTTATTACAAAACAACACCTAACAACAAAGTTGAACTCATTGTCTATAATTCAAAACGATTTGACTGAAGTAAATACATGCTATTCTGGTATAAATAGTTCAAAATTAAAAGTTTACGGAAAACTTTCTGTTTCTGTTTTTATAAATAATAAATGTATTAATATAAACTTACTAGTTGTTTCTAATGACACAATGGGCTATGAGGCTGTTTTAGGAAAAGATTTTCTTAGAATATGTAGATATAGACTAGTAACTGAAGATGAAATACTTGAAACAGCAAATCAAATATCTAAAATGAAGTGTGCATTAAATGAAGTAAAATCCTCTAACACAAATAGAGAAAATCAAAATGAACTAAAAATGCTTAAATTTATAGAAATTGAAGAAATGAATGTACAAGGTAAAGAAAATAAATTAAAAATTGAAAAAGTGTCGAAATTAAAAAACAATGATCAGATTATTGAAAATAAAAAAGAAGACTTTGAATTTTGTGACTGGATTGATAATCCGTTATTCCTTATTGCACCTGTTAATGAAAATGAAATTGAATTAAATATAAGCAAAGAAATATGTACTGAAACTAAAAATAAGCTATATGAAATTTTTGAAACCTTATATTTGAAAAGCGATCGGCATACTGAACCAAAGACGAAATGTGAAATGAAACTAGTTTTGGAAAATATAAAACCTTTTCATTGCCCTCCTAGGCGATTAGCTTACACGGAGAGAGACGAATTGCAAAAAATTATAGATAATTATTTAACAAAAGGTTATATTAGACCCAGTGAATCTGAGTACGTGTCTCCAATTGTACTGACTAAAAAAAAAAATGGTGAACTACGAATGTGTGTAGATTACAGAACCCTTAACAAGGCAACGGCCAAAGATAATTACCCAATACCTCATATTGATGATTTGCTTGATAAAATGACAGGTAAAAAACTTTTTACGGCTTTAGATTTGAAAAACGGATTTTTTCACGTGTTTATGCACCCAGATTCAATCAAATATACATCTTTTATCACACCACTGGGACAGTATGAGTTTTTGCGAATGCCGTTTGGCCCAAAAAACGCCCCATCATATTTTCAAAGGTTTATTAATAAAATTTTTGCAGATATGATAAAAGAGGAACAAATCACTATATATTTGGATGACATAATGATAGCTACGATAGGAGAAGAGGAGCATTTAAAGATTTTAAGTAACGTGTTTAAACGTTTAACAGAAAATAATTTGTTGCTACGGTTAGACAAGTGTGAATTTATGAAATCAGAAATCAAATATTTGGGGTATATAATAAACGGAGAGGGTATAAGAGCAGATGATAAAGGCGTTCAGGCAGTCAAAAATTTTCCAGTGCCTTCAAATCTGCGCGCAGTTCAAAGTTTTTTAGGGCTATGCTCCTATTTTCGTAGATTTATACAAAATTTTTCTGTACTGGCAAAACCACTTTATGATTTGATAAGACTTAATACAAAATTCCGTTTTGGCGAAATTGAACTCCAAACTTTTGATATGTTGAAAGGAAAATTATTAGAAGCACCAATTCTTGCGCTTTACAATCCAAAAGATGATATAGAACTCCACTGTGACGCAAGCGCTATAGGTTTTGGATCGATTTTAATGCAAAAAAAGGACGATGGTAAAATGCACCCAATATTTTATTTTTCGAAACGCACGTCTGACACTGAGTCAAAGTATCACAGTTTCGAATTAGAAACGTTATCAATTATCGATGCTTTAGAACGATTTAGAGTTTATTTATATAGAAAAAAATTTAAAATCGTTACAGATTGCAATGCTCTAACAATGACTTTGAATAAAAAAGATTTGAATCAAAGAATAGCTAGATGGGCTCTTGAGTTGCAAAACTATGACTATGTTTTAGAACATCGACCGGGTACAAAAATGCAGCACGTAGACGCTTTAAGTCGTTGTACTAACATACTGGTTCTAGAACCAAATACGTTTGAAGAAAACTTGATAATTTGTCAAGGAAAAGATACAAAGATAGTTGAGATAAAACAATTGTTAGAAAAATCTGAACACCAATTATACGAAATGCGAAATGGTGTTGTTTATAAAAAAAAACAGGATGGTTCGTTACCTTTTTACGTTCCCAATGATATGGAAGACCATGTCCTGTATAAATATCACAACGAAATGGGCCATGTAGGCATTGATAAAATGGTCGACTTGATTTCGAAAAATTACTGGTTTCCTAAAATACGAGAAAAATCAACAATTCATGTAAAAAATTGTTTGAAATGTATAGCGTTTTCTTCAAAGTCAGGACGCGAAGAGGGATTCCTACACAATATTCCAAAAAGTAACATTCCCTTTGAAGTAGTACATATTGATCATTGGGGTCCAGTTGATAATAATACGAGAGCTAAGAAACATATCCTCGTCGTAATAGATGCATTTACAAAATTTGTGAGATTATACCCTACAAAAACTACAAACACTAAAGAGGTAATATCTTCACTTAATGACTATTTTCAAGCATATAGCCGACCAAAAATTATAATTTCTGACAGGGGCAGTAGTTACACTTCTAATGATTTTGGAAAGTTTATGGAAGAGAATAATATAAAACATATTAAAATAGCAACAGGATCACCACAGGCCAACGGGCAAGTAGAAAGGGTGAATAGGAACCTCCGTCCAATGTTCGCAAAGCTGGTAGACTCTGATAAGAAATCCATTGGGACAAAGTAGTCGACATTGTCGAATACTCTTTAAACAATACAATCCATAGAAGTATTAAACAGTATCCTAGTGTTATGCTTTTTGGTGTAAAACAAAGGGGAAAACTAGACGATTTTTTAAAAGAAACTTTAGAAAAATTTGATGATAGTTGTGATACGCGTAGCCTGGAGGCTATTAGAGAAGAAGCAGCTAAAAATCAAGAAAAATTACAAAATTACAACAAAAATAACTTTGATAAAAAAAGATGCGAACCGACTAAGTACAAAGTAGGAAATTATGTAATGATCAAAAACTTTGACTCACATACGGGGACTTGTAAAAAACTTATCCCAAAATTTAAGGGGCCATATCAAATAACAAAAGTGTTAAGAAACGACAGATATTTGCTCGAGGATGTAGAAAATTTCCAACAAGCAAGAAATCCTTACAAGGGTATATGGGCCGTTAGTAACATTCGTCCTTGGTTCAAAATGTCCGACATAATAAGAAATAAACGAATAATAAAAGCGCCTCAGATCAGGTGATCTTTACCGATCAGGATGGCCGAATTGTAGCAATTTCGATGTATATTATAATTCACAAGTGTGTATCTAGCCTATATCATTAATCTATTACTCGCTTTTATTAAAGAAATAATGTGTATTAAACTTAAGAGTCACTCGCTGATGAAACGGAAAATGAAAAGAACCAAATAAAGAAAGGAGTCAGTCTTAAATTAACAGTGAAACTGAGAAGTCGTTTTAATAACCCAGCTACACATTTTGACCTGTTTCCTCACATTTTCTCAACCGAATTAGGTAAAATTATCTTAATCAAGTTTTACTTGTATGGGAAATGCTACCTTTACCTATTTTATCCAGCCCACTTCTTGGAAACGATTAATAGTTTCGCTGGATGTTGCCGTACCAAGGTTGATAAGATTTGATTAAATTATTTTTTCCTAGCAAAGTCTCACAAAGCTTTCAGAGTTGGCACATCAACTTAACCAAACCCACCCATTGTGCCACCTTATATGTAGATTCGTGCCCAGTTTGGTAAAAAATTGCTTTTTACGTAAGTCGTTTTAAGCTTTATGAATAGTAACATGCTCACTTTTTTAACCCTGGCCACTTTTAAGATAATAAGAGTGTTCATATTAACGCGAAAGTTACCCATTTCCATTTGTGCAAATAGGCAATTTTACGTGATGTGTTTCATGAAAAATTTGTGACAGTTGTTGAGCATCTCAAATTTTAAGTGCCAAAACTTAAAAACGTAAGTAGTTAACTAAATTATTTGAAAAAATGGCATCAATAGTAAAATTTTTTGAAGAAAAATTATGGTTGGTACGATGGTAAAGAGATGCACAATTGACAGCGCAAGTTTGCGAGGTTGAAAAATCCACAGTTTGCGTGGGTTTTCCGCGATTTTTCGTTTTAGGATAAGAAATCTATTCTGTTGTTGAGGACTACCTTAGTATATTTAATTTTCTTATTGAATATGTATGTTGAGTGGCATCGGTTTTGGGTGAGTTTGTCTAGTTTTTTTCTTGCGCAAGGTTTCCTTGAAATTCTTGTTTGTTTGTGACTTAAGAATTTAAATTAAACTTAAGCCTTCCAAGTATATATTTTAGAAAAATGTTTCTGCCAAAAGTTGAAAACTGTCGCAAAACAGAGTTATTTTTATTAATGACAAAGTCATATTGACCTGAAAACAAGTAAATTATTGGCAGAACATTTCAATCTTTGTCCTTAGAGCATACCTTTAATTTCGATTCAGTAACAAATTCATTTCTTTCACTTTTTATATTATTTGCCATCAACTAAAATGAAATTTATTTAATTTCTTCTCAATATTGGTTTGATTATCTTGAGGAATTTATTTGCTTTTTGCTCTTATGTTGCTCTTGTGGTCTTTTAATATTTAATGATCGTATTAGTTATTTATTGCTGTGGTTATGAGCAACACGAGCATGAATGTTTTTTGCAAGTTAAGTCTTTAAACATTAAAAATCTTTATAAAATGAGAAGAAACTTGAAACATATGTATGTACTTATTTATTTTTTCTTCTGAGTTAAAGACTTAAGAAGCTTTATTTACTTACATTTGCATTATTTATTAATATGCTTCTATTTTTTTTATATTTTGTTTAATTTTTCTGCTGTCACTAAAATCTTATTGGTTTACAATTGTCTTATGCTAGGACAGGAAAAGGCTTAGTAAGTTCGTAATTAATTTTTCGGTTAGCAATATAGCATTAAACTTCTTATCTTTGCAAAGGTGTTTGTAAATCTAGTAATTAATTCTGTCTTCTTAAAAATCCAAATTAAGTAAAGTAAGCCTTTGCAATAACACAATCCAAATGAGCACATCAAAAATGACATCAACGACTTTAAGTTCACTTACTCTAGAAAGTTTTTTACAATATTGTAGTTTAAGAGAACCTTAACTGAGTCGTTTGCAAAAAAAATCCTTAATTGCATATCGCAAAAACTTTAATAAACAATTTTACTTTGAATTTTTTGCCTTAAGCTTTCGGTTTTAATTTTTACCAAAAATTT
This sequence comes from Tricholauxania praeusta, assembly GCA_949775025.1. Taxonomy (NCBI): domain Eukaryota; kingdom Metazoa; phylum Arthropoda; class Insecta; order Diptera; family Lauxaniidae; genus Tricholauxania; species Tricholauxania praeusta. Next base: position 161,834,022 of record OX459028.1, on the reverse strand, counting down.
TTTTCATTAAGACAACAGCAAATATAAAAAGTTTGGCATAAGTTGCATTTTTTTTTCGACTGAAAAAGTTTGTGTTAAAAAATTATTCTTTCACCCATTTATGCTCAATTTCTAAAAGATTTCTCAATACACGGCCCACCGAACAGCAGTAAATATTTTGCCTTTGCCACATTAATGTTACTTTGACTTCCATTTCTTTTACAACTACACACATTTTCTTTTCCATTTTATTTCTCAGTCTCCTTATCACTGTATCTTTACGTTATTTTTTTTTGTCTTGGGACTTTTTCCGCTGCTACTTCGTTATAATTATCGTAAAATGCTTTGAACAGCACTACAGTGAATTGCAAAAAAATTAGGACAAACTCGTAAGCTCAAGTGGTTTTGACGTCATCTGCTTTTGTTTTTTTGTTGTTTTCGACACACGTAAGTAGAGAAAAAGAAAAAAAAAAAACGATAAGGGTTAAACGCTACAAAAAAAATAGGCAGAATACTAATTGATACAATTTTTGCAGCATAATTTTAGGGGAAGAAGTGTACAAAAATTAATTTTATCACTGCCTGGTATCTTTTTCTTTAACAGAATCGTTTGGTTTCTTAATAATATGCACAACATTTGGTAAGACAATAATGCACAGTGGTATTAACGCATGTATAATGTAAGGCTTTATTTTTGTACTCTGTATAAAGCTAATGATAAGGAAAAAAACTACACTTAGTTGGGAATGAACTTGAGAAACTTGGTGTTATTAGTCGAATATGGCTTCAAACTTCAAAAGACCATGAAAAAAAATTGGATTACTAATTTAGTTCTTTACAAAAATTTATTATTTTTAAGCAACGAACATCACCTTTGGAATAATGAAAATTTTTTGGTCCAAAAAAAAATGTTTTTGTTTCTTAGATACTTCCAAGATAAGCTTTCAAATAGGGGGTGGTTTTTTCAACTGGTAATGTAATGTACATTACTCTATGCTCAACATCTAGCTAGTCGAACCTTAAAATCATCTATCAAACTACATTTGTCCCATTCTGAGTATTGAGAAAAAAAGTTCTTGAGAGGTTACTCGAGAAATCTGTGTGGGATGAAGCCACAATTAATATAAGTTTAGAAAACGCCTTACACACCAACGGCTCCAAAACGAACAGTGAGTTGGGTGCGAAAATGAATTCAAAAATTTCTGGAATATCTTAATATTTTCGCTAACGTGGGTGAATGTTTTTGCGATTCTAGAAGAAAGTTCTCCGACAGCCAGGCTGCCAAACTTCGTTTCGAGTATCCAAGAACCGAATTCTTTCGTATTTCCTATCCAAGGCGAACAAAAATTGGAAGCTTGAAAAACCCGAATGATACCCAGAACAAATTTCATTAATATCGCAAGAATCACCACGATTTTCACTGGATAACAACATCGGCAATCAATCTGAAAGAGTTACCATTCGAACATTTCTTTTGTAATTACTTTTTCTTGTCCAGGACTAGCCTTAATTCTCTGGAGTGGCATTTTCTCAACGAATTTAGCGTTCATTAATAATTTTGTTTTGGTTTATTGCATAAATTTAAATTTATTGAATTAGTTTTTTTCTACTGTGCCTATGTTCAAATTGCGTTAATGCTAATTTACAAATGGCCAATACAACATGCGAGTAGGTGTATTAAAGTTGCAGTATTACATTTAGAAGCTTTTAGGTGTTAACAACTGTGGGCTATTTTGTGCAAATGATGCCATTTGGTTACTAAGTATACGTATTTGTGTAAAGATTTTTTTCGGTTTAGTTTCATACTGGTGAAGGAAGCAAGCTGTTGTTGCTGCTGCGTTGACTGTTGATGTTGGTTGATAGCAAGATAAGAGGACAGATAAGAATCTGTGGTGGAGTGAAAAAAAAAAATAATAGGGAAACTTAATTTTCTTTTTAATAACTCATAGTGTCAGTAAATGGTGTTCGCATAAATGAAGCGATTTTGTGGGCGTATAATACCAGCAGTTAAGCATTATATTAATGTTAAATGGTTAACTTAATTACCTTAATTAGTAAGAGTAACACTTTTTCTTCATTTTATTTATAATAACTATAAAGTTATAGCTAAGCTTTGGTGTGGGAAAAACGTTTTGGCAATGATTCGTTTGTCCATTTCCATTGAAAGTGAGGTTTGCATATATTTTGAATATTAGCTAATTGTTTTTGAAATTGGTTTTCAGTGAGTTTTTAGAACTTTTCAACATAATCTTTAGTACCTCTAGAAAGTCAAACAAAATTTAAAGATTTTCTTCTTTAAAATTCTTTTTTTTATAAAGGTTTCTTCATAGTTTTCAAAATTTCGGTATAAATTAACATAAAATTCTTATTCAAACCAGAAGTTTGTGGCATTTTATTTTCTTTTTTTTTCTTTTTAATGTAGACGCATTTTTTTTTACCATCCAATTGTGAGCTTGATTTTTCGAAACTTAATCGAAAAAACACAAAAATAGTTAAAGAAAAAAATTAAAATCGACTTTTTTCTCAATCTTTTAGAGTGATTGATAATTTAAGATCTTCACCAACATTTGTCTAAACGGTAGCATTTTTTTCATAACTTTTTTCGGATCTTTATCTAAATGGTAAGTTAACATTCCGCAAAGAAAGAAATCGTTAAAAACTGTTCGCAGTTCGATAAACAGTGAGCACGCTAAGCTGATTCTAAGGAGTGCACACTTTATGTTGGAATAAGAAGAATAGTTTCAGCGCATTGTTGAGGCTTGTATTTTTCCGTGATGAAATCGTGAACCATACTTTATGCAACTGACAGGAACGAAACATTTTGACATTTCAAATATGGTCACTGTCGACTTAAGACATATGATTTTTTTTAGAAAATCCTATAGCCAGTTTTACGATTATGTTAACGAAGAAGCTTAAAATTTAATTATTCTGTTACTTTTTGTGAGAAATTGTTTTTTCGATTTTTTCAGCACAGTTTTAAGATTTTTTTTTTTTGTAATTATTGAAGTAGGGTACTTTTGTAGAGAAAGTGATTTTAAGTGGTATTTTGAATTCAAATAATTGTATGTTTTTATTTAAAGTTTTCGAAAGATTAATCAAAATTTAATAATTTAAAATGTTGTTTTATATAATAATAAGCTGTTTAAAATTTTAAATTAATATCATAATTAATTCATTTAACAATTAATTTCATTCAAAATATATGATGCTCATATGTCATTTAAACATTATAAAAACTGCATATGGGCATTTCTCTCATGTTGAACGGGACGAAAGTACACTTTTAAAGTGGAATAAAAGTCAAAGTATAACACTTTTATTTTTTTCTGTTACTTTAAGGAATATCCCTTTGGTAGCACTATATTGAGTGGTAAAGTTGATGCCAGACGTAATACTTGTTCCAAGATAGAGGCAATAAAAAAGCCATTCGAACGGGGCAAAAAACGGAAGTGGTTTTCATGGCCATCTATAGAAAAGCAGAAGTCAGCGAAACTTCACAATATTTTTTATTGCGACTTATTTAAAATGTTATGGAATAATATAAATTTTTAATAGATTCGTTTGATTGAAAAATCTTATTTACTTTTTTTCTTACAAGGCATAATAATCCATTCGAACGGGGCATTCGAACGGGACATATTTTTCCATTTTGGTTCACTTGGCCAATTTTTCAAAACGACTTTGATAGTTATAAAAATAATCATATTTAAGATATTTACAGTAATTAAAAAACAAATTTAATGTTTATATTTATCAAATCAATTAGTGTGATCAATTTTAACAAAAAAAAAGAGGAAGGAGTAGATATTTTTCTTAAAAGTACATAAAACTTTTCTTTTTGCTGTTAAAAAGTTTTTCCTTTAAGAGGCGTGGCACCGTCCATTAAAAAATATATTTTTACTCAAGTTTCAATCTATCTACATACCAAATTTCATCAAATTCGGTGTAGTGGCACAGCCGTGATACAGTTTTTTCGCATTTGGAGCGATGCCACGCCCCTTCAAAAAATCAGAGTATCTAATAATCTTTCTTAGGATTCAATCTATCTTTAAGCAAATTATCAACATCGGTCCATTAGTTTAGCCGTGGAAAAGTTTTTTCCCGTTATGGGCGTGGCAACGCCTACTACTGAAAAAAAGTATAAATATCCCTCTTTCTCTTCACAGCCTTTCCAATAAAAAGAAAGTTATGCGACTATGTTGTGCTATGGCTGTGAAACAGTTGTTTAACCGTTTTCAACTGCCTATTTATTGCACTTATTTTTGCGAACATGACCAACTTCAAACAGCTCCAAAAATTTTAAATTTAATTTTTTCTACACTTGCTTTTTTTTTTAATTATGTACATGAAAAAAATTCGTGCAAAAATTTTGACACACTTGCTGCTGTTATCAATTTCGAAATGAGAACATACTATGTTATTTGTGACTTTAGAACATGACCTTAAGCAAATTAAAATTTTACAGTTAATAGAGATTGGTTTGATGTTTTTGCATTGTTTTTATTACCTCTCTTACACAATTAAATATTTATTACCTCTCTTACACACTTAAATATTTATGGCAAAATACTATTCAATATTACGAAAAAAGAGAAACTGCATTTATGCAAGTTTACACGTGGTTTGCTCACCGTGGTAAATGAATTCTGGTGTAAATTGTTTAAATTAACAAAATTTGAATATTTTCCTTACATAACATCAGATAGTAACGCTTTTATAATAACTTTCAATTTTTCTGTCACGGTTGGCCTTTTGGCGGAAATGCCCATATGTGTCATTAAGAACTTCTCTTTATGTAGCGAAATTTAATTTAAAAAAGCAATAACTTTTTGAGCTATGCAGTTAAGTAAACTCCGCTGACGCATAATTTTGTCCAGCCCAAATGAGAAGCAAAAAAAAAAATAAAAACATCCTTTGATATCTTTCATTTCTTTGAGAAAAATATAACAAAACTTCTTGTCAAATCGTTAAGAAATAAATTTTGCTTAAGTACTTAGCAAAAGCATATCCACTTCGTAGTCAGCTTCAGCCAAAGTAAAACCTTTACAATGTGGCAATAACATCTCACACACTCTAAGTTGTGGGTGCACTCAACTACAACTTTAATTCGTCTTAACGTTGGCTCTATAATATTGCCACTTCATTGTTGTTGCTTTTATTACCATTTCTGTTCTTATTGTTCTTGTTTTTTTTATTGTTGCTTTTTTCTCCATTTCTACCACACAATGACTAAGGTCAGGGCACAGACTATCAATAAACCTCTGAAGGCAAAGGAAAAAAAGAAAACTGAAGAATAAAGTCAGTAGCAATTAAAAGCAGCAAAATAAGTAACATTATACAACGTTAAGGACGAAAACAAACACAAAAACAAGTTTTGCTGGAGCCTTAGAAGATTAGGTGCTAAGCTAATTACAGAAATTTTGTGGTCAATTAATCAGGATTAGTAAAAAAATAAAATTGAGAAAGATAAAATGTAGACCTTAATAAATGAGCTGCAAAAGAAAGTGTAAAAAATAAGCAATGAATTAAAGTTTAATTTTCTACAGATAAACAAGGATACTAACATGAGAAAATTGAAAAATTTAAGTTTAGGTCGGAATGTTTTGCGAGATTTGTAATTTCTTTTGACTGCTGTACTGTGAAAAATATTTTTACTTTATTGGTTTTCGACTGTTATTTTTTAATTTAAGTTTCATACTCTAGAATTCTACAAAATATCTCTTTTATTAATTCATTTATTTCCCTCAATTCAAATCTAATTAAATCTCAAACTACACAGATTTCCATTTCCCCTCACCAGCGCCATAAGAAACATTAAAATTTAAAATGACTAACGCATTGTTTTTTTTCAACGCTCAAAAGTATGCAACAAATTTTGCACTACAAACAAAATGAACATCACTCTCTCCAGCTATGTAATGGCAATGATTTTATGCGCAACATAAATAAATTAAATATTCAATGACTTATACAAAACACGCAACAAAAAACAACAACAACAACAGAAAAAAAATTGCTCTGGCAGTAAAAAAAATCTACTGCTACTTTTGCTGATTTATGCGCTACTTCTTTTCTGAGTTACATTTCTTACATTTTGTTGGTTTCTTTTACTTTGTGTAAACTTCGCATTCTTAACATTTTTTAAATCTGTTACTTCTTATGGCGTCATTGGTTTGTAACTTTTGCATTTTATTCATAGCAATAAAAGTTGTTTGCTTCAACAACAACAATAATAGCCCACAGCATACAGCACAACATTAAAAACAACATGTTACTCAAACGATAACAATGAATTATTTTACATAAAAAATGCATAAATTTTTTTATATGAAAAATATTTGTTACTGGAAATTGAAGTTTATGTTGCATATTCTGCAACTATGCCAAGGTTCTGCGTTAATCTACAAGTTGTTGCAAGTATTTGTGACTGTTGTGCACTTAGTGATAGATTAAAATTTAGCAATGTCCTTGATATGCCGTGAGTTTGCCTAAGAGAAAAATGCACTTTAACGTCAGAAGTAATATGAGTCTATACTGACATTGCGAGTAAAAAGAATCTTGGAAAAATTAGTTAAGCACTCGTATAAGTTACAACAAAATATCCTTGAAATTTGAAGCGAATGAACAAATATTAAAAAGCGGATAAATGTAGTCGAAAATGCAATCACTGTCGAAAGGTACTGTGTAAATTTTAGAAATTTACAATAAAACGTTAATGCATCGTTAAGTAAAGTAGGAAAATATCAATTAATAAGAAAATATGACACAAATCATAATAATCACAAAATATTTAACAAGTTTTAGGCGTTCGAGAAATGCTGAAAATTTGAAATATCAACTTAGATCGTAAAGTACCATAAAGTCATAAAAAGTCTAAAAGTATTGAAAATTCTTTTAAGTCAGTTGTGTTTTGCGAAAAGTTTTAAGACTTTCGTGGAAGTTGATCATAAAAGTGATTTATATATGTATTTTGCTAAAGATCTTCTGATTTATCATTTCCGTGAAAATTATGGAAGGTCTTACTTAAGAGATGAAAAATCAGCGAAAATACATCATTCCGCAGAACTTTACTATTAGTTTTCTGTTTACTTTGTCCTTGAAATTGCAAACATAAGACTCGAAAAATTGACTTATTACTTCGTATTTGATAACTTTCATGGACAGACTCGCAATTAATTTTTGATATTTTCACTAAGAATATTAGGTAGGCACTGTCTAGAGTTTTCTATAGTCTTTACAGTCCAGATAATGTAAAATTGTAAAACCCAATAAACGAAAAATCGAAATTCTTCCAAATCTTAAAGCTTATCAAAAATTGGAGAATGTTGTACATTCGTTGAATCAATTGCTAACAAATTTCGATGTTCAATTTCATGAAATCCAATACAGTTTATATGGTATTCTAAGGATAATTTTCCAATAATAAGTGAAAAAATCCATAGTAGTTCTTCAAATAGTTGGGTCAATCTGCAAGTTTGAGTGTATTTTCCTGTATAGATGTACTTAGCTTCGAAAAACATTCACCTTATAACATTGAAAGTTTCTGACATTTTTAAGCACCTCTTTATGCATCACGATTCGTCTCGTTTCGTATCTAATTTTCAAGCCTGAAAATATGCTATTATTTTTCAAATGAAATCAAAAAATATCTAGCCTGTACTTAATAAATAATTAACTACAAATTTAAAAATTAGACTAGCATATTTTTAGGCTTTCAAATTAGAGACGAAACGAATCGTGATACATAAAGAGGCCCTGTACTGTAAGACTTTGAACGAATTAAAAAAAATTTATTCTCACGTGTTAACTTAATCACCGGAAGTGTTATTTCACAAAATTAAATAAATAAAAATCTTAAAATATATTTTTGTTGATTTTGCCATGATTTTTTGTGCTCTTTTGATAAAATTAGAGTAATGTTTTTTTTTTCTTGCAATTCTTCAAAGGAATAATTACTTACAAGTGTTAAAGGAAATAATATCAAACATAAAATTTTCATATTTTAATATAGATAAAATCGGCTAAGGCCTTAAATTACTTTTACAAGGAATTATCTGGGCAACATTTCGAGAAAATTTTTTTCAAAACTTTATCGAGTAACTTTAACTTACAAGATATTGATCTGCAATTACTTTCTTCATAATATTTTTATTGAATAATTTTTTTTTTGTAAAAAGTTAAGCTTTTATAAAATTTTTTTTTGAAAAATTATTGTTATAATAATATTATTAAAAAATCTTGTAAACTTCATTGTGCCTTTACTAATTTCCTTGCAGAAAGAACACTTTATTTATCGTTACCAATTAAGAAGTGTTTGCTTTACTATTTTTAGGGACTTACAAGTAAAGCACTGTTAATATAATAGAATAATTTTTATGTTGTGTTGACTTGGAACGAAAAAGCACATTGTCTTTTGAAGCAGATTTCACTCGTAATTATCAAATATGATTGCTAGTAGTCGGTTTACATCCGCGGCATCGAGCTTACCGGTTTTCCATGCAGTACCTGTTCAACTGAGCCATTTTTTCATTATCATAAATGAAAATTCTTAGTCTATTATTAAAATTTAACTCTTTTTTTTGAGTAATATAACTTTCCAAACTAAAGTTTCTTGCACGAAATTTTTTTAAGTGATTAGAGTCTTTTTTTTTGTATGATTTTTTTTACCTATTGAGTTATTTTGCAATAGAGCAGAAGTGATAGTATGCCTACATGAGATCAATAAAAATCGACTCAATAAGGATTTCTGATTGAGCGTTGTAGCGGAGATCACGAGAATTTCTTATTATAAACGTAATAAGTCGAGAGGATATTCTATAGAAATCTAGTAACTCTATTATAGTTTAAGAGTTACAAGCTCTTTAAGGCAGTTTCAGAAATGAACAAAATATCCACTGATCTAGTGATGTATGAGTCAAGGAAGAAATCACATGCCACTCTCTAAATTTGTGTCTGAATGTAATTTTTATAGTAAAAATTTCTCAAAATTGTAGATTTAACAGAGGCGAGCGATTGTGAGTTTTACGTGACCATTTGACTTTTTATCGTATTTGGTAAGGACAGAAAAGTAGGATTCCCAATGTTATACACTTCATACTTAAAGTCAGCAATTTCCCATCCTAGTTAATAGCATAGGAGGTTACTGTGTGCTATGTTTCCGCCTTCATCGCTTCATTTGACATAAAATTAAAGATGCCTGAGTGATCATCACTTGTCATCAGTGTTAAGCCTATGAAAGTAACACTTTGATTTTTAATAGCGCACACTTAACCCAATAATGGTAACACAAACTGCTACATATAAACATACAACCAATACACACATTTATACCACATACATATGTATGTACTTTCCCAGTAGGCAATTGAGCAAAAACTCTGCGGGTGAATGCCTGTAAATCCTTACTTTACTGTATGCAAAAGCAATTATAAAATGCCTTCTTTTTCAGGCCGGCCAGCTTTTCATGTACATTTTGTCTTACAACATCAAACATGGTCGACATTTGTCTTATTTGAGATCTTCCTCAAATGCCGCAAAATTTCCTATCAATACCTTTGGAAGCCTTCTATCCTCCTATCCTCTAAAATATGCCTTCTTTTTTGAAAGGCCTATTCAACTGAGTCACTTAAAATGATATATAAATTAATTTTGAAAGAAACACCTACTACATCCCAAGAAAGGCATTCTAAGCACCATTCCTATTTCTGTTTTTATCATCTGGGTTGACAAAACTACCTACTTAACCTCATCATTGTTAGCACGCTAATAGGGTCAATAGCATAATTTGCACTAACAACAGTTGCGGTAGTGACGACGACAAAGCCAGCAGCAGCATCAAGCATCACTCGTTACCGTTTCCTCCTCAATCAAAGCCTGCTGCCTAGGCAACAACAACAAAAAAAAGGAAGCAGCATATTTTGTATAACAAAATTTTCTTAACGACAGCGGTTGCTGTCTTCAACCAAATGGTTAGAAGAATAATGGCCAAGTCATTTGCTGATGTTGTTGTGCTCGTCATGCTGTAAGACATAAAATATTTTATCACTCTTAATAGTTGCTGCTATTGTTGCTGCTGTTGTTGTTGTTGTTGTTAGTATTGAATCAAAATTTGCTATTTCCGTTTCCGCTAAACAAAGTGTTGCTTCTAGTAAAAGTTTTCTTGAGGAGGTGTACCAGCAACAGCAAAAAGGCTGTGCAGGAAATGAGGGCAACATTAAATGGCAAAAAAAAAAGAAACGGAGAAGTAAAAACGAAGATGTAATTAATTAAAATCTTAGCATGATGATAAAATACGCTGCTTTTGTCTGTCAACATTTCAGCGTGACTGTATGTGTGTGCTACTCATTCTTGTATTTGTGAAGCATAAAGTAAAATGTTACAACTGCTGCTGCTGCTCCTGCTGAAGACGTGAATCAATGACATGGAAATTAATTGAAGAACAAGCAACATTGCCATCCAACGTAACGTAGGGGAAGCAGTAGCAGTAGCAGCAGCAACAAGGAGCAGCAAGTAGTGCGACACAGTCATGCAAGCGCGCAAGAAACACGTGATTGTGTGCAAAATTTTCTATGCGAAATGTGAAAATTTCCTGAATTTCCACAGTGACATGAATAATGATGTTTCTCGCTGCCACCATTGGGAATTTTCATCTTTTTTTTTTTGATGCAACAGCAGAAAAGTGCGCTACAGCGGTAATGGAATGAAAAGTAAAGCACACTGAAAATAATTTTAGTTAATGAAGATTTTTTAATAACGAATACACGCTGATTTCACTGTGAAAAAAATTGCTTAAACTCTTTCCAAACATTGCTGCCGAATATTATTTTTAGAAACAATGCATTGATTAACCAGAGATGCAAAAGTTCGCATTTAAGATAATTTTATAAGTTGGAGAAGAATTTGCAACTTGTTATGTAAGCTACAACATTGTCTTGGACTTGAATTTTAATACCCATGGATATGTGGTACTTTAATGACATTTTTTATGAGGAATATCAATTGATGAATGTGCAGAGAAGTCCTCCAACATAGACCAATCATATGAATAGTTCCTTAACATGTTTTCGTGCCGCACAGCACTCAGATTTGCCTTATGATGGTGCAAGTTGACTCTCCTGTTCATCTTGTGTTTGTCTTTTGTAACATATCGCTCACTTACTTCAAGACTGTCATAACTCAAAAAACGTGATTTTTGAGTTAATGATTCGGAAATATCCGCCATTTCATGTTTTATTTCTTGTGAAAAAATCAGAAAAGTATCTTATGAACTTGCCTTGTGAGAAGAGTTTTCATCATTTTCATATAAAAAGCAACTTAATGAAAACTTTAAATGCGTTTTTCTCCCACTTTATGTTTTTTGAGTTATGCCAGTTTTGAAGTCAGTGAGCGATATCTTCTTTCAACAGTAATTTTTAGGTGGCAAGTGATATACAGCTATTGTCAACTAATTGGAAACGAAATCTTTGGCTGTGTTATTTAATGAGCGGCCAACCGGCATGCGCCTCAGCAAACTGTATGCAGCTATTCCTCTGCTTAACTGTCACCATTGGGTCTTTGCGTGAAATTCTTCCATGGAGTCCAGGCTCAACCAATCGACAAGTGACAGTTTGCTTGGATATTTGTGCATCATATTGATCAATTATTTCGCGTTGGAGGTCTGCAGCAGTCTTACGAGGATCCAATTTTGCCTTGCGCACAATCTGGCGATCCCTGTACCCAGAGGTCTCTTTTTTGCGAGGAACATTTTTTGCTGTGTTATACTTATTGAAATGATCAAGTGCATTGAATACCATCTTTTTGGAGTAAATTAGCTGTGTTGCCATCGCCTTATATCTCATGGCCGTCTTTTGAAGCTCAGCAATTGACTTACGCGTGGCCAGTATACAACTTTTGGCCAGAACCCATAATTATGGAAACGCCTATAAGCAAATTCGGTCAAAAAGTGTTCTTACAAGCATTTACAAGATCACAATATCGTTTCTGGAATTTTCTATCAAGTTTTTCTTTTATTTTTTTGCAAATTATTATTTCGTTTCCAATTAGTTGACTAAGTCAAATCTGAGGTTTGAGCAGAAAATCTCTCATAAAACTTTTTATGCTATGAATTTGATTTCAATTATGCTCTTTTTTTAGAGCTTATGTGTTTCACATTTATAATAACTATAAATTTTCTGGTTCACATAGAAAAATAAATGAAAAAACTACCAATAACACAGCGAAAGATTTCGTTTCCAATTAGTTGACTTGAAAAATTTGAGTGGTCCTCTGCATAGTAAATTCATTAGCTTTGCAATTGCCATCAATGGTCTAATGCCCAGGCACCCAGATGAGATGAATCTCATTAGTAGAGGAGCGACATTTCTGCACCGCTAGTGGTGAACTAAGAGTAAATTTTTATGTCTCCTTAAGATACGACATTTATCCTCAGCCAGAATACTACCTCTTCTATAGCTGAGACATTCAAATTTTTTTTTTTAATATAATTGAACATTTTGGGAACACGACCTTCTCCAATTTAGCTCTAATTTTGGATGAGTATAAGACATGTCTAGAGCCTTTTAGCTTAGGTGATTTAATATTTGAAACTTAGTGATTGCTTGTAAAGAGAACTACTCTACCTGCCTCATCTGCCCATCTGACGAGTTTGCTTAAGGGGAGAAAAGGGTCAGAGAGACAAAAAAAGCGTATTTTTGTGGTTTTAGTTCACAGTACCTTCTTTATTAAAATTCTTAAAGTTTGTAGTATGATTAAACATTATTTCAAGAATATTCTGCTAAATTTTCTTAAAAAAATATTAAAAAATAAGCCAGTGGTAGTGGGGAGAACTAAGTAACCTCAAAAAAAGTCAACATGCGGTAGGCAGGATAACTCATGACTGCTTCATCTGAAATCAAAATATAAAAAAAAATTTCTTTAGCATATAAATTCATCTTGGATTTGAACGTAGGACTAAACAAAATATTCATTTTTGAATTTTTGGTACAGGTTTAATCAAAAAAACCCTGATTTTTACTAAAAATTGCTCCTTTTGTTTAATTAAAAAATAAGGTGGCAAATGAAGAAAAACAAAATCCTTCGTTCAGATCCGAGTATTTAGTATCGAAAAGAAGTAAGTATGTAAAATTTTGGCAAAATCGGTCCACAAGTTTTCGAGAAATTTGGACTACCGACTTAAAAAAAAAGTTTTGTGAAAAACGCGATTGAAGTTTATATAAGATTACTTCTTCATATGACCGCTCGGACTCTATTGTCTGGAACTCGAAAAGTTTTGCTCCTAATGACTTCAAGTTTTCTGACAATATTCCTTATAACTTGTAGTATCAGAAAACAAACTTTAAAAAAAAAAAATTGATTTTTTGATCCTTTTCCCTCCTTAAGGCATTTTGAAGAATTTCACACAGTGTTTCTGCGAATTTACCAAATACAGCTAGTGCTATACCATTCACATAGGCGATTGCTCTACAGCCATGCCTTTTAGTGATATTAGCATCTTATTTATTGACAAATTCCACAATAGAAGGGATAGCACTTCACCCTGTGTCGTTCTACTGCAATATACCTACATATATGCCTTGAAGTTTCCAAATAAGCTCAGGTTGTATGCATATAATATATTACGATCTTACAGATTTTTTTTTCTTAAACAGCTCTCTGTTATGAATGGGCATTACTTTGCTTATTACTGTGTTTTGATGAGTGATAAGAATTAATTTTCGGCCCTCCCCTTTAAATATTTAAAATTTTTTTTGATTTATTTTCAGCCTTCTTCCCACAGAAATCAGAGATTATGTAGCTTTTGGCATTGTACGATGATAAATAAAAAATCGGGAACTTTTTCAATAATATGTTGCCGCTCAGTTGTGAAATGGGTCTAAGGCAGATTGCCGACATAATTTGAGTGGTTCTTAGTGGCTTAGTTTTCGGAGACCTCTCTTTATTAAACTCTTTAAATATTTCAGAAATTGATTCATATCGCATTTACTTCCCCATTTGAAAAGCAACACTTTCATATCCAAGTTTTCTGGATTATTTCTTACAGATCTTTTTATTTGCGACAAAAATCACAAATAATATTCCTTTTAATGCAAAAATTTGTAAATTTTTGTACTTTAAGTTGGGCAACTTTACATAAATTAAATGATTCAATTCAAAGTCCTTTTTGCTGCAACTCTGAGTAAATACATCAAGTCGCGTTCATAATTTATTTTTCGATTAATATTCATATGATCAAATTAACTCGTCACTTTTTTCCAGTGTAAAAGTGATTGTATTATGTTCCTCGTTCGCATTAAAATGTAATGATGCAGTCACTCGATGCTTTTCCTTAACTTCTTTGTATTCGCTTTCTTACTTTTGTCGATTTGGAACAAGAAACGCTTCTCATGCTGCTTGTTCCAGTTCTAGCTTTATTTTTTTTATTTTGCTAAGGAATCATTGCTGCTAAAATTAAATGAAATGAAAATTTGCTATTTTAATGTTGTTCTTTTTTTGAGCAACAACTTTTCCAACTTCTTCATCTTTTGTTGCTAGTTGGCAACACATTTTGCTTCATTTACTTTTGATTTCCGTAAAGCTTTGCTGCTGCTGCTGTTGCTGCTGCCGTTGCTCCAAAAAATTATTGATTGCTGCAGCGCAAAAGTCGCGCACTATTTTCTTTGTGTTGCTACTTTTTTAATTCTGTTTTTTTTTTCTCTCTCTGAGTCGCTTTTCTTTGAGAATTGTGCAAATTTATGCATCATTAGTCATTATGTTGAAGTCTTCTTCTTGCATTTTCAAAGTGTACCTACCTCGCTCTTCTTGCATTTTATCAACTTCCTGGTAACTGTGTTTTTTCCCCTAGGTCATGCTGACATTTTAAATTGAATTCGCAATTTTCGTTGAGTTTTTTTGTAATTTTTTTTTTTTTTAAATTTTGTTGTTTTTTTTTTTTTGCTTGCGCTAAAGCAACGCGCGTGACTACACTAAAAAGGCGGAGTTCTCACTTGTCAGCGTGAACAGTTTCCTTTTTTTTTTTTCAATTTCATTCATTTCCTTTTTGTTTTAACTTTTTTTTTTGCTGTAAATTTCATTTATTTGGCTTTTTCTGCCGTCTTTTTTTAATTTTCAATTGCTTATTTAAATTAAACTTTTGAAAATTTATTTAACATTTTTACGTTTTATTTCATTTAAATTCATTTCTACTTCATTGCAAAGTACATTTCTTATGAAGTTCGGGTGTCATTTTGGTTTCGTTTTGGTGGCAGTTTTAGTTTTCTAAGAAATGTTTCAATTTTTGTTGCATACTTTAGTGGTTTTTCGAAAAACATTCGGAATAAAGCTATCAGTTACTTTGTCTAAAGTTTAAGAAAATATCTAGGCTTTTTAAAGGAAGTTTTGTCCCAAAGTTTGTGTCTGATTGTTCAAGAGTCTGGCAGCAACAGGTGAGGTGCTGTTTTGTCCACAATGGTTGAGAAGAGTAATATTACAAAAAAAGTTATAGGCTCATAAATCTTGAATATATGATTTGTTAATTATTATGTCTGAAGTAGAAGCATAATCTTAAAAAATTCGGAATCACGGTGCTTCTATTTTGCGACGATTATTATTTTTGTCAAAAAGAACTCAATAAATCAAAAAGCCGAAAATCAAATTTTGCTCAATGATTCGACGAATAAGCCTCAAATGCATAGAAAAATATATTAAGTCCAAAGGTTCCTCATCTTTTTCATGCCCATCATATAAAAAATTTCAGTGAATTTTCAAACATAAATTGGCATTTTAGAAGAATATGTCTGTTTTAAGTAAATTAAAAAAATTAACCTTCTGGGTCACTAACTTAAAAAATCTAAATCTAAAAAAATTTCTACTGAGTTTCGAAAATTGTGGCTTTTACTAAAAATTTTTCAACGTTGAAAGGAGTGTGTCAAATCTTGTTATACTGAGGTTTTGCATACATTAAACAGATGTGATTTATTTCATAAATAAGCACATAAAAGGTGTTTTTTAAGGGCTTTTACTTTCCAATAAAGATGAAATGTTACGTTCAATTAAGTTTTCCATATTTTCATGAAAAAGTTGACGGTTGCAAATTTAGTAAAATTTCAACTTTGAATTCACTCAAAATTCACATGATTTCTCGAAAACATGAAGTGAATTGGGCACCTAAACCGCACTGAGTAATTTCTTTTAGCAATGTGTGTTGTTTTTGGCTTGAGCTGATGAACGCTTTGAAAATCCTTAAAACTCGTGTTATTTCGAGAAACAGAGTACTCAATTGTACCTCCAGACCACCGGCACTCGTTTTGCAAAAAATCATATGCGAATTCTAAATGGCTAAACAGCGAATAAGGTCAAAACTTGGATCATTTCAATAATTTTCCATTTTTTATTTCAGTTTGAAACTACGGAAGTCTTAAAAAACATCCTTAATATCAAAAAATTAATGAATACTCAAATAGTTAATGACTACCCTTCAATGATACTATCCTTGACCACCGTGTGTATCATTTGCCTTCGCTCTCTATTGCTGCATTCGAGGAACGGTGTGTAGAGGTTGCTATGTAATGAACATATAGAAGCAAATTTCATAAGTCTAAATACTACATGAGTAGCGCTATTGGTAGAAAAATATCCCATTGGGGTAATTCTATTTTTTTTTGCTTCAAATAGGTTCACGAGAGGAAAATTCTGGTGCAATTATAACTCATAATATTAATTTTTACTGGTGGCTCATCGAGCTTTTTTGTTTTCCATACGATTTGTATGGGAACAAAATGTTTTACAAGACATTTGTCTCTAGCCTATTGGAAAGATCATAAAATTTTCTATTAATAAGCTCTTTGCATTTTTTTCGTGAAGCAAACGCTTTGTCTAATTGTTCAAGCTCGGCAGTCGACAATAAGATGCCTAAGAGAACACGTGCTGTGTTATTGAGTTTTTTATGAATTTATGTTGCTAATTAACTGACGAAATGTTTGCTTTACGAAAAAAATGCAAGGAGCTTATTTATAGAAAATTGTATGGTCTTTTCAATGGGCTCATTTATGCAAGATTTTTTTTCACGAGATATAGAGACAAATGCCTTGTAAAGCATTTTTCTCCATGCAAATCGTATGAAAAACAAAAACGCTCGATGAGCCACCAGTAAAAATTAATATTATGAGTTATAATTGCACCAGAATTTTCCTTTCGTGTGCCTGCAACTTTTGAATCGGTTTGAAGCAAAAACGAAAAAAAGATTTGAATCACCCTAATGTCCCATATTACCTATCATTTATAATTTCGAGAAAATGCAAGTTCAAAATGTTTGAAACAAATACTTTTGAAAGTGTTGCACGAAAGGTTGCATAAGACAAGACCCATTCAATAAATTTATAGTAGCTGTAATTAAAGGCAAAATATGTTTTTTTGTGACCTCTAAAGACTTTCACATATTATTTTATTTTTAGGTCAAAGCTACAGACTTTTTTGAAACTGAATTTTGGATTCAGCTACCCAATAGGCTTGAATTTGATCCTTTCCAAGCTCATAGACGCTTTGATCATTGGATTATAATCGAACCAAATGGTAAAAAAGGCAACGTAGCGCCGGGGGGAGCTTAAAACTAAAGGGTTTATAATGAATTTTTTTTTTAATTTTTTAAATTTTTTATTTAAATGCAAAGTGTTCAACTTAAATTAAGCCCATATTCATGCTGCAAGGCAAAAATAATATATATTTTACATAAAATTTTATTGCACTCAAATACTCGTCTCGCATTTGCCTGTGGTACTCGTGCTTAGTAAACTTTTGCTCATGCAAAATTACGCTTTACCACCAATTAAGACAGATTTGCTACTAAGCGTTTTACCGCTGTCGTCTAAACTGTTTAATTGAATTAAAAAACTTTTAATTAAAATCAACAATTTTACCGCATGTTTGTTTGTTACACATACGACGCACAGTGCACTTTCTGTAGCCGCTGACTGCTGAAAAATTAGTGAAAGCACAAGAATTTGGAATTTAAATTTTTATTTATTTATTTTTTATACCAAAGTAAATATGTTGGTTTTTCCTAATAAGGTCTACTTTCTCTCCATTTTTAGCGAGTTTTGGTTATAAAAGGGCTGAAAAAAAAATGTTTTTTTTTTTATTTTAGCGCTAAGATTTGTAAAAATTAAGTATTTTTATTGAAAATATAACCATATTTTGTATAAAACTATATTCTGTTTTAAAGGCTTGTGAATTATTCATCAACAACTTGTGCGCTCAAAATAAAGATTTGATGTTTCTGAAAAGAGCAGCGAAAATCAAAAATACACATTTTGCCAACATTTGTATTCCCCACACTTTGGGTATATTAACTTTGTCATTTCGTATGTAATGCATAGGAAGGGGCGTGGCAGTTATAGAAAATTATATATATATTCTTGAGACAACTCAGCCATACAAGCGGAAATTTCAAAATGCTATACTGAGGTAGTTATTTAAGGTAATAAGACAATGGGGCGTGACACCCCCATAAGAAACAGAAAGCTTCAAAATGGTGTACTGAAAGAATTATTTAAGTTTTAACAACAAAATTTCTTACAAATTATAGAAATGTTTTGATATACCACCAGAGAAAGGTGGAAACATTTTGTATAGAGGGCGTGGCACTTGTTATTAAATGAAAATTTAAAAACCTTTATACTGAAGGAGTTTTGGGTGCGGCAGCGAAACTCCACACTATGTATGCTAGGAGCTGTTCAAACAAGTTCTGAACAAAAATAGATGAATTTTGAGAAGAGGGCGTAACACCACCCATACAAACAAAAAATCCAAACAATATAGTAAGAAGTTTACAGCAGATGTAGTAATACACTCAGAGAAAAAATTAATAATCTTATGATTGATACAAACGATTATGATTTAGTGCCAATATCTCAATTCGAAGAGTAACAATTTTGTATTGCATTTAAAAAGAAACCATATTGATTTGAAATGATTTCATATTTAAATCAACGTGATAAATTTTTCAAGGTATTCTAAGATAAAAATTTGTTATTTCAAATATGCAATTGTTAGTCTTTTACGATTACACTTCATTTAAAATATGTTATTTTCAAAACTTTTCAAATATTTTAAATTTAAAGTTGTTAATGTTAAAAATAAACGATAAAATGGTTAATTTTATTATTTGCAACTTCAAAATTTGTAGTTTTTCTAATTTGCAATGTCATTTTTCTCTGAGAGCAGAAGTTGGGAAAGACTTAACTAGGGACCCCTGTAATATGTCGCTAGTGTGTACCATGGAGCCGTAATCATCTCCTTTTGGAAAATTTTCGCCAGAACAGCTAAGGGAAAGAATGATCTGCTTAAAAATTCATAGAGCCCTAGCCGAATATTCTGTTGACTAATGTACTGATATTTTAGTTTTGAACATTGGTCTAAGGGTTTTGAGATCGATTTCCAGAGGAAAATTTTCATTTTTCTTTGTTGAAATTTTTCAAGAAATTTATAATTATAGAAATTTATAATAGAAACAATTTTAGATTTTTAAAATTTTTGTATTTTTGATCAACGTGAGATAAAGAAAAGCACTGTGTACAAACAATTAAATGTAGCTAAAAAATATTTTTTTAAAAGCTAAATAATATATTGTTTCTATTGCTTAGACTTAACTACCAAGATAAACTTAATTTTAAAAGTTTTGCCTTTTTGACCATTGATCCTTGCGCTAACCCAGTTGTTTTCTTTCAAAAACCTGCTTATTTCTTAATGTTGCCAATTAAGTAAACTTTATGTTAATGCAACACCCTGTAGCGGTTTTTCCGCTATTACTTGAGCCAAAAAAACTTTTCCAATTTGTGTGCTTGTGTTTGTGAGTATTTCTTATGATTGTGTGTGTGTGTGCTTTCCCATACACTTAAATGTGTATGCGCGTTTAATGAAAAATTCCTATTTTGCTTTCGAGTTGAGCAGAAGTTTCGTGTCAAGTTGTTTTCGCAACTTGAGCGTTTGCTCTACAAGTTTTGCTGCTTTAATGAATTGTAATCAATTTGTGGCAATGGGGTTTTTTTTTGGTTTATTTTATGCTTACGATCAAGAGATTAATGTGGCTAAACTACGCACTTAACTTTCGTTTTCATGTTATTAATAGGGTTAGTTATGAAATATTAATGTTTTTCTAATTTGAGCAAAGATATTAATAATAATAGATTGTAAGAAAAGATAAATTGAAGAGCGTTTTTATCCAAAACTTGCGATTTTCATTATAAACTTTTTATCAGAAACTAATGAAAACTTCTCTCTCAAAGTATACAAATTAGGAATTAAAAACAAATAATTGATGAATATATTTCAAATAAACACAGCGGATTTCTTCATCATTTCTATTTAAAAACAATTTTTAGAATCTATGTTCAATATCAGAATAAACTTCTTGTCAAATTTTAAACAACTGACCTCACCACATTGAAAACTTTAAGAGGTACTACTACTTCAAGAAAAAAAAAAAAGTTTACTATTGTTTACAATGTCTGTGGTATCTTCACTTGTACTCTTTCGATCAAAAATATCGGTCGCATGGACCAACAATTAAATTTTTCACTGAATATCATTTTCCCTTCCAAATAAAATTGAAATGAATTTATGCTAAATAGTGATAGCAAGCAATTCCTTTACTGCCATATACCACACAACAGAAAATTCCCTACAACTCAAAATGAAAAGGACACATTGAAATTGCTAACCATTTTAGACGACAAACAGCTGCTGCTTGCTGAGTGAGACATTGCATTTCATTTCATTTTCCCAATGTTAATCGTATGGCTCATTTCACTGCTGCTACTGCTGCTGTTCAGCCAATAAGTATGCTATACTTATTTCGCCAACTGCAACTCTTTGCAGAAAACGAAACTTAGCACACGTTGCAAAAGTTTTGCAGCCATCCTTTCTAAGGCTTGTTTACTTGTTTGTTTGTTGGTTTGCTTGGCTGGTTGGCTATACCTTCCGTTGATGTCCTTTGCGGCGATTATTTCTCCCATGTCCTTGGCAATAGAAGTAATTACGTGCCACATATTGAATGTGCCGTCTGGGTGAAAATATTTGTAACAGCAGTAGCAGCAGTAGCATTTGCACCAACGGCATTGGCGTTACTTTGAAATTCTTTAATGGCATTGCAGGCAGTGCAATGTGCGATGTGATGCTCAACGTGCAGTAGTTTCCTTTCCATGGATGTAAATGTGTTGAAATCAACGACATCCACTTAAAGTTTTATCGTCAGCTGAGTGTTTTGTGTGTATTCTTTTGACCAGTTTAAGTGTTTTGTACGTTAAATATGGATGTTGCAGTTAGAATTCTAATTTTTTTTTATTATGAAATTTGTCAACATAGAGTGGAGTATTATTATTTTTTAAGAATTTTCTTTTTCTAAGTCAAAAAAAAGAACAATAAAAAAAAGGTGTGATAAATTACGCCTGATTTCACTTAAAATAAAAAAACTTCAGAGATTATGCTCAAATTTACTTTCAGCAAATATGGAAACTGTAGCCTCTAGCTTGAATTATGCTGCGGAACTTTAAGTAGCAAACACACAACTGCGTCAGAAAATTCCAAATGATTATGAAATTTCCTTCAAAGCTCAACAAACTCTTTAAGTAACAAAAAAGAAAAAAAAAAAATGAAATCCCCTACAAAATCCAGCCATAACTACATGCCAAACTTGGCTATAATTCTTACACGGCTTAGCATATGCCACTACGGCCAGACATTATAATGGCGTTGCTGCAAAAATGGCAAAGCAACAACAACGAAATTCCATGCAACATTGCAATGCTGTGCTGTGCTGTCTGCTGCATGAAAAAATGTTGCAGACGCTTAAAACATCGAGACATTCGTTATCAAAGCTTTGGAGTTTGACCTTAAAGTTTGTTTATGACCATCACCATCATCAGCGGCACCAGCACCAGCACCAGTGCCAATGTCAGCACCAAGCCAGCCAGTTGGAATTGCCAAAGTCGCCAAAACTTGCTGAGATGTTCACTTCTTAATGTCATTTATAAGGGTGTGCGAAAAGTAATAAAAACGAAAATTGCGAATAAAATAAAATGTGACTGGCCGACAAAGTAAAAAGTTGTGCAGATGAGCGCAAACATTAAATGAAATAACATAAAATATGACATAAATAGTAAAGTGACTTGCCGAAAAAAAAGTGCAGTGTTGTGAAACGAGAAAATTGTCTATTAGAAAATTGAGTGCAAATGTATTGTATGATGCATGACGCTGCTGCTGCAAGGCGAGTATGAGTTTGCAAATGTAAAAGCATAAAGATGATTGAAAGCTGCTGATATTAAAAGCAGGGAATAGCGAGAGAATGATAAATCACTTTTCATTCATGAAAATGCCAAGATAAAATAAGCCAAATCATGTTTTATTTAGGGAAAATGCAATTAATATTCCAGTGACTTGTTGAAGGAAATTAATGTTGCGCATACGACGTGTGTGCTATTGAATTATCAATTAATATAATATATTTTTAAAATACCTCATTATACGAAAGATATTTTTATTTTAAACAAAATGAAAAGAAAAAAAATTAAATTTTTAAATGAAAATGTTTTTTTTTACGAAATTTCATTAATTCTTAAGTTCGCTTCACACGTTTGAGTATTTGTATAGTCGTGTATTTCCTGTTTCCGGTTGCTATTCATGATTTCATCTTTTGTAATTCACATTTAATTCGTGCAATTCATTTACCTGTCGACGGTCAACTGATCTGTCATGACACATGCAACTTTGAACTTTGCACTGCAGTGTGTAGCAAATGTTGCTTTCACCTTTTTTACCCTGCAACCCCAAAGTTGCAGCTTTTTACTATGTCACCTGAGTATTGCATTGTGCTTGGTCAAAATGGTAAATTCTGTTAAATGCAATTTCCGGGAAATACAACACTTTTCCGTTTGTAACCAATGCCGTTGTTGCAGCTGTTTGGTCAAGCAACATTATGGAGTACAGTAGAACAATAAAGTTTCAACTTATTGTTTTAGTTTCAACAAGGTGATGCAGTGGGCATTTCATCATGGAAGTGACGAAAAAAAATCTTAAAAGTGGCGTACAATTTTGAATATGAAACAAAGATCACTTCCAAAAATTATTTGGGGTTGGCATTTCTTTAGCCACTTAATAATAAACTGGAATCTTAAACGCACATCAACGCTTTGAGCTGTTGATTTTACAGTATTTGCCAAATTAAAACTTAAACTCTCAATATCAGCAATATCGCAATCATTTTCAGCAACTGACAATATCTCATCTACGGTTTTGTTCCACAGTAGCACGCGCTGTACCAACAGATCAACTGTGATGGTGTTGATGTTGCTGCTATACTTTGCTCCGTTGCTTAAATATTTGTGCTGATGATGCAGCAACATAAAAATGAAAATTTGTTGTTGCTGCCGCTGCTGCTGTTGGTATTTACACATAGTAAATGCTTTATAAATTAAATATTTACATGTAATGTTGTCTCAACGCTTCGGTTGAATTTATTTGTGAGTTGTTGTAGTGCACTGCAGATAAGCGCTGTTTGGGATGTTGCTGCTGTTGATTGCATCTACCGCTTTCAACATTTAAATGCAAAGCAAATTAATTTGTCGCTCATTATATTTATTTTCATGTCATTTAACATTTAGTTGTTGCTTGATTTTAGTTTACAATTTAATTTTGTATAGATCCTTTGATTTCTGTTTGTGCTGCTGTTGCGCTGCATTTGTCATGGCAATTGATGAAAAGGACTTTCATTTTGTTAATACTCATAGCCTATGTTCACACATTATATCTACATATGTTCAATGTGTGTGTTTTTTTTTGTGTATTCAATATCTTTGTTTGTATGCGAATATACACAAAAGGAATTTCTGCTGTTTTTTTTTTTGCATGCTGCATTTATTTGCTTTTGTTCTTTAAATAATTGCAATCCTTTCATTTTGAGTCGAATGGCATTTTATTTTTTCATTTCTGGCTTTATTGATTTATCAGTATTTATTCCAAAGTATTTACTTTTATCTCTTGTTTAATTTTATTTTTCATTATATTCATGCATGTTTTAAATATATAAAATAAAGTCAAAATGAACTGTAAACTGTGCAATTCAATTTTAAGTTTAACGTCATAAATAGTATACAAATTCTGAAAAAAAGGTTAAAGGAATCATATCAAGAAGCTTTTTTTATCCTTTTCTACTAAAAGTCAAAGGCATAATATATCGTAAAATTGCCGAAAAACCTAACAAAGTACTGAAAACTTGTAAAAATCATGAAATTTTCAAAATTCTATTATTTGACTTCGAAAATGTTAAAAATTTCTTGCTCCTCAGAAATAAAACGAATTATATTTTATTTCTTCAAAAGAGATGATGATACTTTGAGTTAAACTTAAAAACTGACCAAAACTTTCGGTATTAAAGTTTTTTATGTTCACACCTTTTTTATATTTTTGCACATAAGACCCAAAAAAAAAAAAAAATTATTTATTTATGATTAACTTTCACAAACAACATTTGAGGTGTGACTTTTCAAAAGTGCTGATTTCAATGAGGGATAGGTATGGAAAAGCCCCTTTGAAAAATCATTCCTCATTTGTGATAATTGTCAAATTATTTTCTTAAATGCGTTCAAATTTGCAAATTTTTCATAAAAAGGTCTGCGAAAATCAATATTTTCTCTAGCTAATTAGTGTAAGCTTGCTTGTAAAAGGTGGTGTAGCACTGCCCTAAACTTAAATTTTTTTAAACTTTGTCTCGCAAGCCGTGCAAAATATTGTGTTGAAATTTAATAAGCGAATCATAGATATCTTGAATTGCGCTAAAATTGAGTGAGCGTGGCACTTTTCAACAATCAAAAAATTTGATTAATGTATTATTATTTGAAATGTTTTAGAGATGATACCATTGCAAGCAGTCATCAATACAAGCTATGTCATTATATTGGTAAAGTTTATTGCAGGGCCTGGGACTGCCCACGTGTATCTCGTGTTTTTTTTTAAATAAATTACATCCAAATTGCATTTTTTATTGGGAGTTCTCAAAATGAATTAATTGCAAAAAAAAAAATTTCTATATACTTATATACTTATTTGAGGCGCCCAGTTGCAAAGCCAACCAAGTCCAAAATATTCAAATTTTTGAGATATTCTCATACATGAACATCTAGACCAGGCTTTTTCTTTCTACTATGGTTTTAGATTAACAAAAACATTTTTTTGATAGAAATATTACACTTTTTAATTTATTTTTGATGCATGGATTTCAAAACCGGCCAAGTCCATGGACTTGCTTTCAAAAACAATTCAACGCCTTGGAATCAAAACCGGCCAAGTCCAGTACATTGGTCCACTTTTCTTGAAACCAAATTTGATAGTTACTATGTCAATACCAGCCAAGTTTAGCTCATTGGTATCAAAACCGTCCAAAAAGTCCAAAATTGTTTTCTCAAAAACATACGCAAATAAAACTTGAAAATTTTTATCTGACGTGCTTTGAGTAAGAAATTTTGTGAGCTATTATGTGGGAACTGCTTTTTAAGTTTTCGATGAACATAGATGAAAATAAACGTTTTTGGTTGTTTTTCCAAAAGTATGAAAAAGGGAGTTGGCCAGATTTGCATCTGGGCGCCTCATTTGTTCGTAAAATAATTACTATTTTATTTTAATTTTGATTGATTTGTATTCGAATTCAGCGAAGAATTTTACGAAGGATAGATATATTTAGAAGCAAAAATTGTATTT
This sequence comes from Tricholauxania praeusta, assembly GCA_949775025.1. Lineage (NCBI taxonomy): Eukaryota > Metazoa > Arthropoda > Insecta > Diptera > Lauxaniidae > Tricholauxania > Tricholauxania praeusta. The sequence continues at coordinate 161,808,321 of OX459028.1, read as the reverse complement.
TTTAAATAGTTTTGGTGGGAAAAGTGTGGGAAATGAGGGGATTGAGGGGAATTGGGTCGATAATTTTTTTTTTCAAGCCCGGTGAAGAATTTTAGACAAGAAAAAGTGGGTTTGATTTTCTGACCAAACATTTTTTTTGTTGGCCTGTTTTTTCAGTTTATCAGATGACCAGACTGAAATTTTGCAAAATGAAGGCCAATGTAAAAGGATAACAAGGATATGTATGCTTGAAATCGTTATAATGGTAATGAATATAATAAGTTGGCGGTAAAATATTAATTATCAATATCTGATGCAACAAAAGTTGTTGAAAAACAGCAAATTATTGACGTCAGCTGAAAGTTTAAAAAATCCTACCTAAAACTACAACAAATGGTAATAAATAAATTGTATTCCTGGCCACAGAATTTCTTCTACATTCAACAAAAGAAATAAATGAGTTATTGAGTATCGATATTTCTCAACAAATAGTGCGAAAAAGACTGAAATTAAAAGGAATAAAAAGTTTCTATACTAAGGAAATACCTCTTCTTCGAGCAGGAAACATAAAGAAACGACTTAGCTTTAGAAAAAATTACATTAACATGCCAGAATCCTTTTGAAAACGAATTATTTGACCAGATGAGTCTAAATTTGAGTTCAAAATCTCAGTCTATCGAAAGCGAGTATAGTATGAGTCATTGTAAAGGCTGAGATTTAAAAACTTTGCTCACACAGTTAATCACAATGGATGCATTATGATGATATGGAGATGTTTCTTATCAATTGGTGTAAAAAATGATTTTAAAAGGACTAAGATGAACATTCTGAAGTATAGCCTAGAAATAAATGCTGAAAAAATTCAATTGCTATATTTTATATTGCAGCAGGACAATGATCATAATTACAAGAGCATAATCTCAACTCGGATTTTGAAGAAAATGGCACAAAAAATCTAATCTGATGGAGCAATTGTGGACTATTTTAGATGAATAAATACCATTTAACTGCAGTTCTGGTATAGAATTCTCTTGAGAAAGCATACAAAAAGACTGAAAAGAAATATCCAAGAATTCTAAAATGTTCGGCAGCGGTTATTAAAATAAAGAAAGCCATACTAAACATTAATTGAACCATATTATTGCTTTTTTCAAATAATTTATTTAGACAAATTTTGTTTCTCAATGTATTTTTTCCAACTAAATTAAATGTGAGAACACGAATTTTGTTCCAGCTGCTTGTATTTTAAAGTTTAAATTACTTTTTTGTGCTTTTTTATGTTATTGTAATAATTTTCAATGCTATGTAGTTTTTTTATTTTTTAATAAAAGTATAAACAAATAATTACCATCAGCGGTAAAAGATATTGGGTAATTTTCAGGCAAAGTATTTGGCTGATACGCTTTTGCCTTATGACTACACTTTGGAACAAAAAAGTTAACAAAAATTCTTATACAGTGTTTTTGAAAACTATTTCTAAAATTATTATTTTTTTAATTTTTTTAAAGTGGTTTTCGACTAGCTAAGTGGCTTTGCAATAAGCTGTTACAAAATTTAACTTCAACATATTAAAAATCAAATTGAAACATTTCTTCATTTAATAGTAAGATATAAATTTTTTTTTGATTAGAGATGATTCTGCAATTAATAGTGGATTATCCATATGAAACTTGTTGCCAAAACTCATACGTTTGTTGTTTATTCACTATCTGCAGTCCTTATAAAGAAGTATTTCAAAATTGGCAACACATTACTTGAGTATTTCTCAATTAACGCCACCACTTTGTTTAGATGCCCTTAAAGATTTTTCATTAAAATTTCAAACATTAAGATAATTAAATTACAACAAAATTATATGAAATATGAACACTTTTCATTCCATCTGAATTTCAAAACATCATGTCGTTTGTCTTATCAACTTTTTCTCTCATTCATTAATTACTCCCTATCTTCTTTCTGTGTTAAATTGCTTATTTATTTGTTTGCTTTCGACGCTTTTAATTTTCTTTGCATTTTAATTTGCCTAATGAATCCTTTACTTTTGGAACACGAAACGGCGAGTGTCTTATTTTGACAACTTTGCTTAATTTCCGCTGTCAACCCGAGCGACCAAGCAAGCAAGCAACTCCAATGCTTCTGGTGCGGCTGTCGTTGCCAACCGAACGGAAGTAATTTGTGAATGTCATCGTGTGCCGACCAACATGACCAGCAACATTTTATGCAAAGTTTTTGTGGAGTAACTTGAACAACGCCTCACTAGGACGCACCTCTCTCCCTCGACACTCTCTCTCTCTCTATTCGCACACTAATCGGCTAATTACTTTTAATTGGACTTGTTCTACTTTTTGTCACGCTGTGCAGTCAGCAACTGAGCATAAGGAAATTAATTGTGAACGCACAGCATAACAAAAGGACGAACGAGTGAGCTGGCAAATGTATGGGGTGGGCTGGAATCGGTCATTGAACGGACTTAATGCGTAGCAAATAGCTAAAATGAGCTAGAAATGAATGAATGAAGTGGAAGAGAAAAAAAAAAAAGGCAAAAGCGGAAATTATGACAAGGACACACAAACGGAAAATATTTTATATATCTTTTGACGCTAATGACTATTGGGGCGTGTGAATAATGACAAAAGAAATGAAAAGAATGAGTGTTGGCTGTAATTGCCAAAAGAATGAAGTTTTGTTCTCTAAATGGAAAAGTTTTCAATTGAAGTTGAAAGCATTTCAAAGTGGGTGCGCGCTGATAATGACAGATTTTGTAAATAAAATTTTGATAATTACACTGGCTTACAATATCTGGCTGCTCTTTTTTTTTGTGATTTTAATCAGCTTAGTTTTTGTAATTGATCTCTTAAATATGAAAATAAAATGCACTCAAACTAAATCGGATTATATTAAGAAACAATCATCAAATAACTTGGGCTACGGAAAGAATATCTCTCGAAATTGAAAAAAACTTTTAATCTTTTAAGGATGAAAGTTCGTGAGTCTCGTTTCCTCCCAAATCAATTTCTATATCCGTAAATATTTTCCCAATTAAAATTAATATTCACAATGTCCTTGGCAAAAATTCAAACATTGCAGAGAGCTTTCTGAAATGGAAATGAAAGATTTCTGAAACGTAACTAAAACCTTGTAAAACTTCATGTGAAAGATTTCTGAAAGTTTAACAAATTATTGCAACTAGAGTGGGTATATGTGCATCTCCACAGAATTTGACATCTTAGCTGGCCACGTTTTTTCTTAAAACACATCCTTCAGCCATAGTTTTCTTGAAGCTAAGGTTGTTTTGAATTAATACTGAAGGTTCTTCAATTAAAATTCACATAGCTATTTTTTTTATTTTATTTTATGTGTAACTTTCCGTGACAGTCTTAACTTCAAGAAAAACCATGTTTGAAGGGTGTGCTCCAAAATAATAATAAAAAAAATCAAAACCATGGTCAAGCTAAGACGACAATTTCGATTTTATTAATACTATAATATATATATAGTATTAGACATGAACTGCTTTAAATATTTTGTTCTGAACTACAATTATGATCATTAAACACAAGGCTTAAAACGCATTGTAGACTTCTAAAATCATCAAAAATCAAAAATCTCTTTTACTAAAAAAAACGCGTTCAGTTTTTAACATCAATTTATGCAACTGGCGCTTAAATTATGCTAACACTTTAAATTGCTAAATTCCCCATTTTGCCACTTCTATGTATTTTGCAATATGTTAACAAAATTTTATCAATTTTTTTTTTTTTGCAATTGTTGGTTCTTTCATCGATGTTGCTCTTGTTGTTGTAGCAAGAGGCCAATTTAGTAGCACAAATATCCATTTGAACAGTTTTTATAAGCCCATTCATTCATTCGTTCGTTCATTTATTCCAGTTCAACGCTTAGGCCATTGAATTTTATTTGCTTCATCAAAGCGAAATCGAAGAATGAAGTGAAGAAGCGGGCAAACTACGAACAAGCAAGGGCAAACAAATTCCCAAATTCGAATGAATTTGAATTTTAACAACCGCCATTCAGTGTTTAACATGAAAACATGCAGCCCACACACACACACATACACACACACACAAACATTAATGTTGTTGCCTGTTTTTGTTATTGTTGGTGTTGGACCTATTTTGCATCACATTTTTGGCAATCATTCAACAAATGTTTCAAAGTTCAGAGGCGCGCTTGAGTTGGTCATTGAATAAACTTCAGCTGCCTGCCCCTACCCAAATCTTAAAACCACTAAAAATTACGAGCGCTGTCAAAACAAACAAATAACGAACGGCGAGTAGGAGTCACATCATATTTTTGCTTTGAGTTTCCAAAAACTGATGTACATTGGGAAAAATTTACGCTTTACTACAAGTAAATTAGCATAAACATAAGCGTAAGCATAAGCATAAGAATAAGCATAAGCATAAGCATAAGCATAAGCATAAGCATAAGCATAAGCATAAGCATAAGCATAAGCATAAGCATAAGCATAAGCATAAGCATAAGCATAAGCATAAGCATAAGCATAAGCATAAGCATAAGCATAAGCATAAGCATAAGCATAAGCATAAGCATAAGCATAAGCATAAGCATAAGCATAAGCATAAGCATAAGCATAAGCATAAGCATAAGCATAAGCATAAGCATAAGCATAAGCATAAGCATAAGCATAAGCATAAGCATAAGCATAAGCATAAGCATAAGCATAAGCATAAGCATAAGCATAAGCATAAGCATAAGCATAAGCATAAGCATAAGCATAAGCATAAGCATAAGCATAAGCATAAGCATAAGCATAAGCATAAGCATAAGCATAAGCATAAGCATAAGCATAAGCATAAGCATAAGCATAAGCATAAGCATAAGCATAAGCATAAGCATAAGCATAAGCATAAGCATAAGCATAAGCATAAGCATAAACATTATGCATTATGAAAAATGACAAAAATATTTTTCTAACTCAAGACTGTCTGTTTATTTTGACTGTAAAAATGGAGATGTGAGAAAGTAGAGTTGCAAGCGGCTAACATGTTTTAACATGATTGCTGTTTACTCATGTTACATTGCGGTTGAAGACAAGTTACTGTGAGTGAATTGGGGTAACGGGGTGTCTATGGTCAGTTGCTGTGGCTGCTTTCAGTAAATGCAATGAATTTATTGCTGTGGCCGCATGTTTGCTTTCTACTTCGTTTCTAATTTGAAATATGAGAGTAGTTTTTGCAATGATTTTGAATATGTTTGTGAATACCCTTATTTGTACGTGCATTTGCATAGTTGTTTGTACGTTGTTGTTATTTGGATATTTGTGAAATTTTAACTTCGTTTTTTATGATAAAAAATGTGCATTTGTCGATCATTTTTCACTCACATATTGTGCGCATATATGACGAGTAGACTACGGAAAAATAGTTACCTTAAGCAGTATTTAAATAATATGTTGAATGCATTACTAATTTTTTTTGACTACCTGGCAACAGCAAGCATATAAATAAGTGGCATTCTCTGGTGAATTTGATGGCCCAAAATAAAAATAAAACTTGACCCACAAATCCTAAATATACACGCAAACACCGTTAAGCTTTTTCCGAATTTTCACAAGAAATTTGTTAAATGCTATTTACTCTTTAAAAAGCGGCACACTTCTCTAATTGTTGACACACAAAATTTGCCCACTTGAAGCTGTTGCTTTCTTTTTGTTACACAAAAAAATCCTAAAAATCTTTTAAAACTCTTGAAAAATACCAGCGACAACCAACTGAAAATCTCGCTATTGCTGTTGGCCATCACAAGCATCAGAGGCTAAAACTGTTGGCATTGTTTTGGTTTTCGCTTTGATTTGCTGCGATTTGTACTGTGCAGCCTTTAAATGCTACTAATGCTGCTGCTGCTCGCCACTAAGGACACCATCATCCGCACGGATTTGCACCACTAAATCAGGTCAAAGAGCACAAGTTGCAGACAGACAAACTATAGCGGTAGCAAATGCCAACAACAAATGATATGAATGAGAAAAATCAACAACAACTAAAAATAACAAAAAACAAAAAAAAAAAGAAAGGGAACTGGATAAATAACAAAAACAAAAAACAAAAAAACAGAATGCTTAAGCCATGCAAATCGCTTTTCTTGGCGCTGTATTTACATAATTTTTTGAATGCGGCAGCAGCTGACGTTCCGATTGTTTCAATGTGGGTGCTTAAGCGTCAGAAAAGAATAAAAACAACAAAAATAAAAACAAACAACAACCAGAAAAAATTTGTAACAAAGCAAAAAAGAAAGGAGAACAACAACAAAAATACTTGTAAGTAGAAAAGGCAACAACGAATGAACGCAACATTTGTTGGTCAAATGTTGGTGTTTCTCCCTGTAACAAATGAAAGTTGCCGAGTTCATCGCCGAGTTGGATTTGAGGGGCGCTCATCTTGAAAGAAATATACGCGATTTTTATGCAAATCTTGGATTTAGTGGACAAGAAAATTACATAAGAAGAGAGTGAGAGAATGAAAAAAGAAAAACTAAAAAACAAAGAAGATTTGGGCAGCTCAATTGCAGAAGCAGGGATTTTCAGTTTACTGGCGCAGTCTGGCAAGAAAATTAATTGCATGATAATTTTATTGTAGTCGTAGTTTCTGTTGCTGCAGCGATTGCAATTGTGGTATGTCGGTGATAGAGATAAAAATGTTGTAGCGCAAGGAGAACTTCGCTGTTCAGCAGATAGCATAAATTAGTAGGTATTAGGACATTTTCTAAGTTACGATATTACTTGAAATAAAACAGATTTTATAGCATTTTTTTGAAATTTTGTTGGAAAAATATATTAAAGAATTTTAGTAAAAATATCAAGTATACAATTTTACTGACTTAGGGTGCTAAGTTCTAAATAAAATATAGGTTATGTGGGCTGAAGCTGAAGCTATTAATTCCCCATCGCCTTATGTCTATACAAAATGAGAGATCATTAAGTCATTTGTGTCTTTGTAGACGTCGAAAAACTATTTAAAATTAAAATAAAAGGAAGTCTGACCGAAAAGCATTTTTTTCAGATTAGTCGAAAAGTGTCAAGAAGCCAATATTGAAAAGTATCGAAAAAGTTGATAAAAGAGTTTCAAATAAGTATTTATGAAGCTAACGAGGGTCGAATTTTATCAATAAATTTTATATGATTATAAATATCTTTAATTGCAACGAAAAGCGTTGAAAATTGAAAAATTAAAACACATCAAAATTATCGGAATATTAGAAAAAAAATGTTTCCAAAAAATTTTAAAAAAATAGTCGATAACAGACGAAGAATATTAATAGCTAAGAGAAAAGTGATAAGTCCTGAATAGTATCAAATAAGTCATTGTGTATCGAATTGTCCGAAAAAAATTATCAAAAAGTACCAAAAGCGCAGTAAAATTAAAACAACAATAAATAGTAATACCGTAAAATGTGACGAATAGTATGGTAAGGATTGATAAGTCACTAAAAGTAGAAAAACTTCCATTGGCATGCAATGAAAAATGTCGATTATAAAGATAGTATTGTAGCTGATAAGTCAAAAAACACGTCCACTAATATTGAAAAGGTCGAGAAAAGTTCAAAAGAAATTTATATTGAGTGCTTATTTTAGAGCAGTGGTGGGCACGTAGTGTCCTTATCCGACCTCATTGCCCGAACCGTTATTCGACGCACAGTCAAGCGAAAAAAAATTCGCAGAATTTCAATGCTACCGAGGCACAGCGTTGAGTTGAGTTCAATAGAAAACAAAAACAACACATAAGAGGATTAGCGCTGCGCCGCATTGTGTCTTGACAAATGTAGCAATTGTTTTTGTTTGTAGTGGAATTTGTTTTTTTTTCTTTGTGCTGTTGGCGAATTTGGAAATGAAAGTGAAAAAGACTTTAAAATTTCGTTGTTGCTTATGTTGTCGTTTTGCCCTTTTGTTAGATTTCCATGCCCACCACTGTTTTAGAGTAACGTAGTTTCGAATTGAAACAAAAGTCGAACAAAACTTTTTTGAAAATGATTTCAACCATGCAACGAAGTATGAAGGTCCCATCTTTATTCGAGCATTTGGCGCCTTATTTCGGTAATAAAATGGCAAAAGTAGACTTTCGAACAGTCTTGCGTCGCTTCATAGCAAATAATCTAGACCCGTCAAGTTGTAGGACTGAAGTATGCAGTCAGCAAGTCCATTTCGCGATACAATGTGTTCTGTTTGCCAAACATTTTCCCCCGTAGACTGATTGTGTCACATTTTGTATCACACGTAGCGTCCTCCTGCTGAGGCCATATTGCTTCAGCACTTATGCCACGCTATTGGAGATCGAGATAGTCTGTTACCATGACTTTTTAGCGTTCTTTATTGACTGCTACGAGCTCAAAACATTAAAATTCTTTGGATATGTAGTTGTCTTAAGAGTCTTTTTCTCCAAATCTCTTTACTCCGAATGAAACAAGTTTGTTTGTTCACTGAACACAATTTTTCGATGAAAAGCGTCAACAATGCTAGCTAGTTATCGACTCAAATGAGTGATAATGATGGTCATCAGGCTTCAAATCTTGCATTGGTAGGATTTTGTAAGGATTTAAACACAGATTTTTTCATAAAATGAACGAACACATATAAGAAACTGTGAACGGTGCGATGATCAACAACGGCAATCCTTATAAAGGTTATCCCAATTAGGGCGCCAAACTTGAATTTCACGCAGTTTTAATCCAGCGCTCAATATGCGACACCCCGTATACTTTTATACAATGAATTGAATTCCTTTTGAAGTGGTTATGCTTAATACTTTGTGTGTAATGAATCGTTGTGTTAGAAATTGTAAATAATTTCATTTGGCTCCCATCAACTCAAGCGTTATCTTTAATTTTGAAATAATTGCTTATTTATGCAGATTGGCTTCATAATTGAAAGAAAAAGGGTTCGCTTCCGGCTTGCGAAAAATTAAGCAAGGATCCATCACAGTTTAAGTAATACGTACGTATACGGTGCAAAAAATATAGTTTAATATTTGCGAACATTTTTACTTTTGAAAATAAATACGAAATTCATTATGCAGCAACGATTTTGCAAGTGAGTGTAATAAATGTTCATCATACGACCAGTAAACCATTTTATATGCAATATAATTTGTTTTTTACTTCCTCACAGGCGAATTGTTTTGCTATGCCATTCTTTCATTTGAAGAACTTGAATAAAATTCCATAATGTGGTATTTTAAGTGAGTTATTTTTCTTTTATTTTTTTTTTTTCTTAACAGACACATAGTAATTTTTTCCCTGCGGTTGTGCTCAAGGCAATATTTTAGCTACATAGCAACTTTTAAAATGCAATCATTTTTTCTTTACAGTTTTGCTAACATCATAAAAGTAACCACAAAGTGCGCAGCATAAAAAGAAAAAAATTGCGAATTTAGAGTAGCCTAAAATGTCGTTAAAGTCGTAAAAAGTCCATTTATTCTTAGATGTGTTTTTTTTTGCCTAAAAAATTGCATTAGTGTTGCACAAAGTGCTGCTGGTTTTTTTTGTTCGTTATGCAACAGTAAAAATAACAACTCTTAGCTTGACAAATTTTTTTAAACTTTATTTCTGTTGAAATAACTTGCATGAATGGCGAAAAGTTGAGACATAAAAGAAAATAAGCGAGAATTTTTAAGAGCCATTTTGCATTTATGATAAATTGAGACTTACACTTTAGCCGCCTTCTTTTTTAAGAAGTCAACTTAAAACTTTTTCATTTTTCTTAACGAGGTCAATTGGTGAAAGCACTCAGAATTGCGTTAAAGATTCGTACTTAATTGTTTATTTTGAAATCAGCTGGAAGCAAAGAATTGCATGGTGTTTATGAAGTTTTTCAAAGTAAAAATCAATTAATTATCTGTCTTTCGACACCTCTTCGGGTGTATTTTGTCCACATTTTCTGACAAAAAAATGTGGGCGTGGTTTAACTATAGTGGTTGGCATCTCCCATTTATATATTCTGTCCACGTCAATTACAGGTTTGAGCTAAGAAGCTTTTTTTTAATCCTCATGCTAAAATACACGCAAAAACAAATAAAATCTAACCACAAAATTTTCAAAATAAACATTCATAGATTAAATGTACTAAACTCTACAAAGCATATGTTTTTTAAAAAAAAATTTAAAAAGTAAATAAAAAGGATATAATAATACCGCTGGCTCCAAGCACATGTCAATGATAAATGATAAACATTCACTTGAAAACATTTTATTGAACAATAAGTTACTTGAACTTACAGGCACCAATGTCAACAGCACCTACTACTTACTGTAGTTAAGCAATAAAATTTTATTACCTTAACATTTGTCCTACACTACACTTCATCACTCTATTAGCGATGATATAAATAAATAAAAATTGTAATAAAATCTACGCAATTTACGGTCATAAATATTTATTATGCTATCAACGAACATCTCAAATTAATAACATTTTCTTTTTGTTTTTGTTCTGTTTTTGTTTCTGTGCTGTAATTGAATGCGTCCTTCCGCGTTGTTGTTGTTGCTGTTGCTGTTTCTGTTATTATTATTGCTGTTGTCAACAATATAAAAGTTATAAAAAAAAGGAAATCCACTCATATTCATTTCAAGAAGAACAACATTTTTAGCATAGCATATTTTCAGACATATTTCATTTTTTAATATGCTTAAAAGAAAATGTCAACAAAATGCAGTAAATAAGAATACGCTTGAAGGATAAAAATGAGAGAATTGAAAAAAAAAAAAATAAAAATAGAATAAAATAAAATAAAACAAAAATAAATAAACAGCAGCAACAGCAAAAAGTTTAAGTTGAGGGAAGTAGAGCAGCAGAAATCTCAATGAATCAGCAGCACCAGCAGCGGCGGCAGTGATGATATAAAGCAAAACCTCAAACATAACATTTGTGATTTCTTATGGTCAACGATGTGATGCTTTTGAAATCATCACAGTGATGATGTTGCCAGAGCAAACAATTGTGTTTTTTTTTATCAAAATTCTTTTTTTATAATTTTGCAGTATTTTTTTGAAATATTTCTTTTTAAAACAATTTAAGCGTTATTTAAAAGCATCCCTTGGAATATCGTTTTCAGTAAAAAGTAATTTATAATAATAAACCTAAAAAAACTATGATAATTTATTTTTTTAATTACATGTATTGTAACTTTTGATCTTTCTGATATAATATAAATAGAAAGCCCAATAGAAATATAACTCCAAGTTGAAAATACTGAATCGATTTCCAAAAATTGATATAGAATAATATTATATTTATTATTTATTGGTGGGAAATTGGTGAAAAAGAAAAATTTTAAGTCAAAAAATTAAAAATGTTGATCGATTTTTTCTAAACTACATAAAGAAAAATATCTCATTATATCAATAGCCGAAAATAAAACAAATCCGTCCCTTTTCAACTACCAGAGCACAACATAAGCGCTTGATTTTTTTTTTCGTTCGAAACCTTGTGGACAGGCTCTGTGCCGAATATAATTTTTCTCCAAATTGTAGGCGATGGCATGCCTCTAATAGAAAAATACGTTTCCACGGCTAAACTTATAGACAGATTTTGATGAATTGTTATAAAAACTTGAAGTGCTTTAAGAGGGCGTGGCACCGCCCTTAATGAGAGAAATTCTGCAACGGCTGAGACGCTTCATCCATTTTCATAAAATTTGTATGGAGATAGATTGAATCCTGAGTAAAGATATTTGTTTTTTGTGGGCGGTGCCACACCCATAGCTAGAAAAAACGTTTCCACTGCTAAAAAAATTAACCGATTTGAATGAGATTTGGTGCAGACATAGATTGAGCCCTGAGGAAAGATTTCTAGTTTTAATAAGAGGTGACACAAACCTGATAGGAAAATATGTTATGGCATTAAAAGATTCATTAAAATATGATGACATGTAACCTAGTACAATGGTAATGAACTGTTTTGTATTGTCGCTATAACGGTTGAATGTTAAGCACTGGGCGGACGCTAGTATATAAAAGTAGCGAACAAACTGCAAAGGAAGTAAATTCGGATTTTTTAGTTTGTGAAAAACTACCATATTTTTGATATATCTCCGATAAGATACCTCATTATGTTACGTTATTCCAAAATCATAGCAAGTGTTAAGGACTGCTAGAATTGAAGGTTGATGCAAATAAGTAATGTATGAGCTTAAGTATCATACAGCTCAGTAAGCTTTCATTAACTTTTATACTTTTATGCTTAACTTAAGGGCATATATCATTTGCCGATTGAGACTGAAATATTCCCAAATCAGGCTAAGTTACCAGCATAATTCAGTAGATAAGCCATTCATTTTGAAAGTCACTCTTTGTTTGCTTTGGTTACTAAAGTGCTATCTTATTAAGCATGCTAAAGACTCAAAGACTGAGAATAAAATTTGAATAAGTTAGTACCTTACTTGAATTATACATTAAGTCACAACTATTAACAGATGATGAGCCTTTCAGCACTATTCGGAAAGTGGTTTACCATGGAAATTATGATTTATGTCATAAGGACGTTTGTATGAATACGCTGTTCAATAATTTGCTGAAAAAGAAAACCAATAGTCAGATAACAATTGGAACTTACGTTTAATGGGGTGCTCATAGCTGTGGAATAAAAATAATCGGAGCTGAGGTTATATGCCGGGAATATCACTAACCGCTATTACAGTTTGAGTAACCCTAACTTTCTTATCGCTACAGCTTTTAAGTGATAATTATCTAAACAATATTACCAAAACTACATGCGGATAACTATATCTTCCAAGATATATTCCTTAAACTTCTGTGATATTTTTCTCCTAATGCGGTACTTTCAAAATAATCCGATTAACACAATTTATTAAACTATGAAAATGCAGCTTTGCTTCAATATTTTTCTTCATCTCCGATGTACAACTCCATTTTATTCATTTTCAGCTGGCAACACTGCCACCAATGTCATCGCCATTGCCAACACCAGTTTCTATTTTGATATGACGTCGAAAAGCTGAGTGGACAAAATGGCGCGGCGTAACGATGTGTGTCAAAGGGTGGTGCTGGCTACAACACAAGTGGTCAAGGGAATGTACTTTTTTCCTCAAGCTCATGGCGTTTTTTTGTTTTTTTTTTTTTTGTTTTGTTTACGTTTGCTATTTTTAAATTTTTCTTTATTTTGCTTTATTTTAATATTTTTCTTTTTTTTATTTGTGTATTTTGCCAAGTCATAATTTTTTGGCTTAAAACATGTTTTGCTTTTGGGCTATAATTGCGTTGGTGTGCGTGGTAAGTTATTGCCATTGTTCTAGGGAGGATTTCATTATTAAATAAATAAAATTGTTGGAATTTTTTTAGGATTTAAAAAAACGTTAAGTTAATTCCTAGTTAAGTTTATTAACTGACCCCGCACAATGCTTATGAAAGTGGCTTTGTCTTACGAATTTCTGATCAAATTTTCATGGGCACGAAGTTAAAATTAAATTTTTTTTTTAAATATCTAGAGCTCTACCTGTTTTACATTAGATATGTCAAACATTTTTCGCTGCTTTAATCTGTTGCTCAAAAACTTTTGAGTTTTTGACCTGATGAACATTTGTTCAGAAAGTGATAAAAAATATTATACTCAAACTGCAGACAACTCGACCATAAGGATTTTCATTAGGATTGTGCGATGTGCTTTTCAAACAGCTCAATATTTTTTAATGAGGAAATGTAACAAGACTGTTTAGTGAAGGAGCAATGAGACAAAAGTTCATCAATTTCAACTCAGAATATTATTTTATTCAGTCTTTTTTCAGGAAAGTAGCCAAAACTCTTTTGAATTACAAAATATGCCACCCTAAAAACATACTTATGTATTTAAGAGCATAAATGTCTATGTGTATATTCTTCAATAGCATAATACTCTATATAGCCATAGCAACGTTATTCCAAAGCAATATTGTTGTTGTTGTTGCCATTGTACACTTTATATTTAATTTATTTGTGTTTCTCTAATGAAGCGATATATTTTTGTTTCAACTACATTTAATTTTGTTGTTATTTTTTTAACAACTTTCCCTAGCATTTTTGCCTTTTTTATGAATTTTGATATGGTCATTTCATGTGTTTTTTTCTTCTTCTGTCAATCTACTTTTTCCTTTTTGTATAATTTCTGCCTTCTATCGTGTGGGGTAGACAGAAGCCAAAAATAAAATAAAATGTAAATTTCGTTGTAATTTAATCAACTTACATGGGTTGGTTTTTTATTTTCTGTAAAATACTATAAAGAGTATGTAAACTGAGTTTTATGAAGAGAAAATTAAATTTATTAAGCGGAAAATTTTGATATTTTGCCAGCGCAATTATTGGTTGGGGGTTTTTTTTTGACTTCGGTTGATAGCAGTCAATTTTCAATGTTTACAATTAACTTAATTTAAGTAAATTTAATAAAATATATATAGATTTTTAACTAAACAATTTTTTTTTATTTTCTTTGCAGGTTAGTGCATACTTTTTAAACTTAAACATTATTACATGTAAGTATTTTTTTGAATAACGTGACGTATGAGTAACAATAATTTAAAATGAAAATGATAAATGAAGCGAAATTAATGAATTACTTAAATGTTTGACTATTTTTCGATTTAATTGCTGAATTCAGTTACTGTGTGGAAAGTATTGTTAGATTGAATCAAAATTCGAAGAGCTATGTTTGAATCAAAATCGTTATATCTTATCGAATATTGTGTAAATGACAAAAAAACATAAGGAAGAATAATTTTTTTAATCTCTAAATCATAGTTTATTAATTTAATTTTCTGTGCAAACGCAAAAAGTCTACACAAATTAATTTTCTGACACGCCAGTGAACATAAAAATATGACATTCAACCCACGCAACACTAAAAATTTAGCTTTCATTTCAATACCAAAGTGTTGTCCACTCATTTATGACCACGTCAATGACGACGCCAATTTTATTCAGAATAAATAGAAAAAACACACAGCTTGTCGTAACTTAACTTAATAAAACAAAATAAGCTACAAATTATGATGGACATAAATGTCTTCAATTGCTTTTATTGCCTCAACTTTAATTCCAAGTCATGTTGTTATTCCCTCAACGATTCATTTGCTTATACGGCACCTCAGGCCATTTGTTTCACTGTTCGTTGGAATCTCTGTCGTTGTTTGCCCTCTAGGGGTAGTACAGCATAATTGACACCACTGTTCGACAATGAAAATGACAACGACACCGATATATTCGAGACACAGACATAAGACAACAACATATCGTATTGTCACCACTGGTAAGATTGCTGGTAGTGATGTTTTTTGTTGCTGCCATTTACGCAGATTTATTTGTAGGCGCCCCTGGGGTGTTATCCATTCTGAGGAATTCTGTTACTGTTCATGTTTCCGTGTTTGTCGGTGTGTCTTTTAAGTGCTGCCTTGTGGTGTAAAGATGCGGGTCGTTTTTATTGTTATGTTTATTTGTTTATTCCTACGTTTCGAAAAGTTAAATTCTTTTTTATTGATTTTTTGTTAGTTTGGTGAACTTTTTTTTTATCTGACTTTTAGCTTGAGAAAATTTATTTTTATTGTGATTAATTTAAAATGCGCAAACTTCAAATTGGTAAATTTAATTCTTGCAATTGTGACTGACCACTATGGTTTGGCCACTGTCACCGCCGTCAATTAAAATGTTAAAAGGAAAAAATGCACATCAATGCTGACATTTGAAATATGACTTGCAATACAAAGTGCCAGAAAACTCGCAGCAGTCAGCAATGTTAACGGAAACGGAAGTTGAAAGTAGACTGCATGAGAAATGATGTAATACTCGAATTTTGTATATATATGCACATGCATGCATAGCTTAAGCTGCCCTGTAGGAAAATGTGTGGAAGTTGTGTGTGCAAAAAAAAAAAAAAATATTCGAAACCATTTTTATATGAGGTCATAGATACCGCAGATCATGTTCAAAATATTTTATTCCAAATAAAAAAATTTAACGTTAGCTAAGATGGCGTCTCAAATCAGTTCCTTAACTATCAGTTCCATGCCATTTAGTTCCTTGACTGTTCTTATCACAACGAACAGAACAGTGTCGGTCTATACTTTATCTTTGCTTCAGGTATCATCACTGCCTATCGGATGCTTTCAACGTCGTTTCTGAAAGTATCAAAGTTTTTTCCAAAGTTAATTTTAGTATGATGTTTGTCAGCCATTTATGAGATGAGAAATAATAATGTCCCTTTTGGATGTCTTACATATCTTCTACCACCTAGGCCAAGGCGGTTGATCTTCGTTTCATCGCTCCATACCACATAAGTACTTCCACTTAATGGACGGACAGCGGTCTCAGCGAATTGTATGCGGCTTTTCCTCCTCTTATTGACTGTCACGAATGGATCCTTGCGTGAAATTCGTCCATGGAGTCCAGTCTCAGCCAATCGACGAGCGACAGTTATTTTGGATATTTATGCATCGTATTGATCAATTATTTCGAGTTGGATGTCTGCAGTAGTCTTACAAGGATCCAATTTTGCCTTGCGCACAATCTGGCGATCCTTGTACTCAGAAGTCTTACGAGGTCCCATTTTACTAGGAACATTTTTTGCCGCGTCATGCTTATCAAAATGATCAAGCGCACTGAATACCATTTTTCTGGAGCAATTTAGCTGTGTTGCCATCGCCTGATATCTCATGGCCGTCTTCCGAAGCACAACAATTAACTTACGCATGTCCGGTATACAACTTTTGGCCACTACCTATGATTAAGGATATGCTAATAAGGAAATTCGGTTAAAAAATGTTCCTGTAAGCAATGAAAATATCACAATATCGTTTCGGGAAACTTTTATCAAGTTTTTCTTTTATTTTTTGCAAATGATTTTTTTGTTTCCAATTAGTTGACTCATTAAAATTTGAGGTTAGAGCAGAAAATCTCTCACGAAACTTTTTTATGCTATGAATTTAAATTCATTTATGTTCTTTTTGTTAAGCTGATATATCTCACATTTATATTATGTATAAATTTTTTGGTACACATAGAAAAATAAATGAGAAAAACTACCAATAACACATCGAATGATTTCGTTTCCAATTAGTTGTCATCAGCTGTAAGTCCATAACAATTTTTTTTTATCTAAAAATATAAAAATCCTAAATATCGATAATTTTTGACCAAAAAACCCAAAGCTATGATACATTTGGGTTTTAAAACAATAGCTTCAAAATTTTTACCTCAATTAATGAAAATAACGATTATTTACGGTCCCTGGTATTTGGATCTAAAAGTTATGTTTTTGAAAAGTCAAGAAAATCTCAAAAAATTTGGTCACACAAAAAACTTTCAAATCTCTTTTGGGTGAATATAAGACATAAATAAATAAAACCATGCATGTGCTAATTCCATTGGATTTGTTGTGGGCGCCACCACCATTTACAATTTTTAAGCCAAAAATGCTGCTACTGCACAACTCTTCATTTTGCTCCCATTACCGACTGCACTACCCGCTGCTTGGCCAACATGTTCGCATGTCACTCGACTGTTGCATGATGTATTACTCGACACTCAGCAGGACAACGATGTTGGATGAAGTATAACGTGCACCATGCGGATCAAAGTAAAGTTAAAGGGGGATCCGGAAGTCAAAGCAGAAAAGAAAATCGTAAGCGCAAAATTGAAAAATGCCACTGCAGCAAACAACAACAGTAAAAAGTCATAAGGAAAAAAAAATACAGGATCTTAGTGGTCACAAATACAAGTGTGGATGGTTGACTGGATGTACTGTTGCAAGACGACTACATACACGTAACCTAAGCATGAATGCTTGGCAAAGCAAAGAAGTCGAAAAGGTTAAAAAATAAAGAAATCACATTAAAAACTCTCAATGGAAAAGAACGAAAAAAAAGTGCCGGTGAAAAAGGGCGTCATTGGATTAATTTTTCATAAGAAGTGTTTGGGCTGTCTATGGGTTTTGCTTTTGTTGTATGAAAATGAAATGTTTGTATTTTTAAAAGGTATGAAAAATGAGAGTAGGATTTAAGTTGTTTTTTTTCATTTCTTCCTTTTTCAGTAAAACAGAATAAATCAATACAAAAAGGACTTACAATAAATCTTTCTTTTGGTCATTTAGAAAATGCAAAATAAAATCAAATGCCTAGAAATATTTTTTCAAATGCCTCTAAATTGGCTACATACCTTTTGTTAAATCTCTTTGAGAGCTTTATTTATTGAATGTTGCTTAAAAAACTTGATATCATGAAGAAGTTATGGTTTTGGCACAAAGCTTGAGATTTGGATATTAGAAACACAAATATGTTTTTAGAATTTGATAAAAAAATATGCTTAAAATATATATCGAATAGTATGAAATTTTAAATAAAGAATAAAAAATTAAACTATTTCACCATCACTCCAATTACCACATAGTCTACACAAATGAACACAAATGCATTTCGGTAACGTGATGCATAAAAGTTTATAAAAATGTTACGCTTTACATTTCGTTATAAAACGTGACAAAGCAGAGCAACACTTTTGCAATTTCCGGAAAGTGCATTGAGGGGAACACGAGCTAAAAAATGAATGGAAATGAGCATATGCAACTTTAGCACTGCCATGAATTCAACTTAGAGAAATGGGTATCGCCTTCCGCGTTTGCATGAAAATTTTAACTCACAGATTTTTCCACAATAAAATTTTGCATGTCGTTTCCCCACATAAGCGAAAATATCAATTGGTCGTCAACACTTACGTTTTTTTTTCGCTAAGTGAGTTTCAGCACGTGAATGCTAAGTGATTGGCTGTTTTAGGGCATCTAATTTGGCAATATTTTTTTAAAGGTTTCTAAAAAGTTCTTACAAACCAAAAATTGTAATAAATATGACAAAACTTCTCGAACATCCTCACTTAACTCTACAGTCTTTAATACAAAAAGCAAATAGGTTTTGAATTGATGTTGGGTAGTGAAAATTAATGCCTATTTGCAACGACACAAGCATTATACAGGTTGTTCGTTTTATTTTAACGCCATTTTGTTAAATAGAACAAAACTTGTGAACTCGTTTGTGTAGTAAATAAAACATTTTTTTAGAGCATAGAAAAGTGTGTTTTCTATACCAACGTTATCCAATGGTTATAGTTGTAATTAAAAATATATTGAAAGCTAGCCATAGCTCAAATTACTTTAGTCTGTCGCATGTTGCAATTGTGCAACTCTTACTTGACTTGCATAACTTGTGTGATTTTCATGTGATATTTTTACCAAGTTTTACATTAATTGTGTGGCCTTAATTTCAAACAAAACTTGCTATTAAATAACTTTTGCTTCCCACACTCAGGAGGGCAACTCAATTTCAAAAAATAAGATCAATCCAAAAAAAATCTTCTGGGCCAATATGAATTCCGCAATCCATTTCGAAATTTTTATCACGACATTTTCTGAAATTCGACTAAAATGACGCAATGGTTTCTGAATTTGTATGCCAAAACTAGTAAATCACATTAATGTTAATTCATTTAACGACTACGAAAACATGTTCACTGGGTAGCGCGCATCTTTTCGACAATTATGGCGTATAGATCGGGCTAAATTTTAGCAATAGCACTCTTAGTATTGACTTTGAAGACACCAATTGTATGCAGCTTATTGATATAGACCTGCGATTTAAGGAAACTCTACAAAGGGTCAAATCGTGCACCCTTTGTGGGCAGTTCAAGTCGTCGCCTCGTGAGATAACCTTGCGCTTAAATCACTAAAGCGGAATGTCCGCTGTGTCTTGAGCTATGTGGCACGTAGCGCCGTCTTGTTGGAACCACATGCCGTTCATTCAATGAAATCATACAATTTGGGCAAACTAAAAAATTGTTAATCATCGATCCGTTGATGGTGATGGCAACACCAGCGTAGTTTTCGATGAAGTACGCACAGGTGAAGCCGCCGGTTCACAACCCACACAAAACGATGAGTTTTTGCGGATAAATTGCCACTTGGTGGACCTCGTTCCAAATCAATTTTCATGTTGACGTACCTGTTCATCCAAAAATCAGCCACGTCGCTAAAGATGATTTTTTTTCCCTGAGATCGGAATTCGCTTCCAACTTCTCCAGAGCCCAGTCAGCAAACACACATCGTTGTCTTCATGGTCTTTTTTCCTTCAGCTCCTGGTTCAGTTAAATTTTGTACGATTGTAGTCGCAAGTCCGAACGCAAACTGCGCCAAGTTGATGCCGGCGAAAGGCAGAGTTCTTGTGCGCTATGCGGAATTGATTGTCTCGGGTTCTCCCGCACACACTCGCATGGACAGCGGTGACGTTTTCGGTAGATCCTGCTGGTCATTTGCTCACTGAACCGATCTACTCGAATTTGGTTACCAACGTGCTCATCGTTGCCACAAGAAACCGTCAATTTTTTCAATAAAGTTTTATCATTTGCACATGTTGCTCGACTCTATAACTTGGCTTGGTTATATGTCTGTAGCGACTAAAAAATAATGTAGACGACAGATAAAACAACATGACCGGGATGATTTCTCAAAATCAACCCATCTCTATTCAAAAACCCTTAAGTTCCAAGAAGTTTCTTTTTGAGAAAAAATTATCATTTTCACAAAAATGCGATGAGTCAACTTCCTGACCACAAAAAATGTTCATAAAAAGTGGTCCTTCTTTTTTTAGAAACTTTGTGCCGATGAGGTATTGTTAGTTTTTGATCACTCTATTATGAATAATATTTTTTTATAATAACTTTTTTTTAATCGTTTCCACAAAATATCCCATCTGACGCAGCATTAAAATGGTTGTGGCGCAGAAATGCTGCATTTATTTTTAATGCAAAATGGTTTAAACATACTTTTTTATATAACAAAATTTAATACGATTTTTTTTTGTGGAGTTTTTTATAATTTTCCATTTTTGCAGTTGTTGTCATTGTCAGCGGTTAATACACGCATAAGCTTATGCTTTCCATTGTATTCATTGGTGTTGCTTTTTTTTCTTCGCAACTACAGCTACTTTGTGGCTAACCAGTGTTGCCCACACAAAAACTTCGAAAAAAAAATCGCACTCACTCCTTTTAACAATACGCTCGTTAATCAATACATCGTTCATCGCCTGCAGCTGATCTCTGGGGTTATAAATTTTTATATCTCCCCATGTTCTACTCGAAACTCGAGAAAAAAAAAACAAGGGCCAACGCGTCAGATTGCCTTGTCATGTCCACTTAAAAGCAATACTCTTCTTCTTTTTACGTTTTTTTTTGTGTAATTCGTAAGCTGTGACCTTTTTCCCCTCACATTTTAATTCTCAACGTTGTCTGGCGCGTAGAGCGTTTAATAGCAGCAACAAAAAAGATGATGTAAAACTTCCTGTTAATAAAAATGAAAAGGAAAAAAATTAAAAAGCAATACATTAATGAAATTTTAAGGATTTTATTTTTTTTTTGCCTCTTCTTCTTTCGAGTTTAAGTGTTCATTACAGTTTTAAACTTTTAACACAAAAAAAAAAACACTTTTTGCCTTCCTTGGTCATATTGGATGGTGCGCTGTGTTCTGTTCATAAATCTTTTATAGCCCTTAAAATTTGTCGCCTTTTTTTTTGTTGCAGAGTTAAATGAAAGCATTTCTTTTGACTTTACTTCGTTTTTTTTTTCACTACCAACACTTAAAAATAAAAACGGCAACACTGCTGTTCTTGTTTTCGACAAATTGATTGATCGATGTGTACAACGCAATGGCGGTGGCTCCCTGCGGCGTCAGCAAGGCGTCTGTGGTGTGAATGACCCAGAGTTATGCTTAAATAGTTTTACTTGTGGGTTAAAATCGGTATTTAATTGAATTTGCACTTTAAAACATTGCAGTGATATTTTTGGCAACATTATCTAAGTTTCAATTCCTTCTATATTTTAAAATGTAGTATAAAAAATTTCAGATTTTCTTAAATTTATTTATTTTTAAACTTGAAAAAATTGTGTTCACATTGTTAAAATTTCCTTTTAATGTTGCAAAATAAAAAAAAAATGTTCAAAAAATCACATCCCCCTTTTACTTTGTTATCTGGTCACATATGCCGCTTTGGTTGAAAACAAAAAATGCTGCGCACATTTTTATTGCTTTTGCTACTGTTTGTATTGTGCACCTTTTAGTGCTTTAAAATTTTATTAAAAACAATAGGTGTTTGTTGTTCAAGTTCAGCGATATTTATGGTTCAGTGAAGCACAAAAGTTTTGATTGTTAATTAAGTCACTGCGGTTCATACAATGATTTGTTTTATTTCTGTTAATTCTGATATAAATCAACATGAATTGTTTGACATATTTTTATTTTTTATTTTAAACTTAGAATAATTTTCAATACAGGGTGTTTCAAAACTCAAATGTTGAACTTTTGCGTGAAAAAGATGAATCATTATATGGGCATTTCCGCCAAAAGGCCAACCGTGACAGAAAAATTGAAAGTTATTATAAAAGCGTTACTATCTGATATTATCTAAGGAAAATATTCAAATTTTGTTAATTTAAACAATTTACACCAGAATACAATGCAGTTTCTCTTATTTTTGTAATATTGAATAGTATTTCGCCTTAAATATTTAAGTGTGTAAGAGAGGTGATACATGATGGTAGTCTTTCCGAAAAATCTAAAAACAATGCAAAACCAATCTCTATACAAACTATAAAATTTTAATTTGCTTAAGTTCATATTCTATAGTCACAAATAACATAGAAAAACAACATTTGTTCTTATTTCGAAATTGATATCAGCAGCAAGTGTGTTAAAATTTTTGCACGAACAGAGATTCATGTACATAATTGAAAACAAAAAAGCAAGTGCAAAAAAAATTTAATTTTTATTTTTTGGAGCTGTTTGTAGTTGGTCATGTTCGCAAACACAAGTGCAATAAATAGGCAGTTGAAAACGGTTAAACCAGTTATTTACTGACATAACACAACATAAGCGCATAATTTTTTTGTTGGAAAGGTTATGAAGAGAAGGAGGGACATGTACACTTGTTTTCAATAGTAGGCTGTGCCACGCCCCTAACGGGAAAAAACGTTTCCACGGCTAAACTAATGGACCGATGCTGATGATATTTTGCTTAAAGATAGATTGAATCCTAAGAAAAATTATTAGAAACTTTGATTCTTTAAAGGGGCGTAGCATCGCTCTAAATGGCAAAAAACGGTATCACGGCTGTGCCACTACACCGATTTTGATGAAACTTGAGTAAAAATATATTTTTTTAGTGGGCGGTGTCACGTCTCTTGCAGGAAAAACGTTTTAACAGAAAAAAGACATCGTCACAAATTATATAGGAAATGATCAAAAGCTTACATTTTTAGAAATTCATGTTTCTTATAAATATGTATTTATTCGAAGGAAAAGTGTATGTTTTAAATAAACTTGATGAAGAATTTGAAAAGCAAGACATATTTATTTTATGTTTATTAAAAAAATTTTTTTTATATTCTTTTTAATATAAGGATGTATGTTTGTTGTTCTTTAAATATTAAAAAAAAAGCACATTACAAAAAAAAAAAAAATCGGCAGAATGACTAAAATTTAATGTTAAAAGTGTTGAGCTAAAATGTCAAAATTAACCCATGTGAATTCGGATATTATATATAGAAATTTTCTATTTTAAAACTTGAAAATATATTAGAATAAGAGAAGTTTCTGAATTCAAATACCTAGAGGTATAGAAGCCTCATCATTTTGGCTTCAAATGAAGAGTAGAGCGCAATTTTCAGATAAAACGCTATCATTAATGTTTTTGTTAAGATAATAAGTTGTTTTTCAAAAGTGTCACCACACGAACTTTTCTTAGTCAAATATTTTCAAAGTCAATTTTCGATTCCAAATCAGCAAATGCTGTGCTATTTTTTGATAGAAGTTTTTATATATTGATTTCAAGGGAAATTATTTTCTTTTTAAAAAAGTCCTTCGCTTAAAACATGTCATATCAATTTTCGATAATCAAAAGATTTTATTTCCAAACAAAATAATTCTTAATATTTTTACCCGAATAAAAATTAAATTTTAAATTAAATCAGCATTAAAACCAAAAATTTATTACTTTTAATCTCTAACCCCTATTTAAAGCAATCACAATGGATTTGCATAACAACATGTACAACATCCGCGATTATCCTGCCGCAAAGGATTCGCCGCTATCAGCTAAACACAAAATACAACAGTAATAATTTTTTCCAATTGAGTTTTCACGCCTCGAGCAGTGGTAGCACAGTACACCAACATTATTTGCTGATTTAAATTAAGCACATTTTCGCGCGCCTAAATGTAGACTACACAAAATGCAAATATTTGCATTTAAATTAATCAACTAAATGGCGCGCGTTTGGCGTTTTCTTTGCACAAGGCGGTTTTTCATTTTCTTTGCGATTCATTCACCATTTACTAAATGTGGTGATGAAAACTTTTGGCAGTTTTTTATGCAGACAAAAATTCCAGCATAAAACAGCCGCAAAATGAACTTTTAACTTCAGGTTACTAGTTTTTCTTCATTATACGCTGTCTGAACGAATACGAAATGTAACGCAGCAAATGCTGCGGCCAGCGTTGTTTGAGCGCGTATTCGATTTTTTTTTTTAGTGTTTTTCCTTTGAATGATTAAAGGTTTTCCATTTGCAGTTTCGTGCATTTAAAAATTGGAATTTTTAGCTGAAACTGAAACTTTAAAAAATGTTTATTAAGAAATAGTTTAAGCAAACTGATGAAATGTTGTCTCAGCATATAGCTACAATAAACACCACCGTCGCTTCTAAAAGCTATTAAATGTCACCCCCAAAGTATGCAACACTTTTTTGTATATTTTTGATTTATTAGGGTTAGACATTTTAATATCAATATATAAGCATTGCTGAAATATGCATATTCTACCTAATGATTTAGGGGAATAATTCCTATTTATTTTACTATTTTCCCCAAAATATCCTTTGCATCCTTTCTCTGAAATAAATAACAGCAAATATTTTACACTATTGACCCATGTTATCACTTTTACGGTTCCTTGTATTGCCGCTGTCTTTAACCCATTTCATAAATATTTTCGTTGATACTTTTCTATTCTTGCCACAAAGCTGCCAAATTACCACAAAATTTTGTGGCTTTTTAAGATACTTTGTAATGCATAACCTACTTAGAGTTACTTTACGCACCATTTGTTAAGTTTTTGTAAGCCATGCCTTTGCATGTCAATGCAGAGGATATTAGAGTTTGTTTTTTAAGTCATAGTGTTGTTAGTCGTTTTAAAGTAAAAGAGTTGTCCAGCTAAGCGATAAGAGACAATGCTTAACAAATTATTGGGATTGCTGTAACATGTGGCTCAAGCAAATTCTCCACAAACAACCAGTGAAAGTATATTCGTATTAGACATCTTTAGGGAGAGTACACATCCTTGCGGTTTGACTGTCACTTGACACATGTCTCACTCTGAAGTTACAGACCTACAAAAGTGCAAATTTTTGATAACTTGTCCATAGCTTGGATAGAAAATCCTGATATAATAAATATAATTTTAAATATCACAAGTTATTTTAAATAATTTTTCTCTGCTAAAAGTCTAGCAAAAAGCTGCTGAAATATTTAAATGCTAATCATAAAATAAAAAAATTATAAAACACGACTTTTTTCAAGACATTTTCCAACACTGATTTCCCTTAACACTTCCTTGCTTTTTTTTTGTACAGAAAAATCCCACACACATTTGCGGTTCATTGCAAACAATTCCGATAATTTGCTTATGGCCTGTGCCAGCCACAAATGCAAACACATATTTACTGGCAAACAAATACAACAGCATGCACACACATACACACACATATATGTATATG
Source organism: Tricholauxania praeusta (assembly GCA_949775025.1). NCBI lineage: Eukaryota > Metazoa > Arthropoda > Insecta > Diptera > Lauxaniidae > Tricholauxania > Tricholauxania praeusta. The sequence continues at coordinate 161,782,527 of OX459028.1, read as the reverse complement.
TAAAACAGACAACGTAAAGATCATAAAGATAAGAATAAAAGACAAAAGTGACCAATTGGCAATCTGAACCATATGCAAGAAAACAGTCATCTTGTGATGGGATCAATTTTAATGGGATGAGCACAGGAAAAAGGATGCTGCATTGCAAAATGCGTTCAATGGAGGGTCCCTTGTGTGTGCATTACAAAAAAAAGAGGACAATGCCACGTTTTATCAACTCAACTGGTAATGGTGATGTTACTGATGTTTACCATCAACTCTAACTTCAACTTCATTTGCAACCTCATGTAAATTGCCCATACCCATGGTGCGGCTGCTCGTTTGCTGCTGCTGTGCATCACAGTAAATGTCGATGACGCTCATTTGCAACATCAGCAAATCAAGCGAAATGTGTTGGCTGTTGGCAGTTTGCTTGCATATTCGTATTGAATAGAGATGGAACCGCAGTTGTGTACAGAGTGAGCAGTAATATTTGTAAAATAATGTGACACTTAAAGATGTGTCAGCATTAATGCAATCGATGCTGAAATATCGGTACATTTTGAGCACATTTTGGTTTGTTACTATTCTATTTACTTCGGTGGAGGGTATTACCTTTGTAAGTCATTCCGTTTATTCCCTCATAGTCTGCCCGGGGGTCTGTGAGCGATTGACAGTTTTCGGTTTCTTGGCGAAAAAATGAGTATGAGCTAAGGGGAGTTTTTATAGAATAAAAGCCAAGAAATCGTAAAATTGGGTCTTATCATTTTCTCGCTAAATGGACCGAAATGTAAAAAGGTAAGCCAAGGTTTTGAGCTTTGCCGGAAGCAGAAAGGGGAGTTAATATATCTAAATATAGGTCTTTTCGAAAATAATTTTTCATGTTAAAAATTTCTGAAAACCTTACTATATTTCTTGTATTTGAGGTTCCACAGTTCAAGATCTATTCCTACTTATTATTTCCTATATTTTGGCTGGAAAATAGTTTATTCCAAAGTGTATCATCATTTCTTACAATATGTTTAAAAGGTCGAATATGCCCTTCTGTCGTGGAAACTAAATTTTCAATGATAGTATTATATATCACTTTAAAACGTTTTTCGTAGATAGTACCTAGGTGTCGCTAGAGGTCATAATCTAGTGCGATAGTTTCATTTTTATATAGTCCTTCAAAACTGAAAGAGTCAATATTGTTTACCAATTAAATGTTTATTAATTATATGGTTTTTTTAAACGCATTTATTTTTAACCTAGAAGTAAAATTTTCTACTCCAAATAACTTTTAAGCTATATTATATCAAGTTGCTTGGAAAGAAATTCCGCTTTTTTTCAATAGAGGACTTAACTGAATTTTTTCAGATTCAACTTCACACTTAAGCCGCATTGTCATTATATATTTTGACTGCTCAAATTGCAACGCTTGCTTTTTTTTTGGTGCTTTGTTAAATATGGAAAGTCGAAAGCATAATTTTCGTCATATTTTACTTTTTACCGTCGAAATTTATCTGGAAGATCAGTTATGGCTGATGAAAACAAGATAATAATTTTCATTTATGCAATCCATCGAATGAAAACTAGTGAGGTAGCTGAGGGATTAAATTTGCCGAATTCGATTGCTTTGGAACTCGACATACATACATATGTATGAGTTCAACATGTTCTTACAGAAACAAATTTTCTTCGTCGCATGACGGCTAGAAATTTATTCATTTTGAAGCAAGTCATCACAAAGGATGGGAAATGGGAAGTCTACTTCAGTGGCAGACTAAAACAATCATGTAGCAAAAAAGACGAACGAAAAATTTGATGCTGTCTGCTTAGTAGGACTTTTTTTTTAGCTTCTACCGAACAGCACCAAATCGATTCGAAAGTGTTCTGTTATTATTTGGGCAAATTAAATAACTCACTCAAACAGAAAATTCCAGAATGAATTATACAAGTTTGGTAACTCGCCAAAAGCTTTGAAAGCTTGGATCTGATGCACTATTACACCCACCAGATTTTCCTAAGCAAGCACCTTATGATTATTACTTGTTTCAGTCTCTACAACATTTTTTAGATAGCAAAACCTTTACTTCAAATGAGAACGTCAGAAATGATCAGTATTTTGCCACCAATGGTTAGAGGGCTTAAGATGACTTAAGGTATTCGACCAAAATGGAGAATATCTAATTCAATAAAATATTTATACTCTATAAGAAAATGGTCTATACTTGTACTCTTTTCAGCAGATTTGCTTCGTGAAAAATCAATAAGTTCTTAGTACATTCAGCAAATTTGACGCATTTTAAGTAAATTTGGACTATTTCTAAAAACTAAAATTTTTTTGCTTTTTTTTTTAGTAAACTTTGCTGACCTTTTAGAAATTTTGTTTTAATCGTAGTATTTTAAGTCACTTTTTTCTGTTTTTGATGAAAAATTATATTCGCCGTCTAAAAAGTACAATTCAACACAGTGATGGCATTTGGGTTTTGTGGAAATGTACTGAATGGAGATTTGAAAATTATTTAAAATTACAAACATTTTGGAAACTTATTCTAAAAAAAAATCAGCAAAGCTTACACCAGGCAACGTTCGCGATAAATTTAATAAAAAATGGTAATTTTTTAGAAATTGCCCAAATGCACTGAAAATGCGCCGAATGTACTGAGAGTAAGCCGAATGTATTGAAAATTTGTCGAATGTACTGACGACGATTTTTCACGACTCAAATGCACCGACTGTCGTAATGTTTTTCATTTAATTATCTAATTCAATGTTACGTATACGACATGTGCTACATAAGTGAAATATATGGAATATTGTTTTTAAACAGCTATAACTTCTGCAAAAACAACCAAAAATTCAATTTTTCTGCACAATTAAAGGACAAAACTTTGAAAAATAAAATTATATAAAAAATTGTGAATTTTAGTAATTTTTAACGCTTAATTGTTAATCATAATTTATGTAAATTTCATATGAGTAAAATTAAATAAAAAAATAAAAATTTCCCTGAAAGGGCACTCCAAAAAATACATGTTCTTTTGTATAAAATTTAACAATTTGACTTTAAAATTATCATTCTTAATACTTCGTATTCTTATCTCTTAGACGTTGCCTAATTTTTTTATTCGTCATTATTTTTCAAAAAAAACTGTAGGCTCTTAAAAAGTCTCCCAATGGTACTAAAATAAACGATACCAGGGAAATGCAACAACAAAACCGATAATGTGACAGTTAGCAATGGCGACAATTTGTTGTCCCATTGTCACGTAGAATCTCATGCCTGCCCACTTTCTTTTCATACACCACAGTTGCTCTTACTACATTATCCTTTGACTTTTAGCCTAACTCCTTATCATCCCCAGCTCTATCATTGTTATGCTCACCAATGTTTTTATGGCTGACTGCTTGGTCGGGTTGTTTGGTTTTCTTACTTTTGCGTAAATTGAAAATGATTTTTGCTTCTGCTACATATAGACAGCCACTCTGTGGGTCTTTCCTTTTTTTGGGATAATACGGCGGCGGCTCGTTTCAGAGCGTTCATTCAACTGGTTGAAAATGTGTTGAGTTGACGTTTTTCCCTTTTTTTATGATTTGTTTTTTGTTTTTTTTTTTTTGTTTGATTGTGTACTCGTTTCCATTGTTCTTCATTTGGTTGTTGCGGGTGCCATTCAAAGTGTTAAAGTGTTAAAAACGTTATGTGACCATTGGGTCTTTGCCATTTTTGTCATTTGCATGTTGTTTATCTTTTTGTGCAGTTTATTTTAAGAGATCGCTCAAGAGATAATAAAATGTTCTTCGCTGACTTTGTAATTCTTTGCATTCTTTTGCTTTGACAGATGTTTGTTGTTGTGGTTGTTCTTTATTATATATTCAATATTCAATAGACTGGAAGTTGTTTCAGATTCTTTTTTTATGACAACAAATGTAGTACAACCCTTAATAAGGAACACCACTGTGTTTTTTCTCCAGAGATATTTGAGCAGACTTGGAGTTTTGTTGTGAGTTAATTTTGAAAAGTTTAACGCTGCAAAATTAATTTAAAATTTTAATTTTTTTTTGCCGACCAAGAATTAAATAAAATATGGGACTCCAAGATTTTTGGAGCTGTTGTCAAAACACATCATTTTGGACTTTTTATATTCTGTTAGTGTTTTTTATGCTGACGAGTTATAGAGTTTCATATTTTTAAAATCAAATTTCATTAGACAAATATCGAAAAACTAAGCTTATATCTTTTTAAGAGACTTTGCTTACTAAAGTTATCTGTAAAAGTTTTAAGCTTTTTGTATGAAATAACTTATTTTTCACAACTTTTCGAAACCAAGACATGCACGACTTTTAACCTAATTTATGTTTTGCTTAAGCAACATATGTACGTTAGTGAGAAACAACATTTCTTTGTTCATACACAAACAGAGTTTTTCAACAATTTTATCTGAGATAGTTTACTGAAAACTTTCTTTCTCTAACATATGTATGTTGCTGTTTTAATGTTGACACAGTTCTGTGCGAAATATTTCACCTAAAAACTTTCTTTGTTGCGGTTTTTCACTTAACTTTCTTTTTATGCTGAAAAGTATGCCAAGGTTTTTTTCCTTAACTTACGTTTCTTAAAATGTTTTCATGCTAAAAATAATGTCAAATAGTTTAGGGGAATTATACTGCATACACTACTTTGACAATCTGCGTTAAGATATTGTCAAATTATTTATATTTTTAGAAAATATATATTTCTTAAAGAGAGGGTAACGTTAATTCGTACAAAAAAAGACACATTTTTGTGAATTTTTTTCGACAACACAGTTAAAATCTATTTACTGAAACCAATGGTAGAACAAAATATAACATTTCAAGAATATTTTGTAAAATTTTCAGGTAGAAATATTGAAAACTACGGCAACGGCAGCAATAATTTGGAAGCTTCTCAGAAAAAAGTAGAGTTGCGGTGCACACCATAATTTCAAAACTACTGCATCGATCCTTTTAAAGTTTTGAACACTGTTTCTGTACATAATTTACGAGGTAACGCTAGGAGGTTTTTTTCAAATTTCAATTTTTGGGAACACTTTGAAGTGAAAAACTCGATTTAGTGTTCAAAATTTCAAAAGAATCGATGCAGTAGTTTTGAGATTATGGTGTGCAACGACTTTAAAAACGTGAGTTGTGGGAAAAACGCCTTAAAGTTTTAAGCACTAAAGGCACAGACACTGAAGCACGGTTGATTAAGCTGCTGTATCTCCTTTAGTTTTGCTCCGATTTGTCTGAAATTTTCACAAAACATTTTGGAAAGGTTTTTCATTTATAAAAAAAAAAAATAAAATAAAAAAAAGAGAAAAAAAATACGTTAAATACGTTACACTGCCCTTAAGCAGTAGAAACTTCTGAAGAATGTGTAAGGACATATTAGATATTTAAATTTTTTCTCAGGTTTCTTTATCGATCTGCTTTTGTCTGAGTCTTTAAATCTATTTAAAAAAGGATAAATATTAACTTATGTCTATATGGTGTATCGGAATACATTATAAATTAATATTATTTTACAAAACCTACTGTTCAGTAAAGAACATGTCAATACCGAACATTTTACACAAAATCAAGATTAATCCAAAAAAAAATGTACGAAAGCTTCACCCATTACTTAAAGGAATCATCAGTTAAATGCAAGAAAAGTGTAATATCAAATGACACACACACAGAACAGAAAAAGAATTTTTGCTTGGGTTCTCAACAAATGTAGAAGTTCTTGCTCACCAAATTAAAGGTCGCTGATTCTGATCTTTTAGCACCCTTATTTTTCTATAATCTTTGGTTTGTGGAGTTTTTTTGGTAAGATTAGTAAAATAAAAATTAAATATATGCTAGCGGCAAATTTGTATATTTTGAATTAACGAATAGCAAAGTCGGTGTTTGATGTTGTATTGGGTGAAGGACTTCAACAACGGCTACCCATTTTCGAGACTTTACTGCGAAATTACTATGTTTGTATGGCATCTTTTATCTCAGCTTAACATGCTATTTCAAAATTAGTTTTTCCTGAAAACCATTTTTGTCAGAATCATTCGGAAATAAACTTTTACGTTTTGTATGATAACTTTTTGAATGTGTATTTCTTAGGTATATATTCTATAGGTTCATTATTTTTTTATGTGTATCAATTGAGTCTGTGCTTACCATATGCGTATTCCTCAATGAATACGTTTTGCTTTTTCGATTCCCAGTGTGCCAAACGAACTCGTTTCTTCGTACTATTTATCCGAAACGGATTCCGTTATGAATTCGTTTCGATTTCGTGTGAAATTCCTCTCGAAAAAACAAATTGTAATTTCAGTGTTTAAAAAAATATTAGTTTTTTTCGATTTTTTAAACATTTATAAGTCGATTAAGAATACAATTTTTTTAAAAATTTTTCTTTGAAAATTTTTCCAAAATTTTTAAGTTTTTTCCAAAAAAAATTTGAGTTAAAAGTTTTTTTGAACTTTTAAGTCGTTTAAAACATTAATTTTTTTTATTTACAAAAAACGAGTTCGAAACTGATCCGTATGTGATGTTCGTTATGAGTTCGAAACGGATTCGTTTTACTGACAAAAAACCAAATTCGAAACGGATCCGTTTTATGAACAAAACACGAATTCGAAACGGATTCGTATTTAAAGTCCGTTACGAATTCGAAACGGATTGGTTTCACATACAAAAAAACAAGTTCGAAACGATTTCCTTTTGAAGTCCGTTTCGAATTCGATCCGTTCGCATCCGTTTCTGTGCACATTGGGTTAGTACTCTTTGACTGTGAAATAACTTAATAGATGTGTGTGTACGTCTCGGGTTCTTGGCTCTAATTGCATATAAAATGTGTATTTTGTCTCTTATTTGTATGCCTACTCAATGGATTTGTACTCTTTCTTCTGAGCGAACGCCATGAGTATATGTTTTTATTTTTTCTCTTTAGATGCGAACTCTTTAGGTGCGCTCCCTTTGAGTGCTTATTCTTTGAAAGCTTACTCTTTAGAGGAGCATTCTTTAACTTTAGATGTTTACCCAAAGGACCCCACACTGTTAATATGAATATGTGGTTTTAATCAAATATCACGAAAACCAAACCAGATACCGATATTATTTTATAAATTTTTTGACGTATCTATCATAAGTTCTGCTCATCAAAATATAAATGAACAATGAAAGCAGGCATGAAGTCGTATGACTTGCCCACAAACACTCAGACTTTTTGCTCAACTTGAGAAAATAGTAACCATTTTTTTTTTTAATTAACACAAAACCTAGTCGTACGACTTGTTCTTTCTTACAGAACTTGCCCTCAGACGCACTACGACTTTTTACGTAACTTGACTAAGTACTAAGAAAAGTCGTATGGTCTCACAATACTATTACTGCTTAGGTGCGTACTCTTTGGGTACATTCATTTGAATGTGCAATCTTTGAGCAAGTACTATTTAAGTAGGTTCGCTCTTTTTTTTGATTCCATGCTATTTTAATGTATTCACACTCCCTGGGTACTAATCTCTTCAATACGTACAATACGTGCACTTTGCAAGGGTACTTGGTGGGCACATAGTTTTCAAGTGTGTGTCATTTGAATGCGTACTCTTTCGAAATCTCCTTTTTGAAAGTTTTAGCCTTAGAGGTATTGATTATTTGTTCAATGCGTACTCTTTACCAAATTGCTATCAAGCAGCTAACATTTGCATTTTAAGGAAAATTTAAAACACCCAAGGATTAAAAAGCCAAGAGAAAATAATTTCAAAACTGAATTGCAAATAATTGAAAGAAATTACAAAGAAAAATTCACATAACAAACTAACTAAAATAAGTTGTTAAGCAACCTACTGCTGCAACAAGGCAGATAACACAGCAGCAACAGTAACAGCATTCAATAAAAAGTAGCAAATTTTTGCGCAAATCCTTAAAGAAAATAACTTCCTTTTCTACTCAAAGTTTTTTTCCGCCAACATTCTTACAACATACTTTGTTGCGCCTTGAAAAAAAATAAATAAGAAAAAGAAGGATGCTAACTTAATGCATTGAATTACCAACAGAAATTTCACATCCTGCAACGTCAACAACGTCACGGCCTTTTCTTTTCGCTTTCTTTTTTTTGCCAGCGCCAATTATTTGCCTGCTTATGCTAGATAAATTACAAGTAGAAATAAAGCAAAAAAATTACTGCTGTAAAGAAAACAAAAGAAACCTACCTTAAGGCGCATTGGGGAGAAATAAACAAGAATAAAGGTACAAGGTATGACAACAACACCAACAACAACATAAACAACAATGCATTGTTTGCTTTGTTCATATTTTTAGCTTCAATGCGCACTTTGCAACAACAACGACAACAACAAATTGTATAACGACAACATAAAGAATGAAAAAAATATGAAAATAATACAAGGAGTATCCTTAATTCATGCTCCTCTTTTTTTTCAGTTTCTGTCTGCTGCGATTGCCGCTAGTCGGCTTACGGTGCCACTACAAGTGTTCAACACCGGAAACAAACAAACAACAGCTTGGAAATAATTTTGTGTTTTTGTTTTTCCTTCACTTCACTTCGCTGCTGCTGCGTCTTGAAGTCCTTTCGCACCTTTAAATTGTGTGTGTGTGTGCTTGCTTGGCAGAGCTGTAAAAATATGCAGTGTTGGTAGAATTTGCGATACTAATCTGGTACATTAGTTTTTGTAATAAAATAAACAAAAAAAATAATGGAAAAATCACAAAAAATATGAGGAATCATAATGTTGGTTTACCTATTCTTCGTTAGAGCATAAATCACTTTTTTTTAAAATAATTTTTCATTTTCGATCACAAAAATATGTGTTTTTTTAAAGTTCTTATATTCATATAATCCGACTCAGGTTAAATTACTAAAAACTGCTTTCGATTTTGTGCGTGTAATTTTAAATTCAATCATTATTTTCAAAAAAGGAACAGATGCGAGAATCCGAAATTCAGCTTTAGTCGAAGGCTTTTTTTACGATTTTTTTTCCATTGCTTGATGTTAAATCAGTACTTCGGCCAATCACAGCCACGTTGTAATTGTCCAACGTTAAAGATATCTTGGACTTCGGTTTGGATGCTGTTTCTAACACATTGCTTCTTCTCTCTTTTCAATATTTCCAAGGTGTCCGCTATTCAAATCAAGCGGTTTATATGGAAGTGTTGTTCTTGATTGAAGCGAATCTTCATTCTCCTCATAGTCCTACTTTTATTAATTGCGTACTAAATGTGTTAGTAATTTTTTTAAAGACGCAAATCTTTGGTTTCGATATCAGTTAGCTTGGTCTCAAATAAAATCTAGAAAACCCAAATATTAATGACAAGGGAATTAAATATATTCACCCCTATCATGAATAAACATTCCTTCGGATTTTTTCTCCAATCCCCTGTTTTGCGATCGTGGACGATTTTTCGGGAATGGGAAAAAATTCTCTAGAAAATGAGGTTATCGGCAATACTTTTTTGGGAAACATTTGATTGACGTTTCACGCAAATTTTGTTCCCTAACTTTTCGGCGAGAAATTCAACGAGGAAGAGGTAATGCTAGCAATATTTTGTAATTTTATTTGATAAAAAGATTTTTTTAACATATTTACAAGATCTAGCAACACAAATAAAGAGCAATTATTGATATTGGTTCAGTACATGGAATCTAATTTGGATACAGTAAAAGGCTTCATGAAAACGACTAGATGGCAAACTATCAAGCTATGCTATACTCTATTTTAGGTAATTTATTTTTTGTAATATAGATAAATGCACTTCATTTGTATTTATAAAATTGATAGTGTCAAATGTGCAAAATTACAGTTGAGCTAATGTCAAGTATGAAAAATGCAACTGTGATTTTTGACTGATTGGAAGAAATTGGAAGTGTTTTGGCAGCACTGACTGGATATAAAGTTTTCCATTCCTCAATTATTTATGATCACAAAATACTCTTCTCGAGAAAAAAAAATCCGGAAGAATCGTTTTCCTCCGGATATTCATGATAGGGGTGATTACAGAAGAGAACAAAGGCCGGTTTCCTACTTTACATATTTTGTAAGCCCATTTTAATCTTGGAGTACCTGATTTTCACCGTTTTTTCTATTTTACGTTGTGAGTCCAACTTCCTTGTTCCACTCAGCATATCAAAGCGAAGATCGATTTTTCGTCATGTAGGTATTCCCATCAATTCTGTTGTAGACCAAAAATAAGTTCTGAAGCAGATGAAATCTACACAAAAATAATCAATTTCTTATTTGGTGGAAAAAATTCGGATAAGTAACGTCATAACGTCATAGAAAATATATTTTTTTTTTTTTGTATGGGAAATTTTTAATTAAGCTGGCATTACTGATTTATTGTAAGATACTAAGTATAAATATAAAAAAAAAAATGTTCTCTGCTTTCATTATCATTACTTTTCTTGCTTACACATAAGTTCCATACCAGCTGCCACTAACTTTGGCAAAGATGATGAAAAATTTTGAGACTGCCGAAAAATTCAAACTATTTCTAGTCTAAAAGTAGTTGAAATTTGCTACTTCCAATTGTGCGCAACATCAACTATCGGCAAATTGTATGTAAACTTTTAATGATGGTATTTGACTACACACCACTGTACTTATCAATATCGGATTGCTAGATGTAGCTGCAGTAATTTTACTTTCCAAACTTTCATTAAATTGTCTGACATCAGCCTTAGAACATTTCTAAAATGCAGATAGAAAGCCCAATTAAAATGATTGCGCGACTTTGCTGTGAGCTTAGTCCAAGTACCATTACAAACATCAAAGTTCCTCATCGATGTAAAAAAATGTTAATTGTGTAAAAAATTAAGAAAATATCATTTCCAAAGATACATAAAAAGGTATTCTGAAAACACTTGCTTCAAATATCACGCATTGCTTTCAAAAGTTTTCTATTTTTGCAGAAATGTTACTCTTAAAAGTGACTGATTACTTAAAATTTTTTTTTTAATCTTCATGGAAATACTTAAGCCAAGTTCTTTTTTTTCCTTTATGGAACTTATTTTTTGAAAATTCAATATAATAGTAATGAAAATGGTGCACTACTTGATAGCTCTGTTTACTACCTTTTCAGTGTTAATAACTTTGGCATTCGCTACGTTGCGTCTTTATTCGTAAGTCCAGCTTTGTCTTCTATTTTGTTCACTTCTTCGTTTACCAACTGATTTTCACGGTGTTGTATTTTAGCCAAGTTGGCATTTATTTTAACTTTGTGGTAAAATAAAATTAACAACAAAAAGAACAAACTAAAGTATTTAAAACAAAATCAAAGCAAAAAAAAAAAACACAAATAAATAAAATGAACCGGAAACGCGATTTGTTGAGTTGGCTCTTGTTGCGAAAAAAACACTTGAACGTAACTGATAAAGTGCTGCAGTCAAGTACAGCGCTATAGAAGCTTTTGTTGTTATTGTTGTTTTTGGCATATCCTTTGAACTTAAGGTGAGTTTTATACCTTAAGCTTAACTGAAGTTAATTACATGGAAAGAAATTTTCAACTTAATTTCGGCAAAGAGAAAAATAAGAACAATAAAATTGTGCGATTAAATTGCGCAATAAATTAAAAATTACAAAGCATATAACAGGAAATTATCTGACCATAAAATAAAAATCTTTGTATGACTACTTTTACATTTGAAACATAAATGAATTTGTGTGGGTAGCCATGACGTATACGTAACTTTTAATTTGCATGAATGCCAAGAATTATTATCAGTGATGAGATTCTCAGTACAATGTTAGTTTTTCTGTATATTTCCATTTTGAAAACTACCTAATAGCATCGTATTTATATTTAGTATGTTTCGAAATTTTTCATTACATTACCAATATTCCCAAATTCGCAGTGCATAAGTTGTCTAAAAAAAATCTTAATATCAATCTGAGAATAACTTTCTTTGTGTGCTCTGATTCACTTATAGAGCCTTTGCTGCCGTTATTGCAACTTATTCGTGTGCTGTCAAAGTTGCTGCTACACTTGTTGTTGTTGTTGTCGCTAAGCAGTATTCTTTTAATGAAGTTAATTTTGTTGCTTCTGTTTAACTAACAATTAGTTTTCCTTAAAAAACTGCTGCTAACATCCAACCACCGTAGCACGAACAAATTTGACAAAGTACTTTTAATTCGAAGCTTCATTTGTTGCACAAACATTTTTTTTTTGTTTGCCGTTCATTTGTAGCTCATTAAAATGCTAATCATTGACACGCCTTCACACTGAAATGTCAGAAGGCAACGCCGCAGTTGGGTGTCAAGTCAACTTACAATTTAAGTTAAACTCAACAAAAAGCGTTCATTGGCAGCTTCAGTTGAGTGGTTATTCTGGCTGGCTGCTTGTTACCAAGCATGCTGACGGATCCAACAACAACAGACTGACATGCCAAATATTTGCTTAGCGCCGTACTAAAGCTTTCATGTCCAAAATTTCTGGATTCGGTTTGAAATTGGTGCTTGCTGCCTACTCTGTAGCGCTTTCTTTTTAAAGTTGAGCTCGGGTGAAAATGGGGTTTGGCTAAAAGGGTATTTTTCGTTGCGTACGTTTTAATGGCTGTTTATCTAGTGTGTTTGTTTTTCAGCTTGTTTTTTTTAATCGGTCCTTTTTCTTTTGTTGCATTCTCTCAGCTTGTTTGAGTGTTCGGGCGTGTGTTTACTTTTCAATTTAATTTCTGCTGCTGTATGCAGTGTCAGGCGCTACTTTGATTTTTTTTTAAGTCTTAAATTTTGAACTGACTGCTGTGTAAAGTTTGGGGAAAAAATTTAGTAAGTTTGACTTTTAAGCAGTTGTCACCTTAAAGTATGTACAACTTTTCATTTATATGAATTTATAAGTAATACCCGGCCTTCACGTTGACCCTTCACTGGTGGTGATAGTTAAGTTGAAAGTTAGTTTTTATAAGCTTATGAGATTTTATCTTTTATTGGAGTTTTCACGCCAACTTTTGGTCCAATACTGATCGGCATTACTAAAGTTTTTCATTTTTGCATTGAAAGTTATCTTATTATAGCGATTTAAGTTTATGTGGAGGTACCATTTCCACTTATTGAACGTGGTTCACTTTTTTGGCCAGGATGATACCATCTTTCTGGAGCAATTTAGGTATGTTGCCATCGCCTGATATCTCATGGCCGTCTTTCGAACTCAACAATTGACTTAAGCATGTCCAGTGTACAACTTTTAGTCACTACCCATGATTAAGCATATGCTAATAAGCAAATTTGGTAAAAAAAGTGTTCCTACAAGTAATGACAATATCAAAATTTTTTGCAAATTATTTTTTTGTTTCCAATTAGTTGACTCAGACAAATTTGAGGTTAGAGCAGAAAATCTCTCATAAAACTTTTTTATGCTATGAATTTAAATTCAATTATGCTCTTTTTATTAAGCTTATATGTCCCACATTTATGTTATGTATAAATTTTTTGGTAAACATAGGAAAATAAATGAGAAAATCTACCAATAACACAACGAATGATTTGGTTTCCAATTAGTTGTCAACAGCTGTATATGTTGCATTGAAAGTTACATAAGGCTTTTTTTGCCATTTTCACTCTTAAATAATTTCAGATATAGTTTCTACGATGCAAGTAGAAATGTCCCTTTACGAAATGTGACTGAAAAACTTCAATATAGCCTTATGTCACTTTTAATGCAAAATAAGGCAATTTCTGTAAAAAAAAAAAATTATACGGACCAAATATTATGGTCATCACATGATAAAAAACGTTTTCTTCAATTTCGACTAGGCAAAAGGAGCTCCAGGCTAACTGCTGCTGTAGCAGATCCTTTATACATAAATATTTAGCTAACAAAATTTGTAAATATTCTTAGACAACACTTAATAAAATTGTCATTATGTCCAAAATGTTGCATATCAGCTTTACACAGCAGTATCTAACCGACAGCCAACTACATATTAAGATACACTTAAGACAGGAAACTTTAGCAAAGAGCTGTAACAATTTTGCCTTTTCAATTTGCTGGACGTGCAACATATAAACTGTTCGCATCCTGAGGTTATTTAACAAAATTACATGAAGAAAATAAAACTTTTAACAAGTACTCGAGCTAATATTGACAAAAAAGATCAGAAACTATAATGTACAAGAGTTGACGTTGCTCGTTTTCTGCTGGAGTAACAGGAGCAACTTTTGTAATGAACTTCTTTGCAAATGCAAAGAAAAAAAAGGGAGCAACTTTAATTGCATTCATTGCTGAACTGTATAGAAAGAAGTTACTTTAGGTTGTAGATAAGTCAATAACAACAACATTTAAAAACGTTTTCACAGGACAAAGCTGAGCAGAGAAACACAAAAACTTCGGACGCACATTACGATTCGAACAAGACCAATGAAGTGCAGCAGGACACATTTAAGCCATGGTTTAAAAGCTTTGACATGCTGCAGTCTGTTGACTTTTCGCAGGAATGTGAAAAGGTATCGATGTTTCAGAATAACGATATGTTGTACTTTGGAAACTAAAACTTTCAAGTTTTCATTTAAAATATTTTTTAAATAGCACTATGCAGCAGTATAGAAATAAATGTTGGTTTCAGATTCAAATTAAATAAAGGAGCCCCCTGAAATTTTGAGGAATAAGTAGTTTTTGTGATGCTGAGCAAATGTCTAATTGAGCACTATGGTCAAAAATCCTTTCCCTTAGTGATGATGGACATTTGTTTTTATATATAAGGATTTTATAATCAACTAATGGATGCGATAAATATTTCGATAAAAAATCCTTTACAATCGAAATGTCTTATGTATATCTTAGATTATTTTTTCTTCCAATTTATGTCGTAAATTATGTCATATTCACGAACTACTTTTCTAGCTCTTTCTGCAGTTTATTGTAGTAAAATTTTGTGTTGCAAAAACGACCCGACTTATCAATATTTTTAATCAAATTATTTGGGAGTACACGTGGGGTATTTTTCATTTCAAGTACCATCTCTAACTTCTCCGACAAGATGACAACAACATCATGTTGTTGCGCATTTTTCGTAGCAGCTTTCGTTGCTGTTTTGTGTTTACTTGCATATTTGATGTGTTTACTTTGAGACTACGCTCTTTCGTTTAGGCTACACACACTTGTGCATTTTATCACTTACTACTTGTACTTCTTCGGGGGCTTTTCTATACATTTTTCTTATTTTGTTTTTTATCCACCTAAGTTTGACATCTCAATGGAATGCTGCCAAAAGTGAATTAAATATGGCTGCAGCACTATTTCCTTCCGTTGCTACTTTACTCTTTCCTTGTCTGCTTAACACATTTTACTTTACGTACAAAGAAAGTATAGGTTTTTTTTTTTAAATTTCAAGTTGTTGTTGTCTACATTTTTTCCAAGCCTCCATCCTATAGCGTTATAAACAAAATTAAATTTCAGCAAAGAAAAGCTTAAGTCTGCTCTGTTCTTCCACTGCCTTAGCTGCAAACAAGATTTCAAGCACAAAGTAAACGCTTTAACCCTATTTTGTATTCTGAATCTCTGCTTCAACGGCAATAGCTCCCAATGGTTGCCATTTCCGTTTCCTCTCTTGGTTTGCTGCTGTATTTGTTTGCTTTTTTTCTTTTTGAATTTTTCTTTTCTGTAGGTACTACGTAACGTATGCTAAGTAAATAACAAGTGATGCCATTGTTTGCCAAGTGTGGGAATAAATTACATCTTTGTCTGTGTGCACACGTATATGTGTGCATGTGCAACGGTTAATAGAAAAACTTTAAGGGTGTGTGAGGGCGCGCAATTGAGAATGAATTAATACCAAGGTAATTCAATGGTTGACTGTTTATGGCTAATTGTTTTTGATATCTGTGAACAGTTCTGTGGGCAATTAAAAGTTTTTTTCTTTTCAATACACTCTGCAATATTGAGAGCTAAATACGAAGAGAATGTTGACAAATAAAGTAGACGTTGAGCGTAGAGCATAATTTTACGAAATCGTCGATTTCGGTCATCTTTGTATATTTATTTTAGAAACAACAATTTTTTTCGAATATAACTATTTAACAATATGATTAAAAAGTTTAACCTATTATCTTAAAAATCCATTTTGAGTTATATCGATATCTCTTTTTTTCTCCAAAATGTTGTAAGTCTGGAAAATCGCAAATCTTAGATCAAAGTTCTTTCATTTTGGCAAAGAATGTTCATATGCAGATAAACATGTATTGTATGTATTTTGCCGATTTACAAAATATATACCAAATTACATCAAAAAATACATTCAATACATAACCATACGAACATAAGCTAACTAATTAAAATATTTAAATATATATTCAAAATAATTATGCGTTAAAACATATCCATTACGTTTATTTTTGATATATTGTTTCCTGTATTTTTCACATAAAACTATTTTCATAAAAAAAAGTTCCCTCTGAGGCAATCCCCTTTGTGTGGCTATATTGGTCAGACACTTTATTTTTATTTTTCGAATGATTTAATTTATGAAATTATTTAAAAATTGATATAACATTTATTGTAATACTCTCACTTGCTTAAGTTTTTGGGTTCAATAGTTCAAATAACATAAAAATGACCCACATTTATTTTAAACATTAATTTTGCCCTAAATAATGTATCAAACTGCATAAACAGTGAAGTGCGTGTGAAAGCCTTAAGTTTTTAGATTATTTTTTTTAGTAGAGGTACTCTGCAGTGCATCATCCAGTACAAGTTTCTTTCATAATTTAAAAGTACTTAGCTCACTTTATTTGTAACTTTTGTTTTAGCTTATTTTGTGTTCTTTGCTTCTATGTAAAGTGGCATGGCAAACCCATTGGCTTGTCCACTCTTTTCTAAGTGCTTGCTGGGTTCTAGTAAAGGGAAGATCATTTATAATTTGGATTTTGCTATGAGTAAAAAACCAATAATTTCTTTTAAAATTTATTTATTTAGTCCGAAAGTACAATCCTTCCGGCTAGTTATGAAATACTATTTTAAACAAATTAAGTCCTCGGTTGGTCTTGCAGTAGCCCATAAACCTTACTTTTCAGTACATTTTTTGGAAGTTAATATCTCTATTTGACCAACGGCTGCAACTAAGTATTTCGTCCTTAAGGTCCTTAATCGTTGCTGAATAGTAAGCGTAACACCCTTCTTTAACGGCTTTCTAAAAATGATAATCCTACGGAGTCAAATCGCAGCTGTGCGGTTACTAAATGCACGTCACCACAACACCTAATAGCTCCATTTTAAAACTTTCCACGCAAAAGGTTGATTTTTGCATATCTTTTGTGTGTCACGGCACGGCTTTCCGTTTGAAGCCAAATATTATTCAAAGACATGTAATGCACCTTCTTTCCTCATCTTTAAGAAAAATGACCCAATGATACCGCCGATCCAAAAACCACAATAAACACCAATGTTTTCGGTTATGTTCACTGTACGATTACGGGAACGTGTTGTTTTATCCATTAAAGATTCAGTTTCGCGCATACGTCTCAGAAATCTACAAATAGAAGGTGTTTCATTTCTACTGAATCCTGAAGCGTAATTTTCTTACAGTTTTGGTAAAGGATTTACCATTTTGCAAGTGAAATTCTATTATTTTTCAACGTTGCTCAAGCATATGTAGACTCATTTCCTTAACCATTGATATAAAACTATCTTTTTGTCATAATAAGAATGACAACAGAGTTGATACATTAAAAAATAACAGTAGTTTAAGTTCTGAACGCAAGATGGACCCTCCTGCTTTGCAGTGAAATTTGGTTGTATTACCAAATTAAATATTATAAACTAATAATAATAAAAATATTACCTTACCTTAAACAACCCCCTCAGATAGTATTTTAAAATGTCTGCTTATGTGGGAGTAGCTCAGCATTTTTTCCAAAATCTTCCGAATTTTTTAATTAGTGATTAAACGTATTCTTCTTAGTATTCGTGTGATTTTTTTTCGCATTTTTTTTTTTACTAACTCCTTGAGTACAACATAAAATGCTGCTTATATGAGAGTTACCAGCTCCTTCCATAAATTTCGCTAGCGCTTATCCGAAAAATTCCATGTATTTGTTTCAAATTCGGATGCTTTCTCAAAATAATCTTCTTGGACAATTCGCGCACGCTCCGGAACTTGCCTAAGTCACTTGTGTTAAGTGTCCTGGTTAGACGATTATGTACAGTACTCGTAAGACGTAAGGAAAAAGTTTATATAGTTATAAAAATAACGACTTTTTAAAAGTGAAAAATCAGCAGCTCCGAAAAGCAACAATTGTGAAGAAAAAAATTTGGTTACACCTGCTACAATTAAACTGTGAAATTTATTTATTTATTATTTATAACACCATGTACATGAAAACAATTAAAAATAATCTATAGATTTACAATTTATCATTTAATTTATTTATTACGTTATTAATTTCATTGCGTATTTCAACAACAGCTTAATATTTGTTTTTCTCATGGCCGCTACGCAAATTCATTAATTTACGTTATACAACTCATGCTGATCCATTTTAATGCCAACGGCGATTATTACGCTAATTAAATTATCAATCATAAATGGGTTGGTTGCTGCATGCTGCATGCTGCGTATGATGTATGAGTAGATTATTATGTGTGCATTAATTCAAGCTCTGTTGATGAGTTTGCTTAGCCAGATACGAATTTAAAGGAATTTTCACTAAGCTTAATGAAATAACAGATGCAATGGAAAACTTTAGGCAAAAGAGTATTTTATTAACAATTACTAAAATATTAGATTTATAATTTTGTGATAAGACTCTGAGAGCCTATAGGGTTTAGTGAATAAGGAAAAGGAAATTAGCTAATTTCACATAGTTTGTATTTGACTCTTTTGTTGTCTACTATAATGCAGCTCATTTTAGGTATCAAAAATAAATCCCTTAAGTTATTGTCTTACTTATAATTCAACGACAGCCTTTTTCATGTCAAAGAGAAGGTAAGCCCAGCTTACCATGTGAACTTTAGTAAAATTTTGCTTAAAAAAAGCCTTCATATTTAGCAGGCATCTACTGTGCCCATTTTGCCAACCTCAGAATAAAATTTCTAAGGTAAAAGTAAAGTAAATGAAATCATTATAGAAATTCAACACACCATGCCTCGCCTACTTTATCACTGTCGTGAATTGAGCTCTATAAATTACGTGCAAAAAGTATCCAGAATTGAGATTTCTTCGACTACCACTATGTGGTAAGTTTTTAATTCCCTCCAGAAAAAAAAAACGCTGAATAGAGCATTTACCCAAAAATTCAATTGCAAGCAGTAGGGCCTACTTTGAAGGCAACAAGGTAAATTTTGGCGAATAAATAATTTGGTTTCGCTTTATTAATCGATTCCCAAAACTTCTTACACAGCATAATTTATTAATATTTAAATTAATTTTAATTTTAGAAAATATAATTTATTTGAAATAAAAAACCACACGCATGATAACATTTTTTTCATAGTTTTCACGAGGTAAAAAATTAATACATGAAATTTAGCGCTATATCAATATATATATATTTGTGTAAATAGATTTTGAGGTCAGCAAAGTACTTTTTCAAAATTTTCCCAATATTAATGAAATAAAAATAAATTGCCTATGACTATCAGTAAAGTGATTTATCATAAATGACTATATTTAAATATTCAGAGTTTACTTTTTGAAGTTTTGTTTGTATGTACGATATTACAAGCTTTCATATAAAGTAATTAAAATTTATTGAATATTTTTTATGTGTGCAAAAATTAAATTCACTAAATTCATTAAATTTAATATCACTTAATGTGGAAATTAATAAATTTCAAAATATTTTTTAATTAACATTTTTTCTATATAAATGAAAAATGCGGAAAAAGCACGTTTAGTATTATTTTTGCAATAATAGCACTGAACCGGTTGCGGTGGATACTAAGCACAAAGGTAAAAAGTTAATTCTTTTGTAAAAAAAAATAGTCACAAAAGTTTTCATACAGGACATTTTGTGCGAAAAGTATTTAATAAAATATATAAATCATATGACGCATGTATTAGTGAAAAAGTGTTTAGTCAAAATAAAAAGACCATGTCCTTAAAAAAAAATAAATAATAAATTCTTCCTGATAATTTGGAGTTACAAAGTTTAATGAGAAAAGAAAGAAGTCCTCACTTTTTGTACTAAGGAATTTCTGCTGTAGAATTGAAAAAATATTTGCAGAAATTTAGTGGAGGTTGTCTCGTTGTCTGTTAATATTTTTTGCACAACGTTGACTCCACGCCAAAATCCTAAAATTTTTCTATTAATTTTAACAATTTTTTCATTAAAAATGTGCGAAAGAGGCTCACATAAGTCAAAAATAACAGACTATTATTAACTTCTATGTTAAAAAGCTGCAAAATAGATGTAGGCTATCAGTTTTTGGAAAAAATTAATACTGAACCGCTACTAATAATTGAACTTATTGAATTTTTTCCAACATTCTTCTTAAGTAATCCCGAAAATCTACAAGAATCAAATAAATAAGTTTTGTAGGAAATCCTGTCAACATCAATGCATGTCGATAGAATAGCGCCCATTGTGAATTTAAATTTTATATAATATTTGTCTTAAATGTGGCAATATTTAGAGAGATATATTTGGAGTCTATTCTTAAAAAATAGATCGGTAACACCTAGATATAAACTCAACGAATTTGTTACTGTCTTAAAAGTTATTTGAGAAGCTATGAAAAACATAAAATTTTATAGCCAGTAGACCGGGTCGAAAAATAGATTCAACCAGACACAGGCTTAAAAGTTAGAAGAACCCTTAAAAACGATTTCTGCGTCATTTTTTTTTTTTTTTTTTTGTTCCGAGAAAAACCAATGGAGCACTTTTGATTCTCCTAAAGGTACTTTTTAGCTTAAGAAACGTGTTTTTTGCTCGTAACTTTTTATCTTTACAAAATCAATACCTGAAATTGCTTGAATAATAAAGATTGCGTTCTTGCGAAAAATTTGACGTTAAAAAGTTTAAAATTTATTTTCCGTTAAAAATAATATTTAGTCCCCAAATTCGATTTTTTCACATTTTTTATATGGAAAAATTTTCACATTTTTTATATGAAAAAATCGAATTTTGGGACCGATTATTATCTAAAATAAAAAAATTAAAATTTCTTAACGTCAAGTTTTGCGCAAAAACGCAATCTTTATTACTCAAACAAATTTAGGTATCGATTTTGTGAAGAAAAAAAGTTACGAGCAAAAAACTCGTTTTTTTTTAGCCAAAAAGAACCTTCAGGAGAATCAAAAGCGCTCCATTGGTTTTTCTCGGAACGAAAAAAAAATGATGCAGATATCGTTTCTAAGGGTCCTTCTAACTTTTGAGTCGGTGTCTGGCTGCCCGTTTTTTTTTTTTTTTTCTTCATACAAATCGACCCGGTCTAATGGTCAGTCCTGTAGACTTTGTGTTGTGACCACTTAATTCTTCATTGCGATACATTTCTTTAGAGATTGTCAGGTTTTATAAGAAAATGTTGTCTAAAATCTAATATTTTCTAAAATTGATGTTCGTTTACAAAAGTATACAAAAATGGTTTCCAAAAACTCGTTAAAATTCAATGTCTATTTGGCCGATATTAAGTTTTAATAAGTGATTTTTATTGATTTTTCAGTAACCTTTCAGATGATATATTTATATTTCGTTGACATAGCTTTTGAGACTATCACCTTTAACGTTTTTTTTGGAAAAAAATATATCAGCGACTTTCAATGCTTAATATCTCTGTAGACATTGCTAAACTACAAACGTTTGCGGAAAGAAGTTGTCTAGCGTGACAATTACTTTAACCATTAGCACAGGAGAAGGGATTGAGGGATATGAAGCGATATTTTCCAATACTTGCAATCAGCTTAGTAGAGTAACGTATTGTCATAATCTTCACTGTTGATTCCCTAGGCCAGAAATGGACAAGCCGAACAAAAGTTAACACAGCCACACACAAAAAAAATGTCCGAGTCAAAGGACTTGACCGGTATATCTTTATGTAATATTCAGCGCTGAATCCGAATCTGGGGTCAGAATCACCGATTTACCTCTGGTTTTGTACATAACCTCAAAAAATGGGCAAAATGAGATTTAACGTAAACATTTACTATCCCAAAATGAGGGAATTAGGGGCTTAAATGGGTTATAGCGTTGAATTGGGTAGTTGATGGAGCTTTTCATCATCAAATCCGGTTTCAGCGCATCAAAATACTTGAAAATAGAGGAACATTTTAAATGTTTACGTTAAATCTCATTTTTTGGGCATTTTTTGAGGTTATGTACAAAACCAGAGGTAAATCGGTGATTCTGACACCGGATTTGGATTCAGCGCTTAAAATTACATAAATATATACCGGTCAAGTCCTTTGACTCGGACATTTTTTTTTTTGTGTGGCTGTGTAATTATTCCAGCTCATTTAAAAATATGATGAGCGCTCATATAAATTTGATTTAAATGTCATTTTTACGACAATGTAACGAAGAATGTCTCAAAATATTTGACTCATGCTTGTGTATTGAAATGCAATGTACGTATTTGTTGCTGCGATCGCTCCCATCGCATTTTGTTTTGCTTTTTAAATATTTGCGCTATGGGTTTGCAAATTCACGCATTGGCTCTTTTAATCAAGTGATTAGCGATTTTCAGCTCCCTCTCTTCTCGTCATGCTTGTCCTAGACAAAGGAATTAATGTATAGATGATTGTCAAAAAAGTCTCCACACTGGTTTTCATGCGTAAAACAGTTTTTGAGCACTTGGAAACTATTTTGAGGTTTTCAACCATATTTTATGACAGAGCGATCCTAAAAATTGTCTGTTTCAAATCCAAATAGAGAAATGTGGTTTAATGTCATTGCCGTGGTATGGAAAATTTTGTCGAGAAATAAAACCCTTACGTAAAATGAGTCTGGCTGATGTTTGAGGAAGGAATTTACAATTATATGGCGCAAATATATTTTCAAATATTTGTCCGTATAATGACATGACATGGTTCACAACGTTTATCATCGACTGTTATTTCGAGGCGTGTCGCTCTTGCACAGTTTTTAATCATGTACTTATTATTATAACTTTAGTTTTGACATCTAAATTTTCTAAGGCATTTTGGCTAAGAGTTTTAAATCAACAGCAGCTTTTGTAGCTTGGCCAATAAAATGGCTCCGTATATGGTTTTATTTGAGTTTTTAATGCCAATCGCTTAAATTACACGCAAATAGTAGAAAATTAATATTACTGCACTGACATTTGTTGAACGATTTTATCAGCGTTGCAACTTGGCAGCGTTATTATGTTATTTATTTCGAAATTTTTTTTTTAGAAAAAATCAAAATATGCGCCACTAAAATTTATGTCCAACTTTTTCTTTTCATTGCAGATTCTCATCAATAAGCAGTTGCGCCCATACACACAAAAAAAAAAAAGATACACAACCAGACAAACATCAATACTTGCCAAAAAACACTGTGAGAAAAAAGTGTAGTGCTCACACATGATGTTGCGGAAAATGGGCGGTGTAGGCATCAGTGCCAGCGTCATGTTGCTGCTGTGTGCCGTCTCTAGCGTCAATTCATTTTCAAGTATGTTGAATGTCACCAGTTTTTTCTTTCTTTTTTTTTGAATATTGTCAATTTTTAAATGTTCACATTTTTTCCTTATTTGAGTGTAAATGTTTGCAATAAATACAGGGTGCTAAACGAACTAAGTTATATATTTTGTATCGCTATTTGCAAGCACCCTGCATTTGCATTTTTAAGAAAAATAAACTTTTAAATTTTTCCCTCTAAGCTCATCAAAAACTCATTAAAACCAATTTAGTTTTTTATGTCCTTCAAAAGAAACTCTTTCCATGTCAAGCACCCTGTAAATGCTACATAAAAACCTGTAAAATATCCACACTCACTTATTCCGTAACTTTTATCACTCTTCCATTGTTCCAACATTTGTTGTTGTTGTATTTTATTTGATAAATCTTTTATGATTTTTCCACCAACAGTGTCTATGTCACACTTTACTTCCCCCCTCCTTCTTTTTTAATTTATCCTCGTATACGTCATTTTATTTGTTTTATTTTTTTATTTCTTTTATTTTGTGTTTATTCAACTTCAAATGAAACCTTCAACCTTCACATGAAACTCAGAGTTTGGACGTGGCTGCAAAGATATCGGTTGTATGCCCAATGAAGAGTGCATTATGTCCAGCGAGTCGTGCAGTTATAATCAACGTGATGGCCAGGACTGTGGCACTTACCCAACCTGTTCGAAGAAGAGCGGTGGCGGCAGCTCGTCGTCACCAGTTAATCCGTCAGGTGATTATTATTATTTTTTTTTTTGTTTTTTTATTTCTTTGTTATTTTGGTATCCTTTGTTTTAGGTTCTCTTTTAAGTTAAGTCTTAAAATCACCCTTAAGGATATTTGGTTTTATTTTGTATTTTGGTTTAATTGAAGGGATTGGAAATTGTTTTTATTTGCTGAATTTTTATGAAGTTTTCATTTTAAGTAAAGGAATCTTTGTTATAGGAAACTTCCTTATATACGAAATCGTCATTATAGCAAGAGTATCAGTATATGAATCTAAGGTTATTTAATGAGACAATGTAACAAATCTGACTGAAATAGGATGCTAAGCTCTCACTAGAACTGATATCCAGAGTATTAGGCATACGGTCTCGTCCACTTCCTCATCAGCGGACTTGTGGAGAAATTAAAAGTTTGGTAGTTCGATTTTTGTTTAGTTTCTACAGATATTAAGGTGGGTGGAAAATTATCATTTTTCAAACTCCTGTCCGCACGATACAGAACACTTAGTTCGCTGGTATTGAGTCGGAGAAAAGTTCAATATTAAAAATATGCGTTATTATCAAAAATTTGAACTTTAAATTCGCTTTAAACTCACTTGATTTTTTGAATTTGTGGAATCAATTGGCCACCAAGATCATGCGACTTAACGCCCATTGAATTTTTTATTTATGAGAACAAAATCACTCAAACCATTGCTAAGGTCAGACTTAAATTTTCATGAGCGATTTCCGCCGTACTTAGCCTATAATTCTTTTTATTTAATCTTTAGAATCCGGCGCCATTATTGGAAAATTCAATATTTTGGATATAAACAACCAACATACTGTTCATTTGCTCTTTTATTGTGCATTAGCTTAGTCTTTACACCAGGCAAGGCGAAAGTTCGGGTATATTGAAATCTGGCCACCAAAGGATTCCTTTTTATCCATAGATCTTTTCATTAAAAAAAGTCTTCTTTATGTGCGATCCGAATCATTGTTGCTCTTTATTTTAAAACGAAGCATTGCTCGAGCATAAAAATCGAAAGAAACTGACTAATTTCTGAAGACAAACTTTACTTTGAGGAAATCATTTACGTGAAGATTATTAAGAAACGATGGTGGTTATATGGCTAGAGGTGGCTATAACTTCGCGCACCGAGCAGAAAGGCGCCTAAATAGCGGAATATTAAGCTAAATCGCTAGGGATTTAAGATAAGGCAAAAATCTTATGATGTTTTTTGGAGAAACGAAATAGAAGGACCGCTTTTTTGTTTTTGATTACACCTTCGAGCCTTAAGCGGGTCGAAAAAATTATTTATGGTTTGAGTGAACTTTTTTTATTTTTTGTTTTTATACATATGTTGCAAATAAGGGTCATTCACTATGTGATAATAAGGTTTTTTGTTATAGTAGGGTCCGCTTTTACTTTTTAGCTCTGGGCCCCACAATGTATAATATAAAATTTTCAAATTAGTAGATTGAACGCCTTTTTAGAAGAATATGTCTGAAGCCGTTTACATGATCCACAATACCATAAAGAGGTGTTTTAATAATATGCGATTTAATAGTGTAGATCAGTGGTGGGCACGTAGTGTCCCCATCCGCCCTCATTACCCGCACCGTTATTCGACGCACAAGCAAGCGATAAAAAAATCGCAGAATTTCAACGCTATCGAGGCACAGCGTTGAGTTGAGTTCAAATGAAAACAAAAATAACACACAAAAGGATTAGCTCTCCGCCACATTGTGTCTTGACGAATGTATCAATTGTTTTTGTTTGTAGTGCAATTTATTTTTTTTTTAGCTGTTGACGAATTTGGAAATTATTGCAAAAAAAACATTAAAATTTCGTTGTTGCTTGATGTTTTTGTTTCGCCCTTTTGTTATATTTCCATGCCCACCACTGGTGAAGATGATAGAAATAGGATTAAAATGAATACTTTGAGAGACCAAAACTAAATGATTGCGTGCATCGAAACGAGAGTGATAAAAATTAATTTTGAACACCATGGGACTTACAAACTTTGTCATATCAGGTTTTTTTTATTAATTCAGTAACAATTATATACACCCCATTTGAAAGGTCTGCTGCAGCAGAATAAATTTTACACAAACATCATGGTAATAAATTGTATAAAAGAGTACCTAGAGGTCGAAACTTTTGCACTAGTTTTGCTACTTGTAAAATTTGAATTTTACTGATCTCGTTTTAAATACTTCTGTTAGTAATCTATTCCTTACGAAAAATGAATAGAATTAGTCAGCCATATAAGGACCAAAACATGTAAATACTGTAGTGAGAATAAAATATCCGAAACTTTTTATTAAAATAAAACAAAATTATTTCTTGACCAAAATTTATTTTATCGCCATCGAACGGCAAAGTAAAATTATTAAGGCAGAAAACTAATATGCCGCTACCTGCCTTAAAAAATTCCTAACACCAAAAAAATAAATTTTTACTAAAAAATGGATATCACTTCACACCTCAAAAACCCTAACGAAATGAAATATTTTTGAATTGGAAATAAATTCGCAAAACCAAATTTAAATTTAATATTACGAGGATCATTTTGCCGCTCCAAAGCCTATACGCGACCGCCTACTTTAGCTAAGCTATTGCATAAGAATTGTCACGTTTGATTTTTTCCTGTTCCCAAAATTAAAATTACTACTTTGATAAAGGCTTTTTCAGTAGCTAAAAGCCATAAGATCAAATTCGTTCATGGAGCTAAAGTCTGTTCCAAAATCAGCTTATTTTGAATGGCTTTTTTGATAAAGAAATAATTTTGTTTCACTTAATATAACAATTAAGATTACTTTTTCCAAAGAATGTAAATCATTTTTAACTCGGAAATGAATTTTGATCAAGTATACCAAATTTGATATCACTGCATGAGGTTTTTCCAGCATTTGACTGGCAGGGCGGTGGTATTGTAAAAAATTGTGCAAATGAGTCTCTAACTCCCAGACCACTGTCATAAAATGGTTCCAAGTCTTCCATTAATAGCTTGTGATTAATTATTATGAACAAAGTTCCATTTATTTTTTGAAAAGAAAAATCATCGAAGAACTTTATATCGCTAATTTTTTTACAAGTTGGGAACTATCTCACTAACGACATTCAAAATTTGAACAAATATTCCTTTGCCTTAGGAACATTTTTATAAAAATTCAGCCAAATAAAACAAAACAAAATTGGCTTTGGGATACGAAATTTTTTTTAAAAATTTTATAAATTAGTTTTAGTGACACTTATTTTATTATTTAAGATATATATACTTTTAATACAAAATATTTAAATAAAAAAATAAATATTGAAGTTATGCAAACCACATAAAATAACCTGGATGAACGCATCACATCACAACATTAAAATCACACAAAACACATGCAAAAATCATTTGAAATTGGAATGAAAATAACAAAAAAAAAAAAACAGCCACTAGCACACTGAGCGAAAAAATACTTATTGTTAGAAACTGCGAAAATTATTTGCTTAAATTTTATTTATTTTTTTTTTTTAAACCAAAATCTTCAGTTTCCTTATGAGTTTTATGTTGCATCACTCATTAGATCATCATTGTAGTTAACTGCGCGTGCGCAAATTGTTTTTCTTGCTGTGTAGCTGCTTTAGAAAATAAATAAAAACCTATTGTGCCTAATTGAGCCTTTGTTAATAAGCCCGAAATGCAAGCATGCACCCTATTGAGTCCGCTTTAATCAAAATAACACAATTAACAATTTCTATCATTTTGTTTCCATTTTCTCTCTTTTTTCTTCCCGCGCAACTTAAAACTCCAAATAAAAAACTCATTCATTTCCACATTCCGTAGGATCCAGCCTTAAGCCTGGCTCTGAGAATACCATCTTTTCATCATCGTCATCATCATCATCGAATCCTTCGCTTAATACGCATTCATACAATCACAATGGTAACAACATGCACAATACCGGCTCCGGCTCATCTGCATCCGCGACACAAAACGGAGTCGGTTATAATGGCTATGCGAATCAGAATCATAACAACAACAACAACAATCATGGCAATAACGATGGCAACGGTGTTGCTGGCGCCTCCAACAATGGTAATGGTCGCCCCAATCAAGCGGCCATTGATCCACATTACGTCTTTGGAGCGCCACAATCCTTCGCCGTACTACCAAATTTACCGATTTTCCCATTTAATTCCCCTACTCAAGCGCCCTCTTTTCAACAATTTCCTCAACCCAATCATCCAGGTAGCGGACTGAGTCCAAGTTTCCCACATGGCCTACAGCCGGTGAATCCATACAATCCATCGTTCGTATTCGGTCAGCAGCCATTTTATTCGCCCTCCGGCACTGGCGGTCCACCAGGTGGCCTCAGCAGCAGCAGCGGCGGTCTGGCACCGCATGGCATTAATTATGGCGGTGTGGGCGGCTATCAGAATCCGAATATGTACAATAAGCCTCCACCACAATATCAAAATCAGAATCAACATCAAAATCCATACAATCGACAAACGCAGTCGCATCCCGGCTCGTCAGCTGTGCGTTTGGGCGGTGTTGCGACTGCAAGCAAGTTGGCACTGACAGCGCTGGGTTGTGCCATTGGTGTGTTGTACATTAGCGGTAGCAGTAGCAGTAGCTGGAGCACGTAATGCAGCATCATCGCGTTAATGGCGATGGGAGCAGCGATAACGATGACAACGATATTGGAGCATTTTAAATATTTTTTGAATTGATTTTTTGAATTGATTTCTGAATTTATTTATTTTTTTTTTTTTTTTTTGATTAATTTTTTTTTGGTATAATGTGTGTATAGTAGTGTACTGTTTCCGCATATCCTTTAAGGATAAACACTTAAACAGATATATTTTTTATTATGATGATATAGTGTAGTATAAGTAGCATTTGTGGAGTTTCAAAATATTTTGAATGGTTGCCATTGAGAATTTATCTACTATCCGGTATATATCAGAGTATCCATTTTATTAACAGGAAAACCAATTGTACAGGAAAACCAATGAAGGTTTAAAAAAAAATAGTTTAAAGTTAAAATTAACTTGCGTAAAATAACGGCTCAACGGCCACTTCTCAACCTGAGACCTGAGTAGCTCGCTAACTTGGGAATACAAAACGACGTAAGCTGATATTCTTGTGACTTAAGCTGATATCCTTGAATATAATCAAACTCCTTATACATAAAATTGTCTAAACTACAGTTTTTCTTCCTTAAATTAATGTTTGACTAGGGGGAAGCGAGCTTTTCTTAAAAACGTGTTCGCTCACATCTCGTTATTTTGCTACTGTTTGCTCCTGCGTACAAGTTGTTCGAAGAATACAAAAAAAGAAAATTGTGGTACACCGTGCAGTTGGAAGAATTCGAAACTCGAAAAAAATTGTAGCTCGAAACTAATGAGTTCGAATCCTATGATATGGACAACAAACGAACTGAACATGAGTTGTGACGAACGAATCGAGTTGTTTTCGAGTCTGATTCGTTGCGTATGACGAAAGTTCGAACTTGCTCGATCAGCTCATTGCCGTAGCTTTGGTACTTAACCTTTAACCTGATATAATGAGAAAGTTTGTTCAACGTTCAAGGAAACATTCTTGTACATAGAGTTACATGTTTCAGAATTAATCATTGTCCGCCCTATAGAAATTGAAGTGTTGCCTGGGATGATGCAATGAAATTTGTAAGAAAATTAACTCCATTTAATGGTTGGACTGACAAACTGGACATGTACTTAGTTGCCCGACCACTCACAGATTTCTGAACATCTTTATCTTCGAGATATTGCGATTTTTTTGGGTACCTCAGCATCAGTTAGTTCCTCGAAATTCAGAGTTCAATGCTAATTATGCCTCGAATAACAAGGATTATCAACAGCATATAATTCCTTAGTATTTGAAAAATTTTCTACCATTCTCCAACTCTACAAATATGCTTCTAAAACTGTTGACTTAACGTCAGCTCATTTTTGTTTTCCAGTTGCTTTTGAAGATTTTAGAAACTTTGTCTTTATAAAGCCAATATATAGATAACTTCAAGCTCTAAATATGATTCCAACTCAGTTTTATTGTAACTGCACCAACATTTTGAACACTTTTTAAGGAAACTATCAACAAAGTTCGTTATTTATAGCACCACCTTTCACACTTTCGCTCTTCTCTTACCCAACTTCGTTTCAGATTTTATACTCACCATTTCTGAAGATTACACTATAAGTCCCGAAATCACAACAAATGCAGTTGATTACTTACAAGAACAACAACAAACCGACTACAAAAGCTCTAACGATTTCCAACTTGTACCGGTGCAGCAATCGAATTACTATCAAGAAAACGCTGCAGAAGTTACAGATATCAATATAACTGATTTTGAATTGGTGCCCGTCCAACAGCCAAATACAGTACCAATGATTGAAAATGAGAAAATCTCTATAACCGGCATACATTATGCGACCACCAATAATGGACCACCATTTGAAAAACAACAACAAGCACCACCGCTTGTCGTTGTGGTGCAACCATGTAGTGGCGCAACATCTTATCCTAATTATTATCCATGGCAAAACACTGCGACACCGTGCCAAAACACACAACCCTATTATCCGCAACCATCCATACGCATACCACCAGGTATGATGGGCAATGTTCCTTTGCCAGTACAACTTAATAGCTATGGTTATGGTGCTTTAAATCCAGTACCACAACCATTTAATGTACCACCGGCAGGTCCTCCTATAAATCAAGTAAGCGCTGGTAGTTTTGTTTCCGCTGGTGGTTCCAGTTATCCAGCTTTTGCTGGCTATCCGCAACGTCCCCAACTGATATCTCCTTGTAATAGCAACTGTTATTCTGCTTATCCTGCAAATGCTTATGGCACAAATCCTTTAATGAATATGCAGAGTAGACCACCACAATATGCAATTCCTAGTACACGCAACTCATATCCGCCACAAGCATATCCTTTGGCCAGCGGTTTTCGTACCAATTACAATAATCATTATTTGGTTTACATTAAAACTTAAAATGTTGGCAATCATGGATATAAATCACGTCCTTTTGTTATTTCTTTATGTGCACACTGGTTTCCAAGTGAACTCTGCCAGATTTCATGGCAAACCTACTATTTATCTCTTTTTCTTTTCTCTTCTTTATATTTGCTAACAGAGAATTCACTGGATATGGACCCCATAATCTATGATACACAAGATACCTCAGCTACAGACGAAACGGATGTGATTATTATTCGAAAACGTCGTACGCCACAATACGTTTTATATCCAAATCAACCATATCCGGTACAGAATGTGCCCTATCCCACAAATCAACAATATCCGTCACAAAATGTGCCCTATCCCGCAAATCAACAATATCCGTCACAAAACGTGCCCTATCCCGCAAATCCATACCCACTGACAGGGTACCCAGGTAGTAATGTGCGTCCAAACTCATATCCTTCGTATCAGTATTATGCTTCGAACCCACAACTGTTGCGCCCTTCGCAAGGGCGACGTCCAATAAATCGTTACCCTTACTATTATCCGCAAAATGGTGCTGCTACAGCGCCACCGAACTCAAATTTTTTATTGTTTATCAATGTTTAGGATTTGCCTCTGAAGTTCTGCATTTATATTCCATTGTTCCATAACCGCACTCTATTTAAGCGCACCCTTGGTTCGGTTATATCTTTTTCTACCCGTTCTGACTTATCAATTTCTACCATTGTCTTCTTCTCTCTCTCTTCCCCACAGCGGAAACTGCTGAGTTTACATCTTTAGAAGTTGATCCATTGGATCCACTTGTCTTCTACGAGGAAATCGATTCAATTTCTACCTCTACGGAGGCTACAACGGCTTTGGTCGAACGCTTACAACGTTCACCACAAGTTATTGTCTTAAGACCAGGTGGGCAACCGCAACAGCCACAAGGCAGACCGATTTTCTTACAAGGAAATAGACCAATACAACCCATACTGCCTATACAACCCATACAACCTATACGACCCTTACAACCGGTATATCCCTTACAAAGGCCACCGGGACAAGGATTACCCTATCCCTATTCTGGCGGTGTACAACAGCGTGGTAATACACGTGTTATCATAAGACCAATTGTTATACTCCCCGTAGGTACCGGTTATGGTAACGGTTATAATTATGTTCCATCGTTATATGGCCCGTCGGGGGCTTATCCCTACCCAACACAGGGCTATCCAACATTTGTGACAACAACACAGCAACCCGCATACAATTACAATAATTATGATTACAATAACAATTACAATAACAATTACAACAACTATCAGGATTATAACAGCTATGACGGCGGAAATTATGGTTATTATGGTTAAGATGGAACGTGGTCAAAATTTTCTAGCACCAAATATTGTTTGATACTTTGAAAATAAAACTTAGTTTAAGAAGTTGCCATTTGTAATAAAATTTATTTAACTATACCACACGTTCAAGGGTCTTGAATGCACTATGAATTATGCTGCACCGATATGGATGACATCCAAATATTCACTATAATTATGGTCTATTAATTTTTTTCTACCAAAAACTCACTTGCAGAGAATGAAATTCCGCATCATGAAGAGAATAATCGCAAGCGGCGACATGCTCAGCAGCAGGGGCAACGTGGTCAAGGTCAAAATATGGGTCGCCAAGGTCAGGGTGCGGGGCAGGGTCAAGGCCAAGGCCAGGGTCAACGAAATGGCATGGGTAACGGGCAAAATCAGAATGGGAATGGTTTGGGAAGAAACGGTGCCGGTAATGGACAAGGGCGTGTAGGACAAGGCCAGGGTATGGGCGGCGGACAGCGTAATGGACAGGGTCAGGGAAATGGTGGGGGACAACGTAATGGTATGGGTAATGGTAATGGACCCAGGCAGGGCACGGGCAATGGCATAGGTGGTGGACAACGCAATGGACAGGGTATGAGTAATGGGCGTCAAAACATGCAAAACGGACGTGGTGGACCAAATAATAACATGCAAAGAGGAGGCGGTGGTGGGGGTGGTAATGGTGGAGGCGGTGGTGGTCGTGGTAATGGCGGTGGGGGTGGCAACGGTGGAGGCGGTGGTGGTCGTGGTGGCCGCATGGATGGGAACGGTGGCGGCTATAATGGACGTGGTGGCTATAATGACTTTAATAATAATAACAACAATGGCCCATGGGGTGGCAGCGATCGTTGGGGCCAAAACGATTTCAGTAACGGCAACAACAACTACAATAATGATTTCAATCGTCGCTCCGATAATGGTCCATGGGATGGAAGTGAACGTTGGGGTCGTAACAATCAACGGAGTAATGATGGAAATAGCCCATGGGATAATAATTACGGTTCCAGCAATCAATGGAGCAGTAATGGCAACGGACCACCACGTGGTCCACCTCCATTCTCGAAGTCTGATGGTTTTTCTCCATATTCTGGAAATCCACGGAATGATAAAGGCATGGGTTCACAAGCAGAATGGACTACACCAAACAGCTTTGGAACATCTTCTTCAGCGGGACAGTACCGTGCTGGTGGTGCAGCTGTTGGTTATGGTCAAACCGCAGGTTATGTCAACGGTCAGCCGGTAGGGACACAAACATACTACACGCTGAATGGACAAACTTACGCTATGTCAAAACATCCCGATACTGGACGTTCAGTTTTATCACCAGTGGGCACACAACCAGGTTCGCTGGTGCAACAACCAGACGGTACATATATGGATAGCAGCGGCAATTTATATAATACGGCGCCTGCCAGTCTGTCTATGACATCGAACACTGCAGGAGTAGCGACAAATGGCACTACAACGTCCAATGTCACAACAACAACACAGAGGACAAGAACCACATCGTCGTGGTAGAAAATTAATTTTCTTCTTTGATTTTATTTTTCTTTGTAACTTTTTTTTTTATTATTTTTTTTGTTTTTAATTTTACTTGGTTTTTGTTTTTGTTTCATATCAATAAATTGCGCATAAAAATGGTTGCTTTTTTTTTGTGGTGTTCCTTAAGTTGATGTCCTTTTTGGGCACTTCCATTTAATAGGCTTAATGTCGTTTGACTTCAGTTGTTGTTGTACTTTGTGTGCACTTTTCTAATACCATTAGCAGTGCTGCCACTTAATTGCATTTCAATTATGTTTCAACCCCTTATGTAGTCGATAACTTTCATAGTGTTTTTAACTTGATTTCCATGTCAATCTGTTAGAAAGTGCTGTACTCTATTGTTATTGCGGGCTTATGAATCTGCGTACATATCGCATGTCTTTGGTAATCTTCTGTCTCACTTTATCTTGTTTTAATTGCCTTTCTTTTCTCTCGTGTTTCCCTCAAAGTAGCTGCATTTATGATTCCCAAACGAAATGCTTGAATTTCAAATCAGCTTTATGTGGCTGCATTTTCGTTTTTAGTCATTTTTGTGGTAATCTATCTGTTGCTGTCTCATTCTATCTAAATGGCTCTATCGATATCCCTATCATCCCTCTTTTCAATTTAGTGCTCTTTGCTGATGTGCTCCAGTTGCTCCATTAAATCGCAATTAAGCGGCCTTCATATGAAATCTACTGACAGAAACGTTTGTACGCTTTAGTGCTGCTAAGTTGCTTAGCTCGTTACTAATTTTGTCAATTAAGAGTACGCATAAGTTAGTTTGCTGGATCTTAAAACAATAATTACATACTTTAAGTGAACGTATTATCTTACGCCTCATGCTTAAATATGAAATGAGTCCTTAAAGAGAATGCAATTGACCCGTTACCATTCTAAGAGTGCACTATCTTAAAGAATGCTTTGTAAGAGTACGCATCCAAAGAGTAAATATCCGAGAATATGTACTCAAATAGTACGCAGACAAATAGGGCACATCAGCAGAGTAAGGATCAGAAAAGTATTCAGTATCCGCAGAGTAAAGTATAGACTTTGCAAGCGGTACGTACTGTTATGCACTCAGAAAACGAAAGTTTCAACACATTCAAAGAGTATTCTCGCGTAAATTCAAGACGCATCTAATAAGACAGCACTTATTGAATAAACTCCCATTGAATTCGCACAAACAGAGTTCAGGCTTTAGAATTTCACTATTATGAATGTTCACTTTTAATTTACCAAGAAGAGCGTGTCCCAAAAGTACGCACTTAAAAGTACGAAAAAAAGCACTACCATTTAATTGCTAGAGTAAACATTTTTAGCCTATTCTTTAGGCATTTAAAACGTATGCAACGGAAGCTTAAGCCCTTAAAGACTTCGCATCCAAAGTGCACACAGTCAATTAGTACGCAATCATAGAGTATGCAGTCAAAGAATATGAGTTCCACTCAACATTGTGTTTTTGGAACCATTTGGAGTCTTTTTCTTCGTAACTAACATTAGATACCTCTTCTGTCGTTCATTTCCTGCTGGAACATACATACTATAGTGCCTTTAAACACAAGATATTCGTTTCATCTATTGCTACATGAATGCGCATTTGAAAAGTAATTGGTATATTTATGACTTAAACATAAACATCACTAGCGGATCCGTTGCTAAGCATTGCATCACTCAACGCGCCAGCCTTATTTAAGGTACCGTTTGAGTTGACTGTATGGCATTTTAAAGCCGATTGTGGCTTAATTGACTAGAAAATGCTTAAAGGTAACCGTCATATGAAAAAATCGACTTTTTTGAAATATGTGAGTATGGAAAAATAGGCTTCATACGAAATCCTTAAACAAAAGAGACAGCACAACGTTTATGTTAAAAAAATATTTGAAGCTAAACGATTATTTGGCATTACATTGTTTCTTTATAGCAGTTCAAAAGGGGAAAATAATACTTCGGAACCATAGTTACCAAGTCAATGTATATTAATATTACAGCATTCAGATTCTTCCGTATAAAATCTGGATTGTACCCAAAATTATATCTTGAAACGGTGATGATTTTTTCTTACCAGCTGGTAATACCGATGGGCTCTTAAATCTCCATGGCTGGAAAACATGAAAAGTCAACGCTGAAATCATAATACTTAGTTATATGATCTGAAGTGGTTTCAGTTTTGTGTATTGTCATTAGTCTGGAAATTTTTGTCTATCTACATCTGGTTTGCTTTAACAAAATGAGCCGATTCCTATTTAGCATGAAGTATACTTCCTGCAACTCTTGTAATTTGTTCAAAATTATAGAATTCCATTATACTAAATAGTAGGAAACTTTCGTTTTAGTAAATGTGCAGCGTTTAAGCCTCACCCCATTGTCAATATTCTTAATCCAAAATGATTTTCAATTAAAAATGAGATATGATGAGATATATTTCCTCTCGAAAGTCAGTTCAAAATCCGGAATATGAAAGTAAACACTTTATATATCCGTATGAACATTGTTAAATTATTTACTCATGTGTATAGTTTGATCAACTCGTTCAGATCAATGGCTGAATATAAATAAAAAAAAATTAAAATTTTCTCATGTGCAATTTAATGACTGATTAATCTATAGTGTAATTACTTTAACTATCCCACAAAAAGCACACTGAAATTTTTGAGGATTAATATGTTGAAACTCGCATTGAAATAAACGGAAAGTCAGCATGATCACAAAGCTTGAATTCGGCAGTTTTATTTAAATATTCTATAGAAAACAAATAAAAAGAACTGAGAGTCTTTAAACTTAATTTTGATATATTGTGTCAGTCATTCTGAATGTTACATTTAGCAATTTTATCAAATTTTCATTTTTAATAAAAATCAATAAAATCGCCATTCAAGTGACCAGATTATATTGCACTGATATCGTATGCGCCACCCAAAATTTGGTTTCAATAAGAAAAAAATTGGAAGAAACTATGAATCCAATTAATTAATATTAACAGCAGACAATAATAAATTAAAATAACCCTTTCTTAAACCTACGAAAAAGTTTACTTTTTCAGTTTTAATAAAATGTTATTAGCAAAAATTGCATATCGTTTAATGCAATTTCATTCCCTACTTTAAGGCAAATACCATTTTGAGGTTTTTGAAAATTCTAAAATTTTAGCTTTTAGTTGAAATAAAGCCCAAGAGATTTTTGTCCAGAAAAATTGTTCATGAAAATATATTTTAAATTTGAACTACTCATTATTTTTTATAGACTTTTGCTGATATTTTCCATACCAATTGATTCTTTTCCACAACTATCGACTTATTTTATTCTTTCCGTCTTTGAGCGACTTTTCGCTACTATTCGGTATACCTCAACTTTTTTCAATACACGATTGTTGCAATTCGACTTATGTCGAGTTTCTCTTTGGCTTTTTTTTTTTTGATATTTATTGCTTCGTAATTCTTACTGATCGTTGCATTTCGGGATTTGTCGATATTTTTAATATAATTGATATTTTCGATAATCGAGTATACTTTTCGTTCTTTTATAACACTGATCAAAAATATTTTTTATCAAACTGGACGTGCTGAATACGAAAATATCAACGTAATACCTGTTGCATGTATTGTCTTGAAACTACAGACTACACAGAGATCTACAAAAGCTACGATATTTCACAAAAAAAAAAAAAAAATTAACAATATAATTCTAAGTGGGTTTTAAAGCGGAAGAGTTTCCACGCGGTAGCGTATTTTGATGGGTTAAATTAATTCACGGTGTAATATACTCCTGAATATAGCTGCTACGTGTTTTTTTTTTAGTTATGTTCGAATGTCTCGAAAACCTTAAGGAATATACTGTATTTTTATTTGGTAAAGCTTATCAAAGCAAATTCTTCTTCTAGAATTATGCTGTGGTTTGTCGAATGCTTTTTTTTTGAATTCTTAGACATTAAACGTCAATTTTTCGAATTGCTCTTAATCGAATTTTGAGGTGCGTTTCGAAACTCTTATGTACTTCTGATTTTTATTCAAGCCTATGAAGTGAACTATATTAAAATGTTTTCCATTATGTTACAAAATTGAGTAAAATAAATTTATAACTATGTATGTGAAGCTGTCATTAGCACAAATACTTAAATATGAACTATCACATTTTGGTTATATTCGCGCTCGAATTTTATGTTTTTTCAAGCAGAAAGATACATTACGATATGCAAAATCTCAATGGTAACCATTTTGTTTAATTACTTTTTCAGTAAAAAAAAAAAATCAACTTTCGATAAATAAATTAATGAACAGTCAAATATGCCAAATAATATCTATGTTATAATACACTGTAAAATTAAAGCAATAATTTTTAAAAAAAATTAAAATATAAAAACTTAAGAACTAAAAATATAAACGAAACAGTACATAGTTAAGTAAGTTAAAATATAACTTCGCAAAAAGTTGTAAAAGGAAAGTAAAAATAGAACTTTTTAATAAAAATGTCAAGAAGCTCAACTTGAAAGTAAAACTAAAATGCAGTAGATGTCTGAAGATCTGAGTTAAAAAAAAAACAAAGCAAACAAAAATATATTTGAACTTTAAATTGTTTCACGTATTAGTAGTTATTTATATTTTTTGTTTAAATAATAAAAGAATAAATGAAAAAATTCAATCTCAAAAAAATGGTCAGTTAATTGGAAGTCTACTGTTGAAAAAAAAAAAATATTTCATTGTTTTTTTATATAAAACAATAATACTTATTTATGTTCGGAAACAAACTACCTAAAGTCAACCTACCTATAGATCAAAATAATAACGATAAAATGTAATAAAGTTGTTCCCGTAGTAAATATTCAAATTAAAGAATTCAACATACAAACATATGTAGATTTAATAAGACTAGAAAACAATATTTTGCATTT
Organism: Tricholauxania praeusta; assembly: GCA_949775025.1. NCBI lineage: Eukaryota > Metazoa > Arthropoda > Insecta > Diptera > Lauxaniidae > Tricholauxania > Tricholauxania praeusta. Next base: position 161,743,557 of record OX459028.1, on the reverse strand, counting down.
GAAAAAATTAAATAAAAATTTATTCACAATTAAAGTACGACGAAGTGATTAACATACATATATCCTTAAACTTATTTCAGTAAATTGCTTTTTGTTGAATTTCCAAGCTCAACAAAACTGAGTTAGTTTATTAAGCTTAGATATTAGATTGATTGTGTATACATATATATGTATATCTATATATATTAGGGCGTGTTGATTTTTTAAAAAGTCAAATTTTCAAAAACGTGTAGTTTCAAAAAACTGTGGTAGGATTTGGTAATTGCAAAAAAAATTTAGTTTATTCGATTTAATTTAGTTTTGCTTGGTAAATCGTCGAATGATCTTTAAAAGGAAATCGAAAAATTTTAAAATTGATGCACCAAATTTATGAATGTAGTAGGCTATGACAATTGCAAATATATTTTGGTTTTTATGATTTAATTTAATTTTATAGTAAAAAAGTACCAGGAGACCGACATAGTTCGGTTTTTGTTTTGAGGTTGAAATAGTCGAAAATATATGCAATATGATGGAAAAACTTGAATGAGACTAAATTGAAAGAGTTTGAAAAATGTTGAAACAGTTGAAAAAGGTTGAAAAACTCGAAAAAAGTTGATCGAGTTTGAAAACGCTATCTATTAATCTACAGTCATATTGCTGGTAGCCAGAATTTTTTTTTATTTATTTATAGCATTTTAGAATTGTTTCAGCATATTTTACATATTAGAAAAATAAACTTATAATATTACTTTAAAAATAATTTATCTTTGAAACTAAATTTTTATATGTTGTTTATTCAAATAAAAATTTTATTTTTTATTAAATATGAAATATGAAATATTCATGCCACAAGATTCATCAGCTCCTTTTTCGATTCGTTGCTTGCCATTAGCCGCCGACTTGCTTCTTGTCATCTAACATATCCCTCGCGCTTTTCATGAGTGTACACTCTACCTGCTGCCTCGGTTATTTGTTTTGCACACCGCTCTATGGACTGGCCATGGCAAGGCCATGATGGCACTTGCATAGGCTCGTCAATAAACTTTTTTATTTGTGCTATAGTCATTTGGCATGTGAGGGGCGGTTCATGAACTACGTCAGACCAATCAATCAACTCCAAAAGATTTGAAGCATTAAAGTTGATTGCGGGTGTTTTCCGCGGCCGTACTGAAAGATTTCCAAGTGTGTTCTCATCAGGACCCCTCAAGTTAATAATCTTTTGGACGCCAGCTCTTCTCTCTTCAATATCGTTGGAGCATAAGAGGATCTCCGTTCGAAATTTTTTCAAATGATGGATTAACTTCAAGATCTGTGGCCGTGTCTAGCATCTTGCCGATAATTCCGGCCCACTTGTTGTTAGACGAAGTTTGTCCGTCTAGTGATATAATTAAATTACGTAAAGGTAATTCGTTCGTGTGAAGCATACACACCAGTCAAATCAATTTACGACCCAGCTTGACTTCTACCTAATGAATGGCACCACCCACCCATCCAGTGTTAATATTGGTTGAATCACCTCCAATAGCTTGCAGAATTTGATCAATGCCCTTATTTTTCATAAATTCTACTAGATTCTCAGCAATAATTTCAGCTGGCTTTTGTGTTTGTGAGGCTTTCTGTGAGGTGAAATAATAAAGATATCTTCCATCTGGCTCACTGCATACAGAATAATGTTCTCTTATTATTCCGGGAAAATGCTGGTTTGAATTACTTGCTTTCAGCATAACTTTAGTTATATCCTCACGACCGTCAAAAAAGATACAGTAAATTTCGCCCTTTTCACATAAAACGTCGAACTCTTGATCTAGGGATTTCATGAGTTGTTCTTGTGCTCTTTTTACTTTATTGTGATCGACCACAAGTGCCATGTCATTTTTAGTAATTAAACCGGCATCAATAAAGGCTGCTGTGGTGATCGCTGCCGTAGCACGTAGACTAACACCATATCTAATGCTTTGCTTAGCAACATTATGTATTTCTTACTTACTTACTTACTTACTTGGGTGGCCATAACAACCCGTTACCGGGTTACGGCCGACCTCAAAAGCTCTCTCCAGGCGCCTCTGCTTTGCGCACGCCTTCTCCAATCATTCACACCAAGCGTGGATAGGGTTTCCTCGGCTTGGTCTTTCCATCGGAGGCATGGTCTTCCTCTTCGTCGTCGCCCAGCGGCTTCCGCATCAAACACCTTTTTCGCCGGAGCTTCTTCGTCCATACGCACAACGAGTCTCGCATAGAAGGCATCTTTGACAGCATCGTCCTTTTCCTCCGTCGGGGCGTGCGCGCAAAACAAGCTGATGTTAAAAAATGTATTTTTACGTATTTCTAAGGTATTATATTTTGAATTACTTTTGGAAGTGGATGGAGTATCATCATTTTCATTTCCGAGGTCAGGTATATTTCTTCAATTTCATCATCAGAAAAGCATAATTCACTTGATGGTATAAAAACATTTGTATTAGCTCTTTGTTTATATTCAGTGAGTCTTATTTTCTCATCTTCTTGTCGCTTCTGTTTTTTGAGTTGTTTTGTATGTTCAGTAACTTCAGGCAAGCCAATCTGATGTGACCCAATAGAACCAGTCTTGTCTCTCTGACCTTTAATGAAAGCAAGTTCATTCACGGGAATCTTCATATTTTTAGAGCACGTACAGGTAATGTGAACTTCTTTTATACAAACCCTATCCAGTAAATTGCAGTCAAATTAAGAGCAAAGAAAAATTTTACATTTGCAATTAAGGATGTCAAAAAGCTTGTCAAGTTTGGAATTAAAAGCCTCTTTGACATCAATTTTGCCTCTACCTAGAGATATATTTTTGGCTTGTTCCCAGTTAAGTTGTATTTTTTTAACGATTGTGATGCGGGAATTTATAATGGGGGCAGAAAATAAATATATATGCAATTTTCAAAGCCTACTACGGTCATAAATCTGTTGCATCAATTTTAAAATTTTTCGATTTTCGTTTAAGGACCTTTCGACGATTTACCAAGCAAAACTAAATTAAGTCAAAAAAATCAAAATGTTTTAGCAATTACCAAAGCCTACTACAGTTTTTTGAAACTACACGTTCTTGAAAATTTGACTTTTTAAGAAATCAACACTCCCTAATATATATACACTCAGGGAAAAATGGAATAACTTTTGATTTAAATGTGCAAACTTTAAGTTGATTATAGTAAAAATAACATTTTTTTCTTTTATTTTAAACACAAACAACTTTAAATTCATTTTGAATTTAAAGTATTTTAAATTACTCTGTTTTATTTAACATTAAATATTTATTCACATAAGCGTTTATGAATAAATCAAATATAAAACCGATGGTTTTTTCCCTGAGTGAGGAATTTCAGCAATAACGAGAAAAATTGGGTTTCAAAAATAGCTGAAAATACTTGAATGACTTTTTAGGTTTTGAAAAGACTTGTTTTCCAAAAAGCACAGTATTTATTTTTGGCAAAAAATTTTCGCCCAAATTTCGTACTTTTTCTTACTACTTTTCTTACATCGTTTTACTAATTAAATAGTAAGCAGAATTTTGTTTTAGGAAAAGACACAAAGATAGAAAAAGTAAGCTCAAGTGCGATGAAAATATTTCAAAACCTATTGAGCTATGCATTTTAGAAAATGACCAAAAAAGTATTATGTATTACACTTTATATGGCTCTCATAGGGACCCCCTAAATGGCATTAAAGAAAACATGTTTTTTCTACACTTATTTCATTATTTTTGCGAAAATTCTGAAACCAATTTTTCTTAATAACTTCAAAGACCACTGAAATAACTCATGCATATACATTCATATATATATATATGTTTATCGATACTTTAAAATTAAAAAAAAATCGGTGCCAGCATATATAATTTTTAAAATATATTTTTTTTTTCAGTTTTTTTCAAATTTATAAAAAATTGTATTTTATTTTTCATTACGTCACATACATACTATGTAAATAAAATTTAATTTTAATATTTAAAATTCTTCTGTGTTTTTGTTTTACAAATAATTTTTCATTTTTAATATAAAAAATTTCATATTTCTCAACTCCGTCCGTCAAAATATCATCATTGAGCATTACGTAACCTTGAAATGAATATTTTCAGCATTTTGTTTTTATTATATTTTATATCACAAACTAACAATTCAAAACTGAATGACAAATATTATTTCACTTCATTTTTGTATTTCATCAATGAACATAAGCCATAAATCATAAAGCAAACTTGTGTTCATTCTGATAATAAATTCAATTAAATAAATACTTATTATGTAAATAACAAAACTAAGCAATTTTTATGGTAAAATAAAGACTTATTAATTTTAGTAAATAACATGGTAAAACAGTATTATAAGGCAAACTTACCCAGTATTTAATGAAATCTTAGAAACGCTGAAAATAAAATGGCTTTGCTTTAATCAATTAGAAAATAGAAATTTATTTAACTGATTAATTTAATTAATTAATTTAATAAAAAATTTAAAATCAATTCAAGAACTAGTAAAATCTCTTTGGCCACGGTGAATTTAACCTTTGTGCTCCTATATCGTTTATATTAATGTATAGCTACATAGTATGTCAGCGATAGCATTTGGTTTTTTGCAAACGAATTGAACTTTGATTCATTTAATTTCATGGAAAAACCATCGTTCCATTTCTTTAAACGACTACCAGTGGGAAATGTGAGCAGATAAAAATTTAAATTTCTTTATGCAGTCAATTCTGTTTCAGCAAGAGTAACTTGTGATAAAATTCATAATGCTATCAAGAACATAACATAGGTAGTATCATTGGGACTGCTTGGGTACTTTTCTGATTCTTATCGGGCCATTTAAGATATATATAGTATGTATAGAAACTCAGCACAGACTTGACGTAGCCCCACACGAAATAGTCTAACGGCGTCAAATCGCACGACCGAGGCGGCCAATTGATTGGGCCATTTCGTGAGATAACACGTTCACCAAACTTGGTTTTCAATATATCGATTGTGACATTCGCTGTGTGTCTTGTGGTGCCGTTCTGTTGGAATCACATATTGTCCAAGTTCATATCATCCAAGTTGGGCCAAAAATGACACCGCCGGACCATAAGCCGCACCAAACCGTAATTTTTTCGGGATGCAATGTTGACTCATGGAGTACGTGTGGATTGCTGCCTGACCAATAACGCATATTTTGCTTATTGACGAAGCCATTCAGCCAGAAATGAGCTTCATCGCTGAAGATGATTTTTCGATGAAAATCCGTATCATTTTCAAGTTGTTGCTCAGCCCAATTCACGAACATACGACGATTTTGGTGGTCAAGCGGCTTCAGTTCTTGCGTCAATTTGATCTTGTAAGGATGTAGGCCAAGATCTTTTCGCAAAATTCGCCACAACGACGTCACAGAGATGCACAACGCTTGAGGACGACGTGTGAGAGACTGATTTTGGTCTTCCTCAATTGATGCGCTAGCGGCAGCAATATTCTCGACACTACAGGCACTTCTTTATCTCACTGGCACGGGAACAATTTGTAATGTGCCTGTGGATTCAAATTTTTCCACTAGACGCTCAATTGTTGATCTGACAGGACGATTATGACGACCATAAATTGGACGTACCGCTCTTAAAGTTGAGGCCACTGACTCCGAATTTCGGTAGTAAATTTTAATAATTTTGACTTGTTGTTGGATCGTATATCTTTTCATGATGAAATGGCAAACCTTACTGAAGAGTAATGTCAAAAGAGCGGGAAAAAATATGGCGTCGTTTGCTGTCCCTATTGGTCTACTTTTGTAGTGTCCCTATTGAAAAACCCTTCACAAGGCATCGAATACTTTAATCGTATTTTTTTTCTGAGATTCCTCAACCAAGATAACTTGCAGTGGAAGATGGTGTCAAGATATTTTAGCTCTAAAAGAGACTGATGATTGTTCTATCTTTCTTTGGGAATGTGAAATTGGGAGCTTTAAATCGAGTGTTTTTTGTTCAAAAATTTTGATCTTAGATGGTCTTATCCTTCATTAACGGATATTATGATATGACCTTTTGAATTCACTGATACTGGTTCAATGTATATCAGAGTTCGGAAAAGCTCACGAGCGCTCCTAACTTTGACTCGAGAGGGCTCCATTCTCGACATATCTCCATTGGTTGGGGAAAATAAAATTTTTCGTAAATGGGTAAAAAGCGGTTCGTTCCATGGTCTGGGGCCACTACACAAGGTGTTCAAAATTCATTCATTCACTCATTCCCCATCGATCGGAGCAAAAAAAAAAAATTCCGAAAATAGGCCAAAAATGGTTCTTTCATGGTGAGAAACTAACTATTCTCACTAATGTCCAAAATCCATTTTCGACCTTTTCGATCGACTGGAGCAAAAGTTTTGAAAAATAGGGCAAATACGAACCGGGACCATCAAATGGCAAAAGTCATTTTCCACCTTTCTCCATCGACCGGAGAAAAAAAAAAAATTTTCCGAAAATATGACAAAAATGATTCTTTCATAATCAGAGGCTATTCCAACTAATGTTCAAAATTCATTTTCCACTTTTCCCCATCGTTTGGAGAAAATTTTTTTTTTAGAAAAACGTCGAAAACGGGTCTTGTAGGGTTCGGGCCATACCTTGGTAATATCCAAAATTGATTTTCAAAAAAAAAAACAACATTTTTTCGGGTAGGGATCAAAAACTATCCCTACCAGGGTCCGGGCTACTCCTAGTAATATTCAGAACCTATTTTCGACCTTATCTCTTGATTATTACAGTAAATTCTTTTCTTCCAAGGTTCGGCTCAAACGGCCTCTTGATTTGGATGAACTCCTTTAGCTCGCGAGCGCCTCTTTCTCATTGGGCTCATTCGCGCTCCTTTGAGTTTCCGAAAGCTTTCAAAAAAGAACTTAAGCTCTCGTCTCGCAATTGGGAGCCAAACTTACCTCTAAAAAAGGGTTTTTATTAAAAAAAAAACTTTTTTATCTTATTTTTACACATTTAAAGTCATCGTGGTTAAAGACAGTTCTACAATTTAAAAAAAAAAAATAAAAAAATAAAATTTTATTATCAATTTACCAAAAAAGCAAAACAATTTAATGGTATTTTTTTTTGTGTTCAACTAAAAAAATGGGGTATTAATAAAATAATAAATAAAAGTTTGTATGTCAGCAATTAAAAACATGTGGTGAATTTAGCAAATGATGTAAAATGAAAAACAAAAAAAACTCACAACGAATTAACTTCAATTACTTTAATTTTAGTAAATATTAATATATAAATAAGAAATATGCTCTCAACATATGGCAGCATTTTGAAAAGCAAAGGTGTTCAAAAACTGTGTTCAAACTTTACTAGTGCTAATTCACCACATTAAGAAACAATTAACTTTTAGAAAATAATATTGTTAGTTATTAAATAATTTTTTTTTTTTTTTAAATTTTAACTAATTCTTTTAATTATTATTTTTGTGTTTTGTGTGTCTTATTTATCTCTTTGTTTTTTGTTTATTTCTTATGCTTTTGTGCCTCTAATGCTCGCTGTACAACTATGCTGCTGTGGTGAATAACCCTATATATTACGCCAAAAACGCTGCTTACTTTTTCCATTGATTTGTGTACAACCCGCATAATGCAATTCACACACTCCCACAAATATCCACCCACATTTCATACGCGTGCGGCACAAACAGTGAGCGGCGGCAACACGCACAACTCACAGCCGAGTGCTCCCCCACATAATTACAATACGAACTCATTGAATACCGGTGGTGGCAACAGTGGTGGATATGGTGGCGATTTTTCGGCTGGAGGCCATGGCATGTATCCTTCGCTTCCTTCCAACAATCCAACTTCAAACGGTGGCGGCAGCAGCGGTGGTTACAATCCTGGTGCTCAACAACCTGGTGGCTATCAACCTGGCGTATATCAACCTGGCGGCGGTTATCAACCTCCAGCCGGTGGTTACCAACCTCCAGCAGGTGGTGGCTATCAACCTCCAGCAGGCGGTTATCAGCCCCCAGCAGGCGGCTATAATCCAAATGCTGGTTATAATCCCAATGGTGGCGGTTATAGTCCTAGTGGCGGCTATGTACCCAATGCTCCTGGCTATGGCAGCGACGGTGCTGGACAACAAAAACCTAAGGACAAAGGCGGCTTTTTCTCCAGCATATTCTCAAATCCGGCGATTAATCAGGCTGTAACGGGTATCATTTCAGGACAAATCGCTAAGACACTGCAAGGTGGTGGCAGCAACAATGGTGGTGGTGGAGGTGCTGCTAACGGTGGCTATCAGCCCTCAGGCGGTTATGGCGGTGGTCCTTCTCCTGGTGCTGGTAGCAGCAGTGGCTCTTCGGCTAGCAACATACTTGGTGGTTTGCTTGGAAGCGTACTTTCAGGTGGCGGCAGTGGTGGTAGCGGCAGCAGTGCCAGCAGCATTTTTGGCAGTCTCTTGAGTGGTGCTGGTGGTGGTGGTGGAGGTAATGCTGGTGCAAGTGCCGGTGGTGGCTTGGGTGATATATTCAGCTCTAAGAATTTTGGCGGACTTTTTAGCGAGAAAAAGAGTCCATCGCAGTCTTCATCGGGAAGTTATCCTACGCAGCCACCAATGAATGGCCAGTACGGGAATAACTATGGCAAATAAAACTGGATATTCCACATATTATCAATATAATCAGTTATACTCAAGTAAAATATTCAACAGTTTTTTTTCATAAGCAATAGATTTCTTTTATTCTAAATACAAACAGATTTTTTATTATATATTTTTTTTTCAATAATTTAGCTCAGTATCTGTAAATGTCAATTTGAATATATTTTTTTTTCTTTTGCAAAATCTAAAAACTGTTTAGCTGTAACTTTAAATTGACAAATAAATAATTGTGATTTTTTTTTTAAATTTTTACCATAACATAATAACAGCAAATATATAACTAAAAATTTAGAATGTAAAATTATCTATATACAGTGTGTACTATATATGAAACATTGCAGAAGTGTTATGCTTTAAAAATGTAGAAACCAAAATGAATAGTAAAATCAAAATAAACGAACAATTAAAATTAAAAATATTGACAAATTACAGCTGAAATTTTGTAAATAAAGAAAATTGTATATTCCAAGTCAAAAATGTATTTCACTATATGAAGAAATTAATGAAAAGGGTAAGTTTTAATATATTCACAGATCATGCAATTTTTCTAGATGCTGTTATAAAATTAAGTAAAAAATTTAGTAAGTTAAGTAATAGAAAACATAAAGTGCTTCATTGTGATACTACGGTACATAAGTATGTATGTATATTAGGGTGATTCAAATTTTTTTTTGTTGTTTTTTTTTTAAGGTGCTGTTGCTTAAAAAGTAAGTTTATGATATGAAGAAAAAGGTCACGAAAATTCAGCTCTGTAACTCAATTTTATAAGGTGGCGCCGGAGCCTGTTAGTTTTACATGTAAATTGTATGGAAAAATTATTTTTTTCAAAAAAGGTATCTAAATGAATAAGTCATTAGTGTTGTTGAGATGAAAAGGATCGTTTTCCGACGTAATTTTTTACGCTGAATCCGAATCTGGCCTCAGAATTGACCCATCATGTCGGAATCCTGAAATATTTGAGGCTAAGTACCTAAAACATGATGTTTTTTGTCTACTTTCGAGGCCTTGTATAGGATTCAAAGAAAGTTGATCAGCTTATTTTTAACAAAAGCATCATTTAGTACCATCCTTTCCCTTAAAAATGAGCTTTCAAGTGGTGATCTGTGATGCTTCCTTGCAAAGCAAAGAATATCCAAAGAAGTGAAAGTCTTTTGCGCCAAAATTTTTCACTCTCACGTATTGATTGTCAAAGCTCGATAAAAACAATGTACCCGTATGTTGGAAACTAAATTTTATGGAAATTTAGTTCCGATTTTGGGCATTATTAGGCGATTTAGGAAAAACTTGGGGAATTAGAAAATATTAATATGTACATAGCACAATAATTAGTTCTTACATAGATTAATTGTAATAATGCGAACATATGTTGTATAATAATAAAATCTATGTATTACCATCTATGTGTCTTGTTTTTTCATATATATATTGTTTGTTCTCATAATTAAGAATTGCTTTGAAAATCCCTCATATTTGTTTTACAAAATATGCAAACGGTTATGAAAGTCTTTTCTTTGTGGTTGAAATAACTTCCGTAACTATATTCGCGTAAAAAACTGACATTTTTAATTTAAATTTCAACCATGTCGATACTACTGAATTAAATTTTAGTACGAAATTACCGATGTGAGGCATTATCATAATGGTCGCATTTTTATTTTTCAAATTCCATTTGCAATTTAGTTTTTGTTGCTTCGTCTATTTATGATTGCGATTATAAGCAAATAGATTCTCAACTTTTTTCATCGCTGTCTGCTTAATTTAGAAACAATGTTTGGTTGATAAATAGATGACCTGTCAAATATGTATACAACATACTAATTTGTGGAGTCCAAGCAATTGCAAGACTTCCACACAATTTATAGTGCAAATATTCAGTCCTATGAAAAACAATATCGGAAATATAAATCTTTTGACGATGATGTAAAAATCAAAACATTTGCTGATAAACATCCACCAAGTAAATTCCGAAACGAAAGTTTGGACTTTATTTTACACGAAAGAAGAAATACATTCACACTGAACATATAATAGATACTAGTGAAATTAAAAATTGGACTTTTGTATTAAAGTAACATATTGTCTCTCAAGCATTTATGTTCGGAATAATTATATGAAATTATTTTTCAAAATCTTAATGGAATACAAAAACAATAATATTGATATTTTTTGTTCAGGGTAATTGAATTACTTTACGAGAATACTTTTCCACACATTTAACGGCATAGACGATATGTAATTCATAGTGATGGCAACTTCTTAACACCGCAGTGAAACGAAGAAGTATTGAAAAATATGCAAAAATATGAAGATTTCAAAATGGAATTGCAATGTTTTTTGGATCTTGCAAGAGAACTTGGGTACATTTTTGATTTTCAAAAATCTTTATTATTGTTTGGGTGTATAAAATATTCTTCATATTATTCGGAGTTTTGCATAAAAAGCTTATGAAAGGAGGTAGAATATTAAGAAATTTTGTGAAAAAAGTGTGGTGAATAAGTTTCACATGTGATGGTGCGGGGTTTTTCTGCAGCGGTGTGGTGTAATATTTTCCACACGTTCGTACTAGAGCGGGGGAAAAGGAAAGGATTAATGCATACGTGGGTTTGGTGAAATTTTTTTAGCTTTGGTGAATAAGGACAGCTGATTTTGAAGTTTGTCCAAATATGACAAATGAAAAATATCAAAACAGTGAAAAGGAAGGTAAGCTATAACACAATTTAAATTAATGAATTTATGTAATTCAATTCAATTTTATTATTAAAATCGCAATAAAATTAAATCGAAACTAATTTGGTTTCCTTACAGCTTCAACACGGACATACTACTTCGCTACAGCTGTGGTTTTCAGGCGATGCTTGTGGCTACTGCCATTCATCAGAAGTTGTTGTCGCATACTGTTTCCGTGATTTTACTCATGCGCTTGGCGAAATTCCATCATCATTTGCTGAGAATACTAACCTGAATCCAATCGCAACAGTAACAGCAACGAAATCATCATGCTCAAGGTGAAAGAAATGCCAGTGGCATTAATGTGCGCGAATTCAACAACATATTTGCTGCTATTACGAATAACAAACACTCATCATCATACTCGTCAAGTTCCACCGACGGCAGTGCCATAACCACCACAGTTGGTGGCGGAACCACAGTAACGGGCACCTTCTGTCGCCCCGGTCATACTTGCTGCAAGCGACAAGAGCTGGTGCCAAACCACCACATACAATAGCTACTGCAATCAATCACCGCCATTGCGCCGCCGCAATGAGCTGCTGCTTTTACTAATGTTTCTACTTCAACTAATGTAAATGATATGCAGTTTTATGTGACAAAACATTGATAAAAGTTTAAGTTAATTTGATTTTGTTTTGTTGTTTATGATTGAATATACTATATTACGAATTTTAATCCAATTTTTTTGTTGTTGTTTTACCCTCTAAAATGGAAATAAAAATAGTGAAAAAATAAGTAACGTTCGCATCTGGTTTCGGATATATAGCCATCGGAAGTTGCGGATATAGCTTTTGTAGAAAACCTTATAAGTTGGGAACGCCTGCATAGATATCAAAAATATGGATTTTATAAGATAGATAATTTAATGGCCTACAATAATGATCTGCAAATCTTTGATATCTAACCCATAGTTTTGGAGATATGACGATTTTTCTGAATTTTTCACCAACTTTTTTTCAAAAACAGTTATTTTTTCCATAAAATGTATTAATAACTTGTAACTTTTTTAGCATGCTAAGAAAGCTTAACTTATTTCCTTTCAAATGGTATATAGTTTGTTGTAAATTTTTATAATTTACCCCCTTCTGGACCGAAAAATAAAAAAAATGCAATGAATTCTTATGGAAACTATGTATTTATTGACAAAAACATTGATAACCAACAACAACAATGACTATTACAACAACGATAATTATAATGTCGAATTTGACAGATTAGTAAGTTGCCATATGTGATGATTTAAGGAAAAATCAAAAACTAAATTGATTATTACATATAAAAACGATGAGAGTATCGCTTACTATTTTATTTCTAAATTTTATTTAATAATATCCTATATTTTGTCTAAAAAGTAATGAAATTTTCATTTATAACCAAAAAAATTTCAAGTATATTCCAAATTTGGAATAAAACACCCTAAGTGGTAAAGCCACATATAAAATATTCACCACAATGGGGTGAGTTTCAAAATGTGCATAAAAAATTAATTTTTGCTTTGCGCTGGTATTAGTATTCTGCCGAGACTTTCGCTTCTTTGGATATTCTTTGTTGCAAAGTTGCAGCCATTTCAAGGTGACATGAATTTGAAACCCGTTGGTTAATATTGTTGGGTTGCTACCCTTTGTAGGGGATCCAATTCATGTCTTTTTAAAATGGCTATCACTTTGCAAGGAAACATAACAGATCACCACTTGAAAGCTCATTTTTTGAGGGCAAGGATGATACTAAATGATGCTTTTGTTAAAAATAAGCTGATCAACTTTCTTTGAATCCTATACATGGCCTCGAAAGTAGACAAAAAACATCATGTTTTAGGTACATAGCCTCAAATATTTCAGGATTCCGACATGATGAATCAATTCTGAGGCCAGATTCGGATTCAGCGTAAAAAATTACGTCGGAAAACGATCCTTTTCAGCTCAACAACACTAATGACTTATTCATTTAGATACCTTTTTTGTAAAAAATAATTTTTCCATACAATTTACATGTAAAACTAACAGGCTCTGGCGCCACCTTATAAAATTGAGTTACAGAGCTGAATTTTCGTGAACTTTTTCTTCATATCATAAACTTACTTTTTAAGCAACAGCACCTTAAAAAAAACAGCAAAAAAAAAAATTTGAATCACCCTAATGTATATCTAGTCCTACTTGCAAAACCATCCAAAACCATTACAAGCGTTGAATTAAGGTAGGGCTACATGGTGACTTAGTCTCGGGCTCAAAGCTTAAGGGTTCCTCAACAAGCTATGGATTAAGGTATTTTTTGGGGAGATGTCTATGGCTAGGGTTCGAACTGCAATCTCAAGGGGCTTCCAACATGACATGAGATTTTGTGTATTTCTGGATGTTCTGTGGCAAACGACATAAGATGATCTTTTTTTTGTTACACCATCAGTATACCTAGATTTCATATAATATGGCATTTTTGGAAAAAAAAAAAATATTTTTTTTGTATTTTGAAATTGAAATATTATATTTTTTGCTTTAAGTGTCATTGATATAAAGCATCCCGTTCTAGTATTTACCCACCAGATCTCAGTTCTTACCATCTCAAAATACCATTCATTCTTATTAAGTAGGTTCCGTATTACGTTAAGCCCATATTTTTCATTCTATACCAATAAAATGGACCTTCATGCATGATAACGGCCCGAAACATACGGCCAAGAGAAAATAAGCGTTTTGGACTGGACAGGACCTTTATACTAAAGAAAATTTGTGGGGTGATGTTAAGGCAAAACTTTCAAGTAAGAATTTTAAAAATTTTGACGAATTATGGACTGCAGCCCAAAAAGCTTTTTATTCATTCTTAAAGAGAGGTGTCAAAAACTTGTGGAGATCTCGAGCTGAAGATGCAAAAAAGTCATACAAAATAAAGGATTAAGTACAAAATAAAAAGTATCCTTAATCATTTACATGCAATTTTGTTCAATCTTTAAATTAAAAAACAAAAAAATTCCAAATTCTAGTATTTCTGCTATTTATATGAGCAGCTTATTAAGGCCATGTGAGCCATTTTTTTAAAATAATTCAAAGATTTTAAATTTGGATTTAATTTTTTTTTGTTAACTGAATTGGTAATACATTAAGTTAAATTTATTTTTCTCTATAGGTCTGGGAAAAGAAATTCCTTTCATCAAAATTGATTTTTTTAAAATTACGAAAAAATTGTGCCATTTATTTGAGTAGTATACATGAAATTCATTTGACACTTATTGTTGATACAATTATATGTAAGCAAACGACGTGCTTTGGAAATTCAATAAAAATGTATTGTCGAAAAATTTCGTATTTTCTAAATAAATTTACTAAATCAAAGCATAAAAAGCGTTCGTTATTAAAAACATTAATTTTAAAGAGACTTACAATGTAAATCCTTAAAATTAATGGCCTTAATAACGAACATTTTTAAAACCGGCGAAAATCTACATAAAACATTGATTTTCATAAATAAAGGAGGCCTCTTAAAATGTCATCAGCTACGAGAAAAAAAGAAAAATTGTGCATAAAGTAAAATGAAAATTTATTTTTTAATTTAAGCCTACACATAAATTCAACACTAAGGTCATTAAGGAAACAATAACAAAAAACATTCGCGACAGGTCATTAGGTCAAAGCGCAAAGGCCAGCATTGCGAAAAAACAGCGCACCAAAAATATACACAACTCGCTTTTGTAACATATAGCGCCTGCTGCTGCTGCACAAAAACAAGAAAATTTTTCACAAAACTCAATTTTAAGCTTCAATCTAAATTACAATAAAAACTTTACCAAAATTTGTAAGAATTTCAAAGTGCAACCCTGCCTGGGCTTTGTTTACCACGCGACATAAAGGGTTTGCAGTGAGGAGCAAACGTGCGTGTACGGTTGCCACTTTTGTGCAATTATACAAACACAGATACATTTACAAACCTGTTTTTATTACATTTTGCAAAAAATCCAGTAAATTCCCTTTTTTAAAACAATGTGTCAATATCTTTTTTAAAGTGGAATCTTTATTTGCTTCGATCCGATATTTTTAAAATTCAACATCGCTTCATATCTTTTTGCGGAAAAATTACCAAATGAGCGTGTTGGTTTCCACTTAGTTTTTGATTCGTACACTGTTTGTGCAAAGTTTAGTACATAGTCACTTAAATCAAATTCCGTAAATATACATAAAAAAGCACATCTTTAACTATTTTCCAAAAATAATTTCTGGTATTAAAAAGCGATTTTTCTGAATGGGCATGATTGTGCACTGACTGTTCAAAAACTGAATTTAGGCGGAATTACAGCTTACAGCAGTGGTGGGCATGGAAATTTAACAAAAGTGCTAAACAACATCAAGCAACAACAAACAAAATTTTAAAGTTTTTTTGTTGTCATTTCCAAATTTACCAACAGCACAAGAAAAAACCAAATTGCACTACAAACAAAAACAGTTGCTACATTCGTCAAGACACAATGTCTTTGTGTTCTGTTTTTGTTTTATTTGAATTCAAGTCAACGCTGTGCCTCGATAGCGTTGAAATTCTGCGAATATTTTTCGCTTGCATGTGCGTCGAATAACGAGGAACTAGGGCGGATAGGGACACTACGTGCCCACCACTGGCTTACAGCATTGCCGACGAAAATAAATTCTTGAAGTCAGTATTTTTCGAAGTTGTGAATCGATCGAGAAGCTATTTCCGAAGCATGGTTAAGAAAAAAAAATCATTTGTCCCCATTCATACACAGCATAGATGCAGCTAAAAAAATTGAGATATCCTTATCAAAACTTATTTGGGATCACAGCTACATGGGTGTCGTTGGAAATTAGTCTGCGACGATACAGCCAAATATGCTGACACAGCTTTATTACATTTGATATCTTTCTACAGTAAAAAAGATTCACCGACAAAGTCCTTTCTGGATGAAATATTATACAGAACTTTTAATCCAGAAAAAACACTGTTTTAATCATCTACTTTACATAGATCAAAATTCAAAATGATCAAACTTGGATAATTCGTATTATATCCACCTTTTCGATAAGTTGGAAGTATCAATACCAACTTTGCACAGCTACTTCCTTAATGGCATCTTATGTTAAGTGGACGCCTCTCAATAATGTATCATTATATATTACATTAAATTTTCCAAGGTAAATTCATCATAATTAAACGTGTGAGATCAATACTGCCGTACTAAGCGAAAAAGACGTATCTCAAAAAAAAAAATATCCGAGATTGTTATGGCATCAATTAGCTTAAGAAATTACGCGTCTAATGAAATGCTCCAAATGCCGGTATCTTGGTTCAATCATATAAAAAATGTACTAAAAAAATTTCCTCTATCTCAAGTTTATCACAAAATACTAAGCGAATTAGACGTATCTCAAAAATACGAAGGAAAAATATTATTATATTCGTATACGAATAAAAAAATTAAAAAAATAACGGGAATTAAACGCAAAGCTTCCTTGACTGGATCACGTTGTCATTGTCGTTGCAAGTTCTTGTCATTACTTGTTTGTTTTCGTTTCGAAAGGAACGAAAAAACCATGTTCGTTTGGAGAAAACTCCATTATTTTAAGGATTGAGATTTCATAAGTAACAATCATGTATGCTTAATTTTTTAAATCTTTATTTTAGTATATATAGTATAGTTTCTAAAAATATAATTTGATTTTAGTTTTTATTTAATATTATCTGTATTTTATAAGATAGAAAATATTATATCTTTTGTATGAAAGTTTATATGGCAAGATTAAAGTAAAAAGACGTATCTACATTTTTAAAGCTATAAATACTAAGCGTAAAAGACGTGTCTCATGAAAAGCGTATAAACGCAGGGAAATTCGATATTTTGAGTAAGTCATAAATGAATAACCTCAAAATGATATTTAAGTTGCCATAAATAAGTTAAAAAATTCGTAGAGAAAGTAAGAATAAAACGACATTTACAAAATATCAATTATCTCGAAACGAAATTTTTTGAGATACGTCTTTTTCGCTTAGTACGGCAGAATAGCTCCTTACAAATAGAGGTTAAAAAATGAACACGGCACTCAAGCAGTGCCGTTTATTCCGGAAAAAAACTTTCAGAAATAAAACCTTGTGATTAATAAAAATATTAATGACATTTTTTCAAACTTTGTACGTTTTTTGTAGAAAATTTCAGTTAAAAAACAATAGTCATATGGCAACCTGTCTTGTTTGCTGCATGAAAAGTTGCGGTGCGGTTTTCGGTGACTAAATTTAGGCAGCTGCAGCCACAGCCATTGCAACAGAGGAATACAAAGGAAAGCAACAACAACAATAATAATAACACGTAACGCTACATGTCTTGTCCTACTGAACCAATTAAGCGCATGGCACCCAACATGCCGGCAACAACAAACGCAATAAGGGAAAAAAGCTTTTTCACTGCGCCACGTGATATTGTCGCATCAACAAAGGAGAGTAATAACAAAACAACAACAACAAAAAGTGCAAAGAAAATTAGCATTGTATATAAGAGAAGCTTTTTCTGGTTACCAAAAAAAAAAAATGGTCTGGGTGTGCGTTGTCGGAAAAGCTTTTATGCAAAAGTACTGGTCGTTTTGTTCGTGTACTCTGCTTGCGGAAAAAGGAAATTGCGGAAATTGCCAGTTTTATTAAAAAACATTTTTATTTTTGCTATACAAGAAGCGCCATCTACTGGAAATTTGTCGTAACATTACAAAATAAAAAGCTTTTTCTATTACATCTAGGATAGTTGGAAAGTATTTGGAGTAGAGCTTTTACGTACCAAAAACGAACTACCTTTTATTGAGGCAATTTTAAATTCTAATCGTCAACGATAATTTTGTACATTTATTCGAAAAAAAACATGTGCGCATATTTTAATTGCCTTAACCTCCTCTGTAGTCGTTTTAATAATAAAAATGTTTGCCTGTATTTATATCAATGTACTTTTTGTTTTAAAAAATTGCTTCATTAACTAGTGAACTTAAAAATATAAGTGTGTGCTCAAAACTTTTATGATACGGTGATGGGTCAGTGATGGAATTTGGCTTTTGTGGAAAGAGTACTGAATAGTGACTTGGAAGAGGGCGAACGTACTTTTTTTCTAACGAACATCAAAATTTACAAAAAAAAAGGTCATTCGATTTATTTTACGCATATTTAAACAAAATGTGCCAAAGCTTACGAAAATTTTCCAAAGATTATAATCAAAAAAAAAAAACAAGTTAAGGTGTTATCTTCGGCCAGGCCGAAACTCACATACCCTTCACTGCACTGAAAGTACCTTTTAAATAAATGTTAAAAAGACGTTGAAATGGTTGAATAAGTCGAAAAAATGTGACGGACATCGCTAAATCAACTCAGCAAATATAAATATCCTGAAATATTTGAGGCTAAGTACCTAAAACATGATGTTTTTTGTCTACTTTCGAGGCCTTGTATAGGATTCAAAGAAAGTTGATCAGCTTATTTTTAACAAAAGCATCATTTAGTACCATCCTTTCCCTTAAAAATGAGCTTTCAAGTGGTGATCTGTGATGCTTCCTTGCAAAGCAAAGAATATCCAAAGAAGTGAAAGTCTTTTGCGCCAAAATTTTTCACTCTCACGTATTGATTGTCAAAGCTCGATAAAAACAATGTACCCGTATGTTGGAAACTAAATTTTATGGAAATTTAGTTCCGATTTTGGGCATTATTAGGCGATTTAGGAAAAACTTGGGGAATTAGAAAATATTAATATGTACATAGCACAATAATTAGTTCTTACATAGATTAATTGTAATAATGCGAACATATGTTGTATAATAATAAAATCTATGTATTACCATCTATGTGTCTTGTTTTTTCATATATATATTGTTTGTTCTCATAATTAAGAATTGCTTTGAAAATCCCTCATATTTGTTTTACAAAATATGCAAACGGTTATGAAAGTCTTTTCTTTGTGGTTGAAATAACTTCCGTAACTATATTCGCGTAAAAAACTGACATTTTTAATTTAAATTTCAACCATGTCGATACTACTGAATTAAATTTTAGTACGAAATTACCGATGTGAGGCATTATCATAATGGTCGCATTTTTATTTTTCAAATTCCATTTGCAATTTAGTTTTTGTTGCTTCGTCTATTTATGATTGCGATTATAAGCAAATAGATTCTCAACTTTTTTCATCGCTGTCTGCTTAATTTAGAAACAATGTTTGGTTGATAAATAGATGACCTGTCAAATATGTATACAACATACTAATTTGTGGAGTCCAAGCAATTGCAAGACTTCCACACAATTTATAGTGCAAATATTCAGTCCTATGAAAAACAATATCGGAAATATAAATCTTTTGACGATGATGTAAAAATCAAAACATTTGCTGATAAACATCCACCAAGTAAATTCCGAAACGAAAGTTTGGACTTTATTTTACACGAAAGAAGAAATACATTCACACTGAACATATAATAGATACTAGTGAAATTAAAAATTGGACTTTTGTATTAAAGTAACATATTGTCTCTCAAGCATTTATGTTCGGAATAATTATATGAAATTATTTTTCAAAATCTTAATGGAATACAAAAACAATAATATTGATATTTTTTGTTCAGGGTAATTGAATTACTTTACGAGAATACTTTTCCACACATTTAACGGCATAGACGATATGTAATTCATAGTGATGGCAACTTCTTAACACCGCAGTGAAACGAAGAAGTATTGAAAAATATGCAAAAATATGAAGATTTCAAAATGGAATTGCAATGTTTTTTGGATCTTGCAAGAGAACTTGGGTACATTTTTGATTTTCAAAAATCTTTATTATTGTTTGGGTGTATAAAATATTCTTCATATTATTCGGAGTTTTGCATAAAAAGCTTATGAAAGGAGGTAGAATATTAAGAAATTTTGTGAAAAAAGTGTGGTGAATAAGTTTCACATGTGATGGTGCGGGGTTTTTCTGCAGCGGTGTGGTGTAATATTTTCCACACGTTCGTACTAGAGCGGGGGAAAAGGAAAGGATTAATGCATACGTGGGTTTGGTGAAATTTTTTTAGCTTTGGTGAATAAGGACAGCTGATTTTGAAGTTTGTCCAAATATGACAAATGAAAAATATCAAAACAGTGAAAAGGAAGGTAAGCTATAACACAATTTAAATTAATGAATTTATGTAATTCAATTCAATTTTATTATTAAAATCGCAATAAAATTAAATCGAAACTAATTTGGTTTCCTTACAGCTTCAACACGGACATACTACTTCGCTACAGCTGTGGTTTTCAGGCGATGCTTGTGGCTACTGCCATTCATCAGAAGTTGTTGTCGCATACTGTTTCCGTGATTTTACTCATGCGCTTGGCGAAATTCCATCATCATTTGCTGAGAATACTAACCTGAATCCAATCGCAACAGTAACAGCAACGAAATCATCATGCTCAAGGTGAAAGAAATGCCAGTGGCATTAATGTGCGCGAATTCAACAACATATTTGCTGCTATTACGAATAACAAACACTCATCATCATACTCGTCAAGTTCCACCGACGGCAGTGCCATAACCACCACAGTTGGTGGCGGAACCACAGTAACGGGCACCTTCTGTCGCCCCGGTCATACTTGCTGCAAGCGACAAGAGCTGGTGCCAAACCACCACATACAATAGCTACTGCAATCAATCACCGCCATTGCGCCGCCGCAATGAGCTGCTGCTTTTACTAATGTTTCTACTTCAACTAATGTAAATGATATGCAGTTTTATGTGACAAAACATTGATAAAAGTTTAAGTTAATTTGATTTTGTTTTGTTGTTTATGATTGAATATACTATATTACGAATTTTAATCCAATTTTTTTGTTGTTGTTTTACCCTCTAAAATGGAAATAAAAATAGTGAAAAAATAAGTAACGTTCGCATCTGGTTTCGGATATATAGCCATCGGAAGTTGCGGATATAGCTTTTGTAGAAAACCTTATAAGTTGGGAACGCCTGCATAGATATCAAAAATATGGATTTTATAAGATAGATAATTTAATGGCCTACAATAATGATCTGCAAATCTTTGATATCTAACCCATAGTTTTGGAGATATGACGATTTTTCTGAATTTTTCACCAACTTTTTTTCAAAAACAGTTATTTTTTCCATAAAATGTATTAATAACTTGTAACTTTTTTAGCATGCTAAGAAAGCTTAACTTATTTCCTTTCAAATGGTATATAGTTTGTTGTAAATTTTTATAATTTACCCCCTTCTGGACCGAAAAATAAAAAAAATGCAATGAATTCTTATGGAAACTATGTATTTATTGACAAAAACATTGATAACCAACAACAACAATGACTATTACAACAACGATAATTATAATGTCGAATTTGACAGATTAGTAAGTTGCCATATGTGATGATTTAAGGAAAAATCAAAAACTAAATTGATTATTACATATAAAAACGATGAGAGTATCGCTTACTATTTTATTTCTAAATTTTATTTAATAATATCCTATATTTTGTCTAAAAAGTAATGAAATTTTCATTTATAACCAAAAAAATTTCAAGTATATTCCAAATTTGGAATAAAACACCCTAAGTGGTAAAGCCACATATAAAATATTCACCACAATGGGGTGAGTTTCAAAATGTGCATAAAAAATTAATTTTTGCTTTGCGCTGGTATTAGTATTCTGCCGAGACTTTCGCTTCTTTGGATATTCTTTGTTGCAAAGTTGCAGCCATTTCAAGGTGACATGAATTTGAAACCCGTTGGTTAATATTGTTGGGTTGCTACCCTTTGTAGGGGATCCAATTCATGTCTTTTTAAAATGGCTATCACTTTGCAAGGAAACATAACAGATCACCACTTGAAAGCTCATTTTTTGAGGGCAAGGATGATACTAAATGATGCTTTTGTTAAAAATAAGCTGATCAACTTTCTTTGAATCCTATACATGGCCTCGAAAGTAGACAAAAAACATCATGTTTTAGGTACATAGCCTCAAATATTTCAGGATTCCGACATGATGAATCAATTCTGAGGCCAGATTCGGATTCAGCGTAAAAAATTACGTCGGAAAACGATCCTTTTCAGCTCAACAACACTAATGACTTATTCATTTAGATACCTTTTTTGTAAAAAATAATTTTTCCATACAATTTACATGTAAAACTAACAGGCTCTGGCGCCACCTTATAAAATTGAGTTACAGAGCTGAATTTTCGTGAACTTTTTCTTCATATCATAAACTTACTTTTTAAGCAACAGCACCTTAAAAAAAACAGCAAAAAAAAAAATTTGAATCACCCTAATGTATATCTAGTCCTACTTGCAAAACCATCCAAAACCATTACAAGCGTTGAATTAAGGTAGGGCTACATGGTGACTTAGTCTCGGGCTCAAAGCTTAAGGGTTCCTCAACAAGCTATGGATTAAGGTATTTTTTGGGGAGATGTCTATGGCTAGGGTTCGAACTGCAATCTCAAGGGGCTTCCAACATGACATGAGATTTTGTGTATTTCTGGATGTTCTGTGGCAAACGACATAAGATGATCTTTTTTTTGTTACACCATCAGTATACCTAGATTTCATATAATATGGCATTTTTGGAAAAAAAAAAAATATTTTTTTTGTATTTTGAAATTGAAATATTATATTTTTTGCTTTAAGTGTCATTGATATAAAGCATCCCGTTCTAGTATTTACCCACCAGATCTCAGTTCTTACCATCTCAAAATACCATTCATTCTTATTAAGTAGGTTCCGTATTACGTTAAGCCCATATTTTTCATTCTATACCAATAAAATGGACCTTCATGCATGATAACGGCCCGAAACATACGGCCAAGAGAAAATAAGCGTTTTGGACTGGACAGGACCTTTATACTAAAGAAAATTTGTGGGGTGATGTTAAGGCAAAACTTTCAAGTAAGAATTTTAAAAATTTTGACGAATTATGGACTGCAGCCCAAAAAGCTTTTTATTCATTCTTAAAGAGAGGTGTCAAAAACTTGTGGAGATCTCGAGCTGAAGATGCAAAAAAGTCATACAAAATAAAGGATTAAGTACAAAATAAAAAGTATCCTTAATCATTTACATGCAATTTTGTTCAATCTTTAAATTAAAAAACAAAAAAATTCCAAATTCTAGTATTTCTGCTATTTATATGAGCAGCTTATTAAGGCCATGTGAGCCATTTTTTTAAAATAATTCAAAGATTTTAAATTTGGATTTAATTTTTTTTTGTTAACTGAATTGGTAATACATTAAGTTAAATTTATTTTTCTCTATAGGTCTGGGAAAAGAAATTCCTTTCATCAAAATTGATTTTTTTAAAATTACGAAAAAATTGTGCCATTTATTTGAGTAGTATACATGAAATTCATTTGACACTTATTGTTGATACAATTATATGTAAGCAAACGACGTGCTTTGGAAATTCAATAAAAATGTATTGTCGAAAAATTTCGTATTTTCTAAATAAATTTACTAAATCAAAGCATAAAAAGCGTTCGTTATTAAAAACATTAATTTTAAAGAGACTTACAATGTAAATCCTTAAAATTAATGGCCTTAATAACGAACATTTTTAAAACCGGCGAAAATCTACATAAAACATTGATTTTCATAAATAAAGGAGGCCTCTTAAAATGTCATCAGCTACGAGAAAAAAAGAAAAATTGTGCATAAAGTAAAATGAAAATTTATTTTTTAATTTAAGCCTACACATAAATTCAACACTAAGGTCATTAAGGAAACAATAACAAAAAACATTCGCGACAGGTCATTAGGTCAAAGCGCAAAGGCCAGCATTGCGAAAAAACAGCGCACCAAAAATATACACAACTCGCTTTTGTAACATATAGCGCCTGCTGCTGCTGCACAAAAACAAGAAAATTTTTCACAAAACTCAATTTTAAGCTTCAATCTAAATTACAATAAAAACTTTACCAAAATTTGTAAGAATTTCAAAGTGCAACCCTGCCTGGGCTTTGTTTACCACGCGACATAAAGGGTTTGCAGTGAGGAGCAAACGTGCGTGTACGGTTGCCACTTTTGTGCAATTATACAAACACAGATACATTTACAAACCTGTTTTTATTACATTTTGCAAAAAATCCAGTAAATTCCCTTTTTTAAAACAATGTGTCAATATCTTTTTTAAAGTGGAATCTTTATTTGCTTCGATCCGATATTTTTAAAATTCAACATCGCTTCATATCTTTTTGCGGAAAAATTACCAAATGAGCGTGTTGGTTTCCACTTAGTTTTTGATTCGTACACTGTTTGTGCAAAGTTTAGTACATAGTCACTTAAATCAAATTCCGTAAATATACATAAAAAAGCACATCTTTAACTATTTTCCAAAAATAATTTCTGGTATTAAAAAGCGATTTTTCTGAATGGGCATGATTGTGCACTGACTGTTCAAAAACTGAATTTAGGCGGAATTACAGCTTACAGCAGTGGTGGGCATGGAAATTTAACAAAAGTGCTAAACAACATCAAGCAACAACAAACAAAATTTTAAAGTTTTTTTGTTGTCATTTCCAAATTTACCAACAGCACAAGAAAAAACCAAATTGCACTACAAACAAAAACAGTTGCTACATTCGTCAAGACACAATGTCTTTGTGTTCTGTTTTTGTTTTATTTGAATTCAAGTCAACGCTGTGCCTCGATAGCGTTGAAATTCTGCGAATATTTTTCGCTTGCATGTGCGTCGAATAACGAGGAACTAGGGCGGATAGGGACACTACGTGCCCACCACTGGCTTACAGCATTGCCGACGAAAATAAATTCTTGAAGTCAGTATTTTTCGAAGTTGTGAATCGATCGAGAAGCTATTTCCGAAGCATGGTTAAGAAAAAAAAATCATTTGTCCCCATTCATACACAGCATAGATGCAGCTAAAAAAATTGAGATATCCTTATCAAAACTTATTTGGGATCACAGCTACATGGGTGTCGTTGGAAATTAGTCTGCGACGATACAGCCAAATATGCTGACACAGCTTTATTACATTTGATATCTTTCTACAGTAAAAAAGATTCACCGACAAAGTCCTTTCTGGATGAAATATTATACAGAACTTTTAATCCAGAAAAAACACTGTTTTAATCATCTACTTTACATAGATCAAAATTCAAAATGATCAAACTTGGATAATTCGTATTATATCCACCTTTTCGATAAGTTGGAAGTATCAATACCAACTTTGCACAGCTACTTCCTTAATGGCATCTTATGTTAAGTGGACGCCTCTCAATAATGTATCATTATATATTACATTAAATTTTCCAAGGTAAATTCATCATAATTAAACGTGTGAGATCAATACTGCCGTACTAAGCGAAAAAGACGTATCTCAAAAAAAAAAATATCCGAGATTGTTATGGCATCAATTAGCTTAAGAAATTACGCGTCTAATGAAATGCTCCAAATGCCGGTATCTTGGTTCAATCATATAAAAAATGTACTAAAAAAATTTCCTCTATCTCAAGTTTATCACAAAATACTAAGCGAATTAGACGTATCTCAAAAATACGAAGGAAAAATATTATTATATTCGTATACGAATAAAAAAATTAAAAAAATAACGGGAATTAAACGCAAAGCTTCCTTGACTGGATCACGTTGTCATTGTCGTTGCAAGTTCTTGTCATTACTTGTTTGTTTTCGTTTCGAAAGGAACGAAAAAACCATGTTCGTTTGGAGAAAACTCCATTATTTTAAGGATTGAGATTTCATAAGTAACAATCATGTATGCTTAATTTTTTAAATCTTTATTTTAGTATATATAGTATAGTTTCTAAAAATATAATTTGATTTTAGTTTTTATTTAATATTATCTGTATTTTATAAGATAGAAAATATTATATCTTTTGTATGAAAGTTTATATGGCAAGATTAAAGTAAAAAGACGTATCTACATTTTTAAAGCTATAAATACTAAGCGTAAAAGACGTGTCTCATGAAAAGCGTATAAACGCAGGGAAATTCGATATTTTGAGTAAGTCATAAATGAATAACCTCAAAATGATATTTAAGTTGCCATAAATAAGTTAAAAAATTCGTAGAGAAAGTAAGAATAAAACGACATTTACAAAATATCAATTATCTCGAAACGAAATTTTTTGAGATACGTCTTTTTCGCTTAGTACGGCAGAATAGCTCCTTACAAATAGAGGTTAAAAAATGAACACGGCACTCAAGCAGTGCCGTTTATTCCGGAAAAAAACTTTCAGAAATAAAACCTTGTGATTAATAAAAATATTAATGACATTTTTTCAAACTTTGTACGTTTTTTGTAGAAAATTTCAGTTAAAAAACAATAGTCATATGGCAACCTGTCTTGTTTGCTGCATGAAAAGTTGCGGTGCGGTTTTCGGTGACTAAATTTAGGCAGCTGCAGCCACAGCCATTGCAACAGAGGAATACAAAGGAAAGCAACAACAACAATAATAATAACACGTAACGCTACATGTCTTGTCCTACTGAACCAATTAAGCGCATGGCACCCAACATGCCGGCAACAACAAACGCAATAAGGGAAAAAAGCTTTTTCACTGCGCCACGTGATATTGTCGCATCAACAAAGGAGAGTAATAACAAAACAACAACAACAAAAAGTGCAAAGAAAATTAGCATTGTATATAAGAGAAGCTTTTTCTGGTTACCAAAAAAAAAAAATGGTCTGGGTGTGCGTTGTCGGAAAAGCTTTTATGCAAAAGTACTGGTCGTTTTGTTCGTGTACTCTGCTTGCGGAAAAAGGAAATTGCGGAAATTGCCAGTTTTATTAAAAAACATTTTTATTTTTGCTATACAAGAAGCGCCATCTACTGGAAATTTGTCGTAACATTACAAAATAAAAAGCTTTTTCTATTACATCTAGGATAGTTGGAAAGTATTTGGAGTAGAGCTTTTACGTACCAAAAACGAACTACCTTTTATTGAGGCAATTTTAAATTCTAATCGTCAACGATAATTTTGTACATTTATTCGAAAAAAAACATGTGCGCATATTTTAATTGCCTTAACCTCCTCTGTAGTCGTTTTAATAATAAAAATGTTTGCCTGTATTTATATCAATGTACTTTTTGTTTTAAAAAATTGCTTCATTAACTAGTGAACTTAAAAATATAAGTGTGTGCTCAAAACTTTTATGATACGGTGATGGGTCAGTGATGGAATTTGGCTTTTGTGGAAAGAGTACTGAATAGTGACTTGGAAGAGGGCGAACGTACTTTTTTTCTAACGAACATCAAAATTTACAAAAAAAAAGGTCATTCGATTTATTTTACGCATATTTAAACAAAATGTGCCAAAGCTTACGAAAATTTTCCAAAGATTATAATCAAAAAAAAAAAACAAGTTAAGGTGTTATCTTCGGCCAGGCCGAAACTCACATACCCTTCACTGCACTGAAAGTACCTTTTAAATAAATGTTAAAAAGACGTTGAAATGGTTGAATAAGTCGAAAAAATGTGACGGACATCGCTAAATCAACTCAGCAAATATAAATATATTTGCGAATTTAAAGGTATTGAAACAGCGATAACATTTGGAGTTTTCTTGATTGTATAAACAGTTTTAGAGTCAAAATGGTTTTGA
Source organism: Tricholauxania praeusta (assembly GCA_949775025.1). Lineage (NCBI taxonomy): Eukaryota > Metazoa > Arthropoda > Insecta > Diptera > Lauxaniidae > Tricholauxania > Tricholauxania praeusta. The sequence goes on along the minus strand of OX459028.1, from coordinate 161,715,651 downwards.
TAGAATTTAAACTTACTGAACATAGAGAAAGAGGTAACGGAGCAGTGTTTGCCAAGAACTGAGCTTAAAAAAGTATTTACATTCAATATACTACAAATATAGAAGAATACAAGCAATAACAGCTTAAGTCGATCTACGATGACCATCCGAAACAGTATAAGTCACATGCTTATACACAAAACTTAAGTTGCTTTCCATTGTGATCGTATATCGAGATAAGCTAATGGTGTTGCTTGTGACCACAGAATAGTTCAAGTAACATATAATATTTCTGTTGAATGCTTTGATAAATCTTACAACTAAGTGGGTTGACATATCGAAGAAGAATATTTGTGTACGCCTTTTTCGTTTCAGCTAAGGCGCCACCTAGTAAACATTTTTAGATATAGTTCTTTATAACATGAGACTTAAACTCCTGGACGGAAATATTTTACATGAAAAGCATCTGCGTTACTAAAAAAGTCAACTGAGTTACCGTATTTTTCGAAAGAATATACAACTTTGTTATAATTTTATGCATTAGATCAGTGGTGGGCATCGAAATCTAACAAAAGAGCTAAACAACAACATCAAGCAACAACAAACAAAATTTTAAAGTTTTTTTGCTGTCATTTCCAAATTCGCCAACAGCACAAAAAAATACCAAATTGCACTACAAACAAAAACAATTGCTACATTCGTCAAGACACAATGCGGCGCCGTTGCTTATGCCTTTGTGTTTTTTTTTTTTGTTTTCATTTGAATTCAAGTCAACGCTGTGTCTCGATAGCGTTGAAATTCTGCGAATTTTTTTTCGATTGCATGTGCGTCGAGTAACGGTGAGGGCAATGAGAGCAGATAGAGCCACTACGTGCCCATCACTGTCTTAGATGATTAATTGTATTATAATTGCGAATGAGTGTATTTTTTAATAGATTTACTGGTTTTCTTCATGAAAAGTGAAATTAATACAAAGAGACCTCATTTAGGCAATTAAAAAAAATGTTGGCCAATCTATGCTCTAAAGCAGTGATGGGCACATAGTGGCTCTTTTTGCTCTCATTGCTCTTACCGTTATTTGACGTACAATCAAGTGAAAAAAAAATTCGCAGAATTTCAACGCTATCGAGGCACAGCGTTGACTTGAATTCAAATGAAAACAAAAACAAAACACGATGTCATAAACGACGGCGCCGCATTGTGTCTTGACGAATGTAGCAATTGTTTTTGTATGTAGTGCAATTTGGTTTTTTTTGTCCTAATGGCAAATTTGGAAATGAAAGTAATAAAAAACTTTAAAATTTCGTTTGTTGTTGCTTGATGTTGTTGTTTTGCTCGTTTGTTAGATTTCTATGCCCAATGCTGCTTTAAAGCAGTGAAGGGCACTTAGTAGCTCTATTTGCTCACATTGCTTTAACCGTTATTCGACGCATAAGCAAGCGAAAAAAAATACGCAGAATTTCAACGCTATCGAGGCACAGCGTTGACTTGAGTTCAAATGAATACAAAAACAAAACACAAAGGCATAAATGACGGCGCCGCATTGTGTCTTGACGAATGTAGCAATTGTTTTTGTTTGTAGTGTAATTTGGTTTTTTTTGTGCTAATGGCAATTTTGGAAATGAAAGTAAAAAAAACTTTAAAATTTCGTTTGTTGTTGCTTGATGTTGTTGTTTTGCTCTTTTGTTAGATTTCTATGCCCAACGCTGCTCTAAAGTATGGGTACACAATTTATCAACTTTTCTCAAGCCAGGTTTTTGAAAACTCAATGCTTTCAGGTGAACAAATGTCAAAGAATTTAACAACGTAACAAAATATTAAATGCAGTATTTTTAAAAATATGTCTTTATACAAAATCTTTCGAAAAAATCAAAATTCTTTAAAACTTTTACTTTTACAAGATTATCATGTCAGAGCAAAGATGGAATAATATTGGTGTTCATAGAACCAAAGCGCCAACTTAACACGAAGTATAAATTTCAATTAATTTCTCTTAATTATCTACTAATTCAACCTTATTTTGTACATTTTTAAAGCAAACGTTTCCTGAAATAGCTCTTATAATTTTAGATGGCTTCAACATGCAAACAAAAAGCCTTAGTTTTTGAATAAATTATGTCTGCTTTAAGGGAATTAAAGTTAGAGTCCTCCTAAAATATCAACCCAATGACCTACTTCCTATACCATGAATAAATTTCCACTTTCATTCAGAGACACTTAACTAACAAGCTTGGTCTAGTAAATCAGTGATACGAATTTCATTGACTATGTAGATCATCAAACGCTACAGACGGACATGCACACCAAACAGGATATCTCAATGAAACAACAATGGCGGCGAACACAACCGCGTACAATGAAGTGACGCATAAAACTACAACATGTCGCCTTTCCGCACAAACGGACAACAGCACCTTACAAAGAGACCTCTTTTGGCACGCACGCACACACAAACATTGAGACTAACACAATAATGCGGTTAACATGGGATAATAAGGAACGAGCGAGTTCCACACCAAATATTTACAGTGAGAGAAATATCTATTCGCAAGAGGTTTTGATAAATTATAATGCGCATGCTGCACAGAGAAAGTGTTGTGCTTTGCCAGAGATTATTCAACTGAATAAGGACCGCAAGAATGTACAGGATTCAAAAAATTAAATAAAAATGTTATGTTTTTAATAAATTATAAAATAAAATTTTCTTGTAGTACATTACGCTCATTTAAAGCAGATTAACTCGTGTGTGCTTAAAATGGTCAATAGCGTGAACATAAGTAGGTGGGTACTTCGGGGTGTTGATGTGATGAACTGTTGAGGTGTGTCAGACGGCTTTAATAGCGTTTAATATGCGAGATTCATGCGGTCAATAAGCGAATGTGAACATTAGCATGGGTTATTGTGTGCTAAATGGATAGTGATGCGGTAGGAAATATTATTACTAACATTTTTTTATGACTAGTAACTCTGTCACACCTTTCAAATATGTAGGTATGCCAGATCTTTCCGGCTAAAAAAAATTGATCGACCGGATTTTTCTTCATGTTTATAAAATTTTGCATCAATTACCTATATGATTGATCGAAATCCGCGATGACTGTAAAACATTATGGCCATTTAATAATACATAATTTACTTAAACATATTTCGGCCAAATAAATCCATGCCGACCAAGCTCATCTTATTCGTCTAAGTGAAGACTATTATTTTTCATTAAAGATTTTCAAATCCGCGTTCACGGGTTTTTCAGGATTGCCAGCTCTCGGACTATATATTTAAAATAATGTTTTGGGTATTTAATTTTATTGCTATGTATGCAAGTTCATTTTCTACTGGGTGTATCACACGTGCATTGTAGTCATTTAATATAACTGCGAGTTGAAAAACAGGAAACGGAAGTGATTGCATGAAGGAAGGAAATAATTTATGCGTTAATTGTTATGGTGCTCTCATGTGTTTGATATTTATCTGCATTACAGAAATTGCTTTTCCTGACAAGTCTGGTTATTGTGGTTTTGGTCTTATTTAATTATAAAATTAACTAAGCAACTTGTCTGACCTAATTGCTTAAAACTTATAGCTATAAATAAATTTTTTAATCAAATTTTATAAAAGTGAAACCGATTGCGGTGTTTTTTGTCCATCAGTCTGGAATAGTTTGTAGATTAGCAACAAGTGTAGGAACGTTATAGGTGTCGCTTATTTAAATTCAGAATACCTTTTTCATGGGTCTATAAGTTTTTTAGATTTTTGAAGTGAAAACTTCTTATGGCACGTTGTGCGGCTGAGGAAAAAAGTATAAGCTCGCGACACCGACCGTCATCGGGATTCCCCGTCATGAATGCGATAGTAAAATTTGAATGTTCTATTGTTTCTTTTAAATAAATATTCCAAGTGCAAGACAAAAAGCAAAGCAGACACACTAACTGACACATTCCATTCTCATACAACGATTGTTATGCTTACATGTTTGTTTCTTTCAAATTCCGCGTTGTGGCGTTGACAAATTGAGAATGAGCGCGAGAGTAAAATTTGAAAACATATTCTGTTTCTGTCTTCCATTGCATTGCCATATAAAAAGAAAACGCACACATACCAACTAACACACTAACTTGTCATTAAACGATTTGTTTTCACTTCTGTCGGCACTCCCGGAGTGCAACCCGCCGGTTTTTTTTTTGTGCTTGAAAAAATGCCACATTTAGTGAATTTGGAATTTCCAAGCAAACTATGACAAGCTGCTGATGTATTTTATGTAACAAATGCACTGAAGGAAAAGAAACATGATTTTTTTGTGTTTCAATATTCTTAACAAGGAATTTGTAAATTAAACAGGAAATAACTACAACGCTGGTAAACATATAATTTTTTTATAGAAATATGTTGAAATTTGACGTTTATATATGTGCATATCCATCAGATTGGGCCTTTTAGCTGGCCTCGTTTTTTTTTTTTTTTTTTTTGGAGTACATCTTTCAGCCATAGTTTTTCTTGAAGCTAAGGCTATCTTGAACTCATAATAAAGGTTGTTCAATTGAAATTCAGATAGCTATTTTTTTAATTTGCATTTAAAGTAAGAAATACATGAAACTTTTCGTGTTTTTTAAAAATTGTCAATTTATTGGGTTTTTACGCTGTAGTCTAAAGACTGTTGAGTACATCTTTCAGATATAGTTTTTTTTGAAGCTAAGGCTGTATTGAACTCATATTAAAGGTTGTTCAATTAAAATTTAGATACCTATTTTTTTAATTTGCATTTAAAGTAAGAAATATGTGAAACTTTTCGTGTTTTTTAAAAATTGTTAATTTATTGGGTTTTTACGCTGTAGTCTAAAGACTGTACATCTTTCAGATATAGTTTTTTTTGAAGCTAAGACTGTCTTGAACTCATAATAAAGGTTGTTCAATTGAACTTCAGATAGATATTTTTTTTATTTAACTTTATATGTAACATTTCATATTGTTTTTAACTAAAATCCAATTTTAACTATGTCTCCCTTAAAATTTTAATTGTTCCTCCTTGAATATTAATTAAAGATAGTCTTAACTTCAAGAAAAAACATGTTTGAAGAGACTCCTCAAAAAAAAAAAAAATAAATAAATAAAATCGAAGCCATAGCGAGGTAAGATGACAATTTCGATTTTTTTTTTATTTTTTTTTTTTTTGGAGCAGACTCTTCAAACATGGTTTTTCTCGAAGTTTAGACTATCTTTAATGAATATTCAAGGAGGAACAATTAAAATTCAAAGGGAGACATAGTTAAAATTGGATTTTAGTTAAAAACAACATGAAATGTTACATATAAAGTTAAATAAAAAAAATAGCTATCTAAATTTTAATTGAACAACCTTTAATATGAGTTCAATACAGCCTTAGCTTCAAAAAAAACTATATCTGAAAGATGTACTCAACAGTCTTTAGACTACAGCGTAAAAACCCAATAAATTGACAATTTTTAAAAAACACGAAAAGTTTCATGTATTTCTTACTTTAAATGCAAATTAAAAAAATAGCTATCTGAATTTCAATTGAACAACCTTTATTATGAGTTCAAGATAGCCTTAGCTTCAAGAAAAACTATGGCTGGAAGATGTACTCCAAAAAAAAAAAAAAAAAAAAAACGAGGCCAGCTAAAAGGCCCAATCTGATGGATTTGCTGATATACATACAATTCCGAAAGCAAAAAAGTAATATCGAATCATAAATTTTTTTTTTGATTTCATTGTAAAGAAAATGATGCATATTTTTCGGCGTACGTAATGAATGAAATCTTAATAAAGTTTTATGATTCGTTATTACTTTTTTGCTTTCAGAATTGTATATATACGACATCAACTGTACAAACGTAGTAAGGATCTGTGGATGTTGCCAGGCTGGCTCCCTAGTGCAAGTGTATGGCACTACAGTATAGCTCAGGGACTCGGAAAAACGTTGAGTCAAATAAATATGGGAAACTGAAGTTGGATCCATTTGGACGAAAGTCCAAAATTAAATTAAATGAGAAGAAGAAGTAACCTTTGGGCTTGGATTCCGAGCGGTCCAAGTAAATGTGAATAAATTTTTTAACCAATTCTTGGACCAAAAATGAAAAAAATTTTTTTCTCATTTATTTTTTTAATGGAAATTTATTTAGTGACATTGAGAATTTCAAATTATAGTGTATTAAGGTGAATACAGTGAAAACAACAAAGGATTTGAGCTGCCACATAAGAAACATCATGGCTCTACTCGTGGAGAGACCACAGATTTTCAATATTTCGGTAATTTTTTCCATTGCAGTATACCTTTTTTTTACTATTTATCTAAAGAAGACCTAACAGCGAGTAAGTGAGCCAAAACAGAAGTCTTTAGGAGGTGTAATTTTTAGAGGAATCTCAGTTAAAAATTTCAGTTTTTTTAGCTTAAAAATTAAATTTAACAACAACCTCTAAATATTTCCGCCAGAAAAAATTACTGCCATTGTGTAACACTGAAAGGTATCTTTTGTCCAAGTTTCAGCTCCATAAAAACTTTTTTGTCAAAGAAAAAAAATTAAAAACCAAAAAACCGGTTTTCAGCCATTTTTTCGAAAAATTTTGAGGTTAAGGTGAAAATGATCAGTATAAAAGTTGTAGATCTTATTATTTCCTACAACTTTTGCATTGAACTTTATTTGATATGATGCACAGTTTAGCCAGAAATCGTGAAAAACTGTGTTCGACCTCTAAAAATGCACCCCATTCCACCCCGGATAGCTGCTGTCGGTTCGATTTTTTTGTCCGCTTTTACAAGAGCTTGTCCAACAATATTCCGCTGTCAAATTGCTGTAACGAATTATTTTGTTGTTCAAACCCTATTTGTATACAAATTAATTAATTTTTCGGACTTGCTTTGGAGTATCGACTTTGGAAGTAGATTCTGGTTTCTTATCAAATATCATAAAAAATTCGCTATAATGATGTTGTATGTTTAATTCAATATGCTTGAAAAAACTAAGCCCAAAAATTGGTGTTTCTGCTTGCGACATTCCAGTTTCTGCAAAATAAAATCTTTTTTGATGGATTTTTTTATCTGTTGGCTAAGATCTTTCATAATTTTCCCAATTAGGTAAAATTGTAAAAGTTTAGCGAAATATGTATTTTATTTTGGTAATACACAGGTCAATAGTATAAAAATTCTGATTTCTTAGTTTTTTTTTAAACTTGGAGTGGTATTTAAGGAAAAAAAAATGTGAGGTGATAAAGGTGTAGGTTTTTCGTTTAGAAAATGCAGTTAAAAAGTTTAAGAATATATACAAAATAAAAAGAGTTATAAGAGTAGAGTTAAAAATTGAATGAATTAATAGTATTCTTGCACACAACCTTTTTGACTGCTGCCAGAAATGATATAAAAATTTCACATTATTGTCAATATCTTAACAAGTAGTCAAACCCAAAATAAGATCCCTTTAAAGACAATCACTTTTATAAAAGCTGGAGGACAGAACAAAACCACTTGATTGATTTCTTAAACGTCAATTATGTAAGTCACCGGCACACATAAAAGTAACCGCACTTGCCACATCATTTTAGCTGCATGCAGCACTTAATCCATTAAAGACATCATCATAACGTCACGGCATCAGCTGCAGCTGGAACAGCAACAAATCAATGTCAATTTCAAAATCAACATCAACGTCAACAACAGCGTCATCATCAATGTCAATTTTGCGTGTGTGCAATAACGACGATGCACAAAGTGCTGGTCATGCGTTTGCTATGCAAATGTTTGCGATACTGCCCAGCAAACTTTTAGAAAGTTTTTGTTGTATGTTCCATATTTAAGGTGATGAATTTTTAAATCTTCTGGGAAGGAGTATTTCGTTGTTAAATTTTATTGCAATCAATAATTAATACTCTTAAGGATATTATTGTATAGCAGCATGTTTAGTAAAAAAAATGGTTTTTCCCGTGAGTATTTTCTGACTCTGCTAAAAGAGTGCTTAACTATCAAACATTTATAGTGGAGAGCAAATGTACGAAGTCTATGGTGAGACTATGGGCTGAATTTGCCAGTTTATCAAAGTAGAATTCAGTATTATATGAAGCAAAAGCAGTGAAAGCGAAGGTGCCGCATGTAATCGCGTTGAAAGCAATTGGTGCTTAAAAATTAACGCATGAAGTAATATTGACAGAAAATACAGGTTTTTAATTAAAATTTAAAACTTGATTCATAAAGTATACAATGTGACGTTGTATATGGCAAATTGTATCGGGCAAATTGCATCCATCGAAATTTTTCATGACCGTTTTCATAAATGTGGCTGAATTTCGTTGATGCTACGCTCAATGAACTCCTTCAAGACGTGGTTGGTCGTAGGTTTGGTGGCACTAACTTCAAAAAACCCAAAAGAAAAAATCGTGGCACGACGTTAAATCGCATGATCTCGGCGGCGAATTGTGATCACCAAAATGGTAAAATAAACGATTAAGAAAAGACGCATCCAGTAATTGATTTCTGTAGCATGGCCCAAAAAACTTGATTTTCACCATTAACTTTTATTGCTTGACTTGTCACATTTTCGAAGAAAAATAGTCTGATGATGCACCAAACAGTAAACCACTGTGGCTACATTTGTTTTCAATAATAATTCGTAAATTTTCTGAATTCTAAATGCGACAATTTTTACGATTAACGCCATAAGTCATCAAGATGAAAGTGAGCCTCATCCCTAAAGATAATTTTTTCCGAAAAATAAACGTCTACTTTTTGTTGTTCCATAATCCATTCAACGAAATCTCTTCGCTGTACGTGGTCAGAAGGCTATAGTTCTGGAGTTACCTTTGAATTTTATAAACATCAAAATGCAAATCTTTCGTAAAAATACGCTGTAGAGAGCTTCTCAAAATATTTAACTCTTGACCACTGTGCCAAATTGATGTGCCTTGATCAACAGAAAGGCTCTCATGTACTGTTTCGATATTTTGTGTTGAACGACTTGTTCGACTGATCCACTCTCCTTAAATTATTAGAGCTTAAGGCCTAGTTTTCATGTTATCTTTCTTGATTTTCTACTATCCCATTTAATGCTATAAAAATCGCAAATGTATGCCTATTCACTCTCGCGTTTGTCAAGTACATTAGACGCAACTTTAGGTTCTGCTCGCATGCTTTCTCATTCTTGCAAAAATTTGATTTGATATCCCTGATATGAGATCAAGAAAGATGACATGAAGACGCCACTTAATAATTAATTGATGAAGTTAAATATCTATTGCAATCATATTTTGTACGGAAATTACGAACTGTAGATGCCAAACCTTCATGGATTATAAAATATTGCTCAACAATGAAAATGCTTTTTTTCGTCTAGCGTTCCATCTTTACTAACCCTGACCTGTCAGCCGTCACGATGTCTTTTTTTTTTTCAGCAACAACACCTTATCACGCAAATGGCGCGAAATTCAAAATCTTGTGAAATTTTTCGCTGAAACTTTCTAAATATGCATCAGGTACCAATAAGTTTCTTTAGATCAACTTTTTGAGAGTCATCCTAAAAAATTGATTGAAAGTACAAAAAGTGAAACTTGCACTTAGTTTTATTAATAATCGTGAAAAAGTGAATGTATCGGTGTAAAATTATTATATATAATATAAATGTTTGACACGATTCAGGTGGCAAACATTTGCCCGAAAACTCTAGGGATATTTTCATTTTTATAGTGAGTCTTAACAATTATAATGCGTATTTCTATCATTCAAGTGTGTCATATTTTCTAATCATAACATCGAAAGATATTATGCATGAAGTTTCTAGAGCTGCCAACCTTTTGCGACGCTTTTATTAGGACACTCATATGTGTGATATATTTGTGGTTACAATTGCTGCTTGTATAGCAAAAACAATTTCATAAGGATATACGCGGTGTACTTAAATGCGACACAAGTGTGTATGCTAAACAAACTAAAAGAGCAGCAACAACAATTGCACAACTGCCCAACATACAGCAACATCTACATGACATCACACAGCAACAACAAACCCTTGCATTGTGTAGCAACAACTTCAAGTTTTAGATCAACATACAACATGCCTCTTTGCAATTGTATGCTTCAGTCTAAAAATGCACCAAGCACGTAAAAAACATTCACATAGGCATCAGGAATGTGAGATCAAAAAGTAGTAGAAATAGTAGCAAGTAGTTCGTTGTTGCAAAAAACAAAGGAAAAAAAATAGTGCAAACATGTTTACACTACAGCAGTATGTAGCACGAACATGACTTGTAGCAACACCAACAGCAGAAACATGAAAAAACAAAAACAACAAAGCCTTACAATTACAACATCGAAGCAAAGCTCAATGTTTAATGTTATTACAACAACAGCAGGGATATGCCGGTATTGCATGTCCTGCAAACAGCGGTTTTGCACTCGTTATTTTGAGCTTTCCGCTGCACTTTGTTACGTGATTTTGGAATACATTACGTTATGTTATATTTTTGGTTTTGTATTGGTGAGCTAACTGAAACTTTTGATTGAAAAATTTGCCTAATCAACTTAAATTTCAGCATAGAATTAAAAGAAGAAACGTAAAGTTTCATTACACTTTGTTTTTGTGATGATTTGGATATTTTGCAAGGATCGTGTATGGATGTACACTCACGTGTTGAATGTCATAATGAAAGCTAAGTGTTAAGTGAAAATAGTCTTTAAAAGAAGAGGAGAAAAGTTATAGCTAGGGGTGATTTGGCCTCATTTAAAGATAAAAAATTTCTGGTATGCAGCGATGTTAGACAGTGAAAATATTGTAACCATTTTTTTTTTCTTTTTTAAAAATTCTAAAAAAATTTACGCTGTTAAAAAAACTTAAAAGTGAAAGTCAAATTTTACGAAATAAGCACTTCATGTTTCAGTTAACATCTGCACGTGAAAACAACAAACAAAGCTCATGCACACGTGCAATGCAGACACATAAACTTTGCAGCTTCCGGTACTAAGTTGCGTTTCCTCTACGAAGTATGAAAGCAACAACACAACTTTATTAAACGTGCGTTTCCGGCAAATCTCAGGACATTACACTGCACAATAGACTTACATTGAAACAAACACAAATACATGCACACTTCTACAACCACTAACACGACGAAAGCACACACGCAAACACAGCGCGCGCTATAACTGAACGTGAATGATAACAACAAGTACAACGGAAGGAAATGCCGGCTTTTTCCCTAACGCACTACAACACAGAGATCAAAACACAGCATTTTGTATGACAGAGGACGACCAAACAAAATGTCAACCCTGTTTTTTGCTACACAACATGTTTGAGTTGGATGCTTCACAGACATACAAGTGGATTGAAGCTAAAGTTGCTTAGGTGCATGGGTTACAATTTCATTTTCATTTTACAACAGCAGTCAGTTTAGCGCCAACTTTTGAGCCACGCGGTTATGGCAAACGGTTAAACGGAAATAAAAAAAAAACTGTTTAGAAATCATTTGAATTCCTTACAATAAAAACTAAAATAAAGGTTATATTTGTTTTATAAAAAAAACTCTCAGCAAATTGTGAATTTGTGTCTTTCTTTAATCAAAAGTGTAAATGTTGCTCAACATTTTCTGAATATGATTGTGACATTTTGAAGTGCAATTTGGTATCAAAATAGTGCAATGGCTCCGTACTAAAAATTTTCATGAATAAAATGATTCGGAATAATAAAAATATTTTCATAGCACCATTTAAAGTTTAAGAATGCACATTATTTTTATTCTAAACACTTATGTATAAGGCACTGTGGGTAATAAATTTCACCCTCATTAAGTGCTAGTGAAGTAAAAATGCATAACTATTAAACGTCAAATGATAGTCAAAGACCTTAAAAAATAAAAACCTAGTGATAATGTTTTTCATTTTCGAAATATTAAGTTTTCAATTTAAGTTCCCAGAAATGAAAAAAGCTTGGGGAAATAATTAAATCATTACCAAAATTTTCAGAATCGATGCTGAAATTGGGTTTCATTAAATACGATTATTTTTGGTAAAAATATCTATTAAATTTGCATATTAAAAAAAAAACTTTCTCTGAAAAACTTTTGAGTTTAAAGGAAACTTAAAACTTTACCTTCAAAAAATGTTTTTTCTTTTTTGGGTAGTAGAATGTTTTTGTAGCCCATCTGATGCAAACACATGGATGTAGTAGAGTGTAAGGAATATTATCAAAACTTGCATTTTCGTTGGAATGTTATGCTTCTCGTAAGCAAACTCATTAAGTGTCACGTTAACTTAATAGAAAAACACAAAGCATACTATTAAACACTTTTAATGTAGTTCAGTACACTAAATACCAAATAGTGATTCTAGGAAACTTTTTTGCAGAGTATGAATTAAAACAAAAACTTCTACATAACATTTCTAAGGGGTAATACTGAAATTTTTTTTGAGCTTCCTTCGGTTTTTAATTTTTGAAGTGAAAACTTCTTATGGCACGTTGTGCGGCTGAGGAAAAAAGTATAAACTCGCGACACCGACCGTCATCGGGACTCCCCGTCATGAATGAGAGCGATAGTAAAATTTGAATGTTCTATTGTTTCTCTTAAATAAATATTCCAAGTGGAAGACAAAAAGCAAAGCAGACACGCTAACTGACACATTCCATTCTCATTCAATGATTGTTATGCTTACATGTTTGTTCCATCTATATGTATATTAGGGTGGTTCTTAAGAAAACAATAAAATGATTTTTTTTCTATCGAGGCAACCAAGCGAAATAACACAAATATTCGTGCTATAAAAACTAGCATGTAAGCATAACCATGATTTAAATATACATGGTTGGAGCGATGATGCTGGTGATGGGGCCTCTTTCTCTATTATTTGCTTCATCGCGAATTTTCAAAATCAAGCACAACAAAACCAGATAATTTGGTTAAGAAAAACACATAAAAAGCATGCATGCATTGATGCCTGCGTCGTATGCTTTTCAACACACATAGAAAACATCTATTAAAATTTGTCACTCTCTTTTCCCATACGATTCTCTCACACAAAATCTATCAATGCTTCGATGCCTACAAAAAGTTGAAAGCTTGGCAACTTCAGAGGCTAAACAGAATTGGGACGTGCGATTTATCTTCTGTGTCAAATCGCACCAAAAAAATTAATTTTTTCTCTGCGATAAATTTTCTAGTGTCAATTTTGTACTCACTACAAACGTATGTTTAGGCATTCAGGCATGCATATTGAAGCATGCATGCATACTCACTTTTTATGTGTGTTACTTCATAAGCACACGTATATTTAAATGTAATGTCAAATGCTTTGATGCATGGACGCTTTTTATGTGTTTCGTCCTTATGTGTGAACCTACAGTCATTTTTTTTTTCATTCTTCATTGTTCACAAATTTCGCATTGTTGCGTTGACAAGTTGAGAATAAGAGCGAGAGTAAAATTTGAATATTCCGGTTTTTCTCTTCCATAAATATTCCATGTGAAAGACAAAGAACAAAGCACACACACACTAACTAACATATTCAATTCCCATTCAACGATTTTTTATGCTTACATGCTTGATTCTATGAGGCGAAATGCATAAAAAGCATGCATGCATCGTATGCTTTTCAACTCACATATTAAAATTTATCACTCTCTTTTCCCATACAATTTTCTCACACAAAATCTGTCATGGCTTCGATGCCCATTTCCGTAACATATTTTGTTCGCTCATTTCCGTAATGCATTCGCCAGCTTACCCCCATGTCAACGCGCGTATAGAAGTATATATATATACAAAAAAAAGTATATACAAAAAAAACTTTTGTAATACTAACATTTTTTGTTTTAGCCCTGTGTTGCTTGTCGTAGAACATTTAAAGTTTTTTGATTCTACCTAAAGTCCCCTCCGTAAAAAAATAGGTGAATTATTCGAAAAACCAGAATAGAATGCCACGCCGTATAAAGCTATTTTTTCTCAAAAAGTTACAGCTATCCCACTTTGTAACTAACTGGGTCTCTAAGTAAATATGTCACAAAAAAAAAAAAAAAAAAAAAAAAAACAATAAAAAAATTCCGAGTATAACGAGTGATTCAAAAAAAAAAAAAAAAGCGTACTGATATCTTGAAAAGATCGCAAGTTTTGATTCTTGACAAAAAAGATCAAAATTTTCAAAATTGAATATTTTCGAAGTTTTTGAATTTTCAAAAAATTATTTCAAGATTTTTCTTTCAACACCTAAGAGTACATATACAAGAAATTTGATCAAAATTGTTGAGATTGAATGAAATTCATTGGATTACTTCTCATGAAATTGGTCACCTAAAAAAACTAGTGTCAGTAAAAGCCATCTCACTTATAATTCGCTGGCTTGGAATTAAAAAATTCTTCTTTCCTCTCAGATCATAAATCTGTGATAGAGAATCCAAATACCTTAATGTAAGCAAATGCTTTAGAGTTTCGAAAATGTTTAATTAAATAACTGAGTCATAGCTCATTAAGCTGGAGCAAATGTAACATTCTTGTACAGCAAATCTTAGTTCTGCATTATTTTTTATTAAGATAAAGCACTTTTATTGTTGTCTCTTCTCCATAACTGAAAAGAGTTCTTAGTTTCCCCCAAAAACTATTTTCTTCTTCACTTTTACGTTATTTTTGAGTATCATATAGCAAATTTACATATAACGTTTATTTTGCCTTAATTCACTACACTTAATAGCTTAAATCAATGCAGAAGGATTCAAATACCATCACTGAAATATTCAATACATTAACAAATACACACACACACACACACACAAGCGTATGAATAAAAAGTGCATAGTGCAAGTGAACTATGGTGCAATGTTTTCTCTTTCACTCACTCTGAACTTAATATTATCATTACTTCCGTTACATAAATTTCATTAAAGGTTCTTATTGTAATTTAGTTGTCACACAAGGACTTGCGTTACAATGCTACTAAATTCCCTTATTGTCGGAACGTTAGCCCAAAAGCACATTGAGCAAGGCGTTGCCTTGAACATTATGCACTTCCGTTTCCGTTCAATGACAGGTGTGAACATTTTACGATCCGTTTTGGCGCTCACCATTAAAATACTCGTTTCTGTGTGCAATATAGGTACATTTGTATATAGTTTTAATGGAACATGCAACTTAATAGATAACATAATGTACATACATATTTAGTTTATAACTATTTTAATCTGTTATTGAATTGAACCTCAGCTATTTTACAGGGTGAACATTGAAAATCTGAAGGGTTTTTTTTAAAGTCAAAGCTTTTCTTTTTCTATTTTTTTTTTTTTTTTTTTTGGTTTTCGTAGGTATGCAAAATCCCTTGGAGATTTAGGTATCGTCTAATGTCCAGCAACGAATATGCCTCATTAAGTTTTTCTTTTCCAGATCAATTATTCAAAAATTTTGATGTCAGAGTATCTCCTAGTGTTAACATGATTCTGAATTTAATTGAGCGGTTTGAAAAGACCGAATTAGTCGACAATCTAATGAGAGAGGTTCTTAGCCTAAAAATTTAATATTTGGTACGGTGATATGGCTGAACATCATGTATGTCAGCCATAAAAATTCAATGGGGTTCTGTACTGGACAATGCTTGAAAATCATATAGCTGATAAACTGATAAACTGATAAATAGTTCAAGTGGGTTTAAATGTTACAAGTTAGCCAGCTAAGAACTGCCTCTAAGATGGTGATTTCGTGAAGAAGTGGGCATATGGACATTTCCACGAAAACGGAAGTTTTTGTCACGTGCGACACCATGGTTTTTTGCAATTATCTTGAAAGCAAAAAATTGCCCAAATTCAATCTAAGCACCAATTATAAAGCTAATTAGGAGCTATTGCCAAAATAAAAATCCGTTTTATTTTGACTTTTTTTTATTTTAAATGTGTTCCATGGTCGAACGGGACCCATTTCTCATTTATTTTTTTAATGGAAATATTAAGGTGAATTCTAGTGAAGACAACAAAGGATTTGAGCTATTACACAAGAAAGCTCTACTCGCGGATAGATCACAGTTTTTCTTTTTATCTACAGAAATCGAAAAAAAATTTTAAAAAAAATATTATATATAAGAAAAATATCAAATTTTCATAATTTTTTCGGCCAAATTCCAAAAAATTAAAATTTTGCAGCTCTGGTAGCCATAGGATTATTTTTGTTTTTTTATTTTTTTAAATGAGGAAATACTCGAATATGTATAAGTTTTCGAAAATCGAGTGTTTTTAAAGTATTCTAGAACAAATATTTAATTTGATATTTTTTTTCTCAAAAACAAAATTTACTGTCACAAAACCTAATTTCCTTGCACAAAAATAAAAAAAGTCCCTGAGCAAGTGCACTTCACCTAATTACAATACTTTGTACACCATACAGATAAAGTTCAAATGATGTCACTTGCGGTATTCAGTTGTAGCAACCACGTAAATTATAATAAATTTTTTCCATTGCATACTTTTGTGCACTTTACATTCAACGTAATGCAACTAAAATTTAGAAAAACGGAGCATAAAAACCATTAGAAAGAGGTAAAACGAAGATAGGGAAAAACACAAAATGGTCAGGGCGTTAAATTAAATACCCTACACCGCATTCATAGTGAAAGTGCGCATATTTCAAGAGTTTTTATTAAAAAAACAAACCTAGTTTTTGGCGAGTTCATCAAACGTTTCCATAGAGTTCTGACTACTGACTCTCATTTCCAATCTTATGTGTAGCCGGTGGTCTAAATTTCATCTTATTATTATGCATATTTTTTCCGGCATTTTAATTTCCACAGGAAGACAGACAAACGAACGATTAAGTGGTGACACGGTTCAAGAATATATATGTCACCGGCTAAACTAGTTCTTAGGACAAACTAGTTTATCCTAGACCAAACTAGTTAATTTGTAGACCTAAAAGCATGCAATTTGCCGCGAGGCTGAAATTGGTCATATTAGAAGATGTAAATCTAGAGCCACGGCCGAAGGCCTCCCAATTACCCTCACTAACAACTTGCCAAGTATATAATGAATTTGGCAAATTTTCTTTTCTTACTTTGCTACTGTCGTAGTCTTCACTAACCACAGTGCTTTTGCATTAAAATGTCATTGCACATCCTTAGGCTTAACCTAACTAGTTTTGCCTAATAACTAGTTTCTAGTTTGGCCTGGAAACTAGTTTGGCCGGTAACATATACACTTTTCTCTATTAGCTATCTCTCTCTGAATGAGTTACAAACGAAATGACATAATAAACATAACCTGAGTGTAGGGTGCTAAAAACAAAAAATAAAAGTAATGCGCGATTATCCTTCGTATCCAAATGTTTTTCGTGTTACATCGTCACATAACATAAATAATGAGGGCACCTATGCGCCTCAGTGCAGCAATAGCAACAGTAGCGGTAGTGGGAGTGGCACTGTTATAAACTCAAATGCATTCAATATGGTAACAGGGCAACAAGAGATAAAGAAACAACAACCGCAACAACAGCAACAACAACAACAACAACAACAGCAACAACAACAGCAACAACAATACCATGTGCAGCTGAGGCAGTCATTGGGAAATACCTCTGTGTCCACAACGGTGATTACAACTACAGCTAATGCCACTAGTACTGGGTCACATGGTCAGCAACCTGAACAGAAATTTCAACATCAAATGGCACAAGCGGCAATAGAATATAATTACCATAATGCCAATAGCAGCAACATAAACACTAATGCCAACAACAATAATATTGGTAACAATACCGTCCGCAACTGGGAACAACAGCAACAGCAACAATATCAGCAGCAATCACCATATCCAACATTGCAACCACATGCAACAACATCTATCAATGGAAATGGAGATTTACGGCAACACCAACTGCAGCAACAACAACAAGAAAATCATAAAATTCATCATCATAACAAAAGTCAAAACCACAACAGCAATACCAATGGCAACGGCAACGGCAATGGCAATGGCAATGGCAACGGTGTCATCAATACAATTTCCGGTAGCATTCCTGCCACAGGCTTCTGTAGCAGCAACAACAATCTTTCAATTTCAATTGCTAGCGATTTAAATGCGAGTTGTAACAACTCTTTCATTGATTTTGATATTCTACCGCATGAACGTCATAGATCTTTTAGCAGCAGCAAAGCGAGTAAGTTACACGTGCATCCAACGGCAGTTGTTGAAGCAAAATCGCATGCGCTACAACGACAGCGGCGCGCATGTGCAAATGCAGAACGTAATGCGAGTGGCTACTTATGGATACTGACACCAGTTGCTGCGAGGTAAGTGATAGTTCTTATCAAATTATGTTAATTTTTTTAAAGATCTCTTAACCACTTGACATGTGATGTTTTATCCTCAAAATGGCGTAAACTGGGATGTAACAAAAAAACTTCATAACATCTTCTTCCTTGAGGATATTTGACTTGCATGTCAAATAATCAAAAACGCCCTTGTTAGCCATAGACTCGTTATAAACTTAGTGCCCTGTGATTACATTCACCATCGCAAGCAAATTTCTACTTCCAAAACGAAGAAGAAAGTGTAGAATGTCATAAAGTTTTTCAATAGAAAGTAAAATGTTTCCTTCTTAAAACCACAATCTTTCAACAGTGCAGGGTTTTTGGAGGTATTTAGGTTAATGATTATTTAGTTCAGTCTTGGACAATGTTTATAATTATAAGTAAGTTACCTATTTTTGTAATTTCTCGGAAGTTTTTTCAGCGTTTTCAATTACCTATTCTTTTGCGTAATTTTCTTGTAGCGTAAACAATGAGGTGGGGTGTAACATACCCCAGCTGTGTTTGCCTGCGTACTTCTCCTTCAATATGTTACGCTCGATTGAGTGTGCTTTTTGTGTCAGTTGTAGTATCTTTTTTCTTCAGATACTGAGAGTGAGATGGCAGGTATTCTTGTGAGGAGAATAAGCACGACGGGTAAAGCATTTAGATAATAGGTTCTAGCTTATCACATTCTGCAGCTTTTCAATCTTTTGCACGATGCAAATGTTTATCTGCTCATTATTGTCATATACAATTAATCTAGGTCTGGTGGTGGAGCGATATAATATCAGTGCTCATTTTGTACAAGCACACATAAGATTTTAAGTAAATTCGCCCACCTAGCATTTTGATGATCATTTTTTTTAATCACCCATACGAGTCATTTTTGACTACAATTTATGACCAAAAAGTGATTATGGGTAATAACTGAGAAAAAATATATAAAAAAAAATTCCAAAAATCACATTTCGATCTACCCAGGAAAACAGTAACAATATTATCACTTTTTGATCTACGTAATGATTCGAAAGTGACTTTAGAACATATTCTTGAAAATATGTATTTTAAATTGCGATCTGTTTTGTAGATAACACAGACTTCACAACAAGAAGATAATATATAAATACTTTTACAATAAGTAAAATTATAGATATAGCGGTGAAGATGATGAAAAGAACAGCAAGGGCACGCGAAGGAAGGTGGTTGCGATAAAATTTATTGTAAAGTATTTGATAACGTTTAAGGTTCACCATGGATATTGAAGACAAATAGAAAAATTAGCCAAAAATGATTAGTCAAAAACGACTAAAAAATAAAGAATAGAATGAAATGACTCGAAAAAGACTCGCAAATGTTTAGAAATATGACTAAAACATGACTCAAAAAGACTTGCAAATGACTAGAAATCTGACTCGAAAAAGACTCGAAAATGATAAGATATTTGACTAAAACATCACTCGAAGAAGACTCGCAAATTATTAGAAATATAACTCGAAAATGAGTCGAAACTGATCAGAAAAACGGGTTAGAAGCAAATCTTCAAAAGAGTCGCGGATAGGTTACCATTTTCTCCCGACAAAAGTTTCATTTATGTTCAGAAAATGACCGCATTTATGACCATTTTAATCAGACAGAGGACTCGAAAAAGTCTCGAATGTGATCGGAGATTTCATAAAATGCTGGCTGGGTTTGATGAAATCAAGGTAATTTTGTTGTTGTTTAGGTATGAAAATAGCTTAGTACAGTTTTTTAATTAATTTGTGCCACAAGTCTTGATCTAAGCTCATACTCATTCATCATCTAAATTCCGCATTTACCCATCTTGGCTTGTTGAAATTGGGTGTCATTATTCTGAGGTTATGTGTCATTACATCTAATTGGGTTCGTTGAATATTAAATGTTGTCTTCAGTATTTTTCGAAGTTTATACTTTTTCAATAATATCTTTTTTGTCAAAATTGACAAACTTTTTACTTACTTAAATAGCTGAAGAACTGTTAAAAAATGTTTGAAACTAAAGTCACAGACTCTGTTGTTGTTTAAGCACAAACAAACAAACATAGTAAAAGAACTTAACGTTCTTTTATGGTCTATTGAATGAAAATCGCATTTAAATCGCATTTCCATTAACAATTTAAATTAATTTCACACCTTGTTTATTCACGCCATTAGTGTTGAAAACTTTTCATACCCAAAAAATTCGTACACACGAATACACTTTCTAAGCTCTTCGCATTAAAAGCACCGCTAAATTGCAGCATCCACGACAACAAAAAAATTCAATCCTTGCTGTATCCTGAAAATAAGATTTTTTCCTTTGAAACACCAAAAGCTGAAGCAGTTTCGTGAAGAGCATGACTTTTTTCCGAATGCAAAAAGAATTGCAAGCAATAAAAGAAACTTTGTAAGAAAAGATTTGAGTTTATAGAACGTATAGAATTACCACAATGCCGCCCACTCAACATTTTAGTTAGACGTCGGTTGGATGAGTGAACGCACGCTCTCCTAGAGTGATATAGAAGTACCAGAGGAGTAAATCATTTTACGTCTTGTTAGACGACAACGACGACGACTATGCATGCGATAGGGACGAAAGTAAAGAAGTTTAACACTTTAAGCGTCTAAGCAAGACAGTGGCATTGGTAACAGTGACCCAGGATTGTGTATCTTCTTGTTGTGTTCCTTGCTTCAATAGCGTCTTAATTTTGTTTGTTGTGTTATTTTCCTTCCTCTCTTCCTTTGCCTTTCATGTGTATATTTTATTTAGCTGCTTGTGCTGGCTGCTTCATGCAACAACAGCCGGTATTTGCTGCTACTGACAGTTCGCATTGCACATCTGAGTGCTGTTGTTTACTTTAGTGTTTGTGTAATCAGATAATGTGCTTTCAAAATATATCAGTTTTTTATAAAAACTACCCAGCGGCAAATCGATGAAGTACTCTGAATTTTCATATATGAATAGCTCTTTGTGTCGTATGTTTCACAAATGAAATTGTTTCTGTGATATTTTGTTTATTTGTTTGCTGGCTGCCTGCTTTGTACAGGGTGTTTTTTTTAGAGGTTTGTTTTTCGAATAGAGATAAAACTGGCATTTTATGGTCAAATCTGGCAACTCTAATGTCATTTATGTTCAGTTTGGTTTGCCATTTCATCATGAACAGGTTGACAAAAGAACAACGCTTGCAAATCGTGCAAATTTATTTCGAAAATAATGGTTCAGTTCGCGAAGTTAACGTTTAAGTTTTGTTCAGTGATGAGGCTCATTTTTGGTTGAATGGCTACGTCAACAAGCAAAATTGCCGCATTTGGAGTGAAGAGAATCCACATGAGACCCTTGAGACGCCATTACATCCACAAAAACTGACTGTTTGGTGTGCTCTATGGGCTGGTGGAGTCATTGGGCCATACTTCTTCCGAAATAATGCTGGAGAGTCAGTTACCGTTAATGGAGACCGGTATAGAGCCATGATAACCGACTATTTTGTTCCCGAATTGGATGGCATGAATGTGGATGAGTTGTGGTTCCAACAAGACGGCGCTACATGCCACACAGCGCACGTCACAATCAATTTATTGAAGGAAACATTCGATGAGCGCATAATTTCGCGGAATGGACCTGTCAATTGGCCACCAAGATCGTGTGATTTGACACCATTGGATTATTTTCTTTGGGGATATGTGAAGTTGCTCGTCTACGCCAACAAACCAGAAACGTTAGGGGACTTGGAAGCCAACATTCGTGGCGTTATTGCCGACATACGGCCCCATATGCTCGAAAAAGTGGTTCAAAATTGGACCTGTAGAATTGGCTTTATTCGAGCCAGCCGCGGCGGCCACATGCCCGAAATCATATTTAAACATTAATGGCATAAAATTATCCTTCCAATAAAGCCAAATTGATGGACATTAAAACGATTTTCTTGTGTTTTATTTCAATTCGAAGCTCTATACCTCTAAAAAAAACACCCTATATATGGAGCTGTAGGCAGTCCGCTTGCTGGCTGCCTCCTTGTATATAGAGTTGTAGGCAGTCTGTTTGTTGTTTCCTTTGCTACACATTGTATGTAGAGATGTAGGCAAGCTGCCTACAAAGCGGCCATCCCTTTGTAAAAAGCATTTACAGTTGTGGCTGGGATTGTGAGCATTACTGCCTACAATGAGTATAGCTATTCATCGATGTTGTGTATAACATATTTGCCGCTGGGTATTTGATATTTTTGTTTCTCTTTGAAAAGTATGTGCTCAATTCAAATATGATGCAATGACTTGTCACTCAAAAGGTATTACTATATTAAGGACATTTTCTTCGGCAAGAACAAAACAAAGGTTTCTTGCAGCGCTAAGCTCCAGTCAGACTTTTAGTTTTAATATTGGGTAGTTTAGTATGGATTGAATTTTCGTCCAAACAAAACATCACATCTGTGCCCATATAAAGAACTTTTTTGATAATTTTATTCTATTTGCTTAATTTATACACATAAGACTTTCCTTCTTTAAAAGTGTGACCGATAAAGTTTTGTGCGAGAGTAATAGTTATTATTTTTCATTCCTCAAAATTCAGCCTTAGTTTACCAGAGTCCACCATATTTGTTGGGTCTGAGTATACAACTGCCTGTAATGGTACATGGTGACTCTAGAACCCCGTCAGTAATGCATACAAGCTCAAAGAAAACATCAACAAGCAGTCGTCAAACTACTTAATGCATTGCGTTAGTGCATGGATGCGCAACCCATAGCTCAATTAGCTCTTTTAGCTCTTACAACAATAACAAAAAATATTGAGCTCATCTCGAGCTCTTTCCGTTATTCGTGCAAAATCATTTTGGTCCGCAATCACCGCATGTATTTTTTTGTCCTGTAATTTTTTCTTCAACACATCGACTCGTTCAACTCGCAAAATATTTTTGATTTTTTTTATCTAAATGGATTTTGTTGTAGCCGCCAGCTCGCGAAAAAATTTTTGTGCGCATCCCTGCGTTAGTGGATACGTTGTGATTTCGGCGAACTTCAAACAAACAAATGAGTTTAAAGTTTCTGAAAATTTTACCCTTAACGAAGATGAAGAATTGTATGTAATGAAGTCTTAAGGCCTGGTAAAACTCAGGGCTTAAAACTTTCACAGAACCGTTTTCTGTTCCCACGTGTTCAAATTAGTTTTGAAAGAAAAACCTACTAAAGGTCCCAACTTCCCGTTCGAAAAACCCCACGAAATGGTGCTGTCAGCTCCTCCACATGCAAAATAGTTTAGCTACAATTTCATTTTCATAGTTGACTAAAACACTCTGTTTTGTTCATGGAGACTCCTTGAGGTCAGGTTTTAGAACTATATAAAATAAGATGTTTTCGGAAACATTTCGTATGTGAGGAATTATTATTATTTTCCATTATTATTAAAGTATTTATTTTTAATCTTATATTATTGGCAATTGCTTATCGAAATTTTCGGATAAATTTGCATTTAAAAAGAAAGACGTTTTGAACAATTGTTATAAATTTGAACGAAATAAAATAATTAATCTTAAATATTACAAAAAATTAGATGTTTTCATTATATGAAGAGCTAAGATGCAAAACCCGACAAGTCCATATTTTGCGTTTTTGAGAAAAACGAAAAAGCTGCATTCCACTGAAACCTAACGATAGTTAAAAAGTATATTGATTCAGTGTAATAGTTGTTTAATTTCAAATTTTCATTACATTTTATGACCTAATCTATAAGGACTACGTATAATAAAAAAACTTTTGAACTTGGCGTGTTTTGAAACAAAAGCTGTGGACTTGGCGGGTTTTAAAATTGAAAATGTGAACTTGACTGGTTTTGAAAGTGAAACCTCGGGAGTTGCGGATTTTGAAAAATAATAAAATAGTATCATTTTTGAAAAATGGCTAAGCTTAAATTCATCTCAGAACAACGTTTATTCTTGCAATATTTCTGCATTTTGTGATTGTAATATTCTTAAGGTGGTTTCATGATTTAAATGCTCTCATATCATATTAATAAGGATTGATTACTTTTAATTTGGATTACTTCTCACAGATTTTGGAATTCTCATAATTTTTTTCACAAATAAAATTGAACTTGGCGGGTTTTGATTTTCAGAAATGTAAGAATTTATCAGCAATTTTTGCAATCGAAAGTTTGTGAAGGGAAAATTTTTTTTTACAATTTAGAGTATGTGGACAAACATTTTTTCTGCCCCCTCCTAAAATATCACACATTTTCATTTTTCTTTTTTTTTTTTTGACTTGGCGGGTTTTGCATCTCAGCTCTTCATATCATTTTTAGAATTCTCCTAAAAAAGCTGTGAAAAAAAAATATCAAAACTAAAGTGGAATCTCAATACCTCTTATTGTTTTCTGAATTTTTAATATGCATTTACATTTTTTGCTAAAAACTTTTCAAAAATTAAATTTTTTTTTTTGTAAAAAAACTTTTAAAGCCCACAAAAAAAAATATTTTTCACAGGTTTTTAGGCGGAAAAGATCTTTTTTTATTTAAAATTTATTTTTTTAATTAAAATTATGAAAAATTAATAAGAAAAATGAAAAAATTTATGTAATTTGTTTTTTGTTTTTGTGGGTCTTTTGTCAAAAATACTTTTAACGTCCCCAAAAAAATTTTTTTCACTAGTGTTTAGGCCAGAAAATGTTTCTTTTTTTTTTCGTTTTTTTTTCATGAAAAAAGTAATAAATTACACAAACAAAATGCATATTTTGGCTAAATTTGTGGTTTTATCGTGTTCAGTGACTCAAAATATATGAAAAAAATAGCCAGAGAGTTTTTTTAAAAGTAAACGCATTTTTTTTTTTTTTTTTTTTCTGATTTTACAAGCATCAAAAATTTCCATGTTGAAAATAGTAAAAATAACATTTTCCACGTTTATTTTTAACACAATCAACTTTAAATTCATTTTAAATTTGAAAAGTACTATAAATAAGATTATATAGCTTTACTTCAAACATATAAGACTTCGAATTGCATATTGATTTTTCAAAGTATTTGAAATTACTCTTTTTTATGTTACCTTAAGCCCTTTGTCACTTTAAATAATATATGAAATGAGTTTAAGTCAAGTGGATACTTTTCGAATTAAAATAAGAAATGTTTCCCGTCAATTTAAACATTTTTAGTTTTGGTGCCAAAATAATGAGCATTTATGGTTGGATCAATTATATATTTATTGATTTTTTTCCCTGAGTGTAGAAAACATTTTTTCACATGAAAACCCTACAATTATTAGTGGAAGCGAAAACAACAAGCTCTAATTTTGTATCGTATATTTGTTAGGAGTATTTCTCCACGTCTGCGACCGTGTACTTTTATTTTTCGTTGTGGTAAAACTTTAGGGTAACATATGTTCCCTTCATTTCAACAAACTTAGATCTGCTTAAGTCTCATGCCATGTTTTTTGAGAGGAGATTAGCCGACTCAAGCTTTTTATACAGCAAAGTCTTATGAGTTCGAAGTGGAATTACATATATGTAAGTATGCACCACTCATTAAATGTTTTACTAAAACTGATAAAACGAAATGTCACTTTGAGCATTAGTGAAAATGAAATTAAATACTCGTAAGAGAAATATTTTCATTTTCAAATGAAAACATACATTTCTGCAATTAGCTCCACTTTAATTTAGATGCGTTTTTTGTTCTTTTTTATTTTAATTTTTAGGTCGCCCAAAAGTTAAATGGAGCAAAAACTTTATTGTGCTAATTTTTTAGTTTTGGTTTTTTGTTTTTTTTATCGAAAAAGTTAGCACTGCATTAGCAATAGCAAAACATTGTTGCCGCTGCAGTTGCTGTGATGTTGTTACTGCTACTCTTGATGACGATGATGTTGCACTGCACAGGAAAAGATGAAGCAGAGAATTTGTTTGAAACAAAAAAACGAGAAAATTACTTTTTAGCATTTAAAAATGCATATACTCGTATCAAAATAAAAGTTTCTAAAACATGAAAATTGTACTATAAAGCGTGTACGCTAACTTTGTTTTTGTTTAGTTAAAAAAAAATCTTCGTTTAAAAAAGACGTAAAATCAATAGTTCAGAGCTATTTGTTAATTGAGCGATTTTCTGTTTTTTTTTTTTTTTTTCTAGTGAATATGCTACATTTTACAGCATTTTGTAAGAAAAAAGCTTACTATGCAGTTTCTCGTAACCCTCAATCTGTGGCATAGTTTTATAACTTTATTTATGTTGTGACACATGATGTTGATATGACATTTTGTGCACATTTTGCATTAGGGTGGGTTTTCGATTTAAGTTGTCTTTATTATTAATAATAACAGCCATGACCTTAATATTTGTGTACACACAATTTTTTAGGCCAATTGTTAGTCTATACCTCAGAGAATTTGCGTCCTACCAAATTAAAAATAAAAAATCTGCATTTAAATAGGCGGTGGCGATACGATTCCATCTCCTTTGAACTGCAATAACACAACAAAATCGCTTGATTTATTTTTGTTTAGAAAGTTTTGAAGAGAGGCAGGGAAGGGCAGGGTATTAAAAACTTTGTGTTCTTTTATTGGGTGTTGAACCGCCTCTCAAATGGAAAATCTCAATCACTGATTTTGATGAAATTCGGTATAAAGATAAATTGATTCCTTAATAAAATCATTTGTTTTTTGGTGGGCGGTGCCACGCCTCAACAGAAAAATAACTTTTTTCTACTAAGCTTATGAATCGATTTTGATAGAATTTTGTACAAAGATAGCTTGAACCCTGAGCAAAGATGTTTGTATTTTAATGGACGATGCCACGCCTCCAACCAGAGATTATGTTTTCACAGCTGTATTAATTGACGGATTATTATATTTAGTATGGAGAGAAACTCAACCCAGAGGAAAGGTCTTTATTTTTAAGTGGGCCGTGCCACGTCCTTAACTGTAAAATATATTTTCACAGCTTAGTGGAAGGATTTTTGTGAAATTTGATATAGAGATCGAAGAAACTTAAGGAAGAGATGGAGATTGGATAAGATGTTATCATGACTTTTATTTTTGAAAGCGATGAAATTTAATCAGGTACAGTGGCACTGAACTGTTTTGAATTTCGACCAATTCTGGTCAATATTTATGATAGAAAGGATATCATGACATCGCCCAAAAATATCAATGGGTCATTTTTAAACCAATATCATTAGCATTCAAACACCGAAATGAAAATAGTTCCGATGTCCTTAAAGTTTTATTGTCTACATTGAAAAGTTTGTTACCTTAATTTTATGCCAATTTCCATGGTTTTCAAATTAAGCAACTTATTAATTTAATGACCATTTCACGTCAAATGGAAAGCCGAACCGACTACGGATAATACGGCTACGCATAATTTTCGTTGAGTTTTGTGCATAGGCTTATCGTGGAAATTTTTTTTAAGTTTTCTTCGATCGGTTTTTGCGATATTTTAAAAATTAGTAGCTTTGGTGATATTCATGTCCAGCACAATGAAAACCAAAGAATTTCGAGATGGTCGCTAACCTCAAGAAGTGTTCTCAAGTTAGAGGTCAAAGCTCATTCTGACAGCTCTTAACCCTTATTCCCCGATCATAGATATCACTAAGTCCAACAAAAGAACGTGACGTTAAATTCCATATTTAACTAGCAAAGATACAAACCTTCTGTCTAAACAGAGCTTTAACAGAGAAATGCTAACATGAAGCTAAAGGAAATTCAGATAGGGTCAATTTAAAAGTGTCCAATCTTTCCAAAATATTCAGGGTGCACGAATAAGTATATGTGGACTCATTAGAAAATGAAACTATGCTTCCAACGATAAAAGATTTTGGTGCAGTTTCTATCTTTTAGTACATAATTTGGTTATGTGAATCTCCTTCATGTTAACATTTCTCTGTTAAAGCTCTGTTAAGTCAGATGGTTTGTGTCTCTGCTAGTTAAATATGGAATTTAACTTCTCGTTATCGTCCAACAATATTACTGAAAACTAGAAGGGCATCGAAATTATGGATAATTTTTGTTCAATGAGCCCAGATCAAATTTAGTTTTGTGCTATAAGCCGAAAAATACTTTAACATTTGTCACCATAGATCGTACATGGATTACGTTTGCATGAAGTGTTATATGTTATAGGAAAGTTATTAAAAATAATTTTTTAAAAAAATGCAAGTAACACTGCACAAGCAGTGAAAAACTGAAGTCCACATTTTGATTTAATTTTTTATCACGGATGTTGTTTTTAGATTTGTATAAAACCGCGTAAAATTAACTTTGAAATAATAACAAAACAATGAATCTATGACTTTTTAATAAACAAAATATCACTCCAATTAAAGACATTGTGCTGGACGACATCCCCTTTGACGTAAAGTGACAATGGAAAATTTTCATTTATATACTTACAAACATAGCTCTTTGGTCTAACAGAAAATAAAAAAAAACAAAATTATAATTGATGCTTTGTGGTTCCTTAATTTGGTTTTTTTTTTTAATAATTTCTTATCTTTCTCTAAACATTACAGCATTTCTGTGGCCATCGTCATTGCCGCATTGGCCGGTCCACAGTGGTTGTATACAGAAGAAAAGTTGCCCAATGCCAATTACAACGGCACCGCCAACTTTAATGCCATGGATGATGGTGCCTTCATAACCAAGTATACCAAGTCCAGTTTGTGGATACTCTGCACGACACTGCAAGGTAAGTGTGTGTGTGTGTGCATAAATGCATGTGTGAAAAAAGCGGACTTGCATTTGTGTAGGTGTATGTGGCACTGCTTGTCAGATAAATAAAGAGGAAATGCTGCTGCAACCATGTTGATAATGAAATTCTGCGAAGGATGTGTTTACATGTCTACTTTTGTGAGTTAATTACAATTTTAATTACAAGTAATTAAGCAATTTTCATTAACAAAAAGCCCACAACAAGTTGGTAGCAAAAACAACGAAGTTTTTAATGAAAATTACGTATGGGTAGGCGTATCGGGGTAAAAAAAACTTTAATAAACTTGACACTCTTTTGCTTTAATGTATGTTACTGTTTAAATAAAACAAAAATTTCAACGAAAACGCAGTACGCTATTATGTTAGTCCATATTCTTAGATAAAAGGCTGTAGCTTACCGAAGGAAAAAAATTATTTGTAAGATGTATTAGCACATGAATCCAGTTGGTAAGGAGATTTCTTAGAAGTAGATCCATTGATTTTTATGAAACCCGGGATGATTGTGTACTAAAACACAAGTAATAAAATTAATTATTTATTTTTTATTTACTAAATAAAAAGGTACAAATTTCACAACCTAGTGATTGTGCGCAGAACAGTCCCCCTTAGATACGCTAGTGAAGTCACGTTCTCTTAGCTGCATGATCCATTTCATAACGTTTTCTTATCTCAAATTCTTTTGAAAATCTCAACATTAAATATTTCATAACTCGTGCAAGAGAAGGATTTTCCACATATTTTTTTTTTTCAAAATTGGTAATATGTGTTTTCGAATAGTTTGTCTCTACATTTATATGGATAAAAGGAAACAGAAACGTTCTAAAAGTGCTCCAGAGCATTTCACTCGAAAATGTATAACCATCTCGTGTTAAATGATATGCTACAACTGATCCTTCCCTCTTCCTATACGCGATTGCATTGATAAGGGCAAGCTCGAAAGCTTTCGAGTTTAGAGGAATACCCTTTATATGTTAGGCTTCACTTTATGCAAATTAAAGTATGTTTAGATAAGTATAAAGATCAACATTTTACTTCTACTGAGAGGGCTCACGTCTATATCCTTTTCGCCTTCTTATTCATACATTCAATATAAATTATAATATTAAATAAACTTCCATTATTGAGGTGGGTCATGACCCCTCGAACATACCCCCTGTTTCAGCGTTTGAATATGTTAGTAGCTGCTAAGCATTAATAACACAGGCCGACAAAAATTATACCCAGAAACCGGACTATATATTTCCGTAGGTTTTCGATGCGCTGATTCCGAATCTGGTCGCAGAATTGCTCCATCACGTCAGGTTTTCGAGATATCCTAACCTAAAAGTGCAAAAAACATTGTTTTTGCCCATTTTTGAGGTTATGTAGCACCGTGAATTTTCTTTTTTTCAAAAAACTATATGTGTAATCTTAAAGAGCTGTTCTTCTTCTTTCCAATGTCGTTGAGTTTTCTGAAATATCTTTCTTTTTTGCCGATCTATCGCATTTTGAAATTTTCATATTTGTGATTTTGCCTGTACCTGCAAGCTCATTAGGAACATTTGTGTGTCAAAAAATTTGAAAATTTCAAAATGCGATAACTGGACGATAAAGAAAGATATTTCAGAAAACTCAACGACATTGGAAAGAAGAAGAACAGCTCTTTAAGATCACACATATAGTTTTTTGAAAAAAAGAAAATTCACGGTGCTACATAACCTCAAAAATGGGCAAAAACAATGTTTTTTGCACTTTTAGGTTAGGATATCTCGAAAACCTGACGTGATGGAGCAATTCTGCGACCAGATTCGGAATCAGCGCATCAAAAACCTTTGGAAATATATAGTCTGGTTTCTGGGTCTGAGTGTTGGTTAAATTTTGTCGGCCTGTGTAATTTAAAGTAAGTTTTTACTCAGGGACCGAGGGGACAAAGTTTGAGTCCCAAGGGCCAAAATAGGAAAGTATTTCTTAGTTCATTTAAACTTCTATATAACTACTATACAAAATTACAGTGAGACAAAATTGGTTTAACTGCTCGAAATATGCACTGCCATATTTTTTTTCGAAAATTTAATTATGAGTATAGTCATATGCAAAAAATATTGTTGATTTCAACAATATGTAACTCATATGAGAAACAGTTTTTGAGTTATCACTATATTCCGTAGAATGAAATATTCCATTGCCTTTTTCATAGTGGCTGAATGTATGAGAGTCAACATTCTTCAATTTAAACATTCAATGAAAATTTCAAAAAATCATATCTGTTAGTAGAAAACATGGTGACTAATTAAAATTGCACCAATTTCAACTTTCGACACTCAGTTTAATTGAACTTTAAGAAATTTTAAAAAAAATCCCCATGAGTATTTGCACAACAGAACTCTTTATATTGGAACATTTGCAAACAATTTCTAATTTTCCGATTGTTGCAATGAATGTCAGCAACTGACAATCGATGACAACAATGCAAGTCAAATATTGAACTTGTAGATATTACAACAAAAACAACAATAATATACAACTAACACATTGCAATGTACAGTGGGACATTTTTCACATTCTTAGGCATAAGTTTTGAGATTGTAAATGAAATTAAAGACTCTTCAAATAAAACAATGTTGCATATTTTATTGTTTTATGTTGACTTACAGAAATGTGGTGCAAGACTGAATTCGCGCATACGTTTTTTGCACTTTAAGAGAAGTATGGTATTAAATTTAGAATTAAAATTAACGAATTTTAAAATTTGACATTCAAACGGAAATGTAGAGTTCAATAAGCTGTAACTGAAAATCTTTGCTGACACGCTTCAAAAATTAAATTTTTTTTTTAAATATAAGGCACATCTCAGGTAATTTCTTATTAAAAATATTTTGTTGTCGTATCTTGTTTTGCATCTGAAGCTAAGAGATTTAAATAATGAAAAAATACTTATGCTGCTATTTTCTAATAGTAACAAATCAAAATATTTTTAGCTTATGTCAATGCAAATGTAAAAATTGTCCATAGTGCAATGGTACGCATACTATTGCCGAAAGCTTTATCATTGCTCACATAATTTTCGCATGCAACTTTTCACTCATTTCACTCAACTGCAGCAGTCAAAATTCTGCAATTTTCGTTGACTTAACAACTTCAAAATGATTTTACTGTTGACTGTTGAATGTATGTGCGACAAACATAGAAAATGATATTTCAAACATTTGATTTCTGATCATGGAAAGCGCAATTTTTCATTACAACATGCAAGCAGCAGTCAAATAGATGGACGAACCAACAGCCAGACATGCAAGCAGGCAGGACATGATGCATGCTACACGCTGGATGCTACAATATGAAAATTCATCAAATTTTAACTTAGAATTTATAAGTTGAAATTGCATTTTGCGTTATTTTTTCCAAACAAATGAAGCATGGTATTCCTCTTTTTATTGCAAATAAACGTCATAAAATTGAAGCGCTTCAATTGCTGAGCTTTGGGTAAATTTTTGTTCAACAACAAAGTCCTTCTGCATCATTTAGTTTGAAAAGATTATAGTTATATGCTGAAAAGAATATACATATGTACATATGTATGTTTATTATACATTTTGTTTACTGACAATTTAATAGTGTGGCCAATGGATGTTTTATGGAAAAAGTTTAATTTGTGTAGCATATATTAAACTTATGGTTTTTGTGTTATATTCAGGTGGTCATTTAGAAATCAAGAATTGGGGTTTCTAAAAATAAGCGGTTACTATCAAATTGCACACTTTTTCGACCTTTTCTCTGATATTTTTGATTTTTATAAAGTGATTAGCGCTTAACTAAAGGTAAATTTCAAAAATACTTCTGCTTCTAAAAATTTACTTATAAAAAAGTTATGAGTACTTTAAAAATTTAATGAAAAATAGAATAGAAATAGGAATAGAATTAAATAAAACTGAATTGATTTTGGTTTAAAAATGATTTCTTCAAAAAATTATTTACTTTTAATAAATTAGAATTGATTGTAGAATATCATATTGGAGAATAATATCATGATCAAATTCATTGGAATCATTTCTTACAAAAAATCCAAATACTGAATTTTCAATAAAAGACGACCGTAGAAAAAATTATTAGAATTATCACCTTTATACCTCTGTATTTTGGTAACTAATAACGTTGGAGCAAAATCCTACCAGTATTAAATTGATCTTTACTAAGGCTACAAATACCCAAGAACAAGATTGGAGCATAAAAAATGTTAACACAATACCCTTGGCAAATTTAACCCCAAGTATGACTTTCGTCGCTTTTCTGGCATATGAGTTATTTGCATTAAAATAATTATAAATATATTTAAAAGAACTATCCGGCTTGCTTAAGTATACCATCAACTATAGTTGATAGGGATTGTGACCATTTTCGAATGAAATGAGTCGCACTCTGTTAAGAAAATGAACTGCATCAAATAAATTATAAAAAAGTTTGAAATATTCCTTCGAGCCGGATTTGAACCAGCGACCTATGGATTTCTTTTCACACAACTGCATCTACAGTCCACCGCTCTACCAACTGAGCTATCGAAGGTAATTAGAGATTTCGTATTGCAGGTGCAATTAGTATATTTGTATGTACATACAGTTTAAATTTAATGCAAAGATAACATTTAATTTTTTCAAAACAATTTAAATTTCAAAAATTTCATATCAGTTGAACTATAACCTTTAGAAAAATATGCTGTATTATTAGAAACATAAAATATGTTTTCTTAAAGGGTCAGAAATAGAAAAAATTTCGATAGCTCAATTGCTAGAGTGGTGAGCTGCAGTTTCATTTGTGTGGAAAAGGCAATTCTACATATGAGGTGACTCAAACCTGGCCTAGTGCGATAGATTTTTGAAAGCAGCAAATTTTCGAAGAATAGTCTTATCGCTTTTGGTGAATTACGTGTCTATCTACTTATAACCTAAGGATCTTTTTAAATGTTGCTCATCAGAACGTTAGAGCGAAAAATAGATTCATAGTCATAAAAAAAATTATGATACTTTTTCTTTTGTTTCTCAATTTGAAATCGTTGTGGCAAATCTTTAATTTCACCCCTGTATACGTACTTACTTATTTCTATTTAAAAAAAAGTATTGTAACAGAAAAGGGCAGCTAAGCAGTATTAAGGGGGCAGGTCTAGTCAGAATTTGCAAGAAATCGATTATTTTTTTTTTTTTTTTGCATTTTCTCAAAAAATAATATCTTAAAAATATGTTCTGAAAATTTGAAGTCAATCCGACAATTACTTTTAGAGTTATTTGGCAATTACCAACGGGCTCTCTCTCTCTCATTCATGTGAGTGTAAAACTTTAAAACTTGACCACTATAACTCGAAAACCACTTGATAGATTTCAATGATATTTACACAGTTTTTGAAAAACTTAAAAAGCTAGTGCCTGATCGAAGGATATTTTTTTTTTTTTTTAATATCGATTTTTTATGAACAATTAATTGTTGGTATTTTCCCGAAAATCTGAATTTAAATTTCCTGAAGCCGTCATTTTGTTGATTTAAAAAAAAAAAAAACCTTCGATCAGGCACTAGGTTATTTATTTCAATAACTAATTTTTCTTATCCGATTGATTTTAAATGATTTTCCAAGGATTTGTGATGGTCACCGCAAGGCACTCTGTATGAGACAGGGTCCAACACAGCCAGTTTTTTTAAACTTTCGTCAAGTCAAGTTAAAACATAATGTAATGATGCCATATTATCATTTTTATTAAATAAATTAAATTATTGCCAAAAAATAATTATTGAAAATGCTCTGTTACTCACACCTGTGACTGGACCTGCCCCCTTAACAAAAGTACAACTTTGATTTTTTAGCTCAGACGTCACAAACTGCATTTCAATGTCACTTAAATAAATAAAAAAATTTCTTCGCTATTTTAAATTTGACTCCAAGCAAGTTAGGTATATTTTAATAAATTTTAAATTTCATGTTAATCCAGTTAATTGTATGGTTTTTCTAAGGGATGAAATTCAGCTCAGTTTTTCACTACGAACTTGTAGTTTACGTTGGAGTACGATAAATGGATCCTCTTACTTAATAATTAATCTTTTATATTATTTAAAGTGTTAACAGTAGACCTTATTAACATAAGATAGTTGCATGCTATAAAAAACCCTCACACGCATGCCAATACATCCACACACACACAAATAGCACAGTTGCATTGAAAAAATGCACGTAGCAGCACCAGAGGCGGTTTATTAAAACACTGCAGTATAATGAGAAAAACAACACAGCAACAAGTTCAGGGAAAACATACGTAGCAACTGTAGCAATAAAGAGAAATGAAATACATATAATGAAGTGGCGGCAACATTTTACACATGAGAAAGTCACGTCCAACCGGAACTATGAAAGACAAGATACTTCCTATCAAATTTTATTATTGGCTCTCCTCAAAATTCATGTAATGAATATGATGCTTTTATGATGATTTTATTTTATTGTATTCACTTTATGAAACCAATTAGTGGTTTTAAGACTTTTATACTCTCAAGCAATATAACAAGCTTGCTGGAAAATCACAATTCAAACATGCAGTATTCCCTTTAGTAAACCAATCCAAAACGAATAGAAACGCTTGTGTAACACAAAATTAGACTTCGTTGTAAGTGACGATTATGGACTTTAATAGATATTGGTTATGCACCAATAATTTATTTATTTATAAACATAATTTGAGCACAATGTATTACAGCCTAACATATCAAAAGCAATGATGGTTCGGACTATGAGTGAATGCACCATGTTTCAATTTTCTTATTTTTTGTTTTATGCCAGGATTGCAGACGTAATGCCTGTAAAAAGCTCAGGAAATGTTTAAATGACGAAATTTTATCTTAAAAATTTATGAAATATGCGCACAAAAATATTATGCTTCATATTATGCTCCATAGTTATTGAATGAAAGATTAAAATTTTTAGTGTAATCTTTATAATATACACCTTAATTTTTATGAACTTTGTGCAGAATGGTCCAAAAGAATTTGTGTCCTTACACTGATTTAAGAGCATGTCTCCTTCATAATAAATGTATTTATTTGATTGATTTTTAAAATATTTATTAACTATCAACAAATGTTGGTAGATATTACTATGTCTTTAATTGAAAGGTAAATTGTTTATTATTGAGCCAAATATAATATTTGTTTGAGTCGATTAAAGAGATTGGGTTGGGTTGAATACATATTTGATAATACTTCTTTTAATTGATGTCATTTTTCATTACTCAACATACATATTTCAGTAAAACACTACTTAAGTATATTCTGCATGGTACGCAATTTAGGTATTATGATACGTAAATAACGACATCCAATACAAATATGTGACAATGTTAAAAATATCGATTTATTTATGCGTCGATTTTATAAATATCGGTTTATTTATGCATCGATATTATAAATATCGATTAATTTATGCATCGATATTTTAAAACATCGTTTTTGGTTATCGGTTTGCATTATCAATCGATATTCAGAAATGTATACGTTTGCGAGAACACAATATTTCTTCCGGCAAATGGTTGATTTGGTGAATGATAACAAGTGAATGTTTACAACAAAGAAATATTTGTTTTAATCAAATATGATTTGGTAATTATTGCTATATATATACATATATGCGATTAATCAAATTAACGGAATACGCGGCATGTTAACTTAAATCAAATATCTATTTCGCCTATATCAAATGTTAAAAAGTCAAATTTTTTTTAGTCAGTAACATTCAAAAATCTACTCATAAAATGCCAAAAGCTTCAGTGATTGTGTTGTATGAAAAACTTGATGACCTTTTATTTATGCTCTTTAAAGAAACATGTTGAGTACATGAACAACCGTCCGATTCTCGGCTATTTCAGAAATATTTGAATTCCAGTCCCCCGGCTTTGACATGAAATTCCAGGCTAGGCCGAGTCAATGCCGACCACTTGGCAACTCTGGCTATCACGGGGCCCCACCTTTCTCCGTAAGAAAGATGCAATGCATTTAACCCTAATTAAGCCAACATGTGCCTCAGAGGCACATTTTTGACTTTGTAGAGCTGTAACTTTTTTAAATGAAAAATAATTTTAATGAAACTACTTGACTTTGTTCTCCCTCTATTTTTGTACATAAAATATTTCTTTTTATTTTTGTATAATCCTCGGATTGCATTTTATTTCAAAAAAACTAAAAATGTACCTAATCCACTCAAAATGTGCCTCTCAGGCACATATGAGACTTCGCTTAGAAAAATTTTGAAAATTCAAATTTGAATCACTGTATTCTAAAGGAATAATTATCACAAGAGAAGAAATTGAAAAAGTAATCAACGAAAAAGGCGAGTACGAGGAGGGTTTTGATGTATTCGAAACAAGTGATGATCGAGAAGGAAGTTTGCTTTCTGAAGACGGAGATTATTGAGTGTGTCAGAGAATATGAGGATTCTGACATCAAAATGGATAAAGAATGCTCAGATGTGGTTAATCTTAACTAGTCACAATTCAATGCTATTACTATAATATGTTCGTTGAAAAATATGGAACCATCTGGAACTTTTTCGCCAAACGCCGCACCATCTGGAAGAAGCCGCAGTCAAAGCTATTTTTGAAAGATTTAGTTCAGGACTTCGTTGTTTCACATAAAAATAGTGATTCAAATCTTCTGCAAGCAAATCCGGATCAAAAATCGACATAGCCCAGCACTAACAAAAAAGGGAATTCTCGGCGAAGATGTTACATTTTCCTCCAAAGTTGTGCAGAATGTGTGCCAATCGTCTCATATTTGTGACAAAAATACTTCCAACGAGAATGCTTCAAAAATTCTTTATAAATATCATAATCTAGTATATATATTATATATATATTTATGTTCTTATTATTTTCTTAAGCTTATTATATAAAATGAACTTAAAATAAAATATTTCTTTTGTAAATCTAACTAAAAATTCACAATATCCTCATATGTGCTTCTGAGGCACATTTTGATTTGATTAGTTATAGAAGTGTCCTGACTTAATTAGGGTTAAGGCAAAATTGTTTTTTTACTACATTCATTGTTTGTAAATTTAAATTTTTTCAACAAAATTCTTTCATTGCTTTCAAATATTGCG
The DNA here is from genome assembly GCA_949775025.1 of Tricholauxania praeusta. NCBI lineage: Eukaryota > Metazoa > Arthropoda > Insecta > Diptera > Lauxaniidae > Tricholauxania > Tricholauxania praeusta. The sequence goes on along the minus strand of OX459028.1, from coordinate 161,677,646 downwards.
CATGAAAATTTGAACTTTTTTGCAATTCAGTGTCTTTTAAATATGCAATTTTAATGGCTGTGCCATTCTCCCAACTATTTATTTATTTAAAAAGAAGACAAGATTCATGGCAAAAATATTTTTGGTGCAAACACTGAAAAGTTCATCCACATACAAAGTCACTCCAAATATTTTGACAATCTCTGATGAAAGTGTGCATAAGAAATTCACAAACTTCTGCCATAGAATCACAAAAATATGTCTGATTAAAATTTTAAAACCACAAGTGATTTACACCAGATTTTGCCACTTTTTATAACATAATAAAAAGGATAAAATACGCCAAAGCATAATCTTACGAACATTTTAGAAAAAAGACTTGCAAGAAATTGCGGATAGGCTGTTGATGTTACTTGCTCTCCAGCTGACAGTGCAGGTGTTCTTAGATGGCTGCCGTTACCGGAGCAAGTAGCAACAACTGTTGCATGGCTGTGTTGCAACTTGCAATTATTAGGGCAACGCGTTTTTGCATAAATTTAAAATGAAGTCGGTCGTGCACAGTCTTGGGTAATGTTGGTAAGTCAAATGCAGTAGCGGCGGCACCAGCAGTAGCAAAAGTTTTCTAGGAATTCTTGCCACTAGCCATTTGCTTTTATCTCGGAAGTCACTGCCGACATGTAGGCGCATGTCGTTTATGCTTTGAGTTGAAAGTTGCTCCAGGCAACTGGGTCTCGGAACAATGAGTTTTTTCTTTATCTCCTTGTTGTTGTTGGTGGCATATTTCAATGCGAAAGTTATTGCAATTGAAGTTGTTGTAAAAATGATTGCTGCCACACCGATGAATTATTGAATTTGTTTTTGCTGTCCTCCACTACGGATATTGCTGTTCTAATTTGTTTTATATGAAAATCATATTAAGGGATTTTTTTTTTTTTTTTGATTTTTGTTTGTGTATCTCAGATAAAAACTTTGTTAAAATAGTTCCTATAGAAATTTCATCCTTATATCTATGTGCGCAAGGTAGCTCCAAATTTTTATTTTTTTCATTAAAGAAATCATTATCCAAGTAATCTTAAATATTGCATTAATTATATTTGTGATAACGTAAAAACACTGAAAAAAATATTTCTAACTAAACTGCATGCAAACTGTAGCAGATAGCAATATGACCTCTCGAAAGAGAGATATGGTGACATATTCCACAATCTCTGTAGTACCTTCGATAGCTCAGTTGGTAGAGCGGTGGACTGTAGTTGCGTTTGTGTGAAAAGAAATCCATAGGTCGCTGGTTCAAATCCGGCTCGAAGGATATCAATTTTGTACATTTCATGTGTCTTTTTTTTAACATTTTCTTTTATCATTTTACTGCAGCAAAATTTACATAAAATTGCAATTTGATTTGCACAATCAACAGGTTGCGCAAAATGTTGACGTAAGCGCCAGTGCTGCTGTTGGACACGTAACATGAATTTGTATTTATAGAGATAGCTTTTATACAGACAGGAGTTGAAATGTCTAATATGTGTCATATGTTTGTGTCAAATCAGATGTATGAGACTTCATTTTGTCATATTTTTAAGTAGATATATTTATATGAAGTCGATATATGAAGTCGTTCAAAACTTATTTAATACAGATATTGGAAACCTAAGTTATTTACATTTAATGTAATATCTGTATGAAAAGGTTATACCAGTGTTTTCAAATTCAATTTTCTTAAAGAAATCGAGTATGGTTTTGGCACTTTAACGATATCGACCAATTGTACTAAGAAAATTAAGTTTTAGCACTTTTATAGTAACATATGTGGCTGATAGGTGAGTCCATTAGGCACACATCATTTCTCAATTTTTTTAACCGATTTTTGCTTAAAAAAAATAAAATTTCTGATCTGGAAAAAATTTTAAGTACCTATAGCACATCACCGAGCACTTAACGTTTTCACTCCCTGCACTTAGGATATACATATATACTTTGACCATTCGTCGGTATGGCATAGAAGTCAGCGCCACCATCTAATTCGACTTAGTCATAGCCGTCTGTTCATCCGTCTATCCGTCGGAGCACCGTTTCAAATCTTTTTTTATTTTTTAACAAGAAAAAAATATCCAATGGCATTATCGTATTTGACGGAGTACACTATTGATTTTACGAAAAAAAGGTTGGAACATAAACTGTAGGCAATTTTCTTTTGTCTCATTTTGTATATTAATATTTTTATCGTAAAATGAGTCAAAAAGGAGATATTGACAAAAAAATTCATTTAGGCGCCATTTTTTCAATATGGCGGAGCGAGCGGCAACAATACGAGGTGACAAAGTTGAAATTCAAAAAGAGCACATCAAAATCTCTAAAGTTACTCATTTTCAAAACTACCGTTAAAATTTCTAGGCAAAACTACAAAATGATTATACTAATATTAAAAATATAAATTAATGAAAATATTTTTGAAAAAATAAATGATATATTTTTTTTAAAAAAAAAAAAAACATTTTATAGGTTGTTAGCTTAAAACAATTTTAAAAAAGATATATTCATAAATATTTATAAGCTTAGCTTTGTAAGCTGCGCAGGAAACGTAAATAAATGAAATTAGTTAGGAGAATACTCCCTACACATATAAAATAACCTAAGGAAGAGTCGTTTACATCACAAGACAGTTAACCGTTTTTCGTGCATTTTATGAACATAAATTGTAAAGAATTTTGGCTAAAATATTCCCAAAAATGTGCACTCTACATTCGATTTTTTATGACTTATGTTTCATAAGACAGAAAAATGTTTGAAACATTAAAGATGTTAATTATCATAAAAAATTTGATAAAAAAATTATAAGCTGAATGCAATAACTGTATTTTAATATATATACTTATATCAGATAGCACTCTAAAATATTTTTGATCAGTTAGAAGCATAAAAGTGCTTCACAAGGCTTGCTGCATTGCATTGCTTCACATTACTTTGACAACTAAAGTAAATACTTGTACTCATACCATCATCTTATACGATTCAAAGCTTTTGAGCTAAGAAAGCTAAAGCTGTAATAGCTAAAATTTATTATTTTTATTAGAGTTACCAGATGAGCTGCCTACAAAAGTAGTGCACCTGAAAAATTTGAAATTTTTTTTTTCATCTCCGAAAACACTAGGAAAAAGAGAAAATTTTTTCATATACACTAACACTGCCGTACTAAGCGAAAAATACATATCTCCAAAAAAAAAATATCCGAAATTCTTATGGCATCGGAAAACTTAAGAAATTACGCGTCTAATGAAATACTCCAAATGTCGATCATATAAAAAATCTACTAAGAAAATTTCGTCTATCTCAATTTTACGACATCAATTATCTCGAAATGAATTTTTTTTTGAGATACGTCTTTTTCACTTAGTACGGCAGAACACACCTTCCATTTTCACAACTTACTTAAAAAAAAATAAAAATGTCCTCACTTTCTCTGCTCAAAAAATATTTGACAATGCAAAATTGAAAAGTAGTCAAAAGTATTTCTTTTTACACAAAAGTAGTCCATTTCAAGTGAAAAGTAGTAAAGTATTTTTGACATGCAAATGTAGTCCATTTACTATTAAAGTACTTATGTCATCTGATAACCCTAATTATTATGTATTTATATAATCACCTTAAAGCACAAAGCGAGTGATGCTTGGAAGTTGCTGCATGTTTGCGATAAAAACCACGTCAATTTTTGATCGTTTTCTTTGTTTTTTGAAAAATGTGATAACTGGAATGTCTTTTTAATTGCCATAAATCATAAATTTGGATATGTAACACAAATCTTAGCAAAACAGCACTGCTTCTGACGCAGTTTAAAATAAAAAGAAATTTGGTGAAATTTGCAAAATGTAGGGTACAATAACTTTTAAACATAGTACCGTCGACTTAGATTAGATATTCTCTATTTGGACCAATTATTTTGGATTTTGGTTTTTATGTTGATTTATTTATACAACACAGGGAAAATCACACACAACTCTCTGTTGACTTTAAGATGATAAGCTGACTTAGAACTGTGAATGTATGCTTTATGCAGGAGTATTAAAAGTTGCATTGGCAAGAATATTTAGCTTATGCAGCTGAAGAATTTGACATAAGCTTATGAACTTTTTGTTTAATTTTATTTATTATAAAATTGTTCAAACAACAATGTTAAATTAAAACTTCATAATATTTTCGAAAAATCAAAATTAATATCCTTCGAGCCGGATTTGAACCAGCGACCTATGGATTTCTATATATCAAACAACTACAGTCCACCGCTCTACCAACTGAGCTATCGAAGGCGTTAATTGAATCGATTATATATTTTGATAAGAAACGAAATTTCAATTTTATAAATTGAATTTATAAGAAATGCGTTGTATTTAAGTATGCAAATAAGCTGTAGGCACATTTAACTGAGAGTCATAAGTCTTTTATCAATTTACTTACATTTTTCAATTTTTTCCAAACTAAAATATTTCTTCCTTTTTCTCTGTTTTTAATCTCGGCATTACGCTGCGTAAACACTTGACTTCGAAACCACTAAACTTGGCGCTTATAAAAACTGAACTTTTGGCTTTGCTGGTTAACATGGATATTGTGGACTAAAACCCACAACGATAGGAATGGAAACATACAATTGCATTAAAATCGACTATTTCCCAAAAGAAGGATATCAACCGGATCCACACGACTCAACATCAGCGATTCCATGTAAGTGCATTTAACGTCCAGTTCACTATTTGTTAGCCAGTGCTTTAGAGTCCTTACGTTAGATTAGCGCCATCCTATGTTACTTTTTTCACTCATCTTTTGCAATGGTTTGTACATTTTACTTTTCTTTTTTTTCAACCCTTTGTGACATTTTTCATTTTTATTTAAGACCAGAAAAAAAGAAGCACTAAAATTTTACAAAAGCAACACCAGCAAACGGGCAAAAAAATGTACACAAAATCGTATTTGAAAGCAAATTGCGCCAAGGAAAACGATGGTGCGAACAACATGGCATTGAATGCATGTAAGCTAGGGATTGTTTGTTCCAGCTACAGTGGCGTTATTTCTTACTAAATTTTGATAGTCTGTATAAATTTTAATGAAATCTTTTGCAAAATGTCATTGTTTTAACCAAAAGCAAAAGTTCTGCTTAACATATTTCACATTTTTCATGTGGCTGAAAATGCGGACAAAATACAACCGAAGTTGGTTTTTGTTTTATAAATTTGAGGTCCTATAATCCTGTGATATAGAATCGAGTTTGAAGGAAATTTTCCCAAAATTTCAGCGAACAGCGCAATTGGTTTGTTCCCTATTACAATTCATATGGAAGAAACGACTATTTCACTAAAACGCAAAATAATCATTCGTTTTTCCGCGTTTTATAAAAAATTATCTTCTTTCGGAATTATGAGTTCGAAGTTATTTCATTTAAACTTTTTCCTGAAATAAAATTTCAACAGATTTTACAATCAATGCAATATTGTACCACTGTGCAGCAGTCCACTCTTTAGGTGCGAAATTGTTTACTGAATTAGGAGTTGCTGCATCACCAACTGAGGCAGCAACAGCAATGAGTTTAGAGCTTCCATTTTACTTTACAATGGAGTGCATAAGAGCACCTTGTAGCAAAAAATAGAAAAAAATAAATAAAAAGTGCTGGCAAAATTGAAAGGAATTTCATTTTCACTTCACGTGAAAGACGTGCGAGTAAAATCAAGGAATGACTTTAATTTGCTGCATTTATAGTGATGCTTGAAAGGATAACGCGTCAGATAAAAAGATATATGAAATAAAAGAAATTATTGCTGTGAAACAAAAGAAAAATTAATAGTTTAACCCACAAGCTAAACAAAAACGAAAGAAAGACTGTAAGTTTTATGTACTACAATTTTATGAAAAAACAAAAATTAACAGAATCCTTCGAGCCGGAGTTGAACCAGCGACCTATGGATTTCTACACAAATGTCACTACAGTCCACCGCTCTACCAACTGAGCTATCGAAGGTTATATGGAAATACATTGGCTTTCTTAACTGTAGAGCTTTTAATATTCGATAGAGTTCTAAAAGTCTTTTTCCAGGTTAAAGATTAATTGATAAGCCTGCAATCTCTTAATATATGTACACAAGCATACCGAATATATTTAAAGATTTTGTTCTATTCAATTTTTAAAGCTTATGGTAAGACACCTTCAAATACCTGCGCTAGCTTACTGGATACTGCTTTCCTTTAATAAGTTCCAAATAAAGTTATGTAAGTTCCTAGTCTTAATTTGGCTCGAATGAATCGCTTCAGAAAAACAGAGTAGATGTGTAAAATTTGGGTGTTTTTTTTAAAAAAAAAAACTTTTCTGATGATAGTTTTATAGTTTGTATGTAAAGATAAATTGTCAACCAAAGAAATTTCCGATTTCAAATATTTATAGGTCATCCAACGTCGAAAAAGTTTTTTTCATTCATTGGAGCCAAATTTTAAGATATGAGGATGCTGTCAGTTTTATTAATGAAAAAAATTAATTTTTCTTCAAAATTTCACCTAACCCAATTGTCGCATAAGTCAGTCATGACCAATAGCTGATTTTGAAGAATTTAGCTGGTGTTATTTTAAGGAACAAAAAATTATCTAATCTGCTAATTTGACTCCGACTCCCTCATTTTAAGCAAAAATGATGATGCTCCCATACTTTTCAGTAAGAAAAAGTTTCGTTAGCGAAGATATTTAAATTCTAATTTTTTCTGAATATTCATTTGAATGCTTCCCTATACTAAAAAATTATGTACTACATTTCAAAAAAAAAAAAAGTCCCCTTCGTTAAAGCCACTGCTAGTGGTCGTTTTAGCGTAAGGTTATATTGTTTTACTTTGAAAGGATTCCCAACTAAACACATACTTAAACGCTTTGTGCTACTAACCAATATTCAGTATCACAAATACATACACATGTATTATGTATGTACATATGCGTACCATACAAAGTTCTGATTCTCCCCAAACGTGTATTCCAATCACTTAACTAAATACACAAATGTATCCTTATAAAGTCACGTGTCCGCATAAATTAGTGCAAACTTCACTCAAGCGCAATTGACAGCGACACATTAATTCCAGCGCAATTCACAAGCGACCACCACCACATGTTTGAAGTGCTGTCCACCGTACAATGTCCACTGTCCACTTGAGTTCATGAAATTGTCGTCATCATTAACATCAAGGGGAAATGCGATTTGCACTTTTTTTTTTTAGTGGAAGCAGTAATGTGGTCACCCTTTTTTATACAAACAAATTGGTATGAGATGACCAACAATGGTCAATAACCGTCTTTGCGGGTCACTGTGCTGAGGGCATTCAGCCATACCGGATGAATATGAGGCACAAACATTGTGTCAGCAGCCATTTTGTCTACCTCAACTACTCAGCCGCATAATCTATATTTGTGTGTGTGTTTTTTTTTTCTGACAAAATATGAGTAAATTTATTGATTATTAGTTAGTTGAATAAGTGCTGCTGCTTTAGGGTGGATCTAAGAGTGTACATTTTTGTTTGAAATTTTCTGGAAAAAGTTTTTGTTTCATCATGGATTGACTTAGAAATTATTTGTTAAATTTGAGTAACACAAGAAGAGCCGCAATAGCCAGCGATGGGCAAAATAGGGAAAATGAGTCAATTTTAGCTCTTCACAATAAACACGTCGTTTTTCTTAAGAAAATAACCAAAACAACAAACGCATGCATTGATATTGTTGTGTTTTTTTTTTATATAATGTGGCCACGCACTTTTGGGACTTTGATATTATGTACAAACAATTTATGCTTTCGACCGTAATGAAACTTTGTCGTTAATTAATTCACATCAGGCCCAACCGATCAAAATGTGAATTATTTTTCTGAATAGTAATTTTGAGATAGCTAGTTATTATTAATATTTCCCATATAAGGTACACTCTAGCGTGAGTGTCCTTGTTTCCATGTTATTGTTATGAATATCGACAAATGTTCGCACATAGCTCAATCCTCTTCAATGATGATAATAACAATGGCAACAACTGCAACAGACTTCGTTCGACACAGGCAACGCTGCCAATATAGCAAACTGCCCTCGTACTTACAATAACCACCGGAAACATCGGTATAACCGGAAGTTGGCAAATTGATAACTGGAGCAGAATTTTATTGCAAATAACTGCATGGCAATAAACCTTGCGGTGTAAAACATGGAAAATGACAAAAACGGTATATTGTTTCTAAGGAGAAGTTTGAGGTTTATCAACCACAAATTAAAAAAAAAAAAAATTAATTAAAAAAATAACTGTTGCTTTTTACTGATAAAAGCTAAAAGGCTTTCAAAACTCCATCGCAGGTCAATGAAAGGAAGCCAAATGAATATTTCCGTTGCGAGTGTGTGCTTGAGGTTTTCTGGATCAGCGCTGAAGGTAGTCAGTTCAGTCTCAATTGACGGAAATTGCCACAAATGTCAAAGTTTAAAATTGAACACGTTTGCGTTTTATCCGTCCAGAATTATGGTATGTGAGGGCACAATTCCTCATATGTGCACATGTGGGTTTGTGGAGATAACAAGCATTTAATGGTTTTTATAGGAACGGGAGGAATCGCTCTTAGCCATTTTAAATTGTAGCTGTTAAAGAAATATTAAAACGTTTTGGTATTGAAAGTTATAATGACGATATTTTATGATGTACACTAAGCAACAAAACGCTGGAGATGTCAAATAAAGTTTTGCCATTAGTTAGGTAGAAATAAGCTGCTTGTTCCGAGCTTTCGTTATGCCACAAAATTTTTGTTGTACAGTGTGTCAGCAGTCAAAATGAACGCATGAAATTGAATTAAATTGATTGCTTACGGCAAAAGCAAATGGTCAATTGCAAATACAGAAATGAAATGAATTTTCGTTTTATCAATAAAAATTCAATTAGCTGGCTACAAAATCACTTTTGCAATGACTCAGAAGCGCAATTGTCGCATGTTGCTCTAACAAGATTAATGAACGTTGTCTATAGAACGTATTTAATAAGAACAAAAAAAAAAAAAACAATTCAGTTCATAAAATTTTCAACAATTTATGTCATAATTTGTGCAATTCTTCGAATGCCTTTTTGGTTTGGTTGGCTGCAAGCTTTCCCATGACTTGCTGCAGTTTTTCAGCTCACCACTTTGCACAAAAGTTTTAATTTCCTATCAATGCAGCTCTTTACTTTTATTACTTTAGCTTTGCTTAGCTGGCCAATTTGCAAAATTCTTTCATAATTCTTCTGGCATTTGCAAGATGCAACACTGACAACGCGCTGTGGTTGCTTCAATTTACGCGTTGCTGCTTGGAGGATTTAATGCAATCTCACAAAGTTAACTTAACTTTTAAGGCAGTAGCGAAAAAGGAGCTATGAAGCATATTGCAGTATGGCTTAATTATGATATTTGATGTGCACTAAATCGAGTTAACGCAATTTAAGATAAATGAAATCAGTTTCAAACTATAAAACTCAAAAAAACTAATTAAATAATATTTTACACATCACTGATACATCTACCGCATATACATATGGGCATTTCTATGAAAACGGAAGTTTTTTGTCCCGTGCGACACCTTGGTTTTTTGCAATTATCTTGACAACGATAAATTGTCCAAATTCAACCTTAGCACCAATTATAAAGCTAATTAGGAGCTATAAGTTAAACCTATTTTTTTTACTTTAAATGTGTTCGATGGTCGAACAGGACCCATGGAAATGCCCATATGTAGATATTTTGGAATTGTGGCTTCCCCATTTCATAAAGTAAGTTCTGGGCTTAGTCTACAACATACCATTTTTTCCATTTATTCAACTTTCAATTTTCATATGACAGGCTCTAAACAGAAGAGCCTACAATCCAAAAATGTTTGTAGATTTTAATTACAGAGTTGCCAAACTGAAACAATATTATTCAAAGCTCTGTTATGGAAATTTTATTCAAATTTTCAAAAGTTGGTGAAAACAGTTGTAAATAAATAAAAAATCAATTTTGCTTTATGGTAAATCGAAGAATATTCCAAGCAACCGTGGGCACAACATTCAAGCGCCTACACATATTTAAGCATTAATATTAATTTTTCTCCTACTTACTTTTATCTTTACCGGCAAACTTCTTACGCTGAGTGCATTTTTTTATATATAAAATAATCGAATGCACTAACATTACGAAAACATTACGAACAAAAACATTCCTGACAGATTGGTGAAGCTAACGAATGAACGAACGTGAAATGCGACAAACGCAACCGGAAGCGCACTACTCAGCTGCCAGCAATATTGGCTACTTCCGCTTCATTGAATTAAAAAAAAAAAAAAAAAAAATATCAAGCAATGCAGCCCGTCGCAATTGCAAAGGAACTGGGTCAAATTTAGCGAGAAACAAACAAACTCATGCACACATACATACATATGTACAGGCACAAAGGACGATTTGATGAGCTGAATGAAAATATTTACTTGGACATTGACTTTGCTCTCGACTGTGTAATAACTACAATAGTGCCCGTGATTTTCAGTGCACAGTGAGGCAAAAAATTATAAAAATTTGTTCGAAACATTTAAGTTTTTTAAGCAAATTGCGTTGCTTGAAATTATTAATTTTATATGTTTAAACTAGATTCTTCCATAAGCTAAGGAAACAATTGATATAAATTATTGGTACCTTTAAAAAATGGAAAATTTTTCTGTTTTAAAATAAAGAGAAGTTTTCTTAATTTAATGACATTAATACTATTAAGGAAAATTATATTCAAAAACTATTCTGAAGAAAGCATATTTCCTCAAATGATCAAATGTTGGTACATAAACTATCGATAACTACCTACTTTGCTTTTGGACAAGAATTTACTAAAACCAAAGAAGTTTTTTCTTAATTTTTAGTATAAGGTATACTTCTGTAAAGTTTCTTTTTTCGTCATACTTTACGTATAGGAAATATTTTACTTTTTTTAAGACATTAATTTACTAGAAGCAATGTAAGTTTATTCTATTACGAACCGAATGCAACAGGTCTGAACATCCAGTCACTCAAAGTATGAAATAGGAGTGTACAAAGAATTAACGTGTTAGGCATAATTTTTTGATTGCTTCATTTTCCCAAAGACCCAATGATTTTTATCCATCAAGTAATCTTTCTTTTTTGATATAAGATTTATATAAGAAAATTTCAAACTCTTTAAAATCGGCGAAAACTTGCTTAATCTATCTTCTCAATTGCTTAAAGTTTCCTTACCGCACTTATCTGATTATAGAGAGTCATCCGACAAGGAAAGTCGTCTTAAATTTCACATATTTTTATACTGTTAACACTCAGCTATCATTAAGATAATTTTTGATGAGTAAAATATAGGAAGTCATTTAATTTTGATTCATACACACTCGCAAATCTCGCTGAAATATTAAAAATTCACTATAAATTTGCTGAACGTCTGATTTCTCGAAATGGAGTCATCAATTGTCCGCCCAGATCGTGCAATTTAACACCAATAGAGTTTTTTTTTGGGGGGCTATGTTAAAAACAAAGTATGTGCCATCGTTCCACCAACGAATCAAGTACTAAAAAAAAATATTGGGGCTGTTGGTGGCGAAATAAAGCCGCCCCAATTAATAAAAGGACCATTTAAGGTAAGGCTGAGGTGGATATTTAACAGATATTTTATTTCATTTTTGACCTTAGAGCTTGTAATTTATATTAAAACATTTCAAAGAATATATTGCGTTTTTATATTGTTTGAGAATCATACCTCTTTTAGGATGACCCTGTTCAAAATAAAGAGAAAATAAGTTACAGAAAAAGCCAACTCACAGAAAGCGTCCTTTTATTACGGAAAAATTTTCTTTGATACGGGAAACCTTTCCTTTAAAACTATTGTTCTATTGAGAAAATGTACTAGTTTTAAGTAAGACTAACTTAAATTAAGAAGAAATTTTCGTCAAAAAATTTGTTTTTATTTTATTATTGAAAAAGGAAAATTTGTTTGAGAAAGGGCTTTAATTTGGTGAGTTAATGTAACGTGAACTCATTTGAAAGTATTTATTGAATTTATTTATTTTAAATTATTTATTTACTAAAAAACAAGCTACTGCAGTTTTATTGCTATATTTTTAATGGTTTTTTGATGTTGTTGTGTACTTTATGAACAGTCAACTCAGTCCAATGATCAGTAACTACTTTCAAGCATAGCAAAATAACTAGTCAAAATTTTTTCTTTGATAATTTTTTCAAAGTGTGTGAACAATTTTGTTAAGACTTGTGAATTATTTTGAGCAATTAATAAGCTAGTTGTATTTTTTTTTTTAACATTAAAAAATGTGACTTTGATTACAATGCAACCTAGTGACGTAACTCGGTAATGAAGAAAAGTCTTGCAATTTTAATAGAAATTAAACAAATTAAATTTCAGAAAATCTCAATTTCCATTTTTGGGACATTTCTTTCGATTTGAGTATTTGAAAAATTTTTTTGAAATGTACAAGAAAAACTTTTAATCAACAGTTTTTTATAAGAAAATAACTGAAATTTATTTTCAGAAATTTTTTTTATAACTGTCCCATTGTGCTTTAAACTTAAATACGGGCGCACGTTTCAAAAGCTGATACCAGCAACAACGAGTACTTGTGCTTACAACAAATTTCTCACTTAGCTCAGCGGAAACGTGAGAATTTGTATAGAACGTAGGGTTATGGGAGCGGTAAGGAACGAAGTTGACAGAATGAGTTTGTGGCAACATTGAGTAGGTGCCGATATTTTCACTCATCCTAAATCAGGCAACACATCCGACAAATTAACGAGCTGTTCAAATGGAAAATCGTTTGCATTGACTTTGCCTTGCATGTAAATTAATTGAAACTGTAACTGTTGTGTATATTAAAGTGGCTATACCAAACAGAAAATAATGGAAGCTCTTACCAAGCGAACAAGAATAGTTACTAATCTACTATCAAATTTTAAATCTTATTTTATGCAAAACAAAATTCTATTCAAATATAAGTTCGTTGAAAACATACATATGTGATATGATTCCCCCTTTACATTCATTGTGTTCCCTTGAAAGTGCTCACTAGCTACATTCAAAGGTGCCTTCCCACAATGGCATACTGTGACAACGACATTGAAAGCAGCTTTTTTCCAGCTATTTTGGAAGCGCATCAGTAGCATTATTTCCCGTTGGGTTTCTACTAAATATGAGCATTATTAAGTTTGTTTATTTCTTGCTATTGCAAGGTGTGCTGTATTGAAATTTTATGTTAAACGCCTTTTAAAAGCGCAACAGGAATCACAGTAACAACAACAACAACAGTTTAGGATATCCGACATTAGTCGAAGCTGTAAAGCTGCTACGCTGCTCCGGTAGCAATAAAAGTTGTCGTCATGAGGGCGTAAGGTTGTACAGGCATGGTAGCCGTGGCTTGTGGTTGTGCTGTTGCTGATATTCATGTGATTCCATTATTTGTTGCTGTTCTTGCATTTGCACAAATAGTCTCACATTTAGCGATGTGCCGTCGTAAGTAGAACGGAAACGGAAGCAGCAAACGTTTACCGTTGAATGTTGCATAAGTTAAAGGATGAAATAATGATTGAATTTAATTGATTGATGCTTATGAATGAAAAAATTATTAAAAGGTTCAATTGTTGTAAGGTTTAGTATGAGAATTTTGTTGAAGTATTACTTAAAGATAACTGCCTACAATTTGAGCGACAGTTTGCCGTGTATTTATATTGCTATATCCTACACAGAGTGCATATTCACTTTGCCATTCAATTTGTAACGCATATAATGGGGCGTTACGGGTATAGAAAAGTGTATATTATATTGATCACAGTCACCAGCTGAGTCGATTTAGGTATGTCCGTCTGTCTGACTGTTTGTCTGTGGTAATCACGGTTACTGGAAGACCAAGATAATTGAATAAAATTCAGCATAAAAGCCACACCTTCAAACGAGCGTTTTGGGGAAAAAAAATGGGCAAAATCGATTCACGAACACGCCTACCGCCCATAAAAGTAAAATATTTAAGACATTGTAGAAAAATCTTTGACAAGCTCTGGAAAAAAGTTAGCAAATTTCGACGAGAGGGCATGGCAAAAACCGTGCAAGCGAAAACTTAAAAATTCTTTTCTGAAAGAATGATTTAGGGCAGTGGTGGGCATGGAAATCTAATAAAAGGGCTAAACAACAACATCGAGCAACAACAAACAAAATTTTAAAGTTTTTATGCTGTCCTTTCCAAATTCGCCAACAGCACAAAAAAAACCAACAAACAATTGCTACATTCGTCAATACACAATGCGGTGCCCTCGCTTATGCATTTGTATTTTGTTTTCATTTGAATTCAAGTCAACGCTGTGCCCCAATAGCGTTGAAATTCTGCGAATTTTTTTTCGCTTGCTTGTGCGTAGAATAACGGTGCGGGCAATGAGGGCAGCACACTACGTGCCCACCACTGTTTTAGGGTAATGGAATCAAATTCACACAAATTTCATGACTTTAAAAGCAGTGGACAGGAACTTATCAAACTTAGTGAGACATTTAACTTAGAAAATTATTAAAATTAATGAAGCCAAATTTTACAAAAATACTTAGCAAAAATAGTACGGCCAACCATCAGACAAAAAGTTGGCGAATTTCGAAAAGAGAAAATTAGCTTCAAAATGCTATACAGGGACTAAGGTGATAAATTCAGAACAGATTTAAATTGAAAAGACAATTTAAACAATACATTCTCCATTACTTAAGATAGACTCGAGTCCATAGTCTATTCAAGGAATGCCTAACTTAAAGTGTGCTTTCTAAAAACTTAGTAAATATTTATTTAAGGCACAAAATGCGTTTAGTGAATCAGTGCATTTAATAAAATATCGTTGTTCAAATTGCAGCTTCAGACCACAGCTTTTAAAAGCCCAGTGGCGGATTTTTTTTATTTTTGGGGGCCAAAATTATTTAAGGTTGACTCAAAAAAAAATTGAAAAATACTATATTGATTAATTCTAGGCACTTTAAGCGTAGATCATTTTTTATTGCTAATAGGTAAAAATTTAAAAAAATGTTTTGTTGCCAACAACAATATACAAGCTTAACTTATGTTTGTCCTAATGAAGACAAAATTTAAAAAAAAAAACACCAAGAAGGTCTTAAATGCGTTTTTCTTAAACTACTATTTGAATAAAGAATTTTTTTTTTAAATGCACTCAATTTAACGCGCCTTGTCTCACATGCATGCTTGAGAACTTTTCTTAATTAAATAATACAAATTTAATTATATTACTGAAATTTTTCTAAAATTGCTTCTAAAAACTTTTATTCCCATACTCAAAAAACATGAAAATCATGTCATCAGCTCACGCATGTCATTCAAAACTTCTCCTTCTGCCTCTTGTGCAGCCACCTGTGTGATAAAATTTGCAGCATTCATTTAAAATTCTTTGCATAAAAGGCATTTCCGTGCATACGCTTGAGCGCATTCACAGCAACAAAACACGTGCTAAATCAACACCACTTTGCATTGGTAGTAAATTATTTATTAAATATTTATGACATATTTGGAATATTAATTTAATTTACTAATGAGTTTTCTGCGTGATTGTATGTGGTTTGTGTGAACAAAAAATATTCAGATTTTTGGTTAACTGTTTGAATTAACGCACTTAAATGAAGTAAATTTGGTTTGAATGAAATGATTATATAAATTCCGAAAACAAATATAAAACTTTAATTTCATAGAAGCATTTTTCGGTTTAAGATTTAAACACAAACGTGTATCTGAGTAGAATTAAATCTAATAAAATGCACAAGTTTTTATAAAGGGTTATCCAATTTGTGCTTCGAAAAAAATGTTAAAAAAGCCCCATTTAAAATTAAAAATTCGGTGAATTTATTTTGTATCATTTAAATTCAATCGATATCTTCAAATTTCGAAATTACGTGTACTAGGAAGTTTCTCCGCAATACAGCACAAAATTGGACGTGGTTTGAAGCGTTAAGCTAAAACTGGCCAAATACGTGTTCAATATTTTGTGTTACATTTGACTTTCTATTGATTTTTTTATTTTATTCGAAACCACTTGATACTTTTACATGCAATTCAATACTTTTTGATACATTTAGACTCATTTCAAATATTTCATACTTCTTCACATTTTCGATGCTATGAGTATTTCTTTTATTTTACTAAAGCATCAACCGTTACCATCAAAGTTTTATCGAATGGTATGAATAAGTATCAAATCGTAATTAGAAATACTGCAAAACAGCAAAAATCATAAAAATATATTTATCGAAAATTATTGAAAAGTTAAAAATACGAGTAGTGTCTATCAAAAATCAATTAAAATATGCAAATATTACATGGAAATGAAGATAACACACGTCGAAAAAGCTAAGGAATCTATCTAGTTTGTTGGGGACTAAAGGTTCGAAGCAAAATATTTCCGTATTATAATTTATTCTTTGATTTTATTGACCTCACTAAGTAGCAGGACACATTTAAGCCCTAAAATAGCTATGTTTACAATTAAAAATTTGCTGTCGAATAGCAGAGCATTTTTAAAATGGCACATTTTCATCAAAAGGCAATTAGCTTCTGAAAATGAAAGATTTTCTATGCCATAAAATCTATATAGCTCATATGTATATTTGATTGAAACGCACTCAGGTCTTATTCGAAAAATTGTCGATAAAAAAATATTTCGAATAAATTTTTTCTCTCCATTTCCATTCGTTTCGCGCGCGCGATTTTTAATAAAAATTTTTAAGTTTACAATGCAAACGGTCTTATAATAATTGTTGTTGTTGGTTTTTTATTGTTTTTGTCCATAAATTGGACATAAGAATTTATTGAATATTTTTTTATTTTCCGGCAAAAAAAGAGGGTAAATACGCAAAAATTTAGAACAAGCTATATTTCATTATAAAGGGAAAAGATTAAGCTATCTTAATATGCTAAAATAATTATAGGTCATTAACACATTTTTTGGGAAAAATAAGGTTTTTTCAAAAAAAAAATTGGTCGAAATTTCCCAAAAATCGTAATATCTCAAAAATATGAGTCAAAATTCAAAACTTTGCTTACCATTATTGTCGGCCATTAAATTATCCTTCTTATGACACCCATATTTTTTATTTTCCTTTCAGGGGTTCCCAACTTATAATCATTTTTCCAAAAGCTATATCTGCAACTTCCGATGTCTATATCTCCGAAACTAGATCAGATCGACTTTTTTTGAAATTTTTATATTTTTTTATTTTTTACCTTCTATTACCCCTAAAAAAATAAATTGATTTGGAGAATGTCAGCTAAAATAAACTTAAGCCATAATTTTTTTTTGAAGTTATATTCGCGACTTTCGGCAGATACCTACATATATCTCCAAAGCTACAAGATGCATCATGTGTGTAGCGTCGCAATTTGACGATGGTTTTCAAAAGTTTTTAAACTAAGTTTTGCACAAGTAAACTAATTTCAAATAATAACAAAACGACTCACCGTGAAAAGCGTTCATATCCAATGTGTCCGCAATGTAATAAATATTCACATTCATAAGACTTTAACCGCAGAAATTTCCAGCAATAAACAAAGCACAATAACAATTGAAATGCACGCACAAGAAAAAACAACTAAAATCCAAAATGTCATATTTAGTGGCTCTGTCGACGTCAACGCAGCCTCTACCTTCACAAAAAAAAAAAATGAGACTCCGCTGCCTGCAGCACCTTTGTGAAAGATTTTCACTTTTCACTACAATTCTTTTATTTGATCACAAGTTTAGAGAAACCATTTGTATCAATAAAACATAAATATTTATACTTGTTCATTTAAAAACAAATATTATTTTAAAAAGTGCACTTACAGAATTACGCGTAGAAAACTTGACGAAAATTTTACGATTTGAACGAGCAAAAAAAAAACGAAAATAAACACGCAGAACCGTTAGCTTGCCGATTCTAGTGATGTGCAAAGCTACAGCTGTCGTCTGATTGCAAATGAAATTCGCGTTATGAATTTGCTAGTGATGTGCATGATGAACAGAGTAGTGTAAGGGTAATCACTTTTAAAGTATTTGATATTCGGATACGACTTTTTCATTTCAATAGCAAAGGTAATTAGTTCACTTGCTGAATACATTGAAGGAATCGAACGTAGATTTCAATAATTTCTAATTGCATTTTAAATAACTGGAAAAAGAATTTACTAGCCCTTTTTATCGAGATAAAAATATGCACGATACGATGGGGAAAAATAGAAAATCAATTTTGGATGTACATATGCGCCTTCGTTTCTGTGAAGGTCCCGGTTTTGAACCTTTTTCGAACTTTTAACATCTATTAATGAAGTTTATTTTCACATTTTTAAACTTTTCTGATAGTGCTGAGTGCTGATATTTTTTTAGAAAACATAGTGGATTCATTTTTTTGCAACTATTCAACGAATAAATAACTCAATCCTGATTTTGATTCTTTAAATGAAATATTCCCTTTGACATGGAACTGCTGAAAAAATCGTTTCTAACTCCGATTCCCTCAATTCGGCGATAATATAGTATGTCCAAAATAGTTTAAATACTAAATGACTTCAAATTATCTAGCTAATAGAGTCAAAAATTGGGTTATTTAAATAATTAATTGTGTCTTATTTCAAATCGAAAATACTATACTCTAAAAAAGAAACACCTTATACTTGTGACTTCATAAACACCCAACCATAAAATTCGCATAGTGTTAAATCACACCATCTTTGGTAGCCAATTCTGAGCTGCATTTAATGAGATGAGAAAATTTGGAAACTTTTCTCACAGTATTGCAGTTGTTTAACGAGCAGTGTGACAGATTGTGCCCTCATGCTGATACCTTCAAGACACGAATCAATCAATTGCTGCTAAAGATAAGAACAGCTATCATTTAAGGTTAAGATAATCTTACCTTACTAAACTTCGAAAAATTATGATTTAAAGAAAAAATCGATAAAAACACCAAATATGCCTATTTCGAATCACGGTAACTTGACTAAAATATAACGAGAAGACAATTTTAGGACCAGAAATCAAATTGTTTTCTTCTTCTTTGATAATCGTAATTACAATTCTTTTTAAATAAACAAAAAACTATAATTCTGGGAAAAATAAAATAACGGTACTTATGATAAGTTTAAAAACATCGAAGCCTTAACTCTAAGTGTACTTTCTGCTCTTCAATTGTGCACTGAATTTTTGTATACCCTACACCGAGGGTATATTCACTTTGTCCATCCGTTTGTAACACATAGAAGGAGGCGTGGCAGGTATGGAAAAGTATATATATTCTTGATCAGCGTCACCACCTGAGTTGATTTAGCGATGTCCGTCTGTCTGTCTGTCCGTCTGCCTGTCTGTCTGTCTGTTGAAATCAGGTTTACTGGAAAACCAAGAAAGCTAATTGAATGAAACTTTCACACACAGGTCACATCTTCTCGCAGGCATCTTGCTATTGAAAATGGGCAAAATAGGTTAACGGACACGCCTACCGTCCATACCCTATGTATATATACCCAGGTCAATTTTGAAAAAAGTTGCAGCGATTTTGATGAAAATTGGTGATTTGATGCACATGTGCACAAGATTAGGATTAGGTTAGGTTTGAAATTTTATTTAGGTGGTTTACTTGCTATAAGGTATACCTGAATCAAAAGTGGGCGAAATAGCACGAGTGGGCGTGTCACTCCCCATACAAGTAAAATACCTTAAGTAGCATATATTTCGAAATATGTGATCAATCATACTAAAATTTGGTGAAAGAGTGTTGCTTATAAAATGCTATTTCTGGATAAAAATCGGATCACATTACACCAGTAGGTGTGTTACCGCCCTAAATTTTAAGACTAATTACGGCATATATAGCAAATTATACAACCTATTGGGCTAAGATTTAGTATGTGGATTTTAATGACGAATATGATTTAGTAACCCAAAAGTAGGCGGAATTCGAGAAGTGGGCGTGGCACATTTAAATTTCTTAGTTTTATTCAATTTTTTTCAATATTTTTCATATTCTTTTGACTTTATCAACCTTTTAACCTTTTCCAATATATCCCATATGTATTCGTTTGACTACCGATAACATACGTTTCTGTATTAGATAAACAAATCATTCACTAAATTTTGACCCACATACTCTGCATACTCAAATCCCTTCAGTTTCCAGCCTATAAAGTGCGATCTCATGATAGGCCTCAGCTTTAAACTTTCCCCCATTTTTTTAACATAAGATTTCAAAAATTTCTGAAAAATTTTTCAGCTTAAGCTAATTTTAGAAGCCTATAAAAATTTCGATCGACTTAAATTTGTATATTAATGTTCATAAATAAACCAATAAAAAAAATAAAACAAATCTTCATCATAAATTATAATAAAATGAAAAAAAAACCCATGTAGTATCAGATGTTAATACGCCTAAATCCCATTCACGGGTATGTTAAATCAAATACAATAAATTAACTCATATTTAATGCATTTAACACGCGCACAAAAAATCACAAAAAAATAAATTAAACACTTTGTAAATCCAAGAATATTTAATTTATTGTGACATAGGAAACGTTCACATAATCCAGGCTGGAGAAAGAACAAAAGGGAAATTTGTCCCCCTCGCATAATGAAGCACATTTTTTCCAAATAAATAAAAATAAACATAAAATAAAGTAAAAACTTTGACAAGCAATTAAGCGC
Source organism: Tricholauxania praeusta (assembly GCA_949775025.1). Taxonomy (NCBI): domain Eukaryota; kingdom Metazoa; phylum Arthropoda; class Insecta; order Diptera; family Lauxaniidae; genus Tricholauxania; species Tricholauxania praeusta. Next base: position 161,656,951 of record OX459028.1, on the reverse strand, counting down.
CATTCAAATCTACTTCATAAACACTTCATCAACGGCGGCGAGATACTCTTGAAAAATTAAAAGAGCGAAACTACTCGAACATAAAACTTAAAATAGTGCAACATCGTCCGTGCTTGCATCCATCCGGTCTGCCATGTTGCTTTAGTTGGAAACAGTCAGTTCTTCTGAAGGTGCTGCATTTAACAAAAGCGTGAGGGTCATTGTTTTAATATTTGGATGGAACATTTTTATTCATTCAAATCTTTATATTAAACAATCTCATTTTTGTTAATATAGGGCGTACCAAAATTCCCGAAAGATTTGAATTTCGCATCATTTGTGTGGTAAAGTGTTGTTGTTGAAAGAAAAGACTGCTTGAAAGCAGTCGTTGTTCTTTCGTGTGGTGCTCCATTCCTGAGTTTAATAGAAACATCTATTGTTTCCAGTACATTCCATATTGACTCTCAATCAACGGAGCAGGCATGAAGGCTTGTATGGCATTCGCATATTTGCTAGAACTGTGAAAGAGTGCATTCATTTGCAATTGAAAACCATTGAAGTCACTGCCAAAATAATCTACACAAATATCTTCTAAGCATACATAAAAGTGAATGTGTGTACATATGTATGTATATATGTATGTATATACATATGTATATGTGTAGATTTTCGAGTTAATTCAGAGCAAATGATTTCAGGTGTCTTCACTGACTTCAAATAATTGCAGCGACTTCAAGTGATTACAGCGACTTCAAGTGATTACAGCGACTTCAAGTGATTGCAAAGAATTAAAAATGATTTGAGGTGACTTCAATGCAATCAAAATTCTTCCAATCATGATTCCAATCAAAATCGTGACGTCACCAAAATAATTGCATTCTTTTGTGATAGAAAAGGTTGTAAGATTATGGCATTGAAGTCTACAGATGACTTCTTTTTTAAATAGCTGCACTCTGAATGCGGAATTTCTCATGAGTTAAAATTGAAAATGAATGCATTCATTCACAGCTCTGATATTTGCTATACATAGACTAATGCGGTGCAGAAGCGTACCTTGAATATTTGTTGCCTTGGAAAAAATTATTATAACAAAAAATTGGAATGTACGAAAAAGATCATTCGAATACTGAGCACAATTTTGCCGTTCCCTACGAATTTTCATCCGTAGCTGATGTATCATTCATGCCAGCATTGTTACGCCAACTGCTTCGGAGGGTGTAAATATGATTCGTACATGAGTGGATTTTATGGAACCTGGCGTACTGTCCCCGCAAAGATTTCTCGTGTTAACTTTGAATGTGATTGAGGATAACTTTAGTCTCTACTTTGTGGGATGGGCTGATTATTGTGCTCTTTTTTTATTTTTACAATGGCTGAGGTTACTTTTTTATGGAACTTAAAACATTAATCTTGTTTCCAAGGCGGAATAAACTTTTAATGTTGAATTTACCGTCAAAAGAAATCATTATAATTTTCCTGCTAATGAACAAAACCATATATCTCAAAACAACCATATCTCACGAACTAATCGTTAGCTAGGTAACAAGTCATCGAATGACCCACTCGTCATGTATCATTTCATAAACCTTTCAGAAATCTTTTGCATGAAATCTTACATATTTTCAGTTATGTAAAATAAGCAGCTTCAAAAATTTTTGGCATTGAACTTGCCAAGCATAACTCTTAACAAAACTTTGTTAAATACCATTTCTGATGAAAATTTAAATTTCTCACAAAAGATTCACGAAAATACTAAAATCATTGTTTTCAAATCCCTACAAATATGTTCAAAACCAAATGAAAACAAATTACTTTCTCCAACACAATAATCCTCTTGTTCACTCTTTTATTCCAGCATTAACACACTTTTGTTCGTTTTCACAACAATTTTACTTTTTAAAATTAATTTAAATGGTATTAAATCATAAGCAGTAAACCACATGCAAACATACGAGTGGACACGCACACTAAAAAACATACAGCCAATACTGCAATGTTGGCAATTTTCGCAACACACAACCCATGCATTTAGTGCAGGGAAGGGCACTTAGTGCATCAATTTCCTCACATTGCTCTAACCGTTATTCGACGCACAACCAAGCGAGAAAAAATTCCCAGAATTTCAACGCTATCGACGCACAAAATTCGCAGAATTTCGACGCTATCGAGGCACAAAATTCGCAGAAATTCAATCGAGGCACAGCGTTGACTTGAATTCAAATGAAATCAAAAACAAAACACAAAGGCATAAATGACGGCGCCGCATTGTGTCTTGACGAATGTAGCAATTGTTTTTGTTTGTGGTGTAATTTGTTTTTTTTTGTGCTAATGGCAATTTTGGAAATGAAAGTAAAAAAAACTTTAAAATTTCGTTTGTTGTTGCTTGATGTTGTTGTTTTCCTCTTTGGTTATATTTTTGTGCCCACCGCTGATTTAGTGCATAGTTTGTTGGGTTTGTCTGCTACGATTCACTAGACTGCCTGGCTGGCTGGCTGGATGTCCGTTTGCAGTTGGTGGCTTTCATTTGTTTTCACTTGAAATAGAAATTTAATTGAATGCACAAGCTAAATAGAAACTCTCTATGAACATTGGGGTGGTCGTTAAAATTTAAACTTTTGCAGAAACAGATTTATGAAATCCCCAAGTCTGTGATTTGAATTTTAATGTGTACCTGAAATTTTATCAGTAAACAAGTAAGCTAGACCGTGATTTATGTTCCGGCCACAGAGCTTCATCAGTGACCTCACTTAAAAAATTTGAAGAAATTTACATAAACCTGTAAAGAACCATAGCATTAATCAAAACAAAGCGTTTGTGCAATTCCTCACTTTTATATTTTTTAGTGCTTTTAACTTTCTTGACTTTAATTTAAGCACCATTTAAAAGACTACATTTTTAAAATAAATTAAATATTTTCAAAAGAAAACGTGAAATAAGTAAGGTTAAATTCCCTTAATAAACAAAAGATTTTCAACACAGACTTTATTATTTTATGACCACCCTAATGTACTTACATACTTCATTACTGTGGTTACCAAAATGTTTGTTTTTGTAATTTCAATGAGATGAAAATAATCACTGCAATTAGTGTAAATGGTAAGCAAATATAAAATTCAAACAAATGAGCAAATGCATTTTCCGAATATGAGTTATTTTCGGGTATGAGCATGAACACAATTATTTGTATTTTGTCAAATACCCACTGGACAATGCCCGCTATTTGCACTACTGAATGTCCCAATTTATAATTATTGCTTTGTTATAATTAAACATTATGAACTTACAGTCATTTTAGCAAAGACCAATATTGTAAATTTTACTTATTGATCAATGCTATTTTTTATTCAACAAACATGACAAAGATAACAAATGGAACAATTTAACCTGGTAATTGGTGACATATGTTTCGGCTATTACCACATAGCCTCATCAGACCAGTTTTTGGTTAATGTTGTACATGGAGTCGATCCCCTGACCGTACATGCATGACTGTAAGTTCATAATGTTTAATTATAATAAAAATAATCAGTCGCAAAAATCAACATTATTGCTTTGTATAAAAACAATTGACTTAAAATTGAGTTCATTGTTAATATTTAGCATGGATTTTATGTGGCAATTCCCACAGAATTACGCAGAGATTAAAGTCACTTGATAAGAAATATGAGAACAGAATGTTGAACAATTTAACAAACACATAGTGTGCATATTTTGTGTGCAACATAAATCTTGTGCCTAATATATTTTTACGTAATTTATAGTATATTTTATAGGAAAATGCTCACGTATCATATTTGTATACACAAATGCATGTACATATGAAATTTTGACCGAAATTTGTTTTTAATACACACCAAAATATAACAATTTAATTGGCAACATCCTATGAAAAAGCTTGAAGCAACAAATTTTAAAATACTTACTGGTATCCTTTGAAGCAAGGGTATACGAATCAGCACATGATGTGAAAAAAAAATTACTTAAAATTGGTAACTTACAAAAAGAGAAGCATTTTGGTTTTTTCAACCAAAAATAGAAGTTGAGCGGCGTCATACCACATAGCCATACCATATCATACCATTTATAAAGACGCTGATACTGAAATCAGCAAAGTGAAAAGCACCTACAATCAGCTTCGTTAAGTCTGATACTATCCGTCCCTGTTGATGAAAATGAAGCTCAAAGTTTCGTGTCGAATATAAATACGCAAACGGCTATAAAATCTGGCTAACCATTAGCACTATCAGATGCAACAAGATCCGATTTTCGTCGAATTCGATCGATGAAAATGGATCGAAAATCACCAACTGAAGTTTGCCTCCAAAAATGAGAATGGTACCTTCAGGAAAGCATTATTGAATCAACGGCTGGAAGAGTACATTTTTGAAGCTTGTACTTTTATATAATCAAGTCTAACTAGAGTGTGTAGCGTTAGTAAGATACAATTCTAGTCCCGAGTTCGACTCCCGGTCAAGTCATGCTTAATATTGTTCTTTTTCTCTAACATCTTTACCAAGCTTAATGTATTTCACAAAAAACAATTCGTACATGTCTACTTTCAATACGCTATACGTTTGTATGATACCTAAAATACATATGTATATCCAATTGTTCACAAAATTTTAATGATAAGTTTACATATAAGACAAAACTGTCAGATTTTGAAGTGAGTACAAACATAAGTAAACAAATAAATAAACTCAGAAGATGTGCTTCTATGAGAAAGTTTTATTTTTTTGTTTTTCTTTACCATAAAACTCAAATAAACAGCAGCATAAAGACGTAATGACATATGATGTGTATTCCAGAGCTGTGAAAGAGTGCATTCATTTGCAATTGAAATCCATTGAAGTCACTGCCAAAATACAGCATTCAGAGTGCAGCTATTTAAAAATGAAGTCACCTGTAGACTTCAATGCCATAATCTTGCAGCCGTTTCTATAACGAAAGAATGCAATTATTTTGGTGACGTCACGTTTTTGATTGGAATCATAATTGGAAGAATTTTGATTGCATTGAAGTCACCTCAAATCATTTTTAATTCTTTGCAATCACTTGAAGTCGCTGCAATCACTTGAAGTCGCTGCAATCACTTGAAGTCGCTGCATTCATTTGAAGTCACTGAAGACACTTGAAGACATCTGCTCTGAATTAACTCGAAAATCTACACAAATATCTTCTAAGCATACATATAAAAGTGAATGTGTGTACATATGTATGTATATACATATGTATGGATATGTGTAGATTTTCGAGTTAATTCAGAGCAAATGACTTCAAGTGTCTCCAAATGATTGCAGCGACTTCAAGTGATTGCATAGAATTAAAAATGATTTGAGGTGACTTCAATGCAATCAAAATTCTTCCAATCATGATTCCAATCAAAAACGTGTCGTCACCAAAATAATTGCATTCTTTTGTAATAGAAACGGCTGCAAGATTATCGCATTGAAGTCTACAGATGACTTCATTTTTAAATAGCTGCACTCTGAATGCGAAATTTCTCATGAGCTAAAATTGAAAATGAATGCATTCATTCACAGCTCTGGTGTATTCGAACATGCATAAACCATATGCATCTGCGCTGGTTTAGTTATTTTCTTATCCTCGTCGCATGCACTACCAGCATTATTTCAATAAATTTACATGCAATTTATAAAGTATTTTCTTGCTCGATCTCGCCCATGTTGTTCCATTTCCTTAGGACTTAGGAAGTTATAAACTTTGTTTTTTTTTTGTTTCAGTTTCTAGTTTGTTTTGATTTTCAGCGCATGTTCTTTTATGTTTACTCATTTTGTTGTTCCTCATTTGTCTTTCATATTAGTTTTCTATTAACTTTCTTCTTGCATACAATATGATATATGATATCTACTTTCAGACACAGTAACCAAATCATGTCCTTTTTTTCTGGCATCGGGAATTTTTCTACTCATAAGTTTTATCGTTTTTCTGGTACCAACATGTTCACATCAAAATAATTTGTATTATTTTAGTGCCGGCATTATGTTCATTGTCTCAGGTGAGTGGCATTTTAGATGGAAACAATTCACAAAATAGGACTTAATAAGGATTGACCACATTTTATAACGGGTGTTTTTTTTAGAGGTATAGAGCTTCAAATTGAAATAAAACACAAGAAAATCGTTTTAATGTCCATTAACTTGGCTTTATTGGAAGGATAATTTTATGCCATTAATGTTCAAATATGATTTCGGGCATGTGGCCGCCGCGGCTGGCTCGAATAAAGCCAATTCTACAGGTCCAATTTTGAACCACTTTTTCGAGCAAATGGGGCCGTATGTCGGCAATAACGCCACGAATGTTGGCTTCCAAGTCCCCTAACGTTTCTGGTTTGTTGGCGTAGACGAGCGACTTCACATATCCCCAAAGAAAATAATCCAATGGTGTCAAATCACACGATCTTGGTGGCCAATTGACAGGTCCATTCCGCGAAATTATGCGCTCATCGAATGTTTCCTTCAATAAATTGATTGTGACGTGCGCTGTGTGGCATGTAGCGCCGTCTTGTTGGAACCACAACTCATCCACATTCATGCCATCCAATTCGGGAACAAAATAGTCGGTTATCATGGCTCTATACCGGTCTCCATTAACGGTAACTGACTCTCCAGCATTATTTCGGAAGAAGTATGGCCCAATGACTCCACCAGCCCATAGAGCACACCAAACTGTCAGTTTTTGTGGATGTAATGGCGTCTCAAGGGTCTCATGTGGATTCTCTTCACTCCAAATGCGGCAATTTTGCTTGTTGACCATTCAACCAAAAATGAGCCTCATCACTGAACAAAATTTTGCGATGAAAATCAGTATCGAGATCAATCTCATTTTCGGCCCATACACCAAAATCACGACGCATTGCATGGTCTCGCGGCTTTAATTCTTGCACAAGCTGGATCTTGTAAGGTCGCAAGCCAAGATCTTTGCGCAAAATCTTCCATAAAGTTGATGGACAAAGCTCCAATTGCTGTGCACGGTGGCGAATCGATTCATTCGGGTCCTCTTCAACATTTTGCTCTACAGCGGCAATTGTTTCTTCGGTGCGCACTGTTCGACGTCTCTGCGGATGCGTATTATCACATAGAGTAAACGTAGTGCGAAAACGACCCATGGTTAACCGAATTAATTGCTCTGATGGACGATTATGTCGACCATAAAATGGACGGAGCTTGCGGTAAACTTCGCGAACTGAACCATTATTTTCGAAATAAATTTGCACGATTTGCAAGCGTTGTTCTTTTGTCAACCTGTTCATGATGAAATGGCAAACCAAACTGAACATAAATGACATTAGAGTTGCCAGATTTGACCATAAAATGCCTGTTTTATCTCTATTCGAAAAACAAACCTCTAAAAAAAACACCCTATATATAAAACATTGTGAGATTTTAAAGACTTTTAATCTGAATCATCATTTAACAATATATTTCATTGAGTTGGAGAAATCGAGTTTTAAGTTTGTTTAAATTGTGTAATAAGAATACCATGTATATCGTCGATTGGCAGGAAAAAGGGACAAAGTGCAAAATCATAGTTTGGTTTTTTTTCCTTGCCAACTGCCGAAATGAATACACAATTTCATTAGCTATGAGTCGCCGTACTCAATTTGCATTTACATTCTGTTTCTTTTATCCTACTTTAACACGTATCTTAAGTCCACCTTTCTCTCCCTCTCTTTTTAAGGACTGCTCATGCTAATTGGACTCATTGCATACATATCAATATTCAAAGCGGAAATTGGGTCAAAACTACGTCCAAGGTCAACACTGCAACCGGCACTCTTTAAGGTCACGTACGGTCAAAGTTTCTTTTTATTCGTTTTCGGTTTCATTTCAACCGAGTTTGTTGGACTTTTGAACATTTTCTTGTACATTAGTTTGCAAGAAGTGAGCTACTACAGTGTAAGTATAAAAATTGTGTAAAGGAGCTATCTCAAAAAACAATGTACTCGATAATGTTGTTTAAATTATTAAATTCTTAGTTTAAAGCAGAAACAAAAATAAATAGATTAAGAGCAAAGTGAGAGTCTTAACTTCTGTTTAAGTTGCGAAAAACTTTTGCTTTATTTCTTTTTAGCATTAGATTGCTTGGGGAACTTCTAAGACAAAACTTTGAATGCAATTAATGTCAATTATGTGCACTAACGCACGCATAGAGCACGTTACAATTATTCTGTGTCACATTATGTTGTTTTTATGCTGCACGGGAGACAACATTGTTGCACTTTTCGACAAAGCTGAATGTTCATCATGCTTTCATTGCAAGAATTTAACTTCATTGTTACTTTCGTAATGCACCCAACAAGAAATTGATGATGTGCTGTGATATAAATGGGCTGTGATATAAAAAACAGATATAAAGCTTACTTTCATATAAAATTAAAACAAACAAGCGAATGAGTGCAAGGTGTCCAAAAGTGTCAAAGTATCGAACAGTATCAAACTACATATATCGAAAAGTCTAAGAGATTCAAAAAAAAAGCCGAAAAGTATCAAACTTTATCGAAATACTATATCAAAAAAACGAGTACTTACATCGAAGGAGTCGAAAAATTTTAAAATATATCAAGAAGTCAATAAAATTTGTTAATTTCGAAATATAACGAAAAGTCAAAGAGAATTTATTGTTTCAAAAAGTATCGAAAAAGTTAATAAGAACCAAAAATATCGATAAAACGCAACCGCATACAAGTAACAATTGATTTCAAAGAAGTCGACCATATATAGAAAAATTTCTTAAAAGTCGGCAATTACATATAAGACACAAATTGAACCAGTTGGTAAATGCGAAAAATATCCGAAAATCAAATTTATCAAATAGTATCGAAAACTAACGATGAAGGCTATAAACTTTGATGAATGTCGAAAAAGTCTTAAAGTGTTGAATAATATCGAAACGTCAATAAAAGCCGAAAGCTACAGAAAATTTGAAAAATGACAATATAGAACCATCAGTATCGAAAAATATCGGAAAACTCAAAGTGAGTCCAATAACTAATATCAAACAAATTAATAAAAGTTGAAAATTATCGAGAAAGTCGGATAGTTTCTAATAACACCGAAAAATAAATAAGTCAATTGAAGTTGAGGATTTGAAATACTCGGTAAAAGTCTGAAATATCGATTTGAACCTACGATAAGCATCATTTGAAAAAGTCGAGTCAAATAAGATCAAAAATTTGTTAAAAACCGAAAGTTGAGAAATATTATCGAGAAGTCGATAAGTACCTATCGCTTAATCGAATGATCAAATATTATAATGTTAAAATAATAGGCAGCAGTCGAGAAGCATCGAAAAAGAGAATTAAGGTCGCATTGTGTCCAAAAGTATCAATAAGTTTTCAGTAGTATCGAAAAAATGGACTTAGTGAAAAGTCACACAGCGACTAGCAGAACTATTAGGTATAAAAACAGGCGGCAAAATAAATAGTACGGAGTAAATATTATTAAAAAAATCAAAAAATCTTGATCCCCGAACCGGGAAGTATCGTAAAAGTGTATAAAAAGTAAAGGTGTCGAATTGAAAAATTCGATGAAAAACAAAGTATGTCGAGAGAGATAGAAAAATAAATTTATAGCCTCCTTTTGAACAAATTGATACTAAAAAAATTAAACTTCTTTTGCCAAAATTGGCAAGGTAGTCTTGGAATTATGACTTATTCAATCACATCTAATTGTTATGACTCGAGTATGGTTTTGCAACTATAATTGAAAGCACTTTATGTCTTTTCTAATCTCTCACCGCCATTGCAAACGTTACCTCTTCTTTTTCAATCAATTTCCATCGTAGCTTAAGCGTCTAGTTAAAAGTTAAACTCTCTATAAATATAGATTCGAGTTAAACGGCGTTCAAGCTAACTTAAAAATAAGATAAATTCCAACAAAAAAACTGAGACTTATTGTCTCATTCAGAACGACAATCCTTTTATTTTCTAAGAACTATGTGTCTTATATTTTGCGTTTTTGGACACTGTTTCGGCATAAAGTAAATTTTTTTTTTAAATTCCAAAACACCATATTTTTCTTTTCTACTGGGATGTTTTGAATTTGCGAAATGATTTAAGCATTTGCATGGAAGCAATTTGTTCCAAAAGAACAAATCAAATCATTTACATAGTTTGCTACGATTTGTCTATTCCCGCTGGTTATGTGAATTTATTTTTTATATCTTCCTCAGCGTCTACCATGTTTTACCATAGCTAATGTTCAAGAAAAAATTAGGGAGGGAAAAAATCCCCGTGGGCTAACCTACAAAAGCTATAAAAACTCTTCACATCAAAACCAACGGCAGATTCATACGTTATCCGTAACGTTGCCCGAACTGGAGCAGAATGGTAAAGAGTTGCTGCAAAAGATGCCTGCATTCGATTGCAAAAAGCACCCGCGTTCAAATGTGCTACTCTCAAAGGAATTAGAGAAAAGGTAGGTCGAAATATGATTTAAACTTCATTGCATTCAAAATTGTATGAAAAAACTGCAATGCAACATTCCATGAATTTGTATATCCCTCATATAGATACTACTTTGAAAAACCGACAAAATGTGACTTACACTCGAAGAACCTCGCCAAAAGCCTCAATGAATTGTACACGGAGCCTGCACCATCGGTTGCACCACCACCACCAGCACCCTCGACTATCACTGTTGGACCACGTGGTGCTCGCACATTACCACGTCAAATATCACAATTTGGTGATTTGCCGCAAGAATTTCCATTGACTCGCAGCGTTTCAACGACCACTGAACTTTTTACAGTTGGCAGTAACCAAAGCAACAACGCCAATACCTCAGTGCATGGAGATGATGGGGTGCTCTCGAAAACGGCAATACCACACACCGAACGAAAGAGTCGCCGCAATCAAGCTACAAATACACGTTCCAGTGACAATGAGACTGACATCGATATGGCACAACGTGATGCTGAACGTGTTGAGCTGGAAAACGCCACTAGGCGTAACCACTTAAAAGATCTCATGCACGATGAGGAACCGGAACAACGTTTGTGCGGTCTCAAACGCGGAATACGGAAAACAAAAGATGAGCTTTTCAATGACTTTTGTAAGCGTGCTGGCGTTCGTCCAAAACCAAAAAATATTTACTATATAAATGACCAGGGCGATGATGATGGCGACAACGAGCAGCAGCGACATCAGCAGCGGCTGGGAAGCAGTATAGTGCGTCGAAAGGGCACTGGTGAACTTGTTGGAAGGGAGAATGATTTGGCATTAGAAAATGGTGTCATAGGTGCCGATGACGATAATGATGATGAAGAGAATATTTACATCATAAATGGTAAGTTAATTAAAAAATAAAGTTTGCTTAACCAAAAAGATGAATAAGCTGATATTAAAGCTGAAAAAGTTTGATCACAGGTGGCAATGCAGACAAAAATTTGATTTTAAGCTACTGGATTTTAGTAGAAGTTCTACGATGGTAACTCCTTAAATGTTTCCCTTACTATTACTAAATTTTGTCAAAACTTTCTTTTGATACTTCTCGAATTTCATCGATTTTTTTGATACTAATTAAAATTGTTAGTCTTCTTCACATATATCGACTTTTTCGACACTTCAGGTTGTTATTGACTTTTCCATGTTTGTCATATATTTAGCACAACTGATATTCTTTCACTTTTTCAATGGTTATCGATACAATTCGACTTTTATTGACTTTACGAGTACCGAAGTTTTTGGATGTTTCAGGAATTCCATTGACTTTTTCGATGCCATTCGGTACTATACAAAACTCATTAACTTTTTTGCTATTTTTGTTGATATTCCTGAATTTGTGACTTTAATCGACTATGCTTACCGATAGATGTTATGGAAAATATTGATTAAATTTTGGCGTTCGTTTACGATATTTTCCGATACCATTTGATGCTCTTCAACTTTCTGCGAAGAATTTCATCGGTTTTATTGATATTTTTCGGAACTGTTCCACATATTTTTTGGAACTATTCGATAAAATACGTTTATCATCGATTTTCCATACAAATCAATATCTTCAGAGTTTTATCAACTTATTAGATATTATATTCGATACTTTTCGACTTATTTGAAACCTTTTCATATAGACTTTTTTATGCTGTTCTTTTCGATTTTTTTTATATTGTTCGATACTATTGGATTCCTTGAACTGCCCTAGAAGCATCAGGGGAAGCTATGAAGACAAAAATCTAGCTTACAAAACAGTGATGTCTTTTAAATAGATGTGTATCAAAATTAATAAGATACTTCGCCTTTGTAGTGAAATTTGCTTTTATAATATCTTGCTAGAACAAGATATAAAATCATGATAAAGAGACCGCATGTCTCTTATGACTAACATGACTTTTGATGTTTTTAGAGGCACAACATGGGGCACATTATTGCCCATTTTTTTGACAAGGATGTTTTTTTAAATATTTTTAATGTGTCCCTTAAACAGCTCATAAAGATACATTACCGGGCCTCTTAAAAGATAACATTGAGGGGAAAGTGTCTTTATACCTCATACGCCAAATGGCTATCATAAGCCCCTATAAAGAATTTATTTATATAATATGTTGTCTTTCTACTTGTCTTTAAAAGTCCTGTAAAAGAAGCTATAAGACCTTTTTATGCTACTAAGGTGCTCAGATTATTTTTGAATTCAAATCGATATTTCGCACTTTTAATGCCTTTTTCGATAATTTTCGGTACTATTTTATGCACTTCGACTTTTATCGGCTTACTCGATACCTTGAGCTTTTATCAACTTGTTCAAAAGTACCTATATGTTACAAATCAGTACTTCCCGACTTTTATCGATTTATTCTATAAAGAATTCTTCGTTACGAATAAATACTTTTCGTTTCTTTTATATTTTTGGGTACTATTCGATCGATTTTTTGGTACAACGAACTGTTTGATACTGTTCGATAACTTTCGATACACCCCATTTTTATATGTTTTCTTAGCTTGTTCGATACTATTTAATACTTTGACCTTTTATCGATCTTTTCAGTATTTCAGTCGTCAAAAATACATTCGGCATTTAAAAAGTACATTTCAACTCTCCATTCAGTACATTTCCACAAAACCCAAATGCCATCACGGACACTAAACTTTAAAAAAAATCACAGTAATTGATGTTTAATAGCCATCCCACGCTGATTTATTTTCATATTATTGAGATTTGACTGACCTTAACCGCCCCGTTTTAATTGCTTAGTTTCAAATCGCTTTCAATTTCATCTTTCATTTCATTTCACTTTCATTTTCAGACATGCCTCACCCAGAATTACATTTCGTTCACCAACATCCTGCCAGAAATTTACGACGAAGTTCAATGTTTGTAGAGCCAACCACATTAAGAAAACTTAACTCAAACCACTCGCTGCACACACTATATCCGCCCGATAAATTTAATCCAAAGAGTTTATTTGACTTAGACCGCTGCGACATTAACGCTGCCGACGTCTGGCCTCCTTACGCTGACCCCAATTACGCCAGGGCAATTTATGGTGGCAGCCAAAGTCGGTTGCATCATCTCGATGCCTACAACAATCAACTCTATCAGAGTCGCACGCTGCCGCGTTCATTTCTCAAACGCAACTATGACTCTCAGGACAGTTTAGGAACTGCTTCACTACGCGCCAGCCAAAATCGTTTAAGTGCACTTGCGTTTCAACAACAGCAACAGCAACAGCAGCAACAACAACACAATCATTATTTATCACTTTCACGTGATCCAAACGTTTATCATTCGGGTCAGGCGCTACATAAGTCCTATGAAGATGTTGCCAATGGTTACCAACATGCTGCTATTGCATCCAATATGCTGTCGACAGCGAAACGTCCACAGCAACAGCATTTGCCAACGACAGCAACAAAGCAGCAACAATTGCCTAGTGTGCAATGGCCCACCGCAATACCCACCTCCCCATCAAATTTTGCATCAAAATCCTTTCTGTATGCGCCGCCTACCGTCGCATCTGTTGGAATTGCCGCTACAGCGACGCAACATTCACATGGCAATATAGGGCCGCTGCGTACACCAGTGACGCGTTCCGCCAGCGGCGGTGCACCACATAAATTTCAACGTAGCTATGCATTCGATGAACAGCGACGCGCCAGCGCAGTTATTAGCGATGCCTTCGATTTGGACGAAATCGAACGTGAACGTCGACGTTCGCATGCATCGCTTTTTGGTGGCAACCCTTGCATTGGAATGGGTCTTGGTGGGGGTATTAGTAGCGCAGAACACTACGATTTGATTAATGGAACTGCGGTTTAAAATTTGGGGCAGTGAATGTATGAAACGCGTGGGTAATAAAAATTCAAGAAAAATCGTACAACAGATTACGATGCAGTTACGTTGTTTTTTCCCCCGGTCTTTTCAATGGCGAAATGGCACTTCCTTTTTCGTTGCGGAAAAATTTGAATATTTGATGCACAAAAATTGATGAATGTATTCTCCTTAGTGAGCAATTTATTAGCATTACATAGATTCTTATGTTCGGCATAAAGAGTTTAGCAAATGGGGATACACAAAAAGAGGAACACTGCCAAAAACTAAACCAAAAACAAAATAGACGTAAATGTTAAGTAGACCCTTAAGTTAAGTTTAGGATTATGGTAGAATAATTTTTTGAATTGACTACGTAAAACTATAGAATATCTTTATTTTGCATAGTTTGTAACTTCATCAATATACTTTTATTACGCATAACTATTTTGCATTAGTTCAGTAAAAAGGCATTTTGAAAGCAGAACATCAATCTAACAAAATCAAATGAATAATTATTTTACTGAGCTTACTGTTCAGTACAGTGTAAGAATACATTAACAAAATTACCAAAACAAAAAAGTAATCAGCAAATAAATGGCTTAAGCTAATCGCACTAGATCCATCCACTGCTAAGTGGAATCACCAGTGACTTTAAGCCGATAATTATGAATTTCATAGCCTGATATGTTTCTTTTTTTTTGCACAGACTTGTTGAGAACCAAGCAACAACTGAAGCAAAGCAAAGCGAAAACTCTTTTTTCTGTTGTGTCTTTGTTTTTGTAACTCATTTAAGTCCCACATTTTTTGCAGCTTTCGTTGAAGCTTTCTTGCCGATTCTCTTTCTTATCACATACCATACTGAACAGTAAGCTCAGTAAAATAGTTAGTAATTATTTATTGTTCCGATACACAAAAAAAAAATTTTAAATGAAAATTACGGAAAGTTATTCAAAGATAAGAAAGAGAAAATAATAACTCTATGAATCAAGCAAACGAGGATCCTCTCAGATGGAGGTTTGTTATCCATACACTTAAGTAGCCTGTTCGTTTACTTCTTTAGTTAAATATTTGGTTAAGTCCTTAGCTAAATAATAAGAAAGAGGAGAGTGGAATTGCTCTCAGTGAAAGTTTGAACTACCCAGCGACAAATCGATGAAGTACTCTGAACTTTAATGTATGAAAAGCTATACCCTTTGTGTTGTATGTTTGCTGTTTTTGTTGTATGCTGTCTGCCTGCTTTGTATAGGGGGCTGTAGGCAGTTCGCTTGCTGGCTGCCTGCTTTGTATATAGTGTTGTAGGCAGTCTGTCTGTTTGCTGTCTGATTTGTATATGGAGATATAAGGGGTCTTGCCTGTTGGCTGCATACTTTGTATGTGGAGATGTAGGTAACTCGATAAACTATACAGGCACTTGGTAAGCGATATTTTAAGGCAATCTGCCTTTCCCATGCTACACATTGTATATAAAGATGTAGGCAAGCTGCCTACAAAGCGGCCATCCCTTTGTTAAAAGCATTTACAGTTGTGGCTGGAGTTGTGAGCATTACTGCCTACAATGAGTATAGCTATTCATCGATGTTGTGTATAACATATTTGCCACTGGGTATAAAAAGTAAGAGTTAAAAAATTTGGTTAGCTGAGTTAAGTCTCAAAACTTGAGGTATAAAACAGACTACTTCTTTTGCAACATTTTTATGTCATTATCTATTATTATATATTAAAAAAAAATGTTGACAGAAATATTACATTTTTTAAGTTTATTTTTGATGCATAGCTTTCAAAACCGGCCAAGTCCATGAACTTGCTTTCAAAACCAGTCCAACGCCTTGAAATCAAAACCGGCCAACTATACTATATTGATATTAAAACCGGTTAAGCCTACTTTTTTTCAAACAAATTTTGTTCAATACTATGTCAAGATTATCCAAGCGCGTGTTCAATGGATCACAACCCGCCAAGTCCAAAATTGTTTTCTCAGAAACATAGGCAGATAAGACTCGAAATGTCTGATCTGACGTGTTTTGAGTAAGAAAATGTATAAACTATTATGTGGGAAATACATTTTAGTTTTTCATTGAATATAGATGAAGATAAACGTTTTTCGTTGATTTTCCAAAAGTATGAAAAAAGGACTTGGCCGGTTTTGAACTGGACGCTTCATGTTAGCTTATTGACTCATAAAATAACTTATCAACTGTAAGCTTTTTGAATCGTTAAAGGATCGTTACATAAGAGATATATATTTTTATTTCCTTTCAATTTGTTTTAGCATTACTAAATTAACGAATTTTGTATCTTATCTCTTTCTTATTTTCATTATTATCTACTTTAATTTGATCAAGTATTTGCGTTTTTGGCACTAAAAAAATTTTTAGGGCAACATTTCTGTGGCCACAAGGAATATTAGCTAATGTCAAACTGTGATCACAAGGCAAAGCAACATAAGCTCTGTGCAATAAGCCGGTCGCTAATACTGTTTTGCCGTAGTATCGAAGATCGACTTTATATTGTTCTAACCAAGTGACGTTAAACATTTTTAGTTATTATTTACAAAAATTCTGCTAACGATTCGTTAAAACTTATTGAAAATTATTAAATAAAAAAAAAAACCCATGCTACGTATTTATCTGTGTAATTATAATTAGCAATAGTACTAAGCAAAGATGAGAAAATGTAAGATAACAAATAAAAACTAAGCGAATTTTAGTCACAAGATCGATCGAGTTTTAATTCGTCAAAAAAATATTGAATATAATTTTTTTGCATAGTACACGAATAAAAAAATCACTTTTGTCGCCTGATATGATATTTTCAACTTAACTACGCCCAAAATTCACTGCCCTCTTCGTCTAGATTTCCAACGCCATCATCACCACCACTACAGCGTGCCCTGGTAAGGCCGGTAGAAAATGGAAATGCCAATAAACTTGACATAGACATGGTGCTACCGGTAAAGGGAGGAAGCCGTAAATCATCAAAATCATCGGCATCAGCTTCAATATCTAAGCCGACACCAATATCAACATCAAGTTGACTAGTAGCAACAGTAGTTATAGGAGAGTTACCAACGCCATCGGCAACTTCTTCAATTGCTCTTTGCAGACTCGAAGTGTCTTCTTGCAACATGCAAGCAACATGTTGCGATGATAATTCTTCTCCAAGATCTTGATTTTGTCTTTCCTGCTTCTTATCGGTCTGTTGTTCTTGCGTTTGTTGCTGACGATGTTGTTGCTGTTTCGCTCTCTGTTTTTCTCGTTCTTGTTGCTGTTGCTGTTGCTGTTGATTAAAGCCATTTGTATTACCAGCATTTAAAGGTTTTACTTCATAGCAATTGTCCGATTGTATATTTTGTGGAGTTATTGCTGTTATTTCTGTCCTTTGTGCTTTAAGTGTTATTACTGACGGCGATTTTGTTGTTTCTATTGCGGTTTCATTTATAAATGATGTGCTCCATGAAGTGAGCGTTGCCACCGTTTCAGTTAGCATTTCTGCTGCACTTTTCCTTACATCCATTTTCTTTCCAGTTTCACTTTCAATTTTATCACCATTTGTTGCAAACGCTGTTGGCGTTGCTGCAACTTCAGCCGTTGCTGCTGCTGCTACTGACGTAGAAGACTTAGGAGTTTCCAGCTTTTTTACTGCATCAGCAACAGCATTGTCATCGACAAAATGCTTGGGGTCTTGATGAAACAACACAGTTGAAGTGTTCGTTGCTGTTGTTACTGTTGTTGGTGCTGTTTCAATTGTTGTTGTTCTCTTAGCTTTTTTCACGCTTTTCTTTTCTAGCGTTTGCTGTTGTTTTTGTTGTAACTGCATCAACATTTGTAACTGCTGTTGCTTTTGTTCCTTCATCTTGTGCTGTTTCTTTATTTGTCGCCGCCGCTGCTGTTCATTTTGAAAAAGTCTATTCATTTTAGCCATCGATTGTTGCAGCACCATTGTTGTTGACGTAGTTGTTGGTGTATTTGGTGGCGGCTGATGAGTTTTGCTTGTTGAGGGATTTTCCTCATCAAAAAGTTTTTCATGACTCGCACCAAGAGCCTTTGGTACGCCACCTTTACTTAAACTGCTTTCGTCGAAGTCACCAACATTGTCGCGACCAGCAAAAAGTGTTTGCATCATTTTAAGATCTGAGCTCATTGTTGTGGTTGTTGTTGTCCATGGTTTGAGTCGTGATCTGGGTATAATTTTTTGTAAATGCTCTTGCGTTTTTTGGTGTAATTCGTCATCTATCGTTTGAATTTTTCCTCTGACTCTGTAGCTGCTAAGCGGTGCTAACAATACATTTGTTTCAATATCACTTGTGCTCAAATGACTATCGTTAGATTCCACTCCAGTTACTTCAGTCTCAGAATCATAAGGACCATTTTTGTAACTGTTCTTGTTAAACACTTTTGCATCAAGTAGTTTGATATTTGCAGTCTTATCATCAATAGCTTTTGTGCGCTTGCGACCTTTTTGACTTTCGCCCAAAGTGATTAATTTGTGGCTCAATCCAAGACTATCATTTTTTTGCTTAAAATGCTCAACCGTATAAATTATATCTTCTGTTACATTATTCAAGTGCGCATAAGTCTGCTTTTTATCGATATTCTTTTTCGTTTCTCTGGCGTTATTTACTGATTTGTCCTTTTGGAAGAGTTTCGCCTTGGCTTCCAGTATAGGATTTTTACAATTAGGTGAGCTGCTAATGTTATCATCCTTACTTGTATCTATAAAGGACACGTCTGTTATCTTTGCATTCATTTCGTGCATGAATTTTTCATATTCCCTGTCAGAATCCTGAGTTTTGTAAACATCTGATTCTAATTGGGGCACACTTTTTGTGGCGTGTCGTAGCATTTGGTATTTATTTTCAATTTTATTTTTTTCCAGCAAATAGTTATTCCACATTGTAGCAGATGCCTCACGGCAGATTTGTTTTTGTTTTTGTTGTCGTTCCAAATATTGATGGAAGTTTTGCTCCAACTGATTACTTTCTATCTCCAGTTTTTGTAAACGTAACCTATGAAAAATTAAATTTTTTATTTCGTTTTTTTTTTTTAAACTTAATATCGTTTTTATTACTTGGCATCAAAGACTATATTGTCCACTTTACGTTCATCGGCGGCTATACGCAGTATCATTTCATCAAGATTGCTTTGTGCTGCCGCTTTCAGTGCATAACTTCGTGCACTTATTGGTAGTTTTGCTTTGCTGATCTCTTGCTTTGGTGGTGATTTTAGTAGTATGGTTTGCTTCAAAGATTGTTTAGGTATTGACTTTGGTGAAACGATAGGCGATTGTGAAGTAGACTTTTGCTCATGGTTCTGGAAAAATTGTAATTAAAAATTGATTAGCACGTCAAAAAACAAGAAAAAGAAACTTGTATGATATCTTTGGACAGAGCAGAATAAAGCGAATCTTTTAGCAAGCTTATATCATACTCCCTGTAAGGCAGCTGATCACTGCCTTACGTCGAAATAAAATCTTCGACTATGTCGGCCATTAACTTTCGAACAATGAGCAATGCATAGAGTCCTTGCAAGTCTCAATGAAAGCTCAGGGCCTGTTGACATATCAGCACATGTAATGAGAAAGTGTGTCTCAGCACTGGCTTTACCAATACGCAATCTCTTCAACTATAAAGAAATATATGAACATTTAGTACCTAATCTATTGCAGTAATCGGGCGTGCCTTCAGATCTATACTTTTCTATCATTCAGGTGTTTAATAGAACCTCCCATTACTGTGATACTTCATATTTTGATCGTACAACTGTGTTGTGAAATAAGCGATTGTTTTCCCCATATCTGTGATACATATTGATTGCAGAATATTGGTCACCGAAATTACATCACATGTCCCCTTTCCGACTAACTTATACCCTTTTCTTATAAACCAACAAGGTGCGTTGAATTTAAAGGGGCTTCCCCTGAGCACTGGATTAAAATTTAAAAAAAAAAATCCTACTCCAATATGTTTTCATGCAACAAAGGTATCAGGCAATTTTTTATTTCTCAACTCAAGTGTTTGTGATATGGGCATTTCCATGTGTCCCGTTCAACCGTCGAACACATTTAAAGTAAAATTTTTTTGGACCAAAGTGTCACTCGGGACAAAAACCTCTGTTTTCGTAGAAATGCCCATATAGAAATTTGAGAAAAATTTATTTGAAAAATGGTATATGTATAAACTTCTTTTTGCTTCTAAGTAATATAACTAAATGATTGAAACAAACCTTCAATGATATCACTAAAGCATCGGTAGGTTTTATTGCTGTTGTGGTTGTAGACTGAACCGTCGTATAATTGGGTTTTATTTCTACCATGGTTACTGGCAAAATTTTACTCGGCACAGCACTTCGAACAACATTTTGCTCCTGGTCGTGAAATCTTTGAATCATTTCACAATGTTTCAATTCGAATTGTTCCAATTGTTTTTCAACACTATCATTTAATTTATCAAACTCCAGAGAAGGATCACGCTTAGGTAGATGCTGACAAAGAAAAAAGAAAATTTAATCATACGACTTGGTTTAGTCTCTTCAAAAGTCGTCATCATACCTTCATTAATTTTTGCTTATAGCGTATCTTAAGTAATTCCTTTTGATGGCATAGTTTTGTTTCAATTTCCTGAGCAAGCAACTTTTTTTGTCTATTCAAAGCCTTACGCAGAGAATTTTCAACCTAAAATTTGAAATGAATCAAAAATCTTCAGTCATCAAATACAATACAAACCTTATCTAAAAACTTCTGTCCATGTTGAGAGGCACGTAAATCATTTATCCATTCTGTGTAGGACATTTCTGGCATTGACGTTGACATTTCCCTTTTCAGCGACTTTTCATTATCTACGAGATTCTTAAAAATTTTTTCGAAATTGACGGCACATTTTTCAAATTGATTTGACATCGTTTCAATGGCCGTAACAATAACTGCAAAACGTTTGTTTTTACGTTTAGCAAGCGCCATATTTTTTAGATTCCCAGTGATAATTTCTAAGCTACGATTTAAATTCCGGAAACTATGCTGTGATGATGTTTTTAATTGACGTGGGCGTGGCAAGGTCTTCGGATCAGGTTTTTGCTGTTGTTGCAATAGATAAAGCTGTCTTGACATGCATTGCAATTTATTGGAAAGTGCAATCAAATATTTATTAACGCTATGTAGACTATTAGCGCTTTTTTTTGTTTTCGTTTCGGAACTTGATGCTTTCTTCTTTTCACTAATCGGCAGTGATTCTGATAGCTGTGGTGTTTTTTGAATTACTGGTGATGGTGGTGGCATTTCAGTTTTATCCCTCTGTTCTTTGATTGTCAAATTAATGATATGCTTTAATATCAGCAGCAAGAGTGATGATCGGGCATTTGTTTCATATTCTTTGACAATTTGGTTTTTTAAATCTTTTTCATATTTCGCCGTACCGGATACAGCTTCTAAAATTTCACATATTTCGAATTCAGTGAAACGAAAATATTGTGAATTTTCAAAATCTGGCAAAGTATTGCGAAATGGTATTTCAGTACAAAAAACAGAGAGCGAAAAGTGACAATTTTCGGCATAAAGAAATTCAGCCACAAGTGTGTTCAGTGCCAGTACCATAGGTGAAAGTGTTAAACGTTGCGTAGCATTGGCGCCATAAGGCTTGTTTGTTGATGTAGCCTGCGAAAGTATTTGACGTCCTGAAAAGTAACGCAAGTTCATTTATTCAAATGATGTTTTAATTTAACCAAAACATGAACAGATTATTCGGGTACATGATTTGCAAGATAAGTTAATTTTGTTTTTGTTTGGAGCACGGGTTGTCAAGTGGCCGTTTTTGGCAAGGCCAAGCGGTTAATTACAAGTCAAAGCTGGGGCCTTGTAGAAATTGAAAATTTTCGTAAAAAGCCGTTAATTAGAGGATTTTAGTTGAAGGAGCAAAAAAAAATCATCAAGTTCTTTCCCACAAAAAAAAAAAAAACTTCTAGCATTGGCCGATGCGAAGTCATTAGGGATAGCCGTTCTTATTAAAATTAAAGCCATTTTGAGTGCGTGAGAGTAAATCGATTTTCAATCGGTGGTCGTTGGGCGCGTTTAGCCTAGTTAAGCATTTTGATGAATTGCAGCGCATAAACCGCTTGAAACTTTCAATGAACGATATGCTGCAAATGTTGTTTAAATTCTGAGATATTTTGATATTGCAGATTGTACATCGCTGTCAGATTGAAACCCGTAGCAGTATGAAGCGTACTTTTTTGCTTCAAAGTTTATGAAGCGCTTAACAAAAATGTTGTTCAGTACAAACTTGCTTGAGACGGTTTACTTGGCTGACGGGTCCATTCTATTGTTTTGATTTTGACAAATCAAACTATGTGTACAAAAAAATTAAGCTTGATAAAATTTTATTAATAATAATTTTCAATGTTAATAGAGGAATTTCCTAAATCCAACGTTTGAGGCCAAATCTCTTGACGTCATCTTTGTAACTCCACTATGCCATAATCTTATTTGTAGCGTACAAACTGTTAAACCGTTTACCAGCATTTTGATGCTTAGTGTACTTATTAAATGCTCGTGAGGGAAGGCATCGCGAAACCACTCTATCGACTCTGTGGTTACCAGGCCAACGGACGATAAATGCTAACAAATGTGTAAACAAACATTTGTTTCAAAACATTACATTTTACAACATACTCGTATGATTTATGCGCATTTTTTATAAGTTATTAGCTTGCTCACCTAAAGCAGTTTTATTAAAATTTTTTATCAAATCCATTCGCAGCTGAGCCTGCAGTGAACGCGCTACATCGTCACGGTCAAGCCATTCACGAAAGTTTTTTTCAAACTCTTTTGGCGGAATTTTACTTAGATCACTTAAGTTAATTTTAGTTTCCGATTCCATTTATTAATTTATATATTTTTATTTTGTTTTAATTTCTTTTACACTTTTTTAATTTGAAAATATTTAGTGCAACTTTTATTACGATATTATTAAGTTTAACCTCAACGATTACACTTAAGCTAAATTATTCGTTTGCAATTTTTTATGTTACACGAAATTAAATTTTTTTTATATTAATTTTTTTCAAAGCTTTTTCACATTCTTGTCACTTGATTTTAAAATTTGTACTGTCAAGAAGTATAAAAGCAAAAGCGGTGTCAACTTGAAAATTTCGTTGAGAACGTAAACAACCCTCATTGTTTATTATCTGTTTATTATGTGGTTCGGCATTTTTTGTATGTGTTGAAAAGTGGCAGGTGTTTAGGCTAGGAGCGTTATAAGCAGTGTTGCACTGCGTTTTTTTTTAACTACTATTCGGTACGTTCTATTTTCACTAAAATTTGTTCGAGAGTACTCCGGAGTAAATGATAAATGTAGAAAGTAGAATATAGCTTAAAAAATACAACATAATTGTGCTGCTTACTACTTTGACTCTATTTATGAAAAATTAAAATTTATATTCAAACAATGCCAGTAATCAATTTATTCAGAACTTACCAAAAAATTTTACATTTTCAATTTTCAGTTAAATAGAACTTGTAACATAAACTTTGACGTTTCACATAACCTTCAAACGAACTAAGCCATTTGTTAGACTTAACGAAACACAATTGCATCTCGTGATAGCGAGAAGAAAAAAAACAATATAACAGATTTTTTCTATACATATGTTAGAGCAGCATGCGCAATGGAAGCTCAAAAAAGCTCTATTGCATATCTTCATGGTGATTGCGAGGCTTAGTTGCGAGAGGTCGAATGAAAAAGTTTCACTCAATAACTTGGTAAGTAAGCCACAAATAGGAAAATATATTAATACCAATGTTGTAGAGGAGATAAAACACGTCGATTTCATGTCCGATAAATCTTCGTATGACAAGATTTGACCAACCTTTCATATTTTCAAAATTACTGGTAACCATTGCCATTTTCGAAAAATACGGTTGTATTGAGAATTTTAAAGTAACATTACTTGTTCAGATCTGAAAACCTTATTTTTCGTCTAAAGTAATTAGTTGTGTTATATGGAGATTTTTTGGGTATGAAATCGAAATATATTTTTCTGCTTGTGACTTTCTTTCTGAGCCATTGAGCGAAATTTTTTTTTTCCGAAGTCTCACAACCAGCCTCACCACTACTAAAGCAGCTGACGCTTATATCATCATATAACTACACAAAAATAAGAATTTAAAATAGGAACTTAGCAGGATGAAATGTTTATATCACTTGCAACGCTGTCACCCAAACTTACAAGCTTCATTATGTCGCAAATTCCACTGAATCGAATAATATTATTGAATTAATCATACATTTGTTAACAATTACCTTATTGTGTTTGGATAATTATACTAAGTCTATCATAAATGTATGGATTTGGGAATTAATACCATATAGTAACTTGGTTGAAACAAATAATTCTTTGTTGCAAACATTACAAGTTAATAGCCACCAAATCATGTATTTGTCAGTAGAAATATAGTTTTGTCGCTTACGTATAAATTTATTAATATCTATTTAGGTGGAAACCGATGAGCAAAAAACGATAATTTAAAATATTGATACATAAATAAATTGATATTTTCCATATCATCACATCCCATGTAACATTAAATAGTGTTTTACTTAAATATGTTAAAAATCGTATAGTTTTGACATTAATGTGAAATAAAATCAAATGAAATTAAGATAGCCAAATACATATTCGATCCAATTAAATCTATTCAACCCACTCAAATAAATATCATGTTGGACCAATAAACAACATTTTAACTTCCATTTAAAAGCATAGTAAAATCTACCAAAATCTTTTGATAGTTAATAAATATTTTAAAAAGTTTGCAACAAAATTCATTTATTTGAAGGAAACATTCTATTTTCTCAGTGCACAGATCGACTTTATCTGTTATTACTTGTTGCCACAGATTTGACTTTCGGAAAGTGGGTCAGGGGCGAATTTAACTTTCACTCATAAAGCAATTCAATAGACTCCTGCGTATATGCTTTTACTAAAATTTTTATCTAACAAACGTTAAAATTAGCTGATCGCAGAGAGAAAAAGAATAAATAAGCAATATTTAGGGATGAGTATGACCGTATGCGGAATCATGAGATGATGCCATTAGTCCATTTAAGAGTCTCCTTCAAAAATTCGGTGGTGTTATTAATGAAATATTTATGTATATCAATAAAAAGATGAAAAGTGTATGTATTTTGTAATAAATTGTAGAAAAACAAAAATAAATCACTTACCGGTTGCGGCCTTACACAGTTTAGGAACCACTGCTAAAAATTTATTTGCAAAGCAAACCATTTTAAAAGCACTGTAATATAGCTTCGAATTGAAACACTAGCGGATGCTGCACCTAAGCAGCAACTGCAATACATTTTTACTAGCAAAAGCAAAACACTCACACCACTAAGGATTTTTAATAAATTATTTTTCACAAATAAAACATTTTGCAAAATTTCGATTAAATTAAATTAAAATTACGCACTTGATGCTTTTTTTTTTAGCAAATGAAAGACATTAATCAATGACAAAAACAACTAAGCACTGCACTTACACTGGCGGCTCTGCCGGCGGCTTCGCTTTGAACGCGATTTTTTCTTTTCACATAAATTTAATAATATTTTATTGCTTTTCTATTGGAAGCTTGTAAATAAATTCGTATTATCACTTATCACTACTTTATTATCGATAAAATATGAAAAATTTTGCGGCGAAAACTAAATTCGATCATTGTAAAATAAATGTAAACTGAAGCGAGAACTAGACATGACAATTTGTTTGCCGAATTGATTTGCCAATTGGTTTGCCAAAGTAATGAGCTGTGTTCAGAACATCAAATTTTTCATCAATTTGCTTGTCAAACACTTTAGCTATACTAAACAGCTAAAATTTTAATGAAATATCTCCAAATCAAAGAAGTATATAATCAAAGTATATATATACTTCTTCGACATCATGAAATAAATAAATACAGAGAAAAAAATTGGAGTCTCTTCTCTGAAAATCATTAATATTCGTTTCATTATGTGAAAGCCTTTAAGACTTTGCCTTTTAACTTGTACTGTACTCTTGGCAGTACTGTCTTACCGACGCATTTTTAACGAACTCTGAAATCAGCTGTTTTTCGGTTTTCTCTTTAACTTCATTTTATTTGTTTATATTGTTGTCTCTGTTTTCTTATTAAATTCGTAGTGTAAACGCTGTAGTGTGTATGATTTAAGAAAATCATTATTGTACAAAAATACGTATAAATTCTATAAAATTGTGAAATAACCAAAAGAAAAACAATACATAATAAAGTTGTGTGTGCAGCAAGAATTACAACAAAAGAACGATTGGAAAATTTGCCGATGTCATTGACGCTGTCAAATTAGTGCTGAAACGAATCTTTAACAACAATTTGTGATTTTTCACATAGAAGAGAATAATCCAAGCATTTTATTTTTCCAATTGCATTATCAAGTCGTGTTCGTGGCACATATAAATTTAGCACAAATTTAGCTTCCAGGAAAACATCGACAATTGCACAGCTTTTTTAAGGTAGCATAGGCGAAACATCGACGGTGACTATGTCGCAAATAGACAATATAATTATTCAAGTTCGTGCGCGCTTACAATCGCTATCCATTAAGCTCTGGCTGGAACCCTATTACTTCACCGGCATTGGCAGCGTGGAATCAGAAATTGATGTGAGTGCACTGGAAATAATTTTTATTATTCCCTATTCTGATTAAATTTCCATTCAAAATATAGGCCCTAGCACAGGAATTCAGTAAGAGTTTAGGATTTTCCGCATCAACTTGTAAATTGGCGCTGTCGGAGCTACAGGATGGTGCTTTGCGAAAGTTGGCTGCTCGGAAGGAATATGAACAAACTGGTTAGTTCAATAATATTTATTTAGCATTTCATTAAGCTAAACATTTGTTCTAGGTCGCGCTACGTTCAGCGTGCGCCGCATCAACAACGAACAGGGTACTCAAAATGTACTTGAGATAAAGTGTTCACTCAGTGCTTTAGGCGAAGACTTGCAGGGAATCATCGCTGATAAGTTGGATTTAACTGATGCAAATCAAGTTAAATGCATTTCCGCTGGAAAGATTATCGACCCGCAGAGAACGTTGGATGCGCAGGGTAATTTTAATTATAAATACATTTGTGACATCAAAACCTCAAAAAATAATGCTTTCAGAAGCAAGAAAGTTGTAGAATAGCATTTAAAGTGTTAAAATCATACATTCCACATCAAAGAAAGATTTTTCTTAATATCGCTCCCATTCGTTTCTTGTGTTATTTTACTAATCTGCCATACAAGCGAAAACTTCAAAACGTCATACTGACAACGTTTGCACTAGCACTAAACAAAACAAAAAGACTTATTTTGACAAAATGGCGTGGCACCTCCCACAAGAGTAAAAATGCAAAACCTTATACTGAAAAAAATTTTAAGATATTGCACTCAAATCAAATATAGCAACAAGTACTAGACAAAAATCAGACCGGCTATACCTAGAGAGCCTGGCAGACTTTGGAACGCTATACTGAGAGGTATATGTTTGGTAATGTCAGAAATAAAAACTAGGGTTTCCACAAAACTCTTCCAGCGTGCACGAATAGTTGCGAGTACCGTAAATTCTCTCTAATATTTCCTCGATTCACGTATTTTCTACTGTAGCAGTCATTTCCACAATGATTTAAGACGACCGTGTTTTCTACTAATCTGAGGGTTCCACTACGTTGCTTGTCAGCAGACTGCAATCAATCCATTTTCACTTTTTCCGTTTGATTTCAATAGAAGTCGGATCTTGAAAGGTGGACTTTGGGCCAATATTAACTAAAATGCATTCTTAGTTCATGAAGATAATACCTTTTTCTACAAATAAGATATTTCGTAGCTTTATTTTCTTAATGAATATTAAGTGGAACTTCAATTCAATAATATGAATACCTGAAATGAGTATGTACCTTGTTAAAATATTAGCCTCCCTTTCCGCCGATAATGTTGTTGAATTATCTCCACTAGTATATATATTTATAAAATCTTAATCTTAAATTATTCTTCTATTTTTAAACTTAATAGGTCTTAAAAACAATCAGCAACTCATGGTAATTGTAAGTCAATTGGATAAAACACAATCCACCTCAAAAGAGGCAATGTATGATCGAATAAGGAAAATTAAAATCGATGTGGAAGCAATTGTGGACTCCAACAGGCAACTATTTGAAGTCTGTATTTAATTCATCTTCTACCAAATATGAATTTTAAAAAAAATGTTCCATTAATTTTCAATTTTTTACAGATGGAAGATCAAGACGGTAATCCAGTCTTCCTGCCACCGATTGAAAACCGTGCACTACTCATGGCCATGGGTTATTGTGAGAAGGCACGTGCAGCGATGAAACGTCAAGAATATGACGAAGCATTGATTTTGCTGCTTGAAGCTGATGAGAAGTTCACCACATGCAATTCGAAATTTCTCGAGTCCGTCGATAATTATGCACTCGTCAACTTGGATATTGTATGGTGTTACTTGTGCTTAAAGGTACTTAATGATGAAAAAAATGTCTATGCAATTTTGCTATAATGTTTTTACTCATTTTTAGAATGTCACTCAACTGCCAGATGCACAGCGGCGTTTAGAAATATGTGAGAAAAGTTTTCGCCGTAGCTATGGTGAGAACATGGATCGTCTGATTGCACTCAAAGGTAATGCCTGTCCTGAACGTGCGCTTCTCATGCGCTTGCATTTGCTGCAAGGTGTTGTAATGTTTCATCAAAATCGACGTGATGAAGCTTATGAAAAATTTGAAGTAGCAGCATCAGAGTTGCGTGAGCTAAAGGTAGATGATATCGATGTTGCTACTCTAGTTGAAATGGGCTATGAACCATTTGAAGCACGTCTGGGTCTGCGTGCATGTAGCGGCAACTTGGAACAAGCCATTAATTTCATTCATGAACGTAAGGATAAGAAAAAGGATGCACGCGCACGTTCTGAGAACGAGCGTAAGATTAATAAAAAATTGACACAAGACTCAAGTAACGATAAAGATTGGGTAAATCCACGTAGTGTAACTACACTGATGGAGATGGGGTTTGAGCGTAACTTAGTTGTGGCTGCACTAAAGAAAACCAAAAATAATGTACCTCAAGCAGTAAGCTGAAAATTGAGAAATATATGTAGATTTTTGATGCCCAATTTCATGTAATATACTTTCTTTTGCAGCTGGATATGCTGCAATCCCGTTCCGATGAGCTGAGTGAAAATTTGCCACCGTCCAAAAGCGCTGATAATACTCTACTTGAACAGGTTGGTGATATTTTCGTAATACTTTTTTATTGTTTTTGTATTTTTTATAACTCAATCTGCCACAGTAAGGGATCACCCTAGTTTGCATACAAAAACTGAATTTTTCGTGTTTTGGTTTAGCTTTGTTTTTAACCCATTGTACTTCGTATATGATATGCGCCTTTGGTATTGGAAAAGGTTTTAAAAGTTTAACTTTTCAAGCTTTTAAAGTTTTTCTAGTTAGTTCCTTAAGGAATCAAATTAATTTATGTGTTGCTTAACATTTTTTTTTGTTAAAAAAGTTTGAATTAAAAAATATATTTTATATATTAATATTATATATATACCTATATAAATATATTTTATATATAATATTAATAAAAATATATTTTATATATTAGCTTGCTCTGCTCCTATAAAAAAGAAAGCCCTATTTCCGAAAAACAAAATTTTTCAGTAAATAAGAACCACAAAACTGCAGCTAGGATCAATATAACTCATCACTGAATTAGATTTAGGACTTTCTACTGACAGTTGCATATCTTAGACCGATTCGAAAACGCTTTAAAAAAGCATTTAGAAAAAAGTTAGAGTTAGAGCCTTTTAACTTATCAGAGCAGTGCCAACCAAGTGCTAAATATAATAAAATTATAAAAAAACTGCTATAAATTTTTTGTATTTCTCAATATTTTCATGCAGCTCATAGAACTTGGCTTCAACGAAGAAATGGCACGTGTTGCACTAGAAACAATGCACAATAATATTGAGAATTCAATTGATTTTCTGGTGAAAACTTTTGGCAATGAAGAGGAATTGCGTAAAACAATGGAACGTATGGCTGAAAATGCTGCAACCGCTTTATCAGGTGCTTCGACATCAACTGGAGCAGCATCGCTTGTAAGCAAAGTAATGCAAAAAGCTAAAGCAGAAATGGAATCTTTGAAGGCGTATAAACGCTTCAATGAAGATATAACAGAAAATGAAAATGACTACCTAGACTTACCATTGGTACAGGAGGAACAAATCTTGGCAGAATATAAACATCTGCTAGAACAGTGAAATTAGAGCACAAATCTCAAAGCTTTACCCAGTTATTTTTTGTTATTTTTTTATTAATGTATCGAAATAAATTTTTTGAGCCAGTGGCGAATTTTCACAAATGTTTGTATTAAACAATATATCTTAATAAATCTTGATAACAAACGTTATTTTCAACTGTAAAAAGTTTTATAAGTGTTAAATTTTATAATTTTCTATATGTATATGTACGTTTTTAGTTTACAATTATGTAGCTTATTTATTTTGGCAAATATTTGTTAAGACATATTTTGGGGGAAAAAAAATTGTACTTTAAATGGTAATAAACTATTTTTGATACATAACTGCAAGGGGTGAAGTTCATTTTAAGTGAAGTGTACAATGTTGCATTTTAGGAACATTTCGTCTTGCCAACAGTGCCATCATTTAAATTAATTAATTTACATTTTTAATTCATAACGTAACTTATCACTAGAATTAAAAGGGCAATAATACTATTTAAAAGCAAATTATAAAACAATCATTATTGACAGTTTCTAACCAGTTTTTTTATTAAATAAAAATGACTGTTTTTAACCGGTTTTTTTTATAACGTCTGAGAATAAATCAATAATAATTACAGTGAACAGCAGCAAATTTAATTTCAAAATGCGTCTTAATTTATTGTATTTTGTTTTTTGTTTTCAACAAAGAATAATGTTTATTTTTTGCATGCAATTTTTACGAAAACAAAAAACGAAATCTAAAAAATAGAATGATTAAAAAGTCTTTGTCTGGTAATGGATCTTTTTTTCGTTGTTATTATTTTTTTAATTTTTAAGTTACATCGTCACAATGTAAATCTTACAATTTTTTTTAGAGAAAATAATGTTTTTTTTTTTTAAACAAAATTGATCAAATTCGAAAACAATCGTCATACCTTTAAAACCATGCAACAAATTTCAAAATTTTGCTTACCAATATTATAATACATTTCATATGTTTTGAATTTTGTGAAATTCGCTCATAAGTTTTCTAACTTATACAACTTTTTAGAAAAGCTATATCCGCAACTTATGATGACTTTATCTCCGAAACTATGTAGATCTGTGCAACATTTTTGATTACTTTTTAATTTTTTATCTCTAAAGCAGTACTTTTCTTGAAAACAAAAAAATCAGGCGGTCAACTAAAGTTGACTTGTGCCAAATTTTGAAGTTCCTAAGAAAAAAGCCGCCTACGAATCATTACCTCTAAGCCCAACGAAGTCATAATTCACTGCTGCCCTAAGTCCGACAGACATTTTTATTATAGAACAGCAAACATTAAGATCAAGATTATTTACATACCTGCGACTCTAGTTGACTGGATAAAATACACATGCAGTTTTATATCACCAATACGAGTGCAATTAAATAAATAAAACTGGTTGCGACTGAGTAATTAAAGTTATAAATTTAAAAACAGTTTAAATTTAAATGGGTTTTTTTTGCTAGTATGATAAACGAGAAAAACGCCAAATAATCCGCCTTACAATTTAAGACTTTAATATTGCAGGAATAAGCGGCTGCTGACGACAAACTTAACATAAATCGTATAAATTCTTAACACAACAATTTGTCAATCAAAATAAACGTGATGTGAATTACATATTTCGAAATCTACAAGTTAATAAGCAGCTTAAGTGCTTACGAATTAAGTAGATTCGGTTGCCTATGAGTGAAGAGATATAAGAAAATTATTTATAGTATTCATAAAAAATAAACATTTCCACAAAGTCCAATGGCACAATTATATTAAGTTTAGACTACCGAAAAATTCCTTCAAAGTGGATTTTTTTGGGCACCTTCAATTCGTTGTACCAATTGAATCCTGAAAAAGAATATGCCAATAAATATACCGGAAATGTATATTGATCGTTATTTTTGAATAAAACCTGCAGCACTTCTCTACAAAAATTAGTACTTTTCTTAAAAGTGCGCACAAAATGTTTATAAGCTACAGACAGTGAAATCTCTTCAAGAAACAAAACTCTTCAGTAACCACATCAAGATAATTTTTCTGGACAATCTAATAAACAAAGACATGAGAAAAATGGTATGGTTTTTAAAAGTTTAGAAGCTAGAACTTAAGTGACGTCTAAAGAGGAGTGGGTGCCACCACCTGTTTGTAGAAAATTTATATTTAAATTTATTAACGTAAACTACGATTGTGAAAAAAAAAAATTTAAATTTTCTACATTTCTGCCTCTAAAAACAAAAACAACACGTCTCAAATTAATGATAATTTTTTAGATCTACAGTTGAACTTCGATTATCCGTAATTCTATTATCCGGGAGAATCTATTATCCGGGAAGTCTTAAAAATGTTGACGTTGATTATTTTGCTTCTATTAACCGTGATTGACTCTATTATCCGTGATGAGAAAAGTCTAACTGCTTCTTTCTCTGTGTTCTTGTTCGTTTTTTATACGACATGCACATTAAAATGGAGAAAGAGAATGATGATGTAATTTGGGGAATCCCATTTTGAAAAAGAAAAAAAAAATTCTTGCAGTTAAAGAAAAAATTGACTTAATTAACGACCATCTCCTAAGAGAAAGAACAAAAATTAAACGTAGTATACAAACAATTAAATGAACACTATAACTAAATACTTTTGTAAAACGGTGCTCTAACCAATGAAATAATATGCCTACATATTATGTTTTTACGACTTTGAAATTTAATAAGGAATAATATAAAATAATGGTCCTACTATTCGGGATTTTCGATTATCCGGGATAAGCTCGGTCGCGACCATCACGGATAATCGAAGTTCAATTGTATTTAGAATATCAAAGTGAAAAAATTATATATTTCACAAAGTTATTTTAAACAAATACTATATAGGATGTATTTTTTAATAGTTTATTGCGTTTATAAAAATCAATCAAGCATAAACGATATTTATTTTTATTATGTTTTGTTGTTAAACTTGACGTTTCAACCCTTTCATTACTAGCAGTTAGATGCGGAAATAATTTAATTAAAAAATTAAACTTTGATTCTTTTCGTATTCAGACTTAATTTATAAGATTATAGCTTTCTATTAATTCTTTTCACACACGAAGATACAGAGTTGTCGCATTAAAATTAAAAGCAATGATATTATATTTTATATCGGGTTGTTGTTTTTTTTTTTATATCTCTAATCAAAATTAATTTTGCAGAACCAAAACCTGATACAATGACCATGTAATTAAGACAAATGGAAAAAAAGTTGTGTACAAAAGTATTATTAAAATAACTTGAAACTAATATATATAAAAAAGCTTAGGAAACCAAAAAACCATATCATAAAATAACAATCAAAATATAATAATTGCTGTTGTTTTAATGATGATGCTGTTTTTTCGACAATTATAAAGGGTTTCGGAAGCAACGAACTGTAGCGGCGTTCTAAGCGATCACAATAGAATCACATGGATTAAACATGGATTTGTTTAATAATTTTTATTTCTGCAACTACTGCTAATTCGAAGCTATTGTTTGCGAAAAAAAATTTCGTTTGCATAAGTGGTAAAAAAAAAATATTCTGGCTCTGACGACAAACTAAGTATCAAAAAAAAGTAAGTACTGCAAAGCCAAACCTTTAAATGAAACAAAAAAAAAAAAAAACAAAAATTATAAAAATCAGACAACCTACATATATTAAACTTAATATTTCTATTTCCTTGGGTGGCTACCCAATGGCCTAATATTTCAAGCAAAGGCAATAAAATGGGCATTGTGATAAAACACAAACTTTTGCCAAAAATAGACACTTAGATTGAAATAATATGAGGGCTAATGCTAATGCTAATGTTAAAAGCATTTCCTGCATTTCACCGCCATCACCTATCATTTTTATCGGAGGTTAAAGAAGCATGCTAAGTATGTTCTTGGCGAAAATCGATGGAGCATACGGAAGCTTCTAATATCGACAACAAACTCGAATTCGATTTGATCGATACTGCTCTACGGGTAGTGGGCAGGCGTGCTGCATGCGAAATGCCGACAAAAAAGGGCGCTACTATAATTGCATCCGTATCGACTGTTCTATTAATTAGTGGTGTTATCCACATTGTTCTGTTAGCCAGGGAACGCAAAATGATATGGAAAGCAAAAAAGAAAATAAGCCCGATCATCACCGCTGAAGACACAAGGCAAGAAATCTTTTCAAAATGATAAGGAAGATATAGCTCGAGAGCCATAGACGAGTGGAAAAGAAAATTAACACTTTGGCGATGTAAATTATTAGCTCACTCAGTTTTTATGGGGCAATTCATACTTCCGAAAATCCCAATACCTAATGAACAAAACAGAGCACCCTTACTGTATATATGGAGACACGGAGCACACCTTCTTTAAATACAATCAATGGAACAGCAAACGCGCATCCTCAGACACTAGTCGGCAGGTTTTCCGCTGACAATGTGATAGAAAGGCTGCTACAAAGCGAAGGAAACTGGAACGCAGTTGCAGGATCCACTGAATACGTTCAAATGATTTGAGAGCAAATTAAGTGCCCGAACCCGATAACGCAGTACCAGGTAGATAATGGCCCTAAGTGGGAGTAGGAAGGTTTTTTAGCTTTTTTTTTAGTTTCACACTATGTAGCCATGGCGATAGCTATGGGTTAGTGCATTGGGCAATTATCTACCTCACCTCCTCCACCGCGAGAGGTTTGAGCTATTGTCAGGCCATTTTATAGTGAAAATTCAAGATCCGCTTGTACTAAAACAAGCGAATAAATAAGAGCGTGTCACTTTAAGACTTTAATTTACTTCGCGCCTTGGCATGATTATTTGTACCACGATATTTTTCGGTAGTCAAAGTGTGTTTGAAACTCTGAAGAAGACTGGAGAATACATAATTTACCAACCAATACTTTTTTACTGTCAATTTTGTTTTTTTTTTATATAATATGACAATTTCTTATAACACTCTGCAACTCAGATGGTGTTTAAGATAGGCCCTCGCATCCACCCATACAATTTTCTTACTCACAATAGACTAGGGCAGCGGTGGGCACTAAAATCTAACAAAAGAGCAAAACAACAACATCAAGCAACAACAAACGAAATTTTAAAGTTTTTTTTACTTGCATTTCCAAAATTGCCATTAGCACAAAAAAAACCAAATTACACTACAAAACCAAATTGCTACATTCGTTGAAACACAATGTGGCGCCGTCGCTTATGCCTTTGTGTGTTGTTTTTGTTTTCATTTGAACTCAAGTCAACGCTGTGCCTCCGTTGCAAATAGGCCACATGAATTTTGGGCGCATAGGCGACCCAGCTTACCTGAAACGTACCATATTTATAACAGGCAAAAAATTGCATTAAAATTGGTTCTTAGGAAGTTAAAGTAAACAACAAAACAATAAATATATGACAAGTTTATATCATATGCTATCAACATTTACCAACTTAGCAACATTAGCATTATCATCAACATAAGCAGCCTTATCAACACTCTTCTAACAACGTTTGCAAAGAATCTGAGTTTTCTGCAACATTGGGAATCTGCGACCTTTATTAACCAATAAGCAACAGACTGGCAACACGACCGTCAACACTTCGTTTTAAGCCGACAATTTAACCATCGATCAATTTCGCTCAACTAGACGACGTCGGGCTCAATGCGATTTTAATGATGATTTTTACATCGTCGATCGCTTCCATGTAGAATTCAGTTGAGCTTAAGCAGGCAAAGTCGACGGTTGTGATTGTGGTTAATGGAAATACATAAATAAAACACTGAGAAAATTCAAAAGCCGAGTGATGAACGTGTGAAAAACAAAGCTTAAAAAATTTTAAAGCACTCAAGCAACAACACCAGTTAATCGTACAGTGACTGTTAACAACAACAACAACAACAACAACAACAACATCGGAAGACATACCATACATATTAGTGCATTTTACTTTTATTTGTGCCAATTTGGAGTCAACTATTTAATATCATTGTTGTTTTTGTGTGAATTTTCTTGTTTTTACTTTTGTTTTTTTTTTGTTTTTGTGTCGTTTTACAAATAAAGTCAGTGGAGCAACTTAAAAGAGTGAATCGCTTCGATCTTCCGCAGCTTTCAAGTTGATGGCACGCGTTTTATTTCTTGTCTTCTCTGCTTTCGTCTATGTGCGTTTGTTTGCGTGTTGCAGTTTTGCAAATGTAAATTGACGCAACGCCGCAGCAGTCAGTGTTTTTGTTGTTTCTTTTTTCCTCAATAATTCGACTTTGTTTTTGTTTTTGTAATGTAAAACGCGTTTTATTGAATTTTAATGTAAAAGAAAAAAAAAGTGAAACCGGATTTTTCGCTTTACCTTCGTTGTCGTTTTGCTGTTTTGATATTGAATATTAAGCTGTTTCAATAAGCAAATATTAAAAAGAAATAAAATTATTGTTACATTTGAAATATCACTCCTAAGTGTCAAGTGCCATTTGTGAGTTTGTTTACCAACGTGTTCTTTGTGCTAAAAAAAACCGCAAAATCTTGGCTAAAACGTGAAGTCGTCATCTCTGTTGGCGGAAAAAACCACATAATTTCAAAGATCAGAAACATTCTTGGTAAACTTAAAATTTTATACTTTTTGTGGTGAGTATTGAACGATAAAAGCAATTTATATGTAAATAAGAAAATACGAGTTTGTATGTATATTCACTTGAACAAATAACTTTATTCTTATAATTTGCTTTAGCTCTTTAGAATTTACCGTTCAAGGGTTTGTCCAGAGTAGGTTTCAGAGAAAAAGCTTGTTAATTTACTTGGATAACATATTTAACAACAAAATACTTTTGATATTCAATTCTTAATAAGAACCCTTAGCAAATTTCTCAAAAATTACAATTTCAAGCAACTAAATTTTGAAATCGATTTTCGAATTCGATTCTTTGGCTAGATACATTTTTTTTGTCGATTCCATTACAGGAATTAAAGTTTGGAATGAAAAAAATGTAGTACCATTCAAAAGAACTCAATAAAAATTTTGATTTAACTTTTTTGATAGTAAGAGATCGAATTTTTTTGGTTACACTCAAGCCTTATTCCTATTTCTTGTTCTGATTCTTTAAATAAATCAAATTTTTAAATTATTTTTTTTTAACAATTATAGTCAATGAAAATTACATTAATATAAAAACCAATATCATTAATAGAAATATATCTTAAATCAAAAGTAATTCATCACTTATGAACAAGGATAGCGATGTAATTGTCAACTATTACAAAAATTCGTCAATATCTTTCAAAAAACTTTAAACTTTGTTTAATATTTTGTTGGTAAGCCTTTAGTTGCTATTATAGCATTGCAGCGCTTTGTCATAGAAGCATTTAATTTTTGGCATTTCTCTCGGGCTATCTTTTTCCAAACCTCCTTTGCCACCCGGACTATTTTCTTCAGGCTTGAATTTTATCCTTTTGAAATTTCCACTGTTACCTTGCCGGAATCGTTTACTCTACTCATTTGTCGTCAATTCAGCCAGCTGAATTTAACATTTCTATGGAGTTTTCTATAGCGCTGCTCTAAAGTCAAATCAAGTCATCTCGTCGATAAGATGCATGGTGTTATCGCTGCTATAATCAGATTTTTTTTTTGCGCCGGAAACCAAGCATTTTGGATTCCATTCTCCAGATTTGCGTATGTATGGTTGATGTCATCTGTTGGCCGGAGTTTGGGAGCGTTAATGTTAATATAGTCGGTGAAAGCATTTAAAGCGCTCTAATGTTAAACGTTGAATTGGATGTCCAGAATCTTTGCGCATTGATATCCAACCATCACCGTCAACCATCCATGCTACGCCTGGTTTTGATTTTGCAAAAGTGTAACTTTTTATCTGGGTTTGTGAATGAATATTGATTTTTGCTATCAAAAGGTAGCCATTATCCCTTTGTTGCCAATTTGAATAATAAAATCGTGGATTATTATAGTTATGTACTGTCTGCTAATCGTTTACTTTTCATATTATTGTAACTCTGGAATTGAAGAGCGGAGGAGCGCGACTGCCATTCTATGGACAATTGTGATACTGTCTGTAATTATGATATATTATAGAGAAATGGGTGGTGGTTCCCGATCGATTAGGCGATCACAACTATCAAAACCATCGTCAGATGTAAGCACTTTGCTCATTTAAGAGCACAACATTTTTAGCATCGTATATTTTAGGGTTTCGATTAGAGTTACAATTAAGAAAGAAGATGAAATAAGAAACAATCTAAACTTTATAGGTTGCTCATATTTTAATATTCGTTTTGGATGAGTTTTCAAAAAATTATAGAAACAATTTTTGTTTATGTTCAACTAAAATCAGGAGCCCATGTCGAACCTCAGTACTCTAGATGTCAAGGCCATCACCTTGGAGCTGAGTAATGACCAAAACATAGTCACATTGAAATACTTTATAAAAATTTGCCTCAATGTGATACCACTATGATATCAATGCCTTCTAGTCTTAATGAGTCAATTTTTTTTTCTGACTGCCACTCTTATCTTACCTAACCTACTATGATTTCAAATTTTAAACAAAAATCCGATTAGGTATTAATTCGAAAAATTAAAACCTCAACTGTGGTAAGTTTTTATATCTTTGTTTTTCTGCCACGCATTAATTAATATACATAACATCCACAATAAAGTATTAGCATTCGAATATACGCAAATGATTCTTTGTTAAGAACATAAAATGATAAAAAGGAAAAAAACCAACCCAACAAGAAGTGATAAACCAAAAAAAAAAAAATTGTTTTGAAAAATACCGGTACCTTCTTTAAACTTGAAATATTTAATTATACATGCAAAAATATGCATATGTTAATATTTGAAATACAAAATAATAAAGAAACTAAATGCAAAATATGAGTGGACAATAGACTGTCCATTATTTCCAATTCTCTTTAAACGGGAAGGTCGTTACATCATTATTTTAGTTAAAAAAAAAAAATTAAAATTGTTGATCTATAAGATATTTTTGTTGTAGCCCAGCTTCGTGTGTCAACGAATATTTAACTTTATTTATTATCTTTTTTTTCGAAATCTATTACCCTTAAAATGACGCATGCATTTTTGTTTCTTTCAAGGACAAGCTTTCAAGAAAAAAACAAAAAAATTCTTGTTAGGATTTTTTCACAAGAACTTTTTTATTGTAGGTGTATTTCATCTTAAATTTTTTTTTTATTGTGATAAATATCATACAGTCTAATAGACATAAACTTTAACAACTTACGTTGGAGCTAAATAGCTGACCTTGTCAATGCTTCTGCATTTTTAAACTTATTAAAGCAGAAATACCAGAAAAATTGCAAGAAAAAAAAAGCTTTGTTACCTGTTTTGTCGTATTGATATTTAAAAGAAATAAGTATTTAAAATGCAAAGAAATTTAAAATTAACAAATAACATATGTGTATTCAGATGGTAAATAAAACCGCATGTTTTATACTCGTAATTGGTGCCGGGAAACGTAGTTTGTGCCGGGAAATATCGTATCTGCGCAAATATAACAATTAAAACGATTAGCACAAATTAATTATATTTATTTAGTATTTATATAAAATATTGTCAATACATATAAAAACATTTTTAAATTAGACATTTCCGACATTTATTTTATAAAATCAGAAATGATATTTTACTTAAAAGTTACAGAAACAATGTTTCAAACTGATCTCCTCAATAAATAAAACTTTGATAGTAACGTTTTAGTTTAATGTTCAGTCGTGGTCAAAAGTATTGGGCACCCCAAAATTTTTTCAATTCTGCTGGTACCGTATAGAAAATTAAAAAAAAAATATAATATATAATTTTTGCATAATTTATTTTATTTAAATTTATTTTATAAAAATTTGACCCCGATTTAGTCCTTATAACAGCTTTTATTCTACATTGCATACTTTCAACTAAACGTTTCTATATATATGTATGTAGATTGGGATATTTTACTAAACTGTTTTATACAAGCAACCAATTGCTGCTTGATTGAAAAGAACCGTCTGTCCACCTTGTCCTTTAGTATTTTCCATGAATATATCTACATATGTATAAGAATATTGGGGACATTGTATATCAATGTTTTTGAAATATTTTGTTACTCGCAATCTAATAGACCTAATTTTTTGAGCCTTAATGAAATAATGTAAGCTGCAATTTTTATAAAACAGGCAGCTTTTAACAAAGTAAACATAATTCCACTTTATAACTTTAATTGCTTTAAATTCTTATGGTTCATAATAGCCTTAAAATAATTATTTATTATGATTTGAATTAAGTACTTTTTAAGACTCAAGATATGAGAATGTAAAACTACTCAATGTGTGTGGGAAATCTATTATTAGTTCTTAAAATACTAAAATATATAATAGGCACAATGTATTTTTAAATAATCGCACGTTGAAATGTTCTTATCTTCTTTTCAATGTTCGGGTGACCTAAGTCAAAACAATAAATAAAATTGTCATTAACAACAAAAAATGTGGAATGGAGAAATATTTTAAAAGCTAAATTTTTGCTTATTTGCTAATGACAGTTTCTTCCTTCGATGTTAGTGCTAAAAATTTTGAAACATTTTTCAGAAAAAAGGTCGCTTGAAACAAAGAAATCCATTCCGACTCTTAATTCAGTACAATCACGGAAAATTCAAATGTCATCACTCATTAGAAGTAAATTAAGTTTTTTAATTAGAAAAGAAAAGAAATTTAAAGCAAATTAAAACCTAATCAATTACCAATCGATCGATCATTTGAAAACAAATCTAAGGGAAACCATATTAATAGTAATTTAATGATTGTCATTCATTATAAAATTTAACGTAATTGTTATCGTTGTTTTCTAAAGATTGGAATAAACGAAAAGACAATATGTAAGTGCAGGTATTCCAATAAAACTCTTTTGGGTAAAAGTATTGCCTGATTTTTAATTTTCTAATTTTCTGTTTAAAAATTTTGGAAACATTTTCATTTGACATGTATTCTAATTGAGCATTGTAATTTCATCATGAAATTGAAAAATCATAAAATTGTATTGAGGCCCTTTAAATCGATGGTGTTAAATGAGATATCATATGAGAGTATATAAGCTTAAGATGAACTGTGACTTCAAATGAGAATATTTAAAATTAAAATACACATATACGCGTACTAGACCTACATAAATACATTTTTATTTAAAAGAAAAAACTTTATTAGCAAAAAGTTAAATTTCTGAACTAAAATATATATTTAACCGATGCACATAATAAATATCCAAAAAAGCTCATTGTTGAAAAAATAAAAATATTTTATGTAATTAGAAAAAAGCTTTACTTTCACTTTAACTTTGCATTTGCCGTAGGTTAAAACAATCAATATTCACTGGATTCAAATATCAAGTGTTCCTACCTTATGCTCGCATTACAACGTAAAATAAATAATCAAAAGTTATTATTAAATTAAAGATATTTTACAAAAAGTGCACATGCCCTTAACATTTGATTATAATCAGAGTTATTAAAATAATAAAGAAAATTATATAGAAATCGATTGTGTTCGACGGAAAGTGAACGTGTTTTTCTACATTATTATCTTACCTATTTTCTCCGCTTCCGCATTGCTTATGTTTACAAATTGTTTTTTTTTTTTCTAATAGCTCGTTACATATAAGTTGATATGAGTAATATTTCACAAAAAAATATGGCAAGCATGTGCTTAGGTATATTAAGAAATGCAGTTGCGGCTGGTTTTGGCAATGTCAGGACTTCGCAATTTTTCGAGACTAAGAAATTCCATTTAAGACTTCAGGATTACGATAATATTCAATAATATAAAAAGGTGTTTTTAGAATACCCAATTGAATTTAACTCTTTTGTGCGTGACGGGGTACTCGGGTACCCATTACATTTTTATAACAAAATTTTTTACATTTGACTATGCTCTACAATTCTGAAACTTCCCGAAAACTCCTGACACTATATCAATATTATATTTTCATGTGAGTGGTTTCACCTATTAGTTCGAGAGATGTCATTATTTTATGCAGTTCGAGCTAAAAAATATGAAATTTTCATACAATCTGTGAAGGGGTACCCAGGTACCCTATCACCTGGGCAAGGTGTATTTTTTGTCACGCACGGAAGGGTTAAGGCAAGATTCCAATAAACATAAAATTCGGAGTATTTTTTTCATTTGAATGGTTTTATTTTTTATTAATTCGGTCAGTCAAATAAAATTGTAGAATTTTCATATTGAGGTGTTACTCTATTTCAGCTGCGAAATATTTGAAGAAAAATTCTTCAAATAAAACAGCAGTTACTTACACTTTCACCAATATACAAAGGATTCGGTGGTCAAAAAAGTGACAAGGCTGTGTAAAATTACAGTCTCTCGTGAAGCATTTGAATGAATGATAGGCAATATTATTTTCCCGTACATATCTGGTAAAGTAATTTTCATTTTCGTAAGTTATTGGTGGAAAGTATTTGTTATGGAAATGATGGAAAACTGAAAGATTCGGGATTGCTTTACGCAAAACAGTTTAGTATTACTTTGAAGAACTATTTAGTGTACACAATTGAAGTTGTAATTCGGAGGAAGCAAGCGTCATTTATGAAACTTTTCGAACCGTTCTCAAGCAGCAAAACGCAGAGCATTTAGCATGCTTAAGTAATTTTTTTGTTATTTAAATTTTATCAACTTGTAGGAAATTGACTGTATGCATATACTAATTGAGCACTCTTCTCTGTTAAAGCTTTGTTTTCGAATTGTTGCTTCATGCTTAGATTGTTTATTTATTGTTAACATGCTCTGTTACTGTCAATAAACTTATGTTGATTGAGCAACAACTGGCAAGTGACGATGAAAATGCGTGACAAAGTTATCAATCAGTTGAAGTGAAAAATATTTGGAAGAAAGAAAGAAATTAAATAATAAATAAAATGTAAAAAAAATGGTAGCATCATCTACACAACAAGAAAGCAATGATGCTTCTGAGTATTATTTTTACATTTAAAATGTCAATACAGTTTATATTTTTTGATCAACTTTTTGTTTTTGCGTTTGTATAAAATGAAATAAAATTTAAGTGTCTGAGATCTACGTACTTTTAACACTTGTATTTAAAAGATTTACGGTTCTTTCCTAACACACAAATATAAAGTTCATATTAGTTTGGTAACACTGCATCAAATAACTCTCTCAATATAGCGTTTAAATGT
Organism: Tricholauxania praeusta; assembly: GCA_949775025.1. NCBI lineage: Eukaryota > Metazoa > Arthropoda > Insecta > Diptera > Lauxaniidae > Tricholauxania > Tricholauxania praeusta. The sequence goes on along the minus strand of OX459028.1, from coordinate 161,613,227 downwards.
TTTATTTTTATGAGTGGTAGGCGTTTCCGTGAACCCGACTTCGCGTATTTTCAATTCCAAGAACCTTCTTCAAAGGTGTAGCTTGTGAAGAAAATTTCGTTCACCAATCTTGCTTGGTTTTCCCGTAATCATAGTATCGATAGACGGACATTGCTGATTGGACTCTGGTTATGAAAAAAAAAACAAATTTATACCAGTTTCATCCATTGGTTAATCATCAGTGAGCTTTGAGCCTGCAAGAAAAGTGGCTTAAAATAAGTCAAACGGAACATCTATGGCCCGACTACTTGGAATTTTGAAAACAAAGTTTTATTTTAATACTACAGGGAGTAAGTAAATAAGTCCCAGAAAAGTTTTTATAAATAACAATATTTATGATTGTTGTAAGCAATTTAAGTTTTATATGAACTTTTTTTTTGGAAAATCACATCTCGCAAAAAAATGTTTTCCACAATTTTGAATAGAACAATAGCTGATAAAAACATTATGAATTTTTAGAAAAAAAAAAATATTACACCATGAAACATTTTTTTTTTTTTCTTTTGTTTTAGGGAGCGTTCAAGTATTACGTAACGCAATTTGTAAAACGATGCGATGCGGTACTGGGGCGGGAGGAGGTGTCGAACAACGGGTGATTTGAAATTAGGTCTGCATAATGAAACGATTTCCAGACAAGCTACAGCAATAAATATTATATTTATTATATAAATAAATAACAGCGCATTACTTTCAAATATCTTTAAAAATTGCATTACGTAATACTTGAACGCCCCCTTAAGCAAATTCGATTTTTCTGAGGTCCTCAATATCTTTTTGACGTGAGATTCATATAAGTGCGCAGATGTATTTTGCGTAAGATGAAAAAAAAATATCTCCCAGCACTCAATTGATATTCAAATGGCATCAGGTTTTCCGAGCGGCCGCAGTGCAGTTAAAACTATTAAAGCTGCTGAAAGCGTCATCTGGTGGCAAATTTTAGAACTTTTAAGCCTTTCATACTCTTTCTCAACTCATTTACAATGAAATGAAGTTTTCTTCATTCAAATCGGTCTATTAGCTTCAGAGTTATTCAAGTTAAAATAAAACAAACTAAATATCATAGCCTATCATTAGTTTCTGATTTGTCAAACAAATATTGGCTAAAAAATTGCATGCGATTTTGCGTTGCAAACAGTTCTAACATGAGTCATTAAATAATCTTATATTTTTTATACTACGCCAAAATAATGCTAACTTTGTAAACAGAAACTAAAAAAAAAAAAACATCAATTTATAAACTAGTGATAATGATAATAATTCGCAACTAACCTATAGTCAGTGTAATCTTCATAAACATTCACTCATACAAGCAAAAGTTCACAGAATACGATCTAAGACTCAAAATAATTGCGCAATTTATTAGCATGCGATTTTCCTCACTAAGTTACTGATTGATTGCATTTGATATTTCGTATAAACTACATACATACATATGTAAGTAGCGTATTTACTTACAAACAAACGTTCAAATATTACGTTGAATTTACAATTTACTTCATTTTCAAGTTGGAAATAATGTGCGTTTGTACAATGCTGCTAAAGTAGCAAATTTATTCTGTTAATATTTGTTTTAGTAAATATTAGTATTTATGTACATACGTACTATATACAAGTTGAAAAACAATCTTACGATTTGCTTCGCTTGTTACAAAGAGATGGCTGTATTGATTTCATCAAATGTGCAGCTATAAAATTTAGAACATTTAATCTTAAATTGCAATGTTCAAGGAAAGCGCATTATGAACAACACTTTGATAGAAAATTATCGTGCTTTCTAAGACTAATAATTATAAAATATGCCGGAAAGATTAGACTTTTGAGACAACTACGATATATTATAAATTTTTCTTTACTTACGTATCTGCATATTTAGTTCATTGAAGAAGTAATTTCTCAGCAATCAGCAATATTTTCAAAATATTCGATTTATAGCATATTTAAGTACATATATAGAAGATTGAAACTGAAAACAAAATCTGTCAGCTTTTGTTAAACCGCCCTACTTTGAGTGGAGTACTAAAATTATTGAATACGTAAATTATACGGTTGATTTCCCATGCGATAGATATACTGCACGTTATAAGAAATAAATTTAAAACAAAATTTTTATGTTCAATTTACGTGATGATAAATCAAATAGCTATAATTATTTTCTACGTTTTGTTTTTATTTTTTCCGAAATCTGACTAAAAAATTTCCGGTATCACTTAAATTTAAAGCTAAGCAATGAAATTTCAAGCTTAAAGCAATAATAATAGATAAATTTATAATTTCGAATTTAATATTTGATCGACTTTGATAGATGACTGAAACTTTGTTTACAATATACATAATAATGTAAATTAATTTACACAAATATAAAAAATCAACATGCTTGACGTCATAGCGCTTTTTTTTGTAGCAGGTATTTTTAAAGATACCTTCGTAAATCTAGAGATATATGTCTATTAACATGGGTGTGTATAAGGGTGTCCATAATAAACAAGAGAAATTCGAATGTTCGAAATTCCAGCCCGATTAATGGACATTAATACATGCCAATAGTTTCATGATACCGTCTATTCCATCTTAGGTCAATTTAAAAATATTTTTTACACCAGAAACAGCATAAAAAATAGAACCACTTAACCGAAAACAACAGACAAACTTTCTCCCGAAAATATCGTTTATTGATAAAATTAATACCCTTCGCATTACCGTGGAGGCGAATAAGTAAATGACTGGCTTCGTTACATCAAGCTTTCATCGACTGCAGTGCAGCTTTTATGTACAGCGACCACAAATTTAGCTGGAGTACATTTAACATATAAGGTGCAGCACCCAAGATCATTAATCTCATCAAGGCTCAATGTAAAAATTTCATATAAAGGCGAACTTTCTAAAACTCTTTCATCCGTCTCGGGTGTACGCCCAGGTTGTATGCTGTCACCAATCTTGTTTCTGATAATACTGGACTATGTTCTATGTACAGTAAAGCAGTGGTCGCCAGTGCCTAACTCTTTCCACTCTTTTACAACAACTTCGTATTGTTGTAATTCGCCGAATCGTTGACAGGCGCAACTGCACCAAAACAATTCAACCCTTGTGTGCTGTTGCTTTGCTTGTCATTGTTGCTAAATACGTAGCGCTTGCGACTGCGCACAGTTCTTGCCATGCTTTGTTTGTTGTTGGTAATTTTTGTTCGTTGTTGGTAATTTCGCGTTGTGTTTCGTCACCAGCTATTTTTAAATATAAATTCACTTGAAAAGTGCGTTACCGACGTGCGCGTTGTTGCTTTTACTTGTTTTTTTATGTTTATACATCCTTATGGTACCGTATCTAACGATTGGTTGTTGTTGTTGGTTTTTTGTTGTAATTGCTGTTGCACTCTTGAAATAAAATCCTTGTCGACCCCTGCATTCAATGGACTTCCAGCGAGCATTTGGAAGCAAAACTCATTGCCTCCATCCTCTTCGGAAGAAGTTCCTCGGAAAAACAACAGAATAAAACAAAAGTAGCAGCAGTAGGTTCATGATAGGCGAATCTAGCGTAGCATCACTTATTTATAATATCTGGCAGTCTTTGTTCCTGTCTACGAGAATGTAAGTACATAGCTCAAAATCTTCGATTCAAAGTTGAAGCCAATATTTCTGTACTGCTGTGAAACGTTATTTACCAAGCCCTACAATTTACAAATGTTCACCAACCATTGTCTTCGTCGAATGGTGAACATTTATTGTCGCGGAATCATCTTTATCATCGCAATCACCAACTGAAGTCTGTCGGCAAGCAACAGCGATCTTAAATCCTCATAGAAACGATGGCGAGAACATAAATACGTGAATCGAGGAAATGTTAGAGAGAATCAAAGGCAATTGCTACCGATAGTACACGCGGGAAGAGTTTTTGCTGAGGGCGCTCTGCTCCTTGAGAAGATAAAGGACACAAGAAGGATGGCCAATAGTCAGTCGAAATTTTCTATTTAAAATACATCAGAAAAATAGAATTTATGTACATTTTTGTTGTTAATATTATAATTAAAAATTTTCCAGGTCACAAATCTCTTCTATTGTAGCGTTACAACAAGACAGATAATTGCAAATTGAAAAGTTGTTATTTAACAAATTGTAAGAGATTTGAATTTTTAAAAAACATTTTAAGTTTTTCAGTTCAATAATCATTTAACTATTAATATTATTAAGAAAGCCAATAAAACAAACCAAAAGTTTTTCCGAATATTTAAAAAATATCGAAAAAAGTTTTAAGTACACTCTAATATGTGTACTGGACTAGTCATAAGGTTTGCTATGTATGCTAAGTACAAAAGCTAATATTGACATTCTTTTACGTAGTATAGTCTTCTTAACTAAATGTTGTTAAATGATTTGCCAACATTCTTTAAAAAAAAAAGATTTCATTGAAAAATTAGCATAAAATCGAAGACTTCAAAATTTAAAAGAGATGGTTATGTACTATATCAAAACAACAAAATAATAGAAAATAATGCAAGCACAATGCATTTGAAGAAAAAACACAATAGTTTATTACTGTGAAAAAAATCATCGAATAATTAACATATTAAATTTTTGTATTTGAATTTTTATATCTTCTATTGAACTTGAATTAGTTTAACAACCCTTTTGGGCATTATGCATTGGTAAGCCTAACAAAAGAGTTGCTAATTTGTTGTTGTTTGTTTTTGTATTTCTTATCGCTAACCTTAACCTTCACTTTCTATAGCTAATCTACAGCTAATCATTTTCGCACGCCCGGTATTAAACAAAATTTAGTTTTGTTGATTTTTTCACGTTTCTTATGAGTATTTGCATTTGCGCCCATTTTTTTTCGCAATATGGTAATATGTATATTCTTTATTGGTTTAATCATCAGCGAAACTGCATAGAATTATTTGTTACATAAAGGGTGATTTTTTCTAGAGTGCCATATTTTTAGATTGAAATAAAACACACATTATATGTGTAAATGAATTTTCAATTAAAAAGATTATGTTATGACATTTATTGGACTATTTTCTAAGGGAATATGTAAATCCACTGGCATATACTCATGAACCAGCAACAATTTTCGCTTTGAACATCCAAAAAACTCGTATTATTCTGGTTATTAGGACTTTCGGTAATCTACAACTCCAAAAAAAAATAACCCTTTATTTATAATAATTAAATCTAAGTACTTTCCACATGACGAAATTCGTTTTTTCATATTTCATTTGTTTTTGCAAGGCGGAACATTATGAGTTATGGGTTTGATAAAATCTTATTTGCTTGGGAAAAATTAAACGTATCGGTAATTTTGTGTGCCTGAGTTTATCGAAATTTATTTTTACAGTGCGGAACTAAAGATGAGTAATGCAGAGCACCGATATTGAGAAATGTCAATAGCACTGCCCCGCAAAATGATGTGTGCTTTGGTTTTCCAAAAAACTTATATATTCACTTACTAATTTGCGATAAAAGTTAGTTAGTATATTCCTTTATTTTGTGAAATGTCGTATCTTGTATAGATTTCTAATAAAAGATAAGAAAATTATTCAAATGACTGGAATTTCGACTTTATTCGGTAGATATTTAACATTTGATTATGATTTTGAGCATATGAGCGTCGTCGCGACTGTTCCGAATAAAGCGTGGTCTGGAGTTGATATATTTGATCGCTTTCGAGCATCTGAGAATATATCTCATCAATAATATGAAATAATTTGGCTAGGAAATGGTATTATAGCTCAGACTTATTCGTGTAAACAAGAAACTTTATTTATTTCCAAAAGAAACTATTCAGAGTTTTCACTTCACGCTATCTTGACTTCATCATTTCAAGAAATTATGTGAATTTTAAGTTAACTTAAGGTTGAAATTTTTATGAACTTAGTAAATTTCTACAATATGCAAATGATGTTGTGGCGTAAGTCTTTCCATCGTTTAATCACGAAACCTATTGAGCTTAAATGTCTGATTTGATAAGTTTTTTTCTTACATTTAATCTGTATTGTAAACTATGACACCAAAAACAAACTAAAGATGAAAATGAATTTTTTTTTACCGTAGATATAAGGAGCATACTAGACATATTTATTTACATATCATAGTGATAAATATTTTATAAACAACATCGATGAATAGTAACACTCGATGTAAGCAGTAATGCTCAACTGTAAATATTCTTTTTACAAAGTCATGGCCGCTTTGAAGGCAGATTGACTACTACTCCATATACAATGTTGTTACACAATAAAGGTCAAACATCATCGCTTGGAAAGTGACTGTACAGTTTGACGAGCTGCCTACTTCTTCATATACAAAGTAAGCAGATATACTGCCTACATTTCTACTTGCAAAGTATGCAAAATGTTAGACAAGCAAAAAATTCTGTTACAAAAATTTTCTCAACAATTAAAAAAAATCGAAATGGAATTTATATTTTATTTTCACAAAAAAGGAAAAAAAAAAATGTATATTCATGTCGGTTGTTAGAATGGATATCCTCGGGACACAGAACGCACGGGCTTAAGTCCTAAAATAAATATTTTATTTTAATTTAATTTAATTTAACTTACAATTTTTCTTTATAAAATGATTTGAATAACACAACTTGATTCGGCTGAGATTAGAACCTGCTTGGTTTCTAGAATAGTTTGAATGCGACTCCGTGCCTTAGCTAGCTTGGCTACATAATTGATGTTAATGTTTTATCAGACAAAATTTAACAGTAAAAAGAAATCGGAAAATAGATGAAAATAAAAATAAATTGCATTGATGAAAAGCACCATACAAATAAGTTACTTTTTTCTAAAAAAAAATTAAAAATACTCATTTGCAGCTAAGACAAACAAGAAAAAAAGTAGCAAACTAAACTTTACCTTTAAGAATCATAAAAAAAATGTTTATGTGGGAATATGCAGAATCGGTTGTAGTGGCGTCAAAAAGGGTCCAAAATTATACGAGAATACCAAATATTTTTTCTGAATTCACATAATTAAATATGCGCGTATTTGCTAAATAGTTTATTCTTCCTACTGAAACACACGAATTCACTAAAGTTAAATGATAAAAATCTTATTACTCATACACTTTTATAAAAACTTCTCATGTTTATTTTTCTTATTGCATTTGTGAAGCTAAAAATAATTCCCATAACTAATTTAAATTTTACTGCAAATTGTAGTAAGCTGCAATGCCTTTAATGCGGAAAATTTGCGCACGAATTCTTCAAATAAAACTTCACACCCACCAATATTGAGGTATTCAACAGAAAAAAAAACGTTATTAGAAGATACAATGGAGGTAAAACCTTGAAAACTATGAATATGCAACGATTTAAATGGTTCATTGGGTAATTTTCTATCAATAGCAGAAAACCCTGCTATGTCGGTACTTCTACGAAAGCCTACTATCTCGATGTCATTTACATTGCTGCATTTAGACTACTTAACATTATATTTAATATCTGCGAGTATTAGTTGCAAGTTAGTTATCGCTCCAACAGCATAAAGTGTAAATTAAATTACAAACCTGTAAGGTTTTTTCTAAAAAATATATACTAGAAAAAAAAAAATATAATTATTTTGAGAAATTTAATTTACCATTTTTTATCAGCTTTGTTTAAAAAAAGTGAGTTTCTTAAATTTTATTGAAAAAAAGTATTGCCAGAAAGTAGTTATAGTATGCCGACTCTAGATCAAAATCGCATGCATATCGTTATACCCTACAGTTGTATTGCCGGCATATTAAGATCTGAATTTTAAGCCAGTTTTGTGAAAATATAGCCCCATACAAAAGTCCATACGATTTTGATCTAGAGTCGGCATACAATAACTATTCCAGAAAAAAATCAGATTTTCTAAAAGAACTAAACAAACAATATAACTGTAGTCAACGCTATATAAAATAGTGACCCGAACTTCCAGTCTAATTCTAAATGAAATATATCCTATGAACATATTATAAGCTGTTTGAAATAAAAACTTTGAGAAAATATTTTAAGATGTTGGCAACCGTTTGGTGCGTCACTGGCAAAAAATTATAATGGAAATAACGTGCATTGACTTTTAAATCACTTACGTTAATTGTGCAGTTTAAAAACAATTATTTTTTTTATATAAAAAGACAATAAAAATCATTATTTTAATTATTTACCAATAAACAAAAAAGAATTTGATTAAAAAAAATATATGCGACATGTTTTTAGTAAAAAAGAATTCATTTATAAAGTAAGACTTTACGGAGCTCCCTTGAATTAATTTTTCCTAAATATTTTGTATATTTTCATTTTTAATAGAATTTCAATCTCCAATTCTAAAGTCCACAAGGCATGATACTTAGTACTCGTACAAACAATATTCCCTTGCTCTTGAAATCAAGCTTTTTTTGGTCAACATACTAAACAACTAAGGGGTCGTTTACACATCATATATCGCAATTTTGAAAATTTTTAAGCACTTCTTGAACTGAACATTAGTGAAGTGCTTAAAAATTTCCGAATGGTCTTTTTTTAAAATTTTTTGTATTTTTTTTTCTATAAAGTTTATATATCAGTGAACAGAAGACGACTTTGGTATCATTGAAAGCTATCGTCTGTTGGCATTGCATATTTGTGAAAACATCAACGTAAAAAGTCGTTGAGAGGAAATACATATAGAAAAACAAAAGACTAATATGTCAAGAATATTTATAATTGATTTTTTTATTGCAAAACAATTTGTTGCTACTTTTGCACATTATATTCATTATAATTATATTTTTTTTTACTTATCATTAAAATAAGCAATACGGCGTTGTCGTAAGTCATTAATCAAAGTTTGTTAGTTAGCAGCACTTGTACAAATAAGCATTTGGAAACTAACCTACCTCTCTACCCTTCACCACAAAAACTTACAATAACTCAACGCAGTTAGACAACAGTCAAGTAATTTAACTTCTAAGAATACAAGACAAATTATGTGCTGCAGGCGTTTTTTTTTTAAAAAAAAAGATAAACCGAAGATAAAGTACTATAATGTTAAAAATTTTATTTAATTACATTGGTTTTTTTTTATTTTGTTTGATGTCATGAAACCTTTGTTTCGTTTGAATATAATGATGGCCGTTAAAAAAGAGTTCTGTTGGCTCTTCCCTAAATGATAGCGATTGACAAACTCAAGTCCTGCGCCGGAATTGCGGAGTTAAGAACTGGAATATATATATGGACAAAATAAAAAAGTTTATTATATATATTGTTAAAATACATAAAAATATTATATTAAATAATGACAGCAAAAAATAAAAAAGGTTTTTCAGAAGATACAAATATTTTTCTACGACTGAAACTTAAAAAACCTTTAAAATGGAAAGAGGTAGTGATATTTCGTTTCCCACAATACATGCACACTAGACATGTTCAAAAAAAATTCATATTCTAGAACACTTCAAGAACACTCAATTTTCGAAAATTTATTCATATTCGAGTATTTCCTCATTTAAAAAAAATAAAAAAAAAAAAAAATAATCCTATGGCTGCTACCAGAGCTGCAAAATTTTCATTTATATAATATTTTTTTTTTTAATTTTTTTTTCAATTTTCCTTATGTACACATAAGGAGGTATCGAAAAAAATACAATAAAAAAAAAAAAAAATAAAAAAAAAAAAATTTTATTTTGATAATTTTTGAACCAAAAATGAAAAAAATTTTTTTCTCATCAATTTTTATAATGGAAATTCATGTAGTGGCATTAACAATTTCAATTTATAGTGTATTAAGGTGAATGCAGTAAAAACAACAAAGGATTTGAGCTGTTACACAAGAAACACCAAAGCTCTACTCGCGGAGAGACCTCAGTTTTTCTCCTTATGTGTAGGCTTAAAAAATAGCGGCAATTTTTTTTCGATACCTCCTTATGTGTACATAAGGAAAATTGAAAAAATATTTAAAAAAATATTATAAATAAGAAAAAAATCAAAATTTCATCATTTTTTTTGACAAATTTCAAAAAAATAAAAATTTTGCTGCTCTGGTAGCAGCCATAGGATTGTTTTTTTTTTTAATTTTTTTAAATGAGAAAATACTCGAATGTGAATAAATTTTCGAAAATCGAGTGTTCTTGAAGTATTCTAGTGTTTCACCGAGGCTAAAAGGCAGCCTCGTTTTTGACTACGAGAGCGAGGCGAGACCGAGGCGAGAACGAGGCGAGAACGAGGCGAGATGGAAAAATAAATTTTCCTCGCTTGACCGAGGCGAGACGACATCACACGGCATCTCGCCTCGTCCTCGCCTCGTTTTCGAAACCAAGAGCGAGGCGCGTTTTGACCAAATCTGAACTCGTATGACCCATATGCAGATTCAAAATATGAATGTAATTTTTATATCAAAATCTATATTTATCTAATATTTTAGTATTTTATTTTGAGTAAACTACTTTGTTTTATTTTTAACCCGCATGTGCTTCTTACGAGTTCAGATTTGGTCCAAGCGCTAATGCACAGAAGTGTTTGGATCGCATCAGCTTCTATGCGACTACGCCTCGATTGATCGATTAGGGAAGCATTTAAGGCTATGTAAGGCTATAAACAAAACTGCATGATTGACAACACTACATGAAATTTATTTATTCTAATAGTCTTTCTAAGAACCGGTAAAATAAAGCGAAATGCACAGCGTAATGCTAGTATATAAATAAAGATCAATATATGTATGTTCGATGCTAATGGACTCCTAAACCGTTCAACCGACCGACGAAAGATTTGACATACATATATGTTTCTTATGATTTGGGATGCTCCGTAACGTAAGTAGTTTACGATAAATGGGTGATGCCACCCCCACATAAGAGAAAAGCAGAATTCATCATATAAAGGGTTTTTCAATAGGGACGCTACAAAAGTAGACCAATAGATTCAGCAAACGACGCCACATTTTTTCCCGCTCTTTTGACATTTCATCATGAAAAGATATACGATCCAACAACGAGTCAAAATTATTGAAATTCACTACCGAAATTCGGAGTCAGTCGCCTCAACTTTAAGAGCGCTACGTCCAATTTATGGTCGTCATAATCGTCCTGTCAGATCAACAATTGAGCATCTAGTGGAAAAATTTGAATCCATAGGCACAGTACAAATTGTTCTCGTACCAGTGAGACAAAGAAGTGCCCGTAGTGTCGAGAATATTGCTGCCGCTAGCGCATCAATAGAAGAAGACCCAAATCAGTCTCTCACACGTCGTTCTCAAGCGTTGGGCATCTCTGTGACGTCGTTGTGGCGAATTTTGCGAATAGACCTTGGCCTATATCCTTACAAGATCAAATTGACGATAATTGATGATAATAGCATCAAATGTTCTTTTACAAGAATAAAGAATTTCATTGATATCCCAAATCGTTTTTTGTTTTATTTAAAAAAAACTTTTGAAGCGCTCTTATTGAAAAACCCTTTATTATCAACTACTTGATGCAGATTAATAAAACTTGGTATATTTATAAAAGGTAGAGGCATAACTAAGATTCAATAAATAAAATGGGCGGTACCATGCCTTCAATATAAGAAAAAAATTAACTTTATCATATCTCAATATCTATTTGACGTAAGATTTGGTACATATCTTTCTTATAGTTTGTAAAAGGTTCATAGCTTAGTTTGGTTTGGAAAAATAGGCAATGCCTTTCCTTCCCATATAAGAAAAGAATTAAATTCATCACATCTCATCCAATTCTCCAAAAATAAAAACAGATATTTTATTTTATTTCTTGAGGCTTGATCAGCCCTGATACATGTATAATTTTTTATTTATTTTAATAAAAACCTCGCTTTTTTACCGAGGTGCCTCGGCCGAGAACGAGGAGAGGCATGTGATGGCAAGATCTCGTCCGAGGCGAGGCGAGACTTAAATTTATAAAACGAGGCGAGACCGAGATCAACTAGAACCTCGCCTCGCCTCGGCCTCGGTGAAACACTATCTAGAACATGATTTTTTTTTTTGAACATGTCTAATGCACACATTCACACATCTCTTATGCAACGGTGCGTTACACGTCATTTTCACTAAAAATACACTACGGGAGCGTTCAAGTATTACTTAACGCAATTTTGGGGGGTCTTGTAAAACTATACGATGCGGTACAGGGGCGGGAGGAGGTGTCTAACAACGTGTGATTTGAAACTAGGTGTGCATAATGAAACGTTTTCTTGATTAGCTACAGCAATAAATATTATATTTATTATATAAATAGATAACAGCGCGTTACTTTCAAAGATCTTTAAAAATTGCGTTACGTAATACTTGAACGCCCCCTAATACGGTAGCTTTATTTGTGCAATTTGATGCATATTTACATTCCTTGTACCTAGTACCTCTCAAATTGTGGGCGGAAATAGACAGGCTAAGAGTTTGGTGGGTTTTATCAGTTAAAAAAATGTAAAGTGAATTTTATTTGGACAAGTTCTTGTGCTGAGGATCTATTTTGTAATCTTCAATTAGAAGTAATTTTAGATCGATAATGTGTTGTAACTCCAATTTTTAAGTTAATTTTCGGTGCAGTAGCTATTTTTGTACTAATATTTAGTGTGCTGTAATTGATTGTTTTGATTTTTGTTTATTTGTTGGTTGACAAACTCAAAACTTTGCACGATAGAAAATTTCTGTGGAAAATATAAAGTTTTCAGGGGCTTTGAAGTTTTTCAACTAGAAGAAAAAAAAAAAAATAATAAAAATAATTAACTTAGTGCCCAAAGCAAATTCTAAAGTTTAAGCTAATAAATTTATAGCAAAAACCATCCAAAAATTTGTGTACTACTCCTATAGTAGTTTTATGTCTTTTATCTCGTCACGAATCGTAGAGCTTCCACAAGACTCTTTCAATATGCATGATCAGTAACGTGTGCCTTCAACTCTCTTCCCCATTTTCTCACGTATTTCCTGTTCTAGCGATCGTTTCCACGATGACTTAGAACATCCCGATTTTCTGCTATATTGCAGATATATTCTGCTCCAATGCTTGACAGCAGACTTCAGTTGGTGATTTCCGCGAAAGATCCCTTAATGTAATTTGTCCTTTTGATCTCAAAAAGTGAAGTGTCTTAATGGCATAAATCTTTGATACTGAGGATGTTTTTAGGAACTTTGTTCAGAAATAATTTTTCAAATTATATTGTTCTCCAAAGTTTTGAGAACAGCTTTGGACCACTAGATTTTTGCTGTTTAAACGATTTTGTGTTTTTGAAATATATAATTCAAAACAAACAAAAAAAAGTACAGAAATTTAAAGATAAATAAAATGCGGCAGAAAACCTAAATTTGAGTTTCAACAAAAATTTCGGCATTCGATTCACTCCGTTATGTTTAGTTTTTGAGATAATTGCATCGATGACTGACTTGATAGTTGCTTGGGATAGTTGATTTGCATAAAATTATCTATACAAAAATACATGTTTTACTCTTATTTAATGAGTAATTAAATAATTACAGCATTTACTGAAGTAGTGGATGCTATTTCCCATAAAATCAAAATACATACTCAAAATAAAAAAACCGGTTTTTAACGTGTAACACTTCTGATCATATCACGTAGGAAACTTAGTCTCTAGCGATATTATTACTAACGCCATTAATATCTAAGATAAGAATATTTTTTGCTATGACATACTATGCAATTTTTTTTATTAGGTGAGATCGGAAAAGGTTAATATTCGAACGATCAATTAAAAATTATAATATACATACGATAAAATACACTCGATTTGAAATTGCAATTTTACATGCGTCAGTGATGCCAATGTAAATATTTTAATAAGCGAAATAATTGCTAAGGCTGTTAATTAGTTGTCATTAGCTTATGAACAGTGAAAAAGTATTTAAAATATCAAACAAGGTCTACATTATAAAAACTAAAACAAAATGAATTGACACTGTCGCAATAACAACAAATAACTGCTACTTTAAAATATAATAGTATTTTATGAATGCACCCTGTAATTGCAATTACAGTAGGTAATTGTTAATGTAACCGGCTTAAAAATACAAAAAAAAAAAAAATTAAATCTATACATTGTACCATAAATCACGTGTGCTACAAGAATATAAAACTTTTAATATGACAATAACAACAACAACAACAACAGAAAGTAATTATATAGACTGCGATAAAAAAGAAACATTTAGTTTTATTGTACATTCATTGTGAAACGAAAACTTGTTAAGCAAATCAATGTACAAACCGTGCATTTCCGCTTAACGTCACTTGGCAACCCTAACCAAAAGTCTGTTTGATTCGCTTACAGTTAACGTAATCATCATCTAATCTTCTTGTCATAACAATCGAGTTTGTATCGGTAAACGTGACTTTGCAATACTTGGCATTTCAAAATTAATTATTTAATTAATAAATTTATGAGATTTAATATCTGCAAGTCATACTTATCGTTTTTAAGTGGCTTGAGTTCTAAAGATATTAACCGAACATAATAATATGGCTCTGAGTTATATAATTTCACTTTTTAGAATTGATAGCTTTAATTTAAATAAAAAGTTCATTAACTAAACAACATTAATAACAATTTATTGTATTATTTGTTGGTTTTATCTGAATAATTTTAAAATATCACAAACCAACACCCGCAAAATCCTACAATACTTAGGCACAAAAGTGTCATTGAGAAAGTGGACTTTTTGCAAGACATTTAAGAATAATAATAAGAGTGGGGGCAATTCAGATACACCAGACATAGGTAGTTTCAACTTTCTTCAACGTAGTCAATCAAATGGAGCTACCATTAATAAGAATTTTTCAAAAATTAAATAGTAACTGCAAAAAATCGATCTATTAGCTGTGAAAATCGTAATAGAGTTACCCGAAATGGCAATAACGTGCTTAACTCGTCTGTTTAATGCTTGAAGCGATAACATAATGCTACATTTCAATTTAGTTGAAAGTTGCTGAGATAAAAATAATACTCAAACCAAGAAAGTTCGGCGAAAATATGAAATCCTATCGTCAAGAGAGCACGGAGAGGATATGAAATCTGATAGCCTAACTAATCTCCTTACGACTCTTTCAAAATTGCTTGAGACAGCCGTTTACAATTAAAACCTTATCATTTACTAATGTATATTTATTAATTATGAAATTTTGGACAACTAGCAGGATATGTCGTCCTAGAGAAAATTGATTAGTTATGTCGATTAAGATGTTCCTATATTTCAGCATACAATGCCATACATACAACCCTTTTTTTGCCACAGTTGTCATGTAAACGAGAAAGAGTCTGTTGAACATTTTCTCTGTAACTCTTCGAATTTTGTTAGAACTAGGCTCAGATATCTATGAGAAACTTTTTTCAACAGCCTCAGTGAATCGGTTGAAAATGAAATCGGACCGATGCTCAAATACCTCAAGAGGACTAACTGGATATATATAGCTTTAACCTAACCACCCTAGCATACCTCCTAGTATACCTTTCAATTTATCAACGCGTTCCCATGATCCTCGTATGTATCCCCATATCATCATGGAGTCTTCTACTCCAGAGCTGTGTTCGGTTTCCATCAAACTTTGTGAGGACCATCGTGATAATATGACATGGTGTTTGTTTCGCCGCAGGAAATTACGTCTCTGTAATACCCCATTGACCCTGCAGTAGAAGAGTATAATACCACTGTGAAGTGTGGAAAATTGCCCGCGATGATATAGCGATGCATACGAGTATCATGGGAAGGCGTTAGTGAATTGAATGTTTCTACAAATATCACGACGAAGGAGTCTTACTTAAACACTTTTCAGAACGAATTAAGAAGGCCGAAAAGTTACGATACAAATTGTATCAGCACAATGATTCTAAGCTTCAATGGCTCTTGTGCTGGACCTGAGCGCTGTATAATTGCAGTAAAGTGATGGACATATCAGCCCTGATATGAACTCAATTGAAAATTAATGGTCCAAAATGGGCTCCAACAAATAAAAATGCTCTAATAAGAGTTATTAAGGAGGAATGGACCAACATCTACCAGAAGAATATGATTTACAAAAACTTATTGTATCTATTCCAAGAAGGATACAACCCGTGATTGATGTTCGTGGTGCACACATCAAGTATTGAACTTTTTTTTATAAGTTTATTAGTTTCTTCATATGTTCCTTGTATTTTGCAAAGAATTATTTGACACCATGAAATCGCTACTGTTTTTATTTTTCTTCCACAAACTCTTGTTTTTGCTTATATCAAATAATTTTTCTGTTGTTGTCTTTGACTTGTGAAAAATAATTCATGACCTATGTATATTACCCTCAATAGTACATTGAGTTATGAAGGTAAAATTGTATGCATGCAAGTTTTGAAAAACTATACTATCTGACAGAAACTAAGAAATTTTCCCAAAAATAATTTCGTCTAAAGTTATGTGAAAAAAAAAACACTTTTTGAAACACTTTAAGTTTGCTCGAATTAAAAAGTAAAAAAGTTTGCTCAAATTATTAATTACTGTATACATTAATTTAATGTTTTCACCAAGAATTTTCCATTTTTTTATACTCCATTTTCCTCAATTTACTGTGGGACTTGCCACTTATTAGATTTTATTCTTTTAATTTTATTCTTGGTTTGGTTTATACCAATTTTTCATTATATTTGGACAATTTTTGCACATAGCTTTCCTGTATAACAGTACTTTCGAGCATTTCATATTAAACAGCAATTTTTTTGTCTCATTTAATGGTAATACTAACAAAAATATCTAATTAAGTAAATTGTAACTAATATTTCTTTTTCTAGAATGTTTATTTTGTTGTTGTTTTCTTTTTTTTTCCTCTACATTATTGATGTAACATAAACTTGGCTAATGAGGTCAGGTACAACTTTAAGTTGGTTCAAATTGTGTTAACTATAAAAACCGGTATTTTCAATATGATCGCACTTACATTCAAATATTTTCTTTTTGAAATGCAATTATTTACAATAAATAACACAAGCAAAGTATGACGTTGGGGGTGCATTTGTGGCTTTTCTTTACAAATTGATTTTATATGTTAATATTTTGTGTCATTATCATTGGATACTTCAGTTAGAAACTTGTCATACATGAAGTAACACTGGCTAACAAATTTTTTTTACTTTGTAACTCAGATCAGAATATGTGGGTGATTTCAATTTGTAAATCATTTTTTAACAAAGGAAATTAAATAAATATTACTTAAGAGAACTGTTCAGAGTTTGAAGATCACTCTCTTGAGTGACTTTGACCCATTGATTCCGAAAATATCCACAATTTTCGCAATCATGTCTGATTTTCTTGATATTTGGAAATTTCCGAGATTTCGCAATCCAAAAGTGAAGCATGAAAAATTTCAACAATTTAACAATTTTTTCGCCAACAAAGCTTGGAACGAAGCGCTTGCAAAATTCCTTACGTTTGAAAGCGGCATAATAAATTTTGATGAACAAATGATTGTGATAGTTGTTCGATTCCTTGCCTGGGTCGTTGGGTGCATTGGCTCAAGTTCGGCAGAGTATATAGATTATCTATTTAATTTAAATTTATTTATTGTATAGCAATGTATGTATATTTGTTGAAAATTACATATCCTATATTCTTCCTAGAATTGTTTGAGAGTGACTCCGTTTCTTAGCTAAGTCGGCTGCATAAAGTTGTTTCGAATGAAAGCAAAATTGGGTAGCTAAACCAAAAGTGTAGTGTAGAAAATTGTGAAATCATGAACGAAAATTTATAGACGAAATTATTTACAAATAGTCCTCAGAAAATTTAAATGCATCCAAAATTAAATTTGACTGAGAAAAGATGGTTTGATAATGTGCAATATTTTTATTACATGTGTATGTATAAGACTTAATACCAAACTATTTATAGAACCAAATGTTTCTAACAAAAAATGAAATCTTTACATTAAAAGTAACGTGAAAAAAAATGAATGCTGATATTGATGTAAGCAATCAATTCAACATATTAAAAATTCCTCACATGCATAATGATGCGACTGACTCGAAATTGTTATCTCTTTTATACGTTTGTGGGTATTAAATCTATGATCCATAACGTAATCGCCTTCTAATACATTGCGAGTGTAAAATCACGCCACTTTTTTCTTTATAATTCAAAGCAACTAATTTGGGTCAGCAATTAAGCAAAAAGAGACTTTTGATATAATAACTAATAATAAATTTTTGATTTGATCTATTTTTAGAATAATATCTGGCTGCTAATTAAGAAGGAAGTCGTTATCTCATAGCAATGTTACACTTATAGAGCCATTATTATCAAGAAGAAAAAAAACTGTTTTACAAATTGCATTGATTGCAAATTCCTGTGATAAAAATGAAGTTCCTCAAAGTTACCTTAAGTCCAAGTCAAACAAAGGCACTTTTGCGAAAAGATGTCATCGTGCGTATGCGACAACCAGTAAGTTTCTGTTTTGACAGTGCGATTGTCTTATAGTTTCGTTATAAACTTTATAATTTTAGTGGATGACAATTGTCCAGTTTATATGGCCTTGGGCGATTTTTATGTTACTCTATTTAATTCGACTCAAATTTGGACCAGAAAACATTGAGGACTGCCAATTTCCAACGCGTATGCTGCCTACCAAAAATAATGTTCTACCTGCATTTTACTCCTACATTTGCACTATTGAAAATAAATGTATGAGTACAAAAGAATATGAAGAGTATACGAATTTTGATAAGGCACCGTAAGTGGATTAATTTTGGATCATTATCAATTTACTTACTTTTTCTCTCGCAGAATGAAGCCAATTGTCGATATTGTGCAGATTTTTATTAACAGCGATAGTATGTTTAATGCTCTTGTGGAACTTCCGATCAAAGCGAATTTCATATCGGCCGTTACTACTTTAGTTACTGGTGGACATTTGGATGACATAAGAAGTAAGTTATGAGACTGGAGTGTGCTATAAGATGTTTAGACTCATACCATTCTCTCTTTTCTAAACTTTTTTTCAGGAAATGTTGAAAAAGTTATAGATCTAGTTCCCGAAGTTGAGAAATATCTCAATGGCAGCTTTGATATCAAAAAATTATTTTCAGGTCAGTGATTTTTTATGGATATAGTAGTAGTTTTTCATATATCAATAGTCAAATTGAGATCAAAAACTAAGAAAAATGTAGATTATAGTCAAACAGCGATTTCGAGTACCGAAAATATATCGTAAGTTTACCATTAAACGGAAGAAGTCGAAAATTATCGATATTTATCAAAATGTTGATGAAAGTCGAAAAATCAATAAAAGTCGGGATGAATAGAAAAACCTCGTCAGATCTTGAAAATTAAGGTAAATTTAAGGTTTAACACTTTTTGCTGTTCTCACGCAACAAAAAAGATAAGACTCGGAAGAAAAAATCTACTGACACTGGACTTAGTACCAATAAAACATAGGTTCTGCAATTTCAGTCAATTAAAATTTAACATTTTTGCAGATCGTCAAACATTTGTCAGAGGCGGCTATCTACTCTGTGGTCAACCATTTCCAAGTACTGAATCTATACCTTTAGTTAATGATATTTTGTACTCAGAAGACTTTAGTGAAGTAAACGATGATGAACTCAAAGCTATGCCAAGTAAGTTGTCTTAAGCATTCCATGATCGAAACAAAACTAACTTTTATTTTTTCACATTAAGCTAAGTACTGTAAAAAACTTTACCTGGATGTAACGAGCACCAATCATGGCAAACTTACATGGAACGCAATCAAACCATTGATACATGGAAAAATATTATATGGACCGAATAATTCAGATACACATTCCATAATGAAATTTGTAAGCTTACAATAGTTTAATCTACCGACTTCAGAAATAAAATTCAGTTAATTTTTTTCAGTCCAACACCACTTTTGTAGAATTAAATCGTCTAAAAATGTTGTCTGTTGCCATTGAGCAAATCCTAACGAAGTTACGCGAAGATGAAGCTTTCATAAAAGGTTTCGATGGTCTCATCAAACTAGCGCAATCCCCATTTGTGCGCAGCATTGTTGGTGACGCATTCGATATCGATCAGATACAGGCAGTATTGGATCGCATACGCACAGATCCTATCATCTACGATGTTATACAGACAATTAAGAATATACTCGAATGTTTCTCAGTTGATCGTTTTATACCAGTGGAAACTGAGAAAGACTTACGTAAAATGGCTTTTGATTTGAATCAGCAACGTCTTTTCTATGCAGCCGTATATTTCAATAAAACATCCGAAGCAGAAGTTGTTTATAAAATGCACATGGATACAGATAATACACAGCCAACTATGGAGAATAAAAATCGTTTCTGGTTTCCTGGACCATCAGGTAGTATGCTGCGTGATTTAAAATACCATCGCGGTTTTGTGCAAATCAAGCAATCGGTGGATTTGGGTATTATGAAGCATAAGAAAGAAGAACTGCGTGAAGCTGGTGTGATAACAGAACGGCCAACTACAACCACGCCAAGTCCGTTTCGTGTGCAAGTTATTAGTGATACTGATAATGGAAACGCTGACGATGAAGATGATGATGATTGGTTTACTAATGATGATAGCGATAGCACAAAAGTGGGAAACTCGAGTAAAACAGATACTGCACTTGTATCCAAAATCTTCGATGGAATTAAGTCAAATACGACAGCTCCGAGAACACCTGCTATTGTACTAAAACCGGGTGCAACAGTACGTCCAATAGTGACTGAAATTGAGCTAGATGATGAAGAATGGGAGGAAGAGGAATTGGAAACTACTACAAATAGTGCTGAAGGAGTAGATATTACAACGGAAGCACTGGTGGATGATCTAAAAACACTTGTGCGCAACAAACGACAGGGTTTGTTTGACATGTTCTTTGGAGCGGAGAAGGGAAACGAACGTTTTGAAATTGATAATATGCGTTTCTATACAAAGCAATTTCCATATCCAGCTTATACAGATGATGAGTAAGTTGCCACACTAATTGGGGGAGAGGTAATATGATCAAATAAAATGATAAAAAGTGAGGTTTGTCAGAAAGAGATAAGAAGAGAAGGGAAGGGCTGGGAAATGAGAATAGAGGATCCGAACTAAACTTAACTGAGATGAGATAAGATTAGCAGAACCTAACCTTACCTAGACAATATTAGACATAGGCTAATTAAGATAGGGCTAGGGAGTATAGAATTTGATTTAAACGATTTAAAAAGAGAACACTTTAAAAACACTAGAGTCTCTCTTAAGTATTTATTTATTTAGACTTAAGTCTTAGCAAATAAAGTTAATTTTATGAAAACATTAACTACATGCAAATCTGTTAATGCTTGTTTTTATTCTTCTTAGTTTTAAGACTGGTCTATACTTAGCTCAAGCTGTGCAAATGGCATTCTTCTTGGGCCTTGTTGCGCATATTGCTTCATGTGTGCGTCATCGTATTTGGATGCGTGAAAGTCGTAACTCAATGGTAAATATAAAGCACGATTTTTGTCAAATTTCCATATATGAAAATTTTTTTTATTGCTATCGCAGATAATGCGTTCAATGGGTTTGAAGCCCTGTTCCGAAATGACAGCATGGACTCTAATTACCTTCGTCGAGTTGTTGATTATTTTCGTTGGCGTAACTGTGATACTCTACACTGGCGGCATACTGATGTACACTAAATGGTTGTTCATTATGATTTTCTTGATTGTATGGGGCGCTTGTTTGATTGCTTTCTGGTAAGTTATCTCCCCGATGCCGATGAATTCTATTTGGAGCGACAATGAATTATTTCTTTTCAGTTACATGTGTTCTACTTTCTTTACTTCGGCTACCATTGGAGCTGTTGCTACTGCAATATTTTTCTTTATATCATTCTGTCCTTACATCATTGTTTTACTCTTTGATGCGAAACTGAATTCTTTACAATCTTTTGGTATTAACCTGTCGTTCACTACTGCATTTGCGCATGCTTGGAGTCAAATAATGCGCCTGGAGTTACAACAAATTGGCTTGACTATCGAGGAGGTCTGTCGTGAAGGCTTAAGTGGTGACTTTGGATTCGGGCTAGCTATGATAGTGTTAGATGCATTCATTTATGTGGTGATCGGTTATGTGAATCAACGTTATAAGGATGGTGAGTTTGAGTTCAATGTGTTGAATTATTCGAAATCCTTGGCTTGGTGATTTCAGATGAATATCGATTTGTTGAAGTACAACGCGATGACTTGGACGCCAGTCTGGGTGCAACACTTACCAATGTTTCAAAGAGTTACAACGACAAGTTCGCTGTAAGCAATATATCGCTTTCATTTCCCAGAAATCAAGTGACATGCTTACTTGGTCGCAACGGTGCTGGTAAGAGCACAATCATGTGAGTTTTTAATCTGTTCACTGCTTAAAGATGAGAGAAAACTCAAAATCGAACAAATTTCAGAAAAATGCTTACTGGCCAAATTGTGCAAACATCTGGGCGTGTAATACTCTCACAGGCCATGTCAAGTAGTGATGACTACGATAAAGTGGGTGTGTGCGCGCAGGATAATATACTTATACCAAGTCTAACAGCACGCGAGCACTTAGAAATGTACGCCAAAATCAAACTGAAGCATGGTTACAAATCAGAGGTCGAAAAGACGCTGAAGAGCTTAAATTTTGGACATTATGAAAGTTATCAGGCATCACAACTCTCAGGTGGCTATCAGCGCCGTTTGTGTGTAGCGATTGCATTCATAGGTAAGTTTTTTTACTTATTTCGAATAGAGCATACAATTTACGTATCCCGTATGCTATAAAGGTTCGCCAAATGTTGTCATACTTGATGAGCCATGTAATGGCATCGATAATAAAGCACGTAAGGATATTTGGGAGCTAATAGAACGCTTACGCAAAGGCAGAGCGGTAGTTTTTGCTACGCATTTTTTGGATGAAGCCGAATTTCTGAGCAATGCCATTATAATAATGAAGAACGTAAGTTACACTGTTTCAAATAAATTTCACTTATTACCGAAAACTACTCTTTCCACAGGGTAAAATCATAGCAAAACATAATCCAGAAACATTGAAAAATCACTGTACTGAATATTTTGAGATATCATTGCAATGTCTCAACACCCAAACCACTGATGATATCACACAAAAAGCCAACAAGTTACTGAATAACTTTAAAATACTGGAAAATGAACATAATGCCATGAAACTTGAGATTAGCTATGATCAACATAACAACAATTGTGCTGAGTTCATAGAGTGTCTGGAGGAATTGCAACGTGAGGGTAACATTATTGAGCTCAGTATTGAAAGTAAGAACTTGGAACAAATTTTCAAACAACTCGACAATGATAGTAGCAGCAATAAGTTCAGTAATAATCATACCGTTGACATAATGCATCAAGTTCAATTGAATGGTAAGCAATTTAGCTCAGATTTAGTAAGTGAAGCGCCACTGACACGTCGTGAAGCTATACATGAACTATTCTGGAAGCGTTTGGTGCATTTTAGCCGTAACTATCGTATGCTGCTTTGTGTTTTGATCTTACCAGCAATATTTGAAATATTGGCTATGTGGTTTGTGGCCTATCGCTTAGAAGATGACTTTGATAAAACTTTGCGCTTCAGCCGTGATTTATATCCGATGTCCACACAAGTATTAAGCATAGAACATCCGACAAATTTTACACATAAAATTTATGAAAGCTTACAGCAAGAGTGTTCAGCTGAGTTTCCCTGTAAAGAGTTTGGCAACTCAAAGGATGTATTTTATTGGATACTTGAAACGTTAAAAGATTATCATGGAAAACGTTATGGTGGTTACACTTTCAACAAAACAAATAGTATTGTGTGGTACAACAATAAAGGCTACCATGCGATGATGGCCTGGTTGAATGATTTAAATACTCACATCTTACAGACAGAACTAAATGATACAGATTACAGTATAACTAGCTATAATGAACCTCTAAAGCTGGGAGATCGCGAATTGAGCACAACATCAGTGTAAGTAAAAATTGTGTGGCAAACAATTAGGTATTGACTATATTTTTTTGACAAATCGTCCTGAGAAAACTGAAAACAAAAAAGCTTATAGGAAACTTTGGTGTAACACATGTTAGTCAAGTTACAAAACTTTTTGTTTCTCGAATCCAATCAGGCCACTGAGTAAAACTCAGAAATCGTTGATGACTACACCTTCGTACTTTTTCTAGCTGATTTATGGTGATCCATTTCGAAATCTAAATTTACGTTAAGAAAAAACCTTACGATCCACTTAACATGTAACGTTTTGTAAAAATTTCTGAAAGTTTTCACATAAAATCTTATAAAATTTCAACTACAATTCAGAAATCTTTCATTTCCATTTCAGAAAGCATTCTGCAATGTGTAGGTATTCTCTTTAATATTTCCCTTGAAAAGTATCTGGAACCTTACAGAAACTTTCTTAAAATAAGGGAAAAGAAATAAAATATTTTTATTACGTATTGTGCCTCTTAAATTATTGTTTCATTTTACCCGCGTTATCACTTATTACACACATATTATCAATTATTACACAAAACTATACTTAACAGAGAACCAGCCGCCTTACAGCATTCACACACTTCTTAACTTATCATATATCTGTCGTATATATACTACGCAGATAACATAAAGGTAGTATTGAATCATAAAACATTTTGATTTCATTAGAAAAATTCAGTGTCTGGAACCTTTCAGAATAATTACATGTAAAACATTTCGTTTATAACGTATCAGAAAGATTTCATGTGGAAGGGTCAGGAAACATTGAATCTGTAATCTTTCAGAAACACTTCAGAGTGATTATATTCTACTACCACCAGACTCAAAGCCAATATCAAAGGGCTAACGCTTTCTGGATTTAAATCAAACATTGCACCGAATTTCAACCTTGAAATCCTTTATTTTTTTAGCTTTAATCTTCTTCTACAACCTTTGTCTTCTGTTTTAAATATTTTAGCCTACGTCAATCGGGTGACTCTGCAATGGTCTTCATATTGCTAATCGCTTTCAGCCTGGTTATTGCTGTTGCATCAGTCTATTTGGTAAATGAACGCATGAAAGGCGAAAAGTTGCAACAGAAACTATGTGGCGTAGACGCGGCAACTTATTGGGGCGTTGCTTTCGCCTGGGACTTTTTGGTAAATTCAGAACAAGACTTTCCAAGCTTAACCAATCAAAACTAATTTAATTTCATTTAGATAATTTTGCTTTCGCTGCTGGTTTGTACAGCTATAATTTTAGCCTTTGGTATGCCCGTATTTGTCGATCGCCAACAACTGTGGGGTATCATTGTGCTGACGCTCTTCTTTGGGTAACTACACTGGAGAATAATTGTTCTTTACTAAAGTAAAATTTTATTACCTTTTTTGAAAACTTTACAGCTTTGCTTGCATACCAGCCGTACATGTGTTCGAGAAATGCTTCACCGATTCCAGTGTTGCCATCGTCACAATTTTCTGCATGAATTTCATTATACCGCTCTTTACTTTGGCATTCATTGTACTATTGGGTGTCATTGGTGATTCCCCAACATGGGATGAATGGCGTTATTTCCTCAATCGTGCTTTTCTCATCTTCCCACAACATGCTTTGGGTGATGGCTTATTGGAGCTTTGCAAAAATTACATGGTAGCACAAGTTTTCCATCGCTACGATATCGATTCTTATAAGAACCCTGTTAATAGTGATCTATTGAAGCCACACTTGATTGCATTGTTCGTGCTTGGAGTTTTCTTCACGATTCTGAATATTTTAATTGAATGTGGTATACTTTATCATTGGAAAGAAAATATATTTGAACGTTTTGGTTTCTTCCGCAATCAAGACCAACGCATTGTTGAAGAGCTAAAGATTGTCTCCATACAGAATTCGCTAAAACGTAACGATGAATATGATGCGCCGCAGGCGCTTAAAGTTGACAACCTGTGTAAAACTTATAGCCGTGGCCTGTATGCTGTTAAAAATGTTACTTTTGCAGTGAAATCTGGCGAATGTTTCGGCTTGCTGGGTAAAAATGGTGCAGGTAAATCCACCATTTTTAAAATGCTATCGGGACAAATGGAACCCAGCGTAGGTAGCATTAACTATTTTGATGTAAGTTATGGAAAATTATGAAAACATTGCAAGTCTTATTCATTCTATTTGCTTACAGCACGAGTTATCATATTGTCCGCAAACCAATACTTTGGACTCTTTACTTACCGTCAAGGAATGCATTGAATTCTATGGACGCTTAAGACGAATAAATGATATACCAAAAGTAAGATATTTTTCGAGTGTTCAAAACGTTATCGCCTGTAATCATTTCATTAAATTTGGGTTTCGACTTTCTGTTATTTGTGATCCTTATGAAAGCTCAATTTGATGGCCGATTTTAAATGTTTTCCTTAGAGCAATCATTCTTAGCGCAGTTTTCCTATTCATTTTTTTTCGTATACAAAATAAAACAACGTAACGAGTATTTTTTTTTTTGTTCTAGAGAATTACAATATATTTAGTTATCATATTCATTGATCATTACTTCCATATGTACAGATTCTTGTGCTTCTCGAGTCAGTATCTTAATTTCACCACTACTCAGACGTAAACAATTTGTATCGTGATGTAAAAATTCACTTGGATTTTGAGATTCATTTAGATGTCTCAAACGCATGATGGTACTACGTGACGATGTCATGGATTTATCATAGACTGTAACGGTACAGTGAATGGGCTTTGTCGTTTGAACACTAACCAACCAAAGTACTAATATATGGCGCCCGAGATCATTAGGGTTTGTGATTCTTCCTTCCAAATCCTTATCCTCTAGCATTGCACTCCAGGACGTTTTGCACGCCATTATCAAGATTGGCAAGTGAGCATCGAGATGTTCATGAGGTTTTGGTAGAAAAGCATTATGCATACAGATGCCACGCTCCGCGGGGCGACTCGTTCTGTAAACAAGAAAATAAAAGTATTCGCTTAGAAAAATAATTCAAGGCTTATCTAACCTTTGTTTTCGTCGTTTATGTGTAAATTTTTTTGCAACACCCATTATTTTTCCAAGCATTCCTCTGGGAATAAAAAAGGGCTTATAGTGGCAAGCTTTTAAGGGCTTAATGTATCTATAAAGTCCCAGTTACTTAAGACCCCACCATTATTAAGACTCAAGCTTAATTAAGGCACTTAAATAGGAAATTTAAAAGTTAGTCTCTGTTGAAATGAGAGCATGCTCTCCATATTGCTTGTCAGTGTGTATCCTATCTACGATAGTATCGTTCTTATTGGCGATCGTTTTGTTTAGTTTAGGATAAAAATTGAAAAAAGGTGAAACTTTAACCAAAACGCAAATACTAAAAAAGAAATTCTTACAAGACGTATATATTTTTCCCATAGAATACAAATCTGCAATCACAGTTAACCTCAAATTGACCTTGAAAATTGCTTTATAAGTCAAAATCAAGAACAGTTTTATTTGACCCCTTGGAAACCTTATATCTCCTGCCAAATAAGTTTTCACTATCTTTCTTAGTTCATGAGATAAAAAGAGAGAGAGATTAAAAGTAGAATTCTAGATGACCTTTATTACGTCTGGCGGAGTGTTAGATCCTTCGGATGTGTCTGGTTTTTAACTACTGTCATAAAATTGCTTAAATACAATATATTTTTCTTAACTTTTAACAGAACTTATCCCAGTTTTTGCGCACTTATATGACCTGATATAAGGCATCATAAGGCATAAGGCATCAAATCAAGATTTGTAACCCCAGAACGTTCTTAGCTACAGTAATGAGAATACCCACAGAAAATATCGGCCTTTACTCTGGCTGGCGATGGCTCTCACTCTCACTAATCCTAATATACCAAAACAAAGCTTCTGGAAATTAAATTATGACTAATTAATGACTTACCAGTAAAGCTATGAAATTTATACTATTGCTTTTTTAGGATGAGAAACCGCCAGTTTTTAGTTCTTTGTTAAAATAAAATCTAAAAAATATTCAGGACATTGCTAATGACAATGGTGACTACAATCTTCTTAATATTTACCACTGCTATAAGAAATAGTATTCAAAAATAAATAATTTATAGTACGGCTAATATACCGGACAAATGGGTGAAGAAAATTGACTTAAACTGACCCTCTCGTTCATTCATTATCTTGGGATTTTTGGAGAAACATTTTTTAGAGATTCCAAAAACCTGTTTTAATTCCTCTCGTGTTCAATATTATGAAAAAAGAGGTCCTCCCTTTTTTATATTCAAATAGCCTGAGCGAAATTTTGTACCAGCCCCAAATTGGTATTGGTCCACCAGCATTTGTCTAGTTTTCCCGATGTTTAGGCTTGACTAATATACTGATTTTTATTAAGCACCTACTTTTTGGATGCTACCTATACTATATGCTACCTAGAGCTCTAAAAATGCCACACAACGGTGCAAAGCAGAACCTATAACATAATCGCTAATTCGTTTGGAATTTTTTTTAATCAAAAATACCAAACATAACGATTGAGGGAGCGCTTGCGAGTCCAATTGCTCTGACATATAGGAGGTATTTTAAGCCTAGATTTCGTCCGTTTCGGGCGTTTTATTGAAAACACTCTACAAATACTAATTGGAGTTGAACTTTAATAGGATACTTAACATTTTAACTATTTATACCGAATCATTTTCATTTTCAAAATCAAATATATATTCTATATCATACTCACTTGTCCAAGTCTCCACCATAAGCGAGCACACCCAAGCAAATATTATCGCGAAACTCCAATGTAGTTGGATCAAAAACCAAAACTGAACGTTTGCCACAATGTATCTCCTGACATTGAACTCCAAAATCTTCGCTGTGATCACGTAAATAATGCGACAGCACCGATGTTACACCGATCGTGCGTCTACACATACCGACAGGACATTCTACAGGCGTACGTGAAATTGTCAACAATGATACCTTTTTCTTGAGTGCATAATTTGGTTCCTGCTGCATTTTCAATTCTTCGTCTGTATTAGATTCTCCCGCCGCAGCAGCAGCCTTATCAATAACTGAAAGCTCACAATTGTTATGTATACGCAACTGCTGTCGAAAACGTGCAATATCCTGTGTACTAAACTGTTCGAACTCGCTCATGCTGCTCGACATATTCAGCTGCCAGTCGGTGAAACTTGCATCGAATTTCGAAAGTTCCATTTTGCGTGCCTTAACATATTCTTCTTCATCCTTGGCCTGTTTGAATTTTTGAAAATTTGGAAAATGATCATACATAGTGGGTTGATGAAATGATGGCCTCAGTGGTGCACTGCCCGATGTCTGCGGCTGAAGACGGTCGCAATCCTTGCAGCAATTTGCCATGTTGTGCAGACTGTTGTTGTTGCTGTTGCTGGGTGGCGGTGGGATATTGTCAAAATTGCTGGCTTATGCTTCTTCTATGGGCTTACGGACTTATTGACTAGTGGCAATTTTCTTATGTGAAAGAAAATATTGAAAAAATAGAAAACGAACACTAAAATTTTTAGAAACTAATTTTGACAAATGTTGATTTGAACTTATATATTTCGATATTGTACTTTTTACAGCTTGTTAGCAGCATACTTGAATCATTTCAACTAGAGTTGTATCGAGATGTGCTCGTCAAGAATCTGAGTGGTGGAAATCGTCGTAAGTTGACAGTGGCCACTACATGTTTGGGTCGCACGGCTGTAGTGTTGATGGATGAGCCGACAAGCGATATGGATCCGGTGACACGTGCAATTGTATATCGAACGATCGAAGATCTCATAGCTGAACATCGTGCGATCGTATTGACATCGCATTCGATATCTGAAATTGATGAGATATGCAATCGGATCGGTGTTCTGAAAGAGGGCCAGATGTTGACCTGCAGCAGTCCAGAGAGTTTAAAGGCCCAGTATGGTGGTTTCTACAATGTAGTGGTATTCTGTGATCAATCTCGCATTGCAGAAGTGGAAAAGGTACGTAAAATATTAAATTCAATGTTCCTGAAAGGTATGAAGGAAGTTAAAACTTGAGGGTGAAAATACTGGGTTAAGATATCTACTTGGAGAGCTGTAAAATATTAATAAAAAATATTTAGGCTCGATAGTTCAAGCGAGATTTTGGCCTAGTTTTTCTCATAGCCAGCCCTTCATGTCCATATTTCATATCATAAAGTAGACGCTCAATTTAATGCGAAATCTGAATGGCGGAAAGTTTTTTTCATTTCGAATTCTCTGCATCAGCATTTGCTGATTTGCGAAAAGTGATGCAGCAAAAAATTTCCTTAACTTGGTCCAGCTCTGAGATATGAACTTAGGTTGTTCAGAAGAGAACAACAATTTAGGTAGACAAGCGTAGGTTGGATTAAAACAGGGGACTTACCAAAGAGGCAAAATTGCTCAAATGTCAGAAATGCCCATTAAGATGCATAATACATATATAATTTGTTTCATTTTACTAATTAAGAACGTCCTTGAGGTATTATTTGCCATGATTATTTACTTATAAAACTCATCAGTTTTTCTAGTAGAAATTTCCCCAGATCCAGATTTGCAAACATGCCAGTGCGTACCGTTGATAGAGTTTGAGGATTTATCACATTTTAATGCGCTTTTTTATTTAAGGTTTATACTCAGAGCTTTGATAGATGCCTGAATGTCACTAGAAAGTCAGATTAAGTAACAATACTGCTAGGAATTTGCTCAATAGTAATCCAGAGATATTGAAAAATGTTCTCTATTATCCAACTCCAGACATATTGTGGGTTTGTTTAACATTTTTCCTAACAGTAGAGAAGTGTAAGCGCAGAAATGTCGAAGTTGAATAAAATGTTTTGATGGTATTTCTGTAACAATTTGTTGGCTCTTCAATCGATTGATGAAGATCTAAAACCAATTTAGCACACTGCCGTTAATAATTTACATTTTGTTTTTTTACAGGAGATCCGCCAACGTTTTCCACAATCTTTGGAATTGCAGTCTTACTCAAATTCAATTAAATTTGGCATTAAAATTGAAACTCCCAAAGAAGCTGTGAAGGTTCATGAAGTAAGTAATAAACTTTTTTTTTGTAATTTACACTTTGAAAATATGTAAGTGCGTAGAAAAATTTGGTCCAGAATGCGTGGAAAGCGTTTTTGTGCTTTAACATGCATATGATCTCATATGAATAAGCAAAGCTTTCGTTATTGTTGAAAAGCTCAAACTGAGCTTCCTTTTGCCTTTTGTGAAGGCATATACAGTGGAACCTCTTTAAGTCGAACCTTGATAAGTCGAAAACCTCCCAGACTCAAAAAATTACGTGTTCCCTTCCCTTCAAGCCCCGAAACCTCCATTTCTCGAAATCTGACCTTTCTTTAAGTCGAAATAATAAGTGAGTCCCTACAAGTAAATTTAGTACATATTTTCCATGTATAATAAATTTAACCTCAGCATCTCGAACATAGCAATTTTTGATTTTACAACTCGATTATTTGGAACGAATTAGCTCTATAGCACAAAGAAAAATAAGATACCGATTTTAAGAATATGCCGACAACGTACATCATTGTTTCTTAGAATGTAAAGTAAAAGCCTACTTATACAATAAACCAATCCTATGAAATGATAAAGGAATTTATGATTGACGTTAACACGTGATTTCATTTGAACTTTAGCGAAGTTACTTTATTGTTGTCGATTGAAAAATATTATCAGAAATAGTTTGGTCCTACTTCAATATCCATACCGATACCTATATAACTAGGATTTTTATTTATTTCACCTCTCTAACTCAAAATTAGTTGGAATAAATCTTAACCTCTACAATTCGAACATTTCCTGACAAAATTCGCTTAAGTTTAAGTCCTCCATAAGTCGAAAACTCTTTAGCTCGAATTTTTTAGCGTCTCCCTTCAAGTTCGACTTACAGAGGTTCTACTGTATCATGAAAACAATTTTTTTCTATGGTTTCTTACTTTTCCCTCTAAACAGAGCTTCGTAATTGGCTGAAACTACCTTCAGTTTTCGAAACGAAACCGATTTGATACCAAACGACTCCTGAATTTCATTCAGTTGTACATGAAAACTAAGATACCGTAGTTTGGCGTAGTTCATTAGACGCGTAATTTCTTAGGCCATAAGAACCACGAATATGGACTTTTTTGATATATGGCTTTTGCGCTTCTGAGGACAGTGATCTACTTTAAATGTTCACACTTCGACGCTCATCAATAACATCCATTTATTCTTAAGTTGCTATTTCTTAACTTTTATTGAGTTAAGCATTACATTTTGGAAAAAATGTCACGCAGCTCTATAAAATATGAATATCTTCCAAAGTAATATCGCATATATAACACCACATTTCTAATGAGAAAGCTTTTTGAATCTTTATCTGCACACCACTGTTAGCTATGTATGTATAATTTCAATCAGTTTGAATAGGTTCTCTAATTTGATTTTTTTTTTATATTTGATTTCTCTTTTTTAAGTTTTATCCAATTAAAATCTATTTCCGGTATTAAAATTGAAATAAACATAACTGATATCTAATATTTCAATATATTTTTTCTTAGAATGATATTGAAGTAACAACAAACCATGCATTAGAAATATCGGCCAATAACTCACTAAGTCTTAACGAACTCTTCCGTCGCCTAAATGTTCTTTCGCAAGAGTCCACTGTACGTTTTACAGTAAATCGCTGTCGCTTGGATACAGTGTTTGAGCGAATTTTAGATTCAAGTGATACGGGACCAACAACAGCAGCAACAGCGCCAATAACAAATGGCTATATATCGGCGGCAACATTAAATGGAAGTCCGACAACGGGTTATGTACATAATGGTTATATTGAGACAGAAACTGTAACGTAATATAACGTCGAAAATAAAACTATGCTTACTTTGTAGAAACTCGAAGGCTGTGGTTTAGTACTATAAAATAAATCCAAGGTAACTGATGATACAGTCAATGAATTAAGAAACAAAATATAGAAAAGCTAAGATTTTTGAATCCACAAAAAAAAAGTAATAAAAGCAATTAAGTACATTATTTTGGATTCTGGACTTTGCTGCTTTGGCTGTTTAATACAGAAGTATAGAAAAACTAAAACCTTTTGATATTTAGAAATATGAACTTTAAGAATGATTATTTAGCAAAATGCGCGCTGCGGTATGTTTTTAATTTAATTTGATTCAGAGATAGGACTTTTTTATATATTGGATTATAGTCACAATTTAAGCTTTATATTGTAATACGTACTACTTAAGTTATGGGTGTTTTGTCGTTTTATGTGGGTATGCTTAGTACTTCTTGTTCAAGCCGCCCTTTTAGCCAGAGTTGAGCTCTACCTATTTATAATTTTTTTTTTTTTTTACTGAGCGTATATGTATTATTTGGGACAATAAATATTAAAACTTAAATGTTACTTGTAATTATGTTCAATTGTATTAGAAATAAGCTTAGTGGATAGTTAACTTTGTATTAATTGTTAATAAAAAGACGGTTTTTAATATTATATAATAGTGTTTCATTAAAGGAATAAATCTATTACGGCCAAGTAATATTTCATGATTTTATTTTTCTTTTTACCTAGGCCATTAAACTAATACACTAACACTTTGGCTACTGCTATTCTCCACACTCATAGAGTGTGTATAGTTAAGTTAACCCATACGGTACCAAAATAATTAGCATACTTTTTTTTAAAAAAATTGTAATGAGGTGGTAAATTGAGTGAAAAAAATGGCAGAAAATAAGTTTGAGGTCGATCGGAAAAAATTTTTAGCCAACATTTTGCTTTGAATTTTTCAGCGCTTGACCTAATCGGAAAATGTTATTTCTTCAAGATTTTGAATTTTTTAGCGCTTGAGCTTCTCAAACAATTCGACATCTTCAAAAATAAAAATTTCCAAATAGTTACCTTGGGAAGTGGCCATTGATTCGTATGGACATCACCATAATTGAGTGCTATATATAGCTCACCTAAGTAATCTGGATATATGTATAATTTTTATTGTGGAGAATAACATTAGTTCTTTTGAATCTATTCTGTGTAGGCTTTGTCCACATTTGATCAATTTTAATATTTTTAATTAATTTTCAAAGAAGTATCCAAAACAATTGTTTTTTTTATACTCCCACTTAATCATTAAAAGTGGGCGTGGCACATGAAAGGAAATTTTTAAAGAAAAGCCA
This sequence comes from Tricholauxania praeusta, assembly GCA_949775025.1. NCBI lineage: Eukaryota > Metazoa > Arthropoda > Insecta > Diptera > Lauxaniidae > Tricholauxania > Tricholauxania praeusta. Next base: position 161,579,110 of record OX459028.1, on the reverse strand, counting down.
ATACATTAAACTTTAATAAAAAAATATAAACCTTCGAATTTTTTGTTACATTATAATGAAAAAAATTTCTAAACATGAGCAATTTTCGTGATTCGTTAACGAATCAAAGGTACGATATGGGTTAACTATTAACGCCATTTCGCGTGATGTTCGTTATTGTTTCCCGAAAAAACACGAAACAGTAGTTGTAAAAATTAAACTAAGAATTGGCAGCATTTTTGTGAATACTGTAATGTGGTGAAACTGTACCCAATGCGCTTTACAGCATAGGGTGGCTCTCTGCTATTGTTGAGCTTCTACCAAAACTATGAAACGTGAGTGTGCACATTGCATGCAATAATGGGCACTTAGTCACTAAGTCCGAATGCGAAGATAACCTGCCATTTGCTAACCTTGTTTTTTTTAGGAGAAAAGTTCAAATTTTGTTTGAATTTTTGAAATTGTAAGTTTTTATGTTAATAACGAAAAAGTACATTCGGCATCTCAAAAGTACATTTGAAGTCTCGATTCAGTACATTTTCACAAAACCCAAACGCCGTCACCACACGCAATTGAACACTTCCGTTGATATTAGCCGTGGTTTATTCGCTTTGGTTAAACCAAAATCTCAAACAAATGTGTGATCCAGCTCAATTTCTGGTTCAATTGATTCAGCTTTTTTGTCTTTGCTAAAGTTTGAATCATCATAGACACAAACCTAAAATAATGAAAAATATATGCCAACTTTGCTGGAATTTTGAAGAAGCGTTCTAAGGTCACGCGAGGCCTTGTGCACCCAGTCAGTGCTAGGCCCTATTATTTAAATAGTAACTCATAATAAAAATAAAAACAGTGATGAAACAACAGAAAACGAAAAGAAAACTTTGGTATTAGTGTCTGCGACACTATAAAAACAGTTTGAAATCATTTGATAGCAAGAATTTGAAAAAAAAAAAATTATGTAGTTACTGATACGTGAGGCCCCTTACCATGCTAGGCCCCGTTCAACCACATGACCATAAGACCAGCTCTGATTTTAAAAAAAAATTTCTGTCAGACACTGTCATGCCACCTATTGGTCAAATGCAGAATTATAAAAGGTTAAACTTATGTACATACAGTGGCTCCAACGAATAATCGGACAAAGCTTTCTTTTTTTAAAAATTATATGAAAAATTACGAACTAATTGAAACTTCAAAAAAATTTGAATGCCATTCAATTCATCCTTAATCCTCCATTCATACAACAACAAACAAATTTAAAAAAATCTAGCCATAAATTTTTTAAAAATTATAAAAAATGAATAACTCAGTTTTACTTGCTCAATGAATAATCGGACAACATACCAAGTAGTGAAAAAATAGTCGATAATTTTTTCTATAAAGGATTATTAAGAGTATTTTGTTTTACGTTGCGTTACTTTGCACCTATTAGTTACATTTAGTGTTAGAAATTATATTAATTTCAACGCGTATTACCAGCAATGGCTCCAAAAGGAAAGCAAGCATGCCAGCTTATTGTAAAATCACATGGAGAAGGAAAACTGTCCACGAAATTGGTGAATTAGTCGGAAAAAGTCATTCGACTGGCCACGGAATCATAAAAAGGTACCGTCAAGACATTAGATTGACTTGAAAGTCCAAAGATGGGCAAGGAAAAAAGTTTAATAGAAGATTAGAACGCAACATTTTAAGCGAAATTAAAAATATCCGCTAAAAACTGCAAAAAAAAAATCAATTATCTCTGGATAGTAGGCTTGGAAAGGATGTATGCTTGAACACTCTATGTAGTGTGTTACATAGGAACGATTTTCATAGTAGAGTTGCAAGAAAAAAGTCATTTATGAGCCCAATTAACACAATCAATATGGTGAAATTTGCAAAAGAATACCTTCTCAAAACTGATGAATATTGGAAAACCGTTAGAACTCATTTAATATGTTTAGAATGTTGTCATTTTAACTTTATCTGTATAAAGAATCTGTGTAGAGAATATTCAATATACAGAAAAAAGTTGAAATGACAACATTCTAAACATATTAAATGAGTTCTAACGGTTTTCCAATATTCATCAGTTTTGAGAAGGTATTCTTTTGCAAATTTCACCATATTGATTGTGTTAATTGGGCTCATAAATGGCTTTTTTCTTGCAACTCTACTATGAAAATCGTTCCTATGTAACACACTACATAGATTGTTCAAGCATACATCCTTTCCAAGCCTACTATCCAGAGATAATTGATTTTTTTTTGCAGTTTTGAGCGGATATTTTTAATTTCGCTTAAAATGTTGCGTTCTAATCTTCTATTAAACTTTTTTCCTTGCCCATCTTTGGACTTTCAAGTCAATCTAAAGTCTTGACGGTACCTTTTTATGATTCCGTGGCCAGTCGAATGACTTTTTCCGACTAATTCACCAATTTCGTGGACAGTTTTCCTTCTCCATGTGATTTTACAATAAGCTGGCATGCTTGCTTTCCTTTTGGAGCCATTGCTGGTAATACGCGTTGAAATTAATATAATTTCTAACACTAAATGTAACTAATAGGTGCAAAGTAACGCAACGTAAAACAAAATACTCTTAACAATCCTTTAAAGAAAAAAATATCGACAATTTTTTCACTACTTGGTATGTTGTCCGATTATTCATTGAGCAAGTAAAACTGAGTTATTCATTCTTTATAATTTTTAAAAAATTCATGGTTAGATTTTTTTAAATTTGTTTGTTGTTGTATGAATGGAGGATTAAGGATGAATTGAATGGCATTCCAATTTTTTTGAAGTTCCAATTAGTTCGTAATTTTTCATATAATTTTTAAAAAAAGAAAGCTTTGTCCGATTATTCGTTGGAGCCACTGTATGTGTTGAACAGAATTAGGATGGGGTCGGGAAAGCGGCGACGATTACAAGCTGTCAAAAATTATAACATACTTGATGATGTGAAATTGAACAGAATTGCGGCGTACGACTGGTAACCTGCCAACGGGTATTCGTCGATTTAGAATTAATTCTATTTTTACGTCGGATCAGTGTTGCATTTCTAATGTGCTAAAATTTGTCACGCTCTTTGCCTGTACGATTTCCTCAGCAAAATTTATTGTTTACAAATTTTGTTTTTGTCACTCTCTTTTCCCTATACGATTGATTCTCTCACAAGAAATCAGTCGTGAAAAGCAGTCGTCCGCCGCAATTGTGTTCATTCAAACGATTTTCCGACTGGTTTTTTGTTTTTGACAGCGTGTAATTCTCACTGCTTTCTTGACCCCGACCTAATTCTGTTAAAAGCATTACGCGTTTTAATGCACGGTTATTAACAAAGTGGCAACGTGCGTAAAACGAAAACAGCTGATGTTTGTTTTGACAGTTTACATTGTAAATGTCCTTTTTAATTAAGTGCGTGATTTTTGTTAAGTATTTATTGTTCAACTTTCAATTTTTTTTTTAAATATGTTTTTGTTCAAATAGCAAAAAATTTAAAAAGCAACATACACTTTAGTAATGTGGCTTTTCAATGTTGTTTTATCGTTGCAATTCTGTGTGATTCGAAATCGTTGACCAAAGTGGCTTATTTTGAAATTCTTTAACTTGACCACTTAAATTGTGCCTTTTAATTTTCAATTCGATTCAAAACATTCTAAACTCGCGTATTGTGTTAATGAATTACCTTTGGTTAGATAGCTGAAGGACTGGGCCGGACCTCTATCAAAGACGCGATTGGTGTCGCAGGTAAGCTAGCTTAACGTAATCGTAACTATGATAGTAAGTAATACCTGTCTAATTTTGTGTGGTACTTTCCTACATGAGAGCTTAAAATCACTCTTCTCTCAACAATTTGGTTTCCGACCAAACATATTTATTTTTAACCAAGTTTTAAAGAGGTCGAACATGAATTTTTTCCTCTGTATTATTATAGAAAGTATGCCTCGCACAGAAAAATGTATTTATTTTAAAGTTGTAGCAGAGATGAAACCACATTGATTCATGAAATTAAAATTTTCTAAAATATAAAAACCAAAATTTCAATTAAACATTTCATGCGGTAGTTAAATGATTTTTATAAATTAAACTTACATATTTACATTAGGTGATAACTTTTAATATAAACAGTATTTTGTTAAAAGTAACTACATATTTTGGTTTAAAACTTCCAAATTTTTACGGAAATCTTAATATGTACTATGAAAGCTGGGTTAAATCTTGTCATAAATCAACATATTAAAATTATCCGAAGATAATAAATAAATCATTGTAAAATTACTCAATAACTAAATTACTTTAGGCTGGCAACGTCAAGCTTAATTACCAAATAGGTATAACAGTATAGGCTTAAAATAAGTGAAACAGATCACCTATGACCCGACTACTTGGAATTTTCAAAACAAAGTGTTGTTTTAACAGTTACTACAGGTAGTAAGTAAATAAGTCCCTGAAAAGTTTTTATTAATAACAATTACTATGATTGTGGTAAGCAATTGAAGTCATCTTTTTTTTTTGAAAATCATATCTCTCAAAAAAAATTTTGTTAAAAACATTATGAATTTTTAGAAAAAAAAAAAATATTACACCATAAAACCATTTGTTTTGAAGCAACTTTGTTATAAACAAGCTCAATTTTTCTAAGGTTCTCAACGTCTTTTTGACGTGAGATTGATATCATAAGTGCGCAGATGTATTCTTCGTAAGATGAAAAAAAAATTTCTGGTTCTCAATTGATGTTCAAATGGCATCAGTTTTTCCGTTTCAATCAACTGTAAATTTTGAAGAAGCAACGAAACAAGGCCCATTTTCAGTACATTCGCTGCACTTTCAGTATATTTTTGGTATAGTTCAAGTTTCAATTCAGTACATTTCCACATAACCCATATGACATCACTGTAATGGACATTTTTGTGTTTTATTTATATTGATTTTCAAACATAATTTTTCCAAAGAAGATATGGCGGCAGTGAGTTTTCTTGAATGCATGTCTGAATACTTGGTGGCGAGGAGGCAAATGTCATCAGTCCATTGAATGCTACGGTTTGTAGATTCTAAAGCTCTGCTAAGGACATCGTCAAATACTTTCAGTAACAAGATTGATGACAACAAAGAACCTCTTTTGAATTTTATAAATTAGATCTACGTATGTAACTTCTAAGTTATCAATGAATTTTCATTTTTGATTTTTTGCATCAGTTCACAATCTGATGCTAATAAAAACTTTTTTCCAGAAAAAAATTTATTGATAGCTAAAAATATAGGAATTTTGCAATGATAATGATCATTAAAATATGAATTCTTCACACTTTAACGTTGGATAAACTATAGAATTGTCCAATGCATTTTCATTTTTCTAAAAAAACAAAAATTCTTAAGGTCTTAAAATTAGATAAAACTGACAAACATTGAAAGAAATGAATTACGCTTGCTTAATATAATAATAAACCTTTAGATCAATAAGACATTTTTCCGGGAAAATTTTAAAATTCTAAAAAGATCTTCATATCTTGAAAATCATGTTAAAGATTGGAAATTTTTGCACACCAATATTATTGCATGTTAAAGTACCTTTCATAAGATTCCAATTTTGTGAAATCTGCTTCATGGTTTCCTAACTTATACTGCATTTTAGAAATGCTATATCTGCAATTTTCGATGGCTGTGTCAAGAATTTATCTATTGCTTTTACCATGAAGTTGGGGCACAAAGAACTGTTATGCTCGGAATTGGTCTCTTTGTAATGTAAATATGATGTAAGATAGAAATGCTCTTTCATTATCGGAGTCAACGACCTTTGTCAATTATTAGGCGTTCCGTGTGAATAAATTTCACTGATGGAAAGTCTATAGTATGAGTCTATGTTGTTCTCTATTTGTATTATAATTTATAAGTCGCAGTGAATTGTGTTTACGATATTGGGAATTATGCTGTCCTGTAAGTATTTTATAAGGGTATCGGTACTAGCGAAATTTATTGTGTGGCGGATAAATTTTTGAAAAATAATTTTTTTTCTCGATGTTTTTTATTCAGGGCAATTTGATGGAAATCTTTGATTTCAAATTCAAGGTCTTAAAAAACTTTGAACTACCCAGATTTACTAAAGTGATTGCAGTTTCGGATACAGGGCATATAGCTGGAATAGTGTGTTTGTATATTTTCCTTAAGTCTATTACCAGACGTAACTTTCGCTTATCGTCTTCTTTCTTTACTAACATGTATTGGGGAATTGTAATTGGAACTGGATTTTCGTATAATGTCATAGCTTAAGAGCGGCTTAATTTTCACATTAACGAATAAAGCTGCTCATATTCAGATAAGGTAACTTATACCATAAATGGGATCATTTTTCAAGACTTGTACGTTTATATTATGGGATATTACTCTGCCAGGATCTGCAAAAGAACTTGAATTTTCCGAAATCATTGTTTCGATAGATATCGATTTGTAATTCATTTTATAACGAAAAAAAAAAAATATGAACGGGCTATGTTTGACTAAGGTTCATAAAAAAATATCATTTTTGAAACATTTAAGGCAACATTTCTTTTTGCTGCAATCGATGAGCTAAGGTCCTCTTTCACGTTAAGCGTCATTTAATATTTTTTAGGTGAGTGCGAAAAGAGATATGTTGCATGTAACATAGGAACATCTGACGAAAATCAAATTGTTTTTCAATTTTATAAATTAAATCTACAAGACTTTGCGTCAAAAGAAATGATAAAGATTGCCCGAGCAGAAAGATAAGGAATAAATTTGATGTTTGTTGATAATCTTTTATTCAAAACAAAAAAAAATTCATAATCATTTATTATAGTCGAAAATAATTTATTATATTATCTAACTCGGTGCTGCATTGGGATCATGAGACTTATATCTGTATGCCAAGAACGCAAAGATAGCCATAACGATGAACATGAGAAAAGCGAACAATAGGAATTCATATGACTGTTTCAGCAACCTGGTTCCAGCAATAGCTGCCACAATAAGATTACCAAAACCAGTTGTTAAAAGCCGAATGGCTTGTACCACTGATTTCATAGTCAGCGGTGACTGTTTGTATGCGAATTCTCCACTTGTAATCGAGAACATAACTTCACCGACTGTTACGGTAATATATTGTGGTATTTGCCATAACATGTGAATCGAATTCGCTTCAGTGATTTGGTGTTTTTGAACTGCATATGTCCCATCTGCCTTTTCGCTGACTATAATAGTATAGGAGCCACCAATGTGTAATTTAATCTCCAAAACTTCTTTGTCATCGACAAAAATTTTGTAGGTCCCCATGATAAACTCTGTTAATTTGTGGTCATGCGCATTAGCTATATAGTCAGGTCTACTTTCGTCCATATTTTTCCAATGGACCTTACTTGAGTCCTTGACATTTGCCAGTACACGTCCATATGGTAGGCCCTTTTTTGGTTTGTCAACATTGTCCTCGAAAGCTATGATTGGATTTGCTGTGTTCTTAGAGTTTAGTAATATGGTGTATGCAGTTTTCTCTGGTATCGAAATCGGACTTGTTGTGAATGCCGGGCATGCTGTTAGAGTGGAGTAGAATAAAGTGACTTTGCTTTTGGATCTAATTTATAAGAGTTTTACATACATCCATCAGCAGATGAAATGCTATAAGTCAAATCGAACTTTCCATTGGGAACGTCTATATCCCTATAAGTGTAGGCATCAAAAGATTTCAATATGAACTTTTCTTGTCCTGGTATGTTGGTGGTAACATCATAATCGCATGCTTCTCCATTAAAAATTCTTAGTTGTGCATTTTGTGCCTCTGGTAATATTGGGTAAGTTTTCTAATATAATGCAAATAATAAATAGAAATCATATAACAAGAGTACCAATATTTTTAAATTACCTCCAACTCAAATTCAAGGATGGCCGACATGACAAAAGAAACACCGGCTAAGGTACCGCCCAAAACCATCTTTTGCAAGTGACGTCGAATACCAATCAAACTCAACGCAGGGTATACGATGTAAGTAAAGAGTGGTATGAACAATAGCACCATTAAGGGATTCAATATGTTCATTTGGTCAGGTTTTATATTCCAGTTGCCAATTTCACCATCCATACGTGATGCTTGGAAAGTCCAACGTGAGCCTTGTTGATCGAATAAAGCCCAAAACATTGGCAATGGGATGAATAACACGAAAATACTCATCACAGCTTTAACATCAGTGATAAGCGTCTTTTCATATTTATCGTCAGCGTAGTCAAGCCAGTGTTCACGTTTTTCGTTACTCTTGCATTTTTGAGATATGGCATGCTGTGAACAGGAATGAACACTTACCCGAGGATACATTATGAAAGGAAACTATTACTACTATACTTACACCGATTGCCTTAGCTACTCTTAATAGCATATTGTCAGAGTTTTTATTAACTACGTACCATGGGCGACCCACAACAAATAGAACTTCAAAGAAAAATTAAAGTTAAAGCTATGAAAATATGAAATAATTATGCAGTCCCATAAAATCAAACTTTTTCTCTAGCCAATTTTGCATCAATCTATTGATCAAAATATGCATCAGTGTCTAATGTAAATTAAATTTTACTTACCAACTGCGATGACCATTAGTACCGCCGGTACACCGAAGGCTAATGAATAACAGTGCAATTCGCCAAAGCAGTGTACATCTGCACGAAAAATTGGGGTCAAAGTTGTCGAAATCAATGAGCCCGCATTTGCTACAAAATAAAACGTGAAAAAAAATACTGTCAATTGCTCTGCTTGCTCTGGCATCTTAAATTGGTCAGCACCAAAGGCAACGACACAAGGTTTAATGCCACCCGAGCCAAACGCTATTAAAAATATTCCAAGTAAACATATCGATAACGGCGTTAGATAATCGATCGGCATGGCATTAAGTGCAAGAACAACCGAACCACTAGCGTAAATCAATGAAAATACGGCAATCGTGCGATATCTCCCCAGCCAGTTGTCGGAAATTATGGCCCCAACAATGCATAGAACATAGCTCATCGTTATGAATATGTGAAATATAATGGTGGAATCATTCATTGTAAGTCCGTGGATGCGACTAAGATATAGGGATAGAATTGCTGGGATGAAAAAAAGAAGTAAATGTTAAATATTGTTGGCAATAATTCGGAAATAAAGTCTGTTCTTACCTCTCATACCGTAAAAATTGAAACGTTCACAAAATTCATTACCAACAATAAAGATCATTGATTTTGGAAAGCCAAACCTCTGAAAATAAAGAGAAAAATTATAATACAGCACTTTGTAGTCATGTGAATCATAGTCATAAAGAAAATTGCTTGGTTTTGGATCTCAGCTGCCGACATATTAGACCTATGCCGAGGTATTCCTAGTGACGTACGTTTTTCAAAAACGACAAATTTTTATACATCGTTTTCGGGAAATTATCAAAAAACCGGTTATGGTTTCTATGGGCAAAACACGAACGCTGCTCTACATCATATACATACTGTAGCGAAATTTGGTTTATGCTAGAAAACTCTTGAAATAAATACCAACAAAAGAAACTAAACGTTATTAGCACCATCTAGCGCAAAGTGCTAAAAATAATAAACCGAACTGACGCTGCAGTAAACAATAAAAAGTCAACAACCGAGAGAAATTATCGCCGTCGTACAACGTACAACGCCATCTAGCATAATAGCTAGCTCAACGTCAGTGCGCCATGCTGGTGAATTGTGGATAGTGGTAGAATGCACGCTACAAAGTAGCACTGGAAGGTTGTAGATAATAGTAGAATATACGCCATCTGGCAGCTAGTAGATTATTCGAGAAAGTGATGCCTGTAGTATAAAAGGGTGTCATTTGAGTTTTCGGTCACAGTAGTATTTCAACAGTGAAGTGGAACACTTGAATTAAAAGCAATAAAGTGAATACAGTGTGATCCGTAGTAAAGTAAAACAGTTTTCTATACAGTGTTAAATTAATATTAGAATTTGAACGTTAATAAAATAAACCATTTTATAACTAAATAAGTTTGTGTGTTTTTAATTGTTACACAATCCAGTGATCGAACTCAGAAAAGTGTGAGAGATCGAAATTATCGTCAAAGAGACAGAAATTTCGTAACAATACATATCAGAAAACGTCAGTGAGCCACTCATCATTTTTCCCATTCATGAATCTGTTGAATCTTCCAGCTGATTCAGACAGATTCACCACTCACAAAAAATTTAGTGAATCTAGCAACCATTACGTCTCACTGCAAAATCTGTGAATCTGAGTGTGTTTCAGAATCATTACTAGTGAATCCTGATTCAGTTCGTTTCATTCCGTATGAGTATAGTATGAGTGTTCCATGAGCTACTCATGAATCAAGGCACATATTGTATCAAAAAAGTTTGTGATACTCGCGAGGAACATTTTGGCAAGTTTTTTAAAAAATGGGGAAAGGTCGAAAATTGTGTTTTGACATAATTTAGAGTAGCTCCGTATCCTGGAAAGGACCATTTTTGACCCGTTTACGGAAATTTTTTTCTAAAATTGATAGAAAATGACCGAAAATGGATCTTAGACATCACTTAGGGTGGCTCGGGACCCCGAAAAGGACAGTTTTTGACCCACTCTCGGGATAGGTCGAAAATATATGTTGGACATCAGTCAGGGTAGCTTCGGACCCTGGAAAGGGCCGTTTTTGACCCATTTTAGAAAAAAAATTTGTTTTCTTGTAATTAATTTGGAAAGGTCGAAAATGGATCTTGGACATCATTTAGGGTGGCTCCAGACCCTGAAAAGGACCGTTTTTGACCCATTTTCGGAAAAAAATTTTTTTTTGGAAATAATGGAGAAATTTTGAAAATGTATTTTGGACATCATTTAGGGAGGCTCCAGAGTTCTTACAATTAAATAGAATTATGAAGTCCACCAGCAGCGAAAAAGGGCTGCGTTAAAAAGTCCATCAGCTGCTTTAATCTAAGTTGTCTTAAGTAAAACTTAACGACACTGGCAGTTCTGGATTGTGTGCCACATACCTCAGATGTAAGGTCTTTAATATGACAAATCGCATTAAGAAAATTTGCGACTACGAGATAGAATTGTTTGAAAAGGTTGAAAATGGATCATATCTTTCGATTTTTTTTTAAATGAGCTAACCTAAGAAAAGTGTTAAGGAAGAAAAGAATAGTGCGAAAGCAATTGAGAGATAAAATCTTGAAGTGTCAAATAAAGCGTAAGACCAATTTAAATCGTTACCATCAATCTCAATTTTTTGGAATAATTTAACAACTACCAATTTAATTTTATGTCCTGCAATTTAAATGTGCCATCATGGATATTGGACATGTGCGATTATCTCGAAATTTGGAAGAGCAACACATGACCGACTCCTTGTATAGTTGGATTCAAACGAAAAAATGTTTTCTGATACCATTCGTATTCGACTGCTTTAAAGTGATACAGTTCGTATCAACAGATCCGATAGAGTATGCGATACACACAATTTTACGTCACAAGTTGTAGATTCACGGAAGTGGCAATTCGACCCATGACCTTTTCATTTAGCTAATGAAAAATGAATTTTCTTAAATTTCGGTAATCAAAATGCATTATCAGAAGTCTGTGTGAAAAAAAACATCGATATCAACGATTAGACATTTTCAATTAAAATATACGTATATCACCCCGAAATCAAGAGCTCAAACTGGGCAAAATAATAAAATGAAAAGTTCAGAACGTGGTCTCTTCATTAATGTATCTTCAATTCTATTTAAGGCATAACTTCAGAATTTTTTCGATGTATCTATGTTTAGATAGCAGCCTGATCCGTAATAAAATAAGAACTTACGTTAGGTTTATCAGCTGCAGTTTCGCCATCTATAATATAAAGTAAAACAATGATTAATTACTTTTTTTGAAGATGGAATACTTTTGTTTTTTTATGATATTCTAGAAAAAAAGCAAAGGTTTCTTCACTTTAAATACGTTAAATTTCCAAGGGCGTTTTTTAAGTTTTCAAGAAACTATATATGTATATCTGCACTACATTTGAAAATTCGAAAGACAATTGAAAAATCTATCAAAAGCAATTGGTCTAAGATTTTTACAGTTAGTTCTAGGAACAAATTATCTACACGATATTATCATGGATATTTTTAGAACTTAATGACATCGACCAAAGATATACGATATGCGATTTAAAAATCGAATTATACGTCTATTTTCTAGAGTTGTTGTTGTTCCTTTGTTATCAAAGTTTGTTCAAATAAAAGTATTGAATCAATTTGCTATTTCACATGAATATTGATGGCTGCTAACTGACTGTAAGTTCACTTAATATCATTTAATTATGGTAATTTCTTATTCTAATTGTTAATGGCAATACATTTTCTTGAAAAATACGTTTGAGTCAAAGAAGCTCCCAAAAAATAAATATCGATGTGCCACTGCTTAATTTGGATTACTTTATACGTTCAGTTGTACAAAAAGCATTCTTACCTTCTTTCGCCATTATTGTAGTTGCGTACGCTGTTTTCGTTTGATATTCTTGGAATATTAAGTTGTCATTACTCTACACTGCGTGTTATTACCTCTTCAGTTGATCGTTTTCGGCAAACAACTGAAAGATGTATAGAAACATCAGTTAGCAGTGATCACTAAACAGAAATACGCCTTTAGAGTTCGGTCCGCAAAATTTGCATTCAAAGCGAGCCACTAAAGTAGTGTGACATCAAAATCTAAAATGGAACAATAATTTTTATATTTAATCCTTTTCTTTGCAATAATTTTGGGATAATGTGATATGTTTTAATATTAAAAAAAAAATATTAGACAATAAAAACTGAGTTTGAATTTAAAAAAAAAAATGTCTTAACATAGTAGTACATCATGCCTGAAACAGCATGTGAAAAACGAGATATGGCATATAATTAAGGCGGCAAACAGCTCAATATATAAAAATGTCTCAGAGATTTTCTTACCTTCATATATCAATGTTTTTATAGAATCCATGTGCTTGATAAATAAAACTAAAAAAAAAATATTTTGACGTATTTTTGTTTATACGTCAGGAGGCTACTTGGATAGCGTCTGTTCCACATTGGGCGGAACAAAGGCGTTTGTATTCGATGGCGGCGCTCAGTGCATCTGGTCACCAAAAGCAGCTTCACCTACCAGATTTATCCCTAGGATACCGACCTATTGCATGAAACAGCGTTCCTCAAAGAACTCTTCTTGAGAGAAGACTACAGTGACTGACTTCGTGCTCGCCTTCACTAAGATAACAAAGGAAGTAAGACCTCTTAAAACAATAAAGCAGCAGATCATATAGTTGCCGAAATGTTGAATGCTTCCCCGAAGTTCACCACTGAACTTTAACCCTGTTTTTATTTAAATTTCGGCAGAAGAACAAATACGTGCCTAAAGTCTGGCTCATAGGAACTTTAGTAAACATCCCAAAAAGGAGACTTATTGCCATACCAGAACAACAGGCAAATAGTGATATTTTTAGCTATTTTTATTGAAATTTTAAAGAAAGTTTTATGTTGAAAAGTGTATTCGATTGCGTGCCGGAATGAAATTAAGTGAAGTGTTTAGTTGGACTTGACAGAATTCTGCTTATCGAGCGAGTATTCATCTAACCTTAATTTTTCTTTAGAACATACAGTCGCAGGGTACAGTACCCAAAGTAAATTGAAAAATGGAGCCTGACAACTCCAACAACGCCGTGGAAAATGACATAGACGTAGCTCAAAAGCCAAACATCAACTCTAAGATGGGAAAGTGGCATATCCAAAAAAAAAAAAAAAGGATTAGAACCTCATCACAAATCTGCAACGGATAAGAACAATTGGTTGGACGATTCATCCTTCAGGCAGCATGGTTTCAGTTAAGCAAAACGACAACGAAAAACATCAAATGAATTACCATCAAGCAGGCAGTGAAGCAGCATTTGAAAAAGTGGTGAACGGTGGAAGCAATAGACCAGGACTTGAAAATAATCTGAATGGGAGAAGTAAGAGCTGCCCTTCAATTTACGTTATCAAAAGTACTGTAAGTACTTGTACTAAGTAAGCTTTGCTCTAGTTACAGTGAAGAGGAAATAATTCAAGAAATTAATTATTTGGTCCCTGGAATTACGGATTGGGTTGATAATCTCTCGACAAATAGATCCTTAAAGGATGGAAAAAAATATGACCTCTTTTTGTCCGCATCCCACCAGGGAAAATAATTAATTAATTTATAACATTCTAAGAATTAAATGCCTCATCAACACCCAAGTTTTTTGGGAAAACTCAAGCGAAACACAGTAGGAAATAAAATTAGCGTGTGTGAATTGTGGGATTAACCATCCTGCTTACTATCGTGGGTGCGCCAAGTTCAGGGTATACAAAAAAGCAAAAAATTTCTACAAAAGCAAAGAAAGAAAGAGAAAAGTGAATACTCCGATTTTCAATTCCTTGAAAAAATCCACCTCCACCCACAGTTGATGAAAAGGTTTATGAGATTGCCCTCACTCCATCACAACGAGTAATAGAAACTCCAATACTTATATTCAGGTGCAATTTCGACTCATCGAATCGAATTTAGACTCATTGAATGTGCAGGGGCTGCTGGTGAATCATTCATGAAGAAATAGTAACGATCAGTCTCTTAATAGCTCTCGTCAGGGGCGTCACAACGAAATTTTTCATGGGTGGGGACAGACAGTGAAAATTGCTTTTTCCATGCTCGTTAAGTTTTTGAAGGCTTTTTTCCAATTCTAAAAACCAGTATAAAGAAAAGTAGGTGATACGCCAGAAAACCATGAAGTGTTGGAATTTTTCAACCATCAATGAGGCTTTAATACACAAATGGCAGAGTACACAATCATCTTCTTCATTAAAGTGCAATCAATCGAATTGGAAAACCATGATGCATTGTATTTTCGACCATCTTTCGCAGGGAATGAAGAGGAATACGGAGGTTTGTCTGCCTTGACAATGGCAGGGATTTGATCGAAAAGAAAAACTACTTTACTTGGTATTGAAATTAGCTGATGTTCCTCCGCGTTGTTGTCATTTTCCGTAACAACTGAAATCCCCAATTTATACTCAAAGTTTTCATTTTCTTCGATCTTAACTAGTAAAATGGAAATGTCAATTGTTGTCTAGTACCTTTTTCAATGCTACCCGAGCCATCCACACTTTTTTTGATCCCCCCTGCCAAAATTTCTGGGGGGCAGCTGCCCCCTCTTCCCCCAGTTGCAACGCTCCTGACTCTCGTCCCAACTCACATCTTCATTCAATTAGGAGCGAGAAGTAGTTATTGCTCTTGAGAGCCAGTACAATAGAATTTTCAGGGAACCCAATCCTTTTATTGACCAGGATCTTGTTTCAGAAGTGTAATCCTCTATTTTATCGATGTGATCGTAAGCCCCACCTAGTGTTTATATTTTTGTATTGGAAAGTAAAACATTTGTCCCTCAGGACCCTGAAATGTCTACCTCATAAGAAGAAATACCTTACATAGTCAAGTGGACCTGACGATATTTCCAATTTTGCCATTAAAAAATTTTTTAACACGGCTTTAGAATCCTTAACTATAATCTGCAATAATTACATCAAGAATGGATATTTCCCGTCATTTTGGAAAAAAGCCAGAATTCTTTGGTTTGTCTGAAACTTTATGATCCAAATGTCATTTATTTTCACCCTATCTCGCTGCTCTCTAATGTGGGCAAATTATTGGAAAGGATTCTAATGTGTAAAATTGATTCAACAGAAGTTGTGAAAAAAGGCACTCCTTATTAAAAATACACAATGATGTAAAAATGGAACTGAGAGAACGAAATTGCTCTATTGTGAGTTTGTTGGACTAAGAAATGGCCATTGATAGTGTTAATGTAAAAAACAAAAAACTGTTGTAAATTTATTATTTATATACCCGATATGAAAGTCTCAATAAAGAATTTAATTTAACAAAAAAGTAATAATATTGTTTTGTAGTGTGAAATTTTGTGAAGGCAGCCATGTCTATAAAATTAAAACTTTCAGTTCCATCACTGAGCGCGACAGTACCCATATGAGCCATGTTGAAGGTCTTTTTTAACTTTATACATAACAATTTGCGGGGAATCAGTCTTCTTGCGATCTCTTACAAGGTCCTGTCGACTGTACTGTGTGAAAGACTTAAGCCGTTTGCCAACACACTGATTGGGCCTTATCAGTGCGGCTTTAGACCTGGTAAGTTCACCATAGACCAGATCTTCACACTACGTCAAATCCTGGAAAAAACCCACGAAAAACAGATCGATACCCATCATCTCTTTATCGATTTTAATGCTGCTTTCGATAGCCCGATACGGGATTGCCTGTATGCCACCATGTCTGAGTTCGGTATACCTGCGAAGCTGGTGCGGCTTTGCAGAATGACGTTGAGCAACACAGCCAGCTCCGTCATAGTAGTAAGGGACCTTTCCGAACCATTTGATACCGAACGAGGTTTCAGACAGGGTGATCCACTATCCTGCAACCTCTTCAACTTTGTGATGGAAGGGGTGTTGCGAAGAGCCAGTGTACAACGTAATAGCACTATTTTCTACAAAAGTGTCCAGCTCCTTGCATATGCCGATAATATTGATATCATTGGACGTTGTAAGCGAGATGTTACTGCTGCGTTCTCCGCTATCGAAAAAGAGTCAGCGAAAGTGGGTTTGACGGTGAACGAGGGCAAAACAAAGTATATGCTGTCCACAAACAGGGAGACGCGGCGTATTGGATCCTTTGTTACTGCGAACAACTATACTTTCGAAGTTGTCAAGGAATTCACCTATCTTGGCACCGCCGTGAAAACTCAAAACGATGTCAGCCTGGAGATAAAGCGAAGACTAACTCTTGCTAATTGGTGTTACTATGGTCTCAGTAAGCAATTGAGTAGTAGAGACCTCTCTCGCCCGACAAAACTGACACTCTACAAGACTCTCATCTTACCCGTGCTACTTTACGACGCAGAAGCATGGGTTGTGTAGCAGACTGATGCAGCTACGCTTGCGGTGTTTGAGAGAAACATTTTTCGCAAAATCTTCGGTCCTGTTTACGTCGGCGACGACTACCGTATTCGAATGAACCACGAACTGTACCAGCTCTACGCTGACATTGACATAGTCAAGCGCATCACTATCCAACGTCTGCGCTTGCTGGGACATGTTGTGCGTATGGACGAAGAAGCTCCGGCGAAAAAGGTGTTTGATGCGGAAGCCGCTGGGCGACGACGAAAAGGAAGACCATGCCTCCGATGGAAAGACCAAGCCGAGGAAACCCTATCCATGCTAGGTGTGAATGATTGGAGAAGGCGCGCGCGAAGCAGAGGCGCCTGGAGAGAGCTTTTGAGGTCGGCCGTAACCCGGTAACGGGTTGTTATGTCCACCCAAGTAAGTAAGTAACATAACAATTTTGATATGGGTACTAATCACCGAACAATAATTAATTTGGGAGCCTTCCCTATGACTTCTCATTTAGAAGGCGTTGTACCACCTTTAAAACTTCGACTCGCTTGAAATTGGCATAGACATTTTATTTGCCACAATTTAGTCAACTTTGCAAGAAATATCTGATGAAAAACGTTAAAAAGAATTGATCTTTTCAATTTTATAAGAATTAAGAATAATATTTATTTATAATCTTTTCATACAAAACTAAATGGTCATTTATGCCTTTGAACGAAAGAAATTTACTATTTTATCCTAACTCTTTGGTGCATTGGGATCATGAGGCTTATATCTGTATGCCAAGAATGCAAAGATAGCCATAACGATGAAC
Source organism: Tricholauxania praeusta (assembly GCA_949775025.1). Classification (NCBI taxonomy): domain Eukaryota; kingdom Metazoa; phylum Arthropoda; class Insecta; order Diptera; family Lauxaniidae; genus Tricholauxania; species Tricholauxania praeusta. The sequence goes on along the minus strand of OX459028.1, from coordinate 161,561,399 downwards.
ATGAGAATAGCGAACAATAAGAATTCATATGACTGTTTCAGCAACCTGGATCCAGCAACAAGTGCCACAATAATATTTCCGACAGCATTTGTTAAAAGACGCAAGGCTTGTACCACTGATTTCATAGTCAGCGGTGCCTGTGTGTAAGCAAATTCTAAGCTAGTGATCGAGAACATAACTTCACCCAGAGTTACGGCAATATATTGTGGTGTTTGCCATAACATATGAATCGAATTCGCTTCAGTAATGTGGTGCTCTTGAACTGCATATGTCCCGTCTGCCTTTTCGCTGACAATAATAGTATAGGAGCCACCATAATGTAATCTAATTTCCAAAACTTCTTTGTCATCGACAAAAATTTTGTAGGTCCCCATGGTAAACTCTGTAAGTTTGTGCTCGTGTGCTGTAGCTTGATAGTCAGCTGTACCTTCGCCAATATTTTTCCAGTTGACCTTACTTGAGTCCCTGATATTTGCCAGTACACGTCCATATGGTAGTCCCTTTTTTGGTTTGTCAACATTGTCCTCGAAAGCTATGATTGGATTTGCTGTGTTCTTAGAGTTTAGAAATATGGTGTATGCAGCTTTCTCTGGTATCGAAATCGGACTTGTTGTAAATGACGGACATGCTGTTAGAGTGGAGTAGAATAAAGTGACTTTTGCTTTTGGATCTAATTGATAAGAGTTTTACATACATCCATCAGCAGATGAAATGCTATAAGTCAAATCGAACTTTCCATTGGGAACGTCTATATCCCTATATGTGTAGGCATCAAAAGATTTCAATATGAACTTTTCTTGTCCTGGTATGTTGGTGGTGACATCATAATCGCATGCTTCTCCATTAAAAATTCTTAGTTGTGCATTTTGTGCCTCTGGTAATATTGGGTAAGTTTTCTAATAGAATGCAAATAATAAATAGAAATCAATTAACTAAAGCACAAATTTTTTTAAATTACCTCCAACTCAAATTCAAGGATGGCCGACAGTATAAAAGAAACACCGGCTAAGGTACCGCCCAAAACTATCTTTTGCAATTGACGTCGAATACCAATTAAACTCAACGCAGGATATACGATATAATTACAGAGTGGTATGAACAGAAGGACCATTCCGGGATTTAATATGTGCATCTGTTCGGGTTTTATAAAAAAACTGCCAATTTCACCATTCATACGAGCTGCTTGAAAAATCCAACGTGAGCCTTGTTGATCGAATAAAGCCCAAAACATTGGCAATGGGATGAATAACACGAAAATACTCATCACAGCTTTAACATCAGTGATAAGCGTCTTTTCATATTTATCGTCAGCGTAGTCAAGCCAGTGTTCACGTTTTTCGTTACTCTTGCATTTTTGACCTATGGCATGCTGTGAAGAGGAATGAACACTTATCCGAGGATACATTAAGAAAGAAAACTATTACTACTATACTTACACCGATTGCCTGAGCCACTCTTACCAGCATATTGCCTGCCTGATGGGTAATTACGTACCATGGGCGACCCACAATAAACAAAGCTTCAAAGGAATATAAATTTAGTTTTGAAAGTAAGCAATAATTTCGCAGCCCGACAAAATCGAATTCGAAAATTTTGCTTCAATCTATGGTAGTGATCAACACTGCATTCACAGGTATGTTTATCGGGCTACATTTTTCGTGGAAGTTTACTTAATAACAACAATGACAATAGTACGGCTAAAAAAATAGTCTCACTTTTTGCGTTTCAGTGCTAAAGAAGTTTGACTTCCAAAAAACGAAGGTATATAAAAGGAAAACATAATTTTCATATTGAGATCTTAGATATTCGCAATGCTACTGCATTGGGCTGCATAATTCGGATTTTGGTTTTGCAAAGTAGTGATTATTCCAAATGTACTAAAAATGAGTTCAATGTACTTAATCGGGTCATGACTCCAGTAATACATTGAAAACAAAAATTCAGAATTTATTTGCAAATTAAATTTTACTTACCAACTGCGATTAACATAAGTACGGCCGGTACACCAAAGGCTAGTGAATAACAGTGCAAGTCGCCAAAGCAGTATACATCTGCACGCAAAATTGGTGTTATCGTTGTCGAAAGCAATGAGCCCGCATTTGTTACAAAATAAAATGTGGAAAAGAAAATTCTCACTTGATCTGCTTGCTCTGGCATCTTAAATTGATCAGCACCAAAGGCAGCGACACATGGCTTAATGCCACCCGAGCCAAACGCAATCAAAAATATTCCAAGTAGACATATCGCTACCGGCGATAGATAAATTGACGGTATGGCACTAACTGCAAGAACAACCGAACCCAAAGCGTAAATCAATGAAAAGTAGAGAATCGTGCGATATCTTCCCAGCCAATTGTCGGAAACAATGGCCCCAATAATGCATAGAACATAGCTCAGCGTTATGAATATGTGAAATATAATGGTGGAATCATCGATTGTAAGTCCGAGGATGCGACTAATGTATAAGGATAGAATTGCTTCGATCAAGAAAAAGGTAAAAATTAAATATTGTTGGCAGTAGTACTGAAATAATATAATTTCTTACCTTTCATACCAAAAAAATTGAAACGTTCACAAAATTCGTTACCAATAATGAAGTACATTGCCTTTGGAAAGCCAAATTTCTGAAAATAAATTTTTTAATTCAGCATTTTGTAGATCGTATGGATGGATATAAGCTGTCGACAAAAGTGACCTCTGCCGAGGTGTTTCTATGTTTATATATGTACATATATCAGAGAACGTCATTGAGTAGCTCATAGAGGGTTTTGAAAGCTGTAGTAGTAGTAGCTCTGCGCTCACGAATGTGAATGCGTGTGAAGCTCACACTCTTATGGATTCAGATTCATGAAGCAGTGAATGGCCTGAGCCACTTATCTTGAACCGTAGTACAAGAAAACTGTTTTTTTTTTCTTTCCAATCGATGGGGAAAGGTCGAAAATGGATTTTGGACATCACTTAGGGTGGGTCCGGAAAAGTCCGTTTTTGACCCATTTCCTTTAATTTTTTAGGGCGGCTCCGTGTTTGACTCATTTTCGGAAATTTTTTTTTTTGTAATCAATGGGTAAAAGTCGAAAATAAATTTTGGACATCATGTAGAGTGGCTCCAGACCCTGGAAAGAACCTTTTTCGACCATTTTGGTCCTTTCCAACTTTTCAAGTTTCGGAGCCACTCTAAGTAATATCCAAAAGTCATTATCGACCTTTTATAATTGATTGGAGCAAAAAAAATTTTAGGGTGGACCAAAATAAATTTTTTTTTTTACAATCGATAGGGAAATATCAAAAATAACCATTTTCAAGCTTTATCCATCGATTGGAACAAAAAAATTTATTTTGATCCACCCTAAAATTTTGTTTGCTCCAATCGATTATTAAAGGTGGAAAATGGGAGCCACCTTAAGTGATGTCCAAAATTCATTTTCGACCTTTTCCAATTAATTATAGAAAAAAAAACGGTCCTTCCAGGGTCCGGAGCCACCCTAAATGATGTCCAAAATCCCCATTAATTACAGAAAAAAAAAACCACCACCACCCTGAGTGAAGCAGCATTAAGTTAAATTAAAAGCATGCGTAAACACCCAATTTTTATAAAGCCTAAAAGTGTGCCACACTTTATGTTCAAATTCCGTAACATATTCCGTAACATATTTTGTTCGCTCATTTCCGTAACGCATTCGTCAGTTTACCCCCATGCCAACGCGCGTATAGAAGTATATACTTCAAAAATATCGGATACGCTTCTTAAAATTAAAAAGAGAACTCAAGGATTTGAAAAATATTTTGTTGAGCTTTTACTCGTTTTAACCCATTAGTGCTCACGGCGATCCAGGCGTGATATCAAAAATTTGCTTCGACAGAATTGCTTCTTTTGGCTTTAATAAGCTAAAAAAAATTTTTTTCCGATTCGAAAAGCTCATTTTCCTACTTTTCCGGAACGTCCTTTTAGTAGGACACTGAGCATAGAAAACCATTTAGCAGTGGAAAATTCATGTATACTGAAATGCAAAGACAAATTTTGTTGCATACCAAAGCAAACTAGATATAATAAAAGTATAAAAAGCCTACCACCATTCAAAATATCATGCGTTAAAATTAAAGTATTTAAATATTTACCTCTTCTACATTTTTAATTTTTTCTTTTTTTTCGAAAAATTCACTTTGAACGCCCGCACAACTTGTAATTGTCAATATTTTGTTACGTAAAAAATATAGTAAGCATACATGTTGTCATACAATATATCTAAATGCTCAAAAGGGCAAAAATGTTTCTAGCAAATTTTTAAAAAATCAAAAATTGCGCGTCCTTTTTAAAGGTTGTTGAGCACTAATGGGTTAACCAAAGGCCTTTTAAATAATGTTACTTCGATGTTAAGATCCTGATCTTTCGATAACATTATTCGAAATTTGTTTAAAAAAAAAAGCGATACCAATAACACCCTAAAATCTAGTGTTCAAAAAAGGCGAAATAAAAAAAAAATGAAAATGTTATGGAGTGATCTTTTCATTTATGTATATAACTTCGGAAGCATATTAGGCATAACCTAAGAATTTTTTAGATTTATCAAGATATGTTTCGATTGCAGCATAGTCCGTTATGAAATAGAAACTTACACTTGGCTCAGCAGCTGCAGTTTCGCCATCTATAATATAAAATAAGACAATGAATAATTTATTTTTATAAGTTAAAAATAATAGGTTTTACAATCTTACACAATAAATATACACTTAGACATTTACTCGAATTCCGAAAAGGGAAAATTTTGTAGCTCTGGTAGCAACCCTAGTATTATTTTTATATTTTTTTAAATGAGGATGTACTCGAATCCCATCGGCAAATCGATGAATTACTCTGATTTTTCATGTATGAAAAGCTACACCGTTTGTGTTGTATGTTTCATAAATAAAATTGTTACTGTGATATTTTGTTTACTTGCTTGCTGGCTGCAAGATGGTGTGGAGATGTAGGCAAGTTACTAAATTATACAAGCACTTAGTAAGCGATGTTATAAGGCAATCTGCCTTTCGTTTGTTACACATTCGTATATAGAGATGTAGGCAAGCTGCCTTCAAAGCGGCCATCCCTTTGTAAAAAGAATGTACAGTTGTAGCTGGAGTTGTGAGCATTACTGCCTACAATGAGTATAACTATTCATCGATGTTGTTTATAACATATTTGCCGCTGGAATGTGAATACATTTTCGAATTTCGAGTGTGCTCGAAGAATTCTAGAAAGTGAGATTGTTTCGAACATGTATAATGTACACATAAGTCCTTTTTTTTCAAATTTTACATAAGTTTTAGCTCTTGACCTAAAAAGCTTATTGTAATTCCTTACTGTTAGTTGTTTGTTGTTTTAGAGTTTTTTTTTAATAATAAACTGATTACAAATAAGCTAACGAACTGACAGTAGTCAGATCATTATTCATGTAAATTTATGAATTGATTCAATGCCTCATTTAACAAACTTCGATAATTAAGAATGAGCAACGACTCCGAAATATAAACATGTTTCGATTCCTAAAATATCATCAGTATATTTTTGGATTACTGACACGTCAACACTCAAATTAAATGTTTTTTTTATCCATGTTAACATAACAAAAAGTTAATTTTTAGTCCATTGCAAATGTGGAAAATTTAACCATCTCATCAACCATCATTATGAGATTTTCAAAATCAAATCATGTGTCAATATTCTAGAGTCGATGTTGTCCCTTTGTTATCAAAGTTTGTTCAAATAAAAGTATTGAATTACTTTGTGAATTTAGATTAAATTGATCGCTGCCAAATGGTTGTAAGTTCATTCAAAACCACGTAATTATTGTGATCTCTTACTCTAATACGTTAATGGCATTACGCTTTCTTGAAACGTACACTTGCGTCAATGTAGCAATTCAGATCCTCAAAAAAAAACCAAGTATCTGTTCAACTCAGATTCCTTTATACGTTCAATTGAATAAAAAGCATTCTTACCATCTTTCGCCATTATCGCAGTTTTGCTTGATATCCTTGTTCTGCTTTGATACTACGTGTTATTATCTCCTCAATTCTCAATTAATATTTTTCGTCCAACAACTGAAAGAAAAATGAAAACATCCGTCAGCAGTGATCAATAATCAGACTGTTTATTTAAAACAAAACACGCCTTCAGAATGGTAAAGCCTTGCAATTTGCTTTGGGCGATCATCGGTACTCAATATTTGCATTAAAAGCGAGCCACGACAGTAGTGTGGCATCAAAATTTAAATTGAAACAATAATTCTTTTTTGATTTTTATAATTTGAGCACAAAATCAATAACAGACAATAAAAACAATTTTGAAATTAAAAAAAAAAAAAAATTCATTTGCTCATGATTGAATAATATAATAATATAGTTGAATCATGTCATTTGCTATTATTTTTTCTAAGCCTCTTTAGTACTGTAAGTGCAAAAAATACAAAAAAAGCATTAAAGGAACAAATAATCGGCAGCTAACGACGATTCTCACAAAACTGACTGAAGCTGAAAACAATCATCATAACAAGCTATGTCACTAAACTGGCAAAACTCGTTGAGGGACGTGGCGCAGCCCAAAGTGGGCGTAGTGGCACCTGTGAGCGTGGCATCTTCGAAGCAATCAAAAAACTTTAAATGTTATATTTGGTGTGCTATGGAAGAAATTTTTTTAAAATATTGTATAAAGATGTCGGTTACTATAACCTTTGAAATTAATTGGGTTTTGACATCAGTGGGTGTGGCACCTCTCATACATTCAAAAAATGCTAAATGCTATATTTAGTGTGCTATGGGAGTAGTTTTTTTAAAATTTGATATAGAAATGTTGGTTACTATAACTTTTGAAATTAAATTGACTTCAACAGGATTGCATCAGTGCGCGTGGCAACTACCATACAAGCAAAAACGTTTTGATGTTACATTATGCGTACTGTATGAGTGATCCTAATGAAATTTTTTGGTTACCATAAGCTTTGCTATAAAATGCAATTCGACGGGATTTCATTAGCAGGCGCGCCTCCTTCCATGTTAAAAAAAAGTTGAAGGTGTTACATTTGTTATTTTTTTTAACATTTTCTGACTACTTCAATAACACCAAAATGGTGATCCTTTCGACTTTTTAACCTGTTTCAACTTAATTGAATTTACCAAAATTATTCAACTTGAGGTTTTCAACCTGTTTCGATTTTTTTACGAAATTTTCAACTCCTTTAAATTTTATTCGAGTTTTCTAACTTTTTTCAACATTCTTTATATTTACCGATGTTGTCAACTATTTTCTACTGTTTCAACCTCTTTAAACTTTTTTCAACCTCTTTCAACTTTTTTCAAACTCTTTCAATTTTTTTCGACCTCTTTCAATAATTTCCATATTTTTCCACTTTTCAACCTCGTTCAACTTTTTCGGCTTTTCATCCGCATTTAACTTTTTTCGAAATTTTCTACTTTTTGCGAGCTTTTCAATCTCTTTCAACTTTTTCAACACTATACAATATATTATCGATTTTATCACTCTTTTTCAAACTCACTCCATCTTTTTTAACATTTTCGATATTTTATCAAATTTTTCAACGTCTTTCGACATTTTTCAATCTCTTTCAACTTCTTCCAACATTTTTGATATGTTTTCGACTTTTTTCAGCCCCATTAAATTTTTTTTTGAACTTCAAATTTTTGGAGACTTTCAACCTCTTTCAACTTTTTCAACACTTTTCATATATTATTGACTTTATCAGTCCTCATGTACCATGGGATCGGCGGTAACATAATATTTGAGGTGTTGCAACTAGAATGTGGAAAATCGGTACTTTTTTACTTTTGTCCGGTCAATTGTCAGTTTTTTTATAAGAAAGAAAGAAGAAGAAAAACAAATCACGGATTTGAATTCCCCGATCTGAACTGTCGCATCATATATTAGTAATAACCATACATTATTTTGAAAATTGGCTAAATAAAAAATTGAATTGAAGAAAAAAAAAATTGAATTCCCCGATCGATAGTTTCCCGAAAACCATACCCACTTTGTTGAAAAATTTTATAGCGTCTGTTCCTTGCACCAGTTTACTTAAAACAGAGGGCGCTAATCCAGTTTTCAATATTAACCTTAATCCTAGTAATGGACTTTGTCCAGACATATAAGGCAACTATAATCCGCTGAAACATCGTGAAAAAATCAAAAAGTTTTTATTTTGAACCGCTCTAATATATATAAGTAGACAAGAATTAAGAATAAATTTGATGTTTATTCATCTTTTCATACAAAACTAAATGGTCATTTATGCCTTTGAACGAAAGCAATTTACTATTTTATCTTAACTCTTTGGTGCATTGGGATCATGTGGCTTATATCTGTATGCCAAGAACGCAAAGATAGCCATAATGACGAACATGAGAAAAGCGAACAATAAGAATTCATATGACTGTTTTAGCAACCTGGATCCAGCAACAACTGCCACAATAATATTTCCGGCAGCAATTGTTAAAAGACGCAAGGCTTGTACCACTGATTTCATAGTCAGCGGTGCCTGTGTGTAAGCAAATTCTAAGCTAGTGATCGAGAACATAACTTCACCCAGAGTTACGGCAATATATTGTGGTGTTTGCCATAACATATGAATCGAATTCGCTTCAGTAATGTGGTGCTCTTGAACTGCATATGTCCCGTCTGCCTTTTCGCTGACTATAATAGTATAGGAGCCACCATAATGTAATCTAATTTCCAAAACTTCTTTGTCATCGATAAAAATTTTGTAGGTCCCCATGGTAAACTCTGTAAGTTTGTGCTCGTGTGCTGTAGCTTGATAGTCAGCTGTACCTTCGCCAATATTTTTCCAGTTAACCTTACTTGAGTCCTTGATATTTGCCAGTACACGTCCATATGGTAGGCCCTTTTTTGGCTTGTCAACATTGTCCTCGAAGGTCATTATTGGATTTGCTGTGTTCTTAGAGTTTAGAAATATGGTGTATGCAGTTTTCTCTGGTATCGAAATCGGACTCGTTGTAAATGACGGACATGCTGTTAGAGTGGAGTAGAATACTGTGTGACTTTGCTTTTGGATCTAATTAATAAGAGTTTTACATACATCCATCAGCAGACGAAATGCTATAAGTCAAATCAAACTTTCCATTGGGAACGTCTATATCCCTATATGTGTAGGCATCAAAAGATTTCAATATGAACTTTTCTTGTCCTGGTATGTTGGTGGTGACATCATAATCGCATGCTTCTCCATTGAAAATTCTTAGTTGTGCATTTTGTGCCTCTGGTAATATTGGGTAAGTTTTCTAATAGAATGCAAATAATAAATAAAAATCATATAACTAAAGCACAAATTTTTTTAAATTACCTCCAACTCAAATTCAAGGATGGCCGACATGACAAAAGAAACACCGGCTAAGATTCCGCCCAAAACCATCTTTTGCAAGGGACGTCGAATACTAATTAAACTCAACGCAGGGTATACGATATAGTTACAGAGTGGTATGAAAAGAAGGACCATTCCGGGATTTAATATGTGCATCTGTTCGGGCCTTATAAAAAAACTGCCAATTTCACCATTCATACGAGCTGCTTGAAAAATCCAACGTGAGCCTTGTTGATCGAATAAAGCCCAAAACATTGGCAATGGGATGAATAACACGATAATACTCATCACAGCTTTAACATCAGTGATAAGCGTCTTTTCATATTTATCGTCAGCGTAGTCAAGCCAGTGTTCACGTTTTTCGTTACTCTTGCATTTTTGAGATATGGCATGCTGTGAAGAGGAATGAACATTTACCCGAGGATACATTATTGAAGGAAACTATTACTACTATACTTACACCGATTGCCTGAGCCACTCTTACCAGCATATTGCCTGCCTGATGAGTAATTACGTACCATGGGCGACCCACAATAAACAAAGCTTCAAAGGAATATAAATTTAGTTTTGAAAGTAAGCAATAATAACGTAGTCCGACATAATTGAATTTGTACTTTAGACTTCAATTTAGAAAAATTTTACTGAGGTTTTTTCCCCTACTTTTCCTCTACCACATATATATATATATATATATTACATTCTTAAAGCAACATTTTTCATTGTAAGATAACTGCTATTAAACTTTAGAGCTGAAAAGTATAACTGAACTGCCGTATCATATATTAGTAATAACCAAATTAACTTTTACTTACCAACTGCGATTAACATAAGTATGGTTGGTGCACCAAAGGCAAGTGGATAACAGTGCAAGTTTCCAAAGCAGTATACATCTGCACGCAAAATTGGTGTCACCGTTGTCGATAGCAATGAGCCCGCATTTGTTGCAAAGTAAAATGTGGAAAAGAAAATTCGTACTTGATCTGCTTGCTCTGGCATCTTAAATTGATCAGCACCAAAGGCAGCGACACAAGGCTTAATGCCACCCGCGCCAAACGCAATCAAAAATATTCCAAGTAGACATAGCGCTACCGGCGATAGATAGATTGACGGTATGGCACTAATTGCAAGAACAACCGAACCAAAAGCGTAAATCAATGAAAAGTAGAGAATCGTGTGATATCTCCCCAGCCAATTGTCGGAAACAATAGCCCTAACAATGCATAGAATATAGCTCATCATTATGAAAATGTGAAAAATAATTGTGGATTCATCGATTGTAAGTTCGAGGATGCGACTAATGTATAGGGATAGAAGAAGATGCTTGATTTTTGACTAAGTAAATCTTGTTCGGGAATTGCTCAAAAATGGTTTTCAGATGAGATGAACAAGATAAATTTTTTAACTTACGCTAGGCTCAGCAGCTGCAATTTCGCCATCTATAATATAAAATAAGACAATGAATCATTTATTTTTATAAGTTAAAAAGAATAATGTTAAAATTTTATCTGGAAGAAAGTCTCGGAAAGACGAGTCCTCTAAAATTAGTTTTTTAAAGGGTTGATCTACAACACCAAGCGCACTCAACGAGCGCAATTTTCTTATTCTCTCGTGTTTGACAGTTTTACAGGATTTTACCCAAAAAGTTCTGGAACGAATCTAATCCCAGCGGCAAATATGTTATACACAACATCGATGAATAGCTATACTCATTGTAGGCAGTAATGCTCACAACCCCAGCCACAACTGTAAATGTTGTTTACAAAGGGATGGCCGCTTTGTAGGCAGCATGCCTACATCTCTATATACAATGTGTAACAAACGAAAGGCAGATTGTCTTCAAACATCGCTTACAAAGTGCCTGTATAGTTTACTGAGTTGCCTACATCTCCACATACAAAGTATGCAGCCAACAGGCAAGACCACTTACATCTCCATATACAAATCAGACAGCAAACAGACAGACTGCCTACAACTCCAAATACAAAGCAGGCAGCCAGCAAACAAATAAACAAAATATCACAGTAACAATTTCTTTGTGAAACATACAACACAAAGGGTATAGCTTTTCATACATGAAAGTTCAGAGTACTTCATCGATTTGCCGCTGGGATGTATCTAGTTACTCAGATTCTCTTCAAATATCTCTTCAACTCAGATTTCTTTATACGTTCAATTGAATAAAAATCATTCTTACCATCTTTCGCCATTATCGCAGTTTCGCTTGATATCCTTGCTCTGCTTTGATACTACGTGTTATTATCTCCTCAATTCTCAATTAATATTTTTCATCCAACAACTGAAAGAAACATGAAAACATCCGTCAGCAGTGATCAATAATCAGACTGTTTATTTAAAACAAAACACGCCTTCAGAAAGGTAAAGCCTTGCAATTTGCTTTGGGCGATCATCGGTACTCAATATTTGCATTAAAAGCGAGCCACGACAGTAGTGTAGCATCAAAATTTAAATTGAAACAATAATTTTTATTTTGATTTTTATAATTTAAGCACAAAATCAATAACAGACAATAAAAACAATTTTGAAACTTAAAAAGAAAAATGTTATTTGCTATAATTTTTACCAAGCCTCCTGTTTAGTATTGTAAGTGCAAAAAAATGCATTAAAGGAACAAATAATGGGCAACTAGTTGTTTATACTAGTTTCAGTCATCAGCAGTGGTGCCCACTACCACAAGCAACGATAAGCATGTGTTGATGATTTTGTATACGTGCACGCTTTTTTACGTTCTTTAACGCTTTTTACGCTCTTTAAGCGCCTTCTCGTTCTGATTTTTACGCTCTTTGAGCGCCTGCTCGTTCTCTGGGCAGCACCGGTCATCAGTGAACTTTGTTAGCCGACGTTTAGGAATTCACAAGCATACTATGTTTCACTTTTTGCATTGACCAGTTGAGAATCATACCAAAAAACATAAACATATTGCGCCAAAATTCTACATAATTTCTATTGTAGTCTTTTGATATTCAGCATCGCGATGTATATTAATTGAGGCAAAGCCTCAGACATTGTTGATTTAAGATATGGTTTTAAACGACGCAGCTGTTGAAGAGGAGCGTTTTTCAACAACAGATAAGAGCTTATAAAACTTTACCAATGCCAAAAAAGGTTTCAGAAAGAATTAAGTTGCGAAAAATTTGGAACAAGTTAACCTTAGCAACGCTTTGAATTTTTTATATTTCTTCCAAAATAAGATTCTTTTGATGAAACAGCAGGATATTTTAACGACAATAATATCGGAGGTTGCAGATGAACTTTCTAAAAATTACTTTAAGCTGCGAACTTTTTAACTGATCTCAACATTTCACTGATCTCTCATTTGAAAAGTATATATCGTCGCTTTCGGGTAGAAAGGCCCTAACTCATGTTTTTGCAATTTTACAGAAGAACGAAAAACAGCATAAAAATCTTCAAAATTTCATGTAAGGGTCTTTTTCAATTGGGTATAAAGCTGCTATATTTTGAAATATCACGTCAAAATTTTGAGTGGACGTGTATTTGAGGGTTATCTTTTAGGATCTACAAAAAAAATAAATTTCAAAAAGTAATGAGTTAGGGCCTTTCTACCTGAGAGCGACGATATGTACATAAGTAAGCTTTAAAATGTATATATCACCTTTAGTGCTACACCTTTTATTCCTATTTCTATATTTGAGTTTTTATTATTTTCATAGAATTTACTTTCAATTTTCTCCGATTCATTTACTTCCATAAAAACTCTGGTGGGAGCCAGAGCTTCCGGGATATGCTCTCAGCACGTCGCTACTTGATTATTCAACTTTGTAATTTTTTTTGCAAGCCTACTCTTAAAAAAATTAACATTAAATGAACGCGGCAAAGGAGCTTCATATCTTCAATGCACCAAAAGAAATGTTAGGCTGCTTAAGAAGAAGAAAATAGTAACGCTTTTATGACAAGTTCAATGCTTTCCATTTGTATATATATTCATTTATTTTTATTTGATTTGATTTTATGTATAATCTCTTAATACAAAATTAAATGGCCATTTATGTGTATTGACAAAACAAAATTTATATGGTCCATCTTAGCTTTTGGTTGCATGGGGATCATGGTGCTTATATCTGTATGCCAAGAACGCAAAGATAGCCATATCGACGAACATGAGAAAACCAAACAATAAAAATTCATACGACTGTTTCAGCAATCTTGAGCCAGCAACAAATACAACAATAATATTACCGACGGCGGCTGTCAAAAGCCAAAAGGCTTGTACTACTGATTTCATAGTCAGTGGTGCCTGTGAGTATGAAAATTCTAAGCCAGTAATCGAGAACATAACTTCACCCATTGTTACGGCAATATATTGAGGTGTTTGCCAAAACATATGCATCGAATTCGGTTCAGTAATGTGGTGTTCTCGAACTGCATAGGTACCATCTCCCTTTTCGCTGACTATAATAGTATAGGAGCCACCAATATGTAATTTAAGTTCCAAAACTTCTGTTTTATCGACAAAAATTTTATGCGTCCCCATTGTAAATTCAGTTAGCTTGTGCTCGTGTTCAGCAGCTTTATAGTCAGCTGTACCTTCGCTTATATCTTTCCAGTAGACCTTACTTGACTCTTTGATATTTGCCAGTACACGTCCATTAGGTAAGCCCCGTTTTGGTTTGTCAACATCGTCCTCGAAGGTCATGATTGGGTTTGCTGTGTTCTTAGAGTTCAGAAATATGGTATATGCAGTTTTTTCTGGTATCGAAATCGGACTTGTTGTAAATGACGGACATGCTGTTAGAGTGGAGTAGAATAAAGTGACTTTTGCTTTTGGATCTAATTAATAAAAGTTTTACATACATCCATCAGCAGATGAAATGCTATAAGTCAAATCGAACTTTCCATTGGGAACGTCTATATCCCTATATGTGTAGGCATCAAAAGATTTCAATATGAACTTTTCTTGTCCTGGTATGTTGGTGGTGACATCATAATCGCATGCTTCTCCATTAAAAATTCTTAGTTGTGCATTTTGTGCCTCTGGTAATATTGGGTAAGTTTTCTAATAGAATGCAAATAATAAATAAAAATCATATAACTGGAGTATACATTTTTCTAAGTTACCTCCAATTGAAATTCAACCATGGCCGACAGTATAAAAGAAACACCGGCTAAGCTACCGCCCAGAACCAACTTTTGCAATGGTCGTCGAATACCGATTTTGCTGAGTGCAGGATATAGGGTATAATTAAAGAGTGGTATGAATAATAAAATCATAGAAGGATTCAATATGTGCATCTGTTCGGGCTTTATATTAAAGCTGCCGACTTCACCATTCATACGTGCTGCTTGAAAAATCCAACGTGAGCCCTGTTGATCGAATAAAGCCCAAAAGACTGGCAACGGGATATAAAGCACCATAAGACTCGTCAGGGCTTTGATATCATCAATAAATTTCTTGTCGTATTTATCATCAGCATAGTCAAGCCAGTGTTCACGTTTTTCGGTGCTCTTCCATTTTTTAGCGATAGCATGCTGTGAAGAGAAATGGACATTTACCCAAGGATACATTATAAGTTGAAACTATGCATTACTATTATACTTACACCGATTGCCTTAAACACCAATACCAGCATATTGCCTGCGTGTGGTGCAAATATATACCATGGACGACCCAAAATAAAAAATGCTTCAAAGAAAATAAAAGTTATGGGCTAAGAATATAAGAAATAAGTACACAGTCCTAAATAAAAATGGCTTTATTCCCTGGCCAAAGCATGGCAATTTGATTGTTTAATAAATCTATGGAAGTAATTAAGACTGACATTACAGATCTCTTTCATCGGGCTACAATTTTTTAGAAACATTTTTTACATTTCTTATATAATTTTTTTACTCAAAACTTTGCTTAAATTTGTTGCAGCAATCAACGTTAATATTGTAAAGTTTTGGAGATAGTTTGCGCACATCATAGTAAAAAAAATGCTTTATAAATAGTATAATATTTTCCAGATAGGGTATTTTTTGTAGTCGAACTTTGAAAATTTGAAAATTACTGGACACATTGCTTTTGCAAAAAAATATATGTATATGTGCAAATCCGCCAAATTTGGCCTTTTAGCTGGCCTTTTTTTTTTTTTGGAGTACATCGTTCAGCCATAGTTTTTCTTGAAGCTAAGGCTATCTTGAACTCATAATAAAGGTTGTTCAATTGAAATTCAGGTAGCTATTTTTTTATTTAACTTTATATGTAACATTTCATGTTGTTTTTAACTAAAATCCAATTTTAACTATGTCTCCCTTTGAATTTTAATTGTTCCTCCTTGAATATTAATTAAAGATAGTCTAAACTTCGAGAAAAACCATGTTTGAAGAGTCTGCTCCAAAAAATAAAAAAAAAAAAATCGAAATTGTCATCTTAGCTTGACCATGGCTTCGATTTTTTTTTATTTTTTTTTTTGGAGCAGACTCTTCAAACATGGTTTTTTTCGAAGTTTAGACTATCTTTAATTAATATTCAAGGAGGAACAATTAAAATGTAAAGGGAGACATAGTTAAAATTGCATTTAAGTTAAAAAAAACATGAAAAGTTACATACAAAGTTAAATAAAAAAAATAGCTATCTGAATTTTAATTGAACAACCTTGAATATTAATTCAAGACATTAATGAATTTAAGTAAATTTGTCAGCAAAAAAATGCATGAATATGTAGCCCGAGGAGAAGAACTGTTCATGCAGTTCTGATATATATGCATGAAACATCTGTTGTCAAAACCATTGTCAGACAGTGTTCTAACACTTTTTCTAAATTATCGTTTAGGTGGTTTTTTAATAAATTCTTAGAATATTAATGTTAATGTATTATTAAATTCAGAACCAAATGCAATATTTCAGCCAATCAGATGACTTTGGAGCTGAGATATACTGTGATACCTTTTGAAAGTATCTCCCAATACCGAAAATCATTTTTTTTTTTAATTCTGAAGAGGTTTTAAATCATAACATTGGCTTTTCGGCAGGAACCTGGGTCTAAAGCAATATTCCGCTGGTAATTTGTTAGGTCTGAGGATAGCTTACTCTTCTGTTTGAAGATCTGTTCAAAACTAATAAAAGTAATTGTTTCTCCAGTATTTATTTGATATAAACATTTTTGATATCGGAGTGTCTACTTATACGATAGTTGAAAGATGATAATTTTATATATTCTTCTGAAAGCCGTTTTCGTTTTTAATTATTTATTCGTCCGATAGTCAAATGTTTTTCTTAAAAAAAAAAATGGCAAACCATTCGACTAGGAATGTATTTTTTTTTTTTGTCATATATCCAATAACGATATATAGAGACAGTTCGGTTTTTTCATGCGTGTTTAATCAAAGCTTTCAGCTAATTTACAAAAAAAAAATATTTCTTTATGTCTGACCTTTTGGAAGCAATTAACAGATGTGCTCGCGATAATATGAACTACTTAAAACCAAGCCTGTTCATTTTGTGAGATTGTTCATATTTATGAAAAGCGCAAGCATTAAAAATAAATCGAGTTTCATTAGTTTCAAAATAAATATTTTTAATATTAAGACTCAAAAAAAAAAACTTTTTAAATTCATTTTGTTCGTTACAAAAATAAACAAAAAACCCTATAAACAATAAGATTTTGATATAAATTCATATTCTGTTTCAATTTTAAGTAAAAGTTATATCTCATTTTATAAATTAAATCGGTAGTGCGCTCTTTTGCTGTTTATTTTGTTCATCCACCTTAAAAACTGCCTTTTTCCTTAGCTTCTTCCAAACATTTAAGTCCTTTTGGTTAACCCTTTCACTTTCAGTCCATTCCAATGCATTGTTAAAAATGTCAATAGCTTCCTTTGCTGTAATCGTCTTTTGTGGCTCCACAGTACAGTCATCTTCGTTGGATATTTCTTCTATCGCATAATCGTTGCACTCAATAGCATCCTCATTCCATTCTCTAACGTTGGAAGCTGTGATTCAACCTGTATTGAAATTTAATAAATAAAACTTTTTACTTAGAGTTGAGGTCTCAAGTTTTGTAAGAGATTGGCTGCGCCTTCCTCCAAACACGTTACATTCAAAGGTGTTTCATCTTCAGAATTCTATTGACTTTCTACCATATCCAAAACATTGTTCCAGCATTTGGATAGCACAACAGCATCCACTTTACTCCATGCAGATTCTCAAGTAATAATAGCTTTCTAATTATGATTTACATGTATGTACCTCATAGGCTCTAGCTAGCAAACCACGCCCATTTGCAGCAACGGAAGCCAAAATACTGTTTCCGTAATCCTGATCGCATTATGATCCATGCGTTATATGTATTTTTTCGTCGGTTAGACATCCCACATCTATCATGGTATCGTCTGTGGCACACTTCAGAATTACTGGCCGTCTACAAATTGTTCAAGGTACTATGAAATAAGGCCAGTACAAGAAAGTTTTAAGAGAACGACTCCTGTCTCAGATCTGTAAAAGGTGTGGTGATGGAGGTAAACCAATTTCTATACAAGATCAAGCTCCAATCCAAAAATCAAGCTAGCAAGTTTTTAGCGCATAAAAGCATCACTGTGTTCAGCTGGTCTGGCAATTCGCCAGACCTGAGCCCAATAGAAAAAGTATTTGAGCTCATGAAACGCAAGATCTGTTAAACGGCAATAACAACAAAACAATATTTTCCGCAATGGGTTTGATAATATGGCTCACCACTGTATACTATAAGTCAGAGATGGCCAGAAGAGCTAAGTAAGAGAGCTGGAAATCGGTAACCACTTGATTAAAAGAGCCAATGCTTAAATTTTTAAGCCCAAATTGCAACAAATAAAAACAAATCCAAAAATCAAATTGCGATTTTTAGCGATCGCAGCAACAATTACCCTGAGCGTTCAGATTTCGTAAGTCTGAAATGATTCATATTTTTGATTAAAATATGAGCTTAAAACCAGTTGATAGGCACGTATTATTTTGACTCTTTTCTGACTCCCTTATGTTTCATAAATTTTGAACTTAACAAGAATAACAAACAACATTTATTTTTATGACTCAGAATAGTTCCGTATTTCAGACTCTAATATAGTCTAATTTTTTGCCTCATATTTGTGTGCCCTTTCAAGAAGGGAAACACACACATTTCTGACTCTTTTATGAACTCATATTGAGTGAATAGATTCAGAATTGAATTGAATTGAATTCTTTATTGAGACTTTTCTTTTCATATATCGATTACATAAAAGTGACTGAAATAGCTATGTTTTAAAACTAGCGGCTGTAACGTATGGCCAGCTTATAATTTAACAAATTCACATGAATAAATTTAATGCCTCATGGCAAAATTCTTCTTTTACTAAAATAATAAATTGCTCTTGCTCACGGAGCACTATGTTTGTTTTTTTTGACGTTGCATCAAGTATATAACTTAAAACTAAATTAAATAACAAAACAAAACGAAAGAGAAAGCGATAGCACACAGAATCACTAGAACAATGCAACTCAAACGTGACATCGCTAACTCTATAACAAATACTTTTAAAACAAAGTTAATTTTTAGTTCATTAAGAATCGAAAATTATACTTGTTAACAAATATTATTAATAAGTAATATACATACTTCTAAGACATAAATAATATAAACATACCAAAAAAAAATAAAGAAAGCAAAATACTTAATTTAAAGGTAAGTTTTGCACACCAACCTGTACCACATTGATATTGAGTCCAATTTAAACGAGTTGAGTAAATATGGCTTTTTAAGGACTAACCGCGACTGAGCCCGGGTGATGGTTTGAGAAGATAAGATAAGCTGAATCTGTTAAGGGTTGAACCATGTTATCATAAATGAGTAAAGATGAGAACTTATAAAGTTCAACCACGATTGTGCCCGGGTATCGTTTTAGAATAGTATGACGATCTGGATCCAATATGAGCTGAACTGAGATCTTCATGAAGAACTCCTACAGGGGAATGGTATATAGAGTTGGACCAGTTCGTATCAGATTGTGACAAACAAATTTCTTTAAAAACTTCATTATTGGATTCATTCATTTTTATGAGCAATTTTTCCATCATAATAACCGCATATTCCATAAGCGGAGTGATGTTTGCATCACCATATATTGTTTCGTTGGAATATTTCTTAAATCTTGATGCAAAATTTTTGTTTATGCACAATCTGAGTACTTTCCTTTCCAGACGTTCCATTTCCGAGGCCACTATTGGTGAAATAGTGAACCATACAGGGAATGCATAAAGTAGGACAGGTCTGATGAGAGTTTTGTAGAGTAATAATTTTGACTTTTTCATTAAATCTTTATTGTACATCAGAGAGGATAGCATGTTGACGATTTTTCTCGCTTTATCAATATTGAGCCTAGCGTGCTCATTAAATTTAAAAAGGCAGTTAAAATTGACGCCCAAATATTTTATTTTATCCTTAAAAGGAATTACGGTCCCATCTATGTACAATTTGAGATTGCGGCTTTCTCTAAAAAGAGTCAGAATGTTTGCTGGGTACGTACATATATTGCTTTTCGATACACAAGCATGAAGTCAAAGGTGTTAATACATTTTTGGATGGGAGCTGCGAGCCGCGACGCAGGCTCGTATTTTTCCGTATTCTTATTATTGCTTTATGTTTTGCAAAATAAAAAATTATAATCAGCAACTAAATTGTGTTGTGTTTAATACTTTTACCTCTTCTGTAATATGAAAATGATATTTTTCATCAAACTTACAATATGAGAGCTCATCCTAATTGTAAAAAAGCCGGAATAACTTGCTTCTGTTCGACTTTACTATCTCTGCTAAGTTGGAAAAATAAAACAAAATCTTTTTTATCAGAAGTAAAAATGACACTCAAATATCGAGTTTTTTGTGAATTTTTAAAAAAACGCAAATAAATATAATAAAAAAGTGCAGTTTTTACTTTCAAAACTTTCAGCTCTAAAGTCATTTGAAGGGCTGAGGCTTGATACGAGTTCCTGACTTTAATAATACATAAACATATTTTTTTTTTTCATAGCTTGTTGAGAACCCAACCGAAATGAAAGTTTAAGAGAACTTGAGCACGGTACATATCAACTAATAACTTACGAAATGCATAGCTAAAAACTTAAATATCTTATGTAGTTATTGTAGTCCCAAACTAAAATCTCGTGGTAGGACCTTTCGCAAATTATCAGCCGATATGTTGATTTAATTTTACTCACCAATTGCTACTAACATTAGTATCGCTGGTACACCGAAGGCTAATGAATAACAGTGTAAGTCGCCAAAGCAGTATACATCTGCACGCAAAACTGGTGTCAAATATGTCGAAATCAATGAGCCCGCATTTATTGAAAAGTAAAACATCGAAAAAAAGATTGTCATTTGTTTTGCTTGTTCTGGCATCTTGAATTGATCACCGCCAAAGGCAGCGACACATGGTTTAATGCCACCCGAGCCTAACGCAATCAAACTTAGTCCAAGTAAACATAATTCTTTTGCCGGTAGATGAAGCGTCGGTATGGCACCAATTGAAATAATAACCGAACCAAAAGCGTAAACGAATGATAAGTAGAGAATCGTGTGATATCTTCCCAACCAACTGTCGGAAATTATGGCCCCAATAATGCAGAGAGCATAGATGAGCATGACAAAAACATGGAATATAATGGTGGAGTCATTCATTGTAAATCCGAGTATGCGGCTTAGATATAGGGAAAGTATTGCTTTAAAGTAGAAAATTGTACAAGTTATATAGTGCTAATAATACTGAAATATCTTTTTTACTTACTTCTCATACCGTAGTAATTGAAACGTTCACAAAATTCATTACCGATAATGAATGCAATTGATTTCGGAAAGGGTAAATTCTGAAAATGATAAGGAGAGAAATGATAAAAATTCCAGCTATTATATATCACTGATATGAAGAAGATTGCTTGATTTTAAAGCTAGGCTGCCGACAAATGAGACCAATGTATGCCAGTATGTTCCTAGTAGCATACCATACAAAACTTTTAACTTTTTTTATTTTTTTATTACGGAATTATCATATATGTGCAAATCCATCAGATTTGGCCTTTGAAGTACATCTTTCAGCTATAGTTTTTCTTGAAGCTAAGGCTGTCTTGAATTAATATTCAAGGTTGTTCAATTAAAATTCAGATAGCTATTTTTTTTTATATATGTTTAAAAAACTAGAATTTTTGGTGTATTGACTTGAGTTTTTTTTTAATTTGGAGTCAATGACATTTTCATAGATGTGAAGACTTAAAAGTTAAATATTGAGATAGTTTATATAGGTTTCATGGAATTTCGTATAACCCCCATAACTGTAATAAATGTAAACCGACTAATATTAGTTTGGTACACATATTTTTTGAGGCTATAGAAAATTCGGAAGTAATTATCACAATTGAGTGAATGTTTGCAGTTAAACATAGTCCTATCATCATTTTGAAAACATACCTTAAGTTTCTATATATTTTAGTGAGTTTGTTGAGTATGCAATTAATCGAAAGTACCAAAGATCTTTAAGACAAAAAGTATTTCGATATCAAAAATTCTGACAAGAATTACTAATTGTCTGAAATTTCTCCAATCAAAAGACATTGTCAGAAAGCTATGTAAAAATACATCGAAATCAACGCTAATACATTTTCAATTATGGCTCGTTCACTCCAAAAGCAAGTGCTAAAATCACGCAAAATAATAATGATAATGAAAAGATGGTCTTTTCATTTATGAATCTATATAAATAAAATTATAGCCGTTTTCGATGAACGGGATTCACGCAAAATCTACTGAATCAATTTTGATCAAATTTTCTTACTCATCTTTCTTAGACGCTTGGTCCCAACATAGAATTAAAATTACCACGATATTCCTGTTAAATATCAAAATATTAAAGTTTTAAAAATTGCTAAAAAAATTAATTTCACACATAGAAAGAAGCATGTAAGCATAACAAATCGTTTAATGGCAAGTTAGTGTATTAGTTAGTGTGTGTGCGTTTTGTTTTTATCTCGCTCTCATTCTCAATTTTTCAACGCAGCAACGCGGAATTTGTGAACAATGAAAAAAAAAATTACAGTACGTTCACACATAGAACGTCCTAAATGGTTTGACAACATGTGTGACTGTCAATATTGCTTTGCGTTCACATTTTCGTGCATGCCATCAAACATCAATTGCAGAACAATTTATGAGCGTCCACATCGAAGTGAACTGCATGTAATCCTATTTAAAATGAAAAATGTTCACTAGGCTTGACAGTCAGTTCACACAGGTTGTATGGTTGGACAAGCCAGCAGGAAAATCAACAATTTTTGAAATCCATCCAACATGTGGGTCAAGCGGTCGTTCCTAGAGTTCACATTATCGAACATTGATGATGGACAACATGTGTGATAATGTGTATTAGGCTAATTGAATGTGTTTAGTTTGTGTGTGTGCTTTGTTTTTGTCTTTCACATGGCAATGCAATGGAATATTTATGGAAAAGAAAGCAACAAGAACTCTAGATCTGTGAAGAAGAATCTAAAATTGACTGTAGTTCTATTTAAAAAAAGTAAATTGTTTGCCTTCGCAGAAAAACAGGCTACGCGTACAAATTCGCGGGCATCTGCTAGTCTTCAATAAAATTGTAGGCATTACTTCAAAATTTTTTCGATTTATCTGTGTTAAGATCGCAGCATGATCCGTGTTGAAATAGCTACTTACTTGAGATGCATCAGCTGCAGTTTCGCCATCTATAATTTAAAGTAAAACAATGAATTAATTTATTTTTATAAATTAGAAAGGATAATGGTAAAACACTTGAAAGACGAAAAAGACGATTCCTCTTAAATTAATTTTTTAATAGGCTGATCTTAAACACGAAACGCAATCCAAAGAAGAGGAAAGAATTTGCAGTTTCATATTTATAAAAATTGAATGCATAGTGTGACCATAATAGAACAAAAGCGTTAAGCCCTAACCAAAATAGACGTGATGAGACGGTAGCAATTGAACGATCGTTTGCACTCGTTTCGTCTGTTTTGACATTTAACCCAAAATGTTACGCTAGCCAACGAACCGAAAAAGCTGTTATGACGAGTAGCAACGTTTTGAAGTTCGGTTCTTACGGAACTCTTACGTCTCGTCAAAATGTTTCGTTCACGCTACTCACTGGATGTAAGTTAATTTGTAATCATTTAATTGTTCAAATTTCTAACTTTAATACGCAATACAGTTTCTTGAAACAATTGCTTGCGTAAATGATGCAACTCAGTTGCTTCCATCAGTTTCTGTTTTATTCAGATAACTTAATACGCTCAATTTAACAAAGAGCATTCTTACCATCTTTTGCCATTATTTCAGTTGCACACGCTCAATTTTTCGTTAGATATCCTTGCTCCGCTTTGACACTACGTGAAACTAAACGAAATATTTACGCCTTCAGAGTAGTTAAGTGCTGTAACTCGACTTATGCGATCATCCGGTAGACAATATTTTCACCGAAAGCGAGTGTAATGTGGCATTAAAACCTAAATTGGAACAATAATTTGTGATAATTAATCTTATTACTTATTTGCAATAATTTTGAATTATGTGAGTTTTTAATGATTTAAAAAAAAAAACAAATAATAACGACAATAAAAACAGGGTTTATATATAAAAAAAAAAATTTTACATTGATTTTGTTGAGCATTAGGACCTCAAGTAGGAAGTAAGCGATTCAATGAATATGTCAGCAACCCTTTCAAAGTCAAACAAAATATCTACAAAGAGCGTTTTGAATATTTAATTTCGTAATTTCTTTCTAAATTATGTTTTTCTAAATTTTTTTCTATCTGTTCAACTTAACTGTTCAACCTAAATTAGAGCGTTGGGCGTTGACTTTGCCAGCGCTACGCTTTTCCCAGCGGCAAATATGTTATACACAACATCGATGAATAGCTATACTCATTGTAGGCAGTAATGCTCACAACCCCAGCCACAACTGTAAATGCTTTTTACAAAGGGATGGTCACTTTATAGGCAGCTTGCCTACATCTCTATATACAATGTGTAGCAAGGGAAAGGCAGATTGCCGTAAAACATCGCTTACCAAGTGCCTGTATAGTTTACCGAGTTGCCTGCATCTCCACAAACAAAATATGCAGCCAACAGGCAATACCCCTTACATCTTTATATACAACCCAGCGGCAAATCGATGAAGTACTCTACATTTGCATATATGAAAAGCTATACCCTTTATGTTGTATGTTTCACAAATGAAATTGTTACTGTGATATTTTGTTTATTTGTTTGCTGGCTGCCTGCTTTGTATATGGAGCTGTAGGCAGTCCGCTTGCTGGCTGCCTCCTTTGTATGTAGAGTTGTATGCAGTCTGTTTGTTGGCTGCCTCCTTTGTATGTAGAGTTGTAGGCAGTCTGTTTGTTGGCTGCCTGCATTGTATATGGAATTGTAGGCAGTCTGTCTGTTTGCTGTCTGATTCGTATATGGAGATGTAAGGAGTCTTGCCTGTTGGCTGCATACTTTGTATGTGGAGATGAAGGGAACTCGGTAAACTATACGGGCACTTGGTAAGCGATGTTTTAAGGCAATCTGCCTTTCCCTTGCTACACATTGTATATTGAGATGTAGGCAAGCTGCCTACAAAGCGGCCATCCCTTTGTAAAAAGCATTTACAGTTGTGGCTGGGGTTTTGAGCATTACTGCTAACAATGAGTATAGCTATTCATCGATGTTGTGTATAACATATTTGCCACTGGGTTGTTTAGGTTGAACAGTAAATTAGAGCACCAGCGTCGTTTAGCTGTCAAAATTCTCTCATGCACATAAATTCTATATGAAGCCAACCGAAAAAAGCAACGCTCTAACGCCAGCGTATTCGATTTTCCAATTTTGACAAAGCGTTGGCAGCTATTTTTTTATTTTATTGTGTTGATTTTTTTTTCTGTCGCAAACAGTAAACAAATAAACCATGGTACAACGGATTCGCTTTATGAACAAAAAACGAATTCGTATTGGAAGTCCGTTCCGAGTTCGAAACGGATTCGTTTTACTTTCATTAAACGGAATACGTACAAACGAATTCGAAACGATGGGTACCAAGTTTTATTCATCAGTGTCAAATAATTAGATATGATGAATTTAATTTTTTTCCAAATCAAACTATGCTACGAACGTTCTCAAAACCATAAGAAACATATGCGCCAAGTCTTTAGGCGATCGGTTGGACGGCTTAAGAGTCCATAAGCAACATTAAGCTTTATATATATAGATTTTATTAGTACATAAATTCATAGATCACAAATATATATAATCGTATTTACATTCATATGTATATGTATGCTTTTAACTAAGAAAAAATCCATCCTGAGGCTTCCCTCCTCATTAGCTGAATCATTTTTTCTATACGCTGATGGGATCGATGGGCTAGAATAAATATGTCAAGTATCCAAAGATCATCATATCGCCGAACATAATTAAAGCAATGAGAAAAAATTCATGTGACATCTTCATCGAATGTAGTCCAGCAACAACGGTTATTATACCATTGCCAATACCTATCGTCATAACCCAGTAAGATTGTATCAATGCTTTCATGGTTACTGGTGCCTGCGAGTAAGAGAACTCAATGCCCGTAATCGAGTACATAACTTCAGCTGTAGCAAGAGCAATGTATTGTGGTAATTGCCAAATCATATGAATCGAATTCGGCTCAGCAATAAGATGTATTCTAGCTTTATAGACACCATCCTCATTTTCATTAATGACAATAGTATAGGAGCCCCCAATTTGCAGTGTAAGTGTTATAACTACAGTTTCTTCGACCAAAATGGCATATGTTCCAAGCTCAAATTCCGATAATTTGTTTACAGTTACATGTTCTTCATATATAATGTTATCTGTATAGTTAACAGGCGTCCAAGCGACGGTACTCTCAAGATCAACATTCGCTAGTACGCGCCCAAACGGTAGACCGTATGATGGTTTGTCAACATTGTCCTTGAAGTGAGCGATTTTTTTCCTTTTGTTCTTAGAGTTAAGAAACATGGTATAAGCAGTTTTCTCTGGTATAGTAATAGATTTTCTTCTAAATGTGGGACATGCTGTTTAAAAAATTGTGTAAAAATTAAAATTTTCTTCGCTAAACATAAACATAGCTATACTACACATACATTCATCAATTGACGCAAATTTACATTTTAAACGAAATGTTCCATTGGGTACGTCTATATCCCTATATGTGTAGACATCGAGTGATTCTAATATGAAATTTTCTTGCCCTTCAATGTTGGTAGTGACATTATAGTCACACAATTCTCCATTGAAAATTCTTAGTTGAGCATTTTTTTCCCCTGGTAGTATTGGATATGTTTTCTAACGAAAGAAATAAAATTAATGTAAAACGATTATGATAACAACTTGAAAAATAAACTTATATAATACGAAAAACAAAAATATTTAAAGCAAAAAGCTAATGTGACAAAAATATATACATTTTTACATCCGTAATTTACTACTTTATTTTTTTACCCATTAACATTATTTTTCTTCATTATGAAGTTTTGTTCCAAAGATTTTAACGCCCAATATTTAAATTCAAAAACTTACAATACATATTGTAACTTACCTCCAATCGAACTTCAATAATGGCCGAAATTAAAAATGCAAATCCAGCTATAACACCACCGAAAACCATTCTTTTCAATGGATGTCGAAAACCAAGTGCACTCATAATAGGATATATGACCATATTAAAAAGCGGTATCAATATCAAAATCAGTAATGAATTCACATAACTCCACTGATTGGGATTAATACTCCATTTACCCATATCACCATTCATGCGGCCTGCCTGAATTTTCCAGCTCGTGCTTTGTTGATTGTAAAAAGCCCAAAATAATGGCAACGGACAATATAATACCAGAATTCGCATGAAAACTTTAAGGTCATCAATAATATGCACATCATACTTATCTTCGGCATAGTCCAGCCAGTGATCGCGTTTTTCTTTACTTTTCAATTTGGCAGCTATAGCATGCTGTGGAGCAAAATCAAGACTTAGACAGACGGAAATGTATTTCAAATGCATGTCTCAACTACTTACAGTGATTATCTTTAAGTGCACAACTACCATGTGACCATATTTTGGCGCATATATATAAGTTCGACGACCCGCATAAAAAATTACTTTAAGGAAAAAGTTAACAGTTAAGTAAATACTGGAGCATAAGTAAATACATAATCATTTTCTGAACTCACTAATGCCAATCGACAGAACTATCGCTGGTATGAGGAAAGCGATTGAGTCACAGCGCTTTCCATCGTTGCAGGACATTTTCTTGTGTATCATCGGTATCAGTAATGAGGAAAACAATGTACCCATGTTTGTTACGAAATAATACATTTGGAAAAAGTTGGTTATTTCGTTGGATTGCTCTGGAAGTGTGAACTGATCGCCACCAAAGGCTGGTATCAGACACCTAATGCCACCTGAAGTCATCAAAATAAGAAATAGGCCACTTAAACCAATTGTCCGTTGTAGTGTGAGCGGTGCAGAGACCCCACTAAGTGCCAACACAAAAGCACCGATAGCGTAAACAAGTGAGAGGCAAATAATCGATTTATATTTGCCACACCAATTATCTGAGATTATGGCACCAATAAAGCAAAGGCCATAGAGCAAGGAAATACCAGCGAGTAGAATTAAGTTAGAAGTTTCACGGTCGTATTGGAGTATGTAACTCAAGTAAACTGATAGAATCGCTGTGAAGTTGGAAACGGTTTAAGTTAAACAACACAAATTACATTGGGACACAATTTGATTTTCGCTTACATCTTATGCCAAAGAAATAGAAACGTTCACAAAATTCCAAAGCCATGATGAAAATTATTGACAAAGGGTAGGATGTACTCTGAAAGAAGAAGAATTACAATTTTTTTTTGTAATTAAAAGCTTAAAAAACAAAAAAAAAAGCTGTGTGCAAAAATATTTTTGTTGAAATTAAAGGCCTCTTTTCATTCAACAAAAAAAAAAAAAAAAAATATTCCGAAGAGTTTTTTCTTCTTCCCGCAACGTTTTCTTGGTAGGCCCTCCTGTAGGTGTTTTTGATATCTACTGACGTTATGACCAAAAAAAAGACGTTACTTTTGAAAAGTCCAAATTCTATGGAACTGTCTACAGCAGCACTTTTTTTTTTTTTTTTTTGTTCAATCGCCATCGCTTGAAGATATTATTATAAACAAATATTTTCTACAAAAAGTTTGGGGAAGCATCTAATATCCGAGGATCTTTCAAAAATCGTTATATCTTGGTACCCCTGAATCGATTTCATAAATCAGATCTACATACATATGAAGTAGTCCAACTTATCTCTTTTCATTAACAGGCAATTTGTTACCATTTTGTCGTTATTAACCTTTAATACCTGATATCAAAAGGTACTCTCATCATGATTTTACCACGAGATAAAAAAGGTACTATGTCAGTAAGGACTATAATTTGAAAATATGTAGACTCTTTTTATTGAAGAGTTTCTGCAATTAAAAAAAAACAGGGCTGCAGCTAGTCATACTAGTTGCATGCGTTGCTCAGCGGAATCTGATATGTTTCCCTTTTTGCATAGATATGTTGAAAACCAAGCAACAAATGAGACAAAGTAAAGCAAAAATGCATTACTCTGTTGCTTATCTTTGTTTTTGTAACTCATTTCATATTAACTTTGGTTTTTGTCTATTTCATATCCAGTAGTGCCCACTGCCACAAGCAAATGTACATGTGTTCATGATTTGTTTATCAATTTTGTATACATGCATGCTTTCTTACGCTCTTTAAGCGCCTTGTTGCAAAAAGTATATATAATGGAAGAGAAAGACTCGCGCTCACAACAGACTCATGTTGCTGGCTAACTCGTACGGAGTTAAGGACCGTATACATTTGTAGCTTCAGAACCGACGCAGCAGCGTTTTTGAGCAGCATCAAATCTTCTTCTTTTCATTTTCGTTTTTCCTCAATTTCTGATTTCTTATTTTGTTTTGATTTGGCTAATTTCTTATTTTGTCTTCTCATATGAAAATATGACTGATTTATTCTTATTGCTATTTCACACATATGTGCTTCTTCTTTCCTTTTGTTTTCCTAAGCTAACATTAAAACGAAATTTTTAATTGAATTAATATATGTACATGCAGTATCCTTTTATTTTGCTTGGTTTTCTTATTATTTTATTATTTAATTAAAAAAATATAAACAATATAAAACATATTAAAAACATATAAAAATCAAAAAAATTTCTTTAATTTTTTTGGATAGTAGGTACTGGGATTCGTACATCGTCTTTTTCTCATTTTTATTGATATTTGCAAGTTTTCATTTTTGATAATGTAGCATAAAAGAAGCTAACACCAACGCACACACAATGCGCTTGTTTTCTTTTGTTTACCTTTTTGTTTTGCGTATAAATAGAAAATCATCCCTTATTTTAAGATCGTGACAACTAATGCATATAATTAAATGCTTAAAGCTTCGTTGCATTTGGGAAATCATTTTCTAAATTCGCCAAAACCTTAGCTTGAAATTATATATGTACACTAGAGTGACCAAAAAAAAATCGAGTTTTCGATTTTGATGTTGCTAATACGAAAAGTAGTTAGTGTTATGTAAAAAAGTAAGGCATTTTAAATTTTATTAAAAAATATTGATATTTAGAGGTCGCTAATGTCCGATTTATGAATTAATTTCATTCAATTTATTTGCGTGTGATGATAACTCTTCCCAAAAAATTATTCCGCATGAGATACGGCCCGTTGGTACCGATTCCTATAGTTTCGGGTCTGCTGAGCACGATGGTGATAGTTGTTTTGTTATACAGTGGCTGAGTATCTTGGTAGCATCAAAAAACTCCCAGAAAGCAGCGAAAAAACAGTGCGAATTTGGGTTCAAGTGAAGTAAACTTGTAGAACAATTTTTTTTTTGGTCTAATGCTCTTCAGCATTGTAGTCCGAAATCAGACGAAAAAATATTGACCAGTCCCGATGTTCCAATATTTTTTATCAGAAGACCAGAGTGATAGAAAAATGAAAAACCCTCGCAAAAAGGCCAAAAATCAACCTCAATTCAAGTTTAAATGAGATATATTCGGGTAATTCATTTTCTAAAGATGGTTTTCCGAAAATACTTCGGATATATCTCATTTAAACTTGAGTTGAGGTTGATTTTTGGCCTTTTTGCGAGGGTTTTTCATTTTTCTATCACTCTGGTCTTCTGATAAAAAATATTGGAACATCGGGACTGGTCAATATTTTTTCGTCTGATTTCGGACTACAATGCTGAAGAGCATTAGACCAAAAAAAAAATTGTTCTACAAGTTTACTTCACTTGAACCCAAATTCGCACTGTTTTTTCGCTGCTTTCTGGGAGTTTTTTGATGCTACCAAGATACTCAGCCACTGTATAACAAAACAACTATCACCATCGTGCTCAGCAGACCCGAAACTATAGGAATCGGTACCAACGGGCCGTATCTCATGCGGAATAATTTTTTGGGAAGAGTTATCATCACACGCAAATAAATTGAATGAAATTAATTCATAAATCGGACATTAGCGACCTCTAAATATCAATATTTTTTAATAAAATTTAAAATGCCTTACTTTTTTACATAACACTAACTACTTTTCGTATTAGCAACATCAAAATCGAAAACTCGATTTTTTTTTGGTCACTCTAGTGTACATATATAATTTCAAGCTAAGGTTTTGGCGAATTTAGAAAATGATTTCCCAAATGCAACGAAGCTTTAAGCATTTAATTATATGCATTAGTTGTCACGATCTTAAAATAAGGGATGATTTTCTATTTATACGCAAAACAAAAAGGTAAACAAAAGAAAACAAGCGCATTGTGTGTGCGTTGGTGTTAGCTTCTTTTATGCTACATTATCAAAAATGAAAACTTGCAAATATCAATAAAAATGAGAAAAAGACGATGTACGAATCCCAGTACCTACTATCCAAAAAAATTAAAGAAATTTTTTTGATTTTTATATGTTTTTAATATGTTTTATATTGTTTATATTTTTTTAATTAAATAATAAAATAATAAGAAAACCAAGCAAAATAAAAGGATACTGCATGTACATATATTAATTCAATTAAAAATTTCGTTTTAATGTTAGCTTAGGAAAACAAAAGGAAAGAAGAAGCACATATGTGTGAAATAGCAATAAGAATAAATCAGTCATATTTTCATATGAGAAGACAAAATAAGAAATTAGCCAAATCAAAACAAAATAAGAAAGGGGCCGTTCATAAATTACGTAAGACGTTTAGGGGGGGGGGGGGGGGGGGGGGTCGGCGGATTCTTACTACATCTTACGAGAGGGGGGGAGGGGGTGAATGATCATCTTACGTAAGATTTAAAATGCGTATTCATACATTTAAGTTGTATTAACGCATCGTCATTTGTGGCAGTAATGAAATATATTTGAATTTTCGACAGTCACGAAAGATTCAGAAATATCGATTACAATCGATTTAAGTAATCGACTCTAACTTCTCTTGTTTATGTAATGAAATATATGTATGTTGTTTACACGCAGGGTCGACTTGTAACACCGTCTCACAAGTTTGCTATTATTCAGGCATTTACACGCAGATACGTCGACTTTGAAATTTTGTTGATGTTGTCCCGGTTCTTTACCACCCCCTTGCACTTGTCCTCTTCAACAAGAAGATTCGCTTTCGATTCCTTCTTCAACAGGAGACCAAAACAGCAATCAGTTTTGTCCTCTATTTCTTCGCTTAGCGTTAAATTACAATTGGTCAAAAGTACATCCACAGTTCAAAATCATGCCTTACGATTTTTTTTGTCCTTCCCTTGCAAACGTCTTAGCTGATCGAGTTTGTAATATTTGTGACCAGTACTTTGCCTCGAAAAAAGCTACTGTAATGCACAAAAAACTACATGGAAAAGACTGTAGTCGCACTCACATGATTCAACCAGTTTCAATTTTGAAACGTGGACAGGGGAAAAGCCTTTGCATTTTAAAACAATCGGAGATTTGTCAAGTTAAAGAGTGACATGACGACGAGGATATTGATGTTACAGGGTTTGAATGTGAATCAGAAAATTCAACAGACGAATCGGGTGTGCCAATTGTAGGTTCACTATCAGACTGGTTGAAAAGCGCATGAACTAACGATGACTTACGATGACTTTTTTTATTCATATTGAAAAACAAATGTGTAGTTTGCAATTTCGTAATATTTATTTAATATGTAACACAGGTACTTATATTAAAATTAAATATAGTAATATAGTACATCACATGAAAAATACATTTTTTGACTAGTTTCACCTTAGTTATGAATCTTACGTAAGATTTCGGAAGGGGGGGAGGGGGGGGGTGGTGAGAATCTTACTAAATCTTACTCGGGGGAGGGGGGGGGGGGCAAAAAGTCATGAAATTGTCTTACGTAATTTATGAACGGCCCCAAATCAGAAATTGAAGAAAAACGAAAATGAAAAGAAGAAGATTTGATGCTGCTCAAAAACGCTGCTGCGTCGGTTCTGAAGCTACAAATGTATACGGTCCTTAACTCCGTACGAGTTAGCCAGCAACATGAGTCTGTTGTGAGCGCGAGTCTTTCTCTTCCATTATATATACTTTTTGCTTGTTGTTGCTTGTTGTTTTCATTTTTACGCTCGTTGAGCGCCTGCTCGTTTTCTAGGCAGCACCGTTCATATCTCTACTATTTATATAAAATTGCTTATACGAAAATGGTTTGTAACACTTTGGAGCAAAATATGCTGAACCGATCTTAATAATTTCTTCTTAAAAACAATACATTTATGCTAAAGAAGGTTATTGCATACCTATTTTATTATTTTTTAAAATTAAAATACTTTTTTTAAGGATTAAGTTTTTGCAAAATCTCACACAAAAACTATCAGTTGATTTTTTGTTGCCGTTGCTGATGCTGCTTCTTAAATTCTATGTTGTTATTGTTAGTATTTGGCTTTGAATTTCAAAGAACAAACTCTCTTTCAATTGATTTTTCTTTTTTTATATGTATATACTTTTGAAGAGAGAATATAGAATAAGATGTTAGGAGAGTAATTTCATTATGAAACAAAAATCAACAAAAATGCGCACGGTCGGCGTTTACACAAGGAAAATCTGAGAGACAAATTCTTTTCTATTCTCTTTTGTGATTTTCGTTGTGCGTCTGTGATATATGACAAATTTTTTACCTCGTTCCTTTCGTTTTCCCCCTCTTGCCTACAAACAAGGAAACTTTCCGTAAAAAGTTTCCTCGTGTAAGCGCTGACGTGCAAAGCGGGTACTACTCATTATAAGATAAAATTCTTGGAGAGGTATTATTTTAAAATCTTAATATTTCACAAACATTTTGTTCACATAGACTAATATTTTTACTATTACTCAATGCTTTTCGAAAAATGTGATTTTTCTAACCCACTTCATTGTGTCTTCTATTATATATTCTTGGTCTAATGTAATGATATGTCTTTGAGTTTTGTAGAAAAATGGTAACTTACTTCTTCTTCTTCACTATCAGAAGTGCTCGCAGTATCTATAATAAATGATAAAACATTGGTTAATTGAGTTTTTTATCTTAAAAGTATAAGTTTTGGTGCAAAAATATAACGATTTTTTAATTGCAATAAATTATTTTATTTATAAAAATTAAGTGATCATCAGCGTTCTACTCGCTTATAGTAAATTAAAAAGAAGAAGAAAACCCTGAAAATAAAATAAACTTTTTTTTAACTACAATTGAAAGTGAAACATCAATAGAATATTTTCTTGAAAATTCAAATCAAAATTACTAGTGTTTTTAATGAAGCTATAAGCGCTACTGTGAAACTAATTTGATTAAAGCCAACATACTATATGTAAAAGATGATCTTCTTAGAGTTACAAAATTTTAAAATGAAACAAAACTTAGAAATTAAGCTTAAGTCAAAATTTAATTTTTTATTTCCTTAAAATATAATATGAAATCGTTTGTTTAAGAATAATTTCCGGCGTTTGTTCTGACTTAATAAAAGATAGATAAAGATACCTATAAATAGTTACAAGCATATGAATGGAGGCAAAATATTTCAAAAACTTGAATTTAATAAAAAAACGAAAATCTAGCTACTTATTTTACCTAAGGTGGATGAGACCTTAATATGGCTATAATCAAAACCTAAACATCTGATATTAAAGTTTTGAGTTAACCTCTTAATCATATCAGCGATTTTCCCTACATCTGCAATTGTCAATTGATTTTCTGTTAATAACAGAAGAGAGCAGTCACATTTCTGTTAACCTTGTTTATTATACATGTATGAAATGTAATCCTAGCTCCACATTTTAGGCTAAATGGTTAATTTCCTATTCGTATGGAATGGAAACGCTATTAATGAAAATGTTGCAATTTTCCATCTATTCAAATAAGCCATTATATCTGATAATGCTATTTGTAATATAGTACATATTTATATCAGTATCTTCTGTCTTTAGATCTTTAAAAGTTCGACAAGAAAAAAAAACATCGTTCTTATTATTCTTGTTAAATTGCGACATTATGACGAAAATGCCCTCATATCATAAAGAATCAATGGCAGCTTTTATATCAAGTCAGTCTGTACCATTTGATTTTGTGTCATTAAATTTGTTCTTCTAGTGTCATATATCAGCTCATGGAGCACAGAGCCTGCACGAAACTCTTTCAATGTGCCTTCAATTCTCTCCAACGATTTCACGTATTTGCTTCTCTAGTAAACGTTTCCACGATGATCTAGAACGGCTACGTTTTCTGCCACCTTGAAGGTTTTAATTCAATGCTTTCCAGCATACTTCAATTGTTGATTTCCTCAACATCTGCTATTTCCATTTCCACTTGGAAATTGTATCCTGATATCATCTGGCGAGTAGTTTTACATTGGCCACACTATTTTCAAAATTGGGCGAACACAATTGAGAGTGAACATTTGCAAATTGTTAAGCAGAGGAAAAAATAGAGATGTTTTGTATGAAACATTTTTTTCTCTAGGATTATGTCCAAAACATTGAAAAAATATCCAGTGGAGCTGGAAAAAATTGCATCTTTTGAAGTAAAATAAAATGGGTACTCTCGTACAAAATTCAATAACTCTAGACTGGTTGGCAAGAGTCAGTTTACAATGCTATCTATATAGACACTTCGAAACTGAATTTAACAAAATCAGCTTTGAACTTTTTGGGAGTAATAAGATGACTAAGATGAAATTTTTAAAGTATTTACATATATTTCCGAACTAATCTATTTAGTGTTTAGTGATTTAAGAGACTTTAATTTCATAAACATCAACCAGGGACCCAAAATAACTATTATTTGCTTTTTTGTGATTGAAGAAATTGCCCAATTTTAAGGATTACTTTTAAAAATTGTTTTTTAATTATTATGGATAAGAATTATTATACCCAGCCAGCATTTTATGAAGTTTCCGATCACATTCGAGTCTTCTTCGAGTCCTCTGTCTGATTAAAATGATCATAAATGAGCTCATTTTCTGATCATAAATGATACTTTTGTCGGGAGAAAATGGTACCCTATCCGCGACTTTTCTTGAAGAGTCGTTTATGACCCGTTTTTCTGATCAGTTTCGGCTCATTTTCGAGTCATATTTCTAATCATTTGCGAGCCTTTTACGAGTCATATTTTAGTCATATATCTTATCACTTGCGAGTCTTTTTCGAGTCATATGCGAGTCTTTTTCGAGTCATATTTTAGTCATATTTCTAATCATTTGCGAGTCTTTTTCAAGTCATATTTAAGTCATATTTTTAAGCACTTGCGAGTCTTTTTTGAGTCATATTTTTAATCATTTGCGAGTCATATGACTTAAATTTTTTCGCATTCACGTTCCTTCGCATGTCCTTGCCGTTCTTTTCATCATCATCAGCCCTATATGCATAATTTTACTTATTGTAAAAGTATTTATATATTATCTACTTCTAGTAAAGTTATTATGAACTACAAAACAGAACACAATTCAAAATACATTTTCTAGAAAAAGTTCTAAAGTCATATTCGAATCATTACGTAGATCAAAAAGTGATAATATTGTTACTGTTTTCCTGTGCAATCAGTTTCAGATCATTGGGTAGATTGGAATGTGATTTTTGGAATTTTTTTTTTATTTTTTTTTTTTTCAGTTATTATTTGTAATCACTTTTTGGTCATAAATAGTGGTCAAAAATGACTCGTATAGGTGATTAACAAAAAAATTATCATCTAAATGCTAGGTGGGTATTTATTGTTGATAACTATTATTTTTCAATGGATTCTTTTTTACGTTAAGTCAGAACTATTATGAATAAATAATTGTTTATCCATTGTCAATAACTATTAATTTGGAAAAAATATATTTTTACGTTGTTTTGAAAAAAAAGTGTTCAATGGTTTCCCATGTTTGTGGATCTTTTTGCACCAATCTTATGACATCACCAGAGGTGGTCATCGGTTCACAATGGTGTCGGCTATATTTTCGAAATTTTTATTCAACCAATTGAAGGAAAGGAGTCGAAAATGTATTTAAGCCATCACAAAAAGTGGTTCCGAGTTCCAAAAATGGCTGAGTTTGCTACATTTTCGAAAACCTTTTATGCATTAATTTTTGGAAAGAGGTCGAAAATCGATTTTACCCATCACCAGAAAAAATACCTAGACCCAAAATGCCCGATTTTGGTCCGTTTTTGAAAATTGTTTTTGTAAACCAAACGATGGAGAGAGGTCGAAAATGGATCTTTATTAACACCAGAGGTGGTCCCGAGACCCAAAATTCCCGATCGAAAATGGATTTTGGATCACAGACAAAACCACTGAAAAAAGAACAAAAAACAAACTAGCAACGATTTGTTTGCACCTGCAGCAACAAGAGAACCGATCAGCCGAAAGGTATATAAAGAACGAAAGCTCTGAAAGCTCAACTCTTGTATACATAAAGCTTTAAGTAGGCGTTCGGTCTGTGAGACCCCATGTTAGTAACGTAACGTATCCTGTTTTGACTATAAATCATTACGTTTATGGCAAAACTGCATGCAACCAAACATAGCTTTCAAAGAAGTGGGTGGTAAGTTTTTTACTTTAAATAAAAGTCTTAAAAGAAACCTGCTAACCATCCAATTCATTTTGTTGCTCCTTCATTTTTGCACTTCGCTTAAATTTGTTTTTTTTTTATAAAATTTGTAGTAAGCTCCTCGCTTAAGCCACTAAAAGTAACAGATATATCCAGCAACAGCAATCAACATATTCAGCAAGACATCTTAGAATTGCACTTATTTTAAGGACCTTTAAAATAAAAATATTCGGAAGTTTCTCTATGTTTTGTCTTGGTAACAAATTAACACGCGATGTAGCACAAAACACCAATTGGAACAATGATTTTGATTAAAAATTAAAGAAATTTAATTGAAAAGACTTTTTTTGATTTGGAGATGATTTTAAATAATAAAGAATGACAATATTGAATTTTTATAAACAAATTTGTTGTCAAAAATATTTACTGTATTTAACAGTGAACTCTCATGCTTGAACGTGTAATTCACGAGAAACTTATTTTCTAGCTTAACTCTTAAGGAATTTAGGAAACAACCAGACTGCTTCATCTATGTGGAACTCTTGTATATAGCTTTATGAAAGTGTTATATACTTCGTTGAGTTACAGAGACCGAATGAATCCGCCATGGAAGTTATTTTTCAAGAATGAACTAATGGTATTTCCTCTAAAGCAATCATTCACTGCAAAGTAGTATGTGGGAAATTTCTCAGTTATTTTTTTTTTCATGCTTAAAATTCTTTTGCAATATATAATATATATATATATATATATATATATATAACAATTCAAATGAAACGAAAGCTTCCCTAAGTGTTTATACATAATCATACCATTTGTTTTTATTTACATTTTAAGCATACATATGTTACCATACATAACATTTGTCATTATGAAACTATTCAATACAAAAATATCAGGTCATTAATGCCCCCAGTCTTTTATCGAAGAAGCTTTAATAGCACGAAATCGAAAAAGCATTAAATGCATTCATTGATCTTAATAACTAAGAATGTCTTTTATTCTTCAATCTCTTTTCCTTTGTTATCGAAACCCTGTGGGATCTCTTTTGGTTTTTCATCTCCTTCCGGACCCGTCAACGGTTCTATTTCACTATCTGTCTTCGGTACATTGGGTATATATCTGTATGCCACCCACATAAAGATGCACATATCGACAAACATGATGCCAGCGAACAGGAAGAATTCATATGCTTGCGACTCGAAAATCTTTGCTTCGGCAATAATAACTACAACAACATTACCAAAGGCAACAGTGAGTAGCCAACACGCTTGTAAGACCGATTTCATAGATTGCGGCGCCTGCGAGTACGAGAATTCCAAGCCCGTCACCGAATACATTACTTCGCCCAACGTCATGATTACGTACTGTGGTACAAGCCATAACATATGAACTGAATTTGGTTCAGTAACTGTGTGTACTTTCGTAACTAAAGAGCCATCTGGGGTCTCATGGATAATTATTGTGTAGGAGCCACCAGTATACATTGATAATTCGAGTGCTTCCTTATCATCGACCAGAATCTTATATGTTCCAGTACTAAACTCTGTTACATTGTGCAAGGATACGGGCTCTTCGTGCTCGGTTTTGTCATTTTTCGTGTTTTTCCAATATACTGTGCTGCCTTGTTGAACATTGGGTAGTGTGCGTCCATAGGGCAAACCATTTTTTGGCTTGTCAACATTATCCTCGTAGACATAAAGCGGATGAGTAGTATTTTTAGAGTTCAGGAAGATGCTGTATGCGGTTTTTTGTTTCATTGTAAGAGTAGAACTTGCAAATGTTGGACATGCTAACAAAAATGCAGAAATTAGTTTTATCATCTAAGCTGCATACTGCAATTTAACTTACATGGATCACTGGATGAAATACTATATGTCAAGGGAAATGTTTCCATGGGAACATTTATGTCTTTATATACGTAAGCGTCTAAGGATTTCAATATAAAACTCTCTTGTCCCATTATATTGGTTGCGATATTATAGTCACATGATTCTCCACTGAATATTCTCAGTTGGGCATTATGTGCTTGCGGCAATATTGGATAGGTTTTCTAAAAAGAAATTTACACGTAAATGAAGGAGACCTATGATGTCATATTTGTTCGTGCTTACCTCTAATTGCAGCTCAACAACTCCAGATATAACGAAAGCAATACCAGCCAAAATACCACCCAAGGTTAACTTTTGCAATGGACGTCGTATACCAATTAAACTCAATGCGGGATAGAAGGCAACATCATAGAGAGGAATAAAAAGCAAAATCAGCAATGGATTAAGCACTTGCATCTGATCTGGCTTCAGATCCCAACCGGAAATATTGCCGTCCATACGTGTTGCTTGGAAAGTCCAACGTGAGCCTTGTTGATCGAACAGAGCCCAAAAGATAGGCAATGGAAGATAGAGCACCAACACACGCATTAACACTTTAACATCATCAATGAGATTTTTATCATATTTTTGATCGGCATAGTCAAGCCAGTGGTCACGTTTCTCCTTGCTGTTCCATTTGGTAGAGATGGCGTTCTATAAGATAAGAAGAACACAAGCATTTAAAGTGATAAAATGGCTACGTATGATGCCCCGCATAATTTCAATTCTAAATTCAAATCACGCTATACTTACACCAATTGTCTTGCTCACCAAGACGACCATATTGCCTGCTGGTGGCTTAACTTTATACAGTGGACGACCCAAAACAAAGATAACTATTGAAATAAAATATTAAGGACTAATTAATATGCTCAGAGAAAACATGTCTCACTAACTTACCTATGGAAACTGCCATCAGTACTGCTGGTACACCAAAAGCCAATGAGTAACATTCCTTCTCGCCAAAGCAGTGTACATCTTCACGCAAAATTGGTGTCACCGATGTTGATATCAATGAACCCGCATTGATGGAGAAATAAAACAGCGAAAAGAAATATGTCACTTGTTTGACCTGTTCGGGCAGCTTAAATTGATCACCACCAAAGGCGGAGACACACGGTTTTATGCCGCCCGCACCTATCGCAGTTAACGATAGGCCTATCATAGTAAACGTATTTGCTGGAAGATTTAACGGTGGCACCGCTCCAATCGAAACCATAATGGAACCACAAACGTAAACGAGTGATAGGAAGAATATCGTTTTAAATTTGCCCAGCCAACTGTCAGAGATAATAGCACCGAAAACACAAAGGAAATACACAAGCATCGTAAAAATATGGAAGGTAACGGTGGCAGAATCGTCACTATAGCCAAGATTACGACTCAGATAGAGTACCAAAATTGCTGTGAAATAAAAAATAAAAGGTCAACATTCAGTATATACCATATGTGTGGTTTTCTTAGCTAAGATGAAATGAGCTTGGACAAAACATGTCCCATAAAAAAATGAAGTTGTGAGAAACAAAATTATTACATACTTCTTAAGCCATAGTAATTGAAACGTTCACAAAACTCGTTACTGATAATAAAGAACACCGACCTAGGGTAGGGTATTTTCTGAAAGGAAAAAAAAAAAATGAAATATAAAAGTAAATAAATAACACAAATCACAAAATTAAATATTAAAGGACTAACTCGTACACAAGTTTTCGGAGTTAGTTTACTATTAAGAGTGCTGAAATCTACGTTACTATTAAATAAAAAATCTTTCAAGAAATGTTTCTTCAAGTTTAGGACCCATTTACTAAGTATTGGTCTTCTATATTTTAAAAGTTTTTTATAATGCTTTGCTAATACATCGAACTAAACGAACTGAATTGAGTCGAGTTAAACGAACTTTGTTGGGCGCTGACATTTTGTGAAAGGCTCCTGCGCTTGTTCGAACGAGTTCGGATCATTGCACAGCTTTAGTTTTTTGGTGAACTGTAATTGGTGAAGCATTGAAAAGCTATTGAGGTGGGGATGTGACTTGTTGTTAGAACGGGTGCATCGCACAAGTATTTGTGGGAGCGTGTCCTTCTTTCATTTGTAAGAGATTACACGACATTAATCGGGATTTTTCAAATATTATTCGACACTTTTCATGTTTTTTGTTATATAGATATAGATGTACATCTGTCAGTAGAATATAGGTATGTGAAGTTTCATTTTGATTTGTCATGTCGATTACAATCAAAAAACATTTAGTTGTTATATATCAAAGACTTAAAGAAAAACCTACACTAACAGATAAAAACAATTCGCCACATGGTAATTCCAAAAGTTATAAAGATAAACGATTTTAGTTCCCCATCATTTACTTTTACGATGTAGTATGTTAAATATCAAGAATTACTCCATAAATCAATAAAGCGAATGCTTTCATTATTTCACTCAAAACATTCTTTAGATAAGAAGTTATTAAGAATTTTATAAATACTTGGTACTTCATTGTCAGTAACATACCTTAACTTGTCCCTCGGCTTCAGAAATATTTTTTAGTTCGTCATCATCAATGTCACGTTCAGCGACAGCATTATCGTGAAGCGGGAAAACGCTGGGTTCAATAGATTTACCATTTGATCCGGGTGCTTCTTTCTCTTCCTTAAGTCCATTGGCGGTGGGCTTAACTTCTGCAAAAATTAAATGAAAAGAAAATTTAGTAGTTTGTTTCGAGTTTTTCACAAATAAAATGTCTTTCCATGTTTCAATAAATCGCTTAAAGTAATATAGCGAACTAAGCAATCAGAATGTTTACACAGTAAATTCAGAAGCTACTTCTTAATCACTTCCATTTGAATCAGGTTTTTTGGAAGAATTTGATATTAAAACAAGAAAAAACCATCGTACAAAAATGCTATCTTTCATAAAAAATGTGTGAAAGATGTAAACTCTTAAGCTTATACTTGTAAAACTTTAATTTTTTATCAAACCACCTTCATTCACTTTTATATTCAATTGTCAGAGCTGCTCTATATTACATTTTTTATATGGAAAAATCGAATTTTGGGACTAAAAATTATTTTTAACAGAAAATAAATTTTAAATTTTTTAACGTCATATATTTTTGCAAGAACACAATCTTTATTATTCAAGCAAATTCAGGAATTGGTTTTTTTTTAAGAAAAAAAGTTACGAGCAAAAAACAGGTTTTTTTATTAGCCAAAAATGACCTTCAGGAGAATCAAAAGCGCTCCATTGGTTTTTCTCGGATCGAAAAAAAAATTACGCAGATATCGTTTTTAATAGTCCTTCTAACTTTTGAGTCGGTGTCTGGCTGCCTTTTCAATATAAATCGACCCAGTCTAACATATAGGGTGTTTTTTTAGAGGTTTGTTTTTCGTATAGAGATAAAACTGGCATTTTATGGTCAAATCTGGCAACTCTAATGTCATTTATGTTCAGTTTGGTTTGCCATTTCATCATGAACAGGTTGACAAAAGAACAACGCTTGCAAATCGTGCAAATTTATTTCGAAAATAATGGTTCAGT
Source organism: Tricholauxania praeusta (assembly GCA_949775025.1). Taxonomy (NCBI): domain Eukaryota; kingdom Metazoa; phylum Arthropoda; class Insecta; order Diptera; family Lauxaniidae; genus Tricholauxania; species Tricholauxania praeusta. The sequence goes on along the minus strand of OX459028.1, from coordinate 161,518,538 downwards.
TCGCGAAGTTTACCGCAAGCTCCGTCCATTTTATGGTCGACATAATCGTCCATCAGAGCAATTAATTCGGTTAACCATGGGTCGTTTTCGCACTACGTTTACTCTATGTGATAATACGCATCCGCAGAGACGTCGAACAGTGCGCACCGAAGAAACAATTGCCGCTGTAGAGCAAAATGTTGAAGAGGACCCGAATGAATCGATTCGCTACCGTGCACAGCAATTGGAGCTTTGTCCATCAACTTTATGGAAGATTTTGCGCAAAGATCTTGGCTTGCGACCTTACAAGATCCAGCTTGTGCAAGAATTAAAGCCGCGAGACCATGCAATGCGTCGTGATTTTGGTGTATGGGCCGAAAATGAGATTGATCTCGATGCTGATTTTCATCGCAAAATTTTGTTCAGTGATGAGGCTCATTTTTGGTTGAATGGCTACGTCAACAAGCAAAATTGCCGCATTTGGAGTGAAGAGAATCCACATGAGACCCTTGAGACGCCATTACATCCACAAAAACTGACTGTTTGGTGTGCTCTATGGGCTGGTGGAGTCATTGGGCCATACTTCTTCCGAAATAATGCTGGAGAGTCAGTTACCGTTAATGGAGACCGGTATAGAGCCATGATAACCGACTATTTTGTTCCCGAATTGGATGGCATGAATGTGGATGAGTTGTGGTTCCAACAAGACGGCGCTACATGCCACACAGCGCACGTCACAATCAATTTATTGAAGGAAACATTCGATGAGTGCATAATTTCGCGGAATGGACCTGTCAATTGGCCACCAAGATCGTGTGATTTGACACCATTGGATTATTTTCTTTGGGGATATGTGAAGTCGCTCGTCTACGCCAACAAACCAGAAACGTTAGGGAACTTGGAAGCCAACATTCGTGGCGTTATTGCCGACATACGGCCCCATATGCTCGAAAAAGTGGTTCAAAATTGGACCTGTAGAATTGGCTTTATTCGAGCCAGCCGCGGTGGCCACATGCCCGAAATCATATTTAAACATTAATGGCATAAAATTATCCTTCCAATAAAGCTAAATTGATGGACATTAAAACGATTTTCTTGTGTTTTATTTCAATTCGAAGCTCTATACCTCTAAAAAAAACACCCTGTATAATTAAAATTACCCTGCGCATCCAACGTTCTCTGCGGGTCGATAATCTTTCAAAGCTAGCACTATACAAGACGCTCATTCTACCTGTGCTTCTTTATGGCGCTGAGGCATGGTCAACGACGAAGAGGGAGACCATGCCTCCGGTGGATAGACCAAGCTGAGGATGCCCTAACCGCGCTTGGCATTAACGATTGGAGAAGGCGCGCGCAAAACAGAGGCGCCTGGCGAGAGCAAATGAGGTCGGCCGTAACCTGACAACAGGTTGTTATGGCTTTCTAAGTAAGTAAGTAAAGATTCAAAATTTAAATATAGGAACAATTGAAACATTAAGCAATAATTTCGTAATCCTTGCTGGCTATGAAGTTTTTCTATCTAAGATTACTTGCGATTTCAATTTTTTGATATTATAGGAAACAACGAATTCCGGGAGAACAGTTTCCTGCGAATATTGACGATAAGCGTATGTAACACAAAAAATCAAGTCATTCAATCTCATAGATCAAGCTAATACCATTAATGTGCATGAAGTTAACGTGTTGTCAATTTTTTTTCAGATTCTAAAAAGTTTTTGATATAAAGTACTAACATATATTGCAAGTTAACTCCAACTTACAAGAAATTTTCAAGCCGCTGCCCACTTTTTAAACTACGAACTTTTACGTCCCATTTAATTAGTATTTACTTCACATCACCATTTAAAAAAAAAAAACTTCCATGGTTGAGCTACAACACTTATTATTCACAGTGGTGTTGATACGCAACATAATTTCTTAATTGAAATAGTAATGTAAGCAAATTATTTATCTTCAAAATGTAATTTTTGCCTAACGTATTCGTGGGGGTAAACAAAGGCAGTTCAAGTAGAACTTAATTAGATACTTAAAATCAATGTTTTTCTGATTGAAAGTGATTTAATTTTGTCAATGCAATTGATGTCTTTTTGCCGATAGTCTTTATCAATTTGGTAAACATAATTTGCTGTTTATATAAAAAAACAAACAGAAGGCCGTCTCTTTATGCGTAAATGTTTATTAAGTTATCATCAAGTAGCAGTTTTTGTTTACTCAAATTCGTTGTTACCATTATTTTTGAATAAAAAATATTTTTACTACTTAAAATTAATGATAAATAATTATAGCATCGTAAGAATAAAGTTTTTGGCACTTTTATAAATTTCTGAGAAATACTAGATAACACCTCTTCCTTAATCCGGAACAGCTCTAAGAAAATAAACGTTTTCGCTTGAGTTTTGCAACAACATTATGTGCTAACTTATTTTAGCTATCAGATCCATCGTATAACCGTGGCTGGATTTAGGGTATGCAAGGCATTTGATTTTCACGCCTTTTTTTCAGTGCAATCAAGTTTCTCAAAAATTCTAAGAAAAGAGACGGCGTGGCACTTCCTACGTAAGCGAAAGCTTCAAAACGCTATCCTAAGAAAATTATTTAAAGTAATGTAAATACAAGAAATGGTTTGGTCAAGAATCAAACAAAAACTAGCCGAATTTCGAAAAGGCGTGGCACCTCCCATACAAACATATGCCCAAAACGCTGCACATGCTTTTAAAGTAAATGTTGCAAAATTCAATATGAGAACGTTTTGTCAGACTAGTCCGCACGTAGCATGGTGTATGAGAAATCTTTTTAATAAAAATTTATCAGTTAACCGCGCTTTAATAACTAAGCGGTGTAGGTAATTTAATATTCAACTCTCGTCACTTTATTTTCGGGCAATCGTGGTTGCATTTTATTTCACTTTCAAATTGTAGCCACTAACACAATCGTTCTGTACAAAGAGACACATAGTATATAGTATCTTTTCATTTGATTTTTTCATCGAAAAATGTTGAAATGCAATACATTATATTTTTGTCATTATAGTTTGCTCATACGAAATGTTGTTGTTGTTTTATCCAGGCGGAAGATTTACTTCCGACAGCAAAGTTTATAGCTATACCAATACTCAAATTCCTTCGTCTGGCCAAGACAGATAAACATTTCTTCCCAAAAGGGCGACAAATACTTTTGGGCCTATTGTAAATCTAGCCCTGGGTATTACGCATCAAAGATAATAAATCAATTTGAAGGGGTTTCTTTCAACAACCGATTCCATGATTGCCAACAAAATACAAGCAATTTCCCTGATAAGTTTAATCGATTGCATTTATAAATTTGTACTCAAGTAACAGCTTTTACTGACTACTAATCGCCAAACGACATATGTTATCCTGTTATTTATAAAACGTAAGTACTTGTTGCCCAAATTAAGCATGTGTATATCTGTGTTATTTATCTTTTCAAATAGCAATTCAATTCATTGTTTTATTTTTATGACTTACTAAACTCATACTTGTACTAAAATGTAGTTAGCCCATTCACAAAATCCATTAAGTATTGTATTGCAAAACCGCTCGTGTTGCACATGAAAAAGTTTGGTAATTTCCCAGATAAAATAAACGTTATGTTTATTGGGCCTTACTGATAATCACTATTGAAGTGTTTGCACTGCATGTCTGGCTTATCAACGGATATTAAACTGTCTTTATTGTGACAAGTTGTTGACAAAACGCATTGTTTTTTTTTATTGTATTGAATATTTGTTTTTCTTTGTTTTGAAGGTTTTATACTTTTGAAAAAATCTTTTGTCGTTCTTTTTTCAGAAAATAATCTTAAACAGTTCAGAGTTTCTTATACCAGAAAATATTTTAACTAAACATCCATAATTCATATTGACTTGGACATAATTGATCCCACAACAAAACTTGGTTATCAGCAATATGCATACTGGGTTGAAGCACTTAAATTTTTTGAATTAAGCAAAAAAAAATTTTCATTAAAATTTCATACTCTAAAAACTATACACCTAATTCTATTTTTACACGGTAGATACGTTCCAGACGAAACCGTGTAAAAAAGACATGAAGTATGTTTGAACATACATAGAAAGAAGGGGATTAGTTCCATATCCTTAAAACCTATTAACATTCTAACCCAATTCCCTAACTAAATTTCTAAAAGATAACGGTTAATAAAAATATTTTTCTTTAAATTTTCAATCAAATCACTTTTTTTAATCGTGCTAAATCGACGAATCTAGACCGTATAAAAACAGAATTGGGTGTACTCAGCTCTACATCAGTAACTGAAATCTGGAAAAATATTTTTTCAAGTGTTTCACAGTTGATTTTTCCGAAAAAAAACTCGTTGCAACTATATCATATACATAACTTATGATGAAATATTTAGCTTCAGGTGATAAAATAAATATTAAGTTAATATTTATTAACTAATAATAATAGGATAAGAATTCACTTTTTCCTTTAAAGTCCATTAATAACAATAATAGAGTTTAGCTACTACAGCTATCAGCCTTCTAAGCTATTTAGTGATAGGTGTATTTTCATTATATGGGTTGGCATACAGTAGTCATTACATCGTGGAAGGAACTGACGCTAAACAAAAACGAGTCAACAAAAACGCGTTAGTACAAGTACCTATGAAAGCTATTTTTAAAAACGAGATGATAGATAGTTGTGATAGGTTAGGTGATTTTCTACGCTCAGCTAGCTACAAACTTAAGTAGTTATTTATTATTACAGCACAATATCTTGAAAACACTTCAACATGTGCTAAATAACTTGGACACATTTGTACAGGTGAACTTTATCGCTAGACTCATATGTAGGTACTTTTTTTTTAAATTCATATGAATTTAGTTTGATCTGATTTGATATTGCTATAGCTTATCCTATTGCCGCTTATCGGTTGGCGATAAAACGCACTCTTATCATTTGTATTTAGTTAATACTTTGGCATTTATTATTATAACGATAAAGATGTTAATCGCTTGTAAGGCTGTCGTTACCTATATAAATAATGTGAATTTATGTATGTCAGAAACAGGTACTATAGGTGTTGTGTATAATTTATGGTCTTTTTTTGTGCAACTTATTACTTTATTTATGAATGAAAAGGTTTTAAATAGTCATGTGATTCATATATTTCGAACACTAGATTAAGTTGGATTTATGATTTTTCATCCTATCTACATGTTATATTGAAATTCTTTTGGCTGATGTTACATAATAAGACTACGCTGCTCAAAAAATTTAGCTGAATATATACCTGAATCATAGCAAATACAAATTTGTCACCCATATTCAATTTGAAACAAATGAAGAAAAACTTTATTGAAACATAATGTACTCACTAAATTGAGCTTAGCCTTTGTCCGACGGTATAAGTAGGTGCAATTAAACTTTTAGCGATTATAACAAATTGCGATAACTTTTATATGATATATAATTTCGAAAAATTTTTAGTTTATTTAAATAATCGAAATTTCATAGAAATATCTTTAACAATTTTTGAGATATGAAGTAGTGTAGTGAAGAAGCTTACACATTTTTTGGGCGGCATAGGTACAATTGTACCCTCGTTTATTTTTAAAAGAAAATGTAAGTCTTACAATATTGTATCAAACAAAATTTAAGCTTGATATAAGGTGCAAACGATTTGCAATAGTCACATTTTACGCCTATTTTATGATGTTGGGGCTTTTGGAGTTCATTCTAAGCACCTCACAAAATATGGCTGGGATTATACAAAGAGGCGTGGCACTTCTCATACAAAAATGCATTTGTAACATTTTATATTGGCTACTTTCAGTAGCAGAATTATTAAAATTTGGTATGAGGATATAAGAAGGGCTGAGATGCAAAACCCGCCAAAAAAATGAAAATGTGTGATATTGTAGAAGGGGATGGAAAAACTTTTTGTCTACAAGCCTACATGCTCTTAATTGTGAAAAAAAATTGGTTAATGGTGTGTAGCTCATCCCTTACATCAAAATCACCTAAATTGCTATTCTTGGTACTTATGTATACCAAGTTGTGAAACTTTTCTGCATGTCTACAGTCAGGACTGCATAAAATTTAAGCGGGGTTGTACAACGGGGAAGGAGCAGGCAAAGCCGCGCTTACAGGTGATATGTTATAAGATATGGAATAATTTTTGCCCACGAAATATTTATATACATATCTTGAAAGGAGATAAGGATATTTCTATTATATTGAACTTATTTTAAAATTAATACTTTTTTAATGACACAGAATTTTAACTCAATGGAGCTGACAGAAAAAAATATCGCAATGCAAAAGAAAAAATGTGCAATTATAAAGCATCAAACTTTTTATACTTTAGGCTTTTTATAGGCATGATAGGTGAGAGTGGCAATTCTTACATAGCCTATCTTTGGTTCAATAAGACACAGGATCGTATGAAAAACCATTGATACCATACGCAAATTCATATATGCTCACCCTCTAAGCATTACAGTGGGCGTGATATGTGAATATTGTGAATATATGTGAAAATTTCTTATAGCCCCTTTTAATGAAATTCCTATTATCTCTCTACTAAGTCCCACTATCAGTATTTTATTTCCAAGCTTTACACAATGTTGATAGTAGTGCCAGTCTTCTTTTTCCTAAGAAGATATATGTACATTGCAACATTAGAGTAAAATTAGAGAAAAATGTCGAAAAAGTTAAAAAAGTATGTCGAATGGCGTAGAAAAGATCATTGACTAGGAGTTAGTGATATTTGGTCACAGAATGAGGCCTTAAGGGCAATGTAACAAAGGAGACATGAAGTGACTCCAGCACCATCGAAATGACAAAATTGATTTGAAAAATCAAAATGGCATTTTCATATTTTACAATCAATTTTGATGAAGTTGGCTTCATTTGTTTAATTAAATAATATTCAAATACAGTCGTGGTCAAAATTGTTAGGCACCTCTTTAAAACCTATACACTTAATTCAATTTCCGATGGAGAATTTGTGGAAAATACTAAAAAGAAAGGTGAACAGTCGAATTTATTCAAACTTGCAGCAGTTGGTTGAATGCATAAATGAAGAGCTGAGTAAAGTTTCCCAAAATATGAGTAACTATATGAAAAATCTTACTAAATATTATTTTTTTAAATAAAATAGTTTATGTAGAAATTTCGTAGAAGAATCGTTTTAGAGATTTCTCCAAAAAAACCTCTTTTTCGGCACTTTTTTTTTCATTTATTTGACTATATCTCCATAAATTTTTTTTCGACTCAAAAACAATTTTCAGTTTTCGAAAGATATTTGTATTTCCTTTCTAACGATATGCTCTTTACTTGAATTGAATAAGATTTGATGGAGTTACAAGCGCTCAAAGTCCGAAAAAACTGACTTTTTTGGTCTTTTTTAAAAATCACTAAATTTCAATTGCTCCATTTGAACGAAAAAAAATATTCAAATTATTAAATTAAATTTTTAATCAAAGACTATTCTTTTGCAAATATTTTAAGTATAATTTTGCGGAAATCGAACAAAAAATGTAGAAGTTATTCAAGAAAACAGTAAAAAACTTGCAATAAAATTGATTTTGTGAAATAGAATGTGAGAGGGGTTAAAAAAGTTAAAAAGTGCGTTTCATCATGTGATAATGATTCTTTATGAATATTAACTTATAATTTCGATGTTGCTGGATAAAATCACTATACTTTCAATTTATTTCTGTTCAATGTGCAACTCTTATGTCGCCTTGACTTTAAAATCGATGCGATTACTCCAAAGATAATAATTACAAAGTTATGTCACGCACCGATTACGAGATATTGCCATATAGATTAATTTAACTGCCAATAAACAGAGATCTGATCGATATATTTTAACTAATTACATTTTTAATTTTGGATTATAATATAGGAAATCACGTATTTAGGTCATGCATTAAATCAAACAATTTATAAGTTTTAGTTTTTGTCCTTTAAGGACTTCTTTCAATACTTAAGCAAATTTTTTTTTCGACTCTTCAATGAGTTAAATTCTTTTGAACACTTTCCAACTTTAATCGAATTTTCGTTGTTCTTCAGCACTTTTTGACTTTTTGGAAAAAAACGTTGAAATCCTCACTGTTGGAAAATGATGAAAATGCCCCCCGTATTTTTGATTTTTGACTTTTCTAGAAAAGTACATTTTGTATGTTGTCAAGTATTTTCCAACGTATTACTTAATCTTGTTGAAATTTTAGCATTCATTATTTTAAAAAGAAGCCAACATTACCATTATCATCAGCCATTTTTTGTTTCAGTTGCGCTTATCCAATTTTAGTTAAATATCCTTTGCAGATTTAATTGTTTATAATTTATTTTAGCACTTAATCTCAAAAATTCATTTGCATTATAGCATACAGTTTGTATATTTAAAGATAAGTTTTCACTTTATCCTTTTGCTAAGCGAACAAAACACGGAACTCGGAGAAAAATCGCGTCCTAATACGTCAGCGGCGATCAACAGACTAAACGTAACTTAAATCTATCGAATGAATCCAATTTGTTTTTGCACACGCGTTACTGGCTATAAATTTCTTAATTTTACTCAAAACGTCTATATCTAACGCACACAGCAATGCTAAGCGATACACACACCGTGCTCAGCCGTTGGTAGTTCACACGATATTGTGCGCCATATCAGCGATAGCAGCAAAACAATACAAGATATCACAAAATCAATAAAATAAAATGAAAAACACTGACACAAATTGAAATAACGATTTTTGATATACAATCCGAGAAATTTATAATGCTCTAGGATTTAATGACACCTGTAAATAAGGCTAACGAACTAACAAACGGTTGAAACAACTAAAGTTGGGAGTTTCGGAAGAGTATTCTACGAACTATCATATTAAATGTCTAGTTATTTACTTTAGCTATTGAGTTATCAGCACTTGATGTCTGCCCGCTCTGATGAATCGTTCAATCACTCGTCGTTTTGAAGTCATTCAAATGTTTACGGCCATAGACACCTCGTAAAAAAATGTAGCATCATTTTATTTATGACTACACCCTACACTGAGCTTAAGTTATTTGTCTTTTTTTAATTGTGATGTATATAATGTGGGATGACAGCATGCCGGAACTAGCTGTTGAGAATAAGTAAGTGGCTAAGTGCGCAATGGTTGATATCGAACCGACCTTGAAATTCGGTTTCAAAATCCAAGGCAAAGTCAATGTAACTTGACCCTCTAGAAACCTCATAACTTTTGAAAAATGTATCTCTATCTTACTTAATTGTCGAGATATTAGCCTGAGAAAATTAAAATGGATCACACATGTGATTGGTGTCAAATAATTGCCCAAAGGTTACTACCAAATGATTCTATACTTAAGAAAAAAATTCAAGAGCTTGACAATGACATATTACCAGACTTATGGTGTGCTGACCAGACTGTGGGTGTGCCCACATAAGATAACTAAACCAAACTATTTATACATCAACATTTATTTTATCGCCTTCAAAGTAGGCCCCACCACGTGCACTATAACTATGCCAACGCTACTTCCACTCCTCCATAAATTTTTCACAAGCTGATTGATTATTAACTTTTTGCTTCCGCAGTGAATTCCATGAAATCGAATCGAAACAAATGTTGATTCCATACTTTTGAAGAAAACTTTCAGCATAGTTATTAATGTGAATACTAATTTGTATACTAAAAATATAGGGTATCTAACTTTTCGACCAAAGGGTATGTAATTTTTCGGCCAAAGTTAGTATCCATATCAGGTTCTATTTGGCCAAGTTTTAACTTTAATTTTTACCTTTAGTTATTTCTTTTTTGTTGCCGTTTTTATTGTTAACACCTTATCATATCGAAAGATTTTAATTGAGATAAAAAATTTGTTTACTTGTAGTGCTTGAAAATGGTTTGAATTAATTTTTGTTTGGAATTTTTTTACATAATTTTTCAATTGATTTTTTTAGACGTCATTCCATACATATTCAATTTTCTAGAATCTCTGAGAATCTCTAACGAAAAGTAAAATTAAGTACCACCGACTCATGTTTATATCTTTAACTTTATGATTCCGAAGATAATCAATGTATTGACAATCTTTTTTTTCGAACAAAGATTAGTTAAAGCACGATTTGATAAAATTTGAATTATTTTGTATTGGGTGTGAAACGCGAAATTGACCTTTGCACTTGAGCTGCAATCAAAAACGTGTAAGCGATTATTAGAAAAATTTATAATATATAGATAAATGGTATTCACACCGACTTCGTTAATTCGTTAGTCGTTACTCGTTACTTGTTTTTGTAAAATTATTAAACTATCGGACGAGCGAGTATCGAAGTAACTAGGCATGCCTAGGTTGTTAGATATTGTGCCTGTTTGTCGGATTTTCGTGCTTAAATTTATAAATTCGATTTACTTTTCAGGTTGAAAAAAAAAACAATTATTACTGTCAGGTTAACGAAGCCAAAACAAAAATGATACCTTCACAGTTAAAGGTTTTACCGAATTACCAACTAACGATTTATCAAACTAACGAGACTGGTGTGAATACCACTATAGAATAGTTTTTTTTTTTTTAATTTAAATCCAAAATTCCATTTAAGGATTTGATGTTGAAATCGTTTCCATTAGAATTAAAGCATTTACGAGAAACAATTCAAAAAGATTAGAAAATATAGATTAATAAATCAATGACTATAAAAACAATATCATTATTGTATGTGACAAAGATAACACTTGATAAGATTAAATGAAATGAAATAAGTAATATATTATATTACTTATTTTCAAAGCTTGGCTAGTACTCAACAAATAAGTTTATACTGACCGGCCATTAGAAATGGAAACTTTCATTCTTGCAAAACTGAATTATTGCTGTATTCTTAGTTATAGAAGAAAATCTGCTGGATACGATGGTGTTGTTAGATTTATTCGAGCTTGAATTTTTATTTTTCGGCAAGTTTCTAAGGACAGATCAAAATCTAGACCATTGAATTCAAAATTACATACTCTAAACGATTATAGTCCTACATCGGATCTTGATTTCTGGCTCTGATAAGAAAATTCGTCCAAGAGAAAAACATCTTTCTTACCCTTGGGCGGTCACAAGCATTGTATATGCAAACCAAAGAAAATCGTGTACCTAGGGGAGACAAAAACGTCATACTTTTTAAGCAATTTTTTCCATATCATTCGAATATTTTGATATGCCAATAAACACTACTGCCACACTGCCACACTTGTTTGAACTTGTGCAGCTATCGGGAGATATTCACACTTTGTTTTACGGAAATGATTTGCTAGCTTAATGGTTGTCGATTTCAGAACCCATCAGTTTTCATTAGCTTTTTGCTCAAATGAGCAATTCCTCAAACTGTATACAAAAACGCATTCTCAATGAAAATATTGCAGATATATTAGGAATACCTTTCTCAGTAAAAAATATATTTTTCCTTAATGGTCTTATTAATTCCCAACAAGCACTAAAATTTTGCTGCTAATTTGCTAAAGCGATAAACTTTATGAAAAAATTTTATTTACAAATGAGTAGCAATTTCGACGTTAAGAGAAAGTCACACTTTGTTAGTAAATTTCGATACCGCTTTGCTAGCAAATTCTTTCCGCATCAAATGAGACTACGTTCGAGTGTTTGCAATTTAAATTGTTCAAAACGTTATGCTCTTTCCAATGGACGTACTCCCGTTTGTATAATTTTTTTTTCACGAGATATACATAGATGAAACTCTCTAGTAAAGTATTCTGATTGGTATTTTCTGGTCAATTTTTTTTTGACAAAAAATGAGATGAAAAAAAAATAATCACGGCAATTTTAGCCTGAAAATAACCCCTATTTTGTTGGAAAATTGGATAGCCCCTGAAACTTGGACAATTTTTAAAGTCAATCGTTTTCTTCAAAATGTGACAACTTCAAACAAGCTAACCCTTGATTCAAAAATAATGAAAGTTCTTTAAAGAGCTTTGTCATGACATGTAACGCTTTAGATATCCACTGGCACTTCGTAAAAAAACAAAAATTAAAAAATCAAACCATGATGATATATCTATACATACTAGAGTGAACAATAATTTCCGAGAATCTTTATTCGAGAAGTTAGATTCCAATATATTAAAACACTAAAATTTTTAAATTATATTTTTTTCTTGAAAGTTTGTAGAGATACAACAAAAAGTTCGCAAGATTATTGTTTATTATCTCATGAGCTTACTAGATTTCGAGTAAAATATATACGTATATAACACCAAACACTAAGTGATCGGTATACTGAGCTAAAATAAAGTTTTTTTAAGTCACAAAAAAACTTGTGACAAAAACATAAGTTAGACACATGAAACTTGGACTATAACGAAGAGTCTTCTGTGCTGGATGGTCCGTTGTTTCTCAAGTTTTAACCAAAAAATACTTATCCCAAAAAAAAAATGTTATTCTCGAAGAAAAACTGGTTCGACATTATTAGCTTCTAAGAAAAAACAAATTAAATGCACCGCAAAAAGTCTTCACAGGAAGTTCCCATAAAACATTATTCTTGAAAGTTCATAAAACAAAGGTATTTTTTCTTAAAGTCAATAAGTTTTTGATTTAAAAATAAACAAAAACAATTTATTTGCTTGGTGACAAGCTACACTAGAATACAATCTTTTTAACCAAAACTTTTATCTATGTAACAACCCAAAAATATCGCAAGAAGCTTGGAAAGAAACTCAGAAGGAGACGGACATTCATTTTCAATGTACCGCCCAAAAAATCTTCGGTTCTGGGGAAAAACATGCCGTTCGCATATCTTGACGACAAACAAGTGTCAAAACAGTAGTCCCAATTGATTGTTCTGATAAGATTATTTAATAAATTTTATTTCGTTTTTTTTAACAGATTATACATAAATTAGTCATATCACTTAGTATATTCATATAACTTATTAAAAAAATTAATAAAATAAATAAAACTTTAGATGTTTCCGTTAAGATAATTCTTTTAATTGCGTCTTTTGATAGCCAACGCTCAATCTAAGCGATAAGATGACTCAATATTGATATTAAAGATTTAAATACATACAATACGTACTCATTGTGTTATCGTTGTGTTTACGTTTTAATTAAAGACTACAAGCATATTTTACGCAAATATCACAAATATTTGAGACTTTAAGGATATTCTCCTCAATCAAAATAATAGAATTATTAATGTACCAAAGATTGCTTACATATGCACGAATACTGGAAATAAAAGTCAATAAACGGATTCGAATAAGCAAATAACTTTATGCGTTGATATTTTTATACGTTTACGTGTTATATGAACGCACGTGATTTGTTTATGTACTGTAGATCAATCAGCTGTTTCAATTTTTATTTAAAATTTCATTCAATAAAATCCTTAAAAATGACTATCTCTCAACTGATAAATATGACAAAAGTATTTAATTTACAGTACTTGCACCAAATAAATTAGTATTTTTATCAAATCCCTATCTTAAAATTGTTGTTCGAAAGGTAAAAACTTAATGTGTCTTGTCTTATAATCGGGATCAATTAGGAAATGTATCCTTAGTTTAAATATATAATGGAGGGCTACGGGACCATGAAAACCCCTTTTTTAAAATACTCCTAATGGGCGACCCTAACGTTAAAACTCTGTTCATAATGAAAAAAAATGCCACTATACGTAGGGCTACCAGATGGCATACTTTAGTAGCAAAAGTGCTACTTTTGGAAGGCTTTGCTACTTTTCACTCGAAATGTACTACTTTTGGATGGTTTTGCTACTTTCGATGTTTGCATTGTAAAATAAAATTTATTTCAAATATTCTTTTAATTTGCTGGAGTTTTGTCGTAAATACAAAGTGAGGACCTAAAAATATTTGTATGGAATTAAAAAAATTTTTGTTTTTCATTACAATTTTTTGATATGTGCTACTTTTGTAGGCAGGCCATCTGGTAGCCCTAACTATACGTCAAAACTCTAAGGAATTTCAAATCCATTTATAAAATATACGCTATCATTATAGAAATTATGATGAAAACAAAGCTACTTGAAGTGGCTTACAGGCAGGCATACGGGGTATGCTCTTGTGTTACACGGCGGCAATTTTTTCAGATTTTTAAAACACAAAAAAAATATTTGTTCTCAGAGCCGCCTTTTTTCCATAATTTTGAGTTAATAGAAATAATATCATAAGAATATATCATTTTTGAAATTTAAAATATGAAATTTGAGTCTTTATCAGCACATTCGGTACAATGGACGAATTTTCAGAACATTTGGTGCATTTTCAGCATATTTTCACTGCATTTTGATTACTTTCAAATAATAGCTTTTTTTGTTTAGGTAAATTTAATGAAACATGCGTAAAAAAATCCAAATAACCGTCAAAAAGTTTTTTTTGAAAAATCAACTTTTTTAAATTTTTTCTCCAACTCTAAATCCAGAACGTTTTCAGAAAACCAAATTGCCATCACCGGTACCCAAACCATTTTTCTGTGTAATATATATAATGCTTTAAGAATATATATCATTTTAACTAAAAAGGAATTACGGAAGGATTGCACTGTGCGACGACAGTAAGTGCACATTACTTTGTAAACTACTGGTAGTTACGATTGTAATGCTGCATGACCAAATTGTTTCAAATCTGAGCTTCGGTTTGGATACATTCTGTTTCCATGCAAAACAAAAACTAACAAAAATACATTTTCTAACTTGTTAAATTATTGTTATTTTCAAAATAACTTTCCTATAAACTTCATTTGTAATGTCAACGTTTTAATACAGTCAAAATTATTGAAAAATATTTACTAAAGTTTTTCTACAATGTCAAGTTCGCGAAATTCAAAAACACAAGAACGTAAGGAAATTCATCTTTATTATTTGTTTCCCAACATTGAATATATATCTCTTGACAGCTCCGAGTCCTAATGTTAAGTCATCACTGTCACCAGTATCATCATCATTATCAGCTCATTCAATTTCTCGTAAACAGAGTCATGCAAGCTTAGCAAGTTTAAGAATAAGAGAAGGTAAAATCATATTGGTAGTACTGGATTAAGTATAAGACTTTGCCTTACAGCTTCACGCCTTGAAATCAGCTCAACTTGTTTAACGGGCAACTGTAGCTGCTACAAAGATTCACGTGAGAGTTTGCTCAGTTCCAAAAGAGTAAGTCACAGATTAATGATACATAAATAGCTCAAATTATACCCAACAACCATGTATTTCATTTGAAGGGCCTTAGAAAGTACATTGTTTCTTACTTAGCAATCAACGGATTTATGTTTTCTCAAAAAGGAGTAGTCCCTTCAATGCTCGCGCTTGACATAGGACAAGTGCATTTAACTCATTTTCTTATTGAATAATTGCAGATGTCTTCAGTTTATTGAAATTGCACATAACATTCAATTAAGATAGTCTTACCAATGAGTAAATGAGCCAGGACATTTAAAAGGTCAAACGTATGCTTGCCTTTCTTATAGTCAACTTATCATATTTTTGTTTTTCCCTCAGCTTATAAACATATAAAATATTTTAGTAAATTTTATCTGGAAAAAATCCGACATATTTCCTGTTTCATCAATACACTTTGAATGCAATTCATTCCATAGAAATGTGTTGCAAAAAATTAATTAAAATCAATTGACATATAGTTACCATTGTAAGTTTTACTATCTATAAAATACAATGCAAAAAAATATCGTGACTTTAAACAATGCCGCCGATTTCAATAAAAATAAAATGAAAGCACTTATTGTAAAATATTTATTAAGAAGACTAGCGCACGCAAAAGTTAGGCTGACTATTTTTCAGTGAGATTGTCGACTGATTATAACCAGATTATTATGATATAGATATGTGTGTTGCAAGTACTTACAGTGAGTTAGATTAGATTAGACTTATACTACAGAGTGGCGCGAAGTGACGCTGATTGTTTTAATATGTTTTATTTGAATTTTACAAACAGGACTTGAGGAATGGAGAATTAAATAGCTTTGTTAATACACAAAATCGGTGGAGATTTTATGAGCAGTTTAACGCCGACAGTTACCCACCTACATATACCCACGATATTATAATTTTTTTTTATTTCTTAAGCCATTTATCTCAGAATGCTTGTAGTTTTCTTTTCAGGATCAATGAAAAAAGTCATATTCGATGAAGGTAGCTCTGGAATTTAACGGGGCACGATGGTAATTCATGCAATAAGGCACCATAAGTTGATAGAAAAAATTCTTTATGCCATTTTTTTTAGCTGCATTACACTTAGCTTTCACACATTTTAACAGAAAAATAATATTGCTTTTAATATTTTGCTATAATTTAAATACATTTAGAGCACACTTGCGTACCAGAATTGAAACTCTATGAAAACAACAGCTGTTAAGACAGAGATTGCTAACTTTGTGGTGATATTTCATGTTAGTAATTGGTTAGTTTTCACTAATAACTAGTGTTGTCCGATAACTGCTTCATATCGAATGTATGTCAAAGTCGAAGCTACGCTGGTCTCCCCTACTGATTGGTGCCGTGTTCATTCCGAAGGATCATTGCCTCTTATATTAACCTAAGAAAATGTAGGCCATCTGCGCGAAACTAACTACAACTGTGGTTGCAACAGCATGGAATCACATCCGATTCCGATCCGATCCGGTCTGAAAAACTCCCGACTAATTTTTTCGAGCGAACTTGAAAGAATGAATATGCGTCGACACATCAGTAAACATCTTACTTACTTACTTAGATGGCCATAACAACCCGTTGTCAGGTTACGGCCGACCTCATTAGCTCTCGCCAGGCGCCTCTGTTTTGCGCGCGCCTTCTCCAATCGTTAATGCCAAGCGCGGTTAGGGCTTCCTCAGCTTGGTCTATCCACCGGAGGCATGGTCTCCCTCTTCGTCGTTCACCGGGGACCTTCCCTTCGAATACCTTTTTCGCTGGAGCTTCTTTATCCATACGATGGACATGACCCAGCCAGCGTAGTCGCTGTATTGCTATACGCTTAACTATGTCAATGTCGGCGTAGAGCTCATACAGCTCGTGGTTCATTCGAATGCGATAGTCGTCGCCAACTCGAACAGGACCAAAGATTTTGCGGAGAACTTTCCTCTCGAACACCCCAAGAGCGGATGCGTCTGTTGTCGAAACCACCCATGCCTCAGCGCCATAAAGAAGCTCAGGTAGAATGAGCGTCTTGTAGAGTGTTAGCTTTGTCGATCGAGAGAGAGCTCTGCAACGTAATTGCTTACTGAGACCGTAGTAGCACCTATTAGCAATTGTTATTCTCCGCTTAGTCTCCAGACTGACATCATTGCTGCTGGTTACGACAGTGCCAAGGTAAATTAATTCCTTGACAACTTCTAATTTACAGTTGCCCGCTGTAACATGAGAGTCTAGATCCCGTGCTCTCTTGTTGTTGTTAGTAGACATCATGTATTTCGTCTTGCCCTCGTTTACCGTCAAACCCACTTTGGCTGATTCCTTTTCAATAGCAGTAGCGATAATATCAATATCATCAGCGTACGCAAGGAGCTGAACACCTTTGAAGAAAATGGTGCCATTATGATGCACACCGGCTTTTCGTACGATCCCCTCCATAATGAAATTGAAGAGAGAGCACGAGAGCGGGTCGCCTTGTCTGAAACCTCGCTCGGTATTAAAAGTTCCGGAGAGGTCATTCCCTACCTTGACGGAGCTACACGTATTGCTCAACGTCATCCTGCAGAGCCTTATCAACTTTGCAGGTATACCGAACTCAGACATTGTTGCGTATAGGCAATCCCGCACTGGGCTATCGAACGCAGCTTTATAACCGACGAAGAGATGGTGAGTGTCGATTTGATATTCATGGGTTTTCTCCAGGATTTGGCGTAGTGTAAAAATCTAATCTATGGTGGACTTACCAGGTCTAAAGCCACTTTGATAGGATCCGTTCAGCGTTTCTGTATACGACTTCAATCTTTCACACAATACGCTCGAGAGGATCATATATGCGATGAAAATAAGACTGATACCCCTGTAGTTGGCGCAGGTTGTCGGGTCTCCTTTTTTTATTACAGTAAACATCCCCTTACTGAAAATCTATATTTGCTATAATAACCTTTCAAATTTGGCAAAAAGTCATGAAAAAATGAGTGTGCTTTAGACCACACAACTGAAGTATATACTTCTTAAGGGGGAATGGCTCCCTTGTTGCCCTAAAAACAAGGCCTTTTTAATGTTTTTTTTTCTAAGACAGTAAGGATTAGTGGTATAACAACAATATATCATTTGATTAAGCAACTCTTGTAGATTATGAAAAAAGTTTTTAATTAATATTTTTTTACAAAATGGCGGCTCTACGGTCATTACTGCACAGCACTATTTTCAAAAGGTCGTTTGCGGGGGCCAGCAGAACTCAACAAGTTTACATCCGATTGACTTAAAATTTTAACTGCAGCCTCTTCACTAAATTATCTAGTGCAAGGCACACGATTATATTGATAAACATTTTTTTCGCAAAATGGCGACTGTTTGAACGAAAAAGTCGATTTTTGACGAAAAAAAACGACCTAAATTGTTAATAACTTTTTTTCTAAGTAACCAATCGCAAAAATCGTGTGCCTTGCACTAGATAATTTAGTGAAGAGGCTGCAGTTAAAATTTTAAGTCAATCGGATGTAAACTTGTTGAGTTCTGCTGGCCCCCGATTTTGAAAACATACTTTCGAGATAAACGCGTTTAAAGTTTCAAAATGCTATAAATCTTAAGTTAAGTTAAGAAGATGCTTCGGAAAAAATTAATTTTAAGATACTTTGAGTTGAGATCTACACTTGGACGTTGTAGATTTTGATTCTAGAGATGTTGAGGGATATTTTAAGCCAATAAAAAAAAAATGAAAACAAAAAAAAAATAAGGGGGCCATTCCCCCTTAAGCTCCATCTATATGTATGTACTATGTATATATGTAATATGTTATGTTATGTATGTTTATATATGTAAATATATCAGATAACTAGTAGCTAGTAGTACTAGTAGTAGTAGTAGCTCTGCGCTACTTGGCTCATGTTGAACTGTAATACAGAAAATCTGTTTTGTTTTTTCTCTTTCCAATCGATGGGGAAAGGTCGAAAATGAATTTTGGACATCACTTAGGGTGGGTCCGGACCGTGAAAAAGAACGTTTTTGACACAGTTCCTTAACATTTTTAGGGTGGCACCGTATTTGACCCATTTTCGGAAATTTTTTTTTGTAATTAATGGGCAAAAGTCGAAAATGACTTTTGGATATCACTTAGAGTGTCTCCGGACCCTGGAAAGGACCGTTTTCGACCATTTTGGTCCTTTCCAAATTTCAGAGCCACTCTAAGTGATATCCAAAAGTTATTTTCGACCTTTCATAATCGATTAGAGCAAAAAAAAAATTTAGGGTGGATCAAAAAAATTTTTTTTTGTTCCAATTGATAGGGAAATGTTGAAAATAGCCATTTTCAAGCTTTATCTATAGACTGGAACAAAAAAAAATTTATTTTGATGCACCCTAAAGTTTTGTTTTGCTCCAAATGACTGAGAGTGGCTGCGGAACTTGAAAAGGACCAAAATGGTCGAAAACGGTTCTTTCCAGGGTCCGCAGCCTCCTGTCCAACATCTACATATTTTCGACCATTCCCCATTAATTATAGAATGAAAAAAAATTCCGAAAATGGGCCAAAAACGGTGTATTAGAAAAAGCACGGATAGAAGGAAGCAAAAAATGGCCACTATTTGCGAGACGTAGTCTTTCACATTTAGGTTAGCAAATTTTCACAATTGTATACTGTGCGCTCATTTCACTCCCGGTACGACGCGACGTTTTCAATTGATTTTTTGCATATTGGTTTCACTGGCTTAAGAGCAATTTCTTTTAGTTCGAACAGAGGGGACACAGAAGCACATTACAAGAGCCATGATCGCAACATAGTGATGAAGGTCCTTCCAAAGGACATTTCACCTCCCAATTGAGAAACCTCCGGAGATTAAAGTTAATTGATTTCTATGAATCGTTCACTGATCTTTCCGATACCAATGGCATTACTGAAGACTGTTAGTGATAATATCCAACCATTTTTGAATTGTGACCAATTTGAGTTTAATGGTACAAAATTGAGTCCTATTTTGTACTAGAAATCGTAAAGTAGCTTTACATTCGTCGCCGTAGTTCACATGTGCAAACAGTTTTGTAAATCGTTCAAAAAGCATTAATATAGGCTCATTCGAATAAAAAATCCGTATGAGACAAAATCCTAATTAACACTAGACACCAGACTTCAAATGCTAAAGATAACGCTTTGACCAACTTCTGCCTCAGTAAGCATCAAACTTATTGCGTTTATTAAGAAGCCAGTGAAATTTCCTTCATAATAAATCCATATACTTCGAAATCGGTGCAAAATTTATGCAGCAATGAATCTTTTAAGTTTCGAAAATGGGTTGAAGGAAATAAGTAAATCGCCTATGAAAAAAATTAACGAAATTAACTCATAATAAACCTGGCCAACTTTTCTTTTGACGTGAAATAGGTGTGTACTTGAAAAAACAATTATAATTTACTCCGAAATAAATAAGTTATAATACTTAGTTTCGGATTAGAAAAGTTATTTTTTACAGCCCTGTATAAGTACAGAGACACATACAGCCGTTGAAAAATACTTAAGAACGGTGTTTATTTTTCATTGTAATAGCTTTTATTCATTAAAATTATCTGAATTTCTTAAAAATTATGCCTAATTTTATGAAATAAAGATATTTCAATAATATTAAAACGAAAAAATAAAATATTTTGCTTCAATTACAAAAAAAAATCTACTTAACCTGAAAAATATCAAAAATAACGAAGAAAAATACTTAAGAACGATCCAAACAGTGATTGGAAAGTATCAAAAATCAATTAAAAAATATTAAAAAAATGATCAATACTTTGTTGCAAAGTCTTTTTGCTTTATCACAACCGCACAACACCGTTGCATCGATTCAATTAAGGCCCTGCATCGTTCCAAAGGAATGGCCTCCCAGGCTTCCTTTGCTCTTTCGAATAACTGGTCAAAATTCGTAATATTTTGCGTATTGAGTGCATTTTTCAGGCCATTGCAAAGATGGTCGATTGGATTTAAATCCGCGCTTGAGGATGCCCAATCCAAAACCGGTCATAAAAAACATTTTAAGCAACTCGCGACATGTTTTTAGGGTCATTGTCTTTTTGAAATTCCATATGACCGTCAAATTCTCTTCGGCCCATGGTAACATTACTTTCTGGAGTATCTCAACATATTGAATTGCATCCATAGTACCTTCAATTCGGTAGGCCCGACTCCACTCCACGAAAAGCATTCCCAGATCATTATTGATCCACCTTCTTAAGTATTTTTCAACGGCTGTATGAGTTTCTCACTTATTCACCACATTTTTTCGCGCAGTAACTAATTTAAAAACATTGACATAACTTTTTTCTAAAATGAGGTTTTCTATTCACATTTGTGAATATTTACACATCATTTACTTCAAATTACGTTTAAGTTATTCTCACAACACTAAAAAGACTATGAAATTTGAGGCAAATTTTCCTGAATTAATTATTTCAATTTAAATTTTCAAATTGGCGATCGTTCACCTCCCACCCAATAGACCTCCCTACACTTACGCTGACATGCGAATTAAGTGCTGTGACAACAACTGCAATTTGCAGTGCACTTCCATTTCCATACGAAGTTCAAAGTCAATAGCAAACATTGACAACAAACACAATGGAAACACAATTTAAATGACAACAACGATGTAACATAAATTCATGACCAACGATAACAACAAATTTATTGTTACTATGAAATTGAGTTTGATAAAAAATCTTAAATATCAGCACAGAAATGCAACGTTCTCTTAAAAGCTTTCACCAGTGAGCTTTCCAATATTTTGTTTCTAAGGCACACAACCATTTCAGAAATTAATGATGAAAATCTGATTTCGGTGGCATTTTACTGCCGCACTGTAGGGGTTGAGGAACTCTGCCCGAGTACATTGACTGTAGATAGGAAATTTTGCATTCTAGACTTTTTTTAAGCCGTGCTAGAGCTTCGAACTGAAATGAAACACATTTGCATCTACCGAATGCTCATTTATTTGATATTATTTGCTGAAACTTTCTATGAAGTTCAGTATAATATTTAATAAAAATAATTTCGGGCATATAACCGCCGCAATATACAGCACAGTTTGGAGGTCCAACTTTAGATATCTTAACTCAAGAATAGTCCTAAGCTAATTCGCAGACCTCTTTTGCATGTTACGAACTAGTGACTTTTTAATATTGTTATCCCAAGAGAGAACATTTACCCAAGTACTTACGTTGACAATAGTCCTTATATGCATTACCTTTACTCTATTTTAGTGTAAGGGTAGTGTCCAAAAGCGCAATTGTCAATGCGTCATCAACAATAAAAATCATTACCTCATTATATGTTAAAGTTGTTTGGGGAATTTACTATTTTTGCGCTTGTCCTACTTAAAATAGATTTGGGTGTTTATTTTGAATATTGTCTCAATATTTGACCTTCTTAGTAATATTCCGAAAACCTAAGATATATCATTTCTGCATCAGGCACTATGAATATAATATTTTGATAATATAGTACGAATGATTTTCATTTTATCAAAAACAATGCAGCATGAAGGTTTAAGACAACTCTAGTAATGCTCTCTTTGATGATCTCTCTTTTCTAGAGATTTTGTATTAAGTTACAGCAGAAACTCACTGTTTTTGATAAAAATCAACATGGAACTTAATATTTTGTCAATAAGCTTTTGGTTAAATTCTCTTAAAGAATAACTTAGTAACAGAACTTTTGAATTAACATATTCTCAAAGTAATTTTGGATCTCAAAGAGTTTGGTTCTTAAGCCTTGTTAAATTGTCTTGAAATTAAAACAATCACAATTACATATAATATAAAACAGCATGTAAATTAAATATTAGATTTTAAACAAAATATGTAAATGCAATAACTGCAAAAACTTGACAACAACAATAACAGAGCAATTGCAAACAATCGCTGAGAAATAAAATTTAAGTGTCAAGCAAAAAGAAATAGAGAACAAGTAAATACTCGTACCTATTGTTAATACAACAGAAGAAGAAGAAGAAAACAAGCGGCATTACAATTGTAAAAGATCACACAAACACTAACGCACGCCGTCATTCAACGCCATAATACAACGTGCGTACATACTCCCAAACACCTACAGCAGCCGCCGCTGAGCTGAGCTGAGAGCACGAAAAATTTTAATTTTAAAGAGCCGACTGCATATTTGCACATTTATTCGTGTAACAACTGTCGAGTGGCTTAAACGTCTTGGATGATTTAAGCGCGCTGTACGTTTTCTTCAGTTTATTGTTTTATTTTAATTAAGTTTTGATAAAGTTTTTTGCATTTACACCTTAAAAAATTATATTTTTATAAACGATTTTGTATGGTGCACAATTGAGTTGAGTGTTAATAAGAAGTTTAAAAAAAAAATTTGTGGAAAAATTCAAATGATCTTAATTGGGTAATAATGCAAAAATTGTGATTAACTGTCTACAACTGTGAAGTTTTAATAACAATTTTGTTTAAGTCCCAACGCTTATTGTTGTGCAAGTTAATACGGTGCTTTAGAACGTATAATTTGAAATTAATACAACAGAAATATTGGCATTTCAACATCGGAATTCGTGTTCTCTCAAGTCAGCTTGTCTTACTTTTCATTTGGAGTATAACTGTTCTGTGTAAAATACCGTTAGGGTTGGTCACCAACCAAAATGGTCAGCAACAAATTGAGAATTTCCGAAAAAGCGGTGAGTTTAAATGAGAAAAATTCAATTATACATATCGCTCACTTACTTCAAGACTGGCATAACTCAAAAAACGTGATTTCTGAGTTAATGATGCAAAAATATTCGCCATTTTATGTTTTATTTTGTGTGAAAAATTCAGAAAAGTATCTCATAAACTTGCCTTGTGAGAAGCGTTTATGTAGACATACTTTTCATCATTTTCATATAAAAAGTAACTTATTGAAAACTTTAAATGCGTTTTTCTCCCACTTTATGTTTTTTGAGTTATGCCAGTCTTGAAGTAAGTGAGCGATATGTTCATATATACAAAATGTGACTTAATTCAAATTGACAAAAACATCTGATAACACTGGCCAACAGTCAAAAAGGTTTCAGGTCAACCATTGAATTTTCAGAAATGTTGCTTTGAAAAACATAAGTCTCACTTGGTTCATTTAACGGTATTCAATTCTTATATTGTGATTCGCCCATTTTCAATATCACAAGCTATACCTGAAAGTATAATCTGTGTACTAAATATTTTTAAATTCTTACGGTTTGTTCTCTTGTGATCTTGATTTCTACAGACATACACTCATGCTCACATAATTAAGTCATTGGTACACTACGTAATAATTTTGCAAAAATATATTTATTACTTTTTTTCTGACATTATTAGATTTAATAATCCTGCTATGTAAGCAGCTATTTACAGTAAAAAAATTAAAATAAATATTTTAGTTTTATCCCGAACAATGCGGAAACTTCAAAAAAAGTCATCACATAAAAGTGCTTACATAATTATGTCACCTGAAAGAAAGTAATTGAAATTGTTGAATTTTT
The DNA here is from genome assembly GCA_949775025.1 of Tricholauxania praeusta. NCBI lineage: Eukaryota > Metazoa > Arthropoda > Insecta > Diptera > Lauxaniidae > Tricholauxania > Tricholauxania praeusta. The sequence goes on along the minus strand of OX459028.1, from coordinate 161,493,901 downwards.
TATGTGAGTCCTATTTTTTTCATTAGTTTACCTTCAATATGAATTTGAAAACCTTTTTGCTTCATAACTGCGGAGGATGACTTTGCAATTCTGCCTACCAGGCGTACCTACTGGTGTGGAGTAATTTTATGACACTTCTCTTAAATAACTTGCTACAAGCTGCTTTACTCGTCAGTTTTAGTGGTGCTAAGACTCGTTTGATTATGTCCCATAAGTTCTCTATAGGATTTAAGCCGAGACTTTGAGCTGGCCACTTCAGAACCTTAAGGGATTGTGTTTTCATCCAAAATCGAGAACAGTGTTTTTGGCCATTATCATTCGTGAAAATCCATACCCTTAGTGCGGTAAATCAACCCCAAGCCATTATAGATAGCCACCGTGACTTACGTCTTTGTGAAGTCAATATCAAAGTGACGTTGATCAGGAGCATATTTACTTTTTTACCTACCACGTCCTCTTCTATGCATTACAAAGGGAATAAATGGTTCATATATGTATGTATCAATCTCAGAGCTCACTAACAATTCTAACTTTATTTCCATTGGGACAGGTTTGAGTTAACTTTAAAAAGTCGAAAAATGCATACTTCAGAATGGAGTTTAACCTTGAAAGTTGATACTTTTTTGTACTTTGCGAAATCAAAAATAAAAATAGCATCAATTCTTAGTCAATTTTCAAGTTTATCTAAGAATATAATCTACCCATTAGAATATAAAAACTTAAAAATTTTTTTTTTTTTTTTGAAATCAACTAGTTTCTAATATTTTTTGTTCTAGTAATTTTTTTTTGTGGAGATTATATTTACTGAGATAAAATGTACTTTAAAAATTGAATACTCGTGTTTATAAGCGATTAATTAACATTCTTTACTCAAAAAATCTGGCGAGTAATTTTATTAAAATCTTTCCGGGAAAACAGCGATCGAAAACGAAGCGTTTGGCTATGTTGGCATTATGTTTGACAGCTAAAATGAATGTTTTCATATAAACGTAGTGACCGAGTACTCGTACCAATGTATCTTGTGAGAAATTAATAGAACTATTGCATCTGACAGCAAGCAATAAAGTTGATCCATCATGATCGCTTTTGGACATAAGTAGCTTTTTATGACAATCTCTACAAGTTAGATTTTTCTGTTCAAATATTAACTCAAAAGCCCCCATCGATATCAGCTTTGTGAAAATTATTTATCAAACCGAAGTACTTACTCCAATGCAGCTATTTTACTTATAAAATTATGTAAGCACTTGCGGTACTTTACTGATTTCGAAGTCAATTCACTACACTCTTTTGATATCGCAAACATGACTCAGGCATTTTGGTGCGGAAACGAAACCACTTATTATTTTGCATCTGTCTGATGCACGTAACAAGTTCATAGCAGCGCAAAGAAATTTTGCTATCAGTTAGAATTCAAATTCAAAAGAAATACTTCAGTACAAGCTTCTACATCAAAAATTTTATTCAAAGCTGCGTTGCAATACATCCCGATTTTTAAAACAAAATTGAATGTCACTAAGGAAATATGCCATTCATATTTCTTCAACCTTTTCGCTTACATTTTTATCCATCGTTCAGGCAGAACTTCAGCCATTCTTAGCCACGTTGTAATAGAGCAGCATTGCAAGTATCTTGGTCCAGTGATGATATTTTCGGTATATTTGTACTTTTTTCAGTATATTTGCGTCGTAAAAAATCGTCGTCAATACATTCGACAAGTCTTTAGTATATTCGGAACATGTATTTTCAGTACATTTAGACTATTTCTAAAAATTACTAACTTTTATGTGTTTTTTTTTTTAATAAATTGAGCTGAAATATGCATAGAAATCTGGAGTAAACATTGCTGACTTTTTTTATATTATTTTTTATAAAAAAAAGTTAAAATTAGATTTAAATTTTAGTAGTTTAAATGTAATTGAATGCGTACCTCAAAAAAAAAATCATATTTTCCAAAGTTATGTTGGTAATTTCGATTTGAAATCAGATATATTCGGGATGTTGTGGCTTTTGTTGTAAGTAGCTTCTGCTTCCAAAAAGTTGTCCATCAATGATCAAAAGCATGACTTAACATCATACCGTTTTTTTCTTTCAACTTTATTCAATCTTTATATAAATGAAGATGTAAGTTTAAACTCTAAGTAAGCATTAATAAGCCGTAAGAATTTAATTCTTTGGTCACACTTTCACTAACAACACCAATATATTTAATAGAATGTACGTTCAAATGATTTACTGGCCCTACTACATCCATAAGAGGTGTCGTTTCTTCAAATCAGTGGTGGGCACGATGTCCCTATCCGCCCTCATTGCCCACACGGTTATTCGACGCACAAGCAAGCGAAAAAAAATTCGCAGAATATCAACGCTATCGAGGCACAATTCAAATTGAAACACAAACAAAAAACAAAGGCATAGGAGATGGCGCCGCATTGTATCTTGAGGAATGTAGCAATTGTTTTTGATTGTAGTGCAATTTGGGTTTTTTTTTTTGTGCTGTTGGCGAATTTGGAAATGACAGCAAAACAACTTTAAAATTTTGTTTCTTGTTGCTTGATGTTGTTGTTTAGCCCTTTTGATAGTTTTCCATGCCCACCACTGCTTCAAATTGTTGAGCTGCGTTGGTAATTGTTTGCTCAGTAGGATAATTATGACGATAAAAATCTCCTCTTACAGCACGAAACGTGGCTATGGCAGCCACTTTTGGCTCAGCAAATTTGTGATCGAACTTGTTGTCGGAATTTGCTGGATCCATAACCTTATTCAAAGAAATATTGGCATACCGGTCAACGAATCGTACTATAGATGGATGCACCTCTCATTCGATTACGAGGTTAAGTGCTACCGCTTGTAAAACAAAATTAAAATAATGAAAGTGTATTTTTTTTTTCTTTTTTTGTGTTACTAAGCACATTGATTCTGAACAACGAATGTTTTTGGAAAGTTTTATTTTCATTATACGAGTATATGTAACATTACAATCAAACTAACAGTCAAAGCAGTACCTTAAGCACTGTTACCAAAATATTAACCCACTAATTATGACATCATTCACTAAAAAATGTTTAATATGTATCAACCCATTTGTAATATGTAAATTTGTATGGCGTTGACACTTAAATCGCCCAGTTGAGTTGCATACACCTTCAATGCGCTAATTACTGTTCAATAATTTATACAATAACAAAAAAAGTGAAATTATTTTTGACTTCACCTTTACAAAAACACCAGTACTGCACTGAAACAAAAAATAATGTACTCAATAAAAATGTCAACGACTTAAAATAATAAAAAATGTAAATAAAGAGAAAAAAAAGTCTGAAGTTGATAAGCGACTTTAGTGACTTGACGAACTGACTGATTGCCAATTGGAAAGGGTGATGAGCATCACCGTTTGTAATGAAAGAAGAAACTGTCACAAGAAAAGTACGTATGTACGTAAGCCCACTTGTAAGAGCGATAAGCTTTCACAAATTGCTGGCCGTCTGCATCCAATCATTAAAGCAAATTACGCTGTAACAATGTTGATTGTCGTTACATACATTTTTTAGTTACATTTTGTTCAGCTCGTACTTCTTTTAGTTTGAATCTTATAAATATTTATGAAACGTTTAAGTTGCAAGATGATGAATGAATTGAATTATGTTGGTATAAGAGAGAGAGAGCAAGGCATGAATTGGAAATTAAATTTCTCAATTCCTAGAAATGGGTATTTGCAAACGGCTTTTACAATTCCATGACTAAAGGAATTGATATATTGGTATGTCCATTCCATTTCAGGAATCGAATATTGGCATTATTATTTTGTATTTTTTTTTTTTTTTTATTAAAAAATTTAATAAATTATAGTACAATTCTTAACTAAATGAAATTAGCACCGTCGACTATTATTGTTATAAAAAGTAGATGTGTACTGCAACCATACGATCTATACTACACCAACTGAATAATTTAGTTATTCTCAGTTATAGACTTCTGGGTATTCCATCAGTAGTCAGGCAGAATAGACCGTTGTATTCTCGGTTCGGGTTGAGTGTGCATGTATAGTTCAGAATATCTTAAATTGGTCTAAAAATTTCCCATCTGCAAAACTCAGCTGTTCTAAGTGACCGTTTTCTGGTTATTTTAGCTTAGAATGATAAGTCTAATATTTTACCATAACTGAATGGTTATGTTATTCTCAGTTATATATTCTTATCATTCTGCATATCACGTTTTTAATGGTACATTCTGAGAATTAATGAATACAAGCAATGTAAATAAGCCATGCTGTCACCGATGTTGACAATTACAATACAATTCAAAGTGAAGAAATTATAAATCAGAAATATCTTCAACCAATAAGATTTTAAAATCGGACGGGTTGACTAAAATTTTTCATAATTTCACTAAAGTTCGCATTAAGCTGAGCTAAATATATATAAAATAAAGGGATTGATCGCTAGCATAAGAAGCAAGCTAGGAATTATAACAGCACGGTGAATGAATCACTAATCGTTGAAAGTGACGACACTTGCGTTTTAAAAAAGTGTATAATACCAGAACTGCACATATTGCAAGGATTTGTTAATCATCTTTTTTAGGATGGATTGGCAAAACTCGTCGGTCGGGACGCTACTCTGATTTGGCCCAAAAAAGTTAACGTGATTGCAAAAGAGTACCACGGTGAGCTTTTTGAGGGGAATGCGTGTCGAAAATTGCTCAGAAGTGCAGATTTACTGATTGATGAAAGAATCTACGGCGAAATATTTAAGTTTAGAATTGAACCCTTTGTTGCTGCGTTCAAGACTATGAACAATATCGTCGAAGGTTGTTTCGCAAATTATCGGAAAAAAGGTTCGGTCGAAATAAGAAAGTTGCTAGATCATCTGGAAAATACTATTCATGCGTGTGGAATATCCATAACTTTAAAATTTCACGTCTTGGTTGACCAGCTCAAACAGTGTCTGGGTGGGGTTTTTGGTCAGAGCAAAGTGGAGAATCGATTCATCACGAGTTAAAAATTTATTGGGATCGCTACAAAATCAATACCATGGACGCTGATTCGTACCCAGTCAGATTAATAAAAGCTGTTGTCGAGTTCTCTTCTGAACATTTATAATTTTTGCGACTAAAAATTAATCAATTGTTTTGTTTGTAATTTAGGATTGATTTATTAAACTTTATTGTTGTTATTTGATGAATTCATGAAGGTTTGGCGTATAAACTTTGATTTCTAAAAAAGAGACTGCATTGTTTAATCAGCTGATCGGCACATAAGAAACTCTGTTTTAAGCGATTTTTCGCCTCTTAGGTACAAAATCGGATTTTCTCCAAAAGGGGGGCTAATCCGACTTCAAGTGAAGTGTTTTTGGTTACTAGTGATACCAAGGAATAGTGGTTCCTGGTGTCATCATTTTTGTGCTGCAACAAGTGTTCAGTTCTCTATGTAAGAAAGGAATGTACCATAAGGAAAATAGTTTAATCGAAAACTTTTACAGTTGCTTAATGAATTGAGCCCAATAAATAACGGGTGGTCATGTGGAAAAAAAAGTTAAAGAGGTAAAAAAGTGTCATTAGGAAGTAAAACCTCATATCCATAAGGTAATACATAGTTCAAATTGAAAATATGAAGTGAACAAAATTATCGGTTACCTAGACGAAAAATTTTCTTATGAAAAGACTATTCGATTTGAATGAAATTTTGTTCACTGCTATTTCGATGTATTCTTTTCTATTCGATACTTTTTGACATTTATCAACTTTATTATACTTTATTTGTGTTTTTAATATCGAAGTTTTTTGCTTAATTTTGCCGTAACTTAATTCTCCGAGTACTCTTATACAATACAAAAGGCATATCTTCTAAACAGGTTGATGTTTTAATGTAGCATCAAATGTGATTCTACCATATTGTAATTGATTTAATTGTTGCGCAATTGCTAACAGTATATCAGTAAAGCTTAAATTATAGCGTTTCGTTCAAAAACTAATTATCTTGTACAGATCAGTGATGGCATTTTCGGTACATTTGTACTTTTTACTGTACATTTGCGTCATAAAAAAATCATCGTCAGTACATTCGACAAAATGTTAGTTAGTACATTTGGCTCACTTTCAGTACATTGGGACTATTTCTAAAAATTATTAATAAACTTAGCTGAAATATGCATAGAAACCTCAATTAATGTTTTGTTTGTAAAAAAAGTTAAGATTTTGTGTCAATCTTTGAAATTTTAAGTAACTTTTAAATATTCATGACAAAAAAAAAAACATTTTAAGTTTCGATCCGGCACATTTTCACAAAACCTTAATGCCATTTGGCATCTTGCACAGATATTATTTTGAAAATTTAAATTAAAATAAATATTCCTTTTAGTATAAAACAAAAAAAACTCCACATCATTCTGAAAGTTCAATAAACGATTTTAATAAAAAACAAGTTAAGGTGCTATCTTCGGCCAGGCCGAAACTCACATACCCTACACTGCACTGAAAGTACCTTTTAACTAAATGTTAAAAAGATAGCAAGTTTACGTACCTTATTAAATTTAAAAACGATTACGTTGTTAGTTCTCTTAATATAACGTTTATAAATACTGTGGGCTGTGCCACGCCCTTCATCGAGTTTTTTCAGTAATGTGACTGAGCTTGTATTGATGACTGCTTTCAGCGGCATCATCTCCAAAATTTTTATGAAATTCGTTTATGCCTCTTTTGAGATATATGGAATCAAAATTTTTAACTGTTGAAAAGTGTCACGCCCACTTTTACGATTCCGCCCACTTTTACGATTCCGCCCACTTTTATCACAATTCAAGATATAGTTGAAATGTACCTGTTTACCAAATTTCATAACAATATCTTGCACGGCTTACGAGATATGGTGGTATAATGGTTAAAATTTAGGGCTGTGCCACGCCCTTGTAGGAAGCTTTGAAAACTTGAAACCTAACCTAATCCTAATCTTGTTCACATGTGCATCAAATCACCAATTTTCGTCAAAATCGCTGCAACTTTTTTCAAAATTGACCTGGGTATATATACATAGGGTATGGGCGGTAGGCGTGTCAGTTAACCGATTTCGCCCATTTTCAATAGCAAGATGCTTGCAAGAAGATGTGACCTGTGTGTGAAAGTTTCATTCAATTAGCTCTCTTGGTTTTCCCGTAAACCTGATTTCAACAGACAGACAGACAGACAGACAGACAGATAGACAGACAGACAGACAGACGGACAGACAGACAGACAGACAGACAGACGGACATCGCTAAATCAACTCAAGTGGTGACGCTGATCAAGAATATATACACTTTTCCATACCTGCCACGCCTCCTTCTATGTGTTACAAACGGATGGACAAAGTGAATATACCCTCGGTGTAGGGTATAAAAATAACCAATATCACACATTGGAAGTCGTAACTTAACACAATTGTGACTCACTTACACTTTTCGCACAAACAGCGCAACATGTCCGCAATCCTTTTATTGCTCTGATTTAATTACTTTCAATTTTTTCCACAACCCTGAATCGGTTAATTTTAATTGAATTGTGTCAAACGATCTGTGTGTTTTGCATACAAATTGATTTTGTATTTTAAGAAAAATGGTATATCTTCAATATTAGTCGGTTACAATCAATTCAATGCCATTGTCAATTCGTTTATTTGACCCAATTTATTTTGCATCAGTTTCCTTTTTATTGTTATTTCTTTTAATTTTTTTGTGTTTGTCTCTAACCTCCCTTTTTGCTTAATGTCATTTCAGTATCCCTTTCTTACCCCGGCCCGGCCGGTTGCCCACTTTGCGAGCATATTCACAAAGTGTAATTAATATTAACAAAATGTTTGCGGAAATTGAAATTTACTGTCAAACCTTGTGCGGACATTTGATGTTAGTTATTGACACAATGCCGTATTGCAATCTTGGTCAAATGACAAACAAATGCCAAGCGTGTGCGTGCATTTTTATTCGTTTAGCTAAGAATGTTAATAGCACACGTTGAATTCCGATACACGCGAGTATTGTGACTATTAGCCAAGGGTTAATTTTAAAATCTACTGCCATTTTCAATTAAGTGATATCATTTTTAATTATATGCACAATTTTAGCTCAAGCATGGAAACAAACAACTGTTTTTGATGAGGTTCTTTATTTTATTAAACTTAAAATCAGTTTCTTTTCAATATAGGAATGTGACACATATGCATTTTAGATAGCAGATGATATTTTTCTGCTAAGATCCAACTTAGCATCAATATATCAATCACAGCGTACATTAAAAATAGCTTATGTTGAGACAATTTGATCTCTAACGTCTTAGAGCCCAACTCAAAAATATTTTGAAATTTGTTAGTTTAAGTGTTTAAGTTTTTTTAGAGGTTTTTAATATTAAAATCAAAATTTAGGATTAATTATTTTTTTTTTTATTCCTTTTATTGAACCATCTATTTTTAAATGTATTTTCTCCCATTATGAAATAAAAATCAATGTAACCGCTATAGGACTCTGAAGGTGAAGATTTACCATCACCTGCGGTCGTTGTAGCGAAACTCATTACAAAATAATTGGGAAAACCTATTTCAGACACAGTCATTTAATTCTATAATTACTTAACAATTATTATTTTATGCACTGATGCGTGTGAACTGCATCAGCATTGATAATATTATTTTGCAGATATGTCAACAACCAGTTTTTTAACAATAAACATTTATTAAAAAAAAAAGAGTTTATGCAATTTTTTATGAAGTTTAGTTTAACTTAATTCCATAATGAATTATCTATTAATCAACTTTTTCAGCATTTTAATCGGCACACTTTCAAAACATGCAATAATTTAATTGCTACATTTTCCGACACCCTAACTAACACGCAATTCGTGTGACAATTACGTCAAAACTATACAAAACAATAACTGAAACGTTTGTCATTTAAACTGATACCCCCTATTGCTTCCACTATAATGTTGACCACCGACATGCAAACTATGACGTAAAAATCTCAATTTATTTTAATATTTTCACTTTATTTTCTCTTTATTTTATTGATCTCACTTATTTTATTGGTCGACAACATTGTTCAGTGAAGTTACTATGCTTTTCTGTACTTTTAAAATTACGGTTATGCTCAAATCAATAATTTATAGGAATTATAAAAATTTAATTATTCAATATCAAACAGTAGTAAGTCGATAATTACGTCAGAATGTTTTTAACATAACGTACTACTCGGTACTTGCTACATACATCTGAAAACTTTGAGTCAATACTCGTGACATTTTTTATGGTGACTTATTTTTGATCTTTTTGTTCTAATATGGTGCTCTAGTTTACCCTCACCCAGATCAAATAACAGCAATCAGTTCATTAAGGTACTGCTGATTTTTTGCAATCAATGAATTGCTTTAGTTTTGAGCTGTAATATTCCCGAAAATTTATTTGTTTTTCACAGCAAGTAAGCCTACCATTGTTAAGTAGCGGGCCTGATTTTAGTGTATGGATGGAAAGGTACTATTTTTCCCAGTTTTCGATCACTTATAGTCTACGAGTCTCATAATGACAAAAACAAAGTGTACGTTGCTAACAATTGAAGAAAAATCAAAGATTTTGTAGAAATTCGACAAATTATGTCAAGCAATAACTCAGGCATAAGCATAGGTGCATAGAGCAACCGTCAGTAAGATTTGGAAAAAAATAATGATTCTTAACACGTTTTTCTCGAATTTTTGGTCCGGTCCTTAAAAATTAAAAACATTTATTGTTTCCATAAATGGAAAAAGCACTGTTCAACTGGCCGGCAATTCACAGAGCCAAAATATTACTGATCACGACTGATATGTTTAAGGAGAAAATTAAGTACTGAAAGAATAAGCTTTCGATTTCTTGACACAAAGTATTTGACGCAGATGAATAAGATTTGGTACATATTAGACCGGGTTGATTTGTTTGAAGAAAATTAGAGGCAGCCAGACAAAAGTTAGAAGGACCCTTTAAAACGATATCTGAGTCATTTTTTTCATTCCGAGAAAAACCAATGGAGCGCTTTTGATTCTCCTGAAGGTCCATTTTGGCTAAAAAAAAAAGAGGTGTTTTTTGCTCGTAACTTTTTTTCCTCGCAAAGTCGATACCTGAATTTGCTTAAATAATTAGGATTGCGTTCTTGCAAAAAATTTGACATTAAAAAATTTAAAATTTCTTGTCTGTTAAAAATAATATTTAGTCCCAAAATTCGATTTTTTCACATTTTTTATATGGAAAAATCGAATTTTGGGACTAAATATTATTTTTAACAAACAAGAAATTTTAAATTTTTTAATGTCAAATTTTTTGCAAGAACGCAATCCTTATTATTTAAGCAAATTCAGGTATCGACTTTGATCTAAAATAGAATAAAAAATTAAAAATTTCTTAACGTCAGCTATTATTCGTCGTTAACATGTTGAACACCCATTGAGGAGTGCTTTATACTCGGCTTGTGCCTATTGTCTAGTGTCCATGATACCGTTTGTTTTGTGGAATATTTTAAGTCCACTTACATCAATTCATAGTCCACGCAATGACTATTGCTGAAATTTTATATCTGCCATATACAAAGGTCATAACAAATGTACGTTCATAAAGTAAATTATATTATGTTTCTATTGTTTTGCACGCTGTCATAAGAAAACAGATATATTTTAATTATTTTAGTTTCTTGTTATTAGCTATACTACGTGATATAGATATGTTTATTTATGAGTTTAGTTAGACGATTTGTTTTTTCTTATTATTATTTTTTAAAACTAAATTTGGTATAGATTTCTTTTGAAAATGTTGCTATAGTTTTGCGCAATCTATTTGCATGCAAATCTTTATTTTAGTTATCATTTTCTTCAAACTTTAGTTTATTTACAACACAATTTAAGATTTTTTCTCAAAAAGTAGAGAGCACATGAAAAATAGCAAAGCAGAAAACCAAACATCAATTAAAACCTTAGCAAAAAAAAAACAAAAAGACAGTAGAAATTCTTAAACATCTTTTGTCTTTAAAATGCTGATAGTTCTTACTTGAAACACTGAACTTAGCGTTCAGTTGTAATTCATTTGTTGTCGATTGTAGGCGTGCTTAAAGTTTCAATCGGTTTCTTTGTTGAAATTAGTAGTTTTCTTGAAGTGAAACAAATTAATAAAAAAAAATTAATATATATGCAAGAAAAAGTTGTATATATTTTAAAATATTATATTTAATATTGTGACAAAACGTGCTTATTTTGATAACAGCTGCTAAAAAATTTTTGTCACAAAACAAATAAATATTTTTTTTAAAAAAAGTGCTCACAACTTTTCTTAACAATTTATTGTTTTTGTTTTTTTTTTTTTTTTGTGTGGCAAATTAAAAATTTATGTTTGTAAAAAATGCCAGAGCAGAGCTTAACAACGGTGGTGAGCTTATGTTTATTTATATTCAAAATTAACCATTCAATGATTTCTCTTTTTTTTCTGATTTGTTGTTATGATTTTGTTGTTATGAATTTATTTTATAATGTGGAAAATTTTTGAGTAAAACTCATTTAATTCATATACAAGCTTACAGTATTTTTCAATTAATTACCAATATTTTAGCTAAAACGTTTAGACTTATTTATATTTAAAATGATGTTGTCTCATTAAGAATTTATGCATTGCAAGCATATTATAACGCTAAATAGATAAAACAAATTTTTATGTGCAGAAACAGGTTTGCTACAAGCAAATGTTTAATTTAATAAAACACACTGCGAAAATTTCATTCATCGTTGCTAACTTTAGCACAGCACATTGGCTTTGAGACACTAAGAAACAGAATGGGCACCCAGCTAAACCTGATTTAGCTAACATTGGTGTCTTTATTTTAAAAATAAAATGCAATTGTTATGACGTACACAATGCATTACAACATGTGTTTTTCTAAAATACATTGTGCTCTGTAAAAACTTTTTCGTTTATAAGTTTTGGAAATAGAAGTTCAATGTGAATGTTTTCCTCATCAACAATTAAACTGATGAGCCAATTTTATTGACGAAACATTGTGTCAAACAATGCCATATTGCACTTTGCCTTGAATCGATTTGATCCTTTCGATTTTTCGCTTTTTAGAATAGACAGCAATTAACATGCAAACCTTTTTCTTTCCTTTTTTTAACATTCTTGAGTTAAGAATTTTTTTCATAAGATTTTAAGAACACACTTTAAAGTTGACTTTTTCTCTAACAATAGTTTGATTTTTAATATATTTTAAAAATGTTGAGATAAAGATACCAACTTATCTAAATAAGTTTTTCAATACAATTATATTGAGGTATTTTATATACAATACACTTTTACGTTGCACGTGACTTGCATTTTTATTGTTAAACTTTATCAACGTTAAGATAATAACAAACGAAACTCAATATAGTAAAATACTATGTATACTATATTACTTACTTCCAATAAAAACCAGACGCGTCTTTAAAAACAAATTTTTTATATTTGATTTTAAAATCAGTTCTTGGTCAAGGTGAGCAGTTGTTTATTAGAGACACATACATACGTCATTGGCGTAGAGACTTTAAAGTATGTATTAAGTTTCTCTACAAACGCTTTTACTATAGATACAAATATTAATGAGTTAACACTGTTAGCGATGGATTTATTTTGTGAATATTTTTGCTGTCAATGATTGTGCGTGGGTTTAAGTTTTATTTTTTTTGCATTTTTATCAAAACAATAAATTTCGGAAGCATTACGATTATATACTTAATTCAATATCTCTTCTTTTTATTATTGACGCGCCCATTTGTGGTTTTAAGGTTATTAAATTTTACTATAGCTATACCATGTGAAATATTAAATTACAAAAAAAAAAAGTAGTTCATTCCTCTTTCATAGTTTGAATGCAAATTGCTTTTAAAGGTATTTCGATAAGTAAAAGATTGATTTACGAGCTCTTGGTGCTTTTTGCTATTGTTGTTTGCAGAAAAAAGCAAGAGTTATCTTATAATCAAACACAGGTTTTTTACTAGTTTTACATTTTATGGGATTTACCAAATTTAACACACGCTTAAGTGTTTTTTTTTTTTTTTGGCTAATCTAGTAATTTTGATCGAAATAAATTTATATAATAAGAGTTGTGAACACATCAGTTTGATATCAGTATTATGTCTAGACAGATAAAAAAATCAATGCTTTTCAATTAACTATTAACAATAATAGTTCATTAATAATTATTTTTAGCTTCTTGGTGTTCACAAAATAAAAATATTAATAGCATTGTTTTATGTCCCACAAAAATGTCCTTTTGTCGCAATATGACCGTTTTCAAAATATTCCTTTTTTTTCATAAATTTATACCGAGAAAGAATCACCAAACTATTTTTAAAATTCAGAAAATCTCGTGTGGAGATTGGACTAAGGACTAAGTTATTCAAATTAATACGGCAGAACTCAAAAAAAAATATTTTTATTTATTTATATTATTAAATAATATTTATAGTTATCATAACACTTTTTTGTTATTGGCAAAACTCTTGACACATAAAAATCAACTCAATGAATATTTTTTTTTTTATTCCGTAATGTTTTTTAAAAATTTTAAGGTCGCCATTAAAACTGCGAACCATCCGTAGTAAGTAGTTATTATTAATATTATACAATTTTACTTTGTCATAAATATTTAGCTTTCACTGGGTGTGTTAAAAAAAAAAATCCAAAAAATTACTTCAATTAAATTTCTTGTCAATCTGCAAAAATAAACTGCATTAAAAATACGCAAACTAAGCCAATGTACGTCCTTGGCTTCAGCTCACTATGATAACAACTTACGCACACGTGCGGCATGAAAACAAAAACAAAACAAAATTATAAGGTGTATCAAGCAATTCGTGAGTTACATTTAAGAGCTAGAAGTTATATATGGGCATTTCCGTCAAAAGGCCAACCGTGACAGAAAAATTTAAAGTTATTATAAAAGCGTTACTGTCTATTATTATCTAAGGAAAATATTCAAATTTTGTTAATTTAAACAATTTACACCAGAATTCATTTATCACATTGAGCAAACCACCTGCAAACTTGCATAAATGCAGTTTCTATTTTTTTTGTAATATTGAATAGTACTTTGCCTTAAATAAGTATTTAAGTGTGTAAGAGAAGTGATACATGATGATAGTCTTTAGGAAAAATCTCTCTTCCAACGTCAATTAGCTAAAAACAATGCAAACCAATCTCTATTAACTGTAAAATTTTAATTTGCTTAAGTTCATGTTCTAAAGTCACAAATAACATAGAAAAACATCCTATGTTCTCATTTCGAAATTGATAACAGCAGCAAGTGTGTCAAAATTTTTGCGCGAACAGAGTTTCATGTACATAGTTGAAAAAAAAAAACGAGTGTAAAAAAAATTAAATTTTAAATTTTTGGAGCTGTTTGAAGTTGGTCATGTTCGCAAACATAAGTGTAATAAATAGGCAGTTGAAACACAACATAATTGCATAGTTTTTTTTTTGTTGGTAAGGTTGTGAAGAGAAGGAGGGACATGTATACTTTTTTTCAGTAGTAGGCGGTGCCACGCCCCTTACGGGAAAAAACGTTTCCACGGCTACACTAATGGACCGATGTTGATGATTTGCTTAAAGATAAATTGAAACCTAAGAAAGATTATTAGAAACTCCGATTCCTTAAAGCGGGCGTGGCATTGCTCCAAATGGGGAAAAACGGTATCACGGCTATGCCACTACACCGATTTTGATGAAATTTGGTATGTAGATAGATTAAAACTTGAGTAAAAATATATTTTTTTAGTGGACGGTGCCACTCCACTTACAGGAAAAACGTTTTAACAGCAAAAAGACAAGTTTTATATTCTTTTAAGAAAAATATCTACTCCTTCCTCTTTCCTTTGTTAAAATTGATCTCACTAATTAATTTGATACATATAAACATTAAATTTGTTTTTTTTAATTACTGTATATTTCTTAAATATTATTATTTATATAAATATTAAAGTCGTTTTGAAAAATTGCCCAAGTGAATCAAAATGGAGAAATATGTTCCGTTCGAATGGATTATTATGCCTTGTAAAAAAAAAGGGAAATAAGATTTTTCAATCAAACGAAATTTATTAAAAAGTTATATTATTCCATGACATTTTAAGATAAGTCACACTAAAAAATGTTGCCAGGTTTTGCTGACTTGTTTTTCTGTAGATGGCCATGAAAACTACTTCCGTTTTTTGTCCCGTTCGAATGGCTTTTTTATTGACTCTATCTTGGAACCAGTACTACGTCTGGCATCAACTTTACCACTCAATATAGTGCTACCAAAGGGCTATTCCTTAAAGTAACAGAAAAAAAATAAAAGTGTTTTAATTTGACTTTTATTTCACTTTAAAAAAAAACTTCCGTCCCGTTCAACATGAGAGAAATGCCCATATGTTATTGAAAAGTAGGGAGATCAAGTTAAGATTACTGTATTCATAACAATAAATTTAAATATGACTAATAAATAAATTGATTTTATTTGAAATGAGTCTCTATGCCTTTCTATAAAATAAAGTATTTAAGAAAAAACTATTTTAATAATATACATGTTGTCCAGAGACCGACCCCCATTAACGTTTACGTGTTTTTGTATAGCGATGATGTTGTAATAAGCTCGTTAATTTGTGAAATGAATAAAACCAGTTTATATTATTAACTTTTAACAAGAACTCAACTTCTTATTGTAAGGTCATTCTTTTGCTTGCAAAATGCGAGTTATGTGAAAAATAGAAAAACTTTTAAGTAAATGTGTAAAATTGCTTAAAAAATTTGCTGATAACTTTGCAAATACGAAAACAACAAACAAATTCTTATTAGCTGATTTTTTCTTTCTCTCTCATTTTTACAGCCCTCAAAATATCCAAAAGCAGTTGGTTTCATCATCAGCAATGAGTTTTGTGAACGTTTCAATTACTATGGAATGCGCAGTATGTGAAATTGTCTTTGTAACTGCGCACATGTTTCATTGCTTCATTTTCTTACAACTCTCTTTCAGCGATACTTGCGCTTTACCTCACACGAAAGCTGCATTACGATGACGACACATCGACGGTGCTCTTTCATGTCTTTACCATGATGGTCTACTTGTGTCCACTAATTGGAGCCATCATTGCTGACAGTTGGTTGGGTAAATTCAAAACGATACTGTATCTGTCGATCGTATATGTAATTGGTACTGCAGTTATGGCAATGGGAGCAATACCTGTGCTGGATTTGCCGGTCAAGTAAGTTGGAAGTTATTCGTTTGTTTTCTTCACCTATAAGTAAAAGTGGATCTTTTATTGGGAAAAAAAGCCTAAAACGTAGAAAAATATTTAATTATGTAGATAAATCATTTTTAAAAATGTAAACTTTCGAAACACTTTTCTTGAGAAGTTCCATAAAAGTCTTCAAGGATCTTACAAGATAAGCTCTTCATGGCAACTTGTACCTCCTAAGGATTGCCAGTGACTTGCGTCGCACATTGACGCTACATTTTGATTAAAACTTCTTTCTGAAAAGTGCACGCAGAAGTATGCATCATTTTTTAGCATGCCACTTAGGACTAACGATGAGGGAGAACTATTAAAAAACCTTTAAATTAACTCTTCTCTTCTCATTGCAGAAGTGCCACGCTACTGGGACTCATGTTAATTGCACTCGGTACAGGCGGCATTAAACCTTGCGTTTCTGCCTTTGGTGGTGATCAATTTCGCATTCCTGAACAGTCCGTACAATTGGCGCAATTTTTCTCACTTTTCTACTTCGCCATCAATGCGGGATCCGTGATATCCACATCGATAACACCAATACTACGTGAAGATGTTCACTGTTTCGGCGATAAAGACTGCTATTCACTGGCCTTTGGTGTGCCTGCCATACTTATGATATTGTCTGTGGTAATCTTTGTAGCCGGCAAAAGTTTGTATGTCATAAAACCACCAGCAGGAAATATGATTTTCGGTGTATCTAAATGCATTTCGGATGCCATAAGCGGCTGGCGAAGTGAACGTAAAACAAATCCACGCAAACATTGGCTGGACTATGCTGAACCAAGCAGTGGTCAAAAGATGGTTTCCGATACAAAAACATTGTTGAAAATTTTAGTGCTTTACTTGCCCTTCCCCGTTTTCTGGGCGCTCTTCGATCAACAAAGTTCACGTTGGACTTTTCAGGCTACACGCATGGATGGCGAAATGTGGGGTTACAATATAAAACCAGATCAGATGCAGGTCATAAATCCATTGATGATCTTAGCCTTTATACCGCTCTTTGATTATGTACTCTATCCGATACTCAGCAAATTCGGCATCAGACGTCCGCTGCAAAAGCTCACTATGGGTGGTCTCTTGGCAGCTGGTGCTTTTGTGCTGTCTGCATTTATTGAGTTGAAATTGGAATCAGTACAGCCGGAGTTACCCGGGCCGATGGGTGCACAGGTGCGCATCTATAATGGCAATCCATGTCACTATCGATTTTCTACTGATTTGCCCTACGTTGATTTTGACAAGCGACCAGGCGTAGAAGCTTTGGGACTATGGGAAGAGAAGAAACTGCGAGCACCAGAGGAAGTCGCCTATAAATTCAAAGCCATCTCGTCAGATAGAAGATGTCCAGTTGTAATGGGTCAATTGCGTTTGAAACCAGGTCAAGCTACAAGTTACTTTATCGCCGATGATCAGCTGATCGAATTTGTTGATGCACCAGAGCGTCCTAAACAGGGTGATCCTGCAATACGTCTGTTATTGAATGTACCTGACGACGAAGGTAAAATTATGCTGAAAGATCCTGCTGACGTTACAACTGAAATAAAGAGCCAAAAAGCACAGCTTATCAGCGTGTTCCGTGGTGAAAGTTGGCTGAGCATTAATGGTGTGGACGTGACTAACATCACAACGAAAAACGGTGGTGTTTATACGCTGATTGTAAATGGTAACCAGAACGATGATTATGTAAGTGTGTTGCAATATTTCATTGATTATTTGATGTTTTAAATTTTTGTTTTCCATCACTTGCAGGCTCATCAGTTGCACCTCATTACTCCGCCTAATTCGGTGCACATGATGTGGCAGTTGCCACAAATTATTGTCGTCACTGCTGCTGAGATTATGTTCTCGGTAACGGGATTGGAATTTTCATTTACGCAGGCACCACAGAGTATGAAGTCGGTACTTCAGGCTTGTTGGCTGCTCTCCGTTGCTATTGGTAACATGTTGGTGGTGATTATTGCTGAGTTGAAATTTTTCGATTCACAGGTTTGTTCAATTGATGTGGTGGAAATTCTACTTTTTTTTTCATTTATTTTACGATTCTCTTTCAGGCTGCTGAATTTGCACTTTTCGCTGCTATAATGGTCATCGATATGATAATATTTATGCTGCTGGCCATGCGTTACAAGTATGTAGAACACCACGATGATCCCGAAACAGGTCATGTTGAGTCCATTGAGAGTGGTGACAATGATTCGAGTCAGAAATCAAAACCTCAGCCGAACGGTGTTTCGAATGAAGCTTTTGTCGGTGAGCAGTAATGACATCCTGGAAGCCCTCTCATTCTCAGCGCTGTGATGTACTTAAGAGAAAGGAATTGTTGTCGTTTGAGAGATTTCGTAATTTAAGGCTGTTATCTGTGAAATTTGTCTTAATTTGGCGACTCACACCATTATCTTGTAGAAAAGTCTTTTTATGCGTATTTATTTGTAGTTTTATTTTAAATTTGTTATATTTTTTTGTTTCAATTTTATTACTTGTTGTAACTTAAATCTTCTCATTGTATTTGTTTTATTTCTGTTAAGATATCTTTTCTGTAAATTTATACGCAACTGTCCCTCTAAGGTGCCAACAAGTATTTAAAGTATTGCTAGAAATCTTAAGAAATTAAGAATTGATCAAAAGTAGCAAGCGCACTCCCAGAAAGATCATTACATTAAAAATACTTTTTGTGATTAGTCGCCGCTCGTTTTGAGATTTTTGGTGGCATTTAAGTCTCTATTTTTGTACAAAATATTCTTTTACACACAATTCAATTCGTTACATTTTTTGTAAAAAAAAAATAGGAAATGTGTAAATGTTCTCAATACAAAAATAATAATTTTACTTAAGCTAATAATAATTTTACTTATTTTTTTTTATAAATCGTTTCAAGGCCTTAATTGTTTAATATAATAATTTTTATCCATAAAATTGTTAATAAATTATTTGTTAATTTACCATGTAAATAATATCAATAAAATCTTTTATAAATGATTTACATAACTTCGACACTTACGCACTATCGACATTCCCACTACAAAAGGGGTAATCTGTGCTGATAAGAATTATCCTTTAACGCATTGCAAAACATTAACAATAAATAGCAAGCCATCATTGTAAAAATTAAAGATACATTTTCTTAACAATAAAATAAAATTAATGCAAAGTGAATTTCGAGACACTTTGGAATTACAGGCAATTAACATAGAGAGGCATAGTCACTTAATTTATAAATCATATTCTCTTAATTTTATTGCCAGAAGTAGCATCTTCGGAAATCACAAAATTACAGAACTATTAAAAAATTCAGCTTATGATCTTGAAATTTAGCTAAAAATATTTTACTGAGTAACACGTAACTTAGTAATTATTATAAATTTTTCTAATTAATAATCATCTGAAGTTAAAAATTGATTTCCAAACTCAAAATTTTTTCAAATTGAATTGAAATGCCTAAAGTCCTCAACCCATAGAGTCCGTCAAATCCGTTACGTCAAAGAATACAACTGACAAGACGGAAATGAAGGAAGAAGGCGGCCCAATGAATACGTCTGCAACGCATTTAAAGTCAAATAAAAAATCAAAAAAAAAAGCTTTTAGAATGATTAATTTCAATATTTCTCCTTTATACTGCGCATTAATATATTTCTTAAACATGAAAACAATTTTAATTTTCTTTTATCTCTTTTTTTTCTATGTTTCGCACAAACTCACATATGTCAAAGTATTCAACATACATCAAAAGTTAAAAGTTGCCCAACTTCTTCCGTTGGGTTGAAGTATAAGTTGCGAATAGGCCGCACTTCATACAAATACATACATTTCATCTTAGCTGTCAGTTGTAAACTTTGACGCAACGGTCTTGACGGACTCTATGGGTTCAGGCCTTAATGATCTGATTTTGTGCTCGGAAAATGGCGTTTTGTGTGTAACTTCATTGCAATTACTCTGCACGTAGCGTTTCGTTGAAAGCATTTTCTGGAAATTATGTTGTTTAACTACTCTTCAACATCTCTGCCGAAGCCTAAGATGATACAGTACGATCATAAAATTTCATCCATTATATAATTGGTGGCACAGTCACATCACACTTACGTTTCGTGGCATTGTACTTTACGAAAGCAAACTAATTCAGCCTAAGTTAACAGCAGTCGCTATATTAGTTCAGCCTAAGTGTATGCAACAAGAACAAACGGAAAATTAGGCTCTTGCGCTTACTACTGAGTGTATCGGCTATATTTTAACATAACCAATCCCCATCTTTTAGAATGTACAGTACATTGGCTCGCGTACAGTAATTGCTAATGTTCTTCTGTGCCAGTGATGCCATTTTCTCTATACTTGTACTTTTTTTCACTACATTTGCGTTGTGAAAAATATGCGTTGATAAATTTTTAGTACATTTGGCATATTTTCAATATAAACTATTTTTAAGGGCCTCCGGGAGTTTTTCGAAAAATAAAGACATTTTTTTAAAACATTTTTTTGGAGCTGAATATTATCTTAGAGCAAAATTTTTTTTACATTATTAAAGTATAACTATTGAAGATTTTTCCCTGAAACTTTGGTCCAAAAATATTCGTCAATAAGTTAGAAAAGTACAATGCCGTGAACGACCTTGCGGTGAGCAAGATATCTGGAGACTGGTTCTTCGGAAAAAAAAATTAAATTTCGTTCGATTACATAATTTTTTAATTTATAGCCTAAAACGACCTCAGGTTTGTGCACAAAAAATGAAAATTTTCTTTGTACGCCCGCCAATTTGTCAAAAATTAATATTTTTCAAAAATCAACGATCAAACGCCCCTTAACTATTTGCTTAACCGAAAAAAATTTAATTTTCTTTTTTCGGATGAACCAGTCACCAGATATCTTGCTCACCGCAAATTTGGAACTCGTTCACGGCATTGCACTTTTCTAACTTATTGATAAACATTTTTGAACCAAAATTTTAGAGATAAATTTTGAATAGTTATACTTTAATAATGTACGAAAAATTTTGGCCTAAGATAAAATGCAGCTTCAAAAAAAATTTTAAAAGAGTGTCTTTTTATTTTTCGAAAAACTCCCGGAGGCCCTTAGTTATTAACTTCTTTTTTAGAAAATTTTAGATTTTTGTTAGTTTTATAAAATTTTAATGAAATACATATGCGCAAAAAACCGATCGACCTAATTTTTACTTTTTTTAGTATACATTGCTGAATAAAAATATTTGCAGCAAATTATTAATTCTCCTATAAGCGCAATCTGGTGGCAGATTTCAGAAATTTAGAGTTTTCTATTCTCTTTCTCAACTCATTTACAATAAAATGACGTTTCCTTCATTCAAATCGGTCCATTAGTTTCGGAGACGCTATACGTTGGATCGTGGATTCAATGAAACATCCTTAAGTTGATACATTCCACCGCGAGCTATTCTGCCGTACTAAGCGAAAAGGGCGTATTTCAAAAAAGTTCGTTTCGAGATAATTGATTTTTTGTAAGAGCAAATATGTTGAAATGCCTGTAAAATTTTGATAGAGAAAATTCTCTTAGGAGATTTTTTATATGATTGAACTAAGTTACCTGCATTTGAAGTATTTCACTAGACGCATAATTTCTTAAGCTATCCGCTGCCATAAGAGTCCGGGATATTTTTTTTTTTTATATACACCCTTTTCGCTTAGTACGGCAGTATTGCTAATTAGCGTTTTTTTAGCTATTTTCCTATTAGCTATTTGCATCATTAAACCATAATAATAATAATTAATATTTTGAAATAAAACACATTTGTTTTGCTTAAAATCTGTAAAAGAAAAATATTTTATTGAAATCTTTACTTTTTTTCTCGTATTGGATGGTAGACATATCTTTTTTGCTGCAATTGCTGTAAAATATTTTTTAAAAAAACATAAAACTTATACAAAGAATTATATATCATCATATATAATTCTTTGAACACAATACAAGATTTTTTGTCAAAAAGGAGAGCGCACATGATAAATAGCGAAGCAGAAAACCAAACATCAATTAAAACCTTTGCAAAAAAAAACAAAGCGAAAAAAGACAGTAGAAATCTTTTGTCTTCAAAATGCTGATAGTTCTTACTTGAAACACTGAACTTAGCGTTCAGTTGTAATTCATTTGTTGTCGATTGTGGGCGTGCTTAAAGTTTCAATCGGTTTCTTTGTTAAAATTAGTAGTTTTCTTGAAGTGAAACAAATTAATAAAAAAAATTAATATATATGCAAGAAAAAGTTATATATATTTTAAAATATTATATTTAATATTGTGACAAAACGTCCTTATTTTGATAACAGCTGCTAAAAAATTTTTGTCACAAAACAAATAAATATTTTTTTAAAAAAAAGTGCTCACAACTTTTCTCAACAAATCATAGATTTTGTTTTTTTTTTTTTTTGTGTGGCAAATTAAAAATTTATGTTTGTAAAAAATGCCAGAGCAGAGCTTAACAACGTTGGTGAGCTTATGTTTATTTATATTCAAAATTAACCATTCAATGATTTCTCTTTATTTTCTGATTTGTTGTTTTGATTTTGTTGTTATGAATTTATTTAATAATGTGGAAAATTTCTGAGTAAAAGTCATTTAATTCATATACAAGCTTACAGTATTTCTCAATTAATTACCAATATTTTAGATAAAACATTTAGACTTACTTAAATATATTTAAAGTGATGTTGTCTCATTAAGAATTTATGCTCATAACATTGCAAGCATATTATAACGCTAAATAGATAAAAGTTTAACAAATTCTTATGTGCAGAAATCACCCAAAACAGGTTTGCTACAAGCAAATGTTAAATTTAATAAAATACACTGCAAAAATTTCATTCATCGTTGCTAGCCTTAGCACAGCACATTGGTTTTGAGACAATCCCGTTCAATATGAGAGAAATGCCCATATTTAGGTCGTCGAATATAAAATAAAATATCATCTATGCTCTCGTAATTTTTCATAAATTTTTTATAATACATACTTAAATATCAGGCTAAAAATTCTTCATTCCATCAGCTTAATTGTCACTGATGATTGGAAAGATTTGGAGACTGAGCCCGAAAAATAATTTTCTGGAGCTATAAGAATATCGGATTTTTAGCTTGTATGGTGGCCGTAGATCCGCGGAAATTTGCTATAACTCAACTGACTAGAGTACATAGGCTAGTCAAGATGGGTTTAACCGGAGCAATGCATACCTGTTCTACTTTAGATCTTGAATATTTACTATAGATCCCTGCCTTTGACGTTTGGACCAATAAATTAAAACCAACTTTGTCCCACTAAATAAGGAATATATTCTTTAAGCAAAAAATTTCACATGCCTTACTTATTTATGTAAAAAAAAAACCATAATATACATACATACATATGTTATTATAATAAATTTAAATATGACTAATAAATAAATTGATTTTATTTGAAATGAGTCTCTATGCCTTTCTAAAAAATTAAGTATTTAAGAAAAAACTATTTTATAATATACATGTTGTCCAGAGACCCGCATTAACGTTTACGTGTTTTTGTATAGCGATGATGTTGTAGTAAGATCACTAATTTGAAAAATGAATAAAACCAGTTTATATTATTAACTTTTAACAAGAACTCAACTTCTTATTGTAAGGTCATACATTTGCTTGCAAAATGTGAGTTATGTGAAAAATAGTAAAACTATTAAGTAAATGTGTAAAATTGCTTAAAAAATTTGCTGTTAACTTTGAAAATAAGAAAACAACAAACAAATTCTTATTAACTGATTTTTTCTTTCTCTCTCTTTTTACAGCCCTCAAAATATCCAAAAGCAGTTGGTTTCATCATCAGCAATGAGTTTTGTGAACGTTTCAATTACCATGGAATGCGCAGTATGTGAAATTGTCTTTGTTACTGCGCACACGTTTCATTGCTTCTTTTTCTTACAACTCTCTTTCAGCGATACTTGCGCTTTACCTCACACGAAAGTTGCATTACGATGACGACACATCGACGGTGCTATTTCATGTCTTTATCATGATGGTCTACTTGTGTCCACTAATTGGAGCCATCATTGCTGACAGTTGGTTGGGTAAATTCAAAACGATACTGTATCTGTCGATTGTGTATGTTATTGGTACTGCAGTTATGGCAATGGGAGCAATACCAGTGCTGGATTTGCCGGTCAAGTAAGTTGGAAATTATTCGTCTTTTTTCTACCTATGCACATAAGTAAAAGTGGATTTTTTATTGAAAAACGTTGAAAAATATTTAATTATGTAGATAAATCATTTTTAAAAATGTAAACTTTCGAAACACTTTTTTGAGAAGTTCCATAAAAGTCTTCAAGGATCTTACAAGCTTTTCATGGAAACTTGTACCTCCTAAGGATTGCCAGTGACTTTCGTCGCACATTGACGCTACATTTTGACTAAAACTTCTTTCTGAAAGTGTACGCAGAAGTATTGTAACGAACCTCGCGCCGAGGTTTTGACTCGTCGGTAACCAAGGTTCGGCTACAAAAATTTATAATTTTGCAGGTGGCTAACAAACCACAGGCGGGGCCGAATATTATTCTGCCGACACGACTGATAGCGTTGCACACAGCCGTGTGACAGAATCGTCAACGGTAAAAGCTACAGGCGGGGCCGAATATTATTCTACCGACGCGACTGATAGCGTTGCACACAGTCGTGCGACAGAATCTCCAACGGTAAAAAAACTACAGGCGGGGCCGAATACTATTCTGCCGACGCGACTGATAGCGTTGCACACAGTCGTGTGACAGAATCTTCAACGGTAAAAAAAACTACAGGCGGGGCCGAATACTATTCTGCCGACGCGACTGATAGCGTTGCTCACAGCCGTGTGACAGAATCGTCAACGGTAAAAACTACAGGGAAGGGTCAAATGCCATTCTGCCGACACGAATGATAGCGTTGCACACAAACGTGCGACAGAATCACTGATACTAGGTACTACAGGCGCTGAATGTTACTCTGTCAACACGACTGTTAGCGTTGCACCCAGATGTGCGACAGAAGCTTCAGCAATCTACCTTCTAAATTACTTGCTAAGATCTACTTCTAACTACTACGATACTTCCTAGCCCGAGGCCACCGGCCGACTACAGACTTAACCAAAATAGACGTGACGAGACGGTAGCAATTGAACGAACGTTTGCACTCGTTTCGTCTGTTTTGACATTTAACCCAAAATGTTACGCTAGCCAACGAGTCGAAAAACCTGTTATGACGAGTAGCAACGTTTTGAAGTTCGGTTCTTACGGAACAACTCGTCTCGTCAAAATGTTTCGTTCACTTTCGATCAATTACGTTGGTTCATTTTGGCTATCAACATTGGTTTACATACACTCGAACTTACTCGTTACGTCTCGTCTATTTTGGTTTAGGCTTACGACCGACTGCCCGTCACTCCAAGTGAGCTGTCTCTTATATACACTATTCTTACTGCTGAGTGTAGAGAATGAACAGCTGTTTGTCAAGTCTCCACAAACAGCTGTTCCCTAAGTGTTGCCGTTTGACTTATAATTATTTAAGGCTAAGACTTAACATAATTTCAATTTGTAATTCATAATTTTTTTCTTAAACTATAAAATAACATAGAAATTCAATATATAAATAAAAAATAAATAAAAATCAAAAGCCTTTGTTGTAGGCGGAAACGCGCGTGCAACTTCCGCCTTTACAGTATGCATCATTTTTTAGCATGCCACTTAAGACTAACGATGAGGGAGCACTATCAAAAAAAACCTTTAAATTAACTCTTCACATCTCATTGCAGAAGTGCCACGCTACTGGGACTCATGTTAATTGCACTCGGTACAGGCGGCATTAAACCTTGTGTTTCTGCCTTTGGTGGTGATCAATTTCGCATTCCTGAACAGTCCGTACAATTGGCGCAATTTTTCTCACTTTTCTACTTCGCCATCAATGCGGGCTCAGTGATATCCACATCGATAAATCCAATACTACGTGAAGATGTTCACTGTTTCGGTGATAAAGACTGCTATTCGCTGGCCTTTGGTGTGCCTGCCATACTTATGATACTGTCTGTGGTAATCCTTGTAGCCGGCAAAAGTTTGTATGTCATAAAACCACCAGCAGGAAATATGATTTTCGGTGTATCTAAATGCATTTCGGATGCTATAAGCGGCTGGCGAAGTGAACGCAAAACAAATCCACGCAAACATTGGCTAGACTATGCTGAACCAAGCAGTGGTCAAAAGATGGTTTCCGATACAAAAAAATTGTTGAAAATTTTAGTGCTTTACTTGCCCTTCCCCGTCTTCTGGGCGCTATTCGATCAACAAAGTTCACGTTGGACTTTTCAGGCTACACGCATGGATGGCGAAATGTGGGGTTACAATATAAAACCAGATCAGATGCAGGTCATAAATCCATTGATGATTTTAGCTTTTATACCGCTCTTCGATTATGTACTCTATCCGATACTCAGCAAATTCGGCATCAGACGTCCGCTGCAAAAGCTCAGTATGGGTGGTCTCTTGGCAGCTGGTGCTTTTGTGTTGTCTGCATTTATTGAGTTGAAGTTAGAATCAGTACAGCCGGAGTTACCCGGGCCGATGGGCGCACAGGTGCGCATCTATAATGGCAATCCATGTCACTATCGATTTTCTACTGATTTGCCCTACGTTGATTTTGACAAGCGACCAGGCGTAGAAGCTTTGGGACTATGGGAGGAGAAGAAATTGCAAGCACCAGAGGAGGTCGCCTATAAATTCAAAGCCATCTCGTCAGATAGAAGATGTCCAGTTGTAATGGGTCAATTGCGTTTGAAACCAGGTCAAGCTACAAGTTACTTTATCGCCGATGATCAGCTGATCGAATTTGTTGATGCACCAGAGCGTCCTAAACAGGGTGATCCTGCAATACGTCTGTTACTGAATGTACCTGACGACGAAGGTAAAACTATGCTGAAAGATCCTGCTGACGTTACAACTGAAATAAAGAGCCAAAAAGCACAGCTTATCAGCGTGTTCCGTGGTGAAAGCTGGCTGAGCATTAACGGTGTGGACGTGACTAACATCACAACGAAAAACGGTGGTGTTTATACGCTGATTGTAAATGGTAACCAGAATGATGATTATGTAAGTGTCGCAATATATCATTGATTATTTAGTGCTTTAAATTTTTGGTTTTCATCACTTGCAGGCTCATCAGTTGCACCTCATTACTCCGCCTAATTCGGTGCACATGATGTGGCAGTTGCCACAAATTATTGTCGTCACTGCTGCTGAGATTATGTTCTCGGTAACGGGATTGGAATTTTCATTTACGCAGGCACCACAGAGTATGAAGTCGGTACTTCAGGCTTGTTGGCTGCTCTCCGTTGCTATTGGTAACATGTTGGTGGTGATTATTGCTGAGTTGAAATTTTTCGATTCACAGGTTTGTTCAATTGATGTGGTGGAAATTCTACTTTTTTTTTCATTTATTTTACGATTCTCTTTCAGGCTGCTGAATTTGCACTTTTCGCTGCTATAATGGTCATCGATATGATAATATTTATGCTGCTGGCCATGCGTTACAAGTATGTAGAACACCACGATGATCCCGAAACAGGTCATGTTGAGTCCATTGAGAGTGGTGACAATGATTCGAGTCAGAAATCAAAACCTCAGCCGAACGGTGTTTCGAATGAAGGTTTTGTCGGTGAGCAGTAATGACATCATGGAAGCCCTCTCATTCTCAACGCTGTGATGTACTTAAGAGAAAGGAATTGTTGTTGTTTGAGAGATTTCGTAATTAAGGCTGTTATCTGTGAAATTTGTCTTAATTTGGCGACTCACACCATTATCTTGTAGAAAAGTCTTTTTATGCGTATTTATTTGTAGGTTTATTTTAAATTTGTTATATTTTTTTTGTTTCAATTTTATTACTTGTTGTAACTTAAATCTTTTCATTGTATTTGTTTATTTCTGTTAAGATATCTTTTCTGTAAATTTATACGCAATTGTCCCTCTAAGGTGCCAACAAGTATTTAAAGTATTGCTAGAAATCTTAAGAAATTAAGAAATGATCAAAAGTAGCAAGCGCACTCCCAGAAAGATCATTACATTAGAAATACTTTTCGTCGCCCCTCGTTTTGAGATTTTTTGGTGGCATTTAAGTCTCTATTTTTGTACAAAATATTCTTTTACACACAATTCAATTCGATACATTTTTTGTAAAAAAAAATAAAAAATGTGTAAATATTCAAAAATAATAATTTTACTTAAGCTAATAATAATTTTACTTATTTTTTTTTATAAATCGTTTCAAGGCCTTTATTGTTTAACATAATGATTTTTATCCATAAAATTGTTAATAAATTATTTGTTAATTTACCATGTAAATAATATTAATAAAATCTTTTATAAATGATTTACATAACTTCGACATTTACGCACTATCGACATTCCCACTACAAACGGGGTATATGCATGTATGTAATCTGTGCCGATAAAAATTATCCTTTAACGCATTGCAAACTATTAACAATAGCAAGCCATCATTGCAAAATTAATGCATAGTGAATGTCGAGACACTTTGGAATTACAGGTAATGAACATACAAAGGCATAGGCACTTAATTTATAAATCACATTCTTTCAATTTTATTGCCAGAAGTAGCAACTTCGCAAATCACAAACTTAAAGAATTTTTAAAAAATGTAGCTTATGATCTTGTTTGTACAAATTAATTTTCCAAAGTATTTTACTGAGTAAATTTTACTCTAAATTTTTTCAAATTGATATTGTTGGTCTAATGGTATCATTTGGTGCTCGGAAAGTGGCGTTTTGTAGGTAACTTCGTTGCAGTTACTCTGCGCGTTTCGTAGAAAGCATTTTCTGGAAATTCTGCTGCTTAACTACTTATATTTTGAAAAAAAAATTTAAGTTAATAATTTAAATTTTTGATTTATTTTTCCATAAGATTGAATTTTACGAGAGCAAACTAATTCAGCCTAGATGTATGCACACTTTTTCTTTTTAACGTAAGTCAACCAGAGCTGCCACTTAGTTGCACCAAAAAAAAAACAGCAGCCGCTATATTATTTTAGCCTAAGTGTATGCAATTTGTACATACGAAAAACTAGGTTCTTACCCTTACTACTGAGTGTATCGGCTATACCGCACATCTTTTAGGATGTACAGTACAGCTATGTGTCTCGCGTACAGTACTTGAAAATGTTCTTCTCTGTACCAGTGATGCCATTTTTGCTATGCTTGTACTTTTTTTCCTGACATTTTCTTTGTGAAAAATATCCGTTGATAAATTTTTAGTACATTTGGCGGGTTTTTTTTAATACATTTGAACTATTTTTAATTAGTACCTATTAACTTCTTTCTTAGAAAATTTTAGATTTTTGTTAGTTTTAGTAAATTTTGATGAAATACATATTGTTACGAAATTTCTGTCTCTTTGACGATAATTTCGATCTCTCACACTTTTCTGAGTTCGATCACTGGATTGTGTAACAATTAAAAACACACAAACTTATTTAGTTATAAAATGGTTTATTTTATTAACGTTCAAATTCTAATATTAATTTAACACTGTATTCACTTTATTGCTTATTGCTTCGCTGTTCTAACTCAACTGTTCTGCTTCGCTGGTTTAATTCTACTGTGTCCTCAGCTCAGATGACAACCCTTTTTATACTGCAGTCATCACTCTCTCGAATAATCCAGTACCTTCTAAGTGGCGTATATTCTACCATTATCTACAACCCACCAGTGCTACTTTGTAGCGTGCATTCTACTACTATCCACAATTCACCAGCATGGCGCACTGACGTTGAGCTAGCTATTATGCTAGATGTTAGATGGCGTTGCACGTTGTACGACGGCGATAATTTCTCTCGGTTGTTGACTTTTTATTGTTTACTGCAGCGTCTGTTCGGTTTATTATTTTTAGCATTTTGCGCTAGATGGTGCTAATATCGTTTAGTTTCTTTCGTTGGTATTTATTTCAAGATTCTTCTAGCATAAACCAAATTTCGCTGCAATATTTATGCGTAAAAAATCGATCGACCTTTTTTTTTAATAAACGTTGCTGAATAAAAATATTTGCTAACAATAATAAATTTTCATCTAAATTTACATTGTGTTGTTTTATTTGGTAAGCAGATAGATTATCAGGGTTGACTTAGAAAAATGTTTATCAAACAAAATCTGGTGAAACCAACAATTGTAAATGAAACGTATGTTTGAAGCTTATTTGGTTTCTGAGGAAGGAAGCGCAAGACTCATTACCTACCATTGTATGGGATAATACGGATTTATGTATTATTGATAATATTGATGAGACAAAAACTGCTAAAACCGTCAATCAGTGGTTGCTGAGATATCCCCTAGATTTTTCTATTTTCTTCCTCAACTCATTTACAATCAAAAATTAAGTAGGTACTATTTGCATCTAAATTGCACCTTCTGTTCTATAGAAAACTGCAGCAAATTATTAACACTGCTATAAGCGCAATCTGGTGGAAGTTTTCAGAACTTTAGAGTTTTATACTCTCTTTCTCAACTCATTTACAATAAAAAGACGTTTCTTTCATTCAAATCGTTCTTAATTTATACATCCTTAAGTTGATACATCCCACCGCGAGCTATTCTGCCGTACTAAGCGAAAAGGGCGTATCTCAAAAAAATTCGTTTCGAGATAATTGATATTTTGCAAAACTAAATACCTGTAAAATTGAGATAGAGAAAATTCACTTAGGAGATTTTTTATATGATTGAACTAAGATTTCTACATTTGAAGTATTTCATTAGACGCGTAATTTCTTAAGCTATCTGATGCCATAAGAATCTTGAACATTTTTTTTTTTTTTTTTTTTGAGATACGCTATTTTTGCAGTATTACGGCAGTATTGCTAATAAGCTATTTGCATCATTAAACACTGCAAAAAAAATAATATTTTGAAATAAAACACATTGGTTTTGTTTAAAATCTGTAAAAGAAAAATATTTTATTGAAATCTTTACTTTTTTTCTCGTATTGGATGGTTGTCATCTCTTTTTTGCTGCAATTGCTGTAAAATATTTTTTAAAAAAACATTATAAAACTTATATAGCAAATTTTCACCACTGCATCGCCGACACCGTTCGACAGCGTCAGCAAAGCAGTGCATATTAAAGTATAAAAATTTAAATGTAAAAATTATATATTAAATGTAAATATAAGAAATAATATATTTTATAATTATAAAAATGCAACAAAACACTAAAACTAAGAGTTTTGATTATAAAAATATTATTTTAAAAATAATTTAAAATTTAAATTAATGGAAGAATTATTTCGTCTTACGGACAATTTAGTTGGTAAAAAAACCTAAATTTTTTTTAAACAACATACAACCACTTGTAACTTACACAGTTTCTTCTTTTATGTAGAACCATAAAAACTGTCGAACCCATTATGATATGTTTAAGAAATGCGGTTGGAGATTTCGACTCAGTTTTTGTGTATAAATTCTTGATGGCAATCTCATAGGAATGAAATATAAAACTCATGGAGAACGAAGTGAATTTCTTAATGTAAAAAAACAAATGTTCTCAATCTTTGTTATAAAAGTTAATAGTGAATTTTATGTTTTGCGTCACTCACATTTCAATTCAATGAAAATGCCCTTAGATCACCTACATTACTTAAGTTTTCTCTTTAAGATCAATATTGTAAATTAGATATCACAATATTTGTGTATATAAGTAGTTAAGGTCTTAAGCAATACTTACCTTAGGTATAGCACTATGTACAAATGGACCATATGTACATGCGAACAGAAGGGGGTGGAAAAAATTGTTTCTCACAGGCAGGAGTATATGAGATTTCGTTGTATTGTGTTATCATTAAAAAAAAAGCATTAATTTAAGAGTTAGCTTAACTTAACTTAAGTGTTAGTTGAACTTAATGTGTAAGGCTTAAGGCTCTACCTTCTGTTATTCAACATTTGCAGATAATATTCGCAGTTGGTACAGTAGACGGCGGGTGCGATAACATGTCGCTTGCGGCAGAGATTACATTCGACAGCCTTGGCAGAGGCTTTCACGATGGCATTGTTGTAGACTCTTGTCGGAATGGCAGTTACGTTGACGCTAGTATCGATGACCATCACTGACGGCAGTCCGTTTTGCTGTGGTGCTGTAGGCGGGTTGGCAGTTGTAGATTTCGTGTTGGCAAGCGGCGTTGTTGCATCGCCTTCGCCCTTGGTGCCGGGTTCAAAACTCACCTTCTTCTGATGCGTTGCTTTATTGTTGGCAATGATTGCTGCGCTAGAGGGCAAAGGAAAGTAAGGAGATGAAGCGGGATAGGAGGTGGGTAAAGGTGCCGATCCTGTGCTGTAGGGCGGTAGGTGGGGTTTTTGCCCTTCGCTTGTCATATAACCATGTGGCATTGGTACACGTTGGTATGGTGATGCTGATAATTGTGCTGTTTCAATGGCATAGTTGCCATTAAAGGCCGGATGTTGCTGTTGTTGTTGTTGTTGTTGCATATATGCATTCAATTGTTGCTGATGATGTTGTTGTTGCTGCTGCTGCTTTTGTGCTGCCATTTGCAGCGCTACCGAGTAGCTTTGATTCAAATTATTGATGTGCGGACGTGGCACAGTGTTATAACTCTGCTGTTGTTGCTGTCCATCCATTTGCTGCTGCTGCTGCTGTTGTTGACCACTCGCTGTTGCTAACATCTGCATATGTTGCTGTTGTGCAACATTAGCGATGCCGCTCATACTTGTTCTCGATTGCAGCTGTTGTTGCTGTTGTTGTTGTTGCAGCTGCTGCAAGTGTTGTTGCTGTTGGTTAAGTGTGGATGCTGGTGGTGTGTTAATATGTTGCTGATGTACTGGTGATGTATTTGACATTTGTCCGCTTACAGTATGTTGTTGTTGTTGTTGCTGTTGCTGTAACCGGTAAATGTCTTGGATGGGCGTATAAATCTGTCCAGGTTGCATGTGGATGGGTTGTTGTTGCTGTTGCTGCTGCTGTAACTGTTGCAGATGTTGCTGACGTAATGCCTCCATTTGTGGTCGTTGCAGCTGCACATAACGTTGTAGGTCTTGATTTGGCAGCGGTAATGCACGTCGCTCGTTACTTAACATTGGCGACTGTTGTCCCATATTTTGTGTTTGCTGTTGTGTTGGCAATGGCTGTTGTTGCTGCTGCTGCTGCTGCTGTTGCACGATTCTCGGTTGTGCTTCCGATTGAAGACGCAACATATTCTGTTGCTGTTGTTGTATTAGATGCGCCGTCACTTTTTCGTTTGGATTCTGTGCAGTGCGTAGCACTCGCTCGAGTATTGGATTCGGTATGAAATCGTCATCTTCTTCGTTATCTGCCGTTGCTACCAGTATGACTTGGTCACAGAATGAGACGCTCTTCTTCTTCACACGTTTCGAACCAACACTCTGCTGCTGTTGTTGTGTTGCATTTGCCGCCGGTAAATTGTTGAATGTCTCCTGTACCATCGTATTGAGTAATTCAACTTCACGCATCTCTTCAGCGATCTGCGATTGTGCGATTTCATATTTGGGCTTCGGCAGCACTTGGTGTGGTGGCAAGCGCTGCATGCGTGGTGGTGCACAGTCGACTTCATCCGCTGAGTCTGCATTTTTGTTGATTGGATTCGGTAGTCCGTTCATTTGTGTGCGCAACTGTTGAGCTGACTTCCCGGGACTTAACAGTTCTTGTGATGAATACGAGCGCAGCGTTGTCGCCTGCTGCTCGTGCTGTTTTGACGCCTCGAAGCGATTAGCTAAATCACGTACGGAGCTGAGTTGAGGTTCTGGCTGTCGTTGCATGTTTCTGAGATCATGCTGCTTCATTTGCAGCTCCTTCAGCCAGTTGCTCGCTGTTATGTCATTTGTGGGCGTATTCTGTTCCTTGCGCAGTTTCAGCAAGTGCTGACGTTGTTGTAACTGTGCCAGTATGCTGGTAGTGCCTTCAAGAGACTCTAGATTGCGTTGCTGCTTGTTAGCTTCTAGCGCATGTATCTGATTTATCTGATGATTTAGTGGCTCCAAATCAATTTCGGGTGGTGGTGGTGGGAAATCTTCGCTAGCTTGACGTGAGTGACAAACAGATTGCGGTGGACTGGGATATGGCGGTAGCTCAAGTGGAGTATCGGGCACATGCACGCTGCTAGCAATGCGACCATCAACTTCATCTACACCCTGATCGGATTGTGACACATAACCGTTTTGTTGTTGCTGCTGTTGTTGGTAGTGCAACGTATATAGTCCGCCATCTGGCTTGGGAGGAGTTTGCTCAGAGTGCACTTGTGCGCATGTTGTGATTATTGTTTGGCACGAGTCATCACTAATCGAAGTGTTCGAACTCATTGCAGAGATGTTGGATAAATTTGCCTCATGGTAGGGCTGGAACATTGTGGTCGCTACTTCTTGTTGTTGCTGTAGTGCGAATTGCTGCTGTAGCTGTTGTTGTGTCAGCGCTGAGCTTATACGCATCGGGGGTGGTGGTGCTACTTTAGACACAACAGTCAATTGACGTCCGCTGCCGTGAAAACTTTTACGCATCAATTTACTGCGCTCCAGATTCGGATTCGCGGCGTTTGTCTCACGAAAGTCGAAGTGGCCCTCAGAAATGTAGCCACTCATCGCATTTTTGCCATTCAAGCCCACCGAGCTATCGTCCACCGATGTAGTGATGGGTGCAGGAGTTTCCTTTTGTACTGGTAACTCATCACTAGCCTCCGTGAGATCAGGCATTGAACGATTCTTGCGTCGGATGAGGCCACCCATGAGAAGTTTGCGACGTATCTTATGTTGTTTCTTGCCATTTTTATCTTTCTCCTTCTTTTCATCCTTATCCTCCTTGTGTTTCTTCAACGTATCCTTGGCGTTCACGAGCAACGTTTCGGTGAGTGAAAATTCTCGGTTGATTTTGTTACGATCTTCACTACGACTGCGTTTGTCCTTCTCCTTGCTGCTGCGTCCGAAGAGTGAGCGACTTTCACGTTCTGCTTTGGGTGTGGCTTGCTGCACCTGTGGTTGGTATTCGATTGCGTTGTCATCATTGCTGACAGCAGATACCAGCGCCTTAAGTGGACTCTTTTTCTTCGGCAGTGTTGCGTAAATTTCAATGCTTTTGTTGGCTGCAGCTGTTGAAGCTGCAATAGCTGCAGCGGTTTGCTGTTTTTCTAGCGTCTTATCCTTGCTATTCTGACGCACGTGCTTAACGCTGCTGTTGCTACCCTCGCGCACATGTTTCATTTCTGGTATATGTTGTAGTTCCATTTCAGTTCCTTTCTCTACCAAAATGCGTCTATGTAAACTACGTGCGCGCATAACGCAGGTGTTGTGCTTCATGCGTGCGAAAGTCATTGTATGCGGATTGCTGTACGGTGCATCCATGGCGGCACGTGCACGTCCCGCAGCTGCATTGCATAGTACGAGTGCAGTTTCCAAATCGTGAGACTCTTCAACAATGCGTGACTTCTCCAGCAATTGATCGGCCTCGTGGCATAGCTTCTCACAGTCACCGGTCAAAGCCACAGACTCCGGTATCTTGGCGAGTTGTGGATTGAGATGATGTTTTGGCGGATACGAATCAGTGGATGACAGGGAAAATGAATCATAGCCAGGATCGTATGGAAGGCCATTGCGTGTGGGACTTTGTGGCACAGCTGGGGCCCCTCGTTTGCCAACCATGTACAAGTAAGGATTATCCAAAGTTGTTGATGATGCCGAACTAGCGCTGTTACGATCACCAGACCAGTTTCCAGAATCACGGCGACGTGGTTGATTTAAGTGATCGGGTATGGTGAGTCCATCACTTGGTGGTGAGGAACCAGAACCATTTGATGAAGAGCTGCCGCCGCTTATATGACCTGACTCAGCGCTATGACTGCGATGCAAATTTAAGTGATGTTTGCGTGCCATTTGTGAATTCAAGACCTGTTCGATGGGTTTGCGATTGAGGAATCCACCATCTTTGTCATCTACTGTGGCAGCATGCCCATTTGCAAAGATCTTATCCTGAATAACGCTAAGATTTTGATACTGTGCATTGAGAACATGTTCCACGGTTTTTCGGCTAATGTAGGCATCAGTCTCATCTACATTAATAGTGGGCTGATTTAGACTACCAGGAAATATATTCTTCTGTATGACACTCAAATTCTGATATTCATTCGGCGAACGTAGTGGTGTTGGTGTAATGGCACGGCGTGTATTGCCCATATTCGGTTTCTCGGGGCTGGGTGTAATGGCGCGTCTTATGTTCTGCGCGCTTGTTTGTGCAGCAAGCTCTTGCATATATTGTGCCGGACTAGCCCCATGTGCTTGTGGACCCGATGGTGGTTGCGGTACAGCATAGAGCAGCAATAAGGGCTGATAGCGACCACGACTACATTTGTCGACGACACCTTCCCAATTGGGACCAACCTGATAAAAGAAGAAAAGAGAAGAATAACTTGAGAAACTGCGAAAATGCTACACAAGTCACAAATTTACCTCTTTTACGTTAGCATCATCAAAATAAACCCAAACTTTTAGTTTTGTATGAAA
This sequence comes from Tricholauxania praeusta, assembly GCA_949775025.1. Taxonomy (NCBI): domain Eukaryota; kingdom Metazoa; phylum Arthropoda; class Insecta; order Diptera; family Lauxaniidae; genus Tricholauxania; species Tricholauxania praeusta. The sequence continues at coordinate 161,457,127 of OX459028.1, read as the reverse complement.
GAAGAAGGTCGTGTAGTGTTTGCCATAGTATGATACAATGCCAACAAGTTCATGTTGCACTGCTTGGGTCCAACGTTGATCTGAAACTTGATGGAAGACATCAGCAAGACGTAGTGATGTGCCAATGGCTTTTAAGACGGCGTGCACTTGCTCGGCAGCAGGACGTTCTGAGTCCCAAACAATTCCAATAGAGACAACATCCGGACGATTGAGTAGTGCACGGCAAATGCCAATCTTAGCACCGCAAGAGTTCTGAAAAAACCGTAAAATTGAAAGTTACACCTGAGCGAAAGTATACTTTAGAATTCAAACTTACCGGACAGTCTCTTATGTCACCCATGTTGCCAGCAGCGCGTAATAGCTGCCCAAATGTTAGCTGCTTATGATTCTGTATTGCCAGATTATTTTGCGATGTTAGCGCCGATGCTGAAACATAATGCACCATCTGCAAATGGAAGAAGTAGAATAACACAAATTTAATTGAGTGTTGAAAAGGCGATTTGTGTGGGTTCATTCAGAAGATAATTGAACTTAAAGTTTGGTCAGCTTAGTTTCAGCAGCAAAGTGAAAACCAAGCATACTCTGTAAGAATACGTTAAGGCCGGAAAACGCCTACAATATTACGCATCATTTATGGCTAGCAGCGTTGCTAACTTGATTTTAGTTTTTCATACTAAAAGTGTCTCAATATACTCGAAAACGGCAGCTGATAGAGTTGTGCAAATTTGTCTGCATGTGTAGATATAATAAAAGAAAAAGTACTTTTTTCCATAGTAGCCAAGGAGTTAAGCTATCATGGAATAACTTTAACTACACAATCGACATCTTGACAAAGCTCTCACGAAGGTAGGCAGCCAATATTATTTCAGACTTTTGAAACCACTAAGCTCAAAATACTACTTATCAAAAGACTAAAACAGACATTGCCAGATGAGCTGAGAAAGGGAGCTAAAAATTGCAAAATCAAAATTACAAGAGTTGAAAACAGTCCTTATAACAAAGTGCAATGATCGCAATACTTTGCTAAATAAAAAATTACAAAAAAACAAAAACATTGGAACTGATAATGAGCAAAAGAATGGTGACAAGAAATTTTCATTTGTTACTTAGGATTTTCTATTTTATTTCGATATTTATTTACTTTATCCTGATAGATGGTCCTTGAAGCCTTAAGTAATTTGCTTTGTAACCTTTTCAGCTGTCTTGAAATCAATCATTTTCCATAAAATCAGACATTTTCAAAACGGCTGAAAAGGTTACAAAGCAAATTACTTAAGGCTTCAAGGGTCACCTGATATTTTCGATAATACGCTATAATTTTGGATTCGAACTTTTTGTTTTGGGTTTGCAATGCGTGTTGATATGATTTTAACATATTTTTCGTTACATATTAACTAATGTACTCTTTTCAAGAATATTTGACATTATTTAATATTTAAAGAAGTTTTGACACTCTCCGATATTCGATATAATTCAACAGTTCTATTTATTATCCAATACTTTCAGGTAAACATTGATACTTCTCAACACTTTTCAATATTTGTTATTTATCTATACTTATCATTGTTTTTTCAGTATTATCGATATTATCGACTTTTCGATACTTCTCAACTTTGCTAATATTTCGAGTGCTTCATGATACTTTCATACTTTGATACTTCATGATATTTCTCGAAAGGTCTGGATGCTACTCTTAACATTTTAATACGATATGATTTTTCGATACTATTTGGCACTAATCAATGATTGTTAATTTTTTTTCGATTTTTTAATATTATTTCGATACTTTTCGATACTTCTTGATTTTTCTTTCATCGATCATTCATAATACATCGATACAATTCCATGCTGTTCGATACTTTTCGAAGTTTTTCAATAGTTTTTCACATTATTTGTGTCTGGATATTTGCTGCGACTAAATCGATGCAATTTTTCGATACATAATAATTTTTCGATACTTTTCGCCACTTATTAAATATTTTATCGATCTTTGCTTTCAGATACCACTCGATATCGTACAATTTTATTTGACTACTTTCGATACAATTCGACCCTTTTAAGTATTTTCAACTTTTAAGTATGAAACTCAACGTCATTCATTCCACGCTCTTGTCATCAGCAATGCATTTTTCTATATGTAAAAAATGTGTAGATCTAGAAGCACAACACTATCAACAGCACGTGCTACTAAATCAAACTTCACCAAAACTTAAGGAAGCCTATCAACGCTGTTTAGGCCCATAATAGGCGTTGGCCAATGTGACTTTTTTGCGGAGCTTAACTAATTGCATGTTAAAGCGAATTCATTTATTTTTTTTCTACTTTTTTTTCACTTATGGTATTTAAATTAAATAGTTTTTTTTTTATTTATTTGCTATATCTAATTAGTTGTAGTTGCTGTTTTTTCGATGTATTAACAAATCGTTTGTTTGCATTTATTGCATTAATTTGGCTCATTAATCATGCAACGCCTTTTTCATTAAAGCCAAACTTGTCATTTAATAGCCATTTATTTAATAAAAAACTTAATGGCACGAGTGTTGGGTGGCACAACTCTAATCATGTTGACGTCATATTGCTTAAAAAGAAAAAACTTTGTGGGCTACTTGAATATCAGTTTCAAAAACTATTTACTTTTTTAGGTGTACGAAAGCCAATAAAATGCCATTAATTTGATTGTAGCAGTAAAATTGGTAAAACGGAAGTTTAAAATTTTAATTGCAACTCTAAATGAACCATATTATTGCTGTAGGTTTGAAAGTTGTTCTACTTAAACTATAAATTAATTATTGTAAGTTTTCTGCCTACACATAGTCGATGACAAAGTTATGATAATTTTTATGAACAGCTTTAAATTATTGCGTATGAAACAAAAATGTTGGAGGAAATAGGTTGTTAAGGAAAATGGGCAATAATGTTAACACAAATTTGACATTTTAATTAAGTGATTTTCGGCTTAAAATAAAAAATATATGTTTGAATACCCCATGTAATTCAAATACTAAATTGTCAAAAATATCTTCGAGAATTTTTTCTGTACAGTCGAACAAATAAAAAAGGTTTCATTCAAGTTAGCGCCATTAGCGCACAGGTGTGTTAGTGTAACTGTTTTTTTATTATTTTTCTATACTTTTGGTTATAAATACTGCTACTGCATTGGCCTCCAAAACAAAACTTGTTAGCAATTTTTCACGCTCTGCCCCAAAGCATAAATGTGGGCTGTTAAGTTAAAAATAAGCAAAAACCAGTAATTTTTTACTGTAACTATGTGTAGCATAAATAGCACTATAGCTTGTAAGTTCTATTGAATTTGCATACTTGCACCTTTAACTCGTAAGGCGAGCAGTGTTACTTGAAGTATTGTGTGAAACTTTAGATTCAACACGCGAGTTAAGAACTGTAAAATGCGCAATTATGATGTAGGTGGGGTATTTCAAAAAAAAATTTCTCTTTCATCGTAAGACATTTCAAAAAATTTTGAAATAAAATAGAAAAGCTATTACAGTTTTCTGCAGAGTGTCCAAGTTTTCGATACAGCTGTTGACAACTAATTGGAAACGAAATCATTCGATGTGTTATTGTTAGTTTTTCTCATTTATTTTGCTATGTGTACCAGAAAATTTATACATAATATAAATGTAAGACGTATAAGCTTAATAAAAAAAATATAATTGAATTCGAATTAATAGCATAAAAAAATTTTATAAGAGATTTTCTGTTCTAACCTCAAATTTGACTGAGCCAACTAATTGGAAACAAAAAAAATGCAAAAACTAAAAGAAAAACTTGATAAAAAGATTCCAGAAACGATATTGTGATATTGTCATAGCTTGTAGGAACACTTTTTAACCGAATTTCCTTATTAGCATATCCTTAACCATGGGTAGTGACCAAAAGTTGTACACCGGACATGCGTAAGTCAATTGTGAGCTTTGAAAGACGACCATAAGATATCTGGCGATAGCCACACAGCTGAATTGCTCCAGAAAGATGGTATTTAGTGCACGTAGCAAAAAATGTTCCTAGCAAAAAGGGACCTTGTAAGACTTCTGGGTACAGGGATCGCCAGATTGTGCGCAAGGCAAAATTGAATTCTCGTAAGGCTACTGCAGACATGCAACACGAAATAATTGATCAGTACGATGCACAAATATCCAAAAAAACTGTCGCTCGTCGTTTGGTTGAGACTGGACTCCATGAATAAGTTTCACGCAAAGATACATTCGTGACAGTTAAGAAGAAGAAAAGCCGCATACAATTCGCTAAGACGCATGCCCTTTGTTCGCCCATTAAATGGAAGTATGTGGTCTGGAGCGACGAAACGAAGATCAACCGCTTTGGCCTGGATGGTAAAAGATATGTAAGACGTCCAAAAAGGGATTACTTCCATATAATGAACAGCCCACCGGCATGCGTCTTAGCGAATTGTATGCGGCTTTTCCTCTTCTTAACTGTCACAAATGGATCCTTGCCTGAAATTCGTCCATGGAGTTCAGCCTCAACCAATCGACGAGCGACAGTTCTTTTGGATATTTGTGCATCGTACTGAAATTTGGTTTCCAATTAGTTGTCAACAGCTGCATATATGTATGTGTCATTCTATGTTAGAAAGCCTGCCCTCAGCACACTTTTATTTTTAAAAAAATATTATATAATATATAAAAAATTTATGATGTCATAGAAAAAAAGAATATTGTTACAATTGACCAGTTTAAAGAGCTTTTTACTCAATGCAGTTCTTAATTAAAATGTCTTTTTTTGGAGCAAAAAATGATAAAAAATGTGAAATTTTGACTACAAATGATTTTATCTTTAACTTTAATATCCAAAAATATTCATAAAAAACTATGCATTCAAATCACAAAAAATATGTTTTGATTTTAATATTTTACAAAAACATATTGATGCCTAAAACCTAGATTTTTCAAAAGGCGCTGACGGCTTTTTATAATTCTGAGCTTAGGCTCAAAACTGAGCTCTGAATTTTTTGTCAATTTACTGGGGAATGTTTAATACATGTACATATATTTTTTAGTTGAATTAAACTAGAAAATAACATGGAATGACTTCGAAAGTAAGTAAAAATTAATTTTTACAAATCGAACAAAAACTCTCAAAGTGACACAAAAAGACTTTTTTTTTGGTACTCATTTTTTTTGGTCTCAATTATTACAAAAATAAGCACATAAGCTTTTTCTCAAGCCATTTTTTGGCCTCACCATAAAATTTTTGTATAAAGCATAATATGTATGCAACACATAAATAGACTGTTCCAGTGAAAAGTTTCAAAATACCAAAATAAATTAATTGTTATTCTTTTCTTTTCAAAAAGCTTGCAAGTCTCATTTTAAAAGTCACTTTCTTTTGTTAAAGACCAAATTTATAATTTAAACAGCATATCGTAAACTGAGCAGACTTTTTCGGCTGTCAAATTAAGTAATAAATTATTTGTGTATTATCAAACGCCAATTTGTTTCATTCAAAGTATGACGCTGTCATATTGACTTTCTTAATATGAATACACAGAATGTTCACACTTTCGCGCATTTCTTTTCTAATTTAAATTTATTTGCATTTCTGAATGAAACTTGTTTTCGAACATTTGCATAAGCTGAAGGCTATAATTAAGCCAACCTAACCTAAGCTATCTTAATTAATGAAGCAGAGAGCAAAAAAAACTTTTCAAAATAAAAGTTTTGCTAAATTTATCACTTGTCAGCTCCCAATGTACATCTTCTTTAGAACTTACCTGCGTAAATGGCAACTGCTCCGAATTGGCGCCACACTTGCAAACGCTCTGCTCAATAACACGCATAGCAAAGCGACGATGAGCGATGCACGCCTGCGACTCACAAGCATCACCATCATCTGCGGAAATGTGCGAATGCACGCGATGCAAAAGCAGCTCAAAACATTCAGCAGCATCACCCAAGCAACCCAATGGGAAGCGTCTGCCAGCCAAAGGTCCGCTAGCTAAGGCACGGCGCAAAGGTTCTGGGCATAGAGCAGGCTCAGAGCTAGTCTGTAGTTGCTGGAAAAGTTCCTGTGTGGAAGAGTAAAAGTAGGAAAAACGTTAGGAAAAACAATATAAAAGCTAATGAGAAGAAGATATAAATTCATTGAAATGCTTTGCTTTTCTACAAAAAATATAAAAATAGAAAAAAACTCTCCCCCAAACTCACAATGACTGCGTTAATGCAACGATCGCGTTCACCATGCGCCACGGCGCTTAAGTTATGCAACATTTGCTGTTGCTGCTGCTGCTGTAGCAACATCAATTTCTGCTGTTCAATAGCATTAAATTTTGTTACTGTAGCTGCTGCTGCTGCTGTTGCTGATGTATTCCAACTGTTGTGTGCCACTAAATCTGCAGTGGATGCCACTTTGGCCAGCGCTGATATTTTGCGACTGCTATTCGTTTGCCGCGTCAATGTTGCCGTTTTATTGCCTTCTCCGCGCGCATCTAATGCGAATTTTTTTGGACTGCTACGTGGCAACGTACTGTTGTTGCCAATTAGTTGACAAAGTTGTGGATGTTGCAGCAACATTGGCGCTGAACTAACAATGCTAATGGGAGCAGTTGTACCGCCATTAGTTGAAGTGCTGCTGTTATATGTTGGCTTAACATTTTCTTTAGTGGCACTGCCTATAGAGGGTTCTAGATTTTTTGCATTGTTGTTGTTGTTATTTGTTGTAGTTTTGGTTGTCTTTGTAGTTGTTGCGGCAACAACATTCGTCGGCTCTTTACGTTTGTAGCGAAATTTTATCATTTTGGTGTTCAGTGTTGATTTGTTGCAGTTTAAAAGTGGTGCTAATTTAAATGGCCCTTAGCTCTTAATCATATTTTTGCGATATTTGTTGCGTTTTTTTATCTATAATAATTTGATTTAATTTTATATTTTCATTTATTGTAGGAGAGGTGTGAATTGCTGCTTTTGCTGATTTGTTTTTTTTTTTTTTTAAATTAAATTATTGGGGCATTTTTAGTGCAATTGTGTCTTTATCATTGTATTTATTAATTATATTAAGGTTCTGATGCTCTTGTGAAACAATAGAATTTGGGAGTACTGGCTGGGTTCCTTCCACAAATTTATCATAGAAATTTCAAATGAAAAAAATTGCTTCTTGAGAATTTTGCAATATCGAAACTGACCATTTATAAACGCGAAGCAATTTTAGTATATAATTTTTCATTATATTTTCAGAATGTTTATTTTTATGATAACTTTGAAGCCGATTTTTCCTGGATTTTGCCACAAAGTCCATAGCTAAATTTGAATTACAAGCAACTCCCGCATATTTTGGCTTAGTTGGTAACATTTTTGGACTTGATTCGTATTGCCAATGAAAAGTGCAGTTGTTAATACTTTTTCGCTATTATGTACTATTTAACTGTAGCTGATTTTTACTTTAATTTATATCGATTCTGGCTGATAAAGATTTTTACTAATTTGAACTCTGACTTAATTTGATTGTAAGAGACTTCAAGTCTAACTGATTTCGACTTTAACAAGCAAAAATCGATTTTAAGCAGCTTCATATCTGACTGAATTCGATTCTAAATGACTTGGAATCTAACTGACTTTGTCTCTTGCTGATTTTGATAGTGATTCACTTCAATTCTAATTAACATAAACTGCGACTGCCTTGGACTGGAACTGATTTCGAAGATTACTGGCTTTGATTTTAACTAAGTTCAACTGTGAACCATTTTTTACTAATTTTGGCAGTCACTGACTTTTACTCTGCCCAATTTGAATCGATTTTTACTTCGATTTTAACTTACTTGGAATCTTACTGACTTAGATTTTGACTGATTTCGACTATCAGTGACTTCTATTCTAGCTGACTCCAACTCTGACTAAATCGAACTTATTAGTTATAGACTGCGATAGACTTCAACTGTGTCTTATTTTGACTATCACTGAATTCTAATCTGAATAAATTCTACTGTGCTTGACTTCAACTCTGATGGATTTCTACTATGACTGAACTTAATTTTTACTGACTTCAACTCTGACTAGAATTGAATATAAATGACTATGATTTTGACTGACTTCAAAATGTCAACGCCTTTGACGCTAACTGACTTTAACTCTACGTCTTCGACGACTACAGACTTTGACTCTGGCTAGCTTCAAATGTGAGTGACTTTGACTGTGAAATACTTTGCACGTAACTAACGTAAGCTAAGGTTTTCTTTGACTGTGGCTAACTTTGATTCTGACAGATTAAGACTGTTACTAACTCTGACAACGTCTAACTAATGCTGTAAAAGGCTTAACTATAACTCGCTTCTGCAATCTACTGATTAAAATTTATGGTCTTTTTTGTAATTATTTTTTGGGAGACTTAACTTTATAATGTTTGCAATGAAATCAAGATCAAAATTTAAAAAAATTTGTTCAAAAATTCTTGTAGTGGATGATTTTAACATATTAATTTTTTAAAGTATTTGTGCCATTTTCAATAAGTTTTAAGCAAAATTTATAACATATTTCACATAACGTTTAAGATTTACTTAAAAAGGTGGACGATTTTCCAAGTGTAGTAGAGTTAAAACTTAAATGGAATTTTTTTGGTCGATTTCTTTTTCATAAATTTATTTTTTGGAATAATATATTTGGTGATTTTGCATAGATCATAAAAATATTGTATAAATTTCGTGCAAGCTGCTATATTTTTGCAGCTCCTCTTTGAATATTTCCTTTTGTGTGGCGTCTTAAGCTTCACCTGTTATTTGCTTGCCAGCACTTAAGCATCAATTTGCTAATAATTTGCATGTCTTAATCTTGTAATTGCAATAATGTGTCTACGTGCCACATGTCACATATATGGCAAATGTTTTAAACCTATTAACAAACACTTCCCTAAATAAAAACTAACCATTGATTACTGTGCTACACACGCTAAAGTCAAATAGCAACTGCTGCCATTTATTGGCAACAACCCTGCTATAGCAGAACAACTAATGACAACCCAACAGTTTGTCATTTAAACTTGAAAACCCCTTCACAAAAGCGGGTACTTAAATGTCAATGCCTAAGGCAACTTGCACACGAGGGTAATGCAATTCCACGTGCTGGCTGCTCTTGTTATTTGCGGTAATGTCTCTTTTTATATGTGAGCTATACCATTGTTACATTTTGAAATAAAAAACGTTTTAAACTGTGTCAGTTACGTGACTTTTTAACTTTACGTTACCAAAAAAATCGTCTTCTTTTACTAACAATTTATTTTTTGTAATTCTTCTTGCTGCTGTTCTTCGCTTAATTTGAACTTTATTTCCTGTCTTGTCTGAAATTTATCGTCTTACATTTATATATTGTCTTGCTTTGCATTTTTTTTGTCTGCTTTTATGTCTCAAGTTTTATCTTTTGTGAGTCATTTTGATAGTGGCGTGGTTTTCTTGAAAATTTTCTTTAGCTGCTGCTGACTTTTTTTCTCAAATTTAATTCAGTTGTCATGGTACGCGGCGGCGTACTTCATGCCTATCATAAATCAATCTAGTGCTAGGCTCTTTTTTTGTTTTATATACAAAATAATGTGGGATTTCCTTTTTTGGGTTACTAGGGGTCATGAAATATTCGTGGTGGCAATAGCAGCGGAAACTTAAATTTTGCAAACATGAGTCACGCAATATAAATCGTTACTATTGCAAAAACAACGGACTTGTGCAATTAAATAACACACAAAAATAGTTGAATATTGCATAATTGTTTGTGAGATTTATTTTTTAAAAACATAATTCTTAAGGCACGAAATTAAAACAGAGTTTTTGCAGGTAAACATAAACAAAAGACTTAGGATACAAACTTCATAAGCATGATATCTAGCTTTTACCAAAACTAATAGCAGCTCAGGGCTTGCTAAAAAATGCAAAAATTGAAAGTGAAATTTTGTTACTTTACCATTTTGCCTCAAGTATTTTATTTTTATTTTCTTTTAATTAATAAATATTTCTAAATAAATACTTTATAATTATTAAGCAAATTGCCGAGGAATAGTTTTTTTTTTGAGTAAATAGAAAATTTTTTTTATTCCGTAGCTAATCTGTTGCTTAAAGTTGCATGATGAAAGCAAAAACAAATATTTATTTCAAAAATCAATATAAGACTTACAGAAGTGAAGCATCTTCTTATTTTTCAAAAAAAAAAAATTAAAAATTTTACACAAACCCTAACTTATATGTTCTATATTTAATCAATCGACAATAATACTCTAAATGTGATAATTTTTCAACCTATTGACATTTATGTATGCGTGCTATGTGTACTTTTATTATTATTAATTTGTCAATTAAACAAAAACACGACAAAGCTCTACAAATTCATAAATTAAAGATAACTAATCAAAGGTGTTAATAATCAAATTTTCTTATTCAGGTTAACATCACTCATCCCAAGCAATAACTAAAGCCCGTATCAAAATTAGATAGCAACAAACATAAAATAATCAGCATCTGATACTCGTGTTCTTCATCAATCAAATTAGTGGAAAAACAGTTAAAAATTTGATGCACAGTAAGGCCTAAAAAGTTTTTTCATGTTTCTCAAGAGAAAGAGACAAAATTCAAATATAAATACTATATACAATATGCCATCAATCTTGGATGTGATAATTATAAGTTAAAAAGAAATAAAAATCAAACAAAATATCGTGTGTAGCGTGTCTAAGGAAACTTTGACCTAAAGTTTTACAATTTATAATTTAGAATTGACATTTTCTATGGCAAATGATATCATACATAATTATCTACCATCATTTTTTACGATGAGTAACAAGTCAATCAAATCAACTGTGGATTTGATATATGATATGACAATAGCCAGATTTCTTGTGTATTTGCTCAGCATAAAAAAAAATTATTAACTATGAGAAACTTTGAAAATTTGAACTAAAGCTTTAAAAAATGTATTTCTCATAAAAAAAAATAATAGACTAAGATCCAGCGCCTGCCAGACTAAGTCAAGTATAAAATAAAGGTGCGCGAAAAATGGGCTAAGTTAGGTTAAGGTATATAAGCTGAGATTGATATGTAGTAAATATTAAAATAATCATTTTATGGCGTTATTTAAAAAGCTAACATTTAGTAACATCCGGAAGGTCTAACGCTCCGCCAGACATAATAAAGGTCATCTAGAGCTATGCTTTTAATTTGGCCACGAAGCCAAATAACACTTTTCTTGCCTTTAATTTTCAAACCAAACTCTGTAGTCAATTCGAGGTCAACTGTGATTTCTTGTATACAAACCTATATTTTTTATTGCAGACTGGTATTTTGTGGGAAAAAATAAATATGTTTTATGTGAAACATTTTTTCTTAAGATTTTTAATTTCTCCGTTTTGGTCAAAATTTTACCATTTATCATTTTTTCACCTAAAATATCAATTTTCAAAATAAATTCCACTGAGTAAAAATTTCTAAGAAGTGATCAAAAAAAAACAATCAATATGGGTATTCATCTAAGCGCGTAAAACCCTCGCAAGCTGTGCAGTTTTGCGCCGTCGCAAGCGAACTGTCAAAAAACGTATGGAAATTTTTTTGAACAAACTAGAAAAGTTGGCGCGACAATTTGGTCGCGCAAACTTGCGCTGATAATTTCTGCAATTGTTGTCACTCTCTTTTCCCATACGATTCTCTCACAAATAAATGACATGTTCATCAACTGCCACACATCGCGCAAAATTGCCAATTTGCACAAATCGGAAACTTGAGCGTTTAGATTACTACCACTGATATACTTTTTTATTTTTTTTTTTTTTTTGTGTTCGAAAACTATATATGCGAATTAGTATTCTAAGTCGTCATAGAAAATATAATGGCATAATAAAATTTATATTCGGAATGAACTCGATTTTCGTATAACAAAAGAGCGGATACAAAAAAACATAAATTAAAAATTTTTGATACTGAAGTTCGCAGGAAAGGCTTTTTTTGTCACCCCGAAAAGACTCAGCCTCACTGATTTTTTTAAAGTAATAGAAACTTAAGTTCTCAAAATTTCTTTAAAAATTTTTTTATTTGCGAAATAGACAACAATTTGGGTGATAGCTTGAGTCCAAAAATAAATTTCACTCAAAATATGTAGCAAAATGAATATAGCAATTACCCAAAGATAAAAGCAATAAATTCGCCAAATAAAAAAAAAATCTACAGCAAAAGAGCTATTGGATATCAAAATTTCATCTTCCTAGCTCAAACCTGTAAACGGTGGCAACAGAGTTTGTGTCCGATTTCATTGAAATTCAACAAAAAAAACAGACTTACTAAAACGTAAAATTCAATTTATTTTAATTACTTTCTTAAAAGTTTTTCAAAAAGGTTTTCTCGAAAAGAAACTCAAATTGTTTTATATTAAAAATAATTTTTAACATAATTTTTTTCGAAAAAAAAACTAAGCCAACAATAAGATCATAAGCACGACTCTTTGAGCGTGGCATTTCAGTATCAATTTAAGACTACAAAAGCTATCACATCACATGAAACCATGCTACGAATATTTAAGGTAACTGTTTCATACGTGACTTTTCACTGTTCTTTTTTTATCTATATCGCCATGGTTGTTTGATTCATTATTAACTGCGTTACTTTGTAAGTCATTAAGACACCTGTCGTTTTCTTATTTGATAATAACATAAGTTCAACGCAGATCTCATAGAATATAGTATTGTGCTTTGATTTTCTTTCTCTCGGAGGTATAGTTTAGAGATATGCATATTACGTGAGCTTAGCAATTTTACTTATAAAGGTTTTAAGATTTTGCATACTCACACATTTTTTTAATTACAGCCGGAAGGCATTAAACGGCTTAAAAAATTACAAACCGTTTCACTTTCTTGCTTCAATGCTGCAAACAGAAAAAAACTGTAAGTCACTGAAAAACGGCAGCTTCCTTGCAAGAAAGTAACAAATTTAAGTGAAAATTTTGGCAAACTCGTTTACTGCAAAGGGTTCTTATGTAGCGGCATTTTTTGTGTGCAACATCAAAATATTTGATGCCACAACAAGCGTCCTACTTTTTGTCAACAAGTTTTTGTTTCTGCACGAAAACTGGTTTATGCACGCTACCTTAAAGATAATAAACGAAAGTTAAATTATTTATTAGATCTTAAAAAGCAACAGTAGTGTTTGGTGAAACGAAATTCCACGACAGAGCTAGAAGAATTTTGTCTTAAGATATAATTTTTAATTATTCCAGACAATAAAGCGAAAAGTAACAAAAAAAAAAGCGAAAAACTGAGCAATATCACTTTCTCCTACAGTCAGTCTTTAATTTTAACAGAATCAATATTTTAAATTAAATAGCAAGATGAACGAAATTTAATTTCGAAAAATAATCAACGGCTAAAAGCAGACAAATTGTAAGAAAATAAAAAAAAAAACTCTAAAAATATGCAAATCAAATATTTGCACAACCTTATTAATAATAATAAACGAAAGACTACAGACACGAACTTTCAATGATTTGTTTTTTTTTTTTTTTATTTGCTTGCTGATGGCGCTCTTAATGATGATTTTAATATGACTGTTATTTTCTGTTGGATTTCAGTTTATTTTGTTGTATGGTATTTTTTTTTTTTTTTTTAGCATTCAACTTATGCGAATGCCGCTATCATGGCAACACGCTTGTTAATATGATTTTTAAATTTTTCCAAAACAAAAAACATAGCGGTATTTTAAAAAAAAAAATGACAAAAACGTTGTACTCAAATCGATTTTTAAGGTCAATTTCAGTAACACTGATGTTGAAATGTTGAAAACAGACGCTCCTAATTTTGTAAGGTATTAAAAAACGAAAATCCAGTGCCAAGTTCAGCTGCAATTGTTGGGTGTTCAATTAAAGTGGATTTTTTGCAGCTTATTATTGCGTTATATGATTTAAAATTTGGAAATACGCAACAATTGTCAATGGATTTTGCGTTTTTTTTTTCTGCAGCACAAACTCACATGGGTGTTATGCAGTAAAGAAACGAAAAGGCTTATGCAATGAAATTGACAAAAAGATTTTAGCTGTAAAAAAAAAATTTCTTAAAATTTATGAGCTCTTTCAACTTTAAGCACAATTAAAAATTATTAGCAAAAACTGAAGAAAAAATAATTACGTTGGCTTAAAATGACTAATAAGCATGTTTTACTTTTTCTGAAAAAATATCTATTTACTTATTCAAAAAAAAAAAATTGACGCAAAAGCTGTTAACTTACGCCAGCAGTTCGTTTTAATTAATTAAAAACGTGTATAATTGTTGTTAATTGTTTTTCAACCACATGTTTTCGCTACAAAAAAAAAATAAATAAACTAAATGCAATTTTAATTTATTTCATGTTTCTTTTTTAAATTAAATAGTCTTACAGCTTTGGATTACTTTAATTTATTTTTGAAAAAAAAAACTCGTTTAATATTTTCAATTATTTATATCTGACACTTTACTTGCAAGTGTCATAAAAACTTTTATTGCGTTTAAAACTACATATCATAAATTTCATAAAGTGAATACATAAAATTAAGAAAAGCATATGTGAAAGATGGCTTTTATAACAAAAATTATGAAAGGAAATGACCACCAGTTGCGTTTTGTTTTTATGACTTAAAACATGAGACTCAAAGCAACGTAAAAAATTATTGTAAAAATTAAGAAAAAAAAAACAAAAACAAAGAAGTTAAAACAACAGAAAATGTGTTATAACTTGTCAAAAAAAAAATGCATTTCCGGCGGCTTTTCCACAATGAGCTATAAAACAAACGTAAGACTTAGACAACAAACTTCATAAAAGCGTTACGAAGTGTTGTGCTTCTTATACTTCCACGTGCGTTAGTGCTAATTTTAAGTTTCAGACTAGTGAGATATTGGATTCAAATAACTCATGTGAAATTCGATGCAAACTTTTTTTAACATGACATTGTGTGCGTGAAAAACTTCAAAGTTTTAGAGCATTAAATTTTTTTGGCAATTTTTCGACCAACAGACTTCACAACTTTTTATTTAAAAAGAAACAAAACTAAGAACTTTTGATCAACTTTGCTTTTCAATGCGACTTTAAGTTGCGAAATTCTAGCCAAACTCAAAATAAGAAAATTTAATTTTAGAATTGAACATGGTTTCAATTTAATGTTCTGCAATTGATTTCAATAATATTTTATAAACAACAAAAATCGCATTTTCAAGCAAAAAAATCATAAGTTAAGGAAATAAAATTACAAAAATTATCAATTGATTGATTGTGTATTATGTAAGAAAAAAACAAATTAATTCCATTAACCGCAAATTATAAATTAAAAAACAAAAAAAAAAACTTAAGTTTCAGCTTAAAAAAAAAACTTTATATGTACATAAGTATTATATATGTTAAATTTTTTGCACCAACTTTTGCCTGCATAAAACTCGCAGACCTTGAAAGCTACATTTTATTTTTCAAATTCCATACCAGCAGCTGTCGAATAGCACATGTTTATTTTCTAACATTGTCTATGTATACGTAATGCGCATGATTTATAAATTCTTTTAAGTAATTTATGCTTTTGTGAGAATATGAATGTATTTTGACTTTTATTTTTTTATCTTGTTTTGTTATAATTTTTAGTTATAAATTTGCTGATGTAGTCAGAAATGTCAAATCGTAAAAAAATTGACCGTTTAAAATTGTAAGCAACTGTTAACAAAAGACTTAAGTTGCAAACTTTTTGCAAAAAAGCGCTTAACAAATGACTTGAAAAACAAGCATAATGATTTGTTTATTCGATTGCAAAAAATATTATGAAAAATATCAACAATAACAAATGTTGTTTTTATATAATTTTTTATAATATTTTATACAAAATCTTAATGCGCAATAATGCAGGAGTTTGCATAAACTTAATACATTTTCTATGAAATATCGTAGTCTGCTATCAAAATATGTCTGTTTTGTAGTGGCTAAAAATTAAATATATATTTTATTGTACAGCGTATTAATAATAATAAAAATGTGCTATTTATATGAGTTTTAAGTTATATCAGAACTTAATAACATTGCTCACAAATTACCACATATTTCGGATATTTTATTTGAATGCTTTTTAATTTAACATACATAAGTTTTATTATATATATCACTTAAGCTTAACGTTGTCATCTTTCAATACGATTTGACGTTGTTAATTTATTCAAAACGAGCATTTTTTATTTAGCGGCTCATGAATAGCGCCTTTCATTAGCTTAATAATAAAAGAAAAAAGGTAACAAAAAGGAAATTAAACCATTAGGCTGCAATGCACCATAGCTTTATCTTTAAAACTGTATTGCATTCTTTGGGACAAAATATGTATGGCTTCTATTGAATGAAAGTCAAAGTTTATCGTTTGGACACAATTTATGCTTTACTAATCTGCATAAAAGTTTATGTGTTATTTTAATGCTTAGTGTATCAATTTAAAAAAAAACAACTTTTAATACCGACTTAATGCATTGAAATAAAATCAAACTGATGCTTTAAAGTGACGATTTTTTGCACTTAAGGAAAACGAAGTGGCGTTCTTAGAATTAGAAATTTTTCCATTTAAGTGCGCTCAATAAAATTGCTCACAATTTTAAAAATGCAATAAAAATATTCATTACTTTAAAAATATATGCGCGAAGTTGATGGCATGGTAAGTTCATATAATCATATAAGGTTTTAATTGAATTTTTATCTATTCGTCATATTTCATAAATAAAATATTTCATTAAAATAAGACACAAATTTGTTCATTCGTTTTTGAGTCATTTATTTCAGCACTTTTAAAAAGATGCTCGAACTAAAAATTTTATTTGAAATCAATAGCTCAATTGAGAAAAAAAAATCATTTGTCATTTAATAAAGAGGCAATGATATTTTAAGCTCTTAAGCAATTTATTATATCTTTTTTTTATGAAATTTTCCGTTCATTCCAAAACATTTATCTTGAGTTTTAAAATCCACTGGTAATCTAAAATCTTAAGCTGACACAAAGAAAAAACTCTTACCAATGTCTATGAAAATGAAAACAGCATCTTCAGCTCAAAGTACAGCAACGAACAATAAAACTCATAAAGAACTAAGCATAATGAAAACAGCAACAGTGCACAGTATGCGGCTTAAAATTAAGTCAGGTGTTGACTCGAAAAAAAAATCAGGTAACGAAGAAAACAGCTAAGAATGGGCAAAAGAAATCATTGTAAGCATACAACATTAAGGTTAATTTAGAAAAAACGTGATAAAAGAAATAAAGAGCAGAAAAAACCTATAGCACTCTTATGTCTTTTAAAATAAGTAATGGTAAAATTAAAGTTCTTTAACTCAAATCAACACATTGCCAATTCCAAACATGTTGCTGCATAGATAGAGAATCATTAACGATTTTTTTTTTTTTTTTTTTTTGATTTTCAATTAATAAAAATAAATTTTACTTTGATTGGCTCGGTTGGTTGAAATTTAAAGACAAAAGCAGAATTTATGTTTCTTTCTGCTTCAGCACCAAATTAACATGCAATCAATGTCTTGGCAACACTATTTGCATATAAGGTAAGATTTGTTCTTTTGCTATGCAGACAATATATTGAAGTCTATTGTCAACATATGTCAGCAACAGTGGCAGCATAATAATTGCTGCGGTGTGTCGTTTTTAACAAAATATTAAAGAGTATTGAAAAAAAATCGTACACGATATATATACCAATATGTGCTACGTTTCAATTGTTGCTGCTGCTGATGGCATTTTAATGTGCGTTGCTGCAATTTGCATGTTTATGCCGGTTACAATGCTATACGTTCTTTTGTTGCAATATGCTTCAAAATTAGCATATTCTTTTGTTGAATACTTATGAAGTTGAAATTTGTTGCTGCCAACATATCAAGTATTCTAAGTTATGCTCTTGGTATACATATCCTTAAAGTTACAAAGCCCTTTTGAGGAGTGGCTTAAATTGTTTTGTATTGCACACTACAAGCTTACCATTTATGTTGCCATTAACTTTATAAATTTTATTATTAAGAGCATTGCAAGCATAATTGTATTTTTGGCTTTTAGTAAAAATAAATATTTAACTTTAGAGCTAAAAGTATTGTAGTCTGAAGATGTAAGCAAATATTGCTAGGATTTATTTTGAATAATAAATAAAACTGTGGAAATACAGTCATAGGAAATGTGACCAAAAGTAAATTGAAATTGATGAATAAAGAAGCCGCATAGGAATATAAGGTTTTGTTAGACAAAAACTATAATAAAAAGTCGCATATGACTAAAAAGTTGCATGTCAATAAGCACTGAAATGCAAAATTCAATAATTGGAATAAAATTGGTAAAACTCCAGCCAAATATTGCTCAATGCTCATTGAGATAAGATAAAGAAATGACTGAGCGGCCATTTGTAACCAAAAAATCGTTAAAGACTAAAATATCACGTGTAGATGAAAAGTTGCATAACATTAAGAATATTAAGACCAAAAGTTGCAAGTCGCACAAGTTCATTATTAGATTAAAAACAAAATTATGGCATGAAACTAAAAAGTCAAATAAGAGTAAAAAAAACCCATAATAAATAAGACTCAAATTAACATCCCCTTAAGTCTCAAATGTCACATGAGACTAAAAACTCATATAAACAAAAATAAAGGCGCCTAAGACTTAAAAAATTACATACCGAGAAAAAATTGCATAAGATGAAATATTCGCATGAGATAAAAAGTCTCATAAGACTTAAAAATTGTATTAGACTTGAAGGTCGTATAAGACTGAAAAGTTGTAGAAAAACTAAGAACGCAAAAAGCCGCATGTGATAAAAAAAGTTGCATTTGACTAAAGGCTGCAGTCTTTAACTTAAAGTCCCTTTGAAATTCATAAAGTTTTGTAGAAGCACAACCAAACTTTCAATAACAAATTCCAAATGCTTTGATATTATGGAGATTTTCCATTTATTTGTAGTTTATTTCTAGTCCTCTTAAAGTTTCTTTTTGAAATGGAAATTTCGCCCTTTTAAGTCTCCCTGGTCTTCTAATTTTTTAGTCCTCTAAATACTTCTTATTAATACCTTGAAATCATTTTTCTCAATTACTCATTTTGTGCTTCATGGCCTCACGGAATGAAATTAATAACATACAAAAAATTAAATGAAACCAATATACATAAATTGCAAAATAATTTTATGATCCACAAATTTTCAGACTTTTGATTTTTCTTGGAAAACAACAATCTCTTTCGTATGATATGGTTCACATCAATCTATTCATGAGATTGATATGAACATTTATTATGTTTCTGCTCTCTTTGATATTATTAGTAAAATATGACAACAACTTAAGCTCTACTTCACATTTAAAGAATATTTAGTTCCCTTTATACTTCCAGTGCTTTTTATATTCCCAGCTCTAATTAATAATTTTAAACCATAATAGCAATAATAACACTTGGAAATTTTCCTTATTTTTCAGTCTATTTATGTTGAATAAGTTCTTTTAAACTTCAATATTATTAATCATCTTAATATTTCTAGTTTCATTGGTTTTTTTAATGCTGAATAAATAATATTTCAATTCCTATTAACAGTTGAAACTCATTTAATATAACCTGTCTTTTATATACATATCTAGTGAGTACTAACAATAATTTCTTGAAACCCATACAATTTCTAGTTTTGTTGATATTTCTAATAAGCTTAAGCAAACATTTCAAGTTACGTTGATTGAAGAGATTTCAATCTCCTTGACTTTGAACAGCAGCATAAAATCTCAAAGCATCGTCAGGGAGAAGTTCGAATAAGTTCGTGAAAAACTTTTATGATATCGACAAAAATTCAATTTTAATACTATTATTTTAGTAGAATATAAAATTTGTTTATGGTAAAGCATATATACATACATATATTTTTTGTCACCTCGTTTTGTAAAATACATAATGACTTAATCTGTATAAAACCACAAACCTTTCAAATTTATATGAAAAACTTGAGACTTAGCTAAATGTTGAATGCCAACCAGCTTTTTCTCTCTCTGTAAGAATCATATTCTTCTATTGAATTTCTTAAATAAACAACAACTTGCGATACAATAAAAAAAAAATTCTACGAAATATAAAAATAATCATTGGCATGACATACGATATTTTCAATAGCTAAACAAAATAAAGATATTAAACTCAAAATATATATTATTTTTTAGAAAAGTATAACCTGTTCGTTTTAGCTTTTGTGTCAATTAAGTCAACAAAAATAGTTGTTTATTTTACTCTGTTCAAACCTGTTAATTTTTTGTATTAAAATAATAAATTAACACTTTGTTTCCAAGTAAGAAACGGCAGTGCTAGCAAGAAATATCAAAACTAAAAACCTTCACAAGACCAACGGCTGATCGTTAACTGTCATTATGACGAACGCTATGCAAATAAATTTGGCGAAAAACTAAGCCAAATGCAGGCAGTTAAGCAAATAGGTAGCTACATATATGCATCTTTAGTTCATTAATTAAAGTTGGCATTTTAAGTAAATAAGAAAATCGGCAAAAAAAAAGTTAAGCAAAACAAAAAAAAAATTTAAAAACAAGATCACAAGTGCAGCAGTTAATCCAATTAATGTTGATTCTTATTAATGGTTGTCGATTTCCGTTGTTCAATATTTTTTCAACAAAACAGCTAAAGCAGCAATTTTTACGTACACTTTGAATTATGAAAACTTACAAACTACTATAATTTTTATAGTTTTTTTTTTGCAAATAAAATATTTGTTGCTTATTTCCGAATAACTTTTAAAACGTTTTTTCGCGCCGTTTCACAGTTTAATTCGTATTTTTTTTTTTTTTTCAAATTATAATTTTTTTTTTCTTTGAAACTTTTAGCCCGTTTGTCACGTTTTCACGTCTACACACACGTCGTTTCGCTTTAAAACTGAAACTTGTTTATTTTGTCAAGTCGACTAAAGCGCGGGTACCACCAACACTACCAGTCAGTGTTGTGAATATACAACAAACAAAAAAAAAGGAACATGTTTATACCAATACCAAGGCAAAATTACAAGAACAACTAAAGAGAAAAACAACTTGTTTTCTCACCTGAGCTAACAAAAACTGCGAAGAACAATTCAAGAGAACGCATGTAAAATAAATATATTCTGTTTGTTTCAGTGTGTGTGCATGTGTGTGTAAGAAGTCGTTGGTATAGGTGACATGTTCACCTGGTTTCACTTATACTTGCACAAATGTGCAAAGTAATAAAGTTGCATTTGTATATGGTGCTGATCGTTACCTGCCTGAGACTTGACAGCGACTTAGAGTAGCGAGTGCAACATAGGCATTGCCAGATAGAAAATAATATAATGTGAAAGAAATTTGAGTATAATTTTACTTTCTTTATCTTTTGATTTAAAATATAATTTTTCAGGAAAGAAAACACAATTAGTTCTGGAAAGTTTTATAAGTTCATCTGGAAAAATGCTTTTTCATTCAAAAGTCAGAAAAAGGCCGATTATCATTAAAGTTTAATGATATGAAATCATGAACGATTTCTCCGGGGGAAAAAAAAAAGATATCAAAAAAAATTCCGAGAGCATTTTACAGGGAAAGAGTATTACTTTTAATTGCTGAAACAAGCTTTGTGGAAAAATTTTAATCCGCTGAATAAAGTATATTCCCAAATATATCGAAAAAACCCATGTTTTTAGCACTTTTAACTTAGGATATCTCAAAAACCTGATGTGATAGAGCAATTCTAAGATCGGGTTCGAATTCAGCATACTGAAAACCTTCGGAAACATATAGTCGCATGTCTGGGTATGAAACTTCATCTAATTTTGTTGGCCTGTGTAATTTTTTGACCTATTTTGAGCCGTTGGGCGTTTGATACCAGACGTGTGAACTTTGTTCTTAAAAAATGTCACAGAATTGAAAACAGCCTTTAAAATAATATACATACATTCTCAATATTTCTGAAAACTGTTGAACCTTTTTCAAAAATGGTTCAACTTCTTTTTGAATTTGTCGCTTAACATTGATTAAAAGGTATAACAGAACCGATCGCCACAAAAATTATTAAACAATAAGGCATAAGGGTGGAACACTGTGCCTAATTTAGACTTCTGACAGCCCTAGGCTATGTATGAATATGCGCCTCACCGGGCTGTCCTACTTGTGCCATTAAAGCCTACGAATATGGTTGAGTTAGGTTAAAAGAGTCACTTGCATATACAATGTAGCTATTGTAGTTTCACTCGGAGGCAGTTTTCCCATTGTGATACCCTACAGTTTAACTCACAAAACTTTAATTTTTATTATGTTTTCTTGTTCTCCTGTAAAGTAACAAAAATTGTAGATAGGGCCTTTCTATATTAGGGTTACGATAAATATCTATAGTCACCTCCTTTCTCATTAAAAAAACGGGAAAAAAACTCATTGACTGGGCGTGAAGAAGCCTTAGCTCGGCTAGTTCCTCAAGACCAAAATATTTGGATCGTTTTCTCAGAGTAGCTGCCTAACCGTCTCATTCTCTTCTTCGTCTTCACAACTCCTGCAGGTATCTGTGAAAGGGGCACCATATTTGGCAATCATAGGGCCAATAACACAGTGCCCCGTCAGCACTCCTACAACAATTCTTAACTTTGCTCTGCTGAAACTTAAGAGAGTTTGTGTCCTTCTTAGATTCAGTTTAGGTTACGTGTTTCGAGACGTTCTGCTTCCGGCGGTAAGGTTCCACCTTATGTTCGTTTTCTTCTTGGTTATGTCCTCCATACGATAGTATAGTTCCGTTAGCGGTATTCTAAGATCTACCACTTGTTGATTAACCAGTTTTCAGCTTTCTCATTTCCAGAAATACGATTATGACCGCGCACCCAACAGAGCTCTATAGTATAAAGTGAAAATCAACGTTAACTCTCGGTGCCCCCTCGGACCTTACGCCCTAGGCTTAAGCCTAATTAGCCTGTGGGTAAATCAGGCCCTGGTGGAACATATTTCTTAAGCACCATTAACGTATCACCACCATTTGCATGGGCTATCGAGAGCAGTCTCTTGAAGGGAATATAAAATACTTTAACTACTGCTAAGCATTATTGCTTAGTATTTATGGTACTCTTCTTTCACTTTCCAAATTGCACTCTATTGTGGCATTAAGATAATTGAAATTTTTCTTCAAATTTTATATAAAAAACTTAAATTGAAAATCACACTGGCAATGCCTTCAATATATTGCTGCAATCACAATAACATCAGACAGATTTTAAGCCCCATTGTTTTTTTTCATGCTCATATTTCTTCCCCTTTATATTTTTATAACACCTCTTTATACGAACTAACAAAAAGTACAACAAATACGATAACAAACAACAACAACAATCAAAAACCTAAAGAACAAAAACATAAAACTAAAAATCTGACGATAATAAATTATGTTCATCTGATTTAAATCGAGTTGAGTCCAACAACAACAACAAAACTACAAAAAAAAAAAACTGTACCAATTTGTGACAAACGCTTAGAACGAGTTTTAAGCTATGAGGTTTGTAATACGAGTCAAGGCAGTGGAGTGAAGTGGAGTAGAGTACATTGGAGTTGGCTCCTAAAGCAAAACATTAGTAAAATATAAATAAATAAATTGAATAAGAGTAAGAGTAAACGTGCACAACTGTGCTGTAGCTGTGATGAATAAGCATTGATGGGAGGGGGGAGCGTCAAAGGAATAGTGCAGCAAGAAGTTGATTGCATTGGCTTGAACTGAATTTAAGCATTGATACATTTTTTTGATTGACTTTTAATAAATCGCATTAAGTTATACCTTAATGATATCATTAGGGTTAGTAAGAGAAGAATTTTTTTCGTTTAAGAAATTACGAAAATAAACGAAAATGAGTCAAATTCCCTATAGCATATTTTAGAAAAAAAATGGTCTAAGCTTTTTAATATTAGAGCTAATTCAATAATGCAGTGGAAAGGTAAATGCTAATAAATTCGAAAGAACAATTGCAAGAAAACAAATTCAAGTCACTCGAATAAATTGGGCCTAGTAAAGTTAAAAAATTAAGCCAAAAACGTACAAAATTGGTTTCGATGCCAGAAAATGTTCGTATAGTGAAAGAAGAAAGCTTAAAGAACAAATATTAGAAGAAACAAAAATTTCCTTGCATATTTTTAGTTGTTAAATAAAGAAATAATCGGAATCCGAATTTTGAAAAAAGTTTCCTATACTATGAAACTTTCTAAAATTATTTCTAACAATTTTTCTTCTGGTGATTTTGTCTACTTCCTGAATTTCCAAAATATGTAAAAAGACACAAAAATTAAAAAAAAAAATAATTTTTTTTGACTTATCATCTAATGTGTGCTTGAAACTCTCAAAATATCTAAAGTCATTGCCATGCATAAACAAACATTAGACGTGTAAATTTCATATATACAACACTTTGCACTTAGTGCTAAAACCCACTCAATATTTTGCAGACTTTAATTGTAAATCTCATATACTGAGACTTCAATGCAATAGTTATATTTTTTGTTCAATTTATGCGGTTTCTTTTTTTTTTCTTTTTTTCTAACTTCCAATGTTAAGTTTCGCAACGTTTTAAAAGAAATTCAACTTAAACGGCAAACGGTATATTAATCATTTTTGCAAATGTCTTCATATCATACGATATGTTCTTTGTCATATGCAATTTCAGTTGTTTTTTTCCATAAAATGTGACATTGCTGCACATCATGTGGGCTTCGGGAAAAAAATTGAAAGAAGAAAAATTTCGATTAACGTTGGTGTGATTTCGCATGAAAAATGACAGCTAAAGTGCAAACATGAAATCTACTGTTAATAACAGTAGTACTTGCGTATTGCAGTTTTGATATGACAAGTGTTTTTTTCTAATGACATTGAAAAAATGATACCTACATACACGAAAGAATGAATAATTAACTCAAATGATTAAAGAACTATTGAATATAATGAAAATCAAGGTGAAGATGTGAAAGCTACAACATCCAAGTGCACTCGTATAAGCAAAAACACGTAAGCCTTTGCGGACTATTGGTGTTTGAGTTCAAACTAAGATCTATAGGGATTTTTTATTTGTGACAGATTACACTCAGAATGCTGTCTTGGGAAGTTATATGTTGAGTTATTTTTTTATGATTTATAGCATCTTCTTTTTGAAGCAAAGTTTTCGTTCTGCAACTCGCAATTATCGCTTATTTTCTATCAAACCAAACTCTTGTGGTGAGTGAGTGCAAGCACTTGCAGCGTGATCTGTAAATTTGTTGTTAGTTCGAATCGTTAGCATAAAAAGACATTAAGAACTCGAACAATTTTTAAGACTGTTGAAAATTCGAAAAATGTTTTAAGACTCTTGAAAAAGTCGAAAAATGTTGCAAAAGTCGAAAAATGTTGCAAAAGTTGGAAAATGTTGCCTAAAATCGAAAAATGTTGCAATATTTAACTCTTTGAGGACCATAAGCTTTTGAAATATGACCCAATGATATCAAAGCATGAATATGTTCTATTGGGCTGTTACTAAGCCAAAAATATGCGAAAATTATCAAATATGATTTTAGATTTCGAGAAATTTTGTGGGCCATATGTGGCCCTATAAGGCCGCAGGGCTTATTTCCCTTACATGGGTAATTAGTATCTTATATAAAACTAAAATAAAACATTATAATTCACTTTAATTTCGAATTAACGTTATGGGAGTCCAATTTATTTCAACATGTTTGAAAATTATTTTCAATTTTTACATGAATAATTAATATCATATTTCAAACTAAAAATAAAGCATTATAATTCACTTTTATGTCGAATTCAAGTTAAAAATATTCAATAGTAGACATTTCTGTATGCTTTTGTAACATAATTCAAATTATTTCGTGTTAAACTATTTTTTGAAGAATATTTTTGTATTTGGGACACATGTGTCCTATGGTCCTCAAAGAGTTAATACATGTTGATAAACTATAATCATAAAAATAAAACAACTACAAAAAACAAGTTGAATATTTTTTAAAAACCTTAAAGAGTCGAAAAATTTTAAAAAAGGGAAAATACTAAATATTTTGTATAGTGATACAACTTTGCCAATCAGGCTTAATAAGGTCCATGTTAATTATTTTTTAAATATATATATGTGGTAGTGCAAGTCTTTAAGTCGATCCACGTGAAGGACATCCAAAAACTGCATTAACAGCAGAAATTGAGACAAAAATGAAAGATATGGTTTTGAAAGATCGTTGATCAACCAAGAGGGATTTAGTTGAAGCTCTGGGCATTTCAATAAGAAAAGTGACCAATATTTCGTGTGAACTTTTGGGTTTCAAAAAGTTGTTTGCACAATATGTGTGGCATTCGCTAACAATGCAACAAAACACATTTGAATGTGATTTAAAAAAGCATAGCTAAAATCAGTATGTAGGGGGCGGGAACTCAACCATTCGCCCAGGGCGCCAAATTTGCACAGCACGCCACTGGAATCAAATAAACATTAACCTTCTTAGGGATTTTTCATGAAATGTCATTATTTATATTTTTAAAAAGCAAAGCTCACCATTTGCGTCATATTGAGTTAAGCATTGAAATTAGCAAGAAATTTTCAAGAACAATTGTGTAGAGCAGCGGTGGGCATAGAAATCTAACAAAAGAGCAAAACAACAACATCAAGCAACAACAAACGAAATTTTAAAGTTTTTTTTTTACTTTCATTTTCAAAATTGCCATTAAAACAAAAAAAAAACCAAATTGCATTACAAACAAAAACAATTGCTACATTCGTCAAGACACAATGCGGCGCCGTCGTTTATGCCTTTGTGTTTTGTTTTTGTTTTCATTTGAATTCAGGTCAACGCTGTGCCTCGATACCGTTGAAATTCTGCGAATTTTTTTTCGCTTGCTTGTTCGTCGAATAACGGTGAGAGCAATCAGAGCAAATAGAGCCACTATGTACCCATCACTGGTGTAGAGTGATTTTTTTTTCGTTTTTTTCGAAAACTTAATATTCTTCGAACAATTTGGGGGAAAAAAATTTGTTTCTAAATGAATTTTTAAACTTTAACAGGTTCCCTGTCCCATGAATCATATATGATTCATGTCAATGATTTTGTACCGTGTCTGATACGCTCATGAATCACATATGCACAATTTTGGATTTATATTCCAGCACATTAATTTTTTTGAACGGCGTAGAAATCCGTCGACGTACGTTCATGCATCACATGTGAGCAATATTTTATTAAATAATATATTATATTATTATTATATGGGTTTTATACTTTTTTTTAAAAAAAAGTTTTGTAAAAACTTGAATCTACAAGTTTTGTTCCGACATTAAAAAAATCTTGAAAAAAAATAACTGAACGTAGAGCTCTTCATTGACACTTTTGTATGGGGACTGGGAACCTGTTAAGAACATCGCAGTGGCTCTAACGATAAACTTTTTGAAGATTTTCTACTCTCATTTCCATTTATACTCTCAAATTATTCAACTATTTTCCCGCATTCAAAGGTGAAACACATTTATAGTGATAAGTTAAATTTAAAAGGAATTTTATGCAGTACGTTGCAATTCAATGCACTTTTGGCAACAAATCGGCATATAATTGAAGAGTTTGTTGATTATTGGTGTTTATTATCCGATAACTACTATATGATTTTTAGATATTTTTATTTAAGCAAAACAGAGTATTAATTCGAAGTCATGCATTAAAAAATAAAACTTTAAAATCTTTATTTTAGTACAAATACAAAAAAAACCAAAGCTTTTTTAATTTTTTATATATAAATCAAAGCCAAAAACTTTTTAACAACCTCAATTCGCACTTCATCTCTTGAGTATTTCCGGAAATACTCAGCAACATAACAAACAGCAACTTCATGACTAAGTCGTAGCCAAACATCAAGCATTATTGGAGAACAAAGGTCTCTTGCATGGGATTTCTGTGCCACGTTGTTCCATGTACCACAAGTATGCGTAAGCAACTTGAGAAAAAATGCGTAAAAATATACAAAAGCTCAAATTATTACACAAAGTAAGCAAATTTCTTATACACTTAACAATGAAATTGATCTCATATATCACTAATGAGCCACATATAGGTGTATGTACTACAAGCAATGTGTACTTAAAAATTCCACACACGCCATAAGTTTTTCTAAGAAAAAAGAGATACGCGCATTTTTTAATTTTTTTACTTGAACAAAGAGAAAAATCAAAAATTTTAATCGGAAATTACCAATACCACCAATTTAATAATAAAAAGAAAAAAAAAACCAAGAAATCAAATCACGTTCGCGAGGGTCAAAACAAAATCACTCTGCATGCGCTGTCACTTTATGTTAACGTTAATGTTGTTGGAGACTTTCATGGTTGTTGTAAATGAATTTTGTATTTCAATAAAAAAAAAAACCTTTTTTCTTAAGCTGATTTTGTTGCTGATGAGTCAAATCATGTTAATTCAGTTAAATGATTTTGTTGCATGAAACGCGCGTACCATCCATGGATTTTATGGTTGCTGCTTTTATGCTGTAACTATTTTCGTTGTGCCACATTTTTTTTGTAGAAAAGCAGCATGACTCATAGTTCTTCATATTTTTTAGAAACTGTGGTCTTTTTTTATTTTTTGTTTTATATAAAATCAAAGAGAGCTATATAAGAAGATCAAGATGGTCATATAAAACTATAACTCTGTCATTTATGGCATTGAGAACAATATCAGAAATGATTGCAGCAGTTGGGCGGGCCAGTAGTGTAAAAAGTCTGTAAAAATTCGTTGCTGCTTTTGTTTCATTTTTTTGCGTGAGCGTTGACGCCAAAAGAATACACTTAATAATTTACAAATTTCATTTCCTAATATAGTTTAGATGGTTAATATATAATAATTTAATGAAGTTTATACTATTATTAGTGTATTTTCAATATGTAATGTAACTTAAAATATAAGGTAATTATGCGTGATTTACTCTTAACACTCTAGAAGTATAGATTTTGGAAATAAATTTGAAACGTTCGACATATGTCCCAAAAATTAATGATATCACCTAAAAATCTGAATTTAAATCAAATAAAATAATTCAAAAAAAAAGAAAACAAAATGGAATAAATTTGACCAAACCTAAGTAAATTATGGAACGCAAAATTGGTTTTATTTTTTTAAATCTCTTAATTTGTGACCCAAACTCTTTAAGACATTAAGTTTTAAAAAGTTTTAACTAAGAAATTTTCCGAAACAGAAGCAGTTTCATCGTTTATTTGGAATAGAGCCCAAGTCACACATAACGCATTATCTAGAAAATGCTCTAAGTCCCTTTTTGATGAAATGAAAAATCAATTAACTTGAAATCAACTGTATAAAAGAGGCTTACCAGTGCCCGAGGACGTTAAAGTTAGCTCAAATTGGAAGTAAATTGTAAATTATACTGTCCTTTGGCTCATTGCACTATGAACCTTTAGCCTTGCACTCTGTGCACTTTTTACTTAATACCAAGCCTAACCAGAGGTCAGGGTTTGCACCAATCTAGTACTACAGGTTGTCAGAAGTCCCTAAGACTGCGGACCTAGCCTGGCAGTTGCATGAAGCCCAATGGGCTGGATCGGTGGGCCCTTTCAGCGGTGCATCGTGGTGGCTATGATTGATATCAAAATCGTCTGCATACCAGACGATACCTTTCAATTGAAGTACATATTATTTTAGTTGAAATCATAACATTTGCTCGATAGAATTGTTTTTAAAGTGTTATTTAATTCACAGTGTCATTTCAGTTTTTTTATTTTATTAGTAAACTTTTCATAAAATAAAATTTCGTACGGTATGCCCTTAAAAGTAGTGGCATTAAGTTTCTTACTCGTTTGTGCAACATATGTATAGCAATACGCCTAATGTGTGCTTAAGCAACAATGTAACCAATGCCTTTGCGCAACATTACTATGTTGCTTAAGTCTTTCGTTTTCTTGCTGAATGCTTACATGGCAATTGTAGTAAAAACTAAAATAAAATAAAAAAAATTATAAAACTGTGGCAAAATATTTAAATATTTCTTGCAATGAGTTCATTTTTATTTTAGATTTTTTTTCTTAGATAAACAGACAACTCCAACTGGTCAAACCCATTTTAACTTAAACTGTCACTATCTTGATCTCACTGTTTTTCTAATGGTACTTGCACGCGCTGCTTGTTAAGGTGTTTAATAACTTGTTTGTATGCTGTTGATATAAGGTTGGTTTACATATGTATGTTAGAGTGATTCAAAATACAGATACATTCTCTGGAACTTCAGTGGGAAAAAGTATTTATTTTCGTGCATCGCCACAAGCTTGGAAATATTTTTTGGGCCTTGCCAAACTACATTATCTAACAAATATTTGATTTTTTTACAAAATTTATTAAGAAATTGGTATGATAAAAATTGGTAATACTAAATATTAATATTTCTTACATCGATTTTTTTTTTTTTTTTGCTGTGCTTTAAATACAAATTTTTAAAATTCGTTTGAAAAATATCAAAAGACAATTTTTTTTTAAGTTCAACCCTACCGATTTTTTGCTTTTTTTATATTTTTGCAGCACATTTTATCTCTTAAATAAGTTCATGCACTTAACTATTTAAAAAAGTTGAATAAGTAAAATTCAAAGAAATTAAATTGCTCAGAAGTAAAAAAAAAATTTTTTTTGAAACTTCACTTTAATAACTTTGATTCGCGGAAAATTTGTGATTAGTGATTAAGTATCCTCACATCCAAAAAAGTATTCTCAAGCCAATAGCGCTGCATGAAAAAAAAAAGTTTTTCAATTTTTGTGGGCTTTCGGTATGTTCTAAGATTCGAAGCTTGAGAAAATTTATGCGCACTAAGAAAAATATCAGATTTAACATTTTCACACGATATTGAACCACTCTAATAAATAAACATTTATTCAGCATGTGCTCGAAATTGCGTAATTTAAAATGTAACAAGCGTTCCCATGTGTAACATTAAATGTTGCTAATTTGCAAATGAAGTTGCTTGAGAATTTCTACATTTAAAAATTATTTAACATTTTATTTAAAAAAAAATTGTACATTATGTAATTAAGTTAACGAATTTATAACCAAACAAAAATCTTTAAAAAAAAGATATTAAATTGAACTGAACTGAAATCTTTTTGCCCATAACTATTGTATGTACAGTTTAAGCCAAGTGTTAAATACCTTCTTCTGAAAACAATTCTCAACAGATCAAACGTTTGTTTATGAACATTTAGCTATATGACTTAAGCAATATAAAAATATTGATCCTATTCACTACACATTGAGCAGAACAAAGTCTATCAAAACAAATCGTTAAAAAATCTAACTCAAGAGTTTTATCTTGATGGCCACGCTTTTATTAACAATCGAAATGCATTTCAAAATTACCATTGATATAATGTAAATCAACAGTGGCTGGATTTTACACAAATCGTTATGCATTTTGACTAGATTCTACACATCGTTTCAGGTAGAACTGCCAAAGGCCATAGCAATTAAGTGTTAAGTTTCTTTGGCCGACAGTCGACAGAAATTGGAAAATGAAAAATGGAGTTTTAACAAGCTGCATTGAAAACGATATCTGTGTAAACCAAAATGCTTTTTATACATATTTGTAAAGTCATTAAGTTTAGCTTAAATTTATTATTTTTATTATCTTGTCAGTCAGTGCATATTCTAATTTATTTCATATCGCATAAAGCACGTGCCATTAGAATCACTAATACGATTGCTGAATGTTTACCTTAATTGTGTAAGCAAAGCCAAGAGTGGTTGAAATAAAAATATAACAACAAAATAAATAAACAAAAAATATGTTAAAAGGTTTTTGTTCCCTGCTTATCGGTCACTCTGCATTTGCATTTCAAAAGATAAGCCCCCATAATGAGTATTGTAGTATTTTTGATTACCTTTTGAAATCAGTGCACCAACATTTGTTGCTTGCTTGTGTTTACCTTGTAATCATGTTTGAGTTTCCACAAATTTTGAGTTGATTTGTTACAAAGGTTTGGTTTTTATTTGCGTTTATTATCAACAGCCCTTTATTCTTCAGTCAGTTATGTTGCTTTTCAGTTAAACAAATGAAAATGGGTTTACAATGTTGTCAAAGTCTAGCGGCAATAAATCAAAAAACAAACAGGTTTTTGGTAAACTATTTTTTGTTTATCATTTTAAATGATTGTCATTGTTAATAGTACTAAGTTTTTAACTCAAATAAATGGCTTAGTATCCGTTTGTTGTGGAATAGATAAAGCATTGGAAAGTAAAATTAACTTTCAGAACTTTTATTACATTAAGAAATGTAGCTTAGTTAAAAAAAGACACATCGACCCAAGCAAAATTTTTCTTATAATGTTATTGCACTACATTTGGTCATTGTTTCCTAAAATACTGCAAAAATTTTGGGGGTACTAGTTTTTTTGGAGATATTATTGAAAAAACTTCGTCCAAAAACTGACATTAATTCCAATTCCGTTAAATAATATAAACTAAAGTTTAAGAAAACGCACTTCAAAAATTTTGATAGGAAAAGTTTTTAATACGAACTAGAAGATCTGTAGCGGGACCATCGCTAGACTCTGAAATACTTTGAATATATCTATGTAACTTTGTGAACATATTCTTGAATGCCTTAGGTATTGATATAAGCAATAAAAAAATGTTTGATTTTCCGAACTTAATAATTCAGGATTTCTCCTTAAAGGGCTATACCAGTGTAACCCATGAAAAATTAGGCAATTTTCGCGATTTTTTTTAAAAGAAAGTTCTCGATAGAATGTTTTGAAGTTTTCTGGACATAATAAGGTATATTTTCAGCTATATTTTAAGATTTTTTTTTTAAAAAAATATACGGAGTTATGTGCTGTCTTTGGAGGTGCCAAAAAAAAGTTCCCCAACTGCTGACATGATTCCGGCCGAATGAGTAGTTGAAACAAAAAAATTTTAAAAGGTTATTAAATGACCTACGATTTTTGAAAAATATCAAAAATTTAGAAAATGGCGAAGTTCTGAAAAAAAAGTGTCGTTTTTTGGGATAAAAAAATTGTCGTTTTTTTAATGCCAAATTGACAATTTTCATAAATAGCATATAATAAATAGTTCTCAGTTTCAATTTGAAGTCGATCGGTCAATTTCTCTTTGAGTTATGATGTCAGCAATTTTGAAAAATGCCGTTTCGAGAAAAAACGCGTTTAAAGTTTCAACTATCGGCGGTTTTACCTGCGAGCGGTCGTTCTTTAGAACGCTGCCATTCAAAAACTATTCAAGATACAACCTTGCCGCTTTCACAGGATATTTTTGAAAGTATAAGCTATCGAATTTTTGAAAGTGTTACACTGGTATAGCCCCTTAAACAGGCCTGGATTAACCTTACAGGCAGAGTAGGCACGTGCCTAGGGCGGCAAGATTTAAAGGGCTGCAAATATTGGCGGAAACTTTGAAAAATTGTTGCATTTTATTGATTGAAAAACTTTTCAAATTTTGTTTTCATTTTGGTAGTGTTTTCGTTCAGCAACGAGTAAAAGAAGAAAAAAAAAATTATTTCTAATAAATGAAGAAGTTTTGAGGAAGGGGGCGGGCCTGCCCTTAAAGAAAAGTAACCCAAGAAAATCAATTTTTATGATGAGCAATATTTATTATAATTTTTTTGTGATTTGTTGGCTATTTTTCTCTAAAAAAAAAAAAACTTTCAAAAAGTAAATTTAAAGGAAATTTCAACAAAAAAATGTTTGGGAATTTTTGACTGACCAGGCTTATTTTTACAATGAATTCTCCACACAAATA
Organism: Tricholauxania praeusta; assembly: GCA_949775025.1. Lineage (NCBI taxonomy): Eukaryota > Metazoa > Arthropoda > Insecta > Diptera > Lauxaniidae > Tricholauxania > Tricholauxania praeusta. Next base: position 161,423,399 of record OX459028.1, on the reverse strand, counting down.
TTTTTCAAGTTAATGCCAAATTTTCTTGAAATGCTCTAAATAAGCCCACATGACTGCAATCAAGCACAAAATGCACTTAATTTAAACGAAAATAAATCAAAAATAAAAAATTACAACAAACATAAAAAAATAGTCAAAAGTCAGGTTCATTAGCCGGCAATCAAATGAGAGTTGCGAGTGTGTATGCGTGTGTGTGAAAAAAACACCTACATACAAAAGTAATAAAAACAATCAGAAAATATATATAACTTAAGACTTAAGCGCGTGGGAGATTCTCACTGCTGTCATGCAGTGCTGCAGCTCATAATTTTCTTTCTCTAAATGGTAATTTATGCTTTAAATAAAAATTAAAAAATTAACTTAAGCGGAGGAGAAAAAGTTCTAATTAATTCGTAAACGTGGTAGTAAAGAGAACCAAATGTTCGCTATATTGTGGAGTATTAACCCATTATAAGCAAAATACTTTTGAAAAAATTTTCATTTTATTCAAGAGGCTACTCGCGTTAGCAATGTAATGAAATCTTAAACTAAAAATTTGCTTGACATGGGTTAAAGCCATCGCACAAGGAAAGGGTTTACTTATTGTGCTGCGCTGCCGCTGCCGCTGCTGCTGTTGTTTAATGTGTTGACAAACAAACAACTGAAGTGCTAAACAAAAACAGCAGCAACATTTTGCTGTTAAGAAAATGAATTTCTTTTTCTTTTTTTATTTTTCGAAACTGCAAGTTGCCTTTACCATGGTACTAAAACTGCAGCTTTTGCCGTTTTTTTTTGTCTTCCTGTTCTCATATTCTTAACATATGACGTTAAGATGGAAAAAAGACCGCGCGCAAGTGTTGTTAGCAAAAAAAAATCCACTACTACATTTTCTGTTTGTTGTTTTTTTTTTCTCTATTTTTTACTCGTCTTCTTTAACTTCATTTTGGCCCTAAGCAAAGAAGAACCCTTCTTTGTTTATTATTCTACTACCACGACTTTATTGTTGTTGTTCTTTATTTGCTTTGCCTGACTTTGCTGCTTTCCGTTTTTACTACGAGTAGCTACGTTATGTTACCATAGCTGTTGTGTCTGTGTACTTTTGTGTCGTCATTGTTTCGTAAACTTTGCTGTTCTTTGGTTTACCAAAGTCGCCATCATCATTACTGTCGTCATCATCATCGACGTAGACGTCGTCGTCATCATTATTATGGTCGCTTGGGTACAGTCGCGTCTAGATTTTCTAAGTGTTGACTGTTGTCTGTTGGTACACGGTGTTGTTTTGTTGATTTGAATTTGATTTTCTTTGGGGTTCTATTTTTTCTCATTCTTGGTTGCAGTTTTCGTGATTTTCAGTTTTTTTTCTTTTGTAGTGTCTTCTGTAGTTGGTTATCTCTGTAGAGGTCTGATGTTGTTTAAGTAAGGTAGGCTCAGGGGTGATTTTTTTGTCTTACGTGTGTTGCTGTTGTTGTTTTAATAAAAGGGATCGCATTTGCTTAAAGGCGTTATGAGATTAAGTGTTATGCTCATGGTTTATTACTTTGATTTGTAGGAAAAATATTGCAAAACTATCTTGCAGGATTAAGTCTTCATTAATATATTTTTGGTTTTTTTATCTTTTTTTTTGTAAAAAGAAACATTAAAGATTGCTTAAAATTATTCAAAAGTTAAGAATTCTAATACTTAGATTTCGACACCTGATGTTTTCTCTTCTAAAACAAAAGACTTAAGCAAGAAGCTTGACTTAATCGATATTTGAGAGTAACAACATTTATGTGACGGTTTGTTGGTCTGTTATATTGTTTATAAGAACTTGGTTTGAAGTATAAAAAGAATTTCTTTTTTTTAACAAGAAACTTAAGTAAAGAACTTCTTTATATGCAAAAAAAAATAGTCTCTGTCAGATGTGTCGGAACAAAAAATTTTAAATTTTTTTTGAAAACTTGAACTAAAACCGAACTAAATAACTGCAAAAACATCTTCAATGCATGAAATAAAATTTAGGAAAATATTAAGAATAATTTACCATTTTGGACCAAAAAGTATTACAGAGGGCTTAACTGTCTGCTTACTGTCACCAATGGGTCCTTGCATGAAATTCTTCCATAGAGTCCAGTCTCAACCAATCGGCAAGCGACAGTTCGCTTGGATATTTGTGCATCATATTGATCAATTATTTCGCGTTAGAACTCTGCAGCAGTCTTACGAGGATCCAATTTTGCCTTGCGCACAATCTGGCAATCCCTGTACCCAGAAGTCTTACGAGGTCTCTTTTTGCGAGGAACATTTTTTGTTGTGTCATACGTATTGAAATGATCAAGTGCATTGAATACATCTTCTTGGAGTAATTAAGCTGTGTTGCCATCGCCTGTATATCTCATGGCCGTCTTTCGAAGCTCAACAATTGATTTACGCGTGGAGGTGTACAACTTTTGGCTACAACCCATGGTTAAGGATACGCTTATAAGCAAATTCGGTCAAAAAGTGTTCTTACAAGCAATGACAAGATCACAATATCGTTTCTGGAATCTTTTAACAAGTTTTTTTTTATTTTTTTGCAAATCATTTTTTGTTTCCAATTAGTTGACTCAGTCAAATCTGAGGTTTGAGCAGAAAATCTCTCATAAAACTTTTTATGCTATGAATTGGATTTCAATTATGTTCTTTTTGTAAGTTTGTATGTTCTAAGTTTATACTATCTATAAATTTTCTGGTACACATAGAAAAATAAATGAGAAATACTACCAATAACACAACGAAAAATTTCGTTTCCAATTAGTTGACAACAGTTGTTCATATTTAACACTTTTTTGAAACTTTTTCATATTCCAACAATTTCTAAAATTCTGTATGAAAATGCAGCTTTCTTTTTTTATTGTATGCATTCAACTCTAACAGCTTATTACATAAATGATTTAAGTTCCACGAACCGAATATAACTTCATAGTTCACATGAATATGAATTAAAAAACATAATAAAAAATTCTTTAAAAACATTAATTAAATTAAAATGCTGAGTTTAAATGACATAGCATAATAATTTATTAACTATGGCAGCCCAATAATTTGCATATCTATCATTTAATTTATAAACTGCAAGCCAGTGAACATTATTGTAAATTGCATGCATAGAACAAAAAACCTAACACTCTGTTAATCATTATCACCGATTCAAAACATATATCATTTTAATTAATGAACTCATGAAATGCTAACAAGCATTAAAGAAATATGTTTCAGTTACCAACGGCGATAAAGGTGGTAATTAAGCCTTCAAGACTACAAGTGAACTTAACGTAACAGTCAGTCACTATATCCAGTCAGTATGTCGCGCAATTATTAATGTCCTTGCTTCCTTCCGTTCTCCCACACAATTGTTGAGGAAAAAACCTTTTGTATTTAATGGTTTTTCAAAATAATTCATAGATAACATGTAATCCCTGAAATAACACTAATAAAGTAGGCATGGCTGTAAGGGAGTGGTGTGAAAAACCTTTGTTTTTTCTAAGGAAAACTGCACTCGTCTGTCAGGCATAGAAATTTTCATGGTCAGTTACTGCGGTGCATGAAAATTTAAATTGTACAATAATGCGGAGTCGGTGGTTGAAAGTTGCAAGCGTTGCTAATTGTGTAGTCTTTTAGTTTTTATGAAAACTTCAGGTATTGTGCACATTTTTCGGTTACTGATCGATAGGGGCATTTCAAGCTATAACTCAGATATTAAGAAAAAATTAATGTGTGTAGAACTTCTGATTTTTTGAGAAAATAGTGGCGGTTACCACCAGAAAAATATTTAGAACCAAAGTTTTTTAACTTAACCCTTAAAAACACATAGACAGTATGCTACAAAATTTGGTACCATTGCAAGGCAAACTTTTTAAATTACCACTTAATTTACCAACTGATAAATGAAGAAATAATTTTTTGCTTTTATCATTAAATTATCGAAATAATTTGCAGCCATAAAACACAGTTCAAAAAAGACTTAAGGCAAAAACTTGATGCAAAATCAATTTAAATATAAAAAGGCATCATTTTCACTATTCTATTGATTTCTCAACTTTCAAGATTTTAACGTTTAACTCAATTATATTGTTAAAATTGCCAATAAACAAAAGTTGCGCGAAATAAAACGTGACTACAATTTTAGTTAAAATAAAAAACCAAAATCTTCTTTTCAATTCGAAGATGATGCAAAACTCTAACTTTAGTTGAAAGTCTATATAAGCAGCAACAATAACAAAAACAATGCCAACATAAATTGAAAACACGAAAAACCATTAAAAAACTTTGAACGTTTAAATGGCAAAAGTATTCAATTGCTTAGAGCATAAATAAAAGGTCAAAATGGTTGGCTCTTCATTTTTTGGCAAAAAAAAATTATACCCTAAATAAAATCGAAAAAATACTACAATTTTCTTATACACATCAAGGACAATCTATCAAATAGATATCCGCTAACAACAACAACAATTCTAACACATTTACAGTAACTAAAAACTACGAAATTCTCACTCATTGGCAAACAAAAGATTTAAGCGACGAACTTGCTACTTTGCAGAAATAAGAAAATAGAAGATGGACAAAAACACGCACAGGCGCATATGTTTTCCTATATTTATTTTTTGTTATCTTTTCGACTAAGGTGTGGGAATTTCCTTCTGTCTCTTTCACCATTTACAAACTAATAAATAATAAGAAAATTTATCATGCAGCAGTGCACGCACACAATTTGTAACATTGAAACAACATGTTGTTTATAATGGAAAAATCACGCACTTGAAATTGTGTAATTGTTGCAATGAACTGCCGCTTTGAGGCATCATTCAAATTGTTGTAATTAAATTTTCCTTACATTTTTCTTGTTGTGTCGATCGGTGCGTGTGTGTGTGTATGAGCATGGGAAACTCGCTGTAAGTAAAAGTGCAAAAAGTAAGGGAATCAAAGTTGTTTCCTTGTTAGCAATTTGGGATTTTCCATTTTATAATTGAATGTGTTTATAAAAGACGGAAAATGGCTTAGAAAACTGTCTGCGTGCTTAATTGTTAGCTAGAAATTAACGCAGCATCTGGTCAACATGTGTGTTGTTTAAAGCCATTAGCATTTCTTCTCACCTTTACAAGTTAAGCGTCGATGTCCTTATTTTTGTAACGCTTCATTTGTAGAGTTTTAAAATTTTGTTTTAAAAGTTTGTACAATTTTTCTAAACACTTCCAACCTAATATTTTGCTAAAATCCACTGTTTCATTTGTTACCTTACAATTTTTCACTGTAAGATTCAATCCGTTCTTAGTAGATTTACTACTTTTTATGTAATTGAACATTTTTTCTCTGTCGATCTTACCAATACTTATTCAATAATAGTCAATTATAATCAATAAAAATCAACTTTTCTCGACAATTCAAATTTTTAAAATCTTTAATCGATAAAGTTCTGAATGGAAAGCATTTCAAACTGGAGGTCTGCGGCTATTGGCGTGATTTTTAAGGTGGTCAGTAACGATTAAAGTGTGAAGAACACTAAGCTACTTACATCATACTTAAATTTTAGCCGAGTTTAACTTTAAATAACTTATTCAGTAGAAGAGAATTTTCTTGAATTTTTAACTTCTTAATGGCAAACAGCTCTACTCCAAGTTATAATCAATTAAAGGTCTGTGGGGATATATTTTAAAAATATTTTTAATGAGAAGAAACTCAAAAGTTGGTTTTAAAATAAGTTTTTTCAGTATTAAAAATATCCAGATATTTTAAGAACTAACACCTTAAGACTGCCGCCAAGAATGTGTATTTTTTCACTAGGTGGCCTTCCCTTACCGCTGCTCTAGTTATAGATACTGACTCAATGTAATTTCTTGCCGATGCCATATACTATTAATTCAATTTCTTGCAAAAAATGTCAGTGCTACAATGAAAATTATCAATAAATGTCTTATATCTTTTGTAGCCGAAATTTTGCATTTTTCTTACTGCAATAAAAATCAGTTTACCAGTGAAAATATTGCTTTGAGAATTTGCTAAAACTATGCACCAAATATTTTCATTTTAACTTAAACTAACTATAGATGCTTAAGTTAAGCGATTGCAATGCATTTCAAAGAAAATAAAATATTACAGATATGCCAAGGAATGCAGCAGCACATGCTTGAGAAATCACTGCTACCAAAAGTAGCTAAAAGTAGGCACCAAGTAGCTAATCAACTGAAACAAATAAGAAACAACATAATTTTCTTACTTTTGCTTCAGCAGATATATTCAAAAAAATATGTTGCCTACTTTCAGCAGCAAGTCTAAATCGCGCAACAAAAATGTTGCTGCTGCATTCGGTCCACAAAGTGGAAGGCATTTGCTACGAACAAAACCAAAACTTACCTTCAAAGCGCAGAATATGCAATCTTGGCCGCTACAGACGTGTTGACTCAAAGAACGAAACGAACGACGAAAGGCATCCAAATGCCATAAAACCTAAAAGGAGATAGAGATAAAGAAGAAAATAAAATGAGTTTAGGCAAATATGTATATAGTTAAGAAACAATGAAATGGTAAAAAGATGTAGTTGTAACTGTGGCAATGAGCCAATGCAGTAAAACGTGTTTGTATGTTGCCACAACTTGGCTATAACTTTTTTTTTTTTCTTTATATTTTTTTATTGTCTTTGTTGTGCAGCCATTTTATGGCTTTTTCTTGAAGGAGAAGCAGACTTAACAGAGAGTTACACTCACACGTTTAAGAAATCAACCTCAAGCTAAACTAAGGTACAAAAGAAGTCAATCTCTGGAACGAAACGAGAAAACTTGTTTCTCACGACAGACTTTGTATAGAAACATCACAACTTTTGGTCACAATTTGCAGCCTCGCTGTTGCTTTGGCAAGTTGACGCGGAAACATTTTGTGGCTTTGTTGCGCTACATATGAGTTTGGTTGCAAAAACACAGCAGCAAGTTCCGTGCTGAATTGGTTGGAAGTGGTGAACTGGCTAAAGCTTTTAGTCTTGTCTTGAGTGAAAAGAAATCGGGTTGGTTGGACCAAGTTTTGTTGTGGTTCTTCAAGTGACGCTACAACGGCTGCGCCGTAGTACAGCTACAGCGATAAAAACGACGACAGCGACAGACAGCAGACAGCACAACAGCCATAATGATGGCTTTCAATTCTGTAGAATTATCTGACTGTTGCCTTTTTTGCTTTTTGTCTTGTCTTGTTTTGATTTTGGCCGCTGTTGTTGAGTTTGATTTTTGTGCCCGCAGCAACGACTTTTTGTGCAGTAACTCTTTGGCGTGGGGTTATCCATAGGAGGGTTAAAAACTTTTTTATTTCTGATTGTGATGGAAATGGCTGGGTGTAGGAAAATCTGTTTAAAGTATTATTTAAGAAAAAATACGTTTTCCAAAGAATTTTTCTCAAAAATTGGAGCGAGAAATAGCCTTGATACTTATTGATGCAATTTTTGGAAAACTTTTCGATTTAGCTTTTTGACGTTTATTCTTAGAAAAATTTAAGAAACAGGAAAAGGAAAAGTTATCCAAGGAAGAATCGCTCCAAAAGTTATGTACAAAAAAATTATCACATTCAAAATAATTAGTTTGTGGAAGAATTGCCGAAAAACTCAAAACTTTTTTCTCCCATGAAATATGACTAAAATCGCAAGCGCATGTACAAATTAAAATTGCAAGTGACGTAAGATGAAAAGTCGAATACAACTAAGGTGCTACACAATAAATTAGCTAAGACATTTTTTGATCATTTTAAAACCTCTACCTTCAGCCAACATAAGAAATCGTAGCAGATTGTTCAGACTAAGAAATCGTAAATGACTCAAAAGTTTATTAAAACTTAAAATGAGGAATAAGCTAAGAAATCTCATGAGACAAAAAAATTTACATTTGACAAAAAATTACATAAAATTAAAAATTCGCTTACAACTAAATAGTCGCCTATAGCATAAATGTCATATGAAAATTGAATGTTGCATACAACTGAGAATTCGCATTGAACTAAAAGTAGCATGAGACAAACAAATATCACAGCAATTTTACTGGCAAAGTCCCACAAATTCGACTAAGATTTTTAGAACAGATAATACTTTTATACCTTTTGACTTTTCGTTTTATCGCGGTTCTTAAATTTTTATTTAAATAAAATTTTTTTTAAATAACTATTTCATACATTTTTATTGCGCCTGGCCACAGACTTTTACTCTGCATGTAAAAATTATATGTATCAAAGTACACTCATATTAATTTGACATCCCAAGAATAAACTTTAGGTCAATTCTTGAAAAAAATTTTGGCTTTGAAAAAGCCTCATACTCCCTAAAATTACCAGATTTTCCACACACCAAGTTTCGCGTGAAATTGCCCTCATATACCATACAAATGCTTATTTTTCATTACTTTGATTTTAACGATTTTTTCTGCTAAAACTTAATTTCAAAAAGTTCGCCTTGTTGGCTTTGTCGCCTGTAGCAAATGTTTCGCTGCTGTAGCTTATCAACTTTTTTTCCGCCATCGCGCTTGTTGCCAAAGTTACTTTGCCACTTTTATGCTTTTGTGTTTCAGGTCAAATACGAAAATTCAGCACAGCAACGTTAAATTCAGTTTTTATTCGTTTTTTTCATTGCTTGCTGAGAGTAGCGTGTTTTGGTTACTTTTATGTGTCGTTTTACTTTTCTAAATCAGAAAAAAAAATCCACCATTTTGTGGTTGTGATTTCTTCCAAACAAGATACGCGCTACAGCTGCATACACAGCTGTGTGTCTAAATTTTTTCAAATTCAGTTTTTTTGTTTTTGTTTTTACTACTACTATTTGTTTTTGTTGTTGCTTATAGCCCTTTTACTTAGCGCGCGCTGCAAAAGCGCATTTGAAGCGCGCGTCTTTGGTTATCAAGTTTTTATTGTTTGAGTTTCAGTTGGTTACCAGCATAATGTTTTTAACTGTTGCTGTTTTCTGTCTCATTTGCTTATGCTTAAATAGTATTTTTTTTATTAATTATTGGATTTTGTGGGTGCTGAGCTTTCTTCGCTATTGATTGGAATTTTTTTATATTTATATAAAGTTGAATTTTTGTTGCTTTGTCTTAGACAGCATATCATTTGAAGTTATATGAAAATCGATTTTGAATAAGAAAAAATCCAGTTTTTATTATTGATTGGAATTACTATCTCTATTTATAAATTCCTTACATATATTTATTGAGTATTTGAAAAATGTTGCTAATTATAAACAAAAAACTCCAAACATAAATATGTATTCCTTAGAAGTTAGCAAGACTCTCTGCCGTAAAACAAAAGACTTAAGACCCAAACTTGATATTTGTACAAATTTTGGAAATTGTTCGATTTTTTTTCAACTTAAGAAATTATTAGACAAAAGTAAAATTTCTGTTACAAAATCAACCTAACATTTCAGAAAAATGACTTCTTAGCTGCTATAGTTCTTTGAAAAATTGCATAAGAATCAATTTCAAATTGACTTAAGCGCCAGATATTGTCTTTAACAATGACATAATCAATTAGTTTTGGCGATTAACCAAAGAAGCAAAAAAATCACACTTCCAAATTTCTACAATTTAGTAGCTAACATGCCCAAAAACAGTCAACGAAATTAAGTTAAGTTTAAAATTTTGCAATAGTAAGAATTTCAAGTATGAATATAAAAAATGTTGCAATTTCTATCGAATTTAGTCAATACTTTTTCTTGATTTGCTTAGATCACTAACATTGTGAAGCAATTCAAGGTTTAATATTTTTTGAGCCAATTTCAATATGTTTTATATTAATTAAAAGCTCAATTTTAATCATATACGAATATGTGCTTAGTAACACATTCTTTTTTTGCAATATTATGGCTACTGCTAATCCTTCAAAAGCTATTGCTAGCAAACAAAAGCACGTAGTTGATTTGATACCCTCCCCTGGTAAGCAACATAACACGCCATGTAGTGAAAGGTTTTGTTTTTATTGTTTTCATTTTGTTGTTTTTTTTTAACTAGTTAGCCCACACCTAGGATCATATTACGTTGGCTTTACGCAAAAACTTGACCAACAATGTGTGGACTGCATTTAGTTAATTTATTTGAACACAATAGCAAAAAATCAAAAGATTACAGAGGCATACTTTTCTGTAAAAACCAACAACACATATGTTTCTTACTGTAAAAAAAAAAACTTTCAAAATGGTGCTTTATCAAAGTATAACAGTTTTGAACTGCAAGCTCCAACGAATCATTATAAAATGAGAAGAACCACAGGAAATATCGAACAAACATTTTTTTGAAGAATTGCTCCAACTGAACAATTGTTTTGAAAATCAGTGATTGTTAAACAAAATATTGAAAATATTTGTAGAGGGTAATATTTTGAAGTTCCCGATGTTCCAAAAGGATTATTGTTTTAATAGTCAAGCAAAATCAACTGATTTTTTTGCAATTATGTGGACAATTCCGCCAAGTTCCCGTGACTTAACACTACTAGATTATATCTTGTGGCAACGTGTGAAACTTCTGGCTTGCGACGATAAGCCAACAAAAATTGCCAACATTACTCGAACAAATGCAGACATAAAACCCAATTGCTTGACGTATACCCGAAATTGTTTTCAAACGTTAATGCCATTGAATATTCTTTCAAACGAATTGAAAAATTTTGAAGAAATTCAATTGGTTGCTCTCTTATGTGAATTTAAAGTTTGGACTAGGGTTGTAACGGAGGTCATCTACGCGGATGCGGAATTTTAACGGAAGCGGTGGCGGAAATATAATTTGAAAGTATTTTAAATTCAAGATTTTGTAAAAGTTTTAGTTCTAAACATTTGGAGCCTAGGCCTGACGAAAAAACTATTTTTCAGAATTTATTATGTCAAGATATAAATATAATTCTATTCAGGATCAATATATACACTCTTAAAAAACATTAACAATTTTCTTTTAATTAATTGAAGATTATATATGTATATGGCAAAATAGCGCCATATGCGTAGCCATATAAAAACAATTGGTGTCAACAGAGCCAGTGACTTTGCAGGAAGAAATACTCTGAAACACAAAAACCAAAAAAAAAAATAGGTTCAGATTATTATATTTTATGCAAAAATGACAAAATGGCGGCTGTTTAAGCAGAAGTGTGCAAAAAACGAGGATTTTTTGGTTAATTTGTCGGATTAAAAAAATTGAAAAAAAAATCAATATTTTGACTCAATTCTTCTTTATGCGATATCCATACACGTGACAAATATGTGGATAAAATTTTATAAGGATCGGCTCAGTACTTTTGGAGATAAGACTGAAAAGAAGAGCTCTTAAAGTATTTTATATTGAACCGGAGCGTGCGCTACTTTCGAAATCTGCAAAAACGAAAATCATACTAGGTTGCACCCATAAGCATTTCCTACGAATTAACTAAATATAAAAATAACTAAGTTTCTAGCTATGGTCTAGCTAATCTGATCGTTGCCACTTACCAGCATTAAAAAAGCAATAAAATGTAAATTTCCTAAAGACCGAATTTTTCATTGTTTACTCCAAAGCAATATTTTTTGGATCATTTTCCAAGAAACAAAACTTTTAAAAAAATGTTCTGCATTGTTTGTACTAAAATTATACAAAATTCTTAAGATAAAAATAATTTTTTTTTAAAAAAAATTCTTATAAAAACAAAACAAAGAAATAAAACATTACATAAAAGCACACCAAAAAATAAACACATTAATTATGGCTTAGATAAATAAAAGACTTGAACACCGAACTTGTTATCAATGTACCATAATATTCTTCAATATTCTTTTCTCTATTATTTCGCTCTTCTTAATGATGTGTTAATGTTGTTAAGAAGAAAAAAAACAATCGGAAACATTAAATCAAAACTTAAACAAAACAGAGTTGCATTTATTAGTGACCAACACAAAAGTACCACGTTGTTGCACCCACACATGTGCAACAACGCACACGCATTTCCGTCAAAGTAAAGAGATTGCAAGCAACAAAAAATAAAATCAAAATATAAATTTAAATCAAAGCAAAGCTTTAAATGCTTGTAAACATAGGTGTAATTTACTAAATTGTTGCATTTTCTATTTAAAGACAAAATTTAACCGGAAGGAAGGTAAATGACCAGTAAAACTTTGGTCATCGTAATAAAGAATAAAAAAATAAAGCCAAGTGGGCGCTATTTATTAAAAGTGATGCAGTAAAAATCATTGGAAATAAAAATGCAAAAACGTTTAATTAGTTAAAAACGCATTTTATTCCAAAGCTACATAAATAGATGTTTGAAAATTCATTAACTGAGTTGGTGTATATTTTTCAATTAAAATTCATTATTTGACTGAGGTTTGCGCCTCCAACAGAAAAACAAAATTCGAAAAGTGGAGGCGCAAATTATTAACGTAGATTTTTTTCAGCTTTGTTGTTGTTTGTTGTTTTGTGTTTTGTGCTAACTGATCTTAGTTTATTTTTTTGCTTTAACTACAATTAGAACATTTTCTTTGCTATGCAAGTAACTTTATAATGAAAATTGTTGTTGCACGCAGTGTCTTGTAGGATGCAAAAAGAGAATTGCCTAAATGACTTCCTTTGAGTTTTTCTTTTGTTTTCATAAATTTTTAATTTTATTTTTTTTTTAATCCATATATGTAAAACTGTCTACGATAGGAGTTTACTGCGCCTTCATTGCCTGCTAAAAGCCGGAAGTATTTAGTGGAAAATTCTAAGCATATAAATTATAGCTAATTATTAAGTTAGCATAAGAAAAAGGTAAATTTGTTGTTAAGTGACTCTCTTTTTCTTTGAGCCTCACATATGCTGTTATGTAAGCTCTTTTTCAATGGAAAACTCGAAAAAAACTAACCAATACTTAAGTGTAAAAGAACTACTTCCTAGCGTGACTTTCAAATTTTGCGCATCTTTTCGATTTTTATTTTACCTTCAATTGCGTGTAAGCTGTTTATTTTTCGATTTACGTTCATGTTACCACTTTTACGCTTGTCACCAATGAAGTTCGAATAACGAACGATTGGTATGGTATATATTATGCGGCAATATTCTACACATTATATAATATTCTAGTGTTTATTTTTCTCAATATTATATAATACATATTGATGTTGTAAGTTTCGTACTTTTACAAACTAATGCATACATTATTTGGCTCAAGTTCGTAGCTTAAGTCTTTTGTTTTCTAGTAAATCGATGTTGATGAATTTGTTTTTGATATTTTTTTTCAAACTTCCGTTACGAACAAATAATTTTAGATAAAAAAATGTATTATTTTATGGAAGTCACATCTTTTTTATAATTGTTATTTTATATAGCTTACTGTTCAATATAATATGTGTTAACACCAAAAAACAACATTACTCTTAAGAAAGCTAAATTAAAAAGAAAAATCCCTTTTCTTTTCAGCATTTAATATTTTTTGTTTAAATTAGTAAAGCGAGCATTAAATTGATTGTAACATAAATTTCCTTTTAATGCTACAAAATGCAATTTTCTGAGATAAAACTCATAAAAAATATTAATGGAATTTTAACAATTTAATAAATATTATTTAACAAATATTCAAGCCTAAGGGAAAACACATAACTTTTAACTATTTAAATTAAATATAAAAACAATTTTAGTTAATTTTCCCATTTAAAATTATGTAAATATTGTTGTCACATCATTGCCAGTATGTTGCTTCAAGCTGTGTTAGAGTTTTTTTTTTTTGTAGTTTGTTAGTTATGTGCTGCTTAGCATTTATGTTTAAATTGAATCGAACGACGTATGCAGTAAAATGAGGTTGGGTCTATTCAAATGTATGTTAATTGTCGCATCGCACAATTTATTGCTTTTCTTGGAAAAGTTTTTATATAAGAGAAAAGTTGTGGCAAGCAAAATTGGTTACGTTTTCAATTTTAAGCCATTGGCGCAAGGTGGTAAGCGTTGCGTTATTTGAAATTTTTTTTATGTTTGTGGCTTGGCTTGAACTCAAAAGTATATTGAAGTTGGGCATTTACTTAATTAAATGCAATGCAATTTGAAAGAAAACTAAAATTATGGTGTATAGTTTAAATAAAAATATATTGCTATTTGAATTTATAAGCCAGTGGCTAAAAAATAATGAGTGCCATATCTGCAACTCTCGCGATATATAGGCTACCACATTTCCACCGAGCTGCAAAGTCGTTTCCAAAATAACCCACAAAAAATAAAATGAGCCTTCTGAAATATTTTGATTTAAAATATTGTTTCATGCGAAATCTAAATTGTCATGCAAAACGATCGAAAAATCTGTATGCTTATGGCGGAAAATATGACCAATTTCATCACGCAGAATAAAAAGTTTAAGATTTAATTGGCTGAAGAATTGTAAATTTAATAGAAAGTTTTTAATACTCTGATCCTTCCTCCAAACGAAGTATTATCTATATATAAATAGGCGGTAGCAATTTTTCTTTTAGTTGGCGTGGCACCGCCCTTTATAGGAAAAAACGCTGTTAGGGCTGAGGCGCTACACCGATTTTGACCGAATTCGTGAAAAAGATAGATTGATTTCTGAGTAAAGAAATTTGGTTTTATGGTAGGCGGTGCCACGCTCCTAACAGAAAAAAGATTTTTTACTGCTAAATTGATGGACCGATTTTGTTGTCGTAATCTTGTACAGAGATTTAATTAGATTAAACCTTGAGTAAATATATTTGACTTTTAATAGGCGGTGCCACGCCCTTAATCAGATAATATGTTTTCAGAGCTATATTAATGGATCGATTTTGATGAAATTTGGTATCGAGGTAAACTGAACTCTCATGAGGGATATTTGTTTGTAAGTGGGCGTTGCCACTCCCTTAACTGTAAAATATACTTTTACAGCTATATTAATGGACGGATTATGATGAAATTGCGTACGTAGATAGATTGAAACTTAAGAAAGAGAAAAAAATAGGTTGTAGGCAACATTATATCATTATTTTTATTGTTGGTAGCAGGTAAAATAATACTGAAATGTTTTGTATTATGACTAAAAGTTGAATTTCAGCCGAACTCTAGTTGAAAAAGAGAAATGATGCTTTTAGCTTAAATAAAAAAGTTTAAAAATTGTTTACTAAGCCAGATTGCAAATAGTTAAACTTATAAACATAATTGCGCTTATAAACAAAACTAAAATATAAAATAAAATTAAGATAATACCTTCACCAAAAATATCACAATCAAATATTGAAAATAACAGTAAAACTTTGTCACTCGCTTACAAGATTGTTTTATGTAACAAACGAAAAAAACATAAAAAAAACGAACGCAAAAACTCGGCAACATTTCAAATTGAAATTAAAAGCCAATACAGGGCAGACATGTGCATAACATGTAATTAATATTAAATTGTTTTCCCCAAGAGCGTTTACTTTAGGCCAAAGTGTTGACAGCAACACTAAAGTCAGAAGCTGTACTGATGCTAACGCTACACGAGAGTAGGCATAACCCAATTGACAGACAACGTGTTGTTGCGTTGATTATTGGCTGTAAGCAATTTAGCGCCACTGCAAGTTTTTGTGACGTTTAAGTAAGCGGAACTTGGAATAATTGCGAAAATATGGTAACAATCAAAGTAATTGATAAAGTGAAAAATGAAGATAAACAACTAGTCAAAATAAAAGAAATAACAAAAAAAAATAAAAGCAACAGCAAAGAAAACTGAAGAAGCGTTACATTTTCAACTCATAGACGGCACAAAGTGCACTCATGTGCAACCGTCTGCCAGACTGTCTCACTCACTGTCTATTGGAGCATTTTGGTGTGATAATTTTTTTTTTGTGCTGTAAAGCACTCGAATTAACAAGTAGACGTCGTCGTTTTGGTTTCATATGATTTGTTATACTTTTTTGTAAAAATTTTGAACCTTTTCTTAAGAATAAAATTTACATTTTTAATTAGCATTTGCCTCGAAAACATGTTAAGTATTTTTACGAAATTATATATGCCTAAAATTGAAGCTATAAAAATACACTTGCTGCTATCATATAAATTAGAAAAAATTGTTTTTTTTCGAAATTTATAAATATTTATTAATTTATAAATAGCTTTGATATTCGATGAAGCTTTTCCTCGCACAATACGCACGCTGTGTAGCTCAAATTTCTTAGATAAACCAAATTATTGTTGAGTTGGAATTTTCAATTATGTAAATTTTAAGTACCAATTTTAAGCAGCTAATTTGTTGTTGTTAACTTATCAACATGTTTTTTTTTCCAAATTTTAACTTAACTATTTTTTATTAATTTGGATAAATTTGTTGTTTCTGTTGGTTGAATTTGATAACCCACAGTACGATTAGGAGTTTGTTATTCAGTTTTTTTGTATCTATGCTACTAAGGCAACAACCTGTTGCTGCTGTTACTATCACAAACATTTATTGGAATTCGAATTGTGGTCTAGCATTTAGTTGCTGGTTTTGTTGTTATTATTTATATTCAATACATACTTTAAAAGATTTTTGATTTTTGTACTATTTGTTGTAAAAAAAAAAAGAAAACTTTCACAAATAAAGGTTTTAGTTGTTTTCATAGTTGTTTGGTTTGGTGGTGATATATGCTACGTTTTTTGTTACCTCAATTAAAACGCCAACCAAAAGAAAGTAATTTTCTGAAATTAAGTGTTACTTACAATTAGTTGGGTTGGTATTTGCGTCATGCTAATGTGAGAATTTCGTACATAAACAAATGTGAAATCTTTTTGGAAGTATCAATGAAAAAAAAAAAAAAAAAAAAAAGTTCGTAGCTTAAGTCTTTTGTATGGCATTACTTATTAGTACTATGGCTCTAAGTTTAATTTTTCTGTGAGTTTGTCCTGCTGATTTTGAAAAAAAAAACACTATTTACTTAAATTAATCAGGTATATTTTTTGGCATACAAACATAAGTACTTTAACACAAGGTTCAGCATAACATGCTTCGGATGAACTAGTTTGGCCTAGGAAAAACTAGTTTATCCTAAAAAATAGTTTGGTCGGTTAAAAAATATCAAATATGTGTACGTTTTTAGCAAATTTTCGAAACATTCACAGATAGCTCAAGGTCTTTTGACAGCTTAAAAAAAATTTCAAGAAATGACCCAATATGTTCGAGTAAGCCTCAAATAGGTTCTGATTCAGCGATAAAGAATCTGAGAGGCATATTAATTTGGAACTACTGAAACTTTTTTTAATAAAAGCCGCAACTAAAGCAACAATAAATAATTTTACTTTATTTTTATCGGGATCACATTATGGTTATTCATCTAAGCGCGAAAAACCCTCGCAAGCTGTGCAAGTTGTGCAGTTTTGCGCCGTCGCAAACGAACTGTCAAAAATCGTATTTTGATCAAACTAAGTAGAAAAGTTGCGCTGCTAATTTGTGTATTTGTTGTCACTCTCTTTTCCCATACGATTCTCTCAGCAAATATTTATTGTTTACACATTTTGTATTTGTCACTCTCTTTTCCCATACGATTCACTCACAAAAAAATGACATGCTCATCAAGTGCCACAAATTGCACAAAATATTCGAAGGGGCGCTCGTCAAGCACATCGCGCAAAATTGCCTATTTGCACAAATGGCAAACTTGAGCGTTTAGATGAATACCACTATTATTTTTTTATAGAATTTACACTGCTGAATTTTAATCCATAGTCCACTTTGCGTTATTACCGTATATAAAAAAATTTCATGGTAATAATTTCTTGTATTCAAAAATCGCTCTTCAGCCACTAAGCAAATGTACTAATTTTTGAAAGTATTTGTTTTTTAATAAATTAATTTTTTAAGGGTGTGACCCAAAAAAAACCTATCTTCGATTTATTTGAATTGCCTTAAAATACATACGATGTCATACTATATATGAAACTTACAAAAACATAAAAATATCTCTTCGCCATTTCCAAATATGTTTGTGTAAAATGCTATAAGCATTTTATGTAAAAAATCAGAGTACTTGTGGCTATAAATAATTTCCATTTCTCATAGCAGAGAAATTTTCCCAGCATTGGAAAATTCAGAATACACGTTTTTTTTTGCAGCATTAGCATTTGAAAAAATTTTCTAATGCTCATCATACATACGCCAGGTGCTGTTTACCATAGCCTTGAATTGTGATGCTTCATCCCTTTTTTCTGTATATATTCTTGAAACTTTTTTTTTCCTTTGGTTTCCTTTCTTCAATTTTGTTTCTTGTGGTTTTCTTTGATTTAAATTTTATTTCTTGTGCATGTTGTTTGGTTAAAGGTACCTGCCGTATTACGACACGCATTGATTTTCATTAAAAGATTAAACCAGACAGTTTGGCATTAGAGGGTGTACAGTTTTTATTTAAAATTCTGCTGCTTTAAGTTATTCTCATATTAAGTCTCATCACAGCTGTTGCGTTTTGAACAAAATTGAAATATAGTACATATCTGCTGACTTTAAGCCAAAATTTTAACTAAAACAAATCCAGATTGAAAATTTTCCAATTGTTAGAGCTAACTTGAAAACTCTTGTATCATATGGAACTTTTGCCAAATTGACGCAGCAAATTTCAATCGACAGTAGTCCTCAAGTTAAACAAAATTCCACATTGAAAATGAGATAAAACAATTACAAAACAATGACTCGCAATCAAAGCAAGTATTTTTAAATTGAGGTCACTAGCATAGTAATAAGTAATTATTATGATGCTGATTAACCTTCCACCATCAAACTATCAGCACAGTCAGTCAGTCAGTGTGTACGTAGCAATACTTAGCGGGCAAATACCTTAGACCACATTAATGAATATTTTACGTAAAAACAAAGTTTTCTTATTCAGCTTCACACTTTTAAGTGGTCATATAAAAAGGTGCATAAAATTCCAGCTTACACCATAATACGGCTACTTTTAATAGAACATTTCAACATAATAGTTAATTTTCACTTAATGCCAGTAAATCCCTTAATAAAATTCATTACGTTTTATTACACTTCAAACTGAAACACTTTATCATTAGTTTTGCTTTGTTTTGCTTTGCGAATCGTACGCATGCGCAAATGCGCACAAGTATTGCGCTGGCACGTTATAGTCAATTTTTTGTAGTTGGCCGCTTTTATGCGTATGTACGTGCGTGTACACTTGGAAAAACGTTTATTTTATTTTATGACATAGAGTGATGTTGTAATTTAGTTTAAATTGAAATCAAAACAATTTGCAACCACAAAATATTCATAAATTGGCATAGTAATTGATTTTTTAAAGTAAAATATGGGAAAAAATCTTTGATTAAAATTTTTAATATCTGTTATAGTATATTTTCCTGAGAAAAGTCCGTTAAAAATAATATTTGAAATATTTATCCAAAATAAGCGTCATATTATATGACGCAATTTTCGTACGAGTATGAGCCCAAATTTTCTATTTAGAAGATTTCAATTATTTTTTCAGCGGTTTTAACGAATCCTCTCATATAATTTTTTAAAAAATCGATACAAATGACTAAATTTTTGTTTTTCGGAAATTTTTATCTATTTTATTAAGACTTTATTGTCTTTAATAAATGTTGGTTCAATTTTGCTTAAACACTTTAATTGCCAACATTAATCAATTAATTTTTTCAAGTGTCAATTTCAGAATAATTCCAAGAATTTAAAGGCCAAGTCAAACATAGCAGAAAACAAAACGTAACTTTATGCAATGAATATTTTATATTTCTCATATATTCGCATAAAAATTATGATTTTTCCTTTTAAATACAGCGGCTTGGCGTACGTGTTCTAATAATGAACTTATAAAACTGATACAGCATAGCACTTAACACACATACAGATGTACAAGCTAACAGGCGTGCATATGTATTGCTAACAACATATAACAACTGTTTTAAGCAAAGCAGTTGTACGACGTGCTGAAGAAGCAAAAACAGAAACAACTTTATACAACAGGCCAATAAATAAAAACAACAAAAAAAGAAAAAAGTGAAAAAATAAACAAGTGAAGCTCACGTGTGCTGCATTAAAATTCTTTTTAGTTTGGTATTCGTATTTAAGATTAAAAGTTCAATTGAATTTTTAATTTTTTTCTTTAATATGACTTTGAATAGTTACTTGTGTTGATATAAAAATCATTTTCTTCAACTTTTGCCGCTTGCAAAATGTTGACAGCAAATGTAATTTCTGCAACAAATGTCCAGTCAGCACTTGTTGTTGCGTTACTATGTTTACTGATGCGTGGGTGTTGCCGGCTTCTTTGACTTTGGGTTATTATGAGTTTTTCTTTATGTTTATTAATATTTTTATTTATATATTTTTTTTTATTATTTTGTTGCCTTGGTAAATTCATGAAGAAAGCATATTCATTTTTTTTTTTATTATTTTTTTTTTTTTTTGTCTGCGCCAAAAGTTAATTGGTTTAGTTACCGCACTCGACTAGCAATTATTTTGTTTGTTGTTATCGTTAATGCGTTTTGGAAACGTAATGCAGGGGTTAGATTTTGACTTTATTTTATTAATGCAATTAAATGCAATGAGTTTTGGTATGTGTTTTTGTTTTTCGGGGGTTACAGCGTGGTAAAAAAGTAACAAAGCGTTAAGTTGGAAATGCTAACACAACTGTGCTTTATTGTTTTCAAAAGGGTGAAACAAATTTACAAAAACAAAAATTCGGGGAAAAGTCATAAAAACATTTGCTTCTAAAAAATAAACGCAAAACTCTTAAAAGATATTTCGGCTGCACTACAGTTGTTAAAATCGTTTTTGATTGTTTGTTTGTTTTTGAGCGCAGTTAAAATAAAATCTATGCATCCATACTTTTACATAAGGAACATCTATCGATGTGACACTTCTTTCTCGCCTTAATGCCTTTTGGAAGTGTCAAAATTTGGCTTTCTCGGAAAAACAAGCAATCTACGAGTGTCTAAAATTATCTTATATATAAAGTACTTATGATTTTTATTAACTTTACCAAATATATCGCAATTACTTGTAAAATGCGGAGATTCTTCAGTATATTGCGACTTCTAGAGTCAAAGTCACATTTTATGTCCTCTTTTGTTGGTAAAAGCATTTTTGTTAAAGAAACAAATATTGATTTCCGTCACTACGGATAAATTTTTATCAAATTTTTATCAAATTTTGAAGACTTATAGCTCTTGGAAAGTAGCCTTTTCTGCTAAATTCTTTAGAAAAGCAAAACTATATTTTATGAGGCAAATGATGTATTGAGTTACCTTTGAAAATTGGTCAAAAATGAAATTTTTATATTGCGCAAACAACCAAAATAATAAGTTATTGATTATTTTATCGCCACTGCATTCCATATGCAAATGGTCCAGCTTTGACTGCATTTGCAATGCACAAAATATCAACGTTATGAAATAAAGGCACTTTTAACGAACATTTGTTTGAGAGAGAAGCCTACACTATTTTGTATAAAAAGTTTTTTGTTCCAAATTATTTTAAAATACAGTAAGCTGAAATTTTGAGCATGGTATCTTAATGAAAAGTTCTTAACATCAAAAAAGATTTTACGGTCAAAACGTGGTTCTTTAAACACATGTAAAAATTTGCCATATATCCAAGTTATGATCCTAAATACTTATCTTGTAAGCCGTCCGTACTTATTATCGTATAGTCTTTCGGTCAAAATTATATCCGCTACTCAAGTAGATTTTTCTTCCCGAATCCACTTGGTTAGCCCTATTAGGATTTACATATGGCTGCCCTTAATAGGGTCCGCTATTCCTAGTCAAATCCGAAGTTGACTATGGTAGGGCTTGCTTGATAGAAATTCTTACTCGGGTACTTTATAATTTAAGGACATAGCACATGCAAAAACCTTCGTAATTTTTCATAATTTCTTTACAAAACTGGAGAAAAAAATTATTTAAACTTGGATTTTGAGTCCGTACTAAATGTAGTACGCTCGGCACATATGAGTAGTAAAGGCAGTATTTTTTTTAAACTCAAATTGTTTATTATTCAACAATGTTCATGTACTTAAGTAAAAAAAAAAATTATGAAAAAAATTATTTTGTGGTGTGACACGTCACATTCATCATCACACTTTTGCTAATTTCACAAAACTGAAAACTCCGATCCAAAAAAAACATCCAAGTAATTACTCTAGACAAAACTTATCAATGCACGGTTTGTTGACCGCTATGGTCGGTAGCACCACAATAAGTTGGTTAGATAATTTAAAGAACAGGTTACGCAGAAACCTGAAAATAATAGGTGTACTACATGTAGTACGCTCGGCATATCCGGGTTAAGTATAATGAGACTAATGTATATCAACCAAATTTATGCCTATGCGCTCACGCATTTGATTTTTGGACAGTTAAGAAGATAAAGTAGAACGAACTATTTAGTATAAAGCTTATTATATCTAAATATAATGGAATAACCGTGGCAAAATCAAAAGATCATATACCGGATCTTCCCATATATCTTAGTCTTCAGCGCATCTTTTACTTTAAATCAATATGTATATGGTAGATAAATATATCAAAGAATCATTTGAAGTTATCTAAGATAATAAGACTTTTGTCTTTGGTATTTTGCACCATTTTGCAATACGGAAACAACCATTAAAGCTTTAATTGCTTACCTTGCATGTTTGAAAGAACGCGCCAATGCTTGACTTGGAATGAAAGTCCATAGCATGCGATTTCAAACACTTTGCTGATTGCATACTCGCAGCAGCCATAGAGGATGTTGGCAATAAAATCGATGACGCCGATGATGATGATTGCAATTGTGTTGCCATTGTCGTTGCGGATGACAACGGTGCATGCGGTGGCGCCGTTTTAATAGCAATAGTATCCATATTAAAACTAATTGTTGTTGATACAAAAAAAAAGTGTGCTGATATTGAAAAGGAATTACCACTATATTTATGGCAGTATGTTAAATATTTTGATGACAATATTTATTTGTCTATTTTATGCTTGATTAATTTCATTTTCACTTGGCTTTGTGCGACAATGTTCTGCGCACAGGTAAGGGCAGCTATAAAGAAACCCTTTGTTTTAAATTGCTGGATGACAAACAAGTTTTATGTTAGTAAGCAAGTACATGAATTTTGACAAACAACCCTTCTGCACAGGCAACAATGAATGTTTTTTCAATAAACAAAGAAAAAAGTAAATTTTGGAACTGACAACTGTTTTGGATATGTACGTGCAAATGTAGTATACACCTGTTTTTAGCAAGGGTAACTCTTTTTTTTTTGTTATTTAATGTGCTGCATTGCACGACATTTGGTAAGTTGGTGAAGAAGCGGCACTTTATTTATTGTATTTTTTTTTCAAGTTTTAGGGGGAAATATTCTTTGCTTATCTTTTGCGCACTCTACACAACACTGTCGACTTAAAAATTGTACACATTTTATTTTTTTGTATTAAAATTTTTTTATTCTTATTCACACTGCTTTTGCTTGCTTTAAGCATTTACCATTTTTCTTTTAACTAAGTTTCGTTGGTCACTTTTTGCTTAGACCATTAAATTCAATCTTCAAATTATCTTTTTTATTATTTTTTTTTTATTTCTTCATAAATAACGCTTTGACATCAAATGTCAAAAGTCTGGCCTCACATTCGAGTAACGAGAAACAAAAACATTTTACAGTTTCACACACTTGAATGTTGCGCAGCATGTAGTTTCTTGCTGTTCAATTGCGCCATTGACGTCACCACTTTGTTTAGCGACATTTGGTTTCACTGCAACACATTCTTGCTGTAGTCTGAGATTTTAGCTTTTAAGCGCTTTAGTTTAAAAGTAAAATATTTCAATTAAAGTTTTTCAAACCGAATTCATTTCAATCAACCAATTCCAGTAATTTATAAGTTTTTCTTTTGATTTGTCTTTCACATTTTCTTAGAATAACCTTAACGTTGTTGATATTTTGCGTCAGCACGTCTGTTAGTTTTAAGAGTAAACTCAGCACTGAAACTACGCTCACCATCAAGTTTCCCCTACAAGTTGTTCACAGCGTGGTTCGGCAACAATTTTTAAAACGTCAGCAGCACTTTGGTGTTAGTACTCTTTCAAGACTTTAAAGTAGAGTTTGTAAAAAAGAGACTGTGTGTTATTTGGTTTGGTTAAAGAGCGTAACTAAGCGTCTCTTGAAACTTTGAACAACGTGCAGCACATGTTTTGTTATTTTAGTTTGCTACGGACACTTTTAGGCGCTAATTTTATAAATGTTGCTACAAATTTAAGAATGTTGACAACATTTTGCAATAACATCAATGTCGTAACATTTTGTATTTTAATATATGACTTACCCGAAAGTGTGCTACGAAATATATTTGTTTTCTTTCAAGTTTTTGTCTTAAATCTTAAATAACTGAAAATTTTATATTACTTTTTGCGGTTGAGACATTCAGAAGTTTTTTTTAACAGTATCAAAAATGTTCGGTAAGCGACCATCTCCGATTTGTCTCAAATTTTGCAAGAGCATATCTTCGTATATTATTTAGAACGGCTTTGTCTAATGAGCCCTAGTTCACGAGATATCGAGGCCCGAAGACTGAAATATTGGTTATGGGCTATTATTCAAAATTTCGCTTAAATTCACTCAAACTATCAAGGTTAACAGTTTTATTCGAAAACTTATAAAAAAACTGTTTAAAACTTTCAGTCCTTTGGTTAATGGCTTTTTCGGAGAAAAAATAATATGAGCTGCAAAATGTTTTTTATGAAAAAATTTTACTTAAATTACTTTTCAGCGTATTCAAATTTTTCTTAAAATCTCGTTTAATAAAAAGCAAAAAATGTGAAACCAACTCTTTAGTTAGTCTTTTATTTTTCGAGTGGTAAAATAAAAACTATAACAACTTTAAGAGCTCGGTGTCACGTTTTACTGAGCAAAAATAAAAATGAGTTATTTTGTCAAAAAAAATATTAATGCGACAAGCTTTTTGAACATAGGAAACACTATGCAGACAGTCGTTCCAATAAAACTTAGTTGATATAAGTCAAATATCAAATTCTCTTTTTAAAGTGGTTTTCACAAAAAAATCTATGTAAAAGTGCCAAAAAATTCAATTTTTGTGGCCTAGTAATTAATTATGACGATAAACAATTTTTTAATTTTTCTTTAACCAAAATGCTTGTAAGAAATTCATCTTTATTTTTTAGCAAACTTGGGTATGCATTCTGTGAAGAAGAAAAAAGTTACATGTGAAAAAACATGTTTTTTTTTTTAGCTAAAAGTGCACCGAAACTGTTCATCGAAACTGTCGGATCGAAAGAAAACTGATGCAGACATCGTTTTCAATAGTCGCTCTAACCTTTGGATCTCCATCGACTATGCTTATTCCACAGTATCAAAAAATAAACATTTTTCATTATTATCTATGGTGAAAAA
The DNA here is from genome assembly GCA_949775025.1 of Tricholauxania praeusta. Taxonomy (NCBI): domain Eukaryota; kingdom Metazoa; phylum Arthropoda; class Insecta; order Diptera; family Lauxaniidae; genus Tricholauxania; species Tricholauxania praeusta. The sequence continues at coordinate 161,398,102 of OX459028.1, read as the reverse complement.
TTTTCAAAACAATTTTTTTCAATGAAAAAAAAATTGTAAAATGTATACTTTGACGCTCAAATTTAATTTCACTTCTGCTATGTACGATGGAATCTCTTTCAAGGATTTAATAGTTCAATAAATCATGATGAGTTAGTTGCAACAAGGAAAAAATACTATAATTCAGAGAGAAAACATTTTTCTTATCGTTTTCGCTTAGCAAAGTTATGGTGCAGCCTGTCCTAGTATGAGCTATTGTGAAAAATTTGTACTGAAAGTATACAAACTTGAAGAGTTAGAAGTTAAATGTCTGAGATAATGTTATTCCTGATAAAAAAAAATCATGTATTTTTCTTTTAACATGATCGCTCCAAAATCCAACCCCTATTTTGCTGGATATTTAATAAGTTATTAAAACTAATTTCAATAAGCTGTAAAACATTTTTATAGTTTCTTCAGGAAAAATATTTTTTGTTGAAAAATAGAAGATCTTTAAACAATAAAAATACAGCAGAACCATGACCTTTTAGGAAATTTTAGAGAAACTCTAACTGCCATGATTATTATTAAGCGAAAGTAGATATGGCAAAACTTTCTAAAAAACACACGGGAATATTTTAAAAATAGCCAAAGTTAAATATTTTCAATATTTTTCTAAGCCAGTCGTCAATACGTGCAAAACGAGAACTAAAAATCAGAGATACTATTCAAATTAATATAAATGTTATGCCAGCATATCTTTAACAGTTCAATTTGCTGTTTTCTTAGCAGCACAAAAGTATGCAGCATTATGTTAAATATTTACTTACAGAGTTTGTTGTTGAAGTCTTTCGTTTTCACATTTTAAGCCTGAAGAACAGCAAAGAGCACAAATTAAAAATTTATAAGAAAATCTTTAAAGAGAGTTGTTCGTTAAATGTTCAGAGGGAATTTATTATAAGCAAACACTTAAAGGGAAATTAAAGCGTGTCATATTCGAAAAATTTGAAGACAAAACAAAAACACAAAAATTGGTTTCCTCAATAACTAAATTCAATTCCAAAATATAAAAAATATTTAGCGTTAAATTTTTTATTTTGCTGCTTAGATCTTTCAATATTTTTTTGAATTCGAAAAATTTTATAGCGCTATACCAGCGCTAGGTAGAAAGCAGTTATAGTCAGCACCAAGCATTACCATTTCATTAGACAGTGAGTAAATTGTCAACAAAAGAACAAGCCAACATAATGACTATGTAGCTAAAGCAAAGAGAGAAAAATAAATCTCTGCAAACAGCGCATATAACACGAAACTAAGCAAACGATGAAAAAAAAGGCTACAAACGACAAAGACTCGATAAAACGAGATTTTTACAAAATGGTGGCATGCTGGTTAAGAAATGCGCGGCTACCATAAGCTAGAAAACTCTTTTTATGTGAAGAAAAAAAAGCCTTTTCGACTCATAAGTAAGACGCTTGTTGGCAATCATGACAGGCAAAAGAGAAGAGGGCATACAACTGACTGTCTTGTGTTTGGTGGGATGCTGTTGTGCTATAGCAGCAATACTGCTTTTGGAAAAAATGCTATTTTGAGATGCATAGTAAGATGGAGAAAAATTGGTAGTGCGTTTTTTCGTTTGTTTTTATTTTCGAGTTCTTATACTGATGTTGACTTGCTGCTTTTGTTTTGATTGCTATAGTTCTTGATTTTGTTTTGCTTATGTTGTTGGCTTCAGTTTGCCTCAAGCTACGTAGGAGTTTTTCTTTTTCCTTCGTTTTTTGATGCACAAGTCAAGCAGAATAAACCGCGAAAATTTTCCATTTTATAAGCCTTTGAGTTTAATGTACCTAGTCAAGGTTTGAAATTTAAAACTTTTTCAAGATTTGTATTTTAGCTAGCTTTTATTTAATATATTTTTTTTTTAATTCTATGCAACTCACATCCAACTCAGTTTAATTCAACTCAATTCAATTCAATTCAATTCATTTCACTTTAAAACAATCCATTCAATTCAGTTGAATGCAGTCAACTCTACATATATACTAAAAACAAAAGACTTAAGCTGCAAACTCTGCCTCATCAGCAATATAACTAAAAAACATAAGCTTCATACTCGATCAATCAAAATCATGCTATATGCGCACACTAACGAACAATAAACCGCTTATAATTCTCACGCCCCCAAACTCTTTGTCATAGTACCTTCAATCCAAAAGTCTAAGTAGCCACATCATAATTCATTTAAGTCCCCCTCATGTCGCATTAACCGCTAGTCATAAAGCAAATGAAGCAGCGGCAGCAGTATTAACATCAGCACCAGCTGAAGAGATTCGTTTGCAAAAAAAGTGGCTAATAACTTTTTAATTCTAAGCTGAAGATGCGCAAATAATTATTCAGGCATTAGTAATAACAACAGCATTTACTGACCCTGGCATTTTTTGTGTCATTAGGTAGCATCTACATATCATTGGGCTTGGTGGCTACGCAGCACACTCAGGTGTTCAATTTTTTCCTAACAAATATCCAATATGTTATTTACAGGGGTTAAGTTGCTCGTAATTTTACCACACAAATAGCAAAGTTGCAAACCTTTTTAAACTTTCAGTTTGGTGCCTTGGCTTTAGCACCGTTGGCATAATTTGAGAGCAGCAAATAAAAAACTGAAAAACTTATAAAAGTTGACTGAAATCAACTGACTGTTTTGTTGTGCAGCAGCGCAGCAGAGTTTACTGAGCAGACGCAAATTGTGAAGAATATGAAAATCATAACAAAAATAATAAAAATTTACTTAAGTGCTTGACTTATACCGCGTTAAAATGGCGTTAAGATTTCTTGTTTAATAAAATTACGAACTTCTTAATATAACTGAATGTTTATTTTCGCATATTTTTTTAGCAAAATTTTCTTATTCATTTTTTTTATTTGTGAGTATTAGGCTATAAGTGTTTTCGTAGCAAACAAAGTTTTGAAATTTCAAGATAAATTCTTGAGACAAAATTTTCATAAAAAAAATCATATCATTTGGGCTAAAAAGTGAATCGACCCGACGTAAGTTTTAATAAATATTAAAGGACTTACATCATGAAATGTCGGATAATGATTCAAAAGTTAATGAAATGAAGAAAAATTTGAATGCATCAATAAGAGGTTGCTATATCAGAATTTTATGTTAGCGACATTAGACGTTAACCGAGTAAGCAAAGTCATATTACGACGTTGTCAAAGATGGTCAAAAAGTTGAAAATTTTGCTTTTAGTTTAGCTAAAAATGCACCCCATTCCACCCCGGATAGCTGCTGTCGATTCAATTTTTTTGTCCTCTTTTACAAGAGCTTGTTCAACAATATTCCGCTGTCAGATTGCTGTAACGAATTGTTTTTATTTTTTCTCATTTTCTCAACTAATTCTACTGGATTATCAAGTTTAGCCTCATGTAGCACAAACATTTTTTGAAAAATATCCCTAATAATTATTGAATTTCATAAAGTAAAATCAGCTCAACACTCGTTCTCAGCTCTGAAGCCTGGAATTGAAAATTCACATTTTTATACATTTGTTTTCAACGTGGGATTGTGAGAGACCCCAATGTGCCGGATTGATACAAAATTGAAGTGGTGCCGCTAAGGGTTAACTAATAACGTATGAATATTTGCAGCAAAGCATTATTTGTTTCAACCAAATCAATGTTTAGTAATGATTGACTTAGTATAATAATCCATACATAATTAGTTAATTATTACCAAATTTATAATTGATTCAATAATATAGTTCGATCTGTTTGAATCTGCGCATGTTAACTAATACCAAATATTTCTTTCGCCTGTATCAAATATATATCTTGTTAATTTTGATATATACAAATAAATCGTTTTCTCTGTGCAGTCTTGTCCTCAAAATCGCAAAAAGGATATCGAAAGAGACGAAATATATCTATTTCAATACATTTTGTATTCAAAATACAAGTAACAAAAACTGTTTCAATTTATCAACTAAGTCCTTAAAATCTTTTTTCAATAAAAAGGATTCAGAAATTGATATTACATGACATGAATATTTATATGAAATAAACATTTAGCTTAAGAAAAAGAAACCTAGAAAAATTAAGTAGTAATGCCATTCTTTATGCCACAATAAGTTACAGTCATCTTATAGCGCAGATTTTTCTTTAACATTCAACTCTAATTTGCGCGCCATTTTTCATTGCAAACAACAAAACACAAACTAAAGCTACATGATAACATAAAAGGATTTCCATGGAGTTTAACACACGACGAATAGAAAAACTGAATGTGCACACGCGCCATAAACGTGCTGTGTGTGCAGCATAACTAAAATGCGAGCAAAAAAAAGTTGCAGCAAATGGCACTGACAACACAGCAACAACAACAATTGCAATAACAATAAACAAAAAGTTGTAGGCAGCAACAGTACAACGAGTACAACTTTAGAAAGCCACAAATAAATTGCGCGCAAATTGCCAGCTGTATAATTTACAAAGAAAAAAAAAAGGCAACAATAACAGAAATAGATGATAAAAACAAAAAAAAAACACAGAAAACAAGAAATCAATGCCAAAGTCCAAAAAGTCTATTTTTGGCTTTTGTTGCAGAAAATCAAGAAAAAAGCGCGAAAAGTTGTTGCATCTATTGCGAAGACAACATAGTGGAGCCCTTTTTCGCCAAAGCAATGACAGCAGTGGTAAAAGATGCTTCAACTATGATATTATAGTTAGGATGGACCTTCTATGAAATATTTTTATTTGAGTGGCTTTGAATTTTAATAAAACTTTTAAATGTTTTCTGTTGCAACTTGCTTGGCAACAATTTTGATAAGTTCCGGCAGAACTTTGTTAATCCCTAAAAACTTTAAAGAACATTTATTTTATTTTTAAATATCCACTCTAACGTAGGGATGCACAGCTGCAGTAATCGCAGCAGCATCAGTTTGGCATTGGCATCATCAGCATTGACAGCACACGCCAACTGCAACATAACCCTTTTTGACTTGACAGTTCAGCTGAGGCCAAGAACAAGTTCTTCTTAGCTTTCTTTCTTTTGGTTTTGCTTTTGCTTAAAGTTTTTTATTTTTATTCTTTTAGATTCGTGAAAAATTAGCAAAGCGTTGCTTACGTGATGAACGTAAACATAAGAACTGGTTTTTGGATTTAATGTTTTTATTTTGTTTTTCATTTTCTGCTGATTGCAATTGCCATCTTGTTGCTGCTGCCGCACGTGTAACTTTTAAGCTGCTGCTGCAGTTGTCCTTTTTAAGTCGTAATACATAAGTCTATAGGTACGTCATTCGAAGCGGTTTTAACTTGCAACGCAACGTCTTATGTTCATAAATATGGATGAGTTTTATTTTTCGCAAGCTGTTGTTAATTTGTTGGCATTAATTTTTCTACGCAACATAAAAAGAAGAAAAATTGCATTGAAAACTTGAAAAGGACTCTTTGTTCAATTAATATCTTATGGCACTTGATAATTATCGATATTTTTAGCATATTTTCTTTACATTGTATCTTCATCATCTTTGCTGCAAGTTTAATTAAAAGTTTTAAGACTTTGCTACTGTTAATTGACTTGAAAATATGTTCGGCGGCCTACGTCATTCTCAAAATATTCGATGTTTGAAAACCTGCCAGATAGTCTTAGAGACTTGACCTTTTAACAACTTTTGGTCTCAAAAACATTTGCATCATTATCTTCATTAACGTGTTTATCAACTGAAGATAAATTTTGAATATATTTCTGGTGGATATATGATAGGAAACAATTTCATCTTAATGTATACGCTATTTCTTTAAGACAGCATACCCAAACTTGAAATTTCAGTGTCTAAGGTGATTCTGTATCATGGATGAGTTGATACACCCACTTTTTCCACATCTTGGTTCTCTCATCATATCTTTCCATTCCGATTTCGGTAGTAGCGGCACTGATCTGATCAGTACAACTGTAGACAATAGACTTCAAGTATTAAAATGTTGAAGAAAACCCGCATATAAGTGAAAAAATAAGTGGAAGAAAAAGAGTTCTATTAAAATGTTCTACCATTTGAAATTGAAAATGAATGCATTTGTGTATTTTTTAAAAAATAAAACTTGTGCTGCAATGTGCCCGACTTCTGCTATGATGTGCCGTATTTTCAAAAAAATTGGTCCTTGGATTCGATTTTTATGAGCAAAATAATTTTTTAGTGTGAAGTTGGCCCAGCATTTTTCATATTTTTAAAAAAGAAACCCTGTGCTGTAGTGTGCTCAGGATGTGCTGCCATGTGCCGTAAAGGATATAAAATTATTCCTGAAATTTCGACCTTCATGAGCAAAAAACATTTTTTGAGTGTGAAGTTAACCCAGCATTTTTCAATTTTTCAAACATTTGATGTTGTGCTGTAATGTGCTCGACTTGTGCTATGATGTGCCATAACGAAAAAAAAGTAATTCTAAGTAAAAGCGTGAGCGTGAGGAACTTGAGGAGTACCAGGGCAAGAAGGATGCACAAAAATTCTATCAACAAGTTAAGCGTTTAACTCAAGGTTTCAAGCCCGGAGCATCCACTTGTAGAGACGAAAATGGAAATCTGGTTACAGATACACAGAGTGTACTGAGGTTATGGAGGCAGCATTTCTCCAACTTGCTTACGGGCGATGATTCCACCAATTCCGCCCAGATAGAATGCAGTACGATACCACCAATCGATGATAACGCAGTGGAAGAACCATCACCTAGCCATGAAGAGGTTCGAGTTGCTATTCAGCGACTCAAAAACAACAAAGCAGCGGGTGCTGACGGCCTGCCAGCTGAGTTGTTTAAAGCTGGTGGCGATGAATTGATAAGGTGCATGCATCAACTCATCAGCAAAATATGGCTAGCGGAAAGCATGCCCGACGATTGGAATATCAGCGTGCTTTGTCCTGTAATAAAGAAAGGAGACCCGACAATCTGCGCCAACTACAGGGGTATCAGTCTTATTTCCATCGCATATAAGATTCTCTCGAGCGTATTGTGTGAAAGATTGAAGCCGTATACAGAAACGCTGATCGGATCCTATCAGTGTGGCTTTAGACCTGGTATGTCCACCATAGACCAGATTTTTACACTACGCCAAATCCTGGAGAAAACCCATGAATATCAAATCGACACTCACCATCTCTTCGTCGATTATAAAGCTGCGTTCGATAGCCCAGTGCGGGATTGCCTATACGCAACCTGCAAAGTTGATAAGGCTCTGCAGGATGACGTTGAGCAATACGTGTAGCTCCGTCAAGGTAGGGAATGACCTCTCCGGAACTTTTAATACCGAGCGAGGTTTCAGACAAGGCGACCCGCTCTCGTGCTCTCTCTTCAATTTCATTATGGAGGGGATCGTACGAAAAGCCGGTGTGCATCATAATGGCACCATTTTCTTCAAAGGTGTTCAGCTCCTTGCGTACGCTGATGATATTGATATTATCGGTCGGAGTAAGAGAGATGTTACTGCTGCTTTCACTGCTATTGAAAAGGAATCAGCCAAAGTGGGTTTGACGGTAAACGAAGGCAAGACATAATACATGATGTCTACTAACAACAACAAGAGAGCACGGGATCTAGACTCTCATGTTACAGCGGGCAACTGTAAATTAGAAGTTGTCAAGGAATTAATTTACCTTGGCACTGTCGTAACCAGCAACAATGATGTCAGTCTGGAGACTAAGCGGAGAATAACAATTGCTAATAGGTGCTACTACGGTCTCAGTAAGCAATTACGTTGCAGAGCTCTCTCTCGATCGACAAAGCTAACACTCTACAAGACGCTCATTCTACCTGTGCTTCTTTATGGCGCTGAGGCATGGGTGGTTTCGACAACAGACGCAGCCGCTCTTGGGGTGTTCGAGAGGAAAGTTCTCCGCAAAATCTTTGGTCCTGTTCGAGTTGGCGACGACTATCGCATTCGAATGAACCACGAGCTGTATGAGCTCTACGCCGACATTGACATAGTTAAGCGTATAACAACAATACAGCGACTACGCTGGCTAGGTCATGTCCATCGTATGGATAAAGAAGCTCCAGCGAAAAAGGTATTCGAAGGGAAGGTCCCCGGTCAACGATGAAGAGGGAGATCATGCCTCCGGTGGATAGACCAAGCTGAGGAAGCCCTAACCGCGCTTGGCATTAACGAATGGAGAAAGCGCGCGCAAAGCAGAGACGCCTGGCGAGAGCTGATGAGGTCGGCCGTAACCTGACAACGGGTTGTTATGGCCATCTAAGTAAGTAAGTAAGTAAGTATAGCCATTTAAAATTTTAATTTCATGAAATTAGATACACCTTGATGAATGATCAACTTTTATTATAGAAAGTAATTATTATTCAAACGATCTGTTTTCTACAAATTACTATAGCTATGATTTTAAACTGGATATTAGCTACCAAAAAAATAACATAGCAAATCCATAATTTTAACAATACAATCAACAAATCAAATTTTGGACCAAAAATTATGTTCCAAAAACTAACTACATTGGCAAAGAATTGGATAAAATTTAAAATGGAATTGCAAGAAGAAATATTTGATGCGAAAACCGCATAAAATTCGATTGGACCTAACTTTTTCACGGTAAATGGTAGTGAAATCACAATAGAACTACCTTTCATTTTTTTTCCCTTTGTAACAACATTAAACTTTTAATTGCTGCTTCGGTTATCCTTCCGTATACCTCTATCTATCACGAACTATACAAACAATATTCAAAGATATGCAAATGTCTATATTAATCATCCAAACTGCAATAAAGTCCCTCAGCTTCTATGTAAAATCAATTAACTGCGAAGTTTTTCATCTTCTGAAATCTTAAATTGATGATGCATTCTGACAGTAAAAAGCAGCTTCAACAACAACATCAAAAGCTTATCATTTATGGTACATGTTCATATAAGAACGCTGTAAGTTTCGTTTTTTAATGACAAACGACTGCAAAGAACAGAACAGGATTTACAAGTTGAGCCTGTATATGACTCGTGATTTTTTTTCAATTTTCTTGTCTTTTAATTTTACTACTTTGTTTATATACAATACAAGACTTGTTGTACTTTTATTATTTTGTTTTATTACAAACTCATAATATTCGTAAATTATGCTGCTGTGTATACTTAAAACTGTACGTAGGCTACGCGCATGTGCGCAAGATATGTTGAGGGAAAAGTAACGCGTATGCGTGAAGCCACTGGCGTAAGATGTGAAGAAGATCGTTGTACAAAAAGTTATTGCAAAGATAAAAGCAAATGTTTTCCAAATTAAAATAAATCTTAAAGTTCGCTTCTTCAGTCTTTCGTTTAAAACAAGTGTCAAACTCTAAAGTTTTCAAAACTTTATAATTCATAGTTCTTAAAATAAAGTTATATTGACCAAATTTCCACTAAAATTTCAAAAATTTTTCATATAGAGTACATTGCAATGTTAATCCACCGACTGCATAAATTCTCAACTAAAAACTTATAATTTCTCGCCAATTACTTTGAATTTTTTGTATCTTAACTGCGCTTACACTTAAAAGTTGTAAGATAACCATCCCACATTTTGTGTAACGCCCCAGCGACAACATAAATCTACCGATACAAGTTCTAAGCACTTAACAAATTCAGTTACGCTAAAGGCCAAGTTTAAACAACAATAACAAAGCAAGAGAAGTCTAAGAAAAAAAAAGCATCCTCTTGAAAACTGAGCAAACTGAGTATTTTAGCTCGTGCTATAGCAGTTAACAACAACGCTAAGGTTATGGCTTTTACCAATGCCCAAGCCATTGCTGCTGCTGCATCTTTGCACACCATGTGTTCAGTGCACAAACTATAGCCATAAAAATCAAAGCAACACCAGTGAACAGCGGCAAGTTAAGGAAGCAAACTAAGTTGGCTCTTAAGTAACGAGCATCATTGTAAGTGCAGAAAAAGGAAGAAGCAGACTCTTTTTTTTTGTTTTTGTTTTTTTTTGCGATACAATGGCAACAGCATTTGAAGTTTGGCGTTCGTTCAGATGTCCATTTTAAAGACTCTTAAAAAAATACTTTGTTGCTCGGGCTACTGGTATTGCTAAACTGATATTGTTGTTGCTAATCTTATTGGTAAACTTTCATGTTGCTGTCATATTCTTTGCTGTTTCTGTTGCATTTATAGCCAGTGCTTGGTGTCGAATTTATGGTGTTGTTTATTTTAGTAATTTGCAGCTGGCAGCAGTCAATCAAAAGTGATGCATTAAAGTAGCAAACATTTTTTGTTTATTTTTATGTTACCAAGGATTTTACGAAATTAAAGGATTTGAAATTAAATTGTTTGTTAATGAGCTGAAAGATTTTTTGTGCTCAAGTTTTTCATATGATGTATGAAGCAAGTGATGTATACAAAATATATACCAAAAATTGTAGCTTTGATTATTGTAATAGGCTTCAATACAAAGAATAATATATTGGCTCGCTGATTTTACATTTCGCCGCATTAATGGTAAAGGGAGCGTTCAAGTATTACGTAACGCAATTTGTAAAACGATACGATGCGGTACAGGGGCGGCAGGAGGTGTCGAACGACGGGTGTTTTGAAATTAGGTGTGCATAATGAAACTCTTTCTAGATTAGCTACAGCAATAAATATTATATTTATTATATAAGTAAATAACAGCGCGTTACTTTCAAAGATCTTCAAAAATTGCGTTACGTAATACTTGAACGCTCCCAAATAAGCTAATTATAAAAGATAAAATCAACAATAAAAGGTGACATTTATGCTATCACTTTCAATATAGGCCCTTATTCAAATTAAAACGCTAATCTTAGAGCGGTTGAATCATGGTAACATGTTTTATATACGTTATCCTTATGACATGCAGCTGCATCAGTTTAGTTCATATATTCTTAATGGTCTAAAAACGTTTATTAGAATGATATGATATGCTTCGACATGGCTTCGCATAGGTTTTCATCTTGAATATTTCGAAATAAGAACTTCTTTCCTTTACTTTCCGTAGCAAAAATTCGGACAGACGCAAAAATAATCTTACTATCCAAAATTAACTAGTATCAGCTGAGCGCTTTATGGTGCTTTATTAAAATGGCAATTTTTTGTTCTAGAATTCATTTTTCCATTATCCTTTAGAGATAAATCTGGAACGTTTTTCAAGTCTGCCAGATCTTATGGAACACAGAGAAAACGGTTTATTTGTATATATCGAGATATGGTAATTATTAACATATGTACATATATTTATTTGATATTGGCGAAATAAATATTTTCTATAAGTTTAAGTGCCACACATTCCATTGAATCGAATAATATTATTGAATTAAGCAAATATTTGTTAATAATTACCAAATTATATTTGAGTAATTGTGATAAGTCAATCATGTGTTTGGTAATAATTACAAAATAATAATTACAAATAATTTTTTGTTGCACACATTCAAATCATCCACTACGACCAAAAAATATAAGCCAACCGGCTACAAATTTATTTCATCTTGATCGTAGGGGATCAAATTCATGTATTTTTCAAATGGCTGTAACTTTGCGAGGAAACATCGCAGATTACCACTTGAAAGCTAATTTTAAAGAAAAAGAGCGGTACTAAATGATGCTATTATTAAAAATAAGCTGAAAGAAGTAGTATCACAAATGGCTGGCAGGGTTGAAACAAAAACTTAAGGATTTTTTTTTTTTGGAAAAAAAATTATCCTCACCTTATATGTTTCTAAGCGCGCTTTAAACTCATATCATCTGTTTCCTATATTAGTACAAGTCCAAAATAAAATTTTAAGCGAAAAAAGGTGGGGTTTTTAAGAAAATTAGCTTTGCTTATTGTCATAAAAATCGCTATAACTCTACCAATTTTTAACCACTTTGGAATTTTTTAAAGATTCTAACAGAAATTAAGAATTTCTATAAGAATCAAAAAACAAAAGGTAATTATTTTGATTTGGATGGAAATGTAGCTTTTTTGAAACAATTTTTAGCCTAAAATGGGTATAACATAAAATGGCCTTAACTCATAAAAAAATTTTTTTAGTCAAATCGGGGATATATGGGTCCCCTTATATCCTTTGAAAAACAACATATTTAATCGGCAACCAATTCCGTAACATGAAATAACCCGGGTGCATGGTTTGAGATGGATTTGGTCGATGAGTAAAAACCGATATTGTAAACTATCAATTCATAAAAAAACAAAAATTTTTCAATATCGTCACATCCTTACATTGGATGCCGTATTTATTCAATCATAAATACCTGATTTGAGTGCCGAGCAGATGTTAATTATATAGTTTTTTACTTAAATAATTTGAGAACTGTAGAGTAAAATGTGAAGTTAAATAAAATTAAAATGGTAGCACCAAATATATATTCCATCTATTTAAATCAATTCGATCGACTCAAATAGACATGATATTTGGTTCAATAAACAACACTTTAACTTCCAATTATAGGCTTAGTAATAACAACCAAAATTGGTTGATAGTTATTAAATATTTTAAGAATATATCAACCAAATACTTTTTTTTTGAGTAAACATTCTCTTTCCTCATGGTATTTATTATATCAGTGAATGTCTGTACAGTATATGAGTATATAGAGTTTAGAGGTGAACTTAAACGGTCATTTCCTATCAAATTATTAAGTTCAAAAAAAGTCTGTTTTTATATATATGTAAAGAAGAATAATTTTGGCCGTTTTATCTAATTGAACAATTGCAACTCACTTTTATTTCACTCTTTTCTCGTATTGATATTGATTAGATATATTCCCCCAAGCCTGATGATTTTTTCTAAACATTACTAACCCATTATTAAGCTGAGGATATGATCTATTTAAAACATCTTCCAAAACTATATTTATAGATAAATATAAATAATAAAAATTACACTTTTCTTTAAGTAAACGAGTATAAAAATATCATGTCTTGAAAAATTGCACATTCAACTAATTTATTATCTTTTTCTGACGTTGCCACACATCATCAATTGCATCATAAGTTATGAAAACTGAATTTTTTACAACAATAAAAATCAATTCCCTTTGGAAATATCTATTAATGTCTGACTACGTTATAGAGAAGAAAAAAACAAACAGTTAATATGCGAGAGTATGTGCGAGCAACGACTGTGCCTTGTCACATCATAAAGCGTTAGTATTGGTAGTATGGGTCTAATGTAAACATTAAATATACTGCTTGATTACTGAAACAGCAAAAGAAACCAACCTGGGTGCAGTAAACCAGTTTGACGCGTGCTGCAACGGCATTGTACAAACAAAAACATAAGTCCTGCACTATACTGAATTGAGTGCGCTTGCAGCGTTTAGTGGCACAATTCAATGAGGAAGCACACAAGCAACGAACATTTCGAAAAAAAAATTGTGATAAATGATCGTTAGCTAAGCAAATATTCACTATTTATTAATTAGACAATTGGCATCTTATTTTTTCCCTGGATATAAGTTCTCAACTGAGCTAAAGATTCAGAATCAATTAATCGAGGGTAGTGTATTTGTTCAGTTTTTAGTCATTCAAAATTTTAAAACTTTGCAAGGAATTGAAGTACAACAACTTTTGAAAACAACAACGTGTTCAATAGTTCTCTTCCTAAAGAATATGTTCAAAACTTAATGTCGAGTAAATTAAATGCAAAGTAACTTTTCCCATGGAAGGTCTCATTAAAACTTTAAGCGATTAAAAATTTGTAAAGGCATCTTACTTACCATTTTTTTAATTTAAAGAATATCATACAAACAATATATTACGAAACATACCTGAAAATGATAAAACAAAATATTGCATTAATATTTTTTATAAATTTTTAGACTGTAATGTTTTTTTTTTTTTTTTGTAAGTGCTCACAAAGTCATTCAAATTAATGGAAAAAATACTAAAAATAATCTTTTTTTCAAATAGATATCAGTCAGAAGCGGTATTTCAAAAAAAAGAAAAACTCCCAAACCTGTGAGTGAAATTAAAATTAAAAAAAAAAACGTTGGAATTTTTTTGTACTTTGGATGAGTTTAACTATTACTGCATGTTATCATATGCACAAACATGTTCTTTTTATTTGTTAGCATATTCCATAAAAACCAACCAAATTTAGAATAAAAGAGTAACTAGTTTTATGTAAATTTTTGGCGATTGAAAACATTTTTGTTTCATATGCAAAAATCATAAATTCACTCACTTACTTCAAGACTGAAATAACTCAAAAAACCCGATTTTTGAGTAAATGATGCAGAAATATTTGCCATTTTATGTTTTATTTTGTGTGCAAAAATCAAAAAATTATCTCATAAACTTGCTTTGTGAGAAGAGTTTATGTAGAATTACTTTTCATCATTTTCATATAAAAAGCAGCTTATTGAAAACTTTAAATGCGTTTTTCTCCCACTTTTCGTTTTTTGAGTTATGCCAGTCTTCAAGTAAGTGAGCAACATGACTATTTGTCGCTACAATTCGAAAAAATTTAAATTAAAATCATATTATTTTATTGAGTTTACTGTTCAGTACAGTGTGTAAAAACATTAAAAAAAAAATTATATACTCAAAACAAAACAAAAAAAAGTGCCAAAAGTCAGTCACACTAGTTTAATTCATTGCTAAACAGAATCATCAGTGACCTTTCAGCTGAAGAGTAGACACAAAACGGAAAAAGTAATTTTGGTTTTGCTTAACTTTTTGCATGGATTCTCAACAAATCTATGCAAAAAAGAAAACATATCAGGCTCAGCAATTCTCACCCATCGGCTCAAGGGTCACTGATGATTCCATTTGGCAATGGATGATACTAGTGTGACTAGTTTTAGCTGCTTTTTTGTTTTGACTTACCATATTTTTATGTAATTTTTTGGTACTATCTGTACTGAACAGTAAGCCCAAATTTTATTAACGACTTCTCATTCAATTCTTCATTTAAAATATTTGCTTATTTTAGTTACTAAAACAAAATAGTTAACCAATAAACTTGTCGCATTATTACTTCAGCTTCAATAGCATAAAGGTAAGAATAAATAAGTACATATTTACATACATATGAGTCTATGAGTTTAATGTGCAAAAGAAGATAATCAAGCAAAAATCATGCTACCATAACGAAAGCTAAAAAAGCTTTGCGTGAAACAGGAAGTGCTCTCACCGCAAGTGCAATGAAAATTTTGGCTACAAATTATGCAGTTCTTTTTGTCTCAAACTACAAATTAAGACTTGCAAATGAAAAAAAATGTGTCCAAACAAATAAATAAAATATAATTTCCTTTCAAGTTTTTTTTTTTCTTTTAATGCTACCTCAGTGTGTCAAGAACCCTAAGGCTGAAAGCATAAAAACTCAACAGAAAAAAACTTCAAGTACCGCTTGTCATCTAATGCCACCTTAAGTGTTTGACAGCTTTTTTAATTTAACACTAAAAGTCTGATGCTTTATCTGCTTTTTTTACTGTTTTTGTCTTTTATTATTTTTGCCACCTTCGCTAGAGCAACATAAAACAGACCACTGCTGCTGATGCTGCCAGAGGTTAATAAACTTTTCATTGCAGATTCTAAGCAACTGATATGCAACACTTAGTCGCTAGACACTGTTACACAACAATGATAATGATAATCAACATCATCATCATGATGTTGTGAACCACAAGATTTTTTTTTTTTTTTGCGGAAGCTACGCGCTTGCTTAATGTCTACTTTTAGTTCTTTTTTGTTGTTTGTGTAGTTCGTATTTATTATGCGCTTCTTTTGTTGCTGCTTAAGTGTTTTGTAAATGACACCCTACGCTTCACCCACAACTTAGGTTGTGTTTGTTTATAATATTTTACCTTTTATTTCTACGAAAAATTCTCAACAATTTGTCTTGGTGTTGAAAATGACATAAACAAGAGACTGAGTTTTAATTAATTAGATGCAGTCTTAGCAGGCATTTGTACCTTAGAATACATACTTTATAGCTGCAAACATCTTTCACTTTATAAGAATTACGTCATTGAAAAGTCTTAAAAAAATATAAAAAAACTTTATTTTTAAAAAAAATCTTAAGTCGCTAGCAAACAAAATAACTTACTAAACAAAAGACTCAAGCAGCGAACTCGCTCCTGTGCAATTTTCAACACTTAAGTAAATTTGCCTAAAATGGGCGAGGTAGTTTTTTTGTACCTCACCTCATTTAGCTCAAATACCAAAAAAACATAAGTATCTTATAGCCTTGAGCAAAATAGTAAGGAACAACAAAAACAATCATACAACACAAAAATGACAACAACATTTGAAAAATGAAGAGAGCGTTGTAGAAAGAAAAAAAATTTAAAAAAAAACATAACATAAAATGAGGCTAAATTCAAAGAAATGGTTAAGAATCAATAAAACAACATGAACAACAGCAGACAATACAATAATTTTTTTATCAGAACAACATTAAACAAGCGCATACATACATATGCCGTATTATACACACACACACACACACATTTACAACAACATAGATTGGCGCGTGCTGTGCGCAATCTCGACATCATTTTATTGATTGTTTTCAAGTTTTGTTTCAGACTTTTTTTTTACCTTTCTACCTTTTTAATGGGTTTTCAGAAAAGCAAAATTGTAGTAGCTTTTGCAGTGCTTAATGCGCTCACTTTAAAGTTGCACACATGTAAGACATTAGAGATAAATGTCCGTGTGTAGGTACATATTTGATTTCAGCTTAGTGGACTATTAATTCGTATATTGGTAGCCGTTGTTTCTTTGTGCCCATATGGGTTAAATTTGGATGTAATTCTGCTTGTTTTTTTGTTTTGCTAAAAGTAAATATTGGTGGCTATTGGTTGAGCAGTTGAGATTTAATTTTATTTTGCTTTTAAATGAGTTAAGCAGAAGTACCCATTTTATAGTTACGAAAAGTAAAATTATATCAAAAAATTGGAGGAGTAAAAAAAATATGTTGGAGACTAACAAAATTCGGAGCGAATTAAAAACTCAGCAGTATTCGATTAGTATTGCTGAATAATATAAAAATATTGAAAAAACTTAACAATATCATTTCTGAAATCTTTTATCAAGTTTTTCTTTTATTTTTTGCAAATTATTTTTTTGTTTGCAATTAGTTGACTCAGTCAATCCTGAGGTTTTAACAGAAAATCTCTCGTAAAACTTTTTTATGCTATGAATTTGATTTCAACTATATCCTTTTTTTAAGCTTACATGTCCCACATTAATATTATGTATAAATTTTCTGGTATACATAGAAAAACAAATAAGAAAAACTACCAATAACACAACGAATGATTTCGTTTCCAATTAGTTGTCAACAGCTGCACATATTTTCTACTTAACTTTTTTGTATTTTAGTTTTTAGCTCGAAAGCAAAACTTTAACATTATTTTTATCATCTTTCGTTAATATAGGCTCCATATAACTTTAGAGTTTCCGCTCATTACTAAAAGCAACAGTAATTTCAAAGGGCTTTAACACTTAACTTTAATAAAGCTAATTGCCACAGTGAACAATTCATTTTATTGCCTGTGTGGCGCACGATTCTTGGCAATTTGCAACACACACCCATTGTAAGAAAAATAAGCTTAAGGAAGATGTTGTAATAAAAAACGGATATCAAGTCAATTGATTTTAATATTGATATAACATAATTATGCACGAAGCAATGTAAATGATAAAATTTGCTACTTTTATATGAACTCATGCCACTCCTATTACGATGATGTGTCAGTAGATGATATGTGTAGGTATGCTCTCATGGGGTAGAACTAAAAGACCATCATTAGCTTGGCGTCAGCACTTGTTGGCCATATAACAAATACATTATGCCATATTTAATATCAGAAAAGAAAAAAAAATCTTAATTAGTAGGCTGTGAGACAAAACGGAAGAACGGAAGTTGCTACGCGTAAATAATCGGATGTTGATGAATTGATTTAGTTTCCGTTTTGATATTATTTTATATTTATTCTCTTATATTTTCTTAGTGGCTGTACCGTATAGTAAAAGGTATTGGGATTAGTTTGACGTAAACCTATAATTTATCTTTTTACTTGAGAAGAACGAACGATCGACGTAATGGAGATTTGCTTATTAGTTGTTGTTGTTAATTTTATTGTTTTGTTGTGGTTTTTTTTTTGTTGTTTTATGAAATTACACATACATTGTAATGATGTTGTATACTCATCAGTAAAGAAGGATGTGATCTCAAGTTTGTTGCTTAAGTCTTTTGTTTTAAAATTTTTAGTATATATAGTTTTTGCTGAGTTTTTATTGTTTTAGTTTGGTTTCAGTATTTCTTTTAAAGGCTTAGTTATTTGATATTGGTTATGAACTAAAAAAGGATACAACTAGCACGAATGTATTATTATACTCCGAAAACTATGCACGTGTATCAAAAGTCAATATGTATTCGGTCTCGTTAAACTCTGATTTTGACATATTGCAGCATAAGTTTAGTTTAGGAGCTCCACTCCATTTTTTTATAAAGTCATTGTTGTCTTACGAAGCTTTTGATACCAAAAACGAATATGGAATTAGAAGTTGCAAGCCGAATCTAGTTTTGCAGTTATAGACTTCAGAGGTGGGGGGATATAACTTTTAATAAAATCATTATAAGTAGGGAATTTTGTATAGCTTTCGAAAATATGGGTATCGTATGAAATGTAATTAAATATATTAAAATATTGATTAACAAAAATTTTAAATCTGTCCTATGACTTTCGAATATCAAAATTATTCTAAGTTACTAAAAAAGTTTTTTTTAAATTTAGCGATTTTGTAATAAAAATGTTTCTTGTGGCGCTGTTTTTTCATTAAAATATTCCAAAAAACTTAATTTGAATATTTAAAAAATATTAATATATCATAGTAAGTCTTAACCATAGTATAGTGGAAGAGTTGTCGAATTCGATGTAGTCCCCACTTTTTTAAATAAGCTGGAGACTTGTACATCCCGCAACCTTCTAAATAAAAGCAGAAAATATACCGATTCATCTGAGGAAGAAACTTTTAATAATAACGTTTGAATAAAAATATCATTAAGATTTAAAAAAATATTTTTGGCTTGGTTTTCTTTTCGAAAAAAATGGGTTAACGAACCGAAATTCTGAGATAAACGATATATTACTGAACAGTATATAAATTGGTCTTTTTTAATAAGTCAATAATAATATTTTAAAAGAGATTTTAAAAGAAAATTGCTCAGAAATTAAGACAAAATTGTCATATGTCAAAAGCTATAGCACGGGCTACAAATTGCTATGAAACTTGTAGTCCGCTTATGTGGAATGCTTATCGAAGGCTTCTAGATTTGTGGAATGAAAACTCTTGTATTTTGTACCATAACAATTCGCATAAGTCCATCACTGTGCAAAAGATATCAGCGAAAAAATGCAACGAATGTCATCGACCAAGCACCACATTTTATGAAAAGATTATGGAGGCTTCAAATTAAATGTTGATGACTAAATTTTATTTTTTTTTCTGTCGTTTTATTTAACAATTCCAAAAATTAAGAATTTGGCACCTTGTCAAACATAATTCAATGTTTTGCATTTATTATTGTTATTTTATTTTATCTCAACTTCTATCAATATCGCCCAAGCGAAAGCACACTAGGCGGTTTGGTAAACTTGCAAATTATAACCAAACTCAACCGAATAAATTTTTTGTTGTTTTTTTTTCCGAACATCATGTTATGTTTATTGTCTTTAGACAGACAAATGCTTTAGGTAAAATCGCAGCAATAAAAATTCACAACTGCAAAAACACAGCACACAAAAAACTAGAGCAAAGATAATTTGCAAAGTAATTGAATGAGAGCTGTTCAATTGATCAACTTCCTCTATTTCAAATTGAACAGTAGAGAAATAGCTCAAATTGAATTTAATGCGATTACTTCAATGTTAAGTCAGTTGAGATTAGATATACAGAGAAAAAATGTGTGCTGCACCTGCATGGTATTTCTGGTATTTTGATGGTTGAATCTGATTTTCATATAAGCAGCCAAAATAATTCGATACTCTGCAGCAAAAAAAAGTTGAAGTAAAAATACAAAGGCTGAATTAGAACATTTGTGTAGACTAAAAATTAGTATACAATATAATATAAGGATTGAGTTAAAACCTTAACATTGTCACTTTCTATAAATCATACGAACAATATACCCTATTGTTATTCAAAGGCCGTATAAACACGACACTTATGTCTTAGCCACTGTTTAACACTTCGAATTGTAGCAATGCTTTATATTTTATTTGTTGTAGCAGCTTAAAAAAAGTGAAACAAAAATTACAGCCCATAAAAATTGTACACCATGTAGACGATTGAAAAGTGATGTTGTCAACATATAATCACGATTTTCTCAATAGAAACACAACAACAATAGAACATGCGACAACAACAACAACAAAAGCGACAATAGTAACAACAAAAGAAACACTAACAACAGCAGCAACAACCATATCAAAGACGTTATAAAATCAATATCAATCAGGCTACACCCTACGATGAAAACGAAAAACTTAAGGCACGAACTCGTCGCACTGAAATTTTTGTTTATTGATTTTTTTTGTTTTTTTTTTTGACGCGTCGTTCTTTTACGCTTTAATTTCAATTTAAATTTTATTTTTGTTACCATTAAAAATGTTGCACATGATATTCGACATCGTCACATTTAAGCGTGAACATTTCATGATTTTGTTGTTGTTTTTTTTTAAATGATTTTCTTGAAATATGTTAAATTTAAAATGTCTGACCGTGTCTGGCTTCTATTTGATTTTGTTTTTCTTATAAAAAGAAACACAATTTTGTTAATTTGTGCTAAAGTAAGCATAGCCATTTATTAATTGCAGACATTGCATTTTAAAAGCAACAAAAAATTTATGCTTTTTTTTTCACTCATTTTTCCTGCTTTGGCAAATTCACAGGCTGCGCTTTGAAGCGTGTTAAATTTTATGCGGTGTTGCTCTTAACACATCTTGAGTGGAAGAAAAAAAAATAATTTTTTTATTAAAAACTAAAGCTGAGAAAAAATAAATTTATTTAATGCCTGTGCTAGCAAGCTGTAGGTGTAAAACAAGTGAAGCGCCACAAGTTGTTATTGTTGTTGTTGTTGTAAGTAACAAGTAAATTGATATTTTGTAAAATGATGCGCAGTGCATGATGACAAGCATGAAAATATAACATAAAAATTTAAAAAAAAATAAAGGACTTAAAAACGAAAAACGAAAGACTTAAGCAGCAAACTTGTTGTAAAAATTTCACAAATCCAACATTAAAAATTTATAAAAACAAAACTAAATTTAACTTTCTTTGCAAATTAGACTACATATTAGTGTTTCCCAGAATAGTAATAATTTTTAACATTCAAACACAACAAAAAGTACCTACATATAAAAGAACTATACAAACGGAAATGTTCGCATGTTCAACATGCAAGACATTTAGTGTTGTTTCAAATTGCTCCATTTACAAATGCTCTTACATTTTGATTTTTTTCATTTGTTTTTTCCAAATTTTGTTGCTTTAAAATTTTTTTTAAACGGAAATTGGCTGACATTAGTTAAAAAAAAAAATCAATTAACATGCGACGTGCGTGTGAGCTAACAAAACTAAAATATTTTAATGTTTATTTTAAAATTCTTTTACAGCCGGAAGTTACAAGTTATCTATAAAGTAGAAAGTGAGCGTAAACTCAATTAAAAATTTTAGTAGAAATTCCTTAGGGGCTACGAGTACCACAACAGCTGACGCTTTTAGTAATTGGCTTGATTTTCTTCCACTGGACTTCCAAGTCTAGAAGGCGGAAATTCAAACTACGTACAGACTCAAATATAATAAAATCTGGCGTGATGAAGTTGATATAGGGCACATAGACTCTTTTGTCTTTGGATGGTTTCAAAACTTCTTTTGGAACGGATTTCAGGTGGTATCTAGACGACAAAACTTTTTATTATTTTACTACAGGTAAAATGACAACGGTCAACGTTAAGGGGCTATACCAGTGTAACCCATGAAAAATTAGGCGATTTTCGCGAATTTTTTTAAAAGAAAGTACTCGATAGAAAGTTTTGAAGTTTTTTAGCTATAATAAGGTATATTTTCAGCTATATTTCAAGATTTTTTTTTACAAAAATATTGAAAAATATTGAATAATCAAATGCTGACATTGATTCCGGCCGAATGAGTACTTAAAACAAAAAAATTCAAAAAGGTTATTAAAGTTGAAGGTATTTCCTATACAATGACCTATGATTTTTGAAAAATATCAATAATTAACTAAAAATTAACTGAAAAAAGTGTTGTTTTTTGGGGTAAAAAAATGGTCGTTTTTTTAATGCCAAATTGACAATTTTCAACCAATCAAAAAGATCGGTAGTTATTGTATAGTAAATATATTTAAAAAAACTCAGTTTCAATTTGAAGTTGATTGGTCAATTTCTCTTTGAGTTATGATGTCAGCAATTTTGAAAAATGTCGTTTCGAGAAAAACGCGTTTAAAGTTTCAACTATCGAGAATCATACCTGTGAGCGGTCGGTCTTTAGAACGCTGCCATTTGAAAACTATTCAAGACACGACCTAGCCGCTTTCACAGAATATTTTTGAAAGTATAAGCTATCGATTAAGCCAAAAAAATCAATTTTTTGAAAGTGTCACAATGGTATAGCCCCTTAAAAGCTTTTGCTAACTCTCAGCAATTCGAAGATCTTAAGTGTGTGAAATATTACACTCAATTGTGTCGAAAAATGCAATTCGTTAAGTCTTATTTGGGTTTCCAAACACTGTGGTCTCACAGGAATTGTACTAGCGGTTGAATAGGCAAACCAGAGTTAATCGACCACTCCAATGGACTTGGACTCATTCATCGGTATCAGATCGTAGAAATCACTCCTTAAATCAAGGGCTTACTGAGCACTGCTCACACAAGGAGTTGATCTAATCTTGATTCCTGCAAAATGATTCGATAAAAAAACGTCTAGGAAAATTTCAGCTTCACTTGGGAAGAAAGAAACTACAACTAGGGTTAATCACTGAACATAATACACGTGAGCAGCCCTTGTCTAACATTGGTATCATCACCGATCCAACATGCCAATTGTGCCTTTAGTTTGACGATGCTATAGAGCACTACCTCTGCAGTTGTCGGGTTTTCGCAAGATGCAGAAAAGAGCAGCAATACCTTGGGAATGAGTTCTGCTCATTCTCACCATCTTCTGATGCTACTGAAATTTCTTACAGAAACGAAGAAATTTGAGAAAGAGCAACCTCTAATTTATTTCTTCTAATTATCCTTCTATCCCCTTTTCTATTTTCATTCACTTCTGTTATCTCTATCGGATTTTAGTAGAGTGTTTTGTGGACTGTATGCTTTTTATATCACCTACAACTTTTAACAATCTATTAGAGTTTTGCATTACAGTTTATAAAAAAGGGGATTCTCACAAATTTGATTTAAAGCACTATTTTGCTTGAAAATGTCATATTAAAATAAGTTTTTACTGACCAACAACTCATTCATTTTCGTTTAGTTGGAAATAAAAAAAAAATTTCAACTAACAAAGTTTATTTTTGTGTAGTATTCTAATGAAATACAACATAGAACTGGAGGGTTTCTAATGCGGCACTTGATTATTTTAGAAATAATTTTTACACAGATTACATTTTGATATCAGCAAATAACTACAAAAACAATCAAAGAAAATTGATAAGTTATTACAAAAGCTCAAAATAAATCAACCAAACCAAAGTAAACCAAAACAAAATTAATTATTTTTAAAATTAATTAAACAAACAGTTTTCGCTTTAAAAGGCTCAAAAAACAATTTGACTTAAGAGCAATTTTAAAAATAAACAAATAGTGTAACGAATTTGATCATCTCAAAATTCTTAGACCAAAACAAAAGCCTTTAATGTTTTCAATATTCAACTCTTTCTATAGACCTAAAACGCTTTAATAATAAAACAAAAAATTTCTTTCCACTCACTACCTGTCACTTTGACACGCCACACCAACTCCCCTAAGATGCAGCCAACAATTTGAATTAAAACCAAAAGATAAAAAATGTATAAATCTATGCATTCAGGCGTAACACCTAAGCAGGGAAGCTGTTTGCTTTACTTACTACAGCCATATAAAACGCATTAGATGTCTATCTACATAAAGCAACTTGCTATCTTTGTCTGGGAATTAAAAATATAGAAAACAAAAACATCTTTCAAATGAAGGCAAGACCTTTTAATTGATTAACCAAATTCCACACTAAAAATGAGTGATTGAAAATTTTGATTCCTTTTCCACATTCATTCTTTATATTGTTAACAGCATTTTGTTATGGGTGCGGGTTCAAGAGGTCAGCTTTGTTGCCTGTTGACAGGCATGAAAAACGTTTTAGGTTGGCATTTTTTTTCCATCTTTTTTTGTGAAATGTGAGTCAGAGCATTTGTCAATGTTTCCGTTTGGCGCTGAGCATCTAAAAGTTTTCCTTTAAGACTCTAAGATTATTGAAGAGTTCAGTGCAGCGCTGTGGGTGTTTAATGCGGGCTGGCATTCAGACCACACGTGAAACTTTTAGAACAGTATTTTAAGATTAATGTGTCACACGCACATTATGTAATAAGCAATCATTTTTTTTTTTTTAATTTTAATCAAATGCAGGTTTATATAAAATGCTCGATTTCAAACAAAAGACTTAAGCGAAGAACTTGGAAATATCATATGATTTTTTCTTCAGCACAAAAGCTTTCGATGTGCATTTTTTTTTTATTTTTGAGCTCTATATATTAAAAAGTTACGACTATACAAATTTAAAACTCAAAAGTAGAGCACATTTTGTCAAATTTTTTCGTAAAATATCTTGTTTATTGATATATGAAATATTACATGTGACTTATATTGAAAAAACAGCGACATCAACTGATATCATAATAAATCAAGAAAAATTTAATTTCTCACACTTTTATTAGACTACCGCTGAGACAAGTGCATGTCATAAGAACAAAAAAAAAGGCAACAACAACTCAACTAAGCAAAGAACAAATAAAAGTAATAAGTTCAACTACAATAACAAATCATAATAATTTCATGCCTATTTCAGAAAATAAATTGCAACAAAAACAATAATAACACTGCACTGGATATCAAACGCAGCTCTATTTCATTTTATAGTTTCAGTTCAATTTGCTGCTGCTGCCTGCCATTCGGACTCCGAAGCACCGAAGCCAAGATTTCAATGGCTTATCGTGTGAAATAATCTCACAAAACATTAATATAAGCCTGGCATAGAAATTGTGCTTATTACAAAAACAACAACAACAACAGAAAATATATAATAACAAAAACAAAACTTAACTGCAAATGTAATGCCAGCCCTTGATGAAAAGAAGAGAGAAAAAAAAATGCTGCAAGAACTAAGAACAACCATAAGAAGCTACTTTATTACGACATAATTGCAGCAAAGAACAAAAGGAACATAAGACAGACGAAGCAAATACAACAAGTAGATATACAGTAAGAAAAGCAAATGTTATATTTTCTTAATTCTCATGTTTAGCATAAGGAAAAACTCGGTAGGGTGCTGCTTTCACAGCGGCGCTGATGCAATCGGAAGCATTCTACCTCAACTTACTTATGTGTATGTCTATCTATACCCACCTTAAACTCAATGTATTATATAGTTTCCTTCCGGACATGCGATAAAATTTAAATTAAAAAAAAATACAAATTCAATTTCAATGGAGCGCGAAGGAAATGCAACGACGCAACATCCACACTGGACATGAAATTCGTTGAAATAAAAGGAAGCGCATATAAACTGCTTGCAAATGAGTCACCGTCATTGTAGTTTTCTCCCTTAGCTAAGCGGTTCTGGCCAGTTAACTTATTTTGGGTTAAACATTTTGAAAACGTAGTTGAAAATAATTTGAATTTGTATATAAAACTGAAACAAGACAAAAGACATAGACAACGAACTTGTTATAGAAAGAAACTTAATTTGAAGTAGAAAATTATGGAAATACTACAACAAAAATAATTAAAGCTAATGACTTTTAATGTTTCATTTCAAAAAATTAGAGTGCTTAAAATTAAAAGACTTAGACAACGAACTTGCTGCTGCAGCAAAATCATTACATTTCATAAAAAAATAAGAGAGAAAAGGGAGAAAACTACACAAAGGAACACGCATTATTTGCATGGGAAAGTAGTTTCCATCAAATGCTCTCATTTTTTGCAGATAGCTAGTGTCCCTGGCGTCGCGAACTAATTATAGTTTTCAATATGTTACATAAAAAAATCGATATCTCGCTAGGTTTTCGAGACATCGATACTTCTGCCCAATAACCTTATATGCTGCTGTACGTTAAATGAGAACTTTTTTCACCAATAGCTTAAAATTCAGTCATAGGACATTGTGCTGCCCATTAAGACTTTTGTTCAGAATGCCAAAAATGAGCTATCTGCAAAAAATGGCAGGATTTTGCTGAAACTACATTGCCATACAAATAATTCGGCCTCCATCGAAGACTAACTTCCCAGATTAAAAGTTTAAAATTAAGCAGCAAAAAATATTTAAATTAAAAAGCGGAAGAAAAAATCATCCAATTTATTTAAATTTTAAATTGCTTCAGAAGTTGCACCTGTAGCTTTGAGTTTCATTTTTATTTCTATCCAAATTGGCGCTTTTTTTTTTTGTTGCACGCAAATTGAATTTCGGTTGTTTTTCTCCTTATCCCTTTGAAATATAAATGAAGGTGCTGTAGTTTTTTTCGCAGCACGCTAAATTTGTTATTGCCTTTTGTATTCGTTGCACGCGCAGCAGCTGATTTGGTGTGCAATTTTTTCATTCCCCATTCATTTTTTGGCAACAGCTTCTTTTGCAGCTGTTCAAAATTTGGCATGGTTTGTGGTAATGAATTTATTTTCTTTTTAGGGTTATTTTTAGTAAATGCAGCAAAAAACTTAAGATGAACGCGTGTTGTTTGACAGACTTAGGCTAATTTTTATTAATATGTGCTAAGAAGCAAAGGTAAATTTGGTTACTTTATGAAGGTAATTTGACAGGTGCCTTGGAAGAGAATTATTATTTACTTGAATAGTTGAATTAAATCAATCAAATAAAGCAACTGTAAAAACTAAGTAAAAATTTAATTAAAAACACATAAGCATGAGGGTAAATTGAATAAAACAGACAAAAAATGAATCAGTTTATATTAATTTAAAACAACCTTTATATCGTACAAAAGATTATCAAAAATTCCAAAAATTTTGCCTTACTTAGAATCGGAAAGCCAAACTAAAAAATTTATGCAAAAAAATGTTTAATAGCCAAAAAATAGTCGATTGAAAAAGCATTCGTTTTAAATTAAATAAATGCCTTAAAAAATTGAACAAAAATTTCATTCATTTTTGTAGAAACGTATTCAAAAATTGCTAATTTTTAACACATTCTGAGAGTTTTTCAATATAATTTTGCGCAATTACTTTTTTTTAATTTGCTGAAAGTTACATCTTGTTTCAATATACACAGAGTGCCATAGCTCCATCTAACAACATATGTATGTATATCGTTAAAAAGTTGTTACTTTCTTTTTTCAATCTGCTTAAGTTGGCTGCAAGGACTTGTTAAATGCCTGAATTATAATATTCCGCTTGAGAGCCAAAAAAAAAAATGTGTCACGAAATCAAAATGGACCAACGCACTATCATAGAATTCGTAGTTAAATCAGCCCTACATGCAACAAAAACGTCCGAAGCACTGAAAAAACTCATCAAATACCATCAAAAATTAAAGCAATGCTGATTACTTTCCATGATAGCAAGGGTTCATTCCATCAGTCGTTACTTCCAAGTGACCAAAAAGTAGCGGCAGAAATTCTACGGAGCTTGGATCCAAGAACTTGATGTTTGAAGCCATAATACAAGAATCCGGAAAATTGGTGCTTCTTGCACGACAACGCACCTGCTCACAATGCCATTTTGATGCTCCAATCTCTAGCGAAAATTCATGCCTGCGTTCTTGACCATCCGTCGTATTCGCCTGATTTAGCAACGTGTAACTTTTTTCTATTACAGGAACTGAAATTGATGCTCAAAAAATGTTTTTTTTTAAGGACTAAGATGTTATCAATGCAGCGGCGTACAGTGGATGGGTTTATATGAAACAATGGCCGTATATAGTAATATAGCTGCCTATAATTTAGCACAGAAGTTTTTTAGGTCAGAGCTACCTTACGACAGCTCATTTTGACCAAATAGTTAAACATCCTTTAAAGAAGATGTTCTGGAGCTGTTTTTCATATAAAGGTACCGGATGCCTTGTGCCGATCGAAGGCATGATGAACTCGCAAAAATATAAAGACTTGCTGAACCGAAGATTGGAAGCTGAACTAAGAAAAGTTGATGCCAATGGTCAAGCAGTTTATCAACAGTATTCGGCTCCATGTCACGTGTCTAAGTTTATGATGACATATTTCAAGGAAAAGAAAATATCATACCTTGAATGGCCAGAAAACTCACCGGATCTTAATCCAAATGAAAATCGATGGGCTATTGTTAAGGCTAGACTGCGTAAAGTAGACTGCACAACAAAAACAAAGATGACTGAGGCTGTAAATCAGGTATGGTTTCGAGACAAGCAACTATCAGAAATATGTGAAAAACTTGTGGATTCCATGCCGAAACGTATTAAAGAAGTTATGAAAGCCAAGGGGGGACATATTTCTTATTTAAATTATGTTATTTTCTCCTTTTTCTTCGTCTGTATCTAATAAATTTTGTTTTTTGCAAATTATCACTTGTGTTCACATTAATTCAAACAATGGTGCACCTCTGAATATGAAAAAATCAGCTCGTGGGCACGCTTACCTGCTATACAAAGTTGGGATATGGTTGAAGCATTTTCTTCGAAAAAATATATCAATTTCTATTAAACTGGCAATGCTGATTTCAAAAATTAATAAACGTTTTGCGATATCTTTTATAGTCTTTAAAGGTATTTGTGAAAAACCGTCTTGAAGGCCCATGTCACCCACTCATAAAATTGACCACCTTCTGAATTTAAGCATCTTGCTTCACATTGCAAGATTTTACAGTTGATAAATTATTGCAAAGCATTCCAAATTGTGAAGAAATAAATATATTTTTTCCCTCAAACATTGCAATAGAAAAATATAATAAAAAAAATATTTTTGAAAATCTACAGCTGGAACTTTGGATTTTGGTTAACCAAACATTTTAGCATATTACATAATAAGCTTAAGAAAATACGGAGATACACATTTTTTTGACTATTCAAGTTTTCAAAATTTATCATCCAACTTAAAAAAAAAGCATAATTCACATATAAAACATAAGATCTCAAACAAACGTTTTTTGAAAAGTATAATATATAAACTTTTTGCAAATATGCTATTTTAGCAAAATTCGTTACATATAAATTAATAAGAGCATTTCACAAAAGTTAACATATTTTGTTCAAAAATATTTCAAAAATTTTAATAGGAAAAAATTGATAAAAAAATTATTAAAATTGTGAAAAATTATTTTGCGGCTGAAGCTGTGGATTTTGATTAACCAGAAAATTATCGCATTTCATTATTTCGTAAATATTTGCATTATTTTATTTAAGCTTACGAAAGCAACATAAACATACAAAAAAATACACTTAACCTTTCAACTCTGAATTCAATACATTTACAAAAGGTCCACATTTCATCATCACTGAGAACAAAGTGTGGCTTTTGACACAAAATATAAAGTTTTTGCACAACACATATTACTTAAGTATATGAACTATTGCCCAACTTTTCTTTCAATTTTTCTTAGTCTTTCAATAAAAAAAAAGCTTTATTTTCACACAATTTCTCAAACGATATTAACAACTTTGCATGCAAAATATCTTTCAATTTTTCCTTTTTCGATTAACATAAAACAAGCAACGAAATTATTAAGTAGCGCAGTTTTGCCCATTGGCAACATACAGCACATACTACATATAATTACAATTTACTCGTATGCTCCATTTATATGATAAATTAATTTGCAAATTAAATGTAAAAGAAAAACAAAAACAACAACAAAAAATATGCACGAAACTTTTCATGGGAAATGATTTAAGCAAAGGAAGATAAAAAAAAATCAAAAACAAAGTGTTGCTTTTTGAAGAACCTTCGCATAAATTGAGACGCTGAAAAGTTGGATGGCTGTCTGTCCGTCGGCTGTCATTTTGCTGCATCATCATCATCAACAACGTCATGCAATATGTTGCTGTGCTTTTTTTGCTGCCCCTCTTGTGTGAGAGGGTGGCAGAGTGGCGTTAAAATTGTATCACAAAAAAAAAAAACATCAGAAAGGCAAAAACAAAACTAAAATATCGTGCTTTGGCTTTTAATTAAAAAAAACGCTGCTGCTGCTAGCAATGAACTTGCATGGCAAACAGCGGGTGTAGTTCAGGCAGCTAAAAAGAACCCTGAGAAGTTTAGTAGTAATTTGCTGCCATTGTTTCGTTGGCTATGTATTAATACACATATAGTAGCAACATTTCAATATAAAAATAGAATTTTATGTTTTAATGTAATATATAAAGTCTTATATCCAAACAATTGTTGCATGTATTTTTGGCAACATTAATCAATATAAATCATATGCTTAGTAGTAAAAAGTTTAATTTATTTTTATGCAGGCAACGATTAGTTATTGTCAAGGCACTATTTTGTTGAAATGAATTGCCACCGAAATTTCTTGCTGGTAAGCCAAAGACGGTGAAAAAAATTTAACAAGTTAAGGTGTTATCTTCGGCTAGGCCGAAACTCACATACCCTACACTGCAGTGAAAGTCCCTTTTGAATAAATGTTAAAAGACGTTGAAGAGGTAGAATAAGTCGAAAAAAATGTGAAATGTAATAAAGGTTTAGGGGATGAAAAATGTTGAAACAGTTGTAAAACACTGAAAAAGTCGATAAAATATGGAAACCATTGAAGAAAGTTGAAAGAAATTCAAAAAGTCGAAAAGATATGAAAAATGTTTAAAAATGTCGAAATAATATGAAAATGTCCAAAAAAGTTGAAAAAGGTTAAGAAATGATAAAACAATTCAAAATCGCTGAAAAAGTCTTATAAATAAAGAAAACAATGAAGAAAAATGAAAGAGGTTGGAAAAGTCAAACGAATACATATGGGATATAGTATATGGTTGATAAAGTCAAAAGAATATGGAAAATCGAATAAAAACTTAGAAATTTAAGTGTGTCACGCCCACTTCTTCAATTCCGCCTACTTTTGGGTCACTAAATTATATTCGTCATTGACATCCACATACAAAATCTAAGCCCAATAGGTTATATGGTTTGCGATATATGCCGCAATTAGTCTTAAAATTTAGGGTAGCACACCCACTGGTGTAATATAGTCCGATTTTTATCCAGAAATAGCTTTTTATAAGCAACACTCCTTCACCAAATTTTATTCTGATTGATGGATAGTCTGATATTTTGAAAGATATGCCACTTAAGGTATTTTACTTGTATGGGGAGCCCCACGCCCACTCGTGCTATTTCGCCAACTTTCGAATCAGGTATACCTTTTAGCAAGTAAACCACCTAAATTAAATTTCATATCAATTGCTACAATAGTTCAATCAATATAGCGATTGCAACTTTATGGTTATATGGGAGGTGCCACGCCCACTACTGCAATTTCGTCGAATCTCATTTAATTTCAAAGCCCATAACAGCCCATAACTCTAAGCCAAATTATATGAAGATTACTCTCATAGCACACTATATATAACAGTTAAAGTTTTTTTGCTTGTATTGGAGGTGCCACGCCCACATGCTCCATTACGCCAAATTTTTGCAAAAACATACCTTCAGCATTATATCTTGCCTTATTAAATTTGAAAACAATTACGTTGTTAGTTCTCTAAATAAAACGTTTATAAATATTGGGGGCTATGCCACGCCCTTTATCGAGTTTTTTTAGGTAAAGTGGCGGAGCTTCTGTTGATGACTGCTTTTAGTGGCATCATCTCTAAAATTTTTTTTGAAAATTGTTTGCGCCACTTTCGAGATAAAAAGAATCAAAAATTTTAACTGTTGAGAAGAGCCACGCCCACTTTTACGATTCCACCTACTTTTATAACAATTCAAGATATATTTGAAAGGTACCCGTTTACCAAATTTTATAACAATATCTTGCGCGGCTAACGAGATATGGTGGCATAAAAGTTAAAATTTAGGAATGTGCCACGCCCCTGTAGGAAGCTTTGAAAACTTGAAACCAAGCCTAATCCTAATCTTGTTCACATGTTCATCAAATCATCAATTTTCATCAAAATCGCTGCAAGTTTTTTCAAAATGGGCCTGGGTTAATATACATAGAGTATGGGCGGTAGGCGTGTCCGTGCACCGATTTCGCACATTTTCAATAGCAAGATGCCTGCAAGAAGATGTGCTTTATCGAAACAAAAACTAAAGCTTAAAATACCCCATGCTTTTTAATAAATCAAGAGGTTTACCAATTTGGAACTGAAATTAGCACATTTGTCTCATCTCTGGTACAAAATAAGCTCTCGATATTTTTGGCACTAGAGGTCCATGAAACTTATATAAAAGTAGTCATGCATGCAACTTTTCATCCTTTAGGTATTTTAAGCTGGTGGGAACGGTTTTGAATTTGCAAAATTCATTTGGCTATCGCTGAGAGATGGATGCAATAAAGACCCAGAATATCATAGTGGCGAATGGCAAAAACTAAAACTAAAGACTTAAGCAACAAACTTGTTGCTTTCAAACACTCGTTGCAATTAAAACATAATTTACTTTACGCTCATCTCTATGATACATAAAATCGGTCACACACAAACAGCTGTTCACAAGCGTGCAACACAGCTGTTTCTATGACGTTTTTTTGCTACAGCCAGAAATGTGTTCTTTTTAGCATTCTACTACATTACACATGTGCATTACCAAGTCAGTCAGTCAGTCAGCGTATGAATTGTTTGCATGTTGTTGGCAAAATTATGTTGCTGAGAACTGTCAGTTTGCAATTAATGCAGAACAACAAAAAGAAACAATCTCTTTACTGTACCTACTACAATAAATGAGGTTATGTTGATAATGCTGCCTGCCATGTCCCCCTAGTTGCGCCTAATTAAATATGATAGACTTATTTAGTACAACTCTAATCATAAATTCATAATTTCATTGTTTCAATTTAGTGTAGGAAAAATGCTACAATTTTTTTTTCTTCTGCACGCAGAGGGAAGTCTATTTTAAATATGATAAAAAAGGTTCTTTATGTGCACCCTTATTGGGTGAGCGTGGAAATTTAATGCCTATAAACAGCATATTACAATTAAATTGCAACTTGCAATACATCAAATGGGCAGCAGTTAAACTAATAATTGTTATACTCTAAAATTTATAGTTTGAAGAAAAAAAAAGAACTTGATATCTTTGTTTTAATTTTTAGTTTATTTTTTTATTTTCTCAAAATCCTTCTTCAAAAATGTTATAATTATTGAAAAAAAATCATATTTTGTAATTGGTTTTGGCTTTGAATTGCTGCTTGTATATTGTTATATTTTTGTTGTTTTAATTATTATTTGTTGTTATGTTACGTAACCTGCTTGAATGTTGAATTATCTCTTAAAATTTTTAAGTGAAACACTTAACAATTGAAGGTTAGATTTGTTGATTTCTTGGTAACGCGTTGACAAGCACAATTTTGATGTGGGTGTTTTTGTGTGAAATTTTTCGTTTTAGATTTAACAAGTGATTACTTTAATACTTGAGAATATGTCAGAAGTATTTATTAATTCTGTTTTTCTAATTGGAAGCTACAGAGGCGACAGAAGTAGCAACAAAAACCAGATTATAATTAGAATGTTTTGATCTATAACGTATGAAATTATTGATAAGAGAAACGAAGGACAACATTATCTAACTATTTTTCTTCCTTACACGCACCCCAAAAAATGTAGATCCTTCTGATTTTTTGTTTCATTGTTGCATGTAGTTTTCAATGTTAGTATTCAACAGTTTTCACTAAAAATCAATACCAAATTTTTGGTACTTTATCCTATTAAAAGGTCGGAAGCATACTTGAACTGTTACGACTGGTTAGCGCGATATGTGATCCTAACAGCTGAAACAAATTATAATTCAGCAAAAAATCAACAAAACGAGATATATACTTAAGTACTCGATAAGATCAAAAACATAAAAAAAAAATATTTAATTTAATTTAAAAATTTAAATGAATCTAAAGGGTAACTAAAGACTAATTTACAAATTTATATTTATTGGCTTACAAATTAATTTAATTGCTTATATTGCATAGTCGACAAAATGTTTTGTGCAAAGTATTCCAAACAGTTCTCTGAAATTTTTTGTTGAAGTAAGCGCATGCCGGAAATGCAAGTTCAATCAGCCCAATAAATTAGTTATTGCATTGCAAATAATTCTTTGAAATTTAATTAATTTATATAATCATTTTTATGAAGTTTTTATGTTGCAGACAATTTCTTGGAATATTTTGTTTAAGTTATCGTGGGTCAAAAAATTTCAATGATTTGTATCAGTGATATTCGGCTATCATTCATGTGGTATATCAAAAAGGCCAAAAAGGACCTTCAGGAGAATCAAAAGCGCTCCATTGGTATTTCTCGGAACTAAAAAAAAATGTTATTCTAACTTTTGAGTCGGTGTCTGGCTGAATTTTTTTTTGCTTCATGCAAATCGAGCCGGTATACCCAAGTAGAAATTTGTGACTTTTAAGGTCACAAAACTCGCGTGCGAGTCACAGCGTGGTTATTGTGACTAAATTTTGTGTAAATAAAGTAACTTTTCCTGTACTGAGTCACATTAACCGATTATTAACTGAAAAAATGCTGATAAGGTCAGTTTGACTTTATGGTAACATTTCAGTAATTTTTGTGTACCAAATTGATCCTATTTGGGTCAAATTTTAGTAACAAGAACTATACAGTTCCTCTTAAAGGTTACCTGTAAGCAACCACGATATTTTAGTCACAAATCAGTAAAAGTGACTCAAAATGTGACCATTTCGTACACAAATTTAGTTAGAGACACATTTCGGTCACATGTGTGTACATAACATTTTGAAAGTAGAGTGGTTCAAAAAAATGTTTTTTTAACGTTGTGTCAGCGAATATTTATAGCGTTACATATCTTGAAAATGCTCCTCATAGGATTCTAATCATATTGAATACTGGATTTGAGCCGCCTGTTTGAAGTTGTCAGCTTTTGAAGAAATACATTGATTTTAAAAGTTGCTTAAGTTATAAAGGTTATCGAATTTTCGAGCAAGATAGGGGTTGAATTGACAAATTCAAACAGGCGGTGCTAATTCAGTATTCAATATTGATGGAAATCTCTTGAGGAGCTTGTCAAGATGTGTAATGCTATCCGCTTACACATAAAAAAAGCACTTTTTTTTTTTGAATAACTCTAATTAATAATGAGTTACGTTGAAATTTTTAAGATTAAACAGCTTCGCGCTTAAAGGTACACACGAACTACACAGTGTAGTTATTGTGTAGGTATGAGCACAATTGTGTAGATTAAGTCATGTTAACCACACTGTGTAGATAACAGAACATAAGTTTTGTACTGAATGGTAACAGTGTGGACACAATCGGTCACAACATATGATGCGGTCACAAATATGCCTGACGTCGTTTTTCATAAGACATCCATTTTGATTTATAATTGTAAATAATTTCTAAAAAAGTTATTACGCAAATTTAAGGCTCAAATTATCTCAATTAGACTATCATCATACATTTAAAACACGTAGTAAACGTTTTAAGATCATTCCAGCATTTTAAAAAGCATTTGATTACTAAAATTTTTTTTTATATTTTTAATATATTACTAAATATTCGATATTTACTAAGCGCATAAGTTTTTCGTTCAACAGAATATTAATATTTACCATAAAAATGAGCTTCGTTTGAATTTCTACGCATAATATGCAGAGTTTAGTTCATATAAAAAGTAAATATTATAAGTCATAATAATACGCATACATATTAATGCTTCTTACCATTGTATTCATTTATGTATGTATACTACAATGATAAAAGTAACTTAAAAGTAAAATATTTTCTACACAAAAACGTCTGTGTGTGGGTCGCTATAACTACAAATTGTGGTCACAAATCAGTCACAAATTCAGTAACAATAACTACACATATCCCTTTGTCTTCCATATCCTCACTTGGTAACGGTTTCGTAACCATTACGTAACATAGCGGGGTTTGAGTAGTTATCTACACAAATACTTAACCGAAACAAACCGAATGTGTGGTCACAGTGACGGAACGCTGACCGAAATTTCTACTTGGGTAATATACATACATATATAAGCTTTGAAATGTGTAAAGCTTTTGCCACTACCTATTCTTAATCATAGGTAGTGGCAAAAGCTCAAGCAATGGCAATATCACAATATCGTTTCTGGAATATTTTATCAAGTTTTTCTTTTATTTTTGCAAACTTTTTTTTTTTTTTTTTCAATTAGTTGACTCAGTCAAATCTGAGGTTTGAGCAGAAAATCACTCATAAGACTTTTTTATGTTATGAATTTGAACTCAATTATGTTCATTTTCTTTCAGCTTATATGTATGTCCCACATTTATATTATGTATACACTTTTTGGTACATATAGAACAATAAATGAGAAAAACTAACAACAACACAATGAATGCTTTCGTTTCCAATAAGTTGTCAACAGCGATAGATGTATCTGTCAAAGCCAAAACTTTCAAAATTATTCAAATAAGTTTCAAAAATAGACAAAACAATTATTTTTATGTGCAAGGTATTATTACAATGAAAATCAAAACTTAATGACATCATGTTGCTAATTTTGATTTCATCCATGTTTTTTGTCATCAAAAATTAATTTTTTTGAGATAAGTACATACATAGTGAAAGTATGAGGCAGATTTATATGTAAAAAAAATGATACCATGATTCAAGGGGAGACACAGTATACGCGTGGCTCCAGTCTGAGAGATAGTTTTGAGGTTCTGGTATTTTTGGTGCCGTTGCTCAAAATAATCTAACGAAAACTACAAATAAGCATCAACCGAAAATTTTTTTAAATGTAGCTCATGATCACGATATTTTCAGCAAAAAAAAGCGAAAAATAATGCTGCAAAAATGTTTAATTATACTCCGCCAGACAACACGCCGAAAAAGTGACAAAAGTACAAGAAAATTCGGCAAAATTCAAAATCACGCTACTCAGCGTGAAATTCAAAAATTATCACCAATAAATACATAAGATTTTGCAATATTTTTTCAACCAGTTTACTTTCAGTCAAAAATTTTGGATAAATACTTGCATATTAAATATAACTGCAACTGTAACAGCTTTTAACATTACGCCAGATATATTATACTAAATTTATTACAAAAATATTAGTGGAGTGAGTTTCCCAAAGAATATTAAAAACAATATGCTCGAATGAGGCATATTTCTTCCAAGCAGCCACAATAAGCCACAAAAATTTCGCACAAATTATTGTTTTGTTTGTGAAATTTCTTTGAAATTAAACGTGTGGCAATAATAAGTAGCTGCAATTTTCGTATGTGGTTGTCAAAAACATTTAAGCAATGACATGAAAAAAACTCTGCAGCATTGCATTGATATCATTTATTTTATACTTTCTTTATTGTTTCATCAGTTCCTTTTTCAAAGCCACAAATATGCAAAAAAAATTGTTCACAACTGCAGTTGCTTAAATTATTTTCAGCTAATTTAACAATTATGAAATTAAGTAAATTACTATTTGTGGCTAAGAGAAACACTTTCATTTCATACCTGGCGTATTTGCCACAGTAATTAATTTTATTTAAATGCTATGGTTTTCATTCTCTTTGTGGTCGTAAGTTTTGAAAGACAATAAAATTTGTCTACTACACGTACATATTTTACCAATCATTCGATGACGACAAAAGAAACCATACCATTGTCCAACGGATATAAGCTATTAAGCCCACATGCTAATGGTAGACACAAAACTAACGTGGCTAACAACATGGTCAATAGATGATTGCCGGGTCTACTTGTTGGAATATGCAGAAGTTAAATGTTTTGAACCAATTTCAAGCTGAGAATTTAGTGCATGTAAGATATATGGTAGATAATAACATATTGCAGATGGCGTGAAGCTTTAAAGCTCAAATATTTTTAGGTCAACCTTATGTTGTTATTTAAATGAAATTCTTTGCATTTTTAGTGTGAATTATTAAATGATATGATATCATCGAATTTGCGATGTAGACCGAAGTATTTAGTGTATGATAAGTTGCTTGCTTGCACTTAAGTGTAGTAGCTAAACTGAAATACAGCGCTTAAAAAAGGATCTTGCCTCTTTATCTTCCATTAATTTAGTTAACAATACATTTTACAATAAAATTAATTTCTTAATCTTATTTCTATCGCCTGCTTTGGAATTTAAAATGCTCAGCTTTATTTAATAAGATAAATTTTTATAAAACTCAAATACACTCACCTGCACTGCACAATTTAAAAAGCAATTATTCTGCCCGGGACCATTTAGCAATCCCTTCGACGTCGGCTCCAATGCTGTATTCGCAAGCAAATTGGGCGCATGCAAAAAATCTAAAATACGTGAACGTTCTGTCTGTAGACCACCTACCAATGGATAATGTTTGGTCTGTGGCGTCACTGGTGTGCTGGTGGCATATAATGCTGTTGACGCTGATTGCTGTTGCGGACGAGCGTACAGCGTTGTCGTTGTCATAGGGGAAGCCATTTTATTTTTTGTGTAATTTGCCATTAAATATGGCAAAGTTGTTTGTGAAAACCAAAGCTACTCCTTCCTCATAAATTGTTGTGAAGCATCATTGCTGTAAAAAAAAAGAATACAAACATTTTAATTCAGAAATATTTTCATTCAATAAGTCTAATTAAGGCTAATTAAGTTCGTATGCGAAAATAAAAAATTAAGTTTGTTGCTTAAGTCTTTTGTTTTGCTTACACCACTAAATCTAATTTCTTGCACCTGTTAATTTGCAACATACAGCAAAGAAAAAACTGCAAAAAAAATCGCACGCATTAAAATTTTTTGACATCAACACAGCAAGTGGCAGACAGCAACTTGCAATTCAAATGCAACCAACATATGACATCAACTAATGCTCTCTGGTCAACGCTTGTTGTTGCCGTCATATTTTTCACTTAATTGCCACATTTGTTGACTTTTGATGGCAATCATGATTGCACATTCATTTCAAGCTTTTGGTAGTGCAACGAAAAAACAACAACAAGTGCAGCTAATTTATTGGTCATTCTTGTGCATAAAGTTTTTGCTGCTGCTGCTTTTGTGCGCTGTTTTTGCCTCTTTTTGATGCTAATGTCAAAATGTTG
Organism: Tricholauxania praeusta; assembly: GCA_949775025.1. Taxonomy (NCBI): domain Eukaryota; kingdom Metazoa; phylum Arthropoda; class Insecta; order Diptera; family Lauxaniidae; genus Tricholauxania; species Tricholauxania praeusta. The sequence goes on along the minus strand of OX459028.1, from coordinate 161,358,751 downwards.
TTTGCTTTAGCTGTTTGGTAGTCAATGTTTATTAAACACTTTGCAGCAGCTGCAGCAGCAAACAAAAAAACAAAACATTTGCTGCACATGTCAAATGTTATTTGTTGGAATTTCATAATTGCTCATTGACAATTATGCTGATGTTCATTTAGTCAGCAATGAGTTTGCAATTAGTGATTCTATTATATTGCGAATTAGAAAAAACTTTATTGACTGTAAAACATGAAATAAGTTGATCTGTGCTGTGTAGAATACTTGAATGAAAATGGGTGGAATGTCGCAAGTGGGCGTGACATCAAAGAAAATCAAACTTATTTCATCGTGTCGAGCAATTAGACTAAGCGAATGCAACGCAACTTAGCAGAAAAATATTTCTCAGGCTATTTTACCGCTATAGATGATGCCACGCCTTCTTGCCTAGTTCCACTCATTAAAAATGTATATATTCATCAAGTTATTTGTTTGTTACTTTGATTTTGTGCGTAATAATCAAAATAAAATTGTATGCTTTTTGAGAATTCCACGCCCACCTGTTCAATCCTGCCCTAAGATTGCAAATACTTTTTTTCTATGGTCATTTACAAGTCTATGCAAAAGGCAAGATAGTTAAAGTTTTCCTTGCGTTACGAGTATATAAAGTAAGGTATGATGCAGCTCTGTAGCGGAAACTGAAACAATAGTCTTGCCGAACATAAATTTTTCTCACAAAAGTTCAGTGCTTTGCTGTTTTTGTTACTGTAACTTATTTAGTGTATGCAATCTCTAAGAATTTTTGTTGGTACTATTATTGCAGGACACTATTTTATAGGCCTCAAGACTAGGGCTTTCTAACGTAGGAGACCTTTGTAAAAGCTATAGAGATCCTTACGTCGGAGAGTCTGTCTTTCATTATCATTGTAAATAAATGCCCAACGCTGATAAATTGACGTTTCACGATATTCGAATGCTACATCTTCGACTCCCTTGAAAACATCGCTCAAAAGTATCCAAGATTTTGTTTGAAGTTTATCAAAATTTTCAAATGGTTGACAGACAACGAAGTTATAAGCTGGCTACACAATGGACGCTAACCTACACCTACTGAACCGTATATTATTACAGCTTTTGATATGTGAATCAAATAAATTGTCGAGTTCAAGTAACTTGGCTAGAGCTATAATGTCTTCTCATACTCTAACAACCCCACAAACTGCAATGTCACATAAATTGGCAATCGTTTTTTGTTAAGTTTAATGAAGATAAAAATTCATAGCTCCCAAGTTAGTGTACCAATTATGATAAAGATTACAAAAGATTACCATATTAAAAATTAATACTTTGTCAATATATCCAGAATTAATCATATGATTCCAATGATTATTCTTATTCAGTTCTTCGATAAGCTTTAATTCTGTTCGATAGTTTGGGTCTTCAACTTTTTTCATACTTTTCGATTTCCATTGACTTTTTACACTCGTTTGATTTGATATTTTTGAATATTTTCAATATTTTCGGTACTAAAAGACGTTATCGACTTTTCCATTCACCTTTTCAGAGGACTAATTAGTACTAGTCGATATTTTTTGATTACATCGAACTTCTAAATGACTTTCGTCAACTTTTTGATACTATCAATACTAATCGATGTTCTCAATATTTTTCAGTGCCAAACGATATTTTTCGATATTTGCTTCTAAGCTTTTATCAACTTTTTTAATACTTTTATATTCAATTCTATACTCATTAGTACTAATCAATATTTCTCGAATTCTATCAAGTTTTTAGATGCTTTACGACTTGCGTCGACTTTTTGATACTTTTAATACGAATCGATTTTTTGATTTATTCAGTATTAATCGATACTATTTGATTTTATCGAATTTCTACCTTCATTAACTTTATTGATACATTTCATTTGTTATCTATAACACCGACTATTTTAATACTTTTCTACTCATCGCTTTTTCTGATACTTTTCTATAGGAATTTATACTTTCTATTCCAATCGATACTTCTTTTTTTTATCGACCTTTTCGATACTTTTGGTTTTTTATTACTATTTCAATACTGTTCGATACTATTCGTTAGTTAAAATCCTTAATGTTACTGCTCCATATTTTTCGAAGTTTCTCGAATTTTTCAATACTTTCGACTTAAGTAGATTGAGTTTTCAATAATTCTCCATTAAAATCTTTTGTTTGTGATATAATAAAGGCAACGCACCGCAAAGTTAAATTTGCTATACAATGGAACACAATTACCATGGACTTACTGAATAATAATCTCATATGGTTATGTTGAGTAACCACAGTAATAAGAATAATTTTCACGAGCTCGCCGATATTATGTGTCTATCTTTATGCTTACAACTTCCGATCGACTGGGTAAGAAATGGGGTAGCTAAGCACCTGCAAGAAAATTGTGTTATAAAAGAGTTGCGTTAGCAAACGATGTTGTAAAACAGCAGAGCCGAATTTTTGCCTACAATAGCTTAGGACTTAGTAGAATTTTATTAGAGTTTCTTTTGGAAGAACTTGCACAGAACCATAGATAAATTCAATACGGAACACCTACAAATATCGCTATTCTAAGATTAGTGCGGAATTGTACAAGTGGGTAAGGCATATCCCATAAAAGCATAAAATTAAATTCATAGCATATATGTATGTATAACAAAGCTTAATAAATATACATATAATGAGCAGGACTTCGCAAGGAGGCGTGTCACCACCTAAAGAGGTTAAGTATATTCACCACAAGTTTTGTTCATTCGCTAAGTCTTTTTGCTCGAATTGATGTAATGGCAAGAATGTCTGAATGTGGCAGGTACTCATAAGACGTAAAAGGGCGTGCATATACTATAAAAGAAGATGTACATCTACATTCAGACACACTTGTCAAGGGTCATTGCATTCGATTTGATGCCTTGTTTTTTTGTTTTAAGTCAAGATCTCTGAAGACAGTTTGGTAGTGGGATATTGTGAAACCATGAGCTAACTATCAATAAACGTAAATACTTCTCATTATTAATGTCCCACCAAAATCAGGCATTATTTATTAAAAGCCACATAAAAGGAATATAATTAATGTAATACTTTAATATTTCATAACGTTTTAAATGCTGGACAAATTTAATGATGCTTCAATCGAACATTTTATTAAGGCCAGTAAGTTATGCAGTTCTCTTTTGAAATTATAATTTGTAATCTTTACTTAAGAATGTTTTAAGCATAAGCTATAAAACTCACCAAATACAATCTCAAAGTGGGTTAAAATATAAAATAAAACCACAAAATTTAAAAGCCCAAACCTGTAAGCAATAAACAAACATTAATCCTTATCACGTTCGTTGCTTAAGTCTACTGTCGCTCGCTGCTGCCAGCGACTTTTTAAATATAATTTATGATTAAAATTTTCTTTACGAAATCAATATTTTTCTTTTTTTCTTTAAAACTAATAACATAAGTAGCTATCTTAAAATGAGCCAAGGAGAAAAAAAAAGAAACTTTCTCCACAAGTTATTAGAAAAACATGTTCATAAAGTCGTTTGCTGCTTGCAGCAAAATCATCAACAAAAATGCTAATTTAATGTAGTAGTAATATATACTACATAGTTGTAGAAAAACAAGAAAAAAAATTTTTTTTTATTATAATTATTTTAAAGTGTTGCATGCCGCGGTCATTTATAATATCTCGTTGTAAGTAGAGGCGCTTGAGTGTTGCCATCACACCGCCAACAGCAAAGTGAGAATTTTTTTCAGCTAATTGGGAGATGTAGCCATTGTTAAGTAAAGTGTGTTGTTGCCACAAGAAGAACTTGCATATGATAAATGAACAGGAAGTAAAATTTTGAAAATAATTAATTTGTCAGATAAGCAAAAAGAAACAAATTAAATAAACGTGTAAAACATAAAATTTCATTTTAAAAGATAAAAAAAAAATAAATTATTTTTAATTAATATCATAAAAAATATTTTTCATTGCCAAAAAAAACATTTTCTGAAGATTATTCTTAACAAATGTTAACATTGGTACGTGTCTGCAGCGCAACATGAAAATAACAGCAATAACAATGGAGCAGCATTTTGTTACTTTGCATATCTTAACCAGAAACATTTCTTTTGTTTTTTGGCGCCAGTGACATTTAAAAAAACAAAAAAAAAAACGTGACAAAACTGAATTTTAAGAAAATTTTTGTTAAAAAACTTTTGTAAGAAAAACTTTTGTCTTAAGCTCTGCGTCTTAAGTGGTAATCAACATCAAGGGTAACGAAATGACCATAGCAAGTAATGGTATACCAAAAATAGCAGAAGTAAATAGTTAAAAACGAAAAAAGTAAATTAAAGAAATGAAACATGTTATTAACAAAAGCAACAAAGCACAAAAATGTTGCTACAAACAACAGAACTTTGTCAGCAAAGTTGATGATGCTCTCGTTGCTGTTGCTGATAATGAAATTGATGATGAATTTCTTAATGATGCGGCCGTTTTTCTGTTCCTCCCCGCACACAGCTGGAGTCAATATTGTTAGATTTACAAAAAGTAAAAAAAAAAAAGATGTAGAGAAAAATAATGACTCAAATATAATTAAGAGCGTGATGTTGAAAAGGTGGCGCTGCTAGCGAGCCTAGGGTGCTATAGCACTTTTAAGTAGATGAATACTAGAAAATTACTAAAATATTTGTTTATTTTTTTGAAATGATAATCATATGTGTGATATTAATCACATGCAGCAAGGCAATTGTGTTAAAAATTGTTCGAAATAATTAATCAAAATTAATTCAAGATGATTTTACTTCTAACTGAAGACGCACCCTATACTTTTGCTTTTGCTTTTTGCTATTTAAAATTTTTTTTTTGTTTAAATATGCAAATATTTTCAACTGCAGGGTGTGTTAAATTATACCCAAGAAGTGTATTGTATTAAAAAAGACAATTTGTTTTAAAAAAAGTATGTATGATAGCCAACTTAAGTATGTGTATTTATTAGAAACTTAACTAGATACTCAAAGTATTTTGTTGACAAAAAAAAAGTCTACCAACAAATGTTGATTTGTAAGCAATTGAGCTAGGTTGTAGAGAAGGGCGATTATAAGAGTAGTCTCGGTTAAATTTATATTAAGTCTTCCAATGTCACAGTGGTCAGAAAAAAGCTCACAGGGAGATTGTTTCATTTAATAGTGCAGCCAAATATCGAATTGAAATGTTCTATTGAGCGACGTTGCGATGCAAAAAGAGCGGTTTGTTGAAACGTCCGGTGCTACGACACAATGCCCAAACTGATGGCACCAGTTCATACATTTTGCAATAGCACATCCCATTATAATATCTATAGAAAGAGTTACATTATGTCAATGAACAAGATATGCAATATACTTAGCAGACGACATCAGCATCTGCTATTAATTTTATCGCACGTCGTTGAAGCCTTTCAAACATTTTATCTTAATGTTCATCATATTTGATTTTTGAAAGGTTAATTATTGATAAATAAGCTATCGATCTTGTGTTATAATTTCAGCAGAGAACTTTAAATTTTAAATAATTTTTGAAAATATCTTTAGCAGTCTTATACGTTAAGTCGGGTAGTAAAGTTTTATTCCCTATCATCCACATTTCTCCAGTATGTACTAACATATAAGTTTGAACTTAAAAACTACTAAGGTAATTTTCAAAAAAATTTCAAATGAAATCTTAACACAAAAAAGCTGATTTATCAATCAGACAAGGCGACAAAATTTAGTCAAATCTCTAGCTCTGATGCGCTGAGTTCGAATCCAATATCAGAACTTCTCTGATCATTCTGCTTTTCAAGATATCTTGACCAATAAGTGCAAAAATCATTATTTCTCGAGATATTTGAAGCTATGTTACATTGAAAGGCAATTTGTTTTTGTTAGACCATTAACGTTGTTGTTCAACAGAACAACTCTTTTTCTACAAAATCCTTTTTAAATTTTGTTGATATCATTTTTATTTCTCTGAAATATCGTGAATTGAAGTTTATTACAAATTTGCCTCACTAAAACTTTTAAAGCACTTGTATGAAGAAATGTACAATAAATTTCAATTGACTATATTTCGGAAAAAACAAAGATATCGATATAACTCAAAATGTGCCTTAAAAGAGAAAGAGTAGTTCTTCTGAGCCTCATTAATGGTTTTGTTAGAAATTGTTACTTTTCGATGTAACTTTGCCTCAAATATGTCACAAAACCATGATTTTCGCATTTTTAGGTCTTTCTGGTTTCTACAAAAGCAAACTTCAGCTAATAAAAATATTTTTTCTTTTATTAGTTATGTGAAGGAAATCAAAATGTGACTACTAGATGCCAAGGACAAAATTCGTGTTGACCAGTGTAATTAGCATATCAAAATCTAAAAGGCATCAAAAAGGACAAACATTGAGATAAAAAGGGTAAAGTTTATTGACAATAACAATATAACAGTTTTTTTGATTTTCTTGAAAATATTTTTTAATGTTTTGTCTTAAATTTATTTAAGCTTGAAGCTTTTTGCATTATATGACGTTAAAATAGTTATCCTGGAATATTTGTATAAATTTTTGGATCATAGTCCATATGACGAAAATTCATTTTTTGAGGCTCGATATCTTGTGAAGTATGTAAAGCTGATTAGACAAAACTGTTATTTTGCTTTTTAAGTCTTTTCTTTAAATATACTCACGCAAAATTCTAACCAAATACTTCAACGAACTTTCTGAGTTCATCGTACATTTAGCAAAATCATATTCAGCATATAAGTAACCGTTTTTTGGTCATCAATGTAATTTTATGCATTTTAAGGATAGAATCCTTGGAATAACTTTTTTTTTCATCAAATTACTTTAATTATTATTAACTATTAATTTTATACATCTTATATTTTTTTCAGGTTTTGACCCCAAGCCCCGCATAGTTTTAATCAGGCGCTGGATTTTATTGCAAAGTCGTGTAAGTGCATCCTCTCTGATAAAACATTCATTGAATTACTTTGTTCTCAAGTTGGCATCATAATAACCGATATCAGTGTAAAGTTTCAGCAAATATGTGTCATTACGAGCATTAGTTAGACAATTGATTGGCAAAAAGTAATTTAAGATGGCCATGAGTGGTTTAAGACTCATTCTAAAAGTCCTTTACATTTAAATTAAAACCAAACCGTGAAAAAATCTTAAAAATTGTGATTTCAAATCATTGGACAATGATACAAAACACAATAGTCTTTCTTAAAGCCAGAAAAAAATGCTTCAGTTTTTTTTAGTATAAAAATATATAAATAAATAATAATATAAAAATATAAAATGATTCATAAAGCATCTGGTATCATTGTTATAGGACAGGTGGTCAAACGTAACTGTACAATAATTTGTTAGCATCCACCAATTCGTATTTAGCGTTCATGTGGTCCATAAAAATAGTGGATGGGACTATTTATTCCAAGCTTAACACAAATCAATTAAATGGTAGAAACATAACCTTTTGCACCAAAAATTCTACATACTTTGAAATTTAAGCAAAATGAGTACAATCTGAGAATTGATATTTTTGGTCAGCCAGATTTCAATCTGATCTATAGGGTATTGTTAATATTTATTTGAAATTTTAAGCTTCGATAAAGTTCTGAGAATAATTTTAAGAAATAAATTCATAAGACATAAAAACGACTTTTAAACATTTATCCATTCTAATGCCCAATGTCTTTCCGCTTCAATATGTTAGTGCCCTTTAAGAATATTCACTTCCATAAATGTTAACTGAAGTGATTTTTCATTACTTTTTATATAACAAGATAGGAATTTCAAAATTAAAGAACAATTTATGTCATCACACGCTTTTACGCAGAAAAAAAAAATTGTTTACTAACAATAGAAGAGTTGACTGATAATAAATAGCCTCTAAGTGTTGTCAAGCTCTTTGAAACTGAAAAACAATAAGAAAAATAATAAGCTGTCAGAAATTCCTTTGAAATGAGAACTTTTTGTTATTTAAGATAAACAAAATATTTCATAAATATTTATGTATAAACAAACTGTTGTTTTAACAAATGCCTGTATAAATTAAGCAAAGAAATAATGCAAATAAAAATTTGATCTGATATAGTTAAATGTCTTGTCTCTCATATTTACAATAATTCACTTAATTCACAATAAAAATTTTTTTTTTCTTATTAATTTGAACACTTCCAGCAAAAAAGTCGTATACCAGTTACATAAATGAACTTACTCCTTTAACCAATTACAATCTGCAACAGAAAAGGCAATGTATTTGTAAAAGATTTTAATTGGAGATAGCATGTAACGTGGTGTTTAAAAATGTAATACAGAGGAATCTAATAATACTTCGAAAATTTTTCTAAGAAATACAATTTTCAAGCTATAATATGCTTTTTTGCCTCGATGATAATCTCCTTTTTTTTTCTCACGAGCCAAATTTTAGTGTTTGAAAATAGAAATAAATCGCAGAGAGCAAATTTGATAGAAGTTCAATAGTTCCCGTGATCGCACTTTCTTTCTTTAAAAAGTCCACAAAGATTATTTCTCGGAGTAAAAGCGTTTGAGTGATGAATGAGTAATCGCAGCATCCATCGGACCGGCAGTTCCCTTATTAGTAACTTTTTATGTAAAATATCGATTGCCATACCGTACAGCCTCAGTTACTCCGCGCATTATTTTTCGGCGAATAATGATATATTCAACCACACTTAAATTCTTTGAAACAATATCTCATGATTTTCATATAGGTGAATAGTCCCCAAAGGCAACATCAAAACTCGTGCTAAGCAAAATGCTATATTTAGTGTACTATGAGAGTAATCGTAATGAAATTTAGTCTAGAGAAGTCGGTTACTATAAGATTTGAAATTAAATGGAATTCAACTGAACTGTATCAGTGGGCGGGGCACCTCACATATTGTGAAAAAATTATAAGCGTTATCTTAAAGGAATTATTGCAGCAATTGTTATGAAACTTAATATAAGTGGTTTACTTGCTATAAGAAATCAAAAACGGACGAAATAGCACCAGTTGGCGTGGCACATCCCATACAAGCTAAGTAAATACGTTAAATGACATATGTATATAGTTAGCTATGTGAGCATTCATATTTAAATTCGAAGTAAGAATATTGTTTATTAAAAGCAATTTGTATCCGGGCTGGATTGTGGGTGTGTTAACGTTCAAAATCTTTAGATCAATTACGACATATCTCGCAAGCTGTACAAGCTATTGTGAAAAAATTTGGTATGCGGATGCTGATCACGAATATAATTTATTAAATCAAAAGTAGGCGGAATTAGAAAAGTGGGAGTAGCATTTTTCGAGAATTTTGTTGCCAATTTTTGACTTATTCAATTTCCATCATCATTTTTCACATTTTTTCGACTTCTTAACTTTTTTCAACGTTTTCCCTTATCTCCTTGATTTTTTCAACCTCTTTTAGGTTTTTTCAACATTTTTCATATTTATTTTAATTTTTCAGCCTTTTACACACTTATTCGATTTTTTCAACTTTTTTCAACATTTTCCATATTTTTATGACTTTTTCAACGTGAAAAGAAAAACAGAATTATGGTCGGTCTCCTGGTAGTTCCTTATTTATCGTTTGTTCTTCCGGAAGGAATTGAAGAAAACTCAATTCCGGATACTTTTTACTCAAAAAAACTTTACAGTCAGTACTCGTTTGTGCCATCAAGGGTTGTTTAACACGCCACAAACTTAAAAACAAGATATGAATTTTTGCTTAAAATTTTTATAATAAATTCATCATAAATTTTAACTGAATTGTCATCATAAATTTGCATAAAAGTCACAAAAGCAGGCATAATGATGAGGAATCGAATAAACAAATGATCATAAAGAGAAGTAATAAAGAGCAATAAAAACAAAAAAATAACAAACATAAAATGAAATGTTTGGGTCAACAAACTACTTAGAAGTTACTCTCCGGTTTGGTATGACAAAAAAATTAAATTATTATTTGTTCTATGGCAACGAACGGCTTTAACTTGAGGAGCATTTGTTATGCGAGTTTTATCTCAGCTAAAAATGTGCCTAGAAATAACAAATTAAATCAATAATTTATTATTTCAATTCAATATTTATACGGAATTTTAATTTTCTCAACATGTACCGGGAAAAGAGGCATAACAATAAAAATAAAAAACCAAGATATCACCCAATTGAAATTCCACATAAAATGTTGGAATAATACGGCGAACGTATTGCAATTTCATATTTTAACATCAAAAAAAAAAAAAAAACAACCAAATGTTCGTTCGTGCAACCTGTTGGTACGCTTCATAGAGAAAATCATAAAATGCGTACATGCATCCATTCGATACAAAGTACGCATTTAATTTGAATTGCGTGCAGTAAAAAATTGTAACGATCAGCTCAAGTTATGAGTACAATGCAGTGCAACGAGTTTCAAACCAGAAAATTGCGTATGTAAAACACGTCAACTATGATTTTTTTTTCATTGATTTTCTTCGAATATCATAGTCTACATGAAACTATGGTGATAAGTTTTAATTTTTGTTACTGCGTTGCTGTTTCTCTTGTAACAGCTTTTGGCCATTTTATAGAGAAACTCTTTAATAAGTTTAGTTAAAATAATTAGAGCACGCAATCGATGTAGTGCGGAAACGCAACAAATCCGCTTTGCTTAAGAAACAAATTTCTAAATGCGATTCCTTTCTAAGCCATTACTATCACCAAAGTTACTAAGCTGCTATTTTTAATGAAGCTGAAAGCATTAATTTTTATTAAGACTTCTAGCATACTGAGAATTTAAAATTCAAAACAACAATATATCGTATTTATGATAATCAATTTTTATGCTTAAATTAGTCGTATAATTTACATAGGAACTAATTCTTCTCTTAGGAGTATCTCGCATGTGCTTTCACTCGCAAGAATGTTTTTCATCTCTACATTTTGCTTACGATACCAGCACATAAATCAAAATCTTTTGGGAACTTTACTTATATATTCTACTTATTTTCTTTCTTTTTCAAATTATCTAAAATTATGCATAGAATATTTGATTTAACCCAAATATTTTTAAATTTTTGTTGCATTAGATTGTTGGGTAGTGCAGTGCTGAACATTGTTGATTATTCGTTTATAATAAAAATTATTAAACGGCCCCTACGTGACACGTTTTGTGCCCAATTGATGGGAAAGCTTTGAAATATATTTTGGAAGAAGTTTTGGAAAAAATGTACCTATTCGGTTACAGAGAGTTGATTTGAATCAAAGTAAAATTGCGCAGTTGTAACAAAAAGGGTCCTAAGGAGTGCGTCATTAGAAATTAGTGCAGACGTTTTTGCTTATAACTTCTTTCATAAAAAAACAATTTAAATTATTTTGATCTGATTAGTTTTGAAAATCATGTCAAATACTATTTTGTATCACTTTGCATTACTCATCTATTATTTTGCGAAAAAAAGTACGTAATTAAATTATAAAGTTTTTTTTAAATAACCCGCAATGTACCTTCATAAGAATTGCGGGGCATGTTATATTAGCAGAAATTCTATATCCTGGGTAATAACAAATTTTAAGACAGATCTTAGCATAAATCGAATGCAGTGAACGGGCAGGAAAAATGGTTTTGGTTACCATAATAAGGCAAAGAAGGTGGTAACCATGCTGAAGAAAAATCCCAACCTTTCAGGAAGAAAAACCGCTCAGCTAGCAGATTGCTCGGAGTTATTTGTGCGAAGAGTAAAAGAAAAGACTAGGCTGAAGCCCTACAAAGCTCAAAAGCTAGCGGGTCGGTATGCTGAAAATAATTGCAAGGCAATAATACGCGCTCAAAAATTGAGAAAAAGTTTTGTGTTCAAATTTGAGGTTACATTATGGATGACGAAACGTACGTCCTTTTCGACTTTTGTCAGCTTCCTCGCTAAAAATTTTATGTTACTAACAATAGGAGAAATGTCGAAAAAAAATGCAAAAGTATATAAACAACAAAAAATTTCCAAAAGATTTCTTGTTTGGCATGCAATTTGGCAGTTTTGGTAAAAGAAGCCAACATTTTGAGACCACAGGCACAATCAACAGCGAAATTTACATCGAGGAATACTTGCAAAAGAGGTTTCGACAATTTTTAAGAAATCGTGTTGCATCCTCTCTTTTTGACTTCATTTTGCTTCATGTTACTACAGTAAATCGGCTCTTGAGTGGTACCAGAAAAATAGCACTATTTTCGTTCTTAGAAAAGCGAACTCAGCCCTGAACTCTGGCCAATCGAGAGATATTCGGCTCTAATGAAAAGTTTATTAAAGGCAACAAAAGCAAGAATGATAGAATACAAGATTACGACACGCGCATATGTCATTTTTTCTTGTGACGTAGGAGGGGACCATCGCCATAAACGTAGTTCCTAATTGATTAAGGGGATGAATTTAAAAAGAAAATAATTTTTTTCTACACATTAAATATTAAATACCATAATAAAAGTATTTTACTGAAAAGAACGCATATCAAAAATGAAATTAAATTGTTTTTTTGACCATGGTTTAGTATTTTTTTATGGGGCGTTAAATCTCTTTTTAGCCTTCTAATGAAACTAAAATGTAGTTCATTTAGTCGATTGGCAGTTTCTTTGTTATTGTTTTGATTTGTTGACAACTGTTTGATAAATAATAATAAGTGCCTTTTTACACACGGAAATTATGTGGAAGAAATTCTAGCCTATTCTCTGTTGTGAATTTTTTTTTTCGCTTACACAAAATTGGAGCACAATCAATATTTCCACTAATAATAAATCTGTAAAGCAATTTACGAGTGTAAGGATCCCTAAATTTAACGCAATTCCAGAGGACCATTGCACATAGAGTATAGGCTTGGAAATTATATACATAGTTCAAATGACCTGCAAAGGTATGAATATCTAAGTATACCTAAGTCTAAAATTTCCTTTGTACACAGTTCGCTTCAAGCCAAAATAAGATTTCAGAAACTTTTAACGAATTCGGACTATTAATAATTTAATTAATATCTTACAATAAAAATGAGTTTTAGTTGCCCACTTTTCCCCCAGCACCCCGATTTAACTGAGGGAGGACTTTCAAAGCCATCAATAGAACTAATGAACCACATGAGGTCTCTCCAACAAATTTTCGATGAAATAAATGAGGATGAATTATTAGTATCAAATGATTATCTGAAAAAACATCTGGATCATGCAGAACATTTTAATTGTGACCAAAAAGTCAAAAAATTATTTTTTAGAGCTAGAATGTTTTTTAGTAAACAATATCCTAAAACTAACTTTGTCGTTTTGTTAATTAATGAACAAATCACATTTTTGCTACACAAATTTCCAGGAGTCTATTTCATTATATTTAACGTTTAAAGAATTTCCAAAAATAATTTCTGTGTGTAAACAGAGAGTAAACAATAATGAAAAATATTTTAATATTTATTTTATTTATTAAGAAGTTGCTATGCAACTGAAACATGTCTGTCAATAGTAGGGGCTCCTGTGACGTAGATGCGCAGTAGATTTTCAATTTTGTTCGTCTGATGTCGTAATCTTCTATTTATTCATTCATGAACAAAAGGCACATGCAAGGACATGACAGACTTAAGACGCAAAAAAGTGCGCTGCAAGTCTAAAGATCCAGGAAAATATCACCAAAGCACTATTGAGAGGTATTCAGGAAAAAGTTCAAATCTTTTCGCTTTAATATTGATACTTTTTTTCACAATTTCTTTATTTGAATTAAATTTGCGTTAATAAAATATGAACTTTTTGAAAATTGAATCAGTGGCTACTGAGATATATTTATTTTTCAATGCACTAATTTCTAATGACGCACTTCTTATAAGAAATGTCTGTGGTTGATTTCATTGATTTTTTTTTAAAACTTAAACAGTTTAAAATAATGCGGCTATAAATTGATGCTCTTCCAAAAATTTCATTCCTCAATTTTGCTGCTTTTGAAAAATATTTTAGTCTCAAAATGATTGACTTTTCTTGGTATTAGGATTTCGATCTCCAAACTCAACCTACTTGCTCTATATCAACACTATAGTGTCAGTTATTGTTGTTACGAAGCCATTATAGAGCAAAATGTCTAAGGTAAATGAGTTGGTATCGGTATATGTATAATTTCTTTTTAAAGCAGCATAACAAATAAATCAAAATAAAACTGTTGACAGTGATACTTGGGTATATACTACAAATCAAAACTAATACGAGATTAAGTTGGTAATTACTTAAGAATAAACTTTTCTATTTTTCAAGTCAGCTTATACAAGCGAATTAACTTGTTGAACTAATTTTTAGAGCTGTTTAACTCTGAATGTATTTCTCTTTAATCGTTCATATAAGCCTGATACTGTGCATGTTCAATAACCATGACTATACTCAATATTTTGATCTTAAAAACTTGCTAGTTATATATTTACATATTACATAAATGCAATACAGATTTTTTTTGCAAAATTATTGAGGAATGAGTCAAATAAAATTGAGTTTCACATGAAAAATCAATCTACGCATTCCTTTTTTAAATAAAGACACACCCAATTAAGCAAAACACCTGACTGCAAATGTGGCGTGAGAACTGATTATTGATGGTGATAAAATCAACAAAAAAACATATTTTTTGAAACTAATTACGTATGTAAAATGTGCAATGCTGCGCAGCATCGGTACAGTAAGGTATAAGCTACATGATTCATAAAAATTAGTTTATGACGACAAGCAACTTAAGTTTGACTGTAGTTTGACTGTAGTTTGACATATTTTTCAAAAGAAGGTTTTTAGTTTAAAAATCATACAGAGAAAATAAAACTGTTTCTCGAAATACTATGTCGCTGAGAGTTATATTGAAATCCGCTTAGGGAAAGCCTACGAAGCCGTTTTTGCGAACAAAAGAACTAAACTGAATCATTTTAGCGATAATATGACCCATATTATAATTTTTGGTACTCTCTTAGTGGAAAGCTTGAGAAAAAATCAGTCCTAATATTACTAGAAAGAATAGAAAGACTCTTGCGAATTGGTTTTATTATTACAAACACTTAATACTTTACCAAAGACTTTTTCATAGCAGGCTTTCCAATTGAAAAAGCGATTGTTGGTTGCAACCCAATTTACACTTTATACAATGGTTAGGTCAGAATAGGTGAAATTTGCAAAAATAAAATTACCATTATCAGGCCCGTGCGCAGGAATCATCCATGGGGGGGGGTTTTATCTCGGACATTTCATATTAGACTATGTTCATAAAAAAATTTAAAAAACGGTTTACTTTTAATGTAGACATTTAATTATATTTAAATACATAGGTACATATGTGCATGTGTTTATGTTATGATTCGATAATCAGTTATAATTACGTAAGTAGCTAATTCTGCGAGGTACTTGAAAAAACTCGTTCAAAACTCTTTCCACATTGATTTCGATATCGCGATGTATATTTAGCGAAGCTAAGCCGTTGAGCCGATTTTCGGACAAAGTTGATCTGAGGTATGTCTTTAGACGACATAACGCTGAAAAGGAGCGTTCATTTGTTGCTGTTGTCACAGGCAAAGTTGCCACAACACGAAGCGTTTGATGGACATTTGGAAACGCGACTTCATTGCAAATATTCAGTGCTTCGAGAGAATTTTTGATGTCTTGCCCGGAAATGCGTTGACGCCAAAGTTGAACTTCATTTATCCACATGCCACGTGAACTATCATGCAAAATTTAAATATATGGCGCGAATAGATTTGTGCATGAATTTTCATTGAAGTTTTTCATTTTGTTGGGGAAGAGGCAGACGAAACTTGATAAAATATTACGATGATCCAGAAAGCGATCTTCCAAATATTCGTACAAAAAAATCAATGTATTCTATGTAGATTGTTACACGAAAATAATCTTCAAATGAGTCAGTTCGGAAGTTAGAGCCACAAGTTTGTCTTGACGTGATCCTGGGCTTTCGCAACTGAAGGTCATACTTTTCGCGGATTCTGCTCACGGTTTTAAAATTTTCTTCAAAGTTTTCCTCGGCGTTTCCTCTTCTTTCCATTGGAACGCACGCTGATTTTATTGATGCAGGAGCTATGCTTAAGCGAGCATTTACTTAGCCTTAGCGACGTGCAGTGGCCCTAAATCGTGTTTTTTGGTTCAAAAATAGCTATAGCGCAATTCTTGTCCAGAATGAAAAACTCGGGTTCCGACGATTTAGCATTTTAGTTATCTGTCATTAAAAAAATTTGTTGTCTTTTTGATTTTTCATTCAAAAGTCCAATGTCATTCCAATGAGTTTGAACCCCCAAAACCCCCCCCCCCCCCCCCCCTCCCCCTTGCGCACGGGCCTGACCATTATCAATTTTATTTATCAAAATGTGTAAAACCAGTTCTATTTGACCAAAAAAAGTATTTCGACATACTTTTTGTTAATAAACAATTTATTTTTTTTTTTTAACTCTGGCTTTGAAAAATTTGAATAAAAATTGAATTATAAATCAAAACCACAAACAATCCAAATCCATGCAGAAAATTTTGAAGCCACAATTATTTATGAAATTATAATGAAAACAATGCTGCGTGGCGTGGTGCACCGGCATGCCAGATGTAAAGTAGCTAACGGATAGATAACAAATTTAGATTCCCTAGGTTTTTGGTGTATAGTGACATTTTTTTTCATATTTTTAAAAGCTCCGAACACCTAAAAAATTCAATTGCTTATAAAAAATTTATCAAAAAACTATGAAAAAATTATTTATTTCAAAACTTATAGACTAATTTATCTCTTTTAATATGCCGAGGTTTCATTTAAATGGGCTCACATCATAAGAAGCATTTTTTTTGAACTATTCATTTCAATTTTGGGATTAATTGCGTTAGCAATACGCATAAGTCGCAGCATTGTACTCCCTAGATGCCAATACATAATTTCTAATATTCTGTGTTTACTTAACCCATTGGGTGTCGCGCATAGGTTTAATTTAATAATAGGTAAACAAAACACTTGATGTCACAAACAAAGCGCCAGAACCAAACAAATGCACGCTCCTGACATACTAATAAGATGTGCGCTATGATGGTCAGGGCAAAACACAGGCGGCAATTATTTACTTAGCACTTGAACGTTTTATTTTAAAAATAGAATCACACAAGCAGGTAGTTAACAAATGTTGAATACAAGAACAGTAAGCACTATTGATTTTAAATAAGAAAAAATCACATAGCTTTCATTTTTTCAATAAAAATAAACTCTTTAAAGAAACGCTCTTGTTTGATATGATTCAACTTGCAGCAGTTTATAATTAAGATCTCGCATCATCTATCATTTTGCAGATATTTCAAAAATGCACACCTGCTATAAAATCAGCACTATACATAATACTATACTACGTTTGCATTGGCATGCCTTGTTTAATAAAATACTCATATCAGGTATAACTGGTAAGAAGTAAAACAATTATTTACTATATGTTGTAGTGCAACGACAACAAAACACTAGGAATTTATTCATCAATTCATTCATTCATGGCAAGGCTATGCATTCACAGATCAACAAATGTACCGACATACATACATACATGTGTTTGTACTCAAAGTGGCAACTACTTACTTTGCCTGTGATCGCAAAAGATCGCAAACTCATCATTTATGATATTTTATATGTCGACCCTGAAAATTGTTACCAAACAAAAGATTTTTTAAGCAAAATAATCGTTGATCAGAATGATAAAAAAAATCGGTAAGCACTCGTAGAATTGATGAAAAATTGGATAAATTTGGATATTCAAACTTGGATATTGGAACTTTATGCAAGATAATGATCCAAAGATAAAGATTGGCCAAAAAAATATAAAAACTTATACGAACTTTAGGCAGGAATTCAAGATGCTTGGTATTCCATTCCGCAGAGTAGATGGCAAAAACTGGTGGAGAGCTTGCCTCGTAGGTGTCAAGTAAATATTTAAAATTGTGATCACACTACAAAATATTAACATTGTAAGTAAATATAAGTTGTTTCAAGTTTTTTTTTTTGTTAATATGTTATTTTCCTTTTTAGATATCTTAACAAGTGTGCTATTTCTGCGTCCCTATATGACTAAAATGAAATTAAATGAAGACAAATAATTGCAGTTTCATGTTTTTTTAAGCATATGTGCAAATTCGGCCTTTTAGCTGGCCTTGTTTTTTTTTTTTTTTTTTTGGAGTACATCTTGAACTTAAAATAAAGGTTGTTCAATTGAAATTCAGATAGCTATTTTTTTTATTTAACTCTATATGTAACATTTCATGTTGTTTTTAACTAAAATCCAATTTTAACTATGTCTCCCTTTGAATTTTAATTGTTCCTCCTTGAATATTAATTAAAGATAGTCTAAACTTCGAGAAAAATCATGTTTGAAGAGTCTGCTCCAAAAAAAAAAAATAAAAAAAAAATCGAAATTGTCATCTTACCTCGACCATGGCTTCGATTTTTTTTTTATATTTTTTTTTTTTTTGGAGGAAAATAGCTATCTGAACTTCAATTGAACAACCTTTATGATGAGTTCAAGATAGCCTTAGCTTCAAGAAAAACTATGGCTGAACGATATACTCCAAAAAAAAAAAAAACGAGTCCAGCTAAAAGGCCAAATTTGGCGGATTTGCACATATGAATTCAAAATTAATTTCTCACTTAATGGGGCAGTCACACACGTGAAAAATAGAGCATTTTCAATAATTTTTTTTTTTTTTTTTGTATTAATTTAATTTATTTAATAAAAGTGATAATATGGCATCATTGCATTATTTTTCAACTTGATTTGACGAAATTTAAAAAAAAATTATAGCTGGCTGTGTTGGACCCTGTCCCATACAGAGTGCCTTGCGGTAATCATCACAAATCCTTGGAAAATCATCTAAACTCAACCGGATAAGAAAAAGTAGTTATTTAAAAAAAATAATCTAGTGCCTGATCTTTGTTTTTTTTTTTTTTTTGAATCAACAAAATGGCGGCTTCAGGAATTTTACCTCCAGATTTTCAGGAAAATACCAACAGTAAATTCTTCATAAAAAATCGATATTTAAAAAAAAAGTCCTTCGATCAGGTACTAGCTTTTTAAGTTTTTCAAAAACTGTGTAAGTTGCATTGAAATCACGTATTTAAACTTCAACTACCTCACACAGACTGACGAGTAACACATGAATGAGAAAGAGAGAGAGCCTTTATTGCCGAATAATTCAAAAAGTAATTGACGAATAGATTTCAAATTTTCAGGATATATTTTCAAGATATTAATTATACTTTGAGAAAATGCAAAACAAAAATCGATTTCTTAAAAATTCTGACTGTCCCTCCCCCTTAAATAAAGTGTGCTATTTCTTTGTCCATCGCTGTACATCTTTTAATGACAAATAATATGGATAAATTTCCATAGCCGTAGATATAATCAATTAAAAATGGTTCTTACAAGTACTTAAACTTTAACCTGGAGACTAGTTTCGTAAATTGAGTATGGTCGAAATAGACGACTTAGTTCTTTATGCAAAAATTCAAGTATTAGCAAAAATCTCTTATATCATCATGTACATATCATTGATAAAAAGAACACTTTTACTTTAATATATCATATTTATTGATGAGGGAAATAGGCCATATTTGGAACTTTGAAGACATTAAGTTGTTAGCAAAAGCTGTAATACTTCAGAAGGTCTAAAGTTGAAGGTTTGGTGCTTTAATTGTTACGTCGATGAATCAAAGATTTAATTTAATTTAAAAACTTTTGAAAATAGATTTTATTAAAGAGCGTCGATCGGCGTCTTAATTTTTGAACTGATGTGATTATCTCATGTATTTCATTAATCGTCCAAGCCTTTAACTACAAAAACTTACTTACTGAATAATATTCTCGTTCAAATGAATAAAACCTTTACCGCAATATTTTTCTTCAATGATAATTTGAAAATCGAGACTTTACGAAAAAAAAAATATTCTATGTTGAAAGCGCATTTTAATTTGCAGCCACTTACAAAATACATAATTTGCTAATTTTTATCACCAAAAAAATATAAAAAATTTATATGAAAAGTTTCTCCAGTAATAATTTTTATCTGATTAATATTTTTTTTTTTTATATATTCTTATCCTATTAAATATTTTTTTTACATTTTTCAATGGCATTAAAATCCATACTAAACACATCATAACACTAAACAATTTTTCATCTTAACAAGTATGGTTTCACAAGCTTGTAACCAATGTTTGTACATTTCGCTAAATTTAATTTCTTTTGATTTCTTAATTTTTCTTTACAACATATAGCAACACAGAAATTAAAAATATATAACTCAGCATTTTAATTGAGAATTAATTGTAATTGCTTTCAAAACAACATATCAAACGATCAAACAAATCAAAAAATCATCAAAGAAATGCTGCGCAACAAACAAAAAAACAGAAAACCTTTCTCCCTTAGGCTACCATTTCTACAGAAGCTAAGATCATGAACTCAGAATACAATACAAATCTAATTACTTTCATTGGGTGGTCCGCTTCGCTGCTTTCTAAATCAAAACTAAAGCCAAACCAAATCAAACAATCGAGTCAATCTTAATGAAGAAATAAATTGAAGCATAAATCCGTCTTAGATCTTCAAGATCAGCATCATCACAGCTGTTCGTTAAAATGTTTTATTTTTTTCTTGTTATTTGATCATTCGCGGCAGCGCTCGTGCCAGCATGAAATCAAAAATCACTATATGTTTCATTAGAGATTGTGCAAAATTCTGCACACTTTTTTTTTACAATTCTTGAGCTGATGTCGCTCCCAGCGGTACTTTAAAACGCATTGTCAGCCGTCAGCGTCCACTCAATTGTTGTCCAATGTTTTTTGAACTGCGCGCAATTCTTCAAGAAATCGACATTTCTTTTGTTGTTATTTTGAAGCCGACAGCTAAAGGGTGGTACAAGAAACTAAAAATTTTCAAAACTTAAAAGTGGAGCTTATGAAAAAGCAAAATCAAATTGAAAAAAATAACACGATTGGTATAGGGTAAATCGCCATAACTTAAATTTTTTTCAAAATTTAAAAAAAAAAAATATTAATTGGAAATTTTAAAAATCGCACGGAAGTCTACCGGAAAAATCGCAATTTACCGCAAATTTTTGGAACATTTTTTTTTTTCTTTTAAATGCCAAAATAAAAAAATTACGAAAAAAATAACGAAACTTCCAATTGGTACGTTCTTGTATGGAATCAAAAGCAAAGAAATACATTTTACATTTTTGGCTCACCCTAATAAATTTACACACAATCTCACAAATGAACCCTGCAGAATTTGATTGAAAGTAAAACCATAAATTATGCTGTCAGTCACAATCAAGTGGTGACACAGTCAGCCGACGACTATGATGACGATGTCGACTACTTTGGAACAATTGGAACCTTAAGTTGAAAATTGTTGTATTTTTTTTTTTCAACATTATTTCTATTCCGCTGTTAGATTTTGTGCCGAAAGCTTGTCATGTTAACATTCAACATTAGTTGCAGTCTCTTGGCGAGGCATTACTTTGATGAGATAAACATAGGTTGATGACGCACACTGGGGCCAAATATAAAAATTAAAAAAAAAAAAAAAGTATTCAACGATAGCATTTGCTGAGGCGTTCATTTACTTGCACACCCGGCAGTAAGCTCCATGGTAATATTTAATTATTTAATAATTATAAGAAATTAACTTGAAACGAAACAGAATTAAAGAATCATACCAGATTTTTTGGTAAGCTTCTCTGAGGAGTCTACAATTTTTGGGTAGTCGTATTCTAAAGAATATTTGAACAAAAAAATGGTTAAATCTAAAAATATTTGATTAATTCTATAACATTTTGGGATATAATTCATATGAAAGTATGTTGGATGAAATTTTTATTAAATAATAGCGAAAAGTTTTTGATCATTTTTATTTGCATGAAGTCTAAATTTTTGAGAAATGTTAAGTTTTTGATCAATAATAGGCGATCCTGCTGACACGCCATATTTCATTATAAAAAACATAGAAAACTTTAAATTGAGTGAATTCGTTAGCCTATAGCCCATAGCTAACGAATAATAATTTAATTTAGACTTTGATTTTTTCCTAAAAAGTACTCCAGGTATTTCAAAATATTTTCAGTGAAGGAACATCAAATTTCGGGAGAGTTTTTTTCTTCTTAGAGGCGATTGTTTTTTAAGTTTTCAAAAAATCGATTTTCAGTTTCCTCCCAAGTGCGATGGCCAAGATCTTTGCTTCCATCTTAGAAACATAGATAATGCTTAGTATACTGTGTGCAGTGAATTCTTTGGTACCTTAAGTTGGTGCGTTGTTTATCAAAATCAAGTGATTAAAATTGAAATAAAAAAAATATAACGAAATCTACAAAATCGATAAAATGACATTTTTATGTTTATCTTAAATCGTTATTTTATTTCCCATTTTGGAATTTGGTACCAACCATTTTAACCAATTTTACCCGGCTCAAACGATTAAACAACGCATTTCTATTGTTGGCGCTTTTTGGTAGTGAACAACATAAAAAAGCCTACAGCTAACTTGACTGCACACCTACAAAACAATAAAATTTATTTTATTTTAAAGGCAGCATACAAATTTCACTTTCATCTTTGTCGGCCTTTGCAGTAGCTGTGTCACTGTGATGACAGTGACAGAAAATATTGCAACATTGTTCACAATGAAATCAAGTATTCATTCAATGAAAGTTGACACAACAAAGGCACATCTCAGACATACCTCGAACAGCTCAGACTAAAATATTTAAAACGGAAACTGTTTAAATTATAATATTGACCAATATTATCATATAGTATACCTAAGAAGACACATTTTTTTTCTTCAATATTGCATTTAATATTCTTGCGTAGGAATTACTAATATTTGCCATCACATTTCGTGCATTTTTAATAGTGAAAAACCTACATACATTCAACACACTAACTCTGTCGTATTGACGAGTTAATTAAGTTTAATTTTGACAAGTGCCCACTCTTTTTGAAATTTCATTTGATTTTAGTAAATGTTGACACCTGTCTGCAACAAAATTTGATGTTTTACTTTGCTTGCAACTTACTGTCTGCGTGCAGCGAGAACTATACTTTGTCAATGCAAATCAAAAAAGTTTAAGCAATATTTAATAACTATGACGATTTCGTTTATTTCATTGAAGTATATATTGATATTTTAATTAATATATTTCCTAAAAATAATTTTCTCCACTTCCCACTCGTGGACTACATTTTGTGCCACCGGAAGAAGAAAGTTAATTTTGCTGCTACTCTCCAACAGAATCCAATTCGAAATGTTTTCCATGCTCTTCTAAGATCATAAGCAAGATCGAAAAGTATCAAAAGACCTGATAGCATCAAAATGCTTAAGAATCAAAAGGTGTGCAATGGTATCGAATAATATCGAAAGATATTGAAATATTCGCTTTAAGTCGGTGAGTATCACAAGAACTCGGTAAATGACGAAAATTATTGAAAAGTATCGAAGGGGTGGGAAACATAAATTGAAGAGAACCAAGTATATAGTTTTTTTTTTTAATCCCTGTCGCATAGTAGATGGATTTTTATGGAACGGCGGCCATATAAAGTAATCATTGCGCTAAACTCTTGAAATTTGGTACAGTTGTTTTTAAGGTGAAGAGAACACAAATTGGTGGGTTTTAAAAAAATCGGTTTAAGCATGCAACGCCTACCTCCCATACAAAAGGTGGGATGTGGTTGTGACTTTTTTTCAAAATTGGTATCAATTTTCATTAATTTGGCAATGTTGATTTTAAAAATGCTATAAATTTTTTAATATCTCTTATAGTTTTAAAGTTATTAGAGAAAAACCAAAATATTGGTGGCCATAAACAGTAAGAATAGCACCAGAGTCTTGAAATTTGGCACAGACGTTTTTTAGGTTATATCAACAAAAATTTAGAAATATGAAAAAAATCGGTTCATGTACACGCTTACCGCCCATACAAAGCTGGGATGTGATTGAGACTTGTTCTTCAAAATGGGTATTGATTTCTAAAAACTTGGCAATGCTGATTTCAAAAATGTTACAAATTGTGCAATATCTTTTATAGTTTTCAAGTTATTGGAGAAAAACTGAAAATTCTATATTAGAACCTAGTTTGAAAAACAGATATTATACAGCAATTTTTTCATTTTTTAAATTTATTTTAATCGTCTTCTTCATAGACTTGAAGCATTTCTTGTGCCTCTGGTGATAATTCTTTATATTTTTTATCTCGGTTTATTCGAATTTGGCTGATAAGAGGATCAGAAGAAATCAGCAAGTAACAAAACATCTTCGTTGTTTGCTACTCTAGAGCACCTGCTGTTGTGCAACCTCGCGTTTTTAAAAAAATTTATTTGATGCTTCCTGAGCTTCTTCAAAAAGATGTCATTGGAACTTCTAGTTCTTGAATAATTTTGATCCATGTATTAGAACTTTGTGCACGGAAGGTGGCATGTTGTAACCATTGTCCTTTTTATAAAGTTTCACAGTTTTTTGAGTATAATTATGAAATCTTGCGAGATTTATAACTTCTCCGGAAGCCAGAACTTATAAAAAATTCCACTGTGCGTCGTAGCTTTGAATTGACATAAAACATGAAACATTGTTCAAATGATCTAAATTTTAGCTTTATTCACTAGAAGATCTTAGGCCATTGAGCATTTTAATAAGATTTTGTGCAAATGAACGCTGTAACTGACTATAATATAGCGCAGCCTGAAGGTCAAATTTTCGATAATTTTTTCAAACAATAGAGCAACTATTTCCGAAATGACACGAGTAATGTGGTGCACTTTCAAAGCGTCAGTTATTGGTAGTTATTAACACAAACCAAAAACTACTGAGAGACACTGAAAAGTATGAAAAATTTGATAAGTTCGAAACTAATAGAATAGAAGGTATCAAACGGACAGACGTATCGAAAGTACGTGAACGTGACGAAGAAATAATACTGAAAAGCTAAGTATATTTTTAGAAAAATTACTGTTTTACTTTCAGCGTTCTATAAGAACATTTTTCAACTTAAATATCCAAGTATTGATCTCTTTAGTTACACAGTTTTAATATCTTTTCCAACGAGGACATTACTAGTCCAATGTATTTTCTTTTGTAAAACTTTACCCAAAATGTTTACTTACCCAATGAAGTATGATACGTATATATATCTGAAAATAGACAATAAACATATATAAAGTTTTTTAGATAGCAAAATTTAAGATTTTTGGAAAAAAAAATGTAGTAAAATGCCAACTTTTAACACCTAATAATGATAAAAACTATCTTATGACAATAAAAACGTATCTCTCTTAAAAACGTCAAGTCCTTATGTTACTCACTATTAAGAAAGAAAAAAAGAAACCTCCCAAATATTTAGCAACAATTTTAATTAATAGCGGAATGCGTAGGCGTGCATTAATTTATGCTAATTTTATGACCCAAAAAACAAATAAAACCGAAGCGAAACAAAACCCAACTCAAAAATACAAAAAAGAAAAAATTGATGAACCCAACATTAACACAAAATATTATCTGCTGTCAAATAAATTAAAATAATTTTGGCATGTTTTTATTTTTAATTTACTTTTGGCAGCAGAGCGCCATGCTGTGTTAAACATCACAGCTTTCAAAGTGGTAATCGCTTCAAGCCCAGAAAAATACCGGTATGCTATTTGATTTTGTTGCCTTCGCAGCTATTTGGCCACGTGCTTTACTTCAAAACCCAAGCCCAGTTTAATTTGTGAGGCTTCATAGTGTAATAAATTTATAGTTTTTATGCATGGCCATGTTATATTGCCATTGTTAGATCTGAGGTGTTTTCTGTTATTCGTCTCTGTTTCTAAGGCTCATGTGGATTTTTATTGTCGTGTCAAAACACCAGTGATATTGAAAGCATTTTTTATACCTCAATAAACATTAATTTAGACTTTTAATTGATGTTTTTGTTTTTAATTTATGCGTATTGAGAATAGAAAAATACATTTTGAACATCTTTAAATAAAATAATAATAATAATTTAGAGCTTTTAAAACTCATAAGATGTATAATGTGCCCTTAAACCTCTAGGTGCTTTAATTTGAACTGTCAGTAAAAGCATTAAAATGAAATTCGTTCCACCCAAAAAATTTATTAAATGTCAGGCACAAAAATAAAAAATAAAGTACGCTAGAAATAGAGAATGAAAGAGTATTTCTATACTGGGCAAGGAGTATGCTTCCTTCAAATAAATGTATTTGGTTATTAGATTTTTGAAAATATTTACTAACTATCAACAAATCTGTGTAGATATTACTATGCCCTTATTTTGAAGTTGAAGAGTTACTTATTGAGCCAAACTTATGGTTGGGTTGAATATTTAATTAATAATCCTATTCTTATGTGAACTCAATTCTTTACAGTTCTCAACATATTGAAGTAAAAAAACTACTTACGTATCTTATGCTTGGAATTGTGATTTGATAACGACATCCAATATGAGGATGCGACTTTATTGAAAATATTGATTTAAGTACTTATGAATATGGTTAATAAATAAGCAAGAAATGGATCAGAAGTGAAACTTCATACTTTACAAATAAAGCTAGATTTCAAGCATTTCGTCCACGCGAAACACCAAAAGTATAAATTTACTCAGAAGAGTCCTGAGGAGAAAATACATCATAGGCTACAGATTGCGTGATGACTTCTACTGAATGTGCGGAATTAAAGAATTGCATCAGTAAATGCGTGAAATTGCAACAATTCAAAAAAGTAATTTGCATTTTGTAAGAAGTTCGTTGTGGATTTCTCAAAAGATTTCCAAAGTACTTTTGGGCCCATTTAGGCCTGTCGATGTATTTGTTGCTAAATAGTAAACAGTCTACTAAGCATAACTTGCTTCAGACTTCGACATAGGGATATGCTGATATGCGACTATGAACATTCCTAATGGCGGCTATGAAAGACAATCTCTACTGGATCTCTACTGAAAATTAGTTCTCGCTAGTGCTTCACCGAGAACTGATAAATATCGTTATCGGGACCGAGAGTGAGAGCGATAACGAGACGATTGTATAAAAATTATTTTTCGTATGACCGAGGGCAAGAGCGAGATAGGTCTGGTCGATATCTCGTTCTCGACTATAATGTAGTGTTTGGGTATGGTTTTCGGGCAACTATCGATCAGGGAATTCGAATTCGTGACTAGTTTTTCTTCTTCTTCTTTTTTTCTTATAAGAAAATTGAAAATTATCCGGACAAAAGTAAAGAAGTACCGATTTTCCACTTTCTAGTTGCAACACCTCAAATATTATCTTTTCGCCGATCTCATGGTACATCATTTTAATGTACTGTTGTTTTCTTAAAAGAATGCCAAAACTAGATATCAATATCTTATTTCAAAACCAAGATATTTGCATTTTTCTAAATTAACAAAGCTGATTTTTTTCGAATCGGAGTCGACAAATTTACATATTAAGGTGATTGAAATTTTTTTTTTTTTTTTTTGTTTTAAACATTTACTAGTGGTCGAGGAATTCGAATCCGTGATTAGTTTTTCTTCTTCTTCTGTTTTTTCTTATAAAGAAATTTAAAATTGACCGGATAAAAATGAAAAAATTCCGATTTTCTACTTTAAAGTTGAAAAATCACCCCATATTATGTTGCCACTGATCCCGTGTTACATCATTTTAAATGTACTGTTATTTGCTTAAAATAATGCCGTAAGCCTCATATATATTTTTCTAACTTCAAACCCGAGATATCTGCATTTCTCCAAATTATCAGAACTGGCATAATTTGAACTATTCTATAGATTTTTCTACCATTTTCAAAATTTCAAATTATGCCAGTTCTGTTAATTTGGCATATGAAAATGTAAATTGTTTGTGCCAAGAGACTCGCAAAATGAGAACGTGTTCGGATAATGGATCATAGCTCTTCCCATACAATAAAACCCCTATTGATATTCTTGGTATTTTTACTAATTTGCGAAATTCGGTACATGGACCCAATAATCTGGAGTAAAGACTGCGTAAAATGTAGGTGAGGTGGAACAAAAGGCAGTGCACGGGTTCAGCCATCTAGTATAACACATATAAAATTAAACGAGAATAACCGAGAAATATCGGCGATAATGAGACGAGAAAGAGACCATACGATACAGATCAAAAATGTCTCGTACGAGACGATAAGCTTGGCGCTACTACGAGCACGATACAATAATTTTTGAATTATATATCGTATCATTCTCGTATCGGTGAAGCACTAGTGGTCACACAATGCTTTTAAGTATTAGATTTTTCGTGTTTTTTTTATTTTCAATTAATTCAAAATGTTTTCGACTTTTCAATGATTTTCGTTTTAATTCGAATTTTTCAACATTTTGGGCCTTATCAACGTTTTTTGACTTTTCTTATATTCTTGGAATATATCATCATTTATGTTAGGACCTCGCAAATTTAAATCATTTTTTGGAAAACTATTACGATTTTTCACTTTTTCGCAATCTTCAATCAACATGATTTGAAAAAAAAATTCAAATACACTTCTTATGCAAAAATTGTCTCTATTTTCAGAAAGCCGCCTTATATATCTCAGCTAGTGTTTCACCGAGGCCGAGGCGAGGCGAGGTTCTAGTTGATCTCGGTCTCGCCTCGTTTTATAAATTTAAGTCTCGCCTCGCCTCGGCCTCGGACGAGATCTTGCCATCACATGCCTCGCCTCGCCTCGCTTCGCCTCGCTTCGCCTCGTTCTCGGCCGAGGCACCTCGGTAAGAAAGCGAGGTTTTTATTAAAATAAATAAAAAATTATATATGTATCAGGGCTGATAGGCTGATCAAGCCTCAAGAAATAAAATAAAATATCTGTTTTTATTTTTGGTGAATTGGATGAGATATGATGAATTTAATTCTTTTCTTATATGGGAAGGAGACGCATTTCCTTTTTTTTTCAAGCCAAACTAAGCTATGAACCTTTTACAAAGCAAAATATGTAACAAATCTTATTTATCTACGTCAAATAGATATTGAGATATGATAAAATTAATTTTTTTCTTATATTGAAGGCATGGTACCGCCCATTTTATTAATTGAATCTTAGTTATGCCTCTACCTTTTATAAATATACCAAGTTTTATTAATCTGCATCAAGTTGTTGATAATATATGATGAATTCTGTTTTTCTCTTATGTGGGGGTGGCATCACCCATTTATCGTAAACTATATTACGGAGCATCCCAAATCATAAGAAACATATATATGTCAAATCTTTCGTCGGTCGGTTGAACGGTTAGGAGTCCATTAGCAACGAACATACATATATTGATCTTTATTTATATACTAGCATTACCCTGTGCGTTTCGCTTCACCTTACCGGTTCTTAGAAAGACTATTAGAATAAATCAATTTCAATGCAGTATTGTCAATCATGCAGTTTTGCTTATAGCATTACATTAGAGCGGTTCAAAAAAAAAACTTTTTGATTTTTTCACGATGTGTCAGCGGATTACAATAGCCTTATATGTCTGGACAAGCCCGATTACTAGGATTAAGGTTAATATTGAAAACTGGATTAGCACCCTCTGTTTTAAGTAAACAACCCATTTTCAAAAATCTTGATTTAAAAAATGCTGCAAGTTGTAGAGGTTATAAAATTTTTCAACAAAGTGGGTATAGTTTTCGGGAAACAATCGATCGGAGAATTCAAATCCGTGATTGGTTTTTCTTCTTCTTCTTCGTTTCTTACAAAAAAATTGACAATTGACCGGGTAAAAGTACCGATTTTCCACTTTCTAGCTCCAACACCTCAAATATTATGTTACCGTCGATATCATGGTACATCATTTTTAATGAACTGATATTCCCTTAAATGAATGCCGAAACCGCATATCATTATCAAAAAAACAAAGATATCTGCATTTTTCTAAATTAGCAGACCTGATTTTTTTCGAATCGTGGTCGACAAATTTGCATATTAAGGTGATTAAATTTTTTTTTTTTGTTCCAAACAGTTATTATCAATCGGGGAATTCGAATCCATGATTAGTTTTTCTTCTTCTTCTTTTTTTCTTACAAAAAAATTGAAAATTGACCGGAAAAAAATTAAAAAATTCCGATATTGTACTTTAAAGTTGCAAAATCACCCCATATTATTTTGCTGCCGATCCCGTGTTACATAATTTTTAATGTACTGTTATTTGCTTAACAGAATGCCGTAAACCGCATATCACTTTCTTATTTCGAACCCAGATGCAGATATCTCGCATTTTTCTAAATTAACAGAACTGACATAATTTGAATTTTTGAATATTTTAGAAAAATCTATAGAATAGTTCAATTATGGCAGTTCTGTTAATTTGGAAAAATGCAGATATCTCGGGTTTGCAATAAGGAAATGTATTGCAGTTTAC
The DNA here is from genome assembly GCA_949775025.1 of Tricholauxania praeusta. Classification (NCBI taxonomy): domain Eukaryota; kingdom Metazoa; phylum Arthropoda; class Insecta; order Diptera; family Lauxaniidae; genus Tricholauxania; species Tricholauxania praeusta. The sequence goes on along the minus strand of OX459028.1, from coordinate 161,328,370 downwards.
GACATTCTCTTAAGCAAATAACAGTTCATTAAAAATGATGTAACACGGGATCGGCAGCAAAATAATATGGGGTGATTTTGCAACTTTAAAGTACAATATCGGAATTTTTTAATTTTTTTCCGGTCAATTTTCAATTTTTTTGTAAGAAAAAAAGAAGAAGAAGAAGAAAAACTAATCATGGATTCGAATTCCCCGATTGATAATAACTGTTTGGAACAAAAAAAAAATTTAATCACCTTAATATGCAAATTTGTCGACCACGATTCGAAAAAAATCAGGTCTGCTAATTTAGAAAAATGCAGATATCTTTGTTTTTTTGATAATGATATGCGGTTTCGGCATTCATTTAAGGGAATATCAGTTCATTAAAAATGATGTACCATGATATCGACGGTAACATAATATTTGAGGTGTTGGAGCTAGAAAGTGGAAAATCGGTACTTTTACCCGGTCAATTGTCAATTTTTTTGTAAGAAACGAAGAAGAAGAAGAAAAACCAATCACGGATTTGAATTCTCCGAACGATTGTTTCCCGAAAACTATACCCACTTTGTTGAAAAATTTTATAACCTCTACAACTTGCAGCATTTTTTAAATCAAGATTTTTGAAAATGGGTTGTTTACTTAAAACAGAGGGTGCTAATCCAGTTTTCAATATTAACCTTAATCCTAGTAATGGGGCTTGTCCAGACATATAAGGCTATTGTAATCCGCTGACACATCGTGAAAAAATCAAAAAGTTTTTTTTTGAACCGCTCTACCTTACATGCTTCCCTAACTGATCAATCGAGGCGAAGTCACATAGAAGCTGATGCGATCCAAGCACTTCTGTGCATTAGCGCTTGGACCTAATCTGAACTCGTAAGAAGCACATGCGGATTAAAAATAAAACAAAGTAGCTTACTCAAAATAAAATACTAAAATATTAGTTAAATATAGATTTTATTATAAAAATTACATTCATATTTTGAATCTGCATATGATTCTTACGAGTTCAGATTTCGTCAAAACGCGCCTCGCTCTTGGTTTCGAAAACGAGGCTAGGACGAGGCGAGGCCGAGGCGAGTACGAGGCGAGGTGCCGTGTGATCTCGCCTCGCCTCGGTCAAGCGAGGAAAATTTATTTTTCCGTCTCGCCTCGTTCTCGCCTCGGTCTCGCCTCGTTCTCGTAGTCAAAAACGAGGCTGCCTCGTAGCCTCGGTGAAACACTAATCTCAGCCAACAGAAAACGTTCCACAAGCACCAGATGTTTCCCAATTAGGTGAGGATTTCACAAGAAAGCAAATTCCAACAATGCTTGGGTTCAATTGATGAGTAGTAGCAGGGAAGCCAGTAATTTTACATCTAAGTTCGTCTTATTAAAACCAACTAAAGCACAATATTTCAGCAGCGTTTGTTTTCATTTTTTTGCTTAACTTGCAACTTTTTAGACACAGAGCCAAGCAGTCTCATTTTCATAAGCTTTTCTTGTTGTTGTCAGTGTTTCTGTCTTTTTAATTATTTTTACTTGGCCGTTTCAATGTCATTGAATTGTCTGTAGTCGCGTGAAAGTCACATCGTCTCATGTAGCGCAATATTTTTTTTATGACGCTGTGGTCGTATTTTTCAATCTGAACGTACATCGAGTTCACCTGAGTTTATATTTTTTTAGAAATTTTAATTATTTTTATGTGAATACAATGGGGCAAAATAGCATAACAATTGCAAATTGAATAAGTTATTATTATTCAACTTTGCAATTTTCTGATAGTTTTCTTAGGAACCAATGGGCTCAGAGGGTTTAAAAAGTAATCCGAAGCTTAGTCGCATAATTAATATTAATTCTACAAATTTTCCTAAGATTTACAGCTGGAAGTTTCCAAAGTAAGCATAAGACAAATTATTAAACATAATCGACGAGTTATCAGTGTCACATTATTTATTATATTTTTGATGTTAATGCGGCCTAAGGTATTTAATATTTCGCGATGCTAATGTTTCTGTTTACCGTAAAATAACTTTTTGTTCTACTGTAACTAACTGCGCTATCAGCAAAACATAAAAACGCACTTTTTGCCATTAACAACGTTAAACGTAGCGATTGTTGCTGTGATATACGAAACCAGACGCAATTTTGATGCGTCGCCAAGATATATGCAACAGCAACAGCAGCAGCAGCGAAAACGACAACGCTTGCGTGCAACACAACACCACTGTTGGTGGCAAAAAAATAAAGCAACCTCCATAGCAATGGAGCATAGTCAGCAGCAATTTCAAATTACAACAAAATTTCGAGCACACATATATGTAGAGCAAAACATATACATACAATAAAACTTGATTTAATTAAAGCAGCAACAACGGTATTGCAACGAATTGATAGAAAAAAAAAAGTTTTAAAAAAAAATGTTCGAATTTTAATAGGCGTCAACGACGTCGCAACAGGTTTGTTGTTTTGCTATGTTTTTTATATCAACAGCAATATTTAAGTGTTGCTGACAGACAGATGCACAGCTCGCGGCACAGGTGAAAATTTAACACGCAGCGGACAAAGCTGTCGATATGCAACATAAAACCGAAGTTCACAAAAAACTTAAAAATGTTGGCAGCGAAATCAATCTGTAAGTTGTGTTGTTGTATTTTTTTTTTTTAGATTTTTAATTAAAATAATTTAACGCACTCTCTACGCAGGCGCACAGTCGAGAACGTGCTTTGAACACAGAATTGAGGACAATTTTGTTTTTGCTGCTGCTGCTGCTGCTGCTTGTTACTATTGCAGACATGCTGAAGACGATAAAAATATTTTCACGGTATTTAATATGGGTGCGTCCTGACAACATTAAAAAATATAAATTATTGAAGCAACAAATTTAAAAAAAAAATCATATTACGCTTGCAGGTAATAATGATTTTTAATAAGAAAGAACAGCAACAACATTTTTGTGTTATAAACATTTTACTGTGTCAGCAGCAGCAGCAGACTGTAAGAAAATGTGTCAAAACATTTTTGTGACAACAAATGAGCACAACCATTAAAATTCTCACGCAACAAGTTTTTCTTTTGCGTTGGCAGCAACAATCCCAAACATTTGACTCAACATGTTGCTCTGCTACTTTTCAGCAAGAAATTGCTGTAAATCAGCTTCAATTTGTTGCAATTACTGTTAGTTGCTTGTTCAACCCACACAAGAAATCTTCACTTAAGCGTAAAACTATGATTGCTGATTTATTGTTGTTGTTGTTGTTGTTGGTGCTGATGCTGTTACCACATTCAATTTAATATTTTCAAGGACTCACTGTCAATGCGGTCTTCTTATCTCATACTGCTACATCATCATCTTTTATGATGCGCATCATTAGGTTGCATTAGCATCATGAAACAACACATTAATTGAACTTGAAACTTTCATATTGTTACTTTTAATGCTTTGAATTTCTCTTAAATTTTATGTTGGCGTTAATTAGAACCTTTTTCTGATATGCATGTATGTAGGATTTATGAATGCATGCTAATGGAATGCATTAGAGAACATTAAAATGTAGGAGTAAATGATTTGTTCTTTATGTGGCAACGTCATGTTATCAAGTGTAAAGTTAAGTGACTGTGAAAATGTTTTTTTTTATTTTTGTAGATACCATATATTATGTATGCAGGATTTTTATATTGTCTAAGTTTCATTAATTTCCCAATTTCCCACATTCATTATGTGCTCAGTCGTTTCTAATTCCCCAGAGCCTCGTTAATAAAATATATCACAGCTATATGAATCGGCATACATGAAATGAAAGTCGAAAGTTATATTTCCAGTTCATTATATCTTCAAAACTGTTCATAGCGCTGATTTACGCCCCTCTAAGGCTTCTGGTCAGGATAATATAAGCTAAATTCTGCCTTTTTGTAGTGAATTCATTCTTATCTACAAGAAAGAGTTTGAATCAACTGCGATTAGTCGAATAACTTCGTGACAACTGCTGATGTGGCTTCACAATTTGTTCATTAATGATGTCATTAAATGTTTCCAATCAACTAAATTTCTACTTTATGCTGATGATTTAAAAATGTTGAATGAAGTATCGGATATAATTTTGCTGCTGTTTCACAGAATAGTCTTTGAAATTGTTTTTATGGAGTATATTGAATTGTTAACTATTAACTCTTAGCGGCACCAAGAAAATGTTGAAATAATTTTTCGAACTAAGAAATACTCAAGTTTAGCCTCATGTAGCACAAATATTTTTTGAAAAATATCCACATTAATCATTTAATTTCATAAAGTAGAGTCATCTCAACACTCGTTCACAGCTCTGAAGCTTGGAATTGAAAATTCACTTTTTTATACATTTTTTTTCAACGTGAGGCCGTGAAAGACCTCAATGTGCCGGATTGTTACAAAATTGAAGTGGTGCCGCTAAGGGTTAAATATCAATAAATGTTTCTCTATATCTTAATCGAACTCCAAAAATTTATTGAACTCTACATATTTTCTTGCTGGTTTGCCAGACCATTAATACATCACCTGATCTCTTAGTATTTTTTAACTCTAAGTTCGTATAAGAAATAATATTTAAATTAATTATTTCAATTGAAATGTAAGTTTTCGCCAGTCAGCCTCAACAATAAGGGTACACAAATCTAGCGACAAAACTGTAATACCGTCTTTTAAGTTCTGTCGGAGAAGATCGTGCTAAAAACTAAGAAAAAAATTATAGAAAATAATTTTTTAATTTCATCATTTATTTTTAAGTTTTTTATTTGATATAGATTTCTAAGCTTAATAGCTAAGAAGACTAATAGCTGTAGTAGCTAAACTCTATTATTACACAAGGCGACAATATTTGGTCAAATCTCTAGCTCTGAAAGCCGAATATACTTTTACGAATTTTCTTGATGCGCTGAGTTCGAATCCAAGATCAAAACTTCTCTGATCATTCTGGTTTTCGAGATGTTCTGACTTATAATTGCGAAAATGTTTATCGAGATATTTGAGGCAATGCAATTTTTTTTTCTTTGTAAGACCATTAACAGGGTTCGACAGAAGAACTCTTTCTCTATAAAATGCAATTTAAATTTCATTGATATCATTTTTATTTCTCCGAAATGTCGTAAATCGAAGTTTATTACAAATTTGCCTTACTGAAACTTATGAAGATTTGTATTGAGGCCTGCACAATACATTTAAATTGACAATATTTCGGAGAAAAAAAAAAGATATCGATATAACTTGAAATGCGTTTTAAAGAAAATACTTAAAAAATAAAATTAAATATTCTTCTTTATACTTACAAGTCTGCTTGGTAAAAACTGTCATAACTGTTATAAATAGTTACAATGGTACAATGAACTCCGATGAAAAAAAAAAGTTACAAAACATTGCGCCACAAGGTTGCTGACAAATTAATTAACATTCGATCGTTTGAATAACTGATCAAAGCAGACCAAAGACACCGAAATTTGCTGTCACGCTTAATTGAGTAGCTTCGATGTTTTCCAGTTTTTTTTTATGATTTTTTTTTTTTTGCAATACAATGGCTGTTAATTAAAATTGAATTTCTTTTATAACATAAAAATAGCTATTACTGTGAAATAAAGTAGCTACTCATGTATAAACATGATAAAAAGTTCCCACGCCTTTTGTTTCATGGTCTACTATTCGTAGTGTATACATCGGTACATACTCTTGCACTGTTATTGGCCAAAAACATCAATAGCGGCGGCATTGCATAAATTAAAAGCTTGAGGCAAAAATACTTCTTTTTTTTTTTGTTGTGATTGAGAAAATATAAAAAACTTTTTCTTTTTTTTTGTAATATAGTACGTCACAAAAACCGCATGCGACTACGGTATGAATCGATAACCTATGATTAGTAATTTTTTACATATTGTTTTGTTATTGCAACGATTAATGTGGAATTTTTAGCGCTCAAAATAGCGAAATCAAGTGTAAAACATGAAATCATTGGCTATGGAATGGGCGTGTACGTGACGATGCAAGTATTGAATTTATGCTGAAATCATTCCCATAACAAAAGAGTTCTTCTTGAAAAATCGCCTTCCTCTCCGGATATATGTTTTGTCAACAAGTCATATACATAAGTAAATTATAATTTTAAATACAGTAAATATTCAACGCCAGTGCTTTTAAAAATTTACTCACATTACCAACCCAAAAACCCTTTCCAGGTTAATTTAAATATTCAAAATTTATGAAAAATTATGGAAATAATTTTTAAAATATTTTTTATCCCTTAAGTATTTTTTAGGCAAAAATTATTTTTTTTTCTTCATAAATTTATTTACAGCTGCAAAACTGTTGATTATGAAGAGAAACAGTATATCAAGAGATTAAAGCAATTGTAACTCTTAATTTTTCTAAGTTTTTTGCAGCAAAATCGGACTAGTCGTTCTCGAGTTATGTCAAACAAAAGAGCCCCAAACGTGACAAATTCCCCTTACAAACTTCAAATCGATATATCTCGATTCCTAGACGTGACCCAGTGAAACGTCGGGACACGTATAACTTTTTTTTGACCGGTATAACTTTTCCCGGTAGTCAGAATCCCCGCCGATTTTGGCTGTCGCACAGTGGTATCAACTACAGGAAAAAATATACAGGCACTGAAATATTAAAAGCAAGTAGGTTTCTCGAAAAGGGTTTTTTTTTAATTTTTGTCTCCTAATGGATGATTTGAGTTGAATTTAAAAAGCTAGCCAAAAATTAAAATTTCGGTACATTTAAATTTTTTTGTTTTCTATAAATGTGCAGAAAAAAAGTTTTCTTAATTTTCGAAAAATTTTCAGCAAACTCAACATTTTTCACAAAAAATTATAGAGACTGAGGACCTCATTACTTTTTCATCAAATAGACGAGTTAAAAGAGTTTTTTTTAAGGAAATGGGGTTGCTACCAGCACACAGCGTTCCCAAACCGAGATTTTTGGTACAAATATTGCTAGAGATCGCAAATCTTGTCAGATATGAACAATTTTTTTTTTTTTTTAAATGAAAGCTTCCAACAATTTTAATAAATTATCGGAATTTGAATTTGAAAACAAAAGTTGTTTTAAGTAAAGGCCAATAAAAAAGAAATTAACTGAAAATATTAAAAACATATTTAAAGTTCTCCATTGGACGGTCATTCTATTGATAAAACTTTTCAGTACGTATTCGATTAATTTTGGGTATATTTTGCCAAAAACAGCTCTGATATTATCGTTCAATGCCTGAATCGTTGATGGAGCATGGCATAGACTTTATCTTTAACACAGCTTCATATTTTAAACGTTTCCGAAGCACTTTTTGGAAGTTTTTTTTTTATTAAATTTTTTTTTTTAATTCTTTCTTTCTTACATTTTACAGAAATTTTCTTCATGTGAATTGTTTCTCTTTTAATATACTCGTATGTATATTTTAAAGTACATACGAGTACAACTACATATTGTCAACAAGAAACTTATTGTTATAACTTATTGTCAACTCAATTAATCAACAATTTTTATCTTTTATTTGAAAACGCTAAGCATTTCATGTGAACTTCCGCATAAAACGGAAGCATCACTTTATTTTCATCCAAACTATGTGGCATAACATGGTATTTTATAGCATATAACAATATTTGCTTGAAAGTTTTTTTTATAAGCGGAGCACAACTACTCTTAAAATTATTTCACTTGAATAGCACTGTAATTAAAAGCGTTACTCAATGAAAAAAAGTGCGAAAAAAAATTTTAATAGCAGAAACAATAACAACAGCAACAACAACAAAATATTATATATCACAAGAAAACATTCGCAGAAAATTTAAACGTGACTTTTTATTGCTATTCGGTTTGAACACGTACGACGTACCATAAATTACTTAAAAAGTGTAAAAAAACATAATCATTAAAAATCTATACCAATTGTGTGATTCGTCGACAGCTTTTAACGGAAATCTTAAGTCCAATTACGACCATAAACGCCAAATGAACGCGAAACATTTGTTGAAAGTCGGTAAGAAGTATCGTTTGTATATTTGATATATAAAGGGTGATTTTTTTTAGATTAAGATTTCAATTCAGTTATATATTTAAATTTAAATAAATTAATACAATATTATGAATAAGGTTTTTTGTTTCATAATTATAAGATTATTTTATATAGTAACTTCGGGTCTTGTGATATAATCATTTTTGTATTTGAAATTTAAATTAAGTAGCATAGCTCCTACTTCTTTATGTACTATGGTTTATTGATGCATTGTGCAATATATTTCAACTTCGGTGCTCTATAGCGTAAACCAATCTGAAGCTATTTCAACAAAATAGAAAAAAGCCAAGTGACACCCCTCAATGAAATTGGCGGGTAATGTGATACAAAGCGTTCGGGTAATGTGATATACCATCATGAAAAGTATAACAAGTATAAAACTGTAGGAACTAAAAATACAATAACATTACATCTTTCAATAGAAGTTCCATAAAAAAGGAAAATAGATTTAAACTGAATCAATAAGCGAAAAGCAGAACATATTAAAGTCAGATAGATGACTCACATACACAAATTGCTTGCCGTGTTGAAAAACAATCATTGTGAGCCCAAATTAAATCGCATTGCAGGCATTGGACTATATCGCATTACCCGAATTTCAGTTGTAATACACTCAGATTATTTTTATAAAAACAAAGTATATTCAGCCACTAACAAGTTCTAGTACTTCGGCTATAATACTTACTTTATTTTGGGCTTAATTCACACATGAAATGCACACAAATAAAATCTGGACTTGTGGCTAAATCAGTTTCACCACACTGAGACTAAAAGCACGTTACTGCTATGTTGAAAAAAAAATTTTTGTCTAGAGTTGTTTATTTAAGGAAATATGATGCCATATCACATTACCCGACCATACCACAATACCCGAAGTTACTCTATAGTGCAACTAGTGGTTTTGCTTTAAACTTAATTTATAAGTGAGCTAGTTTTAATGTAAAACTCTATCAATTAAAATAATTACCCTTTACAAGCATTTGTTGTATATTTGAATATGAACATACAGATGTATATTAAAAGCATTTATGTCAAAAACCATAAGTGTATATTTAAAAAAAAAATAAGCAATGATATGTTGAGCGATAAAGTTTCAAAACTTGAATAACTTCTCAAATGAGATGTACATAATACTGGGAAAAATAATTTTTAGAAGAGAAAACTATGTTTCAAACCACAGCTTAATAACGCATAGTGGCTTAGAGACTTAAGTAGATCCGAAAAAAGTTTCGGACTCAATAATTTTAGAAACATCTCTTAACTTAGGGTCAAAGCGCCCTATGCGAACTTTATCTTAATTTTATCAATTATACTCAGAAATCGAATTTAATTGAATAAATACATTGATTGATTACACTGTATAGCAGTGTTTTTGTGCCAGAGTAACCGAGATATTATTCTGAAATAAGATATCAGGTGTTTTGCTATATTCGGGAGTATATTGCACCGCGAATTAATTTTTCTCATACAATTTAATTATGGCATGTGAAAGTACTACTTTCCCATCAAAATCCACTTTGAGTTGTGTATATCGATATTTTTTTTTCTCAAAGTATCGTATATTGAAATTTTCTAGTTATTCTGTCGTACTGGAACTTATGTATCTTATCTATATAGACCTGTGTAGTAAACTTGAACTTTCGATATTTCGGAGAAAAATGTATGTATCGATGTCAAGACGGGAAGAATAGTAGTTTTGAAGGGTAAGAGTAGTATTTTCACACGCAATTACGAGTTTTAATAAGATAAATTAATTTGCAGTGTAATAAAGCAAAAAATGTATTATTGCATTTTTATGTACATAGAGGTTCCCAGTCGTAAAACCGGGAAAGTCTAAAATAATCAAATTTTGAGATATTCTTATATATTCAAATCTAGACCATGCTCTATCTTTCTAATATGTTTTTAGATCAAACAAAAATTTTTTTTTACAGAAATATTACATTTTTCATATATAATTTGAAGCATGGATTTCAAAACCGGCCAAGTCCATGAACTTGCTTTCAAAACCGATCCAACGCCTTGATATCAAAACCGGCCAAGTCCACTTTTTTTCAAACAAAATTTGACAATCACTATGTCAAAACTGGCCAAGTCCATTTCATTGGTATCATAACCGGCCAAGTTCAAAATTATTTTCTCAAAAACATACGCAAATAAAACTAGAAAAGTGTGATCTGACGTGCTTTGAGTAAGAAATTTTGTAAGCTATCATGTGGGAAATAACTTTTAATTTTTCAATTAACATAGATAAAGACAAAAATGTGTTTTTCTTTTTACTATTTTCCACTGAATATAATAACTCGATTAGCCGTGAATTTTTTGACTCAAATTAGCATTTTTTCAACTCTCTGTATAAAGACATTGCGGATAAGAGCCTCAAATAAGATGTATACTTCGGAATATCAAACTAAACGGCGGTATTAGTTATTAGTATTTCTCTTTGAATTATATACAATAAATTTTATGATTTTAAGATTTACAAGAGCGGTTCGAAATTGTTGTAATTTCACCAAGTCGACTTATAGAAAAAATACCTGATGAACTACTTTTTCGACAGTTCGAACATATCAAAATCCAAATAAGATAGCAACATTTTTCTTCGTCTGGAAACATTTTAACTCAATTTATAAATTTTATTGAACGAATTTTAAATACCCCGAGTCGAATAGATATTACTTTTCGTTTGAAAATGTGTAACATTCTGAATTCAAAAACTAACTCTTATGTCGCAGTAAGTAACACGTGGTGTTTTGCCGGTCACAGTCAAATTGCTGCTATTGGTGGTGAAATAGTCTGATATTATTTATAAAAATTAGTTACTAATGAAATAAAATTTGTTTAGATTACTTTCATAATCACTGACACATTTAATCGACAGATCAGTTGATTATTTCTATGGTTATATTTTTGAATTCAGTATTATGTAGATGGTTTTTTAAGAAATAGCTCAAAAGCAATAATTTAAAAAAAAAAACTTGATGAGTTAAACGTGAAAGGAAAAACCATTCCACAAAAGAAGATTTTGGGAAAGTTTCAACTGAAAAAACCAACACTGACATAAAAGATTATACTCATTAAGAATGTATGTGTTTATATAAAGGTTTTTAATCTGTAAAATTTTGTAGATGGATTTTGTTTTTTTCTTTTGCCTCTGTTTTAGCGTGAGGCTTAAAAATAATTGTCCCAATATTTGAGCGACTTTGGTTTTTCGGAACGTAGAAAAAGTCTGCCTAAGGTATAAAAGTAAAGCGTTTTAGGTATTATAGCTTTATGGGAGATATACCCAAACCACGCCCACATATTTCGTGTGGCTGAAAATGCGGACAAAATACACAGATAAAAGGGTCTTTTTAATTTTTTTGAATTCGCGGTCTTATATGCCAATATTATAGAATCGAGTTTGAAGAAAATTCTCCCAAAATTTCAGCATTCCAGATCAAATTTGCGAACGGTGCAATCAGTTTTTGTCGTATTACAATTCATAAAATTTATGAAATTTTTGAATAATTTTCTTCAAACACAATTCTCGATGTAGTTTTCTTTCAGTATAACTATGCTTATATATAAAATACAAAAAAAGCAACTACCTGCTCTTAGAAATGTCAGCTTCAAGTTAAATGCCACAACACCAAATGACGTCACTCCACATATGCCATACCAAGCATATTTGTTGTTTTTGTTATTGTAATGTTTGGAAAGAAATACAATATTTTTAAGTGCATAATTGATTAATTGCAGTTTAGTTCGTTCTGTTTTGTTTTTATTTTTTGTGAAAAACAAAAAGAAACACTTGAATGTTTGTTTCATTTTTTTTATTTTCTGTAAACTGATACACTTGAGTCAATGCAGCACAGCAAAGGCAACAAACTGAAATTGTGGGCAGACCCTACAAATTGCAATGAATGGATATTTAACGCACTTGAACACAACGAAAAAAAAACAAAAACTTTATGTTTTTCTACATCGTCTGAAATAAAATTTTTTGAGAAAATAAACTAATGTGGTAATAATTCTATGAATAGACCATATTGATGGGATGATAATATGAATAAAATGTAATTTCTGTTAGCATTTCTCCCTTCACTTCCTTACTAAAGTCTTTTATTGTGTGAAAAACAAGTTGAGGTAAACAATGCACTATATTATTGTTAGTTTTTATTTTTAACAAAAATAAATTGAAGCAACAATTTTAACATGCCAACCGGAAAATATTAATATATTAAATAGCGAAACAAAAATCTCAAGAATTATTAACTGCAAGCCACGCGTCATTACACTGCGCTGTAGATAAATAAACAAAAAGCTAAATTTACGCACCAATAAAAATAACAACGTAAACAAAAACAATTAAAGCAGCAACAAATTCAGATACATTGCACTTGTGGCTACATTTTGCATTTGCATTTACGAGATATTACTTTGTAAACGGCAGCACGTAGCACGAATATCTATGCAAAGTTTAAATCAATCGTACGCACAGTAAACGAACTTTTGAACGTTTACCAAAAAAAAAAAAACAAAAAAACCTGCACAGTAGTCGCAGCATCTGTTTATCGTTTTTTATCCACTGGATATTTCTTATCTGTGAAAGTCTCTCAGTTGCGCGTTTCTGTAGAATGTTTACATTAAAGAATTGCTATAGACACAATGTGCACAAAAAAGGATGCGGATCCGTTTCGAATTCGTTACGGATCCATCAGTGCGCATTCCGTTTTTTGTAAGTAAAACGGATCCGTTTCGAACTCGGAACGGACCTCATATACGGATCCGTTTCGGAATCATTTTTTGTAAGTAAAATGTATCCGTTCCGGATTCGTTTTTTGTAAATAAAACGGATCCGTTTCGGATTTGGTTTTTTGTAAATAAATCGGATCCGTTTCGAACTCGGAACAAACTTCGTATACGGATACGTTCTGGACTCGTTTTATGTTAATAAAACGTATGCGTTTCGGATTCGTTTTTTGGTAGTAAAACAGATCCGTTTCGAACTCGGAACGGACTTCATATACGGATCCGTTTCGGACTCGTTTTTTTCTTAGTAAAACGGATCCATTTCGTACTCGGAACGGACTTCATATACGGATCCGTTTCGGATTCGTTTTTTGTAAATAAAACAGATCCGTTCCGGAATCGTTTTTTTCTAAGTAAAACGGATCCGTTTCGAACTTGGAACGGACTTCATATACGGTTCCCTTTTCAGAATCGTATTTTGTAATAAAACGGATAGAAGCTTAAAATACCAGAGGTAGACGTGTAGCTCTCTGCTTTTTTAAAATATATAGGGTTGTATATTAGGGTGTTTATATTGAAAATGTTGTAAGTGTTTTTTTTTGTGCCCATATTTTAGCTAGAGGCTTAAAAATAATTTTCTCAATATTAGAGCTTCCTAGCTCAAATCTGTAAACGGCACTGACAGAATTTATGTCCATTTGCGTTGAAATTTTTCAAAAAAACCGACTTACTAAAACGTAGAAAAAGTCTGCCTTAGTTGCCAAGAATAGCGTTTAAGGTATTTAAGTGGCAAGGGAGATGCCACAGACTGTTGTCAAGGCACGCCCACATTTTTCGTGTGGCTGAAAATGCGGACGAAATACACCCGAAGGAGTTTTTTTTTAATTTTCGCTCCTATATGCCTATTTTATGGGGTCGGGCTTGAAAAAAATTTTCCTAAAATTTCAGCTTCCTAGATCAAACCTGCTAACAGCGCAAACAGTATGTTTCCTATTACAATTGGAAGCTAAAGCTACGATTTTTAGATTCCGTACACAAACTCTTTAAAACATGAGGGTCACAGTGGCTGAAGTTAATTTGGCTGCAGGGCTTATAAACGAATTAAATGAGCTACTTCAAAGTGCAAATAATCAAGCCCAGGTTAAGAAATTTGCCGCCCCTAGACAGTTGCAAAAATTGTCGCCCCCTCTCCTCAAAATTTCTTCATTTAGTAGAAAAAATTATTTTTTGAAAAAAAAAAACACTAGCAAAATAAAAACTAAATTTGAAAACTTTTTCAATCAATGCAAAATGTAACAATTTTTCAAAGTTTCCGCCAATATTTGCCGCCCTAGGTACGTGCCTACTCTGCCTGTAAGGTTAATCCAGGCCTGAAAATAATGGTCATATGGCGAAAAGCTTTTGATAATCTGTTAAATATAAGAAGCCTGGAAAAAGTCCAGCGGTCTTAATGTATTCGCTGCTGCTTCGGCAAGATTAACAAAATGCGCTTTAAAAGAAAGAGTGTAACGTTGAATTTTTGTTCAGGAGCCACCAATACAGGACTTTAATGAAATAATAAGTAAAATCTGTGTTTTTGGAAATTTTTAGGAATAACCTCAGATCAAGAATCAGTAAAATTGAGAATCTTTTCATTGGCATTGACAAAAAAACATTTGTTTCTAAATAATACTCAAAGTACAACTCTGCTTTAATTTCAATTTTAAAATTTACTTTAATAATTTCTTTATCATTGCTTATGAAACTTTCGAAACTGAGCTCAAATCCGGCTTACATTACTTATTAAATTTTCGGTTTTGAGTTAAATTCACTCAAGGAAAAATTTAAAACAGCAAATTTTGAAGTTGAAATAGTAAAAATAACTATTTTTTCTTTTATTTTTAACAGAGACAGCTTTAAATTTATTTTAAATTTGAAAAGTATTCAAAACTAGCATTACCCTGTGCGCATCGCCTCACCTCAACCGTGGTGTAGATTCGATGTGCGGTCTGCGTGAAAATTCTATTTAAAAACTACTTTTGTATGAGGACCACCCTTAGTATGCACCCAAAATAAAATTTTTACAACCTAAGCAGTGCCTCTTAATATAAAAACCACATGATGTAAATTCCTTGAGAATCGATTTAAGCGGTCTTCGAGAAAATGATATTTAAAATATTTTTTTGTGTGAGGGCAACCCTAAATAAAAGTTTTGTATCCTTAGCTATGCCTCTTAACATAAGAGCTACGTGGTGTAAATCGTTTAACCTGTTATCGTGAAAATGACATTTTAAAAAATTTTGTATGAGGGCCACCCTAAGTTTGAACTTGAAATAAAATTTTTACGATCTTATCTGTGATTCTTTATATAAAAGCCATATGGTGTAAATTCCATGAGAATCGATTTTGCGGTCTTTGAGAAAATGATATAAAAAAAATTGTTGTATAAGGACCACCCTAAATAAAAGTGTTGAAGCCTTATATATGACTCTTAATATAAGAGCTACGTGGTGTTAATTCGGTGTGAATCGATTAGCCTGTCTTCGTGAAAATGATATTTAAAAATTTTTGTGTATGAGGGCCACCCTAATTTTGCACTTTAAATAAAATTGTTACAATCCAATCTCTGCCTCTTAATATAAAAACCATTATTGTAAATTCCAAGAGAATCGATTAAGCAGTCTTTGAGAAAATGCTATTTTTAAAATATTTGTGTATGAGGGCCACCCTAAATAAAAGTTTTGTGGCCTAAGCTATGCTTCTTAACATTAGAGGTACGTAGTGTAAATTCGGTGTGAATCGATTTATTTGTCTTCGTGAAAATGATATTTAAAAATATATTTGTATGAGGACCACCCTAAGTATGCACCCTAAATAAAATTTTTACCATCAAATCTGTACCCCTTAACATAAAAGCCATACTGTGTAAATTTCATGAGAATCGATTTGCCTGTCTTTGAGAAATCGCTATTTTGAAAATATTTGTGTATGAGGGCCACCTTAAATATGCACCCTAAATAAAAGTTTTATAGCCTATGACACCCGCCCGATCGATACTAACATACTGTAAAAATTTCATCAAAATCGGCTGGACAGTTTCCGCGTGCATAAGAGACAGACAGACAGACAGACAGACAGACGGACAAAAAATGAATTTTATATATGTAATAGATAACATTTTTTAACTTTATTTCAATAATGAAAGACTTAATTTTGAAGTTGCGAAGTATTACAAAATGCTCTATTTCATATTACACTTAGCACATTGTCACTTTGAATCATACATGAAATCACTTCAAATCAAAGTGGATTCTATTTGAATTCAAATCAAAAATAATTCGCTTCAATTTAAGCATTTTCTGCCTTGGCTCTGAATTAAATGCGTTTATGTTTGAATCAAATTTAAAATCACTAATTTTTTACTCAACTTTTCTTGACTTGTGTAACTTTTTCGACTTTCTCAACTTTTTCCCAAGCCACGCAACGAACGCTTTAACTCACCAGCTTCAATCATTAGCCAGTCCAAAGATAACGCCCTTATTAGTTTTTAGTTTAAATCGTTTTACAAATAGCGTATTTCACAAATGAAATAACATGTAGTTTCCAAAAGCAATCATGAAAAAACATGTTGACCAAGATGAATTAGGCAACCACTATTTACAAAACAACATGGCGAGAACATTTTTATGACATTTTTCCAAACATTGCCTTAGTGATTTTATGACTTTATACAAAAAACAACAAGGCAAATAAGCAAAAAAAAATAAAAAAAAAATTAATTAAAAAACATCAAGCTCGTTAGAAACTGAAGACACATCTGCTATTGGTGTGTGGTCACTCAATGCTTGTCAGAGAATCACTAAAGGGGACAACCTAACCAACTTTTTTTTGGCATAATATGAAACGCTAGAAAAGTGATCAGAGGGAGGGGGGGGGGAGGGAATTGAAAAGAAATCAAGTGGAAATTGATTGATTGATTGGTTTTATAATTTGTTTTGTTATTTTGATACGGTTGTGTTTTAAGTTGATTTTTTCTCCTCAAAATAGCATAGAATAAATAAAAGTATTATCTTTAAAAATTCTAATTTTTTTGAAATTTTATACTATAAGAAATTCTACGTGTTCTTTTCTAGCCACGAATTTTTTTTTATTTATTTTACTAAGCTTGATGATTTTTCTCCATTTTTAAATTCTAACGAAGATTAATTTGTTTTTAAATACAGCTAAGCTAAATTTGATGAGATTTTTGATGGTAGCCCTAAGCCACATGCTGCGCATTGTTAGCCAACTGTTGTGTAGGTAGCTTGTTAATGGAACTGATGGCTAAAATATATTCACACAAAGGTTAATCACATCTATTAATTGCAAACAAAACACAAAAACAAAAAAAGAGCACAACACATAATTGGAAATCAATATTTTAACTTTTAAGCATTGGTGCTTAATTGTAGGTTAGGGTTAAGTGCTAAAAACAGTTAAGGTTTAAAGACACCTTACTAGTTTGCTAATTGCGAAAATTATTTGATTTTTTAATAGTTATCTCAGTATTGCTTTAGAAGAGATGAAAAAAAATTCCTGAATTTAATTGAGTAAGCCGTAAAAATATGCGTTATGTTATTACTTGATTAAAGAACTTTGTAAAATTAATGCGGCATCATAGGTTAAATACTTGTTTCAAAATAAAACACTTGTGCTCGATTTCATTGTATTAGAATTTTCTTGTTTTTATCTTTAGAACTGAAATTCTTTTTTATTAATCCACATTTTAAAGAATCACGGTTAAATTACTTTATTACTCATCAAAAATGCATCATTTTTTAACAAAAGTATAAAAAAGAATGCACAAAAATAGCTTAACCCATGTAGTACTGCGGTTGCAATATGACTTTGACTTGACATTTACATATGAAAACCAGCTCTCGTGTGAACCCAATCTGAATGAATAGTAAAAAGTTCTTGAGCTCTTTGTACTAATCCTTTGAGGGAGTGGAATCATTATTAAAAAATAAAAATTAAATAATATTTTTTTTTAAATTTTAGCTTCAAATGAATGACAGTCATATAGGTGTTTTCACCCCCCAAAAAGGTAAAAGAAAATTTGCTAACTTTCTTAAAAATATTTCATAAAAAATAAAATGCAAATGCTAAAAAATAATACAAATTTAAGTTATTTATCAAATCCAACATAAATTTAGGTGAAAGATAGGCTTGGGAAAAATATTTCGACTATCGATATTTCCGATATTTGTTTCGATAATTATCGATATATCGAAATTCGATTTTATTTTTCGACTATCGAATTTCGATATTTTTGTTTAAGGGTAGCTCTGTATCCAATTGATTGCGTCGCATATACACCATCGCTAGTAAGAATAGAATTTTTTCAGCAAAAATATCGGTTTTCGATTATCGATATATCCGATGTTTTTTTCACGATATATTTCGGTACTGTTTCGAAATGTCGATCATCAAAATTTTTTAAAATTTTTTTTTATTTGCCCAACCCTAGTGAAAGAGTAGAGGTTTGAGAGTTATTTCTTTTTACCTAGCAATGCCCATTCAAACAAATTTGAGGCAAAAAGAAGATAACAAAATATTTGCCAATTTTTTTTTTTTTATTTCAAGGCATTATAGGAATGATTTAAAACTTCTCGGATTATCACTTATCATAAAATTTGGCTTGATTTGGATTAAATGCACCATATTTGCAAATTAATATTAAAAATAGGAGATTTCATTGGATTATTTTTGTGTTTTTTTTTAGATTATCGCGAAAAATAATTATAAAAAAACCTACGTTTTCTAACTGAAAATTCATCTAAGTTGAGCCTAAATTTGTTGCCTTTTGAATGGCAACTAAACTAGACGCCTATCCTACTTCACCATACTCGAACTAACTCTCTCATTATCTCGATGAAAGTAAAGTGAAACATTCATGGGGCACAATTGGTTAACACTATAACACTTAACTTATTAAGTCATAAACACAAACAGCCAACAGATACAATAACGCAAAGCAGCTTCAAACTTTTCAGTATCTGTTCGTTCTGAGTATCTTCTTGCATCCATTATATATTGAGAATCTATAAAATGTGGCACACGCACCTGTCTAAGTAAAATTTACCGAAGAAAAAAAACAAACAACAATACTGAAAAAACCAGCTATGTTTCGATATCTACAAAGGCAGACGGACATTGAATAATTTGCGCTGCGTGTTAAACATAAAACAGACAAAATAAAAAACCTCTTTTCAACAATCAGATACACTTTGATTCTAAACAGCCAACACTAAATGAACTAAAACAAAAGGAAAAAAAAAAGTTTTAAATTGTTACAAAATTGCTATGCTGCATAATGATTTCGAACTATTTAAGATATTGATGTATAAATCTTTTAATAGTTTGATATTGTATCATACGATAGTATGTACAAGTAGATGCCATAATATGATTTTAATTGGTTTTAGAGCTTTAATTGGTTAACAATTTGTTCGATACAAAATTGCTGGAAAATAACTACTTTTGGGTTAAAAAGGCATATTGCAACGAAAACCTTTAAAAGGGAGACGTAACATTGAAAAATATTTCGTAGTGCATATTAACCTTTTACCAATTTTTCTTTTACACCAGCGGCTATCCGGAAGTCGAAAATTCATTTAAGTTGCATTTTAATGTCTTGGATGCGCTGCTTAGATGAAAAATCATCATGCAACTACTGGTTTTATGCATTCAGATATCAACATTAACATTTACAATTTATATTATAAATTTTGTAAAGTTAAGGGCAACATAGAAAATATTAATTTAAGAAAATTGTTTGTTGGTTTTAAAGTGATTTTAAGCAGAGACATAACTATTATAAGTTTTTTTGTAAAAAAAAATTGGATTAGCAAAAAATATATTATTTCTTGCACCAATGGATAGATAAATCCCAAATATGGCTATTTTCGAAATTTCCATATCGATTGGAGCAAGAAAAATATTTATTTTGATCCACCCTAATTTTTTTTTTTGCTCCAATTGATAAGGAATGGTTTAAAATGGCTTTTGGACATCGCTAAGGATGGCTCCGGTCCTTGAAAAGGACCGTAGCGGTCGAAATCGGCTCTTTCCAGGATCCGGAACTACCATACGTGATGTCCGAAATCCAATCTTAATTCATATGAAAGGATATTTAATGACATTAAGTGTTTGGAAATAATTTCGGGCATATGTGCGCAGCGCCTACCTTTGCCAAAGTACATTCTGCCAAACTTATGTCCGCAATTGTCCAATTTATGTTGGTTTTCAAGCCATCAGTCGTTGCTGGCTTACCAGTATAGACCAAAGATTTAACATAGCACAAGAGAAAGTATTCCGAAGGCGTCCATACACGTGATCTTGGCGACCAAAAATCAAAAGCAGGTAAAAAATCAAAAAATATTGAATAAGTTAAAATTTTGAAATAAAATTAGATAAATTATTTTGTAAAATAAATGTAAATAAAATCAGAAGAAAAAATCAAAGTGCAATTTTTCTTAAATCGGGCGGTGTAGGGTTAAAATTATTGATATTGCTCTTGCTCCCTTTTTTTTAAATAGGAAAAAAGTACTTCAGCTTTTTTCACATCTTCAGGAAATACACCTACCAGGATTAATACTCAAGTTATACAGGTAACATAGTATTTCTGTAATATTGAACACTATCTCCTTAATGGAAATATTTGAGAAACTTTCTTCAGTGCTTGAAATTGAGTTTTCAGGGACATAACAGTTTTTTAAGTTTCCCAAGAATATTAGGTAGAAAAAAATATCTACTGGGATTGGTATGTTCCTTTTCAATCAGAGACAAGACGAACTTGTATGACCACTTTCACAGATTAAGCATCCTGTACCAAAAAAGGGAAACCTACAAGGAGTATTAAACGTAACACATCAGAAAATAAAACCGATCTAATACGCTTCAAGCCAGAAATATTATTCTTTAATGTTTTAATGTTTGTTTTCGCTACAATAATTATTGCTGCACACTTATAGCTTTACGTGTATTAAGCTACAAGTCCGTAGCATCTTAATATATTTCGGGCTCT
This sequence comes from Tricholauxania praeusta, assembly GCA_949775025.1. Lineage (NCBI taxonomy): Eukaryota > Metazoa > Arthropoda > Insecta > Diptera > Lauxaniidae > Tricholauxania > Tricholauxania praeusta. The sequence continues at coordinate 161,307,586 of OX459028.1, read as the reverse complement.
GAAATTAATGTATGAATGAAGTTGACCACAATTTCGATTTTAGATATTCAGCGAGAGTCCCACACCATTGACTTTTCTTTTGTTGAACAGTGTAACTTATTTTATGAGTATGACTCAAGATATAGTCCTAGGAAAGTATACTGTCGTACTAAGCGAAAATGGTGTATCATACAAAAAAAAAAATATCCGAGATTCTTTTGGCATCGGTAGCTTAAGAAATTGCGCATCTAATGAAATACTCCAAATGCCGGCATCTTAGTTCAATTATATAAAAAATCTACTAAGAAAATTTCTTCTCAATTTTACAGGTATTTCAACAAATTGACATAAACAGAACATTAATTATCTTGAAAACAATTTTTTGAGTTACGCTCTTTTCGCTTAGTACGGCAGTATAGCAATATCAAAATAGCAAAATTTTATTTGGTGGGCAGATTTTATTGTTTCACCGAGCGATATCTGTGTGCATAACAGTGATGCCAATATCATTTGAAAAGTCTATGTAAATGGGCAGACATGCAGTACTTGCACTAGCACGAATTTAAAGTAAGCTGCCCCATAACCAGTAGTGCACTGTGCTCATTGGGCGCCCGGGGCAAAGTGGTAATTTGCCGCCCCCTACTGACAGAAAATTTTCTTTGTTTTTGAAATATAAAAAATTCTGTTACTTGTTGTCGTCGAAAACCCTAGCAAAAGGAAATATATTTTACATTGAACTACAAAATTATAAAATCATCCACACAAGCCATTTTGCCGCCCCCAAGCGGTTGCGCCCGGGGTGGTTATCCCCCTAAGTACGCTGCTGTCTATAACACACAGTATAAGTAGCACGTATTTTAAAGCATCATATGTCGTTTTATGTGAATATTCCTTTTGGAAAATTAAATTTTGCGGGAAAATTATTTTCAAAATAATTGTAATTGCTATAAAAGGGGTCGTCCATAAATTACGTAAGTCAAAATAGGGGGCTCACCAAGCGTGAGGGGGGGGGTGAACGAAAATCTCACGTCGACTTTTTAATGCAGAGAGAGTACATTATTGTAGCAGATTACATCTAAAAATTATAAGGAAAGTCTCACGGAAGGGATGGGGGATTCCCGCCAGAACTCACCAAATTTCACAAAGGGTAGGGAGGGGGGGTCCGAATTTTCAAAAAAAGCGCCTCACGTCACCAAACAGAAAATTCTGTGTTTTAAAATATTACTTCGTTTTCAAGAAATATTTCGATCAAAATTTTGATGATTTTTTTTTTCGTAAGTGTTTAAGGAATAGAAGTTTTTAAAAGGAAACATTTACTTGAAATAATTGAAATTTTTCAGCTGCATGGAATTGAAGCTGACAAACAAAAAAAAAAATTGCAACATTTTGTCTCCAATCACACGAACAAAGAAAAGAACTACAGCAGCTCAGGCCAATAGTGTCTGGCAATTGTTGGTTTCACAAAAATATTTCTTATAGGAAACCGGCAATTATGTTACTGCTGCCACCAAGTAGTTGCCGCTGCGACTGTGCTATAGAGCTATCAACAATTTCACAGATAGCAATTTTTTCTGCTCATGCATGCGAATGATGAAAGAACAAAAAGCAACAACTTCAATTTTCATGCGATTAAGTGCTGACCTCAAAATCAGCGGCAGCAACAGCAACAGCCAGACAGACAACAGGCAAGGAAAATTGGTCAAAAGCGTTTTGTTTTTTGTTAAATCAAAAAAAAAAAAACTGAAATTTCTGCAAAACGCATGTGTAGATGAAGAGATACTCGCATACAAGTAACGCGCAGATATAGCATAGCAGATACCCCACTACAATTGATGTCTTTGGTAAGCATATTGAGGTGATTGCTGTTGTCATTGCTGTAACTGTGGTAACGCAGAGGTAGGGAGGTAGTGATAATGTATACTGTAAAAGCTAATGCATGGCTCATAAGTTTCATGCTGCCACGAAACTGGCTAAAAATGTTGGCCAAAAAAAAAAGCAGCTTCTGCTTTTAAAGATTCTTGTCAAGTAAATTTTTCTTCGTCTTCTTCTTCGTCGTCGTCGTCGTTTTCTTGAATTGGCAACACTGTGCTTATTCATGTGAAACTTACCTCAAACAATTTTTGTGATTAGGTGTCGATTGCCAGATATTTGATTGCTGCTATGCAAAGGGTTAATTGCTTGCGGTGTTGGGTGAAGTGGTAGTTTTCGATAATGCTCGTGATGATAATGTATAGGATAATGTATGTAGATAATGTCTTATATCCTTTCGTAAGTAATTTATTAGCTTTAACTACTTAAAGACACTTTTTTACACACAAGTTTCATGTTGTTTGTTACGTGTTGCAATAATTACATGCATATAGCAATGAGATTATTACAACAACATTATGATGTTTTAATGACTTGATGATTGGATTGCCAATAGCATGTTATTTTGATCATATAAGTAATCTTCTTTTATCTCTCAAATATTGCAACAATTTTTTGTTTACTAAATAAACTTCACTTGATTTTAATGTAAATTTACACGGTTCACATAAATATATGAGTTAAGATACTTTTTTATCTTATAGATACTTTTAAATCTTCCACATACTTTTTTATCGTATAGATACTTTTAAATATTTTTTATGAAATTCGACACTTTTTAGTTTTACAACAGAAAATTTTTCGCTTTTTCATTAAGTTTGCACAATATTTCATTAAAAATTTGCGAAATATTTTTATTTACTTTTATTTTTTCTTGGCTTATTGGTTATTTTCTCACAACACGCTTTCACTTTGACGAACTTGTCATATGTAGTTGCAGTTAAAACACACGCTTTTTTTCACATTACGTTTCTGCGTAAACAAATCGTAAACAAAAATTCAGTAAAAAACCTGTTTCTCCTAATTTTTTCAAAATGCACTCACAAAACAGTTGTATGGCTGTTTTTTCTTTTATTTTTCCTTTTATTTATTTATTTTGGGATATATTCGTCGATCAATGAACGATTAATAGAAAGTTTTTTTTATATCGAATAATGTTATTACTCTTTTACACTCAAATTTGTTAACTTTGAAATAGTCTCCACCAAGGTTGTTTTATTAAACTTTATCTTCTTGTTATAAAATTCGTTAAAGTTCGTTCGACGTAGCGTTCACCTTTGACGTTTATACGTTCTCTCAGGCGATCGCGTACTGATTGTCTCAACAAGAAAAATGTAAACAATTGCCGCTGTAATGCCAGCTATTGACTCGAGTCTCGACTGCAAAATGCCAAAAGAAGAATCGTCATCGGTTTGTACAACTAAGAGAGTTCGTTGTTTTCAGTAACGTAAGCTGTAAGATCGTAAACGATCGCCTAATGTTGGCATACGTAAGAAAATAAAAAATGTCATGTGAGTTTTTTGTGTCATACTACTTACTATACACAAAAAAGATGCGATTGCATGCAGCAAAATATTGCGACATGACTACCGGAAACAAAATGCTTTCAAAATTTTGTTTTTGCAAAAAAATACTCTTTATAGAGTTTTATGAGTTTCCACTGAAATGTTCTCTGATGAAACAAAAATTCAAATGAAGGTTCGCATAAAATAAATGGAATCAGAGATTAAATGAAAATTTTATAATTTTCTAATTATTTTGGTGATTGCCCCTTTTAAGTTTTTAGACAATTTTTTCTTGAGATTATCAGCCCTATCATAAATAAACATTCTTCGGATTTTTTCTCCAATCCCCTGTGTTGCGATCGTGGAAGAATTTTGGGGTATGAGAAAAAGTTCCCTGAAAAATGAGGTTATCCACAATACTTTTATGGGGAACATTTTTTGACGTTTCAGTCAAATTTTTTTCCGAATATTGTAGCAAGGAATTTAATGAGGAAAGAGTCAATGTTAGCAATATTTTGTTGTTTTATATGATAAAAAGCTATTTTAGTATATTTACAAAATCTAGCAACAAAAATACAAAGAAATTACTGATATTGGTACAGTACATGGAATCCAATTTGGGTACAGTAAAAGGCTTCATGAAAAGGAGTACATGGCAAACTATCAAGCTATGATATACTCTATTTTAGGTAACTTATTTTTGTAATATTGATAAATGCATTTCATTTTTATTTATAAAATTGTCCAACTGAGAGATAAGCTAAATATTTTGGCAGCACTGACTGGATATGAAGTTTTCCATTCCTCAATTATATATGATCGTAAAATACTCCTCTCGAGAAAAAAAAAATCCAAAAGAAAAGTTTTCCTCCTGATATTCGTGATAGGGGTGTAACATTTTATTCAATTTTTAAAAGTTTATAGTAAGCAAAATCACCCAAACTGCAGTGGGCTTAAAATAATACAAAAAAGGGTATTCTAGTACACCTACATCTAAAATATGTAAAAAGCGCAGCTTATGACTTAAAACATATGTTTCTAAGTAAGAGGAAAGGTACGTTGAGGAGTGACTTTGGAATGTATGACAAAGCACAGACTGACAGTGGGCCTAAGGTTTGAATCTAAAATTCTAATATTTTTTCAAATATAATATCAATTTTATGTCTGTCAAACTATTGACTACCCGACATGAATCTATGAATCTGTTCTATAACAGAGTTGGGATAAAAACATTTCGCCAAACTTGGATGGCAAGCCTTAAACAAAATTATCATTCAATACATCTGACATGTGCTTGTATACAATGCCAGAGCTCGCACAGAGTGAAACTGCTTATACTGAGTCTTGGCCTATTTTTCTTATAAAGGTTACAAAGCAATAAAGCGATGGTCCTACCTTGTTTTTTTATATTTTGTATACCTTCTATGTGAAAAACCAATTGCGAAGACGGACCTTTCAAATACAACTCGATAAATAAAAAAATTGGCCCACTTTTTTAAAAATTGCACGTAGTTCTTTTCAATTATTGTTTCAACGGACAAGCAGCTGAGGAACACTACAGGTATATTACTTAAAAATATTCAAAAATTGTAATAAGTCGACTCTTTTGTTCTTCAGAAGGCAAAGTTTTGAAATCTAATCAGTAATTTGGCCTAGCAATCCGATTCTGGTTTATTTTATTCTATTTCTCTTTTGACTAGGGTTGCCGTGTGTGCAATTTGTTGGTTCGTTCTGCCATTCCAACTCGATCAGGCCATCCCAGGCTAAGTGAACCTAGTGTTATACTTGATTTATTGAAGAATATTCAAGCTTAATTCTTATTTTTATAATAAAATAACTAAGTACTCTTTTTTTCATGTATGAATGCATAAAAAGTTATCATTTATTCTTAATAAATATTTTAAAAAATAAACCGTAAAAATGTATTATTACTCAATTTATTATCTGTTGAGTTTGAATTGAATACCGCTTAATGCTTAACTTGAAATTCGTCAAGTGGTTCCACATTATTGAGGGAGCCGAATTGAGATGAAGATATAAATTGATACAGAAGTGCACTTTAAGTCTCTGATAGAATAAAACTTTCATTGATACATATGTTTTTATATCATACAATTTCGCTATGTATGTAACATTAAATAATAAAAAATGTTTTGTTAGTTTTCTCTCATGATACAGCCGCCATAAAAATAAAACCTGTTGCTCTCTCGATTATGCCACTTTACTTTTTCTTTATTAGAGCGAAAAAAACGCATTGTAAACAAAATAAAAATGACGCATGAACGTTACGTTTTTTGGCGGCCATCTTTGTATTAAAATATGTTTTTTTTTATTATTATTTTATGAGCGTACAACGCTCTCTAATAAGATATACTCTTTTACAACAATACAATGAGAGAGACTTTTTTTTAAGAAAATACAAGAAGCTTCATTTGGCAAGTGATGATGTTCAGATTAGTGAAGTTCTGACAAGAAAATTTTAGCTTGTCAGCATATAATGTTCCAACTGCTGTGTTTTTTAAAAGTCCGTGAGCTATGCTCAAAACTTAAATTGATTGATAACAAACCTTTTTCTTTGCATCATTTTTTTCCATTCTAAATTTTCCAATTTCTTTAAAGTTAATAAACATTTTTATTTAATAACACATTTTTGCTCATGCATAGTATGATAGGCCACTGCAAGCAAATTAACCGAAGAAACTTAAGGAATAAGACTATCACAAATGGGATGGGAAGGGATGCATTTCCCTTGGGCAAAACATTAATTAAATAAATTAAATGCGGCGTAAGTTTATTTTAAAATCTATTCATTTGTCCTTCAGTCCGATGTCAAATCACCACCGTGTAACACCACACTATGCTACTTTGAAAAAGTTACTTTTTATAGTGATACAATATTAAAAGTACATAGAGTTAAGTAAATAAATAAACAAATACAATAAAAAATTCTAACAATCGCGCTTTTATTATGTTCAAAAATTGTAATGTTAAATTTTTGTGCAAGTTTCCAATTGTTTCGACAAACGACAATACTGATTCACTTCCCAACTTTTTAAGGCTTTTTGCTTATCAAGTTTGCCTCAAAACTTTTCGAGGTGTGAGCAAACTTTACCCCACGCAAATCTTTTTCGAGGCTCAAAATATGCTCAGCTTATGCAGTTTGTTCAGTTTTCGATGGATTTCCGAGTTAAGAGAAAATTCCTTATGAATTTTTTCGTATGCAAATAACTATTGAGCCAAATAACACGATTTGTAGAGCTCCAGTCCTAATAGGTTAAACCAATTTTATAGAGTAATTTAAGCTGAGGGAAGGGGTTTTTACTGTAGCAAAAAAAAATTTAAAAATGACACGATAAAATAAAAAAATTCAAAATATTTTCATCAATTTTAAGAACTTTTTACTCAGCGCGATTTTTTTTAAAAATTGATAGCCTAGGGAAAAAAGTTTTGACCAAAATTGCTTGTATCACAAATGCACAAGCTAAAAATCTATAGAGAAAAGTTTTCTCAACTGGACACAGTAAAACCCAAGTTATTAAACTTAAACTTTTTATTGCATAACTTTGAAGATATATTGATCAATATTAAGGCTTTATACTTATTTTTGCAAAATTTGGATTTTTTAAAAAGTTATGAGCAAGTGAACTTTTATGTGGGTGTTTTTTTAAATTTCGATTTCTCAGTAAATATTGGGAAAAAGTTAATGAAATTTTCGTGATTGGACAAGAAACGTTTTACAATTTATATGAAATAAAGTTTTTATAAAACTATTACTTACTATTTATAAAAAATTAAGTTTTTAATAAATAAATAGAATTTAAACCAACTTCTCATATGTTCAGAAGCAAAATTTTTCCACAGAACTATTTTGTAAAGTTTACACAACTTTTTCCTGAAAAAATATTTTAGTACATTTCACAAATAAAAAAGTTACGAAGGTTTAAGTGTCGCCACCTAGGCAATTTTACTCCCAAAAACCATCCAATAAGAAAAATTTGAATTTTACAATTCAAGTACAAAAAAAGAAACGTAATTAAAATTTTTCCAATGAGCCACCAGTAAATATTAATATTGTGAGCTCTCCGAGCGAAAGAATTTTTCTATAATGTACGTGCAACTATCAAACCTGTTTGAAAGAAAAAATTTGAATCACCTTAATGTACATACATATATAAGTATGAACTCTAGTGCCAAGAAAGATATTTGATATATAAAATTATTAAATTTTGTAGGCGTAGCCTTGATTATAGTAAGTATCATTATCTTTATTTAGGGCATTTTTATTGAAAATTGAATATGTATTATATTAAGTATGATAACAATCTGCAACAATTTTTGAAATACCCAAACCAAACTCGAACATACAAAAATTCCAAAACTAGAAGAATTTACGCCCACAAGCAAGTAGCAGAAATAATTGAAAAATTCAAATAATTAATTTCAATTTTTTTTTTTTTTTTTTTTCTCAACATACGGAGGTTAATTATACATTGCAGTTTCACTGGCAGTTTTGTTGTTATCGTTGCACCAAAAACATTTCTATCAGACAGCACCCGCTAAAGTTGAAACGAACGTTTGACCAATCAACTGGAACGGAATAGTGTTGCTGATGGAGCTGCGCTGCATGAATGCTGTAGCGCATTATGATTATGTTGAAAGACTTATTTAATCAATAAGCATGTAACGACAACAACAACAACAACAACAACAACTGGTAGAGTAATTTGTTGCTCTAATGTTCGTTGTATTCCCAGCAAAGATTAAAGCAAAATTGCTAAGAATTAGAGCAAATATTCGCCGCAGTTTCTTGCAAATTTGCAGTGCACTAAATTGATCGAAAATTGCTAAGTAGCAAGTGCATGTATTCTCAAAATGTTATGCTGATGTAATAAATTAAGATAAACATTTTTCTAATATTTATCTATTGTCTACGGTGGCCACTGAGAAAGTATGTTACAAGTTAGTAACCATGCAATTCGTAATGAATTAATCTGAGGAAGAGGGAGTTGGTTTTACTTTTCTTTTGACATTCCTTAAATAATTGCAAAAATTTTAGTTCAAAGAGTCAATAAATTAATGAAATAAAATGGATTAAAGAAAATATTTTATGTGAAAGCGGAAAACATTTTTTTAAATAAGCAATTTTCAAAGTTAAAGGCGTTTTTAATATAACTTAAAAAGGTCTACGCTAACCATATTGAGTGGCATAGAAAGTATTAAAGAAAAGTAAAAATATATATATTCTTGACCTGAGTCGATTTAGCTATTTCCATCTGTCTGTCTTTTTTACCGGTATTCACCATAAATCATTCTCATTCACGAGGGATTACAAGCCTCACAAATCATCTGAAGATGACTGAAAAAGTGGAATCTCGACAAAAAAAAGAGGCTGTTCCAACTTCTACATGAACGGCTCAAAGCTAAACAGCCATGTGAGTTATGATATTTGTTCAAAAAACTGAAGATGGAAATTGTTGCAAGGTTACCAGATCATCGTAGCATTTTCCAAGGCAGAAGTCATAGCTATAGAAGAAATGGCATCCTTGCTGAAAAGAAATGTTGTTTTCAAAAGGTATGTAAATCTGCTATAATTCACTTCATCTCGGTGCATTGGACTTTGATGGTTCTTGCAAAGTTGATGATCTTAATAGGCAGGGTATTACATTACAAATTTCTTAGTGTAAAGAAGATGTTATCGTGGAACTTGCCACATGTGAGATGCAGTTAAAAGTCAATATGTTAAATAAAGATGACAAGAGGTGGGCCAGAGGATTAACATACAATTTGACAAGGCAAATATGGCCAGAATGGGATACCAAGCGCTGTGTACTTGTCACTTTTATTTCGCACCAGAAAAATTGTCTTTTCAGTTGTTGCTGATACAACTGGCAACTGTCTCATCGGTAGACATGCGTAAATATTGGGTGTTCGATCTTGTGACATTCTTTAGACTTAGTTTTCTTTGCTCTGTCCTCGCACCAACTGTAATACAACGAAAAAACACCTTCATCGTTCTTATTTGATGTCCTGGATGACTTTATGCATGTTAGCATATGTCAACTACTCAGTTTCATTAAGAAATCTTGCTGATTCGACGAGAAGACTTAACTAAGTATTTGTGGTATGACAATGGATTATCCATTGACGTAAGTGAATACCACTCCTACTTTACCTAACCGATGGCGAATTCGATAAATTAAACTTGGTAAGACCAAAGAAAGTTTAAGTGTTCAAATTAAGAAAGTTTATCAGGACACCTTTTTTGAAAGGGGGGAGGGGGCTTTAATTAGGATAACGAATGAGATAGATGTGAAGATATAAAAAGAATTAGAGACAGAGACACCGATATAACTACTGAAAATATATATAGAATAAATAGAAAAATATATATTGGGTTAGAAAGATAGACGGATAATGAGATAACGATGCAAACGCTTAGAGAAATGTCATGTAAAAAGCATCGAAATGAAAGTTTGCTAACTTGTAAGTTAGGAAGCAGAATGAGCTCACATAATCGCGGACTTCAGCCAGTTATAAGTAAATAAAGAGATATCACGAATAATTGCAACTTTTACAGATATTAACTCGATTTTTCTTAAAAATGGGAAAATATTTTCAAAATAAACGACCCATATACGTATATATAAAATTGAGAAAAACATATGACTTTAAACTTAAGACTTTTTAGATTTTAATGAAGCAATTCTATACATACGATCCAAGTAATATTTAATGAAACTTTCTTTGAAACTCCATTACTACTAAGTCTTACAAAAAATAAACTTTTAAATCAGGCCTAGATTTAGCTGCTTTCAAAACAAAAAATAAAAAGAATAATAACTATAAAACTAAGTATAAGTGTGCACCCAGAATTCAAATTAAATCATTTAAATTAAAGCGAAAATGCATAATAGGCATTTATTCATTTACATATGAAATAAATCATTTCACAAAAGAGCTAAGAAATTTGCACGTACAAATAAGTCACAAAAAGCGGCACCTCAAATTACATAAATCAAAAAATACGTATTTACGTATGTATGTACAGCATTAATGTAAACAAAAAAAACGTGGCTTAAATGCAGTTAAACGCAGTTCGTCACACCTACGAGTTACATTTTCGCATTGAACCTAAAAAATTGCATTGCATATTTTAAAGCGTCAATAATGTTAATAGACACAATAGGTTAGTTTTTGAATGGGATAATATACTAGGTGTATTATCAATACCACTTTAACTGCGGCTAGTTACTCTTAAATCTAAGGCGTACAAGAGGTGTGGCACAAATTAGCAAAAGCGTGAAATAGGGTTGTTTCAAGCAAAAACCTACAGAGTATAAAGATATTACTTAAAAAGTTGCTCTAAAAAATAAATTTAATACAACAGTTTAATTGGGTCAATGTATTTAATCAAGGCATAAGCAGCGACAGACAACAGTTAAATCAATTCAGCAAGCTAATGCAGTTCTAACTTTATTCTCGTGAGTAGTGATGTATCACAATATCGATATGGTGGGTTGGTCGATTTCTTTTTACTTTCAAATTGTATTTGACGATTCAAGCTTATTTCATTTCGTTAAGATATTTAAAAAAATACAAAGACTTTTCCAAAATTCAATGATAACTATGTCATAAGCTGTTTTTTTCACTCCACAAAAAGCAAAATGAAATTAACATTCGTTAGTTCACAATATTAGTTGTATTATGTTCCTTTTATTTTTAAAACACATGCGCATTTCACAATCTATTCGCATATGACCTTGATTTTATCGAGGCATTTAGAAAGTTTCACGCTGTCCGAACGAGAGCTTGAGGATATTTATTTCATTCCTGAGCTGAAACATGGCTCCATAATTACTCATATGCTGAAGTCCATTTGATGTGGAAACCTTTTTAAATTAAGTATGTTTAATACGGGGTTTTTAACTTTAAATTTAGCACATAATTTTTGATTTTATTGAAAATCTTTTATTTAATTTTTAAGACTTTATATTTAAATTTTTACAAATCAAAATAGAATATATGATTTTATTTAATGATAGACCCCAAAAGTCGAATTTTCGGGAACTTTCATATACAGTTTTCGTTGAAATCTCAACAATAGATGACCTTATTGTGTGGATGATATTAAAGGGGATCCTGAAATAAAAGGTCCGAAAGAAGCTGTTTCTGCGAAACATTTTTGGATGGGAAAAAGCAACTGAGCCAAATGAACTTTTTGGAATACAATCATTTAAATTTGAGCTTAAAAAAAACTTGTTCAACATGAAAAAAAAAAATTATTATTAGCCAAGCTATTAGCAGATTTGTAGAGCACCCACCAGTGATGTATTCAATTGACGGTAAAGTTTTCTTCTGGGTGAACTAAGAAAAGTATCGGTTTATCGGTTTGAAAAAAAAAAATTTTTTGAAAATAAAACTTCAAACCTTTATTATAAAAGTCGTTTAAAAATACATTTTCTATGATCTCTTTAGTTAAGATAGATGAAAATTAAATACTGTTTAAAAAATACGTCCTGTAGGTTTTTTACAACCCCCCAGCCAATTAAATAAAAACTAAAAAAACGCGCATGAAAGTTTCCGCAAGCAAAATTTTCAATATAAAGTCTCAGATCTGTAGCGAAACAAACATTCGACTCCGCCCAACATCAGTTGAATTGGTCACCGCAACTTTGTGTACATATTCTTGAATGCCTTTGGTATGAATTCAAGCAATAACAAAAAATTCAATTGTTCTTACCTCCTTATTCAGGATCACCTCTTGAGCTCTTCTCTTATTGTATTAGAAATTCACATTACTCGTACTTATATAGTGGTTTAAAAAAAATCTGTAATGAGATCGATATTTTGATATTTTTTGAAGTCAGTTTTAATCGGATCACATCACATGATATATAAATATCCGATATATACAAATATTCCATCTTATTTTCTAGTTATATATCCATCAAACTGTCTGTTTACATATCTATCTCAGTGATGTAATTTTTGTACTTTCTTCAGTACATCTACGTTGTGAAAAATATGCCGTCAGTACATTCGAAAAATGTTAAGTACATTTGGTCTATTTCTAATAGCCGTTGGTTAAATATACGTAAATAATCGAATCTTTTTTTATAATAAATGTTTGGTGTTCAGAACCAAAAAGTACATTCACCCTCTAAAAAAAATCCGAATTTTGATGAACAAAACAAAAGGTCATTCATATAAAATATAAACGTTTTTCTACGTAATACTTATTCCTTAATTAGTAAAAAGAAACACAGGAGTACTTGCCTAAACTTTGAAGTATACAGTACAAGGAGCCAAAAATAAGTATTGTACTCCCAAAATAACTACACTCGGTCACGTTAGTTATACCATTGTTAATGAAGGCAAACGTGCAAAGTTCTATCAATACTTTTTTATTACGAATGTTTAATATATTTTTTTTTTATTGAAAAAACTTTGCTTTAGATTTTTTGCATTCACACTACAAATTAATCAAAGGAATAACTTCCGTATTTTGAATTATAAAAAAAAGTTGATGAAGTCAATAAGCCTTCACCTTTTGACAAGTAGCGTAGATAATTGAATAAGTTTGTAATCTGTTAGTTCAACACGCTCGGTAGGCAAAAACGTTTGTTCGAAAAGTCTGTCAGACGGGAGTAGGTATCCATTCCAATTCCAAAAATATTGGTTGCAACCGAACTTAAAGGATCTCACGAATTTCAGTGTGAACATAAGTAAAGATCCTAGCAATCTATTGTTACTAATGACATGCAATGTAAAAATTTATATGAAAGTGGATCATAAATGGTGCAATCTTATGATCAGAATAAAGCGTTCCATTGATCAGAATGGAGTGCATTACTAGCCGATTAATTTTTCTGCTGAGCTGACATAACTTAAAAAGGAACAAAAATTCCTACAATTTCTTATTAAGACACTATTTTTCTATCTCTTTGTATCATATCTTAAGTTTTAAGAGGTTGTTTCAAGGAAACTAAATTTCTTTCAAAAAGACTCTAATTTAGTTTATGGAAAACAACCTCATTGTCCTCTCTCTATTGTCGTGTGTAAAAGATATCGATATTTTGTTGTATTCCTACTTATTAAGCTGTGAACATGATTCATGTTGGCTACCTCGAACGTGCCTCAAAGATCAACGCTGTGATTGACAAGCCTCCAATATCTTTATTACAATTGTTGTTGTTGGTATTGTGTAATGAATAGCTTTTATCGTTACATTTTTTCTGCTTGTTTGTTTTATATGTAAGAGCTACTGGATAGTTTTAAATAAGAAAAAAACAACCACTCAACATGATTATTGGCAATCATTATTCAATTAAATTTTCAGTTATCTCATGGGACCACTAACTAAAGTGTGATTTATTATCTAACATTAAAAATGCTGCCATTTTTTTCAGTTGTTGCAATAACTTTATGAATTTTTCAATATTGAATTAAAGCATAGAAAATACAAGATTACTCAAACAATACCAGCATTTCTCGAACTCCATGCAGAGGCACTGGACTGAGCAGTGGCACCACTACCTTGGTTGTCATGAAAACTGGGACTTCCAACAGCGCTGGACTGAGCAGTGGCACCACTTCCTCTGTTTTCATGAAAACTGGGACTTCCAACAGCGCTGTTGCTCGAAGAAGAAGATTGTGTTGCACCAAAATGAGGATATTGTCCATACATGCCTCCTAGCTGTTTCTCAACTTGACTGCCACTAATTCCGGCACCACCAGTACTATATCCGTTAGCCGACTGTTGTTGTGATTGCCCGTTCTGTATGTAAACTACTTGAGAATTTTCATTGGTTCCTGAGCCAAATCCAGCATGTCCAATAGGACGTTCAAAGCCACGTCCGTAACCGTATCCTTGATTGTGGTCACTACCAAGAAAATAATCAAGCATAGCTTCTTTTAAACCAAGAATATGTTTCAAAGTGGGTGCTGCTGAAGCGCTGCTGACAATCAATGTAAGTAGTACAAACTGAAATGAAAATATGTCAAATTTTTCTTCTGATTCTGAAGGAAATCTAAGGCTTACCAATTTCATGTTGACACAGCGAATGTAGATATCTAAAATGTGTAAAAATTCAGATGACAGAACTTTATATACAACACGGTAGGGATCCGTACGCAGTACACAGGTATAAGTGAGTTTAGTAAGGCTCATTAAAATCTCATTGGTATTTCTTGCTAAAATGCTCGTAAAAATGTTTGCTTTTCATTTTTGAGGATCTTGAGCAGGTAATAAACAAATTAACGTACAAGTTAAGATATCTATATCGGTGCAAATATTTCTGGGAAACATCAAATTCTAACTTATTGCTGAACTGATCTTATTATTGGATTTCTGTTGATATTAAACCAGTTTTGGCGCATGTAAGAAGAGTGAGTGAAACAAAAATTAAAAAAAGAATCAGACTCCTGCATACAGCTGTCAAATTTTTGTTGTTACTGTTTGAGTTTGAGATTGGGCCTAAAAGTATACCGCAGTATTTTAAAATTACTCTTTAATTACACTTGGAGGCAAAAGTTAATTCTGAGGAATGACGCCTACTAAAAGAACAACGCGTCTACAACAACAAGGTGCAACGACTGCTATGCCGCATAAAAACCACATTAGTTCTCCTGTTGTTAATGTGGATAGCTTGCTTAAAAACCAAATACGAGAACTAGAAGAGCGGCTAAGTAAAAGCAATAATAGTCTCTTTGAACGAGTGATGGCTGAATTGGAAAAGAGGCAAAGCAATTTTAGCAACAGACTTTTAGAGCATGTAACAAGTGCTATAACTAAAGCTGAAGCTATACTTATCAATAAAATTGAAAATGAGTTAATTGGAATACAGACCTATTGTAATGATCTCAATGAGAAAATAATTTCTTTAGAACAGCAGCTTTGTGATTTGACTCAGCGCTGCATTGAACTTGAGAGAATAAAAAACGATATGGTGAAATGTGCAAATAATAAATTCAGACAGGGTGATAATATTTCTTCGGATGCTGTGTTATTTGGGATTCCTTTCACTAAAGATGAAGACTTAAGGAGTATTCTAAAAAAATTATGTCACTCTATAGCTTTTACTGAACCGTCATTCAGAGACATTTTTCGTGTCAAACCGAGCCTTAGTAATCCTAACTCTGCCGTAGTAATTAAATTTTTTTCCCAGTATGAACGCAATCGAATATAAAAAGCTTTTGGTGACTATCGAAGGAGAACTAAAATGCCTGTGAAACTGCCTTCATCTGAGAATAATATCTTTGTCCATGAAAGTCTTGCGAATGAAGTAAGAAAACTTCTGCAATGTGCAGTCCGATTTAAACGGCAAAAAGTTTTGTTTAATGCCTTCACTCTTCGTGGATCGGTGTATGTAAGGCTGCGGAAACAGACAAATGCCTTTCGTGTTGATAACGAGGATGAATTGCAGAAACTTGTCTCTGGAATATGTGCCTCTACAAATAGCACTGAAAATGTTGAACAGCAGCATTCCTAATATATTAAATTATTTTAAGCTTATAATTATTTATTTTTTACAATACTTATATATTATGTACTTTTTTAGTTTTCTTCTGCTAACTTCTTTCCTTTTCTTTATCATTATCTTTCGTTACTTTCTGCTTTTTGCATTTTGCTCCAAAATTCCATTTACAATTGACTTCTCTTAACGAAAATGTTTTCAGTGCTAACGATAACTATAAAACCTTAGTAAATATTTTTTGCAGTCATAACTCTGACAATCTCAAGATTGTTCATTTTAATGCCAGAAGCTTAAACCTTGTCAAACATGATATTGTTAAATATGTTTTTGAGCAGTCTTCGGTAGATGTACTGTGCGTAACTGAAACTTGGTTTCACAATGATGTTAGTGATTCGTATTATGAATTAGAAAACTACAACATTTTTCGTAACGATCGGATTGATAGAATCGGCGGAGGAGTTGCTATTTATTGCAAAGATCATTTAAATATTAGACTTTTAAATAAATCCAGTGGTTCTAGTATTGAGTTTTTAAATATTGAAATCTACGATAATAACACTAAGGTCTTAGTTTCATGTGTGTACAATCCCTGTCGAAGCTCCAGTCTGTCCCCCTTTTTCTCCTCATTATCGAACTATGCCATTGATTATGAACATATAATTATATGTGGTGATTTTAATATAAACTTGTTTTTGTCTGATAACCTTTCCAAGCAAATTTTTGATGACTTAGCTGAAATTGGGCTATCTATCGTCAATTCTGATGAACCTACACGTTTCTCTAACAATGCGCCCCCAAGCCTTCTGGATATCTTTGCAGTCTCTGATGCTTCTATCGTGAAGATGTATGATCAATTATCATTTCTATCTGACCATGACCTTATTTTATGCTCTTTAAACATAAATTTCTCACCAAATTGTTTCGAGTAACTATTCTTACCGTGACTATAAGTCTATTGACCATGAATGTCTCTTCAGTTGATGAGAAAATTAATGTTTTTTATAATAAGATGTACGCACTGTTCGTGTGCGTAATGTCTCTTGTCCATGGTTTACTAACACTGTAATTATGGCCATAAAGAAAAGGAATAAAGCATATAGAACTTGGAAGAGAAACCCGAGAATCAATAACTGGGAGGAATATAAAATAGCTCGCAATCAAACCAATTCTGTGATAAGGTTGTCAAAAAAATTATTTTTCCTGTCTAAATTAAATCCGAATGTACCTAGTAAACTGTTGTGGCAACACTTAAGATCTGTAGGTGTAGCTAAGAGATGTGCATCACAATGTGAGATTGACCCTAATGAATTAAATGATCATTTTGCCAATGATCTTACCCAAAGGCATCGAACTATTCCTGGCCAGTTGAATTCTATACACTCGCTTCATTACTTTGACTTTGTGGCTGTCAGTGAAAGTGATGTTGCTATAAAAATAATGAAAATCAAATCTAATTCCACTGGAGAAGATAATCTGCCCATTAAATTTATTAAGTTAGTTTTGCCTTTCGTCTTATGCCCTCTAACTCACATTATTAACCATTGTTTAACTAGTTCTTGTTTTCCTAAGCTGTGGAAGGTGGCTACTATTATACCAGTTGCTAAATCTTTATCTGCGACAATACCTAGAGATTTTCGACCAATTAGTATACTTTCGGCTCTCTCTAAGGTTTGTGAGTCACTGATGGCTGAACAAATATCTTCTTATATTAATAGTACTGGACTTTTGTCACCGTTACAATCTGGGTTCCGCCCTGGGCATAGCTGCTCTACTGCAGTTGTAAAAATTATCGATGACATTATGATGACAAGGATGAGATAACTTTCCTTTGCCTTTTGGATTTTTCCAAAGCTTTTGATAGTGTCCATCATTCCATGCTTTGTACTAAGCTGAAGTGTTTCTTTAGGTTCTCTGACAGTGCTGTGCAATTCCTTAAGAGTTATTTAGATGGTAGACTGCAAAGAGTTAAGATTGGAAACAAATACTCTGTAAGCTGTGGTGTGCCCCAAGGCTCAGTCCTTGGCCCGCTATTGTTTAGCTTATTTCTCAACGATATTTTCAATATCTGCAAAGATGTTGCAATGCATGGGTATGCTGATGACCTGCAACTTTATTTATCACGGCCAATCGGTTTAATTGAAGATCTCGCATGTAGAGTGAATGAAGATCTTGATAGGATTAGCAAATGGGCCTCCATTAATAAGCTGAACTTAAATCCATCCAAGTCGCATGTCTTGCCAACCTCTAAAGCATTACTTTCCTTTGATGATATGCCTCATATCTGTCTTAATGACAGCAGATTGCAATTTGTAAAAAAGGTTACTAACCTCGGTTTTACTCTAAACTGCTCCCTATCCTGCGAAGATCATATCAATGGTACTCTTAAGAGAGTCTATTACTCTCTACGAAACCTCAGAATGACAACATCATTTATTCCACTTGAAATTCGTAAACGCCTTGCTATTCAGCTAGTAATCCCTTTAATAACTTACTCGGAAGTTGTTTATAGTAGAGTTGATGCAAATTCACTCCACAAATTGCAGGTGGCTTTCAATAACATAACTCGCTATGTGTATGGTTTAAGAAGACTTGATCATATTTCTGCATTTAGGACAAGCATTCTCAATTGCACTATCATGGATTACATTGACATTAGAAATCTAATATTTTTGCATAAAATTATATATACTAAAACTCCTTACTATCTTTTTGAAAAATTAGTTTTCTGCCAGTCTTCTAGAAGTTTAAATCTAATTCTATCTAATTTTAAATATCTAAATTCGTCTAGGTTGTTTTTTGTTAATACTATTCGTTTATGGAATTCTTTACCACGTACCATTAAATGTGTCTCTAACTGCAAAAGCTTTAAGCAATTAATTTTTCAACATCTGTCCTAAATTTTACTATATCTTTTTTTCCTACTCTCTTTTTCTCTATGACTTCAACTTGAACTTTGATTTTTATTTTTTTTTACTTATGTTTTTTTTTTAATAATATATATTTTGATTAGGTTTATTAAATAGAATTGTGTAAACATGTTGTACTTAAAAAATATATATTCTTATGTACTAATTTTTTGTTAATAAATAAAATGAAAAAAAAATGAAAGTGTTTTCGAGTTTGCATATAATTGAAGGAGGACAAAACATGTTATTCTTACACACTGACCCTGAACACTTTTTAAAACTCATAAAAATTATAAGGAAAATTGAGTATGCAGATTTGTTATACTACGCAGGTATTGCCAGAAGACAGGTGCTATTTTTAGTTCTTTAATGACGCAGATTGTGTTTTCGGAAAAGAATTCAGAGGAAATTGGAAGGACTAAAAACTTGTAGATATTGGTACTTTGATAATGAAAAAACAGGTAAAGGTATTATCTTCCGCTACACCGCCGCATCAAAAAGCTATTTTTTATACCACACTACATGCTGGCTGGCTTGAATAAAAGTACCCACATTGAATTTGAGAATATTTACTTAAATAGCTCTCTGGGTAGCGTTTTGAAGCTAATGCTTGTATGGGAGGTGGCATGCCCTCATTTCGAAATTCTCCAACTTTTTTGTCTGACGCTTGGCCCAACCATTGTTTTTTTTTTTTTGTATTTGTGTGAAATATGGTTTCATTACTTTAAATAATTTTCTCAATGTAGCGACTTAAAGTTGTTGTGTCTATGGATGGTGTCATGCTCACAAAGTACACCAAGTTCTTTTCCAGAACCTTAGCAAATCATTCTTACTGATTGTGTGAAATTTGGTTCCATTACTTTAAATAACTTTGCCAGTATAGCATTTTGAAGTTTGTGTTTGTATAGGAAGGGCCATGCCCTCTCGTCGAAATTTGTCAACTTTTTTTCCAGTGCTTATCTGATTTTTTCCTGGAATTTTTTGGTTAGACTACATCAAGTAACTCTCTCAATATAGCCTTTTAAATATTTCACTTTTGTGGGCGGTAGGCGAATTTATGAATTTATTTAACACATTTTTTTCCAAGAAGCTTTTTTGTAGGTATAACCTGTGTGCCAAATTTTATTCAATTATCTTATTTTATTTTCCCGTAATCGTGATTTTCAGAGACAGACAGATTAGCGGACATGTCTTAATCGACACATGTGGTGACGCTGATCTAGAATATATTGTTACGAAATTTCTGTCCCTCTGACGATAATGTCGATCTCTCACACTTTTCTGAGTCCGATCACTGGATTGTGTAACAATTAAAAACACACAAACTTATTTAGTTATAAAATGGTTTATTTTATTAACGTTCAAGTTCTAATATTAATTTAACACTGTATAGAAAACTGTTTTACTTTACTACGGATCACAATGTATTCACTTTATTGCTTAAGTTCAAGTGTTCTGCCTCACTGTTTAGATACAACTGTGTCACTCAACTCAGATGACAACCCTTTTATACTGCAGTCATCACTCTCTCGAATAATCCAGTACCTTCTAATTGGCGTGTATTCTACCATAATCCATAATTTACCAGTGCTTCTAAGTGGCGTGTATTCTACCATAATCCATAATTTTATCAGTATGGCTTATTGACATTGAGTTCACAATTATCCAGAATCTAGATGGCGTTGTACGACGTTGAATTCACAATCTAGATGTCTCTCAGTTATTGACTTTTATAGTGTACTGCAGCGTCTGTTCGGTTTATTGTTTGCCGCTAGATGGTGCTAGTATCGTTTAGTTTCTTTTGTTGGTTTTATTTCAAGAATTTTCTAGCATAAACCAATTTTCGCTACAATATATACTTTCCTCTATCTGCAGAAAAGGTCACTGATGATTTCATTTGACAATGGATGGTTCTTGCACTTTTTTTTACTGATCAGAAAGCTCAGTAAAATAATTTTTTTATGCATTTTCGTAATCGAATACCAGTTTCAGAACTTGACCCAGAATTATTTACGTTCCGGCTCGAATCACAAGTTAGTTGTTATTTGTTTTTTAAATGTAGGATACAAGCGATAACTTATACTCAGAATACATAATTGATTGATATTAATTTTCAAAGTAAATGAGTCTTGTCACAACAGAATCCGACCAATGGATGAATACAAAGAGATAACGCAAGAGCAAAGTAAAGTCGAATTTTCAACCTTTTTTATTAGAACAAACTCACAAAAAAAATTCTAAGAAATTTCCCGAAGTAAACTGCAAATATAATTCCAATCTGTCTGAAATGAGACATATACATTAGGTAGGTTAGGATAGGTAACAGTGGTAGTCAGTTTAAGAGCCGACTTACTTAGACTAAGTGATTGTCCTTTGTGATACCACAGGGTATTCAACTAAACCCTCTTGTAGAACCCACAAAAATTAAACTAAGTAGCTGGCCTATACTAACGTGTCCAAGGTCATCAAATAAAATTTCTGTGTTGTCTTTTAACAAGTGCGGGGCATGAAAAAAGCTTAATGTTTTCTTTCTCCTCAACATCATTACAACTTCTACAGATGTCAAAACACCAAACACCGATGAGGCAGTGGCCAGTTATGACAGCATATGAAATAGGTAAAAACATGTCCAACTATTTGTTTCTGTTCCGGAAAAGTAATATTTTGCTAAGCTTCACTCAGCACAATTTCTATGTATTATCTGCATTTGTATATCTATAGCATTATTTTTGCTTTCAATTCAAACTGTTCGATGATCGTCATCCTTGATTGGTCATTAAATTAAAATTTTACTAACAACAAAACTTTCGCATTTACAAATAATTATGTGACTACATAACGTAGATCTTTAAAGTTGAGCATAACAGTTATTAAGAACGAACTTGCGCTGCCAACCTTCCTGGTGGCTTTCATAGCATACACGAGTACGAGTACTAAGAGGTAACGCGATATCTCTTAAAGTAGAATGCACACCGTGAAGTTGCGGTTAGCATAGGATGCTTTTATTTTAACCATCTACGGGTATTCTATTGATGTCTAATGAATGCATATGACAACGGTTTGACTATAATTAAAGGGAACTCTCTACTGTATGATGCAGTTAAGATTCACAACAACATTCCACGTGTCAAACCAACTGTTGAGTTGATGACGATAATGATGTTGATGTTGAAGACCGATAACAATAATGATGTATTAAATTTCACAATTTCTTTATTCATGTATACATAATACATATTTTTTTATATGTTTTTGTTTGCATGACATAAAGTTATTGATATTGCCAAGAAATACTATGCTAAAAGAAAATTCTATGTAACTAATCGATTAAAAGTTAATACAGAAAATGTAAAAAAAAATTCCATAGTGGACTACATACAATACGTATATAAAAGGGATATTAAAAAATTGTAGATTGGTAAATTCTGTACGTAAAAGCTCAAATATGAAAATTGATGTCCGATGTAATTTTGTCATGGACACCAAAACTTACAAATATTTTTAAAAAAATGTCATTTGATTTTTTTACGCTTATTTCAGCATATTTTATTTCAACGTTGACTAAAAAAAAACATAAAACAGATAAGGTTAATCTAGTCCTTGCGCATATTTCACCAAACTAAAACTTACTAAAAAAAAGGTTGTCATTAGAAATACATAGTTCAAATGTACTGAAAATTTGTTGAATCTGCTGACGCATATTTTTCACTACGTAAGTTTCCTGAAAAAATTACAAATCCGAAAATACCATCATTGTTCTATACACGCTCATTTGGCATACATTTGGAGCTGGAATCGTTTACCATAAAATTTTTTCTGATAAATGTTGCCACAAAAAGCGGGTGGTAACCCTAGTTTAGGACACGCTTTGGCAAGGTAACCCTATATATTATGTTTAGGCTCATTGAGCTTTATCATTTGGCATACATTTGGAGCTGTTATATACTATAGTTTTAATTAGAACATCAAAATTGGCTAAAATTTGGGCATTTTCGGCCATCGGGACAGGCTTTGGCAAGGCAACCCTATATATTCTGCTTAGGCTCATCGAGCTCTATCATTTGACATACATTTGAAGCTGGAATCTTTAACCATAAAACTTTTTCTAATAAATGTTGCCCCAAAAAAACGTGAGCAAAGAATTATACAGGGTGTTTTTTTTAGAGGTATAGAGCTTCGAATTGAAATAAAACACAAGAAAATCGTTTTAATGTCCATCAATTTGGCTTTATTGGAAGGATAATTTTATGCCATTAATGTTTAAATATGATTTCGGGCATGTGGCCGCCGCGGCTGGCTCGAATAAAGCCAATTCTACAGGTCCAATTTTGAACCACTTTTTCGAGCATATGGGGCCGTATGTCGGCAATAACGCCACGAATGTTGGCTTCCAAGTCCCCTAACGTTTCTGGTTTGTTGGCGTAGACGAGCGACTTCACATATCCCCAAAGAAAATAATCCAATGGTGTCAAATCACACGATCTTGGTGGCCAATTATGCGCTCATCGAATGTTTCCTTCAATAAATTGATTGTGACGTGCGCTGTGTGGCATGTGGCGCCGTCTTGTTGGAACCACAGCTCATCCACATTCATGCCATCCAATTCGGGAACAAAATAGTCGGTTATCATGGCTCTATACCGGTCTCCATTAGCGGTAACTGACTCTCCAGCATTATTTCGGAAGAAGTATGGCCCAATGACTCCACCAGCCCATAGAGCACACCAAACAGTCAGTTTTTGTGGATGAAATGGCGTCTCAAGGGTCTCATGTGGATTCTCTTCACTCCAAATGCGGCAATTTTGCTTGTTGACGTAGCCATTCAACCAAAAATGAGCCTCATCACTGAACAAAATTTTGCGATGAAAATCAGCATCGAGATCAATCTCATTTTCGGCCCATACACCAAAATCACGACGCATTGCATGGTCTCGCGGCTTTAATTCTTGCACAAGCTGGATCTTGTAAGGTCGCAAGCCAAGATCTTTGCGCAAAATCTTCCATAAAGTTGATGGACAAAGCTCCAATTGCTGTGCACGGTGGCGAATCGATTTATTCGGGTCCTCTTCAACATTTTGCTCTACAGCGGCAATTGTTTCTTCGGTGCGCACTGTTCGACGTCTCTGCGGATGCGTATTATCACATAGAGTAAACGTAGTGCGAAAACGACCCATGGTTAACCGAATTAATTGCTCTGATGGACGATTACAAACCTCTAAAAAAAACACCCAGTATATTAAAGAACAACGCTCCCAGAAATGTCGATAATTGGAACGTGCTACTATTTTAGCTAGATTAGAATTACGGTCTTAGAATGAGGGGAAATTTCTTTTTGCGCATTGGGATTTTTAGCAACGAAGCTGAAATTCCCTCTGATCTGCCATTTTCTATTTTATTAAGATTTTTTATTTTGTTTATTTAAATTAATAGAGAAGTTTTTTGAAAATACGATATGAAAATAAATGCTATATGAATTGATAATTAAAAAAAAAGAGGAAACCTTTCGGCAATTACACAATAATTTCAATATTAGTTTTGATTATTAAATGGAGGAAAATCCTGATGATTCAATTGAAAAAATCCTAAAAAAAATTGCGTGTATTTGTTGTTGCTTTTTTGTAGTTTACAACTGATACCGTTATTTGAAATTGTGTGCTCAAATTAGGCTATTTTTTGCAACCAGGATTTTTCCTTTGGGGACCATAAATATATAGAAATTATGAACTTATATTTTTCAATTTTCTTGTTTTACTTGAAACGAACCATTAGTTGAAACAAGTTAATACTAAATAAGTTCAATAAGAATAGCTTAGTCATTAGAACTGGTTCTGGATTTAAAAAAACACGAAAATCATATTTTCAAAGATAAAAAAATGAAGATTTCTTTAAAATTAACACGGAAACTAAATCAATGTGCCAAAATTCACTACTGCTTTCGCCATTTTATTTAAATTTGGGCTAAAGCCTTTCCGAATCAAGAAATATTCATATAAGGGGCTTAGCATCCTTGATCCCTTGATCAAGTACGTACATTTTTCGGCTCAAACTGAAAAATAAAAATAAAAATGATATTCATGTTGTTTTATTTGCTGAGCGCCTGCTTCAAACAAAATTTCATTTGTCTTACGGATTGAATTGAAACTATTTTACAAAACTCTTAATATTTCTATAATATTTATATTTTTCAAAATGATCATGGAAATAAAAATAAAGGTTAACCTAAATTGTCGCATTAAAATCTGACAGCAAAATGTGGCTTCGCTTCTTTAATAATAATTCTTTGTTACATGCGCCAAAACTGGTTTAATATCAACAGAAATCCAATAATAAGATCAGTTCAGCAATAAGTTAGAATTTGATGTTTCCCAGAATTATTTGCACCGATATAGATATCTTAACTTGTACGTTAATTTGTTTATTACCTGCTCAAGATCCTCAAAAATGAAAAGGAAACATTTTTACGAGCATTTTAGCAAGAAATACCAATGAGATTTTAATGAGCCTTACTAAACTCACTTATACCTGTGTACTGCGTACGGATCCCTACCGTGTTGTATATAAAGTTCTGTCATCTGAATTTTTACACATTTTAGATATCTACATTCGCTGTGTCAACATGAAATTGGTAAGCCTTAGATTTCCTTCAGAATCAGAAGAAAAATTTGACATCTTTTCATTTCAGTTTGTACTACTTACATTGATTGTCAGCAGCGCTTCAGCAGCACCCACTTTGAAACATATTCTTGGTTTAAAAGAAGCTGTACTTGATCATTTTCATGGTAGTGACCACAATCAAGGAAACGGTTACGGACGTGGCTTTGAACGTCCTATTGGACATGCTGGATTTGGCTCAGGAACCAATAAAAACTCTCAAGTAGTTTACATACAGAACGGGCAATCACAACAACAGTCGTCTAACGGATATAGTACTGGTGGTGCCGGAATTAGTGGCTTATATCCTAGCAGTCAAGTTGAGAAACAGCTAGGAGGCATGTATGGACAATATCCTCATTTTGGTGCAACACAATCTACGGCAAATACTATATCTTCTTCTTCGAGCAACAGCGCTGTTGGAAGTCCCAGTTTTCATGAAAACAGAGGAAGTGGTGCCACTGCTCAGTCCAGCGCTGTTGGAAGTTCCAGTTTTCATGACAACCAAGGTAGGGGTGCCACTGCTCAGTCCAGTGCCTCTGCATGGAGTTCGACAAATGCTGGTATTGTTTGAGTAATCTTGTATTTTCTATGCTTTAATTCAATATTGAAAAATTCATAAAGTTATTGCAACAACTGAAAAAAATGGCAGCATTTTTAATGTTAGATAATAAATCACACTTTAGTTAGTGGTCCCATGAGATAACTGAAAATTTAATTGAATAATGATTGCCAATAATCATGTTGAGTGGTTGTTTTTTTTCTTATTTAAAACTATCCAGTAGCTCTTACATATAAAACAAACAAGCAGAAAAAATGTAACAATAAAAGCTATTCATTACACAATACCAGCAACAACAATTGTAATAAAGATATTGGAGGCTTGTCAATCACAGCGTTGATCTTTGAGACACGTTCGAGGTAGCCAACATGAATTATGTTCACAGCTTAATAACGTTTTTTCTTGTATGGGAGGTGCCACGGCCATTGATCCAATCTCGTCGTAGTTTATCTAATTTTAAAGCTCATGGTAACCGACAACTATATACCAAATCCTAAAAAATAACTCCAATAGCACACTAAATATAACATTTAACGTTTTTTGCATGTATGGGAGGTGCCACGTCCACAGAGGATAAATCCTAGTGGTATCGTGAAATACATAATTTGGAAGCACTATATTAGTAAAAAAAAATAATGTAATTCCCTTAAATTTCAAGCATTTCTACTTACTGTGCATAGTTAGAATATTTGCCTGCTCAAAATAATAGGTACACCTGCACTTTGATTCAAATTTTTGTTTGAAATTTTTTGTTTTCAATTCTTTTTTGAGCTTTTCTTAGAAGAACGTTAAGTTTTCTTTAATTAAACCTTAAAATGCAGTGAATTGATAGGAAAAATTTTAGTTGAGATGGGTCGTAAGCCATACTGCTCTGTTGAGGAATCGAGACTGACTTAAAACTTGAAAAAAAGGAAGAAAATCTCTTCAATTGTTGCAGAAACAAAATTTTAGCATGAGGCTAAATTTTGCAAGAATCACGGAAACTTGTCAGGACATAATATTTTCGCCTGCGTGTTATTGTCTTCTTTGTTTTGTAAATTTGAAGTGAAACTCTTTGCTTTTAGGCAACCGCACAATCCTTTGTGAATCATTGCCAAATAAATTGATCTTAGTTTGATCACTTCATAAGATATTACTCCATTTTTTTCTCCCATTCAGGTCAACTAATCGATATTGGTCGATATTTATTAACTTATTCAATACTATTCGACATTTCTTAATACATCACGGTATGCTGTAACCAAATTGAAATAAAAATTCGACTCACAACAAAAACTTAGATTGGGGGTTATTTGGAATGTAATATTGTGTCGATATGTGTCAAGAGAAAAGAAATATTTAGAGATTTTTTTTATTACAAATTTCGTATTTTTTAATGATTTTACATGCATTTTTCTTAACTTTTTGTAAAGGAATGTCTCAAAAACTATAGTGGATAGATAAAAAACATGTAATTATTTTTGTTTATAAATGTATAAAATTTATAAAACATTAAGTAAATTTGCTTAAACATTTTTTTTTTCATATTTAGTGTGCTATGGAAGTAGTTTTTTTAAAATTTGGTATAGAAGATGTTGGTTACTGTAACTTTTGAAATTAAATGGACTTCGTCGGGATTGCATTAGTGGACGTGGCACCTCCCATACATGCAAAAAATGTTAAATGTTATATTTAGTGTGCTATTGGAGATATTTTTTTAGGATTTGGTATATAGTTGTCGGTTACCATGAGCTTTAAAATTAGATAAACTACGACGAGATTGGATCAATGGCCGTAGCACCTCCCATACAAGAAAAAACGTTATTAAGCTGTGAACATAATTCATGTTGGCTACCTCGAACGTGTCTCAAAGATCAACGCTGTGATTGACAAGCCTCCAATATCTTTATTACAATTGTTGTTGCTGGTATTGTGTAATGAATAGCTTTTATTGTTACATTTTTTCTGCTTGTTTGTTTTATATGTAAGAGCTACTGGATAGTTTTAAATAAGAAAAAAAACAACCACTCAACATGATTATTGGCAATCATTATTCAATTAAATTTTCAGTTATCTCATGGGACCACTAACTAAAGTGTGATTTATTATCTAACATTAAAAATGCTGCCATTTTTTTCAGTTGTTGCAATAACTTTATGAATTTTTCAATATTGAATTAAAGCATAGAAAATACAAGATTACTCAAACAATACCAGCATTTGTCGAACTCCATGCAGAGGCACTGGACTGAGCAGTGGCACCACTACCTTGGTTGTCATGAAAACTGGAACTTCCAACAGCGCTGGACTGAGCAGTGGCACCACTTCCTCTGTTTTCATGAAAACTGAGACTTCCAACAGCGCTGTTGCTCGAAGAAGAAGATATAGTATTTGCCGTAGATTGTGTTGCACCAAAATGAGGATATTGTCCATACATGCCTCCTAGCTGTTTCTCAACTTGACTGCTAGGATATAAGCCACTAATTCCGGCATCACCAGTACTATATCCGTTAGAAGATATAGTATTTGCCGTAGATTGTGTTGCACCAAAATGAGGATATTGTCCATACATGCCTCCTAGCTGTTTCTCAACTTGACTGCTAGGATATAAGCCACTAATTCCGGCACCACCAGTACTATATCCGTTAGACGACTGTTGTTGTGATTGCCCGTTCTGTATGTAAACTACTTGAGAGTTTTTATTGGTTCCTGAGCCAAATCCAGCATGTCCAATAGGACGTTCAAAGCCACGTCCGTTACCGTATCCTTGATTGTGGTCACTACCATGAAAATGATCAAGTACAGCGTCTCTTAAACCAAGAATATGTTTCAAAGTGGGTGCTGCTGAAGCGCTGCTGACAATCAATGTAAGTAGTACAAACTGAAATGAAAAGATGTCAAATTTTTCTTCTGATTCTGAAGGAAATCTAAGGCTTACCAATTTCATGTTGACACAGCGAATGTAGATATCTAAAATGTTTAAAAATTCAGATGACAGAGCTTTATATACAACACGGTAGGGATCCGTACGCAGTACACAGGTATAAGTGAGTTTAGTAAGGCTCATTAAAATCTCATTAGTATTTCTTGCTAAAATGCTCGTAAAAATGTTTCCTTTTCATTTTTGAGGATCTTGAGCAGGTAATAAACAAATTAACGTACAAGTTAAGATATCTATATCGGTGCAAATAATTCTGGGAAACATCAAATTCTAACTTATTGCTGAACTGATCTTATTATTGGATTTCTGTTGATATTAAACCAGTTTTGGCGCATGTAACAAAGAATTATATATTAAAGAAGCGAAGCCACATTTTGCTGTCAGATTTTAATGCGACAATTTAGGTTAACCTTTATTTATATTTCCATGATCATTTTGAAAAATATAAAAATTATAGAAATATTTTGAGTTTTGTAAAATAATTTCAATTCAATCCGTAAGACAAATGAAAGTTTGTTTGAAGCAGGCGCTCAGCAAATAAAACAACATGAATGTCATTTTTATTTTTCAGTTTGAGCCGAAAAATGTACGTACTTGATCAAGGGATCAAGGATGCTAAGCCCCTTATATGAATATTTCTTGATTCGGAAAGGCTTTAGCCCAAATTTAAATAAAATGGCGAAAGCAGTAGTGAATTTTGGCACATTGATTTAGTTTCCGTGTTAATTTTAAAGAAATCTTCATTTTTTTATCTTTGAAAATATGATTTTCGTGTTTTTTTAAATCCAGAACCAGTTCTAATGACTAAGCTATTCTTATTGAACTTATTTAGTATTAACTTGTTTCAACTAATGGTTCGTTTCAAGTAAAACAAGAAAATTGAAAAATATAAGTTCATAATTTCTATATATTTATGGTCCCCAAAGGAAAAATCCTGGTTGCAAAAAATAGCCTAATTTGAGCACACACACATGCAAACAACATAAATAACATTTTTGTGATTTTTCTCCCGAAAAAATACCAACAAAATTTCAAATAACGGTATCAGTTGTAAACTACAAAAAAGCAACAACAAATACACGCAATTTTATTAGGATTTTTTCAACTGAATTTTTCTGAAGAAAATCCAACAACAAAATTTACGCGGGATCACCTGCAAATTTGCAAGTTTGAAGGAGTCAAAATAAAAATCATGTTGTTGGATTTGCTGGTTGCCTGGTAGCAGATCAGATCAGAGGGAATTGCAGCTTCGTTGCTGAAAACCCCAATACGCAGCATAAGCCAAAATCACATTTCCCCTCATTCTAAGACTGTAATTTTATTGTCAGAAAATTAGTGAAGCGAACCAATTATCGACATTTCTGGGAGCGTAGTTCATTCATATATAATTCTTTGGTTCTTTCATATATAATTCTTTGTAGCTCACAGCTAGAGCGAATGTAGTTCGAAATTAGAGAAGACAATAACCTTTCAGTCATTTATTCACCTCTGTTTTCGTAGTTATATCTTACAGGGTGCCTCAGCTACAAAATTTAATTTAATTTTTGTTGAGAGACTTTCTTATCTATGGTTTGTGTACAAAATAAAAAGGTTAGTTTCAAGACAGTTTGATGTTTGTTCCAACTTGTTGGAGTACAGTTTAAAGTGTAGTGTAAAATTAGATTGCGTTTCTCTGATTGGCTTTTAACAAAGGAATCGATATCAATATTCTGCGATATTCTGAGTTTGCAACGTTACGCTTCCTGTGCAAAAAGTAAATCCTACGGTTAAACAAATGAGTAAAAGCGGATTTTATTATAGTCCAACAGCCGGCTGTAGAAAAGTCAAGTGTATAAGATTACACCATGGGACCTATGCCAAATGATAGAGCTCGATGAGCCTAAATAGAATATCTAGGGTTGCCTTGCCAAAGCCTGTCCTAACCTAGGGTTGCCTCGCGTTTTTTTGGCCAATTTTTTTCAATGAAAAGTGTATAAGATTACAGCATGAAATGGGTGTCAAAAGGTAGAGCTCGATTAGCCTAAATAGAAAATATAGGGTTGCCTTGCCAAAGCCTGTCCTAAACTAGGGTTGCCACCCATTTTCTGGGCCAATTTTTTTTAATAAAAAGTGTATAAGATTACAGCATGAAAGTGGTGCCAAATGATAAAGCTCGATGAGCCTAAATAGAATATATAGGGTTGCCTTGCCAAAGCCTTTCCCGATGGCCGAAAATGCCCGAAATTTAGCCAATTTTGCTATTCTAATTAAAACTGTAGTACATAACAGCTCCAAATGTATGCCAAAAGATAGAACGTGAAGAGGCCTAAATATAATACCTTGGATTGCATTGTTGAATCCTGTCGCAAACATGGGTTTTCACCGGTTTTTGGGTCCATTTTTATTAATGAAGATAATAGCTTGAAATTTGTGCCAAATGATAGATATTGAAAAGCCTAAAAAGAATATATAGGGTTGCCTTGCCAAAGCCTGTCCCGATGGCCGAAAAAAACCCACTTTTGGCCGACTTTTTTCTTAATAAAAAGTGTATAAGATTACAGCATGAAATGGGTGTCAAAAGGTAGAGCTCGATGAGCCTAAATAGAAAATATAGGGTTGCCTTTCCAAAGCTTGTCCTAAACATTATTTGACACCCGTTTTTGGGGTCAACTTTTCTTAAATGAGTGGCAACTCATGTTTGGGACAGGATTCTGCAAGGCAACCCTATATATTCTATTAAGGCTCTTCGATATCTATCATTTGGCACAAATTTCAAGCTGTTATCTTCATTAATGAAAATTGACCTAAAAAACCGGTGAAAACCCATGTTTGCGACAGGATTCAACAATGCAATCCAAGGTATTATATTTAGGCCTCTTCATGTTCTATCTTTTGGCATACATTTGGAGCTGTTATGTACTACAGTTTTAGTTAGAATAGCAAAATTGGCTGAATTTCGGGCATTTTCGGCCATCGGGACAGGCTTTGGCAAGGCAACCCTATATATTCTACTTAGGCTCATAGAGCTCTATCATTTGACACCACTTTCATGCTGTAATCTTATACACTTTTTATTAAAAAAAATTGGCCCAAAAAACGGGTGGCAACCCTAGTTTAGGACAGGCTTTGGCAAGGCAACCCTATATTTTCTATTTAGGCTCATCGAGATCTACCTTTTGACACTCATTTCATGCTGTAATCTTATACACTTTTCATTGAAAAAAATTGGCCCAAAAAACGCGAGGCAACCCTAGTTTAGGACAGGCTTTGGCAAGGCAACCCTATATTTTATTTTTAGGCTCATCGAGCTCTATCATTTGACACCAATTTCATGCTGTAATCTTATACACATTTTATTAAGAAAAAAGTCGGCCAAAAGTGGGTTTTTTTCGGCCATCGGGACAGGCTTTGGCAATGCAACCCTATATATTCTTTTTAGGCTCATCGAGCTCTATCATTTGGCATAGGTCCCATGGTGTAATCTTATACACTCGACTTTTCTACAGCGGGCTCTCCGTCTATTACTGATACGATACGTTTTATACACTTTGGAATATTTAATAAATAAAATTCCTTCTGCTATTTAAAAAAAAGAGTCTTTTGGGAATTATCTACTTATTCACTGTAGGCTCTACATTTTGCACAGGAAGCTTTACGTTGATAACTCGGAATACCGTTCTTTATATTTACGTCTTTGTTCTTTTTAACTTTTTTTTTATAAAAATTTTGTGAAAGTAAAGTGAAAAAACTTACGTTATTTATATATCTTTGATTACGTTGACTTATCAATATTGTTTTTTATCACTCACGATTGTTTTATTCGAATTATAAGTAGATATTTACAATAAATAATTAACGACTTTAACAACTGACGAAGGAACGGAAACTACAGATTTTGTGATTTGACGCCGCAACTCCACAAAATGATTAGTGTTGCCAATGTG
This sequence comes from Tricholauxania praeusta, assembly GCA_949775025.1. Lineage (NCBI taxonomy): Eukaryota > Metazoa > Arthropoda > Insecta > Diptera > Lauxaniidae > Tricholauxania > Tricholauxania praeusta. The sequence goes on along the minus strand of OX459028.1, from coordinate 161,274,797 downwards.
CTAAGTTTTGATACGTTAAGGCCACACACACGAGGCAGCTCTTTGTTAACATCGGTTGCAAGCACGTGATGCTTCGGTTGCAAAGATTATCCGTAGCTGTCCAGCTGTAAGCTGTTGCTCTATCTTCCTTTAAACCATTCAAGCCTGTAGGATGAATGTTATATTTTCAACGCACTGAAACTATTACACCTCTAATACCTATGCTGTGCAGTTGTAGCCTTGCTTATAGTCATATCGCCGAAGCCTAGAGGAGGGACAATTTTAGGCCCAAGATGGCGGACGCTAAACGATGGTGGCTTACCTTTATCTTCACAACTTCTTATCATGGGTATCAAATGAAGGGATTTTTAGATTAGAATCCAATAACCCACGTGAGTCATTCAAGCCCAATATGACGGAAACGCTAAAAGGCAAGATTATCTTAAAGGTGGGAAAGGGTCGGAAAATCAATTTTTTTTTTTTTAATTTCTTTTCTGATACTAAAAGTCATAAGGAATATTGTCAGAAAATTTGAAGTCATTAGGAGCAAAACTTTCGAGTTCCAGCGGTCATATGAAGAAGTAATCATATATAAACTTCAGTCGCGTTTTTCTCAAAACTTTTTTTTAAGTCGGTAGTCAAACGAAGGATTTTTTTTTTTTTTTCAATAACTACTTGTTTTTTAATTAAACAAAAGGAGCAATTTTTGGTAAAAATCAGAGCTTTTTTATTAAACTTTCGTTCAAATCCATGATTGATTTCAGATGAAGCAGTCATGAGTTATCTTGCCTACCGCATGTTGACTTTTTTTTTAGGTTACTTAGTTCTCCCCACTACCACTGGCTTATTTTTTGATATTTTTTAATGAAAATTTAGCTGATAATGCTACAAGTTTCGAAATGATCTTCTTATAAATCCTTACGACATCCATGTGAATTTGAGAAAGGGGAACTTTTGAACAAAACTTAAAATAATATTCATCTGATTCCATAAAAATTTTGTTAACCTGTTCTCAGTGAGTTAACAGCCGGAACTCTTCTGTTAAGTTCTGAGTATCGCACAATGTGAATGAGTAATAAACGAAAACAAAAAAAGACGACTTTACTAAGACTTTTTATTTTGCGCAGCATGTGAGCTACTGATAATAAAATCTCAGATTCCAACTTTCACAGAGCTCAGTTGCGAATGTGATTTTCAGAAGAGCACTACATTTCATTATTTTTTTTTTCGGAAGACAAACATGTTGGTATATTTCTTATGTTTACTTTCAATTTCCGGTGTTTTGGCCAACGACGATTGTCCAGTAATAAAGCTGAAACGGCAATGGGGTGGTAAAGCTGGCACGCAACTAACTTACCAAGTGCGTCCGATACGCTACGTTATTGTTCATCATACAGTAACAGCAGAGTGTTCCAGTTTTATAAAATGTGCAAAAATACTACAAGGAATGCAAGCTTACCAAATGAACGAATTGGAATTTGATGACATCGGGTACAAGTGAGTCTTGCTGCGATCATAAGAATGATCACACTTACATATAATGATGATAATTATCAGCTACTTAATCAGAAAAACTCCCCATGTTTAATGAATTCTCATTAGATTATTTTTAAATGTACATATTATTGTAGCACAAGTCAAAAATCGTAATATGAATATCTGATTAATTTTACGCATCTTATTTTGATTATTTAAAACATCTAAGATGTTAAAGAGAAATGTGATTACACTAATTTGTTTAGTGACAAAGCATTTTAAATAAAATAAAGCTGAATTTCTTATTTTTTTACAGCTTCCTTATTGGCAATGATGGCATTGTATACGAAGGCGTTGGCTGGGGTGTTCGTGGTGCACATAGTTATGGCTATAATCAGAATGGTACTGGCATTGCCTTTATCGGCAACTTTGATGGTAAGTTTTATTTTGACATTTCTTGAAGAAAAAAATAAAATTTTTGTTTTAAAATTTTTAGAAAAATTACCTTCACTTGAGGCTTTAACTGCCGCTCAAAAATTGCTGGCCTGTGGTGTGAAGGCTGGTGAGTTGGACCGTCATTATCGTCTTTTAGCTGGATCGCAGGTAATCAGCACAGATAGTCCCGGATTAACGTTGTATAATGAAATACAAGAATGGGATCATTGGACGCAGATACCGTAATTGAATTTTCATATTTTAGAAATAAGTCAAATTAATTTACGTTTTTAATAAATACCATAGTTTAGGAGTATAAAATGAGTACTAACTAAGGGAAATGCACTTACTAAAATTTTTATTAAGTTGTACACTTCAAGAACTCCATCGAAGTAAGCAAAGCTATCTGTATATGGGGCAATTTTTTCCAAAACGAAAACAGTTGGAACTTGGGGCCTTTGATTTTGCAGTCCTTTCGTGAGGGTAGTATTTGACTAGTTGATTGATTAACCATAAATAATTTTGTATTAAGTCTATCCATTGTAGAGCAACAATTTTTCCAAATTTTGGCTGAATAAAAAGTTTTACCAAAATCAAAATCCGATATCAATTTTAGAAATATATTATTTCGGATAAGAGTTTTTCAAAAATCTAAAACAAAATTCTACCTTTTTCTAGTGAGGCTAAAAAAATACCAAAAAGTAGGGAAAAATATTAAAAACTAATTCATTTGTTTCTTTTTTATCTATTTTTAATAATTGCAGCGCAACAATGATTCGACTTATGCCAATACTTAAGAAACAAAATAGCAAAATCCGAGAACTCAAGGTCTAACTCCATTTGTTTTGGCAAATAATGACTCATATAAAAAATTTACACTCACCGTTGATTCATAATAACATCACCTTCCTAATATAAGAAAGATTTTTTAAAAAAACTCTAATCCTATAATGTGACACATTCTAAAAATTCCAATCTTCGCCTTTTCCATACAAAAAAAGTAGTGCAAGATCCAAAGAAACATCGACCTTCACCCATCTGCAATATGGACGAACACATTCAGAAACACTTGGCTATTGAAATATGGTCATGTCTATTTTTAATTAACTTTTTTCGGATTCTTCACCCACTTGTTTACCAAACAAATAGTATTCGAACCGAAAGCTTGAAACATAAAGAATATGCCTAGGTAGTATTGCCTACTCATTTCTGGTCATGACTACCTGGCAAACTTTGTGCAATGACCTAAACCAAACTTGTAGTTGAAAAAAAATAAAATTAAAGCACAGGATTCTGACATAATTTAAGCTCCTTTCGAGAGAGAACTTATTTTTCTGGATTTTTGGATTTAGAGAAAAATGCTCCACTGAAGATGCTCTGCTTGACTTTTGTGCTGAGCTACACAAAGAATTAGATGGTAGAAAAATTTGTGCCGGGCTTTTTGTTGATATAACCAAAGCCTTTGACATGGTTGATCATCAATGCCTTTTAAACAAGTTATATAGTTTAGGTATCCGTGGTTTCTTTTATGACTGGTTTGTGTCTTACTTAAAAAATCGGTCACAGAAGGTGAAAGTGGGCGATAGCCTGAGTGATTCCAGAGTCATTAATATAAGAGTACCTCAAGGATCAGTCCTTGGTCCTATTCTATTTTTAATTTATATAAATTCCTTATTTGATCAACCATTTAGAGGAAAAGTCAAAGCTTTTGCTGATGACTTAGGAATTTCATACAGTTCGACAGATCCCTTATCCTTGGTTGCAGATATAAACCATGATGTCCATGTACTTCGCACCTGGTTTGCGGAACATAAACTAGTCGTTAGCAACAAGACGAAATTAATGTTTTACTATCCGAAACTTCATGAGTCTACAGATCTTGACATTACTTTCCATGCATCAAACTGCAAGCGCCACATTCTTTACAGCAATAACTGTGCTAACCAATGCTTTGATATGTTTTTTAATTCTAATATTTCCTGTGAGCCTAACTGTTTCAAAATTGATGCAGTGGATCACTTCAGATATTTAGGTATAACGATTGACCGTTGTTTAAATTGGAATGAGCATATCTCTAGCCTGAAGAAATATTTGATGATGTCAATTCGCAGTTTTTATCGGATTAGGAAATTCGTTTCAAATAATACACTGAAAACTATATATTATGGAATATTTCACAGCAAACTAGAGTATGGTATAAGCTGTTGGTGTGGTTCTTATCTCAATAAAATACAACAACTAATTGTATTACAAAAATGTGCTATTAGAAAGATTTGTAACTCCCAACGTCTAGCCCACTCTAGTGAACTGTTTAGGAATTTGAAAATCCTACCTGTTAGACAACTGTTTTATTTTAAAGTATTAAAAATATACTTTAAGAGAGGTGGATATTTGCAAAGTCCTGTACGTGACACACACACCCTGCGTAGCAACTCTCACTCGAATGTACCACTTCCGTTTTTTCGCACGACTCTGTTCAGGAACTTCTACACAGTAGTTTCTTGTAAACTGTTTAACTGTATACCAGTGGCCTTACGAATGATTAGACCTCTATCTGCATTTTTAAAAAAGCTTAAGCTTTGGCTTCTTAGTTTTGATTCCAACCAGGTTGAAGTTTTAGCGCGCTACGTAGTTTAAAAAATATGATTGATAATTTCTTTAGTATGCATTCTTACACCGAGCTCTATTTTGATTTTAATTTTGTTTTATATGAAATGCTTTAATCCCTCTTAGTTCTTATGAAATACCATATCATTGCTGGGCGTTCTTAAATTAGTTTTAAATTAGTTTTTTTATATGTTCACCCCACACATAATTAACTTATAATATATATGTATTTTTAAGCTTTAAAGTGGCATTTAACACTATTTTTGTTAAATAAAATATAAAATGTCACTAACTATTCTCTATATCTATAAAAGAAATTGAAAGTTAAATACCATGTTAAATTATGTTTATCTAATTATAAGATTGAGAATAATGAATAAAAAATGAAATGAATGAAAATGAAAATGAAAAATGGTGGCTACGATCTGTCAGAGGGCTTAGCCCGCAACACTTCTAGTTACTCTAATGGCTCTATCCAATTATTACTCGATATTATTCAAAACTCACACATTTGCCAACAATCACGAAAAAATTGAGGCTGACCCAAAACCAGCCTCCAGATTGTAGATAGCGACGTTTACGATGTCGTCTTTTATGTCCTTTAGAAATGAAAGACATTTCTAGCGATAAAACTTAGGTTTGCGAGCGTACAACTGAAAATTACTTTTTATATTAGAACGGCTGTAATTTCTAACTATGTCTATATACTAAATTGTGAATTTGGTACATAGATATAGTGTCAGATGGTTTAAGTGCCAATACGCAGCGTTTAAGTACTTATTTTTTGACATTTTCACATTGTGTTTGATATATCCATATGTTCTAAGATGTAGCATCATAAGTATTTTGTCTTATAAGAATTAACACGTCCTGTTATTCAATCCCAACAACAATTTCCATCATGCTTAATATAGACAATGTAACGGGTGATTCACTTAGAGATTCTTTCTTCAGTAAGGAATTTATGACAGATCACGCGTGAGTCATGTCAAACTGTCATGTTATTTTTGTTCAATCCCATTTGACATTTCATCAAGGAAAGACTAACACCGCAACAACTTTGCAAATTGTTGAATCTTACTATATTCACAAAAATTGCATCTTCAAATTTATTTAAAATTCATATGATGTCTTGAAATTTCTAAGTCATGTAATATATCTTTTGTGTTTTTTTGGGCTACGTATAGTCCAAACTCTATATAGATAAGCCAGCTACGATTGAGCAATTCGAAGCCAACGTTACTTGCGTAATTCGCTAAATACCACTCGAAATGCTTAAACGTGTCACCTAAAATTTTAGCATCAAGATGGACCAAATTAGCCGCTGTTACGGCCAACATTTGAAAGCAATTATCTTTAAAAATATCTATGTAAAGAATGTTTCTTTTAATAATAAATATTACCCAATAAAATTGAATTTTTTAAATTTTTTCTATTAATGTGAAAAGTACCTCTAAATGAAACATCCGTTACATCCACATACCGAATTTCACAACTATAGCTGTTATATGTACTAAATTACAGCGTTTTCAATGTTTATAAGTTGTTTTTTATCTTTTCCTTTCCAGGATAAAAACTAGCATACATATGTTTTTTGTGGAGCTTCAAAAAATCTTTCTGCAAATTTTCTATGAATTCGCTTTGAATATTAAGCAGTTAAGAGTTAACAAACAAACACACTTTCGTAAGCTTAATATTAGTTAGAGTTCAATTAACTATTTAATACGATTATCACATCCTCTTACTATAAAATACTTTTGCAAAGAACTTGCTAATCACTAAACTGATCTACAGCCCCCGTCATCTTCATAACCGCATATCATAAAATTGTTTACTATCTTGCCTGCAAATTTACAAATGGGGAACTTTTTATCTGAATAACCTAAACCTTAATGTTCTTGACCAAAGTGCAAATTCATTAATGTCTTTTTAGCTTATTACTTTTGTATGCAGAGCAACTGTATGGAAATATTTAAATCATATTTGTAAGAAAAGCAATCACCGAATAATTTGCCATATTTTTGACAGAATTTGTCTGAAGTTTGGAGACTTTCACTTAGAACAGTGATAGAAAAAAAAAATTTCAAAAGTTTTATGTAAAAGAATTAAACAGTGCGTTGTGGTAACTTATGGTAACGGATAAAGTTGTTGACAAAAAAATCCTGCGCACTTATACCAGGTGCTACTGAGAACGTTTCTTTTGATAAACGCTGTACGAGTTGCTTTCCAAAACTCGTAGCAAACGCCTAAAAAAAAAATTCGAATTCCATGCTAGGTATCCATGTGCGAGCAATGAGAAATAATACAGGGTAAGTCAGTACCCCAAATATGTAATATAAGTTTACATTGTGTCAAGCAAGAGTGTGTGATTACTACTTAGTAGATTTGGGATCAAGCACCATGAATCTTGCCGTGTGTATGAGGAGCAGTTGATAAGGTCCTGGAAAATTAAATGATGGTATATTTGAGTCACACAATTTCAAAATTTGATTTGAGTTTGAGAATGGAATTTTAGACTATTGCCAAAAAATGTTTTTGCTGAGATTGTAAATTATAGACCCCAATATAAAATATTTCATGTTTTAAAATTGTAAAAGGTCCTTCAGACTATGTGAGAAGTCATATAAAAAGTCTTAAAGCCCATTCAATGTGTAAACAGAACTGGGACGTGCGATATATCTTCAGTGTCAAATCGCACCAAAAAATAGAATTTTTTCTATATCTATGCGATAAATTTTCTAGTGTCAATTTTGTACTCACTACAAACGTATAGGAAAAATAAAAGAAAAATCGCACGTCCCAGTTCTGTTTACACATTTTAAAATTAATTAACTTTAAAGGTTTCTGCACAAAAATCCTGGGAAAATGTAAAAAAAAAAATCTTTTGAAAACTTATTACTTAGACAATTCTTAGGAAATTAAAAATTAAATATGGACAGTGGGAATTGATGAATTTCGAAATAAGCACAAGAAAACAATACTTTAGTCCCCAAAACTCTGAAACCTCAAGTCTTTATTAAAAATAAACTGTTTAGTTTCCATTTTGAACACCGTTTTAGTACCTTAAAAAAAGCTATTCTTCGACATTCACAATATTAAAAATTTATATTGATCGGAGCTGATTTTTTTAATTAAAATTTCCCAAAAAAAATCGAAAAAGGCCTGGAAAAAATAAAAAAATATAATTTCATAATAGGAATTTATTTATTTGCCAAGGGTAGTTAGAATGTGGCGGGAGATTATCCTTCGCCCCGATCGAAAATCGTTCAAGGTACGCCAGTTTCGCCAGTAAATCTGTCAGCATTAAAAACATTGCCAAAACTTAAGAAATAAGTGTTATTAAAAGTCTACAACTCAAGAAATCTTTTCTTTTCTTTTCGCACCACTCTAAAACATTATTTTCATTGCTTATGGCTTTTTTCTTATTAATTTTTGAACGGTGAAAAAATTATTTTGAGCGGTGAAAAAACAAGCTTAAGAAGTTGAGAAAGCTATCGGCCTTCGCTTCACAGCCAAGGAGCTTTATTGCTATAATATGTGTAGCATAGGCTACGCTAGCCAAAGTACTTACTTCTGCATTTAAACTTTCATATAATATTTTTATAACCTCTAAAACACCACTCGATTCTTACAGCTCAATTGATTTTTTCAAGATTCCACTAATTCTTTCACCGCTCACTTAAGACTCTTAAGACAATACTGCTATGCACACTTCTAATTGACAAATTGTATACTTACTTATTAAATCAAAAAATTAAGTCTTTCAACCATTCAAAAACAGCGAAAGCACAGGGTTAAACCATATCACCCTGTATAAACATATGGTATTTTAAAATTGATTACCACACTATCGAAGTTCGACCAACCAGAACAATTGAACTCTGACGCAATTTCCCGCTACATTTTGTCCCTTTTTGACCACCAACAAGGTGCCGCCAACTCCGCTGTCTCTTCTGCTACGGCTGCTGCTGCTACATAGTAGGCATGACGGGATCAACGAAAGGAAAGCAAAATTAATGGAAAATTGGAAAACTACAGAGAAAAATATAAATGGATAAAATCGAACCGATGTATGAGCGTTAACTACACTTTTTATTTGCATGAGTGCGCAAGGGTACAGAGTATTTACTCCTTTTAAAACAAAAATTGGTAAGACACTAACTTCAGTTGGAGTTTGGCAACAGTAATATAACGGTTGCGTTTCATTGACGGACAATTTTTAAAAACAAAAAATTATATAAAATTTTGGCTTGAAAGAAAAAACTTAAATTGAAAATAAACAGTGGAAGAAAAAACTCAAACATGCAGTGAAAATAAAATGTTGAGATATAACTTATATTATTTTCTTTTTTTGAAATACTAATCTTAGAATAAATAGAGTGAGTGGTTTAAAAAAAATTTCGAAAAATGCTTGTTAATATGCCAACCACAAGCATTGGCAATACGCTTTCGAACATGGAACCAAATGCCGCGGCACAGGGTTCTTGCGTCGAATACAATTATCTTAAACGAAAACTTAATACCGAGGATATTTTACCGAATCATCAGCCACAACCTACCATCATTAATGAAAATGGCAACAGCAATAATGGAGCCTATCCAGTTACCCTCTGGAAAAAGCGGCACCTAGAAGTGCAGCTAGCTACACCAGCGGCAACTTCAAATAACTTTTGTCAAATTTTAAATGATCATACAACTCAAAATAGCAATTGTAAGAATAATAACAACAACAACATCAACGCTGACAACAACAATGATCTGCAATTCAACATAATGAGCAACGCTTTCATCAATGATCTCTTCAGCTATGACAACAATCTAATTGTGCCAGTTACAACAACACTCACCGATGCCACAACCGTTTCATTCACAGCGCCCAGCAGTGTCAGCATTAATGGCGCCAATTATGTTGCTGATGCTGATGATGGTAACAATTGGCAAGCAACAGATTTACTTGAATTGGATCATCGTTATAACTCCGCGCTACAACCATTAGAAGAGGTGACAACAACACCAACTATCTGTCAAATTAATTCCACCATAGTGGTGAATAATCATGATCATCAGCAGCAGCAGCAGCAACAAAACCACCAACAACACTCAACACAACAGCAACAAACAAACTTTCTAGTTCCTCAAAGTCAAGTGTCAAGATCTCAACCCTCAACCTTAGCAAAATATCGCCAACATTTTCAACTACAGCAGCAACATGTACAACAGCCTTCGCAAGAGCATCCAACTCACGAATATTCTGGCCACCCGCAGCAACAACAAACTGACACTGATACAGATTTTGAAGATAAAAATTTATCCTGGCTATTGAATTTCAAATTTGATGAATTGCCACATTTATCGCCTGATATTGGCAACACTACTCGACTTCAAACTGAGAAAGTGGCGGAAACAGCAGTTGCTACTGCAAATGCTGTGCCTTTGGAGGCCGCTGCTAAAAGTGAATTAAATTCACCATCATCGAATCATTCATCTTCTTCGGAACGTTCACGTTCTAAGTCACCAAAAACATCAACATCAAAGGCCAGTAAGAAATTCGAAGAACTAGTCATGGAAGTAACTGCTGAATGTGATGGCAGTGATATGATCATTGGTGAAAATGTTGTAGTCGAGGATTATTCACCGAAAGCGTAAGTTTAAAGATATATAATATGTAATGGATTGAAATATTTCTGAATCAAAACATATGAAAAATGCACTTAGAATCAATGATCTTTATAGAAATATTTAGATATTTTGTTATTTTGTTATAAGTAAGCCTGTCCCGACAAAGTCATATATCTTAAAGAGGTTTTTCGGGCAGGAAATTGATATGTTTTCATCTCTTCTACAACTATGGATTCAGTAAATTTTTTATTTGAAGTTTTTTTACTGATGTTAAGAAAAACCCTTTTTCTTTTCTTTATTATGACGTCCAATTAGTTGGTTAAACTTACAGTGTGGCCCATAATAACTGTCAGTAAATTTCACTATTCCGAAAAAAATTGAAAACCTGATTTTTTTATAGTCTAAGGATGCATTGCTTTTCAAAATTTAATTGTACACAACGAAAGTACACGGCAAAAAAATATTTTTTATATCAAACTCAGAAGCGCCATGGAAGGTAAAACACGACTTAGTTATAAAATTAAAAAAAAAAAATTATAGAAATTGTGACATCATAAAAACACTAAAACCACTCGGAATAGCAGAAAAATTCATACATACTGAGGGAACAAATGACGTCATAAAACAAGTGAGAGGACGATATCCTGCTCAATCAACCTGTTCTATAGAAAGGGATATGAAAATATAAAAAACTTCCAAGCAGCTTCTTATCAGGAATGATCTACGACTCAAGGCCTATAAAAGCTAACGCTTTCATGGGCTAACAAATAAGCAATAGCAATTACCTGTTACAAAAAGTAAGGAGCTACTTGACTGGCACGGTGGAGATGAAATAATCTTTTTGGATGAAAAACTGTTCTTCCTACAAGACAGCCACAACCAGCAGAATAACCGTGTGTACGCAAGAAGTTTTGCGAATGCTCCAAAAGATGAATTGACTGCTGAGCGATATCAAAACGTGACCAAAACCAAGGTGTGGAGAGCAGTATCACAAATAGGGAAAGGGCCGAAAAATTTGCCTAATTTCATCTTTGCGGAAGAATGGCCACCATCATCTTCGGATCTCAAGACATTGGATTTTTGCGTATGGGACCATATGCTAGGTAAAGTAGGGTCAGCAAAAGGCTTAACAATTGATGGGTTCAAGCAGCGTTTGACAAGGATTTGGGACATAATGGAGCAGAAAATGGTGCGTGCCGCCGGTGAATCGGTTTTCAAACGTTTACGTCTTGTAAGCAAAGAAAAAGGTGATAGTTTCGAACTTCATCATTAATTTAATAAGCGGTTGTGATAAATAAAAAAAAAAATATTGTAAACGACTTTGATTTTTATAACAATTTGCTTTACTGTCAGTTATTATGGGCCACACTGTATACATACATATTTTCAGGCGGGATGAAATACCGCACTTGAAAATTTCTTGTATCCCTACTATAACACCATATCTCGCAAATATAATGGTTTTGTTTCACTTTCGAAAGTGGCATAACGCCCTATGATTCATGGCATTAGGACACCCCGCAAAAACATCATCAAGACACAGTACCTTGCAGATTGACGATTCCTAGGTGGCGTAGGTTAGGTTGGGTTATATTAGATGCAGCAATATTTCACGTACTCCATAGGGTTCCATATGATACTACAATCTCTTTACTCTTATTTTACATTACCGAAACGAATTGAGCATCATTTGCTTTAGAAGTTTTCTTATGATAGCGTTTATTCATACAGATTTACAAAAAATAAAAAAATCACCATCCACCTGTGATCAACATTAATGCAGTTCTGTGGGTTTTAAACTACGAACATCTGAAGATTGGATTTTTCTATCAAGTCAGAACTTAACCCATTTGTGTACATGGCCACTAAATTGTTAGCCGTTTGATGCCCTTAAAGGTTATCATTTCTGATCATTACCGCAAAATTTTCCTTTCACGCCAAAATTTTGAGATATTTCATCTGAAAGCTGCTGAAAGATAAAAAAATTCAAAATGCACATTCTTAAAATTTGTGATGGTCAGATTTTAACTTAATATTGGAAAATTCATTAAAAACGATACCTCGAAGTATCAAATATTTACTGGTCACGGACAACATAGAATTTTCGTCAATTATGAGTTATATATCTCAAAATTCTGATGTGTTGGAAAAGTTCTGACATCAAATCTTTCACGAAAACAGCAAGTCCATTCATTAATTATTCAAAAATTCACCCAAAATGATTCGATTTGGAGAGAAAATTAAGTTTCCACGAAATGAATGTTTCAATAAATTTAAATTGCACGGTCTCTGTATTATAAAAGTTTCTGATTCTAATAATATTATTTTTATATTCAATAACCTATTTATTTTCGCTTTCTCTATATTTCACATCATCAACGCAAAACAACAAAAAAAAATGCAGACAGAAGAAACCCCCATTCACCTACACCGAACTCATCGAATATGCCCTCGAGGATAAGGGTGAATTAACCGTCTCCGGTATTTATCAATGGATATCGTAAGTATTGTATTTTTATAGCAAAATAAAAAATAAACAATAAAAATAAATAACATAGCTAGCTATGTGCATACGAGTGTAATACATAACACGAACGCCATTTTGTTGCGCCGGAAACCGGATGTAATTAAACAAATCTAAGGCGCTTGCAAATATAAAAGTGCAAAACTTAAGGAATTCACCCGTGTAAATACAAATGAACTTATTTGCATACGTATGTTTGTGTGTACATACCACACATAGGTAGTCATGTGATTATAATCATTGTTAGCTACTTTGGGGAAACACAAAACTTATTTATGTTCCTCAAAGTTCGCTTATTGCTTAGCATTATGTTTGGCCAAAAAATTTCAACAAGTTGCCAGCGACAAGATCTTAGCTACACAAAGGTTAACGTCAATAATAAAATAGTTGTTGGTAATTGTTTCAAACTCTCATAACTCATTAATCAAGTTGCATTAATGGGAACTCATATTTAGGGATATAATGTCACTTGTGCAAAAAAAAAAAATTATATAAAATTAAATTTATAATACTTAGTTTAGAAAAAAATATTTAGCTTCAATATACCGACGACTGTAGATAAGAATTTTTTTGATTTTCTCATGAGCTCAGTAAAGGATCGCATCAAACAAAGTTTCATCAAAATCGATCCAATAAATATTTGCGAAAGTAATAATTGTTTTTTTATTTAGTATCCAAATATTAATCTTCATTTTTTAAAATTGCATCATAGTTTTGACACTATATACATAGGTCACTATATAGGACAGTATTTTTTATCTTCTAACAACCCTATGTGCATCAGGTTACTCTTGAGCAAAAAAGTCTCACGCTAATTTAGATCTGCTTCAAGCGGCAGAGCAAGGAACGTGGCAGTCATACAAGTATAAGTACCAACTAAGGCCACTAACAAAATAATAGTTGTATTCAGGGTTGCAAAGTGACCGGTTTTCACCCGACCAAGCCAAGAATTCCATAAAGTAAAAAAAAAAAGTTCTCAACTGAAAAAAAACTTTTGACTTTTTACCATTTCAAGGAAAATCTGTTTTTTTTTTGGAAAGCCGGAAATTCTTTCTCTTAAACTTGGCAACCCTGGTGGTATTCACACTGACCCTGACTGTGAAGACCCTGTTCTTGTTTTGTTTTGTTGACCTGGAGGCTTTTTTATGTACGCAGAACTTTATTCATATTTTAAATGTCCAAATCTTGCGTCACTGTCAGTTGTATTCAATAAGGTTTATTTAATCATGGAAATACACACGCCTCAACAAAACGTGAAAGTTTCCTAATATTTTTTTAACAAAACAATCGTTCCTTAATTGCAACTTATCGTGAACTTCTTACAATTAGTAGTCATTATCGTGGATAGTTTTGAACGTGATCCTTTGCAGTGGCAAAATATGAACATTTTTTACACAGGGCGAAGAGCAATCTGCGCACCCCCTTCACTGAAAAAAGTTTAGTGTACTAGGAAAAAAAATTGGATTTTCTTTATCCCGTTTCATCAAATATTTAAAACGTATCATCATATTAAAATTTAATACATTTTTCATGCTCTGATCAATACAAATTTTTAATTTAATATTGGCCCCTATTATGAGTGTCAATAAAAACGACTTGACTCGACACTTGTCGATTTCAGTCAATGCCTGTATTATGAGTGTCAATATTTGTCAATAGTCGACACCAGTCAATTTCAATCCATTGTGAATGGCAAACTCCTATTATAAGTGACAATTTTTTCGACTGGAGTCAATAAAATTGACTATTATTTGTCTATCAATCGAAAGTACTCGACTGGGGGCACAAATCAAGGATAGCGACAAATGCTCGTTTTTTTTTTCTTTTTTGGGAAGTAACGTAGTAAGGGTAAACATAAAAGTACAACCAAAGAGTGTCGCTCGGATCCAGTATCAGAGAAATACCCATTGGAAGTTGCTGATATAGATTTTCTAAAAAGCACTATACGTTAGGAATTCCTCGAGCGATTTTTACAAAATTTATGTCATATGAAAGGTAATTTAATAGGCTATATTATTGAACTAGAATAGTTTGAAATCTGTTGCATGGTTTTTAAGATATGGAGGAGTTTTTGTTGAGCAGTGTAATCTCTCTATATAAGTTCAGTTTTTTCTGCGAAAAATAACGTCCGATGGCTATATCTCCGAAACTAGATCAGACCGACACTTTTTAATTAGATAGGTATTTATTCTTAGAGTTAAAATAAGCTGAAGTAACTGTTCTTAAATAATGAAAATATCAGCACTTCATAATAATTAGGCAAAGTCTGCTAACAATGCACTCTGGAGTTTTTCATGCACAGCTGGCAGCAATAAATTTTGCTATTTAATATGCAGTCTAAAAACAAAGTAAGACTTTAGTATGGTCAGATAGTATAAGTGTTCAAAAGCATTAAATAGTGGAACGGCAGTACATACTTGTAACTTTATTTTTGAAAACATTGAATATAACAACCTCATACAAATAATGTGGATACTGGGACATAAGGGTATTTCTGGATATTAAAAGGCTCAGACTGTGGCGAAGGAGGCTCTCACTTTGCCCCTTGTTTTTGAAAACACCTAATCTAAAAAGAAGAACTGGAACTAGTCTGGGAGTTTACCTCTTATATGAAAACGCACAAGATGAGCCTGAAGAGACCGAATTGCAGTATTCACTTTTCTCGCGAAAAATGCGCAACGTTAGCTAGAGTTAGACTCGGTAACAGATTATTTAGCGTAAAACATCTGTTCACAAAAACGGAGTATTATGCAATGCATCTTTGCACTTTAGCATGCACTGTTAAACTGCGCACTGTCGAAATGTTACCAAAAACTCAATTGTTTACTGGACTGCAGCAAAACAGAATCTAATAATTTTGTAAGAGGAGCACTGATGAAGCACGCCCCATTTTATGAAGTGCAGTTGACTATCGATGTAACACGGCCACGTTGCGCTGCAACATTCCATATTTTATAAAATTATTAGTAAAATATATTACAAAAAATAAATTGTCAAATAATTAATTTTTCAATTTGAAAAGCAACATCAGCTGTCATACTTTCAAAAATTCACAATAGCACTCAGTCAAGTCAATATGATTACAGTGGAACTTCGATTATCCGTCTCCCGATCAACCGTCACTCCGATTAACAGTCACATTTTGTCAGCAAACTTTTTTTTCGTTTTGTTTCGATTCTGTTTATGTATGCACACAATGCGAGAAACGATTCTGTCTGAAATTTTTCTTATGAAATTCGGAGATGAAAATTTCGCAGAAATTCATTAATCTAGTTCTTTTTGTTCGCCAAGTCAAGTGGATTACACAAATTTTTGACGAATTTTTTCACCAAAACATCTTGATGCGATTGTAAACTATCACATTGTATTTTTATTCGACAATAAAATACGAAAATGACAATTCAACATTTTTTGTTACATTTCCTTTTTTCTTGCGTTTTTGTGTTACAGTACATACATATACCTATATGTATATTCAATACCTTGTATTCTAGCGTCACCATACAGAATCAAAACAAAATTCTGCCATATATGGTATTCGATTATCCGTCTATTCAATTATCCGTCAGGCTGCTGGTCCCGTGCCTGACGGATAATCGAAGTTCCACTGTATATGATACGGTAATTGAAATTTTATTGACTCGCTTTATTTCAAGTCAAGTCGTTTTTATTGACACTCATAATAGGGGCCATTATTTGCCAATCTTAATAAATACCAAAGAACATTTTGCAGCCATTGCCACCCGGAGCAACAATATCCTACGACTGCCCCACTAACCCCCTCCTAGCTAAGTCACTGACATTTCGATACTCAATATTTGCGTGCCAGTAAGATAGAAATGACGTAAATATTGTTGCCATTCAGGCAAGTGGTGATGAAGATCCAAATTTATCGATTCCAAGGCGTTTTCAAAAGTGCCTCACAACAACATGGTGTATTTTATGGTTGAGCTTGTGCTTACAGCCTAGCAAAATAACTGTCAAGTAAGAATTGATTTCGCCCAGAAAATAAACTTCCCTTATTTTGTCGAAAATAATGCACAATGAGGGCATTCCTGAAAACGCGAAAAAGCCTCGAAAACTGCGTAAACTGCGAAAACTAAGCACATTTTCGAGCCTCGAAAATAATTTGTATGAAGACAAGTTTGCTCAACTCTCAAAAACTTTCGAGGCAAATTAGTTGAGCAAGTAGCTTCGAAAAGTTGGAAAGTGAATCAGTGTTGCCGTTTGTCGAAACGGCATAAGTAAATTGTTTATAGTACTTTCTTCAATAAATTGAATCAATTTATTTTTTTCACTATTTTGCGGCATTTTAAGGATTCTATTTTATTTGACAAAGAATTTGATGAAAAATTTAATTACTTTTCAATAAAATCAGTCATAACTGAAATAGCCGACGTTTTGACTAAAACACTGCAGCACGGCAGCACTGATCGAACTGTCAAATTGACATTGCTCAATCATTTACGCGTTTGCATTGATAGGGGTGTTCCCGAAAGCAAGCTCGAAAACTTTCGAGTTTTCGCGCTTTTCGAGTTTTCGCGTTTAGAGGAATACCCTTAATGAATCTATTGCGTGAAAAGATCGTAGGGTCAATAATCTCATGAAATCGAATATCCAATGGTCTCCAAGAAGTTGTGGCCCAACATTTTTGGAATTCTTGTGGTGTTATTTATGATTATTGGCCCATGCCAATTAACCAGTGACAATTGATGCAAAAAACTGAATATTGAACTCTAATTTAGTGATATAAGGGCTGAGTAATATAATCGTCGAAAAAGTTTAAAAAAAATATATATAGTGTACAGATCAAAATATGTTCGCATACCAAAACTTCATTAAGGTGAAAAGGCTAAGGTCTTAAATTCCAGGTATACCAATATGTTGAATATAGATATAGACCAATGATTCCCGACCCGTTGTGCAAACTGCGCTTCTCGATAGGTATTAATTTAGTAAGGGCCTATTAAACAAAGATTCTTTAAAAATGTTCCTTTATTATTTCTTTAATTAGAATTACATATCTTCTATTGATCATTTGCTCTGCATACATATCACATCCATTGATCCTCCATATGCAGATTACTCTGTTCGATCATGCATATGCAACACCCAATAAACCGAGCGAGTGAGCAATTGAACCAACCATACCGGAAACACTGCACCATACGCATTCACTTTTTCCAACAGCTAATCATGAGGGTGTTATGAGCAATTGTTGCGATCCTAACCAAGTCTTACGTGCACTTATGTATGTCATACGATTGTACCCTATACTCGCTGAACTTAAACGTATAGCTATTCATGTCACCTGATGAAGTGCATTCAGGCGTATAAAAGGTGTATTTTATACGGATACCAAGTTCCTCAACGTCACGTGGCATTTGAAGTTAAAATAGTAAATTTTCCCAACTATGTTTTTATGTTCGTCATCTTTGCATGGGTGCTGTTTCAACCCCTATTAGCCGCATTTTGAAGGCTGTAATGCTTAAACACAAGTTAAACGTTTTTCCTTTTAGGGACTATTTTTTTATGCCTTGATGACGCTACGAACAATTAATAATTATTATGAGCAATGACTGCTGAGCATACAAATTTCATGGGCAATTTGTAAATCATATACTGAGGGAGTTTTTGCAGGTACATATCAGTGGGATGGGTAGTGAACCCGTGGCACAACTTTGCCGCAAAATAAATTTGTGAATGGTTAATGAACAAGTTGAAAAAGTACACATTCAAATTTGTTTTTGGTTTTTCTACTCATTTATTTCGTTTTTGTTTTGAAACACCTAAGTGAACAGGTTGTGGGCACAAGAGCGCTTGGGCACAAGAGAATGGGGTCCTTGCAAAACCTTCATTTAAAGGGAGCACGCAATTTAATTAAACACAAATATTATTCTACATAAATCTATTTTTTTAAATGAAAGAAAGTTCACGAAAGTATAACGAACATTTTAATTGATCTTTGCTAATACTAGAAAAGTTATCAGAATTTTATGAAAAGCTCTTACATTTCCCACGTCTACAGTAAATCAAGCTTTTATACTTTACAATTCAATCAAGTATTGACCAAAAAATAGTCAAGCTTGGAATAAGAATATTTGGTAAATATAACAAAATTCTGTTAAGCAAGTATGTACTGAAAACGAAAGGGCGTGGCGCCTTCCACAAATTCAAACAATTTAAGAATCCAAATATTTGAAAAATTGTAGCAATCTTTTCATCGTCTTGTCCTCCTGTGTTTTTGATCTCCTGAAAATATTTCTGCATTGCAAATTTTCTCGATTCACGGATTTCGTATTTAGTGAATGCTTCCAAGATGATTTAGCATGAGCACATTTTCTGCTACCCTGAAAGTTCCTTGTCAGCGGACTTCAAATCGTGATTTGCGCATAGTGTGTTCAACTCATTGTCATTTTCGCAGCTTGTTTTGAGCGGAAATCAGGTTTTGTCGGCATGTGATAAGTAATTCGGTATTGGAAATGAGACTGGAGCACCAAATTTTTAAAGTTCATCGAAGGAATTTGCCTAACCACGTTTCACAATTGTATAGAGAAACGGGATTCACTTTCGATTCAAACATTTTAGGTTTGTTTTTGCTGACAGGGACGAAAAGTCCAATACAAAGTTTAGCAAAGTAGATTTTCGCTATGTTCGATCATTAGGCGTTATGACGTTCAAATAAGAGAAGTTTCCCACCACTTTTATCATGGCGCTAGTTGGACAGATGGAATATGATTTTTTATTATATAACTAATTTTGCGACATACCTCTTTCGAAATATATCTCAAATCGGTGAGCTTGGCTTGTATGCTTAGAAGCATTATCTGCACAAACAAATTCTTCCAGATACTCGCCGAAAGTCCTATGAATGCCACATATCAAAAACATGGACTCAAAAAAATGTGGGCTTACCATCATATAGGAATCTACGTTTGAAGCCCACATATTGAATTCTAATAAGATAAATCATCTTCTCTTTTCAATGCATCCAGGATGCAATTGCAGTCTATACTATCAAAAGTGGTGCTGTTATTGAATGAAGATTAAATGAAGCGAGGCTTACCACAAACGAATAAGTTACTCTTGTTTCTCACTGACTCTGGTGAAAAGGATTTATGTCAGTACCTGGGATGGAATTTAATATTCTGTCAGTTGCTGTGGTCTTCGCAGGAAAACGGCGAAAGGTGATTACTAATGGATTAGAGTAAACGGCTGAAGGTCTCCGAAAAATGTTCCTTCCATAGGATCCTTTTATTGTTCTTTATTGACCTATCTATTGCGGGTTATTAGTCGTTGTTCTTATTTACAAGGAGCTTTATATACAATACATATGTGTGCAAAGTCTTTCCTATGGGGTCTATTTCACCGCCTTGTGCGTTTTGCATTTCTCTTCTCTACAATCTCCCAGGTTGCCTCACTTTTCAATGTTTTTTGGTCCGTGGTATAAAAGTTAAATAAAAATGTGGTGACTTACGATTTAAATTGAATTGAGCTTTGGGTGTTGTTGCTTAGTTTCCTCATTTCATCAATGAATTTTTACCGGTGGTAGTCATATACAAGTTTAGAGTAAGATTTAGGGTTGCTAATCCGGATAGATGCCGATTTCAGCACTTCTCATTAATCGAACATGAAGATGACATTCCTCAAATTGTTCTTATACGAAAATGGTCTATCTGGCTTTGGTTCGGTGATATGGTGAAACAATCATAAGATTTTCAGCTTTTTACTCAGTTCGGCAGTGCCATTTTCCCGCTCAATACATTTTTCTTCATCATATTGAAGTTTCTTCCCTAGGGGTGGTATATATTTTTGCGATTAGTTGTCTAAAAATTATAAATCTGGCCATTTATTAATTTCCTAAGAATGTTTTTGATAATAACCAGCTTACATTTAATAACGGTGGTAGAGTTTTATGAAGACTATGAGTTAAGCGACATAGGAAGATAAGTAGATTCCAAGCATGTGAAAAGGGGCTGAAAAGTGCCCAAGAAAGACGGTTAGTGTCTAAAACCGGTTTTTGAGAAAAACCACTCCCTCGTGAAGAGCACGAAATTTCCTATAAGATGAAAAAAAAAAAACGATTTTCAGACACTAACCGTCTTTCTTAGGCACGAGACACAGATAGACCTTTAACATATTGCACCAGTGGTAGCATTTCAACATCTGTCATGTTTTTTGGACACCTGAGAATGTTAACGTATTCAGTAGTAGCTAAATTTTTTCATTGGAAAATTTGTAATTGTCTTTACAAAGTTCAATTAAAAACTTTTCCCAAAAAACTCGATTTTCGCTTACCATTCCAACTAGCCCGACCACTGCCAAAAACAAACCGAAATAAATTATTGCATCAACAAGGATGCCATGAATAGCAGTTTTTTTTTATTTTTATTTTATTACAAAACTCTTTCCTTATTTGCCTAGGCACAATTTCGAGAGAAGGACGAAATACCAAAATGAAAGCAAAAAAAAAATAGTAAACGTTTGTATATATTATTTATGAACTGGCTTTCAGCGGAGTTTCGTTAAAGCAAAAAAAAAATACACGAGTATCCTTAGGCTGTATACAAAACACTTTAGTTGGTGGCCGTGCTGGGGCGTGCCATGCACGAACGCCAGTCAGTCAGCCAGTCAGCCAGCAAGTCAACCAGCAACCAACTACGCTAATACCAGTACTTTATAGTCTCCAATGACTAGATGGAGACTGCTCTACTCTTGGCCATTCAAAAGCTCTTAGCGCAAGTTCTGCAGCAAAGGGATGGACATTGTGAAATGTTAAACACCCCCTTGAATGCAATTGTTCTGAATAAAGGGTGTTCATCGATGTGGTTGCATTTGCAATAACTCTATCTTGGGTTATTTGTATATTTTAACCTAAACAAAGCCCCAATATCACATAACATATCAATTTTCTAATGATAATTTCCTAACATAAATCATCAGTTCGTAATAACTGGCTACGAGTATATCTATGAATCCATTATTTTTCTTATTTTATATTTTTAATATCGAGCTGTCGTTGGAGTGACTTTCATTTTGTCACAATCATGTTTTCATTGCATTACCTCCTTCACCTGCTATGGCTGACGTTTTTGTATTTTTCGTTTTTTTTTTTTTTTCATTTTCAGTAACCTGTGGGTGGGTTCTTCAAATTTATGTGTAGTAAAATTCTTAATATTGAAGTGGCATGAAATCCGATTGACAAGTATAGCGAGTAGGTATAATATGTATTTTAGTAGTTGAATAGATAGATAGATAGCTGGCTGTACTCAATGATGTGTCTATGTCTGTCGAATGTTTAGGAAGTGTAATATGACGATTGGTATATCGATCGAATATCTGTGATGGACGTCAGTGAAAATTTTGATATTGCATGGTATGCCTTTAGCCGTTACGCTTAAATGGGGTAAAAGATAGCTTAGAATAATACATATCATAAAAAGTGAAAAAGAACCGAACAGGAAGGCAATTTTTATTTTTTATTTTTAATTTACGTAAGTGGCAATAATTTATAAATCAAAGCAATGTAACTTACCAATCTATATATACTCGTATGAATAAATCAAGTATATTTTTAATTGAAGAAGAACAGCAAGCCACGTCAAACCCAGATTCATTTCTAATGAACATTTTAAATACCAGCACCTCGTGGCGAAAATATAGTTACGTAATTTAGTTTTCAGTTTCTATGGATTTTGAAGCAATTATGAACCCACTTTTGATTATTCACAAAAATAACTGCTTGGCTAAATTCTGAAATAATTCAAGTATTCACAAAATATTTATGTATGAGGGGCTTAAAATGATAGTGGAGTCATAATTTTCATGAAAGTGAATTAAACCTAAAAGTACACATCCTTTGATACATCTATTGAAAAAATGTATAACTTATTTAATAAGCTATCAATTAAGTTCCTCATATATGACGCAAATTAAAACAAGTTAAAGTGTTATCTTCGGCCAGGCCGAAACTCACATACCCTACACTGCGTTGAAACTACCTTTTAAATAAATGTTAAAAAAGCGTTGAAGAGGTTGAATAAGTCGAAAAAAATGTGAAATGTTAGAAAGGTTGATAGAGGTTGAAAAATGTTGAAAAAGTCGAAAATATATGCAAAATGTTGAAAAAAGTTGAGAGAGGCTGAAAAACTCTAAAAAAGTTGAAACAACTTGAAACAATTCAAAATGGATAAAAAAGTCGAAAAAATAAAGAAACTAATGAAGAAAGTTGAAAAAGTCGAACAAATACATATAGGATATATTGGAAAAAGTTACGGGGTTGAAAAAGTCGAAAGAGTAAGGAAAATATTGAAAAAAATCGAATAGAAATAAAAAATTAGAAATATGCCACGCCCACTTGTCCAATTCCGCCCACTTTTGGTTCAATAAACTATATTCGTGATCGACATCCTCGGTTTTGATCCAGAAATAGCTTTCCATAAGGAAACCTCTTACACCAAATTTTAGTATGATTGCTCACATATTTCGATAAATATGCCACTTACCGTATTTTACTTGTATGGGAGGTGCCACGCCAACTGGTGCTATTTGAGCCAATTTTGATTCAGATATACTCTATAGCAACTGAACCACTTACATTAAATTTCATAGCAATTGCTGCAATAGTTCACTTTAAACAGCGCTTACAAATTTATGTTTATATGGGAGGTGCCACGCCCACTGATGCAAACCTGTCAAAATTCATTTATTTTTAAAGCTCATAGTAACTGACATCTATAGACCAAATTTTATGAAGACTACTTTCATAGCACACTATCCATAACAATAAACGTTTTTTGCTTATATGGAAGGTGCCACGCCCACAGGTACTATTGAAATAAATTTTTGTTATAAGAGACCTTATAGGAAGTATATCTACCTCATTAAATTTCATAACGATTACGTTGTTAGTTCTCTTTATATAACGTTTATAAATATTGTGGGCGGTGCCACGCCTTTGAGCGAGTTTTTTCAGTAAAGTAGCTGAGATTGTATTGATTACTGCTTTCAGCGGCATCATCCCCAAAATTTTTATGGAAATCGTTTGTGCCAATTCTGAGATATACGGAATCAAAGTTTTTAACAGTTGAAAAGTTCCACGCCTATTTTCTCGATTCCGCCCACTTTTATCTCAATTTAAGATATATTTGATATGTATTCGTTTACCAAATTTCATCGCAATATCTTGAACGGCTTACAAGATATGGTAGTTTAAATGATAAAGTTTAGGGCTGTGCCACGAACCGGTGCAACCTTTTGGAAACTTGAAACCCAGCTTAATCCTAATTTGGTTTACATGTGCACCAAATCACCAAGTTTCATCAAAATCGATGCAACTTTTTTCAAAATTGACCTGGGTAAATTTACACAGAGTATGGGCGGTAGGCGTGTCCGTCAACCGATTTTTAATAGCAAGATGCCTGCAAGAAGATGTGACCTTTGTGCGAAAGTTTCATTCAATTAGGTTTCTTGGTTTTCCCGTAAGCCTGATTTCAACGGACAGACAGACAGACAGACGGACATCGCTAAATCGACTCAGGTGGTGACGCTGAGAGACAAAGTGAATATACCCTAGGTGTAGGGCATAAAATTGTTTACACAATTAAATCAGCGCACATCAAAATCTTCTTTATGCTTGTATTTACAAAAACCTGAAACATCCTCGTGTAATACTCAAATCTACAAAACTCTGAAAAACTAAGCTTAGGTGATTCCATCAAGTAACTCGATC
Source organism: Tricholauxania praeusta (assembly GCA_949775025.1). NCBI lineage: Eukaryota > Metazoa > Arthropoda > Insecta > Diptera > Lauxaniidae > Tricholauxania > Tricholauxania praeusta. The sequence continues at coordinate 161,250,426 of OX459028.1, read as the reverse complement.
ACTCACAATTTCATTTGATATAGCATTTTATTTTGGCGGCACCATTTTAATTAGCTGCTGCAAAATTGTTAGTACGAAGTTCTAAAACAATGTAATATGTTGTAACAATGTCCAAAATGATCCTCGGTATTCATTGAAATTTGCATATTGTATTAAATACTTTTCAATTCAATTTTATCAGAATGAGTTTTTTTTTCTAAGGCAGGAGATGCCAGATTGGTTCTTCATCCCGTGCGCCAAGTTTCAAGCTACCCTGCTGATGGGGCAAATGCTTGGTCAGCGTTTTTCCCACACGAATTAAGCCGAATAAAGCAACTTTACTTCCGGCTAGGTGCGGTCTAAATTAAAGAGCATGTAGCCACTAAAAGTTGCGCCACCTATGAAGTTATTATAATTTGTAAACTGCTCACGTAAGAATGGCAAACCAAGCCTTCTCAGAGGAGAAGTGAAATGGTAGATCTGTATAAGCGCCTGATACAAACGTATAGTCGTATAAGTGGTGAATAACAGCAATAACCTTAAGCACGTAACTAGACAAGATGGCGTCGGAATCAGAAATAGGACTATTCTATTTCTACCCGAACTTTTTACTTAATTTTAGAGTGGCACAAATCTTATGTTTTATATCGTTTCAACTTAAACGATAACAAAGAAATATATAAGTTTCACCTCTCTGATGTGCGAGTAATGAAAAGCGCCGATATTAGCTCATTGTGGCTTTTATCTGGCTCAAGGTACTATAGTATACATAAAGAATCTCGCAATAACAAGAAGTGCACCAAAGTAAAAAAGTTAGGCAACACTAAATGGCAGAGCTAAGTCGAATCTTAATTGTGAAACATCAGATGCTTAGATTTACCCCGGTGCAAAAAGCCTGGGATTAGTATGGAACCTGAAAGATCGTAGAACAAAGAGGAACTGTAAAAAGTGCAAGCAACGAACGCGAATAAGACCTCAGCAGAAAGATGCCATGCAGATATACATATAACGCACTTAATAAAGAAATGTGCAGTGATCTTAATATCCCAATATGCCGCAGAAATCAGAGACTTTCAAACCAGTTATATAAAATAACATTTTTCTGTCACCATGAACCCCTCACTCGACATAGCCAATATAGTCGGTGCTCTTATACCTAAGAGTCAGAAGAAAAGACCATTCCTAATAACAATTACGGAAACTTCCAAACCCTCTATTTTTAATGTACTCTTTTATTTATCATATCTAGTATCCAATTTTATATATCAAGGTCCATGTTCGGATTCCCCTGATACCAAGGAACGTTTCAAATTTGGTAAATAGTTCAATAAGTGCAGACTCAGTGGACTTTTCTGGTTGCTGAGCATTACTTAGGCGAAGAAAAGAAACTGTCCTATCCCTAATACATAAGTATGTCTATCAATTATCTATTCCATATCTTAAAACGTCGTGGACATAAAACTCAGAAGGATTTACGACTGTTGTCCAATAACCATCTTTATTAGTGTTGTTAGATATAGAAAATTGTATTCCTTTCTCATATTAACAATTTAATGTATAGTGACAATATCACACCTACAATAAATAAAATATTTATCACATTTGACATTTTACTAAAAAAAAGTCCCAAGAATAGACCCTGCAAAAAAAAAAACTATTTCGCCGGCAACCTCATAAGCAGGAACTACAAAAATCGAGAAACATAAAGAAGCGCTTGGCCTTTCGCGTTATATGCAATAGTAAATAAGCAGCAACAAATGTAACAACATTTTGTCCCACCAATCCAGCAACAACAACAAAAATTATAATTAAGTGCACGCAAGCCGTATATTGCGTTGTAATATTTTTACAGAGAAAAAAAAAAACAAACTACATACAACTATTAAAATACCCTACGCCATCATTGCCCACAAACCAACCTCCTGTGCTTTGATATGGAGGCTTCCAAAAAAAATTAAATTTTTCCAAGTTTTCTACTGCAGAATAGCGCGGCAATGGGCAATAATATGAGAATTTTCATTAAGTTGATTCGAAAAATTTAAAGAGAAATTCCTAGATATTGCCAAAAATCAAGTCCATAAATAAAGTGTATTGGGATCTAGAAATTCATGAAGCTAACATTTTAAGCGTGTTCTTGACAATTCTTTTAAAAATGTTACAATTAAATCAATATATGCAAAGATTTGTTGGCATAGTCTTGATCGTACTTTCCAAAAGCTTTCGCAGAATTTCTATCCTTTTTCCTGCTTGTGAAAAAATACCAATTCCAATTTGGGCGAATTAAAATCATAAGAACTGCTTCAAATCATCATGTATGTTTTTTTAAGCCAAGCCAAACTCTTCTTGAATTGAGAAATTTTATTCGTCCGTGCTTTCAGAATTTAGTTCGTGAACTATCTTTGAGTCAGATCTAAGGAGAAAATGCGTAGTATGAGCTTAAGTAATTACTGCCTGCGATGGTGTTCTTAATACATCTCCCAAACATGTGATGTGATGTTGTGAAAAATTCTTGGCTTAAGTGTATTTAGTTTCTTGTACATAAATTTCGACAAAATTTGATCAAATCTCTGATTCTGAAACCAGAATGTGCTTTTCCGAAGTCAGAATTTAGCTGATGATTCTGGTTTTCGAGATATTCTATCCTAAAAGTGAAAAATCACGATTTTTCAAGATATTTGAGGTTATATTATATCGTAAGTTAATTTCTTTTATGAAACCATTAATGGGGCCCAAAAGAACAACTCTTTTTCTTTAAAACCCACTATAAATTATATCGATATCTTTTTTTTTCGAAATATCGGAAATAGGAATATAACAACTTATCAAATCATAAGAGCCATGTCATTTACACAGCTAAAAAACGAATATCTGAAAAATGTAGATATATGTAAATATTTACAGACAACTATCGAGTTGTTTTGAAATAGTGTAGTGGATAGTAGTGCGAATAAAGATTATAAAATATTAAAAGTATGAAGGGGAAATCATTTGAATATGATTTTATCCAAATCTTAAATAGAAAGACTTATAGCTTTTATCTATTTAAAAGTATCAGACAGTGATGCCATTTTCGCACAAGTTCTTAGAACATTCCGTACAATTGGCCCATTTTCAGTACATTCGGCGAATTTTCAGTGCATTTCGACTATTTCTAAAATTTACGATTTTAATTTTTGTTTTACTAAGTTTTAGTAATCTCCATTCAGTACATTTCCACAAAACCCAAATGCCATCACTCTTACCGGGTGCCAAGTATTTTTTCTCAAATGATTTTTCTTAAGTTTTTTTAATTCACCCTAATTTACATGGGACTTTTTACGAGTGCGCCATGTCAAACTTAACTAAACTTTAGCATGGACTGACAAAACCTACAGAGTTGGTGGCGCTTCTAAGCGGAAGGGTCATTAAAGATATTGCACGAGTTTTGTACGGATATTTTATTATGTATATTCATATGTATGTATGTAAGCAACTCTCTTGTAGAATATACGAGTAGGTAAATGAAGGCACGAGTAGTAAAAAACCGAATAGAATTGTAGGCATACGATATTTCATCGACTACAATTTATATTTATGAGTCGTCATTTTTTCGGTATAACATTACCTTAGCTTTGGGGGTGAACTAATTTAAGTCAGCCAGTGAGTGTGGAATGAGGTGGATTTTTCCAATTTATACTTTTTTTTTCCTTTTTTGGTCGCGTGCTTAAATTCGAAATGTAGATTTCTTACGAGAGACTTTCCGTAGAAGGTTAAACGTAAGGGGTGACGTAGGAAGTTGGAGGTTTAACACATTGAAGAAAGTACATATATAAAAACCAATAAAATAAAAAGGAATTCCTGCAGTGAGTGAGAGGAGGGGTGTGCTTTGGGTTTAGTTGGGTGGTTAATGACAAGGGTTGGTTTGAGAGTAATTTCAAATACTTTTGGAGAGTGCGCATTGCACGCGATGTCCTTTCCGTTTTAATAGCGGCGGCAAGTAGCAAAAGAAAGAACATAAAAGAAAAAATATGAAATTATAAGGGAGGCAGGGCTGGTTTACTTTGTGGATGACAACGTGAATGTAAAATATTTGGAAATTTTTTCTTTGTCGTTTAATTGCTACTGGTCAAGTTGAAATGAAGTTGGTCGCGCAAATGACCAATGGGGAGGTTGATATATTTAGTACATGCACATGACGGTTGTTTTAAGATTATCACAATCAGCAGGTTTTTTATATTTTGTACTTTTCTTGATATAGGGACCGTTTCCCCTTCTACAAATCAAATGATGATCGTTGGAAGAACTCTGTACGTCACAATCTGTCAATAAATCCACATTTTCGCAAGGGTGCCAAGGCACCTCAAGGTGCAGGGCATCTTTGGACCATTTCCAGCGGCGATTCAGCGGAGAATGTACTTGCGTGGGAACATGTAAGTTTTGTTACAGAAATAAATAAAACTTTTTACGTATCACACAAGCAAATCTTTTTAGAAAAAACAACGTTTAGATCTTTTCTTCAAAATGGAATCTATGAATCGTGAACGCATACAGGAACATCAGCAGAAATTGCAGAGACAGCAACAACTATTACGCCAACAACGACAGCAACAATGTTCAACGCTATCAGCGCTACATCAAAGTTGCCAACCCGATCAATGTCAGTACGATGAGGCAGCAGCTGCAGCGGCGGCTATAACGCAGGAAATGCTTCAGCAAACGAACTCATCGTCATCGGGCAATACATCGACAACGACAACCTCATGTAGCGGTGGGGCGACAGTACGCCATGGTTTTCATGAGCTGCCTTTCAATGATCTTATGAGCGATGAAGAGCTGCGGAAGACAGCAGGTCAAATTCTCAATGGTATACATCGCGAAGTTGAGGTGCAATCGGTGAATTCGATTATTAGCACTTATCATGATGTTCTTCTGGATAGTGGTAAGTTATTTGTGACATTTTTAATAAATAAGGGAACAAATCGTAGGTACACTTTATGTTACTGGTTGTCTTTAAGCTATTCCCTAAACAAGAGTATCCATCCATGATTCAGAAGAATAACTTTCCAGTTACAGTTGCTGGGTGTATTTCCTCTCTCGTTTGTTTACTAAGACATTTAAAAGGGACCCTCTACTATAGTTGAACTCTGAACTTGCCTAGACATGCAACTAGCTATTGTATTGCACCCAGGATATCTCTCGTTCTCTTTTTATCTCCACGGGAGAAGTTGATATTTCAGGTGCCATACAAGATGAGGCAATTGTGGCTCTTGCCTCATTCACCAACTACAACTTTGAGGTGATTAAGTCGATATTATTCCTAACATCCTTAGCTCATCGTTAGTTTTTTCATAAAAAAAGTTATAGTATGTTTCGGAGAGTAATTAAACTTAGGTATCCCTGACGCAAAGTTTCTGAGTGGTGACAACAGTGAAAGCATTTGTGTTTTTTGGAAACGTTCTGGATCGAGACTTGAAATGTACTTTTTGGAGAACAAATTATTCGATGTAACGAATTTTCAAGTCTTCATAATGTCTAGGTAAATATAGAGTTTGTACCAGAATGATTTTCATACCCTAAGTGCTCGAATGGATCTGCTCTTGGTCGATTTCAAAAATCCTAAAAGTCGCTTAATTACGAGGCTAAGCATTTGTATGAATAAAAAAAAAAACAAAATTTAAATGAATTATAGCAAAACAAAACAGAAATTACTTACCGATTACGGCATTGCAACGACCACTGCTAAAAGTTAATTTGCAAAACATTTTAGAAGCACTGAAATATACTTAGCTTTGAATGGAACCATAGCGGTTGCCGCAATTAGGCAACAACTGCAATTACATTGAAGTTACTTGCTACATTTTTTGTGATAAATGAAAAGATTTTTTAATAAAACCACTTATAAGCTACCAACAAGAACAACTAAGCAATTCACTCTCACTGGCTCCTCTGCCGACGGTACCGTTTTAAATGCTTTATCACTCGAAACTTGTGAATATCATCACTTTTCATAATTTTGTTTTTGATATATTATAGCAAAATATGTGACATTGCTTTTTGAGGTAACAATAAGTGACTGGTCCGGCTTGAAGTGAAACGCCATTAGCTCTACAATTGAGCAGGATCTCCAGAAACCGTATTGGCGATCACTTTGCTTAAGTTATTTGTTGCACTCCAGGTGGTTTACAAACTGGAAGCGAATAATGTTATTTTATTTGTTTTTTTTCGGAACTTCCTAAACATTAACAACCTTGTAGTGTAGGAAATGTTGAAGAGAATACGTACAAATCAAGCCAGTGTTGGGATTTCCAATAACTATTTTCATTGCGCTTGCAAAGACGTTATAATTCAAAAATTTTCGCATTTGCGACTTTGACGTTAAGATGAGACCTCACGGAATAGAGTGTAATCTTTCCCCCAGACTGCACTATTACAAATGCAAATCATCTTAAATAAAACGTTTTTGCTTATACTATCTACACATAGATTTTTGCGAATACGAAAAAGTGTTTTGTTGTTTTTCATCTAATACCCAAACCTACTTTAACCATATGTATTTCTTTTACCATTGGCAGATTATCTAAATCCTATACATAAGGATGTCGCTGTAAATGAAAGTGGTCTACGCAACACCTGTCATGCACATTCCTCCCAATACTACATCACCGAAATTGATCCTATTGAATTGGGCATACAAATGTCACATCAAGTAGAGGAAGAGGTTCTATTTAGCGATGAGTTTAATTTAAACTACTTCGGTTACAATGCCGGTAATGATATTGTAGCTTGACCACGTGCAGGCGGTAGTGCAACATCAATGACTTTGCAACATCAACAACATCAGCAAATATAACAATTACAAGAGGTTCCAATAGTACCAAATATTAAATAAGTTTTGCAATATAAATACAAATACAAATACATAAATATATGGCAGTATGAGTGTCATGTTATCTTAAGATCTCCAATTTAAACAAAACTACCTAGTCATAGAAATAAACTTGCTATATGTATGAGTATTTCAAAAATTCGTTGATCACTAGTCGTAATATTAAGTTTAATTTTTTGTTATGTTATTAGTTTAATTATTAATTTGTTTGGTACAATATTAATACTTATGTCTGAGTTGTGTTTTAAGGAGTTTTTTTTAATTACGCTTGTTTGTTTGGAAACTTCCAATTTCTTTTGTTGAAAAACATAGCCATAGCCACTAAAATTGTAAGTAAATCTCAACAATCCTATATGTAGTTTGCACTTTTAGTCATAAATATACTCGTATTATTAAACCTACTCGTACTATTGCAATCATTGTAAAATAATAAATTGAATAAACTATGTACTTTTAAACATGAAAACAGCTTTTAATCTTTCAATCTATGAAATTTCCGTTTTTGACAAGTTTTTCTACAAAAAGATAAAAATTCATTCAAAATAGGGCATCGAATATGTCATAACATGCGTTTTTTGACATTCACATTCATCTCCATCCAGGCAAACTTTTCTTTCACTGTGGAATGTGAAGATCTATGATTGGATTGCGATGCAATCAAAATGCCTGTTTTACAGGTTATTTCTACAAGATATCATCAATTTTGCAGTCTAGGAGCCACCACAAAATTGAACCTTTTATTTTTTTTTTTTGGGGTTAGCAATCTGATCAGTAGCTAAACGATGAACCCAATTTTTCATTCCATTTTCGACTGTAAGGAGCTCTATTTGACTGATGGCTGCGCCTATTTCGTCTTTAAGAGCCTCAATGATTGCTGGATGGTTAGCGTAACACATATCTTTAACAGCTCTCCACTAATGATAGTCAAACGGAATCAAATCGCAGCTGCGCATCACCAACAAGGATAAAAGCGCGATTTTCAAACTTCCCACGCAAAAAAGTCGATTTTTGTATGGCTTGTGTGACACGGCGCACCATGCTGTTGATACCAAATGTTTCTAAGTTCATATCTTCGAAAATAGGCCACATATAATCAGTTACCATTACGCGGTAGCGGTCACCATTCTTCCTTCATCTTCAATGACAAATTGCCCAATGATATCGCCGATCCAGAGACCAAACCAAACAGCAACAATGTTTACGGCTGTGCGCACTGTCCGAGTACGAGAACTTGATGTATTATTCCATCCAATCACCTTACCTAGAAATTTTTTTTTCCACTGTGCACCAAAAAAAAACATCACTTTCAACATATTACACAAAACCTCATATTTTAACTAAAACAAAAAGGGTCCATATCAATAGACCGACAGAAGACGCATATCCTTCATAAGAAGATGTATTTGTAGATTATAGATGTTTCACGATTACTTTTAATAAAGAAAGAAACAAATGAATATAGAAAATAACTCCAAATGTCTCCAATTTCAAACATCTAATAGATAAATTGATTCGTTATGGCAAAGTGATTGATAAAATTTTTAGCTCTACAACTGGAGAGAGCTAAATTGATTGAAAATTACGTTTTTGTGTGCATAGTCGATACATTCTTTATTATTCATACAAATAGTACCATTTACTAAAATAAAAAATATTGTCTTACATGCTACAAAATTAAGATTTAAGAATTAAATAAAATTTGATTATGTCTTTTTTGTATTGAATCTGCATTAAATGTGAGCACACTTTTTTTACATTTGAACATATCGTTCATGCAATTTCTAAAACTATAAATTAAAAAAATATAAGCATTTATACATAACTTGTATGTATGTCAAAGTGGTGTCAACTTATTTCAAGTGTTCTGCAATATATTCGTATGATATTTAATTAAATAACTTTCAAATTGCATTAACGATATGTGATAAAAGTGATTTACAATTCAAAAATGCACATTAAAAAATATTTTCTATCCAAACAGCATAGCGTTTTGTGGAAGTTTTTGGCTTTCAAACGTGCATTTGCTAAGCTAAAAATTTACACAAAATTTATCGCTATGCTTATTGGATATTTTCAGCCCTTTCATGGCTGGCTACTATCTCGTGTTTTAGTCGCCGAGTAGGAGTTGACTGTATGTTTATAAAGCTAATTCTTGCTCGGCGACTAAAATGGCGAGATAGTAGCCAACCATGAACGGGCTATTTATTTAAGATATCAAAAAAATTTAAGATTTTTCAAATCGAACTACTTTATAAAAGAATTATACATATAATGTTGTTGCAATAAGTTTATGCACACACATACATATTTCCAAAATGACGAGTCAGTTAAAATTGCAACACAAAATTTTAACTTATTGTTAATAAAATAGAACCCAGCATTAAAATTCAGTTGTTCTCTAAATTTCACAAAAAGTGAATAAACTGATAATAGAGAATGGATCCAGTATATTGGCTCTTGATAGATAGGTCTTTTTAATCTTCAGTGTCCTCAAATGGGCTACTTGGTGAATATGCAGGACTCGTCGGACTGTAGCCTTGCGAAGGTGCAGTGGGTGAATACATTGGTGAAGTTGGTGAATAGTTACGTGGAGTTGGAGTATAAGTTGGGCTTGTTGGAGAATATTTTGTGCTGCTCGGCGAATAAATCGGCATGTTGGGCGAATAACGTGGACTGGTAGTCGAATAACTGGAACCTGTTGGGCTGTACTGATTTACCGGTGAATGTTGTGGTGAACTGGGCGAATATAGCGGCGAAGTTGGCGAATATTTCGGCGATGCCGGTGAATATTGCGGTGAGCCCGGTGTGTATTGCGGTGAGCCAGGTGAGCCATCATATGAGGGTGATGGTGGTGAATATGTTGGCGATGTTGGTGAATATTTAACACCTGGTTGGGAATAGGCTGGCGATGCAGGTGAGTAGTGCGGCGAAGCCGAGTAATTTGGAGAGGTCGGAGAGTATGAAGGAGTTACAGGGGTCAAATTCGGTGAGGAAGGAGAATAAGACGGTGAAGTTGGTGAATAGCAAGGAGAGGCTGGAGAATATGATGGACTAGAAGGAGAGTACGATGGTGAAGTTGGGGAATAACTTGGAGAGTTTGGTGAATAATTTGAAGATGTTGGAGAGTAAGCGCTGCTTGGAGAAAATATATTGGAGCCGCTTCCTGAGAACGAAGGACTTGATGACTGAAAATTGGATGTTGGTGAATAAACGGGTGAAGTTGGTGAATAAACGCTTGATGGCGAATAAGTAGTTGATTGTGAATTGAAATTGGGCGTAGCCGAGTACCGTGGACTAGTTGCTGTATATAATGGACTAGTCGGCGAATAATTAGGACTCGAGGGAGAATAATTTGGTGAAACAGCACCAGGCGACGATGCCGTATAATTGGGACTTGTTGGAGAGTATGATGGTGAAGCTCTTGGCGATGGTGGAAAGTAGGGTGACATTGGAGGTCCTGGTGAACTAGGTGAAGAGCCAGGATGTGCTGGTGACCAACTGGGCGACATTCCCGAAGCATCCGAAGCTGTAGATGGTGAAAAACTTGGACCACCAGGCGTCATGCCGCTCACTAAAATTATAATAAATTGGTAATAAAATGGCATTAATATTTATATTGTATTTACATTGTCCTGAAGGCGAGAAGTAACGTGGTGTACCACAAACCCATGGAGTCCTAGGTGGAGATATACTAGGCGTTGAACCAGCGCCAAAGTACATGGCAGAACCACCAATCATGCTAGAGCCAAGTGTGTTAGGAATTTCAATGCCGTACCGACATTTTTCAGCATCCAAAAGCAAATCAAAGCAACCTTTAGAAAGAGAAGAAAAATTTTTGAATAATGTAAACTTGATAATGTAATCATTCATTATTTTAAAATCGTGCAACCAAATGTTGTAACACAGATGCATCTGAAAGTGGCTTAAAGCCATTGATATACGTTTATTTTCTTGTAAAATTTTGATTCCAATAATTAAGATGGACGCAGTTTAAGATTAAAGAACACTTAAAAATTCCATGGTATCCCATACCAGTATGTTTTATAACGAAACCGTTAACCTTTCAACAATTCAAAATAAACGACTTAATCAACTTAAAACGAATTATTAATGATGATTTCATCTGAGATTGAACAGTCAATTTAAAACTTATACCTAATGTCTAACTGAACTTTTTTTTCTTAAAAACTGATTTAAATTTCAACTTACCAGTGCCCATTTTTGGCAATTGTCCCATAATGATATTTTCGGAAACACCTCTCATCGGATCAGTTTCTGCATGCGCAGCGGCATCCATCAACACATCAACAGTTTCTTCAAATGAGCACCTCATAAGAGCACCAGTGTCTTGTCTATTGATACCGTGACGCGTAATAGCCATCAAGTGACCTTTTGCTGTCATAACATCACACAACAAGGCCAAGTGACGATAGTTCACGTACAATCCGTAGAACTGCAAAACAGCATTCATTTCCTTTTCTACTGACTTACGCACAGCCTCAATTCCAAGTACTTGGAAAATTTCACAAATATCGTTTGACGATGTACGCACTGGATCGACGTCTCGCTCTGATAGTACTTTCATCATAGAAGTTCCATCAGTTTCCAACAACCATTCACCAATGGCTTTGAATTCACCAGTTTCAGTAATAACAATTCTTTTTTTACTGTCGGTTTGAGGAAGATGCATGTACACTTTACCAATAGCTTCAATGCCCTGAAGCGTCATGTCAGACAACATATTTGCTTCAATGCAACGTAAAAACATATCATCCTCCATTTTATCAACAGCCTCATCTTCATCTTGGAATTTGTTATCCTCATTATTCATAATACGAATACGTAACACTAATTTATCAGCGTTATCGTCGTTAAAAATGCAATTCAAATCATCACCGAATCCGGCATTTATTTTCTCGGCAATTTGTTCCATTGTCAGTTTCTTGTCTGTCATACGTTTGCGATCTAATTCAATACGGAGCAGCCATGGAGAAATGCGTGTTGGATCAAAATCAGGCATTTCATAGTAGACATTTACAAACTCCTGATCTTCAGAAATTACAGTGCGTTGTGGATCTGGATCATAGTAGATAGCAGTGTTAGCAGTAACCTTACGCAATGTGGTATGTTCTAAGCGACATAGCACGTTTTTAGCTTTTTCAGCGTCACGAGCCGCACCACCAGTTAAGAAAACTGTTAGTGAGGGAGCTTTTGGTTTCTTTGAAATATTTATAATTTCCTTCAAACGGGGTACACCTAAGGTTACGTTCTTTGAAGACACACCAGCAAAGTGGAAAGTATTCAGTGTCATCTATAGTAAAAAAAATTAAGGCTTACATTTTTACTTGGCTATTCTTCAATTTGAAATCACATAGTGACTAAGATTGTTGCTATTAACTTCACATTTTAGTAACTACATAGTTATAAGCTTACCTGTGTGGCCGGTTCACCTAAACTTTGTGCAGCAAGAGCACCAACCATTTCTCCAGGGTTAGCTTGAGCCTGTTGGAAACGTGTTTCAATTTCACCAATCAACCATTCAAAGGCTTCAGCTGATAAACGGAATTCCTCTGCGACGTATTTTGTACAAAGTGTAGAGCGGACCAAACATTGGAAAAGAAGCGTGGCATTTTCATTTGCCTGCTTTGAGAGTCGATCGTTTCCGACTACAATAACGCAACGTTGCAACAAATCACGAACACCATGTATAACACGTAAAGGACTAAGATCCGTTGGCAAACGCTTGTTAATATGGAAAATTTTTTGCACATTCCAAATCATACGTTGCAAATTGCAAGGCAATACAACCTTTAAAACATATTAAGAAAAAGTCACACAAACATTTTCAATATCAAATTGTTTACCTTTGAGTCGCCATTGGGGAAAATTTCTCGCAAAGCTTCTCGATCCCGACAAAGTTGATCCCACTCAATTTCCAACTCTGGCAGTGCATTGCCACTTTCACTTAACTCCTTTATAACTTCATCGGTGAAAACCTTACGCATATAGCGCTCATTTGACCAATCAAATTTAAAACGTTTCTCGAATGCCTTATTTGAAAGCTTTACAGTTGGTAAGTTCTGGAACTCTACGGTCTCTCCGCAAAGGCCGTCCTCTCCATAACGTAATTGAATCAACTGACCCACTGAATTACGCACAGTACCATCATAGTTTACCATTACAGACTCCATAGCCTTTATCAAACGACGCTGGATATAACCAGTTTCAGCTGTTTTTACAGCAGTATCAATAAGACCTTCACGACCGCCCATAGCGTGGAAATAGAATTCAGATGGTGTTAAGCCGGCAAGATACGAATTTTCAACGAATCCTCTTGACTCAGGACCGTAATCGTCCTTAATGAAATGTGGCAGGGTACGTTTACGGAAACCATACGGTATACGTTTGCCTTCAACGTTCTGTTGACCTACACAAGCAATAACCTGTGAGATATTAATATTGGAACCCTTTGAACCCGATACCACCATAGCCTTTAAATTGTTGTATTCGGTTAAAGATTTCTTAGCAGAACCACCAGTTTTGTCACGAGCATCGTTAAGAATACGATTCACCTGATTCTCGAAAGTCTGACGCAACGTGTTACCTAAAATTCAAAATCAGACATGACATGACATGATTTATTACTTTCAATAGTTCAAACCTGGGGTAGGTTCCAACTCCATATTATGTGCTTTTTGAATAACGTTTATAACATCGTCTTTGGCCTTTTTGATGGCCATCTGAATTTCATTATAAGTTTGAGGATCAGCAATTGTGTCACCAATACCAATACTGTGACCCTCTAATAACAACCAATTGTTAATGACAGTCTGAATGTTACCATAAAAACGACCAGCAGTTTCATGACCCAATTCCAGGAAAACAATATGCAAAAGTGAACCGGCAGAAGTACCCAGTGTCTTCTTACACAAAATACCCATAATTAATTCACCGTGTTCGACCATGACCTTGGTATCACCAGGAGATATCCATTTATACGGACCATCATCCTCTTCGTCGGGATGTGTGGAGTGTGTACGTATCATGTTTACATTACCAGGAATAATAAGCGAGAAAATTTGTTTGCCAGTCCACAAGGGACGTGGTTTTAAAATGCACGGTTGTGGCATTTTGCCATCCCAAGTGGGCAAAAACATAAGTAGATTCATCATTTGTTCACGTGTTATAAAAACATCGCGTTTAGTCATTTTACGTACAGCTGTGAGGGTATCCTGCACAATACCCATGACGGGTTTATTGGCCTGAAAAAAACAAGCATGAATACACTTGTCAATTTGATTGAGAACCGATTTAATTCGAATAGACTCACCTGTGGTGTAATAATCTGTCTGGGGGTAATGTGAATATTTTCAACTTCAGCACGCGTTTCCATTGACTGTGGCACATGCAAATTCATTTCGTCTCCATCAAAATCAGCATTATATGGTGAAGTACAAGACAAATTCATACGGAATGTAGACCATGGTAAAACTTTTACACGATGACCCATCATACTCATCTTGTGAAGGGTTGGCTGACGATTGAAAATAACTAAATCATCATCACGCAAATGCCGTTCGACTTTGTACCCGCATTGTAAATGCAAATCTGATGGTTTTGGATGAAAACGCAAATCGATACGTTCGCCATTGTCCCGTACAATATATTTTGCACCTGGGTATTGCGAGTTACCACGACGCACTAATTCCTGCATTCGATCAATATTGAAAGGAGTCACAAGCTCGGGAAAGGTTAAGTTTTGTGCAATGGAACGTGGTACACCGACCTGATCGATACGTAAGTTGGGATCGGGTGTAATGACAGTACGTGCAGAGAAATCAACACGTTTTCCCATCAAATTACCACGAATTCGTCCTTCTTTACCCTTCAAACGTGCCTTTAATGCTTTCAAAGGTTTGCCAGATTTTTGCATTGCTCTCGGCATACCTGGCATATCATTGTCTACTAAGGTTGCTACATGAAATTGCAACATTTTAATATTTTCTTGTATAACATGAGCCGCAGCACCAGAAGCTTCATTCTTTTTTAATTCGTTGTTAGCCTTAATTATATCAGCCATTTTGTGTGTTAAATCATCCTGATTCTTGGCAGCACCAAACATCACGACTGCTGGACGTACTGCCAGCGGTGGTACTGGCAACACAGTAACAATCATCCAATCGGGACGTGCAAATTTAGGATCCATACCAAGAATAAAACATTCCTCGTCAGTTATGTGTTTAAGAATTTCCCAGACTCGTTCAGCTGTTACAGCTATTTTCTTTTCCTGTTATTATAACAAAGAGTTTAGTAAATATTTTGATCACACCATAATTAGGTAAATATTCATTAATTACCTGTGAATCTTCATTGACATGTTTCCATTCAGCAGATAACTCTAAGCCAGTGCGCCGAATAGATGGTTGGTAGTGACCGCAACCACCGTGTCCTTGCTTCTTATTTGGATCTGGTTGTTGACCATCTTTTGTCATATCCATATCTTCACCACCCTCGCAAATCGTTTTACCTTTGCACAAATCATAAACGTAAGCCAAACGCTTACGTGGTTGACCCTTTGATTTCATTACAATTTCTTTAATTTTTGGATTATGTGGAGAAACCAACATTTTTGAGCAATAAAAACAAACACAACGTAGAATTTTGATGGTTTTTGTTATAAATCCGATATGAAAGACTGGCTTAGACAAATCAATATGTCCAAAGTGACCAGGACATTCAGTCATATTTCCAGCACATGTTTGACAGCGTGATGTACGATCGATGACACCTTGACGCGGATCCATAAGACCGCCAAGTTTGGGACGACCTCCCTCCATGGTTTCGGCGAATTGAACGCCACCCTCTGTGACCGACATACGACGCTACAAAAGGAAGTTGTTAGCAAAATTGTGGTATTCCCCTTCATTCTGTACTTACTATTTCATCAGGTGATAAAATACCAAACTGTACCCGACGCACTTGCCGTATGGGTGCCTTAGAGTCGTTAGTGGACATGTTTGTGGTTTATTGTTAAAATTAATTTATGAAAATTGGTATTGTTTTTATTTTTCACTTCACTTTCTACACTATTTTCCGTCTCGAGCTCCGTTTAGTGGATGAGACTCCGCTTCTTCGTGGCTGCCAACGACAGCCTTCGCAAGTGCACACGATTGTGAAATGCGACGCACTTTTAGCACGTATTTTTCGAACTTAAATAAAACATAGAAATAATCACAAATCGGAGAAAATTTTATGACGACATGATCTCCAATAATTAAGTAGCAAAATTTAATAGTTTTTGTTTATTTACCAAAAGTTTTTTTTAGTTAAATTAAGAAAAGAAAATGAGGCACACAATAAGATATTCCGATCGTTGTGCGAATGTATGCGCTTTTGAACTGCCATCGTTGCGTTCAGTACGAGTCGTTTCTCAACAGAGGAGTATAGACGATCAAACTTTGAACTAAACTGTTGGTACAACTCTTTGACAGCTCAAGCGTTCACATGATAAAGTTTCACATCAAACATTTGAACTGGTTAAAATACCACATGGAGAGCTTCGCAAAGCGGACACAATGTAAGTGGAGCTTACGAAACGGTTCATATGGTCTTGCAAATGAGCATTGCCTTTGTAGCAAATATAGATGCTAAATGCCTTAACACTCATTCAGTTGAAACTTTGAGAAAAAATAAAGCCAGTCTTAAGCCCAATTTCCATGTGATCTTATCTTATCCCATATCAGGGATATCAAATCAATTTTTTGTAAGAAAGAAAAAGCATGCGAACAGAACCTAATGCTCTTGGAGAATGCGAGAGTGAATAGCATGCATTTGCTATCTTAATAGCATGTGATGTCCTCCCTGATATTCGATAAAATAAGATATGATAAGATCACATGGAAATTGGGCTTTAGTCAAAAATTTTTTTCGGAAAATCAAATGTAAGCTGTGAAAAAAGTGCAACAGAAGAAACCAAACAAAAAGTGGGCCCTGGAGGATATATAAACTTTACTGATGTGACGGTTCTTTACGTTAACGTTTTCTTTATTCAAACTCTATAAAATTCTGTTTTTCCTGTTTACCATAAAATTGAATTTATTTTATGTAGCACAAGGAATGAAATTTAATTAAAATTAAAAAATAAAGAACGCATCATTCCTTCTGAATAAGTTCATGCACCCAGTTGAAAGTTTCTGAACGCACCTTTGCCACATTTTGACATTATTGGTCTCAATGGCCATGGATACGACCTTTGAAAAAGACGAATAAGGAATAAAGAAATTACTTTTGTAAACATAATAAAATGACAGAAAATAATATCAACATGGAAGTAGAAAAATCTAAGCGCTACAGAATTCAATGTATGTATATTAAAATAGCGCCGCAGAATACTACGAAATGAAAATGAATTTAAACTTCTGATGACCTCTAACAGCGGCGGCATTTCTGGGCCTCGTTGGTGGCATGGCAGCGCTCTATGGATTTTCACGCACGCTAGGGAAAGCCAAAAAATCTGAAAGTAAACTTATTGAAAAGGGCGGCAGACAAGTAGTTTTGCTTATGGACGAAGGCTCAATGTTAGCAATGCGAGCGCTTGGGTGGGGAACTCTATACGCTGTAGTGGGAACGGGCGCTTTTTGTTACGGTGTATGGAAGCTGTCTGGAGCCAAGGATGTAAGTTGTAATTTATTGAGATATTATAAATGTGTGTACAAATAAAAAATAAAAGCTTTTAATTGCAGATGGATGAGTTTCGCTACAAAATGGGAAAAAATTTGCCGAAAATCACAAGCGATGAACCACTACAGAGCCGTAAAGATTTTGATGGCTTGACTGACCTCATGAAATATTTGGCCTCATGGGGTAAAGAATAATGATAAATCATCAATTCTAAAGGAGCAATATTTACGTGTTTTATTTGTTTGCAAATGTAGATCATGTATTTTAGTTTTTAAAGTAAAGTTTGATCAGTAAATTTAGTGCTATTTGTGTGTCAACAATAGGACATTTTAGTTTTGGCAATGTTTGAATTTTGGAGAAAGCAAGGGATGTGAAACAGTTTTGTGATATCTCAAATAGTTTTCAATATTTATATTTTAACTCTACTAAAATACGAAAGGCTTTACATAAATTACAGATTAATACTTGGCGTTTTACAGGCCAACAATTCTTTCACTGCATCCTCCTTGAGCAAATTAAGACGATGTTCGTACATATCTTGTAAGTTATGTTGCATTTCTAAGAACTCGGGCAGGTGATAATTTAAATAAATATTAGCTGATTCGCGAAATGCCATAGAGTTGCGTATGAACATCTGAAATTTAGGTGCTTCTTCCAAATGTTTACGTTTATGTTCTGGCAGCAAAGAAATGTCTACACTATATTTAGAACTTTCGGCAACTTTAAGGGCTTTCTTAGATTCCTTCCACATCACATTCCATTCGTTTATTTCTTCCATTATTTTATTTTCTAAACTGAAAATGTATTAAGTAAATAAATTGGGAACATACTCTTACAAGTCTTACACTTTGAACTGAGCGCTTTCACTTTTTGTTACATCTGTAAAAATAAAAATGTCATTTAAATTTTTCCACTCTCGTATCGACTTACTGTCGGGCAAGCTGATATTGAATATGCTCCTCATAAATTTAGAATCGTATGTTTGTAGTCTTTTTTTAAACGAATTTAAGCTTGTCTCAACTTCAGTTTCTGTTAAATCAGCCGCAGCCATTGTTTTTTAGTTTAATGAGATAAAAGTAAATAGATTAATGAGCTGAATGTATATTATTTTGAATTCCGTTTTGGCGCTTTGCTGTCTGTCTTAGTTCAGAAGAAGCAATTTTTGCTAACAAATTTTTAGACATTTCCATTTAGCGGGAATTGAAGTCAACGTAATCCGTTCGTTAAACACTTTGATAGCTCAAGCGTTCACATGCTCAAATTTTTCGCCAAGTTTAATATTGCCCAGAGAAAAGAAAACATCACGATAGTGGACAAATTATTATGTTCATACAAATATTCGGCTACCATTTTTTTATTAGCGTGGTGTGCACTTATTGAACTCTGTTTTCAACTTACAAAAATTGTACTAGAAAATTTAGCGAGCGCTTACTTCATCAATGTGTTGGTCAAATTGTGTATCAAACAAGCACAATATCACAACTTTTTGTTTTTCATTATGAAATTTGACAAGCCATTTAATGAGCGCTTATATGTTCAAATGTTCTCGTTAAATTATTGTCAAATTGTTTTTACAAACATTTTTGTCTCTGGCTTATCTTCATCATCATGGCCGACAAAATGCATTATGTATTTATACTTCATTATTTTATCACAAAAGTTAAAATTAAAAAAATAAATAAAAAAATAATCTTTACTTCGAAGTTATACGCCGGCGATCAAATCGATTTCAAACTGTTCGCCGAACTAGGTTAGGCCTTAACCACAATTACTACGGACAAAGCTAAACTTGCGTACTTCACATATAAGTATGTAATTCGTTGAAATTACAACATTTTATTTATGTATTTATTGGCACGATTACGATTTCCGTGGCGCCGCGAGGGTTTTTGGATAGAACACATCAAAATATAGCGAAAATGTTAAATAAAAAAATCGATATCTCGTTTGGTTTTCGAAATATCGATACGTAAAAATACGATTTCCGTGACGCCAAAATGTGACGATGGTTTTCAAAGAAACACGTATATAATTTATTACAGTTCTGCGATTCTCGGTCTCAGGGTCAAATCATCTTGCTTGGCAACCCTATTTGATTGGTGCAGACAAAGGAATTATCCATTTTACCATGAAAAACTTCTCAATTTTTTATGGTTCAAAAGCGGTGGTATAAAAAAAGAAAAGGCCCAGGCCTATAGTAGCTGGGTTTTAAAAGCGAGACCATTTTTTTTTCTTTACGTGGCAGTTAAAAAATAATTTTTAAACATTTCCACATTTTTAACATAGCGCAGAATTTTGAATAAAATACTTTCAGCTAAAACATTTTTGGAATTACATGGGGAATTTTGGTTTTATGACATTCAATGGAAACTACATACTGAAGTAATGTTGGCAACGTATGTACTTTGAGGGAACTGTTTCTTGTTTTTGTATATAATAACCACCCCATTTTATTCACATGTGGCGCCAAATCAGTTTCTATTCAGTTGATTGCATCCCGTTGTTTTTAAAGTATCACTAGTTTTTGTTATTATTGAATTAATTTTGCTATAGAAGAAAAATATGATTTCCAGTGTTTTTTCGCGTGTAACTATTCTTGCTTTTGGTAGTCTTTATCCGGCCTACGCTTCATTTAAAGCAGTTCGGGCTAGAGATGTTAAAGATTATGTTAAATGGATGATGTATTGGATAGTTTTTGCCATATTTTTATGCATAGAAACAATTACTGATATATTTCTGTTTTGGTTTCCATTTTATTATGAGATTAAAGTTTTGCTTATCTTCTGGCTACTATCACCGGCAACGAATGGAAGTTCAATTCTGTATCGTAATTTTGTACATCCATTGCTAAAACGTAAGGAAATCAAAATAGATAGTTGCATTGTGAACATGAAACAACAGAGCTATGCAAACCTTGTGCTACTCGCCAGAAAGGCTCTTTATCGTTTTAGCGTATTTATCACGAATGGTGTAAATTTAAACTTTCGCTCCGTTTCACATCAAACTAATCCAAATACAGCAGTGCCGAGTAATGAGCATGTAAATGAATCATATCCTGATATAATTATAACAACAGTTGACGGAAATGAGTTTATGGTGGGTGAAACTAATTGTAACAACGATCAAATTAATTTGACAGAATTATATAGCGAGGTTAGCCCCATTGGTAAAACTACAAAAAAGACGAGAAAACGTGGAGGTGTTGCACATTCGGATGCTGTTGCATCTAATAGCAAACCAACGTGTGTTCGTGATCGCAGGCGAAGGGGAAACACAATTGCCGTTGAAGAATAAAAAAATCTATTTTTTTTTTAAATAATTTATTTGATTGTATTTAAAGTTTTAAATGTTTGTAAAGTCTTATGCGTTTTTAAAAATATATTCAAAAGTTAACGAAAATCCTTCAAATAACATCCTGTAATTTTTATAGAGATAGATCGAATCAGTAATGAAATATATTTTCTATAAGTTCAGTTTCAAAATATGTCTAATGCTTCAAAAACTTAATAAAATTACAATGTATATATACAATGATAAGGCTTCACTCTGGTATTATTGAAAGAAACTTTGGAATATCGAAGAGACTAAAATGAATTTAGTTAAATGGTTGAAAATTTCCAAAATAAATAATTTTTTCACTAATTTCTTATAAGCAATTAATTTTTTTTTTACTCCCTTTAAAAATCTGAAAAAAGGTGCCATGCTTTAACACCATAAGGAGTTCAAATCCGTTGAGAAATCTAACGATACACACTTATTTTAGAATTTATGATGAAAATAATGTTCGCGTCGCAACGTCGCTGTACATCTCTTATGCCGGTGCAAAACGTTGCGAAGCATTGTGTTCATACGTTTGCACTGTAAATTAATAGTTATTTTGTTTTCCCAAAAAATTGCGAACATAAACACCATTCTACAAACTCTGATGACTTCTGTTTCTATAACATTTGAATGAGCGATAAATTATGAAGTTCTCCTTTTACGTTTTAATACTGTCTCAGTTTATTAAAAACAAATGTGAAATCATAAATAATCTCCAAACCACGCATGAATGTTACTTCATAACATCAACTCTAAATACACCAATTTGTTTATATCTAAAGTAAATTTTGTTTATATTAAATCCAAAGCAGGGAGAAAATTTAATTGTGAAGTTTTAAATAAGTATAAATCCTTATCATTTGGACAAGTAATCATTTTATAATATAAAATTAATTTCATACTTTTTGTTACAAATGTTATCAAAGATTTTGAAACATAAATATTTTAACTAACGCTCTTTTTGCGGTGATATTCCGGCAAAGTAGTCCAAATGTAGCCACCTGGCTTTGTGTCATACTCCATAGTATCTGGTAAGGGAAACGGAGTAGTACGGTCAAGATAATAATTGCTTGGTGCGTGCATAACAAATTCAAGGCAAGAGAGTTTGCGTGAAAGTTCTTCGTCAGGACCTTAAATAATTTTTTTTTTATTAAAATAACATTATAAATAAGAATACTTGTAAGAATACCAATTAAGTAAGTTGCAGCATCGAAACCATCTTTAGGATCAGGGCTAGCCTGTGTAGGTATAAGCCAAGTTAGAAAAGCTGACTTTTCACAATAGTTGTCCACAAGTAAGCCACGAATTTGGGCATAATAGACATTGTGTTCATTATCAACGATCGAAATAATATCGCCAACTTGCAAATAAGAGCCCTGAAATTAAGAACAAAAAAATATCATTCATATCTGTTTGAAAATCGCCACCAGTCGAAAAAAACTTCCAATTCAAGTTCCTGCAGAAAAGCAAATTTTAAGTGACAACTACAAATCTTTAGAAATATTTCGGAGAGACAAAAAGTACCAGATCTCAAAATTAAAGAGATACTAATATCTTTTGGATAGTTATAATAATAAATGCTAAAAAAAGGGTCGTTCATCAACTCCATAGTTATCTGGAGTGCTGAGATTCGGTTAGGCCTCGAATTTTAGACACTTTTCAAAGTTTTTAAGGATCCACCAATAATGGAAATAATCATTTTAAAACTCGAATAAAGAGTTTTTTGTAAGGCAAGCTATACGTCGATGTCAAATACAATTGTTGTAAGTACATACTTTGTTTGTTTTAAAAAAATTTCATATGTTATAATCAGTTTTCTTATGGTTTTCTTAATTGTTCCAATAGTTTCCTTCCATAATAGTCCAAAATTGTTTCCTGTGCTTTGTTAATTTTTGCAGCAAGACAATTTAAGATAATTATAATAATTTTTAGTTTAGTAGAGTTTAGTTACTAGCTATTAGTACCTTAATTGAAATTGTGGTTCTGCAAAGTCGTACTCGAGGTACATTTATGCACTCTTCTTGAGCTATAATTGGATCGATCTAACTGGTTGTGGATCCTCAAGAAAGTACTTGATGGTTCCCATTTCACCATCCGTTTTTTTCCAAAAAGCATAAAAACGTATAAATGGGGAGTTTTATTAACTTAGGACACTGATAAAGCTTGTTTTGCAGGAATATCCGTCAGTTTATTACCAAACATTAACGCAAACTTCTTGTATAAAAGGTTATTAACTGTTACCCAAACAATTTTAATCATATATCAAGTTGAGATATAAGCATAGCGATCATTTACCTTATGAAATAAACTCTCCACGCTATGCGTTGTCGCCTGTGCTACTGGTGTTTTAAAGGGTGTTTTCTTGAAGAGATTCCGGCGATTGCGTCCTTTGTTCTGTGTTTTTCCGCCAACGTTGGTGTTAGCTACACCATTTCCACAAGCACCTGCAGCACCATTTGAAGTGCCATTGGCATGTGTTGCTATAGCAGATGCAGCCCTGTTTTTGAAGCGTGTGGCACGTGTGCTTTTACGTAGTTTCTTCTCATCTACAGTGGCAGCAGCTGCGGTGATATTGACTGCAGATTTTTGTTCACCGGTTGCAGCGCCATTGCCATTTCCATCGCGTTGTGATTCTTTTGCTGATTTATCCTTATCATCTTTTGCTTTTTGTTGTTCCGCTGTAACTTCGGACAGTTTTCCCTTTTTTTCAAAACACTCCTGACAAATCTGACCCAGCTCTTGATTGCGCCACAGCATAGATTCCGTTTTTTGGCATTCAATGCATTTTGGAAGTGTACGTGGTGGCATTTCAGTCTTTAAATTAAGTATTCCAGTATGTTTAAGTTTGCAAAATTTAATTTAAATTACTCGCGGTTAAACAAAAACTTTAGCGTCCTTTGCACAATATAAACAAAAGTCAAGTTCAGCTGTTCAATAAAATTTTGACAGCAGAACATAAGGGCCTGCGCAGATAGCAATAAGGTTGTACGACTATTCTACCGTCACTTGCAGTAGATCAGGTATTTTAGATAACGAGAAGCGACAGATTACCAAGAGCTAGCACAAAAATACTTTTGAAGTTTACTTTTTAAAAAAACTAGTTCTTTGTTAATTTGACAGTTTTAACATTAATTGCACAAAGCATTGACCTTACAGCCAATTAGTAACGATCGATATTTATATAAATTTACAAATCGTTTTAATGCTTTTTATTCCGCAAATTTGATAACAAATGAATAGAAACAGTATGTTGAAAATCGTTATTTATGAAATTCATTCAAAGTAATGAATTTTAATAACATACTTGTATCATGGTATGGAGCAGAGCAGTCCCGAGGAAAAATTAGAGCTCCATATCATCAAAACACAAACAAAAAGTAATGTGTATAGTCTGATCTTCACGTCAATATCACAAGTGTAAAGCCACTGAAATGAAACGGCGTTATTCCTTATTCCGACAAAGTTTCTCTGCAAACAAGCAGAAATAGCAAATAACCGTCTGTCAGCATTGCCATCGATCAGCATCTGTACAAAATTAATTCAACGAACTGTCAAATTTTCACTGCATTCGGAATAAGTGATTGTAGATTTCCAAATTACTACGGCAACAATAATTTTCATTGTTCTCTCGCTGTTATGACTGAAGTTCTGTCGGAATTGGGCATGTGACTTTTAATATAGCGTCTCTGTTGAAAGCAAAAAGACATGACTTTAGTAAGTGATGCCAAAAAAGCTACTGTCACTTGCCAAGTAGATCAATATGAAAGCAAGAAAACCAGTTGAATGTGTAGTTGAGCAACGAAACAATAATTAAAGCTTGAGAAAAAGTTGTTAAAATAAAGTTAAAATTAAGCATTTAAAGCGACGCAAAAAAACAGAAAACACTCAAATAATGTAAAATAAGTGTTAAATTTTATGCAAAATGTGAAATTTTTGCCCTGGACGTGCTTATTTTAGCATAAATTTGATGTGATATTTTTAATTTCAAGACGGAATCTGTCGGACGTCTGCGTATGTGTGTGTGTTATATGAACGAATTGAATAACAGCAAGAATTGTGACATTTACATGCGTACAAAGGCATAAAGATAATTTTTAAAAAAGCAAAACAAGCGATAACAACGGACTTGATGACAGTCGCGAAGTCAATTGAGACAGAAAAAACAACAACAAGACGAAATATGTCCGGTGACGGTAACAAGAAAGAATAAAACGTGTACAAGAAAAATTTTGCGATACGCAAAATACAGAAAAATTGCTAAAAATAGTAACAAATCGAAAAAAATTGTCGGTTCTTTTCTTTTCATTTTCGACTGTCTATTGAAATAAATGCGGATAGCATATTTTATTTTGAAAAAACTGCAAAAAAATGGCAAAAATGTTAATAAAAATAAATAAAAAATATTAACTAAATTTTAGTGGATAGCTCATCATTTGATGAAATTAATAGTTTTGTGAAATATAAAAAGTGATTATATATTTTCATACAATATTGTGATTAATAAATATGTCTCTTTGGCTTTAACATTTCGATAACATCAACAATAATATTTTGTAAATATTAAAATTTAGAAAAACAGCAACAATTCAAAGTAGTGTCATACTAAAATAATTAAATATTGGGTAATAAAATGCTCTTAAAATATACAAAAGTTACTGGAGCTGGAACAGGCTCTGGTTCTTCCAGTACCAGTTCAACATCAACAACATTTGTGGCGCGTGGAACAGGTTTGTTCAAAATGTTCACTATTTTGTTTTTTAATAAATTTGTAACAAAAAATGAAATTAAAAAACTTTACATGTACGGAGTTGCTTTGTTGCTTGTAGAAATTCATATATATATACATATATATATTTTGTAAATCCAATGTAGGGGCTAAAATGGCTTAAAAATACTTAAATTTTAAGCTTAACTCGTTCAACATTTAAACATTTCCAAGTGTATCTGATTTATCTAAATTATTTTTCTTATCAATCATACAAAAGATGCGATTTGTTTATGACATAATCCGCTTAGCACAACGAAATTTCGGGGCGGAAGTTTACTTTAAGAGTTCCTCTATTTTTTTTTTATAAAACCCTACTTTTCTTCCCAAGCTTTTAATACTGACAACGAATATGGAATCAAAAATTAGGGCACGCATTTAGTTTCGCAGATTTACATAACTATTCATCGGTAATCGTAGATATAGATTTTGAAAAATTCTTAATAAGTCCATTATCGATTTCTAAAATTTGGGTGCCATATAAATCGAAATTTAGTTAGCTGTAATTTTGGTTTGTAAAAGTTTAAAATTCAAGCCACCGCTTTCGAGACTTACATGGGCATTTCCCTAATGTCGAACGCGACCTTCGTACACTTTTAAAGTATAATAAAAGTCAAAGTAAAACACTTTTATTTTCTACTGTAACTTTAAAGAATAGCCCTTTGATAGTACTATATTTAGCGATAAAGTTGATGCCAGACGTAATACTAGTTTCAAGGTAGAAGCAATGAAAAAGCATTTCGAACGTGACGAAAAACGGAAGTGTTTTTCATGGCCATCTTTTAGAAAAGCAGAAGTCAGCGAAACCTGCCAAAATTTTTTAAAGCGACTTATTTATAAATGTTATGGAATAATATAACTTTTGTTCAATTGAAAAATCTTATTTATTTTTTTTCTTACAAGGCATAATATCATTCGAACGTGACATTGCGAACGTTACATATTTTTCCATTATGGTTCACTTGGGCGATTTTTCATAAAGATTTTAATATTTATATAAATAATAATATTTAAGATCTATATAGTAATTAAAAAAACAAATTTAATATAAACATATTTTGATCGAGATCAATTTTAACAAAGAAAATAGGAAACAGTAGATATTTTTCTTAAAAGAATATGAAACTTATTTTTCCTGTTGGAAGAGAGATTTTGCGGAATGACATCATCATGTATTACCTCTACACTATACACCATTGTGTAGTTAGATTGCAAAGTATCTGGGTTTATTTATTTTTACGAAATAACATTTTAAAACCACACATCACATACTTATTCCAAATCTTTCCATAATACACAAATTGTTAGTGCATTTTTTACACTATATAACAACTTTATTAACATATTGGAAAATTCTAAATCTTCAACAATGCATTTAGTTTGTATGCGCAAATTATTCATTATATAAAACAAAATTCAAAAAAATTCAAATCTCGTGACTTAACTTGTTTCTATTAACTTACTCATTTTTATTGTGGTTTTTAAACTTTACAAATGTCTCGTGACCAGTTAAATGCTTTATTTGTTTCTCTTCTCCTCCCTTAAGCACTTGGTTCGTTTACTCGTAATTTATTATTAACTAATCGCATGAATCGTGTGTAAATTGACTGACAGCGGGGTTTTTATTACCCCAATATGCGAGCTGCGACACACACGGGGTTCATACGCAAATTGAAGTCACTCATTACTGTTGCCCACCACACGACACCGCCTCACCTGTTTTGCCCGTAGTCACTTCCATGCCGTAATAATTTTTTAACTCATAGCTTACCGGCCCGCTTTCGTGTCAATAGACAAAAGCATGTAATGCGTTCTCATCGTTATTGTTTCATTTTTATTTCGCCCCCTGTCATTGTTGTTGTTTTTGCTGTTATTGTTGTGAGCAAATGTTCATGGTCATTTAGCCTCTTATGTTTAGTTCGACGAATTGCCGACGTTTCCCGCGATCTTGTTTAGTATGTTGTACTTCGGAGTATGTAAGTTGAAGGAGAATACAAAGTAAAATTATTTATTCTGGATTTTCCAGATATTTAATTAGATAATGCTACAGGTTTTTCGATTAATGTTTGTCAGACAGCGCACAAGAAAATATTGTTACTAAACTTTCTACTGAATACAAAGTGCTGAAAAAGAAGTGTAGGTTCTGTCAGATTTCTGCTTAAAATATCAATTTCATACCTATGATCAAAACGATTCTTAACAAAGGATGAAATCTGATAACTACAAGGACAACTACACAGTGGCGTACTGTGCGCAATTGGCGTCCGGGGCAAAGAGCTAATTTGTGCCCTCTACCAACAGAAAATGTTGCCTGTTTTTGAAATTCTAAAAATTTTGTTGTTAAAATAAATAAATAAAAGGTCTTCACTTTTGGTCCTCGGAAACCCTAGCAAAATGAGATATGTTTCACATTGAATTACAAATCACCTACACATTCTCCAGAGTTATTTTGCATTTACTTAAACAAAAAAAAGGAACACAAAATTTCGTAGTTATGCTAAAAACAAAATTTTTATTTCATATGTATATGTAACTAGAACCATTTTGGCGCCCCCCAAGTGGTTGTGCCCGGAGTGGCCGCCCCAGTCCCCCTAGGTACGCTACTACACCTACACAATAGTTTACTGAGAAGACCCACCAAACATTTTTTCCGGCGATTTTTATTATGCATTGATGTGCATTTTTGAAAAAAATTAAATGCCCTTGGAAAAATTTGATGATTCCAATGCAACTTCATAGTGATAACTTGTAGCATCGGCTAAAACAAAAATTAAAATTATCCCTTTGATAGTTTCTTAGTCTATTTTGAGACTCATTTACAAATTTTTGGGAAAAATTTTACAAAATGTAGCTTAGACCATTTGTCAAATTCTAGTCTTTTGTTAATCCGGCACAAATGAATTATTCTTGCCGGTTTCAGTGCGCTGTCGTGTTCTTCTGATTTGGCATCTGACCTAGGGAATTATAAAATTATTGAGAAAATGAGACACTCCACTTCACGATAGGCAATTTTGATATTGAAATAAAAATTTTGGGTGTGCAGTTGCATTCCATGTTGTTAAGAATAACATTAACTTTTATTTATTTATTGAAAACTCTGTAGTTACTGAACCTGTCGACATAGTGTACTAGAAGCAGTTGTTCAATTTAAACCAACGTATAAAATTGTAGGTGTCCAGAACCAAGTGTCACGGATTCTTAACTTGGTTTGCTATGCAAAATTAAGATCTTTGCCTATTCGGCGTTAAGAAGTATTAGCCAGAAAAGATCGAGCAAATGTAAAGTAAGAGATGAATACGGATGAGATACTAAGTACTAACGTCCGAAAAATGGCGTAAAAAAACCAGTTAATCATTGATGATTAAGTGTCTAGAGCAGTGATGGGCACATAGTGGCTCTATTTGCTCTCATTGCCCTCACCGTTATTCGACGCACAAGCAAGCGAAAACAAATTCACAGATTTTCAACGCTATCGAGGCACAGCGTTGACTTGAATTCAAATGAAAACAAAAACAAAACACAAAGGCATTAACGACGGCGCCGCATTGTGTCTTGACCATAGCTGGGCACCACTACACGTGTGTTTTTCTTAAATGTTCTTCAATGCATGTGTATTTGTGCTTTGTTCGCTTTTCAAAGCAAACTGAATTAAATTTTATGCTCTCTGCTTTATATACGTATATGAAAAGTTATTCTCATTCTGCCACAGTACCGCGCGCGGTACGTTTTGCCCAGCCACGGTCTTGACGAATGTAGCAATTGTTTTTGTTTGTAGTGCAATTTGGTTTTTTTGTGCTAATGACAAATTTGGAAATGAAAGTAAAAAAAAACTTTAAAATTTCGTTTGTTGTTGCTTGATATTGTTGTTTTGCTCTTTTGTTAGATTTCTATGCCCACCGCTGGTCTAGAGGATAGAATCGTTCCATCATCGATTTCACTTCCCCAGTAGTTTTGGTATCAAAAACAGAAAGAAGGAACCGAACGCCTTTGGAGTGATTACCGCAAGTTAAATAAAAAATTATACGGAACAACTTTCCGACGGTTGAAGCACCTCATTGTCGCTCCTATGCTGACAAAACTTTAAGAAGAGAATCGGATTGATGGTGCGAAAATATTCCACATATATGTAGTTCTAATAATTAGGAAAAAAAATTGTAGTGTAATTTATAACCCATATTATAAAGTGTGGTTTGATTAAGAAAAAAAATGATGAGAAAAAATGTTTAAAAATATGTTGAGGTTATAATAAATAGTTATTGATGACGTAACTTTTTTTTTCTAAAAATCGTATAATTTGGTTCCATAACCGAACTTTTTGATCTGGTAACCCTACACAAACATGATCACGATATTCTTTTCTAATATCTCTGCTACACCTACCTTAATACATTTTTTTACTATGTGGTTTTTTATTTATTTTATATATTCTAGTAGATCGTAAGTTTTCGCTATTGATGTTGTTCTATCAGGTTTTGTTTTTATTCCTATATGATAATACGTTTGTCACTCACACTCATCGCATGAATTAGTAAAGATCGGATTACTTTCACGTGAATTCATATGAGTAGTTCGGTACGTCGACGTCAAAGCAAATAAACAAACCACTTAATTTTGTTACATTAAATTTTGTTTTTAATTTGTAACGTTGGGCTCTTGTACTTAAAATACCTACATACATATATACATATGTAAATATGTATGGTATAATAAAAAATTTCAAATTGTAAATAATTAATTGATGTAATCGTAGTTCACTGAAATTTAAATTTATGATATTGCAGTTTTTCCCCATTCAATTTAATTCAAATTTTTATCTAATTTCAATTCTGTTGTTATTAAAAATTTTTGTAACTACAGGTAACCATGGTATAGCCCGACATTCACGTAAATTGAACCAGACAACATTTTTAGAATATTCCCGGCTTAATACGTGGCTACGATGAGATGAAAGTACTACCATAGCCGAGTAAAATTCTCGCTTTGAATTTTCTAAAATTAACCTGATCAGTTTTTTTGCCAGTAACTTATCCACTTTCGGTGACAGCGGTGAAAACTGTTAAAAGTTTCATAAACAAATTTCATGCACAAACTTTACTAAAAAGATCACTTCTGGTCAAAGTTTTGAGCCAAATTTTGCGATTTTGCAATAATCTTACAACTGTATCTCGCTAGATATTCAATGTTTTTTCTTAAGCTCTATGAAAAATTGTAGCCAGAGTGAAATTAAACAACTCTCTTAAACACATCAACCCACTCTTAGCTATTTGTTTCAGATTTTTTCCACTTTAGTTACTTGCAAGTAACTGCTCATTTCTCCAAATTATATTCTTTATTTTCAATGAACATGTGACTAGCCGCTACACATTACTTTAATTTAATAATATGAAGTAAAAAAAAACCCATTTAAGCATAAAAACGGTAGTTTAGCATCAAAAAATTTCCATTTTCTCATTTTGAATTAAAAAAGTATTCAATTATTTAAGTCAGAGATGCACACAAAAATTTGTTTCGTGTGCTAGTTACAACTCAAACCAAAAATGTTTCGCAAGAAAAAAAGCTCATCGCATACAAACAAAAGAAATATAAAACAAAAAGCAAGAGCTGATGACTTGAAAGCAAAATAACACAAACAAAAAGCATGCAGCGATTACAAGCTCGAGTCACGGAAAGAGCTGGACGAGTCTTCGCATTGAAGACTAAATTACACAAACAAAAAGCATGCGACGATAGCGAATCGAAATTTTTAACTTGAGTAAACGTCTTGAAAACAAAATTACACAAACAAAAACCATGCGGTGATTGCGAACTGAAATAATTTAACTCGAATAACGGAGAGAGCTGGATTTGTTTGTTATTGTTGTACGAGCTGGAAGAGCTGAACGAGCTTCGAGCTGTGCATCCTTGATTTGAATGACGTTTTTTTTTTTGAGCTAGTTCGGGTGCATGCCCATAGTTAGATTTCAAAAATATCTTTCAAATGAAACGATATATGATATGGCTACTTTACAATACTAGTTATGAGGTGCACTCTGAATTCGTTCCAGAGGACAAACGAAATAAATAAATAAGGAATATTATTTAGGCGTCGTAAAGTGCTTTCAAGAAAAATGTCCGCCGAAAGCGGTCAGATTTTTAGGGCAAATCATCAGTTTTGCATCACAACCATGCTCCATTCCATAAAGCCCATACATCGTGCAAGAGGTATAGCTAAAAATTTAACGAATGCCATCGAACAGTTGCCGTATTCACTTGACATAGTTCCGTCTGACGTTTTCCTGTTCCCCAAGCTAAAATTACCACTTCAAGAAAACGCTTTGAGTTGGTTCAATAAAAGGAAATACGCTGAAAGAGCTGAATGCTCTTCCTCAATCAGCCTACGAACAATTTATGGAGAACTGGATCAAAAAAATGTTTGATGAATTTTGTTTTATTTATTACTTCCGGATACTTTTTCAGCAGAATCTATCTACATATATATTAATACGTGATATTTAATATAAAGAGAGGCGAATGAAACTCATATCATTCAGTGAAAAATCACTGTTGCTAGTGAAGACTAAGATAGTAGCAAAGTAAAACATTCCTCCAATACCGACTTACCGATAACACTTTCAGGCATGCAAATAAACTAGTTTGGCCTAGGAAAAACTAGTTTACCCTAAAAACTAGTTTGGTCGGGTAACATACACACATACATTTCCTTTTTGTTTGACAGAAGACTGAAAAATTTCTTGATTTAAGCTGCCAATGTTGAAGTCCATTATGCAAACGTCATTCCTTTTAAAATATGTCTCAAAAATCTTTTTAAAAAAGGTATCCACTAATTTCTTAAAGAAATTTGAAATAATTTTTTTTTTAATTCCTACAAAACCGTTATGTGAGAGTAACCTGTAGTTATCATAAATATAATTCTTTTGTTTTGTTCCAACGTGAACTTTGTTTTGTTTTTCAAACTTGAATGAAATTCTTAGAAACTTATTATATGCGGCGGAAATACGATGTTGCTGACGAATGAGCATCGCTTAGGGATCCACCTGACTTATGGGCGGGATAACTGCGACATTACTACTGGTTACTGTTTGTTTTGTAACTTGGTTTTTTTCATGTCGTCGCTGTAAGTTGTAATCATTGACGTTTGCAAGTTGCTCGATACAAGTTTTTGTTGTTTTACTTATATTAAAAATCAATATAGAAAAAGAAATTAATTACTTCCTATTGTTTTTTTCTTTCATTGTTTTGTTTGAAATGTTTTCTCTTTTGGGTGTTCTTAATTTCATACTATTTTTAGTAAATTTATTAATGGTAGTAGAGTTTTAAAAATAGATTTTTATTAACTTATTAGCCAATGCTTTCCTAATTTTTTATTTGTTTCCAAACTATAAATAATATATTTGACTGCTGGTAAACAAATAAACAAGTTTTGAGCTTTAAATTTATTTTTTTACCATAAAATGACAAAAAAACCCATCTGTCTGTATGATATTTTCGGTCAAATGTTTCGGTTAAGTGAAATAAACAAAAAATTTTGCGATGACTATTCTTCATAGAAATAATTAATTTAAATAATAAAATAAAATGATTGGTATCTGGAAGTAAATATGTTATGATTCTTTCAGTATGAAACTTTTTGCATATGCAAGATACAATTTTGGTTAACTTTACATATGGGTTTTTGTGTTTACTCACATTTTTGGAAGTTTAACGTATAGATATCGCTAATTACATAAATTAAAAGCGAGAAATTTTGTGTCAGAATCTCCGATTTTTAATATATTTTACGTTATTTAGTTCTCTCTAAACATTTTCCTATAAAAGTTAGAACGCACACATACAAACACATTAACTTGCCATAAAACGATATTGTTGTGTTTGCATGCTTGTGTCAATTTGCGCAAATAATTTTTTGAATTTTTAAATTGAAGTAACTTGATATTAAATAGGAATATCTTGATAATTTTATATTGAGACCAAGTAACTAAGTAATATAACTAAACAATTTTAATAATAGTCGACCTAGTAGTTTTTGCGTGATGCGCGAACATCGAAAATCATTTAATTTATATAGATGAAAAAAATTGTAATGAAATTAATGATTGGTTTTCTTCAGAAAATAACAAAAATTAGACCTCTGTTGAATTTTGTTGTCGTTCAACACTAAAAAATAAATAATTTAAATGTTTGCTTATGTTGCTTAAGTTGTTCGCGAGTTTGGTTTACGACTATTTTGAACTTTTCATGTAGATATCATGTGTTGTTTTGTGTTAATATTAGTTGTGAAAAAGATTGAACAAACTTTACAACGTTTAACAATAACTTAAGACAGCCGGGCGAAAAATGTCAAGATTCCAGGAATGAAACGTAGCTTTTGACAGTGTATAAAGTATTATATTTTGGCACAGAAGCTAGATTTTGATAAGATATGGTACGAATGAAAAAAAAAAAAAAATAATAAATAAATGTCTAAATTATACCCTTTTGCAAAAATGTTTTTGATTAAATAAGTACAAATTTTTGACTGCAAAAGTTAATTCAATAATTTTTTAACAACTTTTATTTGATAATGTTACATTCAGTTACCCAATCATCCAAATGTAGTTAGCATTATTACATAATTGACTGTTCAAAATTGATAGTATGTATATCGTTTTACATTAACAGAATTTTAATGCGCAAAATGTTAGTTTGAAATTTATTTAAATTTAACTTTTCACAAAAAAAAAAAGAAGAAAAATAAAAGCAAATACATATGTGTGCTTATATATGTACATATATTTACATACATGCGTATGCGTACAATATTGTGTGTGCTTTATTATTATTGCCACTGGTGTTGGTGCTGTTATTGTTAATTATGCTAACAAGCTTCTCGTGCTCAAACTTAAACAGAATTTTATAAACAAACAAAGATACTATCAGTTGTACTCTAAACGACGATTTTTTAAATACCCTACAAAGATAAGGTAAAATTAAGCAGAGAATATGCAAAATAATTTATACGGAGATCTTTAAATACTTTCACTATACTCAGCTGCCTAGTACACTGAAAGATATCTTTTATTTGATGAACTTAAGTATTTTCGTAAAAGTATCAAAATATTTCTTATATTTCTTCTAACGTTTTGTAGTCGTAGTTGGCTAGTAATATAGTTTTAACACGACACTAACTGGACATTGCCTCATCGGCAAACATGCGGAGAGATTAGGTGTTAGGTCTTTTGACTTTTGCAGAAGTTGCGGAGATGTAGAGGAGGAAGAAAACATAAAACATTTTCTCTGCTCCTGCCCCGCACTTGTTAGGAAACGCCACAAAAGACTCGGTTCGTTTCTATTTGATGACCTGGATGATCTGAAGCATGTTGGTATAGGTCAGCTATCAAGTTTTATTAAGAGATCTGGTTGGTTCAACGAGAGGGTATAGTGAGACGCCCTGTGGTATCACAATGGATCATTTTTGGTCTAAGTGAGTCAGTTCGCAATTGACTGCCACTCCTACCTAACCTTACCTAACCTAACCTAACACGACACGAATGAGCGCAAATATGTTTTTTTTTTTGTTAGCAATATATGTCTACATTACTCAATAGAATGACTTTTGCTCAGGTGTTACGATCGCAAATTGCATCGAATGTCTGAAAAATCGAAATTTAAGAAAGTATTGTATGTACTTGAAAAACTGGTAAAAATATATCCCAATATGTCCCAATCCGTTATTTTCAACAATTTATGTACAAAGTTATGTGTAGTTGAAAATAGTTATCAATATCTGAATAATTATCTAATAAACTTAACATTTCTGGAGAATAACATTTTTAATTTTTTTTTTTATAAACCGACATGTTAAAGAGATCAAATTATTGGATCTGGTAAATTTACCTCGTTCTTTCGCGTTCGTAAAATCTCGCATATACTGACATACCTTCATTTTATCAAATCCATGTTTTTGAAATTCTATACTTCTGACAATTTGCCAGTTGATAACGATTGATACTCGATCATACTTCTACCATGGGCCAGAATTTTATGAACCGTAGTTTTAAGTTTTTTAGTTATTTTCTCACCGTCAACTCCAGTAATTCGAGCCAACGTTCTTTTAAAAATTGTAGTATTTCCGGCATTAATATTTCCAAATCCTTGTTTTGGTTTGTCAACTTTCAATGCAATCTCCTCGTAAAATGTAGCTTAGACATTTTTTTTTTTGATAAAAAGTATTTTACAATTATAAAAACAGTTGTAATTAGGCTTTGACATTGATATCAAAAATAGCCCGTTTTTTATTTATCTAGTTTTTAAGTCAAAAATGGCTCTCTTCACACAAATCAAGCGTCGAACAATTCGAACCTCGTTTTTTTCAAAAATAATTCTCGTTTACTACAAAACTTGGGTCAAAAAATGCACTCTAAAACAGCTGTTAAAACAAAGACACAAAAAGTTAATAAGATTTTATGATAAAGAGAAATTTTATTTAATAAAATGTGCTTAGTTTTCAGATCAATTAAAAAAAAAATTTACAAAAAAAAAAGGTTAAATGAACGCATCTTGCGGAAGAATTCCTTGTCAAGGTATGGAAATAACAAACAAACAAAAACGAGTTAGTAAAAACGCGATAGTGCCAGTGGGAACGTATTTTTTTTGTTTTTTTTTTGAAAACGCGATATAGAAAAAAGTAAAGTATGGTTTTTGATGTCGATATGAAAGCCTTATAAGAGGTAAAGCACTTAACTGAAGTATTATCTATTGCACACAATTTTAAAGGGGATTTTATTTAATATATGTATATATTTATATATACCTAGCCAGTTTTTTTAATATTTTTGATAAATGCCATTTCGGTTAAATTGAATGAAATTTTAAAATGAACTAGGAGTATTTTTAAAAATAGTGCTTAAGAACAGTTGATAATACATTTTTGTGTTTTTTTTTTTTTAAACTGTCTATTACTATGACTACTACTTAGATAGACGGAACCCGGTTTTTTATGAAAAATTGCCTTTCGGTTAAATTGAATTAAACTCTCATGTAATATATTTTATATCGTCGCGATCAAAAGTTTGTGTGTGCACAAGTTAGAGTTATGGACAGTTTTAGAGATATGCAGAATCAACAATATATGGCTTATTTATTAAGTTTTTATTAACTTTTGACCTATATCTCCAAAACTGACAATAGAACGGCCTAGTTTGTTGATCAGTATAAACAACATCATACAAAAAATTTAAGCCAAAAACTTTTCCCCATACAAAGTGTGCGGGATCATTTAAACTTTATCTGCTGACCGCTTGTAGCGGTTGGAGCAAAACAAACTGTGACAATAATTTAAAAGCACAAATTAACAGCTTCGCACTATGTAGGATGGCCGCCACATCGCAATCATGGATGAATGACTGCCGCTGCCGTCAGAACTTTAACGCACCAAATTCGCGCTGCTTAAGTTCGTCTCTATAACTTAGCAGCAGCGGCAGCAGCATCGATGTGAAATTTATGTGTGCGTATTATTGCGCGTTAGTATGCGTGCTCTTGTGAAGCATCCAAAGCTTATCAATTTATTTATTTTTAAACGAGCGAAATTCTTTAATTTTCATCGAATTTGTTTACATTTCTATTTTTGTTTTCTTTAAAAGTTCTTATGTTTTTGCTTTTTTTTTTTTTTTTTAATTTTGTTACATGTTCAAATAAATGGCAAATATTTTTGTATATTGCTTTTGTTGGGGTCATTTACTAAATTGGCTTACAAAAAAGAAATAATAATATATAATAAGAAAAAAAATTGTTTTGCTTTTTTACGGTTGTTGATCTTTTCGCCGTAAAAAATTATTTCTTAAAACGTTTTTTTCATTTGCTCTTCAAAATCAAAAGGATAAATATGGTATGTGATTTTAAATTTTCTCTCTTGACATTTTCATTATCACAAAAAAATTTTATTTTTTCTTATGGTTTTAAGTAATTGGTATTTAGGTCAATTCTCTGATGTTGTTGCTCTCTCTGCAGTATTTTTTTTGTTTTTCTTGTTTTTTCGTTTATTTTATATGCAAATTTAATCAAGAAAATATCACTGCTTTACACGTATAAATATTTGTAAAAATGTTGTTATTGCTGTTGCTAGTTAATTTTTGTTTTTGTTGTTCGCTATTGTTGCATATCAACGAAACTTGCACTTAAAAATATATTTTTTATTTATTTTTCTGTCTGCCACTCTTGAAGCTTTGTCACTGATTTTGTGTTCACTTTTTTAAATCAGTCGCTTTTGACACCCCAATTTATTTCTAAAATATGTGACAAGAATACGGCAAAGCTTTGAGTTTTATGTCTGGCTCTGTGCACAGAAGCAGGGCCGTAGCGAGCATGGGGCAGGCGGGGCGGTGCCGAAGGGGCCCCTTCTCGTCGACCACTTTTTTGGTCCTGAAAGAAACTTACCTCGGTAAATACTTTGAGGTCTCCTAAAAGTGAACACAAGAAATTGAACGCGGTGGTCTCCCAGAATAAAACAATTCCACATTTTTTTGTAGTTTTATTAGATGATGTACAAAATAACATACTTTTGATTCATTTTAACAAATCTTAGTATCTAAATAGTATTATAAACGCCGCTTTCTCGATTTGCATGCCGCAAATGTATCATCTAGAGGGAGCCACGCTAACTCTTTCCCGTTCTGTTTTGCGCGAAAGGGAAAGAGGTAGCGTGGCTCCCTGCTCCCTCCCGCTGATGGGCCGAGTTTTATCCCAGTGTAGGAGTAGGGGTACTTTAAAATTTGAAAAAAGATTTCCGTATGGGGGGCCCCAAATTTACTTGTTGCCCCAGGGCCCCCGAGGCTCTAGCTACGGCCCTGCACAGGAGATTCGATTGTTGGGATGGTTTGAAAAAAAAAAAACATTTTTAGCTGAAAAATTTACGTAAATAGCAACGAAAAACCTATCATTAAAGTTCTGAATAAGAACACAGACAGTTATTAATCGCAAGTCTATAAAAATTCATTATCATCTCTATTTTAATTATTATTTTTGAATAGAACAACTAATGCCCTTTAAAATGGTGTGTCAAATATCATTATTCAGTCTCCTATTTCATTTAAACTTAATAAATGTTATCGCTCCCAAAATTAAAAATCATGGTATCATGTTGTCCAATCCCTTTCTCTTCTTTAAGTTTCAATCAATCTCCATACCAAATTTCCACAAAATCGGCACATTATTTTAACTGTGAAAACATTTTCCAGTTAAGGTCGTGGCAGCGCACACCTTAAAGCACCTACCTTTTCTCAGGGCTCAGTTCATCTCCATACAAAATTTCATCAAAATCGAGACATAAATAGCTTAGCAGTAGAAACTTATTTTCCTGTTGAAAGCGTAGCACCGCTCACTAGAAACAAATGTTTTAACTCGGGAGTCAATCTATCTCCATACCTAATTTCATCAAAATCGATGTGGCGTTTTTTTCCTATTAGAGTTTTTAATACTCTTTCTTAGGGTTCAATTTATGTAAAAAAACAAATTTCATCAAATTCGGTCCAATAATTTAGCTGTGGAATCGTGTTTTCTTGTTTGAGGCGTGGCACCGCCTACTATTGGAAAACAAATTATAATCTGTTCTCTACCTTTTTTATTTTTAAATAAGCTTCATATTACGACATGAAAAATGAGTGGCGTAGTTGGTGATATCGGGTCACGAACTTTTGTTTGTGTAAATGTTTGACTTGGCGCTTTCACTAACGTTTGGCCTAGTGCCACCACCAAACTAAGTACGCTCCCGGCCTTACTTAAGGCTTACTGTTGTCATTTGAAGAGACAGAGGTATTCTTGATTCATTAAGTCTGAAATTAGTCTAACTTAATTGCTACTGTGCATCATATGAACGACTGATCGCTGATATCTTCAGCACTATGCAGAAAGTCTAAAATTTGACTGAAATCTAAGCTTTGCGCATGTGTTTTGCTTATAAGTGGTATTTCCTTAAAGTCTCAAGTGCGCGCAGTTTTTTGTTGTTTTTGTTTGTTATTTAAACGCGCCAATTTTATCATTGTTTACTATCTATTTGTTTTTGAAATTTTGTTTTAATATAAATATTTTCCTTATAATGCTTAAATAATATTAAATTTTTGAAGCATACTTCTTGGGATTTTTTAATTCTGAGTTGCAAACACTATAGAAACAAAAATATCCTCTGACTAAGAACGTCGAATCGCTGGTTAGCTATGCGGGGACATAGTTCACATTAATTGTATTGACATCAAGGGCCACATAACTGATGTTCTATTAAGGACCAAGGTGACCAGGACTTCTGGTGATATTGTTTCATTTCTTAAAATGAAGTTATTGCTAATACATTTCTTTGAATTTACTCAAAATTACTCAGCTTGTTCTTAATCCGGAGGTATATATCAAACTGAGTTCTTTTCTTATAGAATTCAAGCAAACTTAAGTTACGGAGTGCATTGACTGTTCGGTCTTTCTCAAGTTATACTAACTGAAACTATTTGAAAATTTCTAACATGACTACGTACTATAGTTTCCACCCATTATGCTATCACATTTGAGAGTACATAGCACACAACCAAGCTGTATCGTATCGTAGTTGCGTTCTGACTGACGTATTTTGTCTGATAATAAATTTATAAACTTCACTTTCCCTTTTGTTTGGATTCAATTCATTAACTTTGTTCATTTTAATTTAATTGTGTTTTATTGCCTCCGATTCAAGCAATTGTGGAATATTTTTTGTCACCATTTTCTTTTTTCTAAATCAGTTCAACCTAAACGATGTTCTTCTTCCATGTTCCATTTGCTTCTATATCGTGTGTAACAAGTGTTTCTTTTAATAAAATGTTCAAACATTTCAATAAAACACAACCAACCAAGGTGACAAGAAAAAAAAAAAAAAAAAGAAAAGACAATAAAATAAATTGATTTAAAGTAAGAAAATTTATTATTCGGAACGCACATTGACTGTTTGAAGTGAACGTGTAGGTAGAAAATGTCTCTAATGATGCTGTTAAACTTTTGTGTCTTCCTTTTCATAAAGTGTTTACTGACTGACAAGTTATATAAAAACTATAGTTTAGATAAGTGAGATTTGATGGTACTATGCGGCTTATCACGAAGATCCTCTTCAAGCTTCATCCTTCTGAAAATTTTTTTTTTTGCATATAAAAACTTTGGCACCTCTTTGACAACCCATCATTCCTGGTCTGTATGGGGTCCAAAAATGTTCAGTAATACCGTAATTTGTAGCACTTCCATAAAGATTGAATGCTTAAAAACTTGAAGAGCTTGGCAATTTTTTTTTCAAAGTCTCCAACTGGAGCCAAAATTTGTTTATTTTCAGGTTACCTATAAATGAGCTTGGGCAATTTAATGTTATTTTGAATTCAATGATCTGTTTTTCCATATATACAGAAACAAAGTCTGTTCTATATAAGTCCGGACATATTAACGATAAATAATTCAAAAGTTTTATAGATTCAAAACATCCTAACTTTGCGACGATTTGAGCTAGAAAAATTCTTAAGATACCTTCAGATTCAGTCAATTCATTCTATCCAGAATACTCCGATAACTTAGTTTTGAGCAAATTGAAGATAATGTCCTTTTTCCCCATGCACGGCACATACATAACCAAACTTCATAGAGAGAAAATAAATAGATGAAACGAAAATCGGCAGTACAAAATCGGTTAAAGTTTCATTATCGAAGAAATTTTTTAGCACCAACATTTTTTAATACAAACACGGTACTTACCTGCCCTCAGAACCGAAAAGGGCGTATATCAAAAAAATTTTGTTTCGAGACAATTAATGTTTTGCTTATGTCAACTTTTTGAAATATCTGTAAAATTGAGATAGAGACCATTTTTTATATGTTTGAACTAAGATACCGGCATTTGGAGTAGTTCATTAAACGCATAATTTCTTAAGTTATCCGATCCCATAAGAATCACGAATATGATTTTTTTTGAGATACGCCCTTTTTGCTTCTGATGGCAGTAAGTAATAGCGATATCCGAGAATAAAAATTTTTGAATATAATTTTTAAAGCCTCCTTTGGGAAACTCTCATCCAAAATATGGAAATTGAAAAGCCCATGACACTAACCTCAAATTACTTATCGAATGATAGATATTTGATAATTTGGTCACCTTTGGCATGCTTTCCAGTTGGGACAAGTCACACAAGTATAAACGCAACATCTCACAATCAGTAAAATCAACCGAGTGTCCATCGTTGAAGGAGGCAATAAATGTGAAATCATTGCGGTCTTGGTCGCTGTTGTCATCATTAAATGAGATCCAATTTAATTTGCATGAACTTGCTAAAAAAAATTGAATATTTTTCTTCTGAATGTAGAAGTGTTTTACGCTGTAGAAATATGATGACGAATAATTTTTACTTCTGTGCAATTGCACAAACTTTCTTTTCTTATCTCCTGGATTTTGTAATAACTAGAGGAATTGCAATTGAGTTATTATCTGTAGATTTGGTAATATTTCCATGTTACTTCATAAAAAATCATGCAATATGCTAGAAAATACTATATGTCGTTAGGTGAAATGTACAAAGATACCATAAAAGTAATGATAAAAATATTAACAGATTAAATTTTATTATATTTAGTTGTTTACTTTGTGCATAATATTTAAACAAATTCGA
This sequence comes from Tricholauxania praeusta, assembly GCA_949775025.1. Classification (NCBI taxonomy): domain Eukaryota; kingdom Metazoa; phylum Arthropoda; class Insecta; order Diptera; family Lauxaniidae; genus Tricholauxania; species Tricholauxania praeusta. Next base: position 161,208,179 of record OX459028.1, on the reverse strand, counting down.
AGTACATAGAGCTTGAACTCAACAAAACTTCAAAACAAATTATTTTTAATTTGCCTAAATAATTTTAGCAATTAATGAGTCTTTTTTTCTGTATTCAAGTTAACTACTGAAATGATTTTAAATAATTAAAAAATGCCTACAATATATGTACATATTTGGTTAATATAAGATGAAACTTTATATTGACAGTGTACCATGTTGTGCGAGTCGACGAATGTAAGTAAGCAACTTGAATTTTAATATCTACAAATCAATTAATAGTCCCGGTAATAAAGATTTTTACCTGACAGAATTCATGGGAGTTTTGACGTTTTTATGTCGCTGAATATGAATTTTAAACTTCCCATTAAAAACTCCCCCAAACCAAAAAAAAAAAGGTTTTTGTTTTTTTTTGAATTCGCAGCATTTTATTTGATTTAGGGATATAAATACCTAGAAATTTCGAAAATATATAGAATTTGCACAATTCGTAATAAAAGACTCAACGCCGCGCGCTGCGTGATATCTTCTGTCATTACTTTGAAACCTCTCGGTTCACCAAAGCTCCTTAAGCTTATCTTCTGCAGATGTTAAAAGGCAACGGTGATGCGATTGTCTGCACGAAAAGCGGGTTGAAATGTTCTATAATGTGGCTCAAGGGCTACAGTTCATGCGAGAATATCCCTGAAGACAACTTCATGAATTCAGATGAAGGTAATCCACGAGAAGTGGAATTGGAAATGTTCACTGAAAGGATGTACCATTTTTTTCTCTTGCTTTTCCAATCAAACCAACGAATTAATCGCTCAATAAATCAAATTTTCAAGTTTCGTCAAAAGCTAAACATTTACCGAACATAACTAATTCAACAAATTTTTGTTTATTTTTTGGGCAAAATTTACAACTACACAGAGATATCGATTTATTTGTATCTATTGAGATTTGGTAATAATAAACAAATTATGTATATAGGCGGAATAAATATTTAATATAAGTAAGCATGTCGAACATGCCACCGAATTGAAAAATATTATTGAATTAAACATGTATTTGGTAACAATTACTTAATTCATGAAACGAAAAAAACACGATTTATCCAAATATGGAGCTGTGATGAAAACTTATCTATTTTACAATTTACTCGAGAATTAATTACCTTATTTTAGAAAATAGTAACATGATAAACAGTTTTTCATAAAAAATTTCAGACAAAACAACAATTCGATAGCATCCAAATTCAATGACTTATTTGGGACTCTATGTAATTTGAGTTGTCTCAGAATTTATATTAAAAAAATCAACTAAACGGAAAAAATTATGTGCGCTGATGAAATAAAAATAATTTTTAAACACATGATTAATAATAACATAAAAAAAGACTTTATGACCAACTTCCTCTGGCGATAGTCGCGCGTCTTGACAAAATATTAAAAGAAAAGCAACGTACTTCATAGATATGCGAGAAACATCTTGCCTTCGCATTTTTAACGTTAATCTCAAAAATAAATATTATCATTAACTATTTTTCTTCTGACGTAGGTTTGTTTTTGTTTTTTTTTTTATCGCAAAAATAATAAAAACAAACAAACGATACACAAAAAAAAAAAACATTTGTATCCATTAGATAGTTTAAGGTTCAAATCAAGCGTACGTTTTTTTTTTTCAGTTTAACTAAATTTTTCAGTTCCATTTTCTCTTCTGTTATTACATACGTAAAACACGCATTTCATCTCGTTAAGTGAAAAAATTTGAGTAAACTTTATTGTACTCTAAATTTGGCACTCTTCTTAAAATGTTCGTATTCTATATTGTATGTAATTAAAAACAAGTAAATAGATGTAAGGTGAGAACAGTGAAACAGTGCGAACAGTGAGACGTTGCGAGCAGTGAGACAGTGCGAACAGTGAGACAGTGCTAACAGTGAGACAGTGTGAACAGTAAAACAGTGCGAACAGTGAGACATTGCGAACATTAAGAGTATGCAATCAGTAAGACTGTGCAAACAATAAGACTGTGCAAACAGTAAGACAGATCGAACAGTGCGGACAGTGATACATTTTCAAAAAGCAATTATATATGTCTTACTGCTAATCTCTTGATTTGATGTATTGTTAACAAACTGACAGTGATTTTGTATTAATCACTCAAAATTCTACTGAACTTGATCCTTGGTCTTCAAATTTTTGTGAATATGTTCCTTTTATTTACTTTGAGTGTACACCATATCAGCATAATGCTGTGCATATAAGCGACTTATTGTTCTGGCACATTTTCTGTGAATTTTGATGGGCGTCAAATAGTATTCTTTATATTAACGTTTTTATGTTTACATTTTTTATAAAATGTAGCAAATAAATTGAAAAAAAAAAAAAAAAACAATTTTTTTTATGGTCTTTTCAAAATATTTGTAATTGTATGGGTTTGTTACGAGCTTTTATTATTATTTTAAATTATTGAACAAAAACATAAATTTGAAAAATTAAAAGACCATCCCTTCTTTTCGATTGTAAATTAGATATAAAAACTAAACATCACGTTATGCCTAAATATTTTATTGAAAATGTACTGAAGGTAAGGCAATATATTTTATAATATTCCTGAACATTATTTTGTTCAAAAAATTCTTTCGCCGAAGAATGGTATGTATTAGTGAGATTTTTCGACTTTTCGAAATGGAACCTTGTTAGAGGACAATATGCACACAAATGAGAAAAAATTTTGGAATTTCTCACTATCAAAAGTTTCAGTTTCCTGGCAAAAAATGCGAGAACGCGGAGTTTGTCTTTATAGGTTCAGGGTTGAGAAATTGCTACATTGGGCCAAACGATTTCTCGCCGATACATTCTAGTAATCTGTGAAATAGCATACTCTGGAACGTTTACAAGATCAGAAAGTTCGGTTTAAGTTTTTGTGTTGCGATATTAACATCGTGACTTAAAATTAACATGATTAACATTTTATGAACAATTTTTTAAAGATTTGTGAATTGTTTTGAGTTATGAATAAAGTAATTATTTTCAAAACATCGTATGTGTGTTTTTGGTTGCAATTTAGTGGTCGAACACATAACAAATGAAAGTTTTTATTTTAAAACTAAATTATGTAACAATATTTTTTTCCGAAAATCTATAGTCTATAGAAACAACTCGTTACAAAAATTGCAGATGTAATAGACACATTCGATTTTTTTTGAATATGATACTACCCGTGACATTCACCAAATGTACACAAAATTGAAAATGTAATTAGGCCGATGCTTATTCGGTGGACTGCATATAAATTGCATAAACCTGTTGGTGGAGCACATTGAGATCAGAAAGTTTTTTTGAAAATTGAAATCATCACTTACCAGCAGATAATAAACGATTTATAGTAGATTACTAAAAACTATCGAATAAATCATTCCTTGTCAATATCAGAATAAAATACGTTTTGGCTAATATTAGAATCTACTTCAAAAATGGCATAAGAATAACATACGATAGCAAATTCAAAATAGATAAAACTTAGCTATTTTTGAACATGTAAGCTAAATTATACTTGGAGATAAATTCACACACACACACACAAACCAATTGTGCGTAGGAGTAAGGGCTTTTCCTACGTAAACAAACTCCCACCAAAGGGTATTATAATCTTATTACATACATATAGATACAAATAAACAAATTAAAATAACATCCATTTTGAGCGCATACCAAAATACATACTCGGATACTTAGGCTTTTTATATGTTTGCTTTGTGCATTATATTTGTAAACATAACAGCGATATTCGAAGAATCAATGAATAATTTATCCCCAAAATATATGTGTGTCATGGGAGCAGCAGGGTAGTCTGTCATTCAATAAAGTTGGTTTTCTGCGAACTGACAGCAATAGGTGGCGCTTGTTCGTTGTGTAAGAGTACGAAAAATTGAAAAAGTTTTTTTGCCACAAATCGAAAGCAGTTAAATATAGAAATTGGCAATCGTATATAAATTGGTTAAAATAAAATTAACAATGTACATATATGTATATGTACCAGTGTTGGCATGTCACAAATTCACGCGACATTTGCGACATTTACGACCTTTTCGACCTACAGTCGTAAACATCGTAAACCTTCGAGCCTTTGTAACACAACTTGAGTTTGTGACAAAGACGAATTCTTGAGTTCATACTAGTTAAAGAAAATTATTTATTCATATCTTGATTCAGATCATCAAATTGTTTGTTAAACCTATTCAAATTCTCATCAAATTACATATAATTTTTTGTTTGACAAACAATTTTAGTAGTAGTGAAAACGAGGTTGATCTGGAGTTTTCGACTTTTGTGACATTTGTGACATTTGTGACATTTACGACAGTTTACGACGTGCGACCGTCGTAAACCTAAAAATCCTCGTGACATGCCAACACTGATGTGTGCATACATATAAATAATCCGACATGTAGCAAATTGGTCTATTCGTCTTTGATTCAGACATTCAGTTTACAATGTCAATAAGAACTGTGAACGATTTTGGTACAGTTTTGAAATCTCCTTCATTTCCTAAAAACTGAACGATAAAAGTTGAACGATATCAGAGAGAGGCATTCTTTGCGACCGCTAATATTGTAGTAAAATGTGTCTTATAAAATAATTGAAAAACTGGACATATAATGACGGTCCGAAAAGCACCTCTTCAAAAATGTTTTTTTTTTCTGAATAACTATAACTTCATACACAATAATTATTGTCTTTTTTTTGAAAGCTGAGTTCATAACTAAAAACTATCGTTGAAAAAGAAAAACAATGCAAATTATGTTTACGGGGTGAACTAAAAACCCTATTGTCAGTGACAATTCGAACAAATACCAATGCCTAAGAATTGGAATATTTGTGGAATTTAATTCCCAAAAGAATGACACAAAAATTGTGGAATTACTGAAGATAATACATAATGGTCTAAAATATCAAAAAGATTAACATTTTTGCTACATGAGCTGATTTGTACTTAATTTTATAAAGTAGGATTTTGCAATATAAGCACATTTAGTACTCTTATAAAAGAGCGATTTTCACGGGTAATATCCTACTCGAAAAATAAGTTGTGTATATAATAACTAATTTATTAGCTAAATATTTTGAAATTTCATCAAATATTGGTTTAGTGGAAGAAGGACGGGGTCATATGTTAAGGGCAGGATGGTTTATTAACCCTTTCAGGACCAATGTTGCCTATAGGCATTCATTTAATTTAATTTATTTTTAACCTTTGACTTTGATTATTAAAAATTGAAAATAATTTTGAGTCTTTCTCAAAGATGAACAACTTTTAAATTTTTTTAAACATAAAAGGCAAGACTAAAAACATTGAGTATCAAAACATCGTCGCTTTTAGTTCTCGTGAAATTAAATATTAAAGACTGCATGTCGCGTCAGCGCGAGCCCTCACCGCATCGTTGTACTTTCTAGTTGGCAGCATGCAAGGGTACTCACTAGCGAAAACTTTGTAGATATTTATATAACGTATGCGGAATGAAATCCGAACACATTTTGTACGTGCTGTATAAAATGATCGTGAAACTTAAAGTAACAACTTTCTTCGTAAAAAATTAAATGTATATTTTACTGATAAATTGGCATAAAAACTATAGTGGTGTGCTCAAATTCAGTTGTCAAAATGTTGTTAAAAGAGTTACAACTTCGGAAATTGATTTGCAAATTTCGCACAGAAAATCTAAATAAAAACAAAAGTGCTATATTCCAACATTTTAAAAACATCAGATTTGTAAAATCGGCTGTATATCGAACACTTGGACTATTAAGAAATAAGAAAAGCATAAAAAGAAAAAGAAGTTCCGGTGAAGAAAGCGTTTTACAAGACCGCAAAGTTCGTGCTGAGCTGAAAGCAGATATTGTAGGTTGCAAGGCAAAATCTTACCGCCAATTAGGAAAAAAGTACGGAGTCAATCAAAAGACTGTTATAACGTATATAGAATCAATGGATATTCAACTAAAAGAAAGAAAATCAAAACCAGCTACTTCGGACAAGCAGTCAAAACTAATCAAAACTAGGCTGCGCGCGCTTTCTGAAAAATACTTTGCCACGTCTTCTAATTATATTTGTATGATGGACGACGTGAGTTACTTCACAGTGGAAAGAACCGAATAGATGTCAAAACATTATTTCGAGTCTGAAAACTATAAAGCACCCGACGAAGTGAAATATATTGTGAAAATCAAGTCTCCAGGCAAAGTATTGCTGTGGCGAGTATTTTTCAAAAGTGGCTTAACGGTTTTAGCGCAGACTTATGCAGATAAATGTATCCCTGTATTTCAAAAATTTACTCAAAATTATCATCGACGTGATAAAATCATTTTCTGGCCATATTTACCATCATCCCATTATGCAAAGTCTACTTTAACTGCGTTTAAGACACGAGGTATTGAATTTGTGCCAAAGGCTTTAATCCCCAAAACGTGTCGCAACTGCGGCCGATCGAAACATTTTGGGCCAAATTGAAAAGGAATGCTTACAGCAATGGATATACAGATAAAAATATTAACTGCCTTATTCAAAAAATCAAAAAGCAGCTCAAGGAAATCGATACAAAAGGAATTCGGGAGTCAATGAACAAGTTGCCCCAAAAAATACGGAAAACTGATCGCAATGGGTTAAATTTTTTTTTGTTAATTTACTATACGTTTTGAAGTATAAAAATATATGTTCACTGTATAAAAAAAATATTGTTGAACATTTTATTTTTTCCAATATACATTTGTTCGGATTTCATTCCGCATACGTTAGTTAGTACTGCACTTTCCTCTGCATTTTACAGCGTTGAAAGTGTCTTTAAAATAGTATAATACCTGAACTCGAGTTTTTTTTTTTACATTTGTCATTATTATTTGATTATTTTTGTTTTTACTAAATAATTTTGAAAAAAGCCTAGTTGATTTTCTTGGATTTTTTAAGAAAAAATGTGACGTGATGAACACAAATTTTATTTAGGAAAATTGATTACCTTTCAGAAATATTAATATTTTATCTTTGTCAATTAAAAATTTTCGAAAGTTGTTCTAAGTAAAATAATTTAAATCGCATAATAAAAATTGGTGATGGACTGGATGTAACAATTATGCTTTATTTTTCGACGTGAAATGCGCATTTTTAATGCGTCAAACATTCACAATAGGGAAATTTATTTTCAAAGCTCTTAGGAGCATCCTCAAAAGTTTATATAAAAAATATTTTATGATAATGAAATTGTTGCATTACATTTAACTACTCTACGTAAGTAGAGTGCAACACTGTGATTCTTTCAAAATGCAAAAAATATACCATTTATGATTGAAAATATTCAGCGCCGTCTTAAAAATTGATAGACACCGTAAAAGAATGTAATTTTTTAATACTGGAAACTTTTAGAAATTTATCAATGAACTTGAAGAACTTTCTTAATGGTTTGAAAAAAAGTTGAAAAAATTCTAGAAAAAACCATGTGGCTATGCCAGATTAAATGTTTCGTTTGTTATTTTGTTTTGTTTTGAAGAAGTTATACATACATATAAACCAAAAAAGTAGCATTAACTATGTCTGTACTTAATTTTACATCAATTAAATAAAAAAAAAAATTCTTAAGTGTACGGTTATAAGAAATACATTACGGTGAGCCTTAATCAATTTGTAAAAACAAATGTTAATTGCAAATGTAAAAAAAAATCAAAAATTATTTTTTATAGTTTCAATGCATAGTTTGGGTGACTTAAAATATTTTTGGATTTTAAAAATATTTAGTTTTTGCGTTAGTGATAAAAACAGTTTTGATCGAAATTTCACCTTTTATCAATTTTTTTCTCCTAAGGTATCAATTTTCAGAAAAAATCGCGCTGAGTAAAAATTAATCAACTAATCAGAAAAATGTTTTTTTTTATTGTAACAAATTTTTTTCTATGACGAAATAAATTTAAAAACAATAAAATAAAACAAAATTTTGTTTTAGTATCAATAACTTATGAAAACAAATTTATAAACGATACTTAAAAAATATCAAACACATTAAAATAATAAAAAAAAAAACGAAATTTTTTTGCGAAAAAACGTTTTGGCTTTAGATTCGCTATTTAAGTAAGTCCCTTCATAAAAAATGTGCCAAACAACTCATTTTATTTCTTACAAATATCAACCCAAAATTCATTTATCGCCAATTCGAAAATTCTGGAGTTGTTGAATTTGCCAATTAAATTTAGTTAAAGCTCACCGTGTCATTGTTGTCATTACTTTCAATATTGTTTACAATATTACATTTTAATTAATTGTTATCATAGTAAAACAATAACAAACAATAACAGAAAGGAAGTGTCCAAGCCATAGTTGTCTATCTATCTGTCGGTCTGTCTGTCTGCCTGCCTGCCTTTGTTGTTTGCTGCAGAAGATAGTGGCCTAAGAAAAGCATAAACTGTGACGATTGAACATTGAACGCAGAACTACTTCGCATGAATGCCCATTGGATTGATCATAATATCATCACTTAGACTCGTGACTGTTGTGGCGATAACAGAAATGAACTTATGGTGGGACTAACAAGCATCAAGACAATTGATTTAATATTAAGAATATAAATAAAATTAATGTGCACTAAAATGATAAATTTATTAAATAATGTTGTCTAAATAAAATTAATATTCTGTGAGTAATTGATACTTAGCTAGTGCTTTGGATGATATTAGCAACACTTTCAAAGATAAGAATTTCCTAGCATTAAGTTTACTAAATTTTCAAGTGTTTTATATGCGATTCACACTGGCATTGAAATCAGCACTATGTTTGTTTATCTCGATTTTATATCGCGATTTTAAAAATTGCTGACTTTCTGTTTGAAGTTACTTGACTCTTTTTATTTGACATTTTATTAAATAAAACTATTCTTTAACACAAAAATATTAACATTACTTTGTGATTTAGTTTTACATTTGCTAGTTTTTCTGACTGTTTATCTTTTTTCTGTGTGATTTTTGACATAAGTTTGAAAATTGAACAGTTCATTCACAATGTTACTGCGATTAACGAGTGAAATGCGAGAAAATTTAGTGTAACCCAGCGGCAAATATGTTGTACACAACATCGATGAATAGTTATACTCGTTGTAGGCAGTAATGCTCACAACTCCAGCCACAACTGTAAATTCTTTTTACAAAGGGATGGCCGCTTTGTAGGCAGCTTACCTACATCTCTATATACAATTTGTAGCAAGGGAAAGGCAGACTGCCGTAAAATATAGCTTAATAAGTGCCTGTATAGTTTACCGAGTTGCCTACATCTCCACATACAAAGTATGCAGCCAGCAAGCAAACTGGGTTCCCAGCGGCAAATTGATGTAGTACTCTGAATTTTCATATATGAAAAGCTATACCCTTTGAGTTGTATGTTTCACAAATAAAATTGTTGCTGTGATATTTTGTTTATTTGTTTGCTGGCTGCCTGCTTTGTATATGGAGCTGTAGGCAGTCCGCTTGCTGGCTGCCTCCTTTGTATTTAGAGTTGTAGGCAGTCTTTTGTTGGCTGCCTGCATTGTGTGTGGAGTTGTAGGCAGTCTGTCTGTTTGCTATCTGATTTGTATATGGAGATGTAAGGGGTCTTGCCTGTTGGCTACATACTTTGTATGTGGAGATGTAGGCAACTCGGTAAACTATACAGGCACTTGGTAAGCGTTTTCATAAAAAATTTATGATATGACAAAAGTGTACTAAAGGGGGTGCTTAAGTTTTGGCCAATACTGTATTCAAATTTTCTACTATTGAAAAGTAAATTGAATTGTTTCATTTCCGACAAGATTTGGGCTCGCTTACCCTTTTTATAACCAAAAAATATTAACCCTTAGCGGTACCACTTCATTTTTATAACAGTCAGGCACATTGGGGTCTTTGACAACCCCAAGTTGAAAAAAAATTATAAAAAAAGCGAATTTTCAATTCTAAGTTTCATAACTGTGAACGAGTGCTGAGATGACTCTACTTAATGAAATTCAATGATTATTAGGGATATTTTTCAAAAAACGTTTGTGCTACATGAGGGTAAATTTGGGTATTTATTAGTTCGAAAAATTATTACAAAATTGCTGTGGGTGCCGCTAAGGGTTTAATATATTATATATTTTATTTGCAATTGAATTTCGGGATTCAAAGTGGAAAACCATCTCTGGCTATGTAAATAAGTGAAATTGTCGAATTTGGGATCGCGAAGAATCCAAGACTGATTCTCGGGAAGCCAATGCATCTACCACATGTCATTGTTTAGTACGGCTTTTGGAGCACTTCTTTGAAAATACGGTTACAGTGAAAAAAAGAAGATCAGAACTGGCCAACCTAGATAGTGTGATTAGACATCATGCTACTTTTTTTGTGACTATTGTATACCAATAAGCCAAATATAATTCCCGAATAATCTGCTACAATATATCCAACATTTTGTTCTGTTCTTAATTGTAGCACTTCTACTTTACTGTGAAATAAATGCATTGTAATTTTTCGAATAAATAATTTATTTTATTCAAAATTTAAACACGGCGCACTTATTGGAACATTCTTTAGAAAACTGAGTAGAACTATGCAGAAGTTTCAAAAGTTTGACCCTGCTGAAACTTAAACTCATTTGCGTTTTTTTTTGTTTGCTGACGCATTTTGCGGCGTTTTTTTCTTTTTCAAATTAATTCCCTATAACAACATTTAATTTAACATAATTTATTTCTTTGCCGACCACAATAACAACACTTTTTTTTTGCATATAATTAATAGTTCACATTATATTTTTTTTATTATACTAAATTAGGGTTTTATTTTTATTCTTGTTTTCTCTATTATTAAAATTCATCAAATAGCGTCAATTTGTTTGTTTTGATAAGTGTTGTTGTTTATGTATTTGCGATTTTAAGATTTTTTTTTTTTTTTAAAATATTTCTATTGAATCTGCCAAAAATGCGATGTTTTGTTATTGTGATCAACATCACTAATTGTAATGTTGAACGCAATACATTTTCAGTTGTCCAGTGTATGTAGAACTTTCGTATAACCTTCTAAAGAACACATAAAAAAAAGTAGCGCCAAACGTAAAAGCGCCAAAGAAAAAAAAAAAAAAAAATTATCGACTTCAATAAAAATTTAACAACAAATTGATTTTTACTTTTTTCTTCATTATTTTGTATTCTTTTCTTTATTAATGAAATGAACTTCGTGTATTTTTGCATTTAGTATCGGAGTAAAAAAATGTTGTTCCAGTTTTTTTTTTTCTTTTCGAAAATACTCTTTCCCCCTAATTTCCGCTTAGTTTGCTACCCATACTATGTATGAGTTATGAAAGAAAAATATTTAAATCGTGATTTTTTATTTAACATCAATTTAGGTTTATGGAATAAAAGTTTTTTGTTTGTTTTTATTTTTTGCTGCAATAAAAATCAAAGTTTGGATCATTTTAAATTGCGTTCATGGAATTGGGGATATCGAATCGATTTGTTTTTAAATTTGAGTTGAATTGACTTTATCTAATTTATTAGCTCGTTTTAATGGTAAATAACTATGACGAAAAAATTTAAAAAAAAAGCATACTCAAAAAATTATTTTTTGGTCATAGAATTAAATAAAAAAATAAAATTTAAATTTTATAGAAAATACGTTTTAAATTTGTAAAAAAAGATGTCTTTAAATTTTTTGTTTCTAAGAAGACCGCCGGCACTTTTCTGTAAAACCGTTGTCGAGAGATGTTTTTTTTTTCTATTTTTTTCCCAGAAACATGAATAACTTGATTTTCAATGTTCTCAACATAGTTGGCATACGTGACTTTTGACAAAACTTTAAATAAAAAACTCAAAACCGCACCTTTAGCAGGAATATGTAAATAATTAATTGTTTTAATTTAGTTAGAGACTAATCAACCGAAAATAAATTAATACGTCATGAAAAAGATTAAAACCACGAATGGATGGAAGGAAACATTTGCGAAATTTCCGATTTATATCATTAGCAACTTATTTTGGTTTTATTTATTAATGCATTTAATTAAAGCGCGTTATTTTTGTTTTGACATTTAATTTTTAAAGATCACAATAAGAAATTGCTTATGGTAGGTCGTAAGTATAATCACAGTAGAAATAATGAAACGCTTGAAATTAATTTTATTCAACATTTATTTGCGCATTATATTGTGTTAAGTTGTATACTAATAAAACTATTTTTTATTTTTAATTTTCTTCTAGGTGAGCAATACATAAATCTTATATGCTGTGAACTTTAATCGTAAGTTGGTAAAATCAAATAGTTTTATAAATTTAAAAATGAATTTAAATAAGCTCAAATGAAAGAAAAGTTTAAAAAAAGATTTATAATTTATAATCTTAACTTGTAATAAAAATTGTATTCAAAAGGCGTAATACCATTAAATGAGGAGGTTCACAACAAAAGTTTACATTTATATCTGCGCTTATACCAACATTTAATAGAATAAAATTTGTGTGCCGGCAACATGCTCGCTGTCAAATTTCCAAATAATTCAAGTTGGAAAACATAGAAATTTTTGATGTCATATGGAATTTAAATCAATTAATTGGGCTATCATAATATGTTAATAAAATTACAGATTAATAATATAATTTTTAGAGAGAATAACAGTTATTAAAAAAAAAAAATGGTGACAATTTTTAAAAAATCTCCATACTTCGAAATGCGTGAAAATTATTTCAAATTTTTATGCATCAATCTTATATACAGTAAAATGCCGTTCCATATGACATCAATATGTGTAAAATCTGTTCAGGAGTTTCCAACTTAAAATGATTTTTAGAAAAGCTATATCCGCAACTTCCCATGACTATATCTCGCAAACTAAATCCAAATGATACTTTTCTTTACATATTCTTTCTTAACCCGCATCCGTCCCTTGTGTCAATTTGACATAATTTTCATATTCATTTTGAAACAGCGCCCTCAGTTTTGAAGCGAATTGAAAACAAAAACGGCTCTATAGGTCTTTTTCGGTAAAATTTCATATTTTGCAATTCACGAGGCGAAAATATATACACAGTACTGCCAACATGAAAAGTTACAAAAGAGTCTCTCACGTGTCAATTTGACACATACTGAGAGGATCGTCGAAATGACTAGCATTTATGGTGTACGCAAGTATGGAGATTGTTCAAATTATGCTAATATTGTTGCTATGCGTGCATACTATGGTTTGTTATTGCTGGTCGGCTATCATTCACATGGAGAATGAGTGCAGAATTATGGGATAACAAAACTGACAGAGCTATATGTAATACTGCTGCTCAAGCATTTCAGAGTTACAAACCGATGTATGCGCTTTGACAATCCACAAGAGGTACATCCACTACTCGAGATAAGTTGGCACCGTTCGGTTTATATTCGACAAGTGGGTTCAAAGCCAGGTAAATCTCTAACGGTCGATGAACAATAATTGCTATTCCGCTGAAGATGACAATTTACGCAGTATATTCCTTCAAAACATCATAAATATGGCATGAAACTTTGGGCAATTTGCGATGTAGAAAAGTCTCAATGGCCGAAATGTCACATGTGTGTGTCACATTTTTTCACATCTCGTCAGCTGGCCATTTCATTGAAGCAACGCCAAATGACATGTAGTAAGAATTGAAAGGAGCTTTTCTTTTCATTGATCAACATGAAAAAGTTTCCACAATATCACTCAGAATTGGTATTTGATTATGACCTTCGCGCTTCATGGAAGGTGCTTAGCACCATGCACATCACGAAACAAATTGATAATGATAAAAAAAGATGCCTGAATTTATCAATTTTTACAATAGCACAAAGAGCGGCGTTGATACTACGAAATGGTCGGTACATATCGGTGTCAGCGAAAGGTCAACAGATGGCCAGTTGCATTTTTTTATAACATGCTTGACATACCTGCTCTCAATGCATACGTCCTCTTTATCAATATGAATACATATTGGCACTTTTCGAAAAAGAATTTTGGCAGTCGCTTGTTAATAATTCAAGTTGGGACATTGAACATTGAATCTCAATATCCCTTGTGAACGAATTCCAGGGTGTTTCAAAAGATTTACCTCCAAATGAGACTAGCACATCGATAAATCGTCCTCAATACACTGAACCATCGCGAAAGCGTTCCAGATGCCATATAACATATGTCCGAAATTTGTCAATTCAAACGTTAATTCTGTTCTATGTGACAAGTGCGAAAAAGATGTTAGTTCAAGTCATGGACTCAATTTGTGTGAACAATGTGAACAAAACTCTTTCTTATTTATTTTAGTTTTTCTAATTTATGTATTTTTATTTCATAGTACATAATTTTATATAAAGTTCACGTTTTTCAGGAATTATCATGTTTTTTTCGAAAAAGTTAAAAATTTTGTCAATATTTTACATGATATGTGCAGATAGATTTATGAAAAAATATAAAAAAATAAGTTGAACAGAGTGTATTTTTTGTACTGTTTTCATTATAAATAAGTAAAATAAATGGGAAAAATAGTTATTTGATCATAAAAATCATTTATCATGAGTCTCCTGCGATCAAAAATGCATTGTGTCGAAATGACACAAAAGGGACACTTTTGTGTATGAAACTGAGGGACGGATGATGGTTAAAATTAAAAGCATCCACTCAAGAAAAAAAAGTTTAAAAAAATGGCGACTTAGGTCAAATTTCACTTTTAAATAGGGTCCGTCAAAGATAACAATTTTATTTTCCTATTTCGAACCAATTGAGGAGGCGTCCACAATTTTTTTTTTCCCCTAAGAGCCACCCTAATGTATATGTATGTATATAAATATATATTATTATTAAAGAACCTATAAACATCTAAAAATCATTTCCCAACTAATTGTTTGGACAAAAAGTCACATGAGTAATCTTATTTCCCATAGGAATTCAAGGCTTTTACTCATTACAATGTAGTTTATTTCGTAGCTATGATAACTACATATTTAAAATTTTGTTAACAATATAATTTACAAGAATAAATAATGTTTGAAACAATACTTCAACTTTCACATGCGTACTTTACGAATTTGCCTAGAGGGTAATGAGGGCTTTGATTTTAGCATAGATGATTGAATTTTGAATAAAATCTTCGTTCGAGATATTTTGTAGTCTCAAGCTGACGAAACGCAACTTGTAAAGGGTTTTTCAATAGGGACGCTACAAAAGTAGACCAATAGGGACAGTAAACGACGCCATATTTTTTCCCGCTCTTTAGACATTTCTCTTCAGTTAGGTTTGCCATTTCATCAGCGAAAGATATACGATCCAACAACGAGTCAAAATTGTTAAAATTTACTACCGAAATTCGGAGTCAGTGGCCTCAACTTTAAGAGCGCTACGCCCAATTTATGGTCGTCATAATCGTCCTGTCAGATCAACAATTGAGCGTCTAGTGGAAAAATTTAAATCCACAGGCACAGTACAAATTCTTTCCGTGTCAGTGAGACAAAGAAGTGCCCGTAGTGTCGAGAATATTGCTGCCGCTAGCGCATCAATTGAGGAAGACCCAAATCAGTCATCTCTGTGACGTCGCACAGTGTTATATTTTGAGAAAAAATGGACAAAATCAAATTCCCGTCGATAACAATGCCCAAAAAAAACGAGGTCGGTCTCATTCGAAAGGTGATTTCATGCTTTTTTTAGAAAAATTGTCCCGAATCGAGATCCCAGCTTTGGGCATTTCTCAGAAATGCCCAAAATATGGTCTTTTTCACTTTTAGACAGTTTTTCCCCAATTTTAGTACAATTTTGACTCGTATACATATCCGATGATAATTTATTTTGAAAGTCGAGAGTATATATATATATATATATATACCAATTTTGACCAATTTTGTCATTTTTTTAGTTATAATACGAAAAAAAATTTTTTTTTCATAACGAATTAGTTTTAAAAGATATATATATATATATATATATATACTCTCGACTTTCAAAATAAATTATCATCGGATATGTATACGAGTCAAAATTGTACTAAAATTGGGAAAAACTGTCTAAAAGTGAAAAAGACCATATTTTGGGCATTTCTGAGAAATGCCCAAAGCTGGGATCTCGATTCGGGACAATTTTTCTAAAAAAAAAAAGAAATCACCTTTCGAATGAGACCGACCTCGTTTTTTTTGGGCATTGTTATCGACGGGAATTTGATTTTGTCCATTTTTTCTCAAAATATAACACTGTGCGTCGTTGTGGCGAATTTTGCGAAAAGATCTTGGCCTACATCCTTACAAGATCAAATTGACGCAAGAACTGAAGCCGCATGACCACCAGAATCGTCGTATGTTCGTGAATTGCGCTGAGCAACAACTTGAAAATGATCCGGATTTTCATCGAAAAATCATCTTCAGCGATGAAGCTCATTTCTGGCTGAATGGCTTCGTCAATAAGCAAAATATTCGTTATTGGTCAGGCAGCAATCCACACGTACTCCATGAGTCAACATTGCATCCCGAAAAAATTACGGTTTGGTGCGGCTTATGGACCGGCGGCGTCATTGGGCCGTACTTCTTCCGTGATGATCAAGACCGGCACATTACTGTGAATGGGAATCGCTACCGCTCAATGATAGCCGAATATTTTTGACCCAACTTGGATGATATGAACTTGGACAATATGTGGTTCCAACAGGACGGCGCCACAAGCCACACAGCGAATGTCACAATCGATTTATTGAAAATCAAGCTTTGTGAACATGTTATTTAACGAAATGGCCCAGTCAATTGGCCGCCTCGGTCGTGCGATTTGACGCCGTTAGACTATTTCCTGTGGGGCTTCGTCAAGTCTATGGTCTATGCCAACAATCCAGCGATGATTGATGAACTTCTTACGAATATCGAACGTGAAATTGCAGCAGTATCGGCTGATTTATGCTTGAAAACCGTCGAAAATTGGATTCAGCGTCTGCACTTCTGCAGGCGTGCCCGTGGTGGCCATGCAAAAGAAATTGAGTTCCATACGTAATGGCATCGAATGTTCTTTTACAAGAATAAAGAATTACATTGATATCCTAAACCGTTTTTGTTTTATTTAAAAAAACTTTTGTAGCGCTCTTATTGAAAAACCCTTTACTTTGAGCCAAAGGAAATGGGCCTCTTGTTGTGTACAACCAAGTGTTGATATTTGCAATCTTCAGGCTACAGTATATGGTGAATTTCGGCCTTATTTCAAAAAGTGCATGACAGCAAATTTTAAAAATTAAAATTAAAGTTTTTAAAGAATTAAATTCGAGCTTTTTATTTAAATCTCATTTGAACTGCGTTTTTTGCGGCACATTAGAGAAGCGCTGCAAATTTCGACATCCATAATTTAATTTAAGGTGCTATTTTTGTTTGAATGTTTAATTGCAGTAATATGGCCGGTAATTGAGGCCAACAATTTAACCTTTTCGTTTTTTTTTTAAGGATTGAGGCTTGTCAAATAAAACAAAACAAAAAACTATTTTGCGTTAATGTTTTTTACTAAAATGTTACGTTAATTTAATAATACGATGTGTCTATTTTTATATTTTTTTTTTTAACAGCTGATATGCATATCATGGTTATTGCTAAGGACTCTGACGAATTTTGCAAGTTCAATGCACTGATAAAAATTTATTATGCTGTTTTTTTATTTTTTTTTTTTATTGATACGCCTCTGTTGTATCTGCTGCTGCTTTGGTTTATTCTTTTTATATTACTACCGCAGTACTGTACAGCATTATCTCATCGCATTAATGTTGAAGTTCGGAAGCAGAATTTTGGTTTATGACGTTTTCGTTAAATGCATGTCTTTTTTGCGCTGCTTACATCGTGTTAATTTGACAAAAATTTAATAACAACTCAATTTGTTAAAATGTAAAAAGTAAAGTGCATTGAACTTTTCATCTTTCTTATTCATTTTGCAGTAAACGCCAATGTTATAAAATATGATACTTTTAGGGAAAATTTTAACTTATAATAAGTTTAATTTAAGATATTTTTGTTCTATGAAAAAAAGAAAAAAAACATTTCAATTAAAGCTTTAACCCATGAAAACGCCTAAGACTGAAATAAAAATGTCAATAAAAACTTTACCCTGAAAATTTGACTATACAATACTATTTCCTCCAAATACAAAGTACAATTTAATTTTTTAAATTTAATTAAAGTTTTTGTCAAGAAACTTATTCGCTTTACTGTTGTCACTGAACTGCCACTGTCGCAGCATGAAGATCCTTTAAAAAACAGTTGATTAAATGACTAATGTGACGCTTCGTCATCACGTCAGTCAGTCAGTCAGACATTCGGTCGCGACAAGTCATCACAATTAAATTTAAGAAGAAAACAACAAAATACTGCGATTTTTACTTTTAATTGCAGATAATTAAAAAATACAATCAGACAGTAACAGATACAATCTATCTTAGCTATTTATTAGCGAGCGAGCTACTTACTGCCAGTTGTTATTGTTGTGTTTTAACTCTTGTTGTCACTTAGTCAGTCGTATGTATAATTTATAACATTTTTTCTCGATGTGATTCTGAAAATGGATTATATTATACCCTACTTCTGTAGGGTATAATATAATCTCGCGCGTTGCGCATAATTAATATCTGAATTTACGTACACGCGAAACTGTACACTGGAAGGAAAGAATTGATATAAATCCTCAGAATCATTTGTGTGTATAAGAATCTTAGCACGTATTCTTGCCGAAAAATTCAAATCAGTCGAACTCGAAATTGTTATTTGTCGTGCTTCTTATCCTCATGATCAGATCGCAATCTGTATCCGAATTGCAATACCAATCGTTATGTAAAATTTAATTTGCAGAACCTTCCAGCCAATGAAAATGACGATACTACAGAGCACTACCTCTGTATATGGCCGGCATTCGCAAAATGCAGAAAAGGCTATTGGGTAGCGATGTTTTGGGAATGAGTTCTACTCATTCTCCCTCGCTTCCGATGCTGCTGCAATTTCGTAAAAAAGTTTCAAGAAAATTAACCTCTCCTCTATTTTTTCTAGTTTCTTTCTATTTTATTTTTATTCACTTCCGCTTTCTCTATCGGGTGTTAGTACGATGGTCCTTTGACAGTTGAGTGCTATGGAAGGGTCTCTTTTCAGCTCACCACAACTTTACCTATAATATTTTTAGAAGTCTGAAGGATAGACTTATTGTCTGAAATGTTTAGGTTTTATGTGTAAGCTCTTCACAGTTCTTGAAATAATAATGACCTTGGTTATCCTCTGAGCTCTAGGGACGTTCAGATTAAGCCAGCCCTGAATATAGCAAAGGAAAATTTAAATATGCAGAGTGTTGCAAGTCACCCAGTCACCATATTAAGCCAGCCCTGAATATAGCAATGGAAAATTTAAATATACTGAGTGTTACAAGTCACCCAGTGTCACACCAACAGCATCTAGTCATTTGTATGGCTCAGGGCTAAAACTATTTTGTCGAGATTCCCCGAAAATGTCTGAGCTTATTGCCGCCAGTTCTAATCCCAGTGTTGGGATGGCATGGCATTTTAAGCTTATCCTAGTCCCAATACCTCATAATTACATAGTTCTTATTGTAATATTAATCGCAATTCCAATTCAAATATTTTCATAGCTATAGTCATAACCATAACCTTAACAATAACCACATAATATTATCAGATAAACGTATCTATATAATCATAAGCATATATGTACCTATAGCGACAATTATAACCATTACTATAACCTCAACTATAACCATAAGTGTAACCATAATATTAACCGCAAATAAACCAAAATCATAGCTATAACCATAAAAGTTCATAGATTCTGATCGAGATAAAAAACTCATCAGACCACCCTCATATTCAAGATCCTATAGTTTGCCTGGTTCCTAAAAATTATTAAAATTTCATATTTTCTGGCAAACGAAGTATAATTTCTGTTTGCAATATCCCATTGTTGCCCTAATGTTCCCATGTGTCACTGCGTTATCTTTACAAAGCCAACAAACTGCATAATCTACACAAATTGCTTTTAAGTCAAAATTCTTTCAGTGTACTTCAAATTATATCTGAATTTTTTACTGCAATTGAATTTTGATTTTATTTTCGTCAATCAAATTAACAATTTTTACACTTTTGTTCCCAATGTGGTTCAAGGTTATGGCGCGATCCTATTAGCGCAATTCATTGTACTCTGCTGCTAGCTAACCTGGCTGAATGTCTCGAAGATTTTGTTATTCTTATTGTTGTTGTTGTTGTTGTTGTTGTTGTTGTTGTTGTTGTTGTTGTTGTTGTTGTTGTTTCTGTTAATATTGTTATTTTTCTATCCTACTAAACTAAATAAAACAACCCATTAATTTTCTTTTTGAAGTCATATGTACTTGTTTGTGTAATATTTTCTGTTTTTTTAATTTGCTATGTTGATCCTACTTTTGTTGTTATTATTGATGTTACTTTTGATGGCTTTGTTTTTGCAGTAACCCTTAAATAACAATTATTTATACGATGTTTCATTTGTTTGGGATTTTTCCACCTTGTGATAATTTTTTTGTAAATTTTTGTTACAATTAATTTTACTAAATTTTTTAATTACATAAAGTGCAAAAGACCAAAGAAAGGTAATAAATTTATGGCCAGTTAAAATATTTTACTCTTAATATCAAGCCCATAATGATTAATGAGGAAAATCAATACTGGTGAGATGAAAACTTTTAAGCTGTGAAATGTAAAATTAACTGTCGAGAATATACCTTTTTTTATTACTTTGATCCGAAGCGAAACATCAGGTTTATTTACTATGCCAGCGTGCCAACGTTTACGATATTTGGCAATTATTTTGAAGACCTTTCAGCTGAATTCGAGGATTCATGCTTTTACCGCCCTACTTCAAGTTTCAAGGAGGCAGCCAAATAGACCTTAATCTAACACTCCAAGGCTTTTCTCCCAATACTATTGTTTTCTTATTCATGAGTCGAGTGAAATCGTTTTGGCTCCTATGGGCAGGTCTTCTTTTGAAATTATAACTAAATAAAAAATTCAAAAATCTCATTGATACCAATCACTCCAGCACTACCGTATTTCATAGCATTTGCTTAGCTAGCTTTCACTTTTCTGCCTTTTAGGGTTTTTCGAAAGGAGGTTTTACGCTATTTTTGTTTAATTCCGCTCACTTTGTATTCAGTGAATTTTTCTTGTACTGTCTTGCCTACTTTTTGTCTAAAAGTTCTCACAACGTGTTAGGCAACATTTGCTTAGATTTATTAAAACAGAATTTCAAAGTTTCTGCTCTTCTGGAAAGTGACACGCCCACTTTTTTTAAATGTTTGTTGGCGTCATTAAACTTTTCAGTTACCGTTAAATTGGTTGTAATACCTCTTTCAGAAGAACATTTTAAATTTTTCGCACGGCTTTATCGAATAAAATATGACCTACTAAATAGCTGTAACCTCCGGCACAGCCCGGTTGAAATTTGCCAGAAATTTCTTATACCGAATTTCTAACTACTGCTTTGCAATAACAATAATTGCAATCATTTTTATTTTTGTACAGCTCTGCTTTTCTTGTTATTCTTTGCTTTGATTTTTCAAAAAAATGCTATTAACTTGCGATAAATCGGCTTATTGTGTTTTCGTATCTTGCTATGACTGCTTTGAACTGCAGAAAGCAGCAATAATAAAGCTTCCCTATGTTTGTTTCTATTTTTGCAAGCAATTTGAAGCATTTTGAGCCTTAAGGAATAATTAATTTTTTTTTGTTTTGATAAAAAGTAGCCTATGTTCTAATCCAGGACATATACTGTCTATACACCAAATTTTATGCAAATCCGTTCCGCCGTGGAAGATTGAAGATAGAACATCCGTCCTACCTACTTTGAAGAAAAAAAAAAATTAAATTTTAATGGCTAAATAATTTTGTTTCGTTTTATTTATTCCGGATAATAACGTGTGAAACTTCAACACAATTGATTAATACGATCCAAAAAATTAATTTTAATTACGTTTTCCTTAGTTTTGGGACCCAAAGATGATATCTAGGGGAGGGACGGTAGCATTTTTCAATTTGCCAAATAAGGGAAACTCTAGTAAGGAAAAGTTAAGAAACAATTTGAACTTACTATCTTTAAAAAATTATTTATTATTATTTTGCCCATGTACCGATTTTGCTAATTTTTTAATATCAAAAAATACAGTCGTCTAGTATGCGATATCAATTAACAAAATATCATCATTTATTTAGCTTTTCACTATTGAATTACAACTCAGCCACGGCACAAAAGTCCAATGCTTGATTGTTGACGTAAAGACCACTATGTCAATATTTTTTGTTATGAAATCCGAAACATCCTTGAGATGGAGAAAAGAAATGGAGCGTTTCAAAATACGTATAAGTAACATGATTCTCCCTGTAGGAGCTCTTAACCCAAAACTGAATCTGTTAAGGCATTCGAACACATATTGCATGCTTACAGTGAAGAGAGTAAAAAACACCATATTTGCAATATTGCCACTGTTTACATTAAGGTGCCTGCTGTTAAAAAAAAAATCTTTTAGTTTTAAAAAACTTTAAACGAGCAGTCTAATATAGAGTGTCCCTTATTTTTAAAATTGACAATTTTTAGAAGTGCTGGACCGATTTCGAACTTAGTAGAAAATTTGTTGTCAAAACTTTTGTGCCGTCAAGCATTTTAAAATACATGAATTTACGAATTATTGCCATTTGGAATTGACATAACTTGAACTGAAAAGAAGCTAGCGAGTGCTCAAGCGTCAAATATTTTTTGAAATGAGCACCAGAATAAAATTATATATAAAAAAAATAAAATGAAATTCATGCAAAACCATTGGCATGCGAGCTTTGAAGCTTTTCGACTAAGTTGTATGTTCGAAATACGTCTAATCCACCACTCTTCCCCCCAAAATAAAATCTTTAATATTTTAAATAATGGACACCCTAATGTATGCATGTACGTCACAAAATCTGCTATTGTAACTGCAGCTAATTGAGCCAAGCGCGCTGTTGTCAATAGCCAATCAGTTTAAAAAACATCTCTGGTTTAAGCAAATTTACATCACACACACACACACACACAAAGAAAAACTCAGCGATACGTAGCGCCAACATGGATGGCTCTTAGCGATGATACCGCTATTGTTGAATCGCGCGTATCTGTTTCTTATTGCTGAAGTCGATAATTAATGCTGATTTTCTTTGAAAATTTATTTGTTGTTTTAAGCTTAAATTTCTTGCTAACTTTTTATTGGTCATTTGTGTAGCCAGCCAGATTGCTGCAATCTGAAGTCTACACAGAAGTGTCTGTGTGTTTGTCAGTTTGTTTGCTTTGGGATCGTGACTATCGCTGCAAATAGAGCATCGTATTTAGTACTGAACTGAACTGAAGTGATGTGTGCTCGAGCCCACCAAGAGATGTGCGCCTTTGTTTACTTTTCATGACTTGCCTTTTTTTGTAGTTGTTGTTGTTGTTGCATTTCAATAGAAAAGATATTTTATCACTGCCTGCTGTCTATGTAATCTTATCAATTTGACTGCTGATCGTCTTTTATCTCTATGTGTGAGCGTTAAATGATTAAACAATGATCACCACGATGTTCGCAACAAGTGTTTGCCCCGGAGAGCGATCATAAACGACGACGTATTTTGATTTTATTTGTTTTTTTAATTTTATTTAAATTTTCGCTATATGTGCGTACTTCATAAAAAGTTCAAATGTTTTTATCTCGCTTCGAGAGTCGTTGAAAGTGATTAACGCACAACACGCTCGCTGTTCTAGCTGACGTTCGTTTTCTTTTCGAACGCACATACGATCGATTGATCGTTCACAAACTATTCGCTAAGAAAAAAAAGAGATTTTGTTTATTACCTGATCGCGTTCTACGCGAACTTCGTTTATTTCTCTCGTTTTTGTACCAGCGAGTCGTGTTGAATGCGATCATAAAGATCGGTAGCAAATGATCGTCGTCGGTGCGTTCCTTGCTCTGTTTTATCTTTGCAAAAAATAACAAATTTGTTCGTTAGTTAGTTTATTGATCTCGTCGCAAGCGATCGTAAGCAAAATTTTTGCAAAAGCAATAAAAGTTTGTGAAAAAAGCTCTAGCCGGCGTTTGTTTTCATTTGCTGTTAAACTTTTATTCGGCTTATTTATTTTTTCTTAATCTTCATTTAATATTTTGAGCACTTGAACGCTTAAATTAGACCGACACTTGTGAAATTTATCTTATCGCGTTTCGGATGTGTATGAAAAAATAGCAAAAAATAGTCCACGCGCGTAATTTGCAAAAAAGATAAATTTGATAATTTTTAAAAATTAAATCAAACAGTCGTCGTCGTACAGTCAAAAATTGGAAGCGAAGAAAAAAAATGTGAATAAATTTTTAAATTAAAATTGCATATAAAAAAGCATATCACATCTGTGATAAAACTCAATAAAATTTTAATAAAAACTGCAAACTATATTTGAAAAAATTTGAAAATTTTAACATAAAATATTGCGCTAAAAAACTTATAATCAGAGAGGTATAAAAAATAAAAAAAAAAATACAGTTGAACAGAAAATAAAATAAACAAAACAGTGGAATTAGAAATAAAACATAAAAAAAGTTATGAAATTATTTTTTTTTTATTTGAAAAATTAAATGTTCAAATTTAAATATCCTAAGTCTGTTGTCGGTCAATTTGGTTTAAAATTATAAAAAAAGTATAAAGCTCTTAAAAGAAAATTTTAAAGTTTTCACGCAAAATAAAAATTTCTAATATACGACGGTCTTGTGGACAGAAAATCGATGTGTTTGTAACTGCTGTACAACATTGGATTTATTATTTATTTTTTAATTTAATGTTTAGTATGCAAAAATCTTGTTTCGTTTTCAATATTATTTTTTTTTTTTAAATTATATCCAATTTAAAATGGTTATAATTACAAAACTATCAAAATCGCTGCATTACATTGACAGCGAAATGAATAGTCTTTGAGGTCTTGCCAGTTAAGTTTTTGCTGAACAGTAGTTTTTCGGTCACTCCGTTTTCATGACAAAAGTCAATGTTTCTTTTATTTAGATTTTGAGTAATTTTGTGTGTTCATATATTATTTTACTACAAAAAATTGTCCTGAAAAATCCTCAATTTTTTCACCTAACTTATGCTAAATCGTAAAGAATTTTTCAGGTATTTATTTAAGAAAAAAGTTAGATAAAATTACACTTTGAGGCACTATACTTCATCAACTAGTACATTAATTGAAAATTATGGAAAAAGTTATTAAAATGTGAACATAATTTTTTATGTTGGCTTCTATTTAAAATTTTTGTTAAAAAAAATACTAAAGAAAACTTAACAAACAATAAAAAAAAATTTAATTAAAAAAAAAAAAATTTAATAACAAAAAAAAAAAAATTTAATAAAAAAAAAAAAATTTAATAACAAAAAAAAAAAATTTAATAAAAAAAAAAAAAAAATTAATAACAAAAACCTTAAAAAAAATTAAATAAAAAAAAAAATTTAATAAAGAAAAAAAAAAAATTAATACCAAAAAAAAAATAATTAATACCTAAAAAAAAAAAAAATTTAATAACAAAAAGAATAAAAAAAAATTATAAGAAAAAAAAAATGTAATGATAAAACCAAAAAAATATATCAAGAAAACAAAAAATTTAATAACAAAAATTTGAAAAAAAAAATTGAAAATAAAGACGAAAAAAAAAAAAATGAAAAGAATAGAAAAAATACAAATTTTTATATCGCATTTAATTCGATATTGGTTTTACTTACTAACTCTAAAGCAGCTGTGAAAATTAGACATAAAGATGCAAATTTAATTTTAATTTTTTTTAATGTTTTTTCTTAAATTTTTTTATTTATTTTTTTTGCTTAGTAAAAACATCAGCTTAAAATGTGACGAAAATATTAAAATCTTTTAATTTTTTGCAAAATAACAGCTGCTTGAGGAAAATAACGAATTTCGCATACCTTTTTATAAAGAAAATAATATTGAACTTGTGGCACGCTTTCTGATTGTTATGTAAAATTAAAAAAGGCAAATATGTACTGTCAAAATTCCCGATCGTTTCACTTGAGGTCTGCACAACTTAGATTTATTTTATATGTGTGAAATTCCTTCTGCAAGTCGATTCGATTTCGACGATGTTCTATGGTATTCAACAATTAAACTTATCTCAAAATCATTAAAAATTTTGTATTGACATGAAAATTTGAGTTCCTTATCAAATTAATAAGACTCTTCCTGTTTACGATATTGCCGCCGGTATATACAGCTAATGTTAAGGGAAAGAACAAGTTTGTTTTTTCTTAATTCGTTCAGTCAAAAAAAAAGAGGACTAAAAGTAACTTTCAAAAGAGTACATTAAAATTCGCATTGAGTGCACAGATTCTTTTAAATAAATACTAAGGAAAATTTTTTAAGGTCACTAAGTAGCGCATAGCAAAAAATACTACGAGAACATACTTAAAATGTTTTTACAATTTTAATTCACTACACTGCAAAAAGTGTGCAATTAAAAACCTGAATTATTGCAACTTTTTACAGTTATAACGAAAAGGATTGTGGGGCTAAGAAAATAAGAAAAAAACTATAGGTATCACAAAATCCCAAGCAAGTTCGGCGAGCCTCATTCAACGAATGACTAAAATAAAACGAAACCGATAAGAAAGACAAAAATGTTAAAAAAGATAAATCGAGAGATAAATTAAAATTACTAATTTTATTTATGTGATTTCTTATGTTTGTCTTTCTGAATCTCGTTGATATTCTCGTTTGTTTTTATTGTTCCGATTGAATTTAACGTATTTCTTGTATGGACTTTGAACGTCACCAAAAATTCAATTGCAAAAATAACAAAAGAAAAACATCGACTACTGACGAGTTGAAAGAGCAGCCAGCAATCACAACAAAACAAACAAAAACATCGACACGATCAATTCACGAGATTCGCAAATTTTATAAAATTAAAATTAAAATCGAAAAAAAAAAAACACACTAAATACTCAAGCTTTGAGAATACAAAAAAACAACGCAAGTGATTTAAATTGCGCGCTTTTGCTTTCGGCGTTTTATTTATAATTTAATTATAATTAAAATTCATTTGTCATGCAAAATTTCATTCAACGAAATTAAATTCGAATTTTAATTTTTCTTTTTTCGCACAGTTCCAATGTATCGAATGGCAAACTTTCGTTTTGTTTCACAAATACGTTATTTAGAATATATAAAATATTAAGGAAACATTTAAAAGAAAAAAAATAAAACAAAGTTCAAACAGAGACAAGCTTATGCGAAATTTCTGGTAATTCTCGAAAGAAAAAAAAATATATATATACATATATACATTTATATAGTACATTATATACTGTGTTCAATTAACTGTAAACAAGTTTAACTCCTAAGCGAAAAACAAAACAAAAAAAGGCAAAAAAAAAAAAAAACTACAAAAAAGATGCGTTTCACTTACAATCAATACAATTACTGCGAATCCGGTTATCGGATTCCTTCAAAAATGCACAGCAACTCGGTAGCTACAGCGCATCAACATCATCACAAAAGTAACTTTGGTAAGTAGCAGGGGGAGTGAGCGTGGCATTTGCATGGGTTTCATTTTAATTTTAGCATATTGTTTTTTCCTGTTTGACTTTTACAATTTAATTTTAAATGTATTTTTTTGGATGATTTGCAAAATGTGTTTTCTCTCAGTTTTTTTTTTAATAAAACAGCAAAAATATATTTTGTGTTGTTTTATATTTAAAGATATTTTAAGAAAATAAATTATATTTTTAACATTCAGGGTTTTTAATGACGTCAATTTTTTAAAACTTTCATATGACTAAATGTGTTTTGAATAGGACGCATTTGAATTTCCATTCAAAACAATAATAAGCCTTCAACTCATTAAAAGAAACACTTTGCAAAAAACTGTCAGTCTTTTTTTTTTTGAGATGTATCTGTCATTAAAAAGTAAAATTAATGTTTTTCTATTTATCTATTTATGTACCTTAGGGTGGTTCTTAAAAAAAGTTTTTTTTTTCTTTTAAAATTTAAAGCATACACATTTGTCTCAAAAGGTTGAAAAGTTTTTGTATGGGATTTTGTGTTGAAAATTAAAATTTTTGTTTAATTCTTCATATAACTCAGCTTAAAAAGTACTAAAATTTTGCGCTTTAAATTTGATACTTTAAGCTTTATAAAAACCGTTTTTCATATGTGAATACCGTTATATTTGCAAAAGTTACAGCTATTTGAAAAGGTGCCTACTCTGATAAAATAGTTTAGATTACTCATACGACCTGTTGTCCATTATTATTATTTTATTGCGTGTGGTTAATTACACACCACTTTCTTTTGGTTTTGGTGTGCTGAATCTTATCCGGCAGTCATAAATGCTGAAATTTTAGTTTTTCTTATGATTTGTAAATTATATAGCTCCGCTTTGAAAAATCTATAAAATTACTATTCAATCAAAAAGGATTTTTTTCAAAGCCAAAAATATCATCCTTACCTTCAACCTCTTTGGGCCACGTGCTCAAGCTCAAGTCTCTATTAGCCTTTGACTTGAGTTTTAATATCATTTGGATAAAATTACTACTATTCCAACGAAAAAATCGTTGGTATAACCAGAAGCACGGCCTGAAAATCACAATTTTTAGTTAAAGCAGAAAGTTTCTTAAAGATTCAAATTGACTCAAATGCTCTACATCTTTTGTGCAAAGATTAAGGCCACACTCTGATCGTTTGCAAGGAACCTCACTGGTCTATAAGATTTTTGTTTTTGTCCTTGAATTAAACTTTAATTCAAATTAAAAATAAATACTTCAAATTTCGGCGCCCCCTATAGCCTGATGCCTAGAGTGACCGTCTTCTTCACCATATGGATATAAAATAGCTCACGATTGAAAATGGGTCAAGATTAAATATCAGCCACCAGAGGAGTTGGTATTCCACTTTATTAATAGGACGACTGTACCTTGTCTTAGTAATGCTTTCGAAGGAAGTTCATAGCGGTATACTCCATGATGATCGTAACTACTGAAAGGTGCAGCAATGCAACTTCTTGATAAAGTTGTTTGCTAAAGGATTTTGACTCAAAGATTCAAATGGCGCACTTATAATGCGGCAATCAGGCCTGTTCTGATTCCGATTTAATTCGGAAGTGGAATTGAAGTCCGAAGTTGAATGTCAATAGCTCATCTAAATTTAGTGTTCGGAATTCACTATGGAATTTTATTTGAACTTCCAACTTGAGCAATTATATTCAGATAATTTGAAAGATTTCTCTTTTTGTAGATGCTGAAATAAATTCTGAACTTCAATTCCGTTTCCTAAGCAACTCCTGAATGCCTGAATGTCAGACGATATCAATATTTCTATATTTTCTAATTTTTGCTGGCATTGATTAATGCCCTTGCTCTGAAGTTTCTTTAGATACTGAAAATAAATTTTGTAGTCTAATTTAGAATTTTTCTCAAAAGCATCTGAGAAAGTATTTTCACGAGCTTTCTTGAAGAGTCGATAATTAAATCCAAAGTTATTGATAAAAATATTATTATTTTGTGCACAGTGAATGAATGCTATTTTTTTTCTTATAACTATACTATCACTGAAAAAAGTGTTCAATATGCTGCATAAGAAAAACTTCATGCGTATCAAATACAAAAATTGGAATTTTCTGCTTCCATACAAAGAATTTGCAATATAAACATTTAAATCTATAAAGTAAATAAAGAATATGGCGCGTTTTGACGTTACTCTCTGGTACTCGTTATGGCACATGAATGATTTACACTTAGTGTTGTATGAATATAATGCTGACTATCATCAGATCAAATCATTAGCGTCTTCTTAATCAAAGTGTAAATAATTTTTTATTCAATTAATTTTAAAAATAAGTTGATCACGAACATAATCTAGTTTTACTTTATAAGATGAATATTCAAAATAATTTATATTGGCAAAAATGTATCTAAATACTTTTATGATCTAAAGATGAGGCTGGAAAAATATGAGGTCTGTGAATATAAAAACTTACCCAAATACGGTGTAGAACTATTTTGATCTCAGATGATATCTGTTTTTTTATATATCTTTGAAAAACATTTAAAAAAACAACTTTCCACAATAGTTATTTTCATTGAAAAATAAGTGCTCTCAACAAATCATCAACAAAGTTATTTCATTCATTATTTTACGTTCTATTAAGCTCTGCTTAGTATGTATTACTAACGTGTTAAAATTATTGATTTAAATAATTATAGGTTTCACTTTAACAACAAATTGCTGTTAATAATCTTTTGAAAATCAGCGAAAAAAAATCCCACCGCACAAATAATTGTTAGGCTTACAGGAAAATTATTTGATTCATCATGATTAATATACACTATATTTCTATATATACAGAAATCAATACAAAAGTCTATTATCTGAATATCTATTGATATATACTTTAAGTAAGTCAATTTTCAGCGGGTCCGCAGTCATCTCTGAAATGAATAAATTTCCTGTAAATTCAAAGATCCGGACCCATTCTTTTTTTATAGCGAAGTGCAAAGCGGTTATAAAGAAAAATCACAATCTGCAAGCTCTGTCGTCTTACTTTGGGTTATCAAATCTAAGTCTGTTTGTTATTTGTATTTATTTATTTAGCGCGAAAATTTTGGATGCAAAGAATTAAAGCTTTCGCGCTATTTTAAAAATAAATAAACTCACATATTCTTAACATTTGCACGCTTTTTTTAAAAAAAAAACTACATAATAATAATAATTCAAATAAAAAAAAATTGAAATAAAATAATAAAAAATAAAACGGCAAAAAATAATAAAGTTGTAAAAATTAATAAAAATTAGTTTAAAAATAGTAAAATATAATCAAAAATAATAAAAAATAAAAGAAAAAATATTTAACAATGATTAAACATGTATAAAAAATAAAATAATAAAAAAAATTTTTATATTAAAAAATATTAAAAAAAATAAAATACATTAAAAATAATTAAAAACAATACAAAAAAAAAAATTTAAAAATAATCAAAATTAATAATAAATAATAAAAATTAATATAAAAAATAAAATATTGACCAATATCAAAAATCTAAAATAATAAAATAATAATAATATAATAAACATAAGAAATAATTTAAAAAATAAATACATCTAAATAAAAAAAATATTAATAAACAGTTATAAAAAATACTGAAAAATAATACAAAATTATAAAAAATAATAAAGAAATAGTGGAAAATAAAAAACAAAATATCAAAGTTAATAATAAATTAATAACAAAATTATAAAAATATTTGAAAATAATGAATCAATAAAAAATAATGAAATAAAATAATACAAAATAATAAAAAAAATAATAATAAAAAAATTATAAACAATATTAAAAAATAAAAAAATTTTATACAATAATAAAAAATGATAAACAATAATAAAAAAATTATAGGCAATAATAAAAAAATGATAAACAATAGTAAAAAAAATGATAAACAATAATAAAAAAAATTATAAACAATAATAAAAAAATTATAAGCAATAATAAAAAATAAGAAAAAATATAGAAATAATAACAAATAATAAAATAAAAGTAAAAAATTATAAATAGTGATAATAAATAATAAATAAATAACAAATGTTTACTATAATAAGAAAAAATTGAAAATAATAAAAATTAAAATAATATTAAAAAACACTATTAAATAATAATAACAATAACAAAAAATGAGAAAATTAAGAAAAGGTAAAATAATTAAATTAACTCCCAGAGTGTGCCCAACATTTTCGTGCTAAATGTATGCAATTCTGAACATTTCCTTTGATCGAAAATTCTTCGTATGTAGGATTCCTCTGGACATTAATATCTATATGGAAGTATTTCTAAATCTTTTCAATCAATGGTCAGGCAATACCCAGTTGACCAGCGAAGTAATTAATGGATGAGAATGGATGCTCAAGAATCATACAGCTTCCACTGCTGCGTCAGTGCGCATATAACTATTCCCGTAATACTCTCATCTTTAGAAATGAGCGATTAGGTTCCGTATTATGTTACCTCAACGAAATACTCTGACATTAAAATGTTGACAGTTTTTTCTCTATTGATTGACTTTCCAATCTCCTTGTATAATTCAGTTGAGCTTCCCAACCTAAATATCACTAATATTTGAAACTTTTTTTACTTAACTCACTTTCATTCTAACTTCTTTAAATTATTTGTGAAAGGTATTATCATTATATTTTACAAGTTAACAAGTTATTCTATTCAGATGCACTATAGCTAACAAAATAAATCACTTCATTCTATTTATTGATTCAATTGGCATTTTCCTGTGAAATTCTGAAATTATAATAAGTTGTTTCATTTTTAGTAGATTTTGCGTAAAAAATTAAATTCACGCGTTGCTTGTTAATATGGTATAGATTTACAAAATTTATTTAGAAAAACTTTCCCCCAGAGACTCCGTAACAGTAAGGTGAGTTTTTGTCCTGATAAAATGAGAAAAAAAGCCCAAAACAAATTGTTGGTGTGCTAAAAACATGAAATTCTTCCTGAGATATGCCTTTTTTTATTGAAAGTTTCTGGTTAATTAAAAAAACTACTATTTTTATTGACTGACATTTTTAAAAATAACACAAAAAATTGTTTATTCAAGCACTTTTGTAGTTATTTCAACGAAGATTTCATAGTTGAGAGATAATACTGTAATTTTCTGAGCATATAGCAAAGAAAATTATATAAATATTGCTTGTGTGCGTTCTGAATCAAATCAATTTAAAAGAAGAATGGTACCTTGTAACTTAACTACAATATGTAGTCGAAACAACAATAGTTCGTGGTTAACGAACACCCATTTTAATCACAAAAGCTGTAGCGTGATTGCAAAAATACTGACTAGACTACATTGTTTCAAATGAGCCCGCTCTTTGGTTGGCTCAAAATCAAACAAAGTTTGTAGTTGATTCAACTAATGGATTTCTTAGTATAAAGCATCTAAACGTTAAAACAATAATTTATTGTTTTTTGAACATTAGACGTGCAATTTGATTTCCTAATGAAAACTTTTTACAAGTTCGAACAA
The DNA here is from genome assembly GCA_949775025.1 of Tricholauxania praeusta. Lineage (NCBI taxonomy): Eukaryota > Metazoa > Arthropoda > Insecta > Diptera > Lauxaniidae > Tricholauxania > Tricholauxania praeusta. The sequence continues at coordinate 161,175,148 of OX459028.1, read as the reverse complement.
ATCTGTATTCTGAAAGTAAAATTTAATTTTTTGATAAATTTTTAGCTGAGCCAACTTATAGTTTTCAGACATAGACTTGATGTTCACTAAACTATTGTAGCCATTATACTTTTTATCTTTATTTACCTAAGCGCTGTCATAGAAAAAATATTTCATTAATAAAATAAGTTATTCTGGTTTCAACGTCGCCACTCGCTGATCATGAACTAAATTTATACATAAAGATATGAAATACTTATGTTGTTTTTATTTATTTTTTTAAGAAATGAGCCGATAACGCGCAGTAACTAAAAATGTTGTTCTTGTTGTCGCTTGCGTCGTCGTTGTTGTTTTGTAAATGTTTGCTGTGACGTGTACTCTAAAGATTATTCGGATTATTTATTTGATAATAATTTTATTTCACTTACATCGGTAGATAGTTGCTAGTCACCTGCTTTCATACACTTTTTTTTTTATTATTTTATTCTCTTTAAGTTTCGCACTCTCTTTATATATATAGTAGATATGTAGTCCAACAATTGGTATCGAAAAAATTACATTATCGTTACATTCAAACTGAGATATTTTATAAGTTTTCTGTGCCTGTAATTGCAATTACTCAACATTATTTCAATAACGAGTCTGGGTTTCTAGTAGGAATTTAGATTTCAACCAAGCATGTCTCCAAAATTATATGCTAATTTGTTTACTTTAAAAGTAATATTCCAATTTAAGGTGTGTTTTTTTTTAATTTACGGGCTTCGGAATGTAAGAAACAGTCCGGGAGATAGCGTCACAAAAAATGTACCATTTGTATAGTTTTTTAGTATGTCTATTTAATTACTTCATGAATGTCTGAACACAATACCGCCATTCTGCTGCTTATTCGGGCCCAAATTGAGTAACCTTAATCAAAGGTTACCTATGTTCATATTGAACTTTTCACTGCTTAATGGGAAGCGAGGTACTACTGAAAAATTTTTGTTCGTAACCTTTGACCTTGAATATTAGTGTGTAACAAAGTTGACATTTTGTTAACATTTTAAGGTTCTGACTCCTGAGAGAACATATTGACATTGGCCTCAGAGATGTGTAGTCAAAAAAAAATCAGAATTTTTGAGAGCTCTCGGAGAAAACTTTTCGCGGAAATCGTGATACATATGATATAGAAAGCTTTCTTTTTAAAGAATTTCTGTTTCAAATTAGACATGTTTTATATATTAACATCTTAGTTAATGTGGACAAAGGCTATTCAAGTAGTATGGCTCTTATATCGAATGATCCCAACTTAAGCGATCATATAAAAGTTTTATATAAACCGTTCATTTTGAAAGAACTTTTGTTGAGAAAAGAAAATGAAATAAATTTAAAACAGTTCATTTTAAGTCATTTCATTTTTTTCTACTCAACGATGAAGGGCTTACACCACTTTCCAAATAAACGGTCCATATAGGTACTATATAGGCTATGTAAACTGATGACAAAAACTAAATATGCAATCGATTTTATCGGGTGTCCTTAAAAAATGTTTTGCTGAGGAAAATCGATTTGGTTCAATTTTACGAGCGCTTGATTCCTTTCCTAATAAGGCTCTGCACTAATTCTGCATGCTCAGTCTTTCTCGTCAGTTTACCTAAAACTATACGCTCTAGCTGGGAACTTTCTGCATCTATTAATATGGCTATCATTTGAAAGTTAATAGATTAAGCTATAATATTGATAAGTAAAAGTTTGAATTAGTCTCCGTAGTTTGATAAATAATTCAAATTTTTTAAGAAACAAAAAATATTTTCTGAAAGTTTTGGATTAAAAATTTAAAGTAAATCGTTTTTTTGCAAAAAACTTTTTTTACGTGCAAAAAGATTACGTTAAATTATTATGATCATGCGAAACTGTCTATCACGCAGATCTTTCTCCTTAAAAGTGCTTTATATACATAACTCCTCCCTGTTACGGAGAACCCTCGTGTTCTATCTTAGATGAAAAATAAATGTATATTTTTTTTTTGCGAATAAAGAGCAAATCACGCGAAAATAAAGTCTACAAATATATGCAAATTTTGAAAAAAAAGTGTACATAGAATAAATAACGCCTATGGTAATCCTTTCTACGTTTACAAAAAACAACATTAAAATTGTTCTTATACGATGTTTTGTTTGATATAATCTCAATTTGTAGCCATCCTATGGAATGCACGCGTGTGTCTCATGTCATACAGGAAGCGAAAAGGACAACACCACGGTTTTTCGACTGCGAAAAAAAAAAAATAAAAAATCTGATTAGCAACAATGAGAACCGAGCGAAAATAAAATACCGCAGAGAGATTGCCAACGAGAGCGAAAGCAAAACGCTCAAAAACAATAAAAAGTCATATCAACAAAATAATGAAAGATAAAAATTTTAAAACGACAGTCTTGTCATACGAGCAGTAATACGAGTACACTAAAGGTTTTCAGTTGATCTTTATTACTAGGCAGATAATATAGAGCATTGTTTGCCAAGCGCAGCAACTGAAAAACCATTAAATATGAAATAAAAATATTCAGAAACGCATGAAGTTGTTACTACTTTGTTCAACCAAAAAAATAAAGTACCATGCGCTCAATGATGTACCTTAATGAAAACAGACGCGAATAAGGTACTTAACTGATGGCACATGTGAAAAATGCAACTTATTTGTTGGACAAATTGTGCTTTCTTAATTTATGCGATTATGTAGGATGTGCCAGGAACTAGTGTCATGCGAAATGAGGGAAAAGAATAACCTTACTTTCGATAGCTTCCAAGCTTATATAAAATCGCAACATGATGAGTAATAGAAAATGCTAATGGATGGTAAAGAATATTGTAGAACTTAGAAACGCTCTCAAATCATGTGCAGAATGCGGTTGTTGAAAAAAGTTTTTACTGCAAAAAAATATTGCTTTAATTGATAAGAAATGCCTGAAAATAATTTTTTTACGATCAGTTGTACATACGGGCTTTTTAAATGCCCATTTTACCAAAAAATGTTTAGTCCAAAATGTTTTTGGTACAAAATTTACTTCCGAAATTTTTTTATGGATTAGTGAAATACGTTTTTTTTAACAAAATGAGCCCGAGAGCGCCTTTGATCTTTTACAACTTTAATCGATACCGGATCGATAAAAGCTTTTCTCGAATTTTAAGATGGCTATGCCATTAGTCCTTTTCTAAAATATTTAATTTCCAACTTAATAGTTTTCCAATTACTGCATTTTACAAGTGTAATGCTTTGATACTTTTTGTGCCTAATAATTTCGGGCTCAAAGAAATCGTTGCTGGTACGATGCAACGTCGTTTTACAATTTTTATCTCTCATTATCTATCTACTTGTTATGGCTACTTCTTTTAGTTGAGCTTTTGTGAAGAGCGAAAGCTCGCGCGTTTCTCATTGTTGTCAAACGGTTTTTTGTTCGTTTGCCGTTGAAAAACCGTGGTGCTGTCCTTTTCGTTTCCTGTACGGTATAAGATACACGCGTTGACTCCATAAACTCGCTGCAAACTGAGATTTTTATCAAACAATAAATGTATCGTATACAAAGATTGTGAATTTCATGATGTTTTTGCAATTATATGTTGTTTTCGTAAACGCAGAAAGGATTACCATAAATGATATTTATTCTATGTACCTTTTTTTTTAAAATTTGCACCTATTTGCTTAGGCTTATATTCGTTATATCAAGTAGATCTTTGTTTTCGCGTGATTCGCTCTTTTCTAGCAAAAAGATTAATTATAATTTTACGCAATCTTTTTGCAAATAATATGAAGTTTTGTGAAAATTTGTTGTTTTTATTGACCAATCAAAGAAACTATGTACTATCAAATTTTAAAATAGAACTTTCTTGACTTTTTTTTTTGTTTTATAAAAAGTTAAATGTTAAAAACTATTTTTTTTCTTTGTTTTGAACTAAATAGTTTCAAATAATCTTATCAAACAATCAAACGCAGTCAAAAAGCTAAAAACCAATTTAATCAAACCCGTTTGAAACCGCAACAATAATTATCCAAAGAATAAATAAACTGCGCATTTTTAAATGAATTTTTAATCTATCACAACTTCTTAAATGAAACCAGATTAACATAATTTGGCAACAACATGAAATTCTTAAAAGGATTTTACAAAAATATAGAATTAAATTAAAATGTTGCTAATAAAAATCTTAAATAAAAATCTGCAAAAGTGCAGAAAATTCTAGATATTGTAAGTTAAAGAAAAAAGAAAAATTGTGTGAAAAAATTAAACATTTTTCCATTTGTTGTTGTTTTTTTTTATCGTTTGCTATGTTTGCAAGATGTTTTTTAAATATGTAGCTAATTATGTATATCAAGATAATTTAATCATAGATTTTAAAAAATTAACTGTTATTAAAATTTTTGGGAAAAGTTTAATTTATCTCTCAAAATCAAGCTTTTGAACTAACCCCAGGAGAGAGATCTGAGTCACTCTAAAATGATCGAAGAAAGTGGGCAACCAAGCTTTCCAAGTAGTTATTCTTGAAAAAGTTCTTATTATAGGGCCATGCGTTTTTTTTTTTGCAGGAGGTAACATTTTCATGTAAATTTCAAATTTGTACTACATGTAAGTTAATTGGTGAGGTACATATGAATCATTTAAGAAAAAAAAATGCAATTTTGAATTATTTACTTGAATTATATGTATTATATAGACAGTATTGAAAAATCCCCCTCTTTTTTTTTGAATAAAATACATATGTTAATGTGTTATATTAAAAACCTTGCACCAACATATTAAAATATGTAGTTGGCAAAATTTTTGTAATTTTACGTAGGGAATTTTTTTTCTGAATTGTAATGACTAAATTTAATATTATAGATTGTTTTGTAATTATTATTGTTGTAAAGTAATCTGTTTTTCATGTTCTTTAATTAGTTAAACATTGGTAGCAGGCATAACTCAATATCAATAAGGGTATATACACTTTTGTAATAATTAAAAAATAATTTTTTTTCTTAGCTATATTGTCCCGCAATATCCAATAATTTAAAAATAAAATGTTTTCGACCATATTTTATACGATCTTTCAAAATCTATAAGCAAAATGGAATTATGACTTCATGCGATTGACCTAAATATGTTAAAAAACATATACCATACTTTTATATATTATATATTAAGTAGCCAATTTTTGTAAAATACTGAGGTGATAGGTTTTGAAACGATTTTTTATCTTAAAACTATTAAATAGTGAAAACCAGAAAAGTTAATAAAACGAAGTTAAATCTTACATTTTTTTCTAAAATTTATGTCAAAGCGGCACACAAAATGATGAACACTGTAGGTATTGCTCTATCACATGAATTCCCTTCATTGAAGTTTTCTTGTTTTTTGGCACTTTAATCGAATTTAAATAAATACTTGGGGGCGGAGCACTGCACTCACCAACCGCACACTTAGCTTTGCTCATGGGTTCTGGCGCGCGCTTTTCAGAATTTTTGTTTTCTTCTTATAATTGACAACATAATTCTACCTTTCTTTAGCAACTAAAAGTATGCAATGGAATTTTACCTTTCTTTCGCAACTAAAAATATGCGATGGGATTTTTGTTTTCTTGTTATATTTTTTATCTTTCTTTCATTATACGCACATTATCTGACACCCGATAATTTTATATAATAATAGAAAGAAATGTTTTATTAAACAAAACATTGATTTTTTCTCATAACTTGTCACTATACTCCCCGACAGTAACAGCAGCAAATTCTTTTATTTGTGACACACGTATTTATTTGCTTATATGTACATATTGCACAGTTGTTTAATTAAAATTATTACTAGTAATACTTGCAAAACGACACCATAAAATTCGCACTTGAGTTTAGTTTTTTTTTTTTATGTATCGTGACGTTAATTAATTAATTTGTTATTTGAGTTTTTTCATTTTTACTTTCTACCAGGTTTATCTTAAATCAAATGAATCATGCACATCGGTGTGTATTCTTTCGCATTTTTTAGTTTTTTTTTTTTTGTTCGTAAAATTTACGTGAAGCTGATTAAGGAAGTTATGAAAAATGTTTGTTTTTCTTTCTTGTGCTATGTAAACACAGATGTTTACATTAAAAAGTAAAACAAAAAAACAAAAATCGAAAATTAAAAGAACGTAGAAATTTAATACTATAATAAATAAATATTATGTGTATATATTTCATTAAAATTTTAACGATATCTTTTAAATTACTGTAAGAGGAAATAAAATGAGGGCGTGTTTTGTTGTTAGCAAGTAAACATAAATAGGCTTGTTATTCGGATGTTGCGCAATATTTGCACATAAATGAAGCTAAAAATTGCACTTGCTAAACTTTTAATTAAATCTTTGTTTGAACCCTGGCTAACCTCAGTTTCTACAACTTTATCAGTACTTCATGTGTGTATAGTAGGGTGTTTATTTTGAAAATCTTGTAGATGAATTTTATTTTTTTTTTTGCTTGTATTTGATCTAGAAAGTCCAAACTTTGGTTGCATTTTCTTCAAACCCGATTTTATAATATAGGACCGCAAATTTAAAAAAGAAAAAAAAAAAACACTTTCAGGTGTATTTAGTCCACATTTTCAGCCACTTAAAAAATGTGTGCGTGGTTTGACAACAGTGGGTGGCATCTCCTATACAACTGAAATACCTAAAACGCTATATCTTGGCATTTAAAGTAGACTTTTAGTAAGTCGGTTTTTTCGTTAAATTTCAACGAAATCGGACATAAACGCCATTTACAGATTTGTGCAAGGAAACTCAAATATTAGGACAATTATTTTTATTCTTCAAAACCCAAAAAATTACAAAAAATAAAACCAACAAAATCGGCCAAAACTAGTTTCATTCATTGTTAAGTGCAATCATCAGTGACCTTTGAGTCGCTGATATGCTTTTGTTTTTGCATATATTGTAGTTGTTTTGAACCCAAAAACAAAAGTGAAACAAAGCAAAGTCAAATTTATTTTTCCTGTTGTGTCTTTAGTTTTGTAACTCATTTGATATTACACTTTTCTTGCAGGCGCAAAAACAAAGACAGAAAAATGAATAAAACTAAACAGTAAGTTCAATAAAATGATTAATATGGCGGGTGCAATTTGAGTGCTGACGTAGACATCAACCAAAAATATACTGATGAGATTTTAAGAATCGAAACATATGTCTATATTCTAGAGTTGTTGTTGTTTTTTTCCTTTGTTATCAAAGTTTGTTTAATACATAATGCATTGTATCAACTTGTAAAATTTTACATAAAAAAAAAAAAATGTTGATCGCTGCGAAAAATGGCTAAAGTTCAATAATCATTTAATTATTAATAAAATGATTATAGATTATTTCCATTCCGATACATCACAAAAAAATTAACTTTTTGTGTGCTCACTGATTTTGTATATAATTTACGATCGCTACTTTGTTTTGACTCGACAAAAAAGCTTGCAACGAGTAACAAAAACACTTTCACTTTTTTCTTGAGTTCTTAACATATCTTGCAATAAGGGAAACATATCAGGCTTAAAAATTCCTACTAATTGACTTAAAACTCATTGATGATTACGTTTTTTGTTGAATTTATCTCTGTTTAGTGTAATTTTTTTTTGTGGTGTTAACACACACTGTACTGAACAATTAGTTTTATACCAATTCTATTATGCCCAGACTTTGCCGGCGGTATAAGCCAACCTTCAGACAATGATGGACGGCAAAACATTAGTAAGCCACCGCTGAACCAAACATACGCAATTTGCACCCTGGGTAAATTCCTACTGGGATGACCTTAAACTTTTTTTTTTTTCGAAAAAGGTTTGATGTTTTTTAACTAAGCTTCGTCGGGTCGGATGTCACAAATCGTTTGCAGCGATAAAATCTTCGTCAATTCTTTTATTATCGCTGACTAGACATCAATGTGTCCCTTATTATGTAAGTTAACAACTGATACCTGAGCTTCCTACTGGGCAAGCGCAGCAAGCAAATACATCCGCTGCGGTAATGCGATGTCCAGCGAAGTCAACGGGTGTTACGGCTTAGTACGTTGAAATATATTTTATGTTGTCTCTCAGAACTTGAATCGTCTTTGGAGAGTTGGTGTTGGCTTTATACTTTATCTAAAAGAATTAGTCACCTGGCGTCAAATTACATGAAATCAAGCAATGTTCCACTATTTGGCTGTTTGCCGACCATATAGCACTAAAATTGTTGTTCACACGTAAAAGACTACTGCTAATTTTTTAAAGAGAAAATTGTCTAATCTATAAGTTTCTTATTGAATTCTTATTAAAATAACCAGTTTTGTACTAAACCGATTGTTCAGTGTTAAATGAGTCAGTTCCCAGCTAGTTATTTCATTCCAGCCATTAGTATTTTTTGCACTTATTCGCTATAAATGAAAACTTGGTCAAATAAGTTTCAGAGCAGCTTCCGCATCAGCATTGAAATGAAATCTCATCCTTGTAGTCAATCGTGTAGATTCGTGTAATGTTATCGTTGCCAAAATGCGACTTTGTTTTTATTTATTTGAAATGATTGCGTAGGTAGTATTTTGGATCTGCATCGCATTTCTATGGGTTGTTGACCATATTAAGGTCATCTTAGTTTGTTGAACCTTTGTTGTTTATTACGCGATTTTTATTTGTCTTTGCTTATTTGAAAATTAAGGTTGTTAGAGATAAAACTTTATTAATTAATTTGTTGTTGCAAAATTTTAATGTTCTAATGCTATCTATAATCTTGAAATTTGATATCTATGTACATATTTATTTAATATACTGCGAAACACAGCATGTTTTCTTGAAAGAATTATATATGGGTTGACAGTTTCAAAAATTATTAAACAACAATTAATAAATTTTGGTAAATATTGTCGTGAATGAAAAGTTGAAGGATTTGCTTGGAACAAATAAATATTTAGTAATTTTTCATTTAAATTTGTTTAACTGCATTTTAAATTGATTTGTACATAATATTCTGGCTGACTGCTTGCTAGAAAATTAGATAGTATTAATATGAAAGTCATTCAGTTTAAAAGTGTCATGATATTGAAAGGAATATGTTAGCTACAAGGTTAGGTTAGGTAAGACTGGCTAACCAATTTACGGCCGCACTGACTAGAGTTTTCCTTTTCTTTCGTTGTCGGGTAGTATTGGTATTGATTTGCTATGTCTAGCATGCTCGTCAGCTTTCTCGTTTCAGGCAAGGCCTCTATGTCCTGACAATCTCATTTAAAAATTGTTGGTATCTAATCACGACAAGATAGCGGCCTGACTGTCTCTGAAAATACAAGCATTTCTCGAAGAAATCCCATTCCAATGCTTTAAGTATCGTAATTACCTCCGCTTTAAAGACACTACAGTTGTATTTGGTAGCCTAAAAGAGAGCTGTAAGTTAAGTCCATTAAAACAAATAGCACAAAGATTGTTATAATAACAGAATTTGGTAATAATTAATAAGTCAATGTTTGTAACAAAAAAAATATTTGTTTCAACGAAAATACGATGTGATAAATATGTACATATTAGCAAACATATGATTATTTTTATAAAATCTCAGAAATGTGCGGCATGTTAATTAACACCAAATATTTTTTTGGAACACATGTCATTTGCTTGCTATTACCAAATATTTTTACGTACAATTGAATCGTTTAATTTGTGTACGAGTATTTAGTACATAAACAAATCATATTTTGAAACTTTTTTCTTTTAAGTTTTGCTGACGTTTTGTTTTTAAAAGTTGGACATATTTGTTTATATAGTTGTTCTAAACGAATTAAAATGTTTAAACAATTTTTTTCCAAAATTACATGTACTGCACTAAGAGTTTTCAAATACCTTGGTATATTGAAGTTCAGGTGTGTTCGAAATTTTCAAAACAATTTTTCATAAATTAGCAAATATGTTTTTTATTTTATTTTTATGTTTCAAATTTTGTTTTTTCGCTTAGCTGCCTATCATAAAAATGTTTTTATTATACCAATAATTTTTTTTTATGCTTTTCTATTATTCTCTTGTTTATCGTCATCAGCTTGCTTTTTAAGTTATTATTTTGTTATTTTCGTATCGTAATTTTTGTTGTATTTTTGCTGTTGTTTTTTTGTTATTGTCGTACGCTCCTCATCAATCAATTCACTTTAGCTTAGCACGAGACATTGAGTGTATGTATGTATGTATGTATGTTTTTCTCAAGACACAGATACAAACAACCATCTAAACGACTCACCCATATGAGGTAAATTAATTTCATTGTATTTATTTGTTTATTTCTTTACAATTGGCGCTTCGCCCTTTCTTATTTTTCATAATGTGATATTTTGCGTCACTTGGTTAGATTATATATTTTAGAATTTATTATTTGTAAATTTTGAAATTATGGCACTTAAATTCTTTTAAAGCTGGCTGTTTTTCGTCTACTCAACAACAATGCCCATACAGTTTCTGATAGATTTTAAGGCGTCAATTCTCAATTTGCGTCGTAAAACTCACTTTATCTTCTTTCATAAATTCTTAGCGGATATGTTCTGTAATTAGTTTAACTACTTAAGTCAACGTTTACACGAGGAAAGTTTTGCCGCAAAGTTTCCTTGTTTTAGGCAAGAGGGGAAAAGCGAAAGGGACGAGGCAAAAAATTTGTCATATGTTGCAAACGCGAAACGAAAATCACAAAAGAGAATGGAGAAGAATTTGTCTCTCAGACTTTCCTCGTGTAAACGCCGACTAAGGAACTTGGGCTCTTTTGAAAAATTCCAAAGTGAAACAATTATTTTTTAATATTTGAACAGAGAGTTTCTGAAAAGCTAAAACCTTTGCTGAGAAATATACACCATATACTGTGAAATCTTTCATTGTGGACAGCTCTTTTAAGCAGCTAGCTTCCTCAAGCTAACAGGTTTGCTGAAGAAACTTATTTTTTGATTCAGATTGCATGTATTTTACGTTCCTTTTTTAGGATACTCCCCTAAAAGAATGCGGATAAGAATATTAGTAAAAGATTTTTTTAATGTACATTTGTAAAACTCCAACGTTTATCGCAGCGAGGTTTCTGTTCCTTTTTTGTTTCTTTTATAAATCCGCTGAGTCCGAATTTGATATACGCTAAGCTGTGTATTGTGACATATTTTATCTTAATCTTATCTATGTATTTTGTTATTAAGACATCATTTCACGTGAAGTGCAAAAACAAATTTCAGTTTTTCAAATTCTTTTCTATTTTGGTAGGCTCTACAAATCACTAACAGTGAATACTGTGTGAAGTCAATTTGGACATGACCTTCAGCATTTTTATAATTTTTCTTAATATCTCAAAAATTAGTTTAAAATGTATAGTTTGCTAAGTTTCATAATGCATACGTTTCGTTTGTTTGTCTTTATAATTTTCTACGTACCTTTTGACGATGAATCTGAATATGATAATAATTTGTCTGGTATTTGAGAGAAATGGGTTCAAATGTGTCAAGAGCAATTGAAAGAATTCAAGAAATGTTTTTTAGTTTTGCTCTGAAAACTTAAATTGGATTGACTCTTTAAGGGGGCAGGGGCAGTCAGAGGCGTGGAAAATAGAGCATTTTAGAATAATTTCTTTTTTTTGGTATTAATTTAATTTATTTAATAAAAGTGACAATATGGCATCATTACATTATGTTTCAACTTGACTTGACAAAAGTTTAAAAAAAAAAAATTTTAAATAAAAAAGTTATAGCTGGCTGTGTTGGACCCTGTGCCTTGCGGTGACCATTACAAATTCTTGTAAAATCATCTAAAATCAATCGGTTAAGAAAAATTAGTTATTTAAATAAATAATTTAGTGTCTGCTCGATGTTTTTTTTTTAAATCAACAAAATGGCGTCCTCAGGAAATTTACCTCCAGATTTTGAAATGTATCGAACGGTTTTCGAGTTACAGTGGTCACCAGTTCCGAAAACATAGTTTTGAGAAAAACGCATTTAAAGTTTTACACTCGCGCTCCGGAGCGTCCGAGAGCTCTTTGGTTTTTGCCGAATAACTCTAAAAGTAATTGTCGGGTTGACTTCAGATTTTCAGGATATATTTTTAAGAAAATGCAAAAAAAAATCGATTTGTTGAAAATTCGCACTGCCCCTGCCCCCTTAAACCTTTCTCCTTATGAGGATCGTGAGAGTCGTTTGAGTCCTTGAGCTCCCGTAGAAATATTAAGGATATACTTTAGCTGCATCAACTTGTAACTGGGTCTCTTGCTGCACCGGAGCTCGGAAAAGTAGTCGAAAATTGAACCACCAGACTGTGCTATATTTGGGCAAGTCGCGTGCCTCACATACCCTAAATCATATTCAAATGCTTATCTCTCGAATAAAGTCAAAATTTAGGTCGTTTGAACAATTTTTTGTGTCTTATTTCAATTTGAAACTATTATATTAAAAAAAAACATGTATGCATTTAAAATTCTTATTTTCCTTTTCTTACATCCATTTTTGACTGAAAAACAAAAGTGAAAATCGTGTGGCATTTGCATGATCACTTGTACTTTTTAAAATATTCTCTACGGCTTAATGTGTCTTATGTCTAATATACAGTGTTTTTTTTTTGCCTTATGGTGGCACTCTACTCGTTATCAATTTAGCACTGTATAGTACAATATAAAAATAATAATGTGCATGCAATATGGGGTAATAATCGCAATAAAAACAAATTTAACTCAAACAGCACTGCGATGGGTACAAGTGGTATACATTCTTATTATTTTTATTATATTAAATGTTAAATAAGAAAATCAACCAAACAATAGACAATCTTGTTGTTGTTGTTGCGATGGAGGGCGACGTACCGTGCTATCAAGCATTTGTATGTTTCCTTGAAGATCATACTCTCTTATTGCTGTCGTACATTCGATAGCGATAGTGAATTTAAATGCAAGTAACGAAGCTGTGATGTGTTTTTTTTTCTTAGCCATTGTTCTTGGGTTTTTCCAATCTTTCAGAAATTGAGTCAAAATTTGATGTTGTGAAGGAACTTAAATAAATGAATTGTATGATTAAACATATCTACATGAGTATAAGAAAATTCAGTATTGATTCTCCAAAAATCCAAATAAAAATTAGAATAATTAAATTAAGGGTATTTTATGAATTCCATAATGTGTTCTTAAATTTAATTTTTCGGATTTTATGCTGATCTTTGGAATTTAAATTCTATATTTGCTCATATCACTTTTAAGCGTTACATTAACTTTTTTTATTAAATTATTCGAAATTTTTACTAAAATTTTTCAATTTTATTTTTCAGGTATGCGTATGACCATGTCCACATCATCCACAATGACACCACGTATACATAGAAAAGGTTTTCGTACACCATCCAAAAGGCATCCAGGAAAAGCGCTGCCTGGTAAATTACACTCAATATCAAGGGTTAGTAAAAATTATTTTCAATTGCTCAAATTATCATTATTTTTATAACATAACACACTATTTTATATACAGATTGGTCCTGGTAAAATACCACCAGGCAAACGTTTTCCCCAACGACCACATCCACCGCCCTGTGATAATTCCAATGACAGTGGTTTTGGTTTCGATCAACATCTTGAACTACAGCAAGGCAGCAGTAGTAGTACTAACAACAGCAACAACAACAGTAGTAGTAATAACATTAACATTATCAGCAGTAACACCAGCAACAGTGGTATCCTTAATCCTAACAGCAACAACAACAACAATAACAGTGTAGGAAACAACAATATAAGCAGCAGTAACAACATAACCAACACAACCACTAACAGTCCAATGCAGCCTTCACCACAACAGCATTTAATACGCGCAATACCATCATCTAGGTAATTATATATATCATAATTTGATATAACTCTTATGTTTTTTTTTTAATTTAATTTCAAAGGAGAATGGGCATTCTGGTACTCACCATCAAAAGTAATGAAATAAAAGCGTCTTCTTGAATTTGAGAATAGATCATATGTTCTATAACTACACGGTAATCACTGTCGCGCAAGATTATGCGGGCAATTGTGCAGTAACTGTGTCGCGAGAGTCTGCAAGTTTGCAAATGAAATGTTTGCACATACCCAAGAAATTTGCCATCGGAAAATTTTCACAGTGCTTATTGGGTAGTCTTAATTTTCATGACTGTTGATGGTGATACTATGATACTACCTAAAAACTGCAAATGATAGAAAAATGTGGACTAAATCTCGAAACTTATTTCAGAAACTTTTTTCACATTAGTTTTGTATTCGGTAATTTCAGTTAATTTCATCACGTATAAAAATAATTTTTATAATAACTGAAAAAAGTACATTCATTTCAGTTTCGAAAAGCATTTTCTATTATATACGGTTTTTAGTTTAAACTCCCATTTATGGACATTATCTCTTATTAGGAATTTATAAATTTATTAACATGGTGTATGCAAAATCCAAAATAAATAATCGCTTAAAAATGATAAAGCAATTTCACCCAAAACTGAAAGAAAAATAACGCAAAAATTAAAGGAATAATCTTGAGTACAAATTACTATTTTTTTTTATAGATAAAAAACATGATAACCGACAAAATCAAAAATTAGAATCTTACTCACCTTCTATGCATTTTTGCGTGTGGTTACCACAATTCTTAAATGATAGCAGTGTGAATAATATGCCTCTGCTTAAAAAAGTAAAATTAATCCTTTAAATTATGTTTAATAGTAATATAAGATTTTAAGCGTTAGTTTCTTTGAAAAATATTCCTTTTACAGAAAATTTTATAAGCGATTTTTCTTGCATTTTAATTTTTGTGAAATTTTTTGTGATTTTGCCCCCACCTGTATTCAAACTTTTATTTTGATTTAAATTTTATAGCATGCTCTCTATTTTTTTTTTTCAAACAAAATAAGACTTCGTTATTTCATGTCCATAATTTCATGCTTTGCGTGGTTTAGTAATAATGGTTAAAGAACTTTTTTTAACTTCCTAATTATAAATTTATTTTTTGGGTAATTTCGCATGTTTTTTTATAAAAATTTAATTGTTATTATTTTTGGAAAAAAAGTTGTGATAATCTAGGTCTCAGATATATGGTTGAAATATTTCAGTAATGCATAAAATGCTAATGACAGGATTGTGTTATCGCTCCCTTAAAAAATTTTAATAGTTCGTCACTTTTTAGCAAAATCACTAATCAATTAATTCAAAACTTATCGGCACTGTACGAGCTCCATTAAATTTTAATCTCGATTTTTCACTCAAACCGTAAAAACTTATAGAATTGATACGCTGAGCTGTATTTCGCTTGGTTTTCGAATGTAATGAGGTTAGTTTTCAAAAAATTAACGTATTAATAAAGGTCTTAAGTAAAATTGTACCATAGAATCTTATTGATTTATAGCTAGATAAAGAAAGTTAATTTCTTTTTAGTTTTTTAAATATTTTGTTTGAAACACTAAAAATTCGATGACTATAGTATACGATTTTTCGCGAAATTTTAGTTGAAAAACGAAATTTTATTTTATAATCTTTGTTTTTCAGTCTTACGAAATTCACAAAACTCAATGGTCGAATACAATTTGCGGAAGACAAACAAAAAAAAAAAAGAGAAATATATTTTCTTATAAAAATTTGTCAATATTATCATTGGAATGCAAGAAAATATTGAAAACTGACGTCAGTTTTTTAATATATTCCAAGAACATTTTTGTAATTGATTTTGCAGACATTAGGAACATATTTTTCTGCAGCCGTTTTTGGGTTCACCGCATGCGTGTACTGCGGTAACAACTCAGAGGTCCCAGATTCGATTCTCACTTCCATTCATCCTAATTATTTCATTCTCTTCTCTTTGATTTTCCAAAAATTTTTTCAACAAACTAAATACGTACATTCAAACTAGCGCTATATTTAGCCTTGCAGCTGTGATACTGGGCATGCTATTTGAGCATAACATGAATAACTGATGCGCTATAATGCACTCAACTTCAAACCACTATCATTCCAATTGTTGCATCAGAATATTTAAAAATACGTTGCTCTGTAGTTCGACATAATTGTCACTTTTCTGTCTACCCTTTTGAAGGGAAGAAAACACCTATTTCCCACTTTCTAATTAAAAATATTGTATTCTAACAAGCATTTAAAAAAGTCTGTCAGTTCTCTCTTGGCTCTGAATTAAATGACTTTATTGGCTGTAATATAATTAACTTTTAAAAACTTTTTATATTTGTTTGTTATATCTAAAGTTTTGTAAATTCGAGATTTTGAAATCTGAGCACATGCAACGTTCCCATATACATATATAACATACGTATGTATGTGCATTGTTTGGGAAAGTTGATTTGTACAGACTTAGTTTTAATAAAATCTGTCACATCTCTGTCGCTAAATAAAGTTTTCAAAATAGTTCTATGATGCACTTTAACAAATACAAGAAATATGTTTATATTTTGCTGGAATTGATACTGTTTCCTATTGTTTCATATCAGAACTTAACCCACGTGCACAACCTCGGATTAGCTGTAGTATAAAAAAACTGATTACATTCCATAAAAACAAAATATTTTTGCTTGTTGCTAGTTCTAAATTCGTATATTGTAAATATTTATTTATAAACAAAAGTAACTTAATCGCGTTTCTGTAAACAAATGTGCAGGAAATTGAGCGAAAGTAAATACGATTGTTTTTTTTTTTATTTTTCAATAGCATAGAAAATATATTCTTAACTAAAATGTGTTTAATTAAATTGCAAACAAAAGCATAGAATGCAACCAAATCATAAAATGAAAAGAAAAAGCACTTACGAGTATTTTGAATTGAATGGATTTGTTAAGCTAGAAATCAAATTGAATAGTGGTTCCTTTTTGGAACAGTTAATTTAAAAGCGAATACAAACGAACAAATGCTAAATAAACATAGGCATATAAAAGTTATTAAAAACACATTCTAACTGGAATATTAATTATTTTTATAAAACCAGATCTAATTAAACAAATATACAGTGGAACTTCGATTATCCGTCTCCCGATCAACCGTTACTCCGATTAACCGTCACATTTTGTCAGCAAACTTTTTTTTCGTTTTGTTTCGATTCTGTTTATGTATGCACACAATGCGAGAAGCGATTCTGTCTGAAATTTTTCTTATGAAATTCGGAGATGAAAATTTCGCAGAAATTCATTAATCTAGTTCTTTTTGTTCACCAAGTCAAGTGGATTGCACAAATTTTTGACGAATTTTTTCACCAAAACATCTTGATGCGATTGTAAACTATCACATTGTTTTTTTATTCGATAATAAAATACGAAAATGACAAATCAACATTTTTTGTTACATTTCCTTTTTTCTTGCGTTTTTGTGTTACAGTACATACATATACCTAAATGTATATTCAATACCTTGTATTCTAGCGTCACCATACAGAATCAAAACAAAATTCTGCCATATATTCGATTATCCGTCTATTCAATTATCCGTCAGGCTGCTGGTCCCGTGCCTGACGGATAATCGAAGTTCCACTGTAAATGTTTTGTTGTTATTTTAAATTATTTGCTATGTGGTCTATCTGCTATATAATTAATTTATATTGCCTTCATACATATGTTATTTATTAATTTATGTATGTATATAATTTCTGTTAATTTTTGTAAATGAAATAAAATATTTTGTTTTTGTTTACCATGACCTACGACGACGAGACAGCAAAAAATTTATTTACTATCGTTTTTGTTTTTTTTTTATTTTTGTGTTTCGCTTTGTGTCTCGTGCTAAATGGTTAAACACCCTAATAATTCGATTGTCAGCGTAAATCTGACATGCTATTGTGCGGCGGTCGAATGAATTGTTTTACTCACCACTGATTTTACGCTATAATTATTATCGCATTACCATGAGTTAAAACGAAATTTACAATTTGATTTCATTTATAATTTTTTTTAATTATTGCATTAAATTTTTGATTTTTTTTTTTTTTTTGCCATTCAAAGTGTGTTAATTTTTGTTTCTTTTTATATAATGTATTACAACTTCATTTGCAGATTTATTGTTCAGAAAATTAACAATTTTCCCTATATAAGAAAAGTTGCTTTATTGTCTTCTTCACGAAAACATATTCAAATTTGCCAACAAATCTAAACGCGGCAGCAGAGTGTTAAGTTGTTATTTTTTTTTCTTTTATTTTTATTTTTTTGCTTTAATTTCATGACTTGCAAAATCTGTAGTCTAAACTTTAATCAACGTTTAGCTCAATCAATGTTGCTATAGTACAAGTTAAATCGGTTATCGATCTTTTAATAAAATTTGTGTGTAGGTACTCTAATCGAAAATTGTTTAACCTTCAAGAAAGAACTAGTGACCAAATTTTTAAGTTTTTACTTAAGTGTCATATATCTGATTGAATGAATTCATAAGAAAATATAATAAAAAATTAAACAACTACATTCTTTCTTACACTACATAACAAAAAAAACTTTAGCACTCGCAATGCTGGTGTTAGGTTTATCACGAGGGTGTCTAAAATTAAAGTGTAGAGTGTTTATTTTTTGTGGGGAGTTTTTTGTTAAATTGTTTTTTTTTTTTTTTTTGCACCAACCAATTGTTGATTATTCGTAAGCTTAGCTTTTGTAAACATATTTTGAATTTTTTCATTGTACAAATTAGTATTGACAAGAGCTGGTTTCTTTGTTGAATAAAAATGTATAGAAATTCGGTAATGTACGAAAAATGTATTATTGTTTGTGACACGTTTTAATACATTGCTATATTTTAGGATTTAGATTTTATTAAGATATAGAATTTTTTTTTTTATGACAAATAATAAATTGCTTAAAAACTGCACTTGAATTAGAAATTACTTAAGTAAAAAATATAAAGTAAACAAATAAATAAATGACAAGCAAAGTTCATGTTATCGAGCGTTCACTGTTTATTAAAAACTAACACGATAAAATTTGATGGCGTAGGAAAATGTTACTTGAATTACATGATTTTGCTTTTACACGGTTTTCAATTTTCCAAAATAATAAATTTTTTCTTATGTCATATTTTATATATTATGTATTTCGATTATTTACAAAGGCACTCATTTCATGCACATCAATAGGAAATGTGAAATAAACGATATTATATTTTATAAAAAAATGCATTTGATAACATTTTATGATTCAGTTATGTTATTAAAAAGAAATAAGACTCCAACACAAATACATAAAAAAAAAGTATTATCAGAATCTCTTAGATGGCCAAAATTACACTTACAACAAAAGTAACAATTACATCAACAGAAAGAAAACCCTCCATAACTTTGATCTCGATAGCAAAAAAAAAAGCTTTGCAAAAAACCAAAAGTCAATTCCAGGAATCCAGCAAAACTACATGAATGTAGAAATAAAAGTACACTGATCAAACGGAACGAGAGAAGTTGTCCTCAATGTACGCATTGTTGTTTCCTTCTTCACTCGCTTCGATTTTTTTTGTTTTTTTCTGAATGATGCCACAATAACAATAGTACAAATCCCGTGCGTAGCGCATATAAAAAAAGCCACAACGATAAAAATGTTCGTAGCAGTGGTGAGTGCATGTTTTTGTCGTTTTAGTTATTTTTCATAAAAAAAACGATGTGTTTGTTGTAATGAGTCATAAATGGCTCATTTTTCGTACTTTGCCCATCGCTGGTACAGCTTGTACATTGTTCAATATTTCTACCGGTGTCAAAGCAATTTCTTCTTGAATGTTCCTTTTCTTTACTCTGGGCTTTTGTATACCACTCTACATCAAATCTACATCGTTTACCTGTAAAAAAATCTTTCTCAAAAATAATATATGTTTATACACAAAAATTATAACTGTAGGGGAGGGTGGGGTTAAACCGGACGGGGGGCTAAACCGGACAGTCGCGATTAATCTAAAACTATTTTGAATAGCGGAACGGCCATATGCGCGATGAACGCACCCTCTCATAAGCTACTAACTTCATAAGTGTCGATGATATTTCATTATTTAGTTTAGCGTCAGTCGTCGAAGAGTGCAGACACATGTATTTTTTCGCTTAAAACAAACATTTTTTTTTTTTCAAAATTTTTGGGTTGTGAAGTTAATTCACAAGTGCGCAGAATATTCGGTGAGTGTTTTTAGGTAACTAAGATGTGTTGAATCAAAAAAATGTTTTCAATCAAATACATTCTATTCTTGTACGATACACATCGAAATACATCAATAAAGATTCAAAATAACATTTAAACATAATGTGCCTTCATGTTTGTTATTCATTTTGATTTTGGAGCGACTGTCCGGACTAGCCCCACTCCCTGTCCGGTTAAGCCCCACCATTTTTGGCTATTTCGATTTCGAGGTTGGTATAGTCTGACGCCAAACTGAATACATATTAAACCATCAAACGATATGCGATTTGTAGCTAAAAGATGTAGCTTTCGAATGATATATAACAGGTTTCGAATACTTCTTTAACATTATTTTTGCAAAAGACAAAAAGTGTCCGGTTTAGCCCCACCCCCCCCTACTCAAATAATAGGGATGAGTGGTTCAAACCGAAAGCGAAACTTATCTATGTTCATGTGTAACTATAAGCGTGCGATAGTGTCTGATTTCTGGTGAAAAGTCGTACTCAAAGCGCTCAAAAAATACTCCATGTTTACATAACAAATACCCAGCGGGAAAATCAGTACTAATAGTATGCAAGTTTTCATTGCTGATAGGTAATAACTGCCCACGAAAACTTTAATAAAAAGTTGGCATATTTAAGATGTGATGGTTACAAAAATATAGACTATAGACCATATGATTTTGAACTTGCCGACAAATGAGCTTATTTACAGAGCAAAGTCTTTAACGCTTTGAGCCATCACCTTTTCCTTATGCTGGAATGCTGAAATTTTTGAAAGTTATACAAAATTTTGGCAATATGTCTTCGTTTTCCGGATAATTTGTTTTGAAGGCTGGAATCACACAACTTAATGTACAGGTTATAATAGAATTTTCTACGTAATAAGTCAATGTCATTTTTGAAAACAGTGTTTGGAGCTTTTGTTTGGAAATATGATTGAAACTTATACTATATTCAATCAAATGGATTTTAATTATAGATTTCAAACTAACAAAACATAATACTTCTAAGCTATCTTTAGACTTATAGTATATATCTAACAAGAGATATTTTATAGAAAAAAAAAACATAAAATACTAATACATGTATATACTAATCAAACATCTGAATACTTTAAATAAAATATAAAAAAAATCAAACCTACCAATCAAACAAAAATAGATCGACCACAGCAGTCAAGAAGTTACCCTACAAACATCATGATGATGACGAACAAGAATATATCGATTTCTGTACAGATGATTCTGAAGATTTTTATACCCATACAACAATGGGCGCTGGCCTATCGCCTACATCTTCCGGTTATTCTACAAATTCTTCTGGTTATGGATCAGCTGAAGTAACAGCATCAACGCCAAATTACCAAGAACAACAACATAATCGCTTAAAGCGTAAGAAACTAGAGTCCGTTGTTGAGTTGGATAATGATGATGCCTGTAGCGAAGATGCTTTCATACGCAAAATTGCAAGTGCCACATCAAGTGGCGCTGAAATTTTACCATTTACACCAAACGAGCAGACAGCGGCTGCAATAATAACAATACCAACAACTATAACGCCAGCAGTGTCCACAAAGTAAGATTTAATCATATTGTTTACTTGTACTTTTACCCAATTTATTGTATAGAAGAGTGATATTGATAATAATAAAAAAACCATACTCCTCCCGCTCTCTTGAATTTAACAAAATTATAAGACCCTTGAAATCTTTTGGAGTTTTGCTTATAAAATTCACTGCAACTACTTCCTGTTTGGCTATTAAAAAATTTTTATATAAAAAGTTGGGGCCTTTTTTATATATCATTTTCTGCTTTATATATATTATACCCTTAGTGTATGCTTGTCAATGTTTGTGTCGTTTGATTTCAGCAATTTAATTCATGTTCATCAATATTATCATTAAATATTTTATATTATTGTAGATGAAACTTTTAGATACATGTTTATTTTATTCTCTTATTCTATTAAAATGTAACAATGACAGTGACAAAAATAATATCGTAATGTATGGTGTAGTTATAAAATTACATTTGTTTTGACCCTTTAGGCTAGATTATCGCAAAATGCAACAAACTACTCCGAAAGCCCAAAGAAAGGCTTTAAAGTTAAAAAAAAAAATTGATTCAGACTCAAGAGTTTTCGGTGCTGCAGCAAAAACAGTGCGATAAATTAGAAACCCTTTTACTTTCTGAACTTTTTTGTTTTACCTCTGTTCTGGTTCTGTCACTGTCATCACATTTACTGGACTAACTATTTAAAATTGAAAAAATAACAATATCTTCCTTCTTTGTTTTTGCTAAAATACTTAATTTTTTTTTTTTAATTTCTTTGCAGATTTATTTCAAATAACACGCGTACAATTACACGCGTTGCAAACAAGCGCCAACCAGCAGCAGCTTTGAACAGTGTTGCTACATCCACAAATGGACGCGTACAACTAGAAATTGTATCACAGCCAGAACAACAGCATCGTGCCAGGTAAAATTTTGGTTTTGTTAAATATACATATACTATATAAATACTATGATTTTGTAGATATCAAACCGAAGGAAGCCGCGGTGCCGTCAAAGATCGTAGCGGTAATGGTTTTCCAGTTGTGCGTCTTATGGGCTACAATAAACCAGCATTATTACAAGTATTTATTGGCACCGATATTGGACGTGTTGCACCGCATATGTTTTATCAGGCTTGCAAAGTCGCTGGCAAGAATTCAACCCAGTGCAATGAGAAAAAAGTCGATGGTACAATGGTGATTGAAATTGATTTGAAACCTGAAACCGATATGACCATAACTTGCGATTGCGTTGGCATTCTAAAGGTGCGTTTTACTTTTTATGTTTGTTTGCCTTTCTAATTGATACATTTTCCAACATTTTCCTTAGGAACGCAATGTTGATGTCGAACATCGTTTTCCCGATCATTTAGCTCAGAAAAATAAGAAGAAATCCACACGCTGTCGTATGGTTTTTCGTACTCAGCTAGCATATGATGATGGCACAATGGAAACGCTGCAAGTCTGCTCTAATCCAATAATATGCAGTAAGTTTTCGTAAAGTAAAATATAGTTATTTATACTTTAGACCGCTGAGAGGAGTCCATATGGTCAGTAGCTTATGGTGAACGTCGACCTAGATTTTTTTCTACGCTGAGATGAACTTAAACTTTGTGAGAAAGTATTTTTTTTTTCGACCTTCGTACATTCATGAATTTTAAATTGTGTTGTTGCTGGTAATTCGAGCCTCCCGACGCCTCCTTACAGCATGTTCGCCTAAGCCAGCTCAGTGCAATGGACGGCTTATTCTAAGAAAATGTTCTCTATTTCAAAATAAAAAAAAATCTTTCAATTGGCCTAAGTATATTGCTCTCCTTACACAACTTTTATTCAATTTGAAAAATGCTGGAAAAATTTGTTGGATAAATTTTCAATAAAACTCTAATAATATTCCCAAATTTTATTTTGCAATTGATATATAGCGAAATTGAAATTAATTCTATTACAAGTTTGATCCCTTACCTCTTATATAAGCAGGTTACTTCTATCAAAGTTTCACTTTTCTTTTAACACGATTTGAGCGGTGATTAAATTGATGAAGCGGCATTTTATTTTATTGTCAGCGTGCTCTTTTGCATCAGCGGTAAATAAATAATTGAATGGGGAACAATAATAAGAAATTGAGCAACGTTTTATTAATCTTTAGAGTGGCGAGTCTTGCATTAGAACCTACGTCTAATCTTTTTACAGATCAACTAAACTTTTTGCGCCTTCTCCCACTACTAAAATAACTATTACCATCGCACAGATCCACCGATCAATTGAATTTTTACCACTCAAAAAAAGAGATTTTATTTCAATCTGCCGGATAAAGTTCCGGTTAAGATATTAGCGGCCCCTTTTGTTATACTTCACGACAGAACCAATATTCATTGCTTAAAAAATTGCTTCCTTTTTCTTGTATGCAAGCCATTGTTAATTTTATTCTCTTTCCATTTATCTTAGCTCAACCACCCGGAGTACCGGAAATTAGTAAAAAATCGCTTAACTCTTGCCCAGTTGATGGCGGGCTTGAACTCTTCATAATTGGCAAAAATTTTCTCAAAGACACACATGTCATCTTTCAAGAGACATACGAGAGTACTGATATGGATAATCCCAATTCAGAAATTGCTATGCGTCAACAGTTAGATGGTGCACTTTGGGAGCAAACAGTAATGCCTGACAAGGAGTATTTACAACAAGTAGGCATACGAAATTATACAAATTTTATCATATTAAAATTTAATTTGTTTATGTTTTTTTTATCTATAAATAGACACATCTCATTTGCACTGTGCCACCGTATATACATCAAAATATTCTCAAACCTGTTACCGTACAAGTGGCAATTATATCTAGTGGCAAAAAGAGTGAATCGCATTCATTTGTTTATACACCGAAGGGCAGCTATACAACATTGGCTGCAGCCACAACGTTAAGTAACACATTACATGGTAGCTTATCAGCGGCACAAGGTATTTATTTGTTTAGTTTGCTTTTATAATATAAACGTATATATATTGACGTTTCAACGTCGCCGTTGTCAATAAGATCTCGACGATTCTTTCTAATTAGTTCATTAGCTAGCGAATTTAGTTGCGAGAAAAAATCATTTGCAGGTAGATTAGTATTGTTAGGGGATGTCGTGCATTCATAAGAGATTTTTTTTTTAGCATTAGAAGGCGTGTCGTGGTACTACTAAATTAAATATGAAAAAAAATAACTTATTATAAAATTAAGGAAAAATATAATAGCTTAAATGATGATGCAATTTTAATTTGAAAGTTGTTATTACAATTCTGCTGCAATTCAACAGTTATTATAATGTAATAAAATGCGATATTTACAAAATTGAATAGAAAAATTCTATATATCTGTAGCTTTACACGATATGTAATAGACTTACGATAATAACTAACAGTTTGATTAAAGAAAGACATGATATTTTTTCGTTAAAAATGTATGTTTTTTTATGAAAGCTAAGTATACCCTCTACGGTATTTGAATGTTGTAAACATGTCCCTTCGTATCACCGTCCATTTTTTTATGCCATTGTGAGGGGAAACATTCCTCTTGAAGTTTAAAGCATGTTGGTGAAAATATTCCTCTTCTGATGCGCTATCAGAAAAGCTGGAAGCTGGCAATGTCTTTGTTACTGCATATATTTTTTAACACAGCAAAGCATTGTGTGGCAGCTCATCCTATCTTTCGATGCTGCAGTTAAGCACAACATTGAAAGCACACAAGATGCATTTGGGAACTACTTCACTTATGTGTGTTTCTTAAAATTTTAAACAAAATTTTAATATGTAATGTTTCTCATGAAACAAAACTGCAATAATGCTTCTTATCATCTTCTAGTCATCTTGGTAGCAGGTTTAATTTCTTCCCGTTGGGAATACTTTGTTACTCCTTTGTATTCCTAAAGAAACGTATAAAAACAGTGCTAACAAAACATTCCTATAAGCTACCGATGTTGAGACCTTTCACAAAGCAACTCATGTAAATGAAAGCATTCTGCGTTTTCCTTGAGGGTACTTATACTTTTCATATAATTATTTCTGGTATATCAGTTACGAAAAACTTGAATTTTATTATTTTTCGGCCACCGTATCTAAATATCGCATTAGTTAAAAGAAAAAAATAGCTGAATGAAAAAATAAAATATAAATAAATAAATATTTTTTTTTTTAATTTAAGCATTAATTCAATATTCAAATATATTTACGGTTTTTTTTCGAATTTCGTTAATATTGACTGTTTTTTTTTTTTTTTTTTTTTATAAACAACATAAGCACATCAACAGTTGCATTTATAAAGGGAACGAGGCCAAGTCTAATCAAAACAACACTGTGGAGTATGAAAATGTTTTTTTTTTTTATGGGAAGATGATATTTTAGGGATTGATAATAGGGATTTTAAAGGAATTATGGCAAATTGTTTTTCAAAAATGTCAGTGTTATTGGCTGTCAAGCTTAAAATTATTTATGAGAATTAGTTTTTACATTAAAAATTTTTTCTAAAGAACTTAGCATAGTAATGAGTGAATATGTTTGTTGATTGCATGTGTTTGTGTGCGCTTGTGTGGCAGAGTTTTCTTGGTTACGGCTTGGTTTCTTTGACCGAAACTTACGTTTTTTTTTTATATGCAACAAAAAATCAATCTTCTTTTAGGAACAACAAAATTTTCTTTCAAGTCTTTGAAATTTAGATTCTCTTACATTGATTAAGAAAAACAAAAGCTTCTTATATGTAATTACAACATGACAGCAAATTGGAATTTAACAATAATACTAAACCTGCAGCGCCGATGTCAGAAATTTTTTTAAAATTTCATTAGGAAAATTTTTCAACAATGATCTTTTATGGAAAAAATGAAATAACCATGCAAAACAAAGAATGAAAAAAAAAAAAAAAATTAATTGAGTGGTGGGATCACTTGAAAAAATTTCAAGAATAAAATACATACCTAAATAAATAAATCAACATAAAGGAAAAATTCGAAAAAGCAAGTCCTTAAATCCTAGGATTTTTTGTCAACACTAATCACAAAAATTTTTTACTTTATTTTCCCTTCTCTTAGCAATTTAGGTTTGAGAAAAAAAAGCCAAAAATATAAATTAAAATCAAATCAAAAAAAAAAAAAAATTAAATTACTATAATTAATTTCGATACAAGAAACACAGCATATAATATTGGAAACATTATAACGCCTGTCTTTCCATCTTGACATGTGCAAAGGCTGAAAGCAATAAAAATCGCCTAAATCAAAAAAAATTCAATACATGAACATTTTGCAACGCCTTCGCGAACTCACATCAAGTAGAGAGACACTTTGAACACTTAAATGGAAAGCACTTTGAAATATGCATAAAAAAAAATTAAAAGAAATGGATTAAAATTGCTTCACCATAATTTTTGGAGTTATAGCTGTTAAATTTGATTCAACCAAAATGTTCGCTAAGGATCTAATGGAATTAAGAGATAGATAGAGACAAAGAGAGACAGTTTCGCAACGCGGGACAGTCTCACTAACGACTTACTACTTGCATTTTTGAAGGAAGTATCTTGACTCATCCTAATTATTACATCATCCTACATCATCTCGCCTCGCTGCAGCAGTGCTTCATCAACTGTACATTAGGGTACTGGTTTTACAAAAAAATTAAAAAATTCTCATTTACATATTTTTACTACTTTTAACTATTTTTAAAATCAAACTTAACATAAGCCACTCTTTATATGCTCTTCTTTTTTTAGACCATTTTTTGTTTACTCCTTTATTACTTAGTACCTATTTTTCATTTTTTTTTATTAGTACTGCTAGTCTAATTCTGTTTTACGCGTTACATTCATTTTAGTGTTAATGTGATGGAGCTTTGCTATTTCGAAAAAATAAAAAAAATATTGATTCATAACATGCTACGTTTATGTGCTGATTGTTGGTGTTTCGTTCTGAATGACCTAAAAATGTGTTCACCAATTTAATTTTATTTATTTTAAATACCATGCAATTTGCTGAATATAAATCTGGTGCCTGCTTAACTCTATCATGTCATGTTAGTTAAATACTTAAAAAAATATAAAAAAGCAGTGATTAAAATACTTTAACGAGATGAGTTAAAATGGGCATCGGATTGGGAATCAGCGACCTCAAAATCATAAAACCATTCATGCACATAGTCTGCTTGGATTAAACGGCTGTGGCTGTGTAAAATAAAAAGTAAAGGCCACTCACTTCGAATTCGTAATGTAGGTCCTCTGAAGAAGTCTAGAAGTCATTAAAAAGAAAGGGTGACAAAAGTGAAAGCGACTTAAGTTTTTTTGCATACCTTCTCCTTCCACATTTTATTTCTTAAGCAACTCTTTGATGTCATACTTTTCTTTTAAGCACTTCGCCCTTTCATAACTCATTTCTTTTCATATTTAAACTCGACTTCATTACCATTCATTTGTTTGTGTTAATGTCGTATATTTCCATCTATACCTGCGTATGTCTCTATATCTAACTGCATCTCTATTCTTATACCTCTATATCCATCTATTTCAAAACTCCAGAGACTTTGAAAGCATTTTTGTCATACAAAATTTATTGTTTATGTGGGCGGTGCAACACCCATTTCGAATTTTTGTTGCATTCCTTGGAAATTGATACGCAAGTTAAATTTAAAACATTGGCTTCTATGTCAGGTGCTACGACCACTTCTACAAACGCGCCCGCATTTTTCATATTGAAAGTGTTGCTGTCATATAGTGTACTTGTCTTGATTTTCTTGGGTTTCACGCCCGCTTTTCAAAGCCTACCCTTTTTTTATCTCAAGAAATGCTTCATTTATGTAATGCTCTTGTCTTTATTTCCGCTGCGTTCTCTTTGATAACCTTTTTGATATGATAACGTAAAGTTTTTACTTCTAAAGGAGGTACCACGCCCACTTATCTAGATTTTGGAAAAAATAAGAATTAATATTTTGTGGAAGGTGTCAGGCCCTTTAAAACTTGATTCTTTATTAGTGAATATTGGTATTGTGCGTGGTTCCCATGCTACGAATTTGTCTCAAACGCAAATAATTTGATCTTGGCGTGATTATGCAAAAAACATATTTTTTGTATGGAAAAGTGAATTTTTACTTTTCTGTGAAAGAAAGGTTTCTTAATTTCTAATGCGTGCAATACCTCTTTGAGATTGGATGTTCATATGATTCATTCATAGTAAATATTGACATTATGTGAGAATAGCAGGTTCCAAATTATATGTTTCTTTGGCAATTAGATTGTCCTGGACATATGAATTTCGAAAATAGGCGTATGAAAAAATGTTGATGACCAAATTTCATGTTTCTAGGATAAATGATGTGGTCTGGGCGTAGTTGCTTAATCAATCGAAACAAGAGTTTTATGTACATAGATTATAGCGACAATGTGGGAAAAAATTGTTCTAATTTCCTTTGAAAACTACTCGTTTGAAAAAAGCATCAAATTAATATTTTCGACGGGGCTGTTTCTCAATACCAAAAATGAGATTTTTATAATTTCTAACGTATTTACTTAAGATATTAAAAAATTCTTGAGATATACTGTAGGGAATGTTTTCTCTGAGCTTTGACTCTCTTAAACTGAAATTTAGATATAAATTTAGTAACTAAATTCATAGTAAATTATCCACTGATTTTGATAAACTTGTAGTATGTTATAGATAGCTGAAACAAATATATATGCACCTATGGTAACCAATCGGCAGGATTTTCTAAGATATTGTCATCAAAAGTTGAATTTTAAAACCGTGCGCCTATAACGATTTTTAATTAATCACTGTATATTATAACAAAGCTCATTTCATTAGCTAAGGCATGTTATCTCGCACTTTTAAATCGGCTTTTTAGTTTTTAGAAGTTATATGAAAGTTCGGGACTCATCGGATGTGTTAAAATGATGCTTGAAGCATACAGTTTAATTTCTGTATAAACATTTCCAACCCATGCTTTCTACTATAAGTAAATTTTTCATTTTCATTTCAAAAAACAATTGCAAAGTTCCATCTATGTTAATTTTTAATTTTCGATTTCGCTTTAAATGTTGTGTTTAAACGTTCTTGTATGTTCGTTGTCACATTTAGAAAAGTTTTTAAAAAAATCAAAAACATTTTATTTAATTCAATTTACCTTTAATTTCGACTAGCTTTTGTGGCGCTACCTCGGTAATGTAACCTTTATGAATTTTCATTTTTAATTCGTTTTTTGTACTATTTCCTATTTTCATTTTTTTCATTGATTTAAAACCTTCCAAAAAAGAAAAAAAAATCATTTCTCTTTTCAAAACAGTGAGCAGCAGCAAGTGCGAGATTTCAACGTTGGTCGTTACATTTTCATTTACTACGGTCTACGGTTCCAGTGTGGTTGTTTGTTCATTATTCTCTCTTACAGGAAGCCTCTGAAAGAATTCATAATGAGAAAATCTTATTTTTTTTTACATAAAAGTGATATTTATACATACATATATACTTTACTCTATATTAATAACATTTACACACACAAAAGTAGTCTAATAGATACACAAATATACACAAATAAACGGTGCGGTTTTAGTTTTTAAGAACTGTTTAGTTCGTAAGCTTAAAATTAATGATTAATGTTAGTTAGTTATTAGAATTACCGATTGAAAAAAACGCTACTTTGAATCGATGCGAAAATCAATGAATGAAATCCAAAGTTTGAAAGAGTGTGAAGCGCAATAAGGGCTAATTAGCTGCATAAAGAAAAAAAAAAAGGATGAATTGTAATGATGAGTGCAAGTGCTTGTTCAAGTTTTGCTAATTTTACTATATAGTTAGGAAGCTGGTGGCAGATATTCTAAAATGTTATTATCGTGCGTCAAACGTTGAAAATCGAACAATCGCTGCCATTACGTTATCAAGTGAGAGGAGCCCTTAAAAAAAGTACCATAAACAATTTTATCTCGTCTGCCTTTAACTTTAAAAAATGTTTCTAAACACAAAAACTGATAAATGCAAGAGAAAGACGTTTTTGTTTCTGCATTTAAGAGTAATAATGTTTTTTTTTTAATTTTTGATCTATACAAATTTAAATATGGCAGATCCAATTCAATGCAATTCAATTGCTACGTTTTAAAAGTATTATATTACAAACTTGTAAATAAAATATTGAGTAATAAATCATTTCAACGCGTCTGCCTCTCATCTAACTGGTTATTTTAATTATAAAATACAATATATCAGAGGCAGACGCGATAAAATAGCTTAAGGGATTTTTAATTTTTTGCAATTACAAAATTAATTTTTTAAATTTTCCAACGACGATGAAATCATATACCTAAATTGCCACCAGCTCCCTAACTATTGGAATATATGTATATTGAAAAAGTCGGTATTCATTGTACCTTACTTAATTTCTGCATATAATATATTGGCAAAAGTATTGGAAAAACAGCGAGAGTGTGGAGAGCAATTGAGAAAAAGAGAAAGGAACAGAAAATATAGATTTTAGGAGTAACATAGAAGATAAATTAAATTTGTTTTATTTTGTACTTAATATGGAATGTGTTTTCGAACAGGGTGTGTAAGGAAGCAAAAGTGGGCGTGGGTCATGTCGAGGCTTGTGCTTATGTCTGTCTCAGAAAAGTTGTTTGAGAAAACGATTCAAAGTAAAAATCATCTCATCATCCAGAAGTACAAAATTTTCTTATTTCATGTAATTTTAAGCAAATTCAAGCTTTTGCCTTAAAATCCAAAGCTTTGTCTCGAAAAAGAAAGCTTAGCTCTCGTAATAGACTCAATTAACGTTTGGCTGATGAGAAGTGTTTAAATGAATTTTTAACATTTTTTTTTTAGTTTAAGTTTTCAAAACTAAATTCCATTAAACTCTTTTAATTTTAACTTGTAAGATTGGAGATTTTAGTTTTAAGTCCATTGATTTAATCTCTAGACATAAGCTGTAGCACTTAAGACTTACTTCTTTTAGTTTTCTTTAAACTAAGATTGACATTTTTTTAATAATATTTCAAACAAATTATTATTTATGTTCTACCACTGACAAAATATCACTTCCTTTACCCATTTGTGGGCGTTATTAATGTTTACTTCTATATATTTTTAGATCCCACACAGTACATGGACACCAGCACTTCAATGGCTGCCACCGATGCTGTTTCAGCGCTGTGGAATACGGAAACAAAACACGAAATTGATTCGGGTATGATGCCACCACCAATATCAAATCAAATGCCAATGGGAGTTCGTCGTCCCTCGCTACCAACCAACACACCCATGATCATCGATCAACAGTTGGCGCATTTGAGTGCAGTTGCCGCTGAGGCGCTGAAAACCGAGCTGCTCGATGAGACATCACAAGGTTCTGTCGCCGAAGTTATACATTCGCCAGAAGCTGGACCTCACAGTCCAAATACCGCTATGCAGTATCATTCGCGCTATGTGCGCAAACCGAGTATCGAAGCCATGATATATGAGTCGAACAATTTGAATGGATTTCCAGTGCCACCAGCTGTTGCGGTTGCTACCGCTCAGATGGAAGTTGCACGTGTTGCT
Organism: Tricholauxania praeusta; assembly: GCA_949775025.1. Lineage (NCBI taxonomy): Eukaryota > Metazoa > Arthropoda > Insecta > Diptera > Lauxaniidae > Tricholauxania > Tricholauxania praeusta. The sequence continues at coordinate 161,143,003 of OX459028.1, read as the reverse complement.
GCCGCAATTGCAACGGAAATCATTAACGCTGAAGTGGTGCAGCAGCAGCAACAAGCAGCTGTGCCGACACCACATGACACAGTTGACAAATTTATCGATGACTTAACAAAATCGTCAGTTATGAGTGCAAATAATTCTGTTGATCAGCAAACGCTTTTTGGTGTCGATCCAACCTCAGTAGGCTCTACAGCTGCCGCTGCACTCTTTCCAACCGAACAGCAAAATTCTGTAGCACTCGATCATGCACTCAGCGATATTTTGCAACAGGCTGCAGTGGCTAATAATCAAACGATGCCGGTCAATGTGCTCGAACGCAGCCTCTCAATGTCGAGCACATCTTCAACACATTCGTCTGGCTCTACCGTTTCATCGCCACTGTCTGTTAGCTCAAGTAACTCTTCACCCTCGAACAGTTTGAATGGTCATAACTCACCAATGGACCAGAGCATTTTACTCAGTGCGGATTCAACGACCTCACTTGGTGCAATGCCAATACAACAGCTATTGCAGTCATCAGCTGTTGCTGCAGCTGATGTTGCTGCCACGCCTGCTGCCAACACTCTAGCTACGGATCTTATCATGAATCCTGCAGTCTCTCCATCGACTATACTTTGTTCTGCTAATGGTGCTGCTACCGCTGTTGTACCCAACTGCATGGCACCGCATCAATTTACTATGGCAAATTCCATACTCAACGATATCGCCATGCAGTCACAGCCAACGCAACAGGACGCAACTGTGGCAGCACTTGCACTCAGTAACATAATAAATGGACTACCAACCGGCACTGCTGGTGGTGGAAATGCAGTGCAGCAACAATTACCCGTAGTACAACCAGAGGTAACTTCAGCAACAACTACCGCAGTCAGCAACATGATAATTAAGGCAGCTGCAGCTTTTATTTCCGATCAGGAGCAACATCAACATCATCATCAGCAGCAGCAACAACAACACCATCATCATCAGCAGCAGCAGCAACAACAACAGCAACATCAAATCCAGCAACAACTTACGCCCACTGAATCGATGTTAATGTCACTAAATAATCCTGCAGCAGCCAGTGCTGCCGCAGCTTCTGCTGCAGCTGCAACTGATCCGCTTGTTAATCTTCTGCTTAATCATGCCACCACCGATGCGCCAGTTGCCGCAGTAGCAACTCCTGGTGCTGTTGTAGCAGCTGCTGCTGTCAATGATGTACAATCACAATTTCCAATGGGCATGTAAGTTGAAATGTTGAAATAATTACTAAATTCAGTTATGCAAGGTGGCGTAAAATGACCTTTGTGGCTTGAATTCGTCATAACTTATTTATTTCAAAATAAACTATGATACTTTTTTTTTAAGAACAGTATCATTAACCTATGTATATGTTGGATTACTTCTGGCAAATGGCTTCGCACATTCATGCTCTTTCTAATGGCATAGATTGCATTGAGATTATTGGTTTTCAATTGTAGAATTTTCGATGTCTAATTGACGTACACTCGTTCTTTCAAATATGCCCAACAGAAACCGCCGGGAGCGGTTAAATTCGCTGTTTGCGGCGTACAATTTGAATTCGCTACTGTGCGAAATAATGTCATATTTGAAGATCTCCAATAATAGACCACTTGTAGTATGCGCTCAGATTCCATCTGTTGGAATTCAATCAAAATATTTTCGATTTGTATTTCAAAATTATTTTATCTGTATGATGAGGACAACGATAATTCGGTTTCCTTTTTTGTTGAACATGCTTCAATACTAACGAATTCGTTTGCTTTCGCCTTACAGAATATAATTGCTATAAAATGCTAATATGTAAATTAAACTTTTATATTTTTCTAGGTCAGCAGCATCCCAACAAGAATCTCTTATAGTCGCCTTGGCCACTGAAAATAATCATTTGCAAAATTCACTAACATCTGCTGCTGTAACCACAAACGGCGCTATTGTATCACAACAAACTGCTTCCACAGCTACCGGTATTTTACCTTCAAATGTTGTGTCACCAACAGTGCCATTACCACCGCCTATACCACAAGAGTTAACGACCATGTCGGATCAAGATTTGATAAGCTACATTAATCCGAGCACCTTTGATCAAAGTAAGTCAGTTAAGAATAGTGATTTTTATGTTTAAGGTAATCTCAGAAAATACTGATCCAAATTTAAAAAAAAAAAAAAAATATTTCAACATCAGAAAAATCTCGTAAAGGTAGGCCAATGTGCCTCCTCAAAAAATTAAACAACATTGCTAAAGAAATTCTTAAGTTAATCGCCATTGAATCAAACAATATATACTAACATTTTTACAGTTTAATTTATATATAAAGTTACACATCAGCAAGCATCGAACAGGCCCCACTCAATGAATATTCCCGAACTATTGAATTGGATTCATCAAAACTGCTTTAAGTTAAAGCAAAGTGAATGCAACTGCAGTGAAATTTTCATGAAAACAAAACATATAAAATAATAAACAGACTCATAAGAACAAAAAGGTTTCAATTAAAGCTACAGGAACTGAACTGTGGACCAAACAATTCAAGAAAAAACAAAAAAGAAAGTAAATATTGGAAATAAATCAGCGTTTACTTTTACTACTATAATATAAACTATTTACAAAATTGTTATTAAAATTGTTGTTAAACAAACATTTGCATATTTAAATATTAAGAAATTTTCTTTGATTGTAAGTTGAGTGTTTGCCCTTAAAGAAGTTATATAATCAAATTAACGTACAAAATGGAAAACTATTTATGAATATACAAAACAACAACAGTTATAAAGAAGTCAAATTATCTCAGAATGTAAAATATGACTGCCATATTATGAATACAGATTAACACTTAAAATACCTATTTAACTTAGAAATGAAAACGAGCAAACATCTATAAGATTATTTTATGGAGATAGTTTAATAAAAAAATATTAAAAAACGAAAAAAAAAAGTTCTAAACAGTTGTTAAGAACTAAAGGCATTGCAAATTTTTAACTGCACAGAAATTGTTGCTAAATCTTATAAAGTCTGCAGATTAAAAAAAAAAAAAAAAAAAATTCATTCTTGTTGGAAACAAAAAAAAAAAAAAACTCTGAACTTTTTTCCTTAAAAAACTATTAAATGGATTTTGTGAATATGTGTGCTTAATGTTAATGGTGTACACTGGCATAATTCATATTATAAAACCTTAACTTTTCCTTTTTAAGTCTGATTTGAAAAAAAAAAAAAAAAAAAATTGTAACGTTTATTAACTCTTTTTAATTCTTAAATTAAGAATTTAGTTATAAAAATTTTATTTTTTAATACAAGTGAATTGTGTGAACAGTAATTTTTGTTTTTGTTACAGCAACCATCTTAGCGGAATAAGTTTCAGCGCTGTTTGCATTAATACTGCTTCAAAATTTCAATTTCATAGGGTCTGAAGTTGTGGCATACATTATCAAATTTTTTTTTCTTTTGGAAAAGTTTTATAACTACATAAAGTTAACATCAATATCTAATTATTTTTAGCATTAAATAATATAAGGTTCAATGGTGTAATTGTGTGGGCTTAAATCAGAATTTTTTTCAACAAATGTTACTATCGCTGTAAGGGTTGAGGGGGGGTCCAATTTTTCGTAGTAATAAAAATCAATTTTATTTATATTTATCATCATTTATCTTTGCTGATTATGACACTGTAAATCTTATTAAGTACGGAAAACTGAGACAAATAATTTTCAGTGTTCTCATTTAAAGTTAACCTCACACCATCTAAAGAATTCTTTAGAGTTCAAAGCAAATGGTATGCTGATGATAAGGTTCACGACTATACGGTTGATGTATCAAAACTTCCCACCCAAACTCAACTTTTGATGGGTAGAGAGGCCACAATTTTCAAGAGGTCACAAGGCATAATCATGACCAACTATCTGGATAAAAAAAAATATAATTTTTGGACAGTATTGGAAAACGTTCCTCCATCGCGCCTTTGTAACCGTTACGCTCACTTCACAATCTTATTTTTCGAAAGCAATAATTGGCAGAATTCCCAAATTTGTACTTTTGTAAAAAAAAAAACTCTTTTTTCTTCTATATTTTAAAGGCAAGAGCCAAATTATACGAAACAATCAGATTTGCGACTGGCGATGAATAATTTTGAATATAATTTTTTTATAAATGTATTGCAATAACACTGTTCTAAAGAGAAGCTGCAGAGGTGTTTTTGCCCACAGATTTCGCAAATGAACACAGTTTTTCGAAATATATTTCAAGAAAACTGTTTTGAGACCATGATAATAAAAAAATTAAATGACTTTCATGTTAAAAATTTTTTGTAAATCTTTTTAATTGAAGCCAAAAATACCCAACGAACAGAAAATACATACTTATTGGAAATAAAAATTATAAACCAAAACAAAAAAAAAAAAAGAATTGGATTTTTTAACCAAAATGATTAACCAAAGCGTCATAACACGAACAACTTCTATTCGAATAAAAGTTCATCAAGCTCAAAGACATGTCCATATGCTCTAACATAGTAAAATTTTAAGACCATTGGTTAAAAATTGACGCAAGTAAAAGCAGACTTCTCTAAAACAGCATTTCAGCCTTTACAATTTAGAATAAAAAATAAAAATTTTCATATGAAAAACTTCGTTCAAGGGCGAAACTTGATGGAAATGTTTGATTAGGTGCCAAGAAGTTAAATCCAATAAAGCTACTTTTTTACCTAGCATGTTTTTAACTTTAATCCGATTATTTTCAAATTAATTAATATGTAAGAGTAAATAGCATTTGCTTTATCATTGATGGTATTAATAAAAATTGTTCGTGTTATAACGCTTTGAATTAAAAAAGAAACATTAAAAATCGGCTTAAAAATCGAGTCCTTATTATTCAATTTTAATAACTTTCTTCTTCTGAAGTGTGTGTTTTTTGTGGGTATGTATGACACTCATTAAAATAACTGCAAATGTCTTGCCAGCAAAAATAAATGTATTCTTAGAGCTCTTGAAGCAAACCGTTTTCTTAAAATATCTTTAAATCATCACACATTTTGTATTGAAAAGTCCACATTTCGAATACACTCTTAACCATGGCTAACATCAAAGTAAGTCCGTTGTAACTTATATCATTTGATGTTGCGTTTATTTACGAATTCTAAAAAAAAAATTCTAAAAACCAAACACATATTTACAAAGAAAAATCCAAAAAAATTTTTAACACATAAAAAAATACTATTGAAGAAGAGAGAAATTTGAAAGACTTCGTTTTTGTTTATTTTTTAAAAATGTTATATGAAGTGAAATATAATATTTACAATAAATTTAGGTTTATCTAAGAATTATTGAATTGTATGAGAAGTTTTTAATTTCTTCCAGTAATATTTATACCCTTTTTTTTTAATTTTGTATAATATATTTTTATGTACATCTTACAATTATGTTCACAAAGTTTCATAAATGAAAACTAAAGCCCGGATATTTCCTTGATTGTAGGGGATACAATTTTTTAATATTTTTGGTTTTCACTTGTCTTGATGTAAAAATATTTTGTGCAAAATATAAAACTTCTTATATAATTTCTTTACTATAAATAAAAGAAAAAAAAAAACCCAAAAAAAAATTTATATTTTCAAATCCTTCGCGTACCTTTAAAACATTATAAATAATTGTATTTTTTAAATTATTATATTGTTTTTGTTAAAATTAATTATTAATTTTTGAAAATGTATGCATTTGTTTATTCTTGTCCACTTTTGTTTAACTTAGAAAATAAGTTTTTTTTTTTTTTTTTCATTTAATTCGTAAGTATTTAATTTGAATTTTTGCCCATTTTTTATACATTACACAATACTTTAACTATTTTTATTGTATTTTAATAATTTGTATGCTTCATTTTATTATATATCAATTGGTTTTTTTTTGTAATTCTATTAAATCAAAAAATAAAAAAAAAAAAAATGTGAAAAAATACAAACAAAAATTAACTAATTGTGGTATTCAATCTATGAGATTGATTTTTTTTTTCGTTTTGTTATTCTAATCAATGTTGATAATTAAAAAAACACATATATTAAAAAGTGTATGTATTTTTAAAATATATATGTAGATAATAATGAGAAAATTATTTGCAACATTGCATTATTTGTCTGAATATTTTGTACGTATCAATAAAATGAAAAGGATATAATAAATAATATATTATAAATGTATTTTTGATGTTATATACTTACTTATATATATGAAGGTAAATGTTATTTATTGATATGAAAGTTTACTGAATGTTCACACAAGAAAGAAAAAAGAAATACATATGTACATATATGTATGAATACCCTATATACACATAAAAACACACATTGAATTATAAACAAAAAAATATACAAATAAAATTTAAAATAAATTTTACAAAATAAATGCTAAAATCTGTTTTAATGTAAGATTAATATACATACATACATATTTACATGCGTGGTTTTAAAAATAAAGTCTTAAAAACAATAAAAAATTTGTATTTTTCTTACCTAACTCAAACTTAATTTAAATTAAAAAAAAAAAATCAAATGACTGGTTTCATCTTCCATGTATACGCCAGAAAATTAAATGCACACATACATAGTATGAAAAAAAATTTAAAAAAGAATAAGTTGTACAAAGTTTGGACAGAAATAAACCTTTGGGGAAATTTGCATATTGACATGACTTCTTGTGGTCCATAAATTGGAGCGTTGTGTTTGCTAGCACTACACAACTGTGTTAACCTTAAATAAGTGCGTTGCGTCAAATGTCATGTGGAGATTATTTATTTACAAGCCTCAATCACAATGATATGGAGACGATAAGTTGAGAGCGAGGCGAAGTGTCAAAAATATTTCAAACATATGCTGTCAATGTATACTCGCTAATGAATCGATTGACGATGAGATCTTGCAACGTGAAAAATCAAAATGGTTAATTTTTCACGTGACGAGAGTTTTTATTCTTCATTTCGTTTTCCTTGGATTAAATACAAAATCAACTATTGTTTTCTCAAGCTTACCAAGTGTTAAAACGAATCAATCTGCTGAGTTTTACAACTCTTTCCAGTTTTTGTTGTAGACAATTGAAAGTTGATATTCATAAAAATGGTCCTAATATCTCAGTATCACTCTGCCTGATGAAGAACAGATTTTTGGGTGACATTGATCGGGCTCGTATACAGCCTCATCATTTCAATTCTTCTATTAGGGTTTCACGCCTATAATTTTCGTTTCCTTCTTCATAAGTTTAATAAAAACTTGAACCCAGCCTCTGTATACGCGCTGGACTGGCTGACACTCCTTAACTTAAATGCTTGTAAATAGTTGACAAATGAATCATTTTCGAAACAGAAAGAAATATTTTGAATTGATTCCTTTTTGTATAAGTTTTTACTTGTCGTTTGTTCAAAAGTTTTTGAAAGATGTTCTTTTGAGATTTATTTGCACTTGGGTCATGTTAAAAAAGTCGAAAAATCTAGAAAAAGTTGATAATACATACTTAGGAAAATTGAAAAAAGTTGATAATTCGTTGGAAAGAAAATTTTTCAGAGACATTCAACCGTCCACCTTCATCCTTAAAAGTTTGCCATATGCCTGCTCCTGAGGAAAGGCCACAGCGACAGGTCTGGTACTCGCCTTCATTAACGTAGATAAAAAAGGGCATCAAATCTCTTTAAAACATAAAAATAAAGTACCGGGCGCAGATCGTATAGTTGTCGAAATGTTGAAAGCTTCTCCGGATTTCACCTCTGAACTAATGTACCTTGTTCTTATTCAAATTTAGGAATAAGATTAAATACCTAAAAACTGGCTCATAGGAACCTTAGTGAGAATCACAAAATAGGAGACTTATCGCTACGCCACAACTACAGAGACTTCATGATATCGTCAGTTCCGCCCAAGGTCTTGTCGAAAATCCTCTTAACCAGAGCAGCCATCATTACATTCAACTTTCATCGACTACAGTACTGCTGTTGATAGCAGTAACCGTAATTGCATCTGAGATGCATTGAACACAAGAAGGTGCAACACCCAAGTTCATTAATGTCATCAAGGCTCAATACGAAGGTTTCAAATGTAGAATATTGGAAAATATGGAAAACTCAGATCCTTTTGTGTCCGTCTCAGGTGTGCGCCAATGTTGTTTGTTGTCACCAATCTTGTTCTTGACCGTGTTCTAAGCAGAGCCCTAGATTCTATAAATCGTGGCATCCAATGTACTTTTAGCAAACATCTGTAATAGCTCGCTTGTGCTGATGACCTATGCCTCCTTGCTACCAAGCAGTCAGGCATGCAAGAAAGAACTCACTACCGTCTTCAGATCTTCGGAAGAATTATGCCTGAGAATCAACAAAGATAAAACAAAAAGTCCAACCGGTGCCACCAATTGCTTCATTATAGGCGAATCCATCATAGAAGAAGTGGATAACTTTACTTACTTAGACTGTGTAATAAGACTTGATGACGGTACCAAAAAGTACATTCATGATAGAATCAACAAAGCGAAAGGTACCTTCGCTTATCCTCGTAATTTCTGGCTATATTCTTTTCTGTCAACGAAATCGAAACTCAAAATTTTTGGGTCAAACGTGAAGGCAGTAGGCTTGACGGCTGTGAAACTTGGCTTACCAACAGCGCTCTGCTACACAATTTACAAGTGTTCATCAACAATTCTCTCTGCCGAATTCTTAAACTTTAGTAGCATATCTAATCTCTAATGACGAACTGCTTACCAGATGCTATCAAGGTCCGAATTTTCACTCAATTTAAATGACAAAGATGAAAATGAATTAGGCACACGTTGCGGAAAAATCCAACTGAAGATAGAATTGAGAGCACTCGCTACTGACCGTGTGGAAGCATTATGTTCACTAAGCTATGTTCACAACACAATATTGTGTTCCATCTAAAAAACTACACTCCAGCTATAAGTTCAGTACACTCGGAAGATGTTGAAATGTTATTACTGAAAAAACCACGTTTCAAAATTTTTACAATTTTTATTTTTTAGGAATAAAAAAATTTAATTTTTCAATTTCCCTGAACTACAAGTGTGGGTTTTTTATGGTTTGAGTTCTGTTAAGTAACATAAGACAAACTGTTACTAAGCAATGACTCAAACCCACTGTGATAGTAAAACTTTTGTGCAAAGCAGAGATAACAGCACATCAACTGTTAACACAATTTGCAGTATGTCACGAACATAGTCGGCATTCTCGTACAGTCAAGGGCTATGCAATATTCAAGCCAAGTTAAAAACAAATACGATACCTCTTTATCGCCTCAAACGACATTTTGTGCTTCATCGTTGTAAGCACGACCGCGAGATACGAACAACTCTTAACATAAACTCGAAACAGAGTCTGTTGTTCAACATGAAACGCTTGAACTCAACTTGTGATTAGTTTTTTAACGACGTTCAACGTGTGCGGATGCAACCAACGGAAAACGACAAACAAACGAAAACGTAAAATACGGCTAACACAAAAAAGTAGATAGAAACGCGGTTAACTGAATTTGTTATTTTTTTTTTGTTTCTTTCTTAATACGCGCAGATTTTGTTTTGTTTATTGGTGTTACAGTTTCCAACATTGTTATTATTTAAATGTGCTGCTGCTGCTGTATGGAGTAGCGTGTAAAGTTCCATAACTGGATACCCATAGTTAGGTACATTGGTTACTACTCATATTATTACAACAACAACAACAACAAGTTGTTTACCTTTCGCCTAAGGTAGACACTCAATTTGGTTGTGGGTGACGCAGTGCAAATGGCACCGAAAACAAAAAAAATAATACAATAAAATAATAAAAAATACATACTATGCAAGAGTAAATAAATGAAATAATAGAAAACAAATAGTTAAAAAGGCACAAAAAAAACAAAAAAATAAAAACGTAATAAGGAACAAGTGAATAAAAATTTGGTACCCTTTGTGAATGGAAAAATTTGTATTCAAGTGAAAAATACAATTAATTTGAATTTTAGTGAAATAAATCTGAATGTGAAAAAAATATCTGAAATACATTTTAAATAGCTGACATTTTGGATTTTTAGTACAGACACATAAATTGGATAAATTACTTCATCGTATGCGGATATTTGGTAAGTTCCATTTATTGTTTTTGCATTTATTTTATACATATTGAAATCAAATTAAGCTTAAGAAAAAGTTGGCCCCGCTCACCGTGTGTGAGTATTCGATAAATTTTTTCATAAATTTTTCTTATGGACGGCTATGAAGGGACTTTTATTTTTATCGAGAAAGGTTTTGACGAAACTTCAACAATTAAATTTAAGTTTTGAACCGATTCGCAAAAAGTTGAGCTTCGGCGGCTTATGGCTCCCGTACTAGTTACCAATTTTTCAGATTTAAATCATTTAAGAATTTTTTCAATACTAAATTCTGCGTAAAAAGTATTCCATTGAGAATTCTTAAATAAAACGAAATAAAGCTATTTAAATATCAATTTGTCGCCTTCAAAGCCAGTGCCTTCAACTCTCTGCTACATTTCCCCGATTCACGTATTTTCTGTTCTAGCGATCTTGTCCACGAAGATTTAGGACGGTCGCGTTTTCTGTCATCCCGGAAGGTCCCTCTCTAATACTTTCCAGCAGACTTCGGTTGATGATTTTCGTGTGCCTAATCCATTTCCATTTTCGTCGTTCGATTTGAATGAAAGCAGAATCTTGATAGCATCTGGTGAGTAATTCAACATTAGAGATGACCCTAGGCCATCAAATTTTCAGAATTCGGCGAATACAATTGTGGGTGAACACTAGTAAATTGTGTTGTAGAGCGCTGTTGATAAGCCAAGTTTCACAGCCATACGGAAGCATAGGCGCTATGCTCGATTCAAAGATTTTGAGCTTCGTTGTCGTTGATAAAAAATGAAAACTATCAGACATAACAAAGCTGAGCGATGGTACATTTCACTTTGTTGATTCTACGATAGATGTCCTTGGTATCACCATCAGGTGTTCTTAAACTGTCCAAAACAAGTAAAGTGATCCACTGCTTCTATGCTGCATTCGCCTATCACGAAGCTACTGGTTGAGCAAATGGACACAATTTTTATGTTATTTATGTTGATTTTTAGAGCTACTTCAGCAATTGTCACCGGCGTAAGTGAGGTCTTCCTGATGCTCGCGGAAAGTCCATTGAATGGCACGATATGTAGAGTCTATAGCTCTGCTAAGTACATTGTAAAGTACTATACACTCCTGCTCTATACATTTTTCGTAGACTGATTGAGGAATAGTCTTCAGCAAACTTTCTTTTATGGCTTCAACTAACGCAAAGCGCCTTCCTCGGAGTGCTAATAGGGAATACAGTGCTTGGTTGACGACATTCGTGAAATTTTTGGCTAAAAGCTCTTGCACAACAATGGCCAGGGTTGTCAAGTGACCGGAATTGATGCGGCCAAGCCCGGGTGCTTGGTAGGAATACAAAATTTTGTGAAATTGCCGGAAGTTAATTGAAAGATTTTTCTGGCTTAAACTTCAAAGTTTTGATGAACGATCAAAAAAAAAAAAAAAAAAATCGTCACCTTTTTTCCAAAAAAAAAATGTTTACTTTTTACCATTTGAGGGCAAAATTAGGTTTTTTGAGAAGACCGGGAATTGCATGAGTTATCCTTCCACAAATTAGACTGTTTTTGACGGAGATTATTACGCAAGCGCATCATAAAGCCTAAATAATATTCCTTGTTTATCGTTTGAAGACGACTAATAATTTTGTTTCACAATTCCGGATCGGATACTTTTAACTGCCTTGATTATAATTATAATGTCAGTTTGGAAGAATTTTTTGTTAAACCTGATTTTTATCAAGTTCTCAATAGATTTGTAAGAAAAACGCAGAAAAGTTAGCAACGATGATTATACTGCAGATGATATAGGAGTCCACATAGTTTTAGCTCTTTAGAACATCTTAATTAGAACTATTTAATTATGCACACATATTGGATCTGAGGCATTGAATTCACAACTCGCAGCTTAAAGAACCAAAAGGCTTACCGTGCATATGACGAATTTACCCCCTGTTGATTTGACAAATAAAATACCCGATAGAATAGCTTGCATTGCATTGTCAAAAGCACTTTCATTTAATGGGAATAATCCGTGGGTCCGTAACGTTCCATTGACATCCACCGTCATCAGATTTTGAACCGTCGCACAGTGGCGAAAAAATGTTTTTTTTTAGTAATGGACTAATCGAAACAAAGTTTTTTTTAAATCTTCGTCTGTGAATTCTCCACTAATCTGTGTGGCCGGATTTTTTTCTCGGTCAATTAAGGTGTAAGATTGCTAATTAACGAATATTGTGAAAGTGACCAAGTTGGATAAATAAGTGACGTCGGGAGTATTAGAGTCAAATCTTTTAATGTCTGCCTTACGACGTCTAATATATGGTTGAGTCCTGATACTGCTTTGAGTTTTATTTACTTTTTCCACATATAATTTATGGGGGCTGAGCTAATTTTGCAGGCAATTGAATTCTCCTTTCTCCCCGCATTATTTTTTCGCTTTTTGCCGCTGTCCAACCTTGTTGCTACATATGACCATAAAATAACTTGATCTAGGGAAAACTACATAATACATAAATAAAATATTTGTTTGTTAAGAACATTTGTGTTTTGCCAAAGAAAACATTATTTATTTACCAATTGAAATTGTTGCTTTTTATTACAATAATAGTATCGCATATGTACTTTTCATAATACGGATAAAACTACTAGATGGAATTTCATTTATTATTATATTTATTTAACTTATAAAAGCGAATTCTTAACATTTCATTAACATTTCACAGACACTTACTTTGTAATCAAAAACCTACAAATAAGAATGCATTCAATAGCAGCAAAGATGCCAAGAAAGACTTTGGTATAGATATAGCGTGAAAATAGCATGAAATTTTTGTTTCATAAATTAACGTTTCTCTTATTATTTCTAAAATGTGCAATGCTATAAAGAGAATATTTGACTTAAATGCGGCTTAACTTAATCTGCTACCGCAATGAAATCTGTTTCATACGTTACAGGTAGATAATTGCTCAGATGATATTTTGGTGGAAATGTTTGAATTCATTGGAATTTTAAGAAACAATGAAATGCTGTTTTTTTTTGTTGTTGCTTTGCTTTGTGACAAAATAAAATTTGGTTGAAGTCTGTAAAAAGTCATAAATAACCGGTTATTAATTGCTATAAAATATATATTTGGGAATTTTTGATTAATTTTGTACTAAACATAGGCGGTTGTAAAGTCACCAAATTGCTTTGGGATATTTTTTTGGCTAATTATTATAGTTAATTAATTGAGTACAAATATCTATGTCTAAAAAGTAGCTAAAACTGCTGCCAATATTAATAAAAATTCTTAATTATTGCTAAATGGTTGAAACTCCCAACTTGGACGTAACCAATTATATCATAAAAAATATATAAAGATAAAAGTTATAAGAGTTTTAGGATGTTCGATAGCTCTGCTAGGAAACTTAAACCATAAAAAATCGTACGCAAGGACAAATATTTATTGGTGAAATCAACGACATACCTTAATTGATTGATTCTGCGTCAAGTTGGCTCTACGCCTATGAACTTAGCCAATATCTTTGCCACCACACAACAATATACGTAGTTGAATTTATGGTTACTTAGCAACGTATCATTGATTTTTTGACTACGTTTGTGGTTGATTTACAAGATGAATTGTTACATTTTATGATATAATAATGAAAGCTTATACATATTAAGAAGATTGCATCCAGTTTACAATGCTCCCATTTCAGCATTTAAAGACTAATTTTTTTGTAACTTTTACATCATTAATATTCAAATTATCAAAAAAGTATTTAAAAATATTTTAGTAACATTAGCTTGCCTTGAAGAATTTAGTTTTCTTGATTCGTCTACTGCCTTTGATGTCATGAGAGCAAGACGAATGACAACATAACAAATTGCAAATTAACATGACATTATGTTCTAAAAACAGCAAAATATGACAAATAATTAATTGTAAGAAAATAGAAAAACAAATACGTTATTCAAACTAACGATTTCTAGAAGCAGCTGCCGAAAGTTTGGGAAAAAGTCTTTAAAAAAAGAAAGTGTGTAATTGAAACACATGCTAGAAATAAAACTTGGCGTAAAACTTTGCGATTATAAAAAAGCATAACAAAAAGTAATGTATCGAATAATATCGAAAAACAATGAAAAATTCGATAAAAGTCAACGGATTTCAATTATTGTCGATATCAAAAAAAGGTCGAAACATATCGACAAACATTTAAAAATCAAGTAAAAAAGTATTGAAGTACTTCAAAAAAAGGTAAAAAACACAAGCGATTAAACACAACAAATATCGAATGTGGTGGAAAACATCGAAAAAGTCGATGTACATACATAAGTCTAAAAGTATCGAATCGCATTGAATAACATTGGAAAACATGTTTTAATATCTTATTAAATAGTTTCAAAAAATATCTAAAAGGTCGTGAAGTCTCGAACATTTTTAAACAGTATGACGAAAACAAAATAATGCGAAATAAATCGAAGTACATCGAATAAAACATTTGAAAGTTAAGAGGTTTGTAATGTATTGATGATAATCGAAACACATTGAAAATTCAAAATATTTCAAATGGTAACAAAAAATATCAATGATAACGAAAGAGCTAGGTAGAACCGACTCACTTAGACGAAATGCTGTTCCATTGTGATAAATAAAAATGAAGGGATAACCTTAAACAAAATATCATACAAATCCAATTATTGAACAAAATGATTCTTTTTTGTTCTACTTAGTAAAATCGGCTAGGCAGTTTAGAAGCTATGACTTAGCACATGGTATATAAATAATTGTTTTGCACATAATATCCTTTATTTCAGAGGTTTTAAGTCATCATCTGCTTAGCGACCCAATAAGAATTCATTTGTTAAATTTCGGTAGCTAAGGGTTCTGAGTCGAAATAGTTTTGTAAGATATATAATTTGCATGTATTTCTTCTCAAGTGGTAAATACACGCGTATTTCCAATTCAAATTGGTATTTTAATTTACGACGATATTGTCATTATACGTTGAAACAACTAGAAACATGGATAAAAGTGAGTGGGTTTTCAGTCAATAATATAGAATAAGTCAGTCGAGCAATGCATTGTTAGCTGATTCAACCACAAACCTTAGCCAACTTGAATATTGAGTGACTATTAAATAACCGTCTGGGGTAGGGGCTCATTGATTGATAAATGCTTTGGTGTACTACAATATACTTTCATACTCAATTAAATATCGATGCCCCAAATTTTCTGTTGTGTTAGTTTAATAATTTAACGTTTGTATATCAACTAATGATTTTACTTCCCATTTATATATCGTTGTTGCTAGAAATATTTTCTCATTATTACATGACTGTGATTTTGGTCTTTTTAAGTTTTGTCGAGCAATCGAACTGATTAAAGAAAGTTCATAGAAAGTCTTATTATTTCGGTTTTAGTTTCTCGCGAATGATATTTCTGTTAAAGAAATCTGCTAGATTTGTATAAAAAACGAATACACAAAATTTGAATGCAATTTTTCATTAACTCACAGTACTGAAGTTGTGCAATAGTGTACACACCTATTAAGTACTCATAACTCTAAAACAGTCTCTTATGGCTTTACTTAATAACCACTAATGATATAAACAATTAAAGCAATTATATAATAGATAACGCTTAGTAATAAATTCGTATTGTATTTTTTTTGATTTGATGAATGCTAATGACTTTTTAACTGCATATATGAGCTGACCATTGGGAACTTTTACAGAACTCTCATGATTTTGATAAATGTTCAGCCCAAAAAAAAAAATATCATTAAGATTCTTAATTCTTATGTGTTGATTATATCAGTAAATAAATAAATTGTTGTTGTTTAATCAAAAATTAATAGTAGGAATAATAAAAAAAGCAGCACAGATAAATGAGTAAAAAAGTTTATTGATGAAAAAAAGTAGGTACCAAAAAATCAGGACCGTTTCGCTTTGTTGAAGTTCATTCCCCAACTTGACTTTAATTAAACAGGCAGCGTTGCTATCAATATACAAGTTATATACACATGTACATACATTAGGGTATCTGTTATATTTCTTGTAGTTTAGTCACTGAGCACTGAACTTTTTTGTATTATTATATTTTACTCGAAAACTTGTAAACTTACAGAAAAAATGGTTTGAAGATTTTTTCGTTCATTATTTTATAAGGTTTTAAGCAAAATATAAAATGCACTTTAAAAAAATTCCTTGCACAATTTTTCAGAATGTATTTTTTTTAGTGGAATTTATTTGAATTTTACAAAAAAAGTGGTCAAAAACTTTTCAAGCATATTTTCTGTAAGTTAACTAGTTTTTGAGTAAAAAAGTATCAGTCTTAAAATAAAAATTTTTAATGTCAAAAATTTGTTTTCTTTTAATAAGAACATAGATTGTTAGACAGATTTTTATAAATAAGAGACATTTCACTACTCATTCATTATTCTCAAAAATCTTCAATTTTCGAAATAACGGACACCCTAATATGCATACATACATACATACGTTAGGTAAGAAAAAAAAATTTTTTTTTTTATTTTGACGAAGGATTTCTGAATCAATTAGTTAAAAAATACACATATGCATACATATAAAGCATATAACTGACCTTGAACTTTTAGTGTTGTTCACAAAAAAAAGTTCTTTGTTCCAGTAGATTTATAAGGCACCATCAAATGTTGACACAATAAAAGAATTGTTATTTTTATGATTTCACTTAATTTTTCGGAAGGCTTAAAAATTATTTTTTTTACGTCTGGTCAGATTTATGGAGAATTGTTTATTTTAAAAGCTTTTGAGAATTACGATATGTTCTCAACCCCAAAGATTAATTTCATGCTTTTGGGTAAAAAATCTCTATCAGTTGTAATAAATCGTATTTATGTATTTGCATATTTTTGTTTAATAGAGAACACTTGATTTTTTTATGTTTCAGAGATGGCTTTGTGAAAAATCAATAAATGTTCAATTATTTTTTATTTGCTTCTTATGTACTCGAACCAAAGTATGTCTCTTAGATTGATTTTTAGTCGCCAGTATGTGTTTAGCCTCTAACTTCTATCTGCCCGAGGAGAAATTAATGGTCTTATGCATTTGTCTTTCATTATTTTCTACTTTAATTACAAGACCTTGGGAAGGTAAAATGAGTAGCTATTTGTATATCAGTGATGGCATTTGCATTTCATGCGTATGTACTTACAGTTGGAATGTACTTTTTGGAAACAGAGCGTACTTTTTCGTAATTTTTCCAAAATCAAGAAATCAATCCGTCCCTAGTTTATATAACATATGTAGGCATGAGCAACGTCAATAATTTTGCAACTTGATAATCCTTCGAATTGAATTAAGAATTAGTCAGACTTACAGCACTTTGTCAGATTTAGTACGAGAAGCATTCCTGTACTCGAAAAACCTGTAAATGATATAGTAATTACAGTTTTTAGTCAGATGAGTTTTACCTAGTAAAATCATGAAAAGTGTCAAACTATCAGCTGTTCAGTGTCATACAAATTATTTCTAAGTTGAATTGTAAACATTAAGATTATTTTGACTATTTTTATTTTCCATTTTCTTTTTTGCATTTACAGAATGAAACTTTTTTTAACTGCATTCAAATTTTTACGTTTATTTATTGTTTATGTTTAGAAAATTAAATTTTTTTCCCAGCTAAGTATATTATAAAATTTTCGACTTTTAACAGTGAGGTTTTTCTTTTCTTTCCTTTTTAATTTTTTCTCTCTCACCGCGCTCTTGAGACTCGGCTAAAGCATCAGTTTCGAAACTTAATATTCACTAGAAATCATCTCCATTCTAAACTAAAAATAAAAATATGAAAGTGTTATTATGTTTAGTAGTTAATTTTTGTACCCAACGTGGGTGTGTCACCTCCCATACAATCAATAAAATAAATAAAAATACTTAAAACTCCGTATCTTGACACTTAGCAGGCCCAGATTAGAGTGGCATCCTTGGGTTAGCATAAAATGTGACCATCGTAAGTCATTGTGGAAACGATCGCTAGAACAGGAAATACGTGAATCGGGGAAATGTTGGAGAGAATTGAAAGCATTCGCTACTGATCGTGCACGTTAGAAGAGTTTTGTGGAGGCTCCATGACGTGACAAAGAACAGTAGATTACACGAATGCAGAACAAGGTCTATATAAGGTCTACTTTAAAATCTGTTATAATACGCAATGATTCATATTTTGTTTTTGTTTGAGCTACATGTGTATTCCTATCATATAAAAAAAAACAAATATTCCTATCGTAAAATGAAAAAAGTTTTGTTTTAACGTGTTATCAAGTTACTATATTAAGTAGATAAAAACTAATTTGACATTATCTGTGGTTAACTTGTTGATAAAATCAAAATTTGAAAAGTAATTGCTAAAAAATATGGCATAACAATTTTATTTTGGACAGAACTGATAACTGTCGTGTATGAATTTTACGGGTATCTAATGTTCTATTCGAAAAATAAATTATTTTAAATCCATTCCCAATTTTTGTTATGAGTTGTACTATAGCTTAGTACTTTTTTCAGTGAAATAGCTTGGAATTTCATCAAACATTGGCAAAGGAGGAGTTGGTGAAAGCATGTAACTTTATTGTCAGTAATTTTGTTAATTTATTTTGCTCAAACGAATAAAAAAAAATGTAAACTACATGTTTTTTATACCGGGTGCTCCTTATATCCTGTCAATATCTCGAGAACTAAGTAAGATAGTGATAAATGTTGCGTTAATAGTTATAAGGTTTCTAGGTGGCCAAATATCAGTAACCTTGCCTTTGACTTTGAAATCAATTTTGAACTCAAATTTGAGGTCTACTGTGATTTTTTGAATAGATATTATCATCAATAAATTTAGGTCGTAGACAAAAATTTTTCAAACAAAACATATATTCTGGAGCATATGTTTAGAAATATATATTTTTTCCCATACAATAAAAATCTGTAAAATAAAATGTAAATAGTTGCTGAGGTCGCTTAAAATAGTTTTTCCTGTAAGCGCAACTCTGTTTCTCTAAAGCCGCAAAGATATAATAAGTCATAACATGCACAATAAAACATTTTGTCGATCTCTCCAACTACCCCTTTGTCACTTTCTCACAATTCTGAATAAAAGCTAATTTGCTAATAAATATTTACTTTTCAAACAAAAATTTGACACTGAATTTTTGATCAGCTTTTGTCCAAAAACCTTAAACATGAGATTGATATTAAATTTATTTGTTTAAAATTTTTATTCTGTGAATTAAAAAAAGCGAAAAAGATAGAGGAATGTCATTTTAAAAGAAGTTAACATATACTCGCCGATACATACAATATTATTGAACAATGAATAAGAAAATAAAAGTGAATAAAATTAAATTTCTACGCTAAAAATAGCGTGCACATTTTTTTCTTTTGACCTTTTCTTCAAGATTCGTATTCATGCTAATCGAATTAAAAGTGAGAGCTAATTTGATTTGCTGTAATTTGAATCGAATTAAAGATTTTTTGGGCTGTCTGAGTTCATAAGGCTTTCAGATCTGCCTACACAAGCGGATAGTAAAAATTTATATTTTTAATTGTTTTTCTTTAAAGACGTTAACCTCAAATGAATACTGCTCGTCATTAATGGTCTAAGCACATTAAATACACTGGTGGCAGAAGAGATGAGCTACCCATACTGAAATAGCGTAAAGCTTAAAGAAAAGATATATACTGATTCCATAAGATTTGTATTAATATAATATAATATAATTGATTTTCGATACTCTCATGGAAATAGATACTTGCTTTTTTTATTAAATTATTTATGACAAAGATGCATGTAAATCGTTAAACATGTTTTGGCTATCTTAATAATCACTGCATTGCAAAAATATATCAAAAGTTATAACAATTAAAATAAATAAAAATATTAACAAATTAGCAAAAAGTAAAAATATTTACTGCAGTTGCACTTAATCTGTTGACAAATAAGACGAATGTCGCGATATCTCGGTGGTTTCTTTTAAGTAACACAAACAAACGTTGTACAAATTAAATAAATAAATATTTACAATTTTAAAATTCGGCATATATTGTAAGAACTCAAATGAACTTACAAAAATCCATGCGCGTAATTTAATGCTTCAGTAAATTTCGTGAAAATTGAGCTACAGTTTTACAGGGTGTTTTGCATGCTAATAAAATGACTAATATAACTTGTAAAGTGTATTCGAATCCTTTGAAGTCTTAAAATTTTATTTCAGGCACTTAAGATTTTTAGTAAAAAATTTTTTCTTTTCTTTTAATTACAGAATATCCAAAAGTGAAGTCAATAGCACAGTAAACCAATGAGTAAAACAAATAATAAAAACGCTGCATCAGCTGACACCATAAACCCAGTGAAAAAATTTAATTTTTTTTTTGTGAAAAGATAATAAAAGAAAATAAATTATTATTCGAATTGAAATATAAGTAAGATTAAAAAAAAAACAATTAAATTGCAAAATCGATTAAGTTGAAGTGTATTTTTTTTATCAAGATATCAAGAAAGTAAATTTTTTTTCTAAAATGTAATTTTGCTTGTGCTGAACATTTTAATTGGAAAATATATAATTGTTTTTTTTTTTTCAAAGCAAAATTAAAAAAAAAATATAACTGCGTTTTTGTGAAACAAAACAGCCGTAAAAACTGACCACCCAACATGGATAACTCATCGTCGAGCAACAGCGACGCCAATAGCAGCGTTGACGGATTGTCATTTTGCTTTATAAGGGTAAGTTAAATGGAAATTTTCTTTATTTATTAATATCCATAATGGGTTAATTGAACTGAAGATTTTATTTTGAAACCCTGGACCCATTTTACCTAAAAATTTAAATACATACACGAATTTTTTACTACGGTTGGATCAATTTTTATAGCTCTCCGAAGATATTTTGATCGCTTAAGAAAATAGTTGCCGATTTCTCACATTTTAGTTTTTTAATCAAATATCATTTTTCAAAAGTTTTCAACAAAATGCAAGTTATGTTCAAGCTATGACTGACTACCAATGTAAAGTTACTATATAATTTCTAGAATAAAACTGTAATCAATTTGGGTTTATTGAACATAAATTTACAAATTCAAAACGATTGCATCTTGAGAAATGTGGTTGGTATTGGTAAGACCCATGATTGGCATATAGACGTCAAGGACCTTCGAAAAGATTTTTGACCTCAAGAGCAATTTGAAACTCTATGCTAGGAGGCTATTCAAGAAAATTTCACAAAACTTGGTACGAAATGGTGACATAGGTTAAGGAGGGTTTTGATAACTGGGCGCGGCACCTTCCATTTTAAGACACCATCCGCAGAAAACAATTCAAACTTTACAATATTTGGTATGGAAACATTTAGTAAAACATGCAAACACTGTCGAAAAAGTAGGCGACGTTTTACATGTGGGCGTGGCATGTACGACTTAAGCGAAAACTTTGAAACATTTTGATAAAAATACTATGCAAGTAAAGTTATAAAACTTAGTTAGGAAAATTTCAGTGCTGCGAATAAGCATTAGACATAAAATTGGAGTGACACCTTCCATGGAATAAAATAACTCATAAGTAGCTATTAACTATCACCACTCATGCGAACCCGAAACGAGCAGATAGTGATTCTACATATAATTAAGTTATAAAGCATAAATCCAAATCTTCTGCATTAAATTCAGTCATTGGAAACTTTAATAGCACAATATTAATAACACTCCGATATTGCACCGGCACTCGAATAAGTCAGGTTGTTGTACTTAGACCCTTATTGCATGTTCACACGAAAGCAAAACAAAATCTCAAGTAGTGGGGGAAACAACAAAAAGAACAAGGAAGTCAACCAGGCGCAACCGCAAACAATTAACTTAAGCATCATTACTCACTTTTACGCGGGTGTTGTCTCGTCACGACAGAACAGGAATGAGAATAACAGCAACAAGTGAAAAGAATCGCACTTCTTACAACCGAGAAGCTTCTTACCCTCTCACAAATGCATGCAGTCAGAGTCAGTATGTGATACCAACGCACGGCAGCATCGATGCATGAACAACAACAAAATTAAAGTACACACATGCACAAGGTATACAAAAAAGACCCCGCATTAAGGTGCTGCCGGCTTAAAATTCATTGACCCTTCTTCTTCTTCTTTATACAGCAGCGGCTACAAAAAGCCGAACTTTAAAGGAAGATGCGTCAAAGTAACTATAATAACATTTGTTATATTGCGTTTTCAAAAAAAGATTTCTTTGTTATACTTTGACCCCACACTTTACTATATTTGGTAATAACTTCTTTTTTTTGTCGGCTTCCCCTAATTTTTCGGTTATTGACATTACAGATGTGTTGTTATTTTTCTTTTGTATTTTAAGTTGGGCTGATCTCCCCTTTTATTTCTTTTCTTTTCGCCTCAGCTTAATTTATATTCACACCATCATTATTTTTTTATAAAAAAAAAACCCCAAATAATTTGAACCGATTCTACTAGCATTAAGAATGCATTGACCGTTGCGTTTAAAATCTTTTCTCCTAAAAAACATAAAAATAAAGTGAAGGTTCAACTAATGACGGCGTCTACCGGCAAAAATCACGATCACGCATCGTTTGTCTCGAATTTTTAATTTTTGTTTCTTGACGGTTTTGATTACTTTTTCTTTTGACGTCTTAGCGTTATTGTACCGAGTCGTTACTTGGGTTCATTACTTTACTTACAATGTGTTCTTTCTTACTTCCCAAAGCGTGACCACATAGAACAGACCATTATTTTGACAGCTTTATAACATGCAATTCTAATTCTTTTACAACTTCCGTTGGAGTACTCTACACCACTTGGGGTGGCAGTATATGAACATTTTAGTGGCTTTCATAAACAAATTAAAATTGTTATTTGAATAAGGTTTGAACTTAATATGTTATTGATTGCAGATTGATATTATTCGCAGTTACGAGTACTTTACACTACTTAATTATAGTACCCATAATAATACATATTTACTATTCTCGAACTTATGTGTATCGTAAACAGTAGGTCACACGTTAAAAGTTTTTATAGCCTTCTTTATTAAAAAATCGCATAATCTAAAAGGTAAATTAGTGACCAACAAATAGGAAGCGATATAAGTATTAACATAAATACAACTTTTAACCTTTAATCTTGAATATAATGAAAACGATTGAGCTTAAATTAAAAATCAAAATTAACTTGACCTTTTGGGTGAGGAATTGCTTTGTCTTTAACTTTTATACAGCTGATTTTCTATCCAATTATGGAAAGCATGATATTAGCAACAAACTGATAAGTCTGCGTAAGGCAATTTATGCAAGTTAATAATTTTTTAATACATATGGTATTTACTACTCATCTGCCGCCTCTGTACGGATAGTGCTGACTTATAGTTGAATCCGTACGAAAAAGCTTTTCATTGTAAAATATTCTCTTACCAATAATTTCTAAAAGTGAGCGCATTATAGAAAAAACTTGCTTTCATTTGATATTTTTGCAGGCACCGAGAAGCGGAATTACTCTTTCAATGTATATAGTGATCGAAAATAAGTTATCGATTATCTTAAGTCATCAACATAAAACTTTGGCCGGCGAGTCACGCTGCGTCTGTCTGGTGGAACCCAATTTCGAGGTCATAACATATTTTTCCTGTCAAGGACCTCATTTAATTGATCTTCCTAAGTACTTGAACATTTATCAAAGTGATATGAATGAAACCATTTTGTGATATGACAATAAAAGTGTTTGTTTCTATAGAATGTGCAATGTGCACTTGTTCAATCCCACCAACTTTTCATTCAGAGTACGTTAACTTTAACTAACGGCCATGTATGCAACTTTAATGAAATCCACTGTATAGTTTTTTGAATAAATAAAAGATTTTAATTTTGTGGGAGGTATCACGCCTCTAAAAATTCGAAAATTTTAATTTAATGTTTCTGTAGTCAAAAGTTTGGTCTGGGGGCTAAGTAGTAGTCATACTTTCAGAAAAGAGACTTTTTATATGGAGTTTGCTTTCTGAGATGAGCCATACATATTTCATATTAAAATTGTATTAAAATTCTATGTTCTAATTTTTTGTTTTTGGATTATGCAATTTTATTTCCAGTCAGTCAGTTAGAAAACAAAACCTTTTTTGTAAGAAAAAAGTATAAAAAGAGAAGTGCCTTTTTAGGTTAGAACTTTCATTCTTAGAGGATCTTATACTCAAAATTTTATGTTTTCTTAGGAAATAGTTTGGTCTGCACATTGATTCCTAGCCATATCTCAAATTTTGGAAAATTCTTACTTATTGTATATTGACATTATATGAGTAAGCAATGTTCACATTTCAATCTGTCAACCTTGCTGACTATAAATTTCTTGGTTGATATTAATGAACATTTGTATACAACGCTGCGACAATTTTTACCTGCCAGTGATTACTTATTTTTAAATTGGTGTGACGAATTTGTAATAACTTGTGATGACTTAATTCGGTACTTATTTTATATTTAGCGGTACATATTATAATTATATTTAAAAGGTTGTACTTTGGATTAAGTTTACGGTATATAGCATGTTTTATACAGTTTAAAGTTAATGTTTCAATGTTGAATTCCGGATTAAACCCCCTATGGTCTAAGAGCCAGCAATTGCCAAATTTATTTATAGCAGCATGATTCATTTGTAGTAGGGAAATTCTATTGAACTGGGCTGCACGTGGAATAAGGATTATGTATCTCCAGCATGTATGGCTTTGGCATTGGTTAAAATAAAAGGCAAATCATTTCAACATATCTAAAACAACATTCTGCTATTCTAAAAAAGAGCATTCATAGCCAAACGTGTAAAGATCACAAAAAAAAAATTTAAATTTCTGCACAGCTATCGCTATTCGAAGGCTTTTCCGACCGGGCCTAAAAGTTCAGAAAATTTAAGGCATAGAAAACTAAAGCCTAATTTCCATGCTATCTTTCTTGATGCCATATCAGGGATATCAAATCAAATTTTTGTATGAAAGAAAAAGCATGCGAACAGAACCTAATGCGCTTGGAGAATGCAAGAGTGAAAAGCATATGTACATTTGCTATCTTTATAGCATGTGATGTCCTCCCTGATATTTGATAAGATAAGTTCAAGAAAGATCACATGGAAATTAGGCTTAAGCCTTAACCAAAATAGACGTGACGAGACGGTAGTAATTGAACGAACGTTTGCACTCGTTTCGTCTGTTTTGACATTTAACCCAAAATGTTACGCTAGCCAACGAACCGAAAAATCTGCTATGACGAGTAGCAACGTTTTGAAGTTCGGTTCTTACGGAACTCTTACGTCTCGTCAAAATGTTTCGTTCACTTTCGATCAATTACGTAGGTTCATTTTGGCTTACATATGTACACTCGAACTTACTCGTTATGTCTCGTCTATTTTGGTTTAGGCTTTAAGGGTAACTGAAACAAATCTTTGAAGGATAATCTGTAGATAGTCATATCTGATGAATCTTGAAAGATTCTCATCGTCAGCGATCTACTTTGTTTGAATGTTTTGGTATCAAAAATAAATTTTTTTTACAACTTTTTACAATGAAAACTATATGCCATAAAAAATAGCAAATAGTTTTCTCTCTTAACAATTTTCGATGTCAATTTAACGCGGAATTGCGTTCAACGCATCCATAAATATAAGGAAATTTTACAACTTACTAACCATTTTGCTCGTATACGTGAGTATCTGTGTCAGCCAACAACGTGCCAACTGCAATTTCTTGTTATTGCTGCAGTTTTCACTTATTTTTTTTTTTTTTTTCAAGTCGCAAAACACCCGCAAAAACGCTGTTTTACTTCGTCTATTAAATGCTGCTGCCAACTTCAACTAATGAGATATAAGCAATTATGGCTTCTACTGATGTTGCAATAATATTTAAATACATTTGAATGAATTAAAAAAAGTTTCATTAAAAAGACGCGTATGAAAATTCGAGAGGAAAACTCAGCTGTCTATTTATGTAGATTTCAAAATTTCATAGCTTGAGAGTTAAGTTAAGTGCTGAGGGTTGCAATAAATTCAAACAACTTTTATCTTATAGATAAAAATCTATCTTTCAGAGCTAAGTATCAAGCAACACCTTAACAAATTTGAATTTTTTATTTCTATGAAAAATTTTCTATTCAGCGGTAGCATTTTTCTTTTACCAATTTCGTTATGCTGCATTTAATAAGCGAAAAAAAAAAATAAAAAAAACTTTCGATAAGCTCGCCACACGCTGCCGTCACTTGTTGCATTTTAGTATCTTTATATTTACAAAGCTATACTCACATGTTATCTACACTTTAAAAAGTTTATGATAAATTGAAATTGAAAATGTTGTTTGGGTTTTCAGGGTTTTTAGAAATTCATATTTTATAGATATTAATTGCATTTGGAAACGATCAATGTTCAGTCACTTGACGGTGAAATTAATTTTCCCGAATTAATCAAAAAATCAATTTTTTTCAGTGTGTGAGTATCTCATCTGTGAAACAGTCGTCGTCGATATCATTCAAAAGTTGAAAATTGTTGTTAAGTATTTAAGTGTTGTGGTTATTTCTTGTTGTTGGTATGAAAATCTTGTTGATGCAGCACAACAAGTGTTGCCCACTTTCTGTTGATGCTGCTGCTGCTGCTGTTACTAATCTGCTAGTATCTTGAATTTCGTATACGCGCGGATCGTTACTACAAGTTGGAATATGAGAGAAAGTTGTATTTAACAGAATACCACAACAACAATAACAACAAAATGTAAAAATCTCGTATTGGAAATGAAAAAAAAGTTCAATAAAGCAACAGCAATAAAAAAAACAATAACAACTACAACAAAACATATGCTATGGGAGAGTAATCGAAAAAACTTAACAACAACAAAAATTAGAGGAAAAAAAAAACCAGTCAAAAATATTCGACTTGTCCACTTGTGAAAAACGAAATTCACAGCTGTGGATATTAAAGTATCTTGTAGAAACATTTGTGTGTGTGTGTGTCTGACATTCCAGACGCTGAAAACAAATCTTCTTTTGTTGTTTCTTTATTTACACTTTTAATTTATGCATTTGTCAATTTATTATTTTCAAAATTTTGTGGGGTTTTTGAAGTTTTTCTTGTTGTTTTACATCTTTGTATGTCTCGTGTTTTTATTTGCATATCTATCACCTGCCAATTTATCTATCTACTAGATATTATTTCATCTATCTGTAGCTTAAGTATGCATGTGACTAACAGGTTTAACTTTAAGCGACTTTGGTGTTTTTTTATATTTCTAATATTTTTAACTAGAAAAATTTCACTCTTTCGCTGAAGCGACAAAGATATTAAAATATTTGCAATTTTATGACGCAAAAGTCTGAGCTTATAAATCTTTAATGTTAACATTTATATTTTCTGCAAAATATTTGTA
Organism: Tricholauxania praeusta; assembly: GCA_949775025.1. Taxonomy (NCBI): domain Eukaryota; kingdom Metazoa; phylum Arthropoda; class Insecta; order Diptera; family Lauxaniidae; genus Tricholauxania; species Tricholauxania praeusta. Next base: position 161,115,521 of record OX459028.1, on the reverse strand, counting down.
TTATTTGTGAGATTTTTCAAACTAAATGGGATTTTACAAATCGAATATAATGAATTTGTTGAAACTCATGAATTTAATTAATTGCATTAAATTATTGTTGTGCAGCTTTCTAATCGTTTATCGCTTACTGACATAAATCTGCATAAATAAATAGTTTTTATAGCTTAATTCATTCAACTTAATAGAAAACTGTTGGGTGTGAGGGAGGAGTATGTGGCAGGTAAACATTTTCTGAAAATTTTTTTAAAATTTTTAATTTTTTGTCTTTTATACACATTGTTGCTGAAACAGAATAAATTTCAAAAAACTATTGCAATTCAAAAAAATGTTTAATAAGGCTTTCACACTGGCATCAAAAACAGCCCGTTTTGTACATAACTCGTTTTTGTAGCGTGTCTTTGCTGTCATTAGTTTTTTTTTTTGACATTAATGCTTTAAAACAGTGGTCGGCACCCCATATGCTCGCGAGCAAACGAAGAGAATAAGGGAGAGTCAGCAACTACAAAATGAGCGGGTTATTTCGTTAATGCACTGCAAAAATGTTTGAAATCAAGTGGCAAAATAAATATTTTGTCGCCGAAAATTGTTTTTGCCAAGGCGCAATGCTTAATCTGCAAGCGAGTTTTAGTGATAGTTAATAACTTTCATATACATAGAAAGCCATTTTATAACTAAAATTCAGCCCCTGAATGATGAAATCATATGGAGCGTAAACAGCAAAACGTGCAAACATTTTTCGCAGTGATTGGTGCTTTTGTCATTTCCTTCTCTTTTGAGAGTAAGAAAATATTTGATATTTGCGCTCTGCCGACCACTGCTTTAAAACAATCAAAAGCTGATGAAATCAAATATTAAATTTTAGAGAGGATGCATATGGGAGCTGTCACGTTCTCTTTTCGAAATTCGCTTACTTTTTGTCTGATGCTAGTTCGAACCATTTCTTGTATGTGTATGAAATTAAATTTCTTTACATTAAATAATTCACTCAGTGTAGCGCTTTAAAGCTTTGGCTTGTATTAGAGTTGCCACATCCTCATGTAATAATTCGCCAATTTTTTGTCCAGAGCTTGTCCAAGTTTTTCTAGTATTTTTGAGAAATTTGGTTACACTACATCGAGTAACTCCTTTAATATATGTATCATTTTAAAAGTTTAAAGAATTGAATCGTTGTTGTCAAAGAGAGTAATGAAAGAGATGTACTCGCTCTTTTGCAACATTTATTTGTCTGAAAAATGGGTATAGTTATTATATTTGGCGAATTATTTCAGTCCACAAGGGCAAAAAAAGTACATACATTTATTTATTCTCTTTGAGAAGGGAAGCGAAACTAAAATTGGCAAATTCATTTCTATAAATATATGTACTCTCTTTGACCTTGTGGACAGAAATATTTCGCCAAATATAATAACCATACCCATTTTTCAGACACATAAATGTTGCAAGAGAGCGAGTACATCTCTTCTATATATTTACTCTCTTTGTTGTTGTTTGCTCACATTTGTATACGTATACACCAGTGGTCGACGCCCCATAGGCTCGCGAGCAAACGAAGAGAATAAGCGAGAGTAAGCAAACTACAAAATGAGCTTGTTATTTCGTTAATGCACTGCGAAAATGTTTGAAATCAAATGGCAAAATAAATATTTTTTCGCTGAAAAATTTTTTGTCAATGCGCAACGCTTAATATACAAGTGAGTTTTAGGGATAGTTAATAAATTTCATATAAAAAGGTATTTTATAACTAAAATTCAACCCCTGAAATAAGATATCATATGGAGCGTAAACAGCGAAACGTAGAAGCATTTTTCACAGTGATTGGAGCTTTTGTCATTTCTCTCTCATTTGAGAGTAAGAACATATTTGATATTTGCGCTCTGCCGACCACTGGTATACACAAATGCTCTACCGTTACTCTCAATTACGCTCTCGTTAGAACTTGCAGAAGAGCTTGTGCCCATCTATGATCAAGACACAATGCGGCGCCGTCGCTTATACCTTTGTGTGTTGTTTTTGTTTTCATTTGAACTCAAGTCAACGCTGTGCCTCGAATGCGTTGAAATTCTGCGAATTTTTTTTCGCTTGCTTGTGTGTCGAATAACGGTTCGGCCAATGAGGGCGGATAGGGACACTATGTGCCCACCACTGCTCTAACGCAACCTCAGTTTTGAGTGTAAAGAATATTTCTTATCCATGGAGCCTCTGCTGTAGAGGTTACATATATGAAGTATTCAAAATTTTTTGTATGAAGTATGTATGTAGTACTTTAGTGTCCATGAATTTAGTTTAGTTTGTCGACAGTTATAGTTATGAATATTACGCAGTATGAGACATTTTAGTTGATTTTTTTACAATTTTTTTAACCGTAATGTTCATTTATATTATTGTTCTTTTGGTTATTTCTTAACAAAGTTCATTAATTTTGGTTTTTACACTTATTTTTTTAAGCTGTTATTCAGTTTTTGTGCATTTGCTTGTTCGTTTTTTAATCAATCAATCAGTTTTGCAATCATTTTACCTTCTGTTTTCAAATTTTATTAGATTCATTCGTTTTTCGTCATTTGTGTTAAAAGTAGTTCTTTTTTTTTTAGTTTTAATATTTTTTACAACTTATGGATTTGGTGTTCCAAAATCACCAAGCTGCTTTTCATTTCTTTACTTAGCCTTCTTTTTTGTTACTTGAAAGTCTGGCATGATAATCTTAAACCAACTGCTATCCAAAGCCCAATATTTTTTTATTTTGCGAACTGACATAACTATTCGAGTTCATTACACAACATGTATTTGCTGAAATTATGTCAAAATAAAATTACTGATAAAAAAAAACCATGCCAAAAAGTATTAATATTGTAATAGGAAAACAGCTGTTAAACATATAAGGGAAGTTAAAAAAAACTCGTTTAAACATTTTCGGCGATTAACAAATTTAGTTTACTAATTGAAAAAGCTAATTTTTAACAACTTGCTACAAAAGCAACAATCTATAACTCATAAGAAAACAACAAGAAAAAAAGCTATGAATCTTTAAGATAAATACAAATTTTCACATGACTTGAAATATAAACCAGTTACAAAGTGAAACTATACAAACGAAAAAACCGAAAAAGTTGCATTTTAAACCATACAATTTATGGGTGTAATTTTTTCTAAAGATATAAGCCGTATAACAACAATAACGTTAAATGCTACAACAACAAAAATGCAAGATAATAATGATATTTAATAGTTGTAAAAATATACTATACACAAAAGTGTAAAAAATACGAACCTTAAAGAAGCCGCCGCCGCCTCGTAGCAGGCAGCAACATAAGAAAACCAACAACAAATGTTGCCTATAAAATGTTGGTGTTCTGAAAAGCAACTCCAGTAGAAAAATTTTAATAGAAAAACAAAAAGAAACCAATAAAAATGGAGAAAAAAAGTCTTTTATAAGGTGTGAACAGAAATTAAAGAAAAAAAAAAACCTTAAAATAAAAGGGAAAATGCACTGATTTGCATAAAGAAAAAAAAGGAACAATCTAAAGTTGTGAGGTAACATCTTTTACTAGGGACTGTTTTTTCTTTTTTAAGGAACAATGAACTATATTTTGCATTTATTAAAACGTTAAGTGAAAACCTTTAGATGCAGTTTTTTCTTTCTTTGTTTGTTAACAAAAGCGCTAAATGACTCTTTAGTTTTGTACTTACGGGAAGGGAAGTCTAGAAATAAGAAAAAACAAATTCAAGATTTCTCTTTGATTCACTTGCCAAGTTTTTCACAGCTTTTTTTTGCAATTTTTCATTTTTCATGCTAAAAAGTTGCAGTCGCCAAAAGAAAGTTTGTCATCTTACAAAAAACAAATAAAAAAAAAATGATAGAAAACTTAAAGAAAATCTTAGCAATAAATATCAGGAAAATGAAAAACTTCTTTAAGCCACGTTTTCGTATAACAGAAAAAAAAACTTATCTGCTCTCCAGCACCGCACAGATTGCAGTAAGATGCTAGTGATGTTTTAAGCAATAGTCGATATCTAGTAGTTTCGATGCTTTGAGCTTAGAAAATTTGATATATGAAAAAATATTTACTATATAAATATATTTGTTTAGATTTGCTAGAAATCCATGCAAAAAGAAAAACATACCAGGCTCATTTATTCTCACTCATCTGCTTAAAGGTCACTGATGATTTCATTTAGCAATAGATGAAACTGGTATGACTAGCTTTAGCCCGGTTTTCTTGTCTTGTTTTTTTTTTTTTGCTATTTTTTTAATGTTATTTTTTTGTGTTATCACACACTGTACTGAACAGTAAGCATAGTAAAATAGTTTAAATTATTTTTGGTTCCTATACACCACGAAAAAATGTATAGTATAATGTGCGTTTTCGAGAAAAATTACACAATCTTTTAAACTATGCGAATCCATATTTAACTCAAAACCCTTCTAATTTTGATGCATTGGACTTTTTCAATGAATTTTTCAATATCAACTGATGAATCAGAATTTGTTTTGGGATAAGATGTATCGGTGCATTTGGGAATGCGATCTGCATTCGAAACCAAAACTGGAAACATGATAGTTTGTATATTTGCATAAGTCTATCGCATACATTTTCCAATCCCGTCCATTTGATTAGACAAAAAAAGCAATAGATCGATTGGGAAATGGTTTTCTCCAAATCATTGGTCCGCCGAATTTCATGTGCTACCTTATAAAATTATTTTTTAAATTATTGCAAAACTATATATGAACCAAAAACTATATTTTATAAAGGGCATAGATTATTGAAATGATTTGAGCAAAATTTCATATCTTCTGGTGAGGTATCTCATATTTAGAATGGGGCGATATTTCACGTTTTTAGCGCACAAACTGTGGTATCCGGCTTTGAAATAATTCATTATAATTTCATAAATTTTGTGATGGTTTCAATGGGAAACAAAAAATGCTTACGACCGTAAATATGCGCAGGGACGCAACCAGCTCTATTGGACTACGCCTATGCTTTTCGCCTTCTTCCTCCTACATTTACTTAAAATTCCTTGTAAAATTTCTATTTTCGGAAGGATGGAGTTCACACTTGACCTTGAAAATTGGTTTCAGGGTCAAAGACTAAGTTTTTATTATTTGACCCCTTGAAAACCCTATAACATTTGCCTGAAACATTTATCATAATCTTTCTTAGTTCTCGAGATATTGACTTAGAGAAATTAAAATGGACGACACTGTATAAGTTAGCTGTTGCTACGCCACTGATTAGCCATATTAATTCTTTATTGATTGTTGTCTGTTAAGTAAATTCTCAAGATTTTTTGTGTGAAGGGTGTTTGTTTTAAGGGTGATTCCATTTGTAGTGTCACACCAGTTAAGCGTTGTTGTAACATTTCATATAAATGTTTTGCAAAAACAACTTTTCTCCACAAAAATTAAATGAAATTAATTACAGTGCCAACTTAAAACGGGTGCGCCAATTATGTGCAATCACCCTAAAGTATTCAATTCAAAATTAATTAAAAAAAAAACATCGATACGCGTTGATCACGAACTAAAATTTTGCAATATTAAGACATCCCTAAACGACGGAATGCGAAAGCCTCTACAGCTAAAATTGTTGTCAATTGCGGCAACGCATTAATGAGCTATATTTATTGTTGTTGTTGTTTGTTGTGGCTGCTGCAACTGATAACAGGTTGCAGTTGTTGCTGATGCAGATGCTGTTGCTGTTGCCGCGGCAATAAATTTACAAAATATTACCTTTTTTTTCTCTCTTAAATGGAATGCTGTTGTTTTTGTCAGTTATGTTTTTGTCTGTTGCAACAACTGGTTTTGTTGCATTTTAAAAACTTTCAGTTGTAGTAAAAATGTTGTTGTCTTTGTTGTAAACATATTTTACGACTAACTTGCACTTTTACTTGCAATTTGTGTTTATTACTGCTATTTTGGTACGCAAGCGGTTGTTGTTATTGCTGCTGCAGGTTGGCTGCAACTTGCAATTAAATGCGTCTTTAACGCACCAGTTTAGCTCCTCAACTCTCTCTCACTCTTTAAAAATGCATAATTTCTTATGATTTTGTGACGTTGATATTGATATGATTGAGTTGATGTGACGGAACATATGATTTTCCTATTCTATTGAGTTGTTTTATTAAGTACATAGAAAAACATTAGAGCGGCTTACTACAACATTTAGTAATACAGTGAAACTCCCCATTACGGACAGCACCCATAACCGGACAGCTCCCATAACCGGACATATTTCAGCGACACTCACTAACTTTTCCATACAAAATACATTCCGATAGCCGGTCGCTCCAATAACCGGACAAAAATACTACGACGGTGGGTATCCGGTTATGGGGGAATTTCACTGTATTTGATATGTAGGGGATGAAGTGTGGACAATATTTTCGAACTTTCGAACTAATGTACTTGTTTGTACCATTTAAAGGTACCTACACATATTTTCCAATCGATTGACTTAATTATAGCTGAAATCAATAATGGAGTTCTTGTTTTTGTCTTTAAGGTCATCTTAAGTTTTTGACCTATTTAAACGAGTAATTTTTAAAGTCGACGAGCCTCATTAGGCATTCACATATGAATAAAAAACGAATTGTTTTTAATATATTTCGTATAGTTGTAACGCATTTTTAAAAATAGCTTTCACACTAACATTATCACGTTTTTGTTTGACGACATTAGCTAGAGCTCTTCTCATGCCAAACAAGTAGCTCTTCCGCTAGCTGAGTTCATGTTAAATCCATATTATATTTTCTTTTAAATTAATGTATAAATAGATCAAATAACTTCACAATAGCATCGATCTTTGTGGTAAACGATAGCGGTTTTTGTTGAAAATTAGGTCCGAAATATTTTTGTTCGGTATTTAATTTCCTTCGAAAAATAACAATTTTGACTGGTTTTTGGCTTAAAAACTAATCATTTCTGATGCCAATGTGAAAGCATTTTTAAGCGCTTGGATGCAAACGTAACTTGTTATATCGCAGCTTTCTAAGAATCAAACTTTATGGAAAGTTCACAAAAAAAAAAGCTTTGAATTTTTGATAATAATATGGTTCAATCTTCATCGTATGCAAAAAACTTTTAAAATTTTGGGGTGCTCGAGAAAATTTTACAAAAATAGCTTCAGTTTGAGCTGCTACAACACACACATTAAAATGCTATTTGTCACCATGCAAATCTTTAAAAATCATTTTAAAAAAATTTGCAGAAATTGAAAACCGCCTTAAATTTAGCGCATATCAATAGTGCCACATCTTTTACTTTTTTCGTACATACAATTTGCAAAACTTTAACATTAGGTGTGGCTCTGAGTATTATAAATAAAAATATACTTTCAATTTGTTTGGGAAGTGAAATTCCAAATGATACCAATTCGCGCACACGCGCTACTCTCGCACGCAAATCGTAACTTGTGAGGTGGAAGAATTTAATGGACGGGATTTGAGTAAATAAGGTATGTCTTCGTTGATTCATCTGAAATATGCACACATATTATGTTTTCCATGGAAGCTGTTAATTCCATACGACGACGATTGATTGATTGGCTTGAGCCTGTACATCAATTAAATTAAGAAAAAGTTTTTTTTTCTTTTTATTTCAGATTAACATATGAGTCAATGATGCGAAAGCGAAAGTCATAATGATTTTTATCATTTTCAAAATAAGATGTATTTGTTGATTTTTATATTAATGAAGTAAGATGCGCATGTGTCGTATACTTCCTGCGCATTTAATTGTTGGGTTAGTAGAGTGATTTCCTTTTCCTTTACAAAACATTGGATTGATTGAATGCAAAGAAACACAATGTCCGGGAAGTTAGCCGCCCACTTTTGGAATTTTCGAAAAAAAAACTCATTTGTAATTATTTGCACTCATTAAGTACCAGTGATTAAAAAAAATCAATATTTTGGATTTCTATTTTGATAGATCAAAAAGGTTTACGTTATTTTAGATTTCTAATTTTTTAAATCCAAATAAAATAATCGTTTTTTAAGATTTGTAATATTTTTAATCCAAAATTATCGTACGAGTAATTATGGATTTTTATATTTAAAGATCAAATAATTTTGTCATTTTCTATTTCTATCAGTGGGGGATATTTTGGGCCTATGGACTTTGTTTGGCACTCACTTTCCCCTGCTTTTCGGCTTATGTGAAGTCTTAAGATACTAAGTATGCGGTACTCTTCGATTGTTTTATTATTTTTTTTTACTTTTCAATGTTTTTCAATACAATTCGATATTTTGTACTTATTCGATACTTTTTATGTTTTTAGATATATTTCAAGAAACTTGATTGACTAAAATTAATTTGTGTTGTATCATAGAAGTTATTTTTATATAATTTATGGGCGGTTTCATCATTTGTATGTTGTTATTCACTAACTAAGATGTTTGCCCTCTTTAACTTATAGTTACAGTGTTTGAAACCAAGATTTAAATGTAGTAAAAAAGCCAAATTTTTAATCGGCGAAAAGTCAATCTATGTCCCTTTAAGAAGGCTTTCATCGCACTTGAGATACCACAGACAAACCAGCACTTAAATACCTTTAGTGTTGTCCTGTACTTTCAAACCTTTACCGACCCTACCTTTATTGATTTTTATAATTCAAAATTTCAATCATTTTTAAGCTACAAGGTTTAAGAATCCCACGTTTGGGATGCGGTGCTTTGCTTTATAAGTTGCCTCTATGTAAAAAAGAAACGATAAAAAATAAAAAATTTTCCTTACGAAAATATTTGAAAATTATCAGAATCCTCAGTGTTCGGTGATAGAAGAGTCTTTCCTAAACTTAGAACACCGCGCTCCCTTGTCAAGCCCGTCTTAGATACCTTACTACTCGTAGATCTCTTTTTTCTATGCCCTCAAACTCTTACCACAGCATAAAGCCTCCAGAAAACTCTTCCAGAAAACATCGAAGGCGTTGTAATACAATTTTGATAAATGTTTTGCTGTTTGTAGTAGATAAAGCTCTCACTACCTTTGAAAGAAAATATACTTCCTGTGACCAATTAAATATTTCCCAGACTTTCAACTTTAGACTTAAGTCGCATAAGAGTTTTTCATCGTTAGACGAAATTGATGTTCATCGTTGAAATATTATGCATTCCATATAAAAAACCACCTAAAAAGATGATGATTTTCGATCTCTAATTTTCATAAAATTTTCTGTTAACGATTGCCGAGTGGTGGATGCTCCCTAGCTGAAAATCCTACTTAGCTACGCCAACGCTTAAGATCATATTTTTTAAAAAGACTCTATTTACAACAAGCATATACAATTTTCAAAGCACGATATCCTATGTTTATTGCACTTAAATTTTAATGACTCAATTAGGGCAACATCATTTTAAGTGGCCCAATTTTATCAAGTGTTCTACTTCGGTATGCTATAATACCGCACTTTATTTGCTCTGATAGTAAAATTCTTTACGTGCTTCACGATATAATGAAAGTAAGAATTGCATGCGATGCAATTCCAAATAATTTTATGTCAATATTGAAAAAGAAGTGAATAATAAAGTTTTAGTGCCTTAAAAAGCCTTTTATATCGTTACAATTCACAAGCAAATAGTAACGACACGAGCAACTCGGTTGGCGCACTGATAACGAAATTTTCATGGATTTCATTGGAAAACATTTTCTCTTAATAACAGAAAATTGACAATTTCTTATCATTTTTGGTTGCCTTTTTTGGCTTCGAACTTTTAGTTTCCATTTTAGTTACCATACTCGTCGTAATGCAGTCATTAACAATAAAAAAAAATTGTGTAATGATTATTGATTCAATGCTTATCAGCAATATAAATAATGATAAAAAAGTAATTGGAAATAATAGAAAACAATAGTAAGTGATACAATTTTGTGTAACGCAGTAATTGCTTACTATCTGCGTTTTGCGGAAGTGAAAGGGAAGTGGCGTCATTGAGTAATCTGTTAACAGTTATTAATTGACATTTTAAGTCAAATTAAAATTTATTATGATATTAGAGAGATTTTTGAAATGAAAACTTAGTTTTATTGCTAATGCATTCTTTGCACTAGAGATGCGAAACTCCCAACTTAAACGTCATCAACAACAAGTAAATGGGGTGCTTTTGGATTTTTAGCCTTCTAAGCAGCAATAACTATCAGAGGACAATATTTTCTAAGCTCATTTATACATGAAGTGCTTTTCACGATAGTCTACGATGCTCAATAAATACGATATATTTCGATACTACTTGATAACTTATTTTTCGACTTTCAATGCCTTTTTCGATGATTTTAAGCGTTATTCGACACGTTAAAGTGTTTATCGACTTTTTCGATAATTTTCGAAGTTTGTTGATAGCTTCGCCCGGTTTTTGACTTTTTCTAAACTTTTCGATACCATGCAAACTTTTCGGATTCTGATGGTTCGTTACTTTTTGATACTTTTCTACATTTATAATCTTTATTTAAACTTTTCATCCCTGACTTTTCCGATACAATAATCTTGTTATAGTTAATGTTCATTCATATAAAACAGTGGTGGGCATGTAGTGTCCCTATCCGCCCTCATTGCCCGCACCGTTATTCGACGCACAGGCAAGCGAAAAAAAAAAATCGCAGAATTTCAACGCTATCAAGGCACAGCGTTAACTTGAATTCAAATGGAAACAAAAACTATGCACAAAGGAATAAGCGACGACGCCGCATTGTGTCTTGACGAATGCAACAATTGTTTTTGTTTGTAGTGCAATTTGGGATTTTTTTATTCTGTTGGCGAATTTGGAAATAACAGCAAAAAAACTTTAAAATTTTTGTTTGTTGTTATTTAGCCTTTTGTTAAATTTCCATGCCCACCACTGATATAAAAGATAGAAAACTTTCAAAATTTAATATTTCAATTTTATAGTTTTATACCTTCACTTTAGTATAACTTTCGATACTATTCAACATTTTTCGATATATTTTGTTGGTTTTCGACTTTTTTGTCATCTTATGATTCCATATAGTGTTTGTCAAACTCTACACTATGCACTGAATACTCAAAATAACAAAATCGCCATTGTCTAAATTTTTGCTCGATTAATGCTGTAAGTCACGCTGGCAGCTGTTTTATGCATTTAAAAATATTAAAAAGCACACTTTGGAATATGCGGTGTATATAGAATCGAATTATTTATATTAAAATATGTTGGAAAATTATGATTCCAGATTATATTGGGAACATTCAGAATAGTTCCATAATCGATTTTAAACATTGTTTAATCAAATAAGAAGGTTACGTAAATGTTTTTAAAAAGTTTGAAGTAAATTTCAATATTAAAATATATTATGTAGCAAAAAGTAACTTTAGTACAGGAAAATTTGAAAATAAAATGAAAAAATAAAAAAGCAAGCGAATGGCTAAAAGTTTGGCTACAAGCTCCTTCAACCATACCTTCTAAAATAAAATAAAGTTGATTGAGTGCAAGCACTCGCGGCGTGATGTGTGAACCTCTCTGATGAATGTCGATAAGTGTCAAAAATGTTGAAGAAATCGAAAGCGATTACAACAGTCATTTATTACCAGAAAGAACAATAGTTACCACAGTAATTCTTATGGAATGAAGTGTTTCTAGCTCTGTTCTTATAGAAACTACACTTTTAAAATGATGCTTCAAGCTTATTTTCTACTAGACCATCTTTGTCCTTCTACTGGATGCAAGCTTAGGACCAAATCCTTTTTTTTCTCCAGTGGCTCTTAAATATCCTGTTTTTCCAAAAAGGCACAACTGTCAAATGTGAGAAACCCATTCTTTCCGAAATTTCATGTAACGATGCACCTTGGTTCGCTAGTCACTTCTTGATCACGTGACAGCTGTTTATGTTTTGAACCCATTTCTGTACTTATTTTAAAAAACGACCTTCTGCTTTAAGCAAACGCGTAAAAATATCGTATTCTCGTTGTCAATACACTTGCATTAGTTTAATGCTGAAACTCCCATTAATCGAAGCTAAAACAAATACGGAATTGTTTTAATTTTTACATATAAAAACAGTTTTGCAAGTGGTGCGGTTTTCATGACGACTCAGTCACGACAAGAAAACTTTCCCATGAAGAACATTTTCTATTTCACGGACTGTGCGTCACAACATTTTAAGCGCAAGTACAATTTCAGAATTTTAGCTGAGTTCCATTTTCATGCGACCGCTCATTGAAAATGACCATGTAATGGGATTGACGGAAATATGAAACGTCTTACAGCACGTGCTAGTCTACAAGCGTTTCACAATTTCACATTTAAATGCCCTGTGCGTTGTATAAATGGGCACAAGAAAAATGTATTGCAAAATATTTTTTCTTTTAGACCCAAGGAAAGTCACGAACGTAGAGCTACGTTCCGGGAACACAAAAATATCACTTATTCTCAAAAAAATCTATTGGAATCATTTTACGGTATTCTTAATGTACAAATACATCCAAGTACTAAATTTTTTTAAAAAAAAAAAACATCTTAAAACAAATAACGATGTTTACCAATTTTACTGTATTTTGGAAACTAATGTTGGAGCAAAGTCATTCTGGAATTAAATCGATCTTTACTAAAATTACAAATAACCAATACTTTGAACAAGATCGGATCATAAAAAATCTTAACGTGGCAAAATTTGCTTCATATACTCTATACAAAACTAATGCTTCAATATTACTTTCATCAAATTTTTAACTATAAGATTTCGTATATTTTTTGCCACACAATCTCTTAGAAACTTTTGTTTTTATTAACTGGTTAACTGAAGTTTTGAAGTATTTGTTTGTGTACTTTTAGAAACCTGCGGCGTATGTATTTTGAGTAACAGCTTTCGTTTAATAACAAGTAGCGACAATGATGCCTTCTGTTGCTACATTTCCGCAGATACCTGCTAGTCTGGCCAGGTTTTGTCGCCAAACGAATCATTGATGCTGTTTTGGTGTTTCTTTTTTTTTATGTTATAACTACGATTTCATTTATTTAATTTTATTAGTAAAAAAACAAAAAAATAAATAGTTTTTCAAGTCTTACAGGCTGCAAGTGAAATTCCTTTGCGCTCGCTTGCCGTGCCAATTTGGCTGGCGGTTGCAGCTGACTGTGACAAAGCGAAAAGTGGCTTTGACCAAAAGTGCAGCTAAGGCGGATGTCTTCATATTGCAGCTACCATTTTAATCCATCATTGATTTGTTTTTTTGCGCGATCTTAACTTTAACCGTATTTGTGCGTTAGGCGCGGAAAATTTATAGGCAGTCCATATTTGTGTGACGGTTTTTCACAATAAAATAAAAAGTTTAAATGTAATATCTGCGTTAGGGTGATTCACAGTAATTCACAGTAATATAATTATAATTTAATTTATAATTTATAATTTTTTCTGCTGCCGCTGCTGCTGGGTGCGCTACTCTGGTGCTGTCGGTGCTGCTGCTATTTTGATTATTCCTTCAACAATCTTAATGTTGTTGTTGGGCTTTTGCTAAAAGATTTGTTTTTAATTAATATTTTAAGCATTTTTAATTATAACAAAACTTCTGAGAAAACAATCCAATCAGAGACTCTCATATTACCAGTAATAACAAAGCAAAAAAACAAAATGTTACTTGAAGCATAAAATGTACTATTTTACTACTCATTTTATCAGTGGAAATTACTCCAGCAGAAAATTTACTACTAACGATGGGTATTTTCTTGCATTTTTCACATTTAAGTGGATTAATTTTATTATTGTGCCTTTTTATTTTGCACACAGTGAACACTTTGGTGCTTCTCCAACTCTTATGTTTCTTTTTCAGTAACTTTGATTTGTGGACTTTATTTTATTTTTTTTTAAGTTTTATTACTCGTACTATGTTTTTTTTTCTTTGTTATTCTGCGGTATATCAAATTTCACCATGACCGCTGGTCAAAGTCACGTCATGGAAGCAACGTACTTATGTGCCAAGTGCTCGTACATAAGCGGTTGCAGATAGCGTTGTTCATGGTATCCATTGTACTTGCAGTACGAACAACCTGTATACTTTGTAGCACAATTTTTCTCACTTTTTAAATTTTATTTTTATATAACTCGATTGTGTCTGCGCTGATTATGTATAGAATTGTAATATAATTTATTTCACACGTAATTGTATTATTTAACGCATATTTACTATCAAATCAATTTGCTGTGCCGACTTAAACACGTGTTATTTTTGAGAGTTTTTGCATTACAAGTAATGCAGTGATACGTATTAATCGTATTAATATTTTGTAGCTTCATAAATAAAATAATTACGTGCACTCTTTGATAGATTGTTGTTAATACTTTTCATTGATATATGCGCGTACGCGCATCCATCTCACAGTTTATAACTATGGTTTCTTTTTTAAAAATCATACCTTATTAACTATTATACACACTATGTATATTGATGGATTTTTGAATTCTGTACCATTTTATTGAAAAATTTAGCTATAAAACTACTTACATAACATATACATGAACTTTTCTCTAATATATGTACATATATAGAGAGGGCTTATGCCCATGGACAAATATTCAATTTATTATTCATTGTGAACAACTCCACTTTATAAGAAGCTATTAGACTACCTATTATGTCTAAAATAGATCACCATCTAAAATAAAATATAAATGAATTTCATAGCGAATTTCCTACGATTTTGATGGCAATCTTCAACTAAAATTTCTCAGAGTGTATATCACTCTACACAATTTTTTTATTTTATTTATCAAGTAATTATTTGATTTACGAAAGGATTAATGTTTGTTTAGTCAAAAACATCAATATAATGTTTACACGTTTGAACATATTTTAACAATCATTTTTTTACGAGAACATTTTTTACCACTCCTTTTTTTTTTTGAGTAATCAATTTAAATAAAATATCTGACAACTTTAAAAACATGTTTTTTAACAGTTTCTTGAGCAAACAATTTCTTTCACGTTAGTTAGAACTTTGTACTTAAATTTAAAAAATTCATAAACTAAAAAATATTTACTTTTTGCAGCTGCTAAGAAAATAACAACTCATTTATTTATATAAATTAAAAATTAATATAACAAATGTAGTAATTGACTAAAGAAACTTTCACACCTAATTAAATGATGTCTGTAGAAAAAGCAAATATTTACGTTAAAGCTAAAAAAATATGAATTTCTACATAAATATTTCAAAAAAAAAAGAATATTTAATTGAAATTGGGTGTAAAATAAAAAATAAAATCGCAGTAACAAGAGGAGTGTTGAATAATTATTTAGACATTTTTATAAATCAACAAAGTATATAAGAATAGTTGAAATTTGTTCTTGGTTCACTTAGTTTCTATTTCTTTTAGTTTTTAGTACCAGGAGACCGACCAACGTTCGGTTTTTCGTTTTCAGGTTGAAAAAGTCGAAAAAATGTAATGCAATTGAATGAGAAGTCGGAAATATTTAAAAAATATTGAATATGGTTGAAAAGCCGAAAACAATTTAAAAAAAAATTTAAAGAAGCTCATTATACATATGTATATGGAAAATGTTGAAAAACGTTGAGAGAGGTAGAAGCATTTGAAAAAGGTTGATTAACTCGATAATATATGAAAGTGTTGAAAAAGTTGAAAGAGATTGAAAGCTCGAAAAAAGTTGAATGAGGTTGAACAGCCGAAAAAAGTTGAACGAGGTTGGAAAAGTTCAAAAAATATGGAACTTGTTGAAAAAAGTTGAAAGAGGTTGAAAAATTTTGAAAAAGTTGAAAAGTTTGAATAACGCGAAAAAATTGGAAAATTGGAAAAAAATAGAAAATGTTATAAAAGTTTGAAAGAGATTGAAAAATGTTGAATGAGGTTGAAAAGTCGATAAAATTTAAAGTGATTGAAAAACTTGAAAAAAAGTTGAAAATCTCGAAATAAATTGAATGAGGTTAAAAAAGTCGGAAAAAAATTGAAAGAGGTTGAAATCTTGCAACAGTTGAATGAGGTTGATGAAGTTGAAAATTCAAAAAAATATGGAGAATGTTGAAAGCAGTTGAAAGAGGTTGAAGCAGGTGAAGAAGGTTGATTAAGTTAATAATATATTAGCAGTGTTAAGCAAAGAAGTTGAAAAGTCCAAAAAAAACATGGAAAATGTTAAAAATATTTTAAAGAGTTTGAAAACCTCGAACCTAGTTTTGGTTACAAGATACCCAATAGCGAGTGTATCTTATATGTATGTCAAATTTCATAACGATAGCGTTGTTAGTTCTCTCATTATGACGTTTATAAATATTGATGGGTGTGCCACGCCCTTTAACGAGTTTTGCCAGTATAGTGGCATAGCTTATTATGATGACTGCTTTTAGTGGTATTGTCTTCAAAATTTTTATGAAAATCGTAGGCGCCGTTTTTGAGTAATATTGAATCAAAATTTTCAATTGTTGAAAGATGCCACGCCCATGCTACAATTCCGCCCACTTTTGGTACTATTGAAGATATTTATGATTTGCATCAGTCTACCAAATTTCGTCAAAATATCTTAAGTAGTTTGCGATTTATCACGTTATAAAAATTAAAATTAAGGGCTGTTCCACGCCCCTGTTGGAGTCTTTATGGACTTAAAATCAAAACTTACTTATTTACATACGGCAATTGGGCACTAAAAAACGATGGAAAGCTTTATAAGACAAATGACACACCTGAGTGTATCGGCATCATTTACTAAAATTATTTACTTCGAGAAATATTAGAAGTTGGTGCCGAATTTTGAAAATCTTTCGTTAAAATCTAGTATTTTCTAATATAATGACTAGCTTTCATTTTACTGATAATTCTAAGCAACTTCTTACTATAGAAAATTAAGATTGGAGCTCAAAAGTTGATAGGAAATCAAGAGTTGCAAATATAGGGCTTCGAACCCTTAAAAGTATCAGTGTTGTGATTGTAAATCTTTAGTTCAAAAAAGTGATATAAAGAAATCGGCTCATTTGATTTTAATTTTTCATAGCTATGGAATAACATGGTGAAGAATTCTTGAATTGACATTTTCGTCTAAATCACGTGTAAGAAAAACCTTACACAAGCCCATTAGAAATAGCATACAATTTTTCATAAAAGAATTCAAAAAGAAAAATCCAGAAAATTAATTTTTTTCTCAATCTCTAAAATATTTCTAAACTATGAAAGCCAATAAACTATGCACGAAAAAAACGACCAAAAACTTTTTTATGGAAAATTGTATACTCTTTCTAATGGGTTTGGTCGCTTTGTGTAAAATTTTTTCTTTCACGATATATAGACGAAACTGTCTAGTAAGGTATTAAAATTGAATAAAGTAAAAAAAAAATATGAATTCCCTAATGTATATCTGTGGCCAGAAGGATTAACCGCTTAAGTCAATATGTGATCATAAGATCATTTTAAAGGAAATTAAATTTCCAAAAAAAGTTTTCTGAGTTAAATGTGCGGGAAGAATTGTTCTCAAGCTATAAATACCGGATTATTGCGACTCATAATGTAAAGCAAAGACATCTACTTATGTATGTGGCTAAACTTAGATATTTTGATAACCATTCTGACATGTTTGAGTCTGAGAATATTTTTTTAGAGAATTTAATTTCCTTAAAAATAGTTTTTTCAAATTGGATCAATCTTATAGCCATATATATGTGCTACTTTTCAATTTTGTTTATTTGAATACGAGTTATTTTAAAAAAAAATCACTACAGCAATCTACGATACGACTCACCGAATAATCTTGCAGCAAGTCTTCAATGACGCGTTCCGTGAACCTTGGGATAGTCTTCTAATGCATATCTGGAGTATTTACACATTGACTCGCCTGATCCTTACAGTTTCTACCGAAATTTCCACGATCAGAAGGCGAACTTGCTAGTGATATAATACATACGAATATATTTTAAGTGATTCCCAGAAGAAACATTTGCGTTAAAAAATGCCTGCTGTGAATATTTTCGAAAACTAATAATTTTTAGTAATGTTATATGGAATCGCCAAGAACTTGAATTCAATTTTGTTTCGCATAAATCAAGTAATGACTCAGTAAGACGCTAAAAATTAATTAGCTTAAATAAAACAAGATAATAACAGCTTGACAGCTATGCGATGACAAAGGCTAAGGAAAAACCTTCAATATTGTCAATAAAAAAAAAAACAAGAAATGTAGACAAATAATAAATTAAGTTAATAAACTTAAATTGAATTTTTAAACTGAATGTTGATAAGAGAACAATGTCGCCTCGAAAAAAACAAACAAACAAATAACAAAACAATGACAAAATGAAGCAACCTGCTTAGCAAAGGCTACAAAGCTAAAGCCACTTGAAACAGCAAGTAGCAAGCAACAACAACAACGCGTAGTACAGAAAAAGGTTTTTTTTTTATAAAAAGTGTAACAAATGTCAAACTTAATAATTAAAGCCAAAAGTCAGGTAATTAATCATCAGATTATGCAAACTTAAAGGCTAAAATTAAATGCTTATTAACTTTTGAAGACCCGCCAGTTGAAAACGCCTTTTCACAAACTCCATGCTATCAGCAGACCCTGAGACGTTTTGACGCTATTTTGGTAACTCTATTATTTTTTTTTTTCATTTAAAAATAAATTTTACGGTTTTATTACTTTGACATTTTATTTTTTGTTTTTAATTTTTTAGTGTAGTCAACACCTTCTTGATATCTCATTTTTTTCTGTGTGTAATTGTAATTTTCTTTAAATGACGCCACACATGAATGTGAGTTTTGAACTTGAAATTTATGGTTTTCTTGTGATGTTTTGTCCCAGTTTTTTTACATGTGATCTTTAATTGCTTAATTTTGTAGCTGTTGCGATTTTTGTAGTCTTATGAAGGTTAAATATGATTTTTTTTTATAGTTTTTTGCCAAAAGATTTTCTGATTATTTTTATTAATTTTATTTGTATTTGCTTAACTGTTAAGTATTATTATTTTGTCTTGCTTTATAGCTTTATTTTTATGAAACATTTTTCATATTGTTAAACGTACCTAAGTCATATATATCCTATACACAAATTTTTTAAAACAAACATAAATAATACGGTGTCACATCCGAGATCTAAGTGATCGTTCACATAAGGACTGTCCTAGAAAAAATTTGCAGTTTCTTATTTTGTTTGATTATACTCTACCTGATAATTTTATAGATTTAAAAAGACACAATAATGTTCTATATAAAGTGACATTAAATATGATGTATAATACCTGGTGATAGCACTTTTAACGAAAAAGATGTCGAGCAAAAAACAAAAAGTCCGCGAACTCATTTTGTACACATACCTGCAAAATCCAGTGTTAAAATATTCAGCTATAGCAAAAATAGTTGATGCATCAGATAGAACTGTTTTGACGGTTATTTCTAATTATAAAAAGGGTCTACCTGTTTTACGAAAAAAAGGGTAGGGGCGAAGGTGAAGGGTCGCTTAAAGCAGAATCATCCCAGCACCTCAGTGCGAGATATGACGGCTAGAGCAGGTACATCAAAATATATTTTACAAAGGATAAAGGAAAAAAGTAAGCTGAATACTCATAGAGTTCAAAAAATACCAGATCATTCTAATGAAAAGCAGTTGATGGCTCAGATACGAGCCCGAAAATTGTATGAAAGGTAACTGACTAAAATTGACTGCTGCGTTATGAACGACGGAAGTAACGTCAAAGTAGATTTTAAGCCGCTACCTGGGCACAGTTATTATACTTCACCAAAGAAAGGGCATATGCCCAGTAAGTTCAAAGAGAAAAAATTTTCGAAATTTTCGAAGCAATATATGGTTTAGCAGGTCATATGTTTCTGTGTCCAGAGAAGAAGCTTCTTTGCTACGCAAGGCATAATCAATTTAGAAGTTTATGTAGACGAGTGCCTCGTAAAACGTGTTCTACCACTTATTCGTGCACATGAGGGTACAGTGATGTTCTGGCCCGATTTAGCAATCTCTCATTACTCTAAAGCTACGATGGAATGGTATCAAAGTAAAAAGCTCAATTTTGTACCAAAAATAGCAAATCCGCCCAACTGCCCAGAGCTTCCCCCAACTGAGAGACATTGGGCTCTAATGAAAAGAGATCTTCGAAAGACTGGTAAGACTGCAAAAAACTTACAAGGCTTTTGACTTAAGTGGAAAAGATCGTTCCGTACTGTCGATGAAACACCTGTACAAATTTAATAAAGGGCTATAAGAAAAAGGAATTTTTTTCTTAAAAAAAAAATGTTAATTAGATTTTATTATTAATGAAAAAAAAAAAAAGACCAAAAAGCTTATTGAATATTTTTCTAACTGAAAAACAAACCGCAAGTTTTTTCTGGGCCACTCTCCTTGTCAAACTACATATGTTACAATATGATTTTCCTCTCCTTTCAATAATGTCATACATGTTTACACTATCGAACAAACGCTTTTGTGCTGAAATTGGAGACATTAATTGAGTCCTTTATTGCCAAAACGTAACCTGAACGCTTTGGGTAATTTGTCATTATGGAACAAAGTAACCTCTGATCAGGTCACTTTTTGCAAAGAGGTGTGCATACTTTTCAAACCACTTTTTCAGGCATTTATGTCAGGTTTGGAACAAGATAACCTACACCATTGGTTTCCTGTGGTAATTTACTTATAGAACTCGTAATTAACTCAATTTCAAATAGTATTTCGAAAGACATTATTGCTTACTGATATTATCTCTTTTGTTTTGAAGGGTAAAAAATGCAAACTTCCATGCAAAATAAGGGTCATGATTCTACATACATATAAGTATGTACGTATTGTATTTCAAAAGAAAATAAAAAAACCCCTTTATCGTTTAAAATGCAACAGACTGTCACTATCACGGAAGCAATCTTTTTCAATTAATTTAATTTTTCTGTAAATTTTCACCAAAGAACTTAGGGCATCTTCTTCAAGTTGGTTTATTTTCTTGCCTTAAAATTTATGCCAATTAGCATTGGTTTCCTGCAAATGTTACAAAATGCGAAAATATGTGGAGAGAAAAATTGCACTGGAATTCTAAAAGACAGAACAAAATAAACTTCAGCACAGGTTGTGCGATGCAGTTGCAAAACGAACAGGTAGCAATCAAGTTTGTTCCAGCTTTATATTGCTCCAATTCCATGCAAATGGCAAATTCTTTACAAGTAGATATTTACGATTTCCTAGCGGATATCCTGTAGTTGCGCATTGCATAAGTGTTACGAAGTTTTGGTTTCTTGGGATGTTTATATTACCTACCTATTTACTCATGTATATGTTTCTACATCAGTAACAAATTTCATTGTTTTTCCATTGAGCGCTCATCAAAGTTTTTATTATGCCTTTACACCTAAGGAAAATAAGTTCTTGACCTATATACAACTTCATCGCTAATTGTTGTTAATTTTGTTTTTTTATGCCAATAATGAGAAACTACACTTTGTATGCAATTGCTAATGTGTGAAAAGTAACATTATCAACGCACACACCCAGCGATTTGACTTCACACGCTATTGTATGTGTGGCAGATCGTTGGTATGCAAATTGGATTGACGTTTGAACGTGATTTGCGAAACGTTAAAAAAAATTTTTCCTTCTATGATTAATTTGGAGTTGCAATTTTTATGCAATTTGTTGCTATTTATATGGAAAAATAAAAATTGCAATTTTATTGTGGGTGGTGGCAGGCAATCAAGTGAAAAATTGTGGCGAATTTTCAAGTTAATCATTTTTTTCTATTGTGTTTGATAATCCATGTAAAGAGTGCTGAAATTCTCTATGATAAATTATATAACTGTGCGGTTAAAGTGCTGAAAAAAAGAAAATCTATATAAATAAAATGATAGCTGTTTTCGATGTTCGCATATCACGCAAAAACTGCTTAATCAATTTGAATCAAATTTATTTAGTGCTATTTCTTAAACGCTTGGTCTCAATCTCCAATTAAAATTGTCACGATATTCCTGTTAAATATCAAAATATTTAAGTTTTAAAATTGCTAAAAAAAATTAATTCCACACATAGAAACAAACATGTAAACATAACAAACCGTTGAATGGGAATTGAATGTGTTAGTTAGTGTGTGTGCTTTGTTTTTTGTCGTTCCCATGGCAATTTAAAAAAAAAAATAAATTGTTTGCTAAAAATTTTGAAGTGTCAGAAAATAAAAGCTGTTTGCTTAAGAAAAAATATTTGAAAAATTATTTAAGTTGTGTTTGAGAATTTGTCAAATAAATTTAGAAGGAACTTAGAGCTAATGGTTTATATATTTCCTACTAATATGCATCATATCATTGTAACCTGGTGCGTTAACGGCCTTTTGGATGTAATATATTCATAAGTGACCGAAATAACTTCGATTATAACTTAATTAAAATATAAATATAACATCGAAAAAGTTCATATTTTTTTAAAAAAACCACACCTGCAAAATATTGAGTTGATCAATGGTAATGATCATAAGGGAAGAGGTTAGATGGAGCAGTTTCAGTAATCATTTGCATTGAATTTACCAATATAAAAGCTGTCGGGAAACATGCTTGCTGACAAATTACTCCACAACTTGGCTAAAGACCGAATTGTCTCTGTAATGCGATGTACTTACTGACCAGCGTCAAGCTAAGGCATGAGAGATAAACTTGGTGAGAAAGTAGTAAAAAATAATAGATGAATTAAGCGTTACATCTCTTGTAAGTCTCACCGCACGTTGCTGAACTCGGTCAAACACCTTTAGGAGGCACTTGAAACGCCAGCCCAAATGTGAGAAAAGACTTCAATTTAGAACCTAAGGTGTGCAAAATGGATAGAGCGGAGATTCGATGATGTGAAGTATTTCTTACACCGTTTTCGAAAACTGCGGCACTTGGGCGTTTCTTTCGACACATCAAATATGTAATCGATCCATCTTAGTTCGAATGCAAATTCCGCATTATTCACTGTACCCATATTAAAAGATGAGAGAACAATGCAATTGTTTGCAAGGGAGTACACAAGATTTGGTTTCACTGGCATTAAAATCAACTCTATTTACTTGACGCTGCGCGGATATTTTTTAAAGTCGTTAGTAAGAATTTCGTTCATAATTCGTTACATATTTTTAATTTCTAAGAGGCTTCTGACCATCTGCTTTTTGAAAAAATATTAATGTCAGATGATTGCTATCGTCCACTGACAAAATTTGACTTCCATCGGGCGAAGCGAACTTTCAACGCCATATGCAATTAGTCTGAATTTGAAAGACACTATGACCCACTCGATCACTATGGGCCAAAGTGTTTATGAAAGGCTTTTAATCCACCACTATAACCTAATGACTAACTCGATCAAATGCTTTCTAAATATCAATTACAACAACCCTACTTTCACCAAAAAGATGGATACATTGATTCTACTTTTGAGTTAGAAAATCCTTTAAGTTCCCAGTAGAAGAAGTTCCCTGAAAACCATATTGGCGATCGCTAAGCAATTAATTGGTCTCTAAATAGTTCACAAAATGGAAGTCTACTGTACTTTCCATTACTTTGGATATCGCAGATCAAATCGGAATAGAACGGTTGTTGTTAGGGTTTGCTGTCTCACCTTTTTTAGAACTGGCTGATTATTAGTAATTTTTCCACAAGAAGGAAATATTGAAAAGATTACGTAAAGGTCTATCCAGCGTTGAGGCACATTTCTGTAAAACATTGACTTATATTTTGTCTGGACCTTAGGCTATGTTAATATTGAGATTTGCAAGCTTCTTTTCAACTGACGTAGTCCCAAAGTAAATACTTGGCATAACCGAAGTTTATTTGCCTATAAAGGGCAGTGGCTGATTGCTATCAATAAAGCAGGAGTTTTAGGCAATCTTTTTAAGAGATGATAAATTTTAATTTAAAGGAAACATTTTCTAACGAAGAAAGCAGTCTTTATATGCCAGGATGTGATTATTTGATTTGAATGTCACGAAGGGTTTAAGTCTGCCTGCGCACTCTATTCACGAATACTTGATTTGAATTATTTAGGTGTCCGATTTCTTGAATTACTTAACCAGGAGCAAGAGCACCCAAATGCCTCAACGTTTGAACTTTTTCCAGCATTTTAATACAGAAAATCCTGCTGAGTAATGGCTCTGTGGTTTTTAGCGCTAACATTTCGGATATATGTCTAGGCGTAAAAACATTTTTGAACTCTTTGCTATCTCGTCTTGTAAAGTTAGAACCTCTATGATAGTGAAGAGGTTCACATAAGCAGTTCAACAATTCCCTGTAAGCAACTCATTTGCCCACAATTGTGTTTGCTGTAAAACTTTTCTACAGCCCTACCGTCAAAGTTCTGACAGACAATAAGTCATGATAAATTTGGAAGTTTTTTTGTTTAAACGTTCTTAAAGTAAAAAAAAAAAAATAATAGAAACCATTTGTTTTTTTTTTCTTTTTTGAAACTTGAAACTTTTCTTTTAACTGTTTCCATAGAATTCTACTAATCATTATGAAAAAATAACAATTGCGCTTAGGCAACCTTTTTCTATGTAACCTACAAAATTAAGTTAACATTATACACGTTTAGGATAAATACTTAGCATTAAGTAAGTAAGTTCGTTTCGCTTTAATAATAGCGATTACTTTAATTGGAAGCTTGCAACTTCCGATAAAATGATGAGCAAATTAAATGTTTAACTTAAACTTGACTGACAGTAGTAAGAGAAGTAGCTGCTTTTCATTTTCACATAGTGCAAATGAGATGAAAAGTAATCTCTGGAAAATTAAAAAAAAAAAATATTCAACTTTTTTTGTTAAAACCCCAACAATAGCATTTTTTTAAGAACAAAAAGAAAATTACACAATTTCTTGCAACATAAAATAAATTGATTGTTACCTAACCACCATAGCGAAACGTTCTCTCATGTTGCCACTGTTGCTGCTGGTGCTTCTTCCTCCATTGAGAAATGCACTGATTAGCCACCTCCAGCTAAAAACTACCGAAAACAATTGAGAACGAATTTCAGAAGCTATGCAATTGCAATTGCCAAAACAACAAAAGCCACTGCTGTAACAACATCAAATGTAATTTACAAAAAAAAACAAAGACATCGAATCAATAGAAAATTTGTATATAGAATCAATGGCAGAAAATTTAAATTTTCAAAAAGAAAAAAAAAAAAAACAAAATAGAAAAAACTCTGTACAAACAACGGTAATCGACTTCCTATCTATTCAGACAGCCACAATAAGCAATCATGCAAGTAACCAAGTTGGTGAGCATCAGCCAAATAGTCAGTCAGTCAGTTAGACAGACAATTAAGAATTAACCCGTTTTATGCTTAATTCAAAATAGTTTGGAGTTTTCGAACAAAAACTAAGAAGTCGACAATTTTAGTTTCTTCAATAAAATGGACTTTAAATGGCATTTCGTTGTAATAGCTAAAAACTTACACTCTGTTCCTATTCCTATTATAATTCCTATTTAAGCATAGTTATTCAGATTCAAGGATGAGCAGTCGAAGCAAAGACAGCAATATTTTGTTTCAGTCACTTAATTTAATTCAAAAAATTCTATAAAAATTACATTAGATCGATAAACAACAATAATTGAGTTCAGCTACTACAGCTTTGAGCTTTCTTAGCTATTTGGCTTAAAGCTTTTTGTTGGTTATAAAACCATCACTATCTCTGATAACTATGAATTTTTATTCAAATGAAACCAACAGAAGACAGCTATCTACAAATGTCACAATATTTTCATGAGCTGTTGGGAGATTTTGTCAAATTTGGTATATCCCTATACTTCTTTCTAATCTGGGGAATTCAAAAATGTAATAAAACTCAATACGTATTCATTATTTTGGAACATGGATTTTTTGATATGTGACTGGAGGGAATGGGCCGCAAACTAACACCTCACGTTGGTGTAATTTTCTTAAAATTTTATTGATTTTTCTCTACATTTCGACATAAGCTTTCGACTGCTTCAAAATATAACGACCTTGGACTTATTATCAGACTTTTTCAAGATCTTTATACTTTTTTGCAATATTTTCGGACCTATTCAATTTAATCAACCACGACCACCACGAGTGGCTGAACTCACCCATTTTTTGTTTTGCTTCAATCGATGGCGGAATAACACAAATTACCAGATCACAAGGTCACTAGGCTCACATTTTTGAAAAATAAAATTTTTGTTACCGATTAATCTGTTAACCCTTTGAGAACCATCTGAAGCGATTGTGCGAAGTGACTTCAAAAATTGGCTGTAACCGTAAATATTATATTTTGAGTATATCGCCAAAAACAGTGCTTGTGTTAAGTATTTTTTTATTATTATTCGTACTAAAACTAATGCAAACATTTATGCAAAAAATAAAAAAAATCAGTTTCCATACATACTTCGAAGTGATTGGCAGCATGTCTTGGGGTGAGTATGAATTTTTTTTCTTTGACTTCGTAGTTCTTACCGAGAGCATGATTTTGAAAATACTGAAGCATGCATCCATGCTTCGACATGAATTGAAGTTGCAACAGTTTTTTCGTTGTTGTGCTTTTTCAAACCAAAAATTAGATAACACAATTGTGTTCGGCGGGAATTAGTAGAAGTTTCAAATCAGGCTCACAATTGTGATATCTGATCAATTTTTAGGTAAAAAATTCGACTTTCCTAAAGATTCTGACCTACAAAAGGTCTTAGACAATCTTGAAAATTCTGATGCTGACTTTTCGTCTGATGATGACTTAGATGAGGATTTTCTGATACCCAACAACATTCCAGAAAATGTGAGCTCATCTGAGGAGGAATCTGAAGAAGGTAAATTTTTTCTTGTGTTATTGTTATTAGCAATAGCTTCTCTTGTTGCTGAAGAAACAGTTCTTCCTACGTGCGCTACATCTGGTGGACTAATAGTTGATTTTGAAATGTTTCAAGGGGCAGGTACGTTTCCAGATAGTGGCCTTGGCCATGGAGCATCCATTGTCTTGAGACTTACTCAATGTCTTCCAAGAGGAAGCCATCTTTAAATCGATATATTTTTCACTACCATACCTCTTTTGGAGAAACTGGAAGAAAATGGATTAAGGGCAATAGGCAATATAATGTCAAGTTGTGTTAGGAAGAGAGTTAATTTTCCGTTAAATAAAAATTTGGAAAGAGGTGAGATATGTCAATTTGTCAAAGACAACACTGTAGCCGTTGTTAAATGGTGTGACACGAAATGTGTCACAGTTGCGTCAACTATATATGGGCAGAACCCAGTTGGCGAGGTGAATCGTTGGGTAAGAAACTTAAAGAGAAGATTGCCATTTCCTGTGCCAGCCGCAATTAAATTATATAACTCGAAAATGGGAAGAGTGGATATAGCTGGCCAAATGTTGGAATGTTATAGGACCAAAATGAAAACAAGAAAATGGACAGTAAAAGTTTTATTTCATTTTCTTGATTTGGCGATTTACAACAGCTGGATGGAAAGTACAAAGATGCTTGCAAAGTACAAAGATGCACCACAGCATATGGTTGCTCCCTTTCAGTTGCCTAAGGTATTCCACGGCAGTAAATATCGTCCCCACAACGCTTCCGATGACATAAGATACGACAGATTTGACCAGTGGCCAGAATTTTTAACGGGAACTGCTAAGAGATGCCGCAACCCATGATGTGAGAGTCGTACTAGAGCCCGTTGCCAAAAATGTAAAGTGCATTTGTGTCTTGCAAAGGATAAGCACGGTTTCTAAGCGTACCATACAAAATAGCTTGAACTCAATCTTCTGTTTTGATATTTATTTACTGAAGTATTTTTGAAGTATTATTTTTTTAAGTTTTAGTTTGCAAACTGATCTCAACATTTAATTTACTAAAAAAATGTTGTATGCATTGTTTTTAAAACTATTATTTTTAAATAAATCTAAATGAAAGCTAAATGACTTATGAAAAATAGGAATTTAATTTACACATTACGACCCAACCTACACAAATGTGTGAGGTCCTTTTTGGAAAAATCCTTGATGTCAAAAATTTGTAAAAATTTTTCTTTGCCATTTAAAAAAAGA
The DNA here is from genome assembly GCA_949775025.1 of Tricholauxania praeusta. Lineage (NCBI taxonomy): Eukaryota > Metazoa > Arthropoda > Insecta > Diptera > Lauxaniidae > Tricholauxania > Tricholauxania praeusta. The sequence continues at coordinate 161,087,575 of OX459028.1, read as the reverse complement.
ATTAGCTTAAAATTTTAATTTTTGTGGCAAGGAGATCAAAAAATGTAGTTGGGTCTCAAAGGGTTAAGGTCGAGACATAAATTAAAATTTTAATGCCTTGGCCCAGCCAAACAACTTTTTGGGACAGTTTTTGGAAATAAAAGAAATATTTTGTACCAGGGCTGCCAAGTTGAAAAGGCCTTCTCAAAATAAAATAATTTTTTCTTCAAAGTAAAATTTTTGTTTGGGCAAAGTTTATGGCGAGAAAAGTTGAGAGTTTTTTTTTTCGTTAAAAATAAAATTTAATATATAACAATAATCCTCTAACTCCCTGTTATTTCAGAAATGTTTCAATTCATACCGAGCCCCCATCGCATCGTGTTAAAAGCCAATCTTCAATTTTTCTAAAGCGATTGGTACAAAAAGCCTCACCCATAGGTCAAAAACGGGTTAAGCATTTCAGTGCACCAAAGAAGATGACAAAGCAATAAAAATGTAATAAATTTCAATGCAATCGCATGCAATGGGTAGCACAGGTTTAGAACAACAGCGGCAATAGTTACGAAAAAGTTAGGGTGCAACGAAATGCAACAGGAACGTTGCGGCAATCGGTTGGTTGTGTTCGCGTTGCATTTGTTGTACAAATTTCAAATCAATCTGCTCGCTAGTTGCGGTGGAAGAGCTATAAACAAATTACCGGTGGCGGTTTGTGCGCCACTTTCTGTATTTGTAATCTTTGCTGTGCTTTGTTCTTCCTTTTATTTTTTTTTGTTTTGTTTGTTTTCTATACAATTCAGAGATGTTAGAAAAATATCGATACATTAATATAGCGAAATGTTCAAAGTGAAATTAGGGTTTAAATATAAAGCTATATTTATTTTCCCTTTTGTAGTAGACTATTTCTTTGAACATTTTTTAATCTATACTTACGGCATTTTTCCATTAAAATTTTTGGAATTTTATTATGTTTCTCTGAACGATTTTTGAATTTTAGTTTGGGGTATTTGTTTTTCCATTACCTTGTGCTGCTGCCATCATCAGTTCTTAAAGTACAAAAATATCGATACTATTTCCCTTCCCTTTTCAACTACCAGATTTATTTCGATTTTGAGTGTAGAAAAAATTGTGTAATGATGATTGTTCTCCTATGCCATTACATGAAACATTAAAATGTCAGGCTACAATTTAGGTTCAAAAACTAACGATACGTGTAAGTTGTTTTTGTCTTACTAACGAATTTGTAAGAGTAATAGCTATGAAATTGCTTCAATCAATTTCTATTCGAAATGCATAAGTATGTCAGACTTATAAAAAAAAATGCATATGTGTTTTAAATAGATCAATATTTGCGAAACGTTTTTGCAAAATTTTTCATTTAATGGAACTTAGCGACATTGGCATGAAATGAAAAAACATTTTTTTTTTTGTAGGAAATATTACATTGTGTGATGATTCTGTACTGCCAGTTTCGCAAACAGAAGAACATTTTTTTTTTGGTTCAAAAATTGCTAGAGTGTGCAAATCTTATCGGAAATGAATAATTTTTTTTAAATGAAAGCCTTCCAAAATTCCATTAAGTTTGAATATATAAAAAAAATGTCGTTTTGAGTTGAAGGTCAAAAAACAATTTTTTGTTTTAGACTTAAATGTCAAAAAATTAATGTTTTTCTCAAAATTGTTCATTTCTGATAATATTTGCGCTCTCTAGCATTTTTCGACAATTTTTTTGAAAATATTTTTTGGTTCAAAAATGTCTAAAGATCGCAAATTTTGTAGGGAATGAATAATTTTTCTTACATGAAAGCTTAGCAAAATTCGTTCGAATCCACGGAGCCCAAATATTAAAAAAATTTCAGTTTTAAGTGAAGGCAAAATCAAAATTTTTGGCTTAAAATTATAAGTAATACAATTTATTTTCAAAATTCCGGTTCCGACGATTTGTTTGCATTTTGGTTGACTTTCATTTAAAAAAAAAGAAAAATTGTTCATTCTCGACAATATTTGCGATCTTCAGCAACTTTTTTTCCCAAAAAAAAACTCTATTTTGGACCAGTATGCTATAGACCAGCGGTGGGCACAAAAATATAACCAAAGAGGAAAACAACAACATCAAGCAACAACAAACGAAATTTTAAAGTTTTTTTTTACTTTCATTTCCAAAATTGCCATTAGCACAAAAAAAAAACAAATTACACTACAAACAAAAACAATTGCTACATTCGTCAAGACACAATGCGGCGCCGTCATTCATGCCTTTGTGTTTTGTTTTTGTTTTCATTTGAATTCAAGTCAACGCTGTGCCTCGATAGCGTTGAAATTCTGCGATTTTTGTGCTTCGATAGCGTTGAAGTTCTGGGAATTTTTTTTCGCTTGGTTGTGCGTCGAATAACGGCTAGAGCAATGTGAGGAAATTGATGCACTAAGTGCCCTTCCCTGCTATAGACCAATGATCTTTGGGTGTATTTTCTATCAACACCAAGCATCCTTTTTAACATATCCTAACAAAACCGCTTCAGTATTCCATCCATACTGTTCACTTCTGCATCAAATTGTTTAAGCTTTTCATGATAAATTATACTTCCAAAGCATCTTCACTGACTTACGACAGCGGTCTATGTAGAAAAAAGTTTCTTATTATGATGTCTTTTTAGTTAAGAGAATCAAACCTAAGCTATCCCTCAAATAATTCATAACTTGAACTGAAGGCACTATTTGAATCTTAAAATTTCAAACTATTAGTGCTTAGCTTTTAATTCAAATTTAAGATCAAAATTCAAGAGGTACTCTCGAATGAGTTCATTGTCAAAAGAGCTGGATATGTTATAGATAAAGCTAGATATTATAGGTCATATAAAAATATTCTGAAAATGGACTTGAGCATTTGCATATTTATCAACTTTTATATATTTGTATGGAAAATTATCAAAATTCAACTAAGAAATTACAGTGCTTATGGTACTGAATCAAGCTGTTCCTATTACTCCATATTGATAACTTATAAATACGCTACGAAACAGTGTTGCAATTTGGAAAGCATACCATAAATGCTGACAAATCCTTAAACAAGGTCATTAATGAACGAAATACAACTTGATTGCCTGACGACTATAGCAAGTTTTAACAGTAAAAACTTGAAAAAAAAATGTTTTTCCAATTGTTTGATTTTTCCTTCATGGGTAGCAAAAGTAAAAGAAACTCCTACTGATACAATTTGAAATATAAGAAAAACATTTTTCATTTTACTCATGACTTGTATTGCCACCATTGGTATAAGCTGGTCTTACTGAATGCTACCGCTGCTGCTTTTAATTAATTTCCCTTTCCTGCAAAGGTTCATTGAATTATAATACAAAATAAAATCGGTGTAAATTGTTTGATTGACGTCCGGTGAGCGTGTATATGGTCTTATGTGTCAGTTTGTATTACCGCCTGTATGTTATTTAATTTTTATTATGTTAAGCTTAGGCGAGTTGGTTTTGAGCCACTTGGACACAATAAAAAGCGGAAGTTTGTCTAGTAATAATTTCTTTTTTTTTCAACATTTTTTAAGATTTTAAGACGACATTTGCGCGGACTTAAATTTTGATTGATGCCTTTGTCATTGTATAGTAAATGGGTTATTATATTTTAAGCAACGAAGTATGAAAAAACCACTATACTTCAATAGAGACGATATTTATAGCAAACAGACCGATTAAAGTGAAATTAGAGCTACAATTTGATATGGGTTGAGACCGCTTTGAATGAACACTTAATGCAGCTGCCACTGAATAATTAACTGTAGAAAAGATATTATCCTTTTGAGTATTCTGCTGACTTCGTTTGAACTTAATACCCAGTTTAACTTATAGACTTAGGACCGAAATTATAAAATCATCACACGATGTGTATGTAATTCAAATCATAGAAGTGAGTGGCATCTTCCACCTCCAGATTGTAGGTGTCACTTGGGAAATATTTTTTGAAATTTAAATCATTGTGGTGTCACATAAAAAATTTAATTCATAAAAAAGTCGTCAAGTAAATGTAATGAAATTTGGTACAAACACATTGATATTCTGAACAACAAATGTGAGGGTATGAATTTTGACATTCGTGAAAAACTTGCATTGGCTTGACTTGACATCGAAGTCCGTTGAGAATAATAAATCGAATTTCTCGCTGGGGTGGCGGTGAAAATTCTGCTGACCTTTATCAGTTATTTTATGTTTTTTAGACATAATTTTCACCAACCTTTGAATAATGTTTGAAAATCAAGATGGTGGCTTCAATATTTCAGCCTCAACAGAAAAACATATAAAAAAGAAATCAAAAATATTTTTTATGCTTGTAATGCATAGTTTGGATGATTAAAAATATTTTTGAATATTGTAATAAAAACTTCCTGAAAAAAATTTTTTTTTTCATTAAAAATAAAAATCATCCAATTACCGACTTTTTAGAAATTTTTCAATTCCTGTAGGGCCCCCGGCTTTTACCTGCAATTCCGGGCTTGATCGGGTCAAAACCGGCCACTTGGCAACCCTGTTCACACACTACAAAAAAATTGTTTTTTCACTGATATGTTCAAAAAGACAGACACCTTAAAAACAACTTTTTTTTTACTTGACTGAAAGCTTTAAGCTAAATAGCTAATGAAGCCAATAGTTGTAGTAACTAAACTTTATTACGAGTATTATTATTCGAATTCATTTTATTTTTATTGGTTGATTTTGTATATAATATGAAAAAAGTAATTCGTCTTTTGTTGCTTACTTTTTGTTAACGAATATATTCTGTGTAAAAAAGAAACAAAATTATTTATTCATAAAAAGTGTTGCCACCGTTTGCAATACAACTACGCCAGTCCTCCATAAAAATTTCCTAGTCATATTGATTGAAGATCCTTTAGCGAAATTTCGGTCTTTGGATTTCAGCTCGTTTTTGAGTCGCCATTCCGTCGGCTATTGGCTGATTTGCATGTTGTACTCGTGAATCCATATCTTTTCGCCAGTTAATATGAATTCAGTAGCGTACCTAGGGGGAGGGTACGAGGAAGCAAAATGATGCTCGCTTAAATCCTGTTTTGCTAAGGTTTTTGTTGAAGTAAAACTGAGGACATTTGTTTTTTTGGAAAATTATTTGAATGTGAAATATATCTGGTTCTGAGTTTTTGGGGAAGCAAAAGTGAGGATCTTTTTTTTTTTTTGGTCAATAAAAATATTTTCTTCAAATTAAAAAAAAAATTCCAAGCTGAGGGCGGCAACTCAACTATTCACCCCAGCCGTCAAATATCCATGGTACGCATTTCATAAAAGTGAGGTCATAGAAGCTCGAGAAATCATACCTTCGGCGAACTACTTCCGATGCATGTTTTGGACAAAATTGAGCTCTTTTGGCATATGACGAGCAGCGACGCGTTTCATGTCAAAAAAAAAATTCAGTCAGTATGTTTGAAGCAGACTTCAATGACTGTTCGTTCACCTCTTGTCCTAACTCCATAACACTGCCCTGATGATTTTGTTGCATCAAATTTTTGATTTTGTCGTTGTTTTCATTGCTCACAACTCGAAATTTATGTTTATAACACAAGACTTAGGTCAAGCTCTGTGTTAAGGAATTTTTCCATTTCATAACTCTTTTTTAAAAAATGATTATTTGTAACACGTAGCATAATTTTCGAATGTGCAATGGTAATGTGGAGTAGTGAGTTTTGGGGGTCAGACACCCTATGTCGGAAGCTTAACAAAAACCATATTTTGCGATCGACTTAAAACTTTTCAAATCATTGCAGAAAACCGCCAAGTCCTTCCGGAACTTTTTTTCCTATATACGCCTCTGGCAGAAATCATTTCAAAATATCTTCATTTAGTACTTAAAACTAACAAGATACATCTATAATACATCTGTATTAGACTGTTGCAGTTTTTTCCGGATTTTTTTTTAATCGGGAAACTCAGTATATTTAGATTTTTACTTAAGTAGCTCTAATATGAAATATAGGTAATTCAATTAAGCTCTTTTCTATGAGCACATCTGTCATATCCCATATTATCAATTTATCTAAGCTAAGCATTTTTTATGTCGAACCAAAAGTTATTAATCATTTTATTTAGGACTTAATAGTTATAACGCATATTATTCAAACGAAGCCGCAATTTAAATATTAAAAATAAATAAATGTTTAACATAAAAAAAAAACACAAATTTTAATGATTAAAAACTTTGACAGGGCAAATTTGACAAGCACCTAAAATTGTCAACGGCCAGCATTAAATACAGAAATTGTTACCCGTAAGCGACAGGTCATTAGACCGCTTAACGGTGACACATAGCTAATTTTTTACATGACACTCAACTTATCGTTAGTTTATGACAAATCGGTGTTATTTTTATGCCGTTTCATCTTGCCCCAAAGTACAAGACAAGAACATTTCTAAGGCTTTCCTCGCTTATGTAAAACACGTTATTTGTAGCACAGACTATGGGGTGGGCATCTTAACACCCCAAGTGTAATAGGCACGTGTGTAGCACGGCTAAGAGACGTGTGTCAAATATAGCTACTTATGTAAAATAAATACTTGGTGGTAGGCAACTTTTTTGATTGAATAAGAAGACAAATGCTAAGCAGCTTTACTAAGTTGTTGGAAAAAGAATTTCAAGTAAAATGCGAGAAACATTAACAACTTGAATGTCGAAATGCGTAGAATGTAAAATATGTGCAAAGCTATCAAAATTATTTTAAGTAAAAACAAACAAACGATATAACAAAAACAGCTCAAGTAGCAACTAAGCAAAAATAAAAAATGCATTAAAAGTTGTATTTCATTTAAAAAAAAAAAACTACAAAATTTAAATTTTGCGTCAGAAGCCATCAAATAATTGACGCACGCGTTCAACTGTGACGATAAACTCAAAACCGCTTAAGTGCGATTTTAATTTTAATTTGTCGTTTTGTTTTGTTTTTTCTAGTGATTTAAAATGCAATTAAATTGCGTCAATGTACAACAACAAAACAAACTACTTTTTGTTATTTTTAAAACAACAATGTTATCAAAAAAATGTTGTAGCAAGATAATAAAGAGATATTCATTCAGTCAGACAGACAGATAAACAGACAGACAGTTATTAAAAACATGTCAAAATAGCGTCTCCATTAACGAAATAAAATAAATAAAAAAAACATCAAATTGCATAAGAGACTTTTATGTTTTTTTATCTTGAATTTTCTTTTGTTGCATACAATTTTTGACCTTTCTGTTATGTAGTTAATTTGTTTCGTGTAGCCCTTTTAAAGGCATTTCAGGTATTTTTTCATGTTTTACATCTTTGCCTTTTACTTATTACTTTAGGCCCTTAAATTACGTATTTGAATAATTGTTAACATTTCTTATTGATATTGAATATAATGTTTCTTTTCCTTTATTGCAGGTAAGGAAATGATCTTTTACATAACATGTTGTATAAACATTTCAAACAGGTAATGCTCAAAATGTTTGAATATAAAATTGTTCAGAGTTATTATTTCGAAAATTCAATGAAATTCTGAAAGGACATAAAAAAAAACTATGTTCGTTAGAGGGGGAAAAACTTCCAAGGCTTATATATTTGGCCTTGCCACTACACATAAGACTCTTTAACTTAAGTAAATGGGTTTTTTTTCGAGGTTTTACTGCCAGAGATCAGCTGTGCTATATATATATAATGATATTCAATAAATGTTTGTTTCACTTAATGCTGTAGATTTTTTTTTTTTTTTTGAGTTGGCCTTGTGGCGTAGTGATAGTATACTATGCTTAAAGGTCAGAGGTGCTCCTGTTTTCGATTTTCGGTGCTTTCATAGCTATACTGTTTTCACATTTCCTACTTTTTCCTCCTCAGGAATTATTTTCCTTTTTTTCTGCTTAGTTTTCTGAAGGTTTTTTCGAGCTCTGTCCAAAGTAGCACCATAGTGAGCTTTTTAGCTATGATAAAAAAAAGTAGAGTATTTTAATAACACCGTGCGACAACATTTTTCACACGCCAGGAAATTAATATAACGACGAAACTAGAGCCCAAATGTAAAAAAAAAAACTTCATTCTCAATTTAACTTTAACTAAAGTTCGTCCACAGGTTGAAATTCAACTATTAAAGTGACAATACAAAAAAAGTTCAGTACCACTTTATCTGATTAAATTTCATTGGTCCCAAAAAAATCATAGTATCATGTTTTCCATCTCTATATCTTTCTTAAGTTTCAATCTATTAACTTTATCTCAAATTCCACCAAAACCGATACATTAGCTTAGGTGTGAAAACGTATTTTAAAGTTAAGGGTGTGGCGCCGCCCACTTAAATACAAATACCTTTTCTAAAGGTTCAATTTATCTCCATACCAAATTTCATCAAAATCGGTTCTTTAGTTTAGCTGTGAAAACATATCTCCTAGTTGAGGACGTAGCACTGCCTATTAAAAATATATATTTTTCCTCAGAACTCAATATATCTCTGTAAAAATTTCTTTAAAATCGGTTCATTAACTTAGTAATAAAAACGTATTTTCCTATTAGAAGCTTGGCACCGCCCACAAAAGAACATATTTCTTGACTTAATTATAGCATTTTTTGTTATTTGATGGGTGCCACTCCTACTTATAGAATACAGTTTTTAATACCCCTCCTTAGGGTTCAGTCTATCTATCTATCTAAGCCACACTTGATCGAAATCGGTATCGGTATCAGTTGTATCCAGCGCCACATAAAAACTTTGCGAGACCCGCGGAAAGGGGCTTCTTATAACTAAACTTAAATAAAATTTATGATCAAAATAAAAAAGACAATTTCTTATCCTAAAAATGCAAAAAAATGTATTTATATTAAACTTACATTTTGATGATAAAAAAAAACAGATTATTCGTAAAATAAAAATGTTTTTCCACAACTGCAATTCATAAAAATCGTTGAAATGCCGAAAGGGGCCTCTTTCAGTAAGCTCCTTCTGTTTCGTTTCCCACAAGACATGCACATCCACACAATATCTTGCCATTTTGGGAGCTCCTTTAAGTTCGGGGTTCAGAGTCCTAGTCCTACATTTAGCCCGTTTCAATACCTTTCATCCAGGACTGGTTGGGGGCCTCTTTGAGCTTGGAGTCCAGGGCTATAACCCTACCTTAATCCAGCACTGAGTCTTACCATCCCAAATCAATAAAGCTAGAATGATGTGATCATGTTATTTATTTATTTATTATTTATTTATATATTGTCTTCAAAACATACTTTTCAAAAAATATATTGAATAGATATTTTCAAGGACATTCGGGAATAAAATTTTAAAATCATAAATGAAAACAATACTTTTCTTTCTACTCTTGTATTTGACAACCTAAGATAAGTTGTTTTCGAGCATTTAAGCGGAAAGTCGGTCCGGTCTTTAAAAGGCACATATTTATAAGTAAAAGACCTACGAAGAGAAGTTTGTTCTCTAGAAGTTTATTCAATTAAGAGGTCAAGGGTAACATTAAAAAATCACACTTCAATATTAGACAAAATTTTCGTACCATTTATTTTAAAATGATTCCTAAAATGTGTCTTAGCGAAATTTGCGTCTTCAAAATACGCAATCCAAAATCCACAAAAAACAAACTGTTCTTTTGGAGTTATAATTTTGCTATTGAACCACCGACTACTTACTGTTCACCAAAGTGAATTGGAGAAAACTCATTTTTCTTTCAAGCTCAAACTGTTCTTTACGCGTGTAGGCAGCAACTTCCATTAAATCAAGTAATTACACGTACGCTCGTACATGTGTTATAGCCAAGAGCAATTTTATGCAATCTCTATATGATTTATGTGGAGTCAACAATGTGTCCTCATTAAAGCAGGAACATGATGAAAACACTTGGAACACGTTAGATTGGAATACATTTTGTTCTGTTTATGAGTAGGTGACCGGGTATTTCTGGAATTGCATTTGATATTGCAGGAAGAACAATTAAAGCAGCAGCAGTGCATAATAAAAAAAAACTCTCAAAACAAGTCTGGAGTGGCAAGTTTATAGCTGACTTAGGACAAGTTTCTTCTATGATTTAGCAAAGGAATTAATGAATGATGAACGACTTATGTTTGTTGTGTAGTTGCCACAGAGGTCTACTAATTAATATTTTGAGATATTCTTTGCCAAAGCAAAAGGACTTGAAGCATTATGCCTCCTAATTTGATGACTTACTATAAGCCATTTTGGCATAAGTGAAATTTTGCTACAACTTTTCAATATTCTTTTTAAGAAATGTTTTTTAACTCTGTAACCATCAACTGGTTCAAATATTATGAATGAGTTGGTATTTTAAAGAAAAAATTTTAATTTCTTATGAAGTAAATGATCTTATGAGTTAAACTTGAAAATTATCCAAAACTCATATATTCATTTTTGCTATTTATGTACAAAATAAATGTATCAAAACGGAATTTTAACACCTTTTATTCTCTTTAATTTTTGCTAATGCAAAGACCGATATTCTTGTAAATTAACAAACCGTTTAAGCACAACAGATGTATCGCAAAACTACTTATAACTAAAAACATTTTTAGTATAATCCCAAATTAATAAAAACCACTCTAAAATGTCAAACACATAAAAATTAAAATAATAATTGTGATAGTCAGCAAAAATAATAAAACGATTTAAACATCAGCGTAAACGGTGCGATTTGTTTAATATATGGACATATGTATGTAGATAAAATCAAATATTTGAAATATTTGCTAATAATACCAAGTATGTATTTAACAGCAATTCAACAAAAAAAAAATCCCTAAGTCATAGAAATAAAATTGCAAATTTTATCATTTTTTCTAACCGGTTTGCTTTTTCCGCTAAACTGGTCTAAACTGTGCAATGTGACAGCAATAAAACTTCACAACAGCAGCCGCAACAGCATTTTAATCAGCACTTGCGCAACAACAAATAGCAAACTAACTCGGCCAAAAATGTTGATTTCACAGATATTTCAAATGAATAAATTATTTTGGTATAAATTGCGTTGCAGTTGCTGTACGAGTTATTTATACAACATCGGCAGCAACAGGAGCAGCAGCAACAAAAACAACGGAAAACAACCTGTCGCTATGTCTTGCGCGAATTGCACTGAATGCGCATACGCAACAGCGGTTGTCAACAAAATTTGTAAAACGAGATCAATGATTTCTACGAAAATTTGTCATGCCTTTTTTTTTGTAACATTGTGAAAACTTGTATTGCATTTACGAAAAATATTTTCATAGCAAATATTTTGAATAAATTTAAAGAAATTATTAACAGATTTTGAAAAAAATATATTTTCGAAAAAACTTCACTTACATTTGCTTCAAACGAAATAATTATAAGCTCTTATGGACTTAGCAAAAGTTTGATTTAATTGTAGGTTTATACCAGGATTTGGTAAAAAATTGAGCAAAATTTTATTTAAAAATATTCTTCTGAACACCAAAGTCTTCTGCACTTTTCGTTTTCTTGAAAATATCATCAAATGAAATCTCAGTGGCTGCCTTTTGGGTCCATAATTGCTAAGCAAAAAATATTTGTTCTATGGTACTCTCTCTCTGCCATTCAGCAATCTCCATCAAATTTGACAATAAACTGTAATATTTATCTAATATGACAATCTTAAGAATGTCAAAACAACCTAGGACTATGAACCGTCGAAATCAGTGGCTTACTTATGCAGTTCACAGTCTTTCTGAACCAATTACTCGAATCAAAAACCACTTCATGCTCTAATGCATAAATATTTGTTTGAGCTCATAATTTGTGTGGAAGGTAATTCGGATGTGTAAATCATGAATATGAAGTCGGATATTCATTTCGGTGAATGTAGTACTTTGAACAGATAAAAATCTGCATAAGCCCGCCTATTGATGGTTGCCAAAAAATGGATGCCACTGGAACCCCAATTGTCTCTTTTTACGTAAACTCATACACCTTTGACTAGATAATACATTTAGCTACTCACCAGTAAAATTATGGACTCAATCAAACAAGAAATAATTTTATTTTTTACTAATTGAAAAATTTGGTATCGCAAAAAAAATTAATTCGTTTTTTTTATTTTTCGATGAATTTCCACTTAAAACTATCGTAACTGTCAAACGAAGCATGAGATGTCGCACAATATGCACCAACACATAAGTTGAAACCTTGATTAAGGGCCGTACTGAACCGTATCAATTCAGCTATAGCCCATCAAAAGGCGGTGGTATGCATTATAGGGTTAAACTATAGTTTTGATCAAAAAAAAAAGAATAATGATATCGAAATACTAACTTCAACAATATATTCACGTAAAAATGTCTCAAATATACCATAGTTAGCTTCATTAGTTGCGTAGAACGTGATTCAAATTTCTGTTTTCTGATGTGGCAGTGAAGGAACTTCCTTTGAATCTTGCGGTTTCCATAAAAGTGCTGATCGACAGGTTTCACTACCGTCTTTCGTGTGGCATATCCATTGCCAGCGTATTTTCATAATCTCAGTTGAGACAGGAAATGATGTTCGAATTCTCAATATCCATCTCAAGCTGGAATTTACAAAAGTTTACATTTATCTCGGCAGTGTACTTATGCGGAATTATGTTCGCAAAGCATAGAGCAACATTAATTGATTGATCGTAGTGCTGAGATTATGTTTGACTTCCATAATTTGTGGAGTTTTGCAAAGCCACTTCTCGTTTTGTTGCTGCTTGCTGCTGCGTCGTCCACCAACGTCACACAGTGAGTTTTTTAGTGCAACCCCTCTTTTTTAATTTAATCAAAATCAATTTATTTTAGTTCAAATTTTTTTTTTTCTAAGTGATATCCAAAAGTAATTTTCAACCTTTCATAATCGATTGGATCAAAAAAAAAATTTAGGGTGGATCTAAATAAAATTGTTTTTGTTCCAATCGATAAGGAAATGTCGAAAATAGCCATTTTCAAGCTTTATCTATCGACTGGAACAAAAAAAAATTGTATTTTGATCCACCCTAAAATTTTTTTTTGCTCCAATCGATTATGAAAGGTCCAAGATGGCTTCTGGATACCACATAGAGTGGCTCCGGAATTTCAAAAGGACCAAAATGGTCGAAAACGGTCATTTTCATTTTCCCCAAATGATTTCCAAAATCCCCATTAATTACAGAAAAAAAAAATGTTCGAATGTTTGTCAAAAACGGTCCTTCCAGGTTCCGGAGCCACCCTAAATGATGTCCGAGATCCAGTTTCGACCTTTCCCCATTAATTGCAGAAAAAAAAAAATTTTTTCCGAAAATGGCACGAAAACGGTCCTTTCCAGTGTCTGGAGCCACCTTAAATGATGTCCGAAATCCATTTTCGACCTTTCCCCATTAATTATAGAAAAAAAAAAATTCCAAAAATGGGTCAAAAACGGGCCCCGTAACTTGAAATGGACCAAAATGGTCGAAAACGGTCCTTTTCATTTTCCCTAAATGATCTCCAAAATCCCCATTAATTACAGGAAAAAAAACCACCACCAACCTGAGTGAAGCAGCTTTGAGTTAAATTAAATGCATGCGTAAACACCCAATTTTTAAAAAACCTAAAAGTATGGCACATTTTATGTTCAAATTCGCTCATTTCCGTAACATATTTTGTTCGCTCATTTCCGTAACGTATTCACCAGTTTACCCCCATGCCAACGCGCGTATAGAATTATATACTTCAAAAACTCGAAAAATTTTTAGCACCAATTGTGAACTTCTAACGAAAAAGTTGGACATTCAATAACGAATTTATATTCTTAAAATTTCTTTCTCTAAAACATAACCGAGATATTGTAAAGCTTGCCGTATGATACAAACATTGGACAACACTTTTTCACGAACTACAAAACTCAACCACACGTCAGCACATTAAATCAACAAAATGTAAACTGATAGAAATTCCAAAATTTAACATGAAAACAAATTCTCTTGCTCATTTATTTATTTTTAAACAAAATAACATATTGTTATTAATGAATATACCAAAAATTAACGATTGGCTTGAGGCAAACGAAAACTTTACGCTATGACCTGGTCAAAGTTTGACTTTAAATTTAGCACAAATTTTTTTTGTTTTTATATAGGTCAAGAACTAAAAACTAAAAGAAATATTAATAACAGACTTTCATGTTAATATTTGTTCATACTGACAATAAACTCCAGCTGTTAGGCTAACAATCTTTCAAGGCATTTATTTCAAAGAATTATTGAAATTCGAAAATAATTTAATGAATTTAATAGCGTGGCAATATATTTACAATTTCAAATTTGCACACATTAATCACCTGTAAATGAGCTGTGAAATTCCATTTTAAAAGCAAAGAAAGATAATGCAAAAAAATAAAGAAATAAAGTTCACACACAGCAAGTTCATTAAGGTCAATTGCATACTACCACACAGAGGCATGAAATGGCTTATGTACAATATATGTGATGCTCGAGTAAGCCAAAAGTAATGGCAAAAAAAAAAGCGGCAACTTTTGCTATCAACGGTTAATCTGCATTGTAAGCCATCTAATCAAAACAAACAATAACACACTTTTTTTTACAAAGCGTAAACATTTATTTGTTTTTTTTTCGAATTTTTTACGCTAATAAACTTTAATGCGTATGCGTCGAAATGTAGCATGAAAAACTTCATTTTAATTTTTTTAGTTTTTTCTTTGCTCTTAACCACTTTGCTATTTTGGCCAAAAGCTTAATTTGCAATTTTGTTTAATACTTTTTTAACAACAAAATACACGCGCTACTTTTGACCATAAAAAAGCTAAACAACTGGAGCAGCAGCAGCAGCAACACACCAACGTAATTATGGCATAAACCTAGCAAATCGCTTACAAAGTGCGCATAGTCTTTTGGTTTAATAAGCCTGGCTAACTGAAGTGGTTTGCTTTGAAAAATTTGCAACAGTTTTTTTCTACTTTTATTTTTTTTACTTTAAAGTCAAGTGCCCGAATTTGACGGGTTTGATTTGTTTTCTTGCTTGAAATTTTATCTCAAAAATGGCTTTAATTTGATAATAAGTATTTCTTATAACGTGTGTGTTAAATGTAGCTGCAGGCATGCGCAGCATAGATACGCATACGCATCTATAAACTTTTGGTATTTGTAACATATTTAATCACAAAAAAAAAAGAAAATAAAAACAAATTCATGCTCTGATTATTACCTGCTTGCTACTCGTGTTGCTGTTAATCTTGCCAGCATTTGCTAATTTGAATTTCAAAACTTTTTTTCCTTACTTTTTACATAATAATGATTTGAATTTAAAATGCCACACCCTGACAGAAAATTTGTCTATACAAATTTTTACGAAATTTCCATAGCATTAAAGACTTTAACAATGAAACCACTATATTGTGAATTTAATAGATGACCCCAACTGATTTCAAATTCAAAGATGATAAATAAACTTTCATAAATAACACTATGATGCAAAATTCATATTTCTTTAAAATGATTCCGAGTCAATTTAGAATCCAGGGACCCTACTCTGTAATGCGATTCGCAACAAAATCGTATCGCAATTGAATAAATTGTACTCATTGAAACTAAGGAAATCTAAAAAGCAATATACACTGATAACTGTCAAAAAGTTGAATAATATCGTTAAGTCGAACTCTATCGAAAATTCGTTAAGAAACGAATAACATCGATAAACAAAAGTATTCGATGAAAGTCGAAAAGTATTGAAAAATCGATATATGTATGTATAAGAGTATTAAAAACATCAAAAAAATCGATAACGTATTGTATAATATTGAAAAAGCGATAAAAGTGAAAAATAACATAGTATCGCAAAACATCAAAAAGTCAAGAGATGTTTAAAAGTATCAAATAGCTCCAAAAACAAAGTACAAAAATATGCTGATATCTAAAAATTGATATTGTGGAATAATCATAATTATCGTATGATATCGAATAATATGAAATAGTATCAGAAAACATTCAAATGTCTCTTATTGTTGATTATGCTGAGTATAGTTTCGAAAAACATCAAAAAAAGTCGATAAAAGTTTTTTATAGTATCGTAAAACATCAAATTAACAAAATTAGAACAACAATTAAAGTTATCGAAAAAGTCGCAAATAATCGAATATAGTCGGCCAACAGTAGTACGTTGTAATCCGATAAATCATGAAAATGGTGAGATAAAATCGGTACTAACAATATGCAATTGGAATGCCGGATTACAAGGGGTGCCAGATAAGTCAGGGGCCGGATTACCGCGGGTTGACTGTAGTATCAAAAACATAGAAAAAAAGATCGAAAATTGTGAAATTTCGAAAACATCGAAAATGTATCGAAAAGCATCAAAAAAGTCAATAATTATTTCGAATAGTATCGAAAGATATCAAAAGTTGAGTTGTATTAAATACGGAAAATACCAAAAAAGTTGAAAAGTCTCGAAAACATCAAAAAGTTAGGAGAAATATTGAATAGTTGTAAAGTTTTGAACAATACCGGAAAACGCAGAAAAAGTCGACGCAAAATAAAGTGAATGGAATCGTTATGAAAAACATCAAAAAAGTCGATCAAAGTTAATACTGTCAAAGGAGTCCATAAAAGTATCGAAAAACATCAAAAAAGTCCTGAAGTATCGAGAAAAATTATCAAATTTTTAAGTTTTAAATTTAGTACTCGTATAATGAAAATCGATTGTCATCAACTTATATAATTTACACAGCATTCAATTGGATATTGCATTAAAAAGTATCGACGAAGAGTATGGCAGTTCGTCGAATAATATAGAGAGGTTATAAAAGTTGAAAAGTAGCAAAACTTTTCAGAACATCGTACCAACTAATTACTTATCTGAGGTATGAGGCCGTCCATAAATAACGTGAGTCAAAATAAGGGGGGAGGGGGGTCCGGCAAAATCTCACCAAATCTCACGTTGACTTTTTAATGCAGAGAGTATACATTATTATAGCAGATTACATCAAAAAATTATAAGGAAAGTCTCACGAAAGAGAAGGGGGAGTCCCGACAGAACTCACCAAGGGGAGGGGGGGTCCGAATTTTAAAAAAAAAACACCCCACGTAATTCATGGACTTCGCCTATAACCTTCTCAGCAAAGAACGAAAATTGCATCGTGCACGAATCGAATAATTAACTATATAGCCTTAGAAACTTTTATACCCCGGTGTAAAACAGCTCAGTAGTGCGAAGGAAATGCTTTGCCAACATAAAAGTTTTTTCCTTTGGAATTTGATCTTATCTGTTGAGCTCAATCTCTGAGTAGACATTTTCAGCTTGTACAATCTAAAGTGCCAGTTACCACCTTTAGCCAATAAACAGAGTTTTTGGCATATCCTCTTTGAAGTTAACCTTAGTATAAACGTTGCCTACCATTGGCTTGATATATGCGAGTCAATACAGGCGACAGGCTTCATCCTTTGAGCTGCATAATTTTAAGACTTAAAACTTCTTTGTTGAACCTTCTTTTTCATTTGTGATCCTAAGTTACTAAACCAAATTTGATGTACTATATTATCCTATTTCGCAAATTTGCTTATTTATTAACTGAATTCTATGCAGAAGAATTGTCAAAAGTTAAGTTACCTTATTACTTATTGTTAGTTCTTTCAAAAGATAAGTTTCAATACCAATTTTTCAATGTTCGAAGGAATTTTTTTTTCCAACAACCCTAAAATGATTATAATCGCAGATCTGCTTAATGAAAAAGTTAGAGAAGATATGTTTTATTTGTCAATGTCGTAGTCACGTTAGCTTAATTAAAAAACGAAGAAAGTTATCCGCATCTCAGCCACCCTTATGCTAGGCCATTGCTTGTGCTTACTCTTCATGCAAAACTGTGTACACCTGCGGAGCTTCCTGTTTCATACAAACAACAAAAATTTTACTTTGTACAAAAACTATGGCATTCTTACTTTCAGGCTTTCCATTGCAATTATGTACATAAGTGCATAAGAAATTCTAAATGTCGATCTCACCTTTTTATCATAAAATGTATACCTACTGATCTTGTTCCTAATACTTTTCATTTGAAACTCAGTTTTTTTTTTTTTTGTAATTTCCTATTACAAATATTTTCTTTTCTTAAGATTTTCTTACCATTCCTTTGAAATTTACGAACTCTATACAAATCTCAGCTCAATTCTTACCTCTTCTCTAGAGGTAGTCTATTTTAATTGTTGCTTTCAAACGCTTTACCCTAGTCATTTAGATTTTTCTGCTGAACTTTCATGCCACCGCACCACATTTCTATCAGTGTATTAACTTTTGTTATTTATTTACTTAATCGTTCTATTAGAATTTTTCTAAACGTTCACAATCATTGTGGGCTGCATTCTACCTTTCAGTGTTGCTTTGTGAAGACAACTATGCTAAGAACTTAACTGTTTTATGTCTCTATATCATCGTCAGGTGCAGTCTGACAGTCGCATACTGACGGATAATAAAACATTATTAAATGGTTTTTTTTTTATGATTTTTCTATGCAACTTAGAACATTTTTTTTAAAGTTTTATTTTTATGCATTTGAATATTTCTTGGTTGATTTGATTCAATCGCATTATGTTTTTCCATTTACTTTATGCATCACACTGTGGGGGGTCATTTGTTCAGTATGAATTTCAGGAACTTTGTTTAATTTTAAGCTTCTTACGACTTTTTTTATGCTTAGCTGCTACATATATCACATTTAGTGTTGAAAATCGTTTTAAAAGAAATATGATGCTTGAGAATTCCGAATCACCAAAATACATTTGCCGCTGAGATTAACCATTCATCCAACCAGATGCATACATTATTTTAGTATAATTTTTGATACATATCGGAGAATCTCTTATATATAGTTGCCTCTCGCTTAAGCATATCTTTTATAAAACTTACAAAACAAAAGACTTAGGCGAGAAACTTATATTGAACTTTAATTTTTTATTTTTATTACATACTTTGTATTGTCTCTTTTTAACAAAATTTCAAAAGCATTGAGTTTGAAACTGTACAGTATTCATGGTAGTAAAATTTAGATTATAATGGCTAATACAGAAATGTGAATAATTTAATTTCATTGAGTTTTTAAGCTTTTTATTTGCATATCAGAGCAGTTTAACTTTAAACTTTTGGAAGTAATGGCTTGTAATCAATAGACATTAGGAAGGTTTTTCATATCGATTTAACTTTTGTTTGATATCTTTTAAGTGACATATATTCGGTATATTCTTTAACCGAAGCTCATATTAAAAATATTGTCCAAGCCGATAGCCTTTGCAGCTAGTGCTTACCATTGTTTCTTATAAATTCATTTATAATAAATATATAATAATAATAATAAAAATATTGTTGTGTGCTTAAAGCAAGAAATTCAACGACCAAAATTTGTGACAAGTTTTGGCCTTAAAGCATTTAAAATATTTATTTTGTCATTTGATTTTACAGCAGTTATTACTATTTGCTGCAAAGAAACAATATGCGTTATTAGACTTTTTTCATTGAGTTGGCAATATCAACGTTATGAGATATAAAATCATTATCATGTAAAACAAAATTCTAAGTTCTATGCTACAACTCTACGAGCTCTTTGTACGCAGCATGCAGCTTTTTATTATTATTTCCCATCAATGAGAAAGCAATTACATTTCTACGACTTGCAAAATGTTGCAGCTTAATTTTACTACATTACAACTTTGCTGTGTCACAAAAGACACTCAAACAATTTTGCAGTTAAAGTGCTGCAACAAGTAGTACCGAACTGATGATGCAATTATTACGTACGCATTTATGACTGGTTTATTCTCAGGCGTAAAAGCAACAGCAACAGCAATAAAAGTCACTGCAATAAAATGAACACTCAATTGCATTTTTAAAGTTTTTTTTTAGTGCTTACGGATAGTTCCTATGATGATGTAAGAGAAACATTCTAACTCCAATGGATGCCAACCAGCCAACATTTACTCAAGTGAGCAGAAGAAGAAGAAGAAACTAAAGCAACAACAACAAGGCATACGTAATTATGTGCCTTGCCAGCCAGCGCCTTAAGACACATGAGAATTAGAGAGTTGCGTTGCGTTGCGCCACTATGACTATGGTCAACGTTTTAGAATTTAGCTATCTGACTCTTAGAACACTGGCAGAGCTACAAGCTACAAAACATTTTCATTTTTGGGTCCATTGAAGAGTCACTTTGGTGTTGAGTGAAAGAATCGTTCTGACTTTCATGCGGTGAAGACGTGTTTTTTTCTCTTCTAAAGTTTTGTTGTAAGAAATTAAAACGGAATTCTCTATTGTTGTTGTTGTTGTTTTTTTTTCTAAAACGTTAAATTGTCTGTTAGTTAATTTGTGCTTTGTTGATTTATTCAAGTTGAAATTTAATTTATCGTGTTTGTTCTTATGCGGTATTCTTAGGAAAGTTCGCTGCTTAAGTCTTGTGTTTTTATTGTCAGTAGTAATTTAATGTTAATTCGCTTGTGAGTGTTTTATTAAGAAGTTGTGTTTATTGGAGCAAAATACTTGTTATATCGTTGGAATTCTTGAAATTATGTATATAATTGCTAGAAAATTCTAAGCAATATTTGCATAATGCCTTACGATTATGCAAGTTTCTGTTGAATTTGAAGTGCGATTTATACTCTCACATTGGCAAAGTGTATTGAAATACGAATTACGGTACGATGAATGCGCTGCAAGATTATGTGGAAACGCAGATGAAAAAGTCAGAGAAGATGATGAACTATTTGCTGAAATTGGAGCAAATGGTAGGTAGAACATTTAAATTCTATATATATTTTGGTGCAACAACTAAAAAAGTTTTTGCTCTAAAGAAAAACTGAATTTAATGACGCGTTTTTGCAAATTTTAAACAGTTCGTTCAGAAAAGAATTGCCACTATACTTAACTTTAATTTTTGATCTGTTAATATCAATTTTGACTGAAAGCTTAGGTCGAATAGCATCAATTTTCTCATTTTTATTATATTCAAATTGCTTTCAATTCAAGTATTGGGTTTCGTTAAGGTTCCAACTTTTAAAACGTTGCTTGCCATATGATAGTTACTTAAATATGAATGTGCCTAATGTACAACCCTCAATGTATTCACTTCTTATCTAAATGTTGCTCATACGACATGTTCTACTAAAATTCTATTGGAAGTAATTTTTAAATGAGCAACGCTAAGCACCATACAAAAAAAGAGTTTTTTGGGCAAAATTAATTACAATAAAGTTTAGCTACTACAGCTATCAGTCTTTTTAGCTATTTAGCCTGAAACCTTAAATCAAGTAAAAAGCTTAGCCTAGTAATAATATATAAAAATTGCTGTGAACTTATAATTCAACAGTTCCAAAGGTGAAAAAAATTGTCTTGAATATGGACACCTTAATATAATAGCATAATAAGTCGATCTCACATATGTTGTATAATTGTGATCTGATCATAATCATTTAATATAATATATCGATTAGTTAAAAAAAACACAGTACTTAAAATTAAATAATAAATTAATGAAAACAGCATAAAGTCTCTAAAATATTGTAACTAAATAAGTAATAGAATTTTCGAAAATGTTATATCAGCACTTAAGTAGGAATAAGAATATTTTCAGAAATGCTCTCAAATAGTTAATTAATAGGTGAATCAAGTGAATGCTTCTCCAAAATTAAAAAGAAAGTCTACCATATGCTTATGATGTCAAAAATGACAATCGTATTTTGTACTAACAATGTCTTCAAAGGCCATTGACAATCGTTCCACCAGCAATTATAAGTGCTTAAGTTCTTAGTGGTCTATGAAAATTTAGCTATTATTTTTATATTTTTACAGTACTGAACAGGAGACTCAGTAAAAATGTATCATGTGTTATTATTTTTTTAGATTCTCCTCTTTCATAAGATATCAATATTGATTACTTCGTGTGCAAAAATCTGACCTCAAGACTGCATTGTACTTGGGCTGGACACAGCTTTCGTATTGTCAAAATCATATTAAAATACTAGTAATACTAAAAATAATCTATCAAATATAGCTAAAATTCTCCGTAAAAAATACATATTTTTAACACCATAATGTATGGATCAACAGGCATTCGACATTGCAGTCTTTTCTGTAAAATTCCTATTCTGAAACCAGCTTTGTTTTGGTTATAAATTTTAAAGTCAAAAAATCTTAAACATTTCAACAATAATTGATTAAATCGGCTTTAAACACTTTGTTATTGCAAATGCTATGAAAACAGCTTAAAATTCTATCATAAAATATATCAAATAAGATTATGCTTGAAGTAGCGTAAATTAACAGCTTATTAAAACTATACGCCACTCACTGATGTATCCAAGCACATATGAATTTGCACAAAGTGTCTTATTGTTCCACCTACGCAAAGAATAACGACAATTAAACTTGGCCAAGTAGCATCAGTAGCAGATAACAATAAGCGGCAATAATTAACGAGCATTTCCTAGCGAACAAAAGATATACATATTTCATAAGCAAAAAAGTTACTTTTTAGCTTAGATTTTTTATTATATTTTTTGATTTATGACAGCGTAAATAATTGTCAATTGAAAATATCATTAAAAAATCTGCATTTTAAATCTGCACAATACTATGTACATTTTTAAAGGTCATATTAATTTCATGGCATAGTTTAAAGTTTTGCAAAAGCACAAATTGAGCTTGACTGTTCATAGTTTGCATAAGAATTGGGAACACATGCGTTTACTTAGAAATAAAATTTTTGTTTTTTTTTTTAACTCTCAATGCGAAAACTTGTCTTCATGGTTAAGTTAACAAACATTTTAGTTGTTGTTGTTGAACAAATTCTTAAAATTGTTATCAATTATATAACTATTGGGCGCATGCGAAAATTCTCAGTTCATTTTGTTATAACTGTTGACAGGCAAATTATTATGTTACTAACTTTATTTGATAGTTCTTTTTAAATATGAAAAAATACACACATTGCGCAAGTTTGTTACTTAAGTCTTTTGTTCACACGGTTTCACGCTCTTTTTATGTTTTGGCGCATTTGAAAAATTATTGTACTTAGTGATATAATTTTGAGCCCATTGTATATATATTGTTCTTAAGTGCGTATTTGGGGAAATTCTTCAGACCAGATTTCATACTTTCGTATTGAAAAATATTTGTTTTTTAAACTACAAGCGTGGTATTCCTATTTTGTATGCATGTTTATATGACTTTTAAAAATATTTTTCTATGCGCATTGCGCATATTAGAACAACACAATAAACATCAAATCCTGTATGGTTTTTTTGTAAACCCGGTATAAGCTTCGAATGTAACGTTTCGTCAACCTTTTAGAAATCTCTCACAAGAAATCTCACAAAGTCTTAGTTACGTTTCACAATTCTTTCATTTCCATTTTAGCAAGCTTTCTGCAATGTGTCAATGTTCGCCTTTTGATTTCATTTGAAAGGTTACAGATACATTGTAAGATTATGAAAAAAAACGTTTTTATTACGTCATTGAGACTGAATTATTATTTCTTTTTACCCGTGTCATCATTTACGTTGTTACTTAATATTTAGTTATTGTTTATGACGTTTCTGAATTTATAATTGACAATGATTACATAAAGCTATACTTAACATATACAATCATAAAATACTATTTAGAAACACTTCACAATTATTGCTTGTGAAACATTACATTTGGAATATATGTATAAGAAAGATTTCTGTAACATTCCGTTTGCAGTATTTCAAGTAAAACGTTTCTGGTACGTTATGTTATATTTCTGAAACTGTCAGAAACATTACATGCTGAGCGGGAATGCATTTTTCATCGAATTAATATTCAATAATGTGGTCAAAATAATTACTATATTTGCTGTCAGCAGCCTTAAACCCAAAGAAGGTCGTTCGTATTTTTCGTAAAATCATTTCTAGTCAGAATAAGTACACAAAAATAATTTTTTTATCGAATCGACAATTGTTCGTTCTGCCAATTTGATCAGAATGGCATGAAGTATAACATACTAATGTTTTCGACAGTTCGACCCGGATTTAATTTCCATGCATCGACAGACTAAATAAAATTAATAGTGTTTCTTATATTTCCCAATACTGACTCCAAGCCCGGCTGTATTCCTTTCAGAACCAATTTCCAGTATAACAGAATATTAGGGTATTTTATACAATATTTTTTAGTAGAAATAAAATAAAAAGCATTTTTGGTACATATGGATTAAATATACATATGTATCAAGCCAAGTTTAATTTTTTCCATTGGCAACTTTGAATAGAATATCTCAATATCTTTTGATAGAGGAAATATTCTACGACTAGATTTTAAAACGAATAAGTTTTCTTGAAGTTAGCTCTATCATGATGCCATCTAAAATTATTGTCTTATAAATGGCCAAAATGCACAAAATACTTAATATTCGGTATTTAACACTGCGCACAGTACTTTGAGCCCATACAAAATCTGCTCAGAAATAGAAAGAGTCGGCTGATTTGGTAGCTGATTCCAAAAATGAGTGAAGAAATGTAAACTTACTATTTCTCTCAGATCAAGTTTGAGTTTTAAGCTTTTACTAATTTTTACTAATTTTAAAGCTTTATAAAAATATATAGAAAACCAAAAATCTTATTTTATTCTATTCTCAAATTAAAAGGCTTAAATCTATATTTTATGTATTATATTTTTCATGTAAAGGAATGCAATGAAAATATTTCGCTAGTTTCTAGAAAATAGTGATATTAAACCATTTTTCAAAATTAAATTTCTCAAAGAATCGGAAAAATTCGGTAAAACTTTTTACAGATTCTGAAAGATAATGAACTATTTTTATGATATTTTGTAAAATGAGTGTGGAATTCAGCGGAAGTTTTTGACTACTTAATTGGACAGTTCTTAAAACTTTGCCCTACATTTTACCATTTTCGAAATTCTGTTAAAAATTTAATTTTATTTTTTTCTTTCATATAGTGAAAACTAAAACTAACAAAATTTTTGATTTTTGAACATTGGACAAAGAACTATGTGGCGTATGCAATAAACCGATCGGGAAAACTTAATATATTGTTTAAACACAAAATATTTTTCAAGTTACATATCTACATGCAAGTATGAAAGTACTCCCTTAAAATTGCCATTGTTCAGTAAATGTTTGTAAAAATGTCATTTAGGAGAATAACTCTACCACAATTTGCTTATTTTGAGGAATTGTTTTTAGAATAATTGTTCGAGTCATGTAAATATGTAGGCATAAACTAAATAACTCTTGAGAAATATTAAATAAAAATTAAAGTTTCGCTAAAAGGATAATAAGAAAAAGATTTACTATTCAGAATTTTGTTGCTATGTACCATACATTTTAATACTGCATAAAACATTAAGCGTTACAAAATCCATACAAATCATGCATCAGCTTCTTTGCAGATTTGCTAAAGCTATTGGTTGCAGTCTTATTTTCTGCAGCCAACACACATTATCAGAATAATTATGGTCGCTCTTTATATGCTTATTTTATTTTTAAATAAATATGATATGAATACACTTATTTTCAACAGAGATGGTTGTTCTACAATAAACAACTGATTTAAAACGAAAGACTTAAACAGCAAACTTTAACTATTAAAAGTGTTTTGTTTTTTCATAAAGCAATATAAATTTTACCGTTTGTTTCAGTCTTAAATGGAAGACGCAAATATCGTTAATTCATCACTAACAATATTTTCATCAATTTCTGTCAAATGTATAACTACGCTAATAGCACTTTAACTAACAGTTTCATTTATGCCATTTTTCACATTAACGTTGTGAACGAAAATAAAAAATGCCAATGCAGTCAATCAAATTCCTGCCTAGCTGCATTTAACGGCTATTAATGCACACACACACACATCATGAGTGTTAAGTTTTGATAAACTTGCAGATATTTGAAAATATTTTCGTTGATGATGTTGCTGTTTTTAGGTTAGGTTAGCTGTACTTGCTACTATCTGCAAACAATTTATCTAATGTAAAAGTCACAGTTGCATTTATTCGCAGCAGTTTACGACAACATTTGCAGCAACTGAATAAAATGCAACAGCAAGTGCTGCAGCATGCAACTACTGACCTACATTCACTCTGCTGCCAGTAAAGTTGTTGCCGCTGGATTTTATTTGAAAGAAAGAATTTTTGTTGGGGCAAGTCTTATGGTACATCCAAAAAGTCAATGAAGCATTGGATAGTAGATAGAAGGACAATAAATAATTCATTTTCAAATTTACAGCAAAAATTTTACGGAGTCAGTAATTTTTTAATCTTTTGTAAATGTATAGACTTCTGCATTCTAAAGAGTAATTGGTAAAGCATAATAGGTTCATATAAATGCATTAAATTTTGAAAATAAGTATCGAAAAGTCACCCAAGATATCTGAGCCTAAATTAAAATTTAATATTGCTCAAAAGCAAATAGCCAATATGCCCTAATCAATGAAGAATTGTCCTAGCAAAATAGTCTCGAAGTCGAAAAAAATGTCGCCAGGAAAAATCTTTTTACAGATACCTTGAACTTTGGATGACTAATCCTTGGAAAATAACGCCATTCACGGATGATACTATGGGCAACTTTTTCCTTTAAAATTCAAAAAATTCTGAGTAATTTAATTTGGGCACTTTAAATAAACAGGAACCAAAATGTTACTCATACGCTCAGATGAACAAAATAAGCTAAGTTCAAATTTCAATAACTCAGATTCGATGCAATCCTGATTGACATGTTTCAGCATTTTGGAAGTGTTTTTGTATGTTCTTTAATAATTTCAGGTATTAAATGATGGCCACTAAAGAAAGAAGTCACATTTAAACATTTTAGTCTTAGAATTCCACACACTTTCTCTATTGAAAAAGAGCTATGATCCCAAATAAATTCAAAAACTGTATTTTTAATTTTCAGAACTTTTTAATTTTTTTTTGAGTTCTATTTTCATTCAGTGGAACAAATGTTTAAGCGAAAGTTTGAAATAAATAGATTCCAAAATAAAACAAAATTTTTTTCGAAAGATATATGTGGACTTCAACCATCAAAGTTTCTATCAGGAGAGCGATGGAAATGGTAGCAAAAACCTTCCACTTCGACTGTATTGAAATCGATTTTAAAAATGTACTACACTGTTCAACTTTGTGGGGGATCAAACCCCCTGTGGCTTTGACTCAAATATGTGGAATTTAGGCATCTTCAAAATAATATAAAGAAAATTTTAAGCGTAAAAGTTTCAATTTCAGATGTTTTACATTTTCTTTTATTAAAATATTTTGTTTAACATTTTTTTCACATAAAGTTTTTTTCTTTCCAAAGTCGCTGCTGTTTTTTGTCCTCAATTTTGCATAAAACAAAGAGAGAAAAAAACAGTTATACTCGCATCAACATACCAATTTTATTTTATTTTTTTTTCTGTTTTAACAAGAGACCGCAAGAACTTGATTATTAATAAATTAGAAACCAACATTGCATATGGGTACGCAAAATAACAGCAACATCAGAGCGGCAACATTTTGTTGGTTGTGCAGCAGCATACAGCTTTTCCACTTTGTGTTCTTTCTCTCCACTTTTTTTTCCTCTACGCACTCTATTTTGTAGGTCACTCAGTCACTGAACCAGAATATGTCGCTGCCTTAAACTTTTTAGTTTTTATTTTTTCTGTGCTATGTTGCCAATGCTCCTCTTCTGTTAAATTCTTTTGCCTAAGGGGCACGAATGTATTGCTAACAGCATACTGTTGGAACATAAGCATTTTCTTCGCATCAGAGCAGGTGGCAGTAACGTTATTTTGCCTGATTTTATGTTTGGCCATTTGAAAACAGTTTAACAAACACTGATTAAAATGCAAATTGAATGATGTGCAGATGTGCCAAAATAAGCCACACATGCCAATGCATGTTGATGCATAGAAAAAAAATGCATTGCGTGTTGTGTTGCTGCAAATTGTTTATTTCTAGGTATGACTTTTTTTTTAGCTGAAATAGTACCGCTTATTGTTTTAATTCTCATTTGCCAATGAAATTTGTTATTACAAGCAGGTTTGCTGTTGCAGTCTTTTGTTTTGTTTGGCATTGCAAATGTTACAGCATAGAGTTAGTTGAAAGAATTTGAAACGTTATGAACAGCATTTTAATTTTCATTAAATATTTTGAAATTATAATATAAAAAATAATTGATCTTGTAAGTAATATATATTTAATAAAACCAGGCTTTTGAAGCCTTTTTAATTAAAGTTTCTGAATATGGCAATTATAAATATTTTCATTTATTTTTCTTTGCAGGTAAGAATACTTTCTAAAACTAAACTAAACAAGGAGTCAAGAGGTAATTAAACCTAATCAAAAATGAAATCAAACAATATGAACTATTGTGGATAAGACTAATTTATAATTCCTAATATTTAACTTTTCTAAATATTAAGTTTTTTTAGCCTTTTTATTGAGTATCGTTACTTGAAATCAGGGGCACCGTAAGCGGCATTGTCATGGGGATAACTAGTTTCACATGATTTACTCTTGACCAATGACCAAAAGAAGGCTTTTGGAGTATAGTATCATAAGTCTAATGAGCAGTGTTTTGTTCGACTCGAAATTCGGTAAAATTAAATACGGCAAGAAAATATAATTTTCCTAAGTTTTATAAAAACTAAAAAGTGTGGACCCGTTTTGTGTCCATTGAAATGAACGGCAGAACAAAACCAAGTGTTCGGAATTGACCAAAATATTAACAATAAATATAAAAAAGTAAGTGGAGCAAAATCAGATATTTCGATATGGGTACTTAAGTGGCACCACCAAATTTAAACATGAACATTGAAAATTCGCAAAAACGTAGATCTCATCACTTCCACATTATCAGACGAAACTTAAAATTCAGTAAATGAATAACAGTTTTTTACAAAAAATTTTGTAACCAAAATTTTCATATATTTTTGAAATTTCATAGTAACGGGTGTTTTTTTTAGAGGTATAGAGCTTCGAATTGAAATAAAAGACAAGAAAATCGTTTTAATGTCCATCAATTTGGCTTTATTGGAAGGATAATTTTATGCCATTAATGTTTAAATATGATTTCGGGCATGTGGCCGCCGCGGCTGGCTCGAATAAAGCCAATTTTACAGGTCCAATTTTGAACCACTTTTTCGAGCATATGGGGCCGTATGTCGGCAATAACGCCACGAATGTTGGCTTCCAAGTCCCCTAACGTTTCTGGTTTGTTGGCGTAGACAAGCGACTTCACATATCCCCAAAGAAAATAATCCAATGGTGTCAAATCACACGATCTTGGTGGCCAATTGACAGGTCCATTCCGCGAAATTATGCGCTCATCGAATGTTTCCTTCAATAAATTGATTGTGACGTGCGCTGTGTGGCATGTAGCGCCGTCTTGTTGGAACCACAACTCATCCACATTCATGCCATCCAATTCGGGAACAAAATAGTCGGTTATCATGGCTCTATACCGGTCTCCATTAACGGTAACTGACTCTCCAGCATTATTTCGGAAGAAGTATGGCCCAATGACTCCACCAGCCCATAGAGCACACCAAACAGTCAGTTTTTGTGGATGTAATGGCGTCTCAAGGGTCTCATGTGGATTCTCTTCACTCCAAATGCGGCAATTTTGCTTGTTGACGTAGCCATTCAACCAAAAATGAACCTCATCACTGAACAAAATTTTGCGATGAAAATCAGCATCGAGATCAATCTCATTTTCGGCCCATACACCAAAATCACGACGCATTGCATGGTCTCGTGGCTTTAATTCTTGCACAAGCTGGATCTTGTAAGGTCGCAAGCCAAGATCTTTGCGCAAAATCTTCCATAAAGTTGATGGACAAAGCTCCAATTGCTGTGCACGGTGGCGAATCGATTCATTCGGGTCCTCTTCAACATTTTGCTCTACAGCGGCAATTGTTTCTTCGGTGCGCACTGTTCGACGTCTCTGCGGATGCGTATTATCACATAGAGTAAACATAGTGCGAAAACGACCCATGGTTAACCGAATTAATTGCTCTGATGGACGATTATGTCGACCATAAAATGGACGGAGCTTGCGGTAAACTTCGCGAACTGAACCATTATTTTCGAAATAAATTTGCACGATTTGCAAGCGTTGTTCTTTGGTCAACCTGTTCATGATGAAATGGCAAACCAAACTGAACATAAATGACATTAGAGTTGCCAGATTTGACCATAAAATGCCAGTTTTATCTCTATTCGAAAAACAAACCTCTGAAAAAAACACCCAGTAGTATCGTTCCAAAAACTGTTACGATTTTTTTTCATAAAAAAATATGTTTTAAAACAAAATCTTTGAAAGAAAAGAAAATAGATTTTGCCAATTACTTGTGGAGTAATGTGCATCTACAAGAAAGCACGTACTTTTCCAAGAATATATCTATGTACATACATAGAACAAAAAGTCATTTTCTACATTTACATGTTTTCGAGCTATAAGGCTTTTTGAATGCTTTTCAACAGTTTTTGTATGCTTTTCAACAGTTTATAATAAAGAACTTGTATTATTTAAAAGATTTGTTTCGGCTATATTATAACTAAAATGTATATTAAAAGCAGCATAAAACATAAAAATGTTGACAATGACTTTTTGTTCCACATAGATGATCGTTTGAATAGCGATAGGATAAATATTGTAATAAAATAAAGAAAATAATCAAAAAACAAAACAATACAATGCAAATGCAAAATGGTGTCCGACTTGGCGTGAAATGTCTCTTATATTAGGGTGATTTTTTTTTATCAAATTTACATGATATTTTTTAGCATAAAGCTATAGCAGCTATTCACATCAACAGAAATTTCCAAATTCCAATACTCAGAGGTCGACCAAGATCGATAAAGCGTTTTCATATAAAAATGTAGAGGAAATTCGACCGTTTCGTATAAATTTAGAGAAAACAGCGCCAAATTGTCACATATAAACAAAAAAGTATTGTCATTTTATAGATAATTCAAAGTTCTGCAAAAAGTCACCAGTTAAATTGGTCTTGCACAAACATTTCCTAATTTACAGGTCATCAAATCAAACATTTTGTCACAAATTTGCATTAAATGATTAAAATATGCGATCAATTTAGAAGCAAACAATTTGAATGACAATGTTAAAGAAAATGAAATGTTCAAAACAAAAAAAAAATACTTTGAAGATCTAAACGTTTTGAATCAATAGTAGTCAAGATATAGAAAAGTAAACGTAAACAAAGTATTTATTTGTCTGAACATATATAGCTCAATGATTAACTCATATGAAGAGCTACACTAACATCATCCACAGACAAACTTTTGTGGATGAATTTGAATATTTTGTGATTCATTGACCTATCACGTTTGATTCTGAGTACTTTTTAAATAGTTTTACTTTTCTTTAAAATGCTTATTCAAATTTTGGGTGTCCGTATAGATCAGATCAGATAGTGTTGATCTATGTCCAAAAGTTCACATTAAGAATCACCCGACCATCATCCTCATCATCGTCGGCCATGAAAATTCCGCATATAATTTTATATAAAAAGTTTCATTGACTTTTAGCAAACTCTGGAAATCTTATTCGGGGCAGCTCTCTTTTCATATACATAATGAAAAATTACAATGTAAATTTGAGGTAAGAAACTTCGCTTCGAGCTTCGAATGCTCCACATTGCTGATCCCTTCTTTAACGTCGTGCAGCTGAGTTATCATACATAAGCTTTTAAACGCTTTTATAAACACGACAGTCTGATAGTTCCATAACATCTAGCTATTGACGCTTACATATTTTGGTGGTCGCAGTTAGAGTATTCATCAGTTTATTGATTAATCTACTGTTTGTGAGTTTTAACTAAGTAATATACTTACTGACGTAAAAATTTCTCATTACATTGCCCAAGTTACCCTTTTACTCCATACCTCAGAAACACTTCATTGTCTTGGAGTAGCATCATTTTCGGAGCAATTTGTGTCAGCGAGCATTCAATTACATAGGATCTTGCGTTTTTTGTAATTAGACTGATAATAAGGAAATTCAGCTCCAGCATAAAATTTTCTTACGTCGTTGTTTGTTGATGACAAAAAAAAATACTTTTAAAACTGAAAAATTAATCCCACCATATTTACCTTCATTTTCCAAAATTGCAACCCACTTAAATACTTGGCTAAGTTAGAGTAAAACATTGCTATTACTGTTGACTTTCGATAAACAGCAGTGATATAGTATTGAACATTAAAACAGCCGCTGTACTTAAATGCTAAATTTAACACGTAGAAGATTGATGATTTTAATTTGGAACAGTTTGTGACGCCAGTTAACTTCCACGATAATAATTTCAACTTATCATTTGTTTCAAAGAAAATAGTTCTTCTAATTAGTTTAATAAAATATAAAAAAAAATCTAAATTGAAGAAAGTAGCAAAATAAACAAATCACTGAAACAAAAGACTTAAACGGCAAACTTGCAATTGCTATGAATTGATCCTTACTGCAGTAGAAAATTTTCATTTAACTGCTGGCACAATCAAATAAACATTAACATAAATATGTCAAAACTAATAAATTACACTTAAGCGATGTTTTTTTTTTTTTTCTTAGAAAAAACTTAAAAAAAAACTAATAAAAAACATAAGTAGACCAAAACTAATGATGCTGCTATTAATGACATCTACGAGTAACCTTATTTATGCAGCATTTTTTTTGTAACTCGATACATTTCTACGATTCATGCTGTGAAATTACTTTTAAATAATTACACTAAGGAAAAAATTTTTCTTTTTTTATTCTTTTTGTAACTTAAATAATAAAAATGAGCATTTGCGCACATTTAATTTTCTAAAGAGTAGCACTTCTCGTTTGCAGCGTTATGGTAAAAGTGGCAACACTAGTAGTAGCCAATATATATTGATCATTTGTTTCTTAGCGCCGCTGTTGCTTAAGTTGTTGATCTAATTTATTTACAAGCATTCGTTTTCTTTTTCTACAACTTTTTCAAAACAAAAAAAAAATGCACATACATTATTTCTGCGGAAGTTGTTTGGCAACACACCTACTTGGTGCATGATTGATTCAAGCAAATGCGGTTAATTTTTATGCAGAAAATGATGTAGTGAAATTTACTTAAGTCAAACAAAAAAAAAATGTTGAAATAACTCTTATATAGCTGTGAATCTACTGCATGTTTATGTAGAAGGTTTCGCGCTTAAGTCTTTCGTTTGTTACTGCTACGAAATTTTTGTTTCCAAGAAGTTTTGCGTTATTTTCTTTGTTTTAAGTTTTTGTCTCATTAAAATATTCACACATCATTCAATTTAAATTTATGTTTTTTTTTTTATTTTTTGTTAATAAGCGAATATCTTAACACCTTATTAAATGCTAAATTTTTTCAGTCTTTTGCGCTAAACAACAACATAAATAATATCTAAACGCAACAAATAGGTGAAAGTGTTTATAAAAGAAATGCCAAGCTTGATTTTAAACATTTTGGCACATTTATTTTACTAAAGCGACTAAGAAGAACTACGGCATTTATTAGAAAATAGAGTCAGCAGATGGTTTTAGGCGTTTGTTTTTAAAGAAAGTGGTCCGTTGTTGCTTTTGTTTGACTTTGTTGCTTGCCACTGATGTGCCAATTTATGATTTTCATATAAAATTAAAAAATTCATTAGCTTTTTTGCTTTTGTCGTACATAAAAACAAAGTAATTAAGATTTTAAGTCGAGATTGGGGTCGTCCACATTGTTAAAAGTTTTTAATTTATTTGCAGTTTGCATATTAAGCAGAACATAAAATATTTGATGTGTTCTTTTTTAACTCAATAGAACAAATTTTTTTGTTAGCGCTTAGAACGTGCTTCCTAAGTGACTTTACTTTAGATCATCATATTTTACTGGAAACATTTTCTCTAGAGTATATAAACGATGGAAAATTTTTCTCTCAAAAGACCCTAGCATGGTTCAGCTCTCCGCTGTAAGCAGTATAATTGACAAAATTAATATCTTTTATAATATTACTTTGGTCTCAAAAGTTTCATTAAGCAAAAACGTTAAAGATTATCTAAGGTTACCATTTTTGAAATATCCGCCACACAATAAATTCGTATCCTAATCTCGTTTACAACATTCAGTAGAATCATAACCAATAATTGTTATTTGCATTCAACTGAATTCCTTAATAAAATCATTTATCTATCTACATATAAAACTGCAATAAAATGTCGCTAATGCAACATACAATGAACTCATAAAAATAGAAATTTGCTGCTGGTAACAATGTGCTCATGCCAATACCAATTAAGGCGGATTTCAACAGTAACTACATAAAAAAAAATGTCGCCTTTTTCTGCATTTTTCTGCACAACACCATGAAACGTGCATTTAATAATGAAAAGAAGAAATTTGCATAAATGTAGAGTGGCGGCAGAAAACTGTCGCACTGCGGTCACATCAACAAGAGCAACACAAAAAAAAAAATAAAGAGAAAAAAACACTTGCAGCCAAAACACGATTTTATAGAAAAATTTCACCAATTTTCTATGATTGCAGGCATGGCTAGAAAAATAATTCTGTTTTTTTTCTCCTTTTTTGCGAAAAAAAAAAACTGATTTCATTTTAAAGCGGCGAAGCACGTTTGCTTGACCAGCAACATGCGCGCAAGAGCAACAGCCACAACAATGCAATGCACAAAATGCTGCATCAAATGATGCGTTGCGTTGTATTGTTGCCAAAGTTGTGTTTTTGTTATGCAGTTCGTGCTGATCATAAAAAATGGTCAACGAACTATGGGAAAATTGATAAGTTTTATAAAAATTTTTACTGATTTTTGTACCTTTTTTGCATAACACGTTGTTGTTTTTGGAGAAAACTTTTTCATGGCAACACATAATGTTTGCTGGTCTAAGTCATTTTAATGCATTTAGTAAAATATTTGAGTCAATTTAATAAATGAGAAATATGAAAAGAAAAAAGTTTTCATTCAAATGGAGCAATTGAAATTGAGTGATTTTCAAAAAAGACCAAAAAAGTCAGTTTTTTTGGATTTTGAGCGCTTGTAACTCCATCAAATCTTATCCGATTCAAGAAAAAAGCATATCGCTAGAAAGGGAATACAAATATCTTTCGAATGCTGAAAGTCATTTTTGAGTCAAAAAAAATTTATGGAGATATAGTCAAATAAATGTAAAAAGGGCCGAAAAAGGGGTTTTTCGGGGGTATCTCGAAAATGATTCTTAAGAAAAAAAAATGGTTGCCATTTTTGGAATCTACGCCTTAAAATACATCGAAAAAAGTCTATGAGAAACCAGATCTTTTTTCTTGTAAACTAGTGTAATGTAGTGTTTATCGTACGATAATTAAGTACTTAGAACATTGAACGCACATGCTATATTTGCTTGAAAATGGAAGGTTTCGAAAGAAAAATTCATCTTTTCTCATCAACTATTTGACGCAGATGAATAAGACATCGTAGATATATAAAAAGTTCGGGCTAAAGTAAGTTTCAATGAAAAAATATGTGATCCCACGATGATATCAAATGATAAAAAGCAAATTTTTTTATATCTCACTAACTATTTGACGAAGATGGGTAAGATTTGGTACAAATATTGTTTACTAGCAGATGCCTGCGACTTTGTACGCGTAGCCTGTTTTTATGCGAAGGTAAACAATTTACTTTTTTTTAAATAGAACTACAGTCAATTTTGGATTCTTCTTCACAGATCTAGCGCTCTTGTTGTTTTCTCTTCCATAAATATTCCATTGCATTGCCATGTGAAAGACAAAAACAAAGCACACACACAAACTAACACATTCAATTAGCCTAGTACACATTATCACACATGTTGTCCAACATCAATGTTCGATAATGTGAACTCTAGGAACGACCGCTTGACACACATGTTGGATGGATTTCAAATA
This sequence comes from Tricholauxania praeusta, assembly GCA_949775025.1. Taxonomy (NCBI): domain Eukaryota; kingdom Metazoa; phylum Arthropoda; class Insecta; order Diptera; family Lauxaniidae; genus Tricholauxania; species Tricholauxania praeusta. The sequence continues at coordinate 161,051,741 of OX459028.1, read as the reverse complement.
TTGTTGATTTTCCTGCTGGCTTGTCCAACCATAAAACCTGTGTGAACTGACTGTCAAGCCTAGTGAAAATTTTTCATTTTAAATAGGATTTCATGCAGTTCACTTCGATGTGGACGCTAATAAATTGTTCTGCAATTGATGTTTGATGGCATGCACGAAAATGTGAACGCAAAGCAATATGGACAGTCACACATGTTGTCAAGCCATTTAGGACAGCATGTGTGAACGTACTGTAGTTTTTTTTTTCATTGTTCACAAATTCCGCGTTGCTGCGTTGACAAATTTAGAATGAGAGCGAGAGCGAGAATAAAATTTTAATATTCTCTTTCATTGCATTGCCATATAAAAACAAAACGCACACACACTAACTAACACATTCAATTCCCATTCAACGATTTGTTATGCTTACATGCTTCTTTCTATGTGTGAAATTAATTTTTTTAGCAATTTTAATACTTTAATATTTTGATATTTAACAGGAATATCGTGATAATTTTAATTCTATGTTGGGACCAAGCGTCTAAGAAAGATGACTAAAAAAATTTGATCAAAATTGATTCAGTAGATTTTGCGTGTATCCCGTTCATCGAAAACGGCTATCATTTTATTTATATAGATTGGATATTAGCATTACTTGGTTTGCTGAAAATGGGCGACTCTACAAAATTCCATATCTTTTAAGCCATTCATGACTCATACCAGATAAACTATAGGTGAGAATGATATAAGCTATGTTATATTAAAAGATTTTTAATTACAAATAGCTTTTTGATCAAATTATCAGAGGCTTCAATATGATTTGGCATATGTCGTCTTTTTGAAAAGTCTTTATAGGTACAGGTCTAAGTTATGGACGATTCAAAAGATATGGCGGCTAAGAAATGGTTGAAGAAATGCTCTTGCTCCCACAAATATACGTTTGATGAGGATGCCAAAAGAAACTATATTATAAGAAAATTAATTTTTAAAAAAAAATCTACGTAGTACTTTGCCCATCATTTTTTAATCTGTGGACTTTTCTTCATCCTAAAAATGTTTTTTTTTTCTATTTGTCATTTGAAATGTATCATTCACATTTATGTACATACGCACGTGCTTTAAGCCACAAACTTGTTGCATTTATTCACCTCTATAATGGACAAAACAACACATAGCATTTAAGTCAATTTTTCATGCTTCACTTAGAGAAAGAAAAAAATTAACTTGGCGTTAATGCTGTTGCTGTTTGCTCTTGTGTTGCCGTACAAATTTTGTTCCATTTCGTGCATGTTACGAATACGTTTTGCTGCTTTAGTGTTGCTACTTTGTTACATGATTTGTTTTTGGCGCGTTGTAGTTTTTGTTGTTGTTGTTTTATTTAAGCCACGGTCTAATGGGTTATTTGTTAGTCAAGCGTGTGAATAGGGCTGTGACCAGCATCAACAACAACAGCAGCACCAACAGTGGCTGCAACAAAAATGCTATTTTAATGCTTGACGGCGCATTTGAGGATATCGCTGCGCCTCACTAGCAACTTAAGTGAATTTATAATAAAATGTTTATTTTGAAATTCAAAAAAAAAAATAAAAACAATAAAATTAAATTGAAGTCTACAAAAATGTGCTTCGCTTATAAATTTGTTTCAACTACCACTTTGCATGTTGTTTTCGCTTTCATGTCAAAGTTTTTTGTTTTCATTTTTCTTTGTTGATTTTTGTTGAATTTTGTGTCTCGGAACAAGTGCTGAACTCAAATTGTTGTGTTATTCCGATCAGAGTCCTTGAGCGGAATTTTTAATTTCAATTTCATTGGAATTTTAGCAAATCTATTAATAAACATACAGGGCACTTGAGCAAATTTTACGTACATAAAACATATCTATGAAAAAAAAGTAGTGAATGGTTCATTCAGTTTAGCATATTTTTAAAGAATATCCAATGTTATTTCCACAGATCATACAATTCAAAAAAAAAAAATGAGAAATATTCTATAATTTTAATTAATTAGATTGCTCTTACAACTACATACATTTTCCGATTTCTTTTTCCAGTTTTAAGGAAAATTCATTTTAATTTTTTAGTGCATTTTAAGTGTACTTTCTTTATTTAATTATTTTTAATAAAAAATTTTTAGTTTGAGTTATTAGACGGATCAGGATCATAATAAGAGTAAGGCGGTAGACTTAAGCAATCAGCAAATATTGATAAGAATTGCCTTTTTATTTCTTATTTGTAATACTTCATCGCATCGTCCTGTAGAAATCCTTTTTTTTACTTATCAAGTTTTCATATGTAAGGTAAATCCGAATTGGAGAAACTATTTTTTTTTTTGGCAAAAATTTACTTTGGGTGCTGCTCACCCATTTTTATTTAATGTTATTTTTCCTAAGAAGTTTTAATGCAAATATGAAACTAAAATGTCTGTGATACGTCTAGTTCCGGTGATATAGCATTCACGGGTACAGCTTTAAGGATATTGTTATCAATTTTAGCCTAGGCTTGGGAAAAATATATCGATTATCGATATTTCCGATATTTGTTTCGATAATTATCGGCGATATTTTTTATTTTGATATATCGAAATGCGATTTTATTTTTCGACTATCGAATTTCGATATTTTTGTTAAAGGGTAGTTCTGTATCCAATTGATTGCGACGCATATATTGGATCTTCTCATGGTACAATTACCATTGTAGCAGCAATCTTAAGTCACAGTTCTTCTTCTTTATTTTTATGCCTACCTTTTCTGTCAAAATCAGCTAAGCTAAGGCACCGACATTTTCAATCTCATTTACACCAAAATCACGACGCATTGCATGGTCTCGCGGCTTTAATTTTTGCACAAGCTGGATCTTGTAAGGTCGCAAGCCAAGATCTTTGCGCAAAATCTTCCATAAAGTTGATGGACAAAGCTCCAATTGCTGTGCACGGTGGCGAATCGATTCATTCGGGTCCTCTTCAACATTTTGCTCTACAGCGGCAATTGTTTCTTCGGTGCGCACTGTTCGACGTCTCTGCAGATGCGTATTATCACATAGAGTAAACGTAGTGCAAAAACGACCCATGGTTAACCGAATTAATTGCTCTGATGGACGATTATGTCGACCATAAAATGGACGGAGCTTGCGGTAAGCTTCGCGAACTGAACCATTATTTTCGAAATAAATTTGCACGATTTGCAAGCGTTGTTCTTTTGTCAACCTGTTCATGATGAAATGGCAAACCAAACTGAACATAAATGACATTAGAGTTGCCAGATTTGACCATAAAATGCCAGTTTTATCTCTATTCGAAAAACAAACCTCTAAAAAAACGCCCTGTACAACTCTCGATTCTGATATTGCCAAAGTAACACTGTTTTACCGAAGAACAAAATGGTAAACTCTACAGATTTTTAAAATTTTAGAAATTTTTGGACAACAACTCGATCATTATTGTCATCTTTGTTCTTTTTATTACACTGTACAAATAAAAACTTTTTATAAAAAATCACAAAACATATTTTTTTTTCCTGCGCCATTGTTTTTCATAAAACAAATTTTATTGAAAATCATTCGATATTGAATTGAAATTTCTTGCTGGCGGTGCTGTTTTTTGTGGTGTATCGGTACAGAAAATAATTTATAAATAATTACATAAAACAAAGATAAATTTAACAAGATAGCAAACATTTTTTCTGTTTATTATCTTTACTTGTGTAACTAATTTGATATTACACTTTTCTGCTGTTTTTAATAAAAATCTTATAAAAATTTTATTAAAAATCGCGTTACGTTTTTTTTAAACTTTTTGCTGAAAGCGTTGTATTCAAGAAAAAAATCAAACAAGTTAACTATATGCAGGACCACCAAGAGTTAATTCAAGCCCGGCGGCAAAAAACCATGTTGTAAGTGTGACATATTTTGGACTTGTCAGTGATGTAACTACCATTAAAAATTCAGTGGTAATAGAATTCAAACCAACTGTTAAATAGCAGCGAACTTTTTTCCACAATCAGTCAAAATAATTGGAAGTGAAACTTAATGCATTAATTCCCACTCTGATTTGTACAAAATTTTTAAGCATTCGAATATTTTTTTTATAGAATCAAATTAACAATTCAAATGATTTTTTTTTTTTTTTGTACCACAAGTTCTTCTCTTGTCATGTTTAATTTTCTGATGTTTTTTTCATTATAATCCAATTATTTAATGTGCTTATTTCAATAGAAACAATTGCTTCAAATTTCATGCACACAGCAAAATCTTCCCACACTGCTTAAGCAGATGCGTAATAAGCTTTTAATATACTTGTATACCCCTACACTCAGATATGAACACTTTAATATGAGAATTATCTGTGATATCTTTTGCAGCTATCCACGAGTATCTATCTACTTCAGCAGGTAATAAAAAGCAAAACTCGAAAAGAATTAAAAGCATTTGATTACGTCAGATTTTCGGCTCTTTGTGTTGTAACCCCTATACAAATAATGATTCTTAATCTTGATAGCGTAGAAAATTTAGTCAGTAAATTTTGTATTTTTATCAAAAATTACCTTAAAAATAATTTTATCCATTAGCTGACAATTTTTATATTTTTTTTTTATTTTTTTTTTTTAAAATTTCAACTCTCTCGTGGAACCCTTGGCTAATTAACGTTGTTCTGATTTTTTTTTGGTTTCCAATTAAAATGTAGTTCTTGGGAATAAACTTAGACAATAACCTATCCTGAAATTCATGGATTCAAATATCAAAATATATAATGGAGTTATTGAAGTTTTGTTGACTTGTCGTGGTATTCTTTTTTTAATTACAACCGACTATACCGTTTCATAATAAGACCACAAAGTCTGTGTTGCTCAATCTTACAAAACTTAATTTTTGTAATTGACATATCACCGTCAAATTTTATTATGATCGTTCTCAAAGTAAATTTTGTATAACATTTAAAGTTTTTTGCTTATATGGGAGGTGCCACGTCCAATTCTACCGCTACACTCTCTCTTTTTTTTGGACAAATAACTATGTAAGTAGAACTGTCATTTTAAATTTCATTACATTGACTTCACTAGCTTTCTTTTTTCTTAACGTATTAAGCTTTTTGGGCGGTACCACGCCTTTCAACGAGTTTAGCCAATGAAGAGACTAAGTTTATATTAATGACCATTTCTAAAAGTTTTAATAATATTAATAGCACCATATTCGAGCAATATTCGATCAAATTTTTCTATTTTTGAACAGTTTTATGCATATTTCTTCAAATTATGGACACTTTTAATTAAAAAAAATTATATTTGTGATCGAAATTCGCTTAAAAAATTTCATGGTTTGCAATATGCGACGTAATAAATTTTATAGTTTGAGGTGGTACGTACCACACCTCTATAATTTACTGTACAAACTTGTGACTTAACACAGTTCTAATTATGTTTTATATGCCAAAAAAAAAGCTCATTAAGAGGTTAAACCACTTTAAATTTTTCAAAAAATCGATCCTTTTTTTTTGCTTAAAAAATACTTTAACCTATTTAGAACCAGGGGAAAAAAAGCTTATGTCGAAAAAAAAGTTTTTACATTGAAATTTTGATATTTATATGTAAGCGTATCGGAGTGCTCCGTTTCGTATTTGGAACTTAAAACTTGAAAACGTTTTTTAAAAATGGAACGCATCATAGCTCTCGTAGTTTTTGTTGTTCTTAACTTTTAGTGCTCTTTTATCCTACCAGATGAACTTGAAAAAAATTATAACCGTTTCATAGATATTTCCCAAACTAATATACATATGTATTTCAAACTTTCGAAATGGAATTTTTCTAAACAAATAAAATTAACTTAAGCATAATATACATATGTACATACATACATATAAACGGTTTAAGCTCATTTAAGATTAGTAGATAAATAGTTCTATTGAGGAAAAAGAAATATTATATAATTTTTACAGACACTCATCGATATCGGTCAACAATGAGTGCAAATATTATGACTTCTGTTGGGTTTATAAACTGATAAGAGTTAATAAATGTCTTCTGATGAAAATGAAATAATACGACTTTTGCTGACGACAGCAAATAAATCAATATCAGATAGCCATATCATTGGTAAAAAATCATTGCACACACCATTCACTCACAAGTGAGACCATAAAAAGACCATCTTGCCAAATAAATTAAGTCATTTTTATTTTTTCTTGTAACTTATTTTGAATTTTCCAATATATTCAGGCTTTGGCCGTACGAGAAAATTAAAATAACTAAAAATAATTTACCTTTTTGTTTTTGTCTCGCACGGCCTTGAGTATATTGGAAAATTAAAAGTAATTTTTATTTAAGAGTGCCCATTTGGAAGAAATATTTTATAGTTTTTATTCTACTCTAAAGGTTACTATCCAACTTATTAATATAACTCAAAACAACGCATTCATTAATTGAAAGAAATACATTTTTAAAGTTTTCTCAGGTGTGAAATTTAACGGTTTGCTGTGGTATTAATTCACACGATCTTATGTATTATGTTTATTAAAAATGTTCTTTGTTTGTTTCTCTGTCTGAGAATCTCGAGTGCCAACTTCGAAGCAGCATTTTATATTATTTTTATGGCCTTAGGGAAAATTTCACATTGTGGAATTGATTATTTTATTGCCAACTTAAAAAGTGCTGAAGAAGTTAATGGCTGAAAAAAATACCAAAGTACAATATTAAAAAAATAATAAGCGGAAAAAGATATAAATACATAATAACAAAAAAATCCACAAAAAAAAACAACAACAATATTTCTGCAATTTCTATTTTTAAAACGACAACTTCGGTGTAGAGGCAACACTTCAACTCAACAAAAATGAAAAGAAGTTGAGTACAGCAGAGTGTAGAGAACAAAAGAGTTTCAAAGCAATCAATCGGCTCAGTCCACCAACATTTGCAAAGGTCTACGACAATAACTTACAAACGTTATGCACAGTGTTTGTTAGTTGGATAATTATAAATAATTTTCAAAAGTTAATAAAGCTTTAATGCTTTGAATGGAATATACAACTTTTTAATGAATGATTTAAGACATTGGAAATACCACTCGCTGAATTTAGCTCTGCCTCCATGCCGTCAACTTTACTGACGGATAGGAAACAAAATCTATGCAGCAGTGAATTGGCTGAAAATGAAACGCCACGTTAGTGTTACAATTTAGACTTTTATCGAGTTATTCAAAAACAAGCTTTCGAGGAAACAGCTGCTAAAGAATCAAGTCTACTGAATAGATAAAGAATAAAGCTAGAAACATGTAGTTTATTTCATTAAAAAGAACATATCTTATATTAGATTCGCCAAAAAAGTGTAAGTCAATTTTTAAGACAGCATAGTAGGTTTTTTTCGTAGAACAAGGTGCAAATGTCGATTTGTTAAACATTTTTCAACATATTTTGACATTATTCGGGATTTATCGACTTATTTGACATTACATGTTAACATATCATGTGAATTTTTGAAGTGTCGGAAGTGCCGATAGGGATGGCTGTAAAACGAACTGTCAGTTTGAGTATTTAACATCAGAGTAACGCTTGCAAATTGTAGAACTTTACTAAGAGCACTAAGACTTAAGCTTTAAATTCACTTGAAATTTACATAATTTTTTTCGATTATGAAGTGATCGCGTTATTTGATACCTTTGGACTATTTTCTTTGGGGCCATGTTAAGTCTTTGGATCAATTGTGAATATAAGAGCCACAATTGGTCGAAAAAGTGGCCGAAGATTCGACTGACCTCTGTAATCTGTGCTCTATGGCATACCATCTTGATTTATGGTTCATCGTCTATTTTCTTTAATCTATGATATATGGTATATGGCCTATGATCTATGGTCTATGATCTATGGTCTACGATCTATAATCTGTGATCTATGATGTATGATCTATGGTCTGTGACCTATGGCATATGAGCTATGGTCTATCGTCTATAATCTACGGTCTATGATCTACATATAATATATGGTCAATGATCCATGGTTTATGACCTATAGTCTATGATCTATAATCTATGATCCTTCAAAAAAATAAACATAATCAGAAAACAGTGTGACATATTAAAACAGTAAAACAATGTATCAAAATCAATTTTTCTGAGATTTTTAAAAATGTTATTTGTATCGAATATTTTCTATAAATGTTTATTTCTTAATATTATTTTAAATATTATTCTCTTTAAAAACGGTCAAAAATTAAAAGAAACTTTTTTTTCGAAAAGTCAACTAAATCATAACATTTTATGTGCCACCAACTCTTTACAGAGGTAAATAAATATTAAATCATTTATTATTAAAAATGGTTTGCGGTAAATCATCAGTTAATCGAATGTCACCCACAATAAAATCAGCAAAATCAGATAAACCTAGGTCCACCAAAACAATATATTACCCAAAACTGGACTCACTTAACATCACTTACAGGTAACTCAAATGCGATTCCTTCAATTATGCTACCAAAGTAAGTATGGAGAATGACTTGGAATGATATAGCAAAACGGTAACTTCATTTGCGATCTCCGACCCAAAGTCTATAAAAAAACCTAATTTGGTTCGAATGCAATATTTTTCGAAGCAAAACTGAACTATTTTTTTTTTTTGAAATATTAGGTTTTTAATATATTATCTTATAATATGCTGTAACTACTTACTTTTTGTACAAAATTTAAATACTGTGCCACAACAAAAACAAAACGAAACACTACAGCCTTTGGCTATATTTGTATTTTTATCATTGTTGTGGTTGAAAATAAGCGAATTCTTTACTTTTTTTTTTTCTTAAAGAACAATAAAGACGTGTTGGCAGAATCATTGAAGACGCACCTCGCGAACGCGCGCGCTCGTAGCTCTGTAGCCAACATTGAATATTGTGTGAATTGAATTCCTTATGATTCTCTAATGTATTACAATAAAGTAGAAAAAAAAAATGTTTTTATTTGTATTTTCTACGATATTTCAAATGTTTTTTCTATAGCTTAGGTCATTATTACTTAACAACAGTAGTAGTAGCATCGACTATGGCAGTAACATTTCAATGAAATGCACAACGAACGAACAGGATGTAAATTAAAAGCAGCTCACGTTTGCAGTGTCTTATTGGTAAAGACGCCACTGTACTATAGTTAAATTCTTTGATTAATGTAAGCGCTACCTGCTATCGCTACGAAATTTCGTATTATTGATGACTTAACTAACTCAGCATTTGCAGTATGAGTACAAAACAAACAAAGCAACATTTGTTGCGCAACTAAAAATTCATTATTAATTCAAATACAAAAAAAAAATCTAATAATTAATGTGCAATTTTTTACATTAAATTAATTTTGAATTTCCTTCAACTTGAACTTAAATTTTATGTGTTTTTTTTTAGAAAATTTGCACATGCCAGCACTTTGATTTTAATGTATTGTTTACTTGTTTTTAATTTTTTTTTTTTTACTAAAACTATTTTTATTACTTCGCTAATTCAAGCATGTTCAATTATTTATCGCTTAATTGTATGGATAGTTTAATTATTTTTAAATACATCGTGTTTTTTCTGTTGTTTTATGTGCTCGTACGTGTCCATTTAATTATTGTTTGTACAATTCATTAATTTTACTATGATTTCTTTCAGTGTAAAGACTTATGTGTTTAACTGTGCAATGAACTATGCTGCTAGTTTTTCATTGTTTTAATTTGCGGGCTTTTATGTGGCTGTTATTAGTTGGCACAACTTTAAGCGCCTATTTTGGTAAACGATTTCCGGTATTGTTTTTGTAAACTATTCAACACATCATAACCATATCACAATCAGTAAAATTATATTGAAAACAGTTTATTAAACTCATCAATTTGCTTACAGTTTTGTAATATCATTTCTTTGCCTTGTTTGCGGCCAATGTCATTATCATATTGGCTGCTTTTTTTTTCATTAATTTAATATGGGATAAATTGTTTGAATGGCGTTGACATTTATAAAATTACTATGTAGCTGTTGCCTGAGACGTTGTCCAGTAAGCCTGTTTCCTAACTCATGGGTTTCCATATTTGAATGTCTACTAAATATCGTTGCCTTGAGACCTTTGCTGATTACTTCCTATTTCGCTTTTTCTATTCCTGTATCTTTTCTATGTATCATCATATTTTTTTCATACTTCAGTTTTTCGATTAACTAATGGTACTTGTATAATATATGTATGTAAAAATTACCTTTGTACTAAGTTTTACTTAATTCTTGGAAAACATTACAGCTGTAACACTTATGTGGGCATAAGTCGATCGATTTTCGTTCGAAAAATTTTTTTGATCATGTAGTGCTGTTGTCTTATGATCTATGGAAGGAGCCACGCCTACTTATTTAAACCCCTGATTTTTTCATTCAGAAAGGACATTTTCCATATACATTGTACACTTTTCCGTAGTTTTTTTTTTAATTTTGCGTATACGGCGCCACGCCCACTTATGAAAACATGTAAATCGTTTGATCAAAAATTGCCTCACACACTGTTTCTCGAGTTTAGTTGCATTCTCTTGGAAAAATTTAATGACTTACAAACTTAAATCTTTTGATTAGTTCAAAAAAATCTTCAATCATGCACAGAAAAATCGATTTATTTATATACATATATTGAGATTTTGTAATAATTAACAATTAATATAATAACAAATATATATTTGATAAAATCAAAGAAAGTATATATTTGATATAAGTTAACATGTCACACATTCATCCGAATCGTGTAATATTATTGGACTAATATCATATTTGGTAAAAATTACCGAATTATGTATAATAATTACTAGTAATTCAATCATATATTTGGGTATAATAACTTAATAATAAATTGGTTGAAACAAATATTTCTTTGTTGCAAACATTCACATGTCAATAATCACTAAATCATGTACTTGGCAAAAGAAATATTACTTTTGTCGCTAATGTATGCTTTTATTAATATCGATTTATGTAAAAACCGATGTGGAAAAACCACATATTTTAAGATATCATTTCATAAATAATTCGATATTCTTGCTTAACGTCACATCCTCATATTGGTGCCGTTGGTAGTTACACAATCACAAATTCCTGAATTGTGCATCAAACTGAAGGTAATTTGGAAATAGGTAATAGTGATTTAATCAAATATGTTGAGGGTTCTATAGTATTCATATAAATGTGAAGTAAGAACAAATATATTGGACTACCAAACATATATTCTCTCCAAATAAATCATTCAATTGACTGAAATAGATATCATGTTTGGCCCAATACACAAAACTTTAACTACCTGTTAAAGACATAGTAATATCTACTACAATTTGTTGATAGTTAATAAATATTTTAAAAATCTAACAACCAAATACGCATATTTAAAAGAAACATTCTCTTTTCTCAGTGTATATATAATGCTCCTGTCCAGATTTTCATTGTATTACTTTAAAATACCATAGTGATATAATAGACTTCCTTTTATAGGAAATGACACACCGATCTGTTTAAGCCCATGTGTACTTTGTCTTAAAAGTTTTTCAGCCTTATAGTGTTGGGAAGTCCATTTGTACTTTTTTAAATTATTAATGGTTAGGAAAACCACGTTTCATTAGTCAGTAGCTGTGCTTTCCCAGCATAAAAATACCACTCAATTTTTGTTTCAATACATTGCACAGCAAATCAGCTATAAAAGTACTAAATATTTAAATATAAAAATCACTGAACAATTGTATAAATTACATATGTATTATTTTAATCGGGTACTTTTATTTAATGTCAACTTCAATAACCAAATAATGAATTTATGTAAAAAAAAAACAAAGTAGAAGCTCTCAAGTACAATCGCACGAATTCATTGACACAACATGAAACGTGATAATTTTACAGAAAGCAACAATAACAGTTATATAAAAAAATACGCCAATATTAATGCAATTCAATGTTAAATTAAAGTTTATAAAACATTTGCACTACACTGTTGCAATGAGACAAATGTGCCGCTGGTAAAGCAAAAACTAACGCCTCTAAAGCCAACTTAAAGATATGGTATATTGCCTAATTGTACGCATTAAAGAATTATAAAGAAAAAATTTCACCTGAAATATTCCGAATCGAAAGAAAATATACAATTTGCAACTAATTCATTGCTGCAACATGCTAATTCTGTTGTTACTGTGTTGCTGTTGTTTGTAATTAAATGATGTTGCATGCAGCATGACGGCGACGCACTGTGCACTTTATGAAGCAAATATGTGAAAAAATAAAAACATTTAATAACATTTTTTATTGTTATCGCAATTGTAAATTATCTTAGTTTTTTAAATTCGGTTTACCTTTTTCGCTATCTATGCTAGTTTCGGAGTTTTGAGGGCTGACAGAGGAGCTATATGTGCTACAAGCTTGCAAAATTAACATACTTTACAACTTTTACACTATACTGTAAGCGAACCAACATAGATTTACATCCGATTTTTTTCTATTCGAGAGGCGTATTAGTTACATATCTATCAACAATGTGTACCTATTTTTAATGCAAATTGTTTGGTCTCTCAAAAATACTTGCCAAAAGCCTTCTGGCCAATTTAGATCAAATTTTTAGTTTTCGATATGCTTTTGATACAATGGAAGTACGAATGGGTTATGAGGCCATGTTTCACGTTATATTTCATTTAAAACCTGATATTATTTCGCTGCGTCTGTTTGCTTGCCTTAAGCAAATTAACGTTTTTATAAAAATAAAGGGTCATTTTAATGATTTTTCATAGTTTTGCTTTATTTGATAATCAAACAGCTCCGATTTTTTTTTAACTAACATATGTCTTAAGAGATATTCTGATTAATATCGATCGCATATATGTTTCACATAAAATTAATACAAAATATAAATTTCATAGAAAACTTCTAGTTTTTAAATCAAAACCAAATTTTTTGAAATTTTGAAAATTTTTATACCCTACACTCAGAGTATATTCCCTAGAGTATATTTTATACACAACATCGATGAATAGTTATATTCGTTGTAGGCAGTAATGCTCACAACTTGCAGTATGCAGCCAACAGGCAAGAACCCTTACATCTCCATATACAAATCAGATAGCAAACAGACAGACTGCCTAAAGCTTCATATACAATGCAGGTAGTCAGCAAGCAGACTGCCTACAGCTCCATATACAAAGCATGCAGCCAGCAAGCAAATAAACAAAATATCACAGTAACAATTTCACTTGTGAAATGTACAACACATAGGGTATAGCTTTTCGTATATGAAAAATCAGAGTACTTCATCAATTTGCCGCTGGGTCCCTTTGTTGCTTTGTTGTGGCAGCTATAGAAAAGCATATAAATTCTTGATCAGAGAACTGAGTTCATTTAGCCATGTCTGTATCTGTCTGTGCAAGATAATTGAATTGAATTCGGTACACCTACACCTTCAAATGAGGTTCTCGAAACTAAAAATGGACGAAACGGGTTTACGGAGACGCCTATCGCCCATACAAATAAAACATTTGAAACGCTATAATGAGAGAGTTACCACATGGAACTAAATTTTTTCAAAAAGTTTAAAAGTTGCTATGCAAAAAACTTTATTTCTGGGTCTCCCTATAATGCTATTAGTTAAAAATTGAAACTTTTTTATATTGTTTTATTTTAGCAGCCAAATTGATTTTGAACGCAATAAAAATAATGTAATGAAAATCTCCAGTCGTTCAAAAGTAGATTAAATAGATTTTTATTAAGCTATAGACGTAAAAGGTTTACTGTGCGGCATACATACATCATTTTATTGCAACATGTTTACAGCAAATTAAACGCACCACATGACAAACTACAATGCAACACAACAACAGCAAGCAAAAAAATAAAAGTCCAAGAAAGTCAATAAGAAAAAAAGTTGAACTATGGAGAAAATCCAATTATAGCCTGGAGGGATATGGCCAAGTCTAGTAGCGTAGCAACATTAACGTTAGCCATGTTTTGTATAGGACCACCAGTAAATGTTGCAAATTTTATGCAAGACGTGCACAGCCTACACGTTCTTTATTTATGCATGTATGTGTGTGTGTGTGAGTGTGTGTAAACGATAACCCTACAGGGTGCTAATGGCATTGTTATATGGGAACACACGTTTTACAAAAGTTTTAAATTTTTGTGTGATTCCAATTAAGCGAGTTTCTAAACTTATACAAATCACAAAATATCTATTATTTCTTGGGCATCTTGGACCCAAATAACATTCACAAGCAACAGCAAGAAGTACAGATTTGATGTAAAAGAGTGTTTCACCAACAACAACATAAGCTTTGCTTGCGTCCCAAGTGATAAGCCCATTTGATGTTTAAACATCGTGCTTCTGGTGTTGCTTCTCTGAAAATTGATATTGTACAGTGAATCTAAAATTTGTGAACAGTTGTTTTAAAACTTGTGAACTGTTGTGAGTAATAAGTAAGGCAGCCATTTTCAATACATTTAAAAGTGTGTGTTTGACTATTACACAGCCCAGTGTAAAAAATATAATTTGATAACTAAAAAATTAAATTAAATAGTTAAGCTAACTTCATTCTTCTCATACCAGAGGCGCCTGCGATATCAGAGATGTTTTGGCAACTCCTTTTTTTATTAAAAGATGTATTTTTTAATTGAAAAATTAAAATGAAACCTTCTTAAGGACAAAAGCTTGTATTATCTCCAACATAATGTTTTGAAAAATTTTTTCAGTAAAAATTTCACAGCGATCGGTGAAAAAATATATTTGGAGCACGATTAGCCAGAGCCGTATAAAGCCCCTTTTGCGGTATTTTCTGTGTTATTTTTCGAAAGAAAAAAAATTTACTACTTCATTTTGGATATAAGCAAGGATTTTTTTGGTATTTTTTTTTTCAAGTGAATTCCATCAAACTGAATAAAAAATATCGACAATTAATGTATGATGTGACCAGGAATATCCTTGGGGAAGTGTTTAGGGAAATGTGCTTAGAAATTGTTTTATTTGCTCAATTGATAGGAAAAGATCAATAATTTGACTTGGCCCTGACCAATAGTATCCGCGATCATATAAAAAAGTAGATTGATTTTTCGAAAAAAAATCATGACTTAAATCGATGGGAAGGATTGAAAATTAACTTCGAACGTCACCAGAGGCGCTATGTGTTGAAATTTTTTTTTTTTAAAGAAATTTGCTTTAAGTCACCTTGTTTTTAAATGCAATGCACATACTTATTTTTCCCTGCACGGAACTTTTCTATATTGTTTTTTTTTTCTTTTTTTAAATAACAAAAGGTCCTGATTCTACTCGTTGCTCTTCTTTTGTTACTGATACTCTACTCTTCCACTTGCCAGCAAATGCCGAGAAAAAAGGGAAAAATTAATTTTCAATGACATGCGCAATGTTGCATGCAGCTTAAAGTTAATCGAAGCGGCAGAAAAGTACAACAACAATGGCAACAACAGCAACAACAACAATGGTAATCTCTCTACACATTGCAATCAAAGTTAATTAACTTTCAATGCAGCTAGATGGCGTTGTATGCAGCAACACCATCAAGCAGCAGCAGCATCATCAAGAATAACATCAGCAGTAGTACAGTAGTAGAATTTCAACTCATCACGGAAATGCTCAACGTTTGTTGATTAAAAAAAAATATTAAAAGAAATTAATTTAATATTTTCAATTTTCTAAGCCCTTTGCGTTCGTTTTAACAAATTTTGCTTATCTACTCTGTCGAGTTGCTGTTTGTTTTTGCTATTGCCGCCGTTCTTGTTATCTTAATTAGCAAACAACATAAAGATTTTATCGTTTCGTATCTGAATTGAGATAAAATTAGTTACTGCTGATCATCTTGCACTTTATTTAAGTAATTCATGTTAGAAATTTTCTTTCCAGCGCAAAAAAAAAGTTTTAGTTTACGGTTGTATTTTTAGATTTATGGCATTAACTCAGCTGTTCATTTTAATTAAAATTCTATTGTTCTTTCAAGAAATAACAATATTTTGTAAATATTTTTAGCTAGAAATTTTCTGTTTAACACAAAGACAACGTAAATATTTATGTTTTCGTACAAAAAGTTGACAATACAAGTGTGGGTTACCTTTTTAAAAACTATATTTTAGTGCTATATCATAGTGCAGCTAGTTCATTTTGCAATCGAGCAAAATTTCAAATTTGTCGTCCCACTTTAAAAATAAAAATATTAAATAAAATAATGAAAATATTACGTTTCGAACTGCACTGGATAGACATTGGAAATCTAATTTTGTACATATTATGCCACCACATCCAATATGAGACTAAACGAACTTTTACCTAGCTCAAATTTTGTTATATCAAGTTCCGGATTTTTTGTAACTCCCATGTTCAATTTCGCAGCTACTCCTCCTTGAAGAATAAATTATTTTATGATTCTAGGGCATTAAACCACATGTAATTGAATTTTAAAAAAATTTTCATCCCAAAAATCGTTTCATGCAGAAATTTTCACTGAACTTGTTACACTTTTTATTGAAACAGAAAATGGATTAATTTATTAATCATTTTGATTATCATAATAAAACGCTCCGCGCCTTGCTCGTTCGCTTACCGCATCCGAACACTTCGTTTCGTTCGTGAGCTCTGGCCCCATCCAAACCCTTTTCCTTTAACGTGTTCTTTTTGTATACGAAACAGACAAATATGTTATATAGATTTCACTTAAGTTTATACGTTTTTATTGTAGTGCTTCAAACACCGAATTTGGAATTTTCATTACTTCCAACTTACACTCCATTTTGATTTCTTTCCTGCTTTAAGATTTTAGTATTTCAATAAATTGAGAGAGCATTTCTCAGAATTTTTGTTTTCTACTTATATATGTTACCGGCCAAGCTAGTTTTAGGCCAAACTAGTTTTAGGCCAAACTAGTTTTAGGTCAAACTAGTTACCTTTAAGATATGCAGTCAAATCTTAATGAAAAAGCACTGAGGGTAGCACAGACAAAGTTAGTAGCATATTAAGTTAATAAAATTATCAATTACATCGCATGCTTAACAAGTGGTAAGTGGGCGGCCTTCGGCCGTGGCTCTAGAGTTCCATCCTCCAATATGTCCAATAACGGCTTCGCGGCCGAGGTTCAGTGTATAACATGTTCAACATCGGCTTCGCTATCCGCAGTGCTTTTGGATTAAAATTAAATTGCGTACTTTCAGGCATGCAAATCAACTAGCTTGGCCTAGGAAAAACTTGTTTATCCTAAAAACTAGTTTGGCCGATAACATATATATTTTGTTTGTTCGTGGCTTGAACCACTTTCAACTAAAAGTACGCAACACAAAATTTGTTTCTTTCTACATTTTTTATTTCGTTCTTTTGTCTCTCTTCTTTCTGAAAACTATTTTATATAATAGAAAGACTAGTTAGTGCAATACGGTATGAGAAGCATCAAAAAACTACAATGAGAAAAAATGACAATCGTAAGTTACACTATGGTTTTGGTTACTACTACAGAATCGTATTCAGTAATCTCGAGGTAATTTCACAGTCTTTAAGTTTGTTGACATCTTAAGAGCCAGAACAAAAACAATGTACTACCAAAATTCGCCTCTTGCTCTTGTGACTCTTTAAAGTGCTTTGCTATGATTCTTAACACGTTCATGTAAAAGAAAAGTTTGTTTGGAAATTTTTCTCCATACATATCAGCTTACTTTTACTGAGAATGTTTTTCTAGCAAAATCGAAACCACTATCTGACTTGTTAAATTGGTACTACAGTGAGTACACCTCAACGGCTAATCTGCTTAAAAGGACTAAAAATCAGTATACTGGAGCAAAATGTAGATTACATTGACTAAATATGATACAACAATTTCGACAAAAACCGTATTGAAAACAATAAATAGTGACGAAGACCACAAAAAAAAAAAAAAAAAAAAACGATAACTACTTACGATATAAATGCCAATGACTATTTCATTGACAAATTAATCACATGGAACTTATCTAACACTAGCTAGTTGACAGCACTTTTCCAAAAAGTCACCTACGTAGGTTTCTAATGTGTACTCTTTATTAGCAATTACTAGAGAACCCTCTGAAGATCAAATATTTTGTAATCCACCCTAATTTTAATGCAGCACTTTCGCTGTCATAATCGTAGCAAATCTGGTTATTCGAGTAATTTGCAATACAAAAACAACGTCATAAAGTAAAAGTGTGCGGAGCATTTACTTCTTAATTAAAATCGAGTATCTTACTTGCATGAGATAGAAACTAACTACATACCTTAACTGATGCGGCATGCTTAGATACATATGGTATGTGATGTAAGCGATTATCTTGCATTCACTTAGGCTTCTGCCGTTGGAGTCTTAATCGGCAAAGCATTTGAATGCATCTGAGAATTATCAGCAAAAAGACTGATTTTTTTTTTTTATTAAAACTAACATATCCATTTGTAATTAAAATAAGATTTATTAAGTTTTTTTTAAAGCTCGCTATTTTCTTCATTTTCTCTAAGAACTTACACGAAATTCTTTGTGTAATTTTAGTTTTTTTTTTATTAATGTTAAACGTCCAAAATATTTAAAGAAGAAAATGGACTTAGAACGGAATAAGAACTTTTCACTAGCACAATTTTCGTTTGGCAACAATTTATCTCTCTCGTTTTTATAACGCAATACTATAATGCAATACATTTTTTGATTGTAAATTTTTAATCACAATGTAATTCTTACAATCCGATAAGCTCGTACAAACAATAAAAATCCAAATAAAGTTGCAATTAATATCTATGCCATGTCTCTCTAATTAAATTTAACAATTTCCGCATTTCGATTTCGATTTGTTTATTTTCAGCGCATATGTATATGTGTGTGTGTGCGTTCTAGCCATAAACCTTAATTGTTATCAGCAACCATAAATATCGGCACCACAACTCACAAGTATTTCCGATCGACACGTTTTCTACGGCGTACTAACTACATTTCTCTTCCCTTATAGTCTCATTTGCAGTAAGCGTGTTCCTTTAAGCCAAATTCTTATTGGTGCTGGCTACTGAGCGATTTTCTGTCTTGCGTTCTTAAGCCTTTTAGCTTAAAGTGACGGCAAACCATATTTGGTAGACCACATTTGCAACGTCAATGTTTGTGTCACCACAGTAACAGCAGCAGCAGCAGCAGTAATGCTACGTGACACTTAAAGTTGCCACGATTTGAAGTTCGCATTTCAAAATAGTGATGTGTGGTGCTGCCTGTATTCCATTCTAATGGTTGTGGGCCCTATTGTTTAGAATAGTTCTTACACTGACAAAATTTTTCAGTTTTAAGAAAAAAAAAAAATAATGGCGTGTATACTATACATTTGACTCCCCCACCGTATGCAAGGAAACCACAACAAACTTTATCTATTTATTCTTTGTTTTTCTGTTTTTGTTGTTGTTGCTGTTGTTGTTTCTCTCGTTATTCTTACTGTTTGTGGTTGTTATTGTGTCTATTCTGATAATAGCCTGCGATAAGCCAAACCAAATAAATTTTACTACCAAATCGCTTTGTGCAACAAAAGCAATACCACAGCATACCTATAGCGCATAAGCATGGCCTAGCTGTTGGCTTAAAGCTAAGTAAATGTTGGTTTTGTTTTTGTTATTTTTTTTTTTTTTTTTTTGTATTGGCCACCAACAACTACAGCTATAATAGCAACAACAGCAACAAAAATATTCAAAAGAAGTCAACAACCTCTTTTGTTCTTGTTGACTGTTAATGGTTTGTCATTGTTGTTGTCATCGTCAATGTTATGTGCTGTTGGGCCCAATGTTGCATTACAAACAGTTGGTTGACGTTGATTTTAGTCTATGTAAATTAATTTTTTATCAAATTTTTTGATTCAAATTTTTATCTAATTTATGATTTGATAGCTGGTATTAAAAAGATCTTGCAATAAAGTTTAAGCAATTTTTAATTTTGATCAAAAAAATCTTATAATTTGGTATTCCTGATTTGAATGATATTATAACAGAACGTTTGTTACTAAAATCTATTTATATCTTTACTTGTTCCAAAAAGCAAAATTTTTCAAAATCTGCAAAATAATAATTTTTTGCAAAAAATTAATTCAAAATTTAAAGAAAACGTTTTTTCAACATGCCAATTCTTCGTTTTTAGAAACGAAAAAGAGCCAAGCCTGCAAAGCCTGAGCAAACAGCAGAGCCGTGCTCCAATTTTTGACGCCCATTGACTACTAACAATAATGCGTCCCTATTGATATGGAAAACACGGGAGGGGAAGCGTAAGCACGCAATATGTAGTACGATTCATTCAATAACGCCGTTTCAATTACGAACGTGCCAGTCCATGCATTGGCATAATGGAACATTTCTAAGAGGGCTTGAAATTGCCTTCGAAGATATTCTAAATCTATTCTTTTCCCATAATTGTTATTTCATTTTTGGAAATATAAAACACCTTATAGACGAGAGTCAAGGCGTAACTGGTGATATTAGAAATTCATTTTCGAGATTTATCTGGAAAAATATATCAAATTTGAGGGTTGCCAAAAAAAAATTGTTCAGTAGTGTTCAGAAAGTAGGACGTGTTCAGAAAGTAAGACGTGTTCAGAAAGTATGTCACTATTGAAGTATAGTACTACTACAGTGCTACCAAACTGTAAATACAAGAAACAAACACAAACGAGGATCATACGACTTGTATTCCCTTACCTTTTTTTGAAGTTTAACATTTCATATGAAGGAAGTAATTCGAAAATTTATATAGGAACGCGCTTCATGTAAAGCGCTTGAAAAAAAAGTTGAACATCTTAACAATACTTTTATATCCTTATCCTTATTTCTAGGTATAGTAATGTGACATAATACAAAAAAGTATATAAATTTACTATGCAAACAACATATGATACTGATAGACTCCCGTCCATTTTTATTTGAGCTTTTTCTTTTCTTTATTAATAAACGGCATCAAATTTGCAATAATAATTTTATATGTCATCTGAACTAAAAAAAACTTAGTTTTTTTGCCTCATCATATAAAAAATGGGAGAATAAAAGAAGCTTTTAAAGTTTTCAAAAACTTGAACAAAAAAAAATCATTCATCCGATTTTCCAGCATTCGAGTTCGGTTTATAGTAGATGCGATTGTTCATGAAAAGAAACCTTGTATTCCATTTTCTGAGAACAGTTTTCTTATAGAAAAAATAAAAAGCAGATAATTGAGGGATTATTTTCGAATATAAAATTACATTAAACTTAATTTTATATATATGGCTCTACTAAGAATTTTTTGCTGGAAAAAAACACTCCTCTTGCCATGGACATGTGATAATTGTAGCTAAATTCAAGTTATGTAAGTAACCAATATGGCGTTTTTTATAAAAACAATAAAATTTAATAAACATTTTGGAAAAACAATTTAATTTATTAATAACTCCTTATAAGTATTTTTCCTCGAAATCAATTACTGTCAACTTAAATTTAGAGTGCGGCGCCATTAAAGATAAGCTGACTAACATACTAAATCAAAGCAGGAATGTTAAGAATTACAATTTTTACAAAAACTTTATCAAATGAATCATACTTGACATTGTTTTTGATTCCATTATAGATAAGAATGTTAAAACTAACCCTCAGGTAATAAAGATCTCTTGCGACACACATAAATATCTAGGCATGAGTCAACTATTTTTTTAATCATAATAATTTGTTGTAAAAAAGTTACACAATTAACTGAAATATTTTAAATTAAAATTTATTTTATCTACTATTTACAGGGTTCTGATCCGCGTGCCGCAACATGCCGTGGAAAATTACAGAGTCGACGTTGCAAATTAAATCAGGAAATCAACAAAGAAATGCGATTGCGTGCTGGTGCCGAAAATCTGTTTAAGGTTAGTCATAAGAGATATAAATTAAATTTGAAAAAAATCAACCACTCTTTATTGAAATTTGAATTTAAAAAAAAATCTTCATCATTTAGGCAACCACAAATCGTAAACTACGCGATACAGTCGCATTAGAGCTAAGCTTTGTCAATTCAAATTTGCAATTACTGAAAGAACAATTGGCCGAGATGAATTCATCGGTGGAAATTTATCAAAATGAAAGGTGAGTACCGGAAAAAAATTAATATGAAACATAAAAGTTTATAGACAAATAAAACTAAACAAAGCAAAATGAAATGAATACAATGAAAAAGTTAATACTTAAATTCTATGTGCCAACAAACAACATGTTTATGTGAAATAAACGTTAAATTTTATGATACAAACAGTTTATTGTACATTGCCATAGCAAGGTCAACAACAATACGAGTCAAATGTTATATGGGCATGGGCAGCTGGTGTAAAGAAGATCCTAGCAAATGGCTGTGCTGCACGCAAGCCAAAACAGTGAAGCTCGCTCGCATGGCTTTTCAATGGGTTTTGTACAGCTATGAGCATGGGGCATTGCGGTTGTGTCATGCCCATTTAGATTCGCAACAACAATTGATTTAATAAAAATAAATAATAATAAGCTTTGCACAATTGTTTTGGTAATAGATAATCTGTGGGTGAATATTTGAAAAAGAGGCCTCAGATATGTTCCCCCAATGGTACAAATAATTTTATTCAGAAAAATATTATGAGTTTCCTTTATATTTTACTAATTTTTTTTTTTTTTTGACTAAAAAATAATCTGGAAAAAAGTAAAAGCATTAACTTTTTTGATTATTTATTTTACAGAAACTGATCAGTATCTTGTAATCATCAATGTTGTTTCTAAAATATAATATCAAGTTACAAAAAAAAAATAAATAATAGTATGATGTTGCTCCTCCTTTAGCCTGTATTACAGCTATTATCCTTGATAGCATGGAATCAACTAAGGCTTTGAGGTTATCGTCCTGTCTGACCTTACACCAAAGCTTATCTAAATCTAAAAATGATTTTTTTTCTCGGGTTTCTGGTCAATAACTTTGCCCTTCTTTATATGCCAAAAGTGTACGATAGAATTCAGATCCAGCGAGTTTCCAGGCCAGGTCAGACGCGAAATTTCGAGATCAGTGAGTACTTTTCCTAGCTATAAAAAACATGATTTGTTTTTTAATATCCTGTTTATAATTTTAAAGTCTGTAAGAATCATTGACAAAATTACATGCACGATTTACCAATATCGCACGGTGGAAAGGCGCAAAATCGTCCTGTAAAATTGCATCCGTAGTGCTGGATAAGTACTTTTTAAACACCGGCTCCTAGCTCTCTCTTATAACTTGGCCATATTTTTTCGCATTCATAGTTCCTTCTAAATAGTGTAGAGGACCACGAACATTGTAAGAAAAACATCTCCAGATCATCTGGCCATATGGAAATTTTACTCTTTTCACTATGCAGTTTTCGTTCTAACGTTCTACATCGGAACGTTGTAGCAATTTGAATTTACTTTCATCCGACTAAATGACATTTCGGCACTGCTCCAGTGTCCAGTTTTTGTAGTTTTGAGCACAAACTACACCCGTTTTTTTTCATTTTTTGTGCCAACAAAGGCTTTTTTGCAGGACGTCTTCCATATAAAGCAGCATCTCTCAACCTGCTGTGGTCAGTTTCCACAGTAATTTTTATGAAATTATACGTTTCTAGCTCTGTTCGTATAGCACTACACTTTTAAAATGTTCCTTTAAACTTATTTTAAACTAGGCCATCTTTGTCCTTCTACTGGTTGCACGTTTAGGACCAGATCCTCTTTTTTCTCTAGTGGCTCCTAAATATCCTGTTTTTCCAAAAAGGCACAACTGTCGAATGTGAGAAACCCATTTTTTCCGAAATTTTACGATACGATACACCTTGGTCCGCTATTTGTTTTTTGATCACGAGACAGCTTTCCGTACTTATTTTAAAAAACGACCTTCTGCTTTAAGCAAACGCGTAAAAATATTTTATTTTTGTTGTCAATACACTTGCATTACTTTAATGCTGAAACTCCCATTAATTGAAGTTACAAAAAAAAAATACGGAATTGTTTTAATTTTTACATTTATTATATAAAATTCATTTTTTGTCTGTCTGTCTGCAGTATGTTAATAAAAAAATTTTTTTTTTTTTTGATTTTTCATTTTTGATTTTGACTTATTTTGAATTTTTAAAATACATTGTTATGTCACATGTCTTCCCTGTGGTGTAGAAAGTATCCAATTTTGGCGAACTTGAAAAAAAATGCTTAAGCGTACATATTAGTACTTATATAATATGGTTCCTATGTATTTCCTATGTTTCAGACATGTGCAGTAGCCATTTTGTTTTTTTTTTTTGCATCTAAAAAAATATGAAATTGCGTTCTAAATATTGACTAATAATTTCAGCCAATAAAAGTTTTATTAAAATACCAATAAGTATTTTTTAAAAATTAAAATGTCATGAGACCTTCAGTTTTGATATAAAAACGAGTAGCGCGACCTCTAAAATTTTTTTTTTTTTCTTCTGAAAAAAATAGGAGGCTCATTTCTAACCATGAGGAACCAACGGTTTCGAGAAGGCGGCTGAAAGCTCAAAAATGTTTTTCTGAACCACCCTAATACATATCCTTTGTAAAATTCTTCGCTGAGTTTGAAAAAATTAAAATTTATCAAACCAATTCCCCACAATTCCCCCATTTCCCGCACTCTTCTCACCAAAATAGTTAAAAAATGCAATTTTTGTTTCTAAATATACATAAAAAATTCTTGAATTGGCTCGAGAAATTTTTTTTTCGAACTCATCAAAGAATTTTGCATAAGAATAAGCGGGTTTGGTTTTCCGACCAACATTTTTTTTGTTGGTCTGTGTTGTTATGGTTATTTTTCAAAAAATGTTTGTGCTACATGAGGTAAAACTTGTGTATTTATTAGTTCGAAAATTGACTTCGAAATTGGCATGGGGTCGTTCAGGATCCCATGGTACCGCTAAGGGTTAGGACCGTCATCTTATAAAGAAATAACTAGCGGCAAATTATTTCTCATGTCAGCTTATTTTTGAACAATTTATTATGGTTTTTCGGAACGCATCAAAATTTGAAATCTTCTCAGTTGGAAATAATTTCAGCACCAGTTCCACTTATGTACATGTTTACACAAATTGCATATTATGTACGATGGCTTATTCAGCTGTTGCGAAAATTTAAAACTCAACTATTCATGAATCAATTGGATGCCTTGTATACTTCACATATACCTTACATACTTTACACACAATACAATATTAAAAAATATCCAGTTCTTCTCGAGCTCTTTACATTATTCGAGCTAAATCATTTCGGTTCGCAATCAGTGCATGCTTTCTGTTTGTGTAATTTTGCCATCACGTCACTTACTAAAGTTAAACAATTTCGATTCGCTACCGCCACATGCTCATTGTTTTTATAATTTTGCTTTCTAGACGCGCCAGCTCGTTCAGCTCTTTCCGGTACGCGAGTTCCCAATCGTTGTATGCTTTTTGTTTGTGTAATTTTGTTTTCAAGACACTTGTTCCTTCAGCTCTTGTTTTTTTTTTTCTTTCTTTTGTTTGTATTGAATTTGCTTGCTGCAGCTTATTAAAAAATGTTCGCAAAATATCTTTGAGTTTTTCATCTAAGCTGATGTTGTTAAAACCAGCTCCCGAAGCAGGTTTTTGTGTGCATCTCTGTTCTAATGAACCGATTTTGACAAATGAAATGTCATTTTCTTTCTATTAACGGGAAGACTCCAACATAAAAAATTGCTATATATATGGTGGTGAATATGAAACCATTTTTCTCGAAACAAAATGTACTCGTATATCTGGAAGTAATTAATCGATGTTAATGCAATTTCGTGGAATGTTAGCTTTTATTCAATTCAAAATGCAGCGAATACTAATATTTCGCGATGTATTAAAGCGGTTCGACATAATCGTACGATATTGGTGAAATTTTATCTAGTGATTCTATATCTTACGCTACTCATTGACTTCTTCCATACTTTTTAAAAACTTTCAACTTTAATGGCATTTTATGTACAATTTGTTAATTAACGAATTTTTGAATTAGTTTTTGGTACTATTCGATATCGTTAAACTTTGATCGTTTTTCGATATTTTCATATTATGCAATTTATTTGCTTTATATGTAATATATGTATATCTCTCACTATTAATTTATTTGTTGTCTGAAATCCATTTTTTTGTAGTACCCTTAACTTTCTTTCTGGATTGACCTTATTTGTTTGTCCAAAAAATCTATTATCAGTGGTACATATTTATAAGTATCCAAATATCTCGTAATTTTGGTTTTTTCTGCTTAATTTAAAAATTATTTCAAATAAAATATACAAAACGTCGCTGTAGTTCAAATACAAATAATGAAATACCAATAATACTTATCGACGGTACCGTTAGGCTGAAATTATTACATCTCCAATAAGGCCAATGAGTAAGTTCTTTGCTTAAATCTCCTTAACACACTTGAAAAATGTCACTTCTTTGGAAAAACACAAAATTTAAAAAGAAAAATTGTTATTGCTGCGCAAATTTATTTCAATGAATTGCAAATACGAGCATTAAATTATTGTTGAAAAAAACTTAAATTTTCAATGTTTCTTAATTAAGCCATAAATAAATTGCCAACAAACAGACAACAACAGCAAAAGCAACAATATGACCTCAAAAAAAAAAAGTAGCGCACTGATGTCTATAGAGAATTTTTTTGGCCCTTTCTTCTGATTTTAAACGTTTTTTATAAGAATTCTCTCTGCTGTTGTTAATTGTTTTTTAAGCTTATTAGGCGCTTTTAAGCTTTGTGCGCAAAAATGAGAATTAATGTTTATTTTTCTTATTTATTTTTTTTTTTTGCTGAGTTTGACATTATTTTGCATTGTGCAGTTGAGTAAAAAGTAAAGAAACAACAGAAAAAAATGTCATATTGTTAAGGCAGAAGACTTGCGTTTAATTGAAGCGCGCGTTCCACTTTAGCGTAGAACCAAGCCTCTGCTGCTGCTGCTATTATTGGGAACGTGTGCACCTACAAATGATGCTGCTACTTCACCTCAATTGAGTTGGCAGAGATTGATGCTACCTGGGAACTATTTGCTCGCATAAAGCCGAAATGTGATTTACTTTAATTTTTTATTTTTAAATTTGATGATAGTTGAGAAATGTTTAAGTTTGTTGTTAGATACTCAAAAATTAGCTGTGTTCTGTGTTAAGTTTTTTACTCTATTTTTCTCAGTTAAGTTTAAGAAAAGAATTTTTATTATGTCAGATTTAATCAGAATTTATTACATAAAGAAATTCAATCGCAGCTTACCACCAAAATAGCGACCACACCTTTCAAACGACTGAATTCTTCTTCAAAGAATTTTATTTTGTGTGCTCAGACATAAAAACAAAAAATTGTCGCATAACATACGAAACATGTCAAAATTCTCATGACATATGCTTAATTCTATTGCAAGTTTCTCGTCTAATTCTTTCGTTTTAACATTCTTGCTGAAATGCGAGTATTTTCGAGGGCATATATATTCTGATTATTTGATTTTTGTGACCCTTGTAATGGTTAAAACAATGGCAGGCAAATTGAAATTTATGAAAAATATTTTTTTTATTAACTTTTTCATTAAATAAGCATGTATTCAACAATAAAAGGTTCATTTTACCCATAATACATATGCCAGTGTTAAAAAGTTAAAACGTTTAAAAAATGTAGGAAAGTGCGATTTATGTCGAAAAGTCTTGAGTAATGTCGAAAATTCAAACAATGACAAAAATATTGGAAAAGTCGAATGTCGTCGAAACGTCGGATGGTGTTGATAAATTTCGAACAGTTTGAGCAAGATGTTGATAAATGAAAATATATGTTTGATATTATATTTTTTTAAAAAATTTCTTGACCTCAAGCTCGTAGCTATTTATAATAACAAACAATAATGTTGATAAATTTAAGCATTTTTGAGTTATGACGAAAAGTCGATATCTGCAAAATAATGTCGAGATTGCCGAATAATGTCAAACGAGTTGATACGATAATTGCCGAAAAATGTTGCGCAATGTCAAAAAAAGGTTGAAAATGTCTCAAAATGTTGAAAAAGCCGTAAAATATGGAAAAAGTCTATGCTCATATAAATCGAGCCATATAAAGTATGTAGAGAATATTAAGCATGTAGATTATGTGAAGAATATTAGGTAAGGCTTCATACTCATTCTTTCATACACGGCAGGCAACGAATCGAAGGAAGTTTAAGTGCGACAAAAATTTCAACGAAAAAAGTTCCGATGGAAAAGATAATTTTTACATACATTTTACTTACAAATACCCCTCCTTAAGGAGGGTTGTTTTTTTTTTAATAAATGCTTGCTCTTTTTACTTCAAATGACTTCATCCATTCTGTAGCTTGTGTATAAAAGGTTAATTAACACAATAAAATGAGAAATGTTTTCTTAAAACTTTTTGAAGAGGCATGGCAACGCCCAATTGGAATCCTATGAGGAGCATTTTCAAGATATGTAACGCTATAGATATCCGCTGACACATCGCGAAAAAAAACATTGTTTTGAACTGCTCTACTTTCAAAATGTTATGTACACATACATATGTGACCGAAATGTGTCTCTAACTAAATTTGTGTACGAAATGGTAATATTTTGAGTCACTTTTACTGATATGGTGCCTAAAATATCGTGGTTACGAACAGGTTACTTTTAAGAAGAACTGTGTAGTTATTGTAACTAAAATTTGACCCAAATAGGATCAATTTGGGACACAAAAATTACTGGAAATTTACCATAAAGTCAAACTGCGCTTTTCAGTATTTTGGCAGTTAATAATCGGTTAATGTGTCTCAATACAGGAATAGTGACTTTATTTACAAAAAATTTAGTCACAATAACCACGCTGTGACTCGCACGCGAATTTTGTGACTTTAAAAGTTACAAATTTCTACTTGGGAATGACTTCAATTTGAATGGTTAGCAGCTCGAGTGCTATACAGATATTCAGAAGTTTTTGATTAGTGTCACCACCTGAGACTATTTGGCCATGTCCATCCGTCTGTCTATTTGTATGTCTATCTGTCTGTGTGTGAAAATCACGGTTACGGGAAACCAAGCAATATTAGTGAGTAAAATTTGGTACACAGGCTACACCTTCAAACAAGCCTGAATTGAAAATGGGCAAAATTTGTTCACAATACAAATACAAATAAAACATTAAAATCTCTTTATGGAGAGTGTTGTTCGATTTAGTTTGACCAAATTTCCAACAAATAATAGGAATAACACGGACAAGCTCTGGACAAAATTTGTTGAACTTCGATAAGAGGGCGTGGCATCTCCCACACAAGTGATAGCTTCATATCATACAAACATTCGGAATGAATCGGAAAAGTTCTGGACAAGAACTGGGCGAATTTCTGCAAGTTCGCGTGGCACCCTCTAAAGGAACAAACATTTTAAAACGCTAAGTCGAGAGATTTATATAAGGTAATACAACAAAATTTCCAGAAAAAATTGGACACATTTTGAAAAAAGAACGTAGCATCTATCATATGTATGTGTAAAATTTTAAAAAGTTATAATGGAGTTTTTTAAAGTAGTGCAACAAATACACTACACTAATACTAGAAAGATTTCGAAAAAGAGGAAAAATTCTAAGCGATTTACTAAGAAGTAATGAGAAAAAGAATATAAGAATAAGTTCATTCTAGCATCAGACAAAAAGTAGGTGTGAATCCTCCCATACAAGTATGAGCTTCAAATACATATACAGAAAGCTATTTGAGCTCAAACTCATTCAGATTATACGCCAGTTTAATGATATTTCAGTCTTTAGACAGTCTGCTATAGTTTTTATGAGAGCCAATTTTTATCAAAATAATACACTTTTTGCAAAGCATAAATGCATTTCAATAAAAAAAAGTGTATTATGTTTTACAGCATTTTTTTTTGTTATTTTCTTCGTTTGTTTTTTTCGTTTGCATTGGACAAATTATTTTGTGAAAATGAAAGCACAGCCTGTGAAATTTTTAATTTCATTTTTCATTTCAACTTTTTGAAATTTTTTCTAAAATTGATTGTAGTGTTATGGTCAAGCGCGCATTCAAAAAGCAACGAAGTGAAACGCGCAAGCAAAAATAGCAACAAATCATACAAAATCTACTATGACTTTGAATATTTCGAAAAAAAAAACAAATTATTTTTTCACTATTAAATCGAAAAAAAAGCGCATGAAATCATTTAAACATTAGAGCATACAGTCATGCCTTGTTTATGCAAAATTCAAATTTAGAACGCCACTTGTTACGATTTACTAGCGCCGACTGTTACTTAATGTGGGTATTTTTCGATTTGTTATTATTTTTCTTTTCTTTTTTAATTTTGATTCGCCACAAAATTAGTTTAAATAACTGCAAAAATATTGTTAACTCTATCTGTTAGCTGTTGTTTGTTCACATTTGTGCCGGCCAGATTGTGTGCGCTTAATAGACACGGGTGGATTTTCACGCTATAGTAATTATTATGAATTATATTTTCTGTTTGTTTTTCTTTTGTTTTTTTTTTTTTTTTTTTTTGTTTTGCTCACAAATGTTTGTAATTATTTAATTTTATTTTGTTTTTTTTTTTCTTAAATTTTCATTTTTCATGAAATGATTAGCTTATTTTATATTGTTTCTTGAGTTGTAAAAAAAAAATGCTAAAAAAACGATTTCTGCAAAATTTTTTAATTAATTTTAATAGCGCTGTTTCAAAATGGAAAATGCACTTTTTTGGGAAATTAGCTTATACATTTTAAAAACGTTTCGTGCTGATAGCTGTTATAATATATTTTATGTAAAAGGCTATGCTTAGTTCGAAAAACATGGAGTTACAGTTAAATGAGTTTAGTTATCCAAGGCGATTCCACTAAATTGCAGATAAACAGAGTTATACTCAAACGATTCTGATATATTGTTACAAAGTTGAAGCTTATAATTAAGCTCAAAATGGATTGATTCTGTGCATTACCAGAGCCATCTTTGCCTGACTCTACAAGAAAGAATATTAAATCCATTTATGCAAATGTTGGATTTAAGGGACTTATGCCTAGTTTTTCATTCAAGACCCTAGTCTGACGAAATTGCATGCAAAATTCTGTATTATATTCCAATCTATACTCCTTTGAAAGGTGCCACGCCCACTGTATAATATAACCCAGTTTTTGTCCAACGAAGGCTTGTTTGCTTGCCAAATGTCGTATTGGGTGCTTTCTTTGAGATATGTCGCACCCTCCTGCGTAATTTCGTCCAAGTGCTTGTGATATAAAGTGAATACTGACCAAATTTCTCTAAGTAAGCTTTAAAGGTTAACCTGCAACGAATATGACGAAGTCACATTTTTTTTTCTCGGGAAGGTACCATGCTTACTCAAGTAATCAATTATAAATACTGCCCATAAAGTTCAATTTCTTTTGATATGACGGTTTTCTTTATAAGACGAAATTGAGCCGTTTCATGCACTTGTACAACCACGCCTATTTTTCATTCAGAGTATTTTCTTATGATAAATTGTTTTTTCTTCAGAGTTTCATTGAAATTCATTGCATGATTATTTCAATAAGACGGACGGAATTCCACTTTCGGGAGCGATTTCACGTCACATGTCCAATATTTGGTTTGCATTTCAATATGAGAAAAAGTGAACTGCAAAATTGTGTTCAGTAAGAAGAATTTCCATATTTGGAGAAATATCAATTCATAGAAGCCCTTCAAAGCCCACTGAATGGTGCGGTTTATTGACAAACAGGTCTTCGTTCTTACAATTGCAACGCCACAAGAACACTAGAGTTATTGCTGACATAAGATCCCAATTGCTTGATAAATTGAACGCATCAGAATGTGCTTTTACTGTAGCTTTGGACTTGAATTATGGACTTTAGTGAAATATTGCTCGAAGGTACCCTTTTCGATTTTATTCCAAACCATTATATTCAAACATTTCAAAGAAGTCGATCTTCAATGTTTTTCGAGGTCTTTTATTCTATTCGATATTTTTCGTTGCTATTCGATACTTTTTGATTTTCTTAATGTCTTACGACACTAAATGAAACCTTCCGACTCTGATCGACTTCATTGATTCTTTTCGATAATTTAAGGCCTTTTCGACTTTTTTAATACTTTTTGATGCTTTCAGACCTTTTCGATACTATTGGCTTCGTTATCGATTATTTTGATATTACTAGCAATCCTATTGACTTTTTTGAATCTATGTGGAGCTATTTGATACCAAAAGCTTAAAAGCCTCAAATGATATTTGAAACGTCGATAAAAGTGGAAAAATGTCGAATGGTGTCAAAAAGTCGCGAAATGTCGAAAAGTATCGACTAAGTCAATTTTAACCAATAAGTATCGAAAAAGTTGAACAGTATCGAATAACGTTAGTTTGATATGCAACATATCTAAGGCAATTCAACAAAATTCTATTTATTTGCAATTAGTGGAACCATCTTGGTTTAGAAACTTATTTCACTTATCTCGACGTGATGAAATATTTAAGCTATTTGTCCTAAGCCTAGACTTGTAAACTATTATTGTTTACATCTTTTGTACTTAAAATATGTTGACAAGAATACTCGCGTTCGACCAGACAGGAAAAATTTTAGTCTCTTGTATATACATATAACCGCGCAAAGTTTCAAAAATTTATTTCTAAAAATATTGGGCCTTGAAAATGTTTAAATTGATCTTTCATTCAAAATTATTATTTATTATTTTTTTGTTTCCTAAGCATTTTGCACAATTACAGGCAATATTAAACAGCATTTGTTTAATGTAATTCTTTTAATTACTTTTGTAATTAACTGGGAAAATGTTGTTTGAAAAGTATTTCTGAAACAAGCAGCTGCAAAAACAAAGTTTTTCAAAAACATGTATAAAATTATTTAAAGCAACATTCTCTAAAATTCTAGAACCATACCTCATTATGGCAGCACAATTTGTATTCTTGGCAAATGTCGTATTTGTAATTAAAATAGTTGTAGAATTTTTTACTTTTGTTATTTTTCTACGCATATACGCGAGTATTTATCACTAGGCGCACGTGCTGAAAAGTCATTTCAAGTTTTCTACTTTAGCAATCGATTACTTAATGGCTGTAGGAAAATCGCTTTATTTATTGCAGTCAATATGGCTAAAAGGCATTGTAAACAGTTCATTTATATGCTACTGCATGCATTGCGGCACGTTTATAATTAAATATTATTTTGTTTTTAATGGATTTCGCAATGGAGTATTGTAATGCTTAAGTTTTTGAAAAGATTACGACGCTGGAATAAAGCTAGAAGTGACTGTGTGGAATCCTATCATTGAATGTATATAAATAAATATTACATTTTAAGATTTATTTTGAAATTAAGTGGGCGAACAAAATCCACTGAAAATTCTAGCGAACATCCCAAAAAAGTGCATCAATTTCCTTAGGTTTTATATTCTGCAGGTGACACTGTAGACAAAAAGAGTCTTTTGCCAGTATATCTGGGAATAACTATTTTATTGAAATTTCGTGCATTTCGTTACATTTCAACCATCATTCACTTTTTCAGTGTATTTGGGTACAAATTAACTGTCCCGTTGCTTTTCGATTCTATTTGATACCTTCCAACTTTTGTCGATTCTAGTCGATATATTTGACAGTGTCGATGTTTTTTCCGCTACTATTCCATTTATCGACTTTTTTCTATATCCTTTGATACTATTCAATACTATCCGGCTTTTAATAGACTTTCGGTACTCTTCGATGTAGTTCGACTTTCAACAAACTTTTTGATATTTATTGACTCTTTCTATATTATCCGATTTTCACCAAATTTCTGTACTTTACGTCTTTTGTCTTTTTTGATACTATTCGAAGCTTTCGCGTTTTTTCCGTGTTTTCCAATACCTACTTTTTGATAGCTTTCAACTTTTATCAACTTTTTTATATTTTTCAATAATTTTTGACCTCAATCAATATTCTCGATGTTGTTATTCTATTCCATACATTTAGACTTTCATGTATTTTCATGATCTCTTCGATTTTTCTCGACTCTTTCGGTACTTTACGACTTTTTTCGAAGTTTTTCGATACCTACTATCGGATACTCTTCGAATTTTATGAACCTTTTCGATGTTTTTCGATATTGCTTTGCTTTTGATACTTTCGACTTTTATTGACTTTTTGTACGTTTTTAGATACTTAGGCATTAATATCGAATGTGTGAGATTTTTCGATACCATCCGATACTTTTCGACTTATATCGAATTGTTAATTACTAATCGATGCTGTTCAACTTTCTTAATATTTTTCGATACTATTTGATACATGTTTTAATGTAATGTTTTAAGCTTTCTCGCACAAGTTTTCGAGGTATGATATAAAAAGTTCAAGGCTATGCTTTCTTACACAAACTGGCCCAAGTTTTGGCCAAAAATGTTAAAATCACCGTTCGCAAATTATCAAATTTTTTTAGTTTACTATGAAATATAAAACCTTTTTCAACTGACTATTCTTTTTTCTACATTTTCAGTCATGATAACGTAATGCCGATGATACCACTGGGTCTGAAAGAAACAAAAGAAATCAATTTTATGGAACCTTTTGCTGACTTTATATTAGAACACTACAGTGAAGAGCCTAATATTTATACAGATGCAATTGCAGACATAACCGATACAAGACAGGTATATTTTACATGAGAAAATTATCATTTATATTATGTAAGAAAACTTTTATAATACTTATAACTCAATCTCTTTTAGGCCTCCAAGACACCATCACGCGATTCACAAGGTGTTGCATTACTCTTTCGTTACTACAATCTTTTGTATTATGTCGAAAGGAGATTTTTTCCACCAGATCGAAATTTGGGTGTTTACTTTGAGTGGTATGATTCGCTGACTGGTATGTTTTTAAGTACTTTTTCTGCAGCTCTGTTACACATTCTTACACATTCCTTACGCATTTAGGTGTACCTTCGTGTCAGCGCACCATTGCATTTGAGAAGGCCTGTACACTTTTTAATTTAGGCGCCATTTATACACAAATTGGCGCACGTCATGATCGCACTACAGAAAAGGGACTAGACGCTGCTGTTGATAGTTTCTTACGTGCAGCTGGTATTTTTCGTCACATCTATGATACCTTCACAAATGCACCGTCTATGGACTTAAAGCCGCAAGTGTTAGATGTTTTGGTATCTTTGATGTTGTCACAGGCACGTGAGTGTCTCTTTGAAAAGTTGGAACTTCAAATTGAAGCATTGGGATTAACAGAGTCAAGTCATGTAAGTGCAATTAAATTTACTGGTGTCATTCATCATAGGGTAAAATTGTTAAAAAATTGAAAAATGGCCAAAAATTTAAAATAAAAAATCTCCAAAAAATGTCTTCTGTAGAAGTACATATATGAAATTTCTGTATGAAAAAGAGTGACAAACTCATTAGGGTTTGAACAATTTTTTCTAATAAAATATCAATTTTCATTGAAAATCTCCTTGCATAAAAAGTTCTTGGAATTGGTCAAAATATTCAGAAAAAAACCTTTTTTTTTACTGTCACAAATTTTTTTTATGACGCTATACTTTTTCTCGTTTAAGAACATTTCCAGAAAAAATTCATGAACATTTTGTAAGAAAAAAGTTCAATTTATCAGAAAAGAAAAAAGTTGCAATAAAAAACAGTACAAGAAAACATCAAAAATCACCATAAAAAGCTTCCGGAAAAAGTGTTTACTAATGGCGTTTTTTAAGTAGGAAACAACGCCTAGAACCTGACATCCACTGTAGTTTCTTGTGCTGATTTTCTATTTTTGTGCGATTTTTATTTGAGACCACTCATTTTTGTGTAATTGAAATAAAAATGAAATAAAAATTTAATACTCTCACAAAACAAGAAAAAAAAATTAAAGAAGACAATAACTTCACTGTAATGTGTAATACAAAACAAAAAACTTAAGCAACGAACTCATTGCAGTTTTTTCTTTATTATAATAAAATTTTACCATAAATCTCACATATTTTTTTCTCTCTCTCTCTCTCTTTCTATTGTCTCTTAACAACCCACAGCTCTTCAAAGACTTAGCCGGTGAGGCAGCACAATTAACCACAGAATATATGGAAATGCACAAAAATATACAAACGAACGATACACACACATATTTGCCAGAATGTTGGGCTGGCCTGGTGCCACTCAAAGCTGAATACTATAAAGGTAAGCAAGTTTTTCTATAATATCCATATTTTTATTGACAGTAGCGGTAGCATTCCATAGCAGCGCCATAGAATGCCATCGCATAAATCTTTGAGACCAATAAATCAGCGTTGCTGCTGCATTTGGGTTTTTGTCGCTTAGCAGTAACATGTTTGCCTTGAGTGAAATCAATTCATTAATAAAATATCAACTATTTGTCGTTTTGTATATCTCCCATAATTATCCGCTTCATCTCTTGCATCTTTTCTTACCCAACGAACTTGCAGCGCTAGCACATCACTATGAATCGCGCAGCATTGATGCTGCTGATGACAAAACCTCTTTGAGCACGAAGAAGAGTCAAAGCACAACCCATACAACATCAAACGAATCATTCATCGGTCATGCGGGGGAGGCCACTACACTGGATTTCGACGAGGAGGGTCAGAGCGCAACAGCTTTGAAACGCACCCATTTAAAAGAAGCGTTGGCTAGTCATGAAGAAACGCAACGCCTGCAGCGAATGTGTCGCTTCTTGAAGGTGAGTTGGAGTCAAAACATTTTATGTATGGAAACGAGTTGTGTGTGCCAGCACCTGTGTAGTATGTTGAATTTTTAGTTTTTTCTATTGCTTACAATTATTAACAGCTTTTATGAGTTAAGAAGGTGTTGTTGGCAGCTTATTGTTAGCATGAATGTTGTGAGGTTTGAAGTTGGCAACTATTTGCTTAGATTAGAAAAGTTGTGCTTTTTTTTAATGTTTCGAGTTGACTAAAATTTTGGGCTTAAAACAATTTGATTTAGAAAAAAGTTTACAAAAAAAAACTTGCCATAGATCGGTCAAAAATAAATAAACCATGAAAAGTGGGCATAAGTGTCCAGTTTACTTAAAAATTGATAAGTCAGATTCTAATTGTTTAAAAAAAATGGTATATTGAGATTTTTTCTTAAGAATTTGGTTTTCAATAAAAACCCACTGACATTGGCCCCGGCTGCAAAAACCCTATTTATTTAGCAACTTGAAAACATTGAATTTTCATTGGTGAAATTTCTAATAAAATTTCATTATTTTTCAGAAAATAAACTTTTTAATGAATAATGCACCTGCTTTTTTTTAAAATAAATCACTTCAAATGACCAATAATTGATGAATAATGCTTTAAAATTCCCAATTGAATAAGAAAATACGATCATTGCAAACATTTTTTATTACACGAAAGACTACCGACTCTGGACATCTATGATGTATTCGTCCACACAAGGATTCTTAACTCTCATTACAAGCCGCTCCATGAAAGTGACACGCTGTGGTGCGGGGACCTATGGTACAATTACAATTTTTTTAATGTAGACTCTCAGGCCACGCCCATATGCTGCTTCCAATATACAGAGATAGCCAAAAGTACGCATGGACGAATTTGTCATAGGTGTTCCAGGGAGGGTTAAGCATGTTACAGTATAAAATTGAAATAAAATCAAAAGTTTGAATGGTAAACAAGTTTATTTATTTTATTCTGAAGAATGTTCCCTTACATTACACTTTGAACAATATTTCATATCTCCACCACGGTTCATTTAACAAAGCCAATTCGAACAGCCCGATTTTCGCATGCTTTTTCAGATAAAGCTGAACGATTATCATTTTGTGCATGAAGTGTACGTGGCTTTCCTTCATAAGCCATTAACTTAACATACCCCCATAAGGACTTGCACCACTTTCAAAATAATCAAAAATATCGAAAAAATAATCAAAAAAGTCTTTCTATGTCTATCCTAACCGACAGTACAGATGTTTAACCATCAAAACAAAAAAAAAACATTAATTAATTAATTGATAGTATAATTGCAAAATTCTAATACATTAAAATCCACTTTATTCACAGAATAAAACATCACTTACCCAAGTCATCAAGGAAGCCTACTATAAAACACAGGATGAATACGAAAAATATTTGGAAGAGAATCCGGAGATGCATATTGATGATGACTTTGATATTATCGATGCATCTGTAGAAGGTACTTCGAATGTTGCTTCTATGAAAAAACCAAAATTAATCACCTTTTTTTAAAAAATTTCTCTATAGCATGTTCAAAATTTACACTTTCGTTAACCGGACCAGATTTTACTTCCTACAAGGTGGAAGATCCTTTCAAACGTCTAGGACCGATTGCAATATTTTCGGCGCGTCGTCATTGGACAGCGCCGCGTTGTGTGCGTTTACAGAAGGGTTCGGCCATCTATCATGATGGTACACGATTTCATTGTCACTGTCCATCGGCACAGGAGGAACATGAAGTTGGCTGCAGTTTGTACAAAGAAGATGTTGAAAGTTTTGGTTTTCATGTACGTGGCGATGCACCAGTGATTATAGCGCATGTGGAAATAAATTCCTTGGCAGATGTAAGTTTTTTTTTCACAGTGTAGCTACTAAGTATGTACTAATTAACTCTTTTCCTTACTTACAGTTGGGCGGCATTAAAGAGGGTGACTTTGTTGTAGAGATTACTGGTATCGATGTCAAATGGTATTCGCATCAACAAATTGTGCGTCTCATACAGTCATGTGGCTCAACGTTGGAATTGAAAGTCATAACACCGATGGATAGAAATTACTTAAAGGTAAGCGAAAGTGAGCTTTCAGCTTGAATATTTGCGGTTGTCTATGCAAAATTAGATTATCAGCTGCGATTGAGAGGTTTCTTCAACAATAATATAATGCAAAAGCTTTTGAAATTTCTCATTATTTTTGCACAGGAATGTATTTGATATTCGCTCTTTCTCATCAGCTGCTTACATCATTGTTTGCTAAAGAGAAAATTTGCGTTGAAGAAAGAGAAAAAGCTCAAAAGTTGTTAGCTATAAGAAGAATTACTTAACTTAATTCCTTAGGTGTAGATTTAAGCAATAAAAAAAGTTCGATTTTTTAGACTACATAATTAAGGATCCCCCCTTAAGTTACCTAATGCCTAAGCAAATTGACAGTGAACTTACTCATAAATCATGATGATTAATTTGCATGCGTGCAGTTATTATTTTCTGCTTAAAAAAACTTAGAATAATTTTTCTTCTTACAGCCACTTTCCTCCAAGGGTTCGATTTCCACACTTTCCGCCGCCAGCTCATCGGGCGTGTCATCAGGCTCGTGTAGTCCCACAGGTACAACAACAAAACCCAAAATACGCTGCAAAACAACACCAAAAGGTCGACTTGGTAGTCTATCGTCAAGCTCTTGGAATCCATTCCGACGCACACCAAGTTTAGCGAAAATATTCTAGCAGCTACGTTGGGGGCGTGGCAAGTTGTATGCTTACAAAAAACAATAAATCAAAATTCGCTTATTTTATAGTAAAAGAAAAATAAAAATTCAAACAAAAACTGTGGCCATTTTATAAAATTTTATACATCAATACATTTTAATTATTTTTAATTTAAATTTATATACTATATGTACGTATTTACTTTATTATTTTGTATTGTTTTTTTTTTTAATTTTTTATTTTCATTGTAAAAACTCTTAAAGAAAAAGTATGTTCAAAATATTTGTATCTCTTTAATTTTGTTAAATTTCGTTTATTTTCTGTATAAAGGAAAATATTATAAACTGTAAATTTCTGCAAAAGTTAAAGAAATAAATATTATATAATATATTGTACATTTAATTTAAACTTTACAAATTTTTAAAAGAAGTGCTTCCCAGACAACTGTATTTTCATAAAGACATAATATCAAAATAATATGAAACCTATGTATTTGTTTTATTACGAGTATACAAAATTAAGCAGACAAAAATGTTTTTGATTGAAATTTTAGCCATTTTATTAGGATTAAAAAAATATAAATGTAAAATAATACATAAATGCATGTTATAAACGAATATATGTATGATTTTTTTAGAACAGTTGTATATGTTATGCATTGCATGAAAGAATGAAGTAATAAAACAAATTATCTGAATAAAGTTTCGAAAACTAAATCGACTTGAATCTTTTAATAATCAATTGACAGCAATAGAGTCAGAACCAGATTTAGAGTGCAGCTGTGCAACAGTTTTAGGGGGATGGTAAATTTTGAATAGAATTGATTTGTTATTTCATGGTTGAGTCCGAATTAAGTGCAAAAAAAAACTTTACACTTATAAAAAATTTTAAAAGTCAAAAACAAAAACTATCGCAAAAATGTGAGTAGCAGAGCTAACAAGTTGAAAACAAAGGATTAACGGGCTTCCCAAAAAAAAATATTTTTTCCAGAAAAAGGTACCAAATTATTTTTTTTTTTTTTTAATATGTCGCCAATATTAAAATAGTTATAAAGTATATAAAGCCTGGATTACTCTTTTTTTTTCTTAAATCTTACTGACTTACTTAGATGGCCATAACAACCCGTTGTCAGGTTACGGCCGACCTCATTAGCTCTCGCCAGGCGCCTCTGTTTTGCGCGCGCCTTCTCCAATCGTTAATGCCAAGCGCGGTTAGGGCTTCCTCAGCTTGGCCTATCCACCGGAGGCATGGTCTCCCTCTTCGTCGTTGACCGGGGACCTTCCCTTCGAATACCTTTTTCGCTGGAGCTTCTTTATCCATACGATGGACATGACCCAGCCAGCGTAGTCGCTGTATTGTTATACGCTTAACTATGTCAATGTCGGCGTAGAGCTCATACAGCTCGTGGTTCATTCGAATGCGATAGTCGTCGCCAACTCGAACAGGACCAAAGATTTTGCGGAGAACTTTCCTCTCGAACACCCCAAGAGCGGCTGCGTCTGTTGTCGAAACCACCCATGCCTCAGCGCCATAAAGAAGCACAGGTAGAATGAGCGTCTTGTAGAGTGTTAGCTTTGTCGATCGAGAGAGAGCTCTGCAACGTAATTGCTTACTGAGACCGTAGTAGCACCTATTAGCAATTGTTATTCTCCGCTTAATCTCCAGACTGACATCATTGTTGCTGGTTACGGCAGTGCCAAGGTAGATGAATTCCTTGACAACTTCTAATTTACAGTTGCCCGCTGTAACATGAGAGTCTAGATCCCGTGCTCTCTTGTTGTTGTTAGTAGACATCATGTATTTCGTCTTGCCCTCGTTTACCGTCAAACCCACTTTGGCTGATTCCTTTTCAATAGCAGTGAAAGCAGCAGTAACATCTCTCTTACTCCGACCGATAATATCAATATCATCAGCGTACGCAAGGAGCTGAACACCTTTGAAGAAAATGGTGCCATTATGATGCACACCGGCTTTTCGTACGATCCCCTCCATAATGAAATTGAAGAGATCGCACGAGAGCGGGTCGCCTTGTCTGAAACCTCGCTTGGTATTAAAAGTTCCGGAGAGGTCATTCCCTACCTTGACCGAGCTAAACGTATTGCTCAACGTCATCCTGCAGAGCCTTATCAACTTTGCAGGTATACCGAACTCAGACATTGTTGCGTATAGGCAATCCCGCACTGGGCTATCGAACGCAGCTTTATAATCGACGAAGAGATGGTGAGTGTCGATTTGATATTCATGGGTTTTCTCCAGGATTTGGCGTAGTGTAAAAATCTGGTCTATGGTGGACTTACCAGGTCTAAAGCCACACTGATAGGATCCGATCAGCGTTTCTGTATACGGCTTCAATCTTTCGCACAATACGCTCGAGAGGATCTTATATGCGATGGAAATAAGACTGATACCCCTGTAGTTGGCGCAGATTGTCGGGTCTCCTTTCTTTATTACCAAACTTAAAAATAAATTTAAGTAGCATATAACAAAAATAGTCCAATGAATGGTTTTTTTCTGAAATTTTCCAATTTCTACAGCTATCTATTTTGAATGCAGCCCCCACTAGGTGCATTTTATTTTTCCATTACCCAAAACTAGAAGACTTAACGAAAAAAATGGTACCTTTTCCAGGAAAAAACATT
The DNA here is from genome assembly GCA_949775025.1 of Tricholauxania praeusta. NCBI lineage: Eukaryota > Metazoa > Arthropoda > Insecta > Diptera > Lauxaniidae > Tricholauxania > Tricholauxania praeusta. The sequence goes on along the minus strand of OX459028.1, from coordinate 161,009,770 downwards.
TTATTCTGGAAAGAAACCGTGGCCGTTTGTGTAAAAGCCGTTTTCGTATACCATCAAAATTTACATTTTAATAACTTGTAAAAAGAATATGAAAAAAAAATGTTATATAACCAAAAAATATACTGCAACACTGATTCCAGGATGTTTTTGAAAAAAGTCTTGGAGATATTATATACCTATAATTCTTTTGCCATAAGAAATAAAAGAAAGTACTATTTTTTTTTAAAGACGAGTTTTATTTCAATAATAATGTTAATAATAATATTTTGTAATAGATTTTTTTCTTATCTCCTCATAATCATCATGGTTTTTTTTATGACTGCGTTTTATTTATTATTTTTTTTTTGAAGGTTTCTCATTTTATCCTCAGACACAATTAGTTATAATTTTTTTTCTTTTTTTTAAATTATACAATTAGTTCAATTGGGTTTATTTTTTCTTCTTTATGTTTTTTGTTTCTCTTATTATTTTATAAATTACTACAAACAAAAACATAAAAGACACACATTTAATTATTTAAATCAACATTTTTATTGTTTCGGTTGACATTTTTTTTTTCTTCTCATTTATTAATAGGTTTTTTTTCTAGTTTTTGTTGTTTTGCTAATATCCACTAGACGTCTTTTTGTTTAAGTTTTTTATAATTAATTACTGAATTACACACACAGACAAAAATTCAAATATAATTTAAGTTTTTTTTTCCTCTATTTATTTTTTGTAAAAGAGTAATTTTGTTTACATAATTAAATGTAATTATGTTAATAACCAAACTTTACAGAATAATAACCAAAATATAAATCCAATCAAAATGCAAACATTAGAGCATATTTCAAAAAGAAAATATACAGTGAAATTTACGTGGAACTGATCATGCACCAAAATTGCTAGAAAAATGCCAAAAATAGTACAGTGCAGCACATTTTCTGAGATCCAAGATCTAATTACATTTACTCATAGCCAGTAGCAAAACCCTAGCTGCTTTTTGTAAAGTGAGCTCACTTTCAAATTTTATGGGCCGACGAAGTTTGAGAACCCTAGCTGACTTTCTCAATACTTAACCATTGATTGCCGATTTCATCCCAGACCCCATGAGACTAGGGAGCACACGTCCCTCTTAATATTATTTTTATTTCTTGAAAAGAGGGAACTTTTTTTCTTACTCAACAATTTGAAAAAGATTGGGAAGGAAAACAGGTGCTCCCTAAAAGTGAAGGACTTTTATTTATTAGCCACAGGCCACCACTCTCGCGGTACAGCCCTGTCATCATCAGACTGCACATGTTGGGAAATAGTTGAATTTTGGATTCAAACTAAAGCCATGGATCTTAAGCCGCAAATGTGCTCAGATTTTGCCGTCGGGAGAATTTAATATTTCGTTTGCAAAATGTGACTTTCTATCTGTGGCAAAATCGCATCACATTTGTTTCCGCTAAGTTTAACGATTGAAAACCGCACTTCTTATCGGAACACAACACTTTACATCATCATATAATAATATGGCCACGCTTTTACCGTAGACAAAGAAGATCCTATCGAAGACGAGTTTAATGACCTTCACTGCAAAGTCAGCAGAGCTTGTTCAGAGTAAAAATTTGAAATCCTACTCAGAAAAATTAAATCAAAAATTGAGAGGAAAACACTTAAGGTGGGTTAGTAGGAAATCACAGTCTCCACGAAACGTCAGACAACAGCTTTCAACTAAACGACTTTGCAGCAGAATGACGCACATTGCTCTATAAACAGAATGCTCTTTCAGCTCTTACAATAACAAAAAATAACGACCTCTTCTCGAGCACTTTCCATTATTCGAGCTGAATGAGTTCGGTTCCGCATGTTTTTTGTTTGTGTAATTTTATCTTCAAATCGCTCTCAAGCTTAACAATTACGGTATGCTATCGCTATATGCTTTTTGTTTTTGTTTTTGTAACTTTTATTTTCAAGGCGTGCCGGCTCGTTCAGCTCTTTTCTGTACCACTTTGAACGCAATATTCGCCAGCTTTAAATGGTTCATTCCAAAAATATTCCCATATGAATATCGTGATCAATGAAATTCCCGCAATAAAAAACTACAAAACATTGCAGCAAAAAGTTCTAAAACCAAACACCCCCAACAACATTCCATAAAAACAAGTCCATGTAACAAGGAAATTGCTGTTAACAAGGACCAAATAGACGTGGAATAATATTGATCGGGGATTTTACGTAGCCAGAATTCATTTGAAACAATTCAATTAGCAGAATGATATCAACCGAAATATACAAATACCATTAAGGGTTAAAAAAAAATACATTACAAATACCATTAATGTTTGAACGATTTTTGATGCCAGATGTACAAAACCATCCATAACTGTGGTTTCAACAGAATAGGACCACAGCGTATACTTTAAGAGACACAATGGCTCTGTTACGGCACATTTTCGACAAGCGCAAAATTTCGCGCAGTGGCTTTATTCGACCGCTGCCTTCACCAGACCCAATAGCTCCCTACTATTTTATTTTCCAGCGATATTCACAATGAAATACACACCACAATACCAAACCTTTTAAGTAAGTTCATGAAAAATGTACTGAAAAGAGAACGAATGTGCGAAGCAGAAGATAGACACCATTTGCGAGACGTGATCTTATTTGTTTCCAGATTTACTATACCAAAAAAAAATATATCATTAACTTTCGAAAGTAGTAATACAATACGAATACAAACCATAAAGATTTGCACATCAAACGATTGGAAGACAACGCTGCAGCTAAGAGGTTAATCCAGTCACAACCATCAAACCGAAAAAGCCATGCGTTCATTGCAGACCTTAGAAATGATTTTCTGATACTAGAATACATATTTATATTACTTGCCCCAACACACTGGAAAAACTAAACACGGCATCGAAAAAATACGGAAGACTACAAGATATGTCTTTGCAAAGACATTTCTATTTAAAAAACATCTTGTTCTAATATAAGCCAACTGGCGGAATTTTTTTTATACGTAAATTACGTAGAAAAATGTTCATAAAAATAAATCATTTTTTTCAAATGGTTGGCAAGTGAACACCTGCTAACAAAAAAAGCCCAGAAACATTTCAAAAATAAATTGGAAGAAATATATTTAGAAAAACAAAAATAAATTTACAAAAATAAAACAGCAATGAAATTTCTTTGTTTTTTTAATTAGTACAAAAATCAAAAATAATACTAAATTAAAACAAACAAAAATTAAAAATAATAGGTAACTAAATACAAAGAAAGCACAAAAAAGTAACGATACATTTTTTTGTTTGTTTTTGTTTTTTTTTTTTAATTGATTATAATTGTTTACATTTATTTATATAGATGTATGTATGTATATATGTAATTTATATATAAATATAGACTTAAATACTAAAACAGACATCAATATTTTTAGTGTTTTTTTTTTTGTTTTATTTGTTTTTCATTTTTTTTATATTATTATTTTATTACTCATATATGAGTATATAAATGTTGTTTGTATTTTTGTTATTATATACGAAAACTGAATTAAAATGCTTCTAAAAAATGTTAGCGCTATTTTTTGCTTATTTTTTCATCTACTTTTAGTACATAATTTTTAGTTTTTTTTTTTTTTTAATATGCAAAAACAAAGTAGTTTTTGTCTTAATTTTAATTTTTGTGTGTTGTTGTTAATGTATGTTTCATATTTTCACATGCATCTGAAAATGTTTTGCTTTTTGTTGTTGTTGCTGTTGTTGCATTTGTTACATAATAATTTTATAATACTGAAAATACGACTAGACATTATTAAATTTAACGGGGGGCGTGGTTACTGTTCATCTTGTATATTTTATCAATTTTTATTTGCAACTTTAAGTTGTAAAATTTTAATTTTTTTTTCATTTTGTATTAAATTTATTTTAACTGTTTGTTAAGACAATATTACTAGGAAAAACAAAAACAGTAACTTCAAAATTAAAACAATTTAAATTATACAATTCTTTTGCGTGTTAAGTTATTAAATTCGCAGTTGTTGTTAAAGATGTTCACATTTCGAACTCTAATAAAAATAAAGGAAATACATACTTGAAAACAATGTAAGCCATGAAAATATTAATGCTTCAGAAACGTTGGCGCCTTTTCAATTACAAAAAGAATTAAGAAAAATCATAACTAGTATACGGCAGATTTTACTTCAGATTAATAAATTATATTTAGCAAAAGTTTTAAATATTGTGGTTAAGAAAAGAACAGGAGAAAATTTAATTTATCAAATAATTACAAACATAAAAACGGTTGATTTGCGCGATGATCTTATTTCGACGCAGTTAAGGTTTTCCATGATTGTTTTATTTTTCCGATTTGCATAGACGTGTTAAGAAACATAGCAAAAATCAAAACAAAGTACTGACAAAATTCGTATCTTGTACAATTTGATCACGTAACCGGAACGGTCGTAGTTCGAATTCCACGGTTAAAAGGTAGAGAATATTTTTATTTTCAGCTCCCACTGGTAATGCTTCGAGAGTAAATTATGCCTATCAAAGATTTTCTTAACTATCGTCGCTCGGATTTGACACTTAGCTGCAGATCCCCACCATTTTGTAAAAAGCAGTTCAAATGAATACAACAGAATGGTGGTAAGAAATAAGCTAGGCCGAGTATCAATGTTTTTTTTAGCCATAACATCATCATATTCAAACTTGCGGTCTACGACTATACAAAATCAATAAATTTCCAAAGTGCCTATTTGAATATGTTAAACTCCTGATACAAAGATAAAAAAACAAGGAAAAATTTGAAAAAAAAAAATAAATTCGAAATTCTTTGCTGCTGCGCTAATATTAATACTAATGTATACTTAATTTGTATGAAATGAAAAAATAATAAAACAATTTTCGAAATTTGATAATAAATTACATAAGTAAAGTTTAAAATTCTATACGATCCCTTACAACAAAAACGAATTTAATAGCTTTCTTTTTTTTGAAAAAAAAAAATCAATGAACATTTCAATAAGTATGTTCTTATTTTACACGTTATAGCAGCTTACAAATTTTACTACTAAATAAAAACATTCACGTATAAATTTACATTTAATATGGTTTCTTTGATAGGTAGGTAGGTACACTGATAAATAAAACCTATCGGGTAGACATTTTCCCACACTGAATTAACAATATTTCTTGAACGCATTCAAAATTGTTCGAAAAAGAATATTTTGTGGAAAAATCTATACGCAATAAGTTTGTTATTAATCCTTAAAAAATTCATACACATAACATAGCATTTTTGTATGATTTTGATTTTTGTTTTTCTGCTTATGTTTTTTCTTAATTTTTTGAATACATACACTGAGAATATTGAAATTGATCATTTTATTGAATTAAAATTACAATATTAAATTATTTAATTAATAGCATTTAATATAACTTAGTTTAAAAATTTTTTCTGTTGTATTTCATTACATAATATTAGACTACTACACATGTAAAAGGATTATGTACTTAGCTTTGTTACCTTTTATTAATAGGGTTCGTTTTTTTTTTTTTAATTTATTATTTATTAGGTTTACAATATTTTGCTTTTTTCTTCGCTAACATTAATTTTTTGTTAAGGTACATTTAAAAAACGTTATTACAATTAGATCGTTTAGTATATTTTTTGTTATTTTCTGCATTTTCATTTTATTTTTGCTTACATCTAATTAAAGAGATTACTTTTTTTTTTGTTGTTGTTATAAAGTGACATGAATTACGATTTTCTTTCTTATAAGAGATAGTATAAAACAAATATAAAAAAATAGTGTGAAAAGTATACAAATCTTTTTTGTCTGTTTGTAAATAGTGTAAAATAAATATAAAAATAGCATAGAAAAATTTTAAGTTTTATTTTCGAATAATTTTATTAAATTTTGTTGAATTTTTTGTCCTATTTTGAATGTTTTAAACCAAATAAATGTGGTATCCAAATAAAGTGTTAAGATTGAGACAGTGGCAAATATGGTGATTCATTGGGGTATACAGTTTGAAATATGTTTAGAAAATCTAAATATTAAATATGCTTTTCTTTTTTATAAAAGCAGTTTCTTTTATCAATAAAAGTTTTTAGAGTTCTAATGGGTACCTTAAATCATGTAATATTTAATGCTTGAGAAAGCCACTTGAGTTAAATGTTCAACCAAAGACATAATTCAAGGCAGTAGTTAATATTTTTCGATTTTGAAGTGCTTATATCAAATACGGAGTCAGAACAGTATTAAAAATGGGAAAAGATGAATTGCCAGATTTCGGATTCAACGAACCAAATAGTCTGATTTCAGTAGAGGAAAATTAAATATTTTTTAATCAAATGTGTTCAAAAAATTTTATTTAGTTATATCTATTGTGAATTAATATCTTAAAATCCTGACGAAATAAAAAAAGATTCCGTCTAGATTTGCATTTGGTACTGAAAATCCATATATATGAAAATATATGATAAGTTTCATTCAGACTGTGTTGATGGGCAAACCATTTACTGGTCATGGAGTATAGTACTAGGGCCCTCCTCTGTAATGCGATGCGAAAGCAATGCGATTCAAAAGCCAATGCATTTTAGAGTACAATTTGTTCATATGCAATACGATTTTTTTAATGGAATTACAGAGTAGAACCCCTCCCTAGTATGTTGGTTCTGTGTGTTTTATTTGCAACAGCTCACGTAAAATCATTTAACAATAATAAAAGTTTATAAGTCCGCTGACGAATTGGCCGCCTAATTTTATTTGACAATGATCAGACGAATTTATCACAGCTCAAAAGAAGACTTAATTCTCAATTCTCATAACATTCGTCGCCAATGAAGTTTTTATTTTTTCGAATATACTTTTTTTAACATTTTAGTTTTGGTCAATGACAATGATCAACTTAATAAAGAATTTCTTACGCAATTGTGTTTCATCAGTTCTTAATTCTTTCTTAATGACTATCAATTTTTATTCGTAAAATAGACGAACAAAATGTATTCAGGATTTCGAAATGTGAAAACCTAAGCAAAACTAAGAGAACCAAAGCGAAATCTGTTAAAAATTTTAAATAAAATCAACTTTACATTCAATGAAGGATATGTTAGAGAACTTATTAGTTAAATAAGGACTTACTTAAGGAATTTGCGAAAAACTGTGACCATCAACTTTTAGAGCATTTCTTGGCTAAGGAAATCACACTTAAATCAAACTATCACCCCAATATTAGTCACTTTAGCTCAATTCATTGATATAAGAAAATTTCACGAAATAAAATGTAATCTATAGTTACATAGTGTATGATATGAAGTTAATATGAGAAAAAAAAACAATGATTACGATGAAATAAAAAAATTTAGTAAATGAAATATAAAGTAAATGTAAGCTATTACGAATAGTTCGTATCTTTGGTATTTGCAGAAATGAAAATATAATAACAGCTGGGCTTTTTTCACTTAAATAGAACAACTTAAAAATTAAGAAATGAAAGATATATATTCACAGTAATAATTTTGTTTTAAAATATCGTTATGTATAAATGTTTATGCAACTGGTTAGATAAATTAGATAGGTGATACACAAAAAAAAAGAGTGATCGTAATTTCACAGGGTCAAAGGTTAGCTTTTAAAAGTAGATATTTAGAACAACACAACAAATAATGCTAGCAGTAGCAGTAGCAGCCATTCTTTTTCTTAACTAAAAAATATAAAAGAAAAATTATGTGTTTTAAATTAAAATGTTGGTGGTAGTGGTACTGACAACGTACATTTTTGGAGTATACGTAAGTGTTGTTGCCTAATGAATATCACGGACTGCATTAGAGTGCTATAATTTAAGACATTCTATTAAAATGAAAGCTAAAGTAAGTAAGTATATTAAATGGTAAAAATTGGCAACATTTTTTGCGCGTTACAATTTGAGCTTTTCATATGTTTGTTTAACAAATTAGTTGCTTTGTATATATGTATTTGTTTGTTACGTTTACGTTTACTTTTGTTTTTGTTTTTGTTTTTGTGTGTAGACAACAACATTGCACTTTTTTCAATAACAAGTTGCCATATTAACCTACTGACGTCAGTTAGGCAACAGCAGTGTACACTCAATTGTGTATAACTAATTAATTAATAATTTTATGTGTATACATTAATGTAAGCAATTAATTTCATAATTCGTCAAGTGATTTATAAAGCTGCAAGCAAATTAATATTTCTAATATGTATGAATATTTGCTAATTACGTTTACTAATTTAAATTGCAATTAAAATTTTAATTTAAAAAAAAATTATGAAACTTGCAATTGTTTGTTGGTTTTGTTTAAACTTAAATTAGTTACAAATACTTGTATATTTTGTATGTATGTGCTACTTTGCTAATTAACATTAAATGCGTAGATTTAATTTAATAAATTTTTAAAATATTCATATTTGTGTTTTTCTTTTTAAATTTTCAATTTGCAATGTTTTTTTTTTTTTTTTTTTTGAAAGATGTATGCATGATTTCATCAGCTAATGAATGAATGTGGTTCTTTTATTTTTCTCTATACAATTACTTTTAAATTAAGTTATAATAAAATGGTTGCTTACATTTGCTTAGGATACAAAGTTCAGTTAATTGTGCAGAGAAATATATAACTATATGTATGTATACCTTTTGATCAACACTAAAATTATACGTATATCTCAAATTAAAAGAACCTATGACTAAAATATTTAAAAACTTAAAAAAATTAAATTTCAAATGCAAATTAAATAAAAGCATGCGCTACATTTGACTTAACTTAATTTTAATTAAGGAAACATTTTATAATTTAAGGAAAATATTGAGATTGCACATTTAAAAAGAAAAAAAAACAATCCTTGTGCAGCAAGATCACGTTGTAAAAAATAAATAAATGTTTAAAGAGAAAGAGGCAAATGTTATGCTACGAATTTTTATAGACGGACACTTTAGTTTAATAGCGAAGCAGTTAAATATTTTGCAAAGGAAAGAAGGATTTACTAAATTTGTTTGCATCTACCATCTTGAATTACTGCAATCATGCATTCATCAGGCAACATATTTTAAGGACATCAAGTGTGGAGCAGTATGAATTTATGTTTACGTTGTACGCTACACACACACACATAACTACATTTAAAACACATTTATTTTTCTTACTCTAAGCATTTTTCAACTTTTAACTTTCTTTTTCTTATACATAATTAAAAACTAATATTTGTGCTAAAGCCAAAGAGTTGATTTTCGCTATAAAACAAAAATCGTATCATACTCTCACTGAAGTCTTATACCAACTTCAAGAACTGAGTAGAGAACGTTAAAGTTAAAAGGTTGTTTGTAACTGAATATATGTAAATATCTTAATAGAATTTTTGTTGCATATAAATGAAAAACAGAGCATTCAGCATTTCAATAATTGCGAGCAATTTCACAAAGTTTTATGAAAAAATGTTTAAAAAATTTAATAAGTTTATTGGTAAAAATATAAACAAATTCTGTAAATATTTTAAATTAATGAAATGCTACTTAGTTTTATTATGTTCAATTTTCAATTGCATTAAGTCTTTAACAGTCAAAAAAAAGTGGAACGAGCATGACTTTTAAATATCCATAGCAAAATTAAGTAATACAATCTCGGATGGTGAAATAGAAAATAATTAGCATTAATTTCAATTGTATTAAAAAATTAAATCAAATTTGACTAGCTTAACCATTTAAATTTAAAATCATAATGCAATTCGTTTTTCATTTTACAATTTTTTAAAATTTTATGCATTGCTCCTTTACTTTTCAGCAATTTTTGCCAACAACATATCAGATTAAGTTTTTGTACTTTACAAACAACATTTTAACTTTAATGTACAGGAATAAGCTAAAAACAACAAATATATTTATGTATTTAAAACGAATCAATGATTTTTCTGTTTTATGTTATGTAGTAATTAACAATTAAGAATACTTGCTAAATATTGGCATTTGTTCAAACCACCGCACTACAACATCCAGTTGGGCACTCAACAAATTCTTCCTTTTTTTTCTTTCAACAACGCAGCATACGTCGCTTTACACTTCCAAGTGATTACCTTTTTTATAAGTTTTTAATATTCAATTATAGCTCTAGTTATATATAAAATTCGCCGCATCACACAATGCATCACTGTCCTCATCAAATTTACCATTCATGGTATAACTTGAACCTGCACCATAGACCCATTCTTTCTTAATAAAATCACCATCCGTTGTTGACGACGATGTGTTGTGTAAAGCACCCAAAGAGCTGTGATCCAAGCGAAAATCATCATCATCGTCTGGATATAACTGCACTGGAATGGAATCAGGTATGGAATGAGGCTCAAAGAGATTTCCATATGGCGGCAGCGAATGATTTAAATCAACATGATGATCGACTAAATCATTTTCAAAGTTAGACATGCGAAATTTCGAGCTTGGTGGTGAGTGTGGCGAATTTGCACCCGAATCTTCGAACATAACTTCCTCTTTTATAAGCATCTCATTAGAATTGTCACCAGAGCCGGAAGAGTAAAGATTTGGTTCGACTTTAATAATGGCTGCTGTAGCCAGGGACGGGGAAGATTTTTCATCATCATCGATATCATCGTCATCATCATCAAAATGCGTTCTACCATTATGCATATGATGATGGTGATGATGATGATCATCATCATCGTCATCATCATCATCATCTAAGCCGGTAGGATGACGACGTCGATTGTTATTGTGTCTATTGCGATGACTATTATTGCTGCGTTGCAACGCTGAACGATGATGGTGATTATTGCTCATATGATTGCGTGTACTGCGTATAGTCGATGTGCCAATTGCCGCCGAGGCGAGAGAAAGCGGTGGACCAGCATTTGGTTTAGTGACGACTACTGAAGAGGAACATGATGTTGAAGATGACGATGGTGATGGCGAAGGTGAAGAGCCTAAGGGAAAATTTAAAAAACGAATTAGTTGCAAGTTTAAATAATGAAACATAAAAGATATAAGCCTAGAAGTGATTTCGTTATAGATTTATTAGATGGTTCGTAACATAGGAAAACCCTAATTATTTCTAAATAATATTGACCGCATTATGACTTACTACAACAGTTTATTAGGTATAATACATGGGATTGCATTGTTGAATCGTGTCCCAAACATGGGTTTTCACCGGTTTTTTGTGTCAATTTTCATTAATAAAGATAACAGCTTGAAATTTGTGCCAAATGATAGATATCGAAAAGCCTAAATAGAATATATAACGTTTCCTTGTCGCATCATGTCCTAAGCATTAGTTGACACCCGTGTTTGGGATCAACTTTTCTTAAAATAGTGCCAACCCATGATTCGACAGGGCAACCCTATATATTCTATTTAGGCCGTTCGATATCAATCATTTGGCACAAATTTCAAGCTGTTATCTTCATTAATGAAAATTGACCCAAAAAAACGGTGAAAACCCATGCTTGGGACAGGATTCAATAATGCATATAATATATACAATAATATTATGTACTACATAACTGTTTAGGCTCGTCGAGCTCTATCGTTTGGCATGCATCCCATGCTGTAATCTTATACACTCGACTTTCTACAGTCGGCTCTTGGACTATAGTGCTATGGCAATAGGTGGAAATATTTTAAGCATATCAACAATTTTCATCGTGATATGACTGCCATTAACGATTTTTATTATAACACTGCCACTACACTATCGTCTTTATTATCTTGGCACACTTGAACAAGAGTATTATTTTATCTAAATATGAACGAATAGAATCATTCATGGTATTCAGCCTGACATCTTGTAGAATAATACATTTTTCCTTACAGTTTTTTATATAGAAAAGACGAGATATTCTTATTAAAAAAATATTTAACTAAGGACGCCTTAACTGCAGCCAAATCTAATTCTTGTGCTCACATATTAGACATGTTGGCTGAACATCCGTAGCTTATTATACACAAGTCTTGTGAAAGTTCATTCCTATTTTTTGTACATTGTACTTTTGCTCCGAATATATTTTATGCGTGTTTTATTGCATTTATAGCAACACCATTCAAGTTTTTTAAAGTAGGAAAATCAGCACCGATGTTTACAACATTAACTATAATTGAGTATCCTTTTGTCATGATACTGTGTGTAAGTAAAAGGTCCATTGTCAACATTACTCCAAACCTTCAAGTGACATAAAAACTGTTTTTCTTTTTTCTTTATAATGTTCTTCAAATATCTCTCTGTAAATATCGTCCATTGATGGAGTTGCGATTTCATAAGCTGATGGAATTTAGCATCTCGGACGTATAATGCAATTAATTTTTTTAATTCTGGAGGATCAGCATGACAGACTGGCGTATCGGTTTGATAAGAATATTTAGAGAGTTTTTCATGTTCGTGGATTCTTTTCAAGTGCATATAGTCTCAGAGTCTGAAGTGTTGGGGGTATTTTCTGGTGCTCTAAAAAAAGTATTTTAACGTTATAACAAAATACATAGGTTAATCGAATCAATCGCATGATTTACAATGAAATGTGTACATGAACTGAATTTCATTAAAATTTGTAAGTTGTTAGTTGCGTATCGGGTTCGGGTTGACAACAGTAACGTATTTTTTAACATTTGACCGTGATGTAGTCAAATTTTAGGCACACAGACTTTGTTTTGACATAAATGTTACATGTGTACGTATACGTGCATACAAATCCAAGATTATTCGTTTCGGCATGTTAAACATTTTAGGTACTTTCAAATACACGAACTATTTTATAAATTATATTTTGAAATAATGTTTGCTCGATTTAAAAAAGTTACACTGCAAATTCAAATTTCTGCTAAGCCATAACTTCTCTTCCTCTGCACAGCAGTTGAATTTGCGCAAAGGAAAGCTTTATTGCTCTTACTTGGGGTTTAATCTTCTTTCGAGTAAAACCATAATCAGAATGATATCAAGACGATGAGGTTGAAAAGGTAACTTGTATTCGAAAACAGCTCCACCACACGTAAAATCAACTCGTCACACGTTAGTCTCATCAAAAATTTTTGTCAATACTGCACAGATATAAAAACCGTTTTTTTTTTAGTGCCAAAATTTCTCATTTAATGGAAAATAAGTTTTCGTTATTATGACGATAGCAATTTTTGATATTTATTGATTTGTACCACATTAGAAAACATGAAAAACATGTGGCTTAGATCAAAGCACGCTCACTTCTATGGTAAGACATTCTAAACAACAATTTAGAAAAATATGACATTCAGTATCAATTTTACAAACAGTTGAGTTGAATTGTACAAGTAGTTTCACTAAATACTGTACATTTGACCCAGAAAAGATAATTTTTAATTGCGTTCATTCGGTACTCCGCTCTTCCTGACTTGGGTTGTGTTTAATAGAATATTTGAAACAGACAAGTAATTCACATTTTCCAATTATTCTTCAGAGAATGTGCAAGTAACTTTGAAAATATAAAAATCAAATATAGTACACAATTTTGGTAAAGAAAAGTCAATATGATATAAGGTGTAGTTGCAAAAGTGAACAAATTGAATAATAGTTACTTACGAAACCAAACGTTTTCACTGTTACCAGTAGCTCGTTCTTGTAACACTTTTCGATCACTATACGCTATTAATGTTCTCAATTTTCAGCACTGTAAGTATTTTTCAACTTAAGTTACAGAAACGAGCTACCTATTCAACTTAAAACTCGTCAAGGTGTTATGTACAGCCCTCGATGTGATTTCAATGTATGCAATATATGCCGCATTAGCGTATTTCTAAGGTTCTGCAAATCTGAATAAATTTATTTATTGAAATTTTCAAAATTTTTAGACTGAATCAAATCAAAGGTGTCGAATAAGACATTTGTGTCTATGACTAGTAAGTCCTAAACTCTTCGACAATATAATTGCATTTTATTTCTAATAAATATTTCAGTGTAAGCCCTTAAATGCATATCGTACCATATGTGGTACGTGTCTAAAATCATAGTCAAGTCTACCCAAACAACCTGCATCGCGTTAAGTTTTGGTCCAACTTGTAGCAGGCATTACCAGCTTTCACATAAATTTCTCTTCAGCTCTCCGATGTCCACTTTCAGTTCCCAGTAAGCTGTCAAATTGGTCGAACGTTGTGTTCACAAATAATTTTTAAAGTGACCCTCATCAGTGAATTAAATATTGACAATTTCCATTATTCATTTCCACATTTCATTATTATTAATTTTTCAATAATTTCTAATAAAAAAAGTTTCTAGAAAAGATTTTTTCATTTCAAATATATGTATAGGATTAATGCATCGTGTACCATATAGGGTACACTGCACAAATCACACTTCCTGAGCTCTTCCGGGAAAACGGTGCATTTCCCAGGAAAATTAATGCCTATTTCGTCAGAGTCTGATTTTACATAAAAGGAGCTTGGTCTCCATATTGGGGACTGACCCCATGCATTTAAGATGCATGTCAGTTTAGTACATGAGGTAGAAAGTTTGTAACAAATCTGAACTGACTTATTCAAGTCAGCTACAAAAGCGGATATCTCCAATGAATTTGTTTTTCGATTCCCTGAAATTGGAATTAGAGTAGAAAAACTCTGATAAAATATGGTCGCATCAGAAATATTTTTCGTATATCCGTAAGAGGCCATATAGAAATATACTAGACTTGAAGTAATTAAGAAGAGCGTAGAAACTAATGGAGAAATTTAACAAATAACTTATGCCCAGTATATACGGCGCTTAGAACCATTTGTCGCTAAACAAAGGACATATGGCAAAGTAATTTTGAGGCAGCGCTATGGGCGCGTCGTTATAAATATGAAAATGCGTCAGAAAAGTCTTGTTCTTTTATTCACCTACGCTTGTAGAAGAAACGTTCTAAAAACCATTTTGGAATCGATAAATTATAATAAATTATAAACTCACCTATTTGTTGTACTACGCTTGCTAAAGCAGAAGAGAGCGACGTAGCGCCACCAGTGGAGTGTATAATAGGTGTTTTACGTAACAACTGTTGTTGCTGCGAGGAGGTGCTAGCCATTGCAGCGCCTGTCGTCACTACTGTGCCTGCTTGATGGTGAATAACCTGAGTTTGTTGCTGCTGCTGTGAATGCGATTGATTCGATTGGTCGTTTGGTGCATGTACGTAATTCTTGATGACAATGGTGCGTGTAGGTGTGCCATGTTGCAAAAGAAGTTGTTGTTGCTGCTGCTGCTGCTGTTGTTGTTGAAGTTGTTGTTGCTGCAGCTGCTGCTGTTGATGTTGTTGCTCAACACCAAATGAGCCACTCGATTCATTTGAGGAGTCCTCAGCGGTGGTTGTAGTTGTATTGTTGCTATTCTGTCGTCCGGTGGTTATAATGCGAGATTTACTCTCGTACAGCTCGGCGGTGTTGTCGTCAAACGCGGCATAATGTTGCTGCTGTTGACGCTGTTGACTGTTGCTACTTGTGCTGGCACCGCCATCATCGCAATTGTTGATTTGCGGTTCCAGTTTGACAATTGTTGTAGTAGCATTAGTGCCAATAGTAGACGAGGATGTTATTGCGGTGGTTGCTGCTGTTGCTGCGTTGGTCGAGACTGTTGCTGGCGATTGCTCGTATTTGATTGTGGTCGTCACTTGAGAAGTTTGATCGCGTTGATGCACTTGCATGTGGGTCTGCAGTGACGATTGTGTATGCAATTTTTTCTTACAAATTTTACACTCAAATGGAAAATCACCAGTATGCGTGCGCGCGTGTATTTTCAGATTATAGCGCTGACCGAAACCCTTGCCGCAGACGTCACATCTAAAATAAAATAAATTATATATTTATTGGTGATGATATTTATTAGAAGGTAACCATTTGGTTATGTTGTAAGACAAAATTAAATATAAGACAATTTCACAGTCAGCACTATAACTTTTATTTATCTAAGCGAATGAAGATGCTTTAACAGTCTTCAACTGTTTTTTAGTTTTATTTTTATCAGGGATTCAAACCAATATCAGTACAAAAATATGGTATCACGAAATGACAACAGGAATAGTAATAAAAAAAAGTTTGCCGTGATGTATCATTTCGATTAATGGCTTCACGAGCCACAGTAACTCTACTTAAAAGTTATGGTAAGTGGAAGGCCTTCGGCTGCGGCTCATCGTTTATAACCTCCAATTTGTCCAAAATCGGCTTTGCAGTGGCGTTCGGCTATATGTTCAGCACCAGCTTCGCTAGCACCTATAGTGAAATGCGACAAAGCCACCGCGAAGCCGATATTGATATTTTGGAGAATGTAAGTTGTGAGCTACGGCCGAAGGCCTTCCACTTACCCTAATTTTATGTAGAATTATAGTTCCTAGCTATTCTTGATCGGAATGCTGAACTGTACAACATACTTAAATTTATATGAAATGGGAGAGGTTTCCGTTAAAGCAAATAATTACCCAAAAATAAAATTACAAAATATGCGCAGGATCATCTCTTGTTAAAAGATGTTGAGAGTTGACCAAGCTACGAATAATTAAACCAAACCTTAATCATTCTTTATACTTGCGAATTTGTAAATTCCTGCTAGAGGCGAATGTTGAGAGTTTGGTGGCCCAGCACAATTTGTAACCGCTAAAAACATTAAAAATTTTCAAAGTTGGTTATAGGTCATTGTGTTGACAGGTAGGTCATTGTGTTGACAGATGGACTTTTAGAGTCACTTTCAGACACATTTTATATTTTTAGGTGTTATTATAAAATAAGAAACAAATGACTTTTTGCCTTAACACTTCCCTTACCACTAAACATATCAATGTTTTCGGAATGTTGCGAATTAAAATTCATTACTTCAGATAATCAGTTCCCGAAGTTTTTGGTGGATTAGAATTATGTTCTGAGGCGTATTGTCGCAATTTTTAGCATCAACGAAATGCCTTGAATTATGGTAAAAAAATAAATTTTTGCTATAGAGGAAGTTATTTCCACAATTGTGTGCAATTTTTCAATAGAATATAATGTACAGTTGTGATATCCTTTTTACAGAAGATATTTTGGGCAGCTGATTTTCTGTAAGAAGTGGAAAACTGCTTTTTTTTTTTTTTTTGCTTGAAGCATGGATTTTTAATGTTACAATAATTTTTTAATTTTTTGTTTGTCTTGTGTAATTTTAGATGTTGATTTCAAATTTTAAATTATTTGATTTGTATCAAGTCTGAATTTTAAGATAAATGGGGTCAAACACATACACATTTCCATGCACTTGTTTCAATCATTTTCGAACGCTGTTCTTTGGTGTCTTTTTATACAAGTGGCGCCGGCCAAAGTATTAAATATAAATGATTAATGTTTCGAGAATTATAAAGATACTGTTACAAATTTGGTGTGTAGATAGAAAAGAAACTAGCTGGCGTACAAATAGTTCAAATTAAATAAGTAGGAGTGGAAAAAAAAATAATTAGTTCTAAAATTTAAAATAGAAGACGCTTAAAGACAAAAGGTAAATTGAATCGATCGTTTTACTGTAAGATCTCATAGACGCACATTCCCACCCATTAAATATATAGTTTATCACATCAAGAAACCAACAAAAGCTATCATTCAAAAATTCATTGCAGAGCTTTTGTTTGATATTACCTCGGACTGCAGCAATAACACTGTGTGCAAAAAAAAAAGACATAAATGATGGAGGAACATCGACCGATATCAACTTAGGGTAGTTCCGGATCGATGAGCTCTAATATGCTATCAGATATTTGCCTACATTTTCTGAAAAATCTTACATACGGGACTAACGAATGAGAATTGTTTCATATGGTCTTAGGTAAAAAAAAAATTGAGAAAAGTGGGGGGAGGGTCTTTTCATGAGGAATAGTTCAATTAAAAATAGTTTTCAACAAAAAATAATAATGGTTTGTGATTTTAAACTAGATCCACACCAAGCTGGATTCATTTTCGAATTAAAAAAATATGGAGACTAAGTCCGAATTCATATTTTTGCTAATATGTATTAAAGAAAATCAATTTTTCAGAATAAAAGTGTTATTATTGAACTTACTTATGCAATTTGACGCCTGAGTGCAGCTTCGAATGTCCACGCAATGATGCCAAAGCGCTAAAGACCTTCCCACAAATCTCACACGTTAGATTCACATTCTCATTGTGAATCTTTTTGTGCACCTTAAAGTATTCAAAACTCATAAACTCCTTGTGACAGACATCGCATTTGTATTTGTGACGCTCCGACTGTTGGCCGGTATGAACCCGCATATGCTTGATGAAGTTGGGCCGAAAGCGTACGACACGCCCACAAATCTGACACTCATAGGGTTTACAGCGTAAGCAATGTTTTTCATAATTCTTCAACGATTTTAAAACCATATTGCAAATGGCACATTTCATATTGTTAGCGTGCCCAGAGCGATGAATATCAAAGAGTTCCTTTGAGTCAAACTTCTCAACGCATTCTAAACACTGGTAGCTGGTGGGAGAAGTTGAATTGTTATTATTGGTGGCTGTGGTAATGGTGGCTGCTACAGATGTGGATGCTACAGATGCACTGGACGAGGTTGTGGATGATGTGGATGAGGATGCAGTTAAGGATGAATTGGCATGAAGTTCTGGCGATACAGTTGCAACTGAAACAGAGCCATTAGTACCGATAATACCACCGCCTGTTGTTGACGATACCACAACGCTGGGACTATTGACAGTCGCAGCTGCTGCAGTAACTGTAGACACCGGTGCTGCTTGCAATATAAGTTGTGTTGGTGCACCGCCTGGTTGTACTACATTGAGTACAGTTAGCTGCTGTGCCGCTTGCTGCAATGCTTGCTGTGTTGTAATGATGGTGCTAGTGGTACCACCACCTTGACCAGGATTGCGACTGATTACAGCTGGCATGCGCACAAATGTTGCGCCTGTAACACTACCACCTGTGGTACTAATGTAAACAGGACGCCGTTGCAGATGAGCCAGTTGTGCCTCTAAGCCACCTGCAGCAGCGCTGACCGGTATGCGTGTAGCGTTGTGGTGTACAATGGAACCGGAAGGCAATTGCATCAATTGTGGCGGCGTCTGCCTCTGACTGATAAACTCAAGTTCATCCTGATCGTCTTCTTCTTCCATTTGCTCAAGTTTTACCTGCTGTTGTGCAATGGCGAGTTCTGTAGCTGCAGCCTCAGCATCTTGCTGCCCCACTACCGAATGATGTAGCTGATCTTCTTCTTCTTCATCGCCCATGTCAGCGGCATGCAATTCATCATCTTCGTCTTCATCATCCAATTCATGGTGGCTATCGTGCACCATCGATACCGTATGTGGTTTCATGTTAATGTTGTGCGAGCCAGCGCTGGAAGAGATTATTATGCGGCGCCCATTTAAAAGATGTTCTTGCGGTGTTGGTGATGGCAGACTGCTGTTGCTATTGCTGGCTGATGTTGCGGAGTGTAGAAAACTAGCAGAAGTGACATGCGACAAAGCGCCGGAAGTAACAGTTGCTGTGGTAGTCGGTGGGTTTTGTTGTGCTGTTACGTCTAGTTGTGCGACCAAACGGGACTCGGAGACAAATTGGTGTTGATGTTGATGATGCAGCTGCTGGTGCTGCAGCTGTTGGTGATGTTCGGAGTCCTCGTCCTCGCCCTGCTCCATTGGAGCATCTTGTAGGATAAATTCGATCTGTTGTGAAAGCGCGCTGTCGTTCATGGCGATCAGTCCATCCAAGTCTTGATGCACCACAGATTTACCGCTGATAATGCTGTAGCCACCGCCACCTGAGTCTGCAAAAAGTGACGGCAGTGTGACGGTGGTGCTTCTGTGTGGCGATGCAGAATTGCTCGCCGAGTTGCCACCAGGTGAGCTACTGGCGTAGCTGGAGGTTGTGGCCAAATCCATTTTGATGATCGCTTTAGAGACTTTTCTGTAATTGTATTTTCGTTATCGATATTTTTCTATTTAACTATCAATAGTTGGCGGAACTTTTTAAAATATGTACTTCAATAACCTATCAATATCTTACCAATACTTTTAATTTATCGATACATTCGATCATTGTCATTGATTTCTTATTCAATTTGGACATTTATATTGATATTTTTATTACAAATATTTCATTAAAACCTCTCCATATTTTTCATATATTTGATGTTTTACAATTTTGCATTCAATCTCTACGATATTGATCAATAGTTTACAATCGATTGCTTTCGATACTCAATATTTGTACAATTTTAGTCTAGTTGTTTTCGATAACTCAAAATTTGCATTGATAATTTATCGATACTTTTCGTCAAACGATAAATTAAATTTTTCAATTCCAATCAAATTTATAACTTTGTCTTCATCTCTTTTCTACCGATTTCCGAAAGTTTTCACACGCTACGCACATTTCTAACAATTTTTGTTATTGGTTTATTTTTATTTTTACTCCTAATATCTTTTGTTTTTGTGTTCGTCTTTTATTTTCTAATTTTTCACATATAAAAGTTTTGTTTTCAAATTTTTATAAAAATATAAAACTTTCTGCGCTTTTATATAAAAATTTTATTTTTATGCTTTTTGCCTCTGCTGCTGCTTCGCCGTTGTCGTATTTTCTTCGTTTTTCATTTCAGCATCGCTTGCTCCAAAAACCGACGTAGCCGTCGTCGTTGAATTTTCATTGAAAATGGAAAATTTTTTCTGCGCTTCTTTTTTGTTGCGTTTCCTCGCCTTGTTAATCCATTTCGCTTTTAGCGCTTTCTGCAGATTTGTGTTATTTCATTTTTTCACACTTTAGTTTGTCACTCGCTTTTGTTTTTTTTTTCTTCTTTTCCTTTATGCTTCTCGTTTTCCTTCCACCGAATTCGTTACTTTTTATTTATTTTCTTTTTCGACTTTAACCGTTTCGTTCTTTTGGATCAATTTGTTCCTTTTGTGGGGGGCGCTTGGAGTCTTTCGACAGTCGTATGTCTTCTGCTACTGCGCTGCACTGCTATAGTTCTTCACTGGCGCAATGACTGCGATTGTTTCTGCTGCTACTGTTTGAACGCTTTTTCGGGGTTGAATTTCACGGCGGAGTTGGCGGCGTTCATTAGAGAAAAATCACATTTCCATTTTCTTTTTCATTCTACTTTCCACCATTTTATTTCTTTTTACAATTTATGAATTTTTTTAATCGTTTTTTATTAAAAATAAACCAACTTCTGCGTTTAAATTAATGGTTTTTTTTATTCATACACATTCTGTTTCCTCTTTCGAAATTGCTTCTTTTCAATTTCAATTATCACATTAAAAAAAATTAGCGTTTTTTTATTACTTCCATTCTACAAATTTTTCTTCTTTACTCTGCAGCCCTTGCGTCATTAACAATTCTTATTACGATTTCTCAATTATTTTATACTTTTTGCACACAAATTAACAATTTTTACTTTGCTTTTTCTTTTCAGCAATTGCACAAAAATTTTTCCGTTCAATTTTTTCTTCCGTTCGTCGTCTACGTCGTTTCGTCAAGAATCACGGCGCACGATTTTCACGCTTTTCCTTCACTTCTTGACATGACTTTTGAAGAAGAAGCAGATTTCGATTTATTTTTGCCGTCGGATATTTCAAAAAATAATAGTTGTCTCTCTTACATTTTAATGATCTAGGTGTTCGCTTATTTGTTGGAAAGGCCACACTATAGTATTATATATGACATTTGTTTGATTTTATGTCATTGATGCGCGGATAAAGTTAAAAATTTAGATGGCAACGCGTTGAGAAAAAGCTGTACAAGCTGCAGCTATTGTCCACATAGCAGATATTTATTTTAGCTAGCACTCGCCAAAAGTTGTACTCACACGATCCAACGCAAGGGACAACCAGACATGGATTTCAAATTGTTTTTTTTTAATATATCTGCTGTCTTATTTTTCATTCAAATAAATTTCGCGGACAAATAGTTTTGAGCATAAAAAAAGTTATCAAGCTAGAACTATAAAAAAAACATACTCGATAACTGAGATGCATTACTTAAAGCATATTTAGAACTTCGAGAAAATTTTAAGGAAATCGAGCCAAATGCTTCAGTTGATGCGGTAGAGAGATAAATAATTTCATTATATGAAATGAGAGATAAGGCTCGGTTTTCATTCTACGTCTAGAGGCACTTTAATAATCTGTCAATGCAATAACGTAAGAACTTAACTTTCAGAGTTTTTAAGCAGGTTTTACCTTTGCTGTATATAATGTTAATGGTTCTGCAACTAGTACAAAAAGAGCATTAATAATATTTTATTATAAAAATGATGCTCGGTGGTTATTGAGATTAAAAATGTTATTAAATTTTAATGTGATGATTTTTTTTTTTCAATTTTAATAAAGTTGAACGTTGACAGTTCAAAAATAGCGTAAAATTTAAAACAGTACATCCTACTTGATAACCCGCTATATTGAAATATGCGTGCATGAAATAATAAGCGTGCCGAGTGCGAGCTCATAATATTATATTCACTTCTTAATTTTTTTCCAACTATAATTCTTAAACACCCTGTGTAACCAGCGTAGTTAACTCTTGAGAGGACATGCAGCCCTGGTAAATAAAGAAACGGGACAGCTATATTCAAAGCTGTAAATACCATAGCCCAGTTCACATTATCCCACATGCTCTCCAACATGGTGTGACAACATCAATGTTCGATAATGTGAACTGTAGGGTGGAACGCTTGACACACATGTTGGATGGATTTCAAAAATTTCTATTTCTCTGCTGGCTTGTCCAACCGTACAACTAGTGTGAGCGCTGACTGTCGAGCCTAGTGCAAATTTTTCATTTCAATTAAGATTTCATGGAGTGAACTTCGATGGCGGCCATTAATAATAATCAGTTTTGGCAAGATTTTTTTGAACTTTATTAAATTTTTTCAGAAACTTGGAAAATAAAAAGGGAAATGTATAAAAACCGAAATGCATAAAATAAGGCATATGAAGTGCTTTTAGTAAAATTGAAGGAAATCGATCCAAGTGCTACGGTTGACGTGCTAAAAAAAAGAGATTAACTCTATACGATTGTAGAGTACAATTACAATGTTTTCTCTTCAGAGGCTAAAGCAGAACAAAAATTTAGTGTACGCCCCAAAATTTTTCTGCAAATGATGTGTTACAAGCATGTGTGATGATGTGAACGCAAAAAGATGTTGGACAGCATGTGTGATAATGTGAACTGGGCTAATGTTAAAATTGCTAAGATATGATTCAATTGTCGGACTTCGAGTCCACAGGGGTACAAGTGCATCCAAAGTACTTCTCAGTAAATAAAGCCAGGGTTTGTTTTTTCAGTAGTGGTAATAGGTTTTAATTCATTTTTCTTTACAGATATATCTACAATATTAAATTCAATTGGTCTTCTGTCATTGATAACTTGTTGGTGACACTTTCAGCTTACAATTTATCCAATTTTTATAGGTAAATCAGCGATCGAGTCAATTTTCAATTACATTTTTTTATCTAATCTAAGCGCCGGCAATAAAAAGCAGACAGTTTCGTTTTCAATAAAAAGTAGTTGAAACATTGGCGTTCAATTGCAGAACCGTATAAAACTGAAATAAATTCAAATCAAAATACAAAAAAAAAAAGCAAACTATATAAAATAAATGGGCTAATGAAAAAACTTTCATATATATACACTGACACTTTATTATTGACATCTATATTTGTAGATGCTCTATAAGCAAACTAATGAGTCAGCGTAATAGGTCGATTCGCTCTGTAAGCAGGATAAAGCCCAATTTCCATGTGATCTTATCTTATCTTATCTTATTTTATCAAATATCAGGGAGGACATCACATGCTATTCTGATAGCAAATGTATGCTATTCACTCTCGCGTTCTCCAAGCGCATTAGGTTCTGTTCGCATGCTTTTTCTTTCTTACAAAAATTTGATTTGACATTCCTGATATGGAATGTGAGAGTGAATAGCATACATTTGCTATCTTCATAGCATGTGATGTCCTCCCTGATATTTGATAAGATAAGATCACACGGAAATTGGGTTTAATTGGTTCCTTTCTTCAGGACAGTTCACACGATCCAGAGCGGCAACCAGAATAGCTTCATGGCACAATTATACATGGCAGTGCTTTTTTTGCATTATATACATATTACAGTTTTCCTGAAACTTGGTAAATATAAATCTAAAAATTCTAAAACATGGAGTATATGAAGCATTTTAAATAGAAAGAACTTATGTAAAAATCAATACTTTACCATCTTCTTACCGCCACGAACCTAAGAAGTTCCTTTTCGCGACATTTACACTATAATTTAGATTTTTAAGGGAAGTTATTGCTATCTGCAAATTATTTTTTCGGCTACATGCTGATTATGAAAACGATCTAAGCGATTATACATAGATGTCTTCAAGCCTAGCTGTTCGACATGCTGGATCGTGTGAGCCGGGATATTTTCTATTTATATTCATTTATCTCATTTTACATTTTTTAAATCAAAGGGGTGTATATTATGACCTTTACTCTTGCACATATCATTTTTTAGTTAGTCATATTTCATTTTATTTAGGAACTTCTGCTCATGGGTATATTTATCATATTATATGATTCTTATACTTTGACGTTTGTGTTATACATGTACGTAGAAACTAAAACCTGAAACTATTGGCTTAAAACTAATGGGAGAGAATGAGGTAGCAATAGGTACACTTTAAGGTGAAGTTATGAGCGCTTCAATTTATGAAACCATTAAAAACGAAGTGAAACAAAAAAGAACTGGCGATAAATGTCACGGTTTTTCTGACGGAATTGAAATGTAGTCAATGGTGAAGAGCGAGAATTTTGACTTCACCTTTGATAAATTCACCATACCCGAAACTTGGAAAATCACTTTTTCAGCGCTGAAATTTGCTTTCAGTTTGCGTTATGCTCTGCGCAGCAACTGAGTTTTTCCTTTTACGTATGGGAAGAGCGTCGAGCGTGTGAATCGCTTTGCTTGAAGTTACAACAAACGGAGTGATTGAACGAACGGGTGAAAATTTTAAAAGGTGTAGAAAAAGTAAAAACCAATTAAAACAAATATCAAATTATCAGCAACAGATAAAATAAATCAGCAAAAATATATTATGTGAAAATTTGAACAAAAGATTACCACTTTTTCTTATCTACACCAAAGTAAAGTGGAAGAAAAGTGTTGAAAAGGAAAATCTTGCAAAACTACCTGCGTGTGGTTTCATTTTTGTTGTTGCTTCATAAATAGAGAAATAATTAAAAACCCAATTTATTAAAAAGTTATTACGAAAAAAAATGGATTGCTTTAGTGTTGTGATCTGAAAAACAACCAACAGAAATAATAAATTGAAATTAAAAAAAAAAGAAAAAAATATATCCAGTTTGCAACGCTGTATTTTTGTTTTGCTTTTTTTTCTTTCGTTAGCCAGAAAATTGAAATAATAGAGAAAGATGAAAAAACAAATTTTGTGAAAAAAGAAAATTTCTGTAAAATTAAATATTAATTTTTTAATCAAAGAAAATAATTTAATTTAAAAGTGAATAAATAGGCCTCCATTAAATTTCCTTTTTTTAATCCAAATTCGCGCAAGGCCACCCTGCGCCGCCCACTCGTACGCGTACGTCCGACCTACACCCACACATCCGCATTGACAGCTGCCTCAAGTGCAAGCAACTACGTCATGCACAGTGTTGTTTCTTATGTTTTATTTTTCAACCATTGTTATTTTGTTTGCTATTTTGCATTTTTTTAGTGTCGTCATTTTAGTGATTATACAATAATAAATATTGTAAATAAAAGAAATTGCTAATTTGTGAAAAAAATTTAATTAGAAATTTGGCCATTTGGCAAAAGAAAAATAACTGTCTTTGACAACCGTCAAATTGGAAAATTTTTTCTGCAACTTCCGTTTTGGAAGAAATATAAATAGTTGGCAACGCTTCTGATTTTGATTTGTGGCTGGTGCATTCAATATAAAGCGGTAAAAATCATTGTCTGATATTTTGTTAATTTTTCTCGTGCAATACATACAAAGAGTAAAGAAAAAATTAAAAAAATGTCCACAACATCCTCCATTGATACGCCAACATCGCCAAACGGTGGGCCGCTTCAGCCACAACAGAATGCAGTGTCTCATCATCAGCATACAACAACAGCTGTTGTTCTTGCTACGTCCGCTACTGCTGTAGTTGCAACCAGCAGCGCTGGCGTTGTGCATCATCAACATTACAATAGCAGCAACAAAAACAACTCACATTCATCACTCGCATCAGCCGTTGCAGCAACAACAAATTCCTCCTCGATGTCATCAGTTGCTGCCGCAGTGCATCATTCGTACTATCCCCAACATCATAGCCAGCAGAGTTACCATACCAATGCAAATGTGGCGCTAGTGACCTCGACTACAAGGCCAACGACGTCAGGCGATGGCGCCATAGCCAGCAACCCCAATACCAATGCAAACAGCATGATGGGCAAACGTCAGCAACTGCAGCAGCATGCTGAGGTTTCCGCTTGTTCGTCCTCTTCGTCCTGCTGCTCTTCGGCAAGCAGCAGCAGCAGTGTTGGAGCAGTGGCAACGGTTACTCCTGCTGCCAGTAACACAACCGTGATTACGCAAAAGATATCGCGCACTATACCGTCAGATAAGGTGAGCGAGAGTTTTCGTTATTTATTCGTTGACTGGGGCCGGATTTTATGCGGGCCTCTTCAGATTTTTTCTTTCTTTATGCTTTGCTTTGATATGAGTGTATTGATTATTTTCCTATTTCTATTTGAAAATGCACACACTCAGTTTAGCACTGCACAGCCCAGTTGAAATTTCAATGTCAGGAAATGTCAAAGGATTTTGGTTTAGAATAATCAAGGACATATCTAACATATGTACTTGTAAACAAGTGTGCGTGTCAAGGATGATGCGTTCAGGCATTTTCACGTTGAAGGCTTTGGTTTGCTATGAATGAACTTGGTTTTCCTTAATATAGTCTTTTTTTTTCAATTGGAATTTTCGATAGGAGAATGACAAATTGGGAAACATTGAAAAATAATCGATAAAATTTTGTAAAAAAAAATTTATTTGGTAATATTTTTGGTAATTTTTCCGAATTTTTTGAAAAGTTTTTTTAATTTAATAAATACTTTGAATTTATTTTAAATAGAAATCTTAACAATTATTAAAACAAAAATTATTTTGTTTAGGGATCTTAAAGCAAAGTTAATGAATGATTTTCATTTGAATCAAATCGGACAGAGTGAACAAGATAAAAGGAGCCTTCAAATAAAGGCAGCGTAATCATTAGTAAACCTTACAAATGAGGTTTACAAAACTTTCAAAATGATCATTAACACCTGAGTACTGTCGTCTAAAAAAACCCAGTTCATCTAAGCTTGAGATATAATGTAAGGAGAATGAAATTTTGACCTCCTTTTTTGATCAAGTTGACTTTAGCATTATACTAAAATTTTATCCAATTCCACTGAAACCCAATGCCATGCAAAAACTGCAGGTTTCTATTTTTTTTTTATTTGGAAACACTCAAAAGCTCTCACAAAATTTAGAATAAAATTAGTTACCATGTCATGTCAAAAAAAGAAGGATGCAAGAGAGAATTCCAGAAGTTCAAATTCCTAGAAATTTGACAAAATAAATTAGTAACAATTCCTAAAATGTAATTTTTTTTCGGTAATGGTCTATCCCTACAGGGTGCGAGTTTAAAAAACCAAATTTTGATTTATTTTCAATGATGAAATCTGTACCAATTGAAAAGATCTCTGCTCCTCTTAAAAACGGTCTGCTAACTTCTGATATCTACTTTTGGGTAAGCAGATATGAAATGAATAGAGTTTTTAGTCTGAGTTTAAACCAGTGTACCAGTGACTTGCGTGTCCGTATATAATGCTGGTTGCTCATGGTTCTAACTTCAAAGAATGTTATAATTACTGCATGGGCAGTTAAAAGGTTGCAATTGTAATTCTCAATATAAACATAGCCACGGACCACGACAGTGTATCAGCCCAGGTCGAGATATTTAACGAGACCAAAAAAACAAAAAGGTCATCAAGTTTATCCCAAACAAAAGCTTTTACCATTTTATAAATTTTTCCCAAAAAAAAATGTACTTGTTAGCATTTGAGGGAAAATTTGTATACCAACTCCTATTAAGTGGGGGAGGAGTGGGGGGTCTTAAAAGTAAACAGTTTCTTGTATTTGCTTATGAACTTCATAACCTAACGTAGAATATCGGAACTCAAACATTAACCACCACCCTCCTGCACAGAGGCCTGCTCTTATGCATTATAAACTAGAAAGTTGACTAAAAACGAAACGTGACTAAATTTTTATAGTTAAATTAAATTAAAAAACTACAACCTTCAAGACCTTCAAGACATGAACCTTTTTGATTAACTCATATCGAATTATTTAATTAAAATTATAATAAAAAAGATTTAGTGTCTACTATGTTTACAAAGGTATGCAAAACTTGAGTTCAAAATGGCAACAGCTTAATCAACATCTATAAAATGTCAAATGACAACAACATCAAACGTAAAAACATGAAATAACACTTAAAATCTAATCCAGTCAAAAGATGAAATCCTTTCAACATCAAATGCGAGAGTGAGTCAGTTCGTTTGATGAAAAGAAAATATCCTCAAGGCAGGCAGGCGGTTGCTATACAACAACATTCATCTACTCGGTATAGTACTCGTACTTATGACTGCTTTTTTCACACTATCCTTTGCTTTTTCGTTCTTTATGTCCTGCGTGTTCGAGCCATGCATTGCTATGCATCAAAAAAGGATCAGGATATAATAAGCAGGATTTGGTTGCCACCAACTTTATCGAGTTACACATGTGTGTGTGTGTGTGCTCCAGTATATCGCACAAGGCAAGCATGTTGATTTGCGTCCGACCGAAGCAAGGTTAAGAAAGAAGAAAAAAAAAAGAATTATTGAAAAAATGGAAAAGAAATCCATTAAGCGTGCTTCCGTTGCGCATTCCAAGCGAATTGAAAACTACAATATACCAGAAAATATGAGAGCGGAATTTTTGCGCTTAGTTTTCTAAAGGTTAAAAAATAAAACAATAAAAACAAGTAGAAAAAAATTACCAGAATTTAGAATTTGAAGAAAGAGCACAGCAATAGCAACAAAGCTCAAGCTTAAGAATTCATAAATTAGTCTCATCTTTTGAACATGTTACGGCAACTCAAGATTTTATTGTTCCTTGAATTTTTGTTTTCAATTTAGCTGCCACCATGAAGTGAAAAATAAAGAAATGCGCAAAAGAATAAAGTTTTAAATCGTTCAGGGTGAAAAGTTGCCACCTGTCTTTAAAAATTTTATGTAAAAGTAAAAAATATTTTTCATAAAATCAGGAAAACTTAAGTAGTGGCGCGAGGCTCTATCAAAAATGCACCATCACTACACCGATTTTTACTACATATCTATAAATGATCAGTTTAGTTTTAATGTATTGTTATAACATAATACTGGGGTTAATGTTGTTTCTGGGCCCAAAACTGATTTTCTGAAGCCTAATATTTCGGGTGGTTCCCATAAAGATAAGTAGCTCTCCAGACGTTTTGCTAACAGCAAATCATCTACACACTTTCATTAAATTACACATGTAATTTTTTTTAGTCATATCAACACTTTAAAAACAGTTTCTTCAGTATAAAGTAGTATTTTCAACATTTTACTAAGTACAAAATAATTATTATTTACTAAAAAAGGTACTCAAATCAATAATTAAAATATTTCTTTAAGATTAAAATGATAGCAGTTTTTAGTAAACCCCTAATGTAAACTCCGAAATTTTCATATTATGACTCTTTTTAGGGTTTTATGTTTTTAGTGATTTTGACTGTAGTTAGTGGGCCATTCGCACTGACATCGAAACAAGGCTGGTTTTCATTTATTTCGATTTTGTATCACGATTTTAAAAATTGTTTTCACACTGGAATTTTTGTTTGACATTAACTGCGTCAACATTATTTAATCGAATATATTCAATTAATTAAAAATTATCAGTCGAATAAAAACAAATTAAATTTCTATTATTTAAACCTTTTAACTGAAATAAAACATTTTATTCAAAATAAAATCGTATGCTTAACAAAAAATTAATTCAATTAAAGTTACTGCTCCACGGGTTTGCCAGCCAATTAGACTCTGTCATTACTGGCATCCAATTTGAATGAACAAAACGTCATTTTATTTTAAATGAGTTGAGGAAGAGAGTGAAAGACTATAAAGTTTTGAAATCTACCACCAGATGGCGCTTTAATCAGTTGTTTGTTTCTTCCTCTAAATAAACCAAAATACATTTCTAGATTAAATTTTTTCTGCACAGGTGTGGTAACCCTAGAAAGGGAAAGAACGGCGGCGGTATTTTATTACACTTCATAGTCATAATATTATTAATTAAATTACTCATAAAGATCACTACAGTGCTAGCAAATAAAGTAGGTACAACAAGAATAGTAAGTTAAGGTAAAGAAAAAAAAATATTGTACAGGCAGCTGTAAATAGCCATTTTCATGACCAGTTCGTAAATTAAATGTCTCAATTAAAAAAAAAATAAAATGTTAAATTATACCATGCACGAAAATGCAACGTTTCCGACTATTGTGATATTTCGTATATGAAAACAATGTTTTGATTTTTTTCCTGCAATGAACCTGAAATACAGACGCTCTCAATATCTTTTTATATTTGGTATTTTCTAACGAGTGTCAGCATTTAAGGTTGGCAATCTTGCTCAATCAGCTTACTTTGATTTTGAAAAGAAATTGATTTCTTTGGAAGTCTTGGAAAATTTAAGTGCAAAGATTCATATTTATTCTAATTTTGAATTGTTGAAACTCAAAGGATACTACATGACTTTTATTGGTCACATATCGGCGCTATTCGTCGTGAAAAAAAAATTTGAAATATTTTTTCATTATAGATCAGGGAGCGTTCAAGTATTACGTAACGCAATTTATGGGGTCTTGCAAAACGATACGATGCGGTACTGGGGTGAGAGGAGGTGTCGAACAACGGGTGATTTGAAATTAGGTGTGCATAATGAAACGATTTCTAGATTAGCTACAGCAATAAATATTATATTTATTATATAAATAAATAACAGCGCGTTACTTTCAAAGATCTTAATAAATTGCGTTACGTTATACTTGAATGCCCCCTAATTTTCAGTCCCAAAATTCGATTTCTTCACATTTTTTATATGGAAAAATCGAATTTTGCGACTAAATATTATTTATTACAGAAAAAAAATTAAAATTTTTTAGCGTCAAATTTTTTGCAAGAACGCAATCTTTACTTTTCAAGTAAATTCAGGTATACATTATTGAAGAAATAAAAGCAAAAAACAGGTTTTTTTTAAGCTAAAAATTACCTTCAGGAGAATCAAAAGTGCTCCATTGGTTTTTCTCGGAACGGAAAAAAAATGTTATAACCAGCTTCCGAAGCAGATTTTTGTGTGCATCTCTATATTATATAACGCTTTTTGTTTATGGCTTACACTGCAATGACTTTATTAACATGACCTTTTAAAGCCACCTTGTCCTTTTTCAAAAATCGTAAAGGTGGCAACATGCTGCCTTTGATTTCACAACAATGCGAAAGCAAGAAACCATGTGGAATTGCTGCGCGATGTTTACTAAACTTAAGCTGAAGTCAGGTTTAAATTACAGGTTGTCATCATCAATTTCATGCATCTCTTCATCTTTGACTTTATCATCATTGTTGTGATCCTCTACTGCCCTGTTGCTATAGCAATGATTCAAATTTTAAAATCTGCACAAATCAACATTGGATTTTGTACGAAAAACAAAATTTACCATAAAAATACCAGAAAACGAAAGTGAAATTAAATCGCACGTTGAAAAATATTTTGCCATATTCAATACAAAAACAATGCATGAAAACTAAAAATAAAACAAAAAAATAAAAGTTTCGTATGCAACAACTACTCGTACGATGCTACCAATAAATTTATGCATCCAAATCCGGTTTTGCTGGTTTTTTCGATGTCTACAAACAAAATAATTTTTTTTTTTCGTATTTTGTAACTTCTCGTTTCCGACCAAGATACAAGTTTTTTTTTTTTGATTTTGTTTTTATCTTTATTTTCCCTTGCTTTGTTTTTCTTTTTTTTTTTTTTTGCTTTAATGTATTTCTTATCTAAGTATTTATCCATACATTATTTTAAAGTTTTTCTTTTTGGATTTACACATTTTTTTTATCATCCTGCTAGAATTTTTTATTTTTTTGTTTTTTAAATTAAGCAACGTTAGCGATAACAATAACAACAAACGAAAAAAACTACATTTACGACGCCACCAACATTTTACGTATTGCTATCATCGCTACTGTTGTTTTTGTTGTTGTTGATGTATTTTTAATGGCGTCCAACAAGCTTAAAACTATTTTTAATTACCAAATTCTTGCTTGCACTTTTTTTTCTCATTTCACTTTAATTTTACCAAAAAAATTCTGTATTTATTTTCTTTTGTTTGATCGTGAAATTTTGCATTTCAATGACAAATGAAATTCCTTTAAGTTCTTGCACTTTTTATGTGTCTTAATTTAAAAAAAATGAGAAATTTAATTTAAAGTACATTGAATGTCATTAATATTCTGTTCTTATATTGAAATTTGAAAATTGAAAAAATTGTTGTCAGTAACTCCAAACAAATATTGCGATTCTAAAAGTATAGTTCCGACATTTTTGGGATTAGAAAAAAACCACGTAGAAGGAAAAATTGTAAATTTTTGTTTTTGCTTATATCAAACTAATGAAATTTAAATTTTTGAATAACTACTTACTTACTTACTTACTTAGATGGCCATAACAACCCGTTGTCAGGTTACGGCCGACCTCATTAGCTCTCGCCAGGCGCCTCTGTTTTGCGCGCGCCTTCTCCAATCGTTAATGCCAAGCGCGGTTAGGGCTTCCTCAGCTTGGTCTATCCACCGGAGGCATGGTCTCCCTCTTCGTCGTTGACCGGGGACCTTCCCTTCGAATACCTTTTTCGCTGGAGCTTCTTTATCCATACGATGGACATGACCCAGCCAGCGTAGTCGCTGTATTGTCGCTTAACTATGTCAATGTCGGCGTAGAGCTCATACAGCTCGTGGTTCATTCGAATGCGATAGTCGTCGCCAACTCGAACAGGACCAAAGATTTTGCGGAGAACTTTCCTCTCGAACACCCCAAGAGCGGCTGCGTCTGTTGTCGAAACCACCCATGCCTCAGCGCCATAAAGAAGCACAGGTAGAATGAGCGTCTTGTAGAGTGTTAGCTTTGTCGATCGAGAGAGAGCTCTGCAACGTAATTGCTTACTGAGACCGTAGTAGCACCTATTAGCAATTGTTATTCTCCGCTTAATCTCCAGACTGACATCATTGTTGCTGGTTACGGCAGTGCCAAGGTAGATGAATTCCTTGACAACTTCTAATTTACAGTTGCCCGCTGTAACATGAGAGTCTAGATCCCGTGCTCTCTTGTTGTTGTTAGTAGACATCATGTATTTCGTCTTGTCCTCGTTTACGGTCAAACCCACTTTGGCTGATTCCTTTTCAATAGCAGTGAAAGCAGCAGTAACATCTCTCTTACTCCGACCGATAATATCAATATCATCAGCGTACGCAAGGAGCTGAACACTTTTGAAGAAAATGGTGCCATTATGACGCACACCGGCTTTTCGTACGATCCCCTCCATAATGAAATTGAAGAGATCGCACGAGAGCGGGTCGCCTTGTCTGAAACCTCGCTCGGTATTAAAAGTTCCGGAGAGGTCATTTCCTACCTTGACGGAGCTAAACGTATTGCTCAACGTCATCCTGCAGAGCCTTATCAACTTTGCAGGTATACCGAACTCAGACATTGTTGCGTATAGGCAATCCCGCACTGGGCTATCGAACGCAGCTTTATAATCGACGAAGAGATGGTGAGTGTCGATTTGATATTCATGGGTTTTCTCCAGGATTTGGCGTAGTGTAAAAATCTGGTCTATGGTGGACTTACCAGGTCTAAAGCCACACTGATAGGATCCGATCAGCGTTTCTGTATACGGCTTCAATCTTTCACACAATACGCTCGAGAGGATCTTATATGCGATGGAAATAAGACTGATACCCCTGTAGTTGGCGCAGATTGTCGGGTCTCCTTTCTTTATTACAGGACAAAGCACGCTGAGATTCCAATCGTCGGGATCGTCGGGCATGCTTTCCGCTAGCCATATTTTGCTGATGAGTTGATGCATGCACCTTATCAATTCATCGCCACCAGCTTTAAACAACTCAGCTGGCAGGCCGTCAGCACCCGCTGCTTTGCTGTTTTTGAGTCGCTGGATAGCAACTCGAACCTTTTCATGGCTAGGTGATGGTACTTCCACTGCGTTATCATCGATTGGTGGTATCGTACTGCATTCTCTCTGGGCGGAATTGGTGGGATCATCGCCCGTAAGCAAGTTGGAGAAATGCTGCCTCCATAACCTCAGTACACTCTGTGTATCTGTAACCAGATTTCCATTTTCGTCTCTACAAGTGGATGCTCCGGGCTTGAAACCTTGAGTTAGACGCTTAACTTGTTGATAGAATTTTCGTGCATCCTTCTAACTATTCATAAAAATGTTAGGAAAATATTTTACCAAAACAATTTTCGAAGATTTTTTGACAGAATAGTTTCCATTTAAATTGTTAAGTCAAGGTTTACACGAGGAAATTCGATGAAACAAATTCTTGTCCGCTGTGTGGCACTTCCCATGCGATTTTGAAAAGTTACGCAAAGCAAATTTCACACCAATAGCCTTTGAGGCAGCATTGTCTCGCAGTCACTTTTGAGTAACGAACTACTTAAAAAAAAACCCAGTGATTGTCTAAAAATGTGCACAATCCTAAGTAAAACAAAAACATGTATAAAAAGCATGAATAGAGCCAAATGGGATTTTTCGAAGCTCCAACCAAAAAAGCTATGAAATTGGCCTCAACCCTAGGAATCTGGACAATAAACTATGTGGGGTCTTTATTGAAAAGTAGGCAACAGTAAGTCGACGTTTACACTAGGAAAGTCTGTGTAACAAACTCTTGTCTATTCTCTTTTGTGATTTTCGTTTTGCTTTTGCGACATATGACAAATTTTTTACCTCGTCCCTTTCGTTTTTCCCCTCTTGCCAACAAACAAGAAAAATTTGCGGAAAGAGTTTCCTCGTGTAAACTCCACCTCTCGTCAACTAGAAAGTTTTACTATCTATACTGCTCTCAGAAGCGAAAAAGGTGTATCTCAAAAAAATGCGTTTCGAGATAGTTGATGTTTTCAATTTGTTCAAATATTTACATACCTGTAAAATTGAGATAGAGGAAAATTCTCTTAGGAGATTTGGAGTACGAGTCATTTTTGACTACTATGTATTTATGACCAAAAAGTGATTATAAGAAATAACTGATAAAAAAAAAATTCCAAAAATCACATTTCGATATATCCAATGATCTAAAACTGATTGCACAGGAAAACAGTAATAATATTATTACTTTTTGATCTACGTAATGGTTCAAATATGACTTTAGAACTTATTCTTGAAAATGTGTTTTGAATTGTGTTCTGTTTTGTAGTTCATATAAATACTTTTACAATAAGTAAAATTATGCACATAGGACTGATGATGAAAAGAACGGTAAGGACATGCGAAAAAATTTAAGTCATATGACTCGCAAATGACTAGAAACTAAATAATAAAATAACTAAAATATGACTCGAAAAAGACTCGCAAATGATTAGAACTATGACTCGAAAGTGAGTCGAAACTGATCAAAAAAACTGGTCATAAACGACTTTTCAAGAAGAGTCGCGGGTAGGGTACCATTTTCTCCCGACAAAAGTATCATTTCTGATCAAAAAATAAGCGCATTTATGACCATTTTAATCAGACAGAGGACTCGAAAAAGACTCGAATGTGATAGGAAATTTCATAGAATGGAAAGTTCATTAGATGCGTGATCTCTTAAGCTATCCGATCCCATAAGAATTGGAAAATTTTTTGAGATACGCTCTTTTCGCTTCTGAGAGCAGTATTGAAATTTAGGAAATTATTAGACTAAATGTAGCAAATTATTACTGAAATGATTTAATATTCTAAAATTTAATTTAAAGGTAACGTAAGCTATTGGAAAATTCAATATAAATAAACAATTTTACAAAAGCAAATTAATCCATGCTCTTAAAATAAATAATAACAATACAATTGTGCTGCAACAAAAAAACATCAATAGTCAAACAAGTAGAAAACGTAGTAAACAAATTAATCACAAAGAGGACTGACACATTCGCAAGTTCGAATAGAAAGCGATTAGATTGAATTCAACCAATATACAGATCAAGAGTAGCATAAGCATGATGTTAATGTAAGAGCAAAACATCTAACTATGCTTTATTAAATTAGAGAGCGAGAGATTAGTGAAATACTTTTCGAGTCTAGCGTTGCCAAATGGTAAATTCAGTAATTTTCAGGATTGCACAAGAAAGTTCAGAGTTTTGGATTTTTTTTTTAACTATTTATTCTAAACATAATTGTAAAAAAATTGATTTCTTCTCTTTGGTCATCTCTGTTCTAAACTGTGCCAAACTTCTAAGGTTCTAAGGTAAAATTGCTTACTACATTCGGCATGCATTTATAAAATCACAGTACATGGCTTGTAAAGCATCAATCTGCTGTAAGGAAGCTCTGAATTTGAGTTCATTAGATTGACTTTTAAAAACAACTGCCAAATAGTTCTTTATCATTAAAAACAACTAATGTTTTCAGGGTAGCCTTTTAAAGGATGACGAATTATAGTAGTGTTGATTGTAAAAATCCTGATTTCATATGTGCATTTTGTCGCTTACATCATAGAAGCTTAAGACTCCCCTTAATATATTACACTGAATTTCTTAAATTCTCAATAATATTCTATTGTAAAACAGAAAGTAATATCTATCTTTTCCTTAGCATTTGTGCTTGATTAAGGAAAATTTTGCAAATAAAAATATCAAGCAATAATTTTGAGAAATTATCGCCCCGTTTAAAATTCATAGTTAAGATAACAACGAATTTCAGTTAATAGCGAAAAGTGCAAACATCTGGCGTCACTTGACTTTCATTTCTCACACAAACGAATGTTTGCACACAACTTATATACAAAAACATTCATATAAATTGCCTATAACTACTTAATATTTACTATATAAACAAAAAATACAAATACTCAAACGTATATCAATGCGTTGAAATGATTAACAAGTTTTATATTTCAAACATGTAAGATAATCACTTTGCTTAATGTCAGCAACAGAAAGTAACAGCAGCAGCAGCAACAGCAACAGCAACGACAAATTCAATCTAAGCAACATTAGAGATTATGACGATTACTATTTTACCTTTTTATTTATTTATGAGTTTTTTTCCTTCTTGTGTTTGTGGTTTATTTTGATGACTCAAAAAGGTTACGATCTCAACGACACGTATTTCAATAATACAGGTTGAGTTAAGCAAATGCAGTAGAGACAAATCAATTTATTTGATTAATAATTATAGGTTTTACTTAAATTTTGCCTATACCAAATTTATTGCTGTCTGAAATAAATATAATAATTTATATCGATTTATATTTATACGCTTAGTTGGGAAACAATAACAATTACAATGACAGAGGACAGTAGACATTTTTCTCCTCGCTATGGCAAGGCTTAGGTAGTTAATCAGTGCATTGCTTGAAAAAATTGAAAAAATAGGAAATCTTTCCACGCTTATATTTGAGCTTTTAGCTAACCGATCTCAAAGCTGATAGTTTTTGGGCACTCTGCTCGATGAGTTGCTAGATCTCGCCAGCTTTTATCATTTTAAGGAAACATTTTCGTCTCATTCTATCGAAGTTTAGTTTTCTGAAGGTTTCACTTCTACCACGTGTGAACTGCATACATGATTTTATAAACTATACCATTTGTTAATTTTCACCTCAATTTTTATAGATTATAAAAAAATATTCTTGTAATTTCGTCGTCAAACTGAACTCTGTATTTCTCCGTGTTGGTGTACAAATACAAAATATCTAGAATTTGTGCATCTGCCAAACCATCCTTGGTCTTTGTAGATCAGAAAGTTAAAATTAACAAACAGTAGAACTATCTTGAACATTTTGATAGCACCAATCTGCCATAATAACAGATTTGAAAAACACTACAGAATTGCTACGGTATTCGCCGGATCTAAACCCAATCGATCGATCGAATTTGAAGTCGCATATCTCATTCACAAGAAACATATTTTAGAATAAAATTTTGGTTATTTTCTTTTTTTTTATTATTTTTCAATGCATTTGAAGTTTATTCTTTGTAGTTTGAGTTTTTTTGTTATTTTTTACTTTTATGTTGTTTTGCTTTTGTTGTTGAAAAAAAAAATCCTATCAAATGCGACGTGACTGCACTTTGCGCTTTGCATTTTGATTTTTTATTGTTGGCTTGTTTTGTTTATTTCCCTTTGGTTTTTGTTGTTGTTGCTGCTGCCGTTGTTGTTGGACTTTTAACCTGCATCTTATAAAAGCACACACACTTGCGTATTTTTATCTGAGTTTTTGTGAGCGTGCTCATATTTTAAAGTTTTAACTCACGTAATTTGTGCGCCGTGTGTGCGTTAATTGCACTTTGCTGCCACCCTTTTTTTTACCTCCTTATGCATTTTCACTAAAAACGTTTTCCATTTTTTCAAAAAAAAAAAAAGAAAAAAAGAACCTGTTTCTATTCTTTTATGTTGTGTACATACTATAACTCAATTTTATAAAATTCCTTCTTAGTTCTTTTTATTTCTGTTTTCTTTATTGCAATTAAGATGCAACATTTGCTGCAAGAATTTTTAATGCACTTCCGCATGTTGCTTTTGTGTCGATTTATCGTAGATTAATAGGCAAAAAAAAAAAGTTAAAAGGAAATTATAAGAATTTTATAAAATAACACAGTCGCACGAAAACATAGCCAGGGATCAGATTGAGTAATTTAGTTAGAAATGGCTGCCGGTTGAGATCGAATCACTTAGACCGAAAGTGCTACA
Organism: Tricholauxania praeusta; assembly: GCA_949775025.1. Classification (NCBI taxonomy): domain Eukaryota; kingdom Metazoa; phylum Arthropoda; class Insecta; order Diptera; family Lauxaniidae; genus Tricholauxania; species Tricholauxania praeusta. The sequence goes on along the minus strand of OX459028.1, from coordinate 160,970,765 downwards.
TTGTGATATAACTGGACAAATATCTATGATAGTACTCCTCATAAAACCGTCTGGAGCTATTAATGGATCACATATCTGTGCAAAATTGTCGAATGAAACATACATAATTGTGACAGTATAATTGTCAGGGAGCCGGTGAACATTTTGGGTATATAATTTCATCGTCGTTGGTATTGTTATGTAATGTAGTTCTCATTTAAGCGAATTAGAAAACCTGAGAATAAAGTCAAGGAAGCGCTGTTTTTTTAAATGAATTTTTTAATAGCAAGAAAAAAAAAACTTTCTCTAATTATTTTATCGCGTCTGCCTCTGATATATTGTGTTAAGAGCTTATTATAGATAACGAAAATATAAAAGGCAGACGTCCACACTTCTGCATTTTTTATAACAGCAATTGTTAATTTGTAAAAAAAAACTCTATTTAATAAAAAACTGTTAAAATTTGGATGTTGAAAAAAAATTTTTGAAAAAATCAGGAATGCAAAAGCAAAATGGTGTGCAATTTGGCGTGGAATATTCCAAATTTACAGCCAGAAAAAATAATATAAATGACCGAAAAAATTGAGTAGTAAATTTCGCATCGCAAAATTTGCACGGTATTGGCTTTATATAAGTGCATATATCCTTAATAGTTTGCTCTCTAAGTGCTTCAAAAAATCAGTGGTGAAAGCGTCTGCCTTCTCTATTTTTCTGTTTCTTATAAGTAAAAAAACCTGTCAACCAACAGGCAGACGCGATAAAATGTCTTCAATTTCGACTTTTTACTAACGTGTTTTGCAATATTGCAATTTTTAAATGCAGCAAAAACTAATTGGCAGAGGTTATTTGCTCAGATCTTATGACATAACTAATCTTTATAATTATCGCAATATGCCTGCCTTTTTTTAAAAGTAAAAGGCAGATGCTATAAAAGTGCTTATGGTACTTTTTTACAGTTTTAAAGGGCTCTCAATTAATAACGCGACAAGGCTACAGCAAAGATATGTAACTCGTATTATTTATATTACTTACAACATCATGATTTTCAAACTCTGCCTTACGATTAAATGATATAAAAATTTCGGCCACCGGCTCCTACTACTAAATGAATTGAAATTTTAACAAAATCTGCAATAAAATAAAAATTTATCTTAGATTTTTTTTTATCTCAAATTTTCCTCAGAATTAAGAAATTTTTAATGTCTCTCACTTATTTGTTTATTTTGCTGTCATTGTTGTTGTACAAAAACTACTTTTGTTTTTTTGGTGGTTCACAAGAGTTTTGTTTACTTTTAAGTGGTTTAAGTGTGTGTTTGTTATTATTGTTGTATCGTGCTCTTGTTTGTTTATCGCACATTTTTTTTTATCAAAATATTAACCCTCATGTGGGTGACTTTGATACAAAAAAAAAATATGTAACATATAAATTGTTTACGTAAGATTACAAACAAAATGATGTTGGATTTGTAATATGCGCATTGTTAGCTTTTTTTTTATGTGACTCATAAATTTTATTTGTAATATTAATTAAGCCTCATGTAGGCGCTTTATTTAAATAAATCGATTAAAATTTTATTATGTAAGATAACATATGAATTTTATGTTTCATGCTACGACGTCTTGAGCTTTATATGAATTTGCCATACTAAGCGTAACCTTTTCAAAGCAAATTAAATTTTTAATTTATATTTATTTATAAGATACATATTAATTAATTTTATGCGTTTGTTTTGTCTTCCTTTTGTTTTTCATAATCTTACGCCTCGTCGACTTCCCTGGCTTTTTACTTTTCTTTTGCAAATTTAAATGGTGTTCTTTATTGTGACTTTTAGTATTTTTTTTTTCTTTTGCCTTAATTCTTTAGCGTAAATCTTGTCACATCACTGGCAAAACATCAATCAAATAAAGTTTTGCTTCTTTTGAAATTAAATCAAAAAGTTTTGATTTTGAAAGTTTCAAATGAGACTTTTCAAAGAGTTAACGGATACGCACTAGCACAAGCTAAGTGAAAGAGGAAACAGGCGTACGTACCGTTTATTAGTGAAGGCGTTCCTCTTTCATTTCGCTTGGCACTTTTGTTCAGCGAAAGTTTCTTTAACGAAAGTTGCGCCAGTCATTCCCAGTTGTGTGGCAGAATAAAGACATGAAACAAATAAAGTAATTACATTTTACTAAGCTACATTTTTTTCAAAACAAAGTCATTTAGCCATCTCTTTTTTATTTGCACTGAAAAAATCACGCTTTCATCATAAATCATCTATTTCGGTGGTGTATTGAATTTACCAAAAAGTTATTGGTGTCAATTACGATGTTTTACTTTTGTTAATGTTGTCAGATAACAAAAAAGTTGTTGCTGTAGTCTACTTAATCCAGAGTAAGGCAGGACAATGATGTGAGAAAGGGGTGTGAGGGTAGTGTTTCCGTGTATCACTTTAATGATGGTTGAAAGCCTGATCAGGGTCGTATTAAATATTTTTGTCCTCATTATTTCGTAAATTTATATTTGATAGTTGTCCAAAATGGATACAGGGATTTTCGGTGACGCACATTTTTTTTTTTTCTCTTTTTTTTTTTGTAAAATCGCAAATCTTTTGACAGGAAACACTTAAGAGAACAAGTGAAAAAACATGTGAAAGTTGAAGAGAAAAATTGTCGAGATTACTTTGTATGTCACTATATTTTGATCGTTCCTGAAAATTAAACTCAAAATTAGATCTAGAGAAATTTTTTAAAATTCTTGGCATATACCCTAACACCACGAGAAAGTCTTTTGTCAAACTGAGAAAATTTTTAACAAATAACGCGTTCATTGACTTTTATTTTAACTTATATTCCTTAGCCACGACAATATATTCTTAAAATATAGTTTAAATTGATTGAAATTTGAAAGTTATGTCCTTAAGACATAAAATTAATTTTATGATAAAAATCACTGCATAATCGTTATAAATAAATTTTTATTTTTTGCGTTCCAAAGTAAATAATCGTTATTTTGGATTTTTATTTATTTCGATTCAAAATAATTGTTATTTCGGATTTTTATTTTTTCAGTTCCAAAATAATCGTAATATATTTTTAGAACAAAATTAATCGTAATTTTGGATTTGTATTTCTTTAGTTGAAAAATAACCGATATTTTGGATTTTTATTTTTTCTATCACAAGTCAATATTTTTTAATAACTTTTGACTTTTATCAGTGTATTTCGAAAGGTTTCAACTTTCTTTGATTTTTTCGATAGCTTGCAAACGTTAGAATTTTTTTGATGTTGGTCTAAAAAAAATCGAAATACAGTAGAACCTCTGTAAGTCGAACTTAAAGGGAGACGCCAAAAAATTCGAGTTATAGAGTTTTCGACTTATGGATGAATTCGACTTAAGCGAATTTTGTCGACTTGTAGAGGTTAAGATTTATTCCAGTATAATGTATTGCAGTAGGACCAAACTATTTCTGATAATTTTTCAATCGACAACAATAAAGTAACTTCGCTAAAGTTCAAATGAAATCACGTATTAACGTCAGTCATAAATTCCTTTATCATTTCATAAAATTGGTTTATTGTATAAATAGGCTTTTACATTGATTTCTAAGAATCAGTGATGTACATTGTCGGCATATTCTCTAAGTCGGTATCTTATTTTTCTTCGAGCTATACTGCCGTACTAAGCGAAAAAGACGTATCTCAAAAAAAAAAAAAAAATATCCGAGATTCTTATGGCATCGGATAGCTTAAGAAATTACGCGTCTAATGAAATACTCCAAATGTCGGCATCTTAGTTCAATCATATAAAAAATCTACTAATAAAATTTCTTCTATCTCAATTTTACAGGTATTTCAACAAATTGACATAAACAAAACATCAATTATCTCGAAATTAATTTTATTGAGATACGTCTTTTTCGCTTAGTACGGCAGTATAGAGGTAATTCGTTTCAAATAATCGAGTTATAGAGGTTGTAAAATCAATCATTGCTATGTATGTTCGAGATGCAGAGGTCAAATTTATATTTTCGAGTTATAGAGGGAAAATTTGTACTGAATTTACTTGTAGGGACTCACTAATTATTTCGACTTATAGAGGGATCAGATTTCGAGCAATGGCTTGAAGGGAAGGGAACACAACATAAAATCCAAAGCTGCGATTAATTTTGATCTAAGAATCCATAATTACGATTATTTTAGAGCTAAAAAAATATAAATCCAACATAATGATTATTTTTGATCGAAAAAAATAAAAATCACAAAACTAAAAATCATATCATACTTCTCGTCAAAAAAAAATTCATCTCTATACTTAAACTCACATTTCGTTATTCTATTGGCCTCATTTATTGAAAATAACGATTATTTTCGGTTCCTGTTTTGAAACGCTTAATTAGTCATTTATTTCACAGCGCTACAAGTACTTAATAGCCAATGAAAAGTGGAAATAATGGTTGAAAATAGATTTCAGACATAAGTAGAAGTTTCTCCAGGATCCGCGAAGAACTGGTTTTGGTATATTTTCGTCACTTCTACATTGGTACCAAAATCCAATTTCAAAATGCATTTTCGCATCGCTTGTTGAAAAACTGCCTCTGTTGTTGTTCAAAATTAATTTTAGACCTTTTCGCTTCCGAATGGCGCAGTTATTTTTTTTTTTAAGAAAAATAAGCATACTTTTTTTTTAATTGATAAATTTTTTAAATAATTAGTTCAATTCCTTTTTTAATGCTTTGCATGTAATTAACAATTAATATCTTTCTTTTGAGATATAGTTTAAAAAAATCTATTTCCAGCTCCAATTCCCGGAAAAGGAATTAATAGTTTTTATTTTTCAAATCCCTGCAATGGAATTAAAATTTTGTTTTCTTAAATGAAATCGTCAAATAAATCAATTCCAATTCAGAATTTTGGATAATTTCTTTCCTAGAAGAACCCACCTCTGGCTGCTAAATACCTTACCCAAACACAATTAATTTTGTAAAAATTTTTAATGATTTATTTCTTTTTATTGCAGGTACGTTATTTATAATGAACATTTACTGTATATATTTAGACTGTAAATCATGTAAGTATTCTTGACAGTTAAAAAGAAAGAGAAATTTTATTTATTTTATTCAATTAAATACAAGCGATTTCGTTAACAAAATATTGAAGTCAAATATTGCATGAGTTTAATGAAGTATAAAGGGTTACTTTCGCTCTACTACGCTCTATATGCCTTCCTACCATAAGTTAAAGCGCCATTAGACCACATTGTACATTAAAATCGTTTCATTCACAGAAACCATAAAACTTGCGCCATAATTCACATAGTCACTTGCACACCTTTCTCAGTATTAAAGCAAATGGGAAAATAGGACTGAAGGAATCTCAAAAGGTTACTACTTAATTGAGTGGCATTTTATTCTATTTCGAGCTTAATAAAAATTCGATTAGACGGTGAATTTCACATAAATGTTTATTTGAAAAACGTATGTAAATATAGTTCAAGTCGAAAAAAGTTGAAACAGGTTGAAAAAGTCGTGTTGAAATCAAATGAAATTGAAATGAGGTAAATTCAATGAGGCTGAAAAACTCGAAAGGAAAAAGTTAAAAAAGTATAAAAATATTAAAAAAAGTGAAAAATTTCAACGTTAACATGAGAGGTGCCACGCCCACTTATCCAATTCCTTCGAATTCCATTTAATATAAAAATTTATCGTAGGCGACATCGCGCTAATCCGGCACTCGCTAATCTGGACACTCGCTAATCCGGACACTCGCTAATCCGGACTTCCCAGTAATCCGGACATCTCTACACTTCGGAAATTTTTGAAACTTTACCTCTTCAGTCTGGACAGAAATAAATCAAAGTATGTTTCGGCTTTCAAATGGAATGTCGCTGGTACGATTATGTCGTTTTTGCTTTCTCAAACTTATTTCGTTAAGTTACTGAACTTTTTGTGAGTACATATTCATTACATCTGAATGTATGCAGCTTAATCAGTTTATGTTGTGAGTTTCAACCAGCACGTTCTAATTGGAAATAGTGTTTATAAGATATTAATAATTAAAAATGTTTTGATCCTTAGAATGCCACCGGCAAAAAGGCAACACAAATCGATAAGTCTATCTAAGAAGTGTTGAGTTTTAGATTTCATTGAAACTGAAAAATCAATATGATGATGTGCAGCTGAAAAATTCAAAGTGTTAAAATCTACAATTTTTGATTCGGAAATATGTATCGCAAACATTTTAAAGAAAAATTTCAAAAAATAATTATTGGAGAGATAGAACTCGATGTTCTCTTCAATGCTGATGAATCTTCAATGTTTTGAAGAGTTCCTCCAAATACGACGTTGGTGCAAAAAAAAAAAAAAAAGACCGCTTCAAATTTATGCCTTGCTCAAATGCCAAAAGATCTCACAAATTGTCACTCTTAATAATACGAAAGTCAGCTAATCCACGCGCCTTCAAAGACCACAATCTACATAAAGGGTTGGATGACGGCATTACTGAGCTTTCTGTATTCCGGACAAATCCAGTTATCAGGACATACCCCGAAACTATATGTGTCCGGATTATCGCGACAGTACTGTGCTCTGATAGTACGTTAAATATAAGCTTAAACGTTTTTTGTTTGTATGGGAGGTGCCACGCCCATTTTTAATTTTTAATTTTATTTAATTTCAAAGTTTATAGTAGCCGTCATCACTACATAAATGCAAAAATTAAATCGATGTAAATAATTTAAGACGACTAGTTGAAATTTCTTATGTATGCAAATATGTGTCGGACAGTGTTATATATACTCGTATATATCTATGCTGCTGTCATAATATAGGAAAATGCACATAACAAATTAAATGAACGCATTTCTTAATAGTTTTTTAACCGTTTGGCAAATTTTCCACGTCCCTGCGTTCTTATTTTCTAATTTTTTTGCACATCACTTCTGTTTATTTCTACGCGTGCTTATTAATATTTCTTATAAAGGGTGTTTCAATTGGATGTTACTAAGTATATAGTAACATAAAACTAACAATACATTTTTTGCTGTCATAAATAAACAGTTGTTATTTGACATCTGGCAAAAGGTAGCACTGAAGATGCTTAAACCCCATAAGCGAAACATCGGCTGAACAGATTAATTCAACATAGTTTTTTATTTTTCATAAAGAAAAATTTATTTACAATTTAAAAAAAAAGCAAACATATTGGTTAAATATCATTTACATATATATAAGGCATTGACATTTTTGATTTTTGATATTAATTGCAGAACCTATCTCCGATTTGTCTGATGTTGTACTTACTTACTTACTTAGATGGCCATAACAACCCGTTGTCAGGTTACGGCCGACCTCATTTGCTCTCGCCAGGTGCCTCTGTTTTGCGCGCGCCTTCTCCAATCGTTAATGCCAAGCGCGGTTAGGGCTTCCTCAGCTTGGTCTATCCACCGGAGGCATGCTCTCCCTCTTCGTCGTTGACCGGGGACCTTCCCTTCGAATACCTTTTTCGCTGGAGCTTCTTTATCCATACGATGGACATGACCCAGCCAGCGTAGTCGCTGTATTGTTATACGCTTAACTATGTCAATGTCGGCGTAGAGCTCATACAGCTCGTGGTTCATTCGAATGCGATAGTCGTCGCCAACTCGAACAGGACCAAAGATTTTGCGGAGAACTTTCCTCTCGAACACCCCAAGAGCGGCTGCGTCTGTTGTCGAAACCACCCATGCCTCAGCGCCATAAAGAAGCACAGGTAGAATGAGCGTCTTGTAGAGTGTTAGCTTTGTCGATCGAGAGAGAGCTCTGCAACGTAATTGCTTACTGAGACCGTAGTAGCACCTATTAGCAATTGTTATTCTCCGCTTAATCTCCAGACTGACATAATTGATGTTGTAGTTTGTACAAAATTTCCTATGCTATTTTTCGTTCTGTAACTCTGGAAACATTTTAGGAACACTGGCGTGGAGCTTTTGCTATCCCCAGACGTGATATTGTACAATCATGCTGTAGTTATACATAACAAACAAATTAGAGATCGGTTTTAACAATCGAAATTCACTACATAATAATTACAAATTTCAATACTTAATAATACCAAATGTCAAATATCAGCTGTTTTTTTTTTTAACAAGAAAAAGTATTTAATTGTAACCTCCAATTGAATCACCCTTTACAAACATATCTGCGACGACTGACTGATTGTATCTCGAATTGTTTATTTACAATTTATGAACACGTAAAACACGTTATTTGTTATTTGTGTAACATAAATAATAGAGAAAGAAAGAAAGAAAATGCCGTTAACGTACAGTGTGCGATTCAATGCGAGGAAAAGCTTCATGGAACTAACGCATCACATAAGAAATTCATGGAATAATTAAAGTTTTTCCTAATATCTAAAATAAATAGTAAAATAATAACCAGGCAGTTGGTACTCGTCGAATATCACAAGTAAAATTTAATTCGATTATAAGAATTCGTTCCAAATTGAAACTACGTAAATAGCATATTCTTAGAATAAAACACGTTTTGCTTTGACAGTCGTCGTTGCGTCGTAGTATCTCATAACTTTGTTCTTCTTTATAAGAAGAGATTTTATTTTTGGATAATTTTATGGTGCTGTTCAGTCATTTGAAAGTTATAGTGGCTAAGGTTTAATTTTTGCTTTTGATTTCTTACGTTAGAACACGATGACTTGTTCTACAACTTACAGTCTTTTATTTTTGGAAGCTAAAGCTTTGTCTGTTTGCGCTACACAGTGCAACTTTTGATGCCTCTAGTTGATGAAAAATCTATATAACTTTTGAACGGCTTGACACTGGAGCGGAGCGAAATTAAGTAGAAAATAACTTATTTTTAGGGAAATGTTATAGCGCATATGTATGCAATTGAAAGCATACTGTTCAATGTTATCTTAAGCTGCACTTTAAATGCCTATAAAGGGTCCAAAAAAGATTTTCGAAAATAACTAGAAATCAAAAAATGAAATAAAAAATTTCAGTCATTGAAATTTTTCAATTCCAACCGGACTTGGCCGGGTTAATCCCGGTCACTGCATAACCCTGCAGCTCAGCTTTCACGCAATTTTATTACCTATCAAAAAGCAACTTTTTAAGATAAGTATTCCGAATTTCAATTTCGAAAACTTGAAATAATTTGAGATAAGACTTTCGCAATTTTAAAAACTTAAGTCATAAAAACGAAAATAAAATGCAAAGTTTTGCGTATGTGGTAAAACCAGGGTTGCCAAGTTTGAAAAGAAGCAATTCCCGGCTTTCTCAAAACAAAATAATTGTTCCTTGAAATATTAAAAAGTACATTTTTTTTTTGGGAAAAATTGACCTTTTTCAAAAAAATAATTTTGCTAGTTAAAAAAAAATTACATGTAACAAATATTCTGGAGGCATTTATAAAACAGTAACTAAATATGCATTTAACACAAAGTGTGCCAAGCAATTTTTTTTCTTTATTTCAGACAATCGTTTAGGTCATTTCAAGTAATATCTACAAATACAAATAACAATTACTTTCTTACTTTGGTCTGAACTGGATAAAAGTTTTATTGTTATTGCATTACAATAAAACTGTGCTGTAAAATTAACGTAGTTTTAAATAAGGCCATGGCCAAAAACTTGAAGATTATTTTAATGATTTTATACAATCAAGTTGTAAATATTTATATGTATCATCTTCACATTTCGAAAATTTAACGATGTGAAGGGACTTAATAAAAGTTAATTGATTTCATTATGAAGAAACCTGTGTTGCCATACTCATTATTTGTGGTAATTGAGTAGTTATTGAAATTTAAATTTAATATAGATTAGTTTAATATAAATAAGCAACAGATTGCGTTTGCGCCAACTGAGGTTTTTAAAAATGTTTAAAATAATGTTTATTTGTATGGGATCTCTTCTCTTTTCTTTTAAGTAGTTAAATCACAGTTAAAACTTCATTGTCAATTAAGAAATCGACCTTTAAGAATTTCGAAAAAACGAAACTGAATGACACATTTGAACCGTTTTAAATATCTTATTTGCACAACAATTCATTGTTTTTAAACGCTTAACCTATTTCAGTCAATTACGTATAACAGCGCGCATTAAATGCTACCATTCTATAAACTATAACATACAGAACAGAAAAAAATTTTAAGATTCCATAATGAAACAATAACAGTTAGTGATGTAGAAATTTATTATCTTGCAGTTAAAGAACTCTCAACACAGCTTCAAAAATGTCGAACAGTTTCGGTTGCTTGTGATGCCCTCATTCGGCCGTAAACCTGATATAGAGGTTACAATGCGCTGAAAAGCTTAACGAAAGCAGGATTTTAGGCTTATAGACCAGTGGTGGGCATGGAAATCTAACAGAAGGGCTAAACAACAACATCAAGCAACAACAAACAGAATTTGAAAGTTTTTTTGCTGTCATTTCCAAATTCGACACTACATACAAAAACAGTTGCTACATTCGTCAAGACACAATGCGGCGCCGTCACTTATACCTTTGTGTATTTTTTTTTTTTTCATTTCAATGAGGATTGGAACACTACATGCCCACCACTGCTATAGACCTTTCGCTCTCGGTTCAAGCTATGTGTGAGGTACAATATTCAGTCTTAAACTAGTTCCTGTCAAATAGCTGAAACTAGGAGAGTTTAGGTGCTCTGTTTAACTAAATGTCTAATGATTTGTGCTTTTTTGAACAGTCAATTCCCATCTTAAGCGCAACCATCGTAACCGAATATTTAGGCAGGTACGCAACATTTTCTACAACACTATTCAAAATAAACCGTACATTTGAGGTCACTAAAGTAAAGTGAAATTAATGGGGTCTCGTTCCAAACTATTAAAGTGGCCATTATAGTATTCAACATCGTCATTATCACTACGAAAATCGTCATCACCATCATCATCATCGTCATCACAGATGCAACAATAATAACAATGAAAGACAACAAAAATAACAACACAATAGTAATAGCAACAATGACACCATTAACAACGGCAACTGTGTGTGTATCGGCGTTGCCAGACGTCCAGATTTTTGAGTAAAAATTGATGAACAAGTTCACGATATTTTTAAAAAAAATATATTACGCTTTATAAAAGCTCTCCAATTATTGATCAACTGAAATTAACAAAAACAAATTTTTCGAACCGCGATTTCTTAAAATCTTTTTAGTTAGGGATGCTGTTAAAAATTTTGGACTAAATTTTATTGCTTGACAAATATTAAAGCAATTTTTGATACAATTTTATTATAATTTTTATGGTGGATTCATTAAATATTTAAAAAAAAAATATGTTTAAACCTGGTTTTTACACAAAATCGAAAGTACAAACTGACCCCATAAAAAAAAAAAAAAACTTGCATAAAATTATGAGAAAATTTTAAAAAATACATTACCCTGCGTTATTGACACAAAATATTGTAGACACAGTGAACAAAAGGAATAATAAAAAATTCGAATATACATATGAAGCAGCGTGGCGTAATGCTTAAGACTGTGAACTCATAGCCCACAGTACGTGGGTTCGATTCTCATAAATGTTTTTTTATTGATATCAATGAAAATAAATGTTACTTTAAAACCTGGTTGTAAATATTTAAAAGCACGTTTTCCTGCTTTTAAATTTAAAACGTGCTTATGGAAAAAAGCATCTTTTCTGATGAGAATCGAACCCACGTACTGTGGGCTATGAGTTCACAGTCCTAACCTAATGGTTAGGTCACGCTGCCTCATATATTCGATTTTTTTATTTTTCCGTTTGTAAATGACTATTTTAAAAAAATTTACTATCCATCTACAAAATTTTGTGTTGTTTTATTATATGTTTTTTAGTCCATCTTCTGATGGTGTTTCAGTAATGGCCATCAGAGTCAAATTCAATTAATCGAATATCGAATCTTGGGTTAAATCTTTTCATACGGAAATTTGTTCTACATAAAAACATTTTGTTGTACGTACTAATAATTTTTTTAATTGTCACCTCTCATGTACTGAAACCCAAATTTTTGGTTTTCCGAATCCTAAAATTCCATATTTGGTAATATTTTCATCAGGCAACTCTGGAATGTACATATGTATGTCATCTTCAACAACATTAAGAAAATCAGTTAAGTTTTTTACTTATAATCTGATTTTACGCTTCTTTTTATTTCTGTAAATTTTCAACTCAAACCGTTACAATCTGCGTTGCATCAGAAAACACTAAGAAATACAATTTTAAGGTGGTTTTCATAGCAGCAAAAGAAACAAAAAATGAGGTGGCATACAAATGAATGAAGTAGGCTTCCATTTCAGTAGATGACAATTATGTGACTTTACGCTGTTCAATTATTTTTTATTTTACTTTTACTTTTTATATCCGTCGTTTTAATTATACATACTATTAATGTAACATCGTTTTCTTTCCTAAATTTGCCAGTTTCATGATATATTTTGAACTTACATGTTTTCATATTTATGTATTTCAATAAAATACAGTTTATAGTTTAAGAAAGCATTTCACCATACTGCCCTCAGAAGCGAAAAAGGCGTATCTCTTAAAAAAAATGCGCTTCGAGATAATTGCTGTTTTTTTATGTCAATTTGTTGAAATACCTGTAAAATTGAGATAGAGAAAGTTCTCTTAAGAGATTTTTAGTATGCTTAAACTAAGTTACCGGCATTTGGTGTTATTCGTTAGACGCCTGATTTCTTAAGCTATCCAATGCCATTAATATCACGAATATGAATTTTTTTAAAATGCGCCCTTTTCGCTTCTGAAGGCAGCATAGTTTTAGCAAAACCTTAAATCACATTTGCTACTATTGTTATTTACATGTGGCAAGGCAAGTAATCTTCAAACTTCCTCTTTATTAATGTCACACGTTTGAAGAAGTACTATCTACCCTGTACTCGTATACGTATTTATGTACTCGCATTTTCATTTCCTGTTTTTAATTAGCAATGATTAACAATAAAACGTTTAATACACCAATTGACTTTGAATGAGAAATTTGCGTTTGGTTCCGTGATTAAAATCAATGACTGACAATAAACCGCAAACTTCCGAATGTAGCGAAGATGAAAGTTAATTGAACCTGTAAAGACACGATATATTTAAAGAAACAAAACCGAAAACACATAAATTATCTTCAGATTAATAAGATACTTAAACAAAAGAATTTATTTTTATAAAAATAAATAACATAAATTTAAAAACCACAAAAAAAGATCAATTTCTCTTGCATCATCAATTAATGATAAATTTAAAAATATTTTTCTCTTTTCGAAAACATGACAATGCATTTGAAAAAATAACCTCAATCAAAAGTCAACGGTTGTTGAAGTATTTAAAAAAAATTTATTACACATACAATGGAAAATAAATAAAACGAAAAACAAAATGCAAACATCCCGGTAGGGATGCATGAATGAAGCAGTGAGAAAAACCTTGATTTTTTGAACGCCCTCCAGTATTCGTTCGCTACTTATTTTTTAACACACGATGTCATTGAGGGCTTTTCTTCTCTCATACTCGTATAGACCTTATGACTATGTGCTCTCTTCCCAGTGGAGTAGAAAAAAGAAGGTCTGCCGCGTCCATAATAAATGGTCTGCTTTCATTGTCAAATACAATATTTGCCGAAGCATTTAATTTCCATGACATTGTCATATTCGAAGTTAATATAAATCTAGTAAGGATGTTATCTTTGACCTCGCAAAAAATATAATACCCCACACCGCGCTAACAGTAAAAACGCGCATAAGTCTTAAAATTTTATTAAAAGAGTATTTTTTTTCCACCTTCGACCAAACGCACACACATTGAATTTGGAAACATTTGCTTAGATAGTTTTCTGTGTAGCGTTTTAAAGCTTATGCTTGTATGGGAGGTGCCACACCCACTTATTGAAATTCGTTAACTTTTTCTCTTATGCTCTGTTTAGCATTTCTTTTATTTATGTGAAATTTGGTTTCATTACTTTACATTCTCTCAGTAAAGCGTTTTTGCTTCTGTGGGAGATGCCACGCCCTCTTATAGAAATCCACTAACTTTTTGCTCAGAATTTGTCCAAGTTATCATTAGTACTTGTGAGAAATTCGGTTGCACTACATTCAATAACTCCATAAACAAATTTTGCTCATTTTCAATTCCAAAAAACTTGTTTGAAGGTGTAGCCTGTGCACCTTATTTCATTTCATTGTCTTGCTTAGTTTTTTCGTAATCTTGATTTCCACAGATCATGTCAATGTTAACGCTGATCAAGAATTTATAATTTTCTATAATTGCCACGCCTCCTGCTATGCGTTACAAACGGGATGACAAAGTGAGTATACTCTGATACAAACAAAATGTGTTTATTTCTACTCATATGGTTGAAATTTTGCACGTAGAATGACATTCATTACACGGATTGATCATATGAGATTAAACACATAAATATTTCAACCTAAAAGTTGCCAAACATTTTACAGTAACTTGTAAGTAGTAAAAAAAGATTAACATCATGAGCTCCAATGAAAAAAAAATTAAACGAAATTCCGTATAGTTGGTCAAACTCGACTCTAAAGAATGTTTAATTTAATACCTTTTGTAATAGCAAAACAAAGAATTTTGAAAATCTAAAAAACGTTCAACATAAAAAGCGTAGAATCAAGTTGTGAATACGAATCAGAAATTGATATCGAAAATCCCAAATGTGGTCAACAAACTATTTCCAAAACTTTTGATAATACTGCGCTATAAATAGAAACTGTTGTGTGCAAGCACTCAAGGCGTAATATGTGAACTAAAAGATATTTCGTTATGATAGTAAAGAAAATGTTGAAAAATTAAAAAAATATTCAAAAAGTCGAAAAGTTCAAAATTCTGAAAAATTTTGAAAAAGTCAAAAAAAAGTTATAAGTCGAAAAATGTCGATAGAAGTCTGAAATATAACACTAGCCCGACTGTTGCATTAAAGTACATATCGTTAGCTTTCCATTTGTAGATTTTCTTTCATAAGGGGACGTCCATAAATTACGTGAGTCAAAATAGGGGGGAGAGGAGGGGGGAGGAGTGGGGAGGAGGGGGTCCGGAAAAATCTCACTAAGAGGGAGGGAGCAGATTACATTTAAAAATTATAAGGCGAGGCTCACTGAAGGGAAAGGGGGCCCCGTCATAACTCACCAAATCATATTAAGGAGAGGGGGGGGGGGGGTCCGAATTTTTTAAAAAGCACCTCACGTAAATAATGGTTGGCACCTAACCTCCGTTAAAAATATTCATACAACAAAAAGATAGAGAGCTTTAAGGACCTATTCTACAAAGTTTTTGAATCGCGGAATCCGAAAATCTTTATTGTACAATAAGGTTACTTATGTTAGGATTTTGTGAGGGAACATTAATTTTTGAAGAAATATTTTACCTGTTCAAGGAATTTGCTTAAAGTTGGCCAACATTGGGATTATTAACATGTACTTCATAATCTCATTTATTTCGGATGTATTTTGTCCACATTTTCCGCCACACGAAAATTGTGGGCGTGGTTTGAAAACAGTGGGCTCATCTCCCATACAACTAAAATGCCTAAAACACTATACCATGGCACCTAAGACAGACTTAGGCCTACATTTTAGTAAGTCGGTTTTTTCGTTAAACTTCAACGAAATCGGACCTAAACTCTAGCCGCGAGCTAGGAAGCTCAAATATCGGGACAATTATTTTGATTCCTCAAGCTGAAATATAGTTAAAAAATAAAACCAAATCCATTTACAAAATTTTCAAAATAAGCACTCTAATGTACATGGGCTAATTTTAATAGTCCTCGTAGCTCTCTACCTAAACACTTCCGTTTCAAAATACTCTGTGTATGTAATTTGGCTATCATTGCTATTATAAACTTTATAGCTTTCGCTAAATGCACACACGAAATTAATACACTCTGCCTTAAGAGTTGTAGGGTATAAAAAATCAACAACAACAAAAACACAAACCTTAATAACAACAACATGCATGTTAGGCACGAACAAGTTCGTGAAACATAAAAAATTATAAAACAAAAAATATTTGTGTAACATACACACCATAGGCACATTATTTGAAAATTTTACACTTTAAATTCTTGCATTTTTTTTTTGTACAAAATATAAAAATTAAATTAAAGACTAACAACAACAACAAAACAATGTATTATGTATGTACGTTTATTGAAGGCACGAAAGGTGTTATCGACCATGTTGCTGCTGTTCATGGTGTTTTTGCCACGTCTCTCTTTGTAACGTAATGTTTTATAATAAAGTAAAACACGTTAAATAAAAAATGAAAAAAAAAATAAAATGAAAAATGTACTAAAAAAATGATGTACAATTATTGCACAATTACACACACACACACACACACTGACACTCACTCACACATTCATAACGATGAAACGTGTAAAATGCAATAAAAATCATTGACGACGTTAGCGCATTTATTCTTTCCTTCGAACGTTCTTTCTTGCTTTCTTTCTGTTGCTTGAAATAAAAAAATTGTAGTTTGAGTGCGGTTTCCGTTTCCGCTGCCACATGTTGGCTCTTAAGGGGTTAAGAAAAATGGCAACGGGCTTTATTTTTTAAGCTCTTTTAAGAAGCAACCAATGGAGGGAGATTCGTGTTTTAATCTGATTGTGCTAAATTTTATGAATTATGGAATTTATACGCGTACGTGTTGCGCAATTTTAACTCGATTATTGTTTTAAAATGCTTTTATGTTTTTTCTTTATTTAATCTTATATTATTTCTTGTAAGTGCAAATAATAAAGCATTGCTTATGGGAAGAGAATTTATTATGCAGTTGATAGTAGATATTTAAGAAATGAACATCTTTAAGGGTTGCTAGTGGGTATGATAGAAAATCTATACTGAATAAATTGGCAGGAAGTACCTCCTCCAACATTTTAGCCTTCAATCAAGTTTGAACATTTCTCAACTTTCTCAATATATCTCGATTTGTTTTTAACTTTGCCGGCTTTGTCAACATTTTGGGCTTTTTCAACTTTTTTCGAAAATTTTCTGTTTTTGGTTTTTTGAACACGAGCATTATTAGACTTTTTCAATATTTTTTGATCTTTTCAACATTTTTTCGACTCGTTCCATACTTTTCGTATTATTTAACTTTTTCAACATTTTTGACTTTTAAAATTTTGTCGAATTTTTCAGCAATTTCTAATTTCTCAAAAATTTTCGATTTTTAAACTTTTTTCGACTATGTCAACACTTCATCTGTTTCAAAACTTTTCGAATTTTCAAAATTTTTTTTTAAATATTTTTCGACTTTTTCAACATTTTTGATTTGTCAACATATGACAAAATTTTCAAGAATTCTCGACTTTTCCAACATATTTCGCCATTTATGAACTTTTTCAGTATTTTTCGAGATTTTTTTTTAACATGTTTCAAATTTTTTAACAATATTGAGTTTTTCAGTATTACGTTTCTTCTTCAATATTTTTCGGCTTTTTAAACAATTTTCTAACATTTTCAACATTTTCGACAATATACAAATTAACCTTATGTGATTTTTTAAAAATTTTTCGATTTGTTGATTTTTTAAACCTCTTAATCATTTTATGTTGTCACTCTTTTTTTAACTTTTTCAACATTTTGCAACTTAAGTATTTGACTTAGTTGCTCAAAATATTTCGATATTTTGAATAAGGGTATTCCTCTAAATGCGAAAACTCGAAAGTTTTCGAGCTTGTTTTCGCGAACGCCCCTATCAATACAAACTCGTAAATGATTGAGCAATGGCAATTTGACAGTTTGATCAGTGTTACCGCTGCCAAGAAAAAAAAAATGTATCACACCAAAACGAAAAAATATGTAGAATTAAGTTAATAAGTAACAACAATTCTGAGAATTGCGCTTTTCATATATTTAAAAATCAGAAGTTAAGTTTATGTGCAAATTTCTAAAGAAACTTCAAACTGGCAGCAAATTATTTCGACAAACGGCAACACTGATTCATTTTCCAACTTTTCGAGGCCACTTGCTCAACTAATTAGCCTCGAAAGTTGCGCAAACTTTTCTTCATACAAATAATTTTCGGGGCTCGAAAATGTGCTCAGTTTACGCAGTTTTCGAAGCTTTTTCGCGTTTTCAGGAATACCCTCAATTTTTTCAACTCTTCCAGCATTATGTAATTTTTCAAAATTTATAAGCATTTATCGACTTTTTTGGATTCCAAAACCGTCTGTCTGAAAGTCAGCTTGGCACGACGCGTCGCACGGTGCTTTGTACCTACACAAATTTTAGAAATAAATATAAGGAGATGTAATTTCGTATAGTTACAAGATAATTTGAGATTGCTGATTTCATATGTTTAATATGATTTTAATTTAGATCGATATTTTTTGATGAAATCGCTTTCGAATTTAGAAAATTCGGATACTTCGAAAATTTACCTTTAATCAAAAGAAATATAAGAGTGTTATGTTGATTACTTTGCCTTTTTCTAAATAAGAGAAGTCTGCTAAAATTAAAACTGAAGTGAGATCTTACCAAAAATTTTTACTTTTTAAAAAAATCACTTCGGATGTTAACGTTTTTTTCATGTTTCAAAGAGATACAAAAATTAAATTATTAAAATAAGTAGTTGTTTGCTTATAACGAAATAATTCTACCTAAAAATAAAGACCTAACGACTACGAACAATTTTCCAATTGACAAATAAATAAATTAAAGGTTGTTGAAATGTTTTTCATGTTTTTTTTTTTTTTTTATCTGAGCCTTTGTTTGCTTATTCATCATCAGTTTAATCAGTATCACCAGAATCTTCAATATAATACCGTATATACTTATCATCAAAGGGTTTTTTGTTTTTACCAATGATCGTTTATCATTTTTTGTCATTCACAGTGACGGTAAATGGAAGTAATAGAATGCAATAATAAACAAAAAATCGATGAAAAGCAGTGTTACCGCCTTCGCTTGTACAGCATTTGGAATTCTTATGAAATTCCTTAAATTTTTCTGTTTTTGATAATTTATTTTTTTAAAGTTGAAAAATTCTATAAAATTTAAAAAAAAAAGAAACAAAATTTAACATACTTTTCTCTGTATGTATGTTGTTTAATGTAAAGAGAATTTCCTCTTAGCCGCAAAACACAACTGACACCACTTTTAAAATTCGTGAAACATAAGTCAGCTTTAGCATGATGCCGTACTTAATTCATAACTGTTGAACTGATTTTGAATTTATTTAAATTGAAATATTATAGATCGAATGATACCAAATTTGTGCTATTCAGAGATCAAAACTTTTATGATTTACGAGTATTTCCACTACACAAAGTGTCGTGACACTATAATTTAATAATTTTTAGTTTAGATCGGAAAAAGTGTTCCAATCGGTTTCGACATTCATAGCTCCTCATTATTTTAACCTATTATCTTGCTTGCTTTAAAGCTTTGTTGATCTATTATAAACATTTCCAAATGGTCCAAAAGAAAACTTTTGGACGCAATTTTTAACACTAGCTTCGTTTTCCTCCAAATTATTACTTGACATGAAAAATGGTGCAAGGTGGGCAATCAAAACAGCAAACAATTAAAATTCATTTAAGACTTAGGACCTCCTCGTGTAGGAAACTCCGAAGAACTTAGACAATTAAATAAAATGATAGCTATGTCCATCGATGTTCGCGCATCACGCTCCAACTACTGGTGGACTTTGATCAAATTTGCTTAGTCCTATTCCTTAAACGCTTGGTCTCAGTCTCCAATATCAAAATAACGATATTTCTATTTTAATATCAAGTTATAAAAGTTGTAAAATTGCTTAAAAATTTTTATTTGCGCAAATAGACACAAGCATGCAAATATGACAAACCTTTGAATGGCAAATAAATGTGTTTGTGTGCGTGCGTTTTGTTTTTGTTTTTTCAATAATGTAATTATTGAAGGTGAATTTATTAAAGAGAGCCATGCGTGGTGAAATTGAACCCATTTTGAGAGCGTGAGAGTTTGATTGATTGAATTTTAAAATTGCTGATGAAAGACAAGAAGGAAACAGGCAACGCATACAAAGTTGCGGGAACAGCTAGTTTAAAATAAGAGGAACGCAAATGTCTTTAATTTTACAACTAACTAAGAAAATAAATTAATACCCAACGAAACATTTATTCAATGACACCAGACAGTACCAAACTTTCTGTTTTTATTCCTTTAATTTGTAAAGAATTCGTTTATTTCATTCCTTAACAAAAACTTAAATATTATTTAATCTTGCAGATTATCCTGCTTTAAAATAAACATCAATAATTTATGCCTTAATCTACTTGTACTACACAATTCTGCTACTTTTGTTCTGCAAAAGTGACGCTACAAGTGAATTATACATTTTTTTTTTGCATGCGATACGCAGCGCCCCCCACTGCCAACTTTGCTTTCGAATTAGAGGAAAAAACTTTGAACATAATTTATGCCTAACCCATAATCCCTATGGTAGACCCAACAGCATGTTAGGCCAAACAAGCACAAACAAGAAAGAAAGTAGCAGATTGCTTTAATTAATCGCAGACAGACTGCGAGCCCGACAACTACATATTTTTTGCTTCCGATTTTTCTTTAAATTTTTTTTAACTAACTACCTTATATTTTACCACAGAAAAAATTTTGCCTTTCGTTATAAAAAAAACTTGCACTACATGTCAGTTAACCCCCAAGGAATCGGGTTTGAATCCTTGTCGCTCTAAAACAAGGGATCGTAGAAAGTTACGCTCCTGCGACGAAAAATTGTTGCATATGCATTAAACAATGGAAAAAAAGGGGAGTAAAAAACGTAGTAGTTGGGGTAACTACTCAACAGAACGTAGGAGGGTGGAGCCCTAAGTGTCAAATAAAAAAATGACAGGAAAAATAAAAGGAAAATGGAAATGTTGTCATTTCTACTTTGACATGTTGAGGCATGAACATTTTAATTTTCACTACGCGTAACGATGAGAATAAGAAATGTTGCAGAAGCAAAGCACACGCAGCAGTTTAATACCTGTCTGTCTCATTGTATGCACCCCATTTTCCAGAAAAAATAAAATAAAAGAAAATTTGGGGACGCAAAGCAAAAGAAATGTGAAAAATTAAAGAGCATACATACATACATGCAGAGAAATGCTTGCTCACACATTACCACTAAAGTCAGAGTCGGCTGTGTTTGCAAAGGAGTTGAGTAGGGTGGCACAAATAATTAAAATGAACTTTCATTCCTAATCCTATCCACAGGCATAACAACAACAACAACAGCAACAGCCGACTGTATGTAGACGCCGTTTTACACATCTTCATCCTTTTTCCCTTCTGTTTTTTATTTATTTTGGTTTCCCTTTTGTGGTTCGCAAAAACCACACCCTAACATTGCATATTTTTCAGCAAATATGCGATGTGCGTGTATTTTTAGATTTTTTATTTTTGTAGCGGCACGTTTTCATGTCCAAATATTGATAAAAATCCATAATTTCCTCTTATAGGCATTTTATTGTGCGGACTCCTTGGGGATACTTTTGCACACCTTTTCTATTTTGCTACTTTTGCATACCCTACATACGGGGTATGTGCACTTTTGTTTGTAACGCATAAAAGGAGGTGCGCCA
Source organism: Tricholauxania praeusta (assembly GCA_949775025.1). NCBI lineage: Eukaryota > Metazoa > Arthropoda > Insecta > Diptera > Lauxaniidae > Tricholauxania > Tricholauxania praeusta. The sequence goes on along the minus strand of OX459028.1, from coordinate 160,949,208 downwards.
GGTATTGAAAGCTATAAATATTTTTGATTAGCATCATCTCATGAGTCTCTTTTGTCATGTCCGTTTGTCTGTCTGCTTATCTGTCTGTATGTCCAATAAGCATTTCCACGAAAACGGAAGTTTTTGTCCCGTGCGACACCTTGGTTTTTTGCAATTATCTTGAAAACGAAAAATTGCCCAAATTCAACCTTAGCACCAATTATAAAGCTAATTATGACATATAAGTTAAACTTATTGTCAAAATAAAAATCCGTTTTATTTTGACTTTTTTTTTACTTTAAATGTGTTCGACAGTCAAATGGGACCCATGGAAATGCCCTGGAAGAAATCGGTTCATTAACACGCCTACCGCCTACACAAATCAAAACCTACCTCGAACTTTTTCTAAAATGTTCGGTGTTATCTCAGGAGCCTCAGATGAGATGAAATTAAATTAAAATGGCTTAGTCAAGCCCTAGATAAAAATTGGGCGGCAATTAAAAGAAGAGGGCGTAGAACCTCTAATCCAAACAAATACTTTAAAGAGTTGGTGTGTAGTTAAATGTTGCCAAACTCAATATGGGCACATTTGGTGAAGTCAGCCAGAGCTTGCTGGGGTAGTTTAGAGAAATGGGCGTGGCATCTCCCATACAAGAAAAAAATTTAAAATGCTGCATTAGGGAAATTGTTTAAATTAGAAAAAAGTGAGCGATTTTGGGCTGGTGGGCGTGGCACTTTTATATAAGCAAAGTTTTAACAAATAAAATACGACATTTAGTGAAACAAACAACACGTTTCTCCCACCAAACTGAAAAAGAATAACTTTTAATAAAAATTTGAGATTATACTGCTAATGCAGTGTAGGGTATCAAATTTTTGGCGAGGCCGTATATAACACCCTTAAGAGTTTTTTTTGTATGGTAAATGACTGGCTTGTCAAAGTGTTACTGCTTTGTCTGTATTAACTCAGATTGCTACTCCCCGGCAAACATTTGACTTTCAAAGTTCACTGATGTTTTGATCGACAAATGATATGTATTTTTGAATTTTAAATTTGTATTTGCTGAAATTTATTTTGACACGATTTTGCTGCTCATAAAATGGCATTAAAAAGCATTGCATATTTTAGGGGAATCAAAATAATATTTCATTAAACTGGGGTTTTAACCCCACTATAAAATGCCAGCCTTTTTCAGAAAAATTTGTTGATGCTGTTTGAATAAATTCGTCAAACTAGCAAAGTTTTTAAATGATGTAAGATGTAGTTTATTCAAATGATTTCGTAAGACTTATCCCTATGGATGCTGCTACTAAGTAAAAGTTCTACCGTTGCTATTCTGTTTCGTTTTTATAGTCTTTGTATTTTATATTGTTACTACCCAATAACTGGCCAAATATTACTGAACGGAAAGAACGCAAACTTGAAATCAAGGTTTTTTTTTTCAGATGTGTGGTGTTAACTTTTTTTTTTTTTGATTTATAGCTTACACTTCGAGTAAATGAGCAAAAACCATTTGGCAGCCACTTAAGCGGTCATATCTATCTCGCGAACTAATCGCTAATTGATAGCAAGCCTAATCAGCTTGGGTAGAAACAGTTTATAAAAAGCTTCTTCTTTCATCAAGAACCGCTCGAAAAAAGTTCGTGAGCTTTTCGGTCTATTAAGGCATTTGTTTTATTGAATATCAATTTTCGTTGCATACTTTTATGCTTAAATGCAACATAGCAAACGAAAAATCACGTACATGTTGTCTACAGCACTTTCAAAAATATTTTATTGAAATGAAATTTGCCTAAATTGTACTTTAGCTCAACTTTTATCTTTTTCTGATAAAACTTTGATTTTGCTAACTCTGCAATAAAATTTAAATCGAATTTCCTACGCTTTGCTGCAGAGCACATTCAGCGTTTGTTTTTGTTTATTTTAATTAAAAACTATTTTTCAGCCAATTTTCAAAATAAAATTTTAAATAGCTTAGTGGACTTTTTTACATACACTTGTTTGCATGTGTGTTTGGCTCTAAATTATTTATGAGTATGTATTAGAGTTCGTCAAAAAAATCGCTTAGCTTGGGTTAACATTCAAGAACTGAAGTTTTTTTTGTTGATAGAAAAATGCAGAATTGTTCAGCATCAATGACTTTATTTGAAAGTTTTGCGGACGATTCCACCAATAAAATCAGAAGCAATGACTACTCCTTTCTTAGATTATTGAAATATGAGCTCATGGTAGAAAGACACAGCGGAATATTCGTTTTTTCTTTTAGTCTGATTTTTGATTTCTGTTGAAACAGTACTTTTATATAAAATTTGGCCCAAGAACATTGAAAATCTAATCAATCAAAATCAAAATAATCAATCTAATCAATATTTAAAGTTAAAATCTTGAAAATAACTACTAATAATTTTAACTCACAACAAACCAGAACACAATAAATCACTTCGGCAAGTTAGATTTCACAACCTCAGCTGTCAACAATCAGCTGGCCCAGCAATTCTATTGTCAATGACGTGCGGCCTTTCATAAAAAAAAAAAATTCAAGTGGCAAAACTCTTTTAAAGATAGAACCAAACATGAGTTCTTTCATAAGCAAACGTTGAATGGACCTATGAACTATCGATTTTTGTTAAAAAAGTTCATTGGTAAAAAAAAGCAACTTGAGGCCTTTCATAACTAATCGATTCATATATTGAATGAACTATTTGTTCCATTCCATTTGGCCAGCAAGAAAAATCGTAAAGTAATTATTTTTGTTTCCAACTTTTTCAAAAATTTCGGAGCAAGAACAAAAAACCTTGACAAGTGAAGAAATATCCAGTAAAATAAAGCAATAATGAGTTGACTAAAATATAAACCATCCTTAAACTGAAGAATTTCATACAATAATCAATGGACATTAATTCCAATCTGAATAAAAGGTATCTGCAATTGCTATAACAAGAGTAAAAGCGCTATGCATCATTGACGAAATAAAAGAACAATGTAGTTAAAACTCTAAGAGCATTAAAAAAGACTTGGTCAATCTTGACAATAGAATATACATGTGGTTGAATTCGAAGGAATGATGAGCTCAAAAAAATGTAGTGATGCTTGGTATAGGAACACTGCCGCCTCGAGGGGTTTTTGAACCGTTCAACCGAACAGGGCGCCTTTTAGTGAGTGGCGTCTTGATTTTTTTTCTTGACTTTCACCGAAAAACTGTTTTTAAAAAGCATTTCCTGTGAGCCTCAAAAACCATCTGACACCATCTTTGAAATTCCTAAAAAATTAGTCAACTTTGACATGATGCCGTGCCTACACTCGTAATTTTTGAACAGAAAGATTTTGAATATAATTTGAAAGGAGTATTACCTGTAGAATGATATCAAATTTGTGCTATTCAGAGATCAAAACTTTGCTGATTTATTTCAACCACACAAAGCACTGTGCGACGACTGCAGTTTCTGCAATCGGGGAAGAAGCTTTTCTAAGCTGAAATCAATAAAAACGTTTTTGCGATCTACGATGAGCCAAGAAATTCCTAGAAATTTTTTTCTATCGAGAATGAAATGTCACAAAATATCAATTTTTTAAAGTTATAGAAAATTTTGCTTGTCAAAAAGCAAAAAAAAAACACTTTCTCTCAGTTTCAAACATCAGAAAAGATTGAACGAAAAAACCACTAAAAATTTGTTCAACTAATTCTATTGAATAAGACTGTTTGGAAGGAATGATAAACCATTTGTTGATGCATATTTTAGGTTATAAAAGGTAGGCATAGAAATCAGTCCCCGAAAATTTGTGTCGCGGGCGCCAATTACCCTTGACCCGGCACTGTACAAGATGTTTCACTACAGGAAAAATATCTACATCAAAGCAGAAAGAAATGAAGCCTGCTTTTTAACAATGTTACTCTTTTTTTGGAGTGACGCTTCCTACGATTTTTTATCTTATCAAAAATTGCTTTTGTTCCTTATTTAAGCGACAACGTGTTCCGATACTAGAGCTGCTGTTAATTCACTGAACCACATGTTTCTTCGCTGAAGCAGCCATTACTTCTCTGGGACACTCGTGTTAAGCAGTTTTTTTTTGGAAAAAATTATTGATTTTTAAGATTTTAATTCACATTAAATTCACAAGAAAAAACTTTACTAAATTTAGTTCATTTATATACTTAAAGATGAGAGGAAAATATTATTATCATACCAATACGAACATTCTTCATAAGACGCACATTTTCGAATTTTAAGAGTTTCCAAAGAATTTCGTATCAAGTGATTTTTTGACGAACTCTACGTACGTACATATGTTTGTCATTAAAATAATTGTAGTCTGTTGGTGCAAATAGACAAACAGCACGAAAGCTTAAAATATATTTCACATACTTTTAGGCGGTGCACCACAAAGAGTCATGAAATTGCTTTGCTGCTAGAAAGGGGATGACTGCCTCAGTGACTGTTTAAAGGGGGGAAAACAACTTCGCATCGCAACAACAAAACTACGCATTATTACTTATGATTGTTATTTCCTTGCTTTGTTTGTATGTTTGCTGCCTAACCGTATATGTGAATGTGTGTTTGGGTGTTATGTTCCGGCTCTTTTTTTCGCTCTTGTGTGTTACAAATGTAAGTGAAACGCATTAAATATAATTGAATACCATCTGATACCAAATCTTGTAAGCTGGAGTACATGCGCCGACAGAAGATACACGATGTAAAACATTATCCATTATGCAGAGATTACATTAAATTCACAAATTAAATTAAATTATGTGTGCAATTCTAATTTTAGCCGGGTTGCTGTTGCTTAAAATTTTTTATTTTGAACTTTAATTGCAGCTTGAAAATATATCTCAACATTTTGTATAAATCAGGGGCTTACAAACAAAAGTAGACAAAGTCACACATGGTAAATTTTTGAAATTTTTATGGTAACACTTTCATCGGTCATTCAGATTCAAATTTTAAATTAAATATCAGACTAAATACGCTACGTTCCAAAGCTATTTTGCTTTGAAATTACAGTTGAGCAACAGAATTGGATATGTCCTCAGATGTCACTTACAAAGCTGGTTAAGTCCACATTAGCCAATAAGAACGCTCCATTTTCAATTACGCTCGAACGTTTTTGTGAGTGTCAGTGCTCGGTATTTTAATAAAAAGGTAGGAAAATATTGAAGCATTTAAGCTTATTTTAATTGCAAATGCAAAATGAATTATAGTGCTTGAGATGTACTTCCAAATAAAAGTAGAAAAAGGCAGGCACATTCGGAAAAATAGAAGACAAATGTTGCAAAGAAAGAGAGGTAATTCCAGGGCCGGATCTTTGTTTACATTGCAAAACAAGTGACTTTTTGTTTAGGTTTAGATATTCAAATAAAGGGCTGCCTGCAAACTCCCTCAAAATTCGTGACATAAAATCGTTGTAGCAAATATATCACGGCGACCAGTGCACGATGGGCTCGCTGACCATTTTGCTGGTCAAAACCTATTTTTGTCACACTCTGTATTGTTTTGTTGTTGTTGCAATATAATAGAAAATACTTCAAAGCAAACAAAAATGCACTTTGTTTTTGTAAATACTAATTTACAAATTAACAGCAAACCATAAAAGTTTAGTTTTCTAAATAGAGTTGTGAATACAACTACGTGCGCGTTTTTATTAGGGTTATTAAATTTAATAAAATATCATTCTTGCTTAAAAAAAAAAAACAAGTTAAAAAAAAGTTATATATGAAAAAGAAAGGTCATGGTAAGTTCTTTATATAAATGTATATTAGAGCGGTTCAAAATAAAAACTTTTTTAATTTTTAGAGTTGTGTCAGCGGATTACAATAGCCTCATATGTCTGGACAAACCACATTACTAGGGTTAAGGTTAATATTGAAAACTGGATTAGCACCTTCTGTTTTAAGTTGTCTACCCATTTTCAAAAATATTGATTTGAAAAATGGTGCAAGTTATAGAAGTTATCATATTTTCCAACAAAGTGGGTATGGTTTTCGGGCAATTATCGATCGAGGTACCCGTATTCATGATTAGTTTTTCTTCTCCTTCTTTCTTTCTTATAAAAAAAATTTAAAATTGACCGGAAAAAACTAAAACGTACCGATTTTTCACTTTCTAGTTGCAACACGTCCCATATTATTTCGGTCCCGTGTACATTATTGTTAATGTATTGTTTTTGCTTAAAGAATGCCAAAACCGCATATCAAAACCGATATCTCCGTGATGTCATATTTCTATGTGTTTTTATGAATATAGATGATTAATATTATTTCACTGATTATTATTTTACTGAATACGTCCCTGGTTTGTATGTTAGCAACAAACTTGGTTATGTCCCGTTTGCTTACAAATGAAACTAGCTATGTCCGCCATTTGGAAACAGAGTTAGATATGTCCATCCATTTTATTAAAATAACCCTTATTATTTAAAAGATACCGTGCTAAATATGTTCTTAAAATAATAAAAACATGATTTTCTTTTATTTTATTGATTTTTTCTTGGCTATAGCACGTTAACAAGTTCGTAAAGTGTTTTTCTCAGTTTTTGTAAAATCACATCTGAAGGACTTGTCTACTTTTGTTTCTAGACCCCTGAAATAAATTATTGACATTTTTAATAAATTTTTTGTATCCAATGCGCAATCCATTTTTTAAACTGTTTAATCGAATTTATCAATAATAGCGAATGGTAAAATTGGTATAGAAATTACAGTTTCATACTTCACTGACAGTCTGGAAATATTTTTGCTTTCATGAAAAAATGAAACCTTGCCAAATATTTCGTCATAGTATTGCAAAAACTGGACATTAACAGTTCCATAGTTAACTGACTGAAAACTTAGACTGAGAAAATGATTTGTTTGAATATAACAAATGTATATTTGATTCAACAATATTGTATTTGAATCAAATAGTGATAAGTGTTGGTTGAAGCATTTTATACTTAAGTCATTCAAATATTTTATTGCAATATAACAAATAAAATTTGATATAACTAGTCAAACGATTCGATTTACCAAAGTACTGACAAACAAAACCATTGCATCGAATCTTGGTAGCTCCAAGGCAAAAAAATCTGTTTACAGAGGAAAGTCACAGGGTAGAGTGGTAAGAATTACTATTTGCAAAGACTGAAACTAAGCAATAGTAACAAGACCGATCAATTCTTGACCTTCCTCTGAAATCTATTCCTGGAAGATGAGTGGACGGTCACATATGGTTTCTAACTACTTACTACGAGTAGTTCAACAAAATTCAAAAAACAAGGCAGAAAAAATTAGCATTTATTTGTAGAAGCAAAAGCGCTATTAGATTTTACTTCAACTTTTATTTGCCTACCGCATCAAAACCAAATAAAAACAACTCTTTTAAACTTAAAGTAGAGAAAATAAACAACTCTTACGAAACTTGAAAGCTGCGCTTAAAATTAAGAAAAACACCAAAGTAGAGGAAAAGCTTTGCTTCAAAAAACTTTAAATGATTTCCGTTGCCATACATCTCTGCACCCTAAGCCTTCCACTCAACAATTTGCACTTCAATTGGGAAAACTTGGCAATATGTCAGCTAACACACACACACAGACAATTGGGCCATTATTATGCAATAACGCCTACGGCACTGCTGCACAACAACATGCAGATAAAATGGAAATAACAAAAATAAAACAACAACGTAAATTAAACATTTCCAAAGAAGACGAAAAAAAAGCACAAAACTTTTTACAATTTTGTGCTTTTTCCCATGATTTTTTATCTGATTCTTTTTGTATTGCGTAATGTACAGGAGTAGGGGTTAGGAAATTTCAGTATACAAATTTAATTGTGGGTTTTTTCGTCGTGCATTTAACTTGTTTCCATTTCTTTTATCCATAAAAACAACACTTTATGTTTATTAAAAAGGGAAATCGCTGTTATTTTGTATGTAGGCGTGTATCTTAATTAGCTTGCCCTTTTCCGGAACTCAACCTTCAAATAAAACAAAAAGTAAAAAAAAAATTCTTTTCACTTCTTTTGTGTGTAAAAAATAATATTATTACTTTTTATAAATAAAAATGAAAATTTTGTAAAATTTTTGTTGCCTACCTTCAGGCGCATACTTCCGCATACATTGAAGCCATCTTTTAATTTTGAACTCATTAAATTACTTAACATAATTTGATAATAAATTTATAATTCTTACGCAGTGGCCAGCCACCTTTTTCCGGAGCTTTAAAAATTTCAGCACAATTCTCTTTCTCAACTTGAATCAATATTTCGTACATGTTTTCCCTTTTATACTTTATGTTTCTTAACGCCTGCGGTCAAATAACTGAATTGCAAAACTCAATTTCAGTGTAAACAGTATTTTGCTACGTAACCCAGATTCACAATTGTTCAATGGTGTGCTTTTTTTATGATTGCCTTATAAAGGATGTCTTTTTTTTTTATAAAATGAGTCATGGTGGCTGTATGTCGAAAATTGTTTCTAAGCAATACATAATCATAAAATAATCTTTTGAATAAAAATAAAATATGAATTCGAATAATGTGTTTCATTGCAAATTAAATTTCCTTTGCTTAAAAAAAATCACCGTTTATTTATATTGGGTAATACCAGAGCTGTGAATTCATTTCAATTTCATTTTCAATTTTAACTCATGAGAAATTCCGCATTCAGAGTGCAGCTTTTTAAAAATGAAGTCATCTGTAGACTTCAATGTCATAATCTTGCATCCTTTTCTATCACAAAAGAATGCAATTATTTTGGTGACGTCACGTTTTTGATTGGAATCATGATTGGAAGAATTTTGATTGCATTGAAGTCACCTCAAATCATTTTTAATACTTTGCAATCACTTGAACTCTCTGCAATCACTTGAAGTCGCTACAATCACTTGAAGTCGCTGCAATCACTTGAAGTCGCTGGAATCACTTGAAGTCGCTGCAATCATTTGAAGTCGGTGAAGACACTTGAAGTCATTTGCTCTGAATTAACTCGAAAATTTATACATATATACGTACATATGTACACACATTCACTTTTATATGTATGCTTAGAAGATATTTGTGTAGATTTTCGAGTTAATTCAGAGCAGATGTCTTCAAGTGTCTTCAGTGACTTCAAATGAGTGCAGCGACTTCAAGTGATTCCAGCGACTTCAAGTGATTGCAGCGATTTCAAGTGATTGCAAAGAATTAAAAATGATTTGAGGTGACTTCAATGCAATCAAAATTCTTCCAATCATGATTCCAATCAAAAACGTGACGTCACCAAAATAAGATTATGGCATTGAAGTCTACAGGTGACTTCATTTTTAAAAAGCTGCACTCTGAATGCTGTTTTTTGGCAGTAACTTCAATGGATTTCAATTGCAAATGAATTCACTCTTTCACAGCTCTGGGTAATACAAGGAGCTAAACATAAAGATGGTGCTGATTTTTTTCTTACTGTTTAGTATAGTGTGATAAAACTAGAAAAATTACAAAAACAAAAAACCCGGCTAAAGTTAAAGTCACACTAGTTCCATCCATTGCTAACTGGAATCATCAGTAACCTTTGATTCGATTACTTTTATTGATTTTTTCCATGTTTTTCGGTATGCACTGGCGTTTTCAATATCCTTCGATATCTATCCACTTTTACCAACCTTTTCGATGCTATTCGATACCTTTCCACTTTTATCGACTTCTAAATGTTATTATTATATCGACTTCTTTTCGATAGTTTTCGGTTTTTATCAACTTTTTCTAAATATTTTGATACTATATAACTATTCGGATTTAATCGACTTTAACAATATTTATGGTACTAATCGATAATTTACGAGTTTTTCGATATTATTTGATTTTTATCGATTTGTCTGATGTTTTTCGAATTAACTTGATTTCTATCAAATTTTTCGAATCTTGTCGGCTTTTTAATACTTTTCGATACCATCCAACTTCTTCGCTAATTTCTAATTTGTTCGATACTATTCGATACTTATCGATTTGTTCGATGTTTCTCGATACCATCCGATACTTTTTAACCTTTGTGAACTTTTCCATGTTTTTCTATGTAATCAAGTTTTTTCGACTTTTTCGATGAAATTCAATGCCATTTGTTGGTTTTCAAATCTTATCGGCCTATTTCTTTTTTTATTTGTTTTGAATTATAATTTTGCTTAAGCTAAGATTAAGTTTCACAACTGGTTTTAATAAGATGTCCAAATTGGTGCATATTTTTGTCGTAATATATAACTAATGTTTTTTTTTATTCAAAGCAAAATTTCTGTGTACAGAAACCGAAAATTTTTTCAAACATATTTTATTTTTTTTCCATAATTCCATTTACATTGTAATGTTTTCATATAAATAAAAAGAATATGAAACCACAGTTTTAAATAAAATAAATCATTTTGCGCACACTTATACATTTCCTTGAAATTTAAATTTTTTTTTTTTCATATCAAATTCCTTTAAGTCAAATTCTAAGTGCTCCTAAAAGCATACCACATGCACACAATTTTCAACCCAAAAATGACCTTAAGCTATTTTTTGTCGGTGTGCTTCCACCTGCTTCCTGCTTTACATAGTTTATCTTCCGTTTCCTTGCGGTGTATGTTTTATTAATTGGTTTTTCCAACCGCATTCAAATCTGAAAACTTTATGGCAACCTTTCGTGTTCTTTAATTTCTCACAGCATGACACACAACGAACAAATATTTCCAGTTGTTTTGTATTTCTTTTTATTTGTGAGTGAATGAAGTGTGAATATTAATTGAAATAACATTTTTGCAAAAATGAGTGCAGGCAAAAGTGGGTGCAGACAAATTAGTTTTAATAAATTGCAAAAAATTGGACCAAAATTATTAACAAACGCTTAAAGACTTTAAGAAAAACTATCAAAATTTATTAGAATAACTTAAAATAAAACATCAAATCGCTCGAAAGATCTTCAATAGCTTGATACTAATTTTATGTACAGACGATTTTTTTGGGTTATTTTTCGGAAATTTCTCTTATAAGATGTTAAGCTGTATGAACATTTTTTTTCGGACCTTTTTCTTAAACTTTTCGTACGATTTGTCCTACACAAGAGCTCTATTAATGGCCAAAAGTATGCTGCAATTTTGCTTTATAAGCCGTTTACTTAAAAATCGGCTTTAATAGTCTTCCATTTAATTTGAAAGCGCATTTATGGCCTCCTTGCGTAGCAAATGGTAATACGAGTAATGCTGCATACTTTGCGGTGTGTTAAAATTATGACTATCATAAAATTGAATGAATTTGCATAATTAAGTCACATGCATGGGATCGTTAACAATTTGCTGTACAGATTTACAAATGTTGCATCATAAATGTTGTTGTTGCACGAGTATGGCGCATTAATATTAGAGTTGTTGCTTAAGTAAGTAGGTAGCATGTGCGCCTAAAGGTAGACCACATATTTTGTTTCTCATGCAAATTTTTTTTATTATTTAATTGTCCTACATTTTGTTTTTATAACGCGTTGTAAAATTTTTATATAAATGAGAAACTTCAGTAACTTAATTTTTTATACGTGCGTACAATTGTCTGTTCGTTACACTGAAGTATTTTTTATTATAGCTTTGGTTAAATTAAGGGCCTACTTGACTTATAAAGAAAAGTGAAGAACTTAAGTGCATACAATTCTCCATAGAATACCCATTTTGATCACCGAACTACTTTGTCAAACTAATTATGAAACGAATTTGGACAAAAATAATATTTAATTTAAATTAAACGTTACTCATACGACCTGTTATAATGTAGTTGAAAAATTAAATTAAAAATAACTTCACACGATCAAAGCCGCAACCAAAAGTTAATTTATAACATACATAATTTAAATTGGAAATCGTTGTTTGGCGCTGCATACTGTGCACGGTTTAAATATTCATTTTTTTTTATTAAATTTTTTATTGCATATTTTTTGGCATAATAACAAAGCAAGCATGCACGCAAGCAAGCAGTAAAGTAGACGCCAATAATTCCAAGGACCCTTAGTTACATGTTTGCACACTTATCAATGTAAGAATGTGTGCATTATGTACCGTGCTGTTTCTTTCTCTCTCTCTCCCTCTATCTGTCTTTTTCGTACTCATTATTTATGCTTAAGCTTTTATTTTTGTTTCCTACTCTTTCTATTTATTACATTACATTTTTCTATTATTTTTGTATATGCTATTGTTGTTGTTGTTGTTATATTTACTATTGTTGTTTATTATTTCAATGTCGACATGTTGAGAAAATTTATTGAATTTCTTGTAGCTTTAACGATATATGAGAGCTTCTTTTATGTACATGCAATTGGGTACTTTGTAAGAGTACAAATATATTGTAAGAGTACAAATATATGTTTGTATGTGTTTGTGTGTATATTCAGCACTTATTCGCTTGTGTATGTACAACTAGTGCCTTTATTAAAAAATATTAAAAAAAAAAAAATTCAATGAAATTGTGTAATAATGCGGAACACACATAATTAATTAAAGAAGAGAAAAAAAATCGTAGTTTTATACTTCAAAAGAAACTCAACCAAAGTAGCTTTATTCCATTATATTCATTTTGTGGTTTTGCCAACGGAATTCGGAAAACATAGGTACTTGAAAGGCAAATTAAATGTGGCTTCTCATGTACTTATACTTTTATCTTCAAATATGCAAAAAAAATATTGATTTTCAATTTTATTTGCAAGTATAAAGTAGGGTTGTGGGTTGCGATTTTTAAGTTAATAAATTAAGAGTTTTTCCGGTTGATATTCACACACAGTATGTCTTTTCAATTAACGGATGGTTGACTAACGACATAGGATGGCACATTGGTTACCTTCTCATGGTAATCCATCGAATAATTTCGGAGATATGAGGCTTTCAGCGTCAGGACGCTGAAAAAATCGATAAAATGAGACCCAAACTTCTTAAATTCGATTCAAGATTGTAACACCTTTGGCTCCTCCGGCATAGAATTTTAATGATTTGACAAGTTTCAAGATGACATCTCCACTTCTAGCCACTCCCTTCATTGAATTTTTGAAACATGTTTAAACACGTTTTAATTGGTTTTGAAAAAAGTTTCTAAATACCGATTTCCATGACTGTTACATCTTTGGTATATCCATGTATGTTAAATGTGGAGTTTTCTTCATCCCTTCTGTCCCCCCAACTTGAATTTTTGAAAAAAGGTGATGATTGCTTTTTTAAGATACAATTTTTTTTTCTGAAACGCATATTTTTTTAATTGCGTGGTGGCATGCAGATTTTCGGTAAAACCTTAACTGGCAAAACTATCACCTTGGAAGTCGAACCATTTGACACCATTGAAAATGTTAAAGCCGAAATCCAGGATAAGGAGGGCATCCCCCCAGATCAGCAACGTTTGATCTTCGCCGTTAAGCAGTTGGAAGATGGGCGTACACTCTCTGACTACAATATTCACTTGATCTTGCGTCTACGTGGTGGCATGCAGATCTTCGTAAAGACCTTAACTAGCAAAACTATACCTTGGAGGTCGAGCCATCTGATTCAATTGAAAATGTCAAGGCCAAAATTCAAGACAAAGAAAGTATTCCACCAGATCAGCAACGTTTGTTTTTTGCCGGAAAGCAATTGAAAGATGGACGCACTTTGTCCGATTGCAACATACAGAAGGAGTCAACACTCCACTTGGTGTTAGGTCTTCGCAGAGGAGGCGCATTCTAAACTTATTCTCAAACAAAAAATTCAAAAATAGATAGTATTCAAAGTTCAGTATAGTATGTGAAACGCCCTGTCCTGCATTTTTTCCTGTCCGTTTATAAAATCGTCTTAGTATTGTGATTTAAATTCACTGGTTGTTTCATCCTTTTTTTGTTTTACATGTTGCTCAATCAGTAAATTTAGCGAATTTAAGGAAAGTATATAATTTTTTTTTGAACTGAACAACAATGTATGCATAAGGTATGTGCTCGTATAGCTGAGAAATGCCCATTAGCATTCAAAAGGGTTTTTCCTCACTCAGCAGTATTTTGAAAAGTTACTTTTTACATGCTTAGTTAAATATTGATCAATATGTGCTCTAATGTCTATTATTAAATTTATTGTAATAATGAAATAATTAATTTTTTTTTCCATTTCGTTTCAGGTAATCTTTCAATGTAATCGAATTGCGTGAGTAAAAAGTATTAAATTGAAAACAATAAATTGTACCAATCTATGTACAGACATTCATGTAACTATGTGCAAACGCAAATGTAACAAGTTACAAGCTAATGTAATATCTTTAGGGCGTATTATGTGCTATTGTTATTTAACTAATACATACATTTATTTTAAGCTAGAAAAAAAACTGATTTTTTTGAACTGTATATATCTTTAGTAAATGCGAAATCGAGTTCAAGGACCATTGCTGTTTTATATGTATATGACGTCACTATATCATAGAATTACTGACATAAGTTGCAATTAAGCTCCCCTTAATGTATACACCCTAAACTTTATTTGGGAATTAAAAAATTTATGCATCTTTATATAGAGTGAAAAAATATAATAGAAATATAATAGAAAAAAATTATTAAAATGAGTAACTTTTGAAAACAGTTCTAACCCACAAATGATTCGGGTCACTGTTTTATTTTGCGTTGAAATTTGTGTATGTTGTTTCGAGAGTATTCGATATTTTACGACTTTTCGACACTTCTTGATACTTTTCTATACTATCAGAACAAAGCATCATTAAATTCAATTGAAGGGCTACTTGATAAATCAAAAACTTTCTCAACGGGCATGCCAACATATCCTGCACGAACGTAAATACAAGCAGTCGCGCACATCTTGTGCATTACAAACGATTTTTGATTGAAAGATTGTGTGTTAGCTTTACATTTAGTTTGAATTTAGAAAGGGTTTAACTTTTCCATGAATTTGAAATTTGCAGCAAAAATCAATTCGAAAACGCATATGTGGCAGTGTTCATAAAAAACTTACACATATTGCCTTATATCTTCCGAAGAATTCTAGGTTCCATAACATATAGTCAAAAATTTTGATTTACAGGGTGGTTTGATATAGAATACATATATTTAAGTAGCTGATTTTCTGGCTCATTGTGAGTGAAAAAATCGAATAGGGTGTTTGAAAAAAGCTCACAATCTTCTGTGTGTATTTGTAAGCACCCTATGCTTAAAAACATATTGGCTAGGTAATCTGTGTTACTGGTTTACTCGCGGCCCTCATTATATCTTCTTCATATTTTTTTTGTTCCTATCAAAATTGTAGAACTCTTGTTAGGAGGCCTGTAGAAAGATGATCCTGTTTTAGTTAAAGTTAACGTCAGCTTGACGGAAAAGGCATTTTTCATAAAAAAAAAGCTTTGGGTTATTTTAGTACAGTTGAACGTCTGTAAATCGAACTTGAAGGGAGACGCCAAAAAATTCGAGTTATAGAGTTTTCAACTTGTGGAGGACTTCAGCTTAAGCGAATTTTGTCAGGAAATGTTCGACTTGTAGAGGTTAAGATTTATTTCAACTAATTTTGAGTTAGAGAGGTGATATAAATAAAAACTCTAGTTATGGAGGTATTAAAAATTGGTGGGTATTACAGTAGGATCAAACTATTTCTGATAATTTTTCAATCGACTACAATAAAGTAACTTCGCTAAAGTTCAAATGAAATCACGTGTTAACGTTAGTCATAAATTCCTTTATCATTTCATAGAATTGGTTTATTGTATAAGTAGGCTTTTACATTGATTTCTAAGGAACAATAAAGTAGATTGTCGGCATATTCTTAAGGTCGATAGATAGTCTTTTTTTTCTTCGAGCTATAGAGGTAATTTGTTTCAAATAATCGAGTTGTAAAATCAAACATTGCTATGTTCGAGATGCGGAAATCAAATTTATTTTTTCGAGTTATAGAGGGAAAATATGTACTGAATTTACTTGTACGGTCACACTAATTATTTCTAGTTATAGAAAGGTCAGATTTCGAGCAATGGTGGTTTTGGGTTTGAAGGGAAGGGAACACAACATTTTTTCGAATTTGGGAGGTTTTCGACTTAAAGAGTTTCCACTGTATAACGTATTATGACTACAAGTCACAAATCTATTTTATGCATAATTTTTATAAATGGTAGATAAAAAATATGGCTAATTATATACGGGTTTCATGGATGTTCTGCACTTTTGATAAAAAATGACATTAAACTACATACCAGGATGTGTTATTTCAAATACTGAGCAAATATTTCCTCATATACCTTAATATCAGTGACTATTTCATTAAATGCAGACGTACTTAAGTTTGGTTAAAAAGCTAAAAATAAACCAAGAATATATTGTTTATATTAATAGTCTTCTGTATGCCTTTCAGTATACAAAACATTTGACTTATGGGGTGAAAAGATTTTAAGTTCTTATCCAGCATACAATATTTTAGGAGGTCTCTCTACAGACTCCAGGAATATGGTTATTTACTAGATTGGTAATAAATTTTTCCTATCAAAAATCAATAGTTGATGTTTGACATCTGATATTAACTATTCTGTATAGACATTTTTAAGTTTGGAACGGTAATCAACAGAAGAGCACAATTTAATTGTTAGAAGATATGTATCTACAAAATTGAGAAAATTTAATGAATACAATTCCCACTTGCGAAGTGATCACCTATCTCGTGCCATGATTTAAAAATCAATAGAAGCAGTGTTAAATTTATCTCTATGAGGTTAAGCAAAAGTTGTATGCAAGTCCGACTGTCGCAGAATTTATGCTGAAAATTAATTGAAAATTTTATCGAAACTGCAAAAGTCTGTAAAGCACCCATTTTGGTCGATATCTATCCGAAATATTATTTAACCAATGACAAATTCTTTGATTTTAACTTTTCTTTTAAAGTGTGATAGAGTTCACTGAATTCAGTTGAAGTCTCATCAAAAGTGTAGACCACATATGGAACTGTACACATACGATTATATTGGTATATACTCTATATGTACCCACTATAATTCAATTGCTTAAGTATTAACATAGCAATGTTATGTGCAGTTTGTGAGATATCATTGCTGTTGTTGTTGTTGTTGTTGTTGCAATTTTTGTTGCCGTTGCTCTTTTCAAAATTTCAATGCAGTTGCTTTTTCAACTTGCTTAGCTGTCATGGCTGAATTGGCTTGCTTGAAGGTTGTATGCTTCCTGGAATGGACTACACTCTTAGACTGTCTGTGCAATGCTTGCAGCCAATATTTTGTTATTGCTATGTAGCTGCTGTTTCTACTTTTACCTACTGCTACGACTACGACCACGACCACTTCATCTTTCTTGGCAATGACAGTTGTTGTCATTTGCTGTGTTAAGAAGAATCTCTTGCCAATGTTTGTTGTTTTTATTGGTGCTTCTCATGTCTTACTTTTTTTTTTCCTCATCGTATCGTATACTATGTACTGCATTTATTTCAAATGCATCGTATTTTATTTGATTTTTGTATTTGCGGTATTCTATTTGCTAAATTGGTTTCAATGGGATATATACGAGTGCAATTACAATAACAGCAAGAGCATCATGACAGAAGTAGCAACAGCCAGTAGCATCATCAGCAACATTCGACAGATGCCAACGCTACATATTATTACTGTTGTTGTTGTTGTTGTTGTTGTTGTTATTATTGTTGGCAATCAAATAAAGAAGCTTTAAGCCATTGACCATTTCAACCATAATTTAATTATGTAATTCAACTTTAATGTTTCATCTATCTTATTGACAGCAGCAGCAGCAACTGTCAGTGTCTCAAATAAATATTTAATGAATTTCAACATTTCATCTCGTGACTTCATTTTATTCAACTGAACCCCATTGATACAACTGCTCCCCTAGCTAACAAACGACTTACAACTTTATTTTATTTGTGTTACCCCTTTATATTGCTGCGACTTTTTAACCCATTTTAAGCAGTTTTCAGAATATTGTATGAAAATGTTTAAAAAGATATATTTTTTTTAATATAAACTGAATGTTGTAAAAACCATGTTACTACTGATTTATATACATAACTTAAAGCCAATTAACAGCGATCAATATTCTTATAAAATTTTACAAATCGATTCAGTGCTGCATTTTTAATAAACACACATGACAACAAAGAACTACAACCATATGGTAATGTTTTGACACGGTGCTTCACTTTTAACCATAGGCGGTTCATCAGAAAACAGTTTTGATTGTTGATGTGGAAAACATTTACATTGACGTTCTATTTACACAAATGTAGAAGCGAATCACAAAGTATTATAGAAACACGCCAACTTATGATGCATCATGTGCGTCACACCAATTTATATTCTATTTTTAAGCAGGCCATACATTATACTACCAATTGTACGACATGACGTCATTTGTAGGTTTGAATTTACCGGTTTAACAGCGTATAACATTTTCTTACTAAGGTAAAATTTTGATCAAAATATTTTGATTTTCTGTCATTTTTTGTTGCAGATTGTATAGTGTATGGGATTGTTTGACAAGCGGATTGTTAAAAAAATCTTGAAATGCTATGAATGCAGAAAAATTAAAAAAATTTCGGAAATATACAGAATTATGGAATACAAAAAATGAATTTTATAAAAATAAATTTGTCAGATGTGGATTCTCAATTTCAGTAAAAAAAAAACGTGTTCAATTGCTTGAAGTTTTTAAAATCTCATAGCTGGTTTTGCTTCATATTGCGGTTGGAACGTGTGTGGAAAAACTTCAAATCTGCAAATGAAGTCTAGTCGTACGATCGGTAGTATAATGTGTGGCCAGCTTTAAAACAGCGACGTCAATGTAAACCAGTTTTTATCGTGCGCTTTTTGTCCTCATATTTCTTTCACTTCAACTGTTTCTGATGAGCCTATATACAATCTACTTATATGGTTGCTAGGTGCAACACCTTGTCAAAAAATTACCATATTGTTGTAGTTCATTGTTGTCATGTTTGTTTATTAAAAATGCAGCACTGAATCGACTTATAACATTTTAAAGAATATTGATCGTTGCTTACTGCTACACAATCAAACAGCAACAACATTTTTTAAGTATCATATTTTATTCATTTTATTTTCAAAAAAATTTCAAGAAAACTAAAATTTTTTTCGTAATTTCGTAAAGCTTAACAGCCTTATTGTATCGTATGTATTTTCGTTTAATTTTATTTCAAGTCCTTTACTGTTTTTTCCGAAAAACTATACTTAAAATATTTGCAAAAGAATAGTCTTTCATTTTTAATCTTAAAAATAAGAAAAAAAAAGATTTTTTTCATTCAAATGGAGTAATTGAAACTTAGTGATTTTTAAAAAAGACCAAAAAGGTCAGTTTTTTGGACTTTGACCGCTTGTAACTCCATTAAATCTTATCTGATTCACACAAACAGCATATTGTTAGAAAGGGAATAAAAATATCTTCTAAATGCTACAAAGCGTTTTTGGGTCGAACAAATATTCTTGGAGATATAGCCAAATAAATGAAAAAGTGAAAAAAAGGGGTTTTTTTTGGGGATATCTCAAAAACGATTCTTAAGAAAAAAAAAATTGGTTGCCATTTTTGGAATCTTCGAGTACGTATCAAAATACATAGGAAAAAGTCTATGCGAAACCAGACCTTTTTTTTTGTGATATTTGCTCCATGATGTTGCCTTTGAGATGTTGAACAGTTTGAGGACTATCCGCATAAATTTTACTCTTCACGAAACCCCATAAAAAGAAATCCAATAGTGTCAAATTGCATGATCTTGGTGGTCAATTCACGTCGGTTCTTCGAGAAATTGTATGATTATTGAATTTCTCTTTCAAAAAATGTATCGAATAGTATCGAAAATTATAGAACAACGGTAATGAATGGGTTATACGTATTGTGTGTCAAATAACATAAATTCTTGCTACGCTGTTTGTTGTCAACCCTTGAAATATCAACCCCAAACAATTTTTATGTCCTGTTTTTCTTTTTTCTTTCCCATTGCTTCTTATAAAGCCTTTCATCCATTTATATTGCACCTTAGATGTATGTACGTGGTTTTTGTTGTGATGATGGTGAATAGCTTTTGCTTTATTATAGATTCTTGTTGGTGTAGCGTCGTTGTGTGCCGAGTATAAGTTGGCATCACATTGCAAGTCGCCATTTCCTTCACCATCATCAGTAACATAATAAAAACAACAACAAAATCACCTTTACCTTAAATTCCATTCAACTGTAGAAAATGCGATAATATTTCCTTATATTCCTTTGACTGCAAACGACAACTTTCAACCATTGAACGTACCATTAATGCTTTGGTTGGTTTCCTTGTTGGTTCGTTACTAAGTCAGCTCTTCTATAGCTGTACTTAGATCCTGCTTGCTTCCTCCAGTAGCAGGAATGTCAAGGCATACATTCATGTCTGCGTATTCTTTCGGAATGTGCTGCAATTGAAATATTTTGATAAAGGAATTCAATTTAATAAATAACAATTTACTGCTCGTACGTATGACTACCACGAGTGAATGGTTGGTTGGTCAGCATAATATTGAATATATATCGCATAATGATAATGAAATGGTAATGAAAATGTGGCACATAAATTTTGGTCCAACTATTTATCGACAGCAATTACTCGTACTCGTGTGTGCATCACGTAATGAATTTAATTTGAATTAAAATACAATGGAATTTGGTGCTAAATTTTATTTTTATACATATAAAAATATGCGGTAATATTTTTAGCGTTTTATTTTTGTCAAAGACATTGATGTGGACCGTAATTCAATCATATTTCAACATCTTGCCATCGCTATAGTTAAGGTGTGATGTATTATTCAAAGTATATGTGTTTGACAAGCATTGCGTTTTTACAAAAACTAGAATTCGCCCTTTAGTTGAAATTAAATCATTACATATAGTGAAATACAAAAAATAATAAAAAATACTTTTTGGTATTAAAAAACTGACACAAAAAAGAACTATTATATGTCATCTTTCCCAAAAATAAAAAGCATGGTATCAGGTCATCTCTATCCCTTCCTTAGAGCTCAATCTATTTCCATACCAACCTTAGTTTAGCTATGAAAAAATATTTTCGAGTTAAAGACCACTTAAAAGGAAATATCTTCCCTAAAGATATAATCTATCTCCATATCGGTTCATTAGATTAGCTGTGAAAGCATGTTTTCTGATTAGAGGCGTGACGCTGCCTATTAAAAACAAATTTATTTTTTCAGGACTCAATCTATCTCTTTATAAAATTTCATCAAAATCAGTTTAGGAGCTCAGCCGAGGTAGCGTTTTTCCCCATTTTTGGCAGTGCCACGCCCACTTAAAACTTACAGAATTTTCAATACATATCGCGCGGTGATAAGATAAATGTTTTTGAAAAAGAACAACACCGAATCGAATGATATTTATTATGACTCTCCAATTTCAATATTAACAATAAAATATTATACATCTGAATTTAAACGCGAACATCCGAGCACCCGTTTGATCGATGAAATTCATTATATGATAATTGGCGATAGATGTAAAATGCGTGAGATGTCTGAGGCTGTGGCCATATCGCGTGATCGAGTGGAAAATGTATTGCAGAAACTCACTGCCAACTGAATGTCGCACTTACTTCCAGTCCACAAAAACACAAACAAGTGATCATTTCGACAGAGTGGTCTTGTTCAGCCTTAATAATTGACCTTTTGCGTCGTCTTATTGAACTGTAAAACTTCCCAATGGACTGCAACTGTCCCACACTCAGCTTTGAGACAATTTTTCAGGTGATGTTTCTGGAGCGAGTTCAGTGGAAAGAGGGTACTCTCAACTAACCTTTTTCAGACAGAAGTTTTTGTCATTCTCAAAGCCTGCAGATCAGTGGGTAGTGTGAATTCAGAAAAGATCGTTGAGCTCGGCACAAATAAAATTGAAATTTATATAACAGTGCATGAAATAACTAGTCGGCCTAGGGCACCAATTTAACATTACTTTCATATGCGTTCCCATAAATTTGTGTTTTCATCATAAAGATGGGTAAGCTTTATAATACTCGTGGTATTATCTTATTTTAGAAAAGATGGTCGAATATGACCCAAAAAAATAAATGAATTTATTAAAAACTGAACATAAAATATATCAATTAATTCCATTCACTACAACTGGGTTCCGAGTCATAAACCTTATGACACTAGACTACGACTAGTATGCACTTTTTTCATTGTATAAGTTTTATCTCATATAAACCGCGCGCTCTCCACAACAAAGTTTTTGCAATAAAATATTACAAATAAAAATCACTTTTATCGCTTTTACCACACACGTCAGCTAGCCCCTATAGAGTGTAATATGGTAAAATGTTGTTTTTGTTTCTTTTATGTACTTTTGCCCATATTTTATCGACATCCATGCAATTTTTTATTTATAACTTTTATTTCACTTCATGCGATTTATTAGATCTCTTGTTAAATTTTCACAAATTCTCAATTTTTGCCATTCAACGTGTCATTCGACGACGGCTGCTTATCGCCCTCGCGCCATAAAACCCATCCACACACAGAAACTTTTGCACACAGGCAAACAATAGTGAGAGCCGGTGTGCGCCAGAAACTCGACTATAATTTTATGTAGCATACTTTTGTGCTGCCTTCTTGCTTGCTGCACTTCATCGTAGCGCACTCACTCACTTGGCATTGTTTGCCTTTTTTTTATTGACGTGCGAAAAAGTTGCGCGCGGTATTACCAACATAAAGCGAAAAAAAGAGCAAAAATAAAGAAAGAAAAAAAAAATCCCAAAATCGCTAAAGTACAAAACGAGAAAATCGATGAATGCCACTGCTGCTGCTGCTGATTTTGAGTTAACTTTTCCTACTTTTAAGAAGGATACGCGCGCATACTCTTCATCGCCGTATCTATTGAGTTGCAGTCATAACGACGTTCTGTTCATTTTAGTACTTTATAAGTTTTCAATGATGTTTCATGTTCCCAACTGCCTGCGATGTTTACTGACATGATGTTGAAGTTTTCCTTTTTGTATTAAGGCGTCATCATCTAATAAATATTTCATTTTATCAGCCAATACAGACTTTTTGTCCCTTTCACGTTTGTTTAACTTAGCTTCCATAGGATGTTATGGAAATTTAATGTAGAAATTATTCTACTTTTTGTTTTGAACTCTGAAAAAAAAAGAATATTTTTTTAAATAAAAAAATATGCTTAAAGTAAATGTTTGAACTTCAAGCCTAATTCTTGAGTTTCGGAAAATTTTTCTTTATTGAAATATGTATGTATTTTAAATATACCATTTTATATACCAAAACCACCAGAAATTTTGCGCACATTCTAAGTACTGTGGTGTGCTGCTGCACGCTATTCGTTCAGAAGCTTACAAAGTTTTTATCTGGAAAAAACACTTTTTTTTTTTTTGTATTTGACTTCAAGAACAATCCCTGATTGACAGCATAACAGAGCAGCATGATGGTTTTGTTTGTTTTCGCAAGTGTGTGTTTTATTTCGTTAAAGTTTGTTAAAGTTTCCTTACGCTTGTTTTCGCTCTATCATACCTACTATTAGTTTTAGTACTTTTTTTCCTGCTGCTGCCACACTGTGTGAAACTTCAATTAAGTTTTTATGTGTTTATTACCAACAGTCGGTATGACGTTAACTTAGCTATGATTTAGTGATGTGGAAAACCAATCGAGATTTTTTTTTATATTTTTTAATATAGACTGAAGCTAAATATTATGATATCTTAGATGTATCGATGTTAACAGCATAGTTTAGAAGAAGGTTTAAATGAAATAATTTTTTGATTAGGTCATTTAATTTATTTTCACAAGAGTTTGACACGGCCACTTTTTTGTCCGAACCTTCTTCTTGATAAGTTTCCTCAACTTAGCCTTTGAAATTTTTTACTTTCGGTTCAATGCTGGTTGTATCACCAAAAGTTTCCGTATTGACTTTAGACACTTTTTGACTGCTAAGGGTATGTAACTTACAATATTGGTCTTTTCAAGGTATTTAGTACAAAAAAGAAAACATTTCAATTGATGTACATAGTGTACAAAAATGTATTTTTTGATCTGACTTATTCTTTATAGTTTTTTTTCACTTTTGTGGAAAAAAGTGGCCTCCAAGATCTCAGGATTTGGCTTTACCGGACTACTTTTTGTGTGTATTTTTGAAGAGCAAAGCTTATGCCTACAAGCCAAAAACTATATAAGAGCTCAAAAAACCACATTCGAGCCGAAATGGCAGCAATATCGGTCGCGACGCTGGAAAATGTCATGGAAAATGCCAGAAAAATCCGTGCTTTTGTCTCACTAATAACCGTCTGTCTGTCTGTATTCTTAATAAAAAAGAGTGTTATCTTGTAACAGTGTTACTTTGGCCTCACCAAAAATTCAATACCCTACACCGCGTGAACAGTTAAAGTGCGCTTAAGTCCTAAATTTCTATTAAAAAGGATTTCTTCCAACTCGCTATATGCTGGCAAGTTTGACAAAACGTACCCACTTCGGATTTGACAACTTTTACTTAAATATCTCTCTGTGTAGTGTTTTGAAGCTTATGCTTGTATGGGAGGTGCCACACCTACCTTTTTGATTCGTCAAATTTTTGTCTGATACTGGCATTTGTATGAAATTCTGTTCCATTACTTTAAATAATTCTCTCAGTATAGCGTTTTGTAGTTTTCGCTTGCATAGGAAGTGCCACCCACGCCCTTTTCCAATTTCGCCCATTTGCATTTCCAAGAAGTTTGTTTGAAAGTGTAACCTGTGTGCCGAATTTTATTCAATTATCTTGCTTGGTTTTCGCGTACTCGTGATTTCCACAGACAGATGGACATGGCTAAATCGACTCAGGTGGAGACGTTCATCATCTTTCTATGCATGCCACGCCTCTATCTATGCTTGAAAAACGGAATGACAAAGTGAATATACCCTCTGTGTAGGGTATATAAAAACATGATAATGATAACTTCTTTTTTAGAGCGTTTACAATTGTTGTCCACTGAAATTCGCCAAAATAACCCTGTGGCACCTAACACCCCAAATTGAATTACTTAAAATTTACTTTAATTGCTCCCTCAGTATAATATTTTTAAGTCTTTGATAATGTTAGAATTGCCACGCCCCTTGTTTAAGGCTATACACATTTTGTCCAGATTGAATAGCTTTAACTTCTTATCTATTTGAAGTTTGATTGCAATTTTTAAATTTTTATTATATCCAGGTGTCGTGTCTACTTATTCAATCTCGAGAAATTTTTGGTCGTGGCCTATCGAACCCCTATTTAGAGCTTAATTTAAATTTATATTGGATGTTTACCTGAGTAAGAAGCCCATAGTATGTAGTTGTATTAAGTTTGGTTACAAAAACTAAATTAGCAACTTCAGCATAGCGTTTGAAAATTTAAAAATGGAGCTTGTACACCCCTCTAGTATATCAAGATAGCTATTGCTACCCTGAGTTATTAATGTATTCCAACGGTTTCTTGGTGAGGAATTTAATGTCAGTATGTAATCTGATTTGCTCCATATTTGCACTTTACTCCCGGATTGATTTCTTTAAGGGACGATAGAACACTAACAAAGACGTCAGGGTATTGAAATTCGAACTATATACTGAGATCTCTTAAAAGATTTTTTATATGATTGAGTAAAAATATCGTTATTTGGCTTAGTCCTTTGGACGTGTAATCTGTTAAGCTGTCCTATACCATAAGGATCACGGATATGCATTTTTTTGAGACACGCCCTTTTCGCTTTTGAGCACAGCATAGCCATATCAAGTTCCCAATTAGCGAGGTATTAAATAAGTAGACATGCCCCCTTCCCAATTTTCCTTAATTCTGCGAAATTTTGAACCTTCCTTCGTATGCATAGACAAACAGAAATTACGATATTCACTCAGATGTGCACGTTGATCGTGAAAATATAAAGAGACGCTACAAAAGTAGACCAATAGGGACAGCAAACGACGCCATATTTTTTCCCGTTCTTTTGACATTTCTCTTCAGTAAGTTTTGCCATTTCATCATAGAAAGATATACGATCCAACAACGAGTCGAAACTATTAAAATTTACTACCGAAATTCGGAGTCGGTGACCTCAACTTTAAGAGCGCTACGTCCAATTTATGGTAGTCATAATCGTCCTGTCAGATCAACAATTGAGCGTCTAGAGGAAAAATTTGAATCCACAGGCACAGTACAAATTGTTCCCGTGACAGTGAGACAAAGAAGTGCCCGTAGTGTCGAGAATATTGCTGCCGCTAGCGCATCAATTGAGGAAGACCCAAATCAGTCTCTCACACGTCGTTCTCAAGCGTTGCGCATCTCTGTGACGTCGTTGTGGCGAATTTTGCGAAAGATCTTGGCCTACATCCTTACAAGATCAAAGTGACGCAAGAACTGAAGCCGTTTGACCACCAGAATCGTCGTATGTTCGTGAATTGGGCTGAGCAACAACTTGAAAATGATCCGGATTTTCATCGAAAAATCATCTTCAGCGATGAAGCTCATTTCTGGCTGAATGGCTTCGTCAATAAGCAAAATATGCGTTATTGGTCAGGCAGCAATCCACACGTACTCCATGAGTCAACATTTCATCCCGAAAAAATTACGGTTTGGTGCGGTTTATGGGCCGGCGGCGTCATTGGGCCGTACTTCTTCCGTAATGATCAAGATCGGCACGTTACTGTGAATGGGAATCGCTACCGCTCAATGATATCCGAATATTTTTGGCCCAACTTGGATGATATGAACTTGGATAATATGTGGTTCCAACAGGACGGCGCCACAAGCCACACAGCGAATGTCACAATCGATTTATTGAAAACCAAGTTTGGTGAACGTGTTATCTCACGAAATGGCCCAGTCAATTGGCCGCCTCGGTCGTGCGATTTGACGCCGTTAGACTATTTCCTGTGGGGCTACGTCACGTCTATGGTCTATGCCAACAAGCCAGCGACGATTGATGAACTTCTTACGAATATCGAACGTGAAATTGCAGCAGTATCGGCCGATTTATGCTTGAAAACTGTCGAAAATTGGGTTCAGCGTCTGAACTTCTGCAGGCGTGCCCGTGGTGCCCATGCAAAAGAAATTGAGTTCCATACATCGAATGTTCTTTTACAAGAATAAAGAATTTCATTGATATCCTAAACCGTTTTATTTAAAAAAACTTTTGTAGCGCTCTTATTGAAAAGCCCTTTACGATTTTCTAAATCCGCCATGCCTTCTTTTATTCGTTACAAATGCACTCGAGACCTTTAGCAAGTACAACTCTTTTATCCAGGGTTTGACTTTTTTATTGTAATCAAAATTTCATTGAGATATTTCGTCAATACATCGAGAGAAATCGATATGAGTGATAAATGTACATACATTTTCGTTGGACATATTTACTAAGCTGTTTGCCCTCTTCAAGGATAAACATGTTCAACTACGAGCAAAGTCAATAAAAACATGTGATGCCAAAAAAGAATTTGACGTGATATTTAACTACAAAAATTTTTAATAGGGTAAGTGTAGCAGTGAATGCTTAGAGCATTTTTTTCCTTTAAATTTCATAATTCAAATGAAATTTTGCAAAAATTTAAGTCGACCTTTTTGATTTTTTCACTTTTCTTTTTATAATTTAATATTTTGCCTTTAAAGGTATTAAGTTCAAAAGTTTTTGCAGCTATTTACTTTTTTTTTTCTTTTCTTTAGCTTTCTTTTGCTGCCTAATAAAACATTGTTGACAGTCATGATAGTTGCGAAACAAAGTCTGCTGCATTCGGATTAATAAATTCGATAATAAATTAATAAATTAATAATTAATTAAATTAATAAATTCGACTCTTTTGTACCATCTAAAAATTTGTTAGATATAACTCACAAAATGTTCAACAACTTTATTTCTTTCTAATATTTTAGTTTTGTAGTTCTTTTTTTATTTGCTGTTAAAAGACTTTCAGGTTTTCGTTGTCATTTACAGCCCTTAAATAACGCATTGTTGGTTTTGTTACTTCAATGTTTGCCAATCGAAAGAAAGTTTATTATTTTGTTCTCTTAAATTTCTTAAAATGTTCTTCAAATGCGTTTCAAATTACGTCTACCAACAGGAAAGTCCTACCTATATTAAATTTTTTGAAAAATTTTAGAAACTAAAAATAGCCTTATAACTCTAAATGAGTACATAAAATTGGGTACTTAGACAAGGTTATAATGTTAATGGATATGGAGTCCCCCATAAAGGCTATTTTGGTCATTTTTGTATAACAGTGTGCATTAAGCCTGGAGTCATATAAAACATTCCAAAATGTCAGCTTTGATATTCTTTGAAATTGACTCAAAGAGAATCTGGTAATCATATCCATAGAAAAAATTGCTTGTTGAACAACTCTTTTTATATCCTATACCGAGAGTATATTCACTTTGTCATTCCGTTTGTAACACATATAAGGGGGCGTGGTAGGTATGGAAAAGTAAATATATTCTTGATCAGCGTCACCACCTGAGTCGATTAAGCGATGTCTGTCAGTTGAAATCAGGTTTACGGGAAAACCGAAAAAGCTAATTGCTCAGGTCACACCTTCTTGCAAGCATCTTGCTATTAAAAATTGGCGAAATCGGACACGCCCACCGCCCATACTCTATGTATATTTACCCAGGCCAATTTTAAAAAAAGTTGCAGCAATTTTGATAAAACTTGGTGATTTGATGCACATCTGAACAAGATTAAGATTAGGATAGGTTTCAAGTTTTCAAAGCTTCCTACAGGGGCGTGGCACAGCCCTAAATTATCTTGAAATTTGGTAAATATAGATATATATATTTTATATATAGATATATAGATACATAAAATATATCTTAAATTGTGACAAAAGTGGGCGGCATCGTAATAGTAGGCGTGGCAATTTGTAACTGTTAAATCTTTTGATTCCGTATATCTTAGAATTGGCTCAAACGATTTTCATAAAAATTTTGGAGATGATACCGCTGAAAGGAGTCATCAATACAAGCTCAGCCCCCAAAGCTCATTGAAGAGCGTGGCACCGCCCACAATATTTATAAACGTTATATTAAGAGAACGAACAACGTAATCGTGATGAAATTTAATGAGGTAGATATACTTGCTGTAAGGTCTTTTATTATAAAAATTTGGTACAATAGTACCTGGGGGCGTGGCACCTCCCATATAAGCAAAAACTGTTTATTGTTATAAATAGTGTACTAAGAGAGTAATCTTCATAAAATTTGGTGTTTAGATGTCAGTTACTATAGGATTTAAAAATAAATTAGTTTTGACAGAATTGCATCAGTGAGCGTGGCACCTCCCATATTAACATAAATTTGTGATCGCTGTTTTAAGTGAACTATTGCAACAATTGGGATGAAATTTAATGTAATTGGTTCATTTGCTGTAGAGTATATTTGAATCAAAAGTGGCTGAAATAGCACCAGTGGGCGTGGCACCTCCCATACAAATAAAATACGGTAATTGGCATATTTATCGAAATATGTGAGCAATCATGCTGAAATTTTGTGTAAGAGGTTTGCTTATGGAAAGCTATTTTTGGATCAAAACCGGACTGGATTACACCGCACTAAATTTTAAGGCTAACTACGGCATATATCGCAAACCGTACAAGCTATTGTGCTAAAATTTGGTATGTAGTTGTCGATCATGAATATAATTTATTGAACCAAAAGTAAGCGGAATTGGAGAAGTGGGCGTGGCATATTTCAACTTTTTCATTTTTATTGGACTTTTTTCAAAATTTTCCATATTCTTTCGACTTTTTCAACCTTTTAACTTTTTCCAATACATGCTATACGTATTTGTTCGACTTTTTCAACTTTCTTCATAAGTTCTTTTTTCATAAATTTTGAATTGTTTCAACATTTTTCAATTTTTTTAGAGTTTTTCAACCTCTCTCAACTTTTCCAACATTTTGCATATATTTTCAACTTTTTCAACATTGTTCAACCTTTTTTACAATTCACATTTTTTTCGACTTATTCAACCTCTTCAACGTCATTTAAAATTTATTTTAAAGGCACTTTCAGTGTAGTGTAGGGTATGTGAGTTTTGGCCTGACCGAAGATACCGCCTTAACTTGTTTTTTTTCTTGAGTGTGGTCTAAACTTGTAATCATTACATGACAATGCAGTGCATTTTCTTAAAATAAACCATACAATTTTTTTTGTATTTCTAAAAATCAGTGCCTTTAAGCTGCTTATATAAATAGGGTATTACGAACTAATGAATGCATGCATAACAAAATATAAGTCAATGCGTTCTAGAAAGGTATTTACTATAAAAAAAAAACATGGAAATAACAACAAGAAATAACACAGTTGTGGTGTGGTCGTCATAAAAAAAGGCTTAGAAGAATACGTACAATGACAAATCCAGCAGTGACTGACTTACTTACAAAAATGGCTGGCATAAAATCTGATGAAAAACTGCAGCAGTTTTACTAACTACGAGTAAGACAACAAGTTTCTGGTTTCGTTGTTGCTGTAGAAACCACGGCAAATTGTAGTATTCGAACTGAGAAAAACAAAACAGCAAAACAATAAACGTACAATGACCAATAACAAGTAGAAAAAGAGGCAAGAATTAGAACAAACCATAAAATAACAAAACTAACGAACCATCGAAGGAATTGCTAGAAAAAAGGAACAAATCAAATGCACCAATGCAGCACCACCAGTCACTGTTTGGCCAAACTAGGCAATGCTATCATAGCATTCAATTGAACTACTTAGAAAAGACGATCATGATGATGATGATGATGACGCCGACAATGATAATGATGACGCCGACGATTGCACAGCAAGAAAATGCTATACAACAGAGAAAGACCGACATACAAAATCTAATCTGCTTGCAATTTCTATCAAAATGAAGAAAGAAAAAAAATACATTAAATGTACATGGCAACATTGGCCAGCACAATACAGACATAGACGGCATATAACTTTGGCCTTCGTAAACAATTTTGCTGGCACACAAAATAAGGTCAAATACTACAAAATAGAAATAAAAAGTTTAGTGAAAAAAGAAACAAAATTCATATAGAACTGTGAAGAAATTAATGAGAGAAAATACTGCATACGAGAACAAAAGCTTCGAAAAGTTTCGGTTAAAATTGAATTTTTAGGATTTTATCCATACAAAGCACGTACATGAGAGATAGAAAAATTTAAATGAGGGAGAAAAGTGCAATGTACAAAAAAAAACTATAATAAGAAGTCTAAGTAGAGAAAACCTATTTGCATGACTTCAAGAAACTCTCAAATGTTTCCAAAAGACTATAGGGGAGAAGTGGGGGCTGTGGGCATGGGTCGGTTGTGGGCACCCCTACGTATATTTTCACAAAATGAAGATTGAGTTTCGTTGGTAATGTCATTCGCAAGGGTAATTACCCTATGTATGATTCATGCCAAATATCAAAGTAAACGGACGCGTTTGCTTTTGGAAATGAACGAATTGGTTTTTTTTGGGCTTTGAAAAGGTGGTGAAGTTTTTTTCAAACATTTTCAATAGTGTATCAATCAAAGTGGATCGATTGGAAAGGTAAGTGTAATGTATTTTTATTTAGTCGAAGTATTATGCTGAATGGAACAATATCGATTTGAGCCAAAAAATTTATGCGTTAACATTTTTTCATTACTTTTTAAAATGTCTGCTAAAGTTGGTTGTGGGCACAAAAATTGGGTGGGCTGTGGGCACCCGTTTTTTTAGTCAAATTTAGTCAAAACCAACTTCCGCTAAGCAAAGGCAAAGGAGTCCACGCCGTCTGACGAGGATGTGGACTTTTGTCTCATCTGCTTTGCCACGCCAATTGACCGCAGCCAACTCCATTAATTGTAACATCTGCGATCGAGCTTTTCATTTGAAATGTGCGGGCACGCGGGCAAGTTATTATACATGTCAAAATTGTATTTCCGACGATGAATAACGCCTATGCAGGCTTTGAGATTAATAAACTGTCATTTTGTTCATATTAGTTGTGGTTTTTTTTTCATATTTTTCCATTTGTAGCATTTTTTCCAAGGGTGCCCACAACCCCCCCTAAAAAAAATTTTAGCTGAAAATGACGATTTTACGAAAGTCCATGCAAAATTTGTTTGCATGACGGAATCGGGTATGTTTCTTCATAATTAGTTAGCTTAGGTCTCTAGCTTTACACAGATACCCATATGTCCAAATAATATGCACTAGGTCGGTAATTATAAGTCGAAAACAAAACTATGCCCACAACCCCCACTTCTCCCTACTCTTTTCTTTTAAATATACTAAAAAGACACTCAAAAACTATATTGCATTATCTTGTATTGAAAAGTCATTCTCCAATAAAAATTCACCTTCGTAAAGATAGTGTTTCTAAACATTCAAGAAGCATTCAACCATTTATGTATGATGTATATTTGAAAATTTTTGGGAGTTTCAGGAATAAAGCTCAAATTTTCTTTCTGAAACTTTTTTCATATTATTTTTGTATGGGATGATAATAATTATATAAAATTGTTTCTTACATA
Organism: Tricholauxania praeusta; assembly: GCA_949775025.1. Lineage (NCBI taxonomy): Eukaryota > Metazoa > Arthropoda > Insecta > Diptera > Lauxaniidae > Tricholauxania > Tricholauxania praeusta. The sequence goes on along the minus strand of OX459028.1, from coordinate 160,916,766 downwards.
AGTAATGTTAAAAAAAGTCTCTGAAGCACTTTTTGCGCTTTATTTCTCGAACTCTGAAGCGTAAATTTTCTAATTCGAACGAAATGCAACAGGTCTGATCATAGATGACCATTTGAGAGTTCATTTTAAAGAGGGAAAATAGTTCTAAATGATATTATTAGAAATTCACTGAAAAAATGTTTGCAATCCCATATATATCAAATATTTCAAAATTCTGACGTGATGGGACAATTCTGAGGCCAGACTCGGATTCAGCGCGAAAAATTACTTAGGAAATGACTCCCAGTTACACCAAAAAACACTGATGGCCCCTGTATTCGCAGACATGTGTTACTGACAGTTTTCTGTCCAACAACGTAGGTTCAGGCGTGATAATCATATCTACCACAAGTAGGTATGTTTGCAGAATTACGAAGAGCTCTCCACCCTATTGTGTATTCTTGTCATAAATAAATTGGTTATGTCCCTGAAGGGGGCAATGCCTAATCGGATTATGTGACGTTATTTCCGTATGGTGAAGTTGAAGTGAACCAGCGCTACTGTTTGGGCGTACAGGGCTGGCTTGGATGTAAATTCTAACAAAACTGGTTCTATATACGAGTTTTCACATATATCCAAATATTGAGCCCCTTAATTTTATGGCTCTAGACTTCTTCTTGAGGGAATTACGTTTATATATAAAATAAAATACTGAGTAATTTTTTTTTTTTTTTTGCCTACAAACTTCAACACCACGCACGGGTTAGAAAGGAGATATCAAAATTTAATAATAATAATAATAGAGTTTAGCTACTACAGCTATTAGCCTTCTTAGCTAATTTACCCTGAAGCTTCAAATTAAGTAAAAAAACCCTTACACAAGAAATATATACTGTCGTTTTGTTAGGTTCTTTAAAATAGAAAAAGTTGGTACTTCTTTTTCATCAGATTGAACATGTCTTAAGTTTAAGTTGTTAGTAAATTTTAATAACATATAAATTTAAATCCTTTTATAGTGTTTAAAAAATGTTTGGTATTTCGGGCGACCCGATTAAGTTTCTTGTCCCCCAAAACTCTGTTTACGGTCCTGATTGCTAGGCATATTGATCTTATATAGGATTTGAAACTAAATTGAAAACTACCATTAGACTAAGAAAAACTTTCCGCTGGTCCGACTCAGAAGCAAAATATTCGACTTTAGTTAAAAGCCAAAATGTTGTTCCCTTCAAGCTATATTATATTGTTGCACTAATCAGATTCTCGAGAGATTATAAGACTCGCAACTCATCTAGAGACAATCCGATTCATGAAGTCTTGGGGAAAATGAAATCTAAATATAAAATTGAGAAACGTCCATAAAAATTAATTTCGCTCTAAATTATTTAAACAAATGTCTCCAACAATTAATGCTGAAATTTCTTTTGCAAAAATAATGGCTCTTTTGCTGAAGATTTGTTCGTCGCTTTTCAAAAAAGTTTTCACTGTTATTCAAAGCTCTTTTCATGTTCTTTGATTTTAATTTAAATTTTTAGTACTTGAAAAAAAAGTGAATGTTACCAGTGACGTACCCGACTTCCCTTACCCATTTGGTTTTATAAGATCAAAAATTATTCACATAAGTACAATTTCCTACAGGGAAATGTGGTGCAAGGAAACTAAAAAAAACAAATGGTAGCATTATTTTATAATAATGCATAAAGTAAACCAAAAAGAAATGAGGAACAAATACAAAAAATATGTGCAACATAAAACTACAGCAATGAATGAAAAGTGAAAAGAAAAATCGGAAAATTCAATACTCAGAAATACGGCAACCATAAGCCAAAAATATATTAAAGTCAAAAAAAAGAAACACAAGCAGTCGTGCCAAAAAATTGCAATTTTTGCAACAAATGCAACTGCCGCTGTGATTATGTAAATACACATAAACATTTCTTCGTAATATCGCGCTTATTTTGTACCCTTAAAAAACATAAAATTTTAATGAAAAGCTGCAAATTCATGCGGTGAAGTGAACAAAAAAGTACTTATTTTCCATGCGTTTACCTCAACCAGAAAACTGTATGTAATAGTAACTAAATATACAGAAAGTCTGTCGATAAAAGTCTCAAAAGTATTTAAAAAGTGAAAAGACCCACCAAAATCAAATGGACTCCCCGAACTACGTTTTTCCTAAAGTATTAATAATGATAGTCAAAAATGAATAAACTCTAAACAACTTCACACCATCACTGAGTGCCAATATTGAAATCAAATGGAATATAACAAGTGCATGAATGTCACACCACTGTTGGATCAACTGATCGTATAAGTATTCAGGCAATATCTGATGCCAAATACCTGTTAACTGAATTGGACATGGTAGACACATTAACAAAAAAAAAAAACTGAAAGTCATCTAAAGCAATGCTCATCGAGGTGAAAAATAAAATGTAGAGGCAATCACTTTTTCACCTCAATCTGCTTTATCGATATCGATATTACCATGTATGTAGAAAAAAGGTAGTTGTCGGACAGAATTAAACTTTAAATGAAATACGGTAATAGAAGGTCATGCAATGAAGGTCACTTTATCCAAGTTAATAGCCACAAAATGCTTTTGTGTGCTAAGAATTATACAATAAGCAATTGAAGTAAAAAAAAAAATAACACAAGAGCTTCAATCGAGAATATCCAATATGTTGGAATCAGTGATAAGCTGTTTTAAGGTGAAAAAAGCCAAAACAAAATAAAAGCACCAGCTGATATGATAAGCTACGTTTGCACCGATAAGTCTACCAGATAGCAAGAGAAATAAAACGTCAGCACCAGCAAAAGCAGCAACAGTACCTAACAAACCATTAACTTCAACAATAACCACTCAGTTAATAAAAACAACAATCTACGAAAAAAAATGATAAGGCTCGAAAAGTTTTGATTAGCATTACAAAAGACGATATCGAAAAATCGATATATGCACAAAATTTATATTACAAATAGTACCGAAAATCTCCAAAATTATACTACTCATACAAAAAAAAAAAAAGTACTAAGAATCGAATTTTGAACTGAAACGGTACCTACATAAAGGGTAATCCAATAAGAGCTTCCTACTTTGTTTTCTAAATAAAATACATAAAAATCAGTGAATTGATGCAAATCATTATTTGGAATGATAGTTCCGTTCCTACAGCTCAATGTTTAAAAATTATTTCGTTCTAATGTTGCCCACGACTAGTTCTTAAATAGTCCATTCTGTGGGTCCAATATTCGACAACTCTTTCGAGCCGGTATATCAGCCGTTATTCTTTGAATAACACGAGTTATGTTGGTTTCCAAAGAGTCAATAGTTTCGAGTTTGTCGATATAAACACATGATCTTGGTGGCCAATTAACAGGACCATTTCTTGAGATGATGTTTTCATCGAACGTTTACATCGAGCTGTATGGCATGTTGCGCCAAACTGTTGAAACCAGAGGTCGGTCATTGCTCTGTAGCGAGCACGATTAACCGTAACACGGGCTCCATCCGCGTTTTTGAAGTAATACGGTCCGATGCTGCCTCCTGCACATAAATCACACCAAACTGTACATTTACCGGTATACATTGAAAGCTCTTGCCTTGGAAGATTACGCCTCAAGATACGCCACAATAATTCAAAAGAGATGCCCAAAGCCTGAGATCGGCGACGAATCGATTGTTCACGATGTTCACGAACACACTCTGCTACTGCAGAATATTTCCTAAAATTACGGGCTGTATGCACTCTAATTGAATGATGAATATCCAATAGTGTAAATTCGGTTCGAAATTCGGTGATGGTGTTACGAATAGTGCGCTCAGTTGGACGTTCATAACGACCAAAATGATGTTGAAGAACTCTATAACATTCTCTAACTGATAATTTTTGTAATAAGTTTCCACAATTAATAAACGTTGTTCAGTAGTAAGTCTATTCGTGATTGAGTCATATTGAATACTGAATACAAACGTCATATGAACAAGCCATTTGACACATACCTCGTACTGGATCACCCTCTACAACAGATTTGTACCAGCGCACTCGAAACGACCTTCATATAAACTTCCGAATGCATTGTGCTTACTTCGAGTGGTTGAACTTGTAGAACATTTTATTTGCGATTTATTTGCAAGTGCAGCCACTCACTTCTCCTGCTTGGTGTTTCGATTTGTTTTGATTTGATTTGTGGTTTTTGTGTACAAGGGCTCGATGGACTCGCAGCGTGGCGAGTGGCTTGATGGTCGTTTCGAATGCACTCGTGTAGACTTCTACTATATACATGCGTATACTACAAAATTCTGAACCTACAAATACTCATAAAAGCAAGCCACTTGAAAAAATCAAGCTAATAGCGAATGCTTAACAAACTCCTTGCATATATAATGTGTATAATACATAAGTGCATATCTTGGGACATATTCAAACGAAATAATTGCAAATTTAGCTTGGGCTTGTTCTTAAAACTTTCAAAAAACAAGAACCATACAAGCTTTTCAATTAGCTTGTTGCAGTTTTCTGCTAATAATTCATTAAGCTGCCTAAATTGCAACTTTCTGATTGCCGCAATGCTTTTGCAGCCCTTTTCAGAGACAAAGTCTGCTAGGGTCAGCAAGCACATTATCTTTGAAAAATTTCACTTCTTCTCGTACCAGACAACTCTAAGCAAGAGATTCTCAAGGCTGGGGCGTTGTCTTTCATTTCTCGATGTACTATGCAATTAATGTACGAAAATCGTACATTTACTAAAACTTTACTTTGTTGTAAAAGTTTAACATTGACACAATATTGTACAAAATACAAACTTTTGTTGTTGCAACAAAGGCCAACTCATTGTTTCCAATCATTAAGGAATACAAGAAAACTTTAACTAACCAAAATTATGGTGACAATATGCTTTTAAATTGTTATTTTTAAATTTCATTAAAGTTTTGAGTGTGTTACAACCCCTACAACTTATACACTGTACCTATGCACAAAAAAAAAAAAAATGGAAACAAAGATACGTGAAAAATATTGCGCAATAAAATTTTCCAGCTTATCTCTGAGCAAATTTATGATTTTGAGTGCTTTTGGCGGTCAACCGAAATGAAAACTTTTTTTCTGGTATAACAAAAAAAAAAAGGTGATAGAAACAAATGCGCTTCGTGCTTGACAACAGTTTTTGCATTTCGTTACATTTGACCCAAATTTTAAAAAAGAAAAACTAAAAAATAAAAATCCTTGAAAAAACATTAGAAAAACAAAATTCTTATATGTAGAGTGCATAAAAAGTAAAATTGAAACATTTGTTCTGCAACAAAAACTTAAAATTTGTACTCGGCATACGGTTAACTAATTTATATGAAAATATACGACTTAATAAAAGTTATAGACTCCACTGTTTTCAATGTCTATCTAGTTGTTTTTTGTAGGCCATTATGTTTAGAAATTGCATTAAATGAAATGCCATAATTTTAATAACCGCAAACTTTTGTAATTTCCGGTACTAGGGTCTTCCACCTCTGTCTTTTTTTTTCAGCGGCATTTTCGCTGTTGATAAAAGGAAAAATTCATTTAGAATTAAAATAACAATGAAAAAAGTCCTTTCAGGATTCCTACATTTACCGACTCAGTTAAGCGCTATGTGGAAACAGTGGGAAAAGGAGTATTTTGTTTTTAATAAATTTTTAAGTACAAGTATTGGCCTATATATTATAAAAAGAAATGGAACGAGGCATGACAGTTTTTTATTTACATTGCCAATATAAGGTTTTTTGAACATTTGGCATTTTTTAAAGGCGATAGAATCTCAAGTAATATAATGGTATAGTCTGACAAATAGCATTATTTAGGAATGCTTTGCATGTTAACTTTCAAATTTAAAGATGAAACTTAAGTATCAAAAGATTATGAGTAAGTTCACATATTCTAGGGCGAAAATTTTGGAAAAATTCCATCCATTAATCTTTTCGGATACAAGGGATTGATTGATCAATAAATATTAACTTTAAGGCCTGAGTTCAGGACTGAATTCGTCATATGGAAGTTTACCTCTAGAAACTAATTTTATATCTAGAACTCCAAACCGTTTAACGATTGCTTTTTTAACGAATAATTTACTTAATTTTTATGAGTTGATGGCTGTTCCTGCGGCTTCCTGTGCATGGTTTACTATATTAGCAATATATTTTAGTCCGCTGTTTTTCTCGCATCAATATTCAACTGCATTTCTTTACTTTGGATTTTTCAAAACAAACCTGAATTCTCAATAAAAACTATGGTTCATCAGAAAGTTTGCACTCTCATCGGAAATACCTCCATTCACATTGAAATTTAGTATATTTTATTGAGTTTCGTTTTGAAAAACGATTTACTCTCACGTTCTCAAAATGGTTCAAAATTCCTCTCCTGGCTCTAAATTCACCTTTTATTATTACACCATGGAAAAAACAAAACGCACACACACAAACTCATTAACGGTTTGTTGTGTTTGCATGCTTGTTTCTATTTGCGCAATTAATTGTTTTGAAGCAGTTTTAAAACTTTAATAACTTCATATAAAATAGAAATATCGTAAAATCTTTTACCTCATGCGTCTTAGGACTAAAACTAAACAATTTTGATCAAAATCGATCCAGTAGATATTACGTGATAAGTGGACATAGTTATCATTTTATTTATATAGAAGTCCTGGACTATGCGATAGGGTTTTTACCTACATTTTCAATCCGAAATGGTATACTTATTCATTTTCATTGACAGAGCGCACTAAAAGAAAAAGGGGGAAATAAATAATTTGAGCCCCTAAAGGTCTCTGAGATAGTAATCTGAAGTAAATAGTATGCCATAGCCCAAATAATGTTTTACGCATATAGCGTACATAAGTATATCACAAACCACAGCTGGAAATCAGAAAATATGGAAAGCGTATTATAATGCCTAAACGGAAATCGAATCCCAAACTTCTAAGTTATAGCTCTTAGTCCTTTTTGAAACTTGTAGTTGCTTATTTTATCTCAGTGAATTGTGGCCACCCAACCAAATCTCTTCAATCGACTCTAACAAATAATATGGTTTGGCCTTTAAAAATCTATCAACCAAATACATTTATTTGAATCAAATTAAGCTTGCACCGTATATGAAATCCAGCAGTCCCCGTCACACTGTAAAAATTAAATCGTCAAAACGGAATGGCGGTGAGAAAAAACTAGGCCGAAGCCTACTATAGACTGTTGTGCCTAATACTATTAGGATAAAAATAGGAAATATTTATTTGTTTAACTCAATGAAATCCACTTCGCAGTGTATGAATTCAACTTGTCCCACTGTGTGCCTTTGGCTCACTAAGTCATATATCAAATAAAAATTGTGAACTTTACTTCCTGCTATATTTCCGCCCAAAGAAGCAGCCGCAGCAGTAACTGCGTCATCAACATCGTCGTTGCCGTCATTAAAGTTTTTACGCTATATTTTTTTGTCGACTACCCCCTTTATTATACGTTTTTCTACTACATTCTTATATGCTGCACTTTACATTACGTTTGTTTTCCATTCTAATGCTGCTTCTGCTTTTGCATTTGCTCCCACTTTTTCGCAATTCCTTTAGCTCCTGTTACAAACTTCTTTTCTGCTGGAAATTGTTGGTGTATCTAGCGTAAATGTCACCAGCATGCAATCTAGCAAACGACCGTACAAGTGAGCGAACGAACCCAAGCATCCATGAAAAATAACACCCCAAAGACCATTAAAGCAATAGAAAAGTTACAGAAAGTGCTGCGGTGATACCGGTAGCAGCAGTGAAATATAAAACAACTTTGATGCTGCAAATGCTGCATCTGCAACTAACGACATAGCCACACAGCTAAAACTAAACTCAACTTGGTATGGATAGTGGTGGTGCATATTTGGTGCACCTTTTGAAGCTATGAAAGACCGCGAGTTACCCCCCAAACAACCAAAAAAAAAAAACTTACTTGGAGTGGGGGAGAATGTGTATGTTGTACTTTTTCCACATTACTTGCCAGTGTATTTTTCTTTTTCACTTTTAATGAATTCGTCGTCTTTTACGTTGAAATGTAGAGTTGTGGGAATAATACTGCCAACAGCAGTATGCAGTAAGGGGCTTGCATTTGAAATGGAAAAGCGAAAATGTGTAGCGTGTTTGCAGTGCGAAAATTTGTTTTCATACTTGCGGTCAATTAAAATTGTTACATGGCAGCGTGAGTGACAGTCGTTGGGGGATGCACACTATAACTCGTAGTATGAAACATGGTCTTAGTGTAACTAAATGTAATTGAGAGAAAATGTGATTAAAAAACAGGGAGCAAAACAACACTGTTGGGAACTATTTTTCGCTATAAATTAAGAGAGAAAAAAGTAGTAGAAATGTTGCAATAAAACTACTTTAATTCCCTAAAGTAATTAAAATGGGGCATGAAGAATTGAAAGATTGAATTTTTTAATTTAATCTTCTTGTGTCTTTTATCGCCTCACGGAGAATAGGACCTCAGTGTTACTTGCCGTAATGCTTCGAAGATCATTGACACTTAGAATTTGAGAGGCGATCGATGCCATACGGAAATCCTCTGAGGCTCTTCACTCGAAACCACAAACCTCGTGTCCGCAACTGCCGAAGCTGCTATCACTATCCGTTCCTGTGACGCGTGCAGTAGCACTCATTGGTTGACAGTTTCTAATATGTTTATCAACAATAAACAAATTCCGATGAATATTACTATTTCTTGAATTGGAAGCTTTAACTCTGATATTTGTTCGAGTGGATTAAAGAGGTTTGATTGGGTAAAATAAATATTGATTTGTGCTTTTTATATTTGATTCCACTTTAAATAAATTTAATGTAATTATCAACATACTTAAGTAAAATATTATTTCAGCTTGGTACACAATTTAGGTATTTATGATATTATGAAAACAAATAGTATTGAATATAACAAATCGACGATTGAAAATATTGATCAATTCATGTATCGTATTCGATTGAATTGTCAATTTTGCCTATTAGGAAGATCGATATTAATAGATTCTTATGATTGCTACAACAGAATATTTCTTGTGTCAAATATTGCGTTTATAAACAAGTGTGTGTTTGCGACAAATATATATTTGTTTCAATCAAAATATGATATGGTAATTATTATCTAACATAGGATTGGTTCAAGCATATTATTTAACTCTGCGTGTTAACTAATATCAAACATTTATACCATCCAAATCATCAAATCAAGATATAAGTTAACAAGCCACACAATCCATCAAATCTTATAATATTATTGTATGAACCATATGTATATTTAGTAATAATTACCTAATTTTATTTGGATAGTCATAATAAGTCAATCATATATTTGAAAATAATTACCAAATAATAAATTGGTTGAAACAAATAATTCTTTGTTGCAAACATTCACGTGTTAATAGTCACCGAATCATGTATTTGGCGAAAGCAAAAAACCGATATCTTAAAATATCGATTCATATATAAATCGAAATATTTCCTTATCCTCACCTAATATTAGGATGCTGTTGGTATTTACACAGTATTTAATACCTGAATTCTATACCGAGCAGAAGGTAATTAAATAGTTTTTTATTTAAATGTGTTGAGAACTGTATAGAATTCATACTAATAGTATTACCATTTTATATATAATCGTTCCAATTAAATCTATTCAATCGACTCAAATTGATATCATGTTTGGTCTAGTAAGCAATATTTTAATTTCCAATTAAAGCCTTGGTAATATATATGAAAACTTGTTGATAGTTAATAAATATTTTAAAAATCTATCAATTTATTTAAAGGAAACATTCTATTTTCTCTCTGTGTGTGTGTGTAGGGATATTAACCCTGAATAGACCCAAATATTGGGGCTCAAACAATAATTTCTTATTTTTCATGCTACAACGTACGCATAATTCCATTTTATGTGTATTTTTATTCTTTAAATCTGCAATATTTTTAACCTTTAACATATTTTCTGAAATCTTAATATTCATCAAATACTAATAAATTTCATTCGTATAAATTTTTCTTTAATTTCAGGTGAGTACAAATCAACAAATCATTATTTCAATCAATAAATCATTGAAGCCAATCGCCAGAAAACAGGATCAATTCATCAATCTTGCTGATGCAAGGCAAGATAATTGGATTAACAGCATAACAAAAACAGTTAATATCCACAAAGCTTTTCTTCAATACAACCATGCTAGTATACATGGTATATCTCTCGATTGTGATGTCAAACCGGAACATTTGCAATATAAGAGCGTTTGAATTGTTATTTATTATGCCAAATGTCAAAAACCTCCGAATTCTGCATAAACAATTGCTTTTCTGGGTACTCTAAAGTCATTCAATAGGCACGCCTATTGACGCCCCCACAAAAAACAAAAATGATTGTAATTAATCATTCACCAATTAATAAATGCGAAGCACACAAAGTGTTTTTATCATCTACCCCGACAAAAAGATGTAAGAATTTTAAATTCCAAAACGCAAAGCTCAATTTCATATTTTTCCCCATCAGCTGCTGTTGCGCTGTTCGTATTTTCGTAGGGGACGAATCTACTTGGCGCCACCTCCCTTTTGAGTTTATCTTAATTTCCTTTTAACTTCATTTGTGTAACGAAACCAATTAATTTATTCCAATTTTATATAGGTCAGCATTGCCACCACGTACTTATGTATTTTTCTGCATTAACGGAGTGCTTTCTTTTGAAGAGTCTTTTTTTTATATTCACAGAGTTTTAAAATTATCTGAAGTAGCGCACTTGTTTGCCGCCATAATTTATGAACATTAATTCATTATGTCATTAATATAAATTTTAGTATTGTAGAAATTGAGGAACTGCCTTGTTTTGTTGAAAAATTTCTTAAATAAATCACTTAAAAATTCTAACATCTCTTCTTTATTCCCAAAAATGAAAAATAGTACACTTCTTTAAAGTGCGCATTCTAAAGCTTCACATGAAATCACATCCATAATGTAGTCATCAACATAGTAATCTGCTAAAAACAAAAAATTTTACCATAGGCAAGGGTGTATTAAATCACACTATAAAGAAAATGCAGAGACCGTAAATAATCGTTATTTTCAAAAAGTCCAACAAAAGGAAAACCCAATTGTGTGTTTAGGTATATCGATTAGTTTCTTTGGCGTAAAATTGTCACTGCTGTTCAATATTGCCTAAAAGTGTAAATTCTTAGTTTAAAGAAAATCGAGTTTAAGGAAGTTATCTTTTGTAAACAATATTTTGACTGTAACCAAAAAAATGCTTAATAAATTATCCAGTTAGGGCACAAATCTTCATGACTGCGTAGAAATCCGTCAAGCAGATGGAACTAAATATTTATTTTGCTTAATATAATGTACAGGGTGTCGCCGGGAAGAATACTTCACCGAAAAAAATATTTTTTGAATATAGCAAATGTATATTTGATATAGAGCAATCAAATATTTATTTGGGTAAAACATATTGCATTTGGATCGAATAGTGGTGTCTGTTGGTTGCAGCATATTATATTTAACTAAACCAAATATTTAATTGCTCTATTTATTTTGCTCTTCTTAATGTATTAATGGAAATGTATTTAATAATTATTTTTTTGCAAAAAAGAATGGTCGAAAATCAATTTTATATATCATTAGAAGCGTTACATAAAAGTGTTAATTTCACGTTTCCAAGCTCAACCACTTCTTGCGATGAAGATTATTTCAGTTTGTGTCCTTGTATCAAGTTTTGTTATTATTTGTTTTTTTAGGGAGTCATTACACCCATATGTTGAAAAGAGTTCACTTTTCGTTTAACTTAATGTTCCGTTCTCATTAAAAACTTCAATGAAAAGTGCCATGTCCACTTTTTTGATCGCAGTCACATCCGAATGATGTTATCTCTTCTTACGTTCTGAAATCAAGTTTCACTCTGTACATTCTTTTGTTTTCAAAGAAAAATAACTAATTAAAATTTTGCATGTGACCAACCCCTTTTTAGTATTTAAAATTCAAGCAATCATATTTTAAAATAAGCACCAAGATTGCTTATTCTAAATTTCATGTTTCTAGGTCGAAAGTTTTAGCCTGTATGTCATTCGTATTAAAAAATAATCCTTGAAATGGTGATGTCAAAGAGAGTAGGCTTTTGTATTGCATACTCGTATTGAGCAAAAAATATTAAACCATATAGATATTCTTCTTTTCCACAAATTATGATGAGGGTCTCATTGAACTCGGAGCACGCTGTTATAGCCCCCTGTATCCCTACCTCAACACAGCACTGATTCAGGAAAAAGTGAAACTGTTAATTTCTGGGGAAGAGACCAAACTCACTTAGGATATTGATTTCGCAATTTGAATGTTTTTTTAAAAAAAGTAGACGTGATATGAAATGTTCACAGATTTTTTGTTGAATTTAATCTGTACTGTAATGTCATGCTTTTCAAAAAGCACCATCTCTATTCATAAGTTATTTTAAACTCTTCAACGGTCGCATCAGTTATTCCATATTCCTAAATCTCATATGTTTCATTTCGTTGCGAAACTTTTGAACGCAACCGTTCCATATACATTTCCTTTTATATTCATACATAACGCAATATCAACAAAGATTTGACGCTCAAATTTTATTCTTTTTTTTTCTTTCTTTACAAAAATATTGTGAAATACAACGAACAAAGAAAAAACACAATTTACACGACCATATTTTTGCATTAAAAATTATGATCTCTCTTATTTTCATTTGTTGTCATGTGCAAAACTTTGAAAAGTACAATTTTTTGCTTAGCGGAAAAGAAAATTCTTTGTAATTTTTGCGCTCTTAACTTTTTCGACAGAGTTTTCCACGACGACGACGACGACTTCTTTCTTTTGTCCCTAAGGAAACTTTTATGCACAAAATATTAAAAAATGATTTATGTTCCAATTGGATTTTTTTAAGCTTTTAAAACTTTGAATTCACAGAAAACTCTTTCATAAGATAAATATAATAGAACAAATATTGCATATGTATATTGGGAAAAATCCATTCAATACACTGAAAAGTTAATCTTTAGAAAAACCAAGTATGTATTTAGAAATATTAAATATCATAATGCAATATATAGTAATATTAATGCTAAGCTCACAGTGTTCAAACATATATATATAAAAAAAGATTCCCATACCGGGAATCGAACCCGGGCCTTCTGGGTGAAAGCCAGATATCCTAGCCACTAGACCATATGGGATATAAAAGTCTTATTAATAAACAATTTTTATAAGCGACTACAAACTAAAAATATTCAGAGATACGCAGAAATTAAAAATAATTAAATTGAAATACAAAAATAAAATTTCATTTAATATAATTTATTCAACACTTTAATGACAATAAAAACCAGAAACAGTGGAATAGTACCGTGTGATTTGAATAAATAAAAACATTGCAAAACTAAAAAAAAATATAAAACAATAAATTTAAATTAACACTTTGCAACCGCGTATTTTAGCAAAATTAACTTAAAACAAAAATTTTATTTTTATAGAATACTAGCATTACCCGGCGCGCATCACTTCACCTCAACTTTCAACTTCTATTTAAAAAATCCTTTTGTATGAGGACCACCCTTAGTATGCATCCAAATTAAAATTTTTACAACCTAAGCAGTGCCTCTTAATATAAAAACCACGTGGCGTAAATTCCATGAGAATCGATTAAGCGGTCTTCGAGAAAATGATATTTAAAAATATTTTTGTGTGAGGGCCACCTTAAATAAAATTGTTGTAGCCTAAGCTTCTTAACATAAGAGATACGTAGTGTAAATTCGACGTAAATCGATTAACTTGTCTTCGTGAAAATGATATTAAAAAATATATTTGTATGAGGGCCAGCCTAAGTATGCACCCCAAACAAAATTTTTACCATCTAATCTATAGCCCTTGACGTAAAAGCCATACCGTGTAAATTTCATCAGAATCGATTTAGCTGTCTTTGAGAAAATGTTATTTTTAAAATATTTTTGTATGAGGGCCACCCTAAATATGCATCCTAAATAAAAGTTTTATAGCCTATGACACCCGCCTGATTAATACTAACATACTGTAAAAATTTTATCATGATCGGCTGGATAGTTTCCGCGTCCCTAAAGGATAGACAGACAGACAGACAAAAAATGAATTTTATATAATAGATAGTAGCACCGAGTTTTGCAGAAATGTTTGATTTTTGAGCAATATTCAACAGGTAAATAATAAAGATTCTCTACGGTCTACAAAAACTTTTGGATCCTTAGAGTCTATAGATCCAATTTTTAGAAACATAGTTCCACTGGCGTATGGATCCAGAAACTTTTAAATCCTTAAGTTCATAAGTCTATATATCCTCGATCTACCTCTCTAGTGATTTATAAATTATTAAATTTTTAGTTTCATAGCTCCGAATTTTTTGGATTCATAAATCCACAGAACGTAGATTTACTTTCCAAGAAACTAAAAATAGCCTGATTCAAATGTTCATAGATGTTTTAGATTCATAAGTTCACGAATCCATAGACCAACCTCTCTATAAATGTACAAACCCATATGCATCCATATAGCAAAAGTCATACGATTAAGTAAGGATATATGGGAAGAAAAATCCATAGATTCATTCACAAATAAATTAATATATCTGCAGCCCAAAAAATCAATGGATGCATTTTTGTTAGTTCGTACTCACGTATCTAAAAATCCATAGTATATCATTTTCATAAATCATAAATACATAGTCATACAAATCCATAAGACTCTAGATCAAGAGTAATAATTTGTGAAGAAGTTATATATTGTAGTAGAACTAAGTTTTTGAATTAATATTCTTTAGTACGAATTTAAACATATTGCTATAGAAAACCCATTTTTTAATGTTTTGAAGTAACTGCTTTGTTTATATTTCATAATAATTCACAAGCTTTTTCAAAATAATTCATACACAGAATATAACTTCTGAAATTACGCTTAACTTTTTTATACTTATAACACATTGTTAATAACTTTAAGTTATAACTTAAACAGAACTGTCGGATCATGTTTTCTATATATACCAGTTGTTAAACCTCGCTAGAACATTCCAGAACTACTTCCTCGCAAAGCTGACACTACTTGATATTCCATTTGCTTATCTCACTAGTTTTGACTTGTTCCTTCATTATCCCTTTATTTGCTTACGTAATTGTGTTTAAGGTACGTGGTGGCTTATCGAAAACTTTTTATTAGATAAGTCGAAATCAGGAAAGTTAAGATACTAGATTATAATGTTAATTTAGTGAACATTTTAAGGAAAATTTAAAGTTTAGCTTTCAGTCCTGTTTTTATTAAAAAGCAAAACGTATATCTCCACCCTGTTCAGCCATTTAAAGACAAAGCCTTTAGTATTATCCATTTATTTAAAATATTTCTTAAGCAACTTTATTAATTCATGTATAAAATATGCAAGGGCCGTTGGATTGAGTCCCAGTTAATAGATTTTCTTGTCAACTCTATATAAATAATCTTGAAAGTGCTTAATTTTGAAAAACTATAAATATTAACATAGCTCATTTGTGACAATGTATCAAGCAATATATAAGCTGGCGCCAAGGATTTTTATTTTCAATTTAATATGCAATCTTGTTTGTATTCGAATGCCTTTTGGCTTACACTTGAATTCAACCCTTAATGCCATGTCAAATATTTATTATTTTCCTTTGTCTATTTCGCGTGGGCTAACGGCTAATAAGCCATTCCATTTGTTTCAAAGTAGCCTTGCCGCTTGGAAACAACACTTAAAATCGATTGCACACTTAGGTGACTTAGTAAAGAGAAAACAATTCATGTGCCACTCACAACCTTGAAATGGGGTTTTTATTGAATTGCAGCGTTTTTGTGTGAGTTGAGGATTTTATAGTCAGTGAGTTTATTGTTGAAAGGACATACAATAATGTCGGGAATTAAAAAATTAAATCCTTTTGATTAATACCAATTAAAAAAAAAAAATACCTGCAATTATTGGACTTTACTGCAGATTTTCTGTTTGATGCTTCTTGTTGAGAAGCTTTCATAAAAAGTATACAAAAGTAACAAAAATCTTATATTTAGAATGATCTTTTGTTTCTATTTTTCCTTTTTTGGTCATCAATATATAATTTATGCATCTTTGAGTTAAAGTATCCCTGGAACTGATTTATTGAATTATTGGATTGACTATTTCATGATTCTAAGGTGATTTTTTTAAGAAGGATGTTTTATGCTTATTATATATTGCTCCAAAACAATTGGTCACATTACGTATGAGGAACATTTGACTTGGAAGAAAAAGTATGTAATTAAATGTTACTCATACGGCATGTTGTATAGGGTGTGATTTAGGCAAAAGTCGTATAAAAATATATTGTAGACGCTTGTAGGATAAATTTCTGAAAATTATTATTTTGAAACAAACAATTTTTTGAACTTTTGGCTGTGCTCTGGATGTACAGGTTTTTCAAACGGCTCAGAGAAACTTTGAGCTATTATCCGAAATGCTGTTATTTTCAGTGGAAGAAAAATATTTGATGGCACTAATGATAAAGTAATCGCTTCCTTGACTTTACTTGGAATTTATTCCGATTTCTCTAAAAAGTAGTAAACATATAAAGTGCTCATTAGACATTAATGTCAAATTAACAGCTCAAATAACCTTCGCAAAACATAGCAGAATACTTAACTTGTTTAAAACCTAATACTTTGCTGTTTAAGAATATCATCTATTTCATATCTCAATACAAATACTTAAGATATATAATAAAACTCTTAGTCTTAAAATTCCATATTCGTAAAATATCCCTGAAGGCAACACTAAGTATAAGCACCACAAAGACAACATCAATCAGATTAATTGGAAAAATGTCATATAAATGTTGACAATTAAATATTAGGAATAAAAAGCATTTCACAAAAATATCAAATAAAAATATAACAAGAGCAAATAAATAATTTTGGTCCGACGTCAGCATTGTCATCATAATCAGAAGCATCAAGGCAAAAGTAAAATTATAGGTCAAGGACTTTGTTTTCGTATGTATTGTATATACGAGCAAAAAGCACTAACGATGAAAAGGAAAAAAAACAACATGCCACCAATTGGTTGCTGTTTTTGTACAGCAATAACAATAACAAATGAAAAATGTATGAATCTGTTGCAGACAAGCGAATACTTTCACATACACAGACAGACAGGCAAATAAATAAACAGATAAAGAGACATACGAACTATAAAAATATGACAGCAGATGAGGCAAGTTAGCTTAACACGTTGTGTACTGCTAGTGCTACAAGATCTTATCGTATCGATTTTTAAAATATTGGCCCAAAATTATAGTTACAAAATTAAGAGCGCTCTAAGTTAAAACCTGGTTTCTACCCAAAATCGAAAATACAGAGTGAACCCATAAAAAAGAGAAACACTTGCATTAAATTTTGAGAAAATTTTAAAAAATAGATTGCCTTGCGAATAATAATAAAAATAAAAAAAATTCGAATATACAAGGCAGCGTGGCGAAGTGGTTAGGACTGTGAACTCATAGCTCACAGTTCGTGGGTTCGATTCTCGTCAGTAAAGATGCTTTTTTTTCTAAAAGCCAGTTTTAAATTTAAAGCAGCATAAAGCCACCATGTACGAAAGATTTTGATCGACAGAGCACCGTATTCACCTGATACGGCCCTATCTGACTCTTTCCTGTTCCCAAAGCTAAAATTACCACTCATTAAAAGTAAGGACGTTAACTTGAGAACTGAATAACCTAAAAAAATATATTGTTTTCATACCATCGCATAATCGTTAATTAATGTGAATTATAGTTAAATTTCGTAAGCTCCACAGACATAATATCGGCAAGTAACTCTAAATAAAAAACTAAAAAAAAATGGGTTAGCATAAAAATTGTGCCCTGTTACTGCTGCTGCTGTTGTCATTTGAAAAAGGAGACTCTTTTGAATATGTGCAGCAGCTTGGCATCTAACTGTTCCATTGTAGTTGATGAAACAATGAAACACTGTCGGTAGTTTCTTTGCGTTGAATCCTCTTCTTTATTTTATGTACATTTTTTTTACAACCTACTTCAATTTGTATGTGTGTTTTTACTGTGATGTGTATGTGTGTTCACTGCCATAAGGTAGTTGTGTATGTTCTCCTCTATATGTATGGATGTGTTTGTTAATGGAATTTGTTAATTTGCATAATATACAAAATGTGCAAGGACGAAGCAGTGCTGCTTCTCGCATTGAATTAAAATAAGAACTCACATGCATGCAAAAATTGTGTTAACCTTTTTTGTGCTGCTTTTGTTGTCGACGAAGTCAAATTTAAAGTTCATGGATTCGCAAATTATAAAGAGCAAAAGTTCTGAATGCGCTACATTAAGCTTTAGATTAGACAAATTAGCGAAAATTGAATTAAAAAAGCTTAACGAAAACTTTTCCTTTTATGTCTTTTACTCGTAACAAGACTGAAAAGTTTTAATCAGCTTTTGAATAAGAAGAATATTTATGTATATGAATTTTTAATTTTTAAGACTTTCAGCAAAACACCACAAAAAGATCTGGTTTAAGTCAAGTGACTTCCATTGTTTTCAATTAAAGAACTTTTGCTTGAACTGAACTAATCTTTTGAACTTAGTGCCATTGTAGCTCATTTAGTCTTGGAAAGGTAATTTTTACTTAACTCAATCTTATGTTTCGCTTAACTAAGAAATTATTTTGTATAGAGGCGTGGCACCTCCTCTATAGACAAACAGTTTGAAAAGTCAATGTAATCAAACTCGGTATGAAAAATCTTTGTAATATAAACAAGTACTAGGGCGCAGTGTGAATCGTATATCATAAGTAGGCAGTGCTCTTCCCATATGAATTAGTGACGAAATTTGCTATTAAGTGTAGGGTATTTGCAGAGCAGGTACTGCGTCTCGATGGAGTAAATTGAGCTTTGCAGCTTACGTGCCGATTGCACAGTGCTTCGAGAGAATTCCTGTAATGCAGACCATTATTTTGTTGAAAATGTTTGGCTGTCTAAGTAAAATGTGTGATACATTCCAAAAAACCGTCATTTCAAAAAAATAAATCTCTATACTTCTTACTAAAGAGTGAAATAAGGCCTGATTTATTCAATATAGCTGTCAAAAATTCGACTAATTGTATTCGGCTCTGTAAAAAAAAGCAGAAACAGCTATTTGAATGTTATTTATTTTAGCTTATAATGGCACTTGCACTTTAAAATGAAATAAAGAGTGTTGCCCTACTTCAATTCGACTTTGTTTTATGAAATAAAATAGAAATATGACTCGTATTGCAAAACCCTTTATTATAGTTCAGTCAATATAGTATTTTGGCCTTATATTTCAACGTTGTGAATAGTCTGCATTTTTGTCCACCTCGACTTAAAACTGCCAAGACCTGGTCTTTTCGATATATTTTCTTAGCTTACGATCTATGGTCGAAATTATTACCTGATTATAAAGGCTAATATATCATTGAAAACTGCAAGGATGAAGCCAATTCGGCTAGCAAGATCGTCTAATGTGATATCTCTGTATTATTTTTTGTGAAAGTACTGTAATGTCTCTGGTTTATGTGGATAAGCCAGCGACTTTAAGCCATTTGGAAGTCAACGTTCATGATATTGCCGTGATACGATCCCAAATGCTCGAAAAGTGGTCGTCCTCAGAACTGCTATATAGTCTGGCGAGTTGCGGTGCTCCAATGCCCAAAATCATCTTCAAATGGTAAATGGCATAGAATTATCGAACGAATTATGCCGAAACTTCGCTCGTATGGACAATTTCATTGTATTTGATTTCAATTCGAAACAACAAAGTTCTAAAATAAAACTACCGATATTTTATAAAATAACATCTCCCAGACAATTAATAATTTTATTGCTAGAAAAACTAATTTTTCCTTAACTATCCCCACTCGAGCAAAGCGAGAAAAAGATTCGATAAAAGGAAGGATGGTTATTCTATGTAATGAATAGCCATTTTCAATCATGTACGCTTAAGTTTTGTCTCATTATTTTTTAAACTACAACTTACCAAGAAAAAAAAAACTTTTTAATAGCACAACATAGAAAATGCCCTTATCTCTAAAAGGCATTACTATAACATCCCGAAGCTCTTTAACCTTTTTAGCTTCTTAAGCTGTAACATAGCATTATGGAACTTTCTTTGTAGAATTATGGTATTATATTGCTCTCAACTTAATTTCTTTTCTTACTTCTTTATTTTTGTCATTCTTTTTAATAGTGTTTTTTTTTTTGCCTTTGCGTTTTTGTTTTTGTCACTCACTCTCGGCCCCCATTTTTGGTGCCAATTTATTTGTATTTTGCGTGTCAAATTTTTTACCCATTTTCACTGTTGAGCTGCTCAGTTGTTTGCTTATGCGTCTGTGTCACAAATTCCCTTGGGTGTGAAATTCTATTATCCTGATATTATTTGCTTCTGCAGCTTTTTTTCCTCCTCCGTCATCCCAGTTTTCATTGTTGCACAACATCAAATAACAAATTCTGAGCGCCTTTTCTCCTGCTAACTGACATCTACTCACTCGTACACACAGATACATGAGCATAAAAGAGTACGTACTTTATAACTTGTTATTTGGTTCTTGTTGCTTTTGTTTTGCTGTCGTTATTGTCATCTTAATGTCCCATCTACTTTCTCTTTCATAATGTCCCCCACTCTCACACATCTCTAAATATATAGATATATTTTGTACTTTTGACTTTATTAGATATAAATTCTCTTTGTTTTATTTTTTATACTGTACATACTCTACACTGTACTGTAGTTTTTATTATGTTTTACTTTTGCTATCTCTTTATTTGAACCGACTGTCCTCCTCTTTTATATGCAGTTTAGTTTACTTTTTATATTCTACGCCTTCAACTACGTACAAATTCCGGTGCCATCTCGTTGCCCACTCCTTGTCATTTGTTTTGCTTGCAAGCAGTTCATTCTTATTGTGTGGATACACCCTAGGGTATGTGTGTATTACTTCCCTACTTCACATTTGTTCTCATTGTTTGACGCTTAACGAATTAACTGCTTAAGCAAGCCCAAGCTAAACCCCAACCCTTGTACTACATATTTATGGAGCGAGTGGTTTTACTTTTGCCCACATTCGGAACAAATAAAAAATTATGGGAAGACTCCTGATTTTTTTTTGTACTCTTAAAAAATACATAGTCCGGGCTTGGATTTAGAAATTATTTTTGAGCACTTTTTCAATTGATGCCTATTTTTCTCCACTAAAACTTAATTGGTATTTTTCCTCACCATAAAAAAAAAATGAACTTATAATTTTCAAGACTTTCTTCTTAACTCCGATTCATTTTTCGCGAAAATATTGACTGACTAAAATCGGGAAAATAACGACCAGAAAGAATTTCTCGAAGAGGCTAAAACATTTTTCATTTATATTCTGATAGAATAGTGCTGTCAGTTTGTCGTAGTAATGCAACTTTTTTGTATATTTATAACGATTAATCAGTAATAGCACCATTTTGTCCTGTGCCTTTTTTCCAATTCCAGAAGAATTGGTTTCTATTGATCCGCTGCCTGAGTTTATTCATGCTCGGTTTTCGTTGTGAAAATCTACTGCGAGTCAATACAATACGAGTACAGAACAGAATCGAATACATGTACTACTTGTTTCGTTTTCGCTCCTTGTACCACTCTTTTTCATATTCTCGCACTTTTTGTCAGCGAGTTCAAAATTATTGAAATTATGATTTGAAATGTTTGCTTTCGGTTTTCTACGAGAAAAAATATCAAATTTCGTATCAGATTTCGTAATTGAAAAGAACAGTAAATTTCCTATGAAAACACTATGTTTAATATTTTAGTGTAAGTTTGTTTAATTCGAAAATCTGCTTCCGCAAAATCCGTTCTTCATATAACTTAAATTTTTAAAAATTCATAACTTGACAACGGACCTCATCCAAAAAAAAAAAAAAATTATGTGCTTACACCTTTTAGAAGTACAATTAGGTCGAATATGAATAAATTTCAGAATCTCATTTTTTTCGTTGTCCGATATATATTAATAATAACAAAGCGTTCTAAGTCATGACTGGAAAAATCAAAAGAGAGTCGGTTGATTTCATGTCAGCTCATTGTACAGAGTAGATGGTCAAAGCTTCTAAGCTGTGGATAACCTTTACTGACTTTTGAGTCATCTAAACCTGCTTATTGTACGAGTAAACAAATTGGTTGTCAAGTTACTCGATAATACTTTAAAATTAATCACAACAAAAGTGTTTTTTCTTTGGTGTATTGCTATTGTTCTGGGATTTGTTGCTATCGCTCGATGCATTATTAATTTATGCTCCTGTAGTATGGTGTCTATATGATGTATGCTTGTATGAGTACATAAATTGCCGCATGTACACGTACATGTATCTGCCAACATAACAATAAGTTCTCTCAACACATAAACAATTCCCTTACCGCATCGCTTTTACATTAGTTCCAAATTCTATTTATGCTTTCAATATGGTATCCATCCACACTGATTTTCCACAACTGTTTGTGCTACTGCTGCCACTGCTTTCTTCTGCTCCAATTATTCTGTTCTTTATGGAAACTCATAGTTGTTGATTCTATCCACAAATATTGCGAACCTTATTTCTATTGTCATTTCCAAATGCAATACGTCTTTCTGATGTGTACGAGTAGAGTACGTGTTCACCCTACGCACATCCCGAAGTCACACTTGATTCTCTCAATTTACCATAGTTGCCGCACTTCAAAGTCTGTTGTTGATATGATGTTCGTGCATTGCATTTCGGCTTTTTGAATTGGTTTTCATCTTAAAGTTTCGGGTTGCGTCTTCTTAATTAGGTTCGAAAATAATTTTATATTTTTCAATTAATTTCTTAATAAATTACTTAACATTAGTGGGTAAAGAGTAAAGAGAGTTTGGTATGAACTGAAGCAAATATGAAATGCTCCAGGCCATAGCAAACCAATTTATCTGGTTTAAGTTAACCTCAGCTTTAAAACAAAGCACTTTTCGAAAAATTAAACACCTAACTTTTTGAAAAAATGTTGCCATCAAGACAGCATATTTTTCCTAAAACTAGAGTTCGCCCACTGTTTGAGATTCAACCATTATATTTAACATAAATATCATAAAATACATTCTGAAATTAACAAAAAACTGATGTAAAATAGAACTAATTTTCGTCATCTTTCCCAAAAATAAAAATCATGGTATTAGATAAAAAATGTTCAACCTTGCGTCAGGTAACACATTAACCTGATAAATTGTTCTATGGAATTATGTTTAATTAAAAAAAAACATTTCTATCAAGCATCCAGTGGGGTTCGAACCTAGGCATTCTGTGTTGTTACATGCACAGTACTTGTATGCTTTTAGTTTCACGCAATATATCAGTAAGAGTAGTTCAGTTGGTTAAGATGGGCGCGCCTCTTTAAAGTGAGATAACATAGGAGACCTAGGTTCGACTCTCGTCGGTGAGAAATAAAAATTTGAATTCTCTTGGAAGTTTTTAAAATGCAACATAAAAAAAGTTCCAATTAATAAGCAAAGTAATAAAAGGGAAAAGGGTAATACGTTTTTTGAGAAAATTTTCTGGTTAACCTGATTCCCAGGTTAGTAAGACTCAACAACATGAGCCACCAGGTTGGAAAATTCTAACCTGAGGTTTGGTAAAAATTTGGTTACATTTACCAAATCTATTTTCTGAGTGTATGTTATCCTATCTATGTAATCTATGCATATTCTTAGGGTTCCATCTATCTCCATACCTAATTTCACTAAAATCGGTCCATTACTTTAGCTGTAATAACATTTTTTCCTATTAGGGGTGTACCACTAAAATAAGAAATATATTTTTTAGGGTTCAATCTATCTGTACCAATTTTTATCAAAATCGGTGTATTAGCTTAGCAGTGGAAACGTTTTTCCAGTATGGGACGTGGCTTCGCCCACTAAAAATTAAATACTTTTTCTCAGGAATCAATCTCTCTCCATGCGGCTCAGTCGTGACAGCATTTTTTCGCCGTGGAAACGTATTTTGCTGTTAGAGGTGTGGCACCACCTACTATTGGGGAAAAAATTACATTATTCACTGCTTACCCATCTCCACAGCCTTTCCAACTAACTATGTTTTATTATAGCGGCTTAAAAGCGATAGAACCGTTTTGCCACTGCCTATTTATATACATAGCTAAGTAGTTGAAATTATCGCATAGCTTAGTGTATATTGAAAGACTTTTTTTTTCATAAATTGAAGAATTCATTCTTAAACAAAGCAAAATTTTCTTTCGTGCGCTTGTTGTATATTTAACTGCATTAGTTTGTAAAGAAATTGTGGAGCAAAAAACTGAAGCTTTCATAAGTAGTTTTGCTCCAATTTCTACCTAACTGCGCTAAAGTAGAAAGTCAATTTATCATACATATGTAGAGCTAAAAGCCATAGGTAGGTAGATGAAAGGAGTAAAAAATCTGCTCATGCAACACAAAACTGTACGCGCCTACACTTAAGCGAATCCCTGCAACTATAAGACGTTAGATGATTTATACTCCAGAGAGAACACAAGCTCACAAGCAGAAGACATGCAAAAGCAGCTGCCAGCAACACCCCCACATTGAAATTGCTAAAGCGCCAAAAATGCCAGCACAAGGTAACCAAGCTAAATAAACCAAAACCGAAATCGATTCTCACTGGAATACAAGAAAGAGCCAGTCAGCCACAAAACACTTTTAGAATTTATATGCTAGTGAACACTATGGTGCATGCACATCGTCGAATTAAAGTTTGTAAATCAATAGAATCGAGGCGACAACGCTAAATTGAATGTATGTAGTTCACTTCACCGAAAACTAAAAGCTGAGGAGTGCGCACTCAAAAGCTACGCAAGCACCATGCAGCATTTGCTGCACACCAACCAGCCACTCTATAAAGATGGGCTTAATAAAATTTTGCTGATGATGATGCGAAAAAATGCACTCACCGAAGGATGCAGCTAAATGGTCAAGTGAAGAAAAAGATAAGAATTAGATAAAGCACTCATCCGT
This sequence comes from Tricholauxania praeusta, assembly GCA_949775025.1. Taxonomy (NCBI): domain Eukaryota; kingdom Metazoa; phylum Arthropoda; class Insecta; order Diptera; family Lauxaniidae; genus Tricholauxania; species Tricholauxania praeusta. The sequence goes on along the minus strand of OX459028.1, from coordinate 160,891,718 downwards.
CGTTCGTAGAGAAAAAGATAAGCAAGAAATAGCTAAGCAAAGCATACGTTCAAAAAGGAATGAAGAGATGGAGAAGTTAAAGCAGGAACACTTGAGTTAATGTGTAACGAAGCATGGATGCGAACTGTTGCCACGAATATTAATGACTTTGACCTGTGGACTGCTATCTGGAGTTTGTCCGTGCCTCTGCAAGACAATAATGAGATGACGACGATGGTGATGATGATGATGTTGATGTTGATGTCGATGCCATCGCATATTCGGATAAGGATGCAGCTGTGGCTGTGTAGATCGAATTGAAGTTGATGCTGATGTTGCTGGGTTGAGGGAGAACGTGTTTTAATTGCTGTTGAAATGGAAACGAAACGCATTGAAGTGCATCAGAATTGCATTCGCTTACAGCGCGAATTCAGAGTCATTAAGTAATTTAATGCTGCTCTGCAGTTTTAAATTTGCTTAATTAACAAATAAAAAAAAAATTAATTCCTACATCAGATATTGAAAGGAAGTTCTCCACTTAATTAAAAGGTCAGAAAAAAATGCACTTTGCACTGGAGTTCAGTTGATGTGACATAGTACGGGTGTGATAAAACTTTTAAGTGTCAGTGTTATAATATATGATATATATACCAGTGTGACTAATTCTCTCCATTGAAATGGAATTAGTTTTTCAATTGTTTGAGCCTCTCATTTCCTGTTGAAAATAATGATCCATACGTACATATATACGATATACTGATTTGTGTCATTCATTTCAAAAGATTATTTTCCAAGTATACTGGAGTCTATCGTGCTTCTTGTTTCATTTCTGATTTTTTGCTTAAGCTTTGAGTATAACAATACCAGAAAAAATATAAATCGAAGTTAACACGTTCAAGCAAAACTTTTACTTTTTTTGTGTGCCCCTTTTGGCTTAGCTTCAGTATTTCTCCAGTAATATTTGAAATAAATTATATTTTTAGTATTCGGGTAGTATCGGTTAAATCTTTTAGCTTAGGATGTGGGAGCTTTAAGTTTTTTAACGAAGTTAAGAGAATTTTTTAAAATAATATTTATTTTACTACTAGCTAATCCCCGCGACTTTGTACGCGTTGCCTGTTTCGACTTTATAATTTTTGAAAATTATTTTCGAGCAGGTGTGCAATGATGGGGAGAGTGTTACTTACTTTAACACCGCCTTCCAACAAATTAATATTTTTCTATTTAAAAATAATTCTTTTTCATGTCGAGTCAACCATTATACTCGTAAGTAACTTATTTTAAATGTTATTCAACTTTTATTTTCTTTTACATACAAAAAATTGTTTTAAATAAGACAAAAATATCTCTAAATACGAGTATACACAGTGCGGCAATTTACACCGCAGACTGCCCTCATAAAACTAAAACAATTCACCATTTTCAAATCTTTTTATTTATTATTCAAAGTACTCCCCTTCTCCAACTACACACTGATGGCAGCGACTTAAAAGTGATACAAACGAGTGACATGTCTTCAGCCGGTACAGCATTCTCAGTTTCGGGAATAGAAAGAAGTTACACTGTCGAAAATTTGGTAAAAACGACATGTAGTCAAGCACGCAGACATCATTTTTCGCTAAAAATTGCCACATCGAAATGATATTATGAGTAGGTGCATTGTCGTGCAACAAGCACCAACTTCTCGAATCTTTGTATTCTGACCGTACACGTCGAATTCTTGCAATCAAACTCCGTAGAACTTTAAGGTAGAATACTGTCGTTACTGTTTAGCCAATTCAAGGAAATTTGTGATGTAGCAAACCCTTGCTATCGTAAAAGGTAACTGCATTGCTGTGATTTTCGATGGTATTTGACATATTTTTTGAGTTCGCAGTTCTCCGGGTGACTTCCAGGTAGCGCTTTGTTTTGGGGTAATATTGAAAACACCATCTTTCATTTCGAGATTCGCAATGATTCGTATGTTTTTTGTGGCACTTAGGCCTGATGTAACTTGGACCCATATGATAGTGCGTTGCTACATTTTTATTTGCCGATAATTTTTTTTTTTTTGTGCTCTCTCGCGAAATTTCATAACCTCAGGTAGTTGACAAGGTAGCGCAGCCAACTTGAGCCCATTGAAAAGAACAAAGTATAACCATTTGAACGATATATAACATTGGCTAATGGCGCTACGCATTCAGGCGAGAGATATTAAATCTTGGTGGAAAATTGACGCATTGTGTATACATAGTTGTTTTATAGTAATCCTCTCTGAAAAATATCATGGTTGCGCCACTGCTTTTAAGCATGAATCGAAAATAGTTTATAATCCAACTGACTTAAAATAAAAATTCTTAAAATAGCTCCAAGCAATTAAGAAGGAACAAGATGTTAAAGAACCCACCCTCCAATAAACAAAGGAGAGCAGACAAGTGTAAAAGACAGAAACACTTTAAGTCAATTAAAAAAAAAAAAGGACAAGCAACATGCACAAAAGAACTTATGCATTCGTTCGCTGTCGAACATTAATAGTGTAGATAAGGATATCTCACGAAACATTAAAAAAAGAAACGAAAAAAGAGAAAAATACAGCCATAAAGATAATAAAGTAAAATTAGTTTGTGAAATCCAGTACAGGTACCAAACCAAACCAAACATTTTTTCTATATACATATTTAGGTTGGATGTTTTCCTTAATGTACGAACCGGTTTTCTGTGGCTTACTTTGATAACGCAATTGTTTGAAATGTTTAAAGCGCTTTCCTTTCCTGATCACACCTTAAATGCAAACAAAATTTTTCTAGCAATTTATTAAAATTCTTTTACAAAAAACTAAACTCTTTCATAATGCTATGTATCCAAGACACATAGTTACTGATATTCGTTAAAGCTGATGCATTTGTTGTTGTGTTACATGGTGTATCTCCCCACGATACAACGCCAACTTGCCAATACTGTTCACCATTCCATTGAACCAATGGACTGCCAGAATCTCCTGCACACGTACTGCCAATTGTACCTGTGTATGTGCAAATATTGGAATCCTTATCAAGTTTTCCAACTGTATTGAGCAATGGATAACACTCTTCATAGGTAATGATGTTAGTGTCCAATTTTTGTAATTCATTTGGTATTACACCCGATGTCAAGAGGCCAAAACCAAAAACTGTACTCACGCCAAGTTGATATCTGGTAGCAAGTCCTATCGTAGTGACGTATTCATTTAAAATGAACGGATCATCTAGTTTTATCAAACCAATATCGTAGGGTCCCTTGTTCAAAGCATATTTGGGATGAACCCATGTATTGCGGTAAAAACGAATATCGCGTACTTGCGCATTTGTTGTATTCAAAAAATTGTGAGTACCCACTACAACTTGAATAATTGGAGAAGCAAGACAGTGTCCACAAGTAATAATCCAGTCAGGTCTTATCAGTGAACCGCCACCCAATGCGCTTAATGTTCCTGGAGCCCGTAAATATACCATGTGTGTTGCCTCATCGACTGCAGCAGGTCCACCTTCGAGTATGCGTCCAGAAGATATTTTAGATACAACCTTTGAGTGGACAATATCTGTGGCAGTCAACGCCAGTACTAGCAGTGCCAAGAATTTCATGTTGACAGCACAATATGATTCCAATACTGAAGTGACCAGTGGCGATAAATGCGAATTTATAGCATAACGAATGATTAATTCAGTTATATTGCCCATTTTTTTATCACATTGCCTACTATTATACCCTACACAGTGGCTGTGTTCATTATGTTCTTCTACAACTCATAGAAGAGGTAAGTGATTGATATAATTAGAAGAAAACATAGTTTTTTATATGTGAACATTGCCCAACATGAAAGTAGATAATGAAAATATAAAGAAAAAGTCCTCAGAAATCAGAATTTAATATTAAACACCTCTCAGCGAATTTGCTTTTATGACTTCCACCAACTCAAAGCGCCTTCCTCGAATTAGTAATTTTAGCTTCGGAACCATAGAAAGTTGATTTTTTAGTTAAAAACATTTTCATAATAAAGGCTGTATGGGATGGTGTATTGTCGTATTGTGAAATCTATGAGTTTTCCTTCAAAATAGTTTTGACGCTTTAGTAATACTCCTTATTTACTACTTGAAGGTGAAAAAATAAATTTTGATGATTAAATAATTTTGTTTCGATTTATTTAACAATTCCGGATACTTTTTACAGAGTATAGTATTCCATAGTTTCTTGATGGACGATTTATCAATTATTTTGCTGTCGTTATTTTTATAACCAACACATTTTTTCAAAGTTGATTTTTTTTTTATATTCTTTGTATTTGTTAATAATGACCCAAATCAACAAAGGACAATATAGAAAAAATTAGTCAATTTAAGCTCTTTACAACAAACTCGTCGTTTTAATAAAAAATAATCAAATCAACATGCACTCAGCACTTATTGTTGTATCATTCAAAAAAAAAAAAGCGAGCGAACAAGGAAACAACAATGCGCACATTGCGGACAGCTTCTCTTGTTTCGTATGATCAGTGTACTTTTATTTCTACACCGGTGGTCGGCACCGCATAGCACAATTGTGCGCTCAATTTATTTGCTGTGAAATTATTTGTCAAATTATATGCGGAAAGTCTGGGAAATGTTAGGCACTGTAAGCTTGGGGTAGTTCAGGTAATTACTGTATTAACTTTGAGAATGTACTATTAAATTTAATATTAAGTTAAAATGACTCCACTTTACTTAACTTAGTACATCACTTAAGCAAGCAACCGAGTTCTTTATGAAAACGGTTGCTAACACAAATCTATACCAGATAATAAGAGGGCTGATCCAGATCAGTGGACGTGATATGTCAAAAAACTTAAAACGCTTTGCCGAAGGAGGTGTTAAGTTTAATGTAGACCAAAAACATCGCAGTCAATCGCTTAATTCACTAAAATTACAATAGAGTCTAGAACTGCCAAGCCTACTTCTTTGGTTAATTTGGAGTAGGGTATTTTATTTTTACCCCAGGCTACACTTTTGCCACAGTAGTTCTATTTTTACCCAAATTTAAAGTGGATAGTAAATTAAATTTAAAATTCCATTTTTATCTCGATTTGATAAACGACTACCGACAACCATAAACTACTAATATTTAAAAAAAAAAAGCTAATGTTAGTAAAATTAGTATTTTCCAAATCTAAAGTCGAATAATAAAAAAATAATCAAATTTCGTTTTTTATCTCCATTTGGTAATCAAAAACCGATAACTGATATTCAAAACGAAACGCCTAAGTAAAGATATTTTTTTTCACAACGCATTCGGTGCCAAATCCTTGCTAATCCTAACTAAGTGTTATATGTCACCATGCAAAATATTTGTTAGCTTGGTGAAAAGTTAAATTTCCGCACACAAATGAAACACTAAAATTGTAACTACCCCACACACGTTCCAAGAAACTTACAAAGAACCCTTGTAAATCCATTAAAGATAAATTTTCAATTTAAAATTTTGCTTTGTGTCAGAAGAAAAAATAGGAAGTACAAAAAAGAAAAGATAAATGGATTTTCTATTTGCTGCGCTTTCAGTTGCCTCTAGAGAAAACTATTGACTATAAGTTCTGTTTCACCCTTGACCTAAACTATGCACTTAGTTCTAATATCATATTTATAGCTTAAATTAAAAAAAAAAACATACTTTTGGTTATGTGCGAATTCAATGCTGCCTAGGATTCCTTGAAATATGAGCAGCCGTACCAATTTAAATAAAACTCTTTACAATTTTTAAAAACTTGGAGTCAATGTATGTAATTAGTTCGGCTATAGGGTCCACTGACTTACTTGTTTGTGTGAATTTGTTTTCAATTCATTTGCTCCTTTACCTTGAGATTTTTGTTTTTGTTTACATGCAATTAGCTTGCCGCCGCTATTTCAAAATTTTCGTCAATACTAGGAATTTTTTCGCAAAGTATTTTTCACTTTTTTACCTAAATTGATGTTGTTGTAGCCGCCAGCTCGCGAACAAATTTTTGTGCGCATCCCTGATCTAGAACAGTGATGGGCACGTAGTGGCCCTATCCGCCCTCATTGCCCTCACCGTTATTCGACGCACAAGCAAGCGGACAAAAATTCTCAGAGGCACAGCGTTGACTTGAATTCAAATGAAAACAAAAACAATACACAAAGGTATAAGCGACGGCGCCGCATTGTATCTTGACGAATGTAGCAATTGTTTTTGTTTGTAGTGCAATTTGGTTTTTTTTTGTGCTGTTGGCGAATTTCGAAATGACAGCAAAAAGGCTTTAACATTTTGTTTGTTGTTGCTTGATGTTGTTGTTTAGCCCTTTTGTTAGATTTCGATGCCCACCACTGATCTAGAAAATTTGGCAATCATTAAGTCCCGCACTTACTTGCTGGGTTTGAGATTTGAAATATACTCGTACACAGATTGTAAAGCTTTTAAGTTAACAATGTCAGAAGCTGGATACGTAGTATTTGTTCCAAAAGGACTCCAGAAACAATTAATAATGAACTACCACAACCAAGGTCATTTCAATAACGACAAAGTAGAAAATCTTATTCGACAGGTCTGCTTTATACCAAGTATTAAAAAACTGATTAAAAATGTGGCTGCTAACTGTGTGCCATCTACTCGTATACTAGCAACCAAAATGACAGGAAAACAAGAAAGCAAATTGCTTCCAATAGAAAAGATTGATGTACCGCTCCACACATATATCGATCATCAAGGACCCTTTTCTTCTATAATATAAAAAAAGAGTTTATAAAAGCTAACAAGTTTCGAGTATATAATACCGAAAATGAAAAAGGTATCCAGTTAGTTAATAAGTGTCGAAATATGTCCAATACTCGTAGAATAGAAAAAGTCATAATATTTTCTATGTATCAATCTATTTGTGTCCTTTATCTGTGTGATGACGTCTACCTTCGTGTTAATTTCCATTAAAAATGAAAAATTATTTTTGCTGAGGAACTAACAATCAAAAAAATCTTGGCACTGACCAATGTGCCTGATGTGGCACTGATCAGTGTGCCTGATGTGACACAGCTAGCCAGCTCCGCTCCTAACCAAAATCGTCTAGGTACGTTCATGATTTGGCGAAACTAATCAGCATTGGACGAAATTTCATAGGGCTTTTCTTGGTAAGGCTGCAATATGGCTAATATTTCACATTACTGATCCAAAATTCTTTAATTGATTTCCACCTTTAAGATACTGATATCATTTTTATATGGCTTCTCTTAATACGGTCCGCCATTCCTAGCCAGATCCGGAACTAATTATGGTAGAGCTTGCCTGATAGGAACTTCTGCTCAAGATAGTTTGTTAAAATAAAACACTTTTATATTGTGTTGTACTCCGAGCTTCGGTAAAAACAAACAAAATATGTAGTACCAACTACAATCTTCCAAAAGCAAATAGAATTAGCTTATCTTGGTATTGCCGAAAATATAATAATAGATACTTAATTTTTTTGACAAACTTTGACAGTAATGGTCCCAATTTTCCTATATATTTACTTAGGTTGAATAATGTTTTTCTCAATGAACGAACCGGTTTGCTTTGACTTACTTTGATACTGCAATTGTTTGAAATTTGATAACAATCTGATCACACATTAAATTCATCAAAATTTTATTAGCAATTCATTCAAATTCTTTTACAAAAAACTAAGCTCCTTCCATAATGCCTTGTATCCAAGACGCGAAGTTACTGACATCTGTTAATGCTGATGCATTTGATGTTGTGTTACATGGTGTATCTCCCCACGATACAACGCCAACTTGCCAATACTCTTCACCATTCCATTGAACCAATGGACTGCCAGAATCTCCAGCACAGGTACTGGCAATTGTACCTGTGTATGTGCAAAGATTGGAATCCTCATCAAGATCTCCAACTTCTTTTAGCAATGGATAACACTCTTCATAGGTAATGATGGTAGTGTCTAATTTCTGTAATTCATTTGGTTTCTCACCCGATGTCAAGCGGCCAAAACCAAAAACTGTACTCACGCCATATATATATTTCGTAGCAAGTGCTATCGTAGTGACGTATTCATTTAGAATGAACGGATCGTCGAGTTTTATCAAACCAATATCGTTGGGTCCTTTATTCAAAGCATAGTCGGGATGTGCCCACGTATTGCGGTACAAACAAATATCGCGTACTTGCGCATTCGTTGTATTCAAAAAATTGTGAGTACCTACTACAACTTCAAAATTTGGCAAAACTAGACAGTGTCCACAAGTGATAATCCAGTCAGGTCTTATCAGTGAACCGCCACCCAATGCGGTTAATGTTCCTGGAGCCCGTAAATATACCATGTGTGTTGCCTCATCGAATGCAGCAGGTCCGCCTTCGAGTATGCGTTGGAAAGATATTTTAGATACAACCTTTGAGTGGACAATATCTGTGGCAGTCAACGCCAGTACTAGCAGTGCCAAGAATTTCATGTTGACAGCACAATATGATTCCAATACTGAATTGATCAGTGGCGATAATTGCGAATTTATAGCATAACGAATGATTAATTCAGTTTTATTGCCCATTTTTTTTATCACATTGCCTACTATTATACCCTACACAGTGGCTGTATTCATTTTGTTCTTCTACAACTCATAGAAGAGGTAAGTGATTGATATAATTAGAAGAAAACATGTTTTTTATAAGTGAACATCTTGGCTCAACTTGGAAGTAGATAATGCAAATATTAAGAAAAAGTCCTCAGAAATCAGAATTTAATTTTAAACACCTCTCAGCGAATTTGCTTTTATGACTTCAACCAACTCAAAGCGCCTTCCTTGAATTAGTAATTTTAGCTTCGGAAACCATAGAAAGTTGATTTTTTAGATAAAAACATTTTCATAATGAAATGCATAACACAATTGTGCGCTCAATTTATTTGCCAAATTATATTCGGCAAGTCTGGGAAATTCTAGTCACAGAAAACTTGGGGTAGTTCAGGTAATTACAATGTTAACTTTGAGAATGTACCATTAAATCTAATATTAAGTTAAAATGGCTCCATTTAATGTCCACAAAATAATAAAAACGTACGTACGAAGTACTAAACTTAATTTAACTTAGTACATCACTTAGGCAAGTAACCGAGTTCTTTATGAAAACGGTAGCTAACATAAATCTATACCAGATAATAAGAAGGCTGATCCAGATCAATGGTCGTCATATGTCAAAAAACTTAAAACACTTTGCCGAAGGAGGTGTTAACTTTAATGTAGACAAAAAAACATCGCAGTCAATCGCTTAATTCACTAAAAATACAATAGAGTCTTGAACTGCCAAGCCTACTTCTTTGGTTAATTTGGGGTAGGGTATTTTATTTTTCGCCCTAGGCAAAACACTTTTGCCACTGTAGTTCTATTACACTAGTTTACAAATTTGGGCTTGATCTCGAGATCTGGTTTCTCATAGACTTTATTCCATGTATTTTGAGGCGTAGATCCCAAAAATGGCAACCATTTTTTTTTTTCTTAAGAATCGTTTTCGAGATATCCTCAAAAAACCCCTTTTTCGGCACTTTTTTCATTTATTTGACTCTATCTCCATAAATTTTTTTTTTTGACTCAAAAACAATTTTATTGCAAGTTTTTTAGTGTTTTTTCGATCAACTTCTACATTTTTTGTCCGATTTTCGCCAAATTATACTTAAAAGATTTGCAAAAGAATAGTCTTTCATTAAAAATTTTAAAAATATAAAAAAGAAAAAATTTTTCATTCAAATGGAGCAATTGAAATTGAGTGATTTTCAAAAAAGACCAAAAAAGTCAGTTTTTTGGACTTTGAGCGCTTGTAACTCCATCAAACCTTATTCGATTCAAGCAAAAAGCATATCGTTAGAAAGGGAATGCAAATATCTTTCGAATGCTGAGAATCGTTTTTGAGTCGAAAAAAAGTTTATGGAGATATAGTCAAATAAATGAAAAAAGTGCCGAAAAAGGGGTTTTTTGAGGATATCTCGAAAACGATTCTTAAGAAAAAAAAAATGGTTGCCATTTTTGGAATTTACGCCCCAAAATACATCGAAAAAAGTCTATGAGAAACCAGATCTTTTTTCTTGTAAACTAGTGTTATTGCCCAAATCTAAAGTAGATAGTAAATTATTTTTAAAATTCCATTTTTATCTCGATTTGATAAAGGACTACCGACAGCCATAAACTACTGATATTTAAAAAAAAGCTAATGTTAATAAAAATTAGTATTTTCCAAATCTAAAGTTGAATAATAAAAAATAATCAAATTTCGTATTCAAAACGAAACGATAACGATATTTTTTTTCACACGCATACGCTGCCAAATCCTTGCCAATCCTAACTAAGTGTTATATGTCACTATGCAAAATATTTGTTACTTACTTACTTACCGACCTCATTAGCTCTCGCCAGGCGCCTCACTTTTGCGTGCGCCTTCTCCAATCGTTAATGCCAAGCGCGGTTAGGGCTTCCTCAGCTTGGTCTATCCACCGGAGGCATTGTCTCCCTCTTCGTCGTTGACCGGGGACCTTCCCTTCGAATACCTTTTTCGCTAGAGCTTCTTTATCCATACGATGGACATGACCCAGCCAGCGTAGTCGCTGTATTGTTATACGCTTAACTATGTCAATGTCGGCGTAGAGCTCATACAGCTCGTGGTTCATTCGAATGCGATAGTCGTCGCCAACTCGAACAGGACCAAATATTTTGCGGAGAACTTTCCTCTCGAACACCCCAAGAGCGGCTGCGTCTGTTGTCGAAACCACCCATGCCTCAGCGCCATAAAGAAGCACAGGTAGAATGAGCGTCTTGTAGAGTGTTAGCTTTGTCGATCGAGAGAGAGCTCTGCAACGTAATTCCTTACTGAGACCGTAGTATGAATTGTTATTCTCCGCTTAATCTCCAGACTGACATCATTGTTGCTGGTTACGGCAGTGCCAAGGTAAATGAATTCCTTGACAACTTCTAATTTACAGTTGCCCGCTGTAACATGAGAGTCTAGACCCCGTGCTCTCTTGTTGTTGTTAGTAGACATCATGTATTTCGTCTTGCCCTCGTTTACCGTCAAACCCACTTTGGCTGATTCCTTTTCAATAGCAGTGAAAGCAGCAGTAACATCTCTCTTACTCCGACCGATAATATCAATATCATCAGCGTACGCAAGGAGCTGAACACCTTTGAAGAAAATGGTGCCATTATGATGCACACCGGCTTTTCGTACGATCCCCTCCATAATGAAATTGAAGAGATCGTACGAGAGCGGGTCGCCTTGTTTGAAACCTCGCTCGGTATTAAAAGTTCCGGAGAGGTCATTACCTACCTTGACGGAGCTACACGTATTGCTCAACGTCATCCTGCAGAGCCTTATCAACTTTGCAGGTATACCGAACTCAGACATTGTTGCGTATAGGCAATCCCGCACTGGGCTATCGAACGCAGCTTTATAATCGACGAAGAGATGGTGAGTGTCGATTTGATATTCATGGGTTTTCTCCAGAATTTGGCGTAGTGTAAAAATCTGGTCTATGGTGGACTTATCAGGTCTATAGCCATACTGATAGGATCCGATCAGCGTTTCTGTATACGGCTTCAATCTTTCACACAATACGCTCGAGAGGATCTTATATGCGATGGAAATAAGACTGATACCCCTGTAGTTGGCGCAGATTGTCGGGTCTCCTTTCTTTATTACAGGACAAAGCACGCTGAGATTCTAATCGTCGGGCATGCTTTCCGCTAGCCATATTTTGCTGATGAGTTGATGCATGCACCTTATCAATTCATCGCCACCAGCTTTAAACAACTCAGCTGGCAGGCCGTCAGCACCCGCTGCTTTGTTGTTTTTGAGTCGCTGGATAGCAACTCGAACCTCTTCATGGCAAGGTGATGGTACTAATATTTGTTACCTTGGCGAAAAGTGAAATTTTCGCACACAAATGAAACCACAAAAAGAAACATTTAAATTGTAATTACCCCACACACGCGTTCCAAGAAACTTACAAAGGACCCTTGTAAATCCATTAAAGATAAATTTTCAATTTAAAATTTTGCTTTGTGTCAGAAGAAAAATAGAAAGTGGCACTAGTTAGTACGAAAAAAATGATAAATGGATTTTCTATTTGCTGCGTTTCGGTTGCCTCCAGAGAAAACTATTGAGTATAGCAGTTCTGTTTCACCCTTGACCTAAAGAGTTATAGTAGTTATATAGAATGACAAAAAATTGCTATTAGTGGTAATGTCGAAACTCTACACCTGATTAGTTATATTATAGCAGGAATCCCAGACGATCCAATTAATAAAAGTATTTTATATCATGAAACGAATCTTGATGAGCTTAAAGAAAATTTGAAAGCGTATGATCGAATGAAAAGCGAACAGAGTCATGCTAAGAGTCTGAGGAACGGGACCAGTTTCGAAAAAGAAAGAAGTACACCAAATCAAACAAGATGCGGTGCTATTTCGCATGGAATTCTAGAATGTCCTAACAAAGCGAAGGGCACTCGTTGTTTCCAATACAACGAATTTTCCGCAAAGTGTTCAAAAGAATCAACAACTGGCGACAAGACAGCTTATGACGAAATACATAAAGTAAATCTAATTCAGTTAACAGACAAATGTGCTCCAATTTTCATTAGTGGAGAAAAATATTACGCCATAGTCGATACAGGTAGAATAACGCAGCAATTTTGTGAGGAGCTGGAAATTAATAATTTGGAGCTGACTGCAACACTAGTATCAAGTTTAGGAGAAGAAATTAGAACGACAATGAAAGCAAGAAATATTGAAGCAGAAATAAATGCAGAAATTTATAAAATTACTTTCCATATTTTTCCGAATTCGTGGATCTCTTGCGACGTACTGCTTGGAAAGAGTTTTTTAAAAGATGTAACTGTAATTATTGAAAACGAAGAAAAACATTAGCAAAAGTGTATCTTTTGAATTGCGTGCTGGTAGAAAAGTAAAAAAAAATTAAAAACACCGGAAGTAGACTGGAACTTGATGAAATTATAACAACTTATCTTCCGAAGTCTCCGGAGACGTCATGTGTCAAAATGAATATAACTCTCGAAGATAACATACCAATACACAAAAAACCGAAGAGATTAGCTCCGTAGCAAAAGAAGCTGTGAATAAGCAAATTAATGAGTGGTTAGGAGAAGGAATAATCCAAAGTTCTCAATCAGAATATTCCAGTCACATCGTGTTAGTTTGAAAAAAGGATGGATCCTTACGAATTTGTTTTGATTATCGACAACTAAACAAAAAGATAATCCGTGATCGTTTTCCTTTACCGAACATTGAAGAAAATTTAGAAGCTCTTTATAAAGCTAACGTGTTCACGACCTTGGATTTTAAAAACAGATTTTTTCACGCTGACATAGAACTAAAATATTCCGCTTTTGTGACTTCTGATGGGCACTATGAATTTAAAAAAGTTCCTTTTGGCCTATGCAACTCACCGTCAGTTTTCCACCGCTATGTGAATACCATTTTTCAAAACCTTATGCGAGATGGCACTCTGTTGGTTTATATGGATGATCTAATAATACCTTCACTAGATGAAAAAGAAAACAGCTGCACTCAAATTAGTTCTTGAGGTTGCCAAAGCAAATGGGCTAGCTGTCTACTGAAAAAAATGTGCGTTTTTGAAAAATGAAGCTACATTTTTGGGTCACGTAATAGGGAGCGGAAGCATGAAACCTTCGGGAGAAAAGCACTTTGCAATACCAAAAACTATGAAAGATGTTATGCGCTTTTTAGGACTAACGGGATACTTCCAAAAGTTTGATGTTAGCTTTGCTTGGGGCACAGAACAAGTATTTACGTTTAATATACTTTCCGTACTATTGAAAAAGGAGCCCATAATAAATTTACTCAACCCAACGCTGCAAACACAACTGCATACCGATGCAAGTAAGCAAGGATACGGTGCAGTCCTTATGCAGAAGCACGACGACGATTAATATCATCCCGTTTTTTATTTAAGTTTTAAAACTACTGAGGCAGAAAAAAATTATCCGTGCTATGATCTAGAAAGTTTGGTAATCATTAAGTCCCGCATTTACTTGCTGGGTTTGAGATTCGAAATATACACAGACTTTAAAGCTTTTAAGTTAACAATGTCAAAGAAATCATTGAATAGTCGTATTGCACATTGAACGTTGCAGCTCGAGGAGTATAACTGCATCGTTTAACATAGCAAAGAACCCAACCTGTAACGTTATTATGAAGTTACTTAAAATAGGACAGCACGAAGACTATTTGCAAAGGACTGATTTTCTTTATAAACTTTCAGAAGCTGCATACTTATTATTTGTTCCAAAAGGACTCCAGAAACAATTAACAATAAACTACCACAACCCAGGTCATATCAATAACAACAAAGTAGAAAATCTTATTCGACAGGTCTGCTTTATACCAAGTATTAAAAAACTGATTAAAAATGTGGCTGCTAACTCTGTGCCATTTACTCGTATACTAGCAACCAAAATGACAGGAAAACAAGATGCAAATCGTTTCCAATCGAAAAGATTGATGTACCGCTCCACACGTGTCATATCGATCATCTAAGACCCTTTTCTTCTACAATAAAAAAAAAAAAAGGTTTATAAAAGTTAAAAAGTTTCGAGCAATACCAAAAATGAAAAAGGTATCCAGTTAGTTAATAAGTTTCGAAATATGTCCAATAAAATAGAAAAAGTCATAACATTTTCTATGTTTCCATCTATTTGTGTTCTTTATCTATGTCAGCGGTGGGCACAAAAATCTAACAAAAGAGCAAAACAACAACATCAAGCAACAACAAACGAAATTTTAAAGTTTTTTTTACTTTCATTTCCAAAATTGCCATTAGCACAAAAAAAACCAAATTACACTACAAACAAAATCACAATATGGCGCCGTCATTTATGCCTTTGTGTTTTGTTTTTGTTTTCATTTGAATTCAAGTCAACGCTGTGCCTCGATAGCGTTGAAATTCTGCGAATTTTGTGCTTCGATAGCGTTGAATTCTGCGAATTTTTTTTTGCTTGCTTGTGCGTCGACTAACGGTTAGAGCAATGTGAGCAAATAGAGCCACTAAGTGCCCTTCACTGATCTATGTGATGACATCTACCTTTGTATTAATTTCCATTAAAAATGAAAAATTATTTTTGCTGAGGAACTAACAATCAAAAAAATCTTGGCACTGATCAATGTGCCTGATGTGGCACTGGTCAGTGTGCCTGATGTGACACAGCAAGCCAGCTCCGGTTCTAACCAGAATCGTCTAGGTACGTTCATGATTTGGCAAAACTTATCAAGATTGGACGAAATTTCATAGGGCTTTTCTTGGTAAGGCTACAATATGGCTAATCTTTCACATTACTGATCCAAAATTCTTTAATTGATTTCCACCTTTAAGATACTGATATCATTTTTATATGGCTTCTCTTAATACGGTCCGCCATTCCTAGCCAGATCCGGAACTAATTATGGTAGAGCTTGCCTGATAGGAATTTCTGCTCAAGATAGTTTGTTAAAATAAAACACTTTTAAATTGCGTTGTACTCCGAGCTTCGGTAAAAACAAACAAAATATGTAGTACCAACTACGAACTTCCAAAAGCAGATAGAATTAACTTATCTTGGTATTGCAGAAAATATAATAATGAATACTTAATTCTTTTGACAAACTTTGACAGTAGTGGTCCCAGAGTCCCAATTTTCCTATATATTTAGGTTGAATAATGTTTTTCTCAATGAACGAACCGGTTTGCTTTGACTTACTTTGATACTGCAATTGTTTGAAATTTGATAACAATCTGATCACACATTAAATTCATCAAAATTTTATTAGCAATTCATTCAAATTCTTTTACAAAAAACTAAGCTCCTTCCATAATGCCTTGTATCCAAGACGCGAAGTTACTAACATCTGTTAATGCTGATGCATTTGTTGTTGTGTTACATGGTGTATCTCCCCACGATACAACGCCAACTTGCCAATACTCTTCACCATTCCATTGAACCAATGGACTGCCAGAATCTCCAGCACAGGTACTGGCAATTGTACCTGTGTATGTGCAAAGATTGGAATCCTCATCAAGATCTCCAACTTCTTTTAGCAATGGATAACACTCTTCATAGGTAATGATGGTAGTGTCTAATTTCTGTAATTCATTTGGTTTCTCACCCGATGTCAAGCGGCCAAAACCAAAAACTGTACTCACGCCATATATATATTTCGTAGCAAGTGCTATCGTAGTGACGTATTCATTTAGAATGAACGGATCGTCGAGTTTTATCAAACCAATATCGTTGGGTCCTTTATTCAAAGCATAGTCGGGATGTATCCACGTATTGCGCCACCAAGGAATACTGCGTACTTGAGCATTAGTTGTATCCAAAAAATTGTGAGTACCCACTACAACTTCAAAATTTGGCAAAACTATACAGTGTCCACAAGTGATAATCCAGTCAGCTCTTATGAGCGAAGCGCCACACGATGCGGTTAATGATCCTGGATTCCGTAAATATACCATGTGGGTTGCCTCATCGACTGCAGCAGTTTTACCTTCTAGTATGCGTCCGGAAGATATTTTAGATATGGCATTTGAGTGGACAATATCTGCGGCAGTCAACGCCAGTACTAGCAGTGCCAAGAATTTCATGTTGACAGCACAATATGATTCCAATACTAAATTGACCAGTGGCGAGAAATGCGAATTTATAGCAGAACTATGGTTGATTCAGTTTTATTGCCCTTTTTTATCACATTGCCTAATATTATACCCTACACAGTGGCTGTATTCATTTCATTCTTCAAATGGAAGAGGTAAGTGATTGATATAAATAGAAAAAACATGCTTAAAGCGCTGTTTTATGGTCGCCATTTTATTAAAAAAAAAAAAATTCGAAAACACCCGTTCTCATATGAAAGCTCTTGAGCATACGAACATTTTGAGACCCTAAAAACGTTTTTCCGCTGTGCTGAATTTCGGGCAGACCCGGTCCCGGTTGACCTGGAATATATACATATTCTTGATCATTCTCTCTATCTCTAGAATAGCACTCAAGATCAAAAAATTCAATCAAGTGAAAATTGTCTAATATAGAAGTAGATAGTGAAAATATAAGGAAAAAGTCCTCAGAAATCAGAATTTAATATTAAACACCTCTCAACGAACTTGCTTTTATGACTTCAACCAACTCAAAGCGCCTTCCTCGAAGTAGTAATTTTAGCTTCGGGAAGAGAAAAAAGTCGAACGGGGACATTCAGGGTGAATACGGTGCTTGGCCGATGACACAATGATGGCTTTATACATCAAATTCCACAAATATGGCCGTTTTCGGCGGACATTCTCACGCAATACAATTTCAAGACACATTTAAGGCAATGCAATATGGTAGATTCTTTCAAATTTCTATCTTGATGAATGACGTAGGATGTCCGAGAGAGATGCTAAGTTTAATATAGCCATAAAAAGTCACAGTCAATCCACTTGATTCACTAAAAATGGAATGGTCTCTTGAACTGCCTAATTTGGGGTAGGGTATTTTATTTTCGCCTTAGGCAAGACATTTTTCTACTGTAAGTTCTATTATTACCCAAATCTAAAGTGGATAGTAAAATATTTCTAAAATTTCGTTTTTATCTCCGTTTAATAAACGATTATCGGTAACCATAAACTACCAATATTCAAAACAAAGAAAAATACAATTATAAAAAGATAATCAAATTTCGGTTTTATCTCGATTTAGCAATCGATGACCGATAACTACTTCTTTGAGCCTACTCCTTTGGTTAATTTGGGGTAGGGTATTTTATTTTCGCCCTAGGCAAAACACTTTGCCACTGTAGTTCTATTATTACCCAAATCTAAAGTGGAAAGTAAATCATTTTTAAAACTCTTTTTTTATCTCGATTTGATAAACGACTACCGACAACCATAAACTACTATTCAAAACAAAGCTAATTTTAATAAAAATTAGTATTTTCCAAATCTAAAGTCGAATAATAAAAGATAATCAAATTTCGTTTTTTATCCTCATTTGGTAATCGAATACCGATAACTGGTATTCAAAACGAAACGATAATGATATTTTTTTTCACAACGCATACGCTGCCAAATCCTTGCTAATCCTAACTAAGTGTTATATGTCACCATGCAAAATATTTGTTACCTTGGTGAAAAGTGAAATTTCCGCACACAAATGAAACTACAAAAAGAAAGATTTAAATTGTAATTACCCCACACACGCGTTCCAAGAAACTTACAAAGAACCCTTGTAAATCCATTAAAGATAAATTTTCAATTTAAAATTTTGCTTTGTGTCAGAAGAAAAATAGAAAGTGGCACTAGTTAGTACGAAAAAAATGATAAATGGATTTTCTATTTGCTGCATTTTCGGTTGCCTCCAGAGAAAACTATTGAGTATAGCAGTTCTGTTTCACCCTTGACCTAAACTATGCACTTAGATCTAATGTCATATAGCTTAAATTTAAAAAAAAAAACATACGTTTGGTTATGTGAGAATTCAATGCTGCCTAGGAATCCTTGAAATCTGAGCAGCCCTACCAATTTTAATGACTCTTTACAATTTTTAAAAACTCAATGTAAGTATGTAATTAATTCGACTATAAAGTATATGCACAAAACTCATTGTCTATTGTCTTCAATCACCGCCAAGACTAGACTTTGCATCCAAAACAGCAGACTCTTTACATACTTATTTCCTGACTTTATCTAAGAATCATCGTGTGAGCGATGTAAAACATGAAATTTGCAGACAGGAAATATTTTTTGTTTAAGGATAACTCAGTCGTAAATTATTCCTTAGCGTAAAAGTTTTAAATTTGAATGGTTCTTTCTCTAAAGCTATAAATGACATTGTCACGTTCGGTGGATAGGTAGAAAATACTATTGGAATGTTCGGAAAAACTTACATGTATTCTTTCTTTTTAATGTCACTGCTCGTTACAAATTCATGGACTACCCTTACCACGGTTTGCGTTACGTTATATTGTAATTAACCGTTTAGGAAAATAAGTATTTTTAGGAAAATATAGATTTTTGTGAGATTAAAACTCTTCTATTGTTGAGTTACCCATCACAAAACTTTTTTTACATTTTTTAAACCATTATGATTTACACGCAGCAAATGCTTTGTTTTTCACTCGCTGATAACCAACACAACTCGTTTCGTCATATTTTCAATCTGAACAAAAATATCAAAGATACAGAGATACAGCGGTGATGTTAATGTTATCTGTATACGCTTACAGTTTCAAAGACTTGTAATAATAATAGTGCATTAGGTATTTATTCTTGCCCTATGAGCTTAACGAAATTACATTAGAGCGCTACCATCGTGACGAAATCTGGAGCTCATACTTTTACAATTTTTTTTAATGTTTCCTACTTACACCATAATGACACTCTTAGATCCCAAAAATAGCAACACATACCCTCCTAGCACTTTTGCAAAAAGACAGATTTTCCATCAAAAAGCCTGAAATGATTCCGTAAGCTTGTCAAAACGTTACATTTCCTATACTGTAATAATAATCTCTAAACTTTGTTCAGAAAATTTAACAAATCTTTTTACATGGAAATTTTCGGGGTCGTTTGTAAAGAGTACGATGTTTCAATGATACGGATTCAAAATTTTAATTTTCCACATTTCGTATGAAATCGATCTTAAGTACCTTTATCGTAAATGCTCAATTTTTGAACATATACCATTTCGAAAATTTATTTTTTTTTGTAATATGGCTAAAACTTAAGAGATTGGTGAACTGAAAAAGTTTTAGTTGGAAAATTAAAAAAAAATGATAATTTTTTTAAACAAAATTGGACTTATTTCGATGTATTTTAAATGAGAAATTTCGATAAATCACTGGCACGTAGTAATAGTAATCAATCGCACTAAGCGATAAAGATTTTACGGGCACCCTACCGCGCAGAAATAGACTGTAAAGTGAAATGCACCAGTAGGCGCCAAAAATAGTCCTGAAAATTTTTTAATATATTTTCTATAAAATAATTTAAGTTTTTAATTAATTTTTTGAGTGATGCTGCATATGACACATGACCCTGAACCCAAAACATTTACGTAACACTTTGTTGGTCGTGACAGCAACATTTCAATTAAAAAATTACAAAAACAAAACGCAGACAAAATAACAGTTTTAATTAGGTTTCTTTAATAAAAAACCTCTTTAAAAGTCATCAAACAAAAGCAAACAAAATCATTGAAATCCCTCATTTAATGAGCAATGAATGAAATTTTATTAAAAAGCAAAAAATTATCAGAAACAGAGAACGCGTATATTGAATTGACCTCCAGCTGTGTTTTCCCGTACGGTGCCGCTGCTGTCGTCTCAATTTCAAAAAGAAATAAAAATCCCATTAAAAAGAAATTTGTTAAATTAATGAAATGAAGCGTGCGAGGGAAAACAAAACAGAAAAGAACATATGAAACGCAACACTGGCCGGCCGATTCTGAGTTAAGCGAAGAGTTTCCATGTCGTCAAAGAGCGCAGTAGCAGGCAGGCAGTCAGTCAGGCTGGCAGTAATGAATTCAATTCTTTTCTTTTTTTTTTTTTTGTCTTAACTTTGATGAACTATTGGCCCCCTGCTGTTGTCAATGGGTACTACAAACTCTACACTGCTACACACTCAAAGAATATTGCGTACATAAATCAGAAATCTATTTATATTTGAGTATTTTTTTTTATTTTGTTTTACTTATTATTACATATTTGTGACGCATCGTATGAAATCTTTTATTTTGCAAAGAGTAGAAAACACTTGTTAAGCTCCAGGAAGATAGTTGGGGCTATTGGAGAACCCCCCATCATCATGTGTGCGTGCGTGTGTTTATTTATAGTTTTTTATTTAATTATAAAATTTCTTAAAGTCAGGCATGGAAATGTCAAAGATTTTTTGTTTGAATGTAAGAAACTATTACATCAGTAGGAAATTGTCGCTTATACACACTAGGGTGGACCGAAAAATAAACTTTACGCTCTCTTAGCGGAAAATTATTCTCAACTAGTTAGGGTGCTATTATTGAGCCGGGAAAAAAATTAAGTACCCTACACTAGCAGTATAAACGAAAGTGATAAAGTATCAGCAAGGAAAAATCAAACGACAATTTTTGTTCGAGGTTTAAAAAAGTAAGTATGCAATAACCTTCTTTAGCACAAATATATTGTGTAAAAAAAAAATTATTTAAATCGGTTCAGTATATTTTGCGCCAAAGTGTTACAAACGATTTTCATGTAAACAATTTTATATAAATAGTATAGAAATCCTGTCTTTTTTTTTTTAATTACTAACCGTATTTTTAAAAATCCTCGCATACAAAGTTTTATGATTTTGCTTGTATAAAAAGTGCGACTATTAGTCCAAGCTCATCGCAATTTCTAATACTCATTCTTGTCAGGAAATCTTGCCGTACCGAGTTTTGCAACATTTACTACAATAGCTTTTTCAGTAACTCGCCTATTTTTTCCACTTTGCTAAATATTTGCTTGGATAACCACTAGCTTTCATATTCATTAAAGCTTTTGTTTTTATGACAGATACCACGCCCTCTTGTCAACATTCGATCAATTTTCGTCTGGTGCTTTTCTAAACCGTTCGTAGTATTTGCGTGAAACTTCATCGCATTACCTTAAATAACTCCGGTCGCATTACCAATTTTTTTTCGGTACTTGTCCTAATCATTTACAGCAGCCGGTATAGCGCTTAAAAGTTTTTACTTTCAGGGGATGTGTCTCTCATCGCTTTCAAATAACAAAGCATGTCATTATTACTACAAATTACGCGTTATTTTTAAAATTAATTTCAGTAGCTCGTGAGTAATACTATATGTGAGTAACTTGAGTAAAATATGGAAAAATTCCCAAGGAATGCTAAGATTTGTGTGTGCCCGGAAAACAATTTCACCAACTTTCAATTTCACTTGGTTCAAATTAAATTGTAACCGGTGCACCAAATTTTAAAAATTTATTTCTCTTTGTTTTCTCGTCATTGTGACAGATTTACAGACAGACAGCTATGAGCCAGCCACTCCTCCAGAACCAGACAAACATTACTAAATCCATGCTGATCAAGACCCTATATATTTTTTCAGACCAGCTACGCAAGGGTAACTCAACCCTAGATGAGATTTAATCTCACAAAAATCTAGATTTTTCTAAAGGGTTCTAAAGAGTCAATTACAATATAATGTGGCACAATCAGTGGAGAGGGTGGTCCAAGTATATATTTGTGATTTGACAAAGAAGTATTTCATTTTCAGATATCAGCTATTTGCATTCAACATTCGAGACTCTGGAGTCATTCAAAAATGAGTGAAATACATGTATTTTCAGCACCATATTCACCCCTATCATGAATAAACATTCCTTCGGATTTTTTCTCCAATCCCCTGTTTTGCGATCGTGGAAGATTTTTGGAGAATGGGAAAAAATTCCCTGGAAAATGAGGTTATCGGCAATAACAAAATTTTGTTCCTTAACATTTTGGCGAGGAATTTAATGAGGAAAGAGTCAATGCTAACAATATTTTGTAATTTTATTTGCAAAAAGATTTATTTAACATATTTCCAAAATCTAGCAACACAAAGAGCAATTTATGATATTGGTTCAGTATATTGAATCCAATTTCGATACAGTAAAAGGCTTCATGAAAACGACTAGATGGCAAACTATCAAGCTATGATATAATCTATTTTAGGTAATTTATTTTTGTAATATAGATAAATTCACTTCATTTTTATTTATAAAATTGTTCAGCTGACAGATAAGCTAGTGTCAAATATGCAAATTACAGATTAGCTAATGTCAGATATGAAAAATGCAACTGTGATTTTTGGCTGATTGGAAGAAATTGGAAATATTTTGGCAGCACTGACTGGATATGAAGTTTTCCATTCCTCAATTATTTATGAACGCAAAATACTCCTCTCGAGAAAAAAAAATCCGGAAGAATCGCTTTCCTCCGGATATTCATGATAGGAATGATTATATTTCGGAGTTATTAATTTTGTGAATTTATATTGTTTGCACAAAAACTAATATCCTTTAAGTTTGAAATGCCATTTTAGAAAAATTTTTACAATTAAAACATTAAAGCATAAAAATTACTTTTTTTTTATCCGAATTCGAAAACTTGTTGTTGGACGTTATTCTTTGGAACCCTAAAGAAGTTTCTCACAAAGTTTGAGCAAAACAAAAAAAAAATTCTAGATGCTTTAATTTATAATGACTCACAAGCGGAATCTTTTGCTAAATAAACCTGATTTTCCTAGGCTATATAGCATAGAAAGTGAATATTTTAAACTTAAATTAGTTGACGCTTAATAGAAGCAACTTAACAAGGTTGCAAATTAAATGCACTGTTAAAGTTGATATTAAAACTATCAGAAAATGTATGAAAATACAACGAAACGCAAATGAAAAAATGCCATAAAAAAGACGCATATACTACATAAGTAGATATAAAAAATACGAAAATCAAATAAAAACAAGCAGATGATGATACTTGACAGCATATTCATAAAAACAGCAATAACATAAAAATAAAATGATTCATAAATATTCATTGAGAAATAATTTTTTTTTTCTTTATTCTTGATTTTGAAATTATATATCGAACATTAACTCAAAAACTGCTTTTTTTTTGTTGTTGCTGCCACTCTCTGTGATTATTGTTGTTTGCTGGGGGCTTAGAGCTTTTATCGTTTATTTGATGCTTGTAACATATCTCAGTAGGGACGCCAAAAATGTATCGATTTTTCTCATTTACGTTTCAGCCAATGAATGATATGTTAACTATCAACAATTGAAGTGTTTGCGACAAAGAAATGTTTATTTCGATCAAAACATAATTTTGTAATAATTAAAAGATTTTTTTAACTTCACTAATCAGACCTTTAGATATATGTATTAAGTTAAAAATACAAAGTATGCTAGCATATTTTTGCACATGAAAAGTTCCGACGATATTAAACAAATCGCAATACAAAATCAGTGGCTTATGTAATCAGCTTTTAGCTATATCTTTCAGTAAAGTCTTCTACTCATTAAACAATGTTGGAAAATCGAAAAAGTTGGCCCATGTAAAAAAGTTCGAAAATGCAGCAATAACGTGATTAAGCGTTTTTGTTTTTAGCCAATTGACTCCAGTAAGGAATTTTCCCATTTTTTTTTTTTTTTTTCAGTTTCCCCAACATTTTACTTTACTGTAATTGATCAGCATTGCTCTTTGGGACTGAGCAATATAATTCAAGTTAATATTCAGTTAAAAACATGAAGCTTCGATATCAAGTATCAAAAGTATGCAATTAGCATTTTTTAATCTTATTTTCTTTCCAAAAATCCAATTACTGACCGATGTATCAACATTTCGATAAGTTTTTATTATGAACCGCTAGAGTGTATATCAATTATGATTCAGTTTTCACAATCATTGCCTTTGAAATAAATTGAAAATATAAAAACAACAGTTATCGCAATTAAATGCTACAGCCATAATATGTATAAAGCCTTTGTATGGTTTTTTTTTTTTCAGTTTTTAATTTCAAATTTATTTCTTATACATATCATTATTTGTATGCTTTATATGCTCGCGTTATGCGTTTGTTGCGCGTTGCTTTAAGTGGCGGCGCTGCTGGTGCATTAATTATTTCAACCGCAGCAGCATTTGCAGTCATCACTTAATTACACAAACAGATAGACAAACAGACAGATTTACAAACTGTTACGCCAACTTTAATAACCACATCCACTGCAGCGCCATCTATTTGCAGATATCTAAATGAAAATTCCGTTTTATGGCAAAAATAGAGCGAACGAAGGCCTAGAAAGTGGCACAACGCGGCATAAGCGCTTTCAAGCGAGTGAACAGTGTTGACGCGTCAGCAGTGTTGCTCTTCAGCGTTATAATGCGCCACTGCCCCAGGGCTTTAAAATATTGCATGAGCAATAACAAATCAAATTGTAACACTGAATTCTGAAAACTTAAAATATGGCATTTTTCCAGTTTGGGGAATTATGCACTAAGTCTTTCTTTCATGAAACTTTTTAATAAAAAATTTTTAATTTTTTCGATTTTCATAAATTTTTACTTTTTTAAAAAATTAATGGAAATAAAAAGATTTAAAGTTTCAGGAAAAAAGACTTCAATTAAACTTTGCACTAAATTATTTAGTGGAAAATATTTCCACTTAAATATTTAAGGGTAGGCACTTTAAACTCTGCTACTTACATATAAACATATAATGGGACTTGAGATTTTTGAGTATTTAGTGGTAGTGGAAGCGATAGCCACCAGACTAGCCTCTTCTTCCACGAAGCTTGATATCCGCCCAAATTTTCTCGATGGATAGAAAGACTGCAATAGCGACAGTTTTCTTTGATATTTTTTTCACTCAACTGAAGTTTTTCATCATGCCTTGATCAAGGCAATCGCAAGGCGAATTAAAGGTATTATCGAAAAAGCCTAAGCCTACAACAAAGCAGATCTTGGAAGATGAGATATTTTGAACAAAATTAAATTTTTTTTTCTAACTGACCTTTTTAAGTGTAATATCTCATTGGTTTATTAATTTTGTCCTATCGTTTGAAACGCATAAAAGGGGGCGTGGCAGTTGTTGAAAAACATGTATATTTTTTATTTGCTTTGTCAATAATCTTACGATTATGAGAAAACAAACGATCACGGGAAACTTCTTTAATTGTAGCTCTTGGGGTTAAAAACTGCTGATATTAACTTACGCCGAAGTCTACCGCTCACGTAGGTCTAAACCTACCTCGAGATTTCTCCCATACTCAACCACTCATTACTTATTTTAAAAATATGGGTACGAGATTCCGCAAAAACTATTATATTATAATTTTATTAAATTTTGTGAACCTATCATGCCATGATCTAAAAAGTCACTGACGTCTGTCGATTTTCACATGTAATTAACAGCACCTGCAACATTATATTGAGATAGACACGTAAATGACGCTCATCGTTATATAATAGCTAATTCCATCAGCACCTGCAAGCCATGCTGCACATAGTATTTTCTGCAAACTTGCGAAGTTTTTCAAGCCTTGATTTTTTTGAAATCATAGAAAAATGTAAACTGACGCAATATTACCATTCTTTTACAACTCTGATATCTGTCTGCTTGGGACAACATTTAGCAACATCATTGTCGTTGTCATTATTACAGTACCATGACGTACATGCTATTGCAACTACGGAAATAACAGCAACTGCGATGTAGGAAAAACATACAAGTAATCTTGTTCATCAATAATTTTACCCAGTCTGAGCTAAAGTCTGAGTCTGACTTTGATGGCAAAATTAAACAACACAATGGTGACTGAATGTCTGACAGCGGTTAAAGTGTGAACTTTGTTCGTACGCCACGTTTAATATTCAAAAATTGGTCTTAAATAATTTTAAAATTCCAACCTGAAAGATCTCAGTGATATATATTGTTTTTTTTTAACCTTTCCGCACATTATTTATGCAACTGAGAAACTTGAAAATTATAGTAACTAAACTCAGACGAAGCATTGAAGAAGATGCAAGAATAAGTACGTTGATTGATGTTGCCCTGTAGGAATTGGCAACATTCAATGTCACTCAAAAGTTACAAATTTTATATATATATTTTTTTTTCATTTTACTTCATTTACTTAAATTCGATGGACTTAACCTTTCAGACTAGAACAAGTTATATTAAAAATAAGATGAAACTTAAATAAACTTAAAAGATTAACAATTAAATATGGTATTGTAACAATTTTGAATAAATATTTGTTCGTACAAAAATAAAAAGAGTTATTTTTATACAATTTATTCAAAGCTATAAGTGTTCTATAAATTGGCTCATAAATGGCATAGTTGAATATGTGACGCTTAGTAAACAAATTATCTAATGTTCGTAAAGCTCTTGAGGGTAATGAATGGCTTTGAGTTCGAGAAACACAGAGCAATCAATATCACCATTAATAACACCGTATATATCCATTATAATTTGAAGAAGCCGCCGTTTTCCAACGGAGCTTAGATTAGTAAGTAAGCATCGAGCTTTGTTCAGTGAAACATATCAAACAATAAGCTGACATTGTAAACTTTCAGAAGTGCAAATTCCTCTAAAAAGTACTAAAAACTCACCTATCTTAGAATTTGCATTATCGAAAACTAATTCAAATTCATTTGGCTGAAAGATCAGTACCGTTCCCTTCCATCAAATCACATTAATTTTTTGAGTGAAATTTTAGTTGAGCTTCAAAGTCTGATTTTAATGTCTCAGTTCCTGCCTAAAGGACCATATTCCTTTTTTGCCATTTTTTACTTATACCCTACACTCAGGGTATATTCATTTTGTCATTCCGTTTGTAACGCATAGAATGAGATGTAGCAGATATAGAAAAGTATAAAGTATTCTTGATCAGCGTTTCCACGTAGCCATGTACGTTTGTCTGTGGAAATCACGATTACGAAAAAATCAAGCAAGATATTCGAATAAAATTCGGCATACAGGCTACACCTTCAAAAAAGCTTCTTGAGATTGGAAATGGATGAAATCGGTTTACGGACACTGCTGTACCTAGAACATCAATTCTTCTGGAGCGTTTCTGACTACATAAAAACTTAGGATTCAATTTTCTCTTTAAAATCTATTTTATATCATTTTCATACGATGCTCTTTAGTGTTCTTTTATTATAGTGATCTAATATTTATCCTGCAAAATTTACTTTTTCTAAGTTATGTTAGTTTGATGCTTAAAGTTCGGTATGATATCCATTTTAAGTGGCATAAGTGTACCTAATTTTTAAAAAAAGAAATTCAGTTTTTGTTTGGTATTAAGTTCTTTTCCAGTTTGTTTCCAATTTTAAGGGTTTTCAAATTTGAGATATCTTTTTAAATTTTAAATAAAACACATCAATTGTGTGAAATTGGTTCCGGTTAATAATGAAAAAAAATGTCGTTCAAGTGACCTCCTCGGCAAGCTGTCAATCCTTTACCTAAATTTTGAATAATTTTTTCGCATAATGATGGTTCGATTAGTGATATTTACTCGATGATGTTGTTTTTGAGGTGTTAAACAGCTTATCCGCATAAACTTTTGGAAAAGTATCCAAAAAGTAAGAAAAAATCCAATGCTGTTGAGTCGCATGATCTTGGTGGCTAATTCACATCTGTTCTTCTAGAAATTATTCGATTATTAAACTTCTCTTTCAAAAGATCGATTGATTCCGTTGACGTGTAAAAATGTTCTTCCAACTTCTGAATAACTTTCTCCGTATTTAAAATAATTTTTAGTAATAAAAACACCGGAATATATTTTTTCATACCTGAAAAACATCGGTGTGATCTAGTACCAGTAAAAAAATGTTGGCAAATTTAAAAAGATACCTCAATTGAACATTCTTTAGATACGCGCTTTTAGAAATCAGGGATTTTTATCTTCAAGTCGCCGAGGAATTCAGAAATTTCTGAAATAGCCGACTCATCGAAACTTCCCGCCAAAAAAATTTTTGGAAACTGTTGTATCTATTTTAATGAATAAAAAGGTGATAAGTCTTCAACCAAAACTCACTTTGAATCATTTTTCACCATAAAAAAAGGTTAT
Source organism: Tricholauxania praeusta (assembly GCA_949775025.1). NCBI lineage: Eukaryota > Metazoa > Arthropoda > Insecta > Diptera > Lauxaniidae > Tricholauxania > Tricholauxania praeusta. The sequence goes on along the minus strand of OX459028.1, from coordinate 160,863,132 downwards.
CCATTTTTACATTGAAAAAAAAGTCATGTTTTTTTAGGTGGTCGAGTACTGTTGTTTCTGTAAGACTTTGTAATCATGGTAGCATCCTCGACGGCAAGATTACTAGTTACATCCTTTTCTTTTTTGTGCTATCAACATAATGATTTTGTGTGTGGAAATTCTGTTTTGATTAAAAACAATTTTCAAAATGAATAATAAACTTTAAAACTCTAAACTGACCAAAAAAGATCAATGAGTAGAAAAGAGAAAACATGTTAGAGCGCATAAAAAAGGACAACATAAAAAGAGAAAATTTGCTTATGTAATTAAAACAAATGCGTTCGCTATGGTGCGCTGCATATGCAAGCACACACATACGCAAATGTGGGCCAATTACAGTAAAATAATTAGTACCTACCTACGCTCGTGCATGTGTTGAATGAAGTAAGTGTGTTCGTAATTATGTGGTAGTTGTTATTTCTGTTGTTGTTGTTGTTGTTGTTGTTGCCGCTACTGCTGCTTGTATTTACTTTCAGAACCCAAAGGTAAACTTGACCCTTATGCGATCGTTGGTTCATTGTTGTTGTCGTTGTATTGCATCATGAGTGCTGTGGAAAACTGAAACAAAAAAAAAAACCGCTTGCTGCTGTTTGGCGTTTTCATGTTTCATTAATTTTTAACATTTTGTACAATAATTAAATTCACTGTCATAAAGCAATTAAAACACATACTTGCAATGCTGTTGTTGTTGTTGTTGTTTTCGTTTGATGTTGAAACATTTTAAAATGCTTTTGCATTTTTCATTCAAGTGGACGCTGATTTAATAATGCGTAATAAGTTAAACAGCAAATTGTTTTATCTTTATATTTTAACAGTGCAATGGCAAACACTTTATACGTAAACGTGTTAAGTTTGCTATGGGAAATTGTGATTTGTGTTCGAAAAGCACTTATTTCAAAATGTTGTAAGTTTTTGCAAGCGCAATTTTTTCATGCGTCATGGTTGCCTCTTGAGTAATTTCCAAGGAAAAAATATATAAAAATCTAACAGAGCACTTTTGGAAAATCTCTTTATATTTTGAAAGCAAAAACACCCAAAAAATAGCGCACGGAGTGCTTGTTTACATCAAAAATAACCAAAACTAGACAAACGCATTCCCAAAAATTGGGAGCTTATGCTTAAGTTTTTGGGTTAGCTAGTTGCAAATATCGATTTGAATTTCGATAAAATGAAAACACCGAACTGGAAGTAATCTCTTACGTCAATATCGTGCAACAAGTTTTGATGCAAATTGGTAAAAATTTATTTTTGTTCTTACTAATTCAAAATCTTAAGAAATGAAAAAGTTAGAGGAAGAGTAACCCCTACTCTATTTCTTCTAGTTTCCTTTCTACTGTCTTTTCTTTTTCTATTCATTTCCGCTTCCTCTATCTGTCCTTAGTAAAATTGTTTTTGGACTAAAGGTTGAGGTCCCATTTCCAACTGGGTTGTTTTGCCAGCTGTCATGTGTCAAATGGGTTGTCCATATGACGTTCGTGTTCAGTATTCAATATGACTCAATCATGAATAGACTTACTCCTGAACGTTTATTAATTGTGGAAACTTACTACCAAAATTGGTCATCAGTTAGAGAATGTTATAGAGTTCTTCAACATCATTTAGGTCGTTATGAGCGTCCAATTGAGCGCACTATTCGTAACACCATCACCAAATATCGAACCAATTTTACACTATTGGACATTCATCATTCAGCCAGAGTGCATACAGCCCGTAATTTTGAGAATATTTCTGCAGTAGCAGAAAGTGTTCGTGAAAACCGTGAACAATCGATTCGTCGCCGATGTCAGGCTTTGGGCATATCTTATGAATCATTATGGCGTATCTTGAGGCGTGATAAAATACAGCTCGTATAAGAATTGAAGCCGGCTGATATTGGTGTACGTTTTAGTTTCGGTTTATGGGCTTTACAACAACTTCAAATTGATCCATTATTTTATTGAAAAATTGTGTTTAGCCACGAAGCTCATTTCTGGTTAAACGGCTACAAGCCAAATCGCCGTATTTGGGCCGATGACCAACCAGCAGCAATCCAAGAGCTTCCAATGTGTCGCGATAAATGTACTGTTTAGTGTGGTTTATGGGCAGAAGGCATCATCGGACCGTATTTCCTCAAAAATGCGGATGGTGCTCGCTTCAGAGCAATGATCAATGATCTTCTTGCCAAAAATTCAAACCGACCTCTGGTTTCAACAGGATGGCGCAACATGCCATACAGCTGGAGAAACAATCGCTTTATTGAGGGAAACGTTCGATAAAAACTTAATCTCAAGAAATGAACCTGTTAATTGGCCACCAAGATCATGTGATTTGACGCCATTGGATTACTTTCTTTGGGGATATGTTAAATCACTTGCTTATGTTGATAAACCCAAAACTATTGACCCTTTGGAAACCAACATAACTCGTGTTATTCAAGGAATACCGGCCGATATGCTCGAAAGAGTTGTCGAATATTGGACCCACAGAATGGACCGTTTAAAAACTATTCGTGGGCAACATTTGAACGAAATAATTTTTAAGCATTGAGTTGTAGGAACCGAACTATCATTCCAAATAAAGATTTGCATCAATTCACTGATTTTTATGTTTTTTATTTAGAAAACAAAGTAGGAAGCTCTTACTGGATCACCCTTTATGTAAAGGTCTCCTTCCAGCACACCCACATTTTTCAAATTGAAAATCTTGAAACAAAATATTAAAAAAAAAATCCAGGCCGGAGTAATCACTCTCATGCAACAAATTTCGGCTTAAATTACTGATCTTAAATAAAATAATACAACTTTGAAAGCATCAATTTTTTATAGAAATCGGTAAATTAACGGTTTTGAAGTAACATTTTGCCAATTTCGAAGAATCAAAATAACGAGTTGGAAATAATTTTGTGAATAATAATACAATAACAATTTTTATAAATTAAAATATTCAACAGGAAGTAATAAAATAATTCTTTGGAAAACATGCATTTCTTATTGATGCAGCGCACGAGTCTAAATGTATAAAATGATTCTATATGTAGAGTAGATAAAAACTAACTTAAATATTTCGAGTAGATAGCATTGCACAAAATTAATATTTTCATTTAATTTCTTAAATTTTCCCCGCATTTATCTATACCATCAAAACCAAATCCAAGCGACGACACTATTTAAAAAAAGTTCTATGCTGATGTTTTAACCACAAAAACGACCTAATTTAGAAAAGAACACATACACACATTACAAAAGTTTATTGAAAAACCAATTTCAGTTCATTAATGTGGTATTGATACCGAAATGCGGTTTACAGAGTGTCATATTTATTGCATTTGTTTGCACCAGCAAGTGTCAGCACAATAACACTGTACGACAAAGCGCAACTTTTTGCAAAATGACACCTCTGACTCGGCACAAAGTTTAAAAGACTTTAGTATCAAATTTTTCGAAGAATACTATAGTACTCTGAGTTGTTAACGATATGAAATCGATACGTTTGATATATGGTACTTAACGAACTTTTCGAAAACGAAGCTTCTTTTATATATCAAAGAAATATAGCAAAACAACGGTTTCGAAGACACTTTTTAGCACGTTTTCGAAAGGGTTACCGAACGAGTTTTCGTTTGGAATATTTTTTCAATCAAAAAAAAAAAAATCATTAAAGTAATTTTAGGTTCTTGTTTGCTAATGGATCTTTTTGTCCAAGTTGCCGGTCTAAAATAAAACTTGCAGCAGCATTTTTTGAAATGAAAGAACGGTTACTTGGATAGAGACAACAACAGACACTTGAACGGTAATGCTTATGGCTTCGTTAATGCTGGGCTTCGAGTGTCTCACAATGATGGCTATGGCCGCAGGCTTCCGGGAAATATGTGTAAAAGTTTTACTCTTTTGCGCATTTTCCTTAACCCGTATATGCTTTTTGTTTTTAGTGACCCTACTGAAACTTGCTGCAGCATAATTTTGTGAAATATTTTAATCCTTGAACAACTTTTAAGCGGGCTTTATGGAATTTTTCTGTGGATCGAAACTTCAAATCATAATAGGAGCTAATGGCTTAAAATGTTCTAGGAAAAGTTTTAAAGACGATTCTTATAATATGTAGTATGATGTTTTTTCAAATTATTTCAATTGACTGTACAAAAGTTTTTAGATTTAAATTATGTATATATATATATTTTTATTTTCGCAAGTCTACCAGAGTGAAGTGGCAAAACCTTGTTGTTTGGTTTTTATTTTATGTTTATTATTACTATTTTTGTTGTACAGTGCATTTTGATGCGTTTGCTGTGGTAAAGTCAAAAATTGTTATTAGAGAGGTTTTGCTTTTATTAGGTTTCATTTCAAAATAAAATCATAATACAAAAATCTACATTTCAATGGAAAATATAAAATTATTGATTTATATGTTTGAGGGTACTCGTACTATTCAAATTGTGCATAACATCGTTTTTAAATTCGAAACCGCAAATTGTGGCGAAAAATGTGGAATCGATCCAATGCGAGAAAATCAAATCAAATAAATACCCGCTGTTGTTAGTTGCATTTTTTTGTATTGTTGCTAAGCATTGTGCCTATACAGAAGTGCCGACAATAATCAAATTGTAAATTTCCATTTCTGTATACATTGCTGTGTTCAATTGTATTTGGTTTAGGCTAACGACAGCACAAAAACAACAACACGATTGAAAGTAGTCTGCGAAATGTGACATAAAAATGAATTTATGATAGTCAAAAAAATAAAAGAAGTTGCAGAAAAATGTAGACAAATTCAGGTTATCTAAATAGAATTTGAAAATATTTATGATATGATAAAATATTCCAAATTCAATTGTATTTTTAGCTGGAAAATTATTTGGATTGTAAAAATATGTATGTATAATTAAGACTTTAACTTCTTTTTAAATGCTACAATCACTGGGATTTGAACGCAGTCAATCATGTAAATTTTTTGTATAATAAGTCTGTTTTCTTACTCATAGCTTGCCAGTCCTTAATCTCATTCCAACCCCATCACTATCCATTTAACCTAATCTAAGGCATATGACATTAGATAGCACCATAGAACATTTCACCCAACATGCTGACCAAAATTAAACTTATTCGCTTTGAGAAATCAAATATTTAGTTGAGCCAAACATATTTTATTTTAAGCAAATAGTAACAAATCTTCGTTGAAACATTACATGTTTGGCTCAAATAAATATTTGATAATCGATTTCGCAGAGTAGGTTTGTTGGTGGTAATAACAAAAAATCCATAAATGCGACACTTGGATCTTGCTTTACCCTCATTGAGGTGAATCGAAAAGGTGCCTTTATTTTTGGTTTTAGACATATTACTTGATAAGAAAGCGCTGTACTGAAATTAAAACGAAATACCACTAAAAATTACTTGCTATTTTTGTTTGGTTTGTCCAAAAAGCTTGAAATTTTAACGTTTTCCTGCACTGGTAAAGTGTTACCACCTGGCTTATCGTGTGGATTGGAATGATAGTACTTAATTTGCCGTTCTTATTTCTAACTAAACGTGAAGTGTTGTGGTTACAAGCCCATTCCACTGCTTCTGCCGTAAGACTCGATTAGATTTAGGTTATCATCGTTAACCCAGATTATCTTTGTGCCGGAATAACGATAACAATGCAAACATTGTGGATCAAGTTCTGTAGATTTGGCCAAATATGGTTGCTGACATTTGCTGGCTTGAAGATAAAGGTATTACTTTTAACAAATTCGGTGAAATTATTTTTAGTGGTTTGGTTCTTGTATCGTTCCGTCGACTTTTTTATTCATGAGAAATCCTACGCCCTCAATGTAGAGGTTATCATGTTCCACGTACATATATTTTTTGCGTGTTAGGGTGATGTATTCCCCTGTCCCTGTTCAGCGGCTTTCACTGAGCCACAAGATGTCTAGCTTTTAGCGCTGAGGTTCGAGGACGAGTCTGTTGAAGACGTCCGCTTTGGGGGAGGGTTTTTTCGTAGCAAATGTCATCATCGGTTTTCAGTATTCGTAAATTAAGTTCTTCTGTTCTATATTGGAACAGTTGTTCATATGTGGAAGGTAATCTCTGGAACTAATGAACCGATTATAAAAATTATTCTAATAATAGAAAGCCATAGCATCCCTGAATAACATAGGCTATATTTAGATTAAAATATCAATAAAAATTACTTAAAACACTATATTTTAGCGCCTATAATAACAGGAATTATGAAATTTAGTGTTAAGATGTACATTGTCTATGCTAAGCACCTCACGAAATATGGACAAGCCTATACAACGAGGTGTGACACCTCCCGTAGCTCTTGAGCCAAATATTACTAGGTTGTTGTTGTTGTGGATTTAATTGCACAGCCGCCCATCAGATGTTGAACGAAACCCGCCGACGCTGGATCAGAAACTTTCTCGATTCTCTGGGGTTGGCGGCTTTATAAGTCCTACTACACCTTTTTTCACAAGAGGTTTTAAGAATTTTGTGTAAATTTTAGCTCTAATACGAAATGTAATTAACTCAACTAATCATTTTTCTATGAGTGATTAATATATAATATCATCATATTTTTCTGTTTAAACAAGTGAACGCCGTCTTTTATATTCAAAAAAAATCAAAATTTCAAAAAATTTGTGTATCCATTTCTCCACAACAACATAACTATACACTTGCGGAATCTTAATGCAGCAATAAAAATTTATATCCAAACATGAAATATTTATTTTTATTTTTAAGAACAACACAACGCCGCTCAACGATATCAGAAAGCAGCCGTGACAAGAAAAACAAAACTGCAGCCACTTTTTCAAATGCATTCCGAAAAATAGGTCAACATCTCTAGCAACAATAGTTGTTAGAGTAGCGTCATTAGGCATTCTCAAGGGAGGGCAACTAGTTGTGCGCGTGTGTTCCAAAGAAAAATAGTGCAACGCCACCTGTGTACAGCATTGTATATCAGGTTTTTAATACCAAAAGAAAATATGTTTTATCGTCATAATTATTTATAATTCTATATATAGACAACTGTATCTTTTCTTTAATAATAAATTCGATTAAATGTCTGCATGGTGAAACTAGCTGTACACACGGCTCTGCTCGCGCATAACCACATAATTGTTGGTGCTTAGTAGAGCCGATATATAGCTGCTATTAACTAGTACCAAGTGTTGTATGATAGGTGCCACGCTCCGTTGTCTAATATCGCCTATATATTTGCGATCTGCTGGGTACATTCATGTAAATATTTAGACATCTAATTTTTCAACTATATCTGCTAAAGTTGCGAAGATATAGTGTTTTAATCATATGGGAGGTGCTACGCCCTGTTGTTTATTTTGTACACATTTATGAAAGATGCTTAAAATGGACATGATACATTTATTTGTAAATTTTTACAAGCGTTGCTGCCATAGGTGGTTAGGTATAGGATTATTTATATGGGGAGTATCATGCCCCGTTGACTTAATACAGACAATTATCAACAATGTATCAAGTTTTTTAATTGTAGCTTAAGTAGCATTTGTGCTAACCAATCCACTAAGTTTTAATCAATTCCCTTCGGCCATTAAGACGTGCTTAAGACACAAACATACAAAGTTTCGCATATATAATATTAGAGTAGGATAGAGTTGAACAATTTAATGCTTAAGAAAATTGATTTGCTTAAATTAAGTGAATGTGTGTGGTCCATTGCTTAAAGCTTTATCAAATACTTAGTCATGCTTGTATCGGGATTAATATATTGTTGGTGGTTTTGTCTTTGCGGTAATTTTAATACCTTAGATTTTTAACATTAATCTATTCGTATGGCTTGCAAGCAGAGTAGTTTTACACACTCTAATGAAATATGTAAATGGTTACACAGTTTTTGCGGCAAGCTATCGAATATTTGGTTAAATACCTATTTTTTTTTGTGTCTAAGTTATATGTTTTGCTTGGGTTAAAAGAAAAAGTGAAAAAGCTTTGCAACTGTTTGGTACTCAAACTAAAGTCTACGTTACCAACTACCATGTCTCACGATTTTTACGACTGAAACTAGCAAACGTTTCATCTTATGGGGAAGAATTACTTTAAAATTGTTGCCAAATAAATGCTTAACATTCGAAAAAAAATTACAAAAAAAAACTTGCATGCAATTATGCAAATACGAGTACAAATCAGCTTGAGACAAGACCTGACAAATAGCAAATAAGGTAGACAGACAATAAGTAAAGAAATAAACTTAAAAATCTGACTTAACTTTTAAGCATACAATTGAGCTCAATACTTTTTTGATATGTAAACTAAAAACAAAAATTATTGTGCTAATAAAGAAAGGATAACCATATAGGCTTTTTTTGTCCTTATTAGTTTCATTAGATTAGGAAAGTTCAAGAAAGCTCTTTGTCTGCTTACCAGCAAATACATTCAGAGATCGTCGGCACACTGTGTCATAAGTTGTGCCGTACCATTTACTGCATCATGCAAGTTATCGCAAAACCTTACCCCCAGAGTTCGGGTACGTCGTATTTGAAGTCCTGTGCATTAACATAGAAGATGCCAATGCTAATTCTAAATCTTTTTCGTTGTGATGCAATTTTTTGACTATTATGTCTTTACTGCAATGTGCAGTAAAGACTCCTGTTAATAAACGGACAGATCGTCGGCTTTACATTTAAATGTTTTTGTTCTCTTGGGCTTGCGCGTAAAATAGTGTCCAGTAGAAATGGGGTCACATGTGACATATATAACTTCCTGGTCAGAAACCAAAGGAATTCAACTGAAGTGCCTATTTAAAGCCTATAAATTTATTTATATTTTTACAAAATATCGACTCTACATTTGTTTTGGTAAAGTTACGAACTTTTAGTTCGACTGACCCCATGATCTTCTAAGCTTGCATCTGCTGTTGGGTTCCACTTTTGTAACAATATTTTTTAATTTGTTGAGGCGCCTCCGCGCGTTGTAAAAAACAACACTTGTACAGTGCACAGCCGCAAAAAAACGGCTGCTGTTGCTGTTTGGTGTGGTTTCTGGATCGGTGGTATCAAAGTGCAGCTGCGGATTGTGAATACGTTAGGATATCATTTATGGGGACCCTTGCGGCTCTTAAAGACAAAATTGGTGCAGCCATCGGTGAAATAGAGCTCCTTACAGTCGAAAATGTACTGAAATATTGACATCTTCGTATGGGCAAAATCAAATTATTAATAGTCCATCGCTATTCTTAAATAAAAAACTTTGAAATAATACTAAACTCAATTCATTTCCAATGATAACACTCAATAATTTAGTTGCCTAGTTATAATACTGCAATGTTTGTTTCATTCGCGCTTATCGCAAAGCATTTCGACAAGCGATTGCTTGCGGCATGCTTTCTTGCAAATAGCACAAAGCATTAAATACTGCGCTGCTGCATTTTGTTTTGAAACCTTTCAGCATCAACGCTGTTTTGCTGTTCTGCGATTTGGCTCAAAATTCAAATCACGTTCGTCATTTTTAAGCAACTGAATCCATCTATCAAAAGTTGGCCAATTTTAAAAAGTTTTTTCCTGGTTTTTTTGCGCAGTACTACAATTTCAATTTTGTGTATTTTCTGTTTCTTCTTTTTCTCCTTTTTTTTGGTAATTTTTTATATTTTTTACATTATTCTGTAGCTTTTTTACATTTCCAACTTAATTTAATACGCAAATTTGTACACATATGTACATTAGGGTGATTCAAATTTTTTATTTTTTGATTTTTTTAAGGTGCTGTTGCTTAAAAAGTAAGTTTATGATATGAAGAAAAAGCTCACGAAAATTCAGCTCTGTAACTCAATTTTATAAGGTGGCGCCGGAGCCTGTTAGTTTTACATGTAAATTGTATGGAAAAATTATTTTTTTCAAAAAAGGTGTCTAAATGAATAAGTGATTAGTGCTGTTGAGCTGAAAAGGGTCGTTTTTCGATGTAATTTTTTACGCTGAATCCGAATCTGGCCTCAGAATTGACCCATCATGTCTGAATCCTGAAATATTTGAGGCTAAGTACCTAAAACATGATGTTTTTTGTCTACTTTCGAGGCCATGTATGGGATTCAAAAAAAGTTGATCAGCTTATTTTTAACAAAAGCATCATTTAGTACCATCCTTGCCCTTTAAAAAGAGCTTTCAAGTGGTGATCTGTGATGTTTCCTTGCAAAGTTATAGCCATTTTAAAGTGACATGAATTGGATCCCCTACAATGGGTTGCAACCCAACAATATTAACCAACGGGTTTCAAATTCATGTCACCTTGAAATGGCTGCAACTTTGCAAGGAAGCATCACAGATCACCACTTGAAAGCTCATTTTAAAGGGCAAGGATGGTACTAAATGATGCTTTTGTTAAAAATAAGCTGATCAACTTTCTTTAAATCCTATACATGGCCTCGAAAGTAGACAAAAAACATCATGTTTTAGGTACTTAGCCTCAAATATTTCAGGATTCCGACATGATGGGTCAATTCTGAGGCCAGATTCGGATTCAGCGTAAAAAATTACATCGAAAAACGACCCTTTTCAGCTCAACAGCACTAATCACCTATTCATTTAGACACCTTTTTTGAAAAAAATAATTTTTCCATACAATTTACATATAAAACTAACAGGCTCCGGCGCCACCTTATAAAATTGAGTTACAGAGCTGAATTTTCGTGAGCTTTTTCTTCATATCATAAACTTACTTTTTAAGCAACAGCACCTTAAAAAAAACAAAAAATAAAAAATTTGAATCACCCTAATGTACATATGCTGCAAACTACCAGCCCGCTGCTCGTGTTGCTACATATATTACTTTTGGTTACTGACTGACTTCACTTACAAATCCATTACGATGTTAGCTTCAAATGTCATGCATATTTTTTAAGATATTATTTCAACACATTTACATATGCATATACGAGTAGGTACAAAGGTATTTAAAGAAGCTTACAAATGGGTTTTTTTAAAGAAAAGTGTTTCTTCTGTTACTTTGACATTATAATTCATCATGGGTATATTTTGAAGTTTAGTTTCTTCTGTTGACTCAGGTTGAATTTCAGTCTTTATGTGCGTGTTTGCTAAGAACCAAAAGAAAAAAATTAATTTGCACATTGTCTTACTTTCATAATTTACATTTTTACTTTGATGAAGCATTTAAATTTCCCAATTCGTTTTTTATCTGCCCAATAATATTGTTGGTGTCTTCATTTTTGTTTTAAGCAGAGAAATGTTATATCTTACAGGAGAGTATTAAATTGAATTTTGGGCTTTAAGAAAAAATGTTCTTGATTTTTTTACTATAAAGACGGAGATGCTTTTATTCAAAATATTGATTTATATATATCCCCATAATGTTACGTCCGATTTTAATAAAGTTTTGCTTCTTTTAGCACTATAATTTTGACTCAATGCTGAATATTTTAAAATTACCACTTAATGTCTCAGAAGTCGAAATATTTTCCAATATTGCACTATTTTGCTTTGCATTTGTAATATAAAAACTTCATCATCAATATATGTCGTCAAATATTTCAGGCTTAATTAATTTATCAGCTTTAAAGGCTTAAGACTTTTTTATGGAGGAATACTGAACCTCGTGTTGTGTACTATATAAATTTCAACCAAATTTGACCACCCATCCCCCCAACTAATCGTCAATAGCCTCACGGTTCAAAATATATTACTCTGCTTGTTAAATATATATAAGAGTATTGTTTTTGACCGAAACTAGATCAAACCTGTGAACGGAACAGGTTTACTTTGAGAAAATTTAATTTTGAATTTAAAAAAAAAAAATTGAAAGTATTTTTTTTTTTTTAAATTAATTTGAAATAAAATGTTCCCAAAGTTAAGTCTTTAAAATAGTAAAAAAGTTTAAATTATGATTATTAAAGTTATGCCATGTAAAACATTCAAACGCGCATAGCTCCGTAAATATTAATTTAACTTCAAAATATTAACAAAATCAAAAGGAATCTGCTCTGGGTGTCATGGTAAATAAGTCCCCATTTATGTATAGTAACTGTTTTACTTTTGTGTTATTGCTATTGTAACGTGGCCTCAAATAAACATTCTCCTTTAAGGAAAAAAATAAAAAGATTTAATTTCTAAGCATCGCAATAGCAAAAGTTCAAGTCATCAGCCAAAAACCAGTATGTCTAAACATTTTCCTTACCAATGTCATGGGATTTTCTTAATGTGAATAAATCTGTAATGTAAACAAATAGTTTTTAGTAGAAGTGTAGTGCGTTGGTTAGCATAGGTATAGTTTAGGGTGGCTTAAATTTCGAATTTCTTTCATGGCTCCCCTAAATTATTTAAGTTCACAGTGTCGCTGTGAAACCAACTTATTGAAGGTATTGGCACAAGTCGCTGTATACTTCAAGCTAAGATTCAAAAAAAAAATATATTAATCGAATTTTTCTTAAATGGGAAACGATTAAAAATGGTACACATCAAAGCATCTAGACATAGGAAAAACAAACTATAATTTTTTATAAAATTTTATACCTCAAGTACTGAGTGCACCAGAAGTTCGAAAGGGTGAAGTATGAAGAGGCAAAATGTAGCCCTCTGCGGCTTTCCATGACAACCTAGTACAGTAAATTCTATGTAAGAGTTATACGGAATATTAAATATCTTTTAAATGAGACACGCATCATTGATGTAAGAAACTTATTTTGCATTTGACTATGCTAATGGATCAACCTTCGATAAAAAGTTATAAAGATAAATTTCGACCTGTTTAACTGAATATTTTTTGAAATTAATTAATAAAGTAATAATATTGGAGGTTTCAAACCTTCGAAAATCATTTTTGTTTCTGAAATTACTCGCAGAATGACTGGAAACAAGTTCCAGCAAAGTCGATTAGTCTATAGTAAGAATGGGAAACTGCCAAGAACATTTGTCGGAGACTATAACGCGTTCACATCCTCAAAACCCTAGCAAAATAGATAGATTTAATATCAAATTAGAACCCTTGCATTGTAATTTACTTACTACTTCATCGTAGTATTCGGTATTGCTAAATAAAACTGGTATCAGATACATACAATGTCACCGTCCAGATTTTAACCTAGCTATTCTGCGTTATGCCACTGTTCAGAGATGCGCACATCTTAACCAACTGAGTTACTCACTATTATTTTGAGTTAAACTAAACTTATATTAATACTCCTCATGCAACAACACGGAATGCCCAGGTTCAAACCCCACTGGATGCAAGAAAAAATGTTTTTGAAGTGAAAACTTCTTATGGCACGTTGTGCGGCTGAGGAAAAAAGTATAATTTCGCGACACCGACCGTCATCGCGATTCCCCGTCATGAATGCGATAGTAAAATTTGAATGTTCTTTGAAGACTTGGGAAACGAACTCGATTTAGGAATTTTGAAGACTTGGGAAACGAGCTCGATTTTAGAATTTTGAAGACTTGGGAAACAAACTCGATTTCAGAAATTTAAAGACTTGGGAAACGAACTCGATTTCAAATTTGGAAGACTTTGGAAACGAATTTGATTTTGGAATTTTGATGACTTGGGAAACGAACTCGATTTTAGAATTTTGAAGACTTGGAAAACGAACTCGATTTCAAAAAATTTAAAAAACGTTACCTACTTTTAGGCGCTATTAATAATTTGTCCCTAAAAGTATGCAACACTTTCTGACAAATTTCGAAATAGCGCCTAAAATTAGGCAAAGATTTTAAAAATTTCAGATAACGTTGCCTACTTTTAGAAGCTATTTTTGAAATTTGTCGAAAAGTGTTGCATACTTTTAGGAGTAAATTATCAAAAGCGCCTAAAAGTAGGCAACGTTTTTTGAAAAAATTGGCCTATGAAAGTATGTATTTTTTCGGAAAAAAATTTAAAATTTGCAGCATACATATGTTGACTTCCGGTTAGCTGTTGCTCAGTCAGCAAATTTTTCTCTTCAATCGCAGCCGAAAGCAGAACCAGCAGCCCAAAGCAGGGAAAATCTGAAATACTAGGCCACCATGAACCAGCAGCAAGCAAATTTGGTTTTTTGAAAAACTTTAAAACGTTATATCTCGGCTATTACTAAACTGATTTAGACAAATGAGGTGTAATAGTTTTTTTAAGAACAAGCAGATTTTTTTGAAGTCATTTGTGTTTTGATAAACTGTCACTAGATGGCGTTTTAAGCAGTTTGAATATTCTAACAGCCATAACTCGGCAACGAATAAGCCGATTTTGATAAATGTGGTGTCATAGTGTCTGTAGGAAGAAGCAGATTTTTAAGTTAAATTTTAGAAAAATTATGTTTAAGCTATTTAGTCACAGGTCCAGGTACTTTCTTTACCTGATTTTTTCTTATACTTACATAATTCGCAATGATGTTTCTTACTGCAATCAGAATAAATTGTTGTTCTCAAACATTAGGAATACTTAGCTCAAATTTAATTATTCACAGTTGAGGCTACTGAGCCGAATATACTTCTTCCAGCAATTTTTGAAGTGAAAACTTCTTATGGCACGTTGTGCGGCTGAGGAATAAAGTATAAAATCACGACACCGACCGTCATCGGGATTCCCCGTCATGAATGCGATAGTAAAATTTGAATGTTCTATTGTTTCTTTTAAATAAATATTCCAAGTGGAAGACAAAAGGCAAAGCAGACACACTAACTGACACATTCCATTCTCATTCAACGATTGTTATGCTTACATGTTTTTTTCTTTCAAATTCCGCGTTGTTGCGTTGACAAATTGAGAATGAGAGCGAGAGTAAAATTTGAATACATATTCCGTTTTTTGTCTTCCATTGCATTGTCATATAAAAAGAAAACGCTCATATACCAACTAACACACTAACTTGCCATTAAACGATTTGTTTTCACTTCTGTCGGCACTCCCGGAGTGCAACCCGCCGTTTTTTTTTTTTAAATTAAATAGAATTATCAGGTTAATGTGTTACTTGACGCATGTTGTAGTATTAATGTGCTAAAATGAATACTACAAGCTAGGAGCATATTTTAATATATTTGTATCTCTGAGACCACTTCATTACACATTAAGGGCAGGGTAACGTATTTAACGTATTTTTTTCACTTTTTTTTATTTTTTTATCTAAATGAAAAACCTTTCAAGAATATTGTGTGAAAATTTGAGACGGATTGGAGCAAAAAAAAACGAAGATACAGCAGTTTAAGCAATCGTGCCTCATACATGACTCAGTGCACGTTTAAAACTTTAAAGCGTTTTTCCCACAACTCACGTTTTCAAAGTCGGTGTCCACCGTATCTTCAAAACTACTGCATCTCTTCTTTTGAAATTTTGAACACTATTCCTGTACATAATTTACGAGGTAACGATGGAGAGTTTTTTTCAAATTTGCCAATATTTATTATTTTATAATAACAAATTATCCGATTTTTTTTCAAAAACCGCGTTTTTTACTTCAAAGTGTTCCCAAAAATTGGAAAATTGAAATTTCAAAAAAAACCCCCAGCGTTACCTGGGAAAATCGATTATCTAACGAACATTTTTTTGATTTGAGATGATCCAGCACTGACTTATCGTGGACACCGCAATTCTACTTTTTTCTGAGACGCTTCCAAAAAACTGCTGCCATTGCCGTAGTTTTCAATATTTCTACCTGAAAATTTTTCAAAATATTCTTCAAATATTATACTTTGATCTACCATTGGTTTTAATAAATAGATTTTAACTGTGTTGTCGAAAAAAATTCACAAAAATGTGCCTGTTTTTGTACGAATTAACGTTACCCTCCCCTTAAGTGGTCTCGGTTTCTAAGTGAAAATTGTAGTTTAAAAACGCTGTACAAAATTTTAGCTTATGTTTCTTATGGCTAGGGGCTTTTTCGACACTCTACCGTTTGAGAATAGCACGATAGACCTCAGACTCAAGATTCAGTCAAAAATAAAATTAGAAAAGAAAAAATCTTCAATAATATCTAAGTTAGTGGATTAAAACTAAAATAATACCAATATTCTATAAATATGAGAGTTTTTAATTTTTCTTCAGTTAGCTGCAGATTTTCATCCCTAAAAAAATATGTTTAAAGTTAACTGCATCAGCACTTTTTTATCATTTCTCAAATCGTATGAAAAGCTAACAAAACGTTCTAAATTTTACTTTATTTCAGTTTTAGAGACTAGAAAAAATTTGTCTCAATATTATAAATATTTCACAAAAATTATTGAATTTCAATAGCTAAGAACTTAAGAAATATGAAAATAATACCAACGACCACCCTAATACACATATGTACTTATGTAATTGTGGTTGTGACATGTTTACGTGCCTCCTAAAGACCTAGTCATACTACTCATCGTTGATGTCACAGTTGTATGTTTACCTTTTGGATTTGCCACAAAATTTTCAAATTAGGTTAAGTGCGAGTTGTAGGAAGTTGATTTTCTTGTTGCTGCTACGTGTTGGCATTGTTGCTTTTATCGTTTTATTTATTGTTATTTCTTGTACTCGATACTATGAATACCTGTTACTTTTTTATTTCGTTTAGTGTTTTTTCAGCCTGTTCCTACTTTGAAATATATAGCTTCTTAGATTTTAGTTTTGTTTTATTATCTACTGGTTTTTACTTAACTTACATATGTCTTAAGCACAATTGCGACGAGAAATCCGCAACACATTAGAACACATTTGATCGCTTGAAATGGAACAGAATTGCTGCGGACTACCGAAAATCCGCTGACCCGTCGCCATATTTTTAATTCTATTTCGTCCGTCAGAGTTGCATTTCTAATCAGCTTGTGTCAAATTATTTATTTATGTTTCTAATGACAATTTGAATCCTATGAAAAGTTATTCTAATATAAATAAGAATTACAACGCATTTATAGTAAAAGTACGTACTGACAAACCTAGTTTCACTTTTTTAAATTCAAAAAAAGTTATTTCAAAAATTATTTTCTTGTAAAGACAAAATGACAGCCGAATTTTCCGTCGTAATTCTGTTTACTCGAACGGATTTTACCCATTGATAGATTTTCCGTCGTCCGTCGCAATTGTGTTTAAGCCAGTAAGCTACCAAAAAAGTTTTGGAAAGATTGTGAACAGTGAACAGACCTTTCATAATTGGTCAAATGAGTATATGTGGCATTATCCATGAGAAAGGCCTATAGCCTAAACCAATCTAAACGTGACGAGACGTAACGAGTAAATTCGAGTAAATGTTACTGATAGAAAGTTAACGAAAATTTTTCGTAAGAACCAAACTTTAAACCGTCACTACTCGTTATAATAGCTGTTTTACCAGCACCAAACTAACTAACTAGTTAAAGTAACATTTTGGGATAAATGTCAAAACAGACGCCGTTTCCCAACATTAATCGCGTCTTTGGCTTATTTTATAGCCGGAGAAGGAAAAAGGTCTAAAATCTTTATAGAACTCATATACACAATTGCTCACTTGAAAATAATAATGCGTTTTGGTATCATTGATATATGGTATAAATTGTTATTATATATTAGTAAATAACATTTGCATCGATACTTTTCTGCCTTCCGACTACAAGTTACCAAATAATACACAATTTGGTTAACCAATTCATATTTGACACATTGTCGTCTGACATTAAATGACGTTAGTTGTTATGCTTACCTTGATTCTATTGTACTATAGCTATTGTTGTTTTATTTTGGCTCTAGACATAACATGACATTCTACTTAACTGTCAAGAAAACAATGAAGAACCTGAAGTTTTTCAATTCCTTGTATGTATTGAAATCTCTTGCTTCGTCATGCTTTTATTGTTACTTTCTTTTTGTAAAAGAAACAGAGTCATGTCATTCGCATTGACTGAATGCTTGGCTGCGTTTATGTTCATCTACCTAAAGTTGGCGATGACGTTTACGTCCACCTTTGACGGCCGGTTGGCTATGATGACTTGTTACGTATGATGATGCTGTAAATTTAAGTGTTGCTTCGACCAACATGAATGGCATTAATGGGGTTACGAAAGAAAAGAAAAAGAAATGGTGTCATATTTTTCACTTTGCACTGATTGCCGGTTTTTTTTCTTTTGCCCTTTTGACTTGATTTCGTAATTACTTTGCATTTTTCTTTTGAAAATTACTCAGTCATATAATGTTTTCAATTTTGTAAAACACCCTTTAAAGCTTGCAACAAAAAAATACATTTGAACTTAAGGTTTTACATTAAAACTAAAAGGATTTTATGGGAAAAGTTTAATGACAAATTTAGAGTTCTGGTTTTCTTGAGGGAACTTTAGATTTTCTCTAGGGAACGGTTGAGATCGCACCGTTAGATCAATTTTTTTTTTTCACCCTTAAAAAGGGGAGAACAATTGGTAAGTACCAAAGCCGTCTATGATTCGAACAATAGGGTGCACCTTAATCCGTCCCTGAGTGGAACCCATATTTGTATTAAAGCAAACAAGCTCTACTTGTTCCCTGAACACAGTATATTCATTAAGTTTGTAACGCATCGGAGAGAACGCGGAAACTATAAAGAAGTGTAGACTTGATCATCGTCACCTTCTGAGTCAATATAGCTACGTACGTCTGTCTATCTGCGGAAATCAGGATTACGGAAAAACTGAATAAGATAGTTTGATAAAACTCGGTTCTCTGGTACATCTGGCACATAAAACTTTTATAAAGATACTGAGAACAAATACGCGAGGAACGGTCTGCACAAAAATTAGGCCTATTTCCACAGATGGCACTTTCTATATTTTTTAACACAGAGTTCGGATGACGTGGCACCACTCTTTTTAACGCTATATTTTTAAGGTAATGCAACAAAATTCCACATAAATACTAGAAATGATTTAAACAATCTCTGGGCAGAAATTGAGTAAATTTCGAGAAGAATACGTGCCATCTCTCATGCAAGCAAAAAACTTAAAAATGTCTTACCATCCCATCTATTTAAGGCAATGTAACCAAATCTTACACGAATTCTTGGAATGGTTCGGACTATCACTAGACATAGAGGGAGCACATTTTCACCCTTTCAATGCACCCTTTTTACCACGTGATAGTGTGAACATTGAATTATTGATAAACATTTCGTGTAGATAGGTACACGGATGGAGGATAGGATGTAAATACAAGCGTGTTGAATAAAGACAAATCATTTAGACATCATCTATATTTCAAAATTTTGGTTCCAAAATTCTCTATTTAATGTAATTTTTTCTCTTTCTTTCAGATAAATTTACGTTTAATACTCGTTAGTGGCAAAACAAAAGAATTCCTATTTAGTCCATCAGATTCAGCTGGCGATATTGCACAAACAGTATTCGATAATTGGCCAGAAGGTAAGCAAAATATAATTTTTTAAAAGAAGTGAACATTTCAATCTTACACTCAAGGAAAAATGGCATTGCAAATTTGAAAATTTTGACTGAATGAACACATTAACTTTAAACTATCTCGAAAATGTTAATTTGCCAGAAAAATGAGACGCGTTTTGCAGTTCCTATGTGGTACTCACTTTTGCACAAATTTTTCAAGCTCTTATTTATTTTAGTTCACAGAAATTTTCGATTGCAAATTTTAGATAATGCTATAATATATGTATTAGGCTTTGGGAGCGATTATGGTATCGCTATTATCTATCAAGTTGTTGATTGCTAGTTACTCAATATACAATAAAGTCACTATGTGCACATATTATATCAAATGTCTTATCGATGTTGTCATCGATTTTTGAAGAATAATAATCATCGTGTTAAAAATATCTCAACATCGATAAGATATCATCACTTGGTTTATCGAAAATATGGATCAGCCTTAGCAACAGTAAAAAAAAAACAACGAAAAGTAATAATTGCCGAGTAATCAAAAGCGAGAGCTTTTATCATCACCTTGAATATCATCAAAACTATTCTATTTTCCCTTTTTTTTTTTTTTTGTGAATTTATAAGATTTATAGGTCTAGTTGTGAAAGTTTTTGTTTTTCCATGGCAATAGCTCCAGCACAGAGTTGCTTATTTCTAGTCCTTACCTTAGAGAATAACCATGCCAATTTTAAATAAAAAAAGTCGAGTCCAAGTAGTTACTTAGAAAATGTTACCATTACCTCATAAAAGTGAGGAGTAAATAAACTCTTTAAAGTGAACACTTTTTTGGACCATTTTTTCACAACACTAAACCAATGAAGTTCAGCTGTGCAGAATAAAATGTCCAAACTGCAACAAAGAAAACACACAAACAATTTAAATATTTAACGTGTTCAACTACAAAGGATAAACCCAAAAAAAAAAAAAATCCTTCTGTGTGGGGCAGTGGAATAAAAAAACCCAATTAAAGCAGACCCACTGACACATTGCGACCAAAACAGATGCAAAAAAAAAACTTCTTTCATGTGATATAAACAAACTAAATATTCACACCAAAAGAGAATAAAGAACGAAACCAAATGAAATCCTTAATGTAAAAGCAAAAATAGCTTGACAATAAAGGAACATTCAGCCTCTCCTAGAGGCTGACAAACGTGTTATAAACTGGCAGTCTGTTTTACGAATTTCTGTGCATGAACAGAGTAAACGCATTAATGCAATTATCTGTTACGTCCTTTCGCTACTGGCAATACCGTCCTTTCTGATATTCTACACAAAGGTTAAATTTATGCATTTTTTAACTTTAGTATACAAAAATAGGCGTGGCATTTATGAAATCAACTTTAAATAATAATATGTAGAAGTAAAAACATTACTTGATTTAATTAAAGAAGAAAGTTTTTTTTATCTGCTACGCCCTTTTTTAACTTTAGTAAAGTGTAGGGTATTACATTGTTGCTCTGACCAAGTATTCGCAGACTTTTCTTTGATCCTGCATAATACATACGCCTATTTGTTTCTGTTGTAAATCGTTGTATGTCCTGCTCTTGTTACGCTTATTCCTCCTACCGCTGTAGAATGCAGTGGTGTCATTACAGCTCCGAGACGAGTTTCTCAAACTTGCGCTACATAAAAAGAGCCCATTAATATACGAACGGTTTTGTTTGGTGTTTTCCTACTTTTTGTATTGACGTTACCTCCTTCTTGTAATATATGCATTACAGCTACCCACCATCGTCAGACAGCCGACCACCTTGCATTCCGGCGCCATCTTTTGAGTGGTTACTACACCTTGTATATGCCAAAACGAAATGCCCCAGCGGGAAAAATATGAATCAACCTTGAGCACTTAAGTGTTCCAAACAAGCGCTTCTTAAAGGGTGTGCTTATATTTATATTTTTCATTAGCTTTATCGCACTTTTTTCAGCATACTTAGGCAATGTTCACAAAGTCCAAGACATAAATATTAGAAAACATTAACCCTATCATATTTTTTTTTTTGTTTCGTTGCTACTTGATAGCTTGCAGTTGATTGAAACGAAACATTTGAGCAAGATCGGAGCATAAAAAATTTCAATCTGGTACGCTTTATGTTAAAATATACGAGTTTTTAAAATGTTAAATAGTTTTAATTTCGTTGCGAATTAAACTAAGAAATATTAATTTCTGTTCAGACTTACAATTCCTCGGGAGATTATAGGCAGTTCTCTCTTGCCTCCTCCCGGAACAAAAGGAGCCATGGGCAGTCCTTTCAATATTTTCATCGATTTAGGCAATAAACTTTTTTACGAGTTTTAATTTTTACAAAATTTCTTGTTTACGAAATCTTTCGAAATTTTTCAAAACTATAAAAGCTTTTAAAACATAAAAAAGTTCAAAATTGTGTGATTCATTTTCTATTTGGTTTTGTTTGGTATACTATCCCTTAAAAAAAACCACATTACTTGCTGGGTTGTTTATTTTTTCAACAGAAATTTGATGCCAGCTGTTGGTTGTTGCAACAATGTCGGTGGCAACTCAGTAATTGGAACATTGTTGTAATTTCATCGATTCCGTGACCTCAAGCGATCAATTTTACAAACTCGTATTTGTGTGCTTTGTTTTATTTTTGTTACTGCCGTCAGTGTTGTTTGGGTTTTTATTCACAAAACAAAACCAAAAACCCATTTGTTCTACAAACACAAGCACATCAACACTTAGTCACTCGTGCAATGAGACCACAACACACACACACACACATATATATGAATATATATATGTGTCCTTACAGCGAAAAACATAAATGAGTAAAAAACAAAAACTTAATTGGCCTCGCTAATGGGTCAACATTGATGCTTTTGTTTTATTAACACTGAGAAAAAGTAGTGTGCATGGCAAATAGCCTATAAACGAATTGATTGCATACTTTGCGGCGTCGAGTAACGTTATTGTTCGTTTATTTTTATGTTCAGACAGTATGTAATAAAATTGACTTTAAATGAAAATTTTAATAGATACTGAATGTAGAGGATCAAAAACTAAACTCTAAAAAATGCAATGAATGGAATTTCTTAGTTTTGAAATAATGATAATTTTAAATTTTTAACGTTGCATTCAACGGAAATTTTAACCGCAAGCCGCTGAAACTAATTAATTTGTACAAAAGTGAATATAATTACAAAATCGATATTTCATTAATAAATAAATGACGCTGCAAAATTAAATTAAGCTTCTGTTTACATCGTCATATGGCGCGTTTTATTTACATTAGCATTGTAAATCACGTGACGCCCACATTTAGTTTACATGTCGTATGTTGAGTTAAAAATACGTTGATTGGTTCGGTAAAACATTTTCGCTGGTATTGTTTTAAATTTCGTACATTCATCCCGTTTAATGAAAAGTTTTGAATAAAATAATCAATTTAAATATTGGATGTCGGAAAAATATTGTAACGTTATTTTAAAATAAATGAAACCGGCATTATTTATTTAGATTTGAAAACGATGTTATTAAATCTAATAGTTGCCATTTCGCTGGCGTAACTTTTTCCATATACATATGTATGTCTAGAATACCGATGGTGTAAAACTTCTATAAATTCCGGACGGATAGCTCCAAATCTGTGTATAAATAGGCTGTTGCAAAACGTTTCCAGGGGCAGTGCAGAAAGTAATTTTTTTTTTTTTTTCAATAGCCACGCCACTAACAGGAAAACACGTTTCCACGGCTAAACCAACAGACTGATTTTAATGAAATTTAATTTAGAGTTAGATTGAACCCTATTAAAGGTTATTAGAAACCTTTCTATAAGTGGGCGTGGGAAAAAACGCTACCAAGACTGAGGTGCTACACCCATTTTCATGAAATTTTGTATGGAGATAGACCATGTGAACCGAGGGACTAGGCCGCGTTTTTGATTTCATTCATTGATTATTCATTCCGTAAGTAAATTGCAATTGAAAGATTCTAATTTGATATTAAATACATATATCTATTTTGCGAGGGTTTTGGGATGTGAAACTGGGGACTCTTTTTTTAGTAAATAATTTTTTTTTTTTTTGCATGTTGAAAAACAAAATTTAATCTTTCGCTCGAGGGGCTTGTTGTACACTCCTGCAAAAAAAAAATTGATGAACTCCGCTTTTTGCCGACAATTTTCTGGTAACGTTAAGATAGGCTGATCTTGAATAAAGAAATTTGTTTTTAATGGAACAGTGCCACGCCCCTTACAAGAAAAAACATTTTCACTGCTAAACTAATAACCGATTTTGATTAAATCTGGTACAGAGATAAATTGGACTCTGAAATAGATCTTTGTTTTTTAATCGGCCGGTGTCACGCTTTTAATCAGAAAATATGCTTTCACAGCTAAACTAATAGACCGATTTTCATGAAATTTCGGGCGGATATCATTTTTGTTTTGTTATTTCCCTTGATTTTGTTTTTTACTATCCATTGTTTCTGTATATGGTACTTTACCTCCTACCAGAACTGAGTGACTTTAACTCTCGAAATATCCCCAGTTTAGGTCATTAGCTTCTCGTTGTCACTGACAAGCAGTGAATAGTCACTGATTCACAGTGGTTTTCTCTGATTCAGCTGAAGAAAGCATAGTAGATCTGAAAATTTTGCTTGTGGCATATGGAACTGCTTAGTGGCGAAAAATTACATGTCTTCTGCATATTTGAAATCTTCCAGATGCTCGCTTTAGATAGGGTCAGTAGGGTGATTTATAGATCACTACAAAGAAAATTGTCCAGCACTTTTATAAAATAAATTACTGGTACCAGCAGACACTGACTGGACGTAAATAGTGCTGAAAATGTCCCCTTATCTAAAATCTACAATTGTTATCTCTGAAGAAAAGGAGTATGATATGTAATAATGTTTGGAGTTGAACGCTTTATAGTCTCCGACAAATGTTGTACTCGTAGTTGACAGGTTTCCCTTCTTGCTATGGACTAACCGACTTTGCTAGAACTTGTTGCCAGCAAGTAATTTCAGAAACAAAGATGATTTTTGAAGGTTTGCTATTCTTTCAGTGTCTTTTAATATAGAAATAGTTGTTTTATCGACTGTGCGATGATTGTGTGAACCCATCACATGAAATTGAAAACTCAGATTACAAACTACGATTCATTGGAATGAAATTAAAATTTTTTGGTTTCAAAATTTTGATTCCTGGAATGGATACGCCAAAGTAATGTTCACTTTTTTTGTGAAATTAAAAACTCGATCCAAAATACAAATCGTTGGAATCGAAATTTTTAAGTCATTTGACCGAGCTCTGCTGACAAATTACCAATTCATTAGTGCTTTTGAGACATTTCTGCAGAGTAGGAGTGCAACATTGTTGCGATGTAAATATTTACTGGCAAATTTTCTTGATGTTATTAACTTTATCTCAGCAATGAAATGCAGCATTTGAAACAATGGCATTTAGTTAAAGTTCGTTAGCACTTTCATTACCGTGGCAAAATACAGACAGAGGGAATGCAAAATTTTAAGTTCACATGTTGATTGTTATTTATTCGCACAAAATTTAATTGAACAACACCAGTAGCAACAACAATTTAATGCCAATATTTGCGAAAAACGTGAATGAGTAATATAAGGTAACTGCCCTTACTGATTCAGCAACATATAACAGATGAACAAACATTCAAATACTCATAGTCAGCATGAATTATTGCAGCACTACTCATACATAAAAGTAAATAAAATCAAATTCAATTAAAATTAATTAAAAAAGGCACCAAATACTTTGATTGGCAGTAAATTTTTGTAATTTTATGTTGTATTCCTGTGCATTTACAATGGCAATAACAATGACATAAGCGTTAATTAAATAAAATATATTTTCTGCTATCACCGCTTAACCCTCTTAACATTTAGTAAAACAAAATGCATGCAAAATTTCAGGTCTCATAGAAAGAGCCAACAATTTTTGCTTGTTATATGTATATTATCCCATACGATTGATGGAAAATGTGTATGATATGTTTTTTTATTTAAAACTTATATAGACCTTTGTAATAAATTTCAATTTACTATATTTAGGAGAGAAAAAAAAATTCTGCAAGTACTAGAAAAAAAAAACTTAACAAACAGCAAAATTTTATCTGATTTTGTGTGGAATGTCCCTTGTACACAGCCAGAAAAATAATATAAATGACCGAAA
Source organism: Tricholauxania praeusta (assembly GCA_949775025.1). Classification (NCBI taxonomy): domain Eukaryota; kingdom Metazoa; phylum Arthropoda; class Insecta; order Diptera; family Lauxaniidae; genus Tricholauxania; species Tricholauxania praeusta. Next base: position 160,837,665 of record OX459028.1, on the reverse strand, counting down.
AAATAGTGCGCGAAAACGTTTGCCATCGAAAAATCAGTGCTGGAATCATCTGTCTGCTATTTTCAGAAGGCAGACGCGATTAAATGATTTATAACTTAATTTTTTATTTGCATGTTTGTGAAATTGCAATTTTTGAAAGCAATAATAACTAAGTGGCAGAGTTTGTTTCTCTGGTTTCTTATGATATAATCTCTTTAATTATTGCAATCTGCCTGGCGATAAAATCACATAAGTTTGTATAGATTGTCTGCCTCTTGCATTTATCGTTTTTGTGCTAAGACACATTTTTTAAAATAAAAAGCAGACGCGATGAAATTGCTTATGGTACTTATTTTGCAGTTTCAAAAGGCTTTCAATCAACAACGTAGAGACAACGCAATGGTAGAGGTTTTTCATATTATTTATATTACTAAGGACTCCATGATTTTTAACGTCTGCCGCACAATTAAATCATATAATAACTTTGGCTTACAGCCTTATTTTGTATGTACATATATGTTACACATACTATAAACATTAATTTCCAATTTCTGAAAATTGTTTGTTGTATTAACTTTTAATTTATACTAAACTACTAAAAATGGTTTACAATAGTTTTTATTAAAATTCACGGCTATGTAATAGAAATGCAAGAAGAAAATGCTTAAAATAGACAAAAATCACAAAATTTGTTAAGAAAATGTATTTTTATGAATTTGTTGCCTCAATTTGGCGTTATTCCATAAATCATGCGAAGTTCTCTAATTTTTACTTGTGCTTTGGCTGAGACTTCGCTATACATTTTTCGTTTGTTCTTGTTGCAGAAGGCATGTATTTCTTCATTATGGGCGTTATATACAGCTGTGGGCAACTAATTGGAAACGAAATCATTCGTTGTGTTATTGGTAGTTTTTCTCATTTATTTTTCATTCCATTTAATGAGCGGTAAGTTTTTTAGCGAATTGTATGAGGCTTTTCCTCTGCTAAACTGTCACCAATGGGTTCTTGCGTAAAATTCGTCCATGGAGTCCAGTCTCAACCAATTGACAAGCGACAGTTCGTTTGGATATTTGTGCATCGTATTTATCAATTATTTTGCGTTGGATGTCTGCAGCAGTCTTACGAGGATACAATTTTGCCTTGCGCACAATCTGGCAATCCTTGTACATTCATTCTTATCGAAATGATCAAGTGCACTGAATAACATCTTTTTGGAGCAATTTAGCTGTGTTGCCTTCGCCTGATATCACATGGCCGTCTTTCAAAGCTCAACAATTGACATACGCATGGCCGGTGTACAACTTGTGGCCACTACACATGATCAAGGATACGCTTATAAGCAAATTCGGTCAAAAAGTTTTCCTACAAGCAATGACAATATCACAATATTGTTTCTAAAATTTTTATCAAGTTTTTTTTTTAATTATTTTTTTGTTTCCAATAAGTTGACTCAGTCAAATCTGAGATTTGAGCAGAAAATTTCTCATAAAAATTTTTATGCTATGAATTTGAATTCAATTATGTAATTTTTTTAAGCTTATGTGTCCCACATTTATATTATGTATAAATTTTCTGGTACACATACAAAAATAAACGACGAAAAACTACCAATAACACAACGAATGATTTCGTTTCCAATTAGTTGTCAACAGCTATATCTGTGCAACGCAGAGTGGCGACTAGTGTATTAAATTTTTGCTCGTTTCCACAAACCAAAATATTAAAATCTTAGTAAAATTTAAAACTTAACTGCCACTAAATGTTTTATGGTACTGAAAAATAATCGCACTACCATTAAATGTTTGATGGAATTTTATTTTATCTTTATCGAATAATTACTTATTTGCCACCGTATACAATCTTGAGTTTTTCGTCGATGACAAACCGAAATGGAATTTAAAAACATAAGTTCCATTTTTTTGTTTATTTTAACAAGGTACTCTTATGAAATCATATGTTGGTAACCTAGTTACTGCTGAACCAAGCAGCCTCCTCCAGATAAATCACTAACTACGTCAATGTAAATAATTGTCTAAGAAATATAAATAACAATGACAATTCATCATATGGAGTGAATAACCCTTGGCACTAAAGTTACTATTACATTTTTCAATATGCACTTAATAATACAATGCTTAAAATATAATTATATATGGTAGATTGTAATTTATTTTTTAATACATTTTACCTTTGGTACAAAAAACTTGCCGTGGCTGTTATTAAATTTTAGTCTTTATTTTTCAATGAATTTGAACGATTTTTTTTTTATCGACAGTTAACAAAATTTTAAATTATCAGAGCCAATTGTTGAAAAAAGTTTAAAACATTCTTTATTTAGCATAAAAGTTAAGCTTCTTTTTACTTTTTAAAAAACTTCTCCAATGTTTTTAACTATATAACCATAAAGCTTCCTTTATCTCTTTCAAAATTCATTTTTAACCTAGCCAAAAGAATAAATGTTTCAATAATGTTTGCCCACAGATTAGTTGGTCTTTACTGTTCAACCATTTTAATATAACTTGTTTCAGTTTCAAAAGACATAATTTTTCGCAAACAAAAAAAACCAATTTCTAAAGATTTAAGTAAGAAAAAAAAAACAACAAAATATAATTTCCTAAAGTATTGTTCTTTATTTTTATTTTTGATATGAAAACAAAAAAAAGTAAAGATATTTCAGCACTCATCAAATTAGTATTCATCGAACGAACAAAACTCATTTAAAGCAGCCTTTTCTTCTTTTTTTTTCATTTTGCTCGCTTATCGTTCGTCGTCTTTAATTTAACTCACATCACACCATCTTGTTGGACTTTAAAGTCCAACGTGATTGCCACGCCCATATTACCATCAGGAGGAAAGCATGTTGGTTTGTCGCATTGACATTCTTGCCAATTTTACTACAAGGATACTCTGTACCGATGGACTGACTGACTGTTTAATATTCATTTGTCGTCCTTTAATGAAGGCGCTGCATTTGTCGCTCACTTATCCTGATTTATTTGCAATGGCGAACAAACGGCGCCAGCTACATGCCACCAGCTTTCTATGTGTGTTACCATGTCTCTTGTATGTTTGTATTTTCTCTACTTAATTGCGTTCATTCAACATTCGTCCTTTCATTGTTTCGGTTTGCCAGCAGCATAGTGTGATTCTGTATGTGATTTCCTTGTTTTGAAGGTTTTTCCGTACCCAACACTACCAACTTTGGTTTGTTGTTGTTCTTTTTATCCCTCGAGATCACAATGAAAAGAAAAACAATGGATTAAATAGACCACCATGTGACACAAGGCTGAAGTGCGTTTCGATGCTGTTTTTTGGCTTTTGTTATGCTTATGATAGTTGTTGTCATATTTTTAAGGGGAGGGGGAAATCATTTCCAAGATTTTAGCAATAGCACAGAACTTTACATTTTACAATGCTTGTAAAATAAAAAGAAACAGCAAAATATAAACTTTTTACTAAAATTATTTAAGTAAACTCAAAAGGTCGAAACCTATTCTTAGATTGAAATGACCTTCGCCCTTGTGAAAGATGTGCACGAAAGATGTAAATTCATTTGATTGCGGCATTAATTTGGAGTGTGAGATTTATAATTAACATTATGTAGGAGAAGGTGGGGCTAAACCGGACACTTTTTGTCTTTTTGCAAAAATAATGTAAAAAAAATATTAGAAACCTGGGGTGTTATATATCATTCGAAAGCTACAAATCGCATATCGCTTGATGGTTTAATATGTATTCAGTTTGGCGTGAGCTCATTCAGACTATACCAACCTCGAAATCGAAAAAAGCCAAAAATGGTGGGGCTTAACCGGACAGGGGGTGGGGCTAATCCGGACAGTCGCGCCAAAACCAAAATGAATAACAAACATGAAGGCACATTATGTTTAAATGTTATTTTGAATCTTTATTGATGTATTTCGATGTGTTTCGTACAAGAAAAGATTGTATTTGATTGAAAAAATGTTGATTTTAAGTGCTAAACGCAAAATGATGATGAAAAAATTTTGGATAGAAAAATGAAAATATTTTTTTCTACGAAAACTTAACGGAAAATATTGAAACTCATTCAAAATCTTCATCTGGTTTTCTTGACCAATCTGCCGCTTGACACCATGCAATTCTGATGCATCTTGAATCGACGTTTTATCACGAATCACCGAAATAACAGCTAATTTAATTTTTTCCTTCTCGACTGCAGGCATTTTACTTTTGTAATTACGCACCATTTGCAAATAACTTAAAATAATTAATATCAATGTTTATTGTGCTTTAGTTATGTCGTAGAAACATTCAATGTGCTTCAGAAGTGTTTATGAAAAACAAACACGAGTTTAAAATGACAAATAAGGTGTCCGGTTTAGCCCCACCTCGATCGAAAAACATTGATGAAAAATATTTTATCATAAAAACCACTAACACCATTCGATTCAGCACATCTTAATTACCTAAAAACACTCACCGAATATTCTGCACAAAAATTTTGAAAAAAAAAAATTTTACTTTAAGCGAAAAAATACATGTCTATGCACTCTTCGACGACTGACGCTAAACTGAATGATGAAATATCATCGACACTTGGGAAGTTAGTAGCTTATGACAGGGAGCGTTCATCGCGCATATGGCCGTTCCGATATTCAAAGTAGTTTTTGATTAATCGCGACTGTCCGGTTTAGCCCCGCGTCTGGTATAGCCCCACCTTCCCCTACATACTCTCGTTTTCTTGTAATTCGCGAGTTCTTTTTTGCCTCACCCATATGGAGGAAATGCTCAGCAAAACCATAAATTTCCACAAGCGATATCTCAAAGAAGAAATCAAAGTTTGAGACAAATCCAAATGGGTTTTGAAAGCAATGAGATGTGCTTTCGTCGTTTCGTATTGAAAAGTTTCATCCAACACAGAAACAGCGTTTTTTTGGACTTTTAGGCTAGGATATTCCGAAAACCGGAGCTGATGGGTCAAATCAGAAATCGAATTCGGCGCGTCAAAAACCTTCGAAGAAGTATAGTTGCGTCTGTCTATATTACGTTTGATCCGTTCAAAAAATATATATTGACAACGTTAAAAATCAAGTTTGAAACTTTTTCCTAAAACTATGGAGGTCCATAAAGTAGTTCAAAATAAAAGTACTTTCTTGGCTTAAATTACATTCATTATAACCAGCGTTGGATTAAGGTAGGGCTAGACGGGTATAAAGCTTCGAACCCCGAGTTCAAGAAGGCTCCCAAGTAGCGAAGTATGAAGCTATTCGCTAGGGGCTTAAAATAGGACAAGAACCATGTTGTTTTTAAGAGAAAAGAAACATTTGGACCTTTTTTTTTTTTTGATACAGCGTTGCAGCGGAAAAAGTTATTAATGTTTTCAATAACCTTTTTTGCTCATCACTAATGTAAATTTATCTTTTTTTCATACATATGTAGAAAATATAAGTTTTACCCTATTGTGATCATAAAATGTTTGTTTTTGTCGGGGCTCATTTCAATTTTTTGGCCCCGGGCCCAGCAAAGTGTTAATTCGCCTTTATTGTTCATTTCTAAAATAAATCTTTGTGCAGCTACCATTTAAAATAAAGCGCCTAAAAATTCAAGATAGGTGATTAGATAGATGCTTGTACGCGTACAAGAATTGTTTTTTTATATAAATTACTTTCTGGAAAATTATTCAAAAGTATTAGTTTTTGACAAATATATAATTCAGTTTTTGTGAAATAAATGCTCTCCGGAAATCTCCGATCCACTCCAGATTGTTGTCCCTGAATTGAAGTTAAAAAGGCAAACGTGAAAGAAAAGCTCAAGTGAATAAATCATCACGCAATAAACATTGGAATATTTTTTTATCCTTTTTGAGACTCTTGAATCCTCAACTTTTTTGAAAAAAAAATCAAAAAAATTCATAAAATTAAGTGACGCATAAAATCGACGTGTTTTCATCTGCTCTACTTGTGGCTTACTTACCGAGTTACAACCAGGCCCACCACGATTCTGTCGACTGACGCTTATCAGCCTCACTTAAACTAACAATCGTACAATAAAATTGAGCGGGAGGAAATGACTTTGAAAAATGCAACACTACCTTCCATACTATTATATTGCCTCAGAGGCGTCAATTTGACAGGGGGAAATGCCCCCCCCCCCCCAAGGATCTGATATTTGTGTTAATTACATCGATTCAATTCAAAATATCATCGATTTGATATGTTATTAAAACTCTCGTCCCGCCTCCCACCCCCAAGCCTTTGGTGAAAAGACACCACTTTACTGCCTCTATAAGAATATGGCTTAATCTTAATTTTGAACCCTGGTAAGATAAAGTTGCTCTAAAAGACTTTTAGACACTGATGAATAAAAATACGGTTGAGTAAATTGTAAACTTGAATGGACAGACATACAAGCAGACAAGTGGAAAATGTAAATAAATTCATGTTGAAATGTGTAAAAATTTAAATGATAGAACCTCTTAAAAAAAAAACTGAAAACAATGGAGAAAACAACAACAATAAAATTGTCATCAGTGATATTGCAACGCGAGTATTGACGCGTTGATGTCGCCATCGTCGATGAAGCAACATCGGTTTATGTGGAGTTTTTAATTTATGTGGGTTTTTTAATTATTTTTTTTTTTTTGCTTTGTGTTGCGGAAATGCAATAGTTAGCATATTATAATAACATTCATCGAGATATAAATAAATAAAAGTTGCATTGAAAAAATATTTTTTTTTAACTAAACCCCTATAATTTAAATGTAACATAAAATTAACTTTGTATTTCTCATTTTAGATTGGGAACGTGAAGCCGTCTCGAAAGCGGAAATATTGCGCCTCATCTATCAAGGTCGATTTTTACACTGTAATGTAACATTAGGTGCACTCGGACTTCCATTGGGCAAGACAACTGTAATGCATTTAGTGCCGCGTGATAATCTACCAGAACCTAATTCGCAAGGTAAGAGCAAAGATGCTTATTACAAGTGTAATTGAGTTTTTTATTGAAAATTGGTATAATATTGCGAAAATTCTTAAAACAAAAATTATTTTTAGATCAAAGACAAAAAAGCAAAGGAGGTTCGAGTAGATGCTGTTCGACGACATGTTGTATTTTGTAACTAGTTGTAGCTGAGATTTAAATTTAAAATTAATATAATAAAAATTATATATTTTATAATAAAATCCAAAAAATATTAATTTAAACATTGAAAATAATAATAATAAAGATAAAAAAAAAATCAAAACATATATGGTATACATATAAGCCAAGCAAATAAACAACGTAAGAAAATTCAAATTTAAAAACTTAAAGCAAAAAACTGAAACTGAATATGAATATGAAATTATTAAATGAAAAACAAACAAAATAAAAAATTAAATATCTTACGATAAATTTATTGTGTGTGAAAAAGGTAAAAAAAAAAAAATATTTTAATTATATTTGTAGATATTTGAAGTTAATTTAATATATATATAAAGAAACAAAATTACGAACAATTCTTAAAAAACTTACTGTAGAAAATATATAAATTGAAAATTTATTTTTCTTTTTTGAATTTAAAAAGTATTTTAAATAGTTAAGGAGATATTTGTACAGTTAAAATAATTTAAATGTGTTGACGCTTTGTTTTTATTTTATTGACAGCGTTTCAAATTTTTAAGAAAGATATATTGTACGTATTAGACTGGCACAAATTAAAATGGCAAATTCAGTTTTCTTTCAAAACAATGAATAAAGGGGATGCATTTTAATGAGCTCTCTAAATTGACATCCTACGGTGCCATTAAGCTTCTTTAACTGCATATAAAAAAAAAAAACTTCCTTCAAACAAAATCTGGTTGATTCTGAATTCGGAATCGGTTTTGACCTATCGTGTCGAATTTTTTTTTAAATTTTAGAAAGACTTGTAATAAACGTTAAAGTACATTTGCATAAAATATAACACTAGTTTACAAAATTAAATTTTTCTCATGCACGCATGTATTTTTTCCGCTTAATTCGAAAATCAAGCTTAAAATATTTTTTATGGAACATTTTTCGAGATATAGCTAGATTTTTCACTTTAAAAACCATATCTCAAACTCGAAATGTCCAATTTAAAAGATTTTGACAACAAATTAAGGTATTGAGATAACAATTCCCATTTACATTACCCCTCCAGCATCACTTCTTAACCCCCTTATGGAGCAAATGTACATATGTACATTTTTTAAATTTGACTAGAATGCTCCATAAGGGGGATATGCAAAAAATATTTGTCTTTTCATGAGGAACCATTTTGCCTAAGGCGTCAAGCATCTCAGACTTCAAATAAAAAAAGTCGCATAAGAACGTTTTTAGCCGAATAGGTAAAAACCCAATACCGATTTCGAAGTCAGCATTCAAAAATCCATAGTGGCTCATTAAAAAGAAACCTTTCGACACTATCCGAAATGGTTTTGAAAAAATAATTTTTCGTTCCAGTCTAATATGCCTGTTGGGAAAACCATTTATCAACCATGCAAAAACTATATTAAAAAAACCTTTTTAAAGTTAGTACTATAGAGTTAAAAACATAAATTTTATAATAGTAAAAATTTTGAAAATGCAATTTTCCACAACTTCCCTAACTAAAAATTTTTTGGTAAAATTCTTGAATTACTTCTTGATTGCAAAAAAATTCGAACTTTGTTGGTTTGGGAGCAATAGAAAATATAAAATTCAAAATAAAATGTATTTTTTAAGATATGTTTATATAATTTTATAAACATGTCAAATTTTAATAAGTTTTCATCACAACAGTCAATCACATTTGTTCCATTTCCCTTTTGATTGTGTCATTATAAAACTAATAACACTAGTTTACACTCAAAATGTTCCATTGATCTGAGGTTACTTTTCTTATGTAGATTTTCCTGCTGAGTTCGAAAATGAAAATGAAAATTTTTTGAATGGTACAGTTTTCGAGATATTGTGGTTTTTTCACTTTTTTGACCTCTTCTCACTTTAAAATACATATCTTGAGCTGGAAATGTCTAATTTATTCGTTCTTAGTGTCAAATTAAAGACAATAAAATGTCAAACAAACGTGTGTAATTACATTTCTTATTAAAAAAGTGGTTCAAAAGATATAGATGAAAATAGACCAGATTTTAAGAAAAATCAAATTTTACATTTGATTCTAAAGCCACGAAAAAATAGAAATAAAGTAAAAAAAATAATTTTACTTCTTACACGTAGAGCTGATACTTTTACGCAAAATTTAAGATATCCCATAAGAAAATCGGCTATAAAATGACAACGTTAGGAGCGATTGAATGAATGAATCCAAATTCCACATTTTATGAATATATTAATTTTTTCGATAATTTTTTGAGCCTAATCGTTACAAAAAAAATTTTTCTCATGTACCTTTGATAAGAGGATAGTTTTCTTATGTACTTTTTCCTGCTGAATTCGAAAATGAAAATGAAAATTTTTTGAATGGTACAGTTTTCGAGATATTGTGGTTTTTTAATTTTTTCGACTTTATGGACTTTCACTTTTAAATTTATATCTTAAGCTAGAAATGTCTAATTTCGTCGTTTTTGGTACTAAATTAAAGATATTAAAATGCCAAACAAAAATGTATGATTAAATTTTTTATTGAATGAGCAATTAAAAAAATATAGATAAAAAATTACCAGATTTTTGAAAAAATCAAATTTTACGGTTGATTCTGTGGCCACGAAAAAATATAAATCGGTAAAAAACTTCAAAATTTACTTCATTTGCATAAGGCTGACACCTTTTTGTGAAAAATAAATGAAATAAAAAAAAATAATTTTACTTCATACACGTAGAGCTGATACTTTTACGCATGTAAAATTTAATTTTTCTTGAAATCTGGCCTGTTTTCATCTATATCTTTTGAACCATTTTTTTCATAAAAGATATAATTACACACGTTTGTTTTTCATTTTATTATCTTTAATTTGACACTAAGGACGAGGAAATTGGACATTTCTAGCTTAAGATATAAGTTTTTAAGTGAAAAGAGGTCGAAAAAGTGAAAAAACCACAATATCTCAAAAACGGTACCATTCAAAAAATTTTCATTTTCATTTTCGAATTCAGCAGGAAAAAGTACATAAGAGAACTATCCTCTTATCAAAGGTACACTAGAACAATTTTTTTGTAACGATTAGGCTCAATAAATTGTCGAAAAAATTAATATATTCATAAAATGTGAAATTTGAATTCATTCATTCAATCGCTCCTAACGTTGTCATTTTACAATCGATTTTCTTGTGGAATGTCTTAATTTTTGCGTAAAAATATCGGCTCTACGTGTAAGAAGTAAAATTATTTTTTTTTATTTTATTTCTATTTTTTCGTGCCCACAGGACCAAATGTAAAATTTGATTTTTCTTAAAATCTGGTCTATTTTCATCTATATCTTTTGAACCACTTTTTTAATAAGAAATGTAATTACACACGTTTGTTTGAAATTTTATTATCTTTAATTTGACACTATGAACAAGGGAAATGGACATTTCCAGCTCAAGATATGAATTTTAAAGTGATAAGAGGTCGAAAATGTGAAAAAACCACAATATCTCAAAAACTGTACCATTCAAAAAATTTTCATTTTCATTTTCGAACTCAGCAGGAAAATCTACATAAGAAAAGTAACGTCAGATTAACGGAACAGAAAAAAAAAATCTTTTTGTAAACTAGTGTAATCAATTAATTGATCTTTATCCTTACTATTTACGAAAGCTCAAAAGTTTTTACAAAAAAATACATCAAATGTCCATAATTTTAATTTTGAATATTACAAAAAATATTTTGAATGTAACTTTCTTCTCTATACCTATGATAGTTTTATAAGTAAGGTTTGCGAGGGCTCAGAAAATGGGCAAAATATTTCATTCCAAAGCATTCACTTAAGACTTGTTCAAAAGAGGTTTGCATGGCAAAATGAGCCGTCTGTCTTGAAATGCGAAAATATTTATATATCCTTAGGACCAAAAACACAAAGCAAAAACAAAAAATTAAAGGTAGAGAAGTATAAAAATTGCATGTATTTTTTAAAAATTTGAAATGTTATTATTTAACATTGCAAAACTGTTTTGAAATAGCCAACAGCTCCTTAACTAAAGCAAAAATAAATCAAGGTTTGTGCAATTTTAGCTAACCCTAAAACTATGCAATAGTAAGTATTTAAAAACAAAAATTTAAGCATCACTGCAGTTCGAACGCAAACACTACATAATCTTTTATTGCGTAGTTTTAGGAGCCAATTTAGATTAGTTTATACAAAATTTGCACATATCCTCAAAATACAAATTACAACATTTTTCTTTGTTTTTCTTTTTCCTCTAAGCAAATTTTGTGTATAAATTAGTATGTGTTTTGTGAAGGTTAAAAATTTTATTAGCAAAATTAATTTAAATAAACAATAAAAATGTGTATTTTAACTAACGAAAGTATATTAATTAAAAACTAAGTAAAACAAAGTTACAATCGTTCTAATGTGATTATTTAAAAACCTATTAAAAAGGAAAAGAGAAAAAAACACTGTTATTTATATTTTAAACCAATTATATTTTAACTGCCTAGATCTACGTTTAATTAAAACAAAATTTTTGATTGGATTAGCACATAATATCAACAAAAATTGCAAATGAAAAACGAAACAATTATGTATTTCAAAACAAATAACTAGCGTATACATAATTCAAAGAAGAAATCAAAACTAGCCACACAAAAAAAAAGCAAATAAAATAAAGACTATTTTGAACCTGAGTTAAAATTTAAAATTTCAAATAAATCATAATTTAAATAAAAATGCATATTCATCTTGAACTACATACAGATATGTAATCTATTTATATTTATAAAGGGTGTTTTCAAATAAGAGCGCCGCATTTACGCTTCGAACTAACTCATTATTAACTCAACACACTTAATAACTGAAGTAATGGGAAAATAGCGCGAAATTGAAATGCGGCGCTTATATTGCCCACTCTTTATATTGGATGATTCATGTAAAATGTAACAGCTCTGTGACCAAAAATTACCAACTCAAGAAATTTTTTTTCTCCGGCAAATAAGTTCTTGACTTTATATGAAATTATAATAATTTTGATTCAGTTTTGAGAGATTATGATATGATTAAAAATATGGCATCAAATAAAATTTCCAAAATTTATATACAGTGTGAACTAAAAGTCTAAAACTAAAAATGCTACGCGATTTTTTTTATTTTTAATTAATTTGTCATTATCTATGGTGAGTTATAGCTGTTTACAAATTATCTTTCATATATTGTAGATATCAGATAGTTAAGCAGCTGTAACTTCTGCAAAAAATAATGACAGTGATTTTTAAAGCACCATTTTAGAGACAAGCTTTGAAATTTTTGAAAATAAATTTAAATATAGAAAATAACTATATTAAAGCGGCTTAGAAGAAGAGCAAAAAAAAAGTCCACAAAAAAAATTTTAATTATCGATTTCAATTCCACCCTGTATATACATTTTTTTTTATAACATCATATCATATTCTTTGAAAACTAAGAAGCTCTTTAATCTGAAAACATATTTCTTGAAGCTTTCGTCTTTGGGGCGGTCATATAATGTTCGCAGTTATGGAATTCAAAGTTCCAACTTTTGAGACCATGGCAAATTGTTTGGTGCAATACAACTTAGGCCGCAGAGCTATTACGTTTGACGCGATTCATTCCTTATATATACAACTTTCCTATCACTTATATGTAACATTATATGAAGAGAATTATAAAAAAGAACTGCTCGGCGTAAAACCATGGTTTGGAAAGTACATAACATATGGTCTTTAGGGTGGTTGGGAAAAAGCGACTTCCTTAAGACTTACCGCCTAAAAAGTTAGTATGTGTCAAAAAAACTAAAATTTCCAAAAAATTTTGAAGATTTGAAGATTGTTTTAATTTGCGTTTCCCTACATTTTTAAGCCCAGAAATTGCAAAAAATACATCTTAAGCCTACTATCTCTAGCAAATGTATAATTTTTTCGGATACATTACTTTCTTAGCATAAACTAACCTTTTAGACGGTAAGATCTAAAAAAATTGTTCGTTTTATTTGCGCCAACCTAATGTACATATACTTATTTATGGGTCATTATATTTCAATGGGCCACTCCCTGTTACCAAAAATTTGAGCAATATAAAACTTTATGCATGTCGTCGGTTTTTACAACATAGCGATATAAAAAAAAAAACCAAATGCCGTAACCAATTTGAGAACCCAAAAAGAACCACCCGATGAAGTCGTTTTTTTAATTACTTAAAAATTCTATCTGTTTAAATTAATTTAACATATATACATATATTGATTTGAAATTCCGTTATTAAAAGAGCACAGCGTGTTCTAGAAGTGAAAAAAATCCCGTTTGCATATTCAAGTTAACAGTCACTATGCTATACCTGTGGCTACAAAGAACAACAGCTAAACTCGCTCTGTGATCCCAAGGCAAAGCAACATAAGTGCTGTGTATAAGCATGTAACTTATAGTGTTTCGCGTTGTCATTACAGATCAACTCTAGCTGTTATTCATTATTGTCACAGATATATATGTAATTTATTTTGATTTTTTTTTTCAATTTGAATGTTTTATATCTTAAACAGTCTAATTTAGCGCTATTTTATTTGGGCCATTTGAAAAATTAACTATTAAGTTTATTTCCCTTTAATTTTACATATATGTGTAATTTATTGTAAAATTAAAAAACATTTAAAATATCTTTAAAAAAATTTGTTTTAATTTTATTCACCAAACCGAACTAGTTTTTCCTTGGCCGAACTAGTTGACTTGTATGCCTGAATATATGCAATGAAATTTTAATGTATTAGCGCTGTTGCTAGCGAAGCCGGTGCTGTACATATGTGTGATATAAGTCCTGAGCTGCGTCCGAAGGCCGCCCACTTGCTCTAACTTTTAAGCAGAATTACTGTGGCTAACGAAGTCGAAGTTGGGCATGGTAAAGGATGTATGTCCTGATCGAAGGCTGCCCACTTGCGAAGCATACAATGAAATTAATAAGTCTTTTTTTGCATACCACTATACTTCTGCACGGCTCAGGGTGTACATCCTATAGTATGTCCAACACCAGCTTCGCTAGCCAGTGCTTTTGCATTAAGATTTTATTGATTTTTAGGCTTAAAGCTAGCTAGGCCAAACCTTGGAAAATTCAGTTTGGTCGGTTACATAACATACATATATACCTATATATGTTTTTCAAATGGCTCAAGAAATGTAGTAAAAAAAACAAAAATTTTAAAGAAAAACAAAGCTTTTAATTCAAAAAGTTGTGCAGATGCAGCTCGAAAATTGCCACTCGTTTTCAGTAGCTGTTAGTTGTTTTTAGACAGACAAACAAAAATTACAAAGTAATAAGAAACAATTTCAAGCACTACGTTTCGTTATTGTTTTCATTAGTTTGGCTACGATTATTTGTCATTGTTATTCTAATTTTAAATTTACGTTCTGTTTCTATGATAAAAAAAGGGAAAAAGTTTCTTTTTGCTTTAAATTGGTTGCTTTCTTGTATTCATTTGATATGTAAATGAAAAATCGGTATTATCGATTACAACTGTGTTTTTTTAGAGTTGTAAGAGTCTTATGAATTAAAAATTATCGAATTATTTCAAATCACGAATCGGTGCAACATCAGTTATTTATTACGAAGTGGTAAAATAATTTCATTTTTCAATGTTGGCAACTCAAATGAAAATGTGTTAAGAAAAAAAGTTCAGTTTAATTAACTTAACTTGAGTCAACTTAGGTTGAGATACCATAAGTACATAATGGGGGCCAGTAGTGCAGTCAGAAGTTTTTATGGGGTGTGGGGTTACCATAAAAACGTATAAATCCAAATTTAAAGATTTTCTTGTTTTTATTTCGAAGATTTCTTAAAGTAAAACATACGAAATGGATTTACTTATTAGGGTCAACTTGACATGAAAAATAATTATTTTTTAATGTAAACATATTAATTTGAGGGTTAAAATTCCAAACCCACTTAATTACGCACCTGGTGGGTATTAAAATAACCACTTTTAAAATTTTCAAAATTTTTTATTACGATAACTGTCCTACAAACTCTAATCATACTATGTTTGTATTATATATTTTATGGTTTTATATATAAACTTTTAGATTTCAAATATTTTATAATTAAAAGATTGTATTATGTATATATAAAAAAAATTATATTTTATTTAACGATTTAAGTTTTTATTTCTTTAAATAAATACAAAAAAAAAAATAACCATTATAATTTTTATGTATCTTTATTATTTTATAATTTTTAAATAATTGTTTTTACCATCTGTTAAATGATAAAAGTATTTATTAAGGAATATTACAAGGAATGATAAACTGAAAATACATAATCTAGAAAAAATCTGTGAATAATTTGGTTGTTTTATTGATGAAAAAACATTGAACGGAGTAATTAGCTTTTTTCGGTTTTTTATCACTTTTTGTTGGTTAAATCTGTTAGTCTCAAA
The DNA here is from genome assembly GCA_949775025.1 of Tricholauxania praeusta. Classification (NCBI taxonomy): domain Eukaryota; kingdom Metazoa; phylum Arthropoda; class Insecta; order Diptera; family Lauxaniidae; genus Tricholauxania; species Tricholauxania praeusta. The sequence goes on along the minus strand of OX459028.1, from coordinate 160,822,189 downwards.
TCCAAATGAATAAAAATTTCTTATAAATAATATACATATGTAATAAAATCAGTATTTTCGTTTTCATCTTTTGTCGACTGAAGTTGAAGTTGCTGCAAAAGTTTTTAGTTAAGTTCCAACTTAGAATATCGTTTATATAAAAAAATATTTTTTGCCAATGTAATGGATACCTTCCAACATTTTTTAACAAAATCGAAAATTCCCAAATTTAGCATGTATTATTGACTCAGAAAACAATAATAGAGTTTTGCCTAATGAGCGAGATATCGAGGTTCAAAAACTTAAATTTTGTCAAATAAACAAAATTCACTAAAATTCATACAAACACCACATAGGCGGAGAGCCGGCTGTAGAAAAGTCGAATGTATAAGATTACAGGATGAGATGTATGCCAAAAATTAGAGATCGATGAGCCTAAAGCCTGTCGCGATTGCCGAAAATGCCCGAATTTTAGCAAATGTTTTAATTAAAACTGTAGTACACAACAGCTCAAAATGTATGCCAAATAATAGAACTCAAAGAGGCCTTAATATAATACCTGAGATTGCATTGATGAATCCTTCCCCAAACATGGGTTTTCACCGGTTTTTTGGGTCAATTTTCTTGAAATTTGTGCCGAATGATAGAGATCGAAGAGCCTAAATAGAATATATATAATGTCCTAAACATTAGTTGACACCCGTTTTTGGGGTCAACTTTTCTTAAATGAGTGACAACCCATGTTTGGGACAGGATTCGACAAAGTACGTCCTATTTAATTTCCTTAATTTTTTGATATGTTAATTATTGATATTAGCCTTATAGCTTAAATCGAGTTTTTTTTTTTTGTGATTGGGAACAGTTTTATTAATTTCCTTTTTTAAGGAAAATAAAAGATTTTTTTGCCTTGTTGAGTTTTTGAATGCCTTTGAAAACCGGTATTTTGAAAATTTCGAAAGCCGGAGATGTTTGAACAAAATGGTGACTATTTTCGGAATAAGTGAGCGAAAGACATTCAAGAAATTGCAACTTTCTAGAAGGGTGTATTAATTTTGTCATTCCATTTATAACGCATAGTAGGCAGAGTGCCAGGTATAGATCATCGTGGCCACCGATATAATTTGATGAGGTTTGGGACACAGGCTGCACCTTCAAACATTTTTGAAGGGATTGGAAAATTTGGAAAAATGGGCAAAACCGGTTTACAGACACGCTTACAGCAAGAACTTCAAAACGCTATATTGAGAGAACTATTTATGGTAATGCAAACAAATTTTACATAAATACTCGAAATAGCATCGGACAAAAAGTTTGAGCATCTTGGCAAAACGACGTATTACCACTAATGCAAGCAAAAACCTCAAAATTATCTGCCTATAAAGTTATATAAGGTAGTGAGCCACATTTCACAAAAAATTAGGAATAGTTGCAATAAGCACTAAACAAAAATTGGGCTTATTTTGATATTAGGACGTGGCACCTCCCATATAATTTAATACGCTATAGAGTTTTGTTATATAAGGTAGTGAGCTACATTTCACAAAAAATTAGGAATAGTTGCAATAAGCACTAAACAAAAATTGGGCTTATTTTGATATTAGGACGTGGCACCTCCCATATAATTTAATACGCTATAGAGTTGTATAAGATAATGCACCCAAATTTCATATAAACACAAGTAATGGTTCAGACAAGCAACAAATGGTCAGATTTTGACATGAGGGCATGACACCTTTTTGACAATCAAAAATCGCTATACTGAGTGCTATTTAAATAAATGCTGTCAAATGCAATATGAGAACGTTTGGTGAAGTCAGCCAGTACGTGAAGTGGCTTTTTTCCTACAAGAAAAATTTAAGACTATTAAAGCGGTGGCAGGTAATTTTAGATGGTGTTTCGCTATCGCCAACAAAAAGTTACTATTTCAAAATATTAAATTTGTGTTTTAAAATTTATTTCAGAATTATCCTTTGAAGAGGATAAAACATTTCTTTTTTAAATTATACATAAAACTACTTTCTTCAAAGCACAAACTATGATAGGGACAAACTGCGCTAAACTTCAAAAGGAATAACAAATTATTTACAATAAACAAAGGATAATTATAGGCAACAGTTCGATAGCGCATTACTATGCATACACTGGTAGCAACTAGAAAGCCTATAAATATGTTGTATTCATTGAGACTATGCAGTCATTGTGAAAGTTTTTCCGTTGCAGCTCAAAATTTCTCTAAGAAGAAGACCAGAAATGTTGTTTAGTCCACAACCTGATAATGATACACATTTTCGATTTCCGCCACAGTGTATTTGGTTAAAAATGAATGGCTCCTGGCCGTTGGATTCAAATTCGGATTCTAAAAACACGCGCATTATAAAACCGCATATCTTTTGCCGTTTTTATACGGTATGGGCGTGGTATATTGTTATATCTGTCGGAATAACAATATATTTTCAATCGGTTTTTCTTGTCGATACCTTTGGCAATATCATTATGACCACTGAAAATTGCTGTACGACTTTTATGGGAGCGTTGAATTTTGTACGTTTATTGCATCTCCGTTTGAATCAGCATAGGTTTAGAGATTTGATTCAAAAATTTGTTAAGTATATCTGGATTGTAAAGTAAGTAAATTAATACAATAAATAGCATCAGCATCAAAGTAAATTTACATTGCATTAAGAAAATGAGAAAAGAAAGTTTAATAAATATTTATTTGTCATATAAAGATTGTAGCAGACTAAGCATGGATCAAGTGCGTATATGTAGAGTGAAAATTAGTGAAGTGTATCCATGATTTTTTCACCTTCGGGTTTTTTGTTTTGAAAAAAGTAAAAATACGTGCAAAAGTTAAATATTCCTGGAATTTGTGTGAAAATTTGATTGTATTACCCTAAATAACTTTTAAGTTTTTGCATGTTGGGAGGTGCAACGACTTCTTGTCGAAATTCCCCAACTTTTTGTTCAAAGCTTGTCCGAGCTATTCTTCAAATATCTATCTCAATATAACATTTAAAATGTCTTATTTGTATGGGCGGCAGGCGAAGGTATGTGCGTGAACCGATTTTGCCAGTTTTCAATCCCACGAGCTATGCCTGTGTACAGAAATTTTCATATCTGTCACGCCTCCTTTTATGCGTTACAAACGAAATGACAAAGTATATTCACCATGAGTTTAGGTTATTGATACCCTACATAATGTTAAAGGGCTGACCTAAAAATTAGTCCATCACGTCAAGTTTTGAGATTTCCTAACACAAAAGTACAAAAAACAATATTTTTTCACATATTTGAGGTTTGTTTTCACAGAACTTGAAATAGCATCTATAAGTATGATTCGATCTATTTCGAATCTTCCACCGAGATATGACAATTTCGGTTTGAATTTGAATAGATCGATGAGTGGGCTAAAACTTTTTCTTGTGACATACGACTCCCCAGATTTTTTTATTGTTGCGAAATCCAACGTTTGTAATTTATGGTACATTTCCACAAAAAAAGAAACACACGTAGCCCATGCCCATTGCTTCAATACCTCAATTTTTATTTTTCAACTGATACGGCCTAAATCGAAACCAATGCTTGTGAGGCTGCGAAAAATCCATCATATGTTTTTATCAACAATTTTAAGATATAAATGTCTACCTCTTATAGTAACTATATAATTTACTTTTTAAAGAAGGCACTCTTTACATCTCTAATACTTTAAAGTATTTTCATTTATCGGTTTTGTTTATAGAAATACTCATCCAGAAATTGAACGTGCATGCGAACGAAATATGAACACTTTTCGTGTAATGACCATACTCTTATCGGCATTAATTCTAATGTATTGTATTTTGCCATTGGTAGAACTTTTTAATGTCGGTTGGCAGGCAGATGAGAAACCTTTTCCTTACAAGATGATATTTCCATACGATGCACATCATGGTTGGCGCTACATTATCACCTATTTATTTACATCATTTGCTGGAGTTTGCGTGGTAACGACACTTTTTGCTGAAGACTCATTGTTTGGTTTCTTTGTCACTTATACTTGTGGTCAATTTCGAATATTGCATAAGCGTATTGACAACATCATGCCGACATCGTACAAGCGTGTTAATCGTAGAAACGGTGCTGAAAATGTACCCGATTGGCTTTATCAGCACGAATATAAACGTGAACTGGAGAAACTGGCGCATATGCATAGTAAGCTGGTTGAGTATGTATTTTTGAATTTTAATTTATTATAAATACATGTAGTTTAGTAGGTGGTGGCAACTCAATGAAAATGTTTTTTCCATTGAATCTCCAATACCATTTCAAAGCTTTCCTCTAAAAAATTTCTGATTTGATGGAGAGAGACGTGCTCTAAGTTTTTCATATTTAAGAGATTGCAAAATCTACCAAATTTATGGCGCATGGTTCCTCTAAAAGTCAGTTTTAGTTACCAAAAGCCAAAAAAGGTGGTGTCTATTTTATTTTTGCAATGACCATAGTAAATTACAAGTTCCTATGTAATACTGAATGTGAAGAGTAAAAAACAAGACAGCAATTCCATTAACCCTGGAACGTTATACTTCGTCGAAGCGACGACGCGCTCTCACTCTTTGTTCATTAACTTTGTTTATACCGCATATTATGCTTTAATTTTTTTAACAATGTTAATCTATGTCGAGAGCTTGTCGTTAACGGACGTTTGTCGCGTAAACAGCCACCAAACGTGAAATTTAACGGTACAGCGTCGTCAAAACGAGACGCTGAGTTTTGTAAGTCCTGCTCAAAATAAGCTTAATGATCGATTTTTCTTTTTTTTATATTTTTTAATATAGATATAATATTGAAAGACTGTAAGTGTACTAAGTCAAATTTGTTTTTTTCTTATTTTCCATACTATGAAAAAGTTCCCTTAAAAAAATAAAAATGGTTTTAAGCCAAAAACAAATTTATTTTTAAGTTTTATTTTTTTGCTTGTTTCTGAATGAGTTAAGTGAAAATGATTTTTGTGAATTTTTAATTTGAAAAGTTTACCCGTAATAATTTTTTGAAAAAAAAACGTTAGTCGATTCGACGAAGTATAACGTTAACGTATGTAAAATAAGTATAACGTTCCAGGGTTAAAAAATAACTATGTGGGGTCGAATAAAAAATCATATGTGATTTGACAGAGAAGATCGAAGTTTAATCTTTCAACCGGATTGCGTTGTAACAAGAATAAGCTCTCCTAAGTATAACCTTTCTGACGTTAGTACAGAAAAGTATAGAACAGTGCCGAAAAGTCGCAAAATGTCGAAAACCATCGAAAATGGTATAAGTCGAAAGTGTCAATCGAAGTCATATAGTATGATTGAAAAAATTTTGAAAAAGTATATGTACATTAGAGCGGTTCAAAAAAAAAATTTTTGATTTTTTCACGATGTGTCAGCGGATTACAATAGCCTTATATGTCTGGACAAGCCCCATTACTAGGATTAAGGTTAATATTGAAAACTGGATTAGCGCCCTCTGTTTTAAGTAAACAACCCATTTTCAAAAATCTTGATTTAAAAAATGCTGCAAGTTGTAGAGGTTATACAATTTTCCAACAAAGTGGGTATGGTTTTCGGGAAACTATTGATCGGGGAATTCAAATCCGTGATTGGTTTTTTTCTTCTTCTTCGTTTCTTACAAAAAAATTGACAATTGACCGGACAAAAGTAAAAAAGTACCAATTTTCCACTTTCTAGCTCCAACACCTCAAATATTATGTGACCGCTGATCCCATGGAACCTCATTTTTAATGAATTGATATTTCTTTAAATGAATGCCGAAACCGCATATCATTATCTTATTTCAAAACAGAGATATCTGCATTTTTCTAAATTAGCAGACCTGATTTTTTTCGAATCGTGGTCGACAAATTTGCATATTAAGGTGATTCTAATTTTTTTTTATTTAAAACAGTAACCATCAATCGGGGAATTCGAATTCGTGATTAGTTTTTCTTCTTCTTCTTTTTTTTTTACAAAAAAATTCAAAATAGACCGGAAAAAAATTAAAAAATTCCGATATTGTACTTTAAAGTTGCAAAATCACCCAATATTATTTTGCTGCCGATCCCGTGTTACATAATTTTTAATGTACTGTTATGTGCTTAACAGAATGCCGTAAACTGCATATCATTTCCTTATTGCAAACCCGAGATATCTGAATTTTTCCAAATCAACAGAATTGCCATAATTGAAATATTCTATAGATTTTTCTAATACCATATATTCAAAAATTCAAATTATGTCACTTCTGTTAATCTAGAAAAATGCAGATATCTCGGGTTCGAAATAAGAAAATGATATGCAGTTTACGGCATTCTGTTAAGCAAATAACAGTACATCAAAAATGATGTAACAAGGGATCGACAGCAAAATAATATGGGGTGATTTTGCAACTTTAAAGTACAATATCGGAATTTTTTAATTTTTTTCCGGTCAATTTTCAATTTTTTTGTAAGAAAAAAAGAAGAAGAAGAAAAACTAATCATGGATTCGAATTCCCCGATTGATAATAACTGTTTGAAATAAAAAAAAAATTGAATCACCTTAATATGCAAATTTGTCGACCACGATTCGAAAAAAATCAGGTCTGCGAATTTAGAAAAATGCAGATATCTTGGTTTGGAAATAAGATAATGATATGCGGTTTCGGCATTCATTTAAGGGAATATCAGTTCATTAAAAATGATGTTCCATGGGATCAGCGGTAACATAATATTTGAGGTGTTGGAGCTAGAAAGTGGAAAATCGGTACTTTTTTACTTTTGTCCGGTCAGTTGTCAATTGTTTTGTAAGAAACGAAGAAGAAGAAGAAAAACCAATCACGGATTTGAATTCCCCGATCGATTGTTTCCCGAAAACAATACCCACTTTGTTGAAAAATTTTATAACCTCTACAACTTGCAGCATTTTTTAAATCAAGATTTTTGAAAATGGGTTGTTTACTTAAAACAGAGGGCGCTAATCCAGTTTTCAATATTAACCTTAATCCTAGTAATGGGGCTTGTCCAGACATATAAGGCTATTGTAATCCGCTGACACATCGTGAAAAAATCAAAAAGTTTTTTTTTTGAACCGCTCTAATGTACATATACTTAAAAAAAAAAGTTAAAAATTTTGAAAAACACGAAAATGGTTACATATGTGTATGTTCAAATAGCCGAAAATGTTGCAAAATGTTGAAAAAAGCTAGAATTACTGATGATTACGATGTTAAAAAGTCGATGGATGCGGAATAAGTCGATAAATGTTGAAATGATATTGAAAGTAATTGCAGAGACGATAAATTTACTAGACTGCAAATCCAAAAACTCATTTCGCGAAAATATTAGATCACGTTCCCCTCTGCCAAGTCATTTACATTTGTTGAGTGAAAGTTCAAGTGGGGTCTGCTGTTTTCGCACAAGGTTAATTTTAATTGAGATTGCAAGAGTCTCGAAAATTTATGCTGTTTGTTTGTCCTTTTAACAAACAGAAATATGATACACTGAAGAAATAATCAATTTATTGAAAAATTTCATTTTCTTTTGGCTTTTTAGATTTTCAGATGGCTTGGAACATTTGATGAGTCCTATTATGTTAGTTAACTTCAGTATTTCATCCATTTTAATCTGCATGGTGGGATTTCAGCTAGTTACTGTACGTACTTAAACAGCCTTTAAATCAAACTGGAAGATTTCAATTGTTAATATACGTATATGTACATAATATTTCAGGGCAAAGATATGTTTATTGGGGATTACATAAAATTTATAGTCTATATTTCATCATGTATATCACAGCTCTATATACTATGTTGGAATGGAGATTTATTGATACAAAACGTAAGTTTAATACGCGCACAAGCTAAAGTTCATCATTCATTTTTAAGATACAAAATATGTCTTTAGTCCACCGATACAGCTTGGCATTTATACGCTTGCAACTGGCAAGGTGTTGACAAACAAAAAATAATTGTGCAAAATAAACTCCCACTGCAGTTTGCTGCAGCACAACGACAACCGTTACAAACTTACTGTCCCGCTGACATTGAATTTCAACTGAGATTAAAATTTATGATTTTACGAAGTCAGAAACCAGTTAAAATTACTGCACTTAAGTTTTCGACGTTGTCACTGCAAAGTTTTACAAAGGTTTGCAAAATAATTTTTCTAGTTTGCATTTAAGCATAAGATAGTAATATTTTCTTTTATTTAAAGATTCTTAGCTCTTCAATGTCATATTTTACACTTTTGCAAACGGTTTATGATGAGAACCAAAATTAGCTCTAATAAAACAACACTCACGCATGTTGTAGTTAAAATATACAGTAGTTACTTAAATAAACAACAAAAAAAAAATCTACAGCAAAATTAGAGTTCTGAACATTGCATGTCGTAAATAAATCGTGATGTTTTTAGAGTTCTAGGACTTAAATTGAAATGAAAAACGAATAAATTAATTTTGAATTCAAATTGTTCTAAATTAAAAATTATTTTACAATATTTATTGTTTGAAAATAATTTCCGGCATATGTGCACCACGATGTGCTTTAGTAAATTATTGATAAATTTCGATCAAAATTTACTCTACTCGATGCAACAGCAAGACGAAGGATTGTACGTATTGAAGAAAATATCGATGCAAAAGTCTCGATTACTGAATTATTTTCTATGGGGATATGTGCATGCAATATATTAAGTAAAAAAAATATTTGTATTCAAAGTTGATTTGAATGCGTTTTATTCCAATTTTTCTATCACTCTACATAAATCATTTTTAGTAAATAATTTGTAATTACTCTGAAATTGGAAGCATTTATGATATAAATAACTTCCGTCCGTCAATTATAATGAAATTGGTGTTCCAGTCTCTTCTTTTGCTTCTGTAAGTGCACGCGCTTGGTGTGTAAAGACCGGTACGTTTATACCCTGAAGAAAAATATTTACGATACGATATTTACATTAACATTTTGAATATTGTTTTTAGGAAAACAACTTTACAAACCTGCATTTTAGCTGAACGTATAAACGCCTTGTTTGAAGTTACTGTTACTGCACGCATTTGCATACCGAATGCAAATATTTTTAGACTTCGTTGATTTATTTTTCCACTTGTTTTGATCAAAGACAATTCATCGGGAATTGTTAAAATATCAGGCAACACTTCAACACGCTGCATTAGATCCAAAGCACGTTTACGTTCTTGTGAACCAGCCAGCAAGGAGATAATATCTTGAAAGGATTTGTAAGCCGTTTCACAACAGATGAGGCGTTTTTCTAACAAGTAAAATAAATTTTTTGGATATAGGGAAGCGTTGTTTTCTTATATGCTTTACAAAATGGGCTATGTTTTTAAGGGTGGAACCTTTTTTTACATCTTTACTAAAAGCAAAAAAGTTTTGAAGTTGAAAGATTATGAACCTAAAAATGCAATAACGTGAAAAGTGAAAAAGTTGTTTTTTTTTGCATTTTTTAGGCTAGGATGTCTCGAAAACCTTACGTGATCGAACAGTTAGAAATAAAACAACTAACGCTCTAGAATTGTCGCTGAGTAAATGGCCACTTGCCACTCTGCTACTTGCCGCTCTACCGGTTGCTGGTATGCCTCTTAACGCTTGCCGCTCATTGCGTGGCCAAAGCCTAAAACTGCTTAGTCAATGTTTACACGAGGAAACTTTTTCGGCAAAGTTTCCTTATTTGTAGGCAAGAGGGGAAAAACAAAAGGGACGAGGTGAAAAAACTGTCATATGTCGCAAACGCGAAACGAAAATCACAAAAGAGAATGGACAAGAATTTATCTCTCAGACTTTCCTCGTGTAAACGTCGACTTAAGCGAATTTATTATAATTTTTACCAAATATATTGAAGAGTTCTCTACAAAATAGCATATCATTTTTTTATAAAAAAAACTTAATCCTGATTTTTGCATTTAATTTTTCGAAAGTTTTTTTGTATACTAGTGGATATTTTATCTCAAAAATTAACGGACCGGTGCTATCCATATTTTGTACCAAATATTTTTAATATTATCTATGATGTTACGTAGAGGTTTTTGTGATTAAATGATTTTTAATACTTTTTTTAAGTTTTCAAAGTTAATCAAAAGATCTACCGTGCACACCTTCAACTTATCAGACAAAAGAAAAACGATTTTTACGCAGAATGTTTGGCTCGAGGTCTGTAGTAGCTCAAACGTAGATATGACCAAGACTACTATTAGTCTCGAACGATAAGTGGCCCGGGTTAATCCGATCTTTTGCATAGAGTTTCAATAAGCTTTCGTTTAAATGTAAAAATGTATTTTTGTGAATTAATTTTATACCAAACATATGAATGATATTTATACTCACCTACAAAAAGCTTGTCCAATATAGGTTTAAGTGGGACTTGTCGCTCCTTTTCGGCTTGCTCAGTCAGTATACCTTCGAGAAATATCCAGTTACAACTGCCATTAGTTACAGCACTAACATATGCCAGTAATGTGGTAATGTCCAAGTTTAAAGTGCTAATATTTGCAATATCAGCACTTTCATCGAACTCAGCTGGTTGCTCTAATGAGGCTGTTTCAACACCAATGGCTTGTAAGTCTGATAGTAGTTCATTTTCAATGTCATGGCTGAAGTAAAAAGCCACCTTTTATTTAAGTATTAAAAAAGAATTAGTTTTTTGGTCGTAAGTATTATAAGCACATTAAATGGGGTTTACTTTCGGTTCCTTAAACATACATAAATGTTGGGAAGTGGCATCTACAAACTCTTGAGCCTGATCGAGTATACTTCTAGCACCGTAACTTGCATGACCTTTTGCAGCATCCGCTAAAGATTTGGAATTGCGGGCAATTGCTGAATAAAATAAATATAAAATGTGTACATATGTATGTTAACCATTTGCGGATCTATGGAAGGTTTTCGGTTTTAGCCATTTAGTTTAACAAGATTATAATTTTTTTAGGACATCACAATTTTCCTAAAATCTTCAGATACATCACAAATTGTCATTATTTGTTTTATTTAGTCTTCGATTTATTTTGACGTGTTTTTTCGAAGACCATCGCCAGATTTCGGCGCCACAGAAATCGTAATATCCCCAAATAATTTACACTCGAAATTAATGACAGGAATATATTTTAAATCACCTCACCTTTTATCCACTTTAATCCATTTTCACAAACGATGTCCACTCTTAGTGGATTGCTACGTTCTTCTATTGCAAAACCGCAGTCAATATGTACAACATCCCGTTGCAGCTGCAATATCTTGACTAGAAATTCATAATGTGTTAAGTTGCTGCATTGCACATGATTCACCTTTAGCGTTCCACTCCGGATGACTTTTTGCAAAAATTTTATTTCTTGATTTATTTTACGTTGTATTTTCTGAACACCTGGTATTTGTTTGAAAACGTCAAGCTGTTCAATTAACTCATGCCCTAGTAGAATTTTCTCATTACCACGATCAATCAATATTTCCAAGTCATTATCCAACTCCATTGTTAAAACCTTTTGTAATTCAGAAATTAAAAATTTCGAAATATTTGCAAAAATATGCAGTTTGACCTGTTTTGTTTGCTTCAGTAAAAATATAGCAACAATGTTATGTCAAAAACAGCTGTTAGTATTTTGATGCAAAGATATTAGCTTCGTTCCAGAACTTTTTGGGTAAAACCCTGTAAAGCTGTCAAACACGAGAGAATAAGAAAATTGCGCTCTGTAAAATAGAATTAATGTAAAAAGTACAGGAACGGAAAAAAACATTTTTTTAGCACGAGAATAAACGTCAAAAATTTTTGAATTTAGCTGGTGCAAAAAGTTAATTTCCTAAGTCCAGACAACAAATAAACATCTTAAATTGAATGTAGTTGAACAATAAATTTAATTCTATAAACGCAAACAATAAAATGGAAAATAAAAATAGTCAAAATAAACTCAATGTTTACAATTCAGCTTGCACAACATAGAACAGCTGAAAGTTTTACACTTTTAATGAGTTTACACACAAAAATTCTCCCTGTAACTTCTTACAATGAGAGAACATAAATTACTCTCTCATTTTCGTTCTCACTTACAGGTTTTTCGTGTACGGGAACGCTTTTTGGGTAAAATCCTGTAAAAACCTGCAAATTGTACTAATGCATTATTGTACGGGAACGCAACTATTAACTCAGCGTCCTTACTTCTGTTTTCGCTTAAGTAATTAAAAAAAAAAAATATTTTAGGAATTCCCTTAATACATATGACAAAAAGTGACTTGAAATTTTAGTGAAAGCATTTATCGGGATTAAATTACTTGGTTCACTTATATTGGAATATTGTAGGTTTGTTCCAGAACTTTTTGGGCTGATTCCTGTAAAATTGTCAAACACGAGAGAATAAGAAAATTGCGCTCTGAGAAAAATTGTAAAAAGAACGGGAACGGAAAAAGTGATGTTTCTAATCCGAGAATGTACGGGAATGCAGCTTATTTTGAAAATGAAGGCTCAAGTTTAGACAATCGATATGTTTTTTTTTTTCTTCAAACCTACTTTTGCTTGAGTGGTTTTTAATTCGATGTTAAGATAAGTACATATTCAAGAAGTGTCGCTTGGATCTATTTTACCAGATATACTGCCGTACTAAGAGAAAAAGACGTATCTCAAAAAAATTCATTTCGAGTTAATTGATGTTTTGTTTATGTCAATTTGTAGAAAAACCTGTAAAAATGAGATAGAGGAAGTTTTCTTAGTAGATTTTTTATATGATTGAACTAAGATGCCGACATTTGGAGTATTTCATTAGACGCGGAATTTCTTAAGCTATCCGATGCCATCAGAATCTCGGATACTTTTTTTTTTTTTGAGATACGTCTTTTTCGCTTAGTACGGCAGTATAGTCATCGCAAGTTTCGTATGTAGCTTTTCTAAAAAGCAGTACAAGTTGAGAACCCTATGAGTAATTTTCACAAAATAGGAATCATATGAAAGGTAATTTAATAAGCTATAACACTGGAATACAAAATTTTAAAATCTGTACGAAAATCAATGTTTGGACACCATTCGATGAGGAATTGTTGACAATCAATCAAATTCTCATTTCCTCTTGTTTATTGCTGTTAAGAGGTATCCAGCATCAGCTGCTAATAAGATTTACTAGGTTTATGTTTAAAGTATGTAAGTATATCCATAGCATAAACTAATTACAAATTTGTATGGGCCAAGTTTTAGCCAAAGCCTCCTTTTTATTTGAGCATATATGTAACTCGCTCATTTTGTGATAGTGTTTAGAAAGTGTATGTTGTTGACTTCATTATCAATTTGATATAATACCGCCCCTAACCCTAACAAAAATTCATTTGTCGATGTAGATCTATGCTTATGATTATTTTTTGTTTTTTTTTTTAAGTTGAGGTTGTGGACAGAAGTTTTCTCAATTCATCAACTGATCTCTGCTCCATATTTTTTTTTAGAATATCAAATAGTTACTGACAAATTTGTTACAAATTTACTCAGATACTGCATTATTCCTGCAAGTTGCCCCAACTTATTTGTAAAGTCATCTCTGCATATTTATCATGTAGTAGTAGAAATATTTTTAAATAATGCACCACCCACCCACAACTTCCGAAGATGGTCTCCAAAACTAGATTCGAACGATATTTTTTTGTAAAAAACAGTTGTAACGAAAATATTTTTTTTTTGTAAAAAACAGTTGTAACGAAAATAAATTTAATTCAAAAAAAAAAACAACAATCAAGAAATTCTCTTTTAGAATTTATTTGTATTATCTTAACAGATTTTTTTATAAAAATTTATGAGCAAAATATGATTTCTAACATAAGATTTCATAAATCATAATAATTTAAAGTTCGACTTTGTTAAATTAATGAAATGTAAATCGTCTTTTAAAACTTAAATTTTCTCAACTGGCTTTAGTCCCAAAATATAAAAACATTGCTTTAGCACAGCTGCGGTAGCTTCACAAAGCAAAATCCTACTGCGGTTGACCTTAACAATTTCTCCGCTTTTGTTTTTCTCAATACAATAGCAACTGTCATAGAATTCCGAAAAAACAGTGCACAAATCATAACAGAACTCGCATAAAGCATGTAGTAGTAAGTCGTTAGAAATTTTAACCAAGACATCAGGAAATTTAAGGATTATTTTCGCTAATTTCCATTCTTTTTCGTGCTCCAATTCAACTGACACTGTTTCCAAAACCTTTTGCAAATTTGAAAAGTCTTCGCCGCAATTACGTGAGATTGAACAAATTCGTGTAAATGCATACAAAAGGTAAACTGCAGTATTACCACGATCTTCTAGCATTTTATCGAAGGAGAACACATATTCATTCGTGCGGTTGTGACACAAATCAGCATATTTAATACAACCATAAGCTACAGATTCCTGTGCTGCTTTCAGCTCAGTAGGAGTTAGAACCTTATCACGTTCTTTTTCTATTAACTTATCCAGAGCACGTCGTAAGCCCTCATCTAGCAGATCAGACAATTTCACCGTTTCACCTGATCGAGTTTTGAATTTTTTGCCATCCTCTCCCAGAACGACACCGAATTGTACATGATCAGCACGCTGTTTTTTAGGATTGAAGATTTCAGCTCGTTCAGCAGCTAGAAAAATATTCTTTAAGTGTGTGTTCTGACCAGCATCAACTACATAAACAAGCCATTGAGCATTTTCTTCTTCAAGACGGTATCGTATTGCAGCCATATCAGAGGTATCATATGTATAACCGCCATCAGATTTGACAATAGTCAATGGAATACCCGATTTTGTTTCTTTGGGCCACATTATCTTACGACCCTCATCTAACTCAAGTAAGTTTTTCGATTCCAAAAGTTTTACGACTTCAACCATACGACTTTGGTAAAAAGATTCACCAAATGGTTTATTTGTGACATCCAGACGATCGTATATCTTCTGAAATTCTTGTCGTGAAACATCACAAATGAGTATCCATGCTTTTGTTGCATTCGGTTCACCACTTTGTAATTGAACAACGCGATTGTAGGCACGTTTTTTAAAGTCTTCGTCTTCGTCAAAACTGAAGAAGAAAAAATAAATAAATATCACGCTCCTTTAAATAGCAATTTTTTTCTTAGAATTAAATTCATTTTTAAATGTAATTTTTAGGTACTTTCAACTTATATTTTTTTATTTAATTTTGAAGGAGAGTGGACGCTCTTGGGTGGAGCACCCACAACCAACAGTATTGTATAAATGTTATTGGAGAGTTATTATTCTGCAGCTTAATAGTTGGAGCTAACCTCAGAAAGAGCCATCTACATTATAGAGACTTTGCAATTACGCCGCCTGGGAACATAACAGTATTAACTCTATAGATGTCGCAACTTTTACTTCAAAAATGTATGTTATTTGTCGAGACTCATGACAAAACTTTTAATGCCTCAGGAAGCAGTCCGTCAAGAGCTAGAGGCAGCCCCGGATTAAGAAATTTGCCGGCAGTTGCAAAAATTGCCAAAACTTCTTCATTTATTAGAAAAAATAGTTTTGTTTTTTAATTTTTGATAGGCAAAAAAAAACAAAAAAAAGGTCCTCGTTCCTGGACGAAAAACACTACGAAAATGGAAACAAAATTTTAAATACACTTCAACATTCTCCATTCACAAAATATTTTACAATGTTAACAAAGTTTCCGTCAATATTTGCCGCCCTTTAAATCTTGCGCCCTAGGCACGTGCCTACTCTGCCTGTAAGGTTAATACAGGCCTCGCTAGAGGCTATTATTAACTTTTGTATTATTATACATATTCTTACATGGAAAAAACTACTTTTTGCGAAATGGTTTTATGAGCAAGATAGGATATACTACGGCCAACATAATAACACTACTTTTACTAGTTTTAGTGGTAATATCACCAAACAGAATATTTCCAACCTTGTTCAAATTTGAATTGATTCATTTCGTACCGCGCAGATATAATATTATTCAATTATAATAAGATTGCCTACATACATAGTATATAGAAAGAATTGGTGAAAAAACACGAACTGTCCGATGTATGAGGTTTTACTTCAAAATTTTTTTGACTTCCATGAATTAATAAAATAAGTGAAGGGCTATATTTCTGGGGGCAAATATACTAATTTACCAATTTTGTTTTGCCATTCTTGGGGAAATAAATAGGAAAAACAAAAAGCGACAGAAAAATTGGCCGAGACACGCATTTTTGATTAGACTAATACATATTTTCACACATTGTTAAAATCATCGTTTATCAAAACAATGTTATAACAATGAGTTAATTTCATCATTTGCTCACCGTTTTTTCGATTCTTTGTAAAATGCCTGCAAATCGCTTATTGGTGGACTCTCATTTATGTAATTAGGAAAACTATCCTCCAGATGAGCAATCAACATACCAAATTGCGTACCCCAATCACCCAAATGATTAACACGCAAAACATCGTGACCCATGAATTCCAAAAGTCGGCAAATAGACTCTCCAATAATTGTGGAACGCAAGTGTCCAACATGCATTTCCTTGGCAATATTAGGCGATGAAAAATCAACTAAGACTCGCTGTTTATTACAGTGTGGAGGCTTCACTCCGGATCGAAGCATATTTGTAATGGCACTAATTGCGTATGACCTTAAAAAACATTAAAATTTAGTAAATATTTTCGAAATTTTTAGTAAATATAAACACTTACTTCTCTAAGAACACATTAATAAATCCTGCGCCAGCGACATCTGACTTATTTACTAATGGTGATTGCTCCACGTGTGCAACAATTTCATTGGCAATTTCCCGTGGTGATTTATTTACACCTGTAGCTTTCAAAGTTTTAGCCAACGACATGGCACTATTACATTGATAATCACCAAACTTTGCTGCATTTGCGTTAACGGGTGAAATTATCGCTGCCGTCCCAGCGAATTGTGGAAATGCCTTAGCAATTGCATTAGAGAAAAGATCTACCAAGTGATCAGTGATAGAAATCAGTTCATCAACTACAAGTGGAATAGCAGCGGGTTCTTTTAATGTATTGCTAGTGCTGCCAGCAACAAGTTTCTTTTCCGCTGCTATGGCCTATAATAAAAAAGGCAATTTTGTTATTCCATATCAACTAAAATATAAGTGTTTAGCCTCACAAATATTAGCCAAAATAAAATGTTAATTTCACATCGACATATATTATAGTAGGTCCCGCTTATTTGTCTCATCAGCATCGATTACCATATATTTTTGCTAAATTTAATAAATAATTTTTCGGCTTTTCAGCCCATTACCCCCAGAGTACGTTCAGCTACGATCCGAGCAGTAAACGCTTTTTGCGCTATTCGTTAAGCCAGCCACGCGAATTCAATCTGTAAATTTCGTGCGAATCCAAGCCATCAAATTGCAATCGATGAAAATTTTTTAATAATTTACATTTTAAAGCTTTTTCGAGTGACACGCTCTGGAGCTCTCTTGGAGTCTTTCTGCCACTAAGCTTTTATCCAATAAAAGATAACAGAAGCGTTTTTCTTGAAACCGCTATTAAATTTTCATGTTGAATCATATATTAAAACAGCCCCCCACCCCTAGACTACCGTCGTCTCTCGACACCACAGTTTTATATGTTTTGCCGGCAGACAAAATTACTTTTCAAAATTACTTAAAATTAAAAAAAAATTATTTCACTTACATTTTCCAGTATAGCCAAACGATGCTTCAGTTTTGTATTTTCCATTTGAAGTTTAGTACACTCTTCATCTTCCAAACCCTCACCTGCTTTTGTTTTTAATATTTGTTTGCGTAGCTCCACAATCGTGCGTTCCTTTATATACGGATAAATGCATTCAATGTTAACTCCATTATTGCATAGCTATTTGTTCACATTTCATCATCTAACTTACCAGCTCGTGTAGCCGATCCACTTCTCGTTTTAATGCAGACATTTTTATTAGTTTAAAGTTTCACAATTTTTTATTTTTTTACACAAATTGCTACAATGCTCTGCTGCCACATGGAGCGTTGAAGTTTAAACGAAAGAAGTGCTTTTTTGACAGTTCCAAATGTTTGTTTTTTACCCACATTTACACTAGGAAATTCTGTGAAAGAAATTCTTGCCTATTCTCTTTTGTGATTTTTGTTTTGCGTTTGCGAAAACGACAAATTCTGTACCTCGACCCTGTCGATTTTCCCCTTTCCAACAAACAAGAATTTTCGGAAAGAGTTTCTATGTGTAAATGCTGATACATTCCGATAGCTAAATTCTGTCCATTTTAAACCATGAGTGTAAACAACACAAATGGTAAATTTTGCAGACGTTAATGTTTTAAAATGCTTATTTGACAATTTTTCGGGAGTCATATGGTACTGTCATATATGGTATACAAAATAGGTTCATTCCTGTAGTAATCAAAAGGAATTTTATATACAGGATGGATGGATGCATCATTTAAGAGGTAAAAAATAAAAATGTAAAAAGGATCGTTCGGGTTTAGTTTCTAGTAATGCAGATAAGCTAATGAAAGTTGCGTATATAGCTTTTTATTAAATATCTTAAAGTTGAGAGACCCTAAATAGATTTTCAAAGTATGGGTATCATATGAAAGATAATTTCATCAACTACATACCGTCACCAAAAAATTCAAAATCGAGTTATTGATTGATTATGATGCTTTCGATAAAATACATCTCCCAGCCAAATTTTTTAATAATATGTCCAATAATAAAGATTTTACTAACGAAATTGAAAAGTCCGTAGTATGTTTGTAGTTCAGCATGCTAATCAAGAATAATATACATGTTGGGTGCGAAAAGGTCTCCTTCATATTTTTTTTGCAGCTAAAAAATCGCTGTAGTAAGTTCTTATAGGAAACTTATGTACATATGTCTGCAATTTTCGAAGGCAATATCCCCGAAACTATATTTAAGAGGATCCAAAAATCATCAAACAAAATTCAACAAAATCAAAATTTTATTCCTTTAAAAAAACAAAAGCTTTCACGCTAATCAAAAGACGAAGAAGCAAGGAATTTGAGGAAGAGAAACGAAGAAGAGAGTTAAATTGTTTTTCCAAGGGATAAAATAGCTTAAAACATTAAAAGTTTTGAGGATTACTGATTTCCTCTTCTAATGTCCAATAATAAATATTTAATAATAACAACACGGATACTATATTCGAAGCTTAGCGATCCAAAATCCATTAGAAAAACATAGTCTGGTTCTTTATACTAAAAACTATTCGATATATAGCGAATTAAATTAATAGTGTTATAAGATCCAGAAAAAACTGCGTTAAATAATAAGTATGGTAATAAGTATGGTATTATGTTTGCATGAATTAAAAACATCTTATTTTAAAGTGAATAATGTAAGGGGGATATTTACTACTATATATTTGATTTCTTAACAGAAACCAAATAAATAATTTGCTGTTATAAGATATTCATAGCGAGTCTGAATATACCGCGTTTTGCGGTGAAAAACAAATTTCGAGCGTAATTACCTAAATATCCGCAATATATACCATGCTATATTTGAACTATTTACACCGAGATTCTCAAACATTGCACCACAATACACCGAGATTACCTGAAAGTCACACTGGAATACACCAAAATAAATTATACTAGAAATTTTGTTTATTTAATATTTTGAACTATGTATGTTTAAGTGAAATATAACTTATATGTAAATATGTAATCATAACAATATGGCAGTAAGCATTTTTTGATATTTTTTATTTCTTATAGATTTCGTTTTTATACGAGATTTTGGGTTTGAATGAACCAAAATTTTTGGTTTCCAGTGAAAAAAGTTCAAGAAAGTAACGTGTAATTTCGGTGGAATTCAGTGCATTGGGATCTGTGAGGTACCATTTTCCAACATGAACTGTTGTCAATTTTGAAATTCAAAAACTCAGTTAAACTATTTAATTTTATAAAGGATGTACTAGATTTATATGGACTAAAAGAAAAACATGCAATATCTTGAAAAAATAGAAAAAAAAAATCTGATTAAAAAATTAGAGAAAAGACTACTACGTCGATGAAACTTTAATTGGCATGACATCAATGCTGGATTAGTCGTGATATCGATGGTGATTTCAACTGCTGGAGAAATTAATTACTTGTGTGATATAATTTAATCGCTGTCTTGCACGCTGTCGTTATAGTAAACAGACAATGGGTTCTTGTTTAATGTACAAAATCTGTTGGATTTATTTAATCTGATATTTATATTCAAGGAATTGTTAGTGGTCCAGTTTGAGCACGACAAGGA
This sequence comes from Tricholauxania praeusta, assembly GCA_949775025.1. Classification (NCBI taxonomy): domain Eukaryota; kingdom Metazoa; phylum Arthropoda; class Insecta; order Diptera; family Lauxaniidae; genus Tricholauxania; species Tricholauxania praeusta. The sequence goes on along the minus strand of OX459028.1, from coordinate 160,801,993 downwards.
CCGCTCTTTTTCTTTATCCATTTTATGAAACTATTTTTACAGCACTTCCTAAATTTCAACTTTTACTAGGGATTCCGATGCAGGCCTAGGCCACGATCACGTATAACAGCAGCAATAGCTTCTTGATAGAAATCCAACGAGTTATCCACTGCAGGTAAGTAGAGTCGTGGTCGTCGTACTATCGGCGCTAAGCTTACATTGGCTTCCATTGCATGCAAACCATGCTGTTCGATTGCCATATCAATACCTGATTGCTCTACAAGTGGACGCCTCAGTAAATTTGGTAACTGTTGTTGTCGCTGACATGATGCGCGGCCAGCTTCGATACGTCGGTTGATAAAGTTATCACATTCACATTCAAATATCGCATTGCGCTGCCACAACACAAGTTGGTCGTCCGTCATTTGAACTGAAATTATGAACATTTATGATCAAAAAGTTTTTTGGTTTTGGCCAATACAAGGCAAATCATAAATTGTTCATACGTACAGTTTGTTTCAGGAAGCGGAGCAAACAAAAAATCCATTGTTTATTTTAAATATGTATATGCTATGTGCTAAGTTAAATGTTATTAAATTTTCTTATTTACTTTTATTTTTTGTTTTCTTTTTTTTTTTTCGTTAAATGAGTGGTGTGTGGGAAATACGTCAATTGCACGGTTGCACATTTAATTAAGATGTATGTATGTATGTTCACACAACAGCTGTTTCGACAATAATGCCACCTAGTTACTTTGTTACTCGTTAGTCCGATAGTTCAATTATCTTACAAAAAAATATTGCACATGAAAAAGTAACGAATTTACGAGGCTGGTGTGAATTCCACTTATGTTTAAGCCCAATTTCCATGTGATCTTATCTTATCCCATATCAGGGATATCAAATCAAGTTTTTGTAAGAAAGAAAAAGCATGCGAACAGAACCTAATGCGCTTGGAGAATGCGAGAGTGAATAGCATACATTTGCTATCTTCATAGCATGTGATGTCCTCCCTGATATTTGATAAGATAAGATCACATGGAAATTTGGCTTTATGCTAAGCTTTAAACCAGTTATGCTTTAGAGGGGTAGAGCTAGCACAAACAGTTTGTAGAACCGATTACTTAACTTAAATCGTGTAGAAAATTGTGCATACAAGCTAGTAGACGTAACCATGATACCGAGCGCTTAAAAATCGATAAGTAAAAATGAAACTAACTAAAAGAATATGAATAGAAAAAAATATAACCGGTTTAACTATATTCATTTACACCAGGTAGATTAGCGTAAACATAGGCATTAGGTTGAGTTTATGAGTAAGCGTTTCTTTTCGCACTACACGACAGTCTGTCGCTCCTGCTGATCAAATACATGCGTGCATATAGCTAGGCGCACGAGCGTTGGCAAGCTACGAAACTCCTCCCTTGCTACAAAAAGCTAAATCAAAATATTTTGAATTTTTGATGAGACGGCAGGCGATGAAACAAAAATGGTACGTGAAAAATCAATGTTTGTGACCACCATTCGATGAGGAAATGTTAAAAATTGATTTTTATCATCATTAGAGGTGACGCCGGATACCAAGAAGAACCTTTTTGGAGCAATTTTTCAAAAAAAAAAAAAAATTGCTCTAATCGATGAGGAAGGGTCGAAAATGGATAATTAACATAATTTAGGATGGTGCCGGGGATAAGTTAAATGAAATCGAAAGATTTTTTATAACAAAAATAAATCGAATATATGAAGCACACAATACAAGTAAGCTACTTTTCATCAATGGTCTTTCGAAGTATTCTGCTTATTTGGATTCTAGCATATTTGAAAGACTGAACATTTGAAACGAAACGAGAAGAATCGTTAAACATAAAGATGCTGTTAGACTTTTAAGCAATTTGCAATAAATAATTTTGAAATTTTTGATTTATTTTCGGTGTTTGGTACAAGCAAACATTTGGCCATCGACTTTGGTTGATATTTTTTTTTTCTTTTTTAATACTCACCTGAAGACTCAATTTCGCAAAGTTAAAAAGTTTTACAAGAGAGTGGTGTTCATAAGAAGGAATTTGGAGTGATAACAGCGAGGAAGAAGAGAGTTAAAATGTTTTTCCAAGGCGTAAAATAGCATAAAACATTGATATTTAATAATAATAACACCACGGATACTGGATTCGAGTTTAGCGATCTAAAATCCATTATCCGATTCTGGTTTCGCCTTATCAGACATTAAATGTAAATTTCCTCGCATTTGTATATAGTATTCAACGCTTTGATTTTGCTTTCTCTAATTCTGCAGCAGGGCTCAAGCGAAAAATAAATCTTTTTCAATACATAGTTCAAGATTTTTAACACAGTTTCGATAAAGCCCAACCAATTGCCAATCACCTTATTTGCATCTTTCTTTTATTTATGGAGAAAATGACTTACCTCTGTGCCATCTACGATGATTACTTTTTTAAACAGCTCAATTGGTGCAGTGCGCCCGCCTTCCAAGTTATCATTGCCATTTCTTGCTGCATCACATGTATTTGCGGCCGCAGCTGTCAAACATATTGGAGTCTTAGACTTGCGAGGATAATCGCATATTTTTTTATTTATGACCTAAAACGACCTCAATTTTATTTTATTTATTTTTATTTTATTTATTTATTTATTTGATTTAGGTTGAACAGTAAGACTTAGTCTTTTATAGTTCCTTAATTAATAAATACAAATGGGCAAAAACTTAATAGTTAAAAAGTATGAATTAATACAAAACAAAAAAATTTTTTTAAAAAACTAATGAATATAAAAAAAAAACAAATAAGTTGAAGTTGAAAGAGAGATAAAATTAAAATTACAATATCGGATCAGCAAGTTAAATTTAAAGGGGAATTAATGAATAGGTTAAAATGAAATAAGATAAGAAGATACAAAAAGAGAAAGGCAGATTGCAGAAGAAGTGAGGTTCTAAGTTGAGAAGTATTTGTAGATATCACGTTTAAAGCTGATTCTTGATGAGTCTCGTCTCAAATGTATGGGCAATGAATTCCAAAGTCTAATGGTACTAACGAAAAAGAACCTACTGCTGTTCAGGTAATTGTGTCTTGGAATAATAAGATTTACCGATCTGATTGACTGTGAAAATTGAAGTTTGACGTAAAGGTACTCCGGACTTCTAGTGTGAATGAGTTTGTGTAAAAATAAGAGATTGCGAATTTTTAAATATTCAATTAAACCGCAGCCGAGAATTTCCTTATTTTTTGCCGAAATATGATCACTACGATGCATACCGTACACATATCTAGCTGCATTGTTAAATGCAACTAGAAGTTTATGTTGCGATTGAGAATCAAGTCCGTCAAAAAAAGTTATATGGGGCATAATGAGTTGAACCATAATTCTACGTTTTGTCTCAGGGGGAGTGAAACTAGAAGAGGAGCGCAAGTAGCGTAAAGTTGCGTAAATTTTACCTACAGTATTGTTTATGTGGTCAGTACAAGTAAGTTTGCTGTTTAGTACAAAGCCTAAGTTTTTAACCTTGTTCACAAAAGCCAGCTGATCAGAACCAATAAAAATGGGAGGGATGCCTACCAAACTATCATCACTCCTCGCGATGGGCAGAGCCTTAGACTTTAGAGGATTTATGAGGAGTAAATTGGAAGTAGCCCAACCATTAAGAGAACATAAGTCAGAATTAAGAGAATGTATCAAGTCTTCAATTAGACCAATTGGACGGGACAAGTAGATTTGGATATCGTCTGCATAAGCATGTATGGTAGAATGTCTACACACAGTAAAAATGTCATTAATAAAAATGGAAAATAAAAGAGGACCCAATATGGATCCCTGATGAACTCCCGTAAAAATAGCATTAAGAGACGAAAATCCATCACCTACCTTAACCCGTTGCAATCTTCCTACGAGGTAACTGTTTATAAGCTTAACAGCCGAAACCAAAAATGAAAACGATCAAACGCCCAAGAGCTGCTTACTAAACCGAAAAAAAAATTTTTTTTAATTTTTGTTTAACTAGTCTCCAGATATCTTGCTCACCGCAAATTTTGAGGTCATTCACGTAATTGCACTTTTCTAACTTATTGACGATTATGTTTGGACCAAAATTTCAGGGATAAATTTTGAATAGTTATACTTTAATAATGTAAAACAATTTTTATTCTAAGATAAAATGCAGCTTAAAAAAAAAATTTTAAAAAAGTGTCTTTATTTTTCGAAAAACTCCCGGAGGCCCTTAAGAGAATCAATAATGGAGATGACGTGCGTACTCCCTTTTAACTTCATCACACGTCGTTGAACTTGATCTAGCAGTTCCGAATCGGTTTTGGAGACCCAACACAGATGTGCGAATTGTATTTGAGTTTAGGGCGAAATATATTGTTAAATAGAATAAACACTTAGTCGACACTTTCGACAATGCAAACACTTGATTTGTTCATATGAAGGGGCAATAATTTAATCATAGAAGACAACAGCACTTGCAAATGGGAAATTTTTGGGTAACTGCCGTAGAACTCAAGCAGAGGCTGCGTGTATTTATACTCGTCGTGTACGCTGCGAAATACGAATCAGCGTGACTTGATTACGTTCGGCTGCTTTTGAAATGCATCTGTGTAGGTTTGCCTTACACTGGTTTACACTTCAAAGCCAGCAACCAGAGAGCAAATGAGAGTAAAGTGAAGCTTAATCTAAACATTATATATGCATCTAAATATGTATCCATCATCAATGGGCAGTATCTACCATATTAAAAATACACTTTTTTAAAATCACATTTTTTAGAAAAGGGTTTTTTTTATTGAATTTCATTTTCTTTTAAAAGCTCTTAAAACTTAAATTAAATACAAGGCAAAATTATTTGAAATCCTAATACTATAAAAGTCATACATAAATTGTGTTCCGATTTAATATTGTATAAATACGATTTATGCATTGGACTTACATTCTATTTGATTACTACAACGGTTTTATTTTAAAAAATAAAGTTGAATTTTAAAATATCAAATTCAATTCCAAAATTAACTAGCATCGGAATTTCTTATATTAGTTTATAGCCGTCTCAATCCAAATAAAATTTAAACAGGCAAAAGTCAGTTATTAATATTATAACTTATTTTTGATGACAATCCACATATCGAAGGGCTTATATTTAAAATCCATATATGCAAAAACACAATTTTTCAAGAGAACAAAACAGTTGGGTCAGAATACGAGTTATTTTTATCGAAATGTTGACAAAAACGGTTGTGACCAAAAAAATTGACAACATACTGTTTTTTTTAGCAAAGTTATTGCAAAATTAAACTTAAGGCAACTTTATAAAGTTTATTGCTCTTGAGCAAATGAGCCTATCTGAATGATCTATTGAGAAATTTTCAATCATATTATTTTCTTATAGTTTTTTAATTAATTGTTTGTAAAGAATACATTTTTTTTTGTGTTCTGGGGCTTTAAAAATCTGAAAAAATTTTAATAAACATTCAAACACTAATGAATCCAAGTCCGTTGTCAAAATTGTGGTGAAATTTTAGAAACTATGAAACTAGGAACTATTTTTTGCAAACAAGGAATTAAAATGTAAGTTTCCGGTAAATTTATAAACAAAAGATTCTTGCTCTTGAACGAACCAATGTAAAATATCTCATTTTTTCATATTTTAAAAGTAGTAAAACACATAAAAAAAAATTAGTTGTTCAGAAAAAATTATTTCAATAACTGAGAAAGTCTTACTTAAGTCCACAAATCGGTTGGTTCGTTTAAGAGCAACACGCTTTTGCTTATAAAGTTTATTTATGATTACTTTTTTCAAGAAAAGCATTACACCGCGCATCATTTTTTTTATTAAACCTCCAAAACTTTGAAAACGGATTCCGTAGGGTTTTGATGCATAGTAACATTTTTTATAAGATTTTTAAAAAGTTCAAAACACAAAAAAAATCTTATTTATTAATAATAATAATAATAATAATAATTAAAGCTTAAAATTACCCTTAAAACTTAAAATAATATTTTCTTTTAAAAGAAAGAACAATATATTTCAGATTTAAAGGTAATTTAGTTTCAAGCAAGTATGTATTCAAAACCCTCGATATTTTTTGATGATCATTATTTTTTAACATCATTCAAGCAAACAAATAAATTTAATAAATGCAAAAAATTGTGCCCTTAAAATTGAATAAGTGTGATTTAAAGTAACAAAATCAAAATTTTAAAATCGCAATTTTTATCAGTGTAATATTTTAAATACTTGCATTAAATGCCATTACATTTATTTTATGTAACCATCGATCTCTAGTTACTTTTGATATAATCATTGTTTTATTTTCTAATATTTCAATATTGATCTTATATTTTTTAACAATTTTTTTCTTCTTTGCCTACTATATATTAAAATGAGTTCCTGTAATTTAAAAATGCTTTAAATATCAAAGAATTGCAATGTAATTTTCTAAATTTTAACTTTAGCTTGGTTTTGTTTCATATTTTTATACAACTTTAATACAAATAAAATAAAAGAACACATCTGTTGTAGCTAGTGCTTCACCGATACACGAACGATACGATGTTTCAGTAATTATCGCATCGTGATTATAGTAGCGTCAATCTTATCGTCTCGTACTCGTTCTCGCCAAGTTTTCTAGGTTATTCTCGTTTACATTTATAAATTTATTGCTAGCTGGACCTTACTGCAGGCAATTGGGTCCATGTAACAAATTTCACAACAGCAATTTAAGTGTTTCTTGTTGCATGGTGTCACGCCCTGTTGTCTTTTTTTGTTTTAAGAGACGAGAAGGTCTGGCCGATATGTTGTTATCGGCGATAATGTAGTGTTTATCGTATAATGTATTTATCGTACGATAAATACTACATTATCGGCAAGACCTTATCGTTCTCGTCCTCGGTCATTCAAAAAATAATTTTTTAACATAGTCTCTAGGGTGTTTTTTTTTTTCAAACTTTTGGAGAGGGATTTTATTTATTTTTTCCTATATTATAGCTTGAGGAATAAAAATAATTGTCCTAACATTTGAGCTTCATAGCTCAAACCTGTACACTTAATCCAATAATTCACCTACCAGGAGTTTTTTCTTTTTTTGGAAACATTTTTTTCCAATCGGGTTTTCCGTTGGCTTTGATTAGTTGTTGTTGTTGTTGTTGTTGTTGCTGCTGCTGCTGCAGATGTTGTCATTTTCTGCATCCATATTTTTTCATATGAAAAACGAAAAGCAAAACAACGAAAAACGGATTTTCTTTTGCGTTTTAGTAAATTTTCGAATTGTACTAGGAAACAATGTGAATGCGCCGTTCGGAAGTTTGATCTAGGAAGCTGAAATTTTTGGGAGAATTTTCTTCAAACCCGATTCTATTATATAGGCATATAGGAACGCAAATTTTTAAAAAAAAAATAATAAAAATACCACCTTTGGGTGTATTTTTCCGCATTTTCAGTCACACGAAAAATGTGAGCGTGGTTTTACAACAGTGGGTGGCGTCCCCCATTTAACTAAAAATCCCAAAACGCTATATCTTGGCACCTAAGGCAGACTTTTTTTACGTTATAGTAAGTCGGTTTTTTGTTAAATTTCAACGAAATTGGACGTAAACTCTGTCCGCGCCGTTTACAGGTTTGAGCTAGGAAGCTCAAATGTTGGGACAATTATTTTTATTTCTCAATAAAATCCCTCTCCAAAAGTTTGAAAAAACACCCTAAAGTCTCGTTATCGTTATCAGGACCGATAACGATATTTACCGGTTCTTGGTGAAACACTAGTTACAGCAAAGCAATGCAATTAAAATAAGTAAAAATTATAAAAAAAAATATCCTGGTATGCATAAATGTTATATTTTATTTCAGTTTCGATAATTGCCTCACATTACGAAACATTAGTTTTATATCTAAACTTGCTTTTTATGTAGTATACTTAGTTCAAATATTATATATTATTTCAGCAGTTTTCAGTTTAAACAATAAATGCGTACATAATGTGATAGAAAAATTAATCAAAATATGAATTAAATAAATTATGAATGTGTTCTCTACTTGATTGTTTCATTGAAATTACAAAAGATAGCGTAATAAATTTGTATTTATGTTAAAGTATTTATTGTTAAATGTTAATTAAGAAGAATGAAGTGGAGTGTAGAAAGCTCAATCAATCGTTTTATTGTTATTTAAATTCCAAGACTGCAATTAAAAAAAGTGTTATAATAAAGAAATATGTTACTTAAATAATGTATGTATGTAGGTAGACTCACAGGGGTTTTATTATTTGGTAAATTTAAAGCCCCATATAAAATAAGCAATTTATTCAGAAAAAACTTTAACCTATCAAGTTTTATAAGACTCGGGTTGCAAGATTTTGCAGTTTACAATTTGGTTGACATCATTTTTTTAACCCTCCGTCTGTCAGATGGTTCTGGCCAGACCATTTGTATTTTAATTATGTTTCGAATTGAGCTATTGTCATGAGATTCCTTGACTTTGTCTGAAATTTTATTGGCTATCTATCAATCGGACAAAACAAAAAAAAATATACACAAGGATAACACGGTGCTACAAAAATAAAAAAATTTAATGAACTTTTCAAATGACCTAGTGCAAGTTGTAGGTCTGGTCGAGTACAACACGAAACCATGTTTGAAAATTTTGTAACATCCCCAAATTTTCAATTTATGGTCAAAAAACCGTTTTTTGGTTATATTTCGCACTCAACAATTTCTAACTCAGCAATTTTTCAACCGATTTCAAATTTCAAAACGGATTTGGAAAGTCAAATACCAATACTTTCAAAATATATGTGCTAGTTCTTCAGTATAATAAAAGTACTAAGTGATTTTTTTGTGAATATCTAAAAATTTTTTCTTTTTTTCTAATATTTGCAACTTCAATACTATTTTTTGGCCACAATTTGCCAAAACAGAAACATTGAAATGTTCATTTTCTTAAAGTGCCATCGATTTCAGATGAAAAAAGTGTTTTTTTTATTAAAATCGATTGCAAATTGTCGAAGTTATAGAGTTTTCTCTAGAGAAGAAAATTCGATCTCAAGTTCGAAATAAAATTTTTGTTCTAAGTACTTGATGCAGATATTTGCCTTATGTGATCGATTTCAGTTTCTTAATGCAATCTTTACTCTCGTTAAATGTTTTCTTGATCTTCTACGTGTCTAAGACGAGTCGTCATTGTCTCGTTTGAGTGACCAGCAGTACTTAGACAGCATTTTGACTTGGCTCTTTCCTTCAAAGCGCTTTTCGATTGCCGACATTTCTTGATGGAATCGTTCACCCTGTTCATCGCTGAGTTTACCCAAATTTTCTGGGAAGAATCCCAAATGAGAATGCAGAAAATAAATTTTGATATACATGTTACATCCCATTTCTCTATAAGCCTCCAGAAATTCGTTTACCACCTCAACATAATTATGACTTTTCTTCTTGCCCAACAAGTTCTCACACAATGAAATGAAACTCAGCCATGCTCTTTTTTCAACTTGATTCAATTTTTTTAAAAAGTCTGTATCAGTCATAAGCTTTCGAATTTGTGGTCCAACAAAAAACCCGGTAAACTATTATCAAAGAATATAATGCGAGTAAATACGTACGAAAGTAACTTTGAAGTCACTTTCCACAATATTTCACTGCTTCAGTCGGGACGCTAGATCTCTGTTTGTCTTGATGACAGAATGTCAATAAAAACCTTTGGAGAGAAGTTATAAGGTACTGGGGTAGGTTTGGGGAGTGATTAGGGGGTAGAAATGAGTTCTTATCGATATTAACAGCCTTAGTGCAACAAAGTACCTACGGATATGCATTAATTTCGAATTTTTATGAGGAATGAGTTTTTAACCTTTTGGGGGTAAATGGGGGTGCTGGGAGAAAAGTGGACAGCTAAAACTCATTTTTATTGTAAGATATTATTTTGGCACACCTAGATACGTAATATAAGGTCTACATTCTGGATTTTGATTCTTTTTTTTTAAGGGACCTTCTTTTTAACGTATTTTAAAGTTTAATTTTGAGGTTACGTTAAAATCTGAGGGTGATGGAAAAATTTCGACCTCGGATTTATGTTTAGAACTAAGATACATACCGTATGATACCTCATCTTCCAACTACAAGACCTTTTGTTTTTTTTTTTGTGGTCCTGTGTTATCACACATATTGCCTTTCTCATGGAAAAGGTTCGTAACTTTGACAATTTGTAAAAGATTTTAATAAAAAAAACTATTTTATCCAAAATCGATAGAACTTTAAAATTAATAATATCTGAATATTTCTTTTTATGCAAATTGTGGCAAAAAATTGCGTTGAAATTTTAATCTTAGATTTTAAGAAAAAAATCTATTGATACTTTTATTACACTAACAAAAAATGCATATATTTTAAGAGAACTGACATTTTACTTTCCATAGCCGTTTAAAAATTTGGAAACGGTTGAAAAATTGCTGAGTTAGAAATTGTTTAATGTGAAAAGTCACCAAAATCGGTTTTTTGACCATAAATTGAAAATTTGGGGGTGTTATAAAGTTTTTAAATACGGTTTCGCGTTGTACTCGACCAGACCTACAACCTGCACTAGGTAGCACCGTGTAATTAAGTCTCAAAAATGTGAAAGTCAGGTTTTTGGTATATTCAGCAGAGTAGTGCTTTTTGTGAGTTTTAAAAGAAGTGTGAATGTTTATTTAGAAATAATATTAAAGTTACAATTCAAAGTTAAATTGGTAGTCAAAAAATATTCAAATATACTACTGTAAAAGGTGCTTTGCTATAGGAGTATATTAAACCGCGAATGAAAGTACTAATCTCCCCTTTAAACCCGTTTTGAATTCTGTTACTTTTCGAAGTTCTTTTTCATTCAGCTGATTTAAATGTACCTTAAACCTTAAAAAAAATAAAAAATATTGGGCACAAAATAAATATTTAAAATTCAAGAACAAAATACAATAAACTAACTTTTGTTTTGAAGGGTACCCCTTTGGACAATAAGAGCATGGGAAAGGCATTCCTGTATGTTTGAAGGAATGATCCACCAATGCTTTCGAAGATAAAAATAATTGTCCTCAATCTTCACACTGTAGCTTTAATCTTTGATGTCGCACATGTGTGATCGCAATGGCGTGAAAATTGTTTATCACATTCCAAGCATTTAATTGTTTCACCTTTGTGCATCTTTATATGATTATTCAGAGCATATTTTGTAACATAAGGCTTATCGCATCATTTCTATCTAAAAATGAAATTTTTTATTAAAATAACAACTTTGACTCGAAAAATGTGGTTTTTATTGGAAATTTTAAGACAGTGAAAAGTGGCTTAAAAACCTTTTTTCAACCTCTAGAAGTGGTTATATCTCGGTATTGTACCAGAAGTATGCCGCCGGCGCTCGATTTCTTTACATCCAATTATTCGACTAAACAGAAGATTTGACATGGTTAATTGGTCATAATAAAATAAAAATCAGGGACGTGAACCGGTTCTGATCCGGAAAACCGCTTTTTTTTTTACAAATTAACCGAACCAAAATTTTCCACAAATGTTTGATCCGAACCGAAAACCGAACTATTTTTTATAAAGGTTCGGGAGTTCATTCTGTCCAATTTTCACATTCCGATCTCTGTACTTAAATCTAGGTGTTCTATATTTGAGATTGAGCTTTGTACACTGATGTTGACGAGGAATAACAATTTTATTTCCCGAGGAATAATTAAGGAAGACTATTATGGTCAGGAGAACGGAAATTTAACATTCGTGGACCATGTTGTAAGTCAACGTAAGTCATTATCAGTGTATAAAGCTCTTTATCAAATGCTGAACACCTAAAGTTGAACACAGAGGTCGGAATGTGATGGTGTGAAGCAGTTTTTTGGGGGATAGAGTTGGACCCAATAAGCGCATTGAAGGCACGATGATGGCAGCTGGCTACATTAATATTTTAAGCAATGTTATTGCTGAGTGGAACATGCCAATTCCTTGGACAATTCAACTTGACAATGATCGAAATCATAGTTCAAGGCTTGTAAAATCTTGGCTTGTGGAAAAACGAGTTGACATCATATCATGGCCGACGCAGTCTGTCGATCTCAACCCGATTGAGAGCATATGAATAGTGGTAAAACGCATAATCGGTCACAAAATGCTCAAAAGCGGTAATGACCTATTCGCTGAGATAGAAAATGATTGGAACGCTATTTTACCTTATTAATAAGCAAATTTATGAGTCATTGTATAGAAGATGTCATGCACTCATCAGAAACAAAGGTTACGGAACCAAATATTGGATTGGCTATGCATTTTTCTTGGTATTGTGCTGAGTTGCGCATGTTTTGAGCGCTTGAATTTTCGCTTTCTTTGTTTACATTAGATTTTTGTGTTGTTAGCTAACGGAATAAAATTTTTGTTTTTGTTAAAAAATCAGCAATAAGTGAAGTAAATAAAAGTAATAGAGTAAGAGCCCAGAGCCGCCAGACGTTACTTATTTTCGTGTTAAAAAATCAGCAATAAGTGAAGTAAATAAAAGTAATAGAGTAAGAGCCCAGAGCCGCCAGACGTTACTTATTTTCGGAGTAACAAAATGTGTGGGATAGTGTAGTACATACTAGTATGTACTGTGAACATATGTATACCCGTTAGCTTGGGCCGATGGCCAAGGTACAAGGTGCTGAAGGTACGTAAAATCAGTACTTACTTTTCTTAAATTCTGGGTGCTGATTTTTGTATATGTATTGTAGAATAATGTTAAAAATTAATAATCAGCACTGCCAGACACATCCCGTCGGCGGTAATTTCTACCAGACGCTTTAAAGCTCGCAAAAAATAGCCGAACTTTACTTATATTCTGAGTCTTGATTTTTTTTATATTCACAGTACATACTAGTACACTATCCCACACATTTTGTTACTCAGAAAATAAGTAACGTCTGGCGGCTCTGGGCTCTTGGGCTATAACATAAAATTAAACTCAAAGTTATTGTTTCACTGAAATAGGATGATATTTCTTCAAAACTAATTTCAGTTGCAAAGCATTTGAGCGGCACTGTATATACATATATATATTTCTATGTCCTTTTTTAATTCCAGAACCGTTGAGCCGAACCGAAACCCCGGTTCAAAGCAAAAAAAAAACGTTTTGGCGAACCAATCCAAAAGTGCAAAAACGGTTCGAATCACTGAACCGAACCGACCAAATTTTTCACCCGTTTCACGTCCCTGATAAAAATACTGACTTCTTTGATATCACGTTTTTGAAACTTGTAATGAGTTTTTTTACAAAGTTCTGAGTAAGGTAAAAAGGACCAAAATTGGATATAATAGCACATATTTTCTTAGCTGTTTCTATTCAATACTTTCTGGACTACATAATTTTAAGCTACTATCATCAAAAAGGTAAGAATATATAGTGATGAGACAACCATTGCGTCAACTTCGTGACAATTTTTTTAATTCCTGAAAAACACTTTAATAACTTTCAACTCCAATGAATCACAACATAACAAAATAACATATGAAAGTACTGATAGCAAATAATTGACTAATTGATATAACGAAAAATTTAACTAAAAATTTCCTCTAAAAAATGTTTCTACGTTGATTTGGTTACGTACACATAGACAATCGTTTCACATTCTTCAATAACACAACTCAATGCTTCTTGGGTAATAACAGTAACAAAATACTTATAAAGATGTAATGTAAATAAAGAACGTTTAATTTAGACTTTGTATCTGTTTTTCACTTAAAAAACAAGCCTAGTAAACAATAAACTAAATTTTCATAGAAATTGATAACTATAAAAAAGGTCGAAACTAATCGACTTGTAAAAAAGTGCTGAATTTTTTAGTTCATTCTTTTTCTAGAAATACATAGTTAACTTTAGGAAATTTTAATAACATTATAAAAAGTTAAATAGACACAACAGCAATTGTTAATATTATTTAAGAAAAAGTTCATCCAGCGTTTGAAAATTAGCAATAAACTTAAAACCGATAATTTTTGCATAGTAGAGGCAAAAATAAAAGCTAATTATACTTTTTATAAAAATAATTGAAGTTTTAGAGTCTGTTATTTTGGAATGGCCAAAAAGTAGCACTAGTACCAACAGACATGAAGCTTCGTGAAGTAAATGAAACCTAAGACTGAACTTTTTTGTTGAAACTAATTTGCGGTTATTCTAAATGGCTAAAATATATAATCATCTGAAGAGGTGCTGATTTTTTTTTATGAAAAAATATGTGTAGAAAAAGTACTAGGCTTCGACTAATACATACTTTAACACTGATAAAGCTACAGTTTAAAATTGTTTCTTTTAATTAATATTTGAAATATATTTTTCTTTTGTGCGTACTACAAACAACAGCATAACGTCGAAGACAACATTAAGCGCATGTTGCCATGTCTACATTTTTGCATGTTAAAATGGCATGCAATAAATTTTTATGAGTTACGGTTAGATTTTTCGTTTAGATATTAAGGTTTATTATTTCGGTTGTATTTTAAATTATTTTTTGTTAACGATTTCATATGTTTCTGAATAATTATTTTAATTTTTTTCCTACGGCCTAATTAATCAACAAGTGTTTAAACATTTATGTTTATTTATTGTTATTTTTTATCATTAGCGACATGTACGGTAAAAATTGTATGTACAAGTCGGTGGGCAACTGGTGACAACTATTTAAACCCATTTCGATTGTTCTTTAATTGAAAATAAAATAAAATAAGAAGGCAATAATATATCAATTTTAAAATGTATAATCTTAATATAATGAATTAAAGATCATTTATATCCAAATTATTTTAATTGTGTGTAAGTTTTGTTTGTGTCATAGAATCTAATGCACATATTAAGTAGCACATTTACGAACTTTTTAATGTACTTATTAATATGAATTTGAAATATTTTAAGATTTTTTTATTACAAAAATGTACGTTCTAAATTCGCAAAAAAAACGAATAATAAATATGTATAATAGAAAATAAAACGCAATCTTACATTCTAGAGCCTTTCTGTTGAAGAACTTTTGCTCTATCATTTAATTCCAATTCACGTCCAGCAGTCGAGCCGCATTCTTTTGAAACGACGCATAAGAATTCATTATTTTCAAATGGTCCATAATTGGAATATTGCATGCCAACACTGATTAATTGTTCGAATCTCCAGCCGTCGGAGAGCGTTGAAATCATCTGTATTAAGCAAAATATAAAATACATCATAAAACAAAAAAAAAACACATTTTAAATAAAACAAATTTACAATAATTAATGTGCAATAAGTACATCATCAAACCTAAATGTAAAATCATTCGAAATAGTTTTATCACGTATATGACACTGCGCAGCTAGTGAGCGAGATATTTTATTAAGTTCATTAAAATAAATATGAGGATTATCTGTAATTTTATGTTAGTTGCAACCGTGAACATATTGTAAATTCTATTGTTATTTTTTATTGTATGTACAATAGTACATTAGTAAATAAAAAATATTTATGTTTAATCTGTTTTAAGACAGATTAATAACTGTTATATAGATTTAGAATAGACGGCAAAAAAATTTTGAAACAGAACGGTTTCTTGGAATCATATCAGCAACACTATAGGTAAATTTTACGGAATGATCCGTGTGTTGTGTATTACACAATTTTTTCCACCATTGAGAATAAGACATTTGCTTGCAAAGTTTTGTCTTCTTCCCATCCTTCTGTATGGGCGCAACATTTTCACCAACAGCGATTTTTTAAATAAAGATAAGTTAAATGTAATGTTCAACAATGTAGCTAGATATGTTTTTGACTTGATACGCACGGAGATAATATTGAATAAGTTTTTACAAAAACAAATCAATTTTGTACTCATATATTGATTGTAAAATTAAGAACTATGTAAACAATCATAATACATATGTATGTATGTTTATGGTTTTGAAAAACACATACGATTTTGAATTAAGAACAAATTAAAAAAATAAACATTAACAAACCTGTGTTAGCTCTTGTTCTCGACATTGCAGCACTCGATATACACGCTTTTTATCCGCATGTGGGCGCTGTAAGCAAACCATTAAATATTCGAATAAATAAACAAACTGCAAATATTTTTTCTTTATTAAAATAATTTTACCTGATCTCTGTGATTAATGCATTCTTTCAGTAGTGTTATCATTTGCGTTACATTATAAAATTCGGCTTCCTCCAAAACGCCTTCCTCAGAAACGCCATCGAGCACTAGTTTACCATGACGCAAATAATTTAAAACTGGTGCAAAATACTTTGGATCTCTGTCAATTAAATAAGCGCCAGTTTCATCCTATTTAAGAGAAAAATAAACATACATGTGCATAAGAAAGAAAAATATGCATCCAATAAAAATGTTTTTAATATTGAAAATAATGGGCCGTTAATTGCTAGAAAGGCGAAATCGTAGCAAAGCTTATCATAGCGCCGCATGGTAGCATTGACTGAAATTTAAAATACCAAATATTTTTGTACGGCAAAATAAGCTTATTCAAGCGATAATATAGGACATGTGTTGGTATTTATGGGGAAATTAAATCAATACAAGAAACCATTTTATTCACAATTATACTTTCTGCTACCTTCTTTCACTATGGACAAATATTAGAGGAAACAAACTGGGAAATACATTTTAACAAATTTTTTAAGTTTATTGATTTGTGAACTAAATTGAGTTAATTTTTTTAGTCTTCCTATGTTAGATTAAGAGCTAACCAGGGATCTTACTAAAAATCACCCTAACCACCGGCCAAAATCGCTAGTTGGAAGAATTTTATGAAATTAAAAATAATAAAACAAAAAAATAGGCGTATTCCAAGTAACAAGAGATATGACAATTGGTTTGGGATTTCCAAGGTAGCTTAAACCAAAATCAAACCGTATTTTGAATATTGAGACATTTAACCCTGATGTTTGGAAGATCCAATTTTTTTTGTTACCTGAAAATCTTGCTTCTTCCATTGAATCCAAATCTAGCCGCAGCATTTTGCTAGCACTTCAGGATATTGAGTTGTAATCATAAAGCTACCAATGAAAAATGCAAGTCATTTTTTATACACATGGGTCAAATATCTCAAAATCCTGATGTGATAGAGATATTGTACGGTCAGATTTGTACTCAGCATTATAAAACCTTAAGAAATTATAGCTTTCATATACGGGTACATTAGGTGTGGAGTAATTGCAAGCTGATTAAGGTTGAATTTCGGGTTGAGTTGTATAGAGTTAAATATGTTTGAGTTTGGCTTAAAACTGTTATTTATCATTTTTAATATTTGTTACATATTTTTGCAATGTCTGCTGTAAATTCTAGTCTTGTTCGAGAAAGAGTGCGCTGCGAGGCATGGTGTCTTCTGTCATACAGCCCATATAAACATATCAGACACATGTCGCCCTTCCATTCAATGTTATTAATTAAATTATAGCTCAACTCAATAAGCACAAAAGCAAGAATTAATGATTTGGTTAAAAATGGAAATTAAGTTTTGGAGGTTCAACTCAAATCTACAAAATAAGTCGAGAGGAGCTACAGCTTCAACAGCCTCTAACCCGAAACAGACTATTTTCTGTGATTAGCCTTGATACAAGGAGTTTATCTAGATAACATTAGCTCAAGCTATTTGACACTTAGCTAATTTAACCAAAGTTTTAACTAATTCCTGTCTGTTTACTTTTTTCGTTAAATCTCTTTTTCAGAACAGTTCCTATCTTACTCTCTCAAATTATTTAAATAAGGACAAACATATGAACACACACAACTAATGAAATTTACTCTATCAAACGTTGGATATCGCCAATTCCTCCATTCACATTGTCAAGGTTTACACGAGGAAACTTTTTCGGCAAAGTTTCCTTGTTTGTAGGCAAGAGGGGAAAAACAAAAGGGACGAGGTAAAAAATTTGTCATATGTTGCAAACGCGAAACGAAAATCACAAAAGAGAATGGACAAGAATTTGTCTCTCAGACTTTCCTCGTGTAAACGTCGACACTGAAATTTGCTATAAATTATTCTTTATAGACGTGGCTGGGCAAAACGTACCGCGCGCGGTACTGCGGCAGAATGAGAATAACTTTACATATACGTATATAAAGCAGAGAGCGTAAAATTTAATTCAGATTGCTTTGAAAAGCGAACAAAGCACAACTACACATGCATTGAAGAACATTGAAGAGAAATACGCGTGTAGTGGTGTCCAGCTCTGTTTATAGAGCATGGTGAAATTCTAGAGGTGAAGTCATAAGAAAATTTGCTCTCATTACATTGAAATTTATTATCAATTATATTTTATTGAGTTTCGTATTTTTAGACACCTTTGTTCTTATTGGTCAACACCGCGGCTGAGCAAATGTAGCGCACGTGCGACTGCGGCAGAAAGAGAATAACTTATCATATACATACGTATATAAAGCAAAGAGCATAAAACTCAATTCAGTTTGAATGTATAAACAGAATTGGGACGTGAATATCGTCCAGATTTTTCCTATACGTTTGTAGTGAGTACAAAATTGACACTACAAAATTTATCGCAGAGAAAAATAGAACAAATCCTGTTTTTTGGTGCGATTTGACATAGAAGATAAATCGCACGTCCCAATTCTGTTAGACATTGATTTGAAAAGCGAACAAAGAAAGCACAATTGAATTTGAAGAGCATTGAAGAGAAACTAGGTACGTAGTATTGCCAGTGCAGTATTGCAGTTTTTTTTTTTTTTTTGCAAAATGCAAAAAGAATAAAATTATGACCAAAACAAACGTTTAATAATCACTAAAATCTTATATTTTCCAAAAAATCTGGTTTATTTCGGAGGTAGCAGTTTTTTAGTTTTTTTTTTTTAGAATTTGCAGTTTTTCCTAAAAAAAATCTGGCCACTGACTATTTTTATTTTCCATTTTATTCTTTGAGCTTATAGAATTCAATTCATTGTTCAACTACATTCAATTTAAGATGTTTATTTATTGTCTGGGCTTAAGAGCTAAACAGAACTGGGACGAGCGATTTTTCTTCTATCTTTCCTATACGTTTGTAGTGAGTACAAAATTGACACTAGAAAATTTATCACAGAGAAATAGAAAAAGTCCTATTTTTTGGTGCGATTTGACACTGAAGATAAATCGCACGTCCCAGTTCTGTTTTGCTCTTCAGAAAATTAAATTTTTGCACCAACTACATTCAAAAATGTTTAACGTTTATTCTCGTGCTAAAAAAATGTTTTTTTCCGTTCCTGTACTTTTTAAATTTTTTCTCTTTCACAGAGCGTAGTTTTCTTATTCTCTCGAGTTTGACAGTTTTACAGGATGATCCAGCGCTGCCAAAACTGGCACAATCAATCTTCTGGAGATAAATTGAAAACAGCTCAATTGAAAATATTAATGTTTATGGTTACAAATAATCTTCCTTTGATCTTATTTAAAACGTACTTGACTTGATTAAAACAGTTGATGTATACTCATAAATTGCTAAAAAAATTCAAATTGGTAGAACTAAGGGTAAAGGAACAATATGTAATATTTTTGTGAAGAGAGTACTAAAGGAATTTTAAATATTTATTTATTATTTAAATAATTAATAATTATAAATTTACTATCAATATTTTTCTTTAATAACCGATGAGACAACAGATGTAAGTTGCACAAAGTCGTTGGTGTTAGTATCACGATTTTTGATTTTAAGGAAACCAAAGTTCCGAATTTTATTTGACTACACAGAAGGAAGGAAAATGCCTAATTTATGATATTTGCCATTATTATGTTGTTATGACGCTTCAGATAGCGTTTCCATTTTTTTTCTATCATTTCGTATTGACTTGGTTTGGCAAGCTTTGGCACTCTTTCTTTCAGGTGGTTGGCACTGAAATTTTTTATGGTGCGGCAGCGCTGGATGATACCCACAAAGTCCAGGAACGAGCCTAGTTTCAGCAGGGATGGCTCTCTCTAATAGAGTATAGAGTTGGAAAGTAGAAATTATTAAACAGCCGCCCAATGTCGAAAAGACACTGACCAAGGCAGTCATCCATTGTGGGTGGATCAGTAGTTCGTTACCCAAGTATAAATTAACAATGTTATTGTTCGAGCCGAATTTATGCTGATTCGAATTGCAGAAAAATTTCAGCTTTTGCTCTCTCAAATCTCGCGATTTGAGTTTTATTTTGTAACACAAAATCCAAGGGTTCCCAACTTGAATTGATTTTTGCTAAAGGTATGTCCGTAACCGCCGATGGTTATGTCTCCGAAATTAGATCCGATCGACATCCGTTTTTTATTTTAGCTTTTAAGCCTCTATGACCCAATGGGAGCTAAAGCAAACCTGTTATATTTTTTCCTGCCGGTAAAATTTTTGAGTTTCCCATAGTGCAAAGCAAAAAAAAAAAAAACAGTATGCAGTCGAAAGGGGGGTTGGGTGCAACAGAAACTAAATTTTGTTTTGTGTAATGACTTTTGCAAGACAGAAAAAAACTTACCCGATCCGAAATGAGGTCGCAATCTTCTTGTATTAACCGAGAGAGAAACGAATTCGGGTCGCGGGAGAGCGTTGTCTTTGTAGTGAGGAAATAGGTTCCACCCACATTTAACTTAACCCACTGGTCGGTGCCCTGTTTTTTTAGTACATTGGGGCTTTTACGCGAATTTATGTTAACTGTAGTCATATTTGTATTGTTTTATTTTGTTTGCAGTTATTTTCACAGGGCTTCAATTTAAGCCTCTTGGGTTATAGGTTATATATATCGCTGCTGCAAAATTGGGGGCAGTGACTGCAGCAGACGTTTATTGTTGTGTTAGCAGCGTTTCGTGGTCGCACACCGTTCTCTTATGCGAGGGTCAGGCAGGCCGAACGTCAAAGGCTTTTTTTTTTTGATTCTTCTCCAGGAACACGGCAGCTTTTTTACTTCAGTTTTACTGTAGTTTTATTTTATCGTGTTTTCTTTCTGTCAATTTATTAAACTAATGACTTGTTTCAGAAAATGAGTATAATAAAATGAAATTATTTACGTCTTCGATATTTTCTACGCAATTTTGTGTGTATACCGATAGCCTTGCTATTTTACTTTATTTGCCACGCACATTATTTATGAAAAAGATCTTAAATTGTTAATAAAAATAATTGAATAGCAAAAAATTCCACTTAAAGTATTCGCAAAGAGGTATTCTTTGCTTTTTCCTTCGAAAAAAATGCCTATCCACACGATCCACGGGTATGTGCAACGGTACACTGTATAATTTGAACGGTAAACATTACAATTAAATCTTAATTATAAGCCACTGTCGCTAGCGAAACCGATGTTCGACATACTTGATTCTCACCAGCGCACTTTTTGAAACCTTTTTACTTAAAATAAAAGAACATTTTTTTTCAAATGTATTGAAGGAAAAGATAGAGTACAGATATCTTATTACCCACTTTGTTTTTAGCATTCCGATTCGTTATGCACTGAACGGATTTCTCTTCATATAAATTTTTTTAGTTCAATTCCATATTTTAATTTACTTTTTATACATTTCTAGCTGTATTTGTTAAATATTAATTTTTACTACAAAAAAGAGACAAAACTAAAAAAAAAACGCAAGGACCAATAAAATCACCGTTAAATAATTAAAAGTGAAAAGAGATAAAATTTTAAAATCCATACAACATTTTGTTCAAATAGTTGTTTTAGCTCTCACATGAGTAATCATTGACGTTGCAAGCAATACTATCCGACGTGTTGAATCATGTTAACTGGCCTATGTTCGACAGTCTGCTACCTATAGAAATTGTAAAAAAATCACAGAGAGTAAAAGATTATTTTTGATTTCCCATCTTGTTTGAACGCTGTGTATAAAAGGTGACATTTCGAGCTTCATTCACAAAAGGCCGTTTTCAAAAAATCCGGACAAGCCAAAATTTGAGGGGGCAACCTAGTTTTCCAGGCTGGCGAGGAAACTTTTTTTCAGACTTTTTACTATGCCACCTAGAGTAGTAGATATGATTATAATTCTTTTTTCAATATATACACGAAAAAAAATGTTAATACATATTACGTAGGCCCCTATTGCGGTTGTCGATTTGCGATAAAATCTATAGCCATCGATTTAATAGAAACGATGCCATTTTGGTATTACAAAATTCAATAGAAAAAATTGCGTCATTGTGACTTGAAATATTACTATTTTTCTTGAGACAGCCGTTTAGTTTCATTCAGTTTGAAATATTTTATGTGAAAAATTTAAAAAATAAAGAAATATCTACTAAAATAAAAAAGTTATTAAATATTGGGCAAAAATGCCTAGGAAAAGAGTGGCAGCGTATGAAAAACGTGATTTCGAGAGAAACGCGTTTAAAGTTTTTTTATTGAGCACGCTCAAATAAAGTTGACAAAATATACTTAGAGAACTCGGATCTTCATAAAATTTTAACGCAATGTTTTTGAAATGATCAAACTAGTTTGGGTCCTTAATAAACAGTGGGGAAAACACATTGGTCACAAATGCAGTTACAGTTAGACACTGATGCTTGATATGCAATCTAGCAGATTAATTCCTTAATTTTTCCCGTAATCTTGCATACGAACGAACCTAACGAACAAGAATTTCTGTGTGTAAATGTGGAATTACACAACAAAAAACTAATCCGTAAAGATACGCTGGCGCGTAAGTTTGGTGTTTGTAAATTTTGTTATATGTTTGCTCGATTTTGACAACTTATGAAGAAAAAAAAAAGAGAAAGGCAATATGTGGCATCACTGCAACCATGTTAAATCATGGGAAAAACAATACCATCAACTGTCAACGAAATTATTGTGATTAGACTTTATTTTTATTTTTTTAATACATTTTTTAAGAGCTAACCAGATTAGCTGAGCAAATGTTTGCATTTTGAATTATATCTTATCAATGTGCCAGTCAGTAACTATGTGATATCACAGAGCAATCAAATAACTTTGCGCATTTAAATATTACTTAGAGCTTCACCACCTGACATGCAAAAATTAGAATGGGCAAGGAATACCAATCGTGCCGTGTGTGCTTAAATAAAACGAAAAGTTCAATACCTTTGAATACCAGCAGTAAAAAGTCGTCAGAGTTAATTTATATCTGTATGTTTAACATGTGTACTCAATTGAAAGCTGCGACAGATGATGCACTACCACAACACTTATGCACATCCTGCAACAATAATTTAATTATTGCCTTTGATTTCCTACAATTGGCGCAAGACTCTGATTGTAAACTAAAACAATTATATGAGGGCAGTAGACAAACACGTTCCGGCAAAAATAACCAGCCGCTAGCCAAGACTGACTTGCTTCAAATTCATGAAGTCGATAAGAGTTGCGTTGAAAAAAACAGCGCTATGGTTATGGGGAGCAATGCTAATGTAGAATTCATAACCAGTGCAAGAGATCCATTAGAAGAAACTGATGAGGAAATTGATGTGGTATAGACCCTACTTCATATAAAATTTATCGATATTTTATTTACATATTGCACACTTTTTTACCTTTTTGAGCATTTTTTTGAAACGAAATTTCTCAAAAGCTATGGAGAAAAAAATAAAAAAACGTTGCACATTTTTTCTTTAAAAATGCTTGATATGAAAAAAAAATAAATAAACTAAATAAATTTGCTTAGACAATTTTTTTCTTCATGAAAATGTTTCTCAAAATATCTTTTATCTTTTTTTTTATTTTATACAGGTATGTTCTTTTAATTAATCTTGAGAATGTATCTGCTTTCATTTCAAAATTTCGGCCATAACTTTGGAAAATATGATTTATTTATTGATGGCGCGCACCATGTTACTCAAAATTTCTTCGACATACACTTTTCTTATATGCCAATCATATTCTCCAAAATTGTGTCGGGAATTTCGTTATGAAAGCAGAAACATCCTTAGAATTGATTGAAGAATGACATATAAAAAAAATCAAAACAAAAATGTTATATCGAATATATAAACTGTTTTTGAGATACATATTTCCTTTCAAAAATTTTCAAAGTGTGAAGTTATTTAAATAATGTCCGATATTTATACATGTACATAAAAACATATGTATCTGAATAAAACTTGACTTACACCTTTTAGGAACGCAACATTACAGGTAAAAACTCGCAAAAACACATCTCGAAAGAAGACATTTGGAGTGAAAGCGATAGTGCAAATAAAATAACAAGCGATGTTGAAGATGAAGACAATAAGCCTTTAGGGGAACTAATAAAAAGTGGTAATATTTTTAAAGCATCTGTTATTTTTTGCATGATAAGATGTTGATGCTGTTTTTTTTAAATACATACATATATGGCGATTCCAACAAAATTTCTCACCTGAAACAAGTCTTAAGTTTCAGCTCATGTATATAATATTTAAGCTATTCCTTAGAAAACAGCACTCCCGTACATTGTAAACCGTAATCGCTAAAAGGACACGTGTAAGAAATATATTTTACAAATTAAGTAAAATTTAAATACAGCTCGAAATTCTAAAAAGCTATCCTAAGCTATAGTAATGCGTTTTTACAAAGTAAGGGAGAGCAACATTTTTAACGATACGCTCTTTTAAAAAAATATGCGGTTACATAAAATATCAAAAGTTAATTTAATTGCGTTAGCCAAGGGACATGCCAGGATGGATTGGGTCATTTTTTTGAGCCTCAGCAGGAGTTAGTTTTTTTAATTTGAAAAATACTTTGCAGAAAAATATTCAAATTGTCAGATTGCTTGATGTTCTCTTTTTGTGTTGGCCGACTTTAATTAGTTTACATTGAAAGTTACTAATGGCATTCAGACGATCGTTCCATTTCATACCCAGAGTTCGTCGAGGCCTTTACAACAATATACTTTACTTGACGATCGGACACCAAATGACACAGCTATCGAAAAAAAAAAACAAAAAGAGAACATCTATTTAAGCAACTAAAAACAAATTTCATTGAAAATGTTTTGAGGTCAGCTTTCAAACTGGCTGGTGATCGGTGAACATTTTCTTATTTGTATAGGAGTAATACGCCCTTTTTCACATGAATGTAAATTGGTTATTTCGTTACATACAGAATGTGTTTATTTTATTCCTTTCCTGCAACGCATAAGAGGGGAGTGGCAAGAATAGAAAAGAACATATATTTTTGAAAAAAAAAAAATATAAAAAATGTAGTTTTACTCACTCCAAAACAATATTTTTTTTTTTATAATCTTTTTATTTGCAATCTGTTAACATAAACAATAACCAAATTTAATAATAATACATTTAACATATTTTATTGTGCCAGATATGCACAATAACATTACGCAAAAAATAATACTAAATCTTTAAATTACATACATATTTACAATTATAAGTTAATATTACATTAATTTATTATATGTATAAATGGCAAATCTAGAATATGCAATCTTTTTAACCTTCTTTCTACCTCACTTTCATCCAATAGGCAAATAGCTAAAAGGTTAGGATGGTAACTAAGCCTTTCAAGATACCTAGTGCTAAACAATTTAATTTCTTCTTGGATAGTTGGCATATTAAGGTCTCTATGTAATGCATAATTGGTAACAAACCAAGGAGCATTAGTAATATGTAGTAGTGTTTTAGATTGGAATCGCTGTAGGATTTCTATATTAGAATTTTTCGCAGTACCCCATAATTGTATTCCATACAGGCTTAAGAATTGTCTTATAAAGCAGCAATTTGTTGTTCAAGCTCAATTCAGATTTTGGGCCAAGAAGCCAGTACATTTTTTTTTTGTTTTCTTGTTCAAGTGTTCGCGTTTTGCTTTAATATGATCTTTTCATGTTAATCTTCTGTCAAAATAAAACAAAACAATATAAAATAAAATTATATAGTAAATAATTATATAAAATTATATAATAAATAATTATATAAAATTATAAAAAATAAATCTTAATTTTTTTTAACAAGCTAAAACGCTGCAAATGAAGAAAAGGAAAATTTCAATAGATAGCAACTTAAGTAATGAGCTTTTGTACAATTTTAATGCCGATGAAGATCAATACAATAGTCCATCCGAATCCTTACCCGACTTAAATGCATCTCCTGAAGAACAACTCTTTCCGCAAGGTAAGCAAAAGTCCATGCTTATACCATTCAAATTTGATTATTTTTGTTCGATTTAAATAATTATTTTCCAGGTCGTTATAAATGCCAAATATGTGACAAAACATATTTTACAATTGCCGGCCTCAAAGTACACATTGCTATACATTTACCAAAAAAGGCTAAAATAAAAACTAAATTGCGTGGTCCTAACAAAAGACGTAATAAAGTCCCAACACTAGAAGAAGTTGTTTCACAAGACTTAAAAGACAATCTTACGAAATGCAACAACATTGACATTGATGAAGGTACCAATAATAAAGGCAATGTGCGAAAGAGAAAACTTCCAAAACCCAAAAAAATGTTTCCTTGTCATGTTTGTGGGAAGCATATGATATCAGCCTCAAAATTGCGATACCACATGGTAATGCATACTGGAGAAAAGGATTATTTATGCACAATATGCCGTAAGGAAACATTTATTTTACCATTTGCTTCAATATTAAAATCTATTTTATTTAACACAGCTAAGGCCTACTCAACAATTTATGCACTCAAACATCATATGCGCACCCACACCGGTGAACGTCCATACGAATGTAAATTCTGCGGTGATAAATTTACACGGCCGACAACACTCAAAAGTCATATGCGCCGACATACCGGCGAGCGACCATATGGGTGCGATATATGTGGTAAACGATTCATACAGCACTCATCAATGACGACTCACATGAAACTCAATCATATGGCGAAAACGATACCATGTCCACATTGCGATAAAAAATATGCGCGTCAAACAGATTTGACAACACATTTACTTAGCCATACTGGTGATAAGCCATTTTCATGTCAGCTATGTCCAAGCCGTTTTATACGTCAAGCAAATCTTAATAAACATATGAACCAACATCATACGAATAAAGGCGTTGCATCGTCATCATCGTCAAAAGAAACAAAAAAGTTGCAAAAAATAGGGAAAAACATGGTTATGGTTGAGAAGTATCCAGTTTCTCAAAATGAAGAATCTATTGCCAAATACTCTGCTACCTCCACTGAAGATACTTTGCCCGGCACAGCACCTTTCAATCCGCTTTCTGAATCCATTCCTTCCATTATAGGTCGTGTCGCGGTTTCGATTGATCAACCAATATCTACTCCTCTTTTGCCTTCTATATTTAGTTCAAATAACCGGTAAATGTGAAGAATTCCTTAAATTTATGATAATTTGATTGTTTTGCAGTTTAGATATTACAGCACATAATTGGACATGCGACGAATATAATTGAACCAGAACGCCTTGGGGCTGGCCTCATGCTTCATGATAATCTCCGATAATGTTAATAAAGGTTTTAATGGATGGAGTTTTTGAAGCAGAATCTGTATATTAATATTAATTAAAAGCCCATACTCAAGACATTTAAGCTTGACTGCTACGGCATTTAAGATTACATGTATTATTGTATTGGCTTGACTGTTAAATCAGTTTAATGATTCGTCATTAATTATTCCAGAAAAAATATACATTTTATTTTGACTGCAAAATTGTGTACCCGCAATTTTATTTCAAAAAATCATCCGTGGTGGTAGTGAATAAGTAGGTAAGTCGAATTACCCCGAAAATGAGCAATGAATTGTACCCTAGTTGGTTATTTTAACAATGTGTAATTCTATTTGAATAAATTGGAAAATGCATGGTGAAAACAGCTTATAACAATGGTCGTTAAACATAAAACTGTCAATCTGAAATATTGAAGTTTTCGATATACAATGAACCCCGGTTAAGTACCTCAACTCAAGATGTCAGGTTTTTGAGGTAATAAAGCGGGAAAGGTACTTAAAAAAATCCCGCATAAGTACCTAAAGGTACTTAAAAACTCCCGCTTAAGTACCTCAAACCGCAAAGGAGTAGAGACGGCCGCAACTAAAAATAATTTAATTTAGTTTAATGTTTAAAAAAAAAATTTGTAATTTTTTTCTGATAACTATTTTGAAATTTGCTCTTGAACAATTTTTCCTCCAAAACCTTAAGCTATTCACTGTCCATACTATTAGAATCCAAAAAATTTTTAATAATGTTAAGTGCATCAATCATCATGCATCATCACATTTTTTGTATCGAAAAATCGAATTTTGGGACTAAAAATTATTTTTGCAAGAACGTAATCTTTATTTTTCAAGCAAATTCAGGTTCCATTCTGTGAAGAAATAAAAGTTACGAGCAAAAAACACGTTTTTTTTAGCCAAAAAGAACTTTCAGGAGAATCAAAAGCACTCCATTGGTTTTTCATGCAGATATCGTTTTTAAGGGTCCTTTTAATTTTTGAGTCTGAATCTATTTTTCTACCCGGTGTAAGGGACATAAAACGGGAAAATAATATGTAATTTTCACATTAAAGCGCAAATTTAAGAGGCATTTAAGCGGGAGTGGTACTTAAGCGAGAGGTACTTAAAAGGGGGAATATGTATGTATATTTTCAGAAAAGTGTTAAATGCAGCAAATTTCTGGTACTTAAACGGGAATGGGCTTAAAGGGGGAGGTACTAAAACGGGGCTTACTGTACATACTTAGACTAATTTTTGAAATGGCTCGTCAATAGCTAAGGACACGAGAAAAGTTGATCAAAATTGGATTCTAAAATTTCATGTAAGAGTCACATCAAATTTTTGACTGAATTTTCATCCTTTTTGTGTAAAATTTTTTTTTACTTATTCAGGTAGTTGGCAGACGACTTTTTATACATTTGGCGAGACGGCTTGTATGCGCCATCATATATTCCTACGAAAACTATGTGTCACGCCCTCTTGTTGCTTAACTTTTGGTCAGAACTTGTCCAAAACATTCTTTGTATTTGGGTGAATCTTAGTGGCTTTACTTTTAATAATGCTCTTACTGTAACGCCTAAAAGTTTAAGCTTGTATACGTGCCACGCTCTCTTGTAAAAATGCACTAAAATTTTGTCCGGTGCTAGTCGTTATCATTTCTAGGATTTGTGTCAAATTTTTTTCAGAGCTTTTCCAAATAATTCCTGGAGTTCGCGAAAAATTTGGTATCCTTACCTCACTCAGTATGTTTCATAGTATTTAATTTGTTTGGACGGCAACCGATCTCATCCATTACCACGAGCTATTATCAAAAATGTAATCATGTTTTTCCGTAATCAGGATTTCAAGAATACTTAGGTGCAGCTGATTAAGAATACATTTATTGTTCCATACCTGCCACACTCCCTTCTACGATTTACAAACAGTATATCAAAATAAATATGCCCTATACGTAATGTGAGACCAACGTGACGAGATATTTATCGGCAAAACACGGAACAACAAAAAAAAAATCCATCATATATGCGTTAAAATCGTAAAAATTTTCGGAAAAAGTTTATCTTTTTTTTTGGTTCTCACTTTCACATTCAGAAAACCGTAGCAACATGAGATATATTTCAACAATGAGTTTTAGTATATAAAAAATAAAAATACTTACCAAACAAGGTACCCACTTTCACATTCCAAAATGAGATATATTTCATAAAATGAAAATGCGGACCGCAGATCAGATGGTCAAGTTATATTAAACTGATACAAGCAAATAAGAGTAAGCATTTGATACATTTTTTGAGAATTCAGTACTTTTATGTCAGTTATCAGGTGAGTATCCAGTATATTATGCCAGTATTTACTTTCGAGGTTGAAGTGGGGCTATGGCTTGAAGGCATGAAAGAAATTATGTATATGCAAATATGAATAAAAATTAGGTGAGAAATTCATTCGTTTTCAGAACAAGATCGGCTGGGGGCGCGACAAAGAAATGAACTTTGGATGTGAAAACGAAATTAAATTCAACGTACTATATGCTTCAAAGTTTTCTGTTGACGGGTATAGAGGACGAGTGTATAAGACATTTAATATTACTACTAAATATTTGTTACTAGGGAAAGTTATTTTGAAAAATATATTTCCAGTTGAATGCGAAACACCAATGTTCTCGTGTGGGCAAATAGAATACGAGAGTAGCTGCGATAGCTTCGATTTTGGAGCCTAGGTTCGAACGAATTTGTTCCAAAAGACGCTCTTGATATTTCCAACGCTGGACAAAAGAGCTCGTTAAAAGCGAGAGCATATATTCTCTCTTGGAGAATGGGAGACGATGTAGACTAGTTATTTCATCTTACAAAGTTTTCTTTGTGGGGGAGCATCATATGTGCCATGCGAGCGATTATTCCCTAAAACAGGAGCCATAGTATGTCAAAGGCGAAATCGCTTTTAATCAGCCATATTAATAAGCTCTTTTCCCGATTCTGTAATGTAATGTTTATTATACGTTCTCTATGTACGTATGAATACTGATCACAATAAATTGATTGTTCTTTTTATATAAACTAGTATTGCCTGAGGTCGAAATTCGACCGTTAGCACTAAATTTTTATCTTGGAAGAATTTTGCCGGTCTATATTAATGTCAAAACCTTTTTTGTTCATTGACTACGATCTTACATAGTTTCACAAAGCACCTCACCTCACCTTTGAAGTTAGAATTGTTTTACAGAATTATCAATATCTATTGGTGCTACATAATTTCATTAATACTTTTTAGTAATAAAAACTAAACTGGATCTGGATAGAGCTATTTTTTGCCATCGCTCCAAAAAAATTTTAGGGTATCATGTTGTTTTATCCCCCACCCTTTTGCAATCTATCTCCATATCAAATTTTATCAAAATCGGTCCATTATTTTAGTTGTGAAAACAATTTGTTTCTATTGGGGCATGACACCGTCCACATTAAACCGAATACCTTTCCTGAAGATTCAATCTATCTCTGTACCAAGTTCCATCAAAATCGGTGCATTAGTTTAGCAGTGAAAACGATTTACCTGTTAGGAGCGGTGCCACGTCCACCTAAAGAGCACAAGCGTTTTTTGAAATGTTGTTTAGGGTTCAATCTGTATCCAAACTAAATTTCATCAAAATATGTCCATTAGTTTAGCTGTGGAGAAGTTTCTTCTTGTTAGGGTCGTGGCAACCCCCACTTTAAACAACTATCTTTACTCAAGGTTAAACCTATCTCCATATCAAAATCGGTGAGGCGGCTCAGCCGTGACAGCGTTTTTTCCCATTAGGGGTTAAAGCGTTTTGTATGGGGAAATCATAAGTCTATGTTAACTTTATTTTACCTTCCTTAACGGCAACATTCTCGTACACACATTATTTTTTTTTCCGCACATCTATGGAACAGTACCTTTCCAATGATATAAGTTTCAATCTCCTCTTTTTATAGTAAATATTAAAAGAGTGTACCACAAGTTTCGATGTTCACGAATTAATATATAGATATCGGAACAACACTACCTACACTGCTCGTCACTTGGCGGCCAGACATTTCTAATTTAATTTCTTCTGATTTTTTTTGTGG
Source organism: Tricholauxania praeusta (assembly GCA_949775025.1). Taxonomy (NCBI): domain Eukaryota; kingdom Metazoa; phylum Arthropoda; class Insecta; order Diptera; family Lauxaniidae; genus Tricholauxania; species Tricholauxania praeusta. The sequence goes on along the minus strand of OX459028.1, from coordinate 160,770,578 downwards.
ATATTTTGAATATCTATGTTGTTATCAGTGATGGCATTTGGAATATATGCATTTATATCGTTTTCAGTGTAACCGCGTTGTGATAAATATGCGTCAGTATAGTTGACACAATTTTAGTGCATTTGGGCAATGGTCAAGATTTCATTATATATGGCGCACTTACAGTGCAATTGGACTTTTTATGCCATAAAACGATGTGATGTCCATTTCAGCACATATGGGAAAAGAGCACGTATGATTTCAGCTGAGTACGACGGTGCTTACCTGGGGACTTTTTATGAGAAGAGAAAAAGGGTATAAAGTCCTTAGTGTGTCTTATATGTGCGATCTTTAAAGGAAAGTTTTTAAGGTAAATCATTGTCGTTGCGTAAGAAAAATACAAATATATATACAGACAGGGATTATTGAATTAATCTGCATTATTTTTAATTTTATTCGGCTCACTTGTATACATTTTATTAATTAAATCAATTTATTTTCATATTTTTTATGAACTTACAGGCTATAATATTCAATCAAGATGATACATATTTACACAAAACCTATTAATCCAAAATTTTTATTCACTTCATTTTAAAATACTTTCTTATTTGTAGAAAAGAAGAAAACACTTAACAAATTATTTAAAAAGAACTCAGCATTTTCTTTAAACAATTTTCTAAAACACATAAAAACAAGATATCAAAGTATTATATACGCTTAAGGCGATATAAAGAAATTTTATGAAAAAGCAAACACATTAACATGGTCCTTTACGCCAGATTGCATTTGAGAAGTTGCGAATAACTCAATTTTTAATAAATTTTGTTTTCTACAGTAAATCATTTCCGAAATTAATCAAAAACTGTTCTTTTATTATGAATAATTTTAGTGTATTTACTTATTTACATAAATTGTTGATGTTATGTACTGTTTTATTATCTGTGTGTACATATGTATGTATGTGCAATTTGTTTAAATTGAATTCCTTTAAGTTCAACTAAACTAAATTTGTGTAATATTATTTAAAAAGTAACAAAATATAAAGTTAAAAAAAGAATAATTATGACATTAAACATTGAACATAGACTTTTTTTTAACAAGGACTGTTTTGCTAGTACAAAATGCAGAAAGTCAAGTTTGAAATTAAAAAAACCAAAATTTTTTTTTTTAATAAACATGGCTAGAAAAAGTGGGGTCTCTTTATAAGTGCTTGCAATATCTTTCTACTAGCAATCTAGTAAGTCTTTAATCAAAAAAAGAGCTATGCACAATGTTTTGATATAAAATTGTTAAAGACCTTATTAATGGCAATAAGATCTTTATATCGTCTTAGTGCACCCAGATGTTGACCAGAAATGACACCCTTTAAGTCCTATATTACATTGGATTTAAAGTAAGAGTTTAAAAAAAGCATGGAATTGCATTTCGAGACTTTCGATTGTTTAATATGATGTCCGATGTAATAAATACAAAATTCATATCTGATGATTTGTCTTTGTCGTCACTTTTGGATGCTCTACATCCTCATACAAGTTTCACTTATGGCCGCTAAATAAAAATGGCGCCATTTGGCATAACCTTCCTAGTTTTTATGTTAAAATGTTGTATATTTATTGAATTTATTTTTCGGATTGCTGCCATTTAATAAATTTATGTTTCGTAGAATCGAATAAATTCACATTTACATTTCCGCCTATGTTGTTTGTTATATAATCAGTTGTAGATGCAGAAGAAGACAAAACAGCATTAGCGTCTTTAACAATATTGTTTACAGAAAAATTACGCCCAAATGTTTTTTGGCTCATATTTATAGCATGAAAGATGTCCTCTTTTGGTTTAACGACTCGTGAATGCTTCGCAGTTTTTAACTGAGATTTTGCATTGATAACAGTTGAAAAAGATGGCTCAGGCCAACGAACTAACTTGTACGGGTTTGCATCCATGCAAATTGTTGTGTGCTGTTTCGGCGTTGCGACCGATGGAATTGGTGTTATTTGGCCTTCTTTAGTATCTAAACAAAACTCTTCTAGCGTAGGTGTACTTTTGTTACTTTGAATTTTGTTGATTTTTTTGTAATGACGTGGCGATAGAATTGCTCTTCGTTTTTTAACTTGCAAAGTTGAATGTTGTCGTTGTTCTTTTATTGGCGTTGTAAAAACAGTTTTGCAATAAGTTTTCCTTTGCACAATTTTTGACTGTCGCACGGGTTCATCACCGACAGCATCTAATTTCGTATGCACAGTTTTCTCATTAGACTTTTCTGCTTCCTCTGCTATGTTAATGTATTGTTTTTTTACATTATAAGTTCGTATGAATTTATATTTGCTTTGCTGTTGCTTTTGATACTGATGCCAGTCCTGATGGTACGATTGCTTATTAACTGTTAACACTTTTACGTCTTTGTCATCGTCCAAGTGGCGTAGAGCGGCGGTGCCGGCTGCAGTAGCAGCAGCAGCATCGAAATTTGCCTCACATCTTGCATTTGTTGTTACAAATTTTTTACTGTTGTCCTTGATAGCATTTTCCTGCTTTTTGTCCTTTTTCGAGTCCTCGTTGTTGCTGTCGTTAGACTGATGGTATTTATTTTTATTGTCCTCCTGGTTATTGTTCTTCTTCTGTCTTAGCTCTTGTTTTTGTTGTTTTAGTCTCGTCTGTTTGTAGTCCTCGCCGTGCATGGCGTTAACATCTGATAAGCTTTCTACCGTGGTGTAAGTCGACGTGTTGGCGCACGAATTTTTCTTCTCGCTTGTTGTGCTGACTGTGCTCCAGGGACTGTTGCTGCGGGTCTACAAAATAGATAGGAAATAAAATCAATATTATTTTATATTATTATGGAATCATTTAAATGCAATGTTCGGACAAGTTTATTCAATTTTTTGCCTAAGAAATCAAATTCATACAAATAACGTACAGTGGTGAAATATACATATATAAATTTTGGTCGCAGAGACTAAAAATTAAGTGAAGCTTCCTCAGGTATTCCCAAAGTTTGAATTAAATTAACCAATGGACACACATAATAGAAAATTAAAAATTGTCATTACTTAAATGTTTGGAGATGCTTTTAACATTCTTCAAATGTTTATGCAAAGTAGTTAAATGAAATGTTATCAAAAGTACATATTTTTGCGACACGTGTGTGGTACTACGAATAGAATCGCCTTAATGACAAAAAGAGTAAGCTCAACTCATATAACTTTTCAAATTTTTATGCGAAAATCTCTTTGCCTACAAATATTATTAAAAAGATATGGGTGACTCAGGAGGTTTTAATCTAGGTCTGACGATAATTTGTCTCTGTAAAAATAAACAGCTGATATTTGAAAAGTATGCAATGCTCTGCTCGTGGCGATCAAATGGTTTCCATGTTTAATGCCAGGTTGCAACGTTATATCTAAATAAAAATATCAACAGTTTGTTAAGTTATTTAGGTTGAGTGGAAATTCGTTTATTTGCAATTAAACTTAACAAACTCGTTTGGAAACCGAAAAAAAAAAACTTTACATGACATCTCAGACACGAAAAGTAAGAATTTTTTAAACTATTTTCGTTTGAATCAGCGCACCACTTCACATGGTTGATGGGCCGAAATATTTTGACTCCAAACTAGTGTTCATTTGTAATGTCATTTGTTGAATGACTTCGCCTTATAATTTTTAAGTCCCTTAGGTCTGTAAAATTAGTTCGTTCAAAGCACGAATGTAAATTTAATATAAAACATAAAATTTATTTAAAATAAATGCAGAAAACAATAGTTATGTAACACAAAACATGACTGCACACAATTAACAGAAATAAAATAATAAAAAAAAAATACTAAAAATGTAAAGCAACAAAACTTATAAATCGATAAAATGCAAATGGTTAATATTGAATTAGTACAAGCTCAACCGAACATTCCACACAATTCAAAAAAATGATTTTATATACTTAAAATTAAATACTTACGCAAAAATATTACTAGCAGCAGGTGATGCAGCACCCGCATTGAATTGGAAAGGTGCATTCGGCGCTGTCTGTAAAAAATTTTTAAAGATTATACACCATAAGGTAATTATTTTGGTTTTTGTTTGCGTAGTTACGAAATTAATAGATGAAGTCTTTGTATTCACAACATAAATGAACCGAAAAAGAAAGCCTTAATGTTAATCAAATAAAATATTATAAATGAAAGGACTATAGCTAAAAATAGGACATAAAATTTGAACATACATGAAATTTTCTTGTATGTTCTAAATCAAGATGGTAGTTCCAACACCATCATATGTATGTAAGTAAATTTTTCTCTCAGTACAAAATAAAAATTATGACATAAACCGTAATTTTCTTTGCTAGTAAAAATGGGGTACGGTAGTGTACGCCAAAAAAAAAACAAAACCTTGTAAGTGTAAGATAACAAAATATATTATTGTATGAGTGACACTTTGAAATATACATCAAAGGAGCGTTTTTGAACATAATACAGACATGAAAAAACTTATAACGGATTTGTTATCAGCCAATTTGATACTTGCTAACTATACGAGAATAGATGGACAAGTCCGGGACTTTCAAAGGAAGGATTTTTTTTTAAACCCAGTTTATTTTTACCAAAGCCCGATATACTTTTCGCACAGTGTTCCCACTACTGTAAGCAAAATAGACATTTGGTGTAGAGTCTACCTCAGAATCTGAAGAAAATCTTTTTCCACAAAGCAATTACTTCGTTTGAAAAGAAAAAAGTTTACAGGAGCTAAGTCTGACAAAAAGTTAAGAAGAAAGAGGGAGCAATTTGATCAACTTTGATTTTACTGTTGCAATGGCGTAATAACGACCCGGATGAATTAGGCCTTTCTTCTTTGCCGCTTTTCCATCAGCAAGGATGAAAAGTCATCATATAATTTGAAACTATTCATATTCACAAGACATACACCGTGGCGACGAATAACTGTTACTTTTTTGCAAAACGGTACTGTGAAAATCACATCAACTCTAGCGTTGCAGTTTTTTTCACTTTATTTATTATGTCAACAGCGTAATTAATACACCAGTTGTGCAAAGAAATCTTTAGTGTTAAAACTTTTAAAAGCATGGATGCTAAACGAGAACTTGTAGTGAAATTACATTTGAAAGGTGCAAGACCCAGTGAGATCGTAAAAGCGTTAAAAAATTTAAGTGTCAACAAAATGTTTGTGCATCGTACTATAGCGCGATTAAGGAATACTGGAAGCTATAAAATTTCTAAAAAAAGCGGTCGCAAAAGTTTCGTAAGAACTCCAAAAATGGTAAAAAAAGTGCGCGAGCGAATACGTCGAAATTGCGCCATTTCGGGAAGAAAGATCGCCAGAGACATGGGCGTGTGCCACAAAACAATACAAAACATTATTAAAAAAAATTTGAAGATGAAAGCATTCAAGAAAAAGCGGATTCATGGTCTTACAGAGCGTCAAACAATAATGAGAAAGAAGAGAAGTCAAGAACTCCTTCGGCAGCACGCAAGCTGCGATATAATTTTTTCTGATGAGAAACTATTTCTTTTGCAAGACAGTCACAACGTTCAAAATGATCGCGTGTATGCAGCAAATATGGCTGATATTCCGACGTATAAAAAAGCAGTTGAACGGTATCAAAATGTAACATCCATTATGGTATGGGGGGCGATTTCAGTAAAAGGCAAACTTCCTCTTCTTTTTATTGAAAAAGGCGTAAAAATTAACGCAAATTACTACTTAGAAGAAGTTTTGAAAAAGCATTTGTTGCCACACGCCTCGCACTTATTTGGCAATGAACGATATTGCTTCCAACAAGACTCAGCTCCAGCGCACAAGGCTAAATTTGTTCAGAGCTGGTGCAGAACGGAACTTCCGTGTTTTATCTCATCAGATGAATGGCCGTCCTCTTCTCCAGATCTGAATCCATTGGATTATTGTATATGGGGCTTCATGATGGATAAAATGAAGAATATAAAACATCTTCAGGTCGAACAATTCAAGCGGCGTTTACAGAAGATATGGGACAATATACCCGACGAAGTCGTGCGTGCCGCTTGCGCTGCGTTCCCAAAGCGTTTACGGCTCGTAAAAAAAGTGAAGGGTGAAAGATTTGAAATGAATGAATAAAAAGTAAATTAAATATGTTCTGAAACAAAAATATAATGTTTTTTTATCAAAACCAATCGTAGATTTCTTTATTTTCAACAAAACTTTAGTAACAGTTATTCGTCGCCACGGTGTATAACACCTGGTTGGCATTTTAATGTTTTTGGCAACTACTCTGAACCCAACTCAAAAATAAAAGTAAAAATTAGTTTGATACCTCATAGTGATCGACCTTCAAAATGTTAAGAACAATGCAAGTGAACAGCTAAGCACTAATTAATAAATTATCATAATTATATTATTTAATGACATACTTTAATGATAAAAGTTTTACTAAATTAACTTATTTTTTAAAGCAATTATGTACAATTACACAGGTACTAAACTAAGTCAAAATTATAAAACAATGTCAAGTCCACTGTAGTACGAGTAGTATAGTACACGTCGGTGCATAGAGTAGCGCGGTGAGGATTTTTATATCTAAGTACATATGTAAAAGTTAGCAGAGTTAACACAAGCAATGATGCAGCTTATTACTAATTGAGTAGAACATGTAGATGTAACAATGCGTTGTAACACAAGAAAGCAACAAATGTATGTGTGCAATAATCAGTCATTTCATTATTAAATATAACAGGCAAGTTTTTCAACAACATTAACATTACCTCCACAGCACCACCGCTAAAGTTAAAAACTGGTGCCAACGGTGTTACTCCGAATTGAAAAGGTTGCGTTGTTGATTTAGTTGTCTGAGATGTCCGTTTGTTCCGTTTTTGTTCATAGATTCATTTTAAACACAACATTCATTCATACAATGCATAACGTCAATCATTAATTTAGATTTATTTTATTTTTGGCGACGATGACGATCACAATCATATTTTATTATCAAAACATAGTATTTGCATTACATATGATAGTAAAAGAGAAAATACAAGAATAAAAAAGAAAAGAAATATTTAAATTATCTACACAAAATTTGTAACTACATTCATTTAATAAAATAAAAAAGTGAACTGTTTTGCTGATTGCTGTCTTCAAATTATGTATCTTGCATTGTAATAAATAGTTACATAAAATAACCAGCAATAAGCAAAGCAAACGAAATTAAAGCTTAAAGCAAATTAACCAATACACACCTCTATCGATCCTGTGAAATTAAAGTTTCCGGTTGTTCCCGCAGTTGAAGCTCCAAAATTAAACGCTGGCTTTGCCATTGCAGCACTGGAACCAAAATTAAATCCGCCCTGGTAAATGTAAATTAAAATTTTTTTCAAGAAATTCATAATGTGCTTTGACAGACATAATCCCTACAAAATATGTATGCATTCTTTCCCGAAAACTAAGATTTTTAAAAAAAAACTCTTTAAGAGAGCATTTTCACAGAAAAGTACCAAAAGTGACAATATGTCTCGGTCATTCTTTAAGCACTTTGTTTTTTTTTTTTTTATAAATTCAAAATTTTTTTGAAACAGCAAGAGCCATATTCCTTTCAATATCGTTGATATTTAAAAAATTATTTAGTTTTATAAAAAAAAAATTTATGTAAATAAATTTGTTTAAAAGTTTTCATTACTTCTCATACTTTAAATAACTGCACACTTTGTTCTTTTTTACTTTTTTGAAACAAACATATCAAAAACTATGGGGAATAGAATAAAGAAACATATCGCACACATTTAGCGAAAGAGGCACAGCTCAAAATATGCCATTTTCGAGTTTACTTGTTAAAACTGTTCATTATACGCATATTTATCAGCACAGAAAAGATTAGCTCATTTTTTGCTGTACTTTGGTGTCAAAAAACAGTAATGTCTCTCTTCATGTTGCAATGGAAATTAGGCTACAATATGCAAAAGTGCCCTATTTTTAGTGTCGGAGAGTTGAAGCTGTTGTGATCGTGACGCGGTTTCCAACTATATTGTTAGTACCTTCATCTAAATAATCCACACTTTATTTATGAAAAATAGTTCACAAGCTCAAAACAGTTTTTTGCGTTTTTTGAAAAGTACAAAATTTTGAGTTATGCCTCTTTAAGTAAAAACGCTGTAGTCTTATAAAAAAGCACTTTAAATAAAATTGTTTAAACGTTTTAGAATTATATATTAATACATAAAATTTAGAAATATCGGAGAAAAAAGTTAAAAGAGTCCGCAGTTATTTAAAGAATGACCAATATATACATATATATGTATATATACGCATATATGTATATGTATGCATACAGCTTGATTTTCTATTATTCAAAATTAACTTTTCAGTTTCCAAATATAGAAAAACGAAAAAAGTTATTCTTAAGACTCTTCAATTACATTTCAGAACAGCAAACATTAGACAGAAAAATGTCTCATTGATACTCATACAATTAAGTTCTCTTAGTTACTGCATTCGGCGGTTAAGCGAGATCCCACTCAGAATTTCTCACATAATTGTATGTGATTTGACTGAAGAGAACATGTCTAGTGTCCAGTTTATTGAAATCTAGCAGTGATGGCTAGATAGAAAATCAAATATATCGTCGGCTCACAAGCAAAATTGACCATCTACAAAAAATCAAAATTTGTGTTTTTGATGGAAAGTGTACAAATTTTAATTCCTAATGTAAGAATGTACTCATCTAATCTTATATTTTTAAAAAACCGAAAATAATATATCACAAAGTTAAGAGGACTTAAGCATAATTAAAATAATAATTGGCGTTACTCACTAATTATTTTTTTGCGATAGTCAATTTTGCTTGTAAGCCGACGATCAAAAAAGAGGAAAATTTCAAAACATTGAAGCATTGTGATGTTTGCATTTTTATGTTGCTGCAATTGGAAAATCAATTAACGTAAGCCCAATCGCATTCTCATTTCGTGCAAGCTAGAGCGAAGGGTCTTAAAATAAGCTCCCTAGTGAGGACATGAGCTGGTCATGACATTTTGGGATTTGAACCACAGGTATCTACTTAAAATTTAACTCACATTTGTAGAAATATAAGAAGTAGATATAATGACTGAGATGATTGAGAAAAAAAAATAAAATAGATACCAAACTTTTAAATTTTGTTAAGAGTGCATAATAAAACTTTCAATTTCAACTTACAATATTACTTTGTGATACAGCTTGCGTGTTGCCAAAGGTAAAAGTTGTATCTGGTTTCTTTGCAGCTGATGCGCCATCTGATGTATTGGCAGCAGATGTAGCTGATGATAAAGAGCCAAAACCACCAAATGTACTAGATGTCGGTGCAATACCTCCACTATTTGCTGTAGCTGGGCTACCGAAAGTTGGTGCCAAAGCAGTTGAGCTACTACTACCAAATGGCGTTATGCCAAAGACAGATGTTGAATTTGCAGAATTTGGTGATACAGCTGAACCAAACAAATTATTATTACCACTACCACTACTAGCTGGGACAACTGAAGAATTTGAACTAAATATTGGTGTAGCTGACGTGACACTACCAAAAGTACCAGTTGTTGCAGCTGCTGCCAAATTACCAAAAATTGACGAAGAAGCGCTTGGATTGCCAATAGCAGCTGAAGTTGATGATATACCAAAACTACCAAATGAATGTGGTATTTGTTTTGAAGTTTCGTTGCTTAATACAGACGTTGGGGCTGCGGAAGCTGGTGAACCAAAAGCAAAACTATTTTTGGGCCATGTTGTTGAATTTGATGTAGTTGTGGCATTGGAATTGGTCGCGGTTGTTGAACCAAATGCAAAAGGTGTATTTGAGGACGTTGCCACTCTGTTTGAAGCACCAAATAATGTCGGTTTACCAGCAGTTTCACTGTTGCCAAAAATACCAAATTGGGGAGACGACACAGTATTAGATGATGCTAATGAGCCAAAGGTTGAACTCGTGTTAAAGACTGTAGTTGTTGAGGAAGAAGTTGTACTTGGCACTGCTCCACCAAAACTAGTGCTCGTTGTTGAAACAGCACCAAAGGAACCAAAAACATTTTTAGTTGCACTAGTTGTTGCAATTGATGGCGAAACTGTTGTAATGGATGTTGGAGCGATAGCCGCGCCAAACAAAGATTTTATTTCAGCTGAAGTCGATGATGAAGTAGATGCATTTCCAAAACTAAAACCGCCAGAGTTTTGTGCAGTATTTGATAAGGTTGTCTGTGCTGCAGAGACAGTAGACGTGGATGTAGGGGAGCTAAAGCTAAACAATGGTTTTATTGCTGCTGCTGCAGCAACTGTAGCCACTGTTGTTGTCGGTGTTGCTCCAAATGTAAGAGTGTTTGTTGTAGCTGCAGTTTTTACAGGCGCATTCAATTTAAAACCCCCATTTGTTGGTATTTCCTTTTGAGGTTCGGCAACTACATCAGTAGAAGGGGTTTCAGCAGGTTTTGAAAGTCCAAATGAGAAACTACTTGTTGTTGGTTGTTCAACAGAATTTAGGGTTGAAGTTGAAGGAATACTGCTGCTTCCAAATGTAAGCGTTGACACTGCTTTTGGGTTTTCACTAGAGGCAGCTATTGCTGTTGGTAAACTAAACTTGACATTTGGCGTAGCTGTTGTTGCAGCTATGTTGGTGGCGCTTATTACACTTGGTATAGTTTTGGTTACCGTTGTTGTTGAGGTAGAAACTTTAGTTGTAACTAATGACGGTGTTGAAGTTCCAAATTTAAAATCTGTTAGAACTGTCTTATTTATCGATGGTTTCGAACTATCGGCATCATCTTCTCCAACCTCTTTATTTTCGGACGAAGTACCCACAGGCTTGATGCCAAAGGTAAATCCTGAATTTTTATTAGGTAAAGACGATACTGCGGTACCGAAAACAAAACCTGTCATAGTTGTAGTCGTTGTAGTATCAGTCTTCTTTTCAGCATTTTCATGTTTACGCAGCTCCTCTTCTTTTGGAGCAGTTGACGTTGCACCGCCAAAACCAAAACTAAACTTAGCCGCTGCAGTTGAACCGAAAGAAAATTGGGGTACATCTTCACTTACTATCTGCGAGCCAGGTTTTGCCTGTTCACAACAAACACATTTAAGTCTAGACGTATCATTGCGCGTCATGCAAGCTTCACATTCCCATTTAGAAGCTTTTTGCGAAGCAGCCAACGATGTGAAACCGGCATCAGATGACGACAACAAAGGAACACCAATTTTGGGCATGACAGCACAACTATTGATGCTCTTTGGCTTCATAGTTTCACAGGCCACACATTTAACGGAATCATTTTTGTTATTTATAAGGCATGTAGGGCATTCCCAAGTGTTAGTTTTCGGTTTAAAGGTATCACCAAATGAAGGCCCACTAATTAGACTAGGAACCAATGTTGAGCTCTTGTTGACGCTGCTGCTGTATTTGCGTGGAGTTTCACAGGCTACGCATTTGCTTGCATCCTGCTTGTTCCGTATCATACAAGAGTCACATTCCCATTCAGACGGAGCTTTTTTAAACTGATTGCCAAAACCAGAAACCGTCGTGTTTAGGGAAGTTGAGGATGAATTAATTTCAACTACTGTGCTCTTCCGTGGTGTTTCACATGCTACACACTTATTAAGCTCTTGCTTGTTACGTATCATACAGGTTTCGCATTCCCACTCATTTATTAATTTCTTAAATTGATAATTGGTTATTGTTGGTAGTGTAAACGATTTCTTGAGCGCATCTATAACGCTGCCAGATTTCATTTGTAGTGGTGGTTGAGTCAGGCTAATTGGAGTTTTCAACGCTATGGTCTGACTATTGCCGTCATCTTTTTGAATAAACATGGGAGAGCTAAATTTGTAGTTACCATTAATTTTTGTAACATTTTGCGGAGACACACCTTCTAATTGCAATGGAGCTGAAAATCTAAAGTTTGTCTTTGGCTGAGAAACTAGGATGCCTGTTGGTGCTGTAGCTAAGATTTTTTGTGTTGTATTGTCAACGACGCCGATTGGTTTTAGTGCATATGTGGACACGGTTTCACTTTTGCCAAATAATGATTTAGCATCACCACCACCTGATGCTGACGATGTTGGAGACTTTGTAGGTATTGTATTTGGCAAGGAAATGTCAAATTTCGGTGCAGATCGCATTATTGGGAATGCAATATTTGGCAAATTGACAGTTAATAATGGTGCATCATCGGTTGTATCTTTTGATGCAGTAACTCGCACTGAGCTGGTAACTTTATTTTTAATTTTATTAGTATGTTTTAGATACTGCTGCTGCTTTTGTTTATCGGAATGCAATTCAACTGGTAGAGTATATTCTGATAAAGATGTAGCTGCTAATGGTTGTTGTGCTGTTATTTTATGACTATTTTCTGTTGCAATTTGACGTGAACGCTCTGTAGTGCTTTGCATTTTTTTCATTTGTAAAAGTTGAGACATCGATGGTACCTGCAACTCACGCACGGGTGGTAATACAGTATTAGGTTTCGATAAATTAGTTCTTGGTGTTGGATGCAATGTCACTGTAGGCCGCATGTAAGGCGAACGAACTTGTGATAGACGCACAGCGCGTGTAGTACTCAAATCGATATCATTGAAGCGACGGCCTTTGGCAAATTGAGGTTGATTTTGTTGTTGAGATGCTTTAAGGTTGTTTGCCATTTTTTTAGCATCACTCAAAGGTGTGGCAAAGTCATTAATAAGGTCGAGTATTCTTTTAGCTGTGCTTGATAAAGCGGACGAGTTTTCTGCGGACGCGTTGCCACCTACAGCAGCTGCAGTCAATGAATTGTTTGACGAAGAGAGTGTAGATAAGCTTGATGTAGGACGTATTAGCGTTGGCGTTATACGAACAGCAGAATTGGCGCCTGCGCCAGTACCCAACATTGCGTATTTATTATAGGCAGAAGCACCACCATAAGTTGTTTTACCTTTATAAAAAGGTGAAAATGTATTTAAAAGACGACTATCACTTAGTGCGGAAGTACTGCCATATATGGAGGCATTAAATTGTCGTCGATTTAAAGAAGTTAAAGACAATGTTGAATTATTTAGGTTTTGTTGACCACTTGCTGCTGATTGTGTTCCAGCGAAAAGCGACTTACGACCTTCCAAATGTGTATAAAAGTTTAGTCCGTTGCCAAATGAGGAGGTACGACTTCCATTACGGCTGCTATTTGCTGCTGATAAATTAAATAGCCCTGCCCTCTTTTGTTTAGCTTGACCTGAACTACTAGCTGCGATTTCAGCCCTTCCGGTAGCTATGCCAACGCCTCCAACACCACCGCCATCACTACTTTCAGATGCGGAATCTCGTAAGTTGTCTGCTCCTTCTCTAATAAACGTATCAGATTGAAGATTGAGTGCATCATTAGCGCCATTTGTTAGTTTTTGTCTTTTGTATGTTACAATGTCTGCTAGTCTTCCGTTGAAACTTTTAGATGGTTGAGTTTCATATTCGTTGTCCTCGTTTAGTTCTTCACGTTCCATTTGTAATTCATGTTGAAGTTGTTGGGACGAGCGCTGCTGCTGTTCAAAATAATTATCACTAGTTTCATTTTCAAAAATTGTAGTAGATGTACGTCTTGGCAACGAAGAAATGTGCGAATATTCATGTTTGATATTTGATATAGCTTCACGTTTTAGATTGCTCAAGCCAACATAACGTTCCGTTGAGGTTAAAGTGGTTGGTGGTATGTTTAAACTACGTCGGGAACTATAAAGATAAAAAAAAAACAATAGTTTCATTGAACTAATGGTTTCATGTATTAATGCGACTTAAAACTACATTAATTAAAAATCAGTTGATGACCAAAGTCATAAATATTTTCAGTTCTTGTACGTGTTGTACTATTTAAATTCACATAAAAACGTCGGTGTTAACCGCAACTGGATAAAATTGTAAATGACTTTTTGTTTGATTTCTGTAAAAGAACTATACAGTTTTCGTTATCGAAATCCGAATATATCATATACATTCTAGAACCCATAACTAAAAAGTGTGTATCAAATCGGAAAATAAATTAAGTACGAAGCCGAGCAGGAAAAAAGCATATGGTTCTAAAAAGTACGGAAAATATTTTGCGGCACATCCAACCTCGCGTAGAACGAAACCTTATTAATCCGATTTTCGGATATATGAGCATTTCCGCCAAATGGCCAACCGTTACAGAAACATTAAAAGTTATTTTAAAAGCGTTACTATCTGATATTATCTTAGGAAAATATTCAAATTTTGTTAATTTAAAAAATTTATACCAGAATTAATTTACCACGGTGAGCAAACCACCTCCAAACTTGCATAAACGCATTTTCTCTTTTTTTGTAATATTGAATAGTATTTTGCCTTAAGTATTTAAGTCTGTAAGAGAGGTAATACATGATGAGTCTTTCCGCAAAATCTCTCTTCCACCAACAATTAGCTAAAAAAATGCAAAAACACAAAACCAATCTCTATTAACTGTAAATATTTATTTGCTTTAGTTCATGTTCTAATGTCACATTCGACATAGAAAAACATCATTTGTTCTCATTTCGTGATTGATAACAACAGCAAGTGTCAAAATTTGTTCAAACAGAGTTTCATGTAAATAATTAAAAAAAAAGCGAGTGCAAAATAAATAAAATTTAAAATTTTTGGAGCTGTTTTAAGTTGGTTACGTTCGCAAACATAAGTGTAATAAATAGGCAGTTGCAAAACGGTTAAGCCACTTATTAACTGCCATAACACGACATAATCGTAAAATTTTTTTTTTTTTTTTGGCAAAGTTGGGAGAAGGGGCACAACATAATTTTTTTCAAATAGTAGGCGGTACCACACCCCTAACAGGAAAATACCTTTTCCACGGCTAATCTAACAAACCGATTTTAATGAAATTTGGTTAGGATTGTGCCATAAAAAAGGTTATTAGACTCTAAGTCCTTTAAGTGGGCGTGGCACCGCACAACTTATTTATTGGCACAACAGCCTGTGTAATTCCAAATTAAACTTTAATGTACATACCAGAGATCTGAACTTAGTAGTTACTAAGAGCGTATACTTCAGCATTTTAACATTCACCTCATCTGGGTGCCTGGGCATAGGAACATTGATGGCAATTGCAAAGCTGATGAACTTGCTAGGCAGGGCACTACTGCACAAATTCCTCAAGACAAGGAAGGTGTTGGCATGCCACTTGCTACCTGCAAGTTACTGCTTAAAGAAGACATGATAAAAAAGGCTAACATAAGATGGACCCAAGGGTTAACTTGCAATATAACAAGGCAAATCTGGCCGGAATGGAACGCTAAGCGATCTCTAGAACTGATATCCCGCACTAGACACAGTCTCGTCAGTTGTTGCAATAATAACTGGCCACAGGCTTATCGGCAGACATGCGGAGAGATTAGGTATTCGGTCTTTTGACTACTGTAGAAGTTGTGGGGATGTGGAGGAGGAGGAAAACATTAAACATTTTCTTTGCTCCTGCCCTGCACTCGCTAGAAAACGCCACAAAACACTTGGTTCGTTTTTGTTTGATGACCTGGAGGACCTTAGACATGTTAGCATAGGTCAGTTATTTAGTTTCATTACGAAATCTGGATGGTTCAATGAGAAGGTATAGTCAAGTACCCTGTGGTATCACAATGTACCAAACTTGGTCTAAGTGAGTCGGTTTTGTAACTGACTGCCACTCCTACCTAACCTAAGAGCGTATACATGAATTGTTATTCATTATTTAGTAGCTTCGCATTGATTCCTAACTAAAAAAATATACTTCATGTTCTTTAAATTGGCCTTAGGCAATAATTCTGTTGCGTAATTTACCACTTACATACACTGGCGGTCATGAAAACCGGACCAGTGGCAAAACTGTTTTTATATGTAAAATTAAAACAATTCCGAATGTTTTTCTTTTTAACTTCGATTAATGGAACTATCAGCATTAAGGAATTGCAAGTGTATTGGCAACGAAAATAAAATATTTTTACGCGTTTGCTTAAAGCAGAAGGTCGTTTTTTAAAATAAGTACAGAAATGGGTCCAAAACATAAATAGCTGTCACGTGATCAAAAAGCGAGTAACGGACCGAGGTGTATCGTATCGTAAAATTTCGGAAAGAATGGGTTTCTCGCATTCCACAATTGTGCCTATTTGAAAAAAAAAAAAAAAAGGATATTTAGTAGCCGCTGGAGAGTAAAAAAGGATCTGGTTCTAAACGTGCAACTTGTAGAAAGACAAAGATGGCCTAAGTGACCGCAAGTGATTAAGAACACGACCACTCACACAACAACCATTTCCTCAAAAACACAAATAAGAATAGCAACAACACCTGACAAGAACATCAACACAATACCGGAACCAAAAAGAAAACTTACATGCCAACAAATAATCAAAATTCTAAAGACAATGAACAAAATCAAAAATCCGAAAAACTACTAACCAAAATTTACAAACCAATAAAGAAACAAGACAAAACCATCAACAAATCAATTACAAAATCTCCAAAAAAACTCAATGTAAACGATAAAACTTCAATAGATCCCTCTAATGAAATGAACACCGATGATAATTTAGACAACACACAAACTAAACCACATTTTATAAATACATTTAATCGTTCTCCTTATTCTCAGAAAATTTATGAAGACCTTCATAAACAAATGTCTCAGTAACACTTCCTTCAGATTTACAGTATAAATACTTGTATACATGTATCTACATATATATTATATCTTACTTATATTTATGTAATATACTTATTGGATTTAGGGATTAATTTTAGTATTATTCAATGGAATATACAAGGATTCACGAACAACAAATATGCTTTGGAAAACTTAATAGCAATTCATCAGCCACATATAGTAATACTTCAAGAGACACACATTGTTGAAAAAAATGTACACTTGCTTCACTTTAAACACTATCGAGTCTTCCATCACAACAAAGATTCAGGCATAGCGATTTTTATAAAAGAAACAATGAATGTGTCTAACCATAGGACATCGAGCAATAATTTCCTCTTTCAATCTATTACAGTGCAGGGTTTAAAAGACTTACACATAACAAATGTGTATAAAGAAACCGATGTGTTTCTGACTCCACAACTTCTTGATGACATCCATACCTACGGTACAGATCACCATTTAATTGTTGGAAACTTAAACGGACACAATACCTTGTGGGATTCTCTTAATAACTCCAATTGTGGAATTTTATGGGAAAACTTCGCTAATGATCGTAACTTAACAATATTGAATGATGGATCTCCAACACTTTTAAACACCAGAAACACTCTAACAATCAATGTATACCTGTTAGTCGTAGCCCCAAAAAATCTAATCGCCCAGTATGGTTTAATTCGGACATTAGTAAGCTAATAAGCCTCAAAAATAAAATTTGGAAGGTTTTCCGGAAAAGGAGAACACAAGATAATATCTTAAAATACAGATGTATATGTGCCCACGTCAAAAGAGCCTGTAAACTGGCAAAGCAAGAAACTTGGACACGTTTTGTGGACTCCCTCAATCCAACTATGGACATAAGAACACTTTGGTTTAAAGTCAAGAAAATTCGATGCTAAAATATTACAAATTTTCCACCGATCTACTTAGATAAAAAGGTAATTTCATACCCAAAAGCCATTGCGGATAAATTCGCTGAGTTGTGGGCCTCTATTGGATCAGATAAATCTTTTAATACTAAACTGGTTAATTCAAAAACACAATTCTGTTTTGATAAAATGGAAGCAGATTGCCATGAGTTTGACAACATATTAGAAGAAGTAACTCCACTGGAACTTCATTTAGCTCTAAAAAATGCTAAAGGTATTACACCAAGCGCAGATAAGATTGCTTACGCAATGCTAAGGAATTCTTCTAAAGAACTGAAACTTCGTATATGCAGACTCTTCAGTCAAATCCTTCTAACCGCAGTATATCCACATGATTGGAAGCACGGTCTTTTAGTTCCGATTCCCAAACATAGAAAAAATCCTAACTCTTCCGATGGCTACCGACCGATTTCACTTTTACCAGTTATTTCAAAAACGTTTGACAAGATTCTAGCCCAAAGAATTTGGATTATTGCCAAAAACAAAATAATAAATATTCAGCATGCGTTTCTTCCAAATCATGGAGTGCACACCTTGTGCCATTCGTTAGAGCTACAAATTAAAAAAAAACTTTCAAACAGAAAACATAGTATTGTTTTATCAGAAGATCTTGAAATGGCTTTTGATAGAGTATTTGTAACGGTCATCTTAAATGAACTTAACGATTGGGGCGTTCCTAAAAAGCTGCAAAAACTCATATATTCTTTCCTTAAAAATCGAAGAGTTACCGTTACCTAACACAAAGACTTGACAATGGGGTACCTCCAGGATCTCCGCTTTCAGCTGTCCTGTATTCAGTATACGCCAACTCATTGACCAAATTGTTAAAAAATGTTGAAGGCATAGACTATGTTAGCATATATGCAGATAACATTTTCGCTGTTGCTTCCGGTTCTAAGGAAGTGTCAAAAAATAGTTTAAGCAATCTGGACAAAACAGTTCATCAGTGGGCAGTAAAAACTGGAGCGGTCATTCCAGCATACACCGCGGAGGCATTGCACGTATGTAGGAAACATAATTGCAGTGCATCAAACCTCAAAATAAGAAATGTTGATGTAAAATTAAAAACTAAACTTAGCATTCTTGGCTTAATTTTCTCAAAAAATTTACTTTGGAACGAACAAGCAAAGAACGTCGTTGACAAGCTCAAAACAATTAATAATTTGTAGTCGAAAAAAAGGTCCTCATATAGAAACAGCTATTTCTATATGTCGCTCACTAACAGAAGGCACAATTCAACATTGTTTGACAATGTATGGATGGACATCTGACACAAAGAAGCGAAAAATAAATATTGCACTAAACAGATGTTATAGGACTGCAGCTAAATCTCTAACTTGTTCTATCCATCCTATACATGAATCATTCTGGAATATTCTAAACAATAAGGAATATTTACTAAAAAGTTGTAAAAATCTTAGTGCCATCCAGAACATCATATACTACTTACAAAATAATAATACTCCTTTGCCAGACAAACCAACCAACTCAATTCTTGCAGAAAGTTCAAAACTGTCCATCGATATTTCCATCAGCAACTACAAGAAAAATAATACGACCTCTATAGCTTACATACAAAATTTCTTAAAGATTAAACACGACTTTGCTCCAAAATTAGTTCTTTACACAGATGGCTCAGTTCTAAATGGTGCATCGACTTATGCTGTAGTAGAACAATCATTAGATAACACTTACCGCACAGTCCAACAATCACTTCTCCCACTTCACTCTGGAATTTTTAATGCGGAGCTGTCAGCTATTAAAAGTGCCGTTGAATATGCATCAATAAAACAGGAAAAATGTCTTATATGCTCAGACAGCCTTGGTGTTTTGAAATCTCTACAGGATAATAATAACATGACGTTCAAGTTTATTCTTGAAGGAGTCAGATCGCTATGCTCGATAAAAATTTTATGGATTCCAGGACACGTCGGAATAACTGGTAACTATCTAGCTGACTTAACAGCGAAAGAAGCTATGGCACTACCACTAGTAACTGAAATGCAGTGCTTAGATACAATAATGACTAATCATATTGACAACTTGCAACAGGAGTACCAACAACATTGAAACTCGTCAAACACCTTTCTTAGATCTCACAATTCTTCTACCAAAAGACCATTGTATAACAAAAACTTTTCTCGTGAGGAATGCATAAGACTCGCTCGATTAAGGGTTGACACCACTGTTTTCAACTCTAGTCATTACTTCATTAGAACAAATCCCAGAATGTGCGTTCATTGCCAAACAGCGTTATGCACTAACCATATATTTATGGAATGTCCTGCATCAAAGAAAAACTTGCCGTTAGTAAATGTTCTTGACTGCCGCAATTTAAACTTAATAAAACTGATAACCGAAGCACTAAACAAACATGAATTACTTTATGAAACCTAAGCTATAAACATACGTAGATATGTAAATATGTAAGATTTGTATTTCATTCACCGGGGTGTAATGGCTTAGCTGCCCAACACCTCTAGACATATTTTACAAATGAATTTGTAAGGTATTAAAAATAAATAAATAAATTTGATTTTCATATTTTTTCACTTTCAAAATTTTAAACATTTTATACATAACTTCAAATATGTATATAAATATACATAAATATTAAACATATGAAAAAAAAAAAAACAATTAATCAAAATTAAATTGAAACATAATTGTAGTTACAATAAGTTTAGTTTAGTAAGACGACCACTGCCGAGCAGATCAAAAAATAAAAACCAGTTTTAAACTAATATTAGCTTTATCACCAATGAATTCCTGGGACCAAAATACGTTGATTTGCCCAAAAACCGCAAAAATCGTTAGAGCCGTTTCCGAGACAAGAGTTACAGACAATGATAACTCTGTTAAAAATATTAGATAAGAGAATTTATGTAAACGAAAGAACCAGAATCAGGCGATCAGCTAAGGTTTCGAACATTTTTTATTATCAGAACGTTCAAGAAGCGATTCTCCTAATCCGAACCTTACGTTAGCGTAGGCAAACTTTTTTCGCATTCAATACCACAGTGATTAGGCGAAAATAAGCTTTCGTCTAAAGCTAACCCTTTTTTACTTACCTCATAATGTCACTTTGCAAATTTGCATGGTTTGCTGGTTCTGTTTCTAAGTCAATGGAATTTATGCTTGTTGAAACATTAGCTATAGATGATGATTGAAAACTAAATGCAGCCTCTTTTCTGCCTTGGCTACCATATAAATTTAAATGCGAATAACGATTTGTAGATCGCCCCGTTCCTGCACCAGGTAATAAATTTATAGATGTGGCACGAAAGTTACTAACACCTGTAGCTGGTGTAGATGATACAATAGGCTGGCGTTGCATTAAAGAAGTATTACGAATGCTGCTTGCTGTTAGTGTTGGTGTTGTTATCTATGAGGTAATATATATAAGCATTAGAGGATATAACATAAAGTAAACATATTTATACTAACGTCTAAATTCAAACGAGATCGTTTTGATGGTGGTTGACGTACTACTGCACAAGGACGCAATGCATCTCTACGTGCTGCAATTTTAAAACCACTTGTCATTGTAATTGCAGCAGTTGCCTCTTCACTATTATTGCTCTCATCATCAGAATTGTCATCTTGCTGATGACCTATCAAGTTTTCATCATATTCGCCCAATTCATGTTCCTCATCACCATCATCATCCTCGACCTCTTCATCATCAACATCTTCATCATCATCGTCATCGTCTTCCTCAATATCTAAACGTCTACGACGCCTATTAGTTCCTCCAACGCTTATACTTCCATTAGGTGAATCGTTATTATTGTTCTTTGTTGATGATGGTGAAAACCATTTAGATAAACTATTTGGAAAAATACTGGATACACGCGATTTGACTTTTCCGATTATTGACTGTAAAAGATTATCAAGCATTAATTTGGCATTGATAATATAGAAAGTTATCATTTTTTTTAATAAAATAAATTTCAAATTTCCTTCTTTATGATGGAAAAATCATAGACAGCATGGAGAAAAAAATTATTAAACGTTAAAATGTTTTCAAAAATTAAAGAGAGCTTACGCGTCTGAAGCACGACATAGACGTATGTATGTTTTTTTTTTTTATTGGATAAGAGCTTTATAATAATGACAGGAGTTTGTATCCAAAACATATTAGTTTTATAAAAATTCTGCTGGAAAAAACATTGCCCCATCAAATGCTTATTTACCAGTTTGCTTTAGTTTGCTGCAGTTAAAAAAACACACTACCTAAGTGGTGCCGCTCATACGTTCATTTACCAGCTGAATTTTGACACAAGAGCTTTTGCTTTATTCCCACTTTCATTTTGATACATAAAGGAGGTTCCCTTAAATGCCGGCTCCAACCGGTATTTAAACGTTTTAAGGTTTAAGTTTTAGGACATAGACATGAACATTTTTATTCGCGCCAAGATAGCACGGTATCTCTTCTTAAAACTTTTAACATGGAAATCCTTTTTTGTACCTTAACATATTTTTTTTACTTGTGGCTTGCTTTCCGAGTTATTGAGCGTAAGTTTTTTTTTTGTCGGCCTCTTACAATCAGGCCCACCACGATTCTGCCGACTTACACTTATTTCGATTATTAGCTGATTGTCAAAAAAAATTATCTGTATCAAATTAAAACAGAGATATGTGTTTGAATGTCGAAAAAGGGAAAATTTAGTTGAAAAGAAACTTATCACGATAGTGATATTTAACCACATCTCTATTTGAATTTGATACAGCCCATTCTAGGGATCTGTCATAAAACATGGTTAAAAACTTTAACACACATTCATTCGAATAGTTTCCAAGTGGAAAACTTTTTGAGTTTTTTTGACAATGCTTATCCCAGGAGCTACTGGACGATAATTGAGAAGTTTATTAATGCGATATGAATATACCCCGATAAAAGTACAATTGTACTGAAAATTTCATGATATTATGTTCGACTTCCTCATTTTATGGAGTTGTGTAAAGACACTTTCGCTTTGTTTCTTGCTTCTATGGGAGAGTTTTCAGTTATTCAACAGCCTAGCATATGATATAAAAAATTAATAGAACTTAAGGACTTTGAAAGAAAATGTTAAAAATAAATCAAAGCAAAAATAAATAATAAACAGCAATATGTTAAGGTTTATATACGAAATCAAAACTAGTAATTTTTGTAAGACATACATACAAACAAATTATCAAAATATTTAAAATGCTAATAAATTTTCTCAATGAATTAATCAATCTACATCTTCCGCGGTACGACCATGTTAATACGTAGTCCAACATTGATGCTTGACGGCTGAGCCGCGTAAATATGGTTTGCATATCGGCCGATCCCTATAACAAAAAGGCGATATCGTCGGCATAGTCCAGTTATTGTATCCCAGAGTTCCCATTGAATCCCATGATTCGCAGTAAGGATACGGTTTAGCATCAATGCGGTTTAGAGTCAATGATAGTATGTTTCAACTGGAAAAATATTGTCTACGTTCTCCTATTTAAAATAAATAAAGTTTTTCAAAATAAAGTTTTTTCAGTCGACTCGCAAACGATAATAGCGCTATGAATATCTCTTACATCCTATAGTATATCCAACACCGGCTACGTTATCCACAGTAATTTCGGTCGCGGTTCTGGATTTATATCCTCCAATATGTCCAACATCGGCATCACGTCGGCTTTCGGCCGCGATCCACTATACTGCCGTACTAAGCGAAAAGGGCGTATCTCAAAAAATTTCGTTTCGAGATAATTGATGTTTTGTTTATGTCAATTTGTTGAAATACCTGTAAAATTGGTATTGAGAAAATGCTCTTAAGAGATTTGTTATATGTTTGAACTAAGATTCCGGCATTTGGAGTATATCATTAGACGCGTAATTTCTTAAGCTATCCGATGTCATAAAAATCACGGATATTTTTTTTTTTTGAGATACGTCCTTTTCGCTTAGTACGGCAGTATACTATATCCAACACCAGCTTTGGTAACATATCGATGTTGGACAAAATTTTCATGAATAGATCGCGCCGCGATATTTAATAACAAATTTTTAAGTTTTATAATGAGAATTTTCTTAAAATAATTGTTGTTATTGTTTATGTAGTTTTTGTTGGTTTTTTATTGATTTTGTCCATAATAATCCATCATTGTTGCATAACAATTCATTGAATAAACCTTTTTTCCGGTAAAAAAAAGGGGGTAAATATGCAAAAATTTATAAAAAACTATATACCATTTAATAGAAATTATAACAATATTAACACATTTTTTTGGGAAAAAATTACTTTCTCAACTAATAATCATTTTTACAAAATCTATATCCGCAACTTCCGATAACTCCCTAATACATACACCTAAAAAACTAAAATTGAAGAATGTCAGCTAAAGTAAACTTAAGCCAAAATTAAAAAACCTGTATCTGCTTTATTAATTTTGGTTAAAGTTTTGAAATGTACTATACTTTGGTGCAATAACTATTTATATTTTTTAAATTATTTCTAACATTCTTCCCCTTTAAAAATTATGTGTCGCTTATACTAAATTTGCATTCCAACCCATTTTTTACAGGTAAACTAAAAAAAAAATTTATTCAATAAATTCTTTTCAAAACTATGTATTTATGGACAAAACTATATAAATAAAAACAACAACTACTAATGCAGCAGCAACTACTACAACAACCACAAATACAATAAAATTACAGCATGCGGTGTTATTTTTTAATAAAAAAAAATGCAATCGCAAGCTCGATTTTTAATAATTTTATTTAATTTTATAATGATAATCTTTTTATCTAAATGAGTTTTTTTTCATGAAAAATAGCACCGCATGCTAAGATAATGTTGCTGTCTTTATTGTTGTTAAATTCCCACATAGTTTTAAAAAAAAAAAAATTTAATAAATATAAGGTTTAGTAATAAGGCAAAAGTTTAGTACAAGCAATACATCATTTTATAAAGAAAAAATAGAGAGCTTTATTAACAGGCTTAAAAACTTGTATTATTAACACTTTTTAAAAAAAAAAGAAAAAATAAAATTATTAAAAAATTAGTCAAAATTTATTCAGTCATATCTCGAAAACTTTAAGTTGAATTTGAAACATTCTTTTACAAAGACTGTATCAAATTATCTACATATGTATATGGATACCAACCTAGGAGTTCCCAACTTTCATCAAATTTTGTAAATACTAAGCCTTAATCAGGTTCAAGATTTTTTAGCCATTTTTTTTTTGTACCTAAAACTATTTAATTCATAATGAGGGAAGACATAAAAAGCCTAAAAGCAATTTATAAAAAACATTGAGGCTAGCGAAGCCAATGTACTATAGGATGCAAATCCTGAGCCGCGGTTGAAAGCCGCTAACTCACTACAACACCAGCTTGACTAGCCAAAGTGCTTTTGCATTAAAATTTCATTGATACCTTGACAAAATAACTTAAAAAAATTATATGAATTTTTTTTATAAATGTCTTCCACCAATACGGAGTTTATAATAACAATAACAGTTTTTACTAGAAAAAGTTCCGTGGTGGATAAAAACATTTTTGGACCGATTAGGGCAGGAACCCACATTTTAAATTAACTCCGTAATTTTTGATGGCTATATCTCCGAAACTAAATCCGATCGACACTTCATTTACCGATTTTGTTTTAGTTTAAGCCCCCTATAACTCCTAAAATTTGGATAATGGGAGCTAAGTTAACCCTGTGCCCTCAAACCTATAATTTCAACAAATAAGTAAAAATTTTGATGGGTAAATTAGATGTTTTCTGTATGGAAAATAACTGTACTCACATTGTTCGCAGCTGATGCTGCAACTTCGTCCATAGTATCTTTATATGTTGCTGGATTCCGACTAGACGCTTCTGTTGTCCGCATGGGACTACTTTCCGAATCCTGTTCAGACATTTTGTCGTAATTTTGATTCTCTCCAAAATGCACACATACACGCATACATTCACACTTTTTTAAAAATTGTCTTTTTATTTTGTTCCTTTGATATAAATCTGCTTTATGTTAATGTTTTTTTATATTTATAGTGAACTTGTTAATTTGCACAAAATATCAAAAAATTCAGAGAACTAAAAATCGAAAAAAAATTAACTCGTTACTGTTTTAGCTGTGGTGGCCTCGAGCCGCGGGTGCTCCAGTCTTTCTATCGCTTTTTTTTCTTCAACTCAATGCTTTCACTCACACATTCCTCAAAATATCAGTTCATTTCACTTTAACACATCATGAACGTCGTTGTCAGAGTAGAACACATTTTTTCCTTCGCAATATTTTTTCCATCTACTTTATTCGACATCCACCTTTTCTTCCGATTTTTCTTACTCGGCTAGACATTAATGAAAATATTCTGAACTGTAGTTAAGCTATTTACTGTTTATACAAATATTTTAATTATTCAGTAGTTAATTTAACAATTACTTTAGATTTGGTGAACAATTTTTTGTAAATTGTATGAAACTCTTGATTTTACTTTACAACACGATGAACGATGTGAAGAAACGCGTGAACTACGAACGAAATACGAAGGAACGAACACACTTTATTCTTCTTCGCTTCGTTCTTCGAAGAAATGGCGGACTCGTAAATTCGAAACAAATTCGTACTTCGTAATGTTGAACAGGGATGCTATACTTAATTATTCCGAATCAACACACAGGTCGGCAGGTTAGGGCTAAAGTATACATACAAAAATGGGTTGGGCAACTCCCAAATTCAATCACATTGCGTAGTACACGGGTAAGCTACATGACACAACTAAAGCCCAATTTCCATGAGATCTTATCTTATCAAATATCAGGGAGGACATCACATGATATTAAGATAGCAAATGTATGCTATTCACTCTCGCATTCTCCAAGCGCATTAGGTTCTGTTCGCATGCTTTTTCTTTCTAACAAAAATTTGATTTGATATCCCTGATATGGGATAAGATAAGATCACATGGAAATTGGGCTTAACTCTCTATAATTTTTTCATTTTAAAGTGTTACAAGCGAGCATAGGAATAATTTTATATTTTTCGTGTGTTAATTTTTTAAGTCTTTATTTTGACTGAATAACTATGCTGAATTTTTGTGAATTAAATCACCAATAGCCTCGAAAGAAAACATTCCATATTTTATGTGTTCCAAGCAACGATAAAATAAATATCGTGACTTGGTGTTAATAAATTTACTGTACGAATAATATGATAAATTTTTATTTTGTTGTGATTATGATTTTGGCAACTTACAAGGAAATCTACTATTTCTCCAGTGATGCATGTATAAAGCTTGCAACTTGCGGCAACCTATATTATTGAATCAAGGCTAAAGCCCAATTTCCATGTGATCTTATCTTATCTTATTTTATCAAATATCAGGGAGGACATCACATGCTATTAAGATAGCAAATGTATGCTATTCACTCTCGCATTCTCCAAGCGCATTAGGTTCTGTTCGCATGCTTTTTCTTTCTTACAAAAATTTGATTTGATATCCCTGATATGGGATAAAATAACATAAGATAAGAGCACATGGAAATTGGGCTTAAACATGATGCTATGTAATCGGGCGACTATTGGCCGCAATCAAATTGCTTACTATAGTCCCTAAATTGGAGCGTCAGCGCCGTTTAACTGTCAAAATTCTCTCATGCACATACATTTTATATGGAGCCACCCGCAATCAGTAACGCGCCAACGCCAGCCTAACATATGCTTTGAACTCAATTAGAGCGGTGGCGGTAAAGCGGCGACGAATATACGCTGTCAAAAAAAAAAACGAAACGAAAAATCGTTTGAATGAACACAATTGCGGCGGACGACTGCTTTTCATGCCTGATGTCTTGTGAGAGAATCGTATAGGGAAAAGAGAGTGACAAAAACAAAATTTGTAAACAATAAATTTTGCTGAGGAAATCCTATTGGCAAAGAGAATGACAAAGAAATGCAACACTGATCCGACGTAAAAATAGAATTAATTCTAAATCGACGGCGAATCGTCAGCAGCTCACCAGTCGTACGCCGCAATTCTGTTCAATTTCACATGATCAAGTATGTTATAACTTTTGACCGCGTATATTCGTCGCCGCTTTACCGCCACCGCTCTAATTGTGTTCAAAGCAATATGCAGAGAAAAAACTACTCCGAAGTCATAAGCCGGCGCTCAAATTCGGTGTGTGTGAACAGCGTATCTCATCTACTTCGACATTCACGATGCGTGAATTAAAAGTTGTTTTGTTTGCTAATTACGAAAACAAATTTTAGCTGCAAGAAATTTTTCCAAATAATAAATAATAGTTGAGATTAAGAAAATCAAAACCATAAATAATAGAACAGGTTTCCTTTAGCTTCCATTGCCCAAATTTTTAAGGGGCTAAAAGTAAATAGTAAAATTAAAAGGTGTCACTCGGATCAAGTTAGTTTGGAGATATAACCATCGGAAGTTGCGGAATATAGCTTTTGCAAAAATCATTATAAGTCGAAAACTCTTGAATGGATATCAACAATATGGGTGTCATAAGAAAGATAATTTAATGGCCTAAGATAATTCAATGGTAAGCAAATTTTTGAAATTTGACCTATAAGTTTGGAAATATGACGATATTGACTTAAATTTTGACCAATGGTTTTAAAAAAAAAATGTGTTAATGACCTATCATTTTTTTAGAATGTCAAGTGTTACCAATTGTATAGTAATTTTTTCATTTTACCTATCTATCGAAAAAAGTAAGGCCACTTTGGTGAATTTTGGTATTAAAATATATGGTAATTATTTACTTTAACGGCCTCACTGCCGATTTTCTTGAAATTTTAGTTTGTTGTACAGTTCAGTATGCTAATCAAGAACATATACATATGTTGTTTGAAAATCGCTAACATTTCTAGAGCGAGCAATAGTTGCGCTTCACATTCTACTTCTAATTTAAAAAAGAAATAGCGAATATAACAACTAATATGTAAAAAATATTTTTGTATGGCACATACGATTATTTCGCCCACAAGTAAAAAAATTCATTGTAACATACGATACAACTATCGTATAACTATAAGTATTTCAGCTACAATATTTTATGCGCTGTGGGGTGTAGAATAAATTTGAATCAAATAGTCAAAAAATGGTACATGCGACCATGTGGTCGATAACGATGACATAACAGTTAGGGTAAGTGGACAGCTTTTGGCCGCCGCTCAAGACTGTCATCCTCGAATATGCCCAACACCGGCTTCGCGGCGGCCGCGGTCCACTGTACTATGTCCAACACCAGCTTTGCTAACACACTTAGGGCTACCAGATGGCATACTTTAGTAGCAAATGTGCTACTTTTGCAAGGAGGCTTTGCTACTTTTCACTTGAAATACACTACTTTTGGATGGTTTTGCTACTTTCGATGTTTGCATTGTAAAATAAAAGTTATTTCAAATATTCTTTTAATTTTGCTGGGGTTTTTCGTAAGAAACGAGGACCTTTTTTTTTTTTTTTGTTCATCAAAAATATTGGACTAAAAAAATTTTTGGTTTTCATTCCAAATTTGGAATTTTTTTGACATACACTACTTCTGTAGGCAGGTCATCTGGTAGCCCTAAGCACACTGATATACAAATTTTTCATGAATGTAACATCAATGTTTTAATTGTAAAAAGAAACCAAAGAGAAGGAGGGAGCGCAGCAATTAAAAATTTTAAGGTTTAATGAGATGTGATAAATTGATAATTTTTTGAAATGTAAGGTTGTATAAATTTAATAATTGGAATAAACTAATCTTAACAGGTTAAAAAAGTTATAGGTCATTAACACATTTTTTGTAAAAAATATCAGATTTATAATAAAATTTGGTCAAAATTTCAAAAAAATTGTTATATGTTCAAACTACAGGTTAAATTTCAAAGATTTGCATTTTATTATTGTAGGCCATTAAATTATCTTTCTAAAGACTTTAAAGATTTTTAAAAAAGTTATATCCGCAACTTCCGATGGCTATACCTCTCAAACCAGACCCGAACGAAAAAATAAACAATATTTGGTTTACTAAAAATTGGCGAATGGGAGCTAAAGTAAACTTAAGCCAAGGATTAGAAATAATAGGAAGCATCTTCCCTAGCGCCAACTCATTATTGAAATTATGGAAATTTTTGACCGAATTTGTAGAGGTTGTAACAATGAGAGCACAAACTTAAAAAACATATTTGAGGATAACAGTTTGTGCAGCACCAAAAGTATTTACGAAATGTTACGTTACTGTAGTCAAATGGAAGTAAACATTGATGACAAATATCCCAAACAAATTTGTACTTTGTGTGTGAGACAATTAGAAATCTCTTATAAATTTATAATACAATACAGAAAGTCAATACAACAATTTGACAAAATATTTGCTTATTTAGCACAGCCACGAAAAGATGCTGTTAAACAAGTTGATCTGTCAACATTGAATGAAAGAAATTATGAGTTGAATCTGAAATCAATAGTAAAAGAACATGAAAAATTAGTAGAAGACTGTATTGATATACGTATACAAAACCAAAAAGATTTTTTTCTCGTGGAGGAGCTAGACTACACAGGCGCATCATGTGTAAACTTTAATGACAATTATCCGGATATGGTAGAATTAGAAGATGACAATGATGAAGTAAATGCTTCATCGGTCAAAAAGGAAAGTACAATCACGCAAAATGAAGGATATTACATGGAAGAGCAGGAAATTTGTTTGTCAACTAATAAAAAAAAATCAGAAGAGATGGTAACGGTTGTCAAAAAAGAAAATCAAACAGGTTAATAAAATTTATCAATTTGGGCCTAAATTTACCGTACGTGTTATTGTATTTCATATATTAAATCCAAGTTTTCTCATGTGCGTCGGATTGGTCGGATCCTGCTTCGGGGGTATTGCTATTTTAACCTGCCGAAAATCTTTAGCGAAACGTTGGATTGGAAAAAAGCTTTGATTTATTTGTGATATATTTATTTATGTATCAAATTACATAAAATAGACAAATGTGGTTAAATATTAATACCGTGGTACGTCAATTTTCAACTAAATTTTCCATACCATGCCCATTATAAGGATCACGCTGTCAGAAATCATTTGAAACAAAGACTAAAATATATTCATTCGAATAGTTTCCAAGTGCCCCAAAACCGTACCGCCCACTCAAATCACCCATATATTAAACAAATCGTCCACAAATCAAGCAATATTGCAATAATTGACACAGTATTAATTTCATTAAAGTTCAGTAAAAAAAAATGTTCACCCAATGTTGATCCTTTCAATATTCTTAAGCCAATAGGTTTTCTTGGCGAAATTTTTCCCATAATTTTAGTTCTTTGCGATCTTCATTACAGATAAGATTCAAACCAATTTGTTTTTGCTTTATTTTTTACTTTAAAAGTTCTTAAATTCCTGGTAAGCCGCATACCACTTTGTTTCCATATTCGAGCCTTTCAAATTACTTAATCGGTTGAAATTTGTCATTCCACGATTTTTTGTTTGTCAATAACGCAGTCTTGCAATCCCTTTTAGGTGGTTCAAGTTGGTCTATTCATCTAAGCTTATATCCCATCATTCAGTATATATTAGTATAAATAAGTTTTTTTAAATGGTAAATATTATTGGAGATGGGATATTTAAATTCAGACTATAAGAGTATAAGTTCTTGCGAGATTTGCCCATATTTCTCATTATTTAATTTGTTCAATTGAAAATATAGCACCGCTGACGAAAAAGAGTGTTTTCGTAGTTATTGTCAACAAATTTTATAAAAATATTAATTGAGTACACTATTTGTTTACGGTAAAAACGGTTTAACGAAGAAAATCAAGGTCAAATGGCTTATCAGATGCGAGAGCTTTTTTATATGTTAAATTTTTTTCAGAGAAAAATGGGTTTTTATTAAAATAAAATCAAAAAATATCCTAGAGGCTATTAATTTAGAATCATATTGAAATAAATCCAGAGGTCACCATCTTATATTTATTTTTAGAAAAACTATATTAGACGTGGCACCTCCCATACATACAGTTCGTTTGAGCTTGGAAAAAGTTTTTACAAACGTATTTGCATACTAGGTAATCTACATATGTATATCAAAATAAATTTGTTTGTTTGCACAAAGATTTGATAATCAAGAAATCAAGAAATTTAAAACGTTGAAATATTTTCTACGCTATGAACCATACAAAAAAGTGTAAGAATAAATTTAAATATGTACATATTTATTATAGGGGCTAATCAGTAGCCTTGCGGTTAGCGTGTCCACTTTTTATGGCTTATGGCTTGAATCTCACAGTTTTAAATATAATAAATAATAATAAATGTATAATATTTAAATGCTTCAAAGCTCAAGAAAATATAAATGCAACACTCCTCTTTCTGTTAAAGATACTAAAAACTAGGGTAAATTGTAACATCTTAATTTTACCCCCCCTTCATGGATGGCTACCATCTCGCGATTTAGTCGCCGATTAAGAATTGACTGTATGTTTATAAAGCCAAATTTTACTCGGCGACTAATATCGCGAGATAGTAGCCAACCATGAAAGGGGGGTTAAATTATGGCTGTGAACGCTGTACTTATTTAAATCGAATATTTTGTAAGCATAGTTTTTAACAAATTATTTCTGTTTATTTCAGCATATTTAAATTTTCCGAGCGAAAAACATAACAAGGAATTTAGATCGAATCAGATTATGTTTCCAAAGATAAAAACAGAAAATCAAAAACGCAGCTTTTCTTGTCCTGAATGCCAGATAAGCTTTTACACATCTAGCGCTCTTTCGTTGCATGAAAAAATAAAGCATAGGAGCAAGAAAATCAAGCAGGTTGATTTACAGAAAATCTGCAGAACCAATGTGAATTACGGATGTAATGTCTGTCTAAAAACATTTTCAAGTAGGGTAAAACTAAGTCTACATCTAAAGAAACACTCAAATTAGTACTTAAATATAATATTTAATAACAGCTTGAGTTTTTATTTTTTTCATAGTGAGAATCCGTATTTCGGAATGGTACAATATTTTTGTATGCATTCGGTGAATATTGCGGTTTGAGGAAAAATATAAATGTTTACAAAATTCTAAGAAAATTAACAATAAAAAAAAAAAATATTCACAAGGTGCACAAACTAAACAGGCGTCAATAAAAACTTCCAAAAATGCAAAATGTTATGGCCATTTTTACTTTTTTTGTGCGGCCATTGATTAAATTATGTTTATATGTATTAACTTATGCTTTATTTTGAAAAAATAAAATCGGTCTTTGATTTCTGAAAATCAATGTTATCTCGCTATCCCCTACAAATAAATTTCATTTAAGAAACAATAAAAAATCAATTACTAGAACTGCAAAATGACTTGTTGGCTAAGCAGGCATTTTCAGATAATAAAAAACATTTCCTTAAAATTTACTTAACTAATATTGTGAATGTTTTTTTTTCTGGATTACAATATACTAAAAATATTTATAGAAGCAGAGAATACTCAAATTGAATATGACTGAAAGGAATTAATTTCAATAAAAGGAATCAACTTGATTAAAAAGTTCAAGTAAAAATTGGGTTTTTATTTTGCGGCCAGCATTTTTCTTTTTCGCCAAGTTTTGGCCATTCATTCTATGATCATTGGGCACCCCTGTTTTATGGTATTGTGTGATGAACAAAAATGTTTAAAGTAGTTTGGGGTTGGTATATTCTCGACCAAAGGAATTTTTCCACATACGATTATGAGATGCACAGAGGCGGAATTTCTCTTTTTTTCTTCGTGGATGAATCGAGAGCAGATACAATGGAGTTAAATTGTAGTCTCTGAGGTTGTGGGCATACCTCACCAGCAGCTTTACAGTGGAATTGACAAACAGAAAATAATGTCCTCAAGGCCAAGCTGTTTCATAAAATGTGGTTTTAATACTTTGGCTATACTTATAATTTGTTGCGTTTCTATTATTCTAAGTGCATGTGAAAAATAAACAAAAGGAAATTAGAAAATGTTTTTGAAAACTCAGGTCTAGTTTCTTTTAGGTGATAAGGTGCTATTAAACGAGCATCCCGATTTGAGCTGAGAAAAACGTGCCCACTTTATTTATACATCATTATAGATATTTCAATTGGCTTCTTTTATTGTGATATTTAAGAATTCAACACGCAATGAATTACAATTGATTTTCTTTAATTCTATAACCATATGACAATTATTCTATATTCTACCAACTTAGTCTTTATGTACTTTCGCGGCACGTGGGTCATCTGGACGCATTACGACGTATGTCATTTTATAGCGGCGATTATCACCATCTTTAGCATAGTAGTTTGTAAGGCCTATTCCGGCCATAACTACTCCCGCAATGGCCAGCGCAGATCCAGCAACAATATCAGGAATTTCATTCCATGCACGCTTGAAAAGGCTTTGTGTTCCAGCTCGTGCAGCAGACATTGTATGTGTTCGACGTTATTCTAGTTTTTAAAGATTTAATGTAAAAAATTTGCCAGCCAAATGGACACAAACTGTTACACAATACAATAATTGAATAGGAACACTACAGAGATTGTTTTGACGTTTACTGAATAATAACAGCTGTACAACCAGTGCTGCCGCGAAATAAAACTAAAATATTAATGAAAATTATCTTGTCAAACTCAAATTCTGCAACCGTGAATTCATCGCTGTCAAAAATAAACGAAACAAAAATTCTGTTCTGCTGAACATGTACAAAGTGCACATTTACAGTGTTGTGCAAAAAATAGCAACAAAATCTCTTCGGTACTGCAAAATCGTGTATATCATTTAATATTGGGAGCACACATAAAAACATTTTAGAAATTAAACAACATATTCATTCAATATATAAAAATAAAATTATATTCAAATTCGGTTTTATATTTTTTAAAAAAATTTGAAATTAATGTGACTACATTCAATTGTCTGTGTGCAAAACAAAAGCAACAAAATTTGAAGAATGTAAAAATAGAAGAGAATTTCCAAAAATTAGCGGTAAAAGTACCGTTATTGCTAAGAATATGTTGTTTGTGAGTCATAACAATTCAAGTTTGGTTTAGTTTTTGCGCTCGCTGTGACATTGACTGTTCAGTTTATAATGACCCGTGACAAATACTGTAATTCTCTAAAATCTCAAAATATTTCCGAATACGATCAAGAAAAATCGCTAATATCTATCGCAAAACAATTTAAGATTAAAGCCCAATTTCCATGTGATCTTATTTTATCTTATTTCATCCCATATCAGGGATATCAAATCAAATTTTTGTAAGAAAGAAAAAGCATGCGAACAGAACCTAATGCGCTTGGAGAATGCGAGAGTGAATAGCATACATTTGCTATCTTAATAGCATGTGATCCCTGATATGTGATAAAATAAGATAAGATAAGATCACATGGAAATTGGGCTTAAGAGATCAATAATTTGTAGATTAATAAAAAAGAACAATAGCACAAAAGACCTAACAACGTTACATTCAGCAGGGCGGCCACGGAAGACATCGCGGAGTGATGACAGAAAAATGTGTGGCATATGTAAACCAAATCCATTTGACACATCCAAAGAGGTTGTTCGGTCACTGAATTTAGATATCCATGATAGCACTATTCGTGAACGCTACAGCCAGTTTTGGGGAGAAATATTCTGACAACGAGTCTCGACAATTATCGACTGAAATTATTCGAAAATCAGGTCTCCTGGAGTATATGCTGATCCAAAACTCATTGCAGGTCACTGGAGCATAACTTCGAATGAACGGTTCTGGTCTACGTCATGCCAACTAGTTTTGCCACTGCTACAGTCATAATTAATGACTTGAAAAACAAAATGTAACTGCTCAGATTTTGTCCAATTTATTTATTGAACTCATTTAAAAAATACATTTTAGTAGTTTTCCGTTTTAATATCATTTAAACCTAATTCTTCATTTTGCTCAAAAGTTCGGTCATACTTTTCTACTTGTAACTTCTCATCAGGTTCATCATCGTCACGTAATGATTGCACATAGCTATTTCCTGCTGGATCATCGAGTATTAATGTGGCAGAACATTCTAATGCTAAAATTTGCTCAAATTTCTCTAAGAACTTTGTAAATCGATGCTTTGAATTTTCATCGGAGGAATCATGAAACACAATACCACCACCATCCAGTTGTTGTTTCATTGCCACCAAAATTCCTTCAACTGTTGTAAAACGTCCGCCTAATGCAGATGGACCAACATCGCAGTCTAATTCCGAAACAATTAGGCTACATGTTTCAGATTTAAGTACATCACGGTTTAAGTCATCTTTATTTTCTATGCGAACCTTAAAACGTAAACCTTTTTCTTCAATGCCACCACCTGATTTCACTTCGTTCGTTTTAGAGCCACAAATTTCGCAAACTGTGGCCATAATAACAACTTCTTTAAAATGTGGTATGCTTGTCATTTTCATGTTCGTTTCGCACGGACAAGCACAATTTGGACAAATAGTTTGAAATTGCAAAACTTCACCATGCAACTCTTCAATCGGCCAAGCGCCTTCAGAAATGGGCTTTAAAAGATGTTGTCCATCAACACTGCTTTCTTTTTTTGTTGAAGAATTTGTGTCTTCTTCGTTTCTAATGTCATCCGAAGAATAAAGGCCTAAAATTTGATAAAAGAAATACAAAAAAATTAATCCATTTGTTTTTGAAATGAAAACTTTTAAAAATTATAAAAAATGCCATATTTTGTCATTAAATGTACGAAGACGATATACAAAATAATATGGTTCTAGCTTCAACTATAACTTTCCGGTTGTTGTCAAAATTCAAGATCTTATCTGTTCTAGATGGACTAGTGACAATCATATTGCAATTAATTCTCAGAAGATTAAAATCTTTACATTTGGTTACCCCAATCCTCAATCAAAATATTCCACTAGTTATCTTTTTACGGAAAGACTTTACAGTTTAAATTTTAACTTTCCTTTAAAAATAAATACATCTTTTAGCATGAGTTATGTTGCATATATCATTTGCCTTATCATTTTTTCTTTTCATTATACGAGAATAAACAGTCCGTTGCATATTCGGAACTTGTATTCTGCTTACTTCGAACGCTCTTTATCTATCATAGAGGCACAACTGTGGAATCATCTGTGACTGCAGCTTAAAGTTGTTTCGATACCTCCTTACGGCTTTAAGAAGCTTGACTTGACTAAAACTAAAGCAATAATTATAGCCCACAATACTTAACGAAAATTCCCCCCCCCCCCCTCTTTTCATGGGAACCACACAAATAAAATATGAGAAAACAGTAGCTTAGGCTATAAACTTCAGTTGCTCTAGTTATATTAATTATACGATTAGTAGAATTTATTTTATACTAAGAAAATTGTGGGCGACAGCTCCCTTCATTCCACAAAATATAAAACTTCGTTTAGTGAAATCGCTAGTAGTGCCACTATTATCATTTAGTGAGCTAGTTTATTGTCATCTTGATTATTCATCACTTCAGAAAATACAGCTTGCGGTCAATAATATGGCGAGATATGATCATATTTCTCAATATTCTACGAAAATACTTAACTGTACGCTTCCAATCTATTTAAAGACGCGAAATTTAATTTTCCTTCATAAATTGATTTACACACAAAATCCAAATTACTTGTTTACCAAGCTTAATTTTTCACAATCTTCAAGAACATGTAACCTCATTTTGCCACGGTTTAGGTATACTATAATTCTAGAATGTTTTTTGTTAGTGTTGTTAAACTCTGGAGCTCCCTGCCAAATGCTATAAAATGCCAAAGCATTCCATGATGCTTCAAATCTTAATTTTTAATATTCTTTCTTTCTCTTCTAAGTCTTCCTACTTATTATCGTTAAATTATACTTATAACTTATGGATATATAAGATTTTAAATATTTTCAACCTATAATTAGAATTTTCGAAACATGTATTGTTAACCTGTAATTGATGGATATGTACAAAAAAGACCAAAGTCTTATGTACTCGTAAATAATTCAATAAATGCTAAAATACTACTTGGAACTTGTTTCCTACTACATAATAATATTCGCCATGCTCTGCTAGCTATCGAATTTTTCAATACTGCTACTTGCTACCATTTGACTCCATTTTTTTACTCTGTGCGTACGTATAACGTTTTGTTTTGACACTATTTGTTTCATTTACGGTTACTTAAAAAAATTCATCTCGCAATGAAGAGTTGAAATTCACTCATGAGTTTTCGAGCTATATTTACTATGACTTTCAACATGGATTATCACAATGTCAGTTTATTGATCAACTCATTTCAATTTTTGGCAATGAAGCACCTTCAAAATGTATTGTATATAACTGGTTTAATGAATTCAAACGTCGTCCGAAATCGGTTGATGTGCCAGGGAACTTTGAAAATGTGCTTAAACTATGCAAAATCGACATGTGATAGAGGCAACCATTTTTTTTTTGTTTTGTTTTGTTGCCGCTAGTAACTCGGGTGAAAGCTTCCGCGGACTCTGAGTTTATATGACACCACGAATTGTTTTACTCTTATACAAACATATTATGATATAAGGAAGAAATAACTGCTGCGATATTTTGCAAGTAATGCTAAAATTCCAGATACAAGATAAAAAATAATTATTTTAAATGTCTACAAGGTCATTTTTACAAATTGAATAAATTGCGGATGCATTTGGAAAGCCAAGTGATTCAATGCATTTTAGAGTGCAATTGATTTAATTGCATTTCGCATCGCAATATAGAGTAGGGTTCCAGGCCTATTAGTTATACTCGATTTGTTTACATACCTAAAAGTTTATCTTGTTCCTTAGTGCGTGAAAAGTACACGGCTTTACAAATTGGATCACTTGCGGGTGCATTGGGATTTTCAATAAAACTATTGCCACTTATATCTTCCAACACTACAGAGAACGTGTGTTTTAGTTCCTTCAACTCATTTAGTCTAACTATGTAAGCCTCAATTGCAATGGCTGCATCTGGATGTTCCAGTTTTCGCTTATCTTGATCCTGACTTAGACCACGTATTGTTCTTTCGATGACGCCTTCAACCGTGGTAATTTCTCCCTTTTGCGACTGAGCAGGTATTTCCAGTTCAACTTCGGGAATACTTATCGATGCGTAATCTGATCGCACAACGCGCCGGTTTAAGTCCACTGCATCTTTAACCTGTAGAACAATGCGAATTCCCTTCCTTTGTATTTCAGATGCAGATTGAATTTCGTTGTTTTCGTTGCCGCAATGTTCGCATTTAAATGACATCAGAACAACTTCCTTATAAAATGGTATCTTTGTCAGCAGTATTCGTGTATAACCGTTCTGAAAACAATTCATGCAAGCAGATTCAATTTGTGTTGCTTCCGGATCGGGATCATCTGCGCTAATATCTCTAAATATTTGTTCTTTTTTATTGGATTCCTTGGATAATGTTAAATCAGCCATTTTTAAAGTGTCGCTATATTATTTGCAAAAGTTTATATTCTCTTCCAACGCAACATTAGAGCTGGGGAAAATCATCGATGTTTGCTGGTATCGTTAAACATCGATAGCTTTAAGTGCAACATCGACTTACAACTGAAGGCCCAACTAAACCATGCATCGTCTAGCGTAACCTACTGTCAAATTTGAACGAAAAGCCTGTCAAATGCTTAAGAAACTCAGAAAAGACTTTTAAGTGGCTATGTTGTACTTCGTTGAACTTAAGAAGCGATGTAGCCATAGTTGCAAGTGTGTGAAATATTCCCACAATTGCATAAATTTTATTTCTTATATTTCCTAAATAAATTGAATTCATTCACAACATGTTATTCAATGACATTTATTTAAATACTTCAAGCAATAAATATGTAATCCAGATATTGTTTTTACTAATTTTAAGAAAAAAATAAGAAAACAAAATTGCTCATTTTGTACTATGCGTGTAGATTGTGGGGAAAAGTATTGGCAAATGCAGCGCGTGGCATCACTGAATTGTCAATCAAATTGTTGTATGTATTGTGTGTGTACATTAAAATGCATATTTCTGCAACTTCACTCCAAGCCCTTTCCTTTACATTTCGATTTCAATAAAATGCGTCTATTTTACTGTTTAATTATCTTCTTTTTAACATTTTCTATTAATTTCAAAACAAAAGTATTTTCCACTTGAAGTTCCATTGCAAAAATTTTTTCTTATGTATACAATGCATAAACAGCTGATTCCGTACAGAAAGTGCGTTCAGTTTCGCTCTTTCCTTAAGCAAATGACATTTGTGGAAATTGAACGAAACTTTTTGTTAAGTACGTTGTAGCTTTGATATACGATTTGTGTGTATTCGCACACTTGCAGAAGTTGACTGCAGTCAAAGCGTGCATGGTTTAGTTGGCCCTTGATTTCATTAAGGCCTGTAACTCACTGCGACAAAACAGTTTCTAAACAGTTTTCGTCACATTAGTACATATGGGAGTGCGCTCACTGTGTTTTGAGACAAACACAAAACTTTTTGTGCTGAAGCAGTGGAACTTTTGCGAAACAAAACTGTTTCGGTAAGTACAGATTCTATGAGAGTGCGCTCATTTGAAACTTTTGCTCGAAACTTTGCATATTCGAGGTAATCGGTGACCGACGCTCGCGAAATCTCTTGCAGGAGTAAAAATGGAAGGAAAGAAAATTGACGGCGAAAATATTAAAAATGATTGAAAGTATTGAAAAGATGGAATATTTTTCTTTGTTTTTGTTGTTTTCTTTGTCTTCGATCATAAAAACGCAATTTGTCGCGAAACAAATTGTCTCAGTTAAGGGCCAAATAGACGCTCATGCGTGCATGATGAATCAAGTGATTGCTCGTGCAAACTAACCGTGTATGTGGCTGATTGACTGATTGGTTATGCGCATGAGCAATATTGAAATATTTTGATATTTTTTTGATTGAGAAAAACGTAATTTTATTGCTTAGGAGTTGAGGAAGAGATTGAAAAACTGTAAAGTTTTGAAAACTCACCAGATGGCGCTATAAGCAGTTTAAATAGTTTTTACTACTACCACAAATTAAAACTCGCGGGCTCGAAATTCATTGTAACCATATGGTGTGGTGGACTTTTTTGCTTAAACTTTGACGAACTTTCAGAAACATAGAGTTTCCGGACTAAAAAATGTTTCTCCATACAATTTAATCCGCCCTAGTGCACATGCTCAAGCTCTAATCAAATGTCATATATTTGTTGGTCAATGTGTTTGACCAACATCGTGGTGAAGAATTTTATGTATGAACTCTGCATTCGACTTGGGATCAGCGCTGCCACTTTGCTACTATCGTAGCAAATTTGCTACACTTAAGCAAAAAATAACACATTTGCGACTTTGCTACCCACTCTCATCAAAAGTATCAATTTTGCTACATTTTTCCCATTTCCATATAATTTTGTATTATTCATATAATTTTTCTTACTTTTCTCCTGCAATTTTTTAATTAAACACATTTTCCAATTTATTGGGAACTCTGTATCAGCACTAGCTGAATTGTGAACTAAACAAAGTTTTCATGATTTCTAATGCCAGTTACTTTTCAAAAAAATTGCTTGTTTTGCCACAGCAGTGCATCTGTAGAGCGAATTTTTTCAGACCTCAATTTAATAAAAAATAAAAAAAGTAACTCCTACAAAATAGATACCATAGAATTTATAATGGCTGCAAAATGTTTGATCTCAAATAAGGAGACTTTATGGATGCCTTAAATAGATTATAATCAGATGAATTATATAATATGCTTATGAACTATTAAGCCCAATTTCCATGTGATCTTATCTTATCTTATCCTATCCCATATCATTGATATCAAATCAAATTTTTGTAAAAAAGAAAAGCATGCGAACAGAACCTAATGCGCTTGGAGAATGCGAGAGTGAATAGCATTCATTTGCTATTTTCATAGCATGTGATGTCCTCCCTGATATTTGATAAGATAAGATCACATGGAAATTGGGCTTTATATTTATTCTTATTTATGTGAATTGTAATTTGTTAATCAGATTTATGTTATGTACTGTTGCACCATTCTGAATTTCAATGTGATATTTTCGTTTTATAAAAAAGTTTATGTTTAGTTTACTATTCAATAAACGATAGTTCAGCCAATTCTTGACTTTTGCTACGCTGCTCGCCGTTTTGCTACGCAATTTTGCTACAAAAATTTTATCCAAAGTGGCAACACTGCTTGGGATGCTAAAAGCCATT
Organism: Tricholauxania praeusta; assembly: GCA_949775025.1. NCBI lineage: Eukaryota > Metazoa > Arthropoda > Insecta > Diptera > Lauxaniidae > Tricholauxania > Tricholauxania praeusta. Next base: position 160,728,866 of record OX459028.1, on the reverse strand, counting down.
CATATTTTCTGGCAACACTTAAGTGTTTGTATTATTAATCAGGAGTTGAAGGAGTGAGTTGTCGGCTCAAATAACTGTAATAATAGTGCTTGGGTGCTTAATAAAACCACGTTCTCAGTGTAATAAGATAACTGTTGACTCATATGTAACAAATTTAAAGCTAGAAAAATTTGAGCTGAAAATTGGTTCCTTTTCTGCAGTTAACATGGAAAAGGAGATTTCTGTAACGCACTTCATAAATCCACAGCTATTTTGGTATCACAAAATAGATGTACCAAATGAACATTTCCACGAAATCATAAAAATTGAGCAGCAGCTTCAAACGCTGTATAAAGATAAACATAGACAGCATCGACCATCTGTTGGGGAATTCATTGCCGTTTGTTTTATGTCTTGGAATAAATTCATTCGCGCACGCGTGGAGAATGTGGCGAAATTTAACGCAGCGGCAGATGCATACATCGTATGGGCCGTGGACTATGGATTTCCATTTCAAACAAAGGTTGAACATATACGTCGCTTACCTGAGGCTTATGTCAAGCATATTGATCATATTCGTTGCGGGGGCCTGGTCAATATATTACCTGGTGAAAAAGAATACGATTTTATTGAAATTAAGCCAATAATGACTATTAAGGATCACTGGAATCAACGTGCCTGTGACTCGCTTGAAAAACTTATAGCTGACGCGGCATCTTTAATATATGTTGAAAAATTTGTATCAGAGGGTCATTTTTGGGGAGAATTAAAAATTGTTAATCACACAGGAAATCAATTTTTTGCACGTGATTACTTAATTGGTATTAATATGGGTATAGATGAAGATAGAAAAGTGTTTCGAGAAAAATGTGATGATTTGAAAACAACAAAAGTACACAATTGGCTATCGAACGATGGGAATAATAAATTTAAGCAGAATATTTTGAGTTGCTCTGTAAATGATCGAAGATTCAACAATTCTTCTTCTGAAAATACTTGCAACGATTTTGCTAAGCGTAAAGTAGAAGATTGGTGTGCACGGAATGAACGTGTAAGTGGAAATATTAGTGGAGTTGTAGGTGGTCATATGCCGATAGAATCTGTTTCAAATGAACATAGCATTGGCACAGCATCCATTGATGATATTGGTTTTGAAGATTCTGTTTCTATTAAACATCAACTGCTGGCGGAGAGTTGCTTAGATCTTGATCCTGTAGAACAAGGAGGATTTATGCGCTTAGGCGGTAGACTTAACAAGTCCAAACGTGAAAAATATGCTAACGGAGTAGCTTTACAACCACCTACAGAAGCTTTTGAAGTAAGAGATGCAAATGCTATTTTAAACTTCAATCAACAATACGCGGAACCAGATGAATCTGAGGTTGGCTCGAGCGGTGTGCCAAATGCTGATGTTAGCTTGCCACCCTCTATAACCTCTGAGAGCATATCATCACGTAAACAGAAGTTGACTGAAATGAGAAAAAAGGTGAGTTAATGATTGGTACGAGTGATGTATGGAACATTTTTTAACAAATTTTGTTGTCTTTTTGCATTTCTTCTAAAAAAAACTATTGATCTTGCTTTTTTCATAATTGCTTGAGTACATACATAAGTGACCACTATGAATTTTTGTAATTATTTCATCTATAAATGTAAAAATCCTTACAGACTAGCAAAAATTATAATAAAAATACATATATACAATATACATATGTAAATATTGAACTTAAAAATAACAATCAATTTAATACTTTTTTAACTCCAATTTATTTAAACAGAGTTTACTGAACTTCATTTAGCCTGTATGTAATTGGTTCTATAAAAAACGGTAGTATTACGCAAATATCTTGCAGGTACATCAAAATAGATTTTTTTCTATCAGAAAATCGCAGTTAATAAAAACATGACTAATTGTATTTATTGAACGCCTACTTTCAAGAGATTTAAAGTCTAACAATAAGCATCGCTCATTATATGATGGAACTGGTTTAAAGAAGTTTAGGTATCTTAAAGCAAATTTAATGAATTTCTTTTGAATGCCTTCAACACGGTAAATTTTTTCAAATCATAAATTTTTTATGAAAATGTTTTGAAACATGTGTATTTATTTTATTTATCTATGCCTTTATTTAGGCTTTTGATAATGTAAAAAACAGGGCAATAAGGAACTAAGACGTTCACGGGTTCTTATTGCAGGAATCGGTCAATGGGTGTCATTTAGGAAGAAAAAACCGCGGAGTGCGCACATAGTTTTTTCTTCGATTTATGTCCCTTTTATACATATATTTTTTTCATTCCTCATAAAAAAGGGTATTTTAAGTTTATTGGTTAATAATACAAAATTATTACAACAAATGTATGTAACCATGGTGCAAATATATTCCTTCAATAAAATTCTCAAACTTTTTATCGATATCATCATCTATATCTTCAATAATATCATCTTCTGTAATATCGGCTACTTGCACATTATTACAATTGATCCCTATACATTTTGTGCAAAATATGGATCACGTAATTTGTAATTTTCTGCATCCAGAGCTTCTATGACAACCTGTAGTGCAACAACAAGCCACTTATTTAGCAAAATCTCTGGCGCAGGAGGTGCTGTTGTGCGAATCGAATTTGATCCATGTGGTATTTGTAAACGACAGTTGCTTAGGGTCATGTTTAACTTTGCCCTGTACAAAGAAGCTACAATATATTCTGATGAAAACCAATAAGCTTAAAATACCTTTTTTATGAGAAATGAAAACAATACCTGTATAAAAGGGATAAAAATCGAAAAAAAAGCTTTGTTAGAGTGACCATATTTCGGTCAGTTTTTAACAAAAAAAAATTTCTCCTTTTGGTCTGCGTATACGTCTTATTCCACGCCCACCTCAACTGGAGTGCTCAAAATGGAAGACTACGATGTTTTCTGACAAATCGAAATATAACCAGAAAGATCGGATGTATTGTCCGTTTATAAACTTAAGATCCCCGCGGTTACTATCTTTTTTTTTTTTCAGTGATAGCACGTCATATGGTTTTTACAAATTTCAGCATATTTCTTAAGGGCGTCCGGGAGTTTTCCGAAAAATAAAAAGACATTTTTTTAAATTTTCTTTTGAAGCTGCATTTTATCTTAGACCAAAATTTTTTTTACATAATTTAAGTATAACTATTCAAGTTTTATCTCTGAATTTTTGGACCAAAAATATTTGTCAATAAGTTAGAAAAGTGCAATGCTGTGAACGACCTCAAAATTTGCGGTGAGAAAGATATCTGGAGACTGGCTCATTGGAAAAAAGAAAATCAAATTTTTTTCGGTTAAGCAAATAGTTAAGGGGCGTTTGAACGTTGATTTTTGAAAAATACTAATTTTTGACAAAATGGCGGGCGTACAAAGAAAATTTTAACTTTTTGTGCACAAACTTGAGGTCGTTTTAGGCTATAAATCAAAAAATATGTATCCAAAAAAAATCGATCGATCAAACGCCCCCTAACTATTTGCTCAACCGAAAAAAATTAATTTTCTTTTTTCGGATGAACTAGTCTCCAGATATCTTGCTCACCGCAAATTTTGAGGTCGTTCACGGCATTGCACTTTTCTAACTTATTGACAAATATTTTTGGACCAAAATTTCAGAGATAAATCTTGAATAGTTATATTTTAATTATGTAAAAAAAATGTTGGTTTAAGATAAAATGCAGCTTCAAAAAAGTCTTTTTATTTTTCGAAAAACTCCCGGACGCCCTTAACATAAGAAATTTCATAAGCATATGTATCTAGGTTCATCAAAATCTCTTGTCAGCGAGAATAACGCAAAATGTTCCGTCACATAATTTAATTGTTTTTGGCTTTGATTTCTGCACACTTTCATCAAATGACCTCGCTTTTTACAGATTACACTTTGAATTTTTATAACGGCTATTACTTGTAATGTGGTTGTCATACTTGCAAACCAGACATTGTTGTCGTGGTTGCTGCTGATACGGCCTTAGTCTTCCAGTATTTCCCTGCTGGTGCCCGCTGCTAACCATTCGGAAGAAGATTTTTGCTGGTTTCTCATTTTTTAATGTTGACTTTTAAACTCTGATGTCTGTTGTATTCCGTTGGTTTAGTGATTTCAATGGCTCTGCTAAAACTACCGGTTATGTATTCGATAAGCAGTCTGTCCTTTTTGGGACAATTTTCTTTCTAAACCCATCTAGTCTATCATGCATAGCTTTGAAGACAGCACATGGTTCAAGCCCAAGTTTTGGGCGTTTTTCTTTTCTTTTTTTTTTGAAGAGGATGCTTAGTGCTTATTTGTGCTTATTTGCGCTTGCATACGTTGTAGAATATAAAATGAATATTAAAATGAAACGAAATTTCTTAAGGAGTGAGGCTTTTTGCTGATAAATAAACGCTGGTTGAAGCCTTTTGAAGCGATATTTTTTCTCTTGGGAGCAATTAGAATGAAATAATTTCTTGAAAATAATTGCTTATGCAGAAAAAAAAGTTCATATTTTGCCATGTGTTTATTGTCAAAAAGTTATTGAAAATTTGAATGATGAAAGTTGCTTTTATGGACATTTATTTTACAGAAATTGCTTATATCGAGCGCTTACTGTATAAAGTTTTTATTATAATCTTTTTTTGTTACACTAATACAGTTGGCTGCGAAGCAAGCAGAGCAGTTGAACATTTCTTCACAAAATGAAACGACTATCGATACAACTTCTAAAGTACAGTACGAGGAACTACAGGAGTCATCATTTGACGAAACTGCCCTTGGTGAATCGCAACTTATTAGCAAAATGGTATTTTATTTATTCACTTTATGGTATAAGTGTACTCCCATATTAAATAAACCTTTGCTGGATCTTATATTTAGCGAAATGTATCGATTGGTGAGCAAATAACCGCTAGTGAAGTTTCTTATCAAAGTTCTCGAGCCAAACAATTACTTGAACTACGGCGCAAGCGCGCTGCAACTTTACTGAATATAACAAATGACATGCCAAAAAATAAAGATGAAGATAAATCTGAAACAGATTCTACATGTATGAATAAACCTAAAAAGGTAATTATATTTTAATAGCTGTTCTAAAAGCTTTCCTAACATTCAACAATTTTTAGTTAAAGGAAAAAAATTCATATAATATAGACAAAAAAGACCAATGCGATGATAAGGATGAGATAGTCAGCACTTCATCTGGAGCTCCATCTTCATATGTTGAACATTTAAGGAATACAAGAAAAAAGGTGAAAACGAACCGCTTAAAATAAATCCTAAAAATTAACGCCTCATTCACATAACCTATACCGCTCTCTGAAGCGAAATTCAAAAAATTCATATTCGTGGTTCTTACGGCATCGGATAACTTAAGAAATTACGCGTCTAATACTAGTAAACTCCAAATGCCGGTATCTTAGTTCAAACATATAAAAAATCTCGTAAGAGAATTTCCTCTATCTTAATTTTACAGGTATTTGAACAAATTGACGTAAACAGAATATTAATTATCTCGAAACGCATTTTTTGAGATACGTCATTTTTGCTTCTGAGGGCAGTATACCACAGTCAATTATTTATATGTGAACATCTACAGGTGTTCGTACTAATGTGTCGAAATAAAAATTTATCATCGTTAATTTATTTGAGTGGGTCAGACTCGGTCTGTAGCTACCATGAACTAAGAAAATTTGAAAGATTTTTCTGTTAATGGACTCAGATCGCGTTTAAAGATTAAAAGATAGTTTTTAAAAAAGGTTCAAAAATGTTTTCCGTCTCTGCATTGTATCGCGCTAAAAATGTGAATTTATTGCCTTAGTTTTTTTTTTTTATTTTCAAGTTCTTGTGGACATCATTCATACCTTATATCATCTAAAACTGTAATCTAATATTGATCTTTCTTACGACATCTTAATTTTAGACTTTTTACTTTATTTTAAAGCTTATTAATGGCTAACCCATAATACGGTTGAACATTATGTGGAGCGATGAGAGTAAGATCGTCTTTTTGGTGGAAAAGGCCAATATTGAAGGCCTAGCCCAAACACAGAATATGATCACTGGAATTATCTTACTTTCATCTTTCCACTCTACTTTGCAAGCGGCAATACCAAGTACCCATGCGCAAAGTCCGATCTCTTTGTGATACGTGTTTTTTTTTTTAACAATGTAACTCGTCGTGGATTCTGGGCACTCCAATTGATTTTCTTTTAACGGTTTCTACATACACTCGCTGCTATATTAAGCACTTTCTATATTTCCTTAGCACGCAAAATCGTATTATGTTTCGAATGTCCCGGGGGACTTGGAAAGCTTTCGTCCTCGTGTTTTTCGTTTATTTGTGTATTTCATCGTATTCGAAACCATTCATCCGAAACCAAACATCCGATGAAATTTTAAATTTCCTCAAAAGTCTTACCTTGCGAAGTGGAATTTTTAATAATGTTACATTACTCTGGCGTAGAATGCTTTCCACGGCCCACTAAAATGTAAAAAACTTGAAATAATCATTGCAGTATTATACAAAAATAATAGAACTTTTAAAAGAAATTTTTTTAATTAAAGTAAATATCTAATCTTCAGAAGTAATGAAGTTGAACACTACTATTATCTTGACCGCTCGAAATTACTCCATATAATAGCAAACTTAGAAAGCACCGTTATTTTTTTGGAACAAAATGTCATGTGCTTATTTTGTGTGCTCATCAAGTAATTATATTTCAAAAGACTGGAAAAAAAACGTCATTTGTTCGAAATATTTTCTTTCAATTTATAAATGACACGGCACTACTATTATTTTGACCGCAGCTGTGTAATAGAATTACTTCTCATAGAATTAAAATTGACACTACAAACTTAAATTAATACATTTAAAGAATGAAGAATATGTATAAACTATACGAGTAATTGAGCAAAAATCACTGGCCCACTTTGTGGGGCTACCAGAACTAACCAAGATACATTGGCGGCAACACGCGTTTTTATATACTTTAGGGCCTCAGGTATACCATTGCATTGTTTTTTGTTTTTTTGTATTAAAAAGGTGTAAGTAAGTTATGTGTCGTGTTTTTTTTTTAAAGGACTTGTGTTAAATTAATTTAAATTTCGATAATAATTACATTTGAAGTAATTCACATATAAATATAATATTTGCATTGACATTTATAACAAAACTTATCATATACATACATAGATAAAAGCAAAATCTAATGAACAAGCAGAACATACGTTAAAAGAATCTTCAATTAGTAACAAGGTTGGTAGTACATTACTCGTATACTTACTAATGTTTGAAGCATTTGAATATTCTATACTTATCCAATATTTTTAAACTCACAGCCTTCAAGTGAAATTGAAAATTATAGCACAACTTTTCAACCACTAGACAGTACAGATAAAACAAAAAAATATTTCCCAGATCCGAAACAAGTAAATGACATACGTAATATTTAAAAATTCACTATTTCCTTAATTCTTTTACTTAAATTTTTCATAGAAATCTGATGACCCATATGAAGGTTTGATAGTAATTCCAGCTGGATTTGATGTTGCCAATCTTAATCGGTATAATGATGAAAAAAATCATTGGCATCGAAAAAAGACAACACGTTATGATCACATTCCGCATGATGATAGCATCATTGAAACTGAAGAACTTTTGTTAAATACTTCTAAAAATACAAATTATTCATCATCGTCATCAAAAAATTTGAATGCTGTAACAGAAGACGAAACTCATAACTCAATAAATACGAGCGGTGCCAAAGCTATAAAAAAAACGTCCAGGAATCAAAATTTTCGGCATACTAGGGCACACACCGATAAATATAAAGAAACATTAGAAGAAGAATTCAATGTTAGCGTATCGAATGCAAGTATTGTACCACAAACTTTACTGGACACAAATGTACCAAGTTTGAGTGTAGATGCCTTGAAGCCCCTTGTAAACGATGTGAGCAATATTGTTTTAGATAGTGAAAATAAGGCTCTAAGCAGCAAAAACTACAGCTTAGATTCAATTGGTAAAAATTTACCAGAACGAAAGCATACAGTTGACATCAGGTACGCTTTAGTGCTATAAGAATTCAAAAACCTACATAAACAAAATCATATTGTAAGCTCTTGCCAGCTTCAATTTCTCTCATTAAATTAAGGAAAGCCGTTATTCAGTTTCAGTCAAATAACAAAATATTGAAAAACATTAAGGAGTTAGGCCGCAGTAGAAATTTTTCAGAAGTCGTTTTTTTTTATTGGCTTAAAATATGCCAAGTACATAATTTATGAACTTCGAGTATTGGTGGTCCGCTGGTACTGGTCCGAGCTGAAAACCTTAAACGCGTTTTTCTGGAAGCAATGTTTTTCAAGTTGGTCGGACACATAACTCGAACAATTTTTGACCGATTGACCTAAAATTTCGACTTTATATTCAAAACTACAATATTCTTTATCGAAGTACGTAGGATCTTCTTTTATATTGTAGTTTTTTTTATAAACAATTTTCTGTCGGTTTTTTTTTAATATTTTGAATTAATTTTAAAAAGCGCGCCATTTTTATAAAATTCGAGATATCGAAATAATCATTCGTACTTGTCTAGCTATTAATATGGTCAATCCAGTGTAATTTTTTTTATTCAAACTTTAAAATTGTAGGTGTTTGTTGTTAGGCCGAACACCCCTCGAAAAAGAGGCTTCTTCGGGGAAAGGCTGTACAGCCACCATTTTGCCCACTACGGCTACGAAAAAAATATTTCCTAATGTTCAAATGTTATACAATAAAGTATTTTTTCCAGAATTTCGATTAGTTTTATTGTTCTGCTGAAAAATTTCTCAAAATTTGCTTATTTTTTACGCCGCTATTGTGGCTTAACTCCTTAATAACATTTGTACTCTTTAATTTCAAGTTATATTAAAAAAAACAAACGTCGCCAACTTAAGTCGCCTGCTGAGCAAATGAATAAAATACACAAGCTCCTACAGCAAGCGAAATTTGAGCAAGAACAAGGAAATCGTAGTATTTTAGATTTGAAACATTTAAATCAAAGCTGTGCCAAATCGAATTTAGATTTGAACGCTAAAACACATTTATCTTACAAAAGTAATAGCGTTGGTGTAAGCGATGATGAGACTAGTGAAAATGATATCAGTGCCACAACCAGTTCATCCTCTAACACACGTGCTCTATTGGTAAAATGCTCCACAGAAACCAAAAAAAATGATCAAAAAAGTTATAAAGCAAAACTCGAAGAACTTGAAAAACAAGTAACTAATGACCTGAGTTTGTCAAATGAATCAACATTAGCTGCTGCTGTGGCTGTAAATAAACCCATAAAAACATCAACAATTATTGAGTTTCCACAAGCTCAACAAATACGTGAAATAACTGGAGAGAAAAAAATACAAACAAAATTTATTGAACATTTAGTTTTGGCGCATTCCAAAGTCACATTGCACCCGCTAGAGAATATATCCGATGCTTACTTTCTTCAAGACATTCACGATGAAATGATTAATATGCGCGTAACAAAAGTTTATCGAGTACAGGCGTATGCTTGGTCACACCTGCTTCGTGGAAACTCGCTCTTTGTTGTAAATCCAATAAAATCTGGCAAAACTTGGTGTTACTTACCACCTATATGCAGTTTAGTTAGTTATCGCATACAAAACTCTGCTCTTCCAGAGCAATACGGTCCCGTTGCCATTATAATTGTGCCTTCCTCGACGCATGTAGAGCATGTCAACAATTATTGTCGTCGTTTGCTTTTAAGCTCGAAGTCCAAAGTGACCACAGTTCCTTCATTTGGTGTACGAAACTCTAAGGATGCTAAGATTCAGCTGCTTGACAGTTGTGGCATTTTAATCGTCACCCCAGCCAACCTTTTGAGACTTCTACAGTGTGATAGTGAAAATGAACATTTAATAGATCCTGCACGTCTACAACATCTTGTCGTCGATGACCTCGATATAATTTTATCACGTTCAAGTCAAGATTTCCAAAATGTATTACGTACTATTTTTAAAATGGTAAAAAAATCAAAACAATCAACTGTCCCGCTACAAGTGGTTGTAACTTCACGTGATTGGAATGCGGTAATGCAATCAATGATTCGCCTGTGCAATCAGCCTTTACTACTGATTGGTGACTTTTTGGAAGCAGCAGTTTATGGGAAGGCTGATTTAGCAGTTAAATTACGTTCACAAGAGCAAAAATTAACGACTATTTTGCATTTTATTGAGAAGCATCCACAAGAAGAAGATCGCGTGCTTATACTTTGCAATTCTGATGATGACATGGATGAAGTTGTGCGGTCAATAACTGATGCAGGATATGCGTGTATTGGTTATGGTGGCATTTCTGAAGCTGAAGTACGTGTTACAATAGAGGAATGGAAGCAAAGGGTAAATAAAATTCAAAGACAGTTTCAAACACTATTTTTATTTTAAACTTATTAAGCTTCCTACATCTGTATTTCATCTTTTAAAAATATTATGTAGCGAATTACAATGAGAAAGTGCAATAGATTTTTTATCCCCGCTGCATTGCTTGAACAAATTTATAAAAATAGGAAACGTATCCACGCTTATACCTCAGCTTTTGGTTAACCGATTTCTAAGCTGATAGTTTTTGGGCACTCTGCTCGATGAGTACTTTAATTTGATATATCATTTATTGCTGTTGCTATTCTAGATCGCGTCACCTTTTATCATTTTAAAAAACATTTTCGTCTCATTCTATCGCAGTTTAGTTATTTAGTTTCACTTCTACCACGTGTGAACTGCACACATAATTTTTTTTTCTTAATATGTATGTAACTACCTTTTATTTTTTATATGTATGAGCCGTTTACTTTGAAAATGGCTTTAGTCCATTTATTTTATTATGGATAAACTTGGATAATGAGGTTTCCGCATTTAGTTATAAAATATATTGGTGGCGGATTAAGTATTGTTATTTTATTTTAAAACTTTTCGTATCATGCTTTACCGTTACTTATGTACAGATAAGCAGTTTTTGTGAGTACGCCTATTATAATTTTAGCGTTTATGAAAATGGTAGTAGAAATAGCTATTGTTTTTTGTGGGGTGAGCGGGATGGTAAGCGAGGATGCAATGAAATTTGCACTGCCCTATATAAATATCTAATAATCGTAGACCAAAGACAGACAGCTAATGACATAAGTCTATATTGCGACAGTTATGTTGGTCAAAACCGCAACAAGTCCGTATTAGCTATGCTGGCACATTTTTCAAATTCTTCAAACTTCATTGAAAAAATTAAAATTACATATTTACTTCCCGGTCATACCAGTTGATTCTGTGTATAGCACAATTGAATCTTTTGTACGAAATCGTACGATTTGGGCGCCCAGTGAATGGCCCACAATTATTCGCAATGTTCGCACTAACCAATGGGGATACGACTGCATTAAAATAGATCACTCTAAGTTTAAAATTAATCTAGACTCAAATAAACTTCGCATAGCTTCATTCAAAAAAAAAAAATCAAAATCAATTGAACCCATCTATGGATATTCTGAAAATTCCACTAAAAATACCATAAACAACTTTAATTTTACTTTTAAGCTACAAATGTTGTATCATAAGTCTTTATATACATATCTCCTCGATAAAATTTAATGATTTGCAAAATCTATGTTTAGAAAATAGTATTCCATCAAAATATCACAATGAGTATTTAAATTTAAAACATCCCTCAAAAATAAAAGAATCGTTAAATGAAAGCGACGATGAAGATTGAATTACTTAAATTTAATTATTTTTGAAATTAACAACATGCTTTTGTTATGTGTAACTTTTGTTTAATGTTATTTTATACCATTTAAAATAATAAAAAAAATTAAATAAATAAAACCTTAATTTTTCCACATATTTTCACAAAGATTTAAGATCACAAATAACTTTGCGTTTCAATTTATTTCCAATTTAAACTGTTTTTCATGTTATCGTAAGTGCCATTTGCTGCAAGCACACCTACGAAACGTTGTGAGCGAAACTATCGTATGTGCCAAAAAATATATTTTTCTCGGAAAATGTACACTTTTCCGCAGGAAAAATTCTAAGTTTTGTTATAATAGTTAATTATCTAAGCACATGGAAAATTTGGTATTGATATTGCCAACCAAAGCACAGAAAAGTAGAAAAAACCCTCTCCTGTAAAATTTGGTTTTTGGCACATACGATAATTTCGCGCACAAGGGTCGATATATGTATAATAAGAGTTATAGGCTAATGCCAATTATATTTTGACACCAATGACAATGTACATATGTATATCTCGTTTGAAAATGTTTATAAGAACTTTATTTTTATCAAGAGATAATTGACAAAAAAAATTGTTCTTCGGTCCTACAGATCGAAGTAGATTCCATACTATTATCTTTGACTTAGCTTGTCATCAAAGTTAAATAAAAAAAATATGTTTTCATTACTCATAATAAGTAAATAATTTAAGTAATTTTTAAATTTAAAATTTTTAAGATCAATTTGATGATCTAAATTATGCATAAGGTCAAAATATAGAACCACTCCTCTCAATATGCACTGAGCTGAACACTCAAATTTAATTGCGTTCAAGTTTGTTGTGTTTTAAGTGAAGTGTGTGAGCTACACATATTGGGTCAAAAAAAAAAATTGCGTTGAAAGTGTTCTGAAGTAAGCTTTCAAACTGGCTGGTGACCGGTGAAATTTGTTTTATTTGTATGCCCTAATGAGCATATAAGCAAAAAGTAGTAAACTACCTATTGCTTATTTTCCAAAGGGTTGCCTACAAAACTGTATACTTTTTCGGTCACTTATGTTGAACTTGGATTTAGGAGATAGATCTGTGTATAAGTATCGAATTTATGTTTCTTAAGTGTAATCTCCAACTAAGAATCTTACTATGCTTGAAAATAATTAAGGTCTTATTGTACTTGTTTTTTATATATGTAAACAATTTTAAACGATTTCAAATAAATATATATTTTTAGTCACTCTGCTTCCAAATACTTGTTTGTACCGACGCAGCATTGCCTGAGCTTCAGATAAAGAACGCAAATATTCTGATACACTACTCCATGCCAACTTCATGGACAAAGTTTACTTCACGCTTCGGAACACTTGCACAAAGTTATGAAAATTTTGTTGCAAAGGATTTTTCCCGCAATACTTCAGAACCGACGGCGTATTCTTTAGTTTTGTTGGATGAAGAGAATAATAAGCAGTTGCCGCGCCTAATTGATTTTATGAAAAAACATCATCAATGTAAAAATATACACCCAGATATATTGGCGGTGTCCAAACGTGTGCTTGTAGAACGCGAAGAATCTCGAATTTTTAAAGGTACTTTGTTGTGCCAATTTTTCTTGGAGTTTGGTGAATGTGATGAACCACGCTGTGACTACCGTCATAACTTGACTCGTTTTGATATCATTACGAAGGGTGATGACATTCCAACATCGGGCGAACTGCGTATTAAAATCTTGAAAGTAAAATATTAACGTTGCGCATTTGTAACTTAACATTTATTAATATTTTATTTGTTGTAGGTTTTTTCACCAACATATTATACGGCACGTCTGCTTGAGCACAAGACACTTAATACATCTAAATGGAATATAGTGCGACGTTCGGACAAAGCAGCCCTATTCGGAATGCAAATGAACATGCATTATATGAACCAAGAAAATTGGGTTTTACATTGGCCAATCAAGGTTAATGATTTATGTATCTATAAAATATCGGATACATATCAACGTGCACGCGTACTAGACTTGCCACAAATTAAGCATATCGATATTGTGCAAAAGATTTGCGTAACAATAAAACTAATTGATGTTGGTACAATCATTTCTGGTTGCAAATCCGATGAGCTGTTTGCATGTACCAAAGAGTTTAAAGATTTCCCAGCTCAAGCAATTGATATACGTCTAATAGGTGTTGTCCCATTCGACAATGAACGCACTTGGGATTCAAAAAGCACAAAAATTGTACAAAATTGGATTATGAACGATATTGGTAAAAATGAATGTGTCAGTGTGGATATTAATTTTTCACTTGCCAAAACTATTTGGGTAAAAAATATTATCGTTATGGAGCGTTTGCCAACTGTTCGGCAGTATATATATCGCATTAATCTCAAACGTTCTTTGGTAGAAAAGAATTTTGGCTGCTTATTACCCTCGAATGAACGTCAAAGTATACGAGATATTGCTGAAGAGTTTGGATTGTTGACCATGCAGGATGTTGAAGATGTTAAAGAAAATATTGACCATAGTTGCGATATTAATAATGATTCTTGCAATGACATATCAAATTTAATTAAATTTTCATCAAATGAGGATGTAAGCTTATTAGATGCTGTAGATGAACATAAAAATTCGAAAAAAATAGCAACAGAAAAGAGCGTTGACAATGCAGAAAAACAATCTGATTGTCTGGAAGAAAACTGGGATAATCCACCGGAGGAAAATATAAAAAATGAGGTAAGTTTTAATAAAATTGTTTATAATTTTAACCACTGCACGGTAGAGCCACACCACCTGTTTCTAGGTAATGTGAATTTATTGACAAAAAAAATTTAAATAATAAGTATTATTTTTTTTTTTTATTTGTGTTTTTAGAACAAAATTTCATAATAATATTATGTTTTTGTACAGAGATTATCTTTTTTTGGGATTCAATCTTTCCTCTTTTAGTCTGCGTACATGCGTTATTCCACGCTCACTTCAACTGGAGTGAGCCATAGAAAGACTATGTTGTTTTCTGACAAATCCAATTATAACTTGCAAGATTCGGATGGGATAAGGCATGTACGCAGACTAAAAAAGGAAAGATTGAATCCCAAGTATTGCAAAGCCACTGTAAGAAACGGAGGTGGAAGTGTAGTGGTCTGGGATTTCTTCTCTGGTTAAGGGATTGAGTCAATTCATTGGATTGAAGGAGTTATGGATCGTTTTATGTACCTTGACACGCTAAAAGATGTAATGTTGCCATCATCTATTGAAAACTTGTGGGAGGTCGGAAACATGCATATCAATAGAAAAAATTGCAAAGCCGCGGCAGATCTGTTTCAATCCTTGACAATAGTCTGGGAAGGGATATCGCAGGATATCATTAATAGTTTAGTGTCCTATACGCCTAAAGGTAGTGCTTGTGTCGTCCAGAATAAAGGGTTCGCATCTAAGTACTAATCTTAAAAGTTTATTTACCATAAAAAAGGGGGTGCTTTAGTTTTGTCCGTTAATTTTTCTTGTTTAAAATGTTCCTTTCATATTAACTTTTTATTTCAAGACTCTGAATTTTTAAAATTTTTGTTTGTCAATAATAAAGGCATATATAAATAAGTTACATACACAATATGTTTCAAAAACGTCGATTTCATAAAAAATTTATGATTTGAATAAAATGTACTAAGGGGGCGCTTTAGTTTTGGCCAATACTGTATGAGCCGGTGAGAGCAAGAGACTGAATCCTAAGTATTACAAAGTTACTGTAAAGTACGGAGGAGTCAGTGCAATGGTCTGGGCTTGCTTCTCTGGTCAATGTATTTGGCCAATTCAAAGGATTTAAGAGACTATGGATCGCTTTATGTACATTGACATACATACTAAAAGATGTGATACTGACATGTGCCGATTAAGAGATGCCGCTTAAATCGAGGTTCCAACAGGAAAATGATCCTAAATACACCTGTTAAGTTTTAAAGGCCTGGATTCAGAGCAATTGGCTTAATACTGTATTTATTTTCCAATAAAATTGAGCGATATTTTTTTCGACCTCACCACCCTCACAACGATTTTGGCGACTAACGCTTATTTCGATTATCAATTACAAAAACAAATTAAACATAAAATATGCAACACTAACTTCCGACTAATAATTTTTTTTTCCACTGGAAAGCTTTAATCCATTAAATCGATGGTCTTCAAAAAATTAAATTTATGTCATGAAATAGCTCAGCACGTCGCAGTGGTCCATTGCCACCTCGCGCGTTCATAAAGTACATAAAGTACACATACTATATATATATATATACTAGGGCGGATCAAATTGTATGGAGAAAAATTTTTTAGTCCGGAAACTCCACTTTTCTGAAAGTTTGTGAAATTTTAAGTAAAAAAGTCCACTACACCATATGGCTAAAGTGAATTTCGAGCCCGCGAATTTTTATTTGAAAATTTGTATCATGTATGTATGTATGTATGTACATTAGGTTGTGATTTTTTCAAACTAATAGTGATGAATTTAATTTATTTTTTCCTATATTATAGCTTGAGGAATAAAAATAATTTTCCCAACATTTGAGCTTCCTAGCTCAAACCTGTAAGCGGCGCAGACAGAAATTATGTCCAATTTCGTTGAAATTTAACGAAAAACCGACATACTAAACGTATAAAAAGTCTGACTAAGGTGCCAAGATATAGCATTTTGGGTTTTTAGGTTGTATGTGGGACGCCAGGGCCGTATCTAGGGGGGGCTGAGGGGGAATAGAACATCCCAAAATATTTTGACGGACACTATATGGAAACGATTTTGTAAAGAATAGACACTATGTAAAAACGAGTTTGTGAGAAATACATCATAAAAAATGATTATGTGAAAAGAACAGGCACCTTATAAAAATGATTTTTGAAAAGAGTCATCAGTTTCCTAAAAAAAAATTTAGTCCTCATATGGAAATATATTAGGAATACTTTTCATACTTTTACATGCGGCAACAAAGCACATCCGCTGACATAAAAATCATATTTGTATGTTGTCGAACTGCCGCTCACCGCTGTCCGAACGTATTCATTGCATTATGATATTCACTGTTGGCAACTGTGTAGTTACACAAAATATATAGTACCAGGAGAACAATCATCATCAGTTTTTCGTTTTGAGGCTTAAAAAGTCGAAAAAATATGCAATATGTTGAAAAAAATTAAATGAAATATGTTGAAATGGGTTGAAAAAGCTGAAACATGTTGGAAAAGTCGGAACAATATGGAAATGATTGAAAAAAAAAAGTGAAAGAAGTTGAAAAAATTTGGAAACAGGTAAGAAAAGTTGAAAAAATATGGAAAATGTTAAAAGTAGAATGAGGTTGACAAATCTTGAAACAGTTAAGAGAGGTTGAAAAGCTCAAAAAATTTGAATGAGGTTGAAAACGTCCAAATAAACTGACAGAGGAAAATGTTGATAAAATGTTGAAAAGCTAATAATGTCGATAATATAAGAGGTTGAAAATCTCAAAAAGTCGAAGAAGTCAAAAAAAGTTGAAATGAGGCTGAAAAAGTCGAAAAGATATGTTAAAAGTTGAAAGAGGTTCAAATACTTTAAACTGAATAATGAAGAAAGTTTTACGTTTTAGTAAGTCGGTTTTTTCGATAAATTTCAATGAAATTGGACATAAACTCTGTCCGCGCCGCTTACAAGTTTGAGCTAGGAAGCTCAAATGTTCGGACAATTATTTTTATTCCTCAAGCTATAATATAGCAAAAAATAAATAAAATCCATCAGCAAAAATTTGAAAAAAAATAAAACAACCTAATGTACAAGATACAAATTTTCAAATAAAAACTCGCGGGCTCGAAATTCATTTTAGCCATATGGTGTAGTGGACTTTTTTGCGTTAAATTTCACGAATTTTCAGAAAACTGGAGTTTCCAGACCACTTAAAAATTTAATCCGCCCTAATATATACTGTATATATGTTACTGTCCGATATTTTTCAAGTTTCTTTAATCGAGGGGCTCGAAATATTAATGTTTATGTTAGATAAAAATTTGACCTTTTTCATTTTACCCCGATGGAGTACGTTTTTTTTTTAATAGAAAACTAGTAGATCTGCAGAAAAAAATGGTTTGCGCATTTTTGTTTCATTTTTAATGAGCTTTAGAGAAATAATAAAATTCACGGAAAAAATTCCTTGCACGATTTAGCGCTTCATTGACTCGACCAAATGTTTTGTTTTTAAGATAATAAGATAAATAATTAGATGTTAATTTTTTAAATTCTAGATATTCGTACCGCTTTCTGATTTTGATCAACCTACTTGTAAATCAAACAACAAGACCAAGTGCACAATGAAAACTAAGCGCCAAACTAAAGAAGAATGGTCGACACTTCCGCTGCACACAATCACTAAAGTTGAAATCGGTGATGAAATGGAAAACGGTAACTGGAAGGATATTTATATGCAACTAGTGGATGAATTTCATATGCAGGAACTTCGTGAATTAATTGCAATCATTGACCGTCATGTCGAAAAAGTAAAACAAACGCCTGAAAAGAAAAAATCATTTGAACCAACTTGGTTTAAGCCTATGCAAAATTGTATCGTCAAATATGATGATGTATATTGTCGCGCCAAGTTACATGGAGTTTTTGGAAATGCTAGTGATAAGGAAATTTATCGTTTTTTTTTGTGTGACTTGGCTTGCTTTGTAACAGTCGATGCTCAAAATTTGTTTTCAGATTACTTATACGAAACAACGCTAGAAATCATTGAATATACACCATACCAAGCGTTTCATTGTAAATTGGTAGGCATTTCCTTAGATGAGTTTGCTAAGCGTCATCCAGTTCTTAAAGATCACCTTTATGCTTATGCTGTTATAGAACGAAAGGAATTACCGAAAGCGCTTTTGAATTTCGAAATTCATTCGTTTGAGATTTTATTGTACGAATGTGATAAGGAAAATGATTTAAATACTGGCACAATGTTAAACAAAACTTTGCTGGAACATAATATTGCTACTCTACATCCGGAAACTAAACATTTTCTTGAACTAGATAATAAAAAAACCAATTTTACCAAGTTTGGAATATTCAATATTGAATCGCTTAAAACTGAATTCGAAAATAATAAAAACAATGAAGGTGTTGTAAGTTTTGAAGAGCTCTTAAATATTATCAATACATCTAATGAATTAGATGCAGAAGAGGCGTTGGAAGATCTCGAAGACGTTAATGAAAAAAGAAAAATAAAAAAATCGATGATTGAGACTAAAGCTATTTGCCGCGCTACTCTTGAGCAGCAAAGGAAGCAAGAAGACCCTGTTGTACAAAAACGTTCGCATATAGTTGAAAGAGAAAAAAATCACATACAAGAAAGCGATGAAGAGCTATTATACACATCATTCTCTTCTGCTAATACAACGACCCAATCAGCCAATAGCTTAACAGATAACAGCAGTAGCACGAAATTGACAGCACCCCCTCCTTTAACTTTATTACATAAGCGACCAAAAACAGAGTGGCATGAAACAGATTGTCTTATTTATTTAGTAATACATGCCCCTGATATAAATGATTACTACCTTGAGGTTACCAAAGATACACTCACTTTTGCCGCAGTTGTAAATGGAGAGGAACAAGTTTTAATATTGAATTTTCTCGGTACTGTTGAGCCACAATATGTTTCTCATGAAATACGAGGTCTAAATGTGGTTGTACGTTTGGTAAAAAGTATTTTTTTGAAATGGCCACGACTGTTGCAGCAGGGAACTAAATTTTCATGGTTAACTTATAATTATAATGCTATTGATATGAATGGAATTGAGAAGATACAACCGCAGCAGCGCATGCATTTAGCATTAGAGAATTCAAGCGGAGGGCGAATCGGTACAGCAAATAAAAACGTTGACTCAGACACTGATGATGACGAGGAGGCGTTGTACACAACATTTACACCTATCGTTAACAGTGAAGATTTTCATGATCCTACTGCTGATATTTTCTAATAACCTAAATACAATATTTAATACTACATATATTGAGAATGTTCTTAAAATATTATCTACTTATTCGTAAATTTAACTCATAAATCTATTTACATATATATATGAATTACATTTTTATTTGCCTTATATCCATTTTCTTAAGTTAGTTATAGTTTGGTTTTACTATGAATCAATATTTTTACGTTCGTTTTTCATAAGCCTAGTAGGGCACTGAAATAAATTAAAGTTTGATCAACTAAAAGTTTCCAAAGAATTTTTAAGTATTACATATTTGCAATAGGGCGGGAAAATTTCTTAATCGATATCGGCTACCCCAAAAGAAAGCTATAAGTGGAATTTCCCTCTCCC
This sequence comes from Tricholauxania praeusta, assembly GCA_949775025.1. Classification (NCBI taxonomy): domain Eukaryota; kingdom Metazoa; phylum Arthropoda; class Insecta; order Diptera; family Lauxaniidae; genus Tricholauxania; species Tricholauxania praeusta. The sequence goes on along the minus strand of OX459028.1, from coordinate 160,708,831 downwards.
CCCGATTCCTTTGAAAATTGTAACTCGAATCTGCAATTTTTTGCAATCGATCAAGTTTTGCGCTCATAGAAATTGTGGACGGATATCGAATCAAGCGTAAACATACGGAAAATTGAAATTACCGCAGGAAACGAATTCGCACCGGCAAAACTAGTGCCGATTAGTAATAGATTCTAGGCCTGATATGTTTCCCTTTTTCATAAATCTGTTAAGAACCCACACTATAGTGAGTCGAAGCAAAAAATATTTAAAAAATAGTCAGTCAAAATGTATCTTTTTGGAGAGAACTACTACTTCAGCTCCAGGCCCGTGCGCAGGAATAATCCATGAGGGAGGGATTTTAACTCGGACATTTCATGTTAGATAATGTTCATAAAAAACGTCAAAAAACGGTTTACTTTTAATATAAACATTTAATTAAATACGAAAATACATATGGACACTTCCAGCTTAACTGACCACTTTTCGAAAAAAACAATTACAGTAGTTTTCCGATTTAACGAACATAATAATTGTCAGGCCAATTCGTTAAATCGATTTTTTCGTTAAACCTAGTACTTAAATCAAATGGCCTATTCTTTTTATTAGAGTGACTTAAGTGACTAGAAATAAAATTTTCATAACTTATTTTATTGAAATAATCATTTGAAATATAAAAAGTAACAATTCCAATCACATATGAAATTACTAATGTGTATGTATTTCCAGTTTGAAAAACTCATTTGTCACTGTTTGTTTCTTTGGAAGACTTAAATTTCATTTTAGTAGCATCTACCTGAAGCTCTGCTTAAAGCATCAAATTTGTAGAACCAACATTGTTTTGCTTGGCCCATTAGATGCAGATTCGAAAATTTTTTGTAGCATCTTCCTGCTTTATTTTTGGCCCTACATTTTCAATTTCATCTTCGTTTTCCACCTGATCAACTTCAATTTTATCGAAATCATAAGAATATTGGAAGACGTTAAAACAAAGTAAACAAAATTAAATCTTACATTTGAAAAAACAAAGCAAACAAAATTAAATCTTACATTTGAAAAAATTGAATTTAGCAACTTCATTTCTCATTGCTAAAGCATCTTCATCTTGATATAAAAACCATGATAGAGGTAGATCGTCCTCTTCATCGATATTATCATTTTCTTTAAGAAGTTTATTCCAGCATTTGGCTAGCGATTCTTCAGTGAAGGACTTCCAGGACCTACCTGAGGAACAAACTTCGAAAAACCAACTTTTGAATATGGTGCATGTCATCTAAGCATTTTTTTGAATGGATATAGTCAACAGGTACAATTTTGTTGCGGAATGCTCGAAGATTTTGAGATTTTACTACCACTAAAGGTTTGATTTTTTTTTGTGCCACTGGCATTCCTGCATAAGAGAACAGTTACTCTTTCCAGTTCCAGTCCAGCCCAGTTTCGTCAGGATTAAAAATTGCATTTTTTGACAAATCATTTTTTATAATGGTTTCGTGAAGCATTTTGTTGAATGGTTCAACTCTTTCGATATTGGATGTGTTTTCGCCGCCTTACTTTGAAAGCCGTATATCAAATCCTTTTTAAATTGAGTGAGACATCCATGGTTAGCATTAAGACTTCCTCCATACATTTTTTGGAGTAGCTTTATGTTGCAAGGTTGTTCCAGTTATAGGAAGGTGGCACACGTGCTCCTCCATTATATTGATCTACAATTTTTAGTTTGTCACTTATGTACAATCTTTTTCTGACACTCATTTTGCAATTACTCATGTATATTTACAGATTTTTTTTTTTTGTGTTCGTTAAACTGAGTACAGTCAAATTTCTTTTGTTCGTTATTCAAGGTACTTAATGGAAACAATTTGTTAGTCCGTTAAATGCGATTTTCGTAGAAACGAATGTTCGTTAAACCGGAAAACTACTGTATAGACATACATATGTATATGTATACGAAAAATTGAAAGGCCTTCCTTGGTAAGTATAAGGCCTTCCACCCTCCTTTCAAACGTACTTTCTTTTTTATATGAAATGGCCGAAGAAAACAGGCCTTCCTAAGCAGGCTTTCTAAGACCGCTTACCGTAGAAGGACTCTCAGAAGTACTTGGCAAAAACTTAATTTTAATACATCGTAATATTAATTGTTTTGTTTTTTTTTTATCCGCGCCATCTCACTTGCGTTGATATTTTTTTAATATTTTTTTTTTTTTGTGATGTTTCTTAATTTACAATTTGACAAAGAATACACATAACTCTACCTCCTTAACATCCCAGCAGTTTTTGTTCATCGATAGTAATCTAAACTTTCATCGATCTCATAGACTTTCTATCGCCTCCAGAATACATGATTTTTAACACGGCGATGTCATAGCAAAAGTAGTGTATGATTCTTTGCATTACCGAGTGTGTAAACTTTTCATCGATATAAAAAAAAAATTAAAAAAATTGTCTGACCGAGTATCGAACTTACGCACTTAGAGTTAAGAGCTCACAACCCAAACCATTTGCCCACGCTGTCAGTTGTTTTTCAGGTATCTATTTCACAGTATGTTGTTCATTATTGTGATTTTGAAAATTTGCTTATGCGTTACGTCTTCGCTTACCTCATCACGCATGTTTTCTCCATCTAATTATAATATATGAAATCAATGATTACAAATCGTAAAAATGGTAATGCATGGTCCCAAAAACTGCTGGGATATCATGAAACAACAGTTCAATATATAGATTCTCGAAAAGTAAAAAACACTATCTAGAGTTTGACGTATTTAAATGTGAAAAAACCTCAGCTTTCTTTCTAGAATATCAAAAAAAAAAAAAATTAAAAGTATCAATCTTCAAAAAAAATTAAATTTTATTTTGAAAAATCAAAGTCAAATTGTAACATTCTCGAAAAATAGTTACTAGCATTTGAAAGGCCATTATTAAATCTATCGAAAGCACTTGGAACTAAGATTTTTACAGTCCGTCCAATAGGACAACATATTGCCCAAGTTAGAGGTCAATCGGTTGTGTTCGATTTTTGGCTTAGGACATTCGACATGAAATCAGTCGTATATAAAAATGAAATACTGTGTTCGTTCGAGACCAAGTACATACTATAATTCACGAACGGCATGACGGATTCGCTTATTTTTTTTTATTTGTTCGTTATTGTTTGTAGGTTTTTATCAAAAAAAGTTTGGAAAATTTATAAAGAAAAATCAAAAAAAATCGCGAAAGTCAGATAGTGTTTTGTATGTAGAATGAACACTATAACTTGCAATTAAATTGATTTAGATGGCCGCGATAGGACAGGAATGGGTATGGGGCTGGATATAGAAGCAAGGAGGGTAGAACAAGAATAACGTCTGCCGGGTATGCAGTATTTGAATAGAATGTTCAGTGTTGCCATTACAGTCGATTCAAGACCCCTTAGAATCTAAGGGGTTTAGATGATACTGACGCAACAAAATGTCAACACACATTAAAACATTATGTCCTCGTAGAAGACATACTGGCCAATATAGTTAACGTTGAATTAGGAGCATTGAAGAAATGATTAACTTTTATTTAGCTTTTTAATTTTTATTTAAATATCATCTATTTCTTCACTGTTGGGATCATTCCCAGTAATTGTCGCCTTAAATATGGATACATCTGTTAAACGTAAATCATGCAAAGATTGCAAATGTTTGCGTAATCTAAAATAAACAATTAAAATAAATTAAACTTTTTACACAATTAGTTAAGCGAAAATATTGCTTACTTATAAGGTTTATTAAAAGTTCGTGGACAGAAATTACACTGATAACAAATACTGCCATGTACATCACGTATATGGCTTAGCATTCCTTTGCGGTGGTAAAAAGCACTCGGGCAGAGTTCACATTGATGCTCACGTACGCCGATATGAATTTTCTGATGTGCCATTAAATGTTGACGTTCACGAAATTCAGCACCACACATATCATCGTAATCACATTTGAACGGTTTTAAATTACGATGCATGCGATCGTGAAGGATAAGTTGTGATTTACGTGCAAATGTCTTGCCGCAAACTTCACATTTTATGGTCTTACCAAAATGCAGTGTTTGATGGGTACGCAATACGTTTTTTTGTCTAAACGACTTGCCACACACATCGCAGGGAAACGGCTTTATTCCACTATGTATGTATTCGTGCGTTTGCAAGTCGTATTTGCTGGAAAAACGTTTAGCTGCAAAAAAAAAAGATTTCAAATTAGCACAATTATAATATAAATTATAATTATAATATAAAAAATTAGAATATCATACCACAAACGTTACACTGAAAATGTTGCGGTTTCCTGCGATCTTCAGGTTGTTCATTCATTTCATTTTTGATTTCATTATTCTGACGATAATCAGAATTGAGACTGTTACCTACATAACAAAATAAAACATGACTTGTTAAATTGTAACGGTATTTCTGAAGTCCAAATTTCACGAAAACAGTAGTTGTACAATTCCAAGCAAAACTAGATTCTCAATAATAGAAAATAGTAAAAGTCCCAATATATAGCATACGTAGAACTATAGCTGCTTATTTTTTAAACAATATTTTTCATATGATTCTCTCAGCAAAAGTTTTAAGCTCGAATTTAAATCAAGTACCCAGCGGCAAATAAGCATTCATCGGTGCAAAGCTTACTTGAATTGTGCGATTCATTTATTCGATTTATTTTCATTTTAAGAAGCAAAAAAAATTAAAGAGTAGTCAAAAAGTGTCGTTCAGATCTGTTATGTAGATATAAACATAGATGTTTCTGATATATGATACATGTTTCTTAAAATCGGTACAAGTTGGGAACCACTGGATCGATGGTTCTCAAATTAAGGATAAATTGATTAGTGATATGTTGGGGTCAGATGTTTTTTCTCAGAAAATAATAAAATTGTCAGGAAGTTGACGCAGTAGTTCTATCGCCAACACTTGTGCAGCGCACGAATTTTGGCAACAAATGCTATTGTTAGCTCTCAGATGATAGTTCAAAGTTATGTAGACTACAAGTTGGTTAGTGGAGAAAATATGAGCACATAAATCAAATTTTGTTGCGTACCTTTTTACCATATCAACGCCGTATTAGTCATAAACTCATTAAAAGTTTTGAAAAATTCACAGAAAAATATTCAGGTATTTAGCATACCTAATGACCAACCGTACTTCTTTTGGGAGTGGCCCGTTGTATTGTGTACTTCGAAGTACAAGCAAATGTGCTCCATTGTTCATTTTTTTACTACTTAAAAATTGTTTTTTGTTGGTAAAGTCTCCAATATTTCCTGTATTTGTTTCGTACCTACTGCGATTCAGTTTGGAAATTTTTTGTGGTTTTATTTTCTTAGTCATCAATATTTTTTGTTGGTAAAATTACCTAAATATTGTGCACTTCCTTCTGCTCCAAAATAGTTAAGGGAAAAGTTAGTATTTTTTATGTGGCTCAGAGATTATGCAACATATTTTCACGAAATCGACTCCGTGCCGAATTTTCTAAAAACTATATAAATAACACACGAGAAAATTTATCTGTCAATAATAATTAAATTGAAAAAAGTTTTTTTGTTTTTTCGGCGGTTAAAACGGCCGATATTTTTGAGAATCACACATTAATCTCGTTTGAAAGGTATTTTTGGAAGCTAATATTCGGACACTGGGGCAGGCTTTGGCAGGGCAACCCTGATTCGTTAGTTTCGCCATAATGGCTCATTATTTTTATATCACAATCTTATACACTCGACTTTTCTACAGCGGGCTCTCCGCCTATATGTATCTCCAAAATTATAGGTTAAATTGCAAAGTTTTGCTTGCCGTTATTGTAGGCCATTAAAATATATTTTTTATGACACCCATATTTTTGGTATCCATTTAGGGATTACCAACTTTTAAGGATTTTTATAAAAGCTATATCCGCAACTTCCGATGGCTATATCTCCGAAACCAGGTTCTAGCGACTTTTTTTTTACAAAAAAAAAAAAGATTGTTCTAAGTTGTATTTTCAACGACCCTCGAACTTTCCCTGGGGGATGAACTTTTTGCAGTGCTTGTTATAAATGTATGAAGAAAATGATAAAATGTTGTCTAAATACTCTCTTGAGATATACAAGTGCACCATTTTGTAAGGAAGCTAAATTCCTTATCAGTATTAAAACATAAATACCGTTAAAGAAAAAAGCAGAGCACCTAAACTTTGCAGTATGTACCACATACCATTTACTGTTTTTTCTGCCTCATCTAAGTCCACTTCTATGACAGAATCGTTAGCATAACCCTGACGGTTGTCGCCGCTGCCGCCATGTTCATTATCTCGCTGATATTGAATTACACTGGTATCTAATTGAAAAATGGTTAAGTTGTCACATTCTTCCATTTCGCTGTATTCTGCTTCATTCAATATTTCAAAATTGATTGCTGCCTCTTCGAAATTAGAGTCGATATTTTCTTCAGTTTGACCATTTTCACTTTCCTCGTCATTCCTCTTTTCATCTAGTTGTTTTGAATTGCAGCAATCTCCTAGCTTCAATAGCAAGAATTCCTCTGCGTCGTGACACTGAGTAAGGAATCTTTTAAACGTTATTAAATTTCGATAGCAATCAAAGCAAACATTTTGGGGAAGTTCCAAGCTTGGATGCAAACGTGGTACTCGATTTATTTTCATCTTCTGCTCAAGGAAATCATAAAGGCTTGCAGATATCGGCACTAATTCCTGAATAATTTGCTGCAAACAAGTGCGACAAGATTTTCCTAAGTTCATAATTCACAAAATTTGAATTTGAGGAAGCCTTTTAAACATTAATTAACAATTTAATATTCCTAATGACACTAGCGTATTGCAGACGATCAAACTTCTCATAAACTGTTGTTCAATGTGGTGTTACAGACCACGCGTCGTCACTTTATGGGGGCACACAGTGCTGCCATAGAATATAACAAATGTAACTTTATGGCAACACTGGGTTCTATGCGAATAATAGCAAAAAGTGAAAATTTTTTGAACAGAATTCATCGAGACTTGTAAGCCTTTTCCAGAACTACAGCAAATTAAGAGTGAAGTACATAAAAAGAGGAAGGAAGGCTTATAAAATGTTGGCTGCAAAATTAAAAGAAATTGGCGCCAATTCCGATTTTAGTTGATTGTCTTCGACGATTTCATTTAAAATTATTAAGCCTAATTTCCATTCTATCTTTCTTGATCCCATATCAGGGATATCAAATCATATTTTTGTAAGAAAGAAAAAGCATGCGAACAGAACCTAAAGCGCTTGGAGAATGCGAGAGTGAATAGCATACATTTGCTATCTTTATAGCATGTGATGTCCTCCCTGATATTTGATAATATAAGTTCAAGAAAGATCACATGGAAATTAGGCATTAATGTTGCTGCAATTTCTGCCATTGTTTCCATTAATCCGAAATATTGAATAGTTAAATCAGGGCTGCCAAGTTGAAAAGAAAGAATTCCCGGCCTTTCTAAAATAAAAAAAATGCTTCCTCAAAATTGTGATGAAAAGTGATAGCCCTTTATTTTTTGGTCAACAATATTAAAAAACATAAGAAAACTTCATGACTTTTTTTTCTCGTTTAAAAAAATTAAAGTACATACATGTAACAAAAATCCTCCACTTAACGGCTTTATCCGAAATTTCTCATCTTATAAGGTCCTCGGCTTTGATATGCAATATTCGAAACGATTTCGTTTCTTCGTACTATTCATCCGAAACGGATTCCGTTACGAATTCGTCTCGAACTCGTTTCATATGAAATTCCTCTCGAAAAAACGGAAGGATCGTCCGCATTAACGAATTCGTAACGGAATTCTAGTACGAATTCGTTTTTTGTTAATAAAACGAATTTTTTTTGTTCATAAAAACATTAATTTTATTTAAAAAAAAAAATGTTTTATTACTTAATGTGCAAATTGTAAGACTAATAAGTAAGATTATTGCATATAATTTTATTTTATTACCAAATTAAATTTTACTTACGATTTACAAATTTCCAAAGTCAGCCTCGAACCCATGTCCCAGCGATTCATAGTCATGCGCGCTACCTACTAGACTACCTGTCATATATTTAAATATATGTCAAAGGCGAATGATATCTTCTCTCATTTGATACGCTTTATTTACAAAAAACGAATTCGTTACGGACTTCAAATCGAATTCGTTTCGAATTCGTTTTTTGTTCATAGAAAAAAATTTAATGTTTTAAGCGACTTAAAATTGCTTAAAAGTTCAAAAAGACTTTAAGCCTTTTAAAAAAATTACAGTTTTTTTTCGACATTTTAAACATTTCTAATTCGATTAAGATACAACTTTTTTTAAAAATTTTTCTTAGAAAATTTTGCAGGGACTTAAAAAAATTTTCCAAAATTTTTTAGTTTTTCCAAAAACTTTGAGTAAAAATAAGTTTTTTTAAAACTTTTAAGCAATTTTAAGTCGCTTAAAACATTAAATTTTTTTTTATGAACAAAAAACGAGTTCGAAACTAATTCGGTTTATGAACAAAAAAAGGAATTCGTTCGAATTCGTTTTATGAACAAAAAACGAATTCGTATTTGAAGTCCGTTACAAATTCGAAACGAATTCGTTTTTGGAAAAATTTAAAAATTTTGGAAAATTTTTCAAAAAATATTTTGTGTCTTAAACGACTTAGAAATGTTTAAAAAGTCGAAAAAAACGAATCCGAAACGGATTTTTAATTTCAGTGTTAAAAAAAATATTAGTTTTTTTCAACTTTTTAAACATTTCTAATTCGATTAAGACACAAAATTTTTTTTTCAAAATTTTTCTTTGAAAATTTTTCCGGGACTTATGAACAAAAACCGAATTCGAAACGGATTCGTATTTGAAGTCCGCTACGAATTCGAAATGAATTCGTTTTACTTCCAAAAAACAAAATTCGCAACGATTTCGTTTTATGAACATAAAACGAATTCGAACGAATTCGTATTTGAAGTCCGTTACGAATTCGAAACGAATTCGTTTTACTTACAAGAAACGAAATGTGCACAAACGAATTCGTTTCGAATTCCGTCCGTTTTTGTGCACATTGGGATATTAATTGAAAGCTTTACCCATTCTCCCACGTTGTACTTGAGTACTTTTCACAGAGTGAATTTAGTGCAGCAGATAAATGATACAAGAGAAATATAGGTACTTAAAATTTGTCCGTTGTACCTATTTGTTGATCACCTTAATTTTAACTGTGTGTCGAGAGCTCATTTTGCATGTACATGGATTGATACCGTTATTTGAATGTAAATATATTTATTAAAAGCTGATGTTGCACTGTTATATAATATAATTATCATTTAGCTTCAAATGCAGAAGGGAAATAAAGACTGATTTATAATTACTTAAATATACAATAATATGAAATTACCCACTGATGTAAGCTAATTTTTATATAAAAGTTGTACACATATTTTAATTGGAATGCTTTTTCAGGTGAATTGTCATTTCTGTAAAAAAATTTTCTGTTGTTCCGAATGCCGTCTCAAGCATGAAGTTAAAAATCATGGTAGTGGTATTTCAAAAACCACGAAATATTTATTTTGTCCTATATGTGATGAAAAACCACTCGTACTCAAAACAGATATCAACTTCGAAATTTTGGAGCA